>CP126890.1:7660000-10535000 GCA_030440675.1 Furcifer pardalis
TGCTCTAAGTACTGTGGAGTGGTATATATAGTAAATGTAATTGCTATTGCTATTTGTTATTGTTTTATTCTGCCAGTAGACTTTCTGCAGCATCCATAATGCTTGAAAGACAGCATCTTGGGAATTCTGTTTTATAAGTACGGTTATAGTTTCGTAGGGTGAAGCACACTTTGCCATCCTTGGAACAGAACAGCTATGTGAAAAACAAAACCACATAGATTACCATATATACTCGAGTATAAACTGACCCGAATATAATTTTGACCTGAAAACCCAGAAAAATAGATTGACCCAAGTATAAGCCAAGGGTGGGAAATGCAGCAGCTGCTAGTGAGTTTCTATAATCAAAATACATGAAAATATGGTAAAATTAATTAAATTGTTGGTACATCTCAATCCAGCATGTGGGACCCTCGTGGTCATTGACCTGAGTATAATCCAAATCTCCTTTTGGGGGCTCATTTTTGGGGCTAAAAAACTCAGCTTATACTCAAGTTTATACAGTACCTTTGTTAGAACATGTGTATTGTCTCCAGGTTAAGGCTCAGCAAAATGCAAAAGGCTCAGCAAAATGCTACCCAAACCAAACACATTTAGATTCATTGCATATCTGATCCTTACTGACAAAAAATATAGGTGCCTGTGTCTACACTGGTGTTTCCAAAACTATGTTCTATGGAACACTGGTGGACTTCAGTTCTCAGAAGCCTAAGTTAGTACAGTACATTGGCTGACCAGTGGTTTGGGGAATTGACTTAGGCTTCTGGGAACTGAAGTTCAAAACCCAAAGGTTGGGAAACACTGGTGTATAGGATACCCTCTTGTGTGAACTGTCATTCACACTTTTCAAAAAACAGCCATGACAATTGCTTTGTGTTTTGGTGAGAAATGTTTAACTGATGAAAAAAAAAAAGCAGTCAGTTTCTGAGATTTTCCTTTTCTTGGCTTTTCTACTTGAATGTGAATGGACTACACCAGGGGTTTGCAATTTATGGCCTGTGGGCTATATCCGGCCCATGGCACCAAATAATCTGGCCCCAACCTCACTCCAGCTGCCCCTGTGGCTACTGCCACCAGAATTGGCTGCGGACTCATTTATGGCCATGTAAACACGTTTACAACAGCCGTAAATGAGTCTGTGGCCATCATAAACACATTTACTACAGCCATAAATGAGTCTGCAGCTATGGTAAACATGTTTATGACAGCCATGGATGCATTTTACATCACCAGTCTGGCCCACTCAGCTGTCTGAGGGAGTGTGGTCTGGCCCATGGATGAAAAACATTGGGAACCCCTGGTCTACACTATTCGTGTATGAGAAGAAACTTTCTCCTACATCTGAATGCAACTATGGGGTTAAATCTAACTATTAATCACAACCAGAGTAACATATTGAATCAATGGGACTTTTGATAAATCAACATTTATGTAAATCTAATTGCCTCAATGGGTCTACTCTAGTTGGAACTCACAAGTGCATTTAGCTCTGAACTTTTACTATCCTTAATTAATCAAATCTATAATTCCTGTGAGGTTTTGGCAAATAATTCACTCTCTTTTGCCTATTTTAGTTTTCCTGAAAAGCAAATGATGTGATCAAACAGTCAGTGGTAATAATACACTCAAAGGATCAAAGACAAACATCACGTTTGAGGGGGAAACTGAATAAAATTCAAAATTAATTTCCTTCCTCAAAATTAAGTATATCTACTGGTGCATGTAATGTCTTTAGCATTTCAGCAATACCATTCCAGGAATACATGTGGATCTGTAGTGGGCTGACATTTTGTCTGAAATGTCCTGCAACCACTTTCTGCTTAAATAAAGCATTAGCCAGCACAATAGTAAACAAAGGAATTCTCCTGATTTGTACAAAAGGCTTGTGAACTTTTGATGTTATTACTGACAACATCTTGACCTTGGACTTTTAATGTGTTCACCTGGAGGCTACCTTTGGAGTTATAATGTAGTTTTCTTCAGCTTGTCTGACATGACTGCATAGATTTACTATGTCAAACCACAATATGTGACATCATAATAATGTTAATGATTAGGGTGATTATTTTTGATGATGATGGTTGGGGTGATAATAAATTGACAATCTTGTTGATATCCACATAGGGAGGGGGAAGGAACCAAGAGAGAGATATGTTACAACTCTTGCTAGAATGCTGTATTTGCTGATATTTAGTGTTTGCTTGAAAAGTCAAGCTAAGCCTACTGAAGCCTAGCCAGAGATATGGGATTAAAAGCTCTGCACATACTTATACTGCCATAGGAAAATGGGGAGGGAGAGTGCAATAGCTGGCATCCCCTAAACCTTCTTCTTGTTACTCCACTGAGCCAGTTTTTATTTGGGAACATCATTCAGCAAGAATGAAAGACTTGCAGTTGGGTTAAGCCTAGAGGGAGAAGAAAACATCTCTTTAGTTTGAAAAGAAAATAAGGGATTTAGAGTTTGAACCAGTTTTAAAGATTATTTTGGGCTGCAATCAGCAATAGTGTAGTTGACTGGGGGAAGGATATTCCTACAGTAATGCCATGGCAAGGAATAGCAAGGATTCTTTGGTCTTTCCCCCCACAGACACCAACAATCTGCTTTCAATGAATTGTAGACTAACTTGAGTTGTTCTTGCACATGTTGTAGTTTGGTTTCAAAATCATTTTGTCACAGTTTGATAGATTGCTATGTCCTTTTTTTACAATGCAAATCATTTTTGTTCTTTTTTCCTGAACGTATCCAAGAACTGCTCAGGGCTGGTGCACACTGTAGTTTCTATAGCTACATATGTGCAGTTATGTTCAACCATGTGTTTGTCAGGGACTACTTGGTCACAGTATAAACCAGTACTTTAATTGTGGAATATTCCTCCTGTACCATTCAGTGGGGATCTATATTATTAACTGGAGAAGTAACTAAACAGTTACAGTTATACTGTAAAAAATTGTAATGGAACTTTATCCATGATGTATTGCAGAAAAGAACTTAACTGTTATATGTAATTACAGTAGTTACTTCCAAATTCTGGTTCAAGGATGCATAGCTCCAGATTAACATCAATGGAGGAAAATGACAAATAACAACTAATACCAAACTATGTTCCAAACAAAATCTATCTGATATATCCACTGATCATCACCATCATGTATTCATCGCTACTTCTGCTGTTCACTTGCCCAGGACACAGTCCTACTGCCAATGGGAAGCATTTCAACCCAGTTGCACAAGAAGTGGAGACTGTAGATGGATGGATCCCTTGCAGGAGGGATCTGATTCTGTGAAAGAGACATGGTCCATGCATGGACTGCTGTGTTGGGTGGTGGGATGGGGTGGGATTAAATGAGATATTATGTGATCAAATACTTTATTTCACCAGTCCATGTCACGTATTGACTGGAATTTTGTTGTGCACTACATGAGTGTAATGCAAAACTGAAGGGTTGCTGGTGGTGGGGGAATCACAACAGGGTGGAAGTAATGTTCTCTAAGCACTTCCTCATGCACGTTGTGCAATGGTCATTTTGTGAGCCACATGATTTATTGCATAAATGTGATTACAAATCATACAATCATGAACCCATTCAATAAATCTCAGAACTTCGGTGTGAACCATATTACCTATTGTGGATGGTATGATCAATTGCACAATCCTGATTTTTATATTACACCAACTTGAACAGGATTTTAGGCATTATGAACAGTCTTTAAAAACAGTCTCAGGAAGAAATTACTTGGAATGGGCCCCTTCTGACACTTCAACATTTAAAATCAAATAAATCTGATGTTTCTGGTGTGTTTTTTTAAAACTGGATAACAGTTTTATCTAGTTGGTAGAAGGTCATTTCAGTCTTGATGTTCATGTGGTTTGGAGAATTCTCAACTATATTTCACAATTTTTAAAAAATATATTCTTCTAAAAAAGAATACATTAACTATAATCTAATTTCTACAATGTTATTCACTTATATGTTCCTATGCACAATCTTAATTCTATCTCAGACTTTTTCTATAGCTTGTTAATCATATCTTGTATCTTGTTTAAAAAACGGTAGACCGGCATTTCAGCTGATTTTTCAAGATGCCTTCTTTATTTTTTGATTCAATACCAAAGACCGGTAAAGGGTGCTATGTTTTCTCAAAATTATCTTGTTTTATTTATCCCTGGTGTACTCTAATTTGATTGATCAATTTCTCCATCAATGCAATTGCCCAAATTCTGTTCCAGAATCTTTTTAAAAAAGGATCTTGAGCGTTTTTTCTGGCTTTGGACAAATTTATTCCATGCTGCTGCTATTAGAATTGCCACCAATTCCTTATGTATATTTTTATTCCCTCTAGTAAACAATGAAAATAGTAACAAGATTTCACTTCCAATTATTTTTTGTTCGGTTGATTCTCTAACCAATTGATTACCTTGTACCAGAATGACTCTATGACGTAATTCTGATAATTTGAGCTAAATTTTGGTTGAGGTGATTATGTTCTTAGCTGAAACTGGTTAAGTGATCATCTCTTCTACCCAGATATTTTAATAACAAAAGTGTTGAGGATTCAGGGGCTAGGGACTTCCTAGTATCTGTTGCGAGAAGCCAAAATATTCAAACCAGCCTTGACGCTGGGAAAAGTGGAGGGCAAAAGAAAAAGGGGGTGGCCAAAAATGAGATGGCTAGATGGTATTGTAGACGCAAATGGCACAGAGCTGGCTAGGTTGAGGAGGATGGTGGAGGACAGAAGTGCCTGGCAGGTAATGGTCCATAGAGTCACAAAGGGTCGGAATCGACTGTGCGACTGAACAACAACAAAATGGAGCTAATGCAGTAACATCAGTGATGGGATGTTACTGGTTCAGTCCGGTTCACCCAAACCAATAGCTCCCATCACAAGGGGTTCGCCGGGGGGGGGGGGGTAGAACCCTGGGCGACCGGTTCTGTCGCCTGCCCGGTTCGGGCTGAACCCCTTCCTGAATTTTTTTCCAGGCAGCCAAAATGGTTGCCCGTAACTGCGCATGCTTCATACCTCTGTTTGACGCATGTGCAGTAGAAATAGAACTGTGCATGCATCAAATAGAGGTTTGACGCATGTGCAGTTACAGGCAGCCATTTTGGCTGCCCAGAAAGGAAGTGCAGGCAGCACTTCAAGCAGCAGGGGCCTTTCATCGGTGCAGCGTGCCGTCAGGCTGCTGCGCCAGTTTGCCACTGCACCACCACATTGCTGTGCCACCGCGCTACTGCGTGCCACTTCTTCTGCTCCCAGATGAGTCGACCCAGGGTAAGTGACCCAGGGTTTGTGTCTGGGTTTTTTATTTGTGTTTGGGGTGGGTTTGTTTGTGTTTGGGGTGGGTGGTGTTTGTTTGGGTGGTTGGGTGTATTTTTATTTAATTTTATTTCTTTCTTTCTTTTATTTATTTATTTAATTTATTTACAGGTTTGTGTTGTGGTTGTTGGTTGGGTGGGTGGGTTGAGGTGTGTGTGTGTGTGTTAATTTTATTTATTTTATTTTATTTTATTTATTGGCCCTGCCCACAACATCATGATGCCATGATGTCGGCTCCGCCCATGACATCATGACATTGGACACAACCACGACATCCATGACATCACGGTGTGGTAGTAAAAAAAAAAGTTCATCCCATCCACATGCACTGGCCATTATCAGGCTGAAGTACCAGAGCTAACATAGGGTGTAAACTGTTGTTTCAAGAGAACCAGAACCCTTATGAAGTATTTGTTGGACCTTCTCACAGCTGGATTTATGGAGAAGGAAGCTGTGAAGAGTGTTGTGTTATGCCATACATGCTAGTGTCAGGGATGTGAAAAAGAATAGTTCATGGCTATCTGATATGCAGGATTGGTGTGAACCTTTAACCTTGAATTATCCTCCTCTATTTCTTTAGACTACTTAGGACTGTTAAATTAGGAAAGGAAGATGTAACAATAATAGTCTGAATTACAGAAAACCAGAGTGTTTGGGAATAGATTTTTGGGGATTATTTGGGTCACAATTGTTCTATTTTCACTGAAAATGTCAAGCATCTTTTATTTCAAGGTGCTCTCAAGATGACAGGTTGTGCTCTACAAGTCTTGCTTGAAAGATGAGACAGCCCAGGAAAGGACAGGAGAGGTCATGAAGTTGTCAGTTCATAGTTAACGCTTGGATAGCAGACTGAGCGTGCAGGTCGGACATTCACCATCTTCTCCATTATGAAAAAGATTCATTTTATTTCTTGTTACATTAAGACAGCTAAACCCAGTAGTTAGTTCCAACTAGAATAAGCTTCCATTACCAGTGGGACATCAATCTAAGTCCCATTGATTCATTCAGCATCTATATAAATCCCATTAATTCAGTGACATTACCCTACTTGAACTTGAGACTAACAATTGGATTTAGCCCACAGCACTGATTTTTAAGTCTACAGGTATAATATAAATTAGTAAAGGCAAAAATCATGCAGACTTTTGCCCTTTTGATTCTGTTTTTGGATGATGTATTTCCTATCTTTCTAAATCTCTCTCAGTCTCTCTTTTGACATGGCCACAGTTTGCAGATGGAGAAAAAGTAGAGTTCTTATGACTTAAGAGACTGCATCACACACACACACACACACACACACACACACACACACACACACACACACACACACCAACTTGGCTTCACAAGAATTCCTGACCAAATAAGAGAAGCCAGAACCCTTAAGCTGATTCTTCATTCTTAAGGTACCTGAAAAGAACTTTGTCACTCTTTCTCTAGAAAGGATGTTCTCTTCAAACCTCCCATGGGATTCTCTTGTGTCTACTGCAGGGATTCTCAATCTGCAGCCCACAGGCCAGATGTGACCCTTGGCACAATTTAACGTGGCCCACACCTCCTCTACCACACCAGGAAGTGCCATGTGGTGGAGGAATGGCAGGACTTGCAGCCTCTGACCCAGCCCCCAACACCGGCTGGGTTGAAAGGGAGCCTCCATGCCCTGGCCAGCTCCAGCTCGGCCTCAAGGGATATGGACATACTGGGTGGGGTTGAGTTTGGGAGGTTTTTGTGCATTATTTATGAAGTATTTTTGAACTGTTTTATAGTGACTTGAACTGTGATTGGGGATGCTTTGAAATGCCTTTGAATTTTTTTTTGTGTGATGCCATATCTTGTAACTGTGATATATTGTTTTTTGTTATTGTATACTTTGTAACTTTGTTAGCCGCCCAGAGTCGCTTGGCGAGTGGGGCGGCATACAAGTCTAACAACAACAACAACAACAACAACAACAACAACAACAACAACAACAACAACAACAACAACAACAACAACAATAACAATAATAACAATAATAATAATAATAATAATAATAATAATAATAATAATAATAATAATAATAATAATAATAATAATAATAATAATAATAATAATAATAATAATAATAATAGTTGCCTGGCCCCTGAAGCTGTCTGAGGGAGAGTGAACTGGCCCTCAGCTTAAAAAGATTGCGAACTCCTGGTCTACTGCAACTACTGAGAAAATAATCTTTGTAGAGACTACACAGAGAGAGAATACATATTAGGCTCAGAAACAGGAGCATGAATGAATTAGAGCTCTTTCCAAAAAGTAAAATTACAACTATATTTGGAAACTAACTATGGGATTTTACTTGCTCTATTTATTTTACTATTTTTGTATAGGTTGCTAAATAACATACAGGTTACAGAAAATAAAATAATACTATGTAGTATTATGGTATTGTAGACACAACGGGCACAAAGCTGAGTGAGTTGAGGAGGATGGTGGAGGACAGAAGTGCCTGGCGGACAGTGGTCCATGGGGTAGCAGAGGGTCGGAATCGACTGTGCGACTGACAACATCAACAACAAATGTAGTATTAAAATATAAAAATTCATTGCAGCGCTTTTTAAAAAATCAGCAGAGGATTGTTTCTGAAAGAGATAGCAGTATTAATATGTTTCAACATGTATAACTAAGAAAGAAACAAACAATGCCTTGTGGCACTTTTAAGACTAATAGTTTTCATTTTAGCACAAGCGTTTCATGGATTACAATCTAAAAAAGCTTATACTTAGCCTTCAAAGAGACCAGGGCTTTTGAAGATGATCTTAAAGTTTAGGTAAGTATGCTTGGAGGACAATTTGATCTTTCACATAACCTGGTTCCAAGCCGTTCAGGGTGTTTTAGGTTAAAACTACCAGAAAGCGATATAATCCCTGGGCCCTGAAAGTAGACTAGGAAAGAACACAACAAGCTAAGCATCAACATAGTATGATAAAAATCCGTAATTCTCTCCAGTTAACATTTTATTCCCCCTCCCTTTTTTAAAAACCAGCTGCCATTTCTGGCCCATGTATAATGTATTTCACTGGTCTGAATGGGAGGTTACCATAGCATAGGAAATGGATCAAATTATTAATCCCATTGCAGAGACTGGAACAAACAAGTTACTGATAGAATAGATTCCTATTATTAGTTATATTTGAAGGCAACAAGGACATAAGAAATATACATGCAAAAAAAACCCATTTGCTTCTTAGATGTAATGAGTCTTCTTCTTGTTGTTATGTGCTGACAAGCAAGAACTTCTTCTTTCATATCCTGATCAAACCCTGGACTGCCAAAATGAAGCCACTTCCTTCGCTTTTGTCATTGCTCAAACGCAAGTCCTAATCGGTGCATGTTTCTGGCAGCAATCAGCAGGCAAGAAAATGAACCAGACTCTGTGTCTCTCCACATTCACACCACATGTTGTTGTCTGCCAGCAGCCCACACTTGAGCATGTTAGTCTTGCATTTAGGGCCTCCATCCCTCAGCCTATTTAGGGTCTTCCAGGTGATGTAGGGGAGATTGAGATCTTCAGCTATGTCCACCTTTAATGATGCTCCTTTCCCAGTGATCTCCTTTCTTCATCTTACAATTTGGTTTTGCTCTTGTGTACCCTCAAGAATGTTTGTTCTTGCCATAAAGCTCTTCCTGGATCTGAGCTGGTGAACTTGAGGCTCATATCCAATCAAAGGATGTCCAGGGTCATTCTCTTGCTTAGTTCTCTCAGCATCTGCTGCTGTTTATCTCCTGATCTTAGGTGGAGCAATACCAACTAGAGGATATATTTTCTCAGCTGGTGTAGGTTTAAGCCATCCTGCCACTATCCGCATGGCTTCATTAACAGCAATGTCAATTTCTTTTGCAAAATATGATGTGTTCCATACTGGAACAGCATACTTTGCTGCAGAGATGCTCAGGGCCAAAGCTGATGTGTGCAGTGTGGATGGTTGAGTTCCCCATTTATAGTTTGTGAGTTTCCTGATGATGTTGTACTAACTTTGGTTTTGCTATTCAGGCAATGCCGGTTAAAAGAAGTGTCTGATCAAGCGTCACACCAAGGTATTTTGGTATTGAACAGTGCTGTAATCAATTCCCTTGCCATGTAACATTCAACTTAACCATTGCCTCTTGGTTTCGAAGGTGGAAAGCACATACTTGAGTCTTGCATGGATTAGGCTTCAAATTGTTGATGTTGTATTACCGTCCTAATTCTTCAACTGTTCCAGTAAGTTTTCCAGCTACTTCATCAAAGCTTGACCCTTGAGCGGCCATTCTTGTCATCTGCATAGATGAACAGTTTTGTATTATCAGGAACTGGCTGATCATTTGTATATGTATTATACAGTGTTGGAGACAATATGCATCCTTGTGGCAGACCGTTCTTCTGTAACCTCCATCTGCTGTACTTTCCATAGAATCTCCAGTTATGAAGACAGTTATGTCACATAGAATCTCCAGTTATGAAGAAAGCTGCCAATGACCATAGTAAGCTTGTTATTTTTGGTAAGCTTATTTATTTTATGGAGCAGAATCCAGTGATTGACAGTATCGTATGCTGCAGTTAGGACAATGAAAGCCAGACATGGACCATTATAACAACTGCAAGCTCATGTTCAAGAATATTCAGTTCTCAAGTGGTATACTCCTTTAAGAAAGTGAGCCATATGAAGGCTCATGCATTTGCTTCTACCATTTTATTAGCTCAAATGTTTTGGAATGTGTATGCAGCTGCCTATGTTGTGCCAGACAAGGACAGCAGATACTAGAGTGTGAGCTGGGATACTTTGAAGCAGTCTTTCTCAATGTGGTCTCCTTCATGTGTATTATAAACTCCCAGCACACCCAATTAGTATGGCCGTGAAGAGGACTGTAGCCCAGAATTCAGATGTTGAGCAAGGAAGTATGGATCTTCAGCTGTCATCTATGAAACTCAGTGGAGATGCAGTGCTCATTACTATGTCTCAGTTTACCCTACTTAACCACTGAGAGGTTGCAAGGGTAAAACGATGCTGGAATCTATGCATATTTTCCTGAGCTCCCAGAGGAAAGGCAAGGTAAAAAGGGGAAAAAATAAAAATAATTTAGAAAATACTTGAAACTCAAATGTTGCTCTCTCAAAAGGCAGGCATGTTTGTAGTAACTATTGCAAGATAAAATCTACATAATGCAATTTTTATATTTCTTGAGACGCAGTTGGAGACCCTAAGAGAAAGCTGTTGTCTCTGACTGGCAAGCAGGAAATATGGGAAAAGTAAACATTGCCCTTTCTTTCTCCTCAGGCTTACACAGAGTGATAAGGGCACTGCATATGTGGGAACCTTTGACAGCAGCAACTAAGGCATGTTATTTATTTATATGGATGTGGGGGGAAACTTCTCTTCAGCATTATTTGCTTCTTTGCATTAAAATACACCACTTTTGGCAATTTATACAGTACATTCACATTTTATAAAAGGAAACAACATAGGTTAAGCTGCACTTATGATGCAAGAATGCTTTTTATGTTGTTTGAAAACATACAGTATATTTGGCTTACAGATAAAACTTCTTACTCTTTGAATAGCTTGTTTGTAATTCATATTGAGTTGATCAAATACACATTTCTAGCATTTCTAGCTACCTGGAACATTCCCTGCTACCAGGTGCCTTCCATTTTTAAGCTACGTGGAGGAGCAATCATTTTAGAGCTTGCTCATATATGTTTCTATTTAACTTGCAATAAATAATCAATGCAAAGCCACACAAAAAGCTAACATCATATAAAAATGTCAGACATGTCAGCATAATTAAACTAGGTTACAGATTATAATACAGAGGAGTAGAGAAGAACAAATAAACACGATAGGCCAAATGCTTGTTTAAATAAAATGGATTTCACTTTGCAAGGGAGGCCCTGTCATCACTTCATTGGGCTTTCCTGAGATTTTGGAAATGCATGAGTCTTCTGTTTTAGTACAAGAATATTGTTAATTGAGCAGGGCTTTTGATGACAAGGGGACTGTGGTGGCTTAGTGGTTAAGATGCTGAACTTGATGACCAGAAGGTCGGCCGGTCAGCAGTTCGAGATCTGAGTCCTGCACAACAGAGTGAGCTTCCGTCTCTGTCCCAGCCCCCACCAACCTAGCAGTTCGAAAGCAAGAAATTGCAAGTAGATAAATAGGGACCACTTCGGTGGAAAGGTAAACATCATCTATGTACTCCACTGTTGAGGCATGGCTGCCACATGTCCACAGAAACGTCTGCAGACGCAGACAGCACTGGCTCTTTGGCTGTAATCAGAGATGAACATTGAACCCTAAATTCGGATACGACTGGTGACCTTTACCTTTGATGACAAGACCCTTTTAAATTTTATTATGTGCTGTCAAGTCAGTTCTGACTTATGGTGACCCTTTCCATAGTTTCCTAGGTAAAGGCTATACAGAGGTGGCTTATCACTTCCTTCTTTTGTGGGACTTCTGGAACCATGCAATTTACCCAAGGTCACACAGTAACTTTTACTGGCCATTAATTTGTAGGGTTTCTCATAGGTCAGAAACAATAAGCTTATACATAAGAATACTATTGTTAGTTACTTTGTAGATACCTTTTGACCCCAAAAGATAGGGTAAAGATTTTAATCATGATTTATAACCATATAATTTAAGAATTTATAGCAAACGGGCAATGAAACTGATCAGGATCGTCATGCTCCTCTAAAGTCTGAAGAAGTGGACTTGATCCACGAAAGCTAACAATAGAAATATAGCAGTTAGTCTTTAAAGTGCTACAATGTTTTTTATTTTGTTTTGTTTATTTTGTTTTGTTTCCTGATATATCATATCTAGACCAAGTTTTCTCTCAGCCAACAGCTTGCTTCTATTCAATATTGCCTCCTTCTCAAATTTAAATTCAAGCAACCTCTTCACTTTAATGTTCTTGACTCAGAATAGGTCTGTAGTGGAAATTAGTCAAACGAGGTTGCTTTAATTGTCTTTTGAAGAGGCAGTGTAAAAGCATTTCTTACTACATGGCTTATTACAAAAAAAAACAAAAAACCATAGCTGCCACTGGATGGAAACTTCTGCTATTGCCCTGATTAAACTTATATGCAGAGGTGAATAAAATATAAAAGAGGTCTTCAGCACCATTTATTATTTATTGTCTTGTCCAATAAGTGTGATCATATTTTTTAAGGATTACAGTATATTTTTAGACACCTTGTAAAGCACTCAAGCTTTTGCTTAGAGTATGAGGAATGTAAGGTTTAATAAGCCAGTTGATGGAGCATTAGTGACATCAAAGCACTGGAAAAAAACTTCTTGTTTGCTTGCATTTCTTTCATCTGACTTAAATAAGCTGCAACTAACAGCAGTAGGATGGTAAAAGAGGAAAAAGCACATTGTAAACAGATGTAATTAATAAAGATACTATGAGATATTTTGAACACAAAATGTAAATGTTCGGGAAGCCAATGAATTCATCTTCTTGCAAATGAAGTGAATATTTATAGGCACCAAGCTGTTTCAAACCCAGTTTCATATTGTTGTTGTTGTTTTGTAGCTTTTTAAAAAATAAACATGAACTTATTATGAATACAGACTGCATCACTCTTGAGTTGCTTTCAAGATGGGAAAGGGCCACAAGGTAGTGGTACAGCCCTGACAACTATGGATAGTTAGCAGTCTACTCTTGGTTTTATACTGTAGAATTTTAGCTTTTTGAGAGCCAGTATCCCATGGGCTCTCCTCCATCATCATCTAGACCAGGGGTTCCCAACTTACAGCCTGCAGGCCAGATCCAGCCCCCAACACCAATTCATCCAGCCCTCACTGCCCTCACCACTCCTGGAAGTTGAGGTAAAATGTGCCTGCGCATGCGCAGAATGCTGCCATAAATGACCAGCGACCCTCATAAACTTGTTTACGACAGTTGTGGGTAATTTATGGCAGCGTTCTGTGTATGCGCGGGTGTGTTTTACTTCTGCTTCCAGGTGGGTGGAACCACATGACCAGTCCGTGGCCTAAAAAGGTTGGGAACCCCTGATATAGACCAAATAATGCCATGTTTGGAAGGAAGGAAGGAAGGAAAAGAAAGAAAAGGCAAGGAAGCAACCACATGAGAGGGTATCTTGTAGACCAGTGTTTCTCAACCTTTGGCTTTTGGACTTCAGTTCCCAGAAGCCTAAATCAATTCCCCAAAGCACTGATCAGCCAATGTACTGACTTAGGCTTCTGGGAATTGAAGTCCACCAATGTTCCGTGGAACATAGTTTGGAAAATGCTGGTAGATTATGAGCTGCCTTGGAATCCACATTTATACCTCAGCTACAACCTATCTTGACAACTGTATTTGCTTGGTAACCTGACAATAAATTAATAAGAATGGAGACCTATAAAAATCTGGACCTTTAAGTAACTATTCATATAAGGAAGTTGTACCTTTGTGTTCTTACAAGTTTCCTTGAAAGAAGATTACAGGCAAGATCTTTGACTTCTTATCTAAACATGTTCAGATTGTATTCTCTATTCCTTTCGTATAGAACACTTACCAAGACACTAGTATAAAACTGAGGTTGCACCGCTTCATCTCCCTAAGGCTGGTTATTCAGGCAGATCCCCCCCCCCCATCCTTTTCCTTTGGCCTATAGAGCTGTTTCAGCATCAATTTTGATCATATTCTGTTTCACACCCTCTATCTAAGGTACTAAAGAGGGAATTCACAGGAATTTGTAAGGTGCCATAAGCAATGTTCTCAGAAGTGTAAAAGAAATGAATATGATAATAGCTTTCATACTTAGTTCTCCCTCCATGTGTTTCGTTAATTGGTGTTAAAAGACATATCATGGCTGTTTAAGTGAGTCAAATGAGGATGTAATCAGAATTCATCAGGTAAGGTTATACCCTCACTACATGCTACAACCTCTTTTTTGTGCCTGTCATAAGACTTCTTGCCTCTCTTGACCTCCTTCAATGAAAGTGATATGTCTTCTTTAAAACACATTTCCTGATGATAGGATCCTGTGTGTGTGTGTGTGTGGTTTTTTTTTTAAGGGCAGGTGGAAATCTTCAAAAGACATTGTGATCCCTTGCTCTGGCTTCACAGTGTGTGGGATTCTTACCCACTAAAACCACCTCCCATTACGCCCTGCCACCCCACGGGACCGCCGTCAGGCATTACTTCATGGGGGGCAAAATGGCTATTAAAAAACCCTCCTCCAATTTGGCTCCTAGCCCTCCTTCTCCTCTATATCTCTGGCTGCCCTGTGTGTGTGTGTGTGTGTGTGTGTGTCTAACATTATTAAGAGAGAAACCCCAATGCACTGGAGAGAATGGGGGACAAGCCTCTTTATCCTTTTTTTCTTTGGTTTGAGCTGGTGTTAGAAAGATTAGCTGGCAAGGTTGCCACCCAGGGTATGTCCAATTGTATTCACAATCTTTGTGGAGACTCTTTCAGAGAAAATATACCCTCTTGTTGGTATCACTCCACCTAAAATCAGGAGAAAAGTAGTAGTGGATGCCGAGATAACTAAGCAAGAGAATGACCCTCAGCATCCTCAGCCAGGAAGAGCTTTATGGCAAGAACAAACATTATTCAGGGTGCACAAGAGCAGAACCAAACTAAAAGATGGAGGAAGGAGCTCACTAGACAAGGAACATAATTAAAGGAGGATATAGCTGAGGAACTCAACCTCCCCTACGTCACTTGGAGGACCTTGAAAAGGCTGAGGGTCAGAGTGCCTAAATGTAAGGCCAACATGCTCAAGTGTGGCTGCTGGCAGACAACAACACATGGTGTGAATGTGGAAAGATACTTGTTTACTGGTCTGCCAAGTACTGCCAGAAACATGCACCAATGAAGACTTAAGTTTGGCCAACGACATAGCCAAGAAAGTGGCTTCATTTTGGCAGTCCAGGGTTTGATCAGGACACAAAATAAGAAGAATCCTTCTCTTCTCCCCCCAAAATAGTCTTCTAATCCATGATCTTACTTTGTGTAATAACTATTGTCCATCCAGGATGAACAGTGGTTAATTGTAAAAATAGCCCATATAATTTCCTGATGTTTTCAAACATCAGTGAACCTCTGTATATCTGCAGTGGGAAGCTCATGTAATACTGAAGATTTGTTGAAATGTCCTAAATCAGTAGGTCTCTGTGTCTGGTGTGCCAGATGTTTTGGATTTTCAGAAGCCCCAGTCGGCATGGCCAATGAATAAGGATTCTAGCAACTGAGTTCCAAAATACCTGGAGGCCCTTCTCCTCAAGCACATAATCAGATGATGCAGAGTCTAGTGTAGGACCACAGGGAGGGCTGCCATTGCTTTGCATAGCACAAGAGAGCAAAAAGCCTAGTGGAACAGCCATGGGTTGGCTGTGTAGGAGCCTCATAAATCACAATTTCACAAATTTGATGACAGATTAATACTGTTAAACTATTCTATGGCTGCCCAGCATACTTTATTCAGCAGTGGCAACTTGAATGAAGTCTTTACAGTGGAACCTCGGTTAACAAACAGCTAGGTTAACATAAAAATCACATAACAAAAGGAAATCCATAGAAAATAGTGGCTTGGTTTACAATCCCCCCTCCCCCAGAACGGATTAATTGGTTTTCAGTGCATTCCTATGGGAAACAGCATTTTGGTTAATGTATTTTGGTTTTCAATGCATTCTTGTGGGAAATTGCATTTGATGCATTCCTATGGGAAATTCGATTAAAGTAATTTTTGCTGTAAGAAACGTCCCGGACAATGCATTAATTACGTTAACCGAAGTTCCACTGTAATTCCAAATAAAGCTTGTGGATGGAACATATGGAAGATGGTCCAATGGATCAAAATGGTAATGTCTTGTTCAGGACTTACCCAAACACAAGATGATAAAAAAATTTTTTTTAATAAAAACAAATAGAATTTAAAATAGGAAAAGATTATTTTAAAAGTCCATCTCTACTTCCAGCTCATCTTTGTTGGATTAGATTCAGAGTTACAGGACTGATTAAATCACACTTTCTGTCTGTATAAAGGAGTCACTCTCCCCCCTCCCCTTCGTAAAAGACTATATATAAGAACAGAAGATGCTCCTGGAGGGGGCGGGCATAAAGGGCTAAGAGGGAATGAAATCCAGGTAGGGGCATCTTCTGTAAGTGGGCGTCCTCTAACTTTGTGAGGCTGTACTGTTGCTATAGGGACTGCAGTGACTTAGTGGTTAAAATGCTGAACTTGACAACTGGAAGGTCAGTAAGTCAGCAGTTTGAGACCCAAGTGCTGCATGACGGACTGAGCTCCCATCTCTGTCCCAGCTCCTGCCAACCTAGCAGTTCAAAAGCTAGAAATTGCAAGTAGATAAATAGGTATCACTTCAGTGGGAAGGTAGAAACATTCCATGCACTCCTGCATCCAGTTATGCTTGCCACATGCCCACAGAAACATCTGCAGATGCAGATAGCACTGGCTCTTTGACTATAAACGGAGAGGATCACCACCCCCTAGAGTCAGACATGACTGGCTTTTGAGCAAGAGAGATTTTTACCTTTGCTATTGCTTTGAGGATCTATTAAGTGGATTTTCTTAGCTGTAAATTCTTGTTTTACTGATAGGAAAAGTAAAGCTAGATAAATAAATGCAATGTCTAAGCTAAAAGGGTGGGTTACAGTTCTAAGTTTTTGGCACAATTGTTATGCTTTGCTAAAGAGACAGGTGGAGGTGACTGGCATCTTAATCAAACAATTTCCCTTTTATTTTCTCACCCATTCATGGGGCTACCTATCAGCCTTTCTCTACTGCATTTTGTCACCCTGCTTATTCAACTTATACACAGAGCACATAATGTGCAATGCAGGAATGGAGGAATCACAATTTGGGATCAAAATTGCTGGGAGAAACATCAACAATTTGAGCTATGCAGTTGATACCACCCTAATGGCTGAAAGTGAGGAGAACCTAAAGAAGCTCCTGATTAGGTTGAAAGAAGAAAGTGCAAAAGCTGGCTTGAGACTCAATATAAAGAAAACCAAGATAATGGCAACAAGCCCCATCAGTCCCTGGAAAATAGATGGGGAAGAAGTAGAAGCAGTGACAAATTCTACTTTCTTAGGATCAAAGCTCACTGCAGATGGTGATTGCAGCCATGAAATAAAAAGGCGACTGATTCTTGGGAGGCAAGTGATGAGAAACCTGGGGAGCATAGTGAAAAGTAGAGACATCACATTACAAACAAAAATTCGTATAGTCAAAGCAATGGTATTCCTTGTGGCAATGTATGGAGAGCTGTATGGTTTTGAGAGCTGGACCAGAAGGAAAGAGAAGAGAGGATTTGCTTGAGAAAGCCTTGATGCTGGGAAGGGTGGGGGGCAAAAGAAGAAGGGGGCGGCCAAAAAATGAGATGGCTAGATGGTATTGTGGATGCAGTGGGCACAAAGCTGAGCGAGTTGAGGAGGATGGTGGAGGACAGAAGTCCCTGGCGGACAGTGGTCCATGGGGTCGCAAAGGGTCAGAATTGAGTGTGCGACTGAACAACAACTACCCATATTAAAAGGTACAGATTACCAAGGGGACTCACCCCCGGTGTTTTAGTGGTTAAGACACTGAACTTGGAAATGGAAGATTGGGTTTCAATACCCAAGGGCTCCACTTGAGGACATGAAAGGAGCCTCATTCGGGTGTCCCCTGAGCAGAATTTCTCCAGCAAAAATATTTTCAACCCAGAGTAATCTCTGACATGAAATTATTATACCAAGAGGATGGCTAGAGCTCTGATGAGTTGCAACCTAGGGAAGAAGGGTCTGGTAACTGATCATAGTACTAAAGCTTGGGATCAGGGAAGCAGCATGGTGGGAGAGGTTTATCAGAATAGTTTTTTTTTAAAAAAATCTACTCCTTCCATAGTGTATTGCTTAACAGTTATTGTTTATCATTACAACATAAGTTAGTGACGATGGACAACAGGGATGTCTTTGACAGCACTAGACAAACTCATGGAGCAGAAGGCAATTGCTGGCTTCTGGTTTCAGGTGCCTATTTTTTATTTTTAGATTCAGAGGTGTTAAGAAACTTGAGACTTGCTTGATAGACAGATGTCCACTTTATCAATAGAATGGGGAGAATTTTTCTTCTGCTCCTTCAAGGGTCTGCTTGAGTTCCAAAAACTGCCATGCATCTGTAACTGGTCCCTTCACCTCTAGAATCTATTATGCAATAGAATGCAGTATATAAGATCTAACAGCAAACTGTAACTTTTTAATGGCCAAATGTTCCAGCATGGAAAGCTTTAAAATGTGTAGGAAGAATGTTAAGAAGATAATCTATAGTACGTTATTTGCTTCTCAATTCCTGAGTAAGGTGCTTACTTATAAATAACACAGATTTCATTTTAACATGTGAAGCACCTGGTTCCCTAAAACACCATTGCAGAATAACCAGAATGCTTTTACTATTTTTATGACTGCTGTTATCAACATCCATAAGCACAGAGAATATTGTCAAAATGGGAATTGATATCTAATTGCTCTTCCAAGCCTACTTGGGGGGGGGGGGGGATTCTACAATCCTTCTGGAAGTGATTAAAAGTGTTAATAAAGAAATGAGTTGCACTGCATATTTATTGCTAATCATATCATGCAATGATGTGCATAAAATATATGTGAATTGTTTTTCTATAAATTCCATAAAGTGTTATTTTTCATTTGAGTGCAGGCAGTTATCATTTATTATTTTTGGGTAGAGTGGTAGCAATCATCTGGAGAAATCAGATGATACCTTATCTGTAATTAGGGTAAGTGAGATACACAGATAACAGCAGCTTTCCGTAGCTGACTCTGAAAGTTCCTATTATGTCTCCAGCAACAGATAGAGTGAAATCCAGGAAGCCTCAAGCTAAGAAAACTAACAAAGAGGGAAATTAGATAAATATCTGTCCTACTGTTTATAGCATTTTTCTCTCAATAATTTTTCATCCATTACATGATGTTAACTCAAATTGTGATTAGATCTGATCTTTTGGCATGACTATGTGGTGTGTGTGTATGCGTGCGTGTGTGTGTGTGTGTGTGTGTGTGTGTGTGTGTGTGTGTGTGTGTGTGTGTGTGTGTGTGTGTGTGTGTGTGTGTGTACGTGAGCAAATAGTTTACTACAGGGGTGCCCAAACTACAGGGATGCCCAAACTTTTCAGGTCATGGGCTGGTCATGTGGTTCAGTGGGCCAGCCACGTGGTTCCTCCCACCAAAATAATACAAATAATACAAAAGGAAAGGCTGCAGAAAATCCCCTTAATCATTCATTCATTCATTCATTCATTCTTCACCATGTTGGAATTGGCAGCAGACATCCAGCAATAGGCCTAAAATATGGGGATAGGCAACCAGACAAACCAAAGCAAGACAAAATAATACAAAAGGAAAGGCTGCAGAAAATCCCATATATATGGTGAAGCAGTGACCCTGGCCATCCGGCAGCTGTGGTGGTGGTGGTGGTGGTGGTGGTGGTGTTGGGGTGTATTCCCCTGGCAGTTTCAACCATGCCACAAAGGTATGCTAGCAAAGGTATGCTAGCAATCTGGAATGGTTCTCCATTCTGGAACTGCAGGTCAGCTAAGTGGGGTTGGGTACTCAGGCAATGCACCTGGCCAGTGCATTGCTCTAACATGGCCCAACTTTGACATGAGCCCAGCTAGCTGTGTTGTTGTATTTAATATGGCTAAAGGAGCATTGAAAACACAGGCCTCAATCCCCCATGCACCATCAGACACTGCTACGGTAATGGTAGAACCTCCCAAAAGCTAGAGGCCACTAAAATCTTGTGGGGGGGAATGCTTCGATCTGCCATGTCAAACTAGATGTGTGAAGTATGAATCAACCAAGTAACCAAGTAAGTAAGCATTGCTGGATGTCACCTGATGACATCCTGATGTTGTGCAGAGTGAGGTTTGATGTGCAATCTGCAAGCCCAGTGTGAGCACTGATTGCAATTTCAAGTGTAATACAGGCTATGATTCAAATCATACCATTCATTCCATATCCTTCTGATTTAGCTTTCCAACGCAGCTGCACCCTCATTCGAGCTTTTCTGTGGATTCTGAGAAGACAGCAAAGCATTTCTTGTGGTGCTACCATATACCATCAAATTTTACTATGAGGAGCAGCTGCTTTGTGATCTTATGGCATCATCTATCCATTTTCACTCCTTTGGTGTATGATTTTTAAAGAACTCAGATAATAATGATTTGACAAAACTGGGTATTTCAACCAATGTTTTAGTGGCTAGTTTCAGAGAAAATAGTAGGGAGAATTCTAGTTTCTTTTGTGTGATGAGCCTGGCTCAGAAAACACTGTTGTTGATGGTTCAAACAATACATAATGACAGATAAAACTGATATAATCAGCAGTGTCAAGGAATAAAGCTGGGTGTGTAAATTCCAAATGGACCAACCAGGGCCGGATTTACATGAAAAGAGGCCCTAGGCTTTTCCACTGATGTGGCCCTTTCACCTCCCATTTTTAAGTTTGTAAATTACATGAGAGATAATAAAATACATCATTACTGTGATATATATCAATATATAGGCCCCTCCTGATCTTGAGGCCCTAGGCTGAAGCCTAGTTAGCCTATAGGAAAATCCAGCCGTGGGACCAACCATCTCGGAAGTTTCAACTTATTGTTCTCAGGTAATAATTTGATCACAACATGGGGATTTAACTTGTGGGGAATTAACTGTGGTCATGTACAGTATATAAATGTTAATGGAAAATTGACCCCATCCAATGAAATGTGAGAACATGAACATACAAATAGGTGCATGTATGTGTATGCGCACCCACGCAAACATGCATATGCACACATGCGCATGCATGTGGTTATGCACGCACGCACATACAGTCTCATATTCACAGTGTAGAGGTATGTGTTTCATTGCTATTCATTAGAACATGTTTCAACTACTGTAGCAAACTGATTAATTACAAAGCAAAACAATGTTAAAGGCGACCACTGTGTAAGCACAGGGCTATGTCTATCTGCATTGACACCAAATAGAATGAAATCTGCTCTTATAAAATGATGCACACAAAATAGTGCCAGTTCTTTAAACATTTCCATACTGTGAGGCTGTTATAGCTGCAAATAGATTAAAGCCAGGTTTAAAGGTATACCTTTAAATAACTACAAATAACTGTTTTACGTGAGTTGCCTGGGGTACATCAGTAGCCCCCTAAATGATCAAAAGCAATAGCTTCAGGCAAGGTCTAAAACCACCTGCTTATACAAAAGATTTGTATGAAGCAGCTGATCTTCTACATTTACATTGATCTCACTTTAAACACAGCCATGGAATTGGTATCCAAATTGCGTTAAAATAATATTTTGTTTCCCTTAAGGATAGAAGAGGAGAAAATTCTACACTCGTATACAATTTATTTTCTCTGCTCCCTTTGCAGCACCATCTTAGATTTGCTCTAACTTCTCTTCTTCATTTTTAAATGATTTCTCCAACCCTTGGGGACCCAGTTTGGTACAAAGAGGTTTGAGCTACCAGGAGGACATTAGATGCAACGATCATATTTTTATGCAGCAGGATTTCATTTCAAGGATGTAGGCCTCTTAAACATCTGAAGTCCTGCCAATCAATTCACAATTCACTAGACTCAAGAAGGTGGGTAGGTGGAAGACCCTTGAGCTAAGATGAAGTGGTGGCATGGTGGTTCTCTGCTTTCGCTCATGATATGGGGTCGTTTCCCCCAATTACTTGTTTCCAGGACAGAACAGGACGCCTTACTCTTTTAGCCATGTAGATAATCATTATCAGGGACAGCATTGGCTCAAGCGGCTAAGATGCTGATTGGAAGGTGGGAGATCAGCAGTTTGATTCCCGAGTACTGCAGGACGGAATGAGCTCCTGTCTTTGTCCCAGCTCTTGCCAACCTAGCAGTTTGAAAGCAAGAAATTGCAAGTAGATAATAGGGACCACTTTGGTGGGAAGGTAGTGTTCCATGCACTCTAGTGTCTAGTCATGCCTGCCACATGGCCACAGAAACATCTGCAGAAGCAGACAGCACTGGCTCTTTGGCTTTGAAAGAGAGATGAGAACTGAATCCTAGAGTCGGATATGACTGGCTTTTGAGCAAGGGAACCTTTACCTTAGATAATCATTGTACTGTGATGTGATCATATCTGATAGTACTAGAGGACAAATTGTGCCTATCACGGAATCCACTCACTGACTGACTGATGGATGGATGGACTGACTGAAGGTCACCACATTTTTCTGACTGATTTTTGTCCTTCCCTCTCTTTCTTCCTTATATAACTGGTTCCTTCCTTATATTTCCTTGTCTGGAAAATTATTGAGACTGAGAAGTTGATATGAATATATGATCTGAAATGAGAGGGGGAGAAGGATAGGATGGGAAGTATAGCTTTACACAACGGGCTGAAAAGGAATTTGCTATTTCCAAACAAGTTGCCATAATTCTCTCGGTCATCTACTGGTTGTTCCATCATGCAATTGCCAAGAGACTTGACAGGGAGGGTGACACATCTTTTAATTGCTTCATCTCCATTTAATATTCTCCAGTATTGGCATTGCCATTGCTGTCAGGCAAGAGAGGTTAGAAAACATCCTGATCATCCTGCATGAAGGAAACCAATAAGTGCCACTACACCGTTTAGCCAGGTGCCTTCAGAGTTTCCATGCCCATCAGGCAGAACTTTTCATATCAAAAGCTGACAAATGTATTCCCTCACTGTAACCCCATCTGTGCACATTTACTCTCCTGGTCAGACTCAAAGACATAGCTCTCTTGTTCCTATGACTTGTCATTATTACTTCTTTCTCCTATCTATCAGGCAGCATCAAATTTTCAGCTACTGCCAACTATCATTTGGTACTGTCCCTCATGCCCCTTTTTTACTGTTGGAAGGAATTCAGGGCTCATATAAACACAGCCTTTTCCCCACAAAAGGCATCTGATTTGTTCCCCAAATTTTTCAGTCATTCCTTGCTATACATATGGCATAAGCAGTGGTGGCCTATCAAAAATTTTACTACCCCACCATGGGTGGACCCAATGCCATGGGTGGAGCCAACATCATGACATTATGTCATGAAGTTGTGGGCGGAGCCAAAGGAAAAAAATAAAAATAAAATAAAATAAATAAAAATTAAATAAAAATACACATTAAAATTTAAATAATCAACCAACCCACCCATCCACCCCAAACACAAATCAACCCACCCACAACCCAAACACAAACCTGTCACTTACCTGGCCTGGGGTTGGGGAGCAGACACTAGGCAGGCAGGCAGGCACTAAGCAGGCAGGCAGGCAGGAAGCGTGGCATCGCGGTGGCAAAACAGCGCAGCAGCAAACCGCTGCAGTGACTTAGCAGCCTGGCACATGGCGCTGTGCTGCGTGGTGAGCAAAGGCCGCTGCCACCGCTACCACTTCTCCAGGCACTGCCTGCACCCATTTTGGCTGCCTGGAACTGTACATGTGTCAATCCTCAATTTGATGCATGCACACTTCTATTTTTTAGTGTGCATGCATCAAATGGAGGTTTGACACATGTGCAGTTCTGGGCAGCCATTTTGGCTTCCCAGAAATACACATCTGGAGGGCGGCAACAGAGGCGACTGAACCGGTCACCCTGGGGTTAACACCCCCTCCCCAGCAATCCCCTCTAGATGGCCGCTGCCGGTTTGGGCAAACCGGTGCAAACCGGTAGCAGCCCATCACTGGACGTAAGACTTTTATGATAAAATAGCAGTGAAAAGGAATTGATGGTAGCAGTAGAAACAGTGACAAGAACTGAGCCTTTCATGGGCAGAATGTTCCCCATGCAAGGCAGGCTTTATTTTGAAAAGTACAGTACCTTGTTGCTGGGGATGGAGTTTAGAGCTCTGGCATTTTTCAGATCATTTCTAAGGTTGCAGGCAGTCAAAAGCTTTCAATTATTATGTGTTTTAATTGAAGTGCACTCTGCCTCCCTGTTCCCCAAGGGAGGGGGCAGTGCTATTGTAAGCAAGTTGTCAAATGGCAAAACTCAAATATAAGAAGGACATCAAAAGAACCACAAGGGATGAGGAGTGTTGGGGCCCAAGAAGTCTCCATCTGTCCTCTTCTTATCATCTGTCTTTGTGTGTATTTCATGAATTCTAGTGCTACATTTTCTGCCTTTCTCCAAAACAGCACCTCCACAATGCAAAAAAGAGAACGATTCCTGCATCATCCTCACCCTTCTTTGATGTTTATGGACAGAGATACTGGTAACTCACATCCTTGGAAGATAAAAGAAATCTTGGGAAGGATTTGTTTAAAAAAAAAAATACGGTAAGAGGTGGTCCAAATTGACTTCCCAAATAGCTTTATCTGCATAAGATGTGCTGGGGACCTTGATGGCAACCTTGGCACTCTAGGTATTCTTCGACTTCAATTCCCAGAAGCCCAAGTCAACACTCCTGCTGATCAGGGCTTCTGGGAATTGAAGTTCAAGAACAGCTGGAGTGCTAAGGTTCGCCATCACTGGCTGGGGAGATATGAGCATCCTGAAGCTGAGCATTTCCACCTGTTCTTGCCCAACTGACCACCATGGAGCTCCCTGGTGGAGAGTAAAAGTATGATGTCAAATCTCAGTTACAGATCTCATAGACCTCTCCATAGTTACAGGTTTGGAGTTACTATTTGTTGACTTACTTGCTTGCTGTCTTTCTTTCTTAGGGTGAATATCTCAGTCTCTTTCTGATTTATAGCTAGCATATGGTAGAATAGAAACATGGGGAAATAATTCTTCCTTCTATCAATGGGAGAGGGGCAGGACTTTTATCTTGAGTAAGGAGTAAGAAATAGATGGGAAAGAAGTAGAAGCAGTGACAGATTTTACTTTCTTAGGGTCAAAGATCACTGCAGATGGTGATTGCAGCCATGAAATAAAAAGGCGACTGATTCTTGGGAGACAAGCTATGAGAAACCTGGGGAACATAATGAAAAGTAGAGACATCACATTGCAAACAAAAATGTGCATAGTCATAGCAATGGTATTCCTGGTGGTAATGTATGGTTGTGAGAGCTGGACCATTGGGGCTGCCCTTGGTGACCATTCAGAGGCTTCAGCTGGTCCAGAATGCAGCTGCACAAGTAGTGGTGGGATGCAGGCATCATGCCCATGCTTCACCACTGCTGATGGAGCTGCACTGGCTCCCAGTTTGCCTCCGGGTGCAATTCAAGGTAGTGGACCAGGATACTTAAGAGACCGCATCATCCCAAGGACATCTGTCCATCCCACCAGAGCGGACCGGAGAGGCTCTCTGGTTGTGCCATCAGCCAGAGAGGGGCACCTCGCTGGCACGAGAAGGAGGGCCTTCTCGGTGTCCGCTCCAGCCCTCTGGAACCTCCTCCCAGTAGAACTATGCATGCAGATGGAGTTGCTGCCCTTTAGAAAAGGAGTGAAAACCTGGCTGGCAGGTTTGGTCTGGGGAGTGGATGGTTCAATTTCCCCAGCCAATTGGTTGGTTTGACCCCAGTATGCCTGTGTTGCAATTTTTGGCTTTTAATACTAAGTTTTTGAAAGTTTTTAGAGTTTTTAATTTTTTAAAATGATTTTATAATTGTTGTAAATTGTCCTGGGTCACTTTTGGCAGGAGGGTGATAAACAAAGTCAAATAAATAAATAAATAAATTAGGAAAGCTGAATGCAGAAGAATAAATGCCTTTGAAATGTGGTGTTCAAGGAGAGTTTTGAGAGTCCCCTGGACAGTGAGGAGAACAAATAGGTCAATCTTAGAAGAAATCAACCCTGACTGTTCCTTGGAAGGTCAAATTGTAAAGATGAAGCTTAAGTACTTTGGACATCAAATGAGGATTCGCTTGACAAAGCCTTGCTGCTGGGAAAGGTCAAGGGCAAAAGAAGAAGGGGGCAGCCAAAAATCAGATGGCTGGATGGTATTGTAGATGTAGTGAGCACAGAGCTGGGTAGGTTGAGGAGGATGGTGGAGGAAAGGGGTGCCTGGTGGGCAATGGTTCATGGGGTTACAAAGGGTCGGAATCAACTGTGTGACTGAACAAAAAACAAAAGGAGTAAGAACATATCAACAGCCATCACACTGAACATAGTCCAGCATTCTGACCCCACACTTGCCAACCAGAAACCTAAACCAAACTCACCATGCAGTGTTGGGATTCAAAAAAAATTACTACCTACTCTGTGGGTGTCACAGGTAGAACAGGTCTATTGAATTAGTGGGGATTTGGTGAGTAAGGTTGCCCTTGCTCAAAAGCCAGTCGTATCCGACTCTAGGGTTTAGTGCTCATCTCTGTTTACAGCCAAAGAGCCAGCACTGTCTGCATCCACAGATGTTTCCGTGGACATATGGCAGGCATGCCTCAACACCGGAGTGCACGGAACGCTGTTTACTCCTCAGTAATTCCCACTGATTCAATGGGTGTACTGTAGCTGTGAGTTACTAAGCTAAGCAACAGGATATCAGCCACTAGGTCTGATAACAAGAGGCAGTAAACATAGTCTTTATGCCTAAGAGCAATTGTACAATTTGGTTCCACCAAATGCTATAGATTTTCCCCTCCCACTTCAGAACAATTGCCCCATCCCATCCATCACTTGGCATCTCACAGCATCCTTTACCTGCAAGAGTGACGTTGCAGGGTAGTAAGAGAGGTAGTCAGAAAAATCTAATGGCAGAAGTTGACTTGCATTCATGTCTTTTTGACCAACCTATAAGATGAGCCCAGCATGTAAACTTGTCCTCAGCAAATTTAGTGTTTCTATCATCACCCATTTTCTAATGAGATCTGTAGAGGGGATGCACAATTGTGGGCATATGGGGCAAAACCTGGACACACTACATGTTTTTTTGCATATCTAGAGGTTAGTGCTTTGCTTGAGGTTTGAGCATCCCTAACAAGGGGACAACATCCCACCCATCTATAGCTAGGCAACTCTGCATATAGTGTATAATGGGCAAAGGTAAAGGTCACCTTGCTCAAAAGCCAGTCATATCTGACTATAAGGTTTGCTGCTCATCTCCATTTACAGCCAAAGAGCCAGTGTCTGTGTCTGCAGATGTGTGGCAGACATGCCTAGACACCAGAGTGCATGAAATGCTGCTTACCTTCCCACCGATGTTACCTATTTATCAACATGCAATTTCTTGCTTCTGAACTAGGATGCAATTTCTTGCTTCTGAACTGCTAGTATTGATATGTCTGTAAGCCGCCCAGAGTCGCACTTCGCGATTGGGGCGGGATATAAATCAAATATAGAATATAATAGAATAGTTTGGCAGGGGCTGGGACAGATACAGGAGCTCACTCCATCGTGCAGCACTCAGGTCTTGAACTGCTGGACTACCAACCATCCAGTCATCAAGTTCAGCATCTTGACCACTAAGCCATCACAGTCCTGTTCTATCTAGTCTATAAGATACAGCACAATGGCTGTTTCTTTTTCTCCCTCTTTTCTCCTTCCTCCAACCCCATCCACACATACCTGCTAAAAAAGAAAGCCTTTCAGCTCACTATGAGCATAAAACACAACTCCAGGACAAATCCTGGAGGATAGACCTGAAACAGAAATTGATCATTTTCTCTTCTCCCCTGCGACCATGTGCACAATAGAAACCTTTTAAAATAACCTTATTGTCAAAGAAATTTACCCTTTTGTGGAGGGGGGGGATGACATTTTTGTGCTCCTCATTTATTCCTCATATGTAACTTCCATGGCAAAAAAAAAGTTCTTACTTTTGAAATACACAGAAGTTATTTCTTTTAAAATGATACGAGGTTCCCACAATTTTGTGTATTGCTCATAGTCTCAGAAAAAAAAATATTTACAATATCTAGGGAAGGGGGGGGGAGCAAAGCCAACCTCAGGGTCTAAAAGCTTCTTTAAAGATGTCATTTTTCTCTCCAAGGTGTGAATCCAAAGTCAATAAAAGACCTGTCTTTGAGAGTAAAATGCAAAAAGTCAAAACAGTTCCCCCCCCGCGCCCCCTATTTCATTCTAGAGAGCTTCTCGTTGTGTTTGCCTATTGACCCTTATTTCAATGTCTTTTATTCCTCTATAAGCTGTCAGCATGGAGGCAATATAGTAATGAAAAGAACATTGCTGGAAGCATAATGCCCATGAGCTTTTTCAGGAGGAAAAAAACATTAAATGACAGTATTCATAAAAATATACGTAAGATTTGTCTTCAGGACAGGGTAGTCTAAGAATTATCTGGTTACAACCCTGATGCCAGAAGCCTTATAATAAGCTTCTTCCTAACTTATTCCTAAAACCATGGTGACTTAGTGGTTAAGATGCTGAACTTGACGACTGAAAGGTCAGCAGGTCAGCAGTTCAAGACCTGAGTACTGCATGACAGAGCGAGCTCCCGTCTCTGTCCTATCTCCTGCCAACCTAGCAGTTTGAAAGCAAGAAATTGCATATAAATAAATAGGTACCACTTCGGTGGGAAGGATTTTAGAACACGGGGGGAAATCCCTATGAAAAGTGTGCAGCCTAAGGTTGTGGCCAGTGTAAGTACATTACCTGTAGATATATGAAACACGATAGAGAAGAGTTTATAACTGTCATTGTTCATATTTCTGGGTTGCTTTCACAATTTCCAGCTGTTCAACTCAGATACACAGCTGTTTAAGGAATATTCGTATATTTTGTGGCATCCTGAATGTTCTTTTGCACCATGTTCATACAATATATACTTAAAAAAAAAAAGCAGAGCCCATCGGCTTTTCTTCTGTTTTGTGCGTAAAATTATATAGATCACAAACCAGTATCTCTGGAGTTGAAAGGCAGAGCTGAGAAAAGGCTGTTTGATGCATTTTAAAATGAATAAATTATGTTCCATAAAATAGATTACAAGAGATAAGCAAAGGTGAAGTGTTGCATTTTTGTCAGAACCCAACCGTCATCCCCTCAGTGCAAAAACAAACAAACAAAACTAATTATAATAAGTGTATATGTCTGTATTTACATTTCACTTTCTGCTCTGTCCCTTCCCACAAAACAGATCATGCATCAGAGTATTCCCTCCACATTCAGAGGAACATTTTTAGGCACTATGAGGAGGTGGTGGATGTTTTGCATAAGGCCTTTAATGTACTAGCAGCAATGGCTGTAGGCAGCCACTGGATGAAATAAGTTACTTCCAGGTTACTTCAGGAATTTGTTGTTGTTCAGTCACACAGTTGATTCCAACCCTTTGTGACCCCATGGTCATCTTTACTATTTGACCTTCTAAGGAGCAGTCAGGGGTGATTTCTTCTAAGATTGACCTATTTGTTCTCCTCACTGTCCAGGGGACTCTCAAAACTCTCCTCCAACACCACATCTCAAAGGCATCTATTCTTCTGTGCTCAGCTTTCCTAATGGTCCAGCTCTCACAACCATACCTTACTACAGGGAATACCATTGCTTTGACTATACGAATTTTTGTTTTCAAGGTGATGTCTCTATTTTTAACTATGTTCCCCAGATTTCTCATAGCTTGTCTTCCAAGAATCAGTCACTTTTTTATTTCATGGCTGCAATCACCATCTGCAGTGATCTTGGATCCTAGGAAAGTAAAGTCTGTCGCTGCTTCTACTTCTTCCCCATCTATTTTCCAGGGACTGATAGGGCCTGTTGCCATTATCCTGGTTTTCTTGATGTTGAATCTCAAGCCAGCTTTAATTCCTTTCCCCATTTCTGTCTGGAACCTTTAAGATTAGCTCAAGTCTTCTCAAATTCTATGGTCTATCTATGTGGTACCCATGCTCATTACTATATGTTCAAATAGTTATCAGCGTGCTTCCATTATAGTATGGGCACTAGAGAATACAGTACTGTAATTGTATGGCAAGGGGAAATAACAGGTATATACTTGTGATGACCTCAAGGCAGATATGTTTAGTTCAGGTACACCATTATCTTCCTCCTCCTCATTTTCATGTCTAGTTATTCTGTACTATTTTAATTCTACTAACTGTGCCAAAATATTTTGTTATGATAACAGGTATGTAATATTAAATATAAATTTCAGATTAAGATCTTAGCCAATGTCCTAGTTTTCTTTTCTTTTTTTCAAGGCAAACAAATCTCAATATTTTTCACAACATGATTTTAAAGTATTTTTTTATTTTTATTGTATTTGAATAACATGATGAATTTCAGTCTTTGTTGTTTTACTTTAATTTTATTTTGCTTTTAAACATTTTATGCATGTTGCCCTGGGTCACAATTCTGGAAGAACCATGACATATTAAAAATACACTAGTACCCCGGATAACGTTATGACATGATTCCACAAGTCATGACGTTGTCCGGTTTTTAGCATTGTCCGGGGTATACATCGAACAATGCTAAAAAAATCATGACGTTGTCCGGTTTTTAGCATTGTCCGGGGTATACATCGAACAATGCTAAAAAAAACCTGAGAAGAGGCGCCAGCGGGAGCTTCTTCTACCAAACGGGTATAGCAATGGGAATCGCACGTCAAGGCAAAGGATCAAAGCAGGGGGTGCCACCCCCCACTTTGATCCATTGCTTTGACGTGCGATCCCTGTTTCACGCACCTGGGCAAGGGTCGGCTTTTCCAAATTCCCTCCTCCCCATGGGAGGGGGGAATTCGGAAAAGCCGACCCTTGCCCAGGCGCGCGAAATGGGGATCGCACGTCAAAGCAATGGATCAAAGTGGGGGTGGCATCCCCCGCTTTGATCCATTGCCTTGACGTGCGATCTTCGTTGCTATAGCGAGCCTGGGAAAGAGGCGGCTTGGTCAAAATCCTCACCCCCACGCAGGGGGAGGGCATTTCGGCCAAGCCACCTCTTTCCCAAGCCGGGGAGACCCCGCGGAGAGGCGTCTCTCCTCACCCAGATCTCCCCTGCCTCGCAGCGAGCTGCTACGAGGCCGGGGAGACACCGCGGAGAGGCGCCTCTCCTCTCCCGATGTTCCGAAAGGGTAAGGATCCTTACCCTTTCGGAACATCGGGTGGCTTGCAGGTGTGCGCGGGTCAGTGGGGGCTAGGGCAGGATACGGAGGTCTCCCCCGTATCATGCCATAACCCCCACCGACATGCGCTTCTCGCCCGAAGTTTCGAAAGGGTAAGGATCCCTGTACCCTTTCCAAACATCGTGGGGGCGGGCGCTGGGGGGGTGTTTTGATTGGGTAGATGTTCTACCCAATCCAACTCCCCCCCACACACACATACACTTGTTCCGGATAACGCTAAAAATCGTGTTATTCGATACGGTACTCGCGTTATCCGGGGTATTACTGTAAAGTAAAATAAACCAGATCAGATTTATTTCCACATTTTCATACAGACTACAGGACATAGCAAAGAGCTGTTGGTCAGCCATGGGGCAGAACAAGACCTCTACAGACTCTTCATCTTATATCTATCATTTGTACATCATTGTTAGAAGTGAGAAAAGAAAAATAAAAACTGAGGAAGGCAACTATGTTATCTTTGCCATAGAAATGGGTCTTCCTTGCCTTTCTGGCTACAAAGTCTCTGATAAATTCATCAGTGTTGTGCTTACAGTACCAGTAGTTTCAAATGCAGGGAACAGGACTAATAGGGGCAGAGTGGATGGATGAAAAATATAGACAAACTCCTCCTCCACAGCACAGCCATTTTAAGACGAAATCAAAGATGACTTTACCCACTGTCCTGTTAAGGTGTCTCCCTCCTTCCCTCCCTTGTGGCTGTCTATGAAACTGATTGGGACTTCCTCCTGGAGAGTGGAAAATAAAACAAAACAAACTACTGGGTCTTCCTCTGGTTCCCTTCTGTTTTGCTTCCACAGTTCAGTCTACAACCTGGCCTTGCCATTTGTATTTTTACCATTTTCAGGAATGGAGTCTTCATGGAGAATGGCAGAAATAATCACCGTAGAACCAGGCAAGGATCACAACAGAGCGCCACCAAGAGTGCCTAGGGCCTATCACCCTCTATTTATGTATCCTTTGTGTGGGCACAGATGTGGCCAGGGGAACTCTGAAAATCATTATTTGTATTATTTGTGAAAAGGCTTTTATTATAATAAAAATAATATAAGAATAGAAAACATGTATTTTCCAGGTCTTCAGCCAAGAGCTAAAAATGTTTTGTTATTGTTGTTGTTTTGGTCCCCACAAGTAACAGCAATTTCCCCCCTTATTTTGCTTTCAATGTTTAATTTAATTCATGTTAAATCTAGCGTTTGTACATCATTAGTAGAAGTGGATAAGGAGATGTTGTTTATGAAATATGCTTAAAAGCAGTTTCTGGAAATTAACACAGAGATGCATTTACAGCTAATTAACCTATTCTCAAAGAAAGCAACTGGGACCTAGCTGATTAATGTTTAAGCTTGAGATTCGCACACGTACACACACTCACGAAATGTAGGCAAAACTTCATCATGGAACCCAGGAGACCCGTGTGTGACACAAACTAAAGTCTGAGTGCAGCTTGCTCTCCACAGGAACTAATTTTGAAGCGCCAGAATGCTGTGGATTGTCTGTGAAAACACTGTGGAAGAAGCTCAACGCAGAACAGAAGGCAATGCTTTCCTTAGGAAGAATGCTGATAAAATTTTAATGAAGTAACATGTTGCCATGGGGATTTCTTGCTATTCATTAATTCATTGTGCTCCAGCCTCTATAGTTTTCCTGAAGTTGAGTGACAAATTGTCAAGGAGCAGTTTTTGGAAGCTTAAAGTTTTCTTCTTGATAGTCTAACTTTTCTTGCAAATTTACACAGGATTCAATAGTTGGGGCAAACAGCACAGAAATTAGTACGTGTGTATGCATGTGTGCGTTTGTGCATGTGTGTGTGTGTGTGTGTGTGTGTGTGTGTGTGTAAATAAATACAATGGCAGAGGCACAAATCTACATCTGTGGATTGTGAAAAACTAGTCCCAGTAGCATTCTCTCTATTAATTCATCGTTTCTTGTCCAGATTCTGCAAATTTAGCCTCTGGAACATATTGCTGCTTGGACTCCAGAAGCGCATAATTACATTATTTTTCAAATTTCTTTCAGTTACTTCAGGAAGCTGTTTTAAATCATGCAGGTAATCTGCCTTAGGTCCCGATTCTGAGATAAAAGTGGCAAATGAAATGAAATGCAAAACCAGTCCATTGTTTGTTTCCTCACCTGATGGAAATACATTCATAATTCTTAAACTCTGTGCATGTGAATGTACCACAGTGTTCAGTACATTCAGCTCTTTTGAAAAATGCATCCTCAGTTCAATTTATCAGTAGTTCTCTATTACCCAGACTTCATTCTGAAAGTAGAAGGGATTCTGGGTTTCTGGCATTACAGCTGAAGGTGAATGTAAGGGAAGAATGATTGAAGGAGGCTATAGAAGACCGGAAAAACTCTCTTGGAGGAACAAAGGAATAATGCTGAGCATACTGTATAGGAAAGGCATACTGCCAAGGGAAGGTTCACTGCATTTTAATTCATTTCATAATCCCAATCTATAGTAATATATTGTTTGGATAGATTTTGAGCTAGAGGGTAACAGTAATAAGTGTTTTTAAGCAACAAGACCTAATGATGCTACATTTTATGGATTTAATCAGAACAATAAGATTCACTTGTTATTCCACAACATCACTTTTTGTTGTGAATGTTGGGGCATTTCCAGTGGTGGGTTGTTAAATCCCTCGCTACCCCACTGTGACGTCATCAATGTCGTGGGTGCAGCAAAATAAAAATAAAAATGTCTGCGCATGCATCAAACCTCTTTCTTTAGAGTGCATGTGTCAAACCGCTATTTGACGCATGCACACTAAAAAATAGAACTGCGTATGCATCAAACGAAGGTTTGATGCATGTGCAGTTCCGGGCAGCCATTTTGGCTGCCCAGAAAAACATTTTGGAGGGTGCCAGAGAGGCAACCAAACTGGTCGCCTGGGGTTTTACCACCCCCCAGGCGACCCCTCCTGATGGGGCGCTACCGGTTCGGGTGAACCAGTCCGAACTGGTAACATCCCATCGCTGGGCATTTCCCTAATGGTTCCTATTTCAAACAACAACAACCAAGGATGAGTCAATCTTCTGATTGATATATTATGCTCCCAAACTGAATGGAGGCCATATCAAGTCAAGAGCCCATACCATAAATTCCTCCATGACACTGAACAGAAGCATTTTCTTCTTTGTGAACAACCAAAGACAAATTGTATGGAATGCCTGATGATTGAAATTTCCTCCAACAGCAAAACACACAAATGATCCGCAGGCCCATCAGGATTTCGGAGGGGCTCGTCTCAGCTCCTTGACTCCTGCCTGGCTTCCATTTGGATAGTAAAGAAAGGGAGGGGGAAGGTTAATTTATGTGGTTGCCACTGTGGAAGGGGTTATGGAAGTCCCCTACAGGAAGGCTTGCAAGATATGAAGTGTGTTAAAATAATAGCCAAAATAATGTGAAATTAGCACATCATTAATAATTGCATGCCATGAAGTCAATTCTGATTTTAGGGAACCCTTTTCAGTGTTTTCTAGGCAAAGCCTACTGACAAGTGGTTTACCATTCCCTTCTTCTGCTCTGGTGCAGCTTGCCCACATTTTCACAAATTGTCCCTGATCCCTGGAGGTGCAATGAGGAATCAAATTCCTAACCTCCAGGTCTACAACCAGATATCTAAACCACTTCATAGCTCGTTATTTTGGGCTACCATTTTAGTTAGTTTCATTTTTGGTTGAAAGCTCCCCCCCCCAAAAAAAAAAAAAAACAACCCTAAAACTAAAACGTGTAACTTTGAAACCAGTACCAAACATGGTGCATATGTAGCAGGCAGGTTATTCTTGTTCTGTGCAATAACTTTGGGTAAAGGGTTTTTTGAGATCCAAATTTTTAAAAAGTAAAGCTGGTTTACCCCTATGGAGACCAATCTTGCATAATCTGGAAGAGAATGGCTACTCCTACATGCCTTCTGGTATTTTGAACAAATCACTTCTGCCATTTCTGTAACTGTGGTAGTTGAAAAAGGTCTCTAGTAAGGTGAAAAATGACTGGCATAAGGTAGAACTCCTTCATAAGCAGCTGGCATTCTCAAGCATTCTTCTTCTTCTTGTCGTATATGATTCCAAATATTGACTGTCATCTTTGCAATGCCTTCTGCATCACAGCATGACCTGCATACTACTGATCCAGTTCTGCAAGTCGCTTTCTGGCCCTGAGCGTTTTTGGCACGCAAAGTCCTCCTCAGCCCCAGGCCAGGATTGATGAAGCTGCTGCCCTCCATCAAGATGGATTCAAGTGGGAGTTAATCCACTTGGGGACCATCACCCTTCCCTGTGGACTTCACCACCCAAGGACGTTAGTCCTCAAGGTTGTCAGGTTAGTTAACCACTGCTAGATGATTGTTTCTCTTTTCTATGTCTTTCACTACTCATGCTTGTGCTTTACTATTTCATGAAGTCTTCCAAAGGGCAACCTTTACCTTTACTATTCTCCCAATAAGGGTACGTTATTGTGCTTCTCTGTCCATGATTCAAAATGCTAGGAAAACCCCGATATTACTGCACAATATCATGCTCATTTTGACAGCAAGAAAAATGATGCCAGACTTTACATAGCAAAGGACAGTCTGAATGCTGACAATAGCAGTGGCAGATGTCAAGACGGTTTGTATTCACATAGAGAATAGCACCATTTACATAGTACCCTTCATGTAGAGATGCTAAGCAAAGGAAAATCTCACAACCTGACTCCATTTTTTTATCAGATAAACATTTGTCACCAAAACACAAAGCAATTGTCGTGGCTGTTTTTTGACAAGTGTGAGTAGTAGTGCACACAAGAGGGTATCCCGTAGACCAGGAGTTCTCAACCTTTTTAAGCCAGGGGCTGGGTCATGCTCTCTCAGACAGCTTCAGGGGCCAGATGACCATTTTGCCCTACCTCCACCACATTGCACTTTCTGGTGTGGTGGAAGCAGTGGGGGCCCACATGAAATGGTGCCATGGACTGCATCCAGCTCACAGGGTGCAGGTTGAGAATCCCTGCCATAGCATAGAGCAATGTTTCCCATTCTTTGGTTTTTGGACTTCAATTCCCAGAAGCCTAACTCAATTCCCCAAAGCACTGATTGGCCATTGTACTGACTTAGGCTTCTGAGAACTAAAATCCCCCAGTGGGGTGTGGGCCACACATTGGGAACCACTCCTGTAGGCATTTATATGGATACATAAACCATCCTGTAAATCTTTCTCTATCTAGGTAATGTTCCAACCAGTAGTGGCTTTCCACAATGTGAAACAGACATCTTCCACATCAGTTGCTGCCTAAAGAGGCTGGCTGAACCCAAGGCCTTGCTTAATCATAAAACGTGTCTACAAAGCTAAAGCATCCTTCTCAATGCTTTGCATTACCTTTCTCCCTTGGCTGGATACCAATTAATGTCTTGATTTTTGGTAGGGAAGGTGAAAGAGCATAAAGATGCTAGGATGTCTCTGAAATGCTTTGACAGAAGGGAATGAATTTCTTTCTACTCATGTCTTTCCCGACTGTCCCAGTCAGTGTCAGCTGAAGATGCTGTCAGTCCCTGGAAATTCCTGACACAAAGTACGTATAGCCTAATCTTATTTATTTGTAAATGTTCTTGAGCTGTCTAACTAGATAGTGTTGCCATTCTCTTGTCAATGGAGTTAGGCCAGGACTAAAACTCACCAAAGCATCCTCCATTGGATCCCTTGGGCAAGGTGAAAGTGGAGGACACAGGTCATGGTCTGCCTAGCCAATGGGTGATGTGATATCCAAATGGCTAAAAAACTGCATGCAAATGGACTTGATTTCTCAAACCCATTTGTATGTGTGGAATTTTGTTGTGGAGACATCTACCTATGTGCAGATCCCTCGCTGAATAACAACTCCAAGGTATTCAAGGTGTAAATCAGGGGTTTGCAATGTTTTCCTGCCATAGGCCAGACATGCCCTAGACACGGAGTTGCGGGAGATGGGTTACTCTCAGTGCTTACATTTTCATCAGTGGTGGCATCAGTGGCATCAATGGCATTGGCAGTGATTGCATCAGTTTAGCAGCATTTTGCACATTCTCCACTGTTTCTCCCAAAAAGGGTAATGCCAAAGAATGTTCAAATTATCGAACAATTGCGCTCATCCCTCACGCTAGCAAGGTGATGCTCAAGATAATACAGGATAGACTGCAACAGTATGTGGAGAGAGAATTACCAGAAGTGCAGGCGGGTTTCAGAAGAGGCAGGGGGACTAGAGATCACATCGCCAACATAAGATGGATCATGGAAAAAGCAAAGGAATATCAGAAACAAGTCTACTTCTGTTTCATTGATTACACTAAGGCTTTTGACTGTGTCGACCACAACAAAATGTGGCAAGTAATTAAAGAGATGGGAATACTGGAACACCTTATAGGCCTCATGAGAAATCTGTACATGAATCAAGAGGCAACAGTTAGGACAGAAAATGGAATAACGGAGTGGTCTGGAATAGGAAAAGGAGTAAGACAAGGCTGCATTTTGTCACCCTGCTTATTCAACTTATACACAGAACACATAATGCGCAATGCAGGGATGGAGGAATCACAATTTGGGATCAAAATTGCTGGGAGAAACATCAACAACTTGAGATATGCACATGATACCACCCTAATGTCAGAAAGTGAAGAGGACTTAAAGAAGCTCCTGATTAGGTTGAAAGAAGAAAGTGAAAAAGCTGGCTTGAGACTCAATATAAAGAAAACCAAGATAATGGCAACAGGCCCTATCAGTCCCTGGAAAATAGATGGGGAAGAAGTAGAAGCAGTAACAGATTTTACTTTCTTAGGATCCAAGATCACTGCAGATGGTGATTGCAGTCATGAAATAAAAAGGCGACTGATTCTTGGGAGGCAAGCGATGAGAAACCTGGGGAACATAGTGAAAAGTAGAGACATCACATTGAAAACAAAAATTCGCATAGTCAAAGCAATGGTATTCCCTGTGGCAATGTATGGTTGTGAGAGCTGGACCATTAGGAAAGCTGAGTGCAGAAGAATAGACGCCTTTGAGATGTGGTGTTGGAGGAGAGTTTTGAGAGTACCCTGGACAGCGAGGAGAACAAATAGGTCAGTCTTAGAAGAAATTACCCCTGACTGCTCCTTAGAAGGTCAAATAATAAAGATGAAGCTAAAGTACTTTGGACATCAAATGAGAAGAGAGGATTCACTTGAGAAAGCCTTGATGCTTGGAAGGGTCGAGGGCAAAAGAAGAAGGGGACGGCCCAAGATCAGATGGCTGGATGGTATTGTAGAGACAATGGGTGCAGAGCTGGGCGGGTTGAGGGGGATGGTGGAGGGAGGACAGGAGTGCCTGGCGGACAGCGGTCCATGGGGTCGCAGAGGGTCGGAATCGACTGTGTGACTGAACAACAACAACAACAACAAAATCGCTCTGCCTTGGGGTCTTTGTGCTGCTCCTCCATGGTGCTTTGGCAGAGAAGGTGCACCGTTCTAGGACTTCCTGGTTCCACGGTGAGTGCCCAGGTGAAGATGCCATCATCTGGATGCCCACTGCGGAACTAGGAAGTCCTGGAATGGTGCACTTTCCCTGCCAAAGCACCACAGAGGAGCATTGGAAAGACCCCAAAACAGAGCAAATATGCTCCCCAAAGCCTCCTGCTGCCAGGAGAAGCAGCAGAGAATGTGCAAAATACCACTAAACTGACACAATCACCACCACGGTAAGTGATGTATTGCAACTTCTGGCAGTGGGCGTGGGTGGGGTGGGGGTTCTAGAGGTGCCGAGGTGACCACCACAGGCTATATTAATGATATGTGTGGGCCGCATTAGGCCTGTGGGCCGGTGGTTGTAAATGGCTGGTGTAAATGTTCTGTGTGACTGATTGTTACAAAGATCTTACTACTGCCACTTTCAAAGAAAACTAGCTTGCTCAGGCCAAATAAACAAACAGAGCTGACATTCTTGCAATGAACTAGACTGAAGATTTTTTTTAACCAGAAGCCAAATGAAGAAAACTTCAGTAAAACCCCAGTTTACAAATGTCCTGGTTTACGTTTGCCACAGTTTACAATGACAAATTTAATACAATTATTGCCCCAGTTTATGATTTTTTCTTTCAGTTTACGACCGGGAATTGCACTATTTTAAAGTTTAAAATGGTGGCCAGTGCCATTTTAGAGTTTAAAATAGCACCCACCCCCTCTGCCAGAAGTCACAATTCATCGCTTAGTGCTGCAGAGGTGCAGTCGTCGTTGGTGGAGTTTCTGCCACTATTTATGGACTGTCCGCTGCCTCTACCAGCAGCTGGAGAGTCCGAGGATAAAGTCCCCAGACTCTCCCATTGCCAGTAGGGGTGGAAAATGGGCTCCCCTGGTGGCTGGGCAAACCACTTGGAAAGAAGCAGCAGTGTGGAAAAGGTAGGAGTATCACTTAGTCACTTTTGTGGGGGTGGGGGATGATCACATCTGGCTTTTTTTATTTTTTTGGGCTATTTTTGATTTTTTTTTTTGGATTATTTTTGGTCCAGTCAGGACTGTTCCCCTTTGTGTGTGTGTGTGTGTGTGTGTGTGTGTGTGTGTGTGTGTGTGTGTGTGTGTGTGTGTGTTCATGTCTGGAATTTTTTGGATTTTGCTGGGTTTTTGTGTCGTTATTTTTGGTCCAGTTGGGAACATGTTTTAAATTTTTAATGCATTGCTATGGGAAAACGTGCTTCGGTTTACGATTATTTTGGTTTATGATGGAGGCTGTTGGAACATCACCCCCTCCTCTGGGCCCACAACAACGGCCTGAGGAAGAAGATGCAAAGGCCTAGCAGTGGCTGAGAACATCGTCCCCTCCTCTGGGCCCACAACCATGGCCTGACGGGAGTTAGTTTGTGTTCTGGTTTGGTTGTTTTATGTGGTTGCATTTTATAATTTTTATTGTACTGTTGTTGTGTTGACTGTAAACCGCCCTGAGTCGCCTCAGCGAGTGGGCGGTAATATAAATCTAAATAAATAAATAAGTAGGAGCAGTGGTGGGATTCACCAGGTTCTCCCCACTTCGCCAGAACCGGTAGCAGAAATTCTGACTGGCCCTTCCTTTCCAAGTTTTGAAATAAAGTAGTCCTAATTCGGGTACAACACAGGGCTTTCCCCATGGCCATGCTTATCATACCACACCCACAGAGTAGGTAGTAAAAAAAATTATGAGTCCCACCACTGAGTAGGAGGGAATGGAAGGGAATGACTCAAGACTCCAGTAATGTCATGTAGATCCATTAAATTAATACACATCAATGGGAGACAGCTGCATCTCTTTCACTGACACAAGCGGGACGTGTGGATGAGCCCTGAGTTTCTGTGACCTGGTGTAAAAACAATGAAACTGAACTTTTTATACTGCTTTTCTTGACATTCCCCTTTCAGTTTCCATCCAAAAGGTTCAGTGTTACATATAAATTATATATTTTTAACACAGGCTGTTTTTTGTTTCTTTCAAGCTGCTGGAGCAGAAGTTTGAAAAAGAAAGAGGCAACAAAAAAGGAGAAAGGATTTTGGTAAAGGAAGCATTCCTTCTTTCTCATTCAAGTTTCATGGGAGGTCAACAAATGATGGAAGGAAACAGCTCTGAAATCTCAAAACACGCAATCTATGCTTTGATACCTCTGATTTCTTTTAAGAGCAGACTTCATTTTAATGAGCCTTTACAACAAATGTACATGAGCAAGTATGGAGGGAAAGATAGTCACGTATGGCTACAAAAATATATAAATGGTTAAATAAAATTACCTATGCTGTCGGAATCTATCCATTTCCTCCCGTAGCCTGACTCCCCACTCACAAGCTGCTGACATTATTTTTCTGTTATTGCCTGACACTTCTGTGCCTTGAGTGTTCCTCTCGCTGTAGGGTTAGTAGGATAATTGACAAACCACAGGGACCGGATCCCTGGATTAGGTTGACCAGACTGTCAAAACAGCAATGACAAACTCTCACATCAACTTCTACTGTAAGTCAAATCTATGAGGAAAAAATGCACCTTGGCAGGTCTGGGCAGAAAGTCTTTAGTTGGATTTTTTTTCCCCTTCCCACCACAGAGGGAGATTTAGCTGGGGCAAAGGGAGGAGGAAGGAAAAGGCAGGGATGTTTCTGTTTAATTCATAGAAAACTCAGCTACCAGAAGTCACAGTTAATTAGAGTATTTATATAAAAATGTGGTGGGTCCTATTTGTGTACATCAGAATATGAGACATACGCCATCTCTGTTTCTTATTAGAGGAGTGACATTTTATTGTATATTCTGTCAGACTGCATCTTGGTGTGAATGCATATACATTAACATCGGTAGAATATGTGGCCCATGCTTTAAGTGGATTTTTGCATTTTCTCTTTCCATCCTGAATTGCAGTTATCTGTCGTCCATATGCTTAAGCAGTAGCATCTGACTGCAGACAGGGTCTGGGGTTACACTACCTTGTCTGCCAGTAATATTTCTTTGTACAGCGTATATCTTGAAAACCATACCTATATTTTAGAGTTCCAATCTCTCTCTCTCTCTCTCTCTCTCTCACACACACACACACACACGCACACACACACACACACACACACACACACACACACACACACACACACACACACACACAGACAGACACACAGACACACACACACACACACACACACACTTGCTCTCTCTCGCTCTCTCGCTCTCTCGCTCTCTGTTGTCTTTTTGAAATTCTAGCATGTTAAGGTCTGGAGGGCATCTTTGTCCAAAATTCCAAGAAAAATCTAAATATTTTAAAAATACAATTATGCAATTTGCTCTTGGATTTGTGAGGGATAAAATATGTTTGGGTTCGTTTGTTTTTCTAATATGCACCCATAAAATACTGTTAAAATGTTGGTGAGTGGGTGGACTGAGAATTGACTTTTTATGTCCATGGGAGTTCTTTAAATGATTGACTTTCTTCTTTTTCTTAATGTTTTATGATGTTGCGATTTATGATGTTCTGATTTATATGATGTTGTGATCTATTTATTATTATGGTATTGTATTTTAGTGTATTGTGATATGTATATTTTCTCATATGATATGTATAATGTGTATTCGATGCTTTATTGTTGTGTGAGCTGTCCGGAGTCGTGTTGTCGAGTGGGCGACATACAAATGCAAACAACAACAACAACGGCACCAGCGGTGGCAGTGCTGCCACCGCCACCACTGCTGCTGCTGCCAACGACGACGATGATGACAATGATGACGACGATGACGACAATGGCGGCGGCGGCGGCGGCGACAATAATAATAATAATAATAATAATAATAATAATAATAATAATAATAATAATAATAATAATAATAATAATAATAATAATAATAATAATAATAATAATAATAATAATAATAATAATAATATGGGTGAAGGGAGTTTGCATCCGCAATGTGCCTCTAGGGAGAAGACCCAGCCTATGTAACCTAGAGTGGGCCCAGAAGAAGAAAATGGTAAGCAACTTCTAAGTACTGTATACCTAGAACACTATGGAAAGGATTGCTATACATTCGTATTGATTTTTTTGGAATAGTAGCCGTGTTAATCTGTGGTTCAGGCATCTCAGAAAACAAAACAAAATAAACAAAATAAAATAAAATAAAAAGCACAGTAGCACTTTAAAGACTAACTGCTATATTTTCATTGTTAGCTTTCGTGGATCAAGTCCACTTCATCAGACAAGGAATGAAACTTACAGGCATGTTCTTATATACCAAATTCAGGAGGTCGATGGGAGAAGGGTTGGTGTCAAGCAAGATGACAGACAAGCAAGCACAAGAATGCAGTTTCACCCAGCCATTAGCAACAATAGATTATTCAGATAAACCTTGAGATTGAAAGGGAGTCTTTTAGAGTTTATCTGAATAATCTATTGTTGCTAATGGCTGGGTGAAACTGCATTCTTGTGCTTGCTTGTCTGTCATCTTGCTTGACACCAACCCTTCTCCCATCGACCTCCTGAATTTGGTATATAAGAACATGCCTGTAAGTTTCATTCCTTGTCTGATGAAGTGGACTTGATCCACGAAAGCTAACAGTGAAAATATAGCAGTCAGTCTTTAAAGTGCTACTGTGTTTTTTATTTTATTTCATTTTGTTTATTTTGTTTTGTTTTCTGAGATTCGTATTTATGTAATGGCAGGCAGTTGTTTTATTTAGAACAACATGCAAGCTGTATGCAAACAAATTTGATGAAAGAAAGAGATAGAAAGGTAGAAAAAAATGTTTGGCAATATCAGGCCATTTCCTGGAGTTTTGAATCATGGATACACAAGCACAATGTCCCACATTCATAAACCAAGGAATTATTTCTCTGTGGCAGCTCCGGCTCTCTGTGTTTGATTGACTCCTTAGGGACCTTTAAGAAACAACTGAAAACCTTTCTGTTTGAGAAGGCCTTTAGCAGGTTGTTGAAGACCAAATAGGAGACCCTCCCATTGCCTTTCTGTCACAAGAGTTTGGGGTCCTCGGTTCTGATTTTGATTAGGTGGGTGGGGGTTGTTTTATTGTCTTAAAAGGTGTTTGTTTTGCTTTTTTAATAGTGTAAACTGGCCAGAGTGGGAGTCCATCCCAGATGGGTGGGGCATAAGTCCGATAGATAGATAGATAGATAGATAGATAGATAGATAGATAGATAGATAGATAGATAGATAGATAGATAGATAGATAGATAGATAGATAGATAGATAGATAGATAGATAGATGATAGATAGATAGATAGATTTGCCTGCTGAGATTTCATTCGATGCATTGCCAAATTTACAAATTGTCCCCCAGGAATTTTTCAAGGGCAAGAATGAAAACTACATAGTGATATAGTAACACAATTTTTGTGCACAGTGCACACCACTCTGACCCAGTGGTTGAAATACTGTTGCTTAACATAGTACGTCACATTATGGTGATTTGGTGAATCAATTCCTGAATAAGTTCCATTGATTCAATGAGCCTACTGTCATTCCAACTTACTGTGGTAAGCAAAAGGATTTCCGTCAATGCGATTCAATTTAATATTCAAGGAGGCTAAATGCATTCCTTGTTTCATCATCGTGGACACCCATGTTCTCATTGTGATCCAAGTCACAGGTTCATGTCATGTGCGATGAATCCACACCCAAGCCATTGAGACGGGGGGGGGGATTCTCTAAGTATATTGCATATGTATAAACATTGTGTTTAATCAAATATAATTAGAGTGCAGAATATTTTAATAATTTCAAATACTTCAGAGATCTAGATTCTACATAAGTGCCTGTAGTTCTTTGTGCTGATTGGGTTCCTCAATACTTTTACTCATTTAAATGGATGAAATTCAAACAATAGTCCTCAAATGCCTCGTGTTGTGACATTTCTTAAGTATTTTTTTCCTGGGTTTTCACTCAGTCACTGTAGATCTTTGAAATGACAGTTTGAGTGACATTTATTTATACAAATATAAGAAAAAAGCATTCCCTGTATGAACATCTATATTAAAGAAAATTAAAATGCAAATGCCAAAGAGAGTTATTTACTTAGTTCTGCCAGCTAGCGCATGGGAGAGCCTCACATAGGAGTAGAAAGATCTAATTATTCTTTAATATTAAAAAAAAATCTTAAAGATTGTTCCTCATGCCTCGCTTGGGTTTTGGAATATGATCAAAAAGCTTTTAGAATAATCAGTGTTTCCATCTCCGCCTGTCTTTTTAATGAAAAGTTGGGGGAAAAACAAATCCATGAATCTTTGCTTCATGTTAACATCTGCATAGCAATGTACATGTTGTGCCTAACTAAGGAGCATAATATGAATCAGTTACTGTAGATTTTAATTTTTTTAAAAAAGTTTGGAGTTTGGGTGTCACTGCATACATGTCATAAAGCATATCAGTCTCTGCATTTTGCACATTGTGTTGGTGCGTTTTTAATGTGTAAGAAAGATAAGGTAAAGTGTGCAGGGCAGCAAAAGTTTGTGCGCTTATATATGTGTGTGCATGTGCACTCATCTTTCTGTAGAATGGCTGAAAATGTAACATGGTGAAGTGAAGTTCTGTCAACTGACACACATGAAGATTATCAAATTTAAGCCATGTGCTTCAACCGTTGCCTATTGAAAGAGATAACTGGGGTGCTATCTGGATAACTGTTTCTCAAATCATGATCCATCTGCTGTGTGATTTCCTTTAATATAGGTTGGTTCACACTTGCAGTTTGTAATTTTATTAGCTCTTTACTGTCTCCTACTATCATCTGATGGAGTGGAACATGCTCCCACAGCAGTAGTACTGAAGTTTGACTATTTGACCTAAACCAAGACTCTTCAGGATAGCCGGTTTGCACCTGCCCATTGTTCTAAGGCAGGAGTTCTCAACCTTTTTGAGCCGGAGGCCGGGTCATGGTCCCACAGAGAGCTTCAGGGGCCAGATTAATTTAATTTAATTTAATTTAATTTAATTTAATTTAATTTAATTTAATTTTCTCATTTGTATGCTGCCCAATCAGGAAGCCTGACTCCGGGCGGCTCACAATCAAATACTTCATTATTGTGTATTGAGTATGATATATTGATTACATTGTGTTATATAGAGTGTATGATTGTGAGCCACCCTGAGTACACACACACACACACACACACACACACACACAGAGAGAGAGAGAGAGAGAGAGAGAGAGAGAGAGAGAGAGAGAGAGAGAGAGAGAATGTAATCAATACTCAATACACAATCATCAATACACATATATAATCACAATATAATCAATGCACAATACTCAATACACAGAAGTTATACCATCCTACCTCGCATAACGAATTTAATTCGTTCTGCGAGGCTGCTCGCTATGTGAGTTTTTCATTATGCAAAACAAACTCACATAGCGAAAATTCCTATTGAAAAACTCGCATAACAAGCTTTTCTAGGGGGGAAACTCGCATAGCAAAAAAATTCGATATGCGAGTTTACCCCGTAGAAATGCTCACTATGTGAGTGTTTCCATAGGGAAAGTCTGACTCGCATAGCGAAAATTTTCGCTATGTGAGTTGGACTTGCATAGCGAAAATTTTCGTTATGTGAGTCGGACTGGTTAACGAAAAACCTGCTTATTATGTGAATTTTTCACTAAGCGAGTCACTCGTTAAGCGAAGTTTGACTGTACAATATTCAATTCAACAATATACAGCATATAGTAAACAGTACAATACAATACAATATGGTTTGTGAATGAACAATATGGTTTGATGGCCATTTTGCCCTTCCTCCACCACATGCAGTGGGGGGCATCAGCAGGTTCGCACCAGTTCACCAGAACCGGTAGCAGAAATGCTGGCTGGCCCCACCCATCCACGTTTTGAAATAAAGTACAGTCATACCTCACACAACGAATATAATTTGTTCTGCGACGCTGTTCGCTATGCGAGTTTTTCGCTATACGAAACAAACTCGCATAGAGAAAATTCCTATTGGAAAACTTGCATAACGAGCTTTCCTAGGGGGAATACTCGCATAGTGAATTTTTTTCATTATGCAAGTTTTCCCCATAGAAACGCTCGCTATGCAAGTGTTTCCATAGAGAAAGTCTGACTTGCATAGCAACAATTTTTGTTATGTGAGTCTGTCCGGTTAGCGAAAAACCCACTCGTTATGCAAGTTTTTCGCTAAGCGATTCACTTGTTAAGTGATGTTTGACTGTAGTCCTAATTTGGGTGCAACACATGGCTTTCCCCTGGCCACGCCCACCATACCACACCCACAGTGTGGTAGTAATTTTTTTGGAGCCCACCACTGACTACATGGCACTTCCTGGTACGGTGGAGGCGGGGGGGGGCATGAAATGGTTCCCACCAGCCGCATCAGGCCCATGGCAAAGAAAGGCACTTCCTATACTACTCTGAATGAGGGTGCCAGTGTTTTCCATGGGAGGATTCAAGGGTCCCTTTTTATCAGAAGCGTAGCTTACCTTGGCGGGGCCCCGTATAAAAATTGTTTGGGGGCCCTTTATTTGCGGGGCGGAGCTAACGTCATGACATCATGACGTCGTGGGGGGAGCCAAAAATAAAAATAAATAAATAAAATAGAATAGAATTAAAATAAACACACACACACACCTCAACCCACCCACCCACCCAAACAACCACAACACAAACCCGTAAATAACTTAAATAATTAAAATAAATAAAGAAATAAAATAAAAATCCACCCACCCACCCAACACACCCACCCACCCGAAACACAAAACCCTCACTTACCCTCCCGGCTCCATCCTCGCTCTCTGCCCCGGGCTCCGAGGCGCGCCTTCCCGCCCCGCCGAGCCCGACCGCGGTGCCCTCCGACGGCGCCGGGCTCTGAGGCAGCCGTGCTCCCGGGAGGCAGGAGGCGCATGAGCAGGCAGGGAAGAAGGCGGAGAGCCCGGCAGCCGGCCGGGGGAGGGGGGGCAAGGTGCGCGCTCCCAACCCGCCGGGCGCGGTCCCGCCTTCCCTGCCCACTGCCGCTGCTCGCGAGTGGGCTGAGCTTCTCCGGACCCGCTGCGGATGAAGGACGGGCAGCAGCAGCGCATCCTCCGGAGGAGGCGGTGGTGCACTCTGCCAGGCGTCCCCAGGCCATGGGGGTTCGGCAGCAGCGGACAGCCCGGGCAGGCCTCAACCTGCCCATGGGACTCTGGGCGGCCCCAGGGGAGGTGCCATCCTCTGAGGGCCACCATCGGAGCCGCTCCGAGAAGCTGCGGCTCCAACTCCGAAATTTTATTTTTTAAAATTGGAGCCAAAAATGGCTCCAATAAAGTGCGCATGCGCAGAAACTCAAGCTGACACATGCGCAATGCATCAGATTGAGTTTCTGCGCATGCGCAGTAAATTTTTGCTCTTTTTTATTTTTATTTTTTGCCGTTGGGGGCCCCCGTAGCCCGGGGCCCCCGTATAATTGATACGGCTGATACGGCGGTAGCTACGCCTCTGCTTTTTATTCTGTCAATATCCAGCCCACAATTCCAAATGAACATGCCCACAAAGCTCTGCTCTCAAGCCATAGGTTGAAGAATCCTGCGCTAAGCCTTCCCCAGGTTTCAGACACTGACCTGCTCAAGATACCTCTATGTTTCTGTTGGCGGTTCAGCTATTCATCTCCCTTTCCTACAGTGCTTTCTCCTTGTGCTATGGTTTTAATCCCAATAGTGCTAGAGCAAAACTTCATGACCTTCAATAATTTTAATGCCATGCATGGACATCAAAGTGCAGTACTTGTGTCATGGAGCTAGGGAAGTTGAATGCTGACTGTGGACAGATTCTACATCTACAGAATATTTATATACTGTCTATTTGACTCTAAAATCATGATGATTACACATTATTACACTAAGATGGCCATGCTTGTTTCACTCTGTTATCAGTCAAAAAAGGTACAAATACTCCTGATTTGTGCAACTTTTCCCTGAACATAGAACACACTCTGAATCTATATTATTAGTTTCTTCAATGAACTTGGAAGCTGATCTTTGACATAGATATTGATAAAACATCACAAAAATGCAATCTTGATAGACTTCTTGCTTCATTGAAGGCAATTTTTTATGTTGTCTTGTCAATATGAACTTCTAGATCCTTGCAGTGTTAAAAAATGCACAGCAAAAGTCTTAGTGTAATAATGTGTAATCATCATGATTTTAGAGTCAAATAGGCAGTACTGTATATAAATATTCTGTAGATGTAGAATCTGTCCACAGTCAGCATTCAACTTCCCTAGCTCCATGACACAAGTACTGCACTTTGATGTCCATGCATGGCATTAAAATTATTGTTAACAGAAACAAAGAAGAAATTTGAATAGGACAGAATTGGGAGGGGAGATTTGCTTTTTAATATCATGCATTTACCAATAACAACAGCAATGACACAAACCAGGTCATAGCAATCTCTGGGTGGTTCACAAGTAAATAGCATTTATGCTGGGTATTCATTTTAGCAACTTCAGAAGGAGTGAAGGCTGAGTCAACCTGGAGCCCATTGGCATCAAACTCAGATCACGAGCAGAGTTTTGGCTGCAGTACTCCAGCCTAACCACTATGCCACAAAGGCTCTTTGTGGCTCATGGACTGAGTTACTGACCTGTAAAATGGCCTGCCTATGGAATCGCATGGAGGAGATCTTTGGTTGACTCCAAAAGCAGTGCAATTGAGGGTTTCCTGCTGGCAAGAAGGGCCTTGGATTTCTCCAGCTCGGATTATTGCACCACATCATAAGCAAAAAGTGAGTTACCACAATTGTGGCAACAAAGCTTTGGCTGATCTGGAAGAGAAAGGAGCAGTAGGGGAAGGCTGCAAAGCTTGATGCTTTCCATGGTTCCAGACCCAGAGTGGACCCTGATTAGATGCTATGATCATATCATGTACCATAGAAGAAAAGGATGACTGAGTCTCTGGGAATAAAGAAAAGGAGCGCAATGCACTTTTCTCCCTAGTTGCCACCTACCAATACAGCACAAAACCAAGAAACCAACCTGAATACAAGAAAATTGGAGGCATCAGTGAAACAAGAAGCGATTGCTGCTTGGGAGAAAGGACGTGGATTAAGAGTTATACTGTCAGAGTCTGGAGTGTGGATGACTGCCAGGATATCCAGAACAACCAGGTAACAGACAGAGTGGAGGGGTGGGGGCAAAGAGAGAGAGAAGGGTTGAAAAAGAAAACATTCTTACAAAGGACTTTAAAGTATTGATGTTGCAGCGGGAACACAAAGAAGATATGATATAGCCTTGCAGATGAAAGAAAAGCTTTGGATTATATGGATACTCTTCATACAGTTTCTATATACAGTATTGGTTTTATTCATTTCACCAAACAAAGAAAGCAAACTCCAAATAATGTCTGGAGAGACTCTCCTGCCTAAAAATACTTGCAATTTCTAGCTCTTCTGTATTCTTTGCATGTATGTCACACTACTATCAAATCAACTGTAATCTTCAGTGGTTACACAAATGCAATGATATCGCCTGTCCCATGTCTCCTGTGTATCTTATTCAATTAGCACAACATTTAGAAGCATACCTGGTTACTGTCAGAATACATCAAGTTTGTATAGTTGTAGGTATCCTGATTTCAGGAACTGATGAGCCTAATCTTAATATTACTCACTAGTGACCAACTACTCCAGTCTGGCCCGTTCACAGTTGCAACCCCTGTAGAATAGTGTAATGTGTCAAAGCAATACAAAACTTTGTTCCTTCATGGAAGAGTTTTGCATATCCAGATATGTTCTAGGGCTGTGTTCTGGTCTCTTGAGGGGAAAAAAAGAGATGTAACTGAAGGGGATGGGGTATTCATTGAACTCTCTTGTAATAGAACATGACTGAACTGGCCAAGTTAATACTGAATTAATTACTCTAGAGATTAATTGATTGAATAAGGATTTATGAACAAGCAGGGAACAAACACAAAAATGTCTATACTATAAAATACCTTACAAATACACTCATGCTAAAGAAAGATAATCTGCTAATTCAGAATCTAAATATACACCATGTGCCTACTGAAATGAGATTTTTGGATTTGAACCTACTCTATGTTTTCTGCTACAACAAACATGGGACTAGAACACAGAGAGGAAATCTCTCATAAACAGCACATAGGAGAGGATATGTTGTCATTCTGGATTCACCTCTACCACTCTTCATCTCTATGGACTTTTCTGCAGCTCTTCTTTCTATAATGCTGGAGACTTGATGTCAGAGCAGGGTTCCTCAACCTTTTCACACCATGGGCCAGACCACACCCCCTCAGACAGCTGAACAGGGCAGACTGGTGCCCCCCCCCACCATAAATGCTGCTATAAAATGCACCCATGGGTGGTAGGTTGTGAACCCTTGTTTTATAGGAAGAAAGCAGGTAGATTGGGGATATGGAAGGGACAATCTTTCTCTCTTTTTCTGAACTCTGGATAAACATTATCTAAAGCCCTTCCTGTCCTCCGTGTGTTACATTCCCAGTTTAAGGATGATCTGGAGCAAATTGAGAGTTGGTAGAGATGTCCCTCCTTTCTTTTATTAAGAAAATGTTGGAGGAAATTATGGCAATGCATATAGTCTTCTTTCTGCCTGGCAGCAACCCAATGAGGCTGAGAAATGTTGAAGTGAAAGGCTTGAGGTTCTCCACCTTAATCCTACAATTTTGCTCTTAAATGTATAGCCAGATCCATCCTAGTGACAGAAGTAGGAAGCAGTAATTTAAAATAGGAGAATTTTTATTTATTTATTTATTTATCTAGATTTATATCACCACCCATTCGCCATGGCGACTCAGGGTGGCTTAGAATCAGGAAAAAAAAAACCACACACAGCACAAACAGCTGAAATCCATTCCTCCTCCCAGCCAGACGACGTTAGTCTTATCCTTCCCTGGGCAGGTAGAGCCCAGGATTAGGAAGTGGAAAGCTCCATTGGCAGGAGGTTCCATAGGGCCAGAGCAGACACAGAGAAGGCCCTCCTTCTAGTGCCAGAGAGATGTGCCTCCCTGGGCAATGAAACAACTAGGGAGCCTCTCTGGTCCACTCTGGTGGGACGGGCAGATGTTCTTGGGGTGAGGCGGTCTCTTAAGTATCCTAGACAAGGAAATAATTCACATTTAGGACCACTTGTGGCATAATTCAGTGCAGGCTATTTCTTGGTGAGCAATACAGTACAATGCTAAACCATATCCAAGCTGTGGGGCTACTCTTTAAGGGAAGGGAGAGAACTGGAGAGATTTTCACAGGGATGGAAGGATTCCAGGGAGATCATTCTCAGCAAAGCAACCCTTTCTGGTGCAATCAGATCCAACCCTTTCTCACTGTCTGATTGCACTCCAAGTGCATTTATAATAACAAATATTTAACAGATATCAGCACATTTAACCTCCTTAGCTACAGACTAAATAAGAAACATTTAGCAGAGTTTCTCCAAAATGCGAAATGGATTTTCATATTTGACTCTCACAATGGCTTTTGTAGGGAGCATATAGCTCTCCTGTCACAAGAGCTTTACTTTCTGTTTCTGGGACCAATCTAGTTTATGAGTTATAAAGACCTCTGTGGCTTGGATTGAAGTAGCATGGCAGCTACCCATGTTAGGGGCCACCTTCTTTGCCCCAGCATGTTCTGTATGGAAGGAAGAGCTTCCCACACTTCCAAAGCCATACAATCAAGTCATCTGATAGGTGGAGCTCAGTCTGGAGATTGTAATGGCCTCTTTAATTTCTGGAGCATCTCCCATCCACTTTTCCTCATAATGTTTCCATGTCTGCAGAGTAAAAACAGAAGGGTACCTCATAATTTTATCATTGCTTTATTGGGGGTACTTTTTGGCATGAGGACAGACCTTCAGAGGTGAGGTCTCTCTTAGATAGAGCCCCCCTTTAGGAAATGGGGCAGAGTCCAGGTAGACAACCAGCTTGGGCAATGTTGCACACTTCTGTCCCTTCCCCAGTGGCACACATCCATGTGGTTAACTGCAGTTGAGTTACTTGAGCCATCAGCAGCAGCTAGGCCTAATTGGCAGCTGTAACTAATAAAGCTGTGTCCATTTTGTTCCAAATAAAATTTAGTCTGTGGTTTATTATAGTCCTCCTTTCTCCCTTCTTGACCAGAGCCATTACGCTGAAACAACAAGCTTCTCTGTTGCCTTGTGTGAGATGGAATATGGAGATGCTGGAGGACTCTGTTTCTGTTGTTTATCAGGACCAAGTGGAGAACCTTTTAGAGGCTGATGGGCAGGGCGAACTCTGTGCTGGGGGGAGGGAGGGAGCACTCCCATTGGGCTGCTGGGCAGAGGGGCGGGATGAGCTCTATGCTCTGACAATGGCACACATGCCTACAGAGAGGCCTTTGAGTTCCACCTCTGGCACATGTGCCATAGGTTTGCCACCACTCACCTAGCTTCTCTGAAAGGTCGTGAGGAGGACCAAGAACACTTGGTCCCCTTCCTACTTTGCATTTGATTGGCAGAACCAAGAAGTAGAGCAGCAAGTTGCTTTATGTACTCTCTGTGTTCTGTAAAAGCCCTACCCACCAATTCAAACTCCCCCAACGACCATCTGCTGCCACATAACGAGTCAAAGTATGGACTAGGATCTTCTGTCTCAAGAGAGAACGTATATGAGTTCCTCAGTCAATCCTTCCTCTGTTTCAGATGAGTAAACATGAATTTTTGGTCCAATGGAAGATGCATCCAATGGAGCTGCTGAAAGTGGGGAATGAATCAGGTATCTCCATCCATTCTTCTCATTCTTCCTTCACTCCTTTGTGGTACTTTTCTGACTAAAACAATAGCATCACTACTCTTTTTCATAAGATTCACTGTGGTGGCATAGTGTTTAAGACACTGAACTTGATGACTGGAAGGTCAGCAGTTTGAGACCCAAGTGCTGCACGACAGAGTGAGTTCCAGTCTCTGTCCCAGCTGCTGCCAACCTAGCAGTTCAAAAGCAAGAAATTGCAAGCAGATAAATAGGCACCACTTCGGTGTGAAGGTAAACAGCATAAACAGCATTCCATGCGTGGATGTCTGTCATATGTCCACGGAAATGTCTGCAAACACAGACAGCTATAAACAGAAATGATCACTGAACCCTAAAGTCAGGTACAAATGGCTTTTGAGCAAGAGCAACCTTTACCTTCCTTTAGTGCAAAACGTCAAATCCAATTTGCAGCATTTTTACTCATTTTAATATTATTATCCAACACTTTTTTAAAAACTGTACTCCAAGTAAAACCTGTACTTTTTGATGTCTATTTAAATATTTGAAGACCATTATCAACATGCTACTTTTCTCCCCTGGCTCAACCACCTTCTCGGTGAAGTATGTTCATGTCAACACTCAGACTGAAGTTTCACAAGGAAGAAGTTACAGTAAAACACAGGAAGAGGAAATCTGTTTTCTTAGGGGTGGGGGAGCAAAAAGACATTTGGCTTACAGAAAATCCATTTAGATATGTGTTATTTAATTTCTTGCAGATGTATTTATTGGTTTGCGATAATAGACCATACGCAGCAGAAGCTTTATATATGTCCCTTCTCAGAAATGCCTAGAGAACTACGAGAGGGAAATATGAAACTTTCACATTCTATATAAAAATTGAAATAGGCTTTCATTTTTACAGCCATGAAAAGCAATGGGTAGATGGAAAGGTAGCTAAAAAATGCCCAAGGCAGCAACAGTTGCTTAACGAGGAAGCGCTGAATGGAATTAAAATATAGACTAATAAAGATAAAATTGAAATGCAGTGTTAGCAACAGTCGTATTATTTCAACAGCACTTTTAATCATTAAGGTGAGTTTATCGGGGGAGATCGGGGGGAAGACAGCTCACGGTGTCTCAAGCTATCTCGTGGTGTCTCAAGCGATCTCATGATGTCCCAAGCCAGTGAGCCAGGATCATCAAATCAGTCAAGTGGATAATACCTGTAGAACAAAGTATACACCAGGTATGTCTGTGTCGCAGCTGCAAATCAATATTAGAACAATGTTAAGGGCACAGATACATTAAAGAAATGGAACTTTTGAGGGCTACTTCATTCTTGGATTATTAAAACATGTCATTTTTTCCTTCTTGTCTTTAGAGAGATGTAACCGTAAAACATCATCAACACACTCATGATGTTTGTAACAGAATATTTGAAAAATGCCTGAGAAAGTCAGCAGGAAAGGACTACAGAACATGTGGACCATTTCCCACAAGTTAATAAGAAATCATTCAGAAAGTTAATTCCATAGTCTTTGTGAAAGTCAACTCAAATGGTCTGCATTTTGTTGTAGTCCATTTTTCTGTAAGAATTTAGCAAAGCCCCCAATCGTATGTTTCTTCGCCTTTGGTACAGAAAGATGTTAAGATTTTAAGAAACTTGAATGCTGGGAAATGCCAAACTGAGAGAATCATCTATCCAAAACCATCCAAAATTTGTTTATTTGCCTCCCAACCAGTTCAAATAGAATAATAATAAACTAAGCAACCAACCATTCAGCAACCTTGCATGACTCTCAGTATCTTATAATAGAGGCAACTTCCTTATTTTTCCTACTGGTAGGTTTGGCCCTCCTAATTCCTAGCTCTCTGTCAGAGATATATTAAATAGACTATGTTTTAGATGAGACTGAAGAGAGAGAAAAGAATGTTCAAATATAGGCATTTCTTCTTCAGGGCTCATTTGGTCTCTTTGGAACTGTTGGTAGAATTCTGTATCCCCAGTGGATGTTTTTCTTCTTCTTGTGCCATATCTGATTCCAAATATTGGCTATCCTCATCATGACTATCCTTTACATGACAATCAGTCATGAAGATTGTCCTGGGAACAATACAATGTTCTTCCATTGGCCTTCTACATTGCAGTGTGACATCCGTACCACCAATCCAGTTCTGCGAGTCACTTTCTGGTCCTGAGTCCTTTTGGCACACAAAGTCCTCATCGGCCCCAGGCCAGTACAGATGAAGCTGCTGCCCTCCATCAATAGGGATTCAAGTGGGATTTAATCCATATGGGGACCATTACCCTTCCCTGTGGACTTCACCACCCAAGGCCGTTAGTCCTCTGCATTGTCAGGTTAGTTAACCACCACATGGCGTTGAGTCCCTAGTAGTGTGGTCTACTCTATTACCATATCAGGATAACCTGGCCAGACTGGCAGATGTTTTTAAGCATCCAAAATTAGTTGTTCTTTGCTCAGTTGTCTTTCTTGCTATCTGCCTTTGTAGCTTTACTTTACTGTAAAGGCATTTTTTCAGACAATTTGTCCCCCCCTCCCGTCCCCAACTTTTATATTGCTTGTTTTTGCTCTTTATAGCAAAGCTTGGGATTGGTGAGGTGTTTACAAGACTTCAAGTCATCACTATATTTCCAGGTAATCATGGGGAAACAGATTTACAACACTTAACAACGCTTTCACAAGCAGCTATAGGAGGTAGCTTACCCGTGTGATGGGTCTATGGCATTTGGTACTGAATAAGCCTTCACGAACAAGCTTCTCCACTCACAGAGATCCTCTTACGCAAGTAGTGACTTCCGTACATTTCTGACTTGACAACTTGAAATTTGAGTCTTCATTTCACATTAGTAGCAACATTTATTATATAAGAAAGATGCTTGTTAACAGCGAGCTTAAAAAATATGCCAGGAACAATCCTCTCTCTGGCAAAATGATACTCTCACATACTGAAAACTGCCGTTAGCACAGCAACATTCGGCATGTACAGCTTCAAGGCTTATTAGAATTCCAGTGAACAAGCTTCTACAATTATGATTTGATTTTAATTAGTTTAGATATTACCAGAATAGGCCCCAGCAGTCTTTAAATGTCACTGAGTTTCCCAGACTGCCAAGGGAGGGAGGGTATCAGCTATCTTAACTTGCTGAGTCCAAAGGGCCTCAGGGAAAATGAGCAAAAAGCCAAGGAATATAAAAAAATTCCAGCATACTGTGGTCACCCACACTAATCAGCACCAGTCTTGCTCAGTGTCTCTTTGACTTACAATACCAAAACCCTTTATAAATGGAGTACATTTTAATAATTTCCTGAAATTACCCACTAAGGGCACATATAACATTTAAGACATTGTCTATCCATCCAAACGTGTAGCACAATTTGCATGCCACATGACGTTTCTTTGTAGATTTTTCTGATTTTCTCCCAAAGAGTTCTATAAACCCCCATGAGTGGCTCAAACCATTTGAGCAGGCAGCAGGCAAGCAATAAAGAAGGTGACAAGCTAACTTTGGTTCGATGGCCACAGTACAAGCAGAAAGGTCTTCTGGTTGAAGATGAGTTTCCTTTGGAAGTTGAAGGAGTCTTGGTGGCACAGTGGTTAAACTTCTGTCCTACAACCAAAAGGTTGTGAGTTCAATCCTGCCCAGGACTCAAAGTTGACTGAGCCTTCCATACTTCTGATGTCAGTAGAATGAGTACCCAGCACATTGGGGTCAAAACACTAACCAACTTGTGAACCGCCCAGAGACTGCACTAAGTGCTATGGGGCGTTATAGAAGTGTGATTGCTTTGAATTATAGAATTAAAGCTTCAAAGATTCAGACTATTTAAATATTGGGTATTTGTTTTGTTTCATTTGATTTGGTAGAAACTGGAAAATGTATTTTCCAGACCACAGTTCCAAGAACCCTCTAGCCAAAGTGGCTATGGAAAATTTGGTTCCCTTGAGTTATAGTCTAAAACATTTTTTTTCAAGCTACCTAGGAAGATTGACTTTTTAAACAAATGTCCTTTAGTCCAGCATAGTGTGAAATGAAAAACTGATTTAATGAACTCTTTTGAAGACAAAAACTTGCAAATATCTACTTGTTCCAGAAGAGACTTTGGCTGAAATCCAAATTGCAGACTATAGTAAATTGCATCTAGAGCAGGCTCATTGAATTAGGGGAGTTGACTTTTCAAATCCCCACACAGTCAATGGGCTTACTCTAGTTACTATTTACTACTAGATTTCAGACATTGCCCCTTATGTGTGACACTCACTCTGTGATAATGGAAGGCTGCTATGGTGACTGAGTCAAAATTGTATATATCCTCTGCATTTTCTATGGTAAACAATAGGTATTTATAATGTTGGTGGTGTGAGTCTTACTCTAGGAAATATGGCAGTTAATCCTTATCAGGTTCTTTTAAGACACTGTCTCCTGGCTACTATATAAATTGAGGCAGATTTAGAACTGAAATGTTTATTTTCAGAACATTCAAATAGGAATGAAGCTTTGTGATTACTATTTTAAAGGTATGGTGCTTATTTCATAACAGGTTTGTACATTCAATATACCAACATAAATTCTACACAAGCCAATAAACAGTCCTTCCTAAAATACAGGAGTTAGTCTTTAAGTGCCACGGTGTTTTTTGTCTTCTTTGTTTTGTTTACTCTCTGACAGTCTTTCTTAGAAAGGCTGTAAGCACACCCAGATCCTTCTAATAGTTTTTTTTCCTCATTTTAAGAGAACAGAGATTAGCTCTGTCTGATCAAACTCATCTTTAGACTAACTGTTTGCACCACTAGTTAACTCCCTATCTGGCTTCTCATACTCAAGCCCAGCTTCCTGATATCCAAGTCCTATTCTGATTTGACTTTATTTACAGAATGCCATTTGGGCTTCTTTCCTAGCCTAGCTCTATCTGGCTGCTTTGCTAACTGTGTCCTCTCTGAAGTCTATCTAGCTTTTAAACAACCAGCCCCCAAATCTCTCTGCTAACTGAGTGGCTTCCACATTGCCACAATAGGTTTGGCTGTACACTTTTAGCATGTCTGTCTGTCACTCATGGCAGAACGTATGAAAACAGCAAAAGTTGACTTCTACTACCATGAGTGTGCACAACACGTTACCTGAGTATCTGCAAAAATAATGGTTTAATCAGTGATGGGATGTCCCCGGTTCCAGACGGTTCCCTGGAACCGGTAGGACCAATTCCGGACGCCTCACCGAAAGAATTTTTTTTAAAAAAATCGGAGCTAAAATGGCTCCAATTGACTGCGCATGCGCAGAAACTCAATCTGACACATTGCGCATGCGTCAGATTGAGTTTCTGCACATGCGCAGTCAAATGGAGCCATTTTAGCTCCAATTTTAAAAAAAATTGTTTAAAGCTTTCAGGACGACGGCGGCGGAGGCGGCACCAGCCCTCTGAGAAGGGCACCTCCCCCGCGGCACGTTGAAGGCTGCCTGGGCCGTCCACTGCCGACAAGCCCCATGCCCTGGGGATGCCCGGCGCGGCGCACCGCTGACGCCTCCTCCTCCGCCGGCCGCCGGCCTGTGGGCTGGGTGCCTGCAACCGCCGCCTGCCGCTGCCGGAGCTGCCGTTGGCTGCATTCCTGTGGCCTCCTCCTTGGGCCGGTCCCTTTTTAGCCCGGCTGCGGGAGGAATGCAGGCAGCGGTGGTGCGGCATGGGGACGGCCCAGGGTGTCTCGGCAGCCGCGGCTGGAGCCGCGGCTGGAGCCACTGCTGCCCGCCGCCCCTGGCCATGGCCGGAGCCGGGCTAAAAAGGTACCGGCGGCCCGAGGAGGAGGCCACAGGGGTGCAGGCAGCTCCAGCGGCGGCGGCGGCGGCTGTGGACGCAGTCGGGGTGCCGGGTCCCAAGAAAGGTAAGCGAGGGGTAATTTATTTGTGTTTTGGGTGGGTGGTTGTTTTTATTTTATTTATTTATTTATTTATTTGTGTCTGGGTGGGTGGGCTGAGAGGGAGGGGTGTGTGTGTGTATGTTTATTTTTATTTTTAATTTATTTTTATTTTTGGCCCCGCCCACAACGTCATGACGTCATGACGTCGGCTTCGGCCATGACGTCATGACGTCATGACATTGGCCACGCCCATGACGTCCGTGACGTCATGGCGTGGTAGTAGAATTTTTGTCATCCCATCACTGGGTTTAATGTATCAGAAGCATTGCTCATGCAATGTCAGTCCTCACAATCCTTTGTTTTATGAGTGACTGAATGCAAGTTCTAAGTACTAGAGAAAGCTCTTTTTTTATGTGCACCTTTCTTTCACTTCTCAAAAGACAGTATCTCTTTTGGATCATTTAAATCAGTGTTTCCCAAATGCTGGTGTCTGGACTTCAATTCCCAGAAGCTTAAGTCTATTCCCCAAAGCACTGATCAGTCAATATACTGGCTTAGGCTTCTGGGAACTGAAGTCCAAACACCAGCATTTGGGGAACACTGATTTAAATTCCCCAACTGGGCAAAGGGGAAAGTGGCAATGAGGGAAGAGGAGGAAGGAGAAAGAGCAGGTCTGGCACAATGGAGAGGGAAACAAAGGAGAAGAGTGGTGGAAGCAGTGATGTGAGAAAAATTTCCCGGGTGATTTAACAAAAGTTTAACAAAAGAGAAAAGCATGAAAAAACATGAAATGTTCATTTCTACATTTTTTGATTAAATATATCCTTCTGTTCGATATATTGTCATTCCAGAGTCTATGAAAGAAGCTGAGAAAGTTTTGCCCCTAATAGTCTTCATCATCATCAAAAATAGGCCTTTCATACTTTAATGAAAGACCCAAAACACCAAAGAGGCTTTGTCATGTAATTCATGTTATTTCACCAATTGCTCAAAGAAGAGGTCTACAATATGAATGGTTCATGTTTACAAAAGGGTTTACATGAAAGCTTCATTTTTCTTTTACATTTTGTCTTTCATGTAACCTTTCTGTGCCTTATCTACGTCTGTCAAATCACCTTAAATTTTTTTTATCCAATACCATTACATGAGCTGTCATCATAGAGGCAGAACAGGTAGAGGTGGGAGGAATTGAATCTCTAGACCAGGAGTTCTCAACCTTTTAAAACCGGGGGCTAGGTCACTCTGCCTCAGACAGCTTTGGGGGATGGATGGTCATTTTGCCCTTCCTCTACCACATGGCACTTCCTGGTGTGGTGGAGGTAGGGCCACATAAAATGGTGCCATGGGCCACATCAAGCCCACGTACCACAGGTTGAGAATCCATTCTCTAGATGGTCTAGAACCTATTGAGGAATGTTCTATCCTTCAGTTGTTCCTTGTTGGATTACTGTGTAGAGAGCTCCTGGTGCCCTCCATCTTGGATTGCTTTTGTTCTCTACCTGTCTGTCCTTTCTTTACTTTTGTTTCTATTGATTCGAGTGGGTGAGGGGTCTTCCTTGTTTCTTTGGATTATTTTTGTTACTGGCAGGCAACAGTGCCTTAATTTTGGCAGTTACACATTCTGCCTAGTCATGGAAGAAGAAGAAGAAGAAGAAGAAGAAGAAGAAGAAGAAGAAGAAGAAGAAGAAGAAGAAGAAGAAGAAGAAGAAGAAGAAGAAGAAGAAGAAGAAGAAGAAGAAGAAGAAGAAGAAGAAGAAGAAGAAGAAGAAGAAGAAGAAGAAGAAGAAGAAGAAGAAGAAGAAGAAGAAGAAGAAGAAGAAGAAGAAGAAGAAGAAGAAGAAGAAGAAGAATGCCTGCTTGGGTTTATTTTTTGTACCTTCCTCCCCAAATTTCATCAAAGATGAAATTTTATTTATTTATTTTTGGTTTCATTTTACTTTGGTTTTTGTCCTTTCTTATTTTTGCTGTTACCTGGGCCTATCCTGCTTGTTCCTATCTCCTGGCATTAAAAGAGAGGGGGCATCAAAGTGGTAATGGAGAGAACACCTTGCTATATGGTCTGATGATGATTTTCACTTCTCGTGAAGGAAAACCTGACCTAATCAGGGATGGTTTTGATGTGCTGGAGCAACTATGAGGTAGAACAAGGAGTTACTTTTAACCTCCAGGACTGAGGGAAACCTATGGTAAATCTGTTGTATTTATTTATTTATTTATTTATCACATTTATATCCCGCCCTCATCCAACGACTCAGGGCGGCTTACAAAATAATAATAATAATAAAAAACAATTAAAACACGTTTAAACACATTAAAAGGTTAAAAATACTAAAAAGTTAAAAAGATAACAGGGAGAGAGGTGGGGGTCAAAAGTGCCAGACGTCTTAACTGACTGTCCAGCCCACACCCCGCACATGCTCCGCCAGCCAGGTCTTTACCCCCTTTCTGAAGGGCAGCAGCTCTGTCTGGAGATGCAACTCACATGGCAGGATGTTCCATAGGGCCAGAGCGGACACAGAAAAGGCTCTCCTTGTAGTGCAAGAGAGGTGAGCCTCTCTAGGTGATGACATGACCAGAGAGCCTCTCCAGTCTGCTCTGGTGGGACGGACAGATGTTCTCGGGGTGATGTGGGATCTCATTCTGTATTTGTAGGGTTATAAAGTCAGCCATTTGAATACAAAAAAGAGCAGTAACTGTTGGTGCCAAGAGAAGAGGGAAAATCTTAAAAACAAAACAAAACCCCAAACCTCAAGATCTGCACCCCATTCCAACTACTGAGTCATAGAGAAGCCTCAGGCCGAGGTTCTGTGAGGGCCATTTCAGCCTTTCTACTACCCATTTCACAGAGCTGGAAAGATTCACATTACTGTTTAGGTAGCATTTGCTCATGCTGGAGTGTGCCCCCACCCGGTGCGCACCCCATCTTAATGTACTAAATTTTATTAGTCTATGATTGCATTATTAGAAATGAGTGTGTATTGATTTTCATGGATTTTGAGTAAGTGGGTCATACAACTAAGGAGATGCATGTCACCCCCTCCAAATCATAGCTATTCGTGACACCCCTGATTTGTGGGCATGTTTTGGATCTTTTTTAGCCTAAGATCAAAAACACAGAGACAATGTCAAAAGATGGATTAGAGTGTTTCCTACAGGGTACATGGTTGGTTGCCCTTGATGATGTAAAATCCTTTATCTTGATATGGAGTAAAGGAAGGGGGGAATTCTACATTCCCCTGATAGTTGCATTTGGTTGCATGGGAAGTAAAAATTTGATTGTTCAAACTCAAATTAAATTCACCTCTCTACCAGACATGTTCAGAATTGATGTTTACACATACTTGGTGTGTTATTTCTTCTGAAAGTCTTGTCTGAAAGCCGAGAAAGATAGAAAAGTTGAACCCAGAAAAAATACGAACGGTGGTATCTGAAAATACATTATCTGTCTCTCATTCTAGCTGAAAGAAGATACAGTTTAAGAGAGATGATCAGTAAACAAGAGGTAAATCTGCTTCACAGAAAATTCCTTTGTTAAGAAGCTCTCTCACAAATCTACAGGTGAAAACAAAAGGCTGTGTGTGACAGAATTTAATGGAAACAACTTTGCTAGAATTAACATCCACTTTCCTGCAAGGATCACACCCAAATTCTGGTAACAATACTTTGATTGTTGAAGCTACAGGAACGGGGTGACATATTTAACACTGAGTAAAGTAGGTCTTCTGTATAACTCTTTCTTCTTCTTTTCGGTTATGCTCATCTGTTTTCTTTCTGACGCTTATTTGATACAAAGAGAAAGGGAAGCCAAGATATGTTACATTAAAGGCTTCCTCATTGTCAGTGCTTTATATTTAATTACAGCTTTGATTCTTGTTTGAAAATAGCTATAAGGCATCTTATTGTTTATCATCACCTCTGTCTCATTAACAGCAGGAAAACTTTTGCTGTTAGTTACCCCCCACTCCCACTGCCACCCAATCCACCCTCACCCTCACCCCCACCCTGCTTCTGCTAAACTGTTAAGCACTGCCGCTTCAGAGAGTTCCTAAAACCTCTTGGATTTTGTGGCACCTGATAGACATCTTGGCAACTGACAGACGAAAGGCTGAGTTTGTTCCTATCAAATACAGTATAGTGGGAAGAATCAACCTCTCATCATTTGAGAGAAGCTTTCTCCTTTTTAAACTGATCTGTCACTTCTGTCAAGGATTTCCATTGCTGTTTTGCTGTTGTGGTGGATGACAAGTTTACCCTTTCTCTTCTTCCTTTAGCATGGGTGGCTACACTGGTATCATTCTGGGACTGCTACACTAAGCAAGAATTGTCACTCTCTTTGGGGCATGTCGGGTATTGCTAGATCTGGACATAGCCACAGTGATAGGTGTAATTGGACCTCCAGGTTGCTGTGTATGTTTACAGCACTGTACATATGAGGGCTCCAGAAGATGCAGTTTGGAGTGAAGAAGTGAGCTCTATTTGTGTCTAAGTGAACATGTGTGGAAACTCTCTTCCAAGAGTAGGTGGGGGAGCACTATTGTCATGGAGCAAAGAATCATCTCCTGAGTTTCATTTGAACTTTGTTTGTTGTTGTTCAGTTGCACAGTCGATTCTGACCCTTTGTGGCCCTATGGACCATTGCCCGCCAGGCACCCCTATCCTCCACCATCCTCCTTAACCCATCCAGCTCTGTGCCCATTGCATCTACAATACCATCTAGCCATCTCATTCTCTGCTGCCCCCTTCTTTTGCCCTCCACCTTTCCCAGCATTAAGGCTTTCTCAAGTGAATCCTCTCTTCTCATTTGATGCCCAAAGTACTTTAGCTTCATTTTTACTATTTGACCTTCTAAGGAGCAGTCAGGGTTGATTTCTTCTAGGATTGACCTATTTGTTCTCCTCACTGTCCAGGGGACACTGAAAACTCTCCTCCAACACCACATTTCAAAGGCATCTATTCTTCTGTGCTCAGCTTTCCTAATGGTCATTTGAACTTTTCAGCTTGCAAATTCCAAGGTGTTGAAACCAATCCCTCAAATAGTTCCAGAGTATTTGGTAGTATCCTTAATGTTAACACAAAAAGCTGAAGCAGAATCTCTGGCCTGACAAAAGCAGAGTCATCATTACTCTCGATTGTCCCTTCAGATCAGAAGTTCTCAACCTTTTTAGGGTGGGGGCCGGGTCACGATCCCTCAGACAGCTTTGGGGACTGGATGGCCATTTTGCCCTTCCTTCACTACATGGCACTTCCTGGTGTGGTGGAGGCAGTGGGGGGCCACACGAAATGGTGCAGTGGGATGCAACCAGCCCACAGGCTGCAGGCTGAAAATCCCTGCTTCAGTTCTTTGCATGCAGCCTAGGAAGGCTGAGGAATTATAGCATATGTGGCAAGAGCATATGGCATAGGACCAGGGCAAACGTTTCATATTCCATACGTGCATTCCTGTACCCTATCTAAGGATAGTGCCTCTTTAAGGCAATCATAAAGGACACATGTATTCCTGACAGTTGATGCCAAGTTTCAGTTCATGTGGGTGATTGTTTCTGGACCAACTAGCATTTGAAACCATGCATAGTTTCTGGAGTCATTTATTTAGATATCCTACAGCAGTGAGGCCCAGAGTTTAACCAGACAATGGGGCATATTTGCTTGGTGTTGGGGAATTGCCAAAAATCCTATTGGCAAATGTACAGCATAAAAGCTCTGCAACCAGACTATTCAGCATGAGCCTGGCTTTCACAGTTTGCATTTATCCAAGCCTTGGATTGTCCCATTGGAAGACAAACCAGATTCCCCATTGTGTGAGTCCTGGGGGAAAAGAAGGCATGCATGTAAAGGATACTGCAATTGTATTTTATGTCTTTCGTTTCATTTGTATATAAAGATGGTTTAAGAAAGTTCAGCCTCTCTTTAGAAGTAGTATGTTTCTTGTATTTAGCTTTTAATTAATCAGTTTCAGGCTGTTTTCTTCAAATTCCCCCTTTCAAAATAAGTATGAAATATTCAAGAAGTTGCTTCTGTTAGCCGGAGAAGAACAGACATTTTGCTTTAAAAACCCTGATTCTACCATTAATGCAGCCTCCATTTAGCCAGTAGTAACTCTTTTCTAATTAATGATAAATCCAGCATTTTAGAGATCAAAGACATGTGGACTGCTTGATTAGTTTTTAAAGTTCTGATTTTGTACCCTGCTAAATTGTAGCACTGTGTGTGGGATGGAAAGCAGAACCTTCGAGTTGCTCCAAACATTAACACCGAAGACTAGAAATCATAGGCCATTTTATTAAAGTCTTCTCCATTTGCACTGGCAGCTGCATAATGCTTTAACACATTTACCTTTTGTGTGGGACTTCAGGTAGGTCTGCCTGCAAGATTGGGTGGTGTCAGAAAGTATCAACAAGAGATGTTGCGTCTTCCAGCAGAGGTGCCTCTGCCAGATTTTAAAGATTCACTATTTTGACCACATTACTAATAAAGAAGGGCTTAGAAAGAGTGTCTCATGAAAATTGCCTAACATTATTGCACGAAGAAGACCTCAAATGGAAGGCCATCTATTCCGTATGGAGAAAAACAGGATCCCTAAGGTGGCAATGGGTTGGACTCATCCTAATGTCAAACATCAACGAGGACACCCTAGAAACACAAAGAACTTTCACAGGAAACTTAAAGACCCTGCCAAAGTACTCACCCAAGATAGAAACTGCTGGAGAACCCTTGCTGCCCAATATGCTTCATAGCATGGAAGGATCTAGGTCTAAGTAAACAGGTAGGTGGGAACCAAGACCCCTTGAGAATCTGATGAACTCTATGGATTCCTTTCTATAAAATTGCACATAAATATGTACCCATAAAATGTTGTATGGAGTTTTTCAAAATAACATGCAGGAAATTGAAGTAGAGGGATATCACTCTTTTTGTACCAAGTTGAAAGAACCCCTGAAATGAAGTCATGATCTCCCTATATTAAGAACCCCTATTGCAGAACCAGCTTTTATGATCCTTACAGGGAATGTATTGATCCTTTTCAAAACTATTTCCAACCCAATTCCACGACATTGCTGAGTTCAGAAATGGAGGAAAGAGATATTGATGGCTGTGAACCAACATTACTTTGTAAGAGCATACCAATATCCAATCCAATATCCAATATTGAGTTGTCATTGCCTATCTATTTAAGTTCAAATCAACTGAACACCAAAATGTTCTACCCTTTGCCTTTTGTTTCCATCTCTGGCTGAACAGCTTTACCATTGGCTTATCCCATCTTTTTTTTTGGGGGGGGGGGAGGGTCTGCCTAGTGGTCTTTTGTGGTTCCTTGGTACCCAGTCTGTTAGGTGATAATATCAGATAATGAAAGTGCCCCTTCCCAACCCACAGTGAAACCAGATGATGGAGGGGAGGTCCTTCCTTCTCGTGGCTGAATCAGGAGGCATGCCTCATTGAGGAGGTATGCCTCGGCATGATGCCTCATCACTGCTTGCTGGGACATCCCAGTCTGGTCTGTGGGACATTAGGGGCTATCTGGAGGTGGGGCATTGTCTTTAAATAGGTCACAACATTAGTGGTGGATAGTGCGGGGTTAGTGTGGTAGATGTGAATCCCTAAGGGTGTTATTGGGCAAGGTGGTAACTGTATGGGCAACACAATTTGTGTGAATCGGTGGGGCATGCATTGGACACCATGGGACAGTGCTGAGATACAACCAACATCCAGTCATCTGAACAGAGTTGGAAACAATCATAATATTGTCTCCCCATTCTGCTGGACCTGCACAGTAACTAACAAGGATCAGCACTGAGCAAGGGCAGGGGTTTTGCCAGTCCAGTCTAGAGAGGTGAAGAGGAATTTACCTGCTCTACAATTAGGTTGCACACTATTGACCTCCCCGCAGGTTAGGGGTTTCAAATTTCTATAAAGTTGTGGCTCAGATTTACACCAAATGTGACTGTGTCCTGCCTCTTTATTTCAGGTATCGGGGAGGAAATGGTTTGATGCAAAGTCTTGATGAGCAGAAAATTCAGCTCTGTAGCTGAATTTAGCTTTCTCCTGCAAAGCAAACTCCATCTTTGCTTGGGAAGAGATTCTTTCCAAAGCAGCATATCTTCTGTGGAAGCAGTATTGCCTTGTTGTTGTTGTTCAGTCGCACAGTCAATTCTGACTCTTTGCGACCCTATGGACCATTGTCCTCCAGGAACTTCTGTCCTCCACCATCCTCCTCAACCTGCCCAGCTCTGTGTCCATTGTGTCTACAATACCATCTAGCCATCTCATCTTTGACCACCCCCTTCTTCTTTTACCCTAACCTTTCCCAACATCAAGGCTTTCTCAAGCAAGTCTTCTCTTCTCATTTGATGTCCAAAGTACTTTAGCTTCATCTCTACTATTTGACCTTCTAAGGAGCAGTCTGGGTTGATTTCTTCTAGGATTGACTTATCTGTTTTCCTCGCTGTCCAGGGTACTCTCAAAACTCTCCTCCAACACCACATTTCAAATTGCCTACTGAGAAATGACAAACAAAAGAAAACAAAAACAAATAAAACAAAACAAGGTGACCACAAATGGTAATCCCCCCCCCCCGAAGATGTCACTTCATGCTCCTGCTCTAACATTCTTTGTCCAGAATTTTTCTATCTTTTTTCTTTTTGTAAGTTCAATTTTCATTATATTGCTGTACAATGTGAACAGGTTCCCTTTCACCCTTGGTTTTTTTTTCTTTATAGTGGAAAGTTTTAGGAAGTTTATATAAATTAATAAAATCCTGGGCTCTAGGAAGCCAATCTAGCTTTGAACATGCTTTTATTGATCTTTCAGGTAAATCTACTGTGAAAGTTATGAGCCAAGCCCAGCTCACAGACTTCAAACAGAATTGGAGGTACCTGTAGAGAGTTACCCTGGCAGACAAGCTTTCACTAAAGCCAGCAGAGCAGAGGTGAGAATAAGGGGGAAAGTTGCTTAATTAACATTTCACATGTATTGCAGGTTGAGCGATTTAAGGTAGCTTAAACTATCTCTCTTGTACACAAAAAACGTCTTTCTTTTTCAGGGTATATATTTCAGACATTGACTAATAGATCCATGTATTTTATGTACACTAAACAACTAGAAAATGAAACCCTTTTTTGCTCTGCAAGTGTAATAAATCACAACCAGAACATTGTGAAATTCAAAATATATAGCTTGTACTACAACATACCTCTCTGTTTAGAAATAAATAGACAGAGAGGATTCTCAGGGCTTATCCATCCTGCAAGCTTCTATTGGTTTTATACAAGTCCGTGAACCATTGTGTTCATAATTGATTCTATGAATCTCAATGTGATGACAAGTGAGAGATTGACATTTCTCTTTAATTTATATTTAGCACCCTTGCCATCACAAGGATGGTCAAGGATTCCTTGTTTTAGGTAAAGGTAAAGGTTTCCCTAGCTTGAAAGCCAGTCTAGGGTTTGGTGCTCATCTCCAGTTATAGCCAAAGAGCCTGCACCTGTGTTTCCATAGACATGAGCCAGCCATGACTAGACACCAGAGTGCACGGAACACTTCCCACCAAAGTGGTACCTATTTATCTACTTGCAATTTTTTGCTTTCGAACTGCTAGGTTGGCAGGAGCTGAGATGGAGAAGGGAGCTCGTTCTGTCGGGCTGCTGACCTGGCCACCTTCTAGTCATCAAGTTCAGTGTCTTAGCCACTAAATTACTGCAGTCCCTTGCTTTAAGTGTCATGTATTTTGTTCATCTTGTAGCAACCCTAATAGAATTACCATAGATGAGATGTTTAATGAATGGTTTTATCAGTGCCAGCATACTGTCAGTGAGTTTGCATAAACAAATGGGTATATGAACCCCGGTTTTCTGAGTTCTAATCCATCACTTTATCCTCAGGAAATATATTCAGTTATGAATCTGTACCCTGCCCTAGATCTGATGGTACAGGAAAACAAATAAGCATTTTTGGGAGTAGAGTGGAATTTCTGGCAATGCTGATGCCTGAAATATATAATTCTGAAGCCACTCTGGCACCATGACATTAAGAGATTTAAAAGGCAGTGTCATAAATTGAGCCTGACAGTGTACTGATGGTAAATAGTTGTTAGTTGTGCAGGATCAATGTAATAACCTCCAGCCATCATCCATTGGTGGATTTCTGGAAGCATATATTACTGCTTGATTCCTTTTCCTGACTGATCCCAGGATAAAGCTCTTTTTGCAACATCCACAAAGGTTATTGTGCTGTGAAATACACAGGGTGAAGTTACGGGAAAGTTGTTACAGTGATCTATCTTGAATGGAGATTACCATGAAGCTCTGGAGTTATGTATGCAAAGCAATTTTAGCTGTGACATCAATTTTGGAATGTGAAAGTGAATGTCTACTTCTGAAATCTGGATGCTTCAAGCTTTTATGCTATTTCGATATAAAGTGTGCAATAATGAGAACATGTAACTCCTTTTCAGGGGGGGGGGGGAGTGCATATATTTTCCAGTCGCTGTTAATGTATGAGAACAGAACTTAATCTTAGGAAAATTATTCTGTCCCCTTTTGACTCTCTGAATGATTTCACTCCCTCAAAGAATTCATCTTTTCTAATAACATGTACAACATAGCACATGATTTGGGGGTGGGGTGGGAGCATGCATGCTTTTGCTATCCATTAACAATCAGAATTGTACTGTTTGGTTATCTTTTCCAGAGACTTTCTCAGTTCACTGTCACTTAGCGTGTGCACACACCGAGCTGAACAGCCATTTTCTGCTTGGAGTGTGGCAGCATCGGGTGGGCAGCTGTGGATGGTGAGGTCCTTTCAGCCATGCTGCTCTAGGACACCAGGCTCAGGAAGAGCCTCATTGTCCTGGAGAGGAGGAGGAGGAGTCCAAGAGCAGCATGGCCAAAAGGATGAGGCACCTGAGGCCACTGCTGGTGATTCGGCTGGTCTTCTTCTGCCTCTAGGAGCTGCTGGCAAGTTGAGTTCTCACCATCTGGGCGAGGTGCTTCAGCCCTGGCGAGCCATACAGGAATCACTGAGGGAGCTGCTGGCAGGTCAGCTGGTCTTAAGTAGCCAAGCCCTGCTGGTGGGTCGGCGCCTCGCCATCTGAGTATGCTTTCCCCTCCAGGCTTCCTGTGCACCCGTGGGCTGGGCAAAGTGAGCTACAGCTCCGCCTCCCTCGTCATTGTGGGGCAGTGGGGCCAGCTCCCCTGAGCCCAGATGCCCTGTCGTGCTGCCTACGGGAGTCGCTGCCCTCGGCCCGCAATGCCAGCTTTTCAGAAAGTCCGTGTGTATGTCTTTTTGTTTTGTTTACTCTCTTGAAACACAGGCTAACACGGCTACCATTTCAAAAGTCTTATTCTGTGCAAGCATATCAGAGAGTAAACAAAACAAAAGGACAAATGTTGTGGCACCTTAAATACTAACTACTGTACTGTATTTTAATGTGAGCTTTTGTGGATTGAGTCCACTGGCTCTTTGGCTGTAAATGGAGATGAGCACTGAACCCTAGAGTTGGATATGACTGCCTTCTGAGCAAGGGAAACCTTTACCTTTACCTAATAACAGAAGATTCCTGATTGGTATTCAAATTTGCTGTGAAGTTTGGCACTGTTTAGTTGCAAGTGGTTAGTAATGGTCTCTCTTGTTCATATCTGACTCTAGGGTGCAGTGCTCATCTCCATTTACAACCAAAGAGCCAGCACTGCCCGTGTTTGCAGATGTATACATGGCCATATGGCAGGCATGCCTAGATCGCCCACAATGTAGGCTCCGCCCTTGATGTAGGCTCCACCGACAGTGTGGTAGCAATTTTTCTTTTGCTGCCTACCAATGGTTGGCTCTCTCCACAGTCAGCGGTATTGACATATAGCCTAGTGAAAGGATAGCCTCTGCACAGCTTGCCTGTGTCCAAGAAAGTTTGCTTCTCCCTTGGTAGCAGCTCATGCTGTTTGTTCTCCCGCTGTTCTCTTTCAACCAGGCTTTAGATTTAGAATTGTCAGAGAACTTATGAGGTTGTGCTTCTCTTGAAAATGCTGGCTTGGGTCTCTTCCTCTGGGAATCATAGATGCTGGTCCAAGATGCCAGCTCTAGTGCCTGCAATAGATCTCTCAGACTTGTGAACTGAACATTCTCTCTCTCTCTCTCTCTCTCTCTCTCTCTCTCTCTCTCTCTCACACACACACACACACACACACACACACACACACACACACACACACACACACACATCACACCACAAAGTAAGGAAGTGACACCACTTCCCTCAGCGATCAGGGGAAAGATGCTCTCATATTCCTTTCATGCCAATGTTTACCAACATCTCAGGCAGTGGTTCCAAACAATACCACCTGCTTTTGAACATTTTAATTTAATATTTGGCTCTTGCCCAGTTTTGCATAACTGTGTGTATGACTCATGCCAGAATCTATTACGTGCTGTGTCAGTAATCCTATATTATACCTTGTTTCATGCAAATGACGATTCAGATTGTTACCATCATCTGGAGCTCAGCAAAAAGCCTTTATTGTGACAATGGTATGTATAGTAAATGTGTACTAAATTCCACAGAGCGTTGAGTCTGTGTGAGTGGGTGAGATGCTCTTCTTGGGCCTCCATGAAGGAAGGCCAGGTTGAATACCCTAAGCAATAACGTTATGGAGAAACAGGTGTGGCTATCTGGACAACTCCAGAATAGTAGATTGGGACAAAAAGAGGCCAGATGTATTTGGCTGAGAGTTAAAGGATCAATGGTCCATATTCTATTTTGTTCACCAGACGTTTTTGTTAACTGCACACCTATGTTTGACAGATCCTGGATGCCTATAACATGGTTTATAATGCATACAAGTAGAGAAGGAAAGGGGTCAGAGCTTTCTTAAACATATGAAAGCGCTCTGACTTGCTAAAGAGGAGTGCATTAATTTTATTTTTGAACCATCTTGTTTATTCACCCTTCACCCAATTTTCCCCTATCTACTCCAGGGGTGGCTAACCTTGGTGCTCTAGGTGTTCCAGAAGCCCAAGTCAACAAACCTGCTGATCAGGGCTTCTGGGAATTCAAGTTCAAGCACTTCTGGAGCACCAAGGTTGACCACCTCTTATATACTCTGATGAAGAGTTCTGGAGAATCCAAAAGGCAGCACAGTTTTGTGTTTTTGCTTCATTTAACTCATAATGAAAGCTGTGCCTAAAATACACTGTCACCCTTTTGTGTGTGTGCACATATATTTAATTTTCATGATAGTATACCTGCTGGCCTCTTTTTGCTGCAAGACCAGTGGTGGGCATCAGCAGGTTTGCACCGGGTTGCCAGAACCGGTAGCAGAAATTCTGGCTGGTCCCGCCCATCCATGTTTTGAAATAAAGCAGTCCTAATTTGGGTGCAATGCAGGGCTTTCCCCTTGGCCACGCCCACCATACCACGCCCACAGTGTGGTATTAAAAATTTGGGAGGCCACCCCTGTGCAAGGCTAGAGGGTAAAAAGTTCTTGTTTGTCAAACCATCTGACTGCCCATATCATCATACCCATCTGACCATTTTTGATAGGTTGTAAATTCTACAGCAACATCTATATGAATGACAGCAGCATTGACCATATTTTTCCTAGTATTTCAACTTTCCTATCACATATTAAGTTCTGACTGACAAAATGTCAGTTGCACTAAAAATGATGCATGATCTATAATGAAGTGACTGCGATACCGTGGGACTGTACTATATGCTACTGGAAATCTCACTAGTCAAATATGTCAAGATGACAGAGGAAAACAGACAGTGAAAATAGCATCCTCGCAGTCTTCAGCCTATGGTGCCTGTCTCTAAGAGTTACATCAACAGCAATAGCAGCATCCCCTATGTTATATATCCAAAAGAGAAAACACAAATGTGATGTCCCCATAGCAGCTTGAAGGCAAGGTCTGTTCAAATCCAGGTAGACTATAAAGGAGCTCCTAGCTCCTTTTGGAAAACATTTTGTCTAACAACAATACCATGCTTTCCTTTGAGTTGATGCTGATCTCATATTATTCTCTTTATTCATTGCTACTGACAAAAATCAGCTAGCTACACCTTTAATTTCCTTCATTCTGGCAGTGACTAGAATGTGGATACACAACACAAGGCTAGACTATCAGAAAGTAAATAAAAAACAAAAAAAACCAATACTGTGGCACCCTAAAGATTAAATACTGTATTTTTATTTGTGATCCACAGCAGCTAATATTAAAAATACAGAAGGTAAAGGTTTCCCTTGCTCAAAAGCCAGTTGTATCTGACTCTAGGGATCAGTGCTCATCTCTGTTTCAAAGCCAAAGAGCCAGCGCTATCTGCTTCTGCAGACGTTTCTGTGGTCATGTTGCAAGCATGACTAGACACCAGAGCACACGGAACGCTGTTTACCTTCCCACCAAAGTGGTCCCTATTTATCTACTTGCAATTTCTTGCGTTCGAACTGCTAGGTTGACAGGAGCTAGGACAAAGATGGGAGCTCATTCCGTCCTGCAGTACTTGGGAATCGAACTGCTGACCTCCCAACTTCTAGTCAGTGTCTTAGCCACTTGAGCCACTGCAGTCCCATATACAGTAGTTAGTCTTTAAGTTACTACAATGTATTTTGTTTTATTTACTCTCAGGTCTGCTTGCACAGACTAACATGGCTACTGCTTCAAAAATTTCAAACAAGACTAGAAAACAGTGAAAATTTCAATATACACTTGGAAAAAGAGACTATGGGAAATGGTGACTGTGGCAAAACCACCCCAGAAAAGAACAATAGGAATGTTGTAAAGGGAGGACTTCTATACATCATGGCACCCTTTTATACATTTCACTGGGGAACAAAAAAAATTTTTTTCTTGGTGCCTAATTTTTTTCAACTGATTTTGGGCATTTTGGGGCAGCTGATTCTGAAAATGCCATCCATTTTGTTCTAGCAGCTCTAGTTCATGAGATATCGATGATGTCATTATACATTGCTCTTATGACTACACTTGTATTTGTCTCATCATTCGTAAATTGATTGTTTTAATAATACTTATAGATGTTGTTCAAGCTCTATTCCTGCTGTTGTTGCAAGTGTAATTTAACTAATCTAAACTTTTTTGTCATTCTCTGTGCTCTCCTTTACTTTTGAGACTGGATGCTGTGCATCCCGAAACTAGTCCAACTCCGCAGCTGCTCCATGGACTCATCCAGGGAAGCTTGCATTCTAGTTTTTTCTCCTTATCTTAAGTATGATTTTGACATTTATTTCTTTTTTTTAAAGACACTAATATGGCTTTATCAAGAAGAACATGTATAAATAATCCGAATGGTTTTTGTTTCATCTGACTTTATAAAAAGAGCTTACTTGGCCTATTTTAAAGTAAAACTGGGAGACCAAGAAAAGGTTTGGGCACCTCACATTGTATGCAAAACGTGCACAGAGCATTTTTTTTTTTTTGGCTCCAGGCATGCATCGAAGGCTCCCGGAGGCGGGAGGAGTGGTGGAAAAATCTTTTGGGGGTGGGAAAATATTTTGGTGGGCAAAAAACCAGTTTGGGTGGGCGGATTTTTTTTTTTTGGGGGGGGGGTCGGCAAAGTTTCACTCTGCCCCGGGTGGCTTACACCCTTGCTATGCCTCTGGTTATATAGGCAACCAGTATGGTTAGATTGGCCTAATGTGAATAAGCCATATCTAAAAAACTAGAGCTGATGGGGCATAACTGAAAGCATGTTTGGAATCAGTGACCCAAATATAGCCAGAAATAGGTGAAAATTGTGAGGCACCAAAATCACTGTTCCCCAGTGTTTTACTTACTCAGAACAGACACATGAGTTTCAAATGTCAAAAACACAGGAAACACCTTTTATTGAACAATAGGAGAAGAAATTTACGTACTTGGGACACAAAGAAAGGAAATTAATTTATAAAAGAAAAAAGGTAGAGGACTGCAAAAGGGACCAAATAGGCTTCAGAAAAAGCTCAGAGTAGAACAAAACACAAGCGAACAAGAAGGACACGTGTAGGAAGTGAAGGAAGACCAGGTTACAAAGGAAAAACATAGACAAATAGCAAAGAATCACAGTGATGGTGTTAGGAAGGTAAAAGGTAAGAATGAACTGAGGTTAGCAAGAGATGCTAAAAGCAACAAAAAGCATTCTTCATGTATGAGTGTAGCAAAAGACAGAGAAAAGAAACAGCTACTCAGTGGGGATGGCGAAATGATAAAAGATGACAAAGAAAAGCAGAAGTGCTCAGTTCCTAATTCAGATTATTTCCCCCCCCCCCCAAAAAAAAGATAGTCTAAGATCCTCCAAGCAAATGAAGTACAAAGGGCAGGGCAGGACTGAACCCTGAAATTGAGAAAGAAATAGTCAAAGAATAAGTTATTACTTTGAATGAGTTCAAATCTCCAGGCCACAAGAATTGCCTCCAAGAATATGGAAGAGATCTCAGAATCCTTGCCTATTATCTTCTTGAAATCACAGAGGATGGATGAAGTGCCAGAGAGAATTACTGTTGTCCATATCTTCAAAGACAGCCAAAAGAGGGAACTGGGGAACTATGGGGATCAATCCCAGGGAGAATTCTGCAGCAGATTATAAAATGATCATTCAACAGCCACCTTGGAAATAACGCAGTAATAACTTGGATCTAACATGGATTTGTCAAGAACAAACCATACTAGACTAATTAGATGACACAAAATTGGGCAGCATAGCTAATACCTTGGAAAGCAGAAACAAGATTCAAAACGATTTTAGATCGGATTGAGCACAGGGCAGAAAATAACAGAAGGAAAGTTAACAGAGATACGCACAAAGTTCTATACCTAGTGGAAGAAACCAAATGTACAGTTACAAAATGGCAAATACTTGACTCAATAGTCTTTGTAACTGTTGTAGATCAGAAGCTTAATATGAGCCAACAGTGCAATGTGGGTGCAAAAAAGGGCCAATGCTTTTTTAGGCTGCATTTAACAAAAGTATAATCTCCAAATCCCATGAGGTGCTAGCCCCTCTATTCAACACTAATCAGACCACATCTAGAGTACTATGTCCAGTTATGGACAACCCACATTAAGAAAGATGTGAACAAACTGGGACAAGTTCAGAGGAGGGCAACAAGGATGATTAGGGACTTGGAAACCAAACCCTATGAGGAAAGAATGAAAGAACTGGGCATGTTTTGCCTTGAGAAAAGAACACTGAGAGGAGATATGAAAGCACTTTTCAAATACTTGAAAGATAGTCATAAAAAGTAGATGCAGTAGCTATTCTCAATTATCCCAGAATACAGTACATATCATAATGGGCTCAAACTATAGGAGACCAGACATAGGATGAATACGAGGAAACACTTCTTAACTGTTAGAACAGTATGACAGTGGAACCAATTACCTCGAAAGATGGTGAGTGTCACAATGCTGGACGTATTCAAGAGAAAATTAAACAACCATCTGTCAGATCTACTTTTATTTGGATTTTTGCATTGAGCAAGGAGCTGGACTCAATGGCCTTATTGGCCTCTTTCAATTCAGCCATTCCATGATTCTATGAAAAGTGGGAAATAAACCCTGTTTATTAAGAATAGATAATGCCATGCTGCTTCCACTATGATTATGCATGTATATTCTGAGCACATGCCTAATCAGTTAGGTTCAAAACTAAGAGGCATAGTATTGTTAAAACAGAGAACTGAAAACAGTCCAATAAAGCTGAAACTGCAACTGAAGTGGTCCCTTTGGTTAGGATTTTAAAGGCCATGAAATAAAAAGGCATCTGATTCTTGGGAGGCAAGCGATAAGAAACCTGGGGAACATAGTGAAAAGTAGAGACATCACATTGCAAACAAAAATTCATATAGTCAAAGCAATGGTATTCCCGGTGGCAATGTATGGAGAGCTGGACCATTAGAAAAGCTGAGCGCAGAAGAATAGATGCCTTTGAGATATGGTGCTGGAGGAGAGTTTTGAGAGTCCCCTGACTGCTCCTTAGAAGGTCAAATAGTAAAGATGAAGCTAAAGTGCTTTGGACATCAAATGAGAAGAGAGGATTCACTTGAGAAAGCCTTGATGCTGGGGAAGGTGGAGGGCAAAAGAAAAAGGGGGCGGCCAAAAATGAGATGGCTAGATAATATTTTAGAGACAATGGGCACAGAACTGAGCGAGTTGAGGAGGATGGTGGAGGACAGAAGTGCCTAGCGGACAGTGGTCCATGGGGTCGCAAAGGGTCGGAATCGACTGTGCGACTGAACAACAACAAAATAAAATTGACAAAAGTACCGAGCTCAGAAAAATACATTTTAGGCTACAACCTGCACAGCCTCCACTTATCCTCCCTTTCAAACGGAGTGTGTCTAATGTTCAGCAGGAGCAGTTGAGCAGGGTGATGAAAGTCAGGAAGATTCCAGCTAACATCTAAATGTGATCACGAATGTAATCAAGCCATTAAACTTTCAGTCCCTTATGTCCATGAAGGGATGACAACAGCATTGGTCTACCTCACAGGACAAGCTCAAGGAGAAGTGCTGTTTTGTATGCATCTTACTGTGGCTGTTGTCGCTATAGAACCATTGAATGACTGAGTTGGAAGGGGCCCTTTAGGCAATTGAGTCCAACCTACTGCTCAATGAAGGAATCCAGATCAAAGCAGATCTGACAGAGCGTTGCCTAATTCTCCCTTGAATGATTCCAGTGTTGAATCATTTACCACTTCTCAAGGCAGTTGATTCCACTGTCGTACTGTTCTAAATATTAAGACATTTTCCTGATATCCATCATAGATCTGGCTTCCTTTAGTTTGAGCCCATTATTACGTATCCTGCAGTCTGGGATGATTGAGAACAGATCCTGCTCCTATTCATCTTCAAATTATCTACATCAGCTATAACTTCCTGTTTTTAGAGCTAACAGGAAGAAATATTTGTGCCATAGCACAAATGCATATTTTTGCAGCTGTATGGAAACCTGGAGCATTCAGACAAATCATATGGAAAGAGCCACTGGTTACAAGTATGTGAGTAAGATCCATTTTTGTTTATGAGGTTCCATAATTTATCACAGATACCACCTCCACCTATTCGCGTTTCTGACATCTTTAGCCTAGGGATTGCATGCTTTATTGATTTATTTATTTTATTTCTCTTCCTGTCCTAGTTTCAGACGTAGGCAGAATAATTTAAAGAGAAAGGAGATTATTATTATTTAAGATGGAGTCAGACCTGAATTTGCAATTATCTCTCAGAAGAGGGAATAGGAAGAGAGAAAGTTTCATATTTCACTGTGGAAGGGGCCTGAAAATAATGGAAAAATATTGAACATTCCTCTGTTGGCAGTTTTCTGTATTTCTACCTTGTGTTTCCCAGTGGCTTCTGAGTGACAGTGAAAATAGACATTGGGGGTTGGGACTCACAGGTTCAAAACCTTGTGAAGGTAAGTCATTTCAGCCTATTGTCTCATGAGCACTACCTCACTGATTTATCTTTGGAAATAAAAGTTGAGAAGATGCAGTAACTTTCCTCAACCTCCTTGAGAGAAAGCTGGGATGTAACTGTAGATAACCTAAATTATAAAAAATATAACTGAAAATAAATAGAAATGACAGTCTGGCCAGATTATCCTGCTATGGACCCAACGCCGAGTGTCAGGTGGCACTTATCTAACATGACAACCCTGAGGACTAATGGCCTTGGGTAGCAAAGTTCACAGGGAAGGGTGATGGTCCCCAAGTGGATTAAATCCCACTTGAATCCATCTTGATGGAGGGCAGCAGCTTCATCAACACTGGCCTGGGGCTGATAAGGACTTTGTGTGCCAAAAGAGCTCAGGACCAGAAAGCGACTGATGGAACTGGATCAGTGATACAGGTGTCATGCTGTGATGCAGAAGGCAGATGAAAGACCACTGCATTGTATTCTCAGGATAGTCTTCATGGCTGATCACCATGAGGTTCTCCAATATTCGGATATGGCAGAAGAAGAAATAAAAATAACATACAAGCTAGTTTGAGTGGGCCACTAAAATGTAAGCAAGAGAACAGAACAAGTGTGAAGCCATAGGGCTCAATGGTAACACATGGATAATGAAATTTTGGAAAGCGAGGGTAATTAGAAAATACACATCCAAAGTTCAGACGTCTATAGACCATTCTGAAGCCAGGCCAAACTATCTATCTTTGAGGTTGAAAACTTGTTTGCTGGAGTGAGTGCAAAAATCATATCCTGACTCCTACTCAGACAAATTACCTTTGTGAAAAGGGGAGCAGTAGAAGGGGGGGACGACTGGTAATCGAAATGACTTACCAGAGAGAAGAGACAGCTTCTAAGCCTCATTTGTAAAGAAAACCTCTTCATTTTTGAATGTTAGTTTCTTACACCTTCCAGATATAGATCTCTATAAGCCCTATCTGGACATGCTCTTAATTGGCAGACTATAAAGGGGGAAGCAACAAACCAGCAGAAAAAGTATAAAAGGGAAAACCACAAGTTCTCAGAAAGCACTCCCACTTCACTATGTAGCACCTAAAAATAATGAATGAAAAAATACCTAGAAGCATCTCGAGTAGACATTTTTAAATCTTTTCTTACGGTTCAGATGAATAGCTACAAAGTAAAGGAATAAAAAGGGACTGTGGTGGCTTAGTAGTTAAGATGCTGGACTTGATGACAGGAAGTTCAGCAGGCCAGCAGCTCAAGACCCAAGTACTGCATGATGGAGTGAGCTCCCATCTCTGTCACAGCTCCTGCCAACCTAGCAGTTCGAAAGCAAGACATTGTAAGTAGATAAATAGGTACCGCTTTGGTGGGAAGGCAGCAGTGGGCTCCAAAGAAAATTACTACCACACTGTGGGTGTAGTATGGTGGGCGTGGCCAGGGGGAAGCCCTGCGTTGCACCCGAATTAGGACTACTATATTTCAAAACGTGGATGGGCGGGGCCAGCCAGAATTTCTGCTACCAGTTCTGGAGAGCCGGTGCGAACCTGCTGATGCCCACCACTGTGGGAAGGTAAACGGTGCTCCGTGCACTCCAGTGTCTAGTCATGCCTGCCACATGTCCACGGAAACATCTGCAGATGCAGACAGCGCTGGCTCGTTGGCTATAAACAGAGATGAGCACTGAACTCTAGAGTCGGATACAACTGGCTTTCGAGTAAGGGCAACCTTTACATTTACATTTACCTAAAGGAATAAAAGTAAAAGAGAGAAGATGATCACTCAGTCATGTGGCTAGCAGAGATCCATCCAAACTGCATGTATTATGGTCAGGAATTTAACTGCAAATTACAAGCAACAGTGGTAGCAAAAACAGACAGAAAGAGAAGGGAAGGAAAAGTGGGGCCTTCCTCAATGCCAGAGGCAAGAAAAAGAACTCTGTTAATTGGTTAGTGTCAGGAGACAAACGCCTTAGCTTGTGAAAGCTCTCCTCCCACTCATAAGTATTGTTTAATGCAGGTGTTCTCAACCTTTGAAAGCCAGGGGCCGAGTCACACTCCCTCAGATAGCTTCAGGGGCTCGATGGCCATTTTACCCTTCCTCCACCATATAGCAGTTCCTGGTGTGGTGGAGGCGGTGGGTGCCACATGAAATGGCACCATAGGCCGCATTCGTCCCGTGGGCCATAGGTTGAGAACCCCTGGTTTGTGAAATTGTTGAATTTCCCAATCAACCATTTTTTTCACTTAACAAAAACCTCTGTAATAACCTTTAAAACACATGACCATTGCTTTATTTTTTTTAAAAAAATATAGATATGCAAATTCACAATCATTTTTAAGGGAAGAGATTTAATTCACAATTCCCAGACTAACATCTGAACAGTTTTTCTTCATAATATACTCTTTTCCACGTTGACATTAAACCTTCCCACAAATTGCTTTCTGAAACATCATGCCAGTCAGTAAGAATGGTAATCTTGACATGTTGAATAGGTGTGTGTGTGTGTGTGTGTGTGTGTGTGTGTGTGTGTGTGTGTGTGTGTGTGTGTGTGTGTGTGTGGTGTGCTTATTTGAGCTAATAAAGATACTACCACAGTTTGGCATTTGTTTTACGGTCTACTCTTTTTGCAGAGTTAGTAGATGAAATGAATGCAGATTCCTAACATTACCCTGGACTGGGAATTCAATTCCCACTAATTTGATGAGTTTCAGACTTTCTACCAACATTACCATGAAAGCCATTGTCCCTAAAGTGTCTGAGGGAAAACATGAGGAGATTCATTGAAAAGGTTGCCCCTTAGCTCTATATTGGTCTGGGCTAGCTGATTTTGGTCTTTTGACAGGAGGCTCAGTGAGTTAGGCTTTCAAATCAACCCCATTTGTCTATCTGCCACACAAGAACTGGACAACAGTTCTTTTCCAGGATCTGCTCCCAGCTATGTAGGCATTTGCCTTAAATATTGATATCTAGTGTAGAATATATAATCCAGGGTTTCTCAACCTTTTCAAGCCAAGGGCCAGGTCATGCTCCCTAAGATGGCCATTTTGCCCTGCCTGCCACACATGGCACTTCCAGGTGTGGCAGAGGCGGTGGGGGGCACATGAAATGGTGTCATAGGCTGTTTCTGGCCCCTGGGCTGTAGGTTGAGAACCCCTGATCTAATCCCATGTATGACCTACAGGAGATTGGGGCAACAGCATCATTATCTGTGTGAAGGCAGAAGAAAACATTGCATCTTCATGGGACAACTCAGGAAGGAAGGAAGTCTATAAAACTATGTGTGGCTGTACCTAATATTATTTACTCGTGGACATGGACAGCTCACTAGAAGGTATCCTTTCTAGTTTACTTGAGGATCTGCTCATCAGAGATTCATCTCTTTTGACCCATCTTCTCCAACAGGGCAGTTTTGCGTTACAGGGGCTGTGGATTGTAGCAGTGTCAGACAGTTATGTTTGGGTGCCATTCCTTGAATGAAGTGCGACTCAAGGGCAGGATGAACAACTTGTCTTCCTGCAGATCTTGTTGAATGGTACCTCCCATGAGGTAATGTCTAGTCCAGCCAGTGATGATGGAACATGGGAATTGCTGTCTAACATTTGGAGGGGCAAAATGTGCTTGCTATCGGGAACTGTGAGAAATTAAAACAGCAATTAGACATAACACTTCAGTGCTACTTGGAGTGGCAGTCCAGAAAAGCACTGTCCATCCTGCTAGAATGCTCAGGTTCCAGCAGATGCCAAAGGACACTAGGTGTTCATACTGGTTCAGCTGGAATATCAATGGCTGCATTGTGTTTATTTAACCCTTTCCAAATCCCCTTCAACCTATCAGCCAGCACTTAAGGTGAGAAATTTCATATGTCAATTATATCCGGACTCCTTGCTCATGATCATACATGCTTTGGTCATATCCAGACTTGATTACTGTAATGTGCTCTACATGGGGCTGCCCTTGGTGACCATTCAGAGGCTGCAGCTGGTACAGAATGTGGCTGCTCGGGTAGTGATGGGTTGCAGGCATTATGCTTGTGCTTCACCACTGATTCGGGAGCTGCACTGGTTGCCAGTATGTCTCCAGGTGCAATTCAAGGTGCGAATCATTACCTTTTAAACCCTATATGGTAGTGGGCCAGGATACTTAAGAGACCGCATCACCCCAAGAACATCTGTCCATCCCACCAGGGTGGATTGGAGAGGCTCTCTTATCAATCCATCAGCTAGAGAGGCGCATCTCTCTAGCACCAGGAGGAGGGCCTTCTCCGTGGCCGCCCCGGCCCTTTGGAACCTCCTGCCAACTGAGTTACGTCTACAGACAGAGCTCCTGCCCTTTCGGAAGGGCCTAAAAACCTGGCTGGCAGGGCAGGTGTGGGGCTCAAGTAATATGGGGTCCCATGTTGGGTGGCTGATCTGATGGGATAGCCACCCCTCTCTCGCTCTTTTAAACTTTTTAAACATTTTTAACCTTTTAAACTTTTAAATCTTAAAATTTTGAGTGTGTTTTTTGTGTGTGAATTTATAGCTTTTTTAAAGTTGATTTTGAACCTTGGGGTTCAGTTTCTGGGTTTGTGGGGTGTGTGGTGGGATTGTTTGGTTTTGTTTGCACTCATTTGTGCAGTCTTTTTCTCTTTTTTTGTGAGCTGCCTAGGGTCGGGTTCACCTGATTGGGGCGGGATAATAAATCTAAATAAATAAATATGTTGTATATAAAAAAAATATCTCCCACCTCCGTTTTCTTAGCCTGGCGTTCCTCCATTTCCCGGTGCCTATGGCCCGGCTGTTTCTTAGAACAAACCTAGATTCGATGTCTGGGCTGATGAGCCCATCAGAAATGCTACTGAGCTTGCCTTCATGAAAGTGCTGGGTAAGCTGTGAGCTGCAGGCAGGCATTTCCTTGAGGGCTGAGCCTGTGTTTTCCTGCCAACCCTCCCCAGGTGTTTCTGACATCCTGTCTTTACCTGCAAAGCCGCTCTTTGCATTTCTACTTAGGTCAAGTTGATCTTTCCCAACCAGCTGTGATCATCAATATTATTTTAAAACACTAAGTGGCTTCAAAGTTTAATAATCATGGGGAGAAACCACACACACACACACACACACACCCAAACATACTGCCAAATTGTGATTTAAACTGAGATTGGCATCAGCAGACATTTTTGCATCATCCTGTAACACATCTGGTCCAGACCAAACAAACAGAAGATTTATTCTGTCAGTGAGATCATTTAGCATTCCTTTTTATGCTTCAGAAAGCGCCTGTACCTGTCAGTCACCAAAGCACCAGCTTTTTGTGACGGGGCTCTGTTGCTCTTTCTGACTAGCCTTGATCTGAGACTTCTAAGGAGGTTTGCGTGCACCCGCTCCACCTGGGAGACCAGGGCCCATGCCAAGTTCATTTCCATAGTCTTACAGAGGAGGGGGGTGGGACTGCTCCTGGAGGATTTCAAACATCTGCTCATAAGTAAAGAAACACTGTCTTGAGATATAACAATATGAAGGGCTGTGAAAACTTCCTTGCAAATAAATGCAGAGTAATAAATTATTTTCTCCACCATTTTTAGAAGAACTGGAACAGGGTATGAGCAGAAATCAATAGTGTCATAGATATCTTGAAAAAGAATGCATTTTCTTCTAAAAGAGTTGTTTGCAAACGCCAACTAATTTATAATTTTTGTGACAATTTTTTCACATAGATTCACTTTTAGAAACAGGTCAATGATGCCACTGGTAGCAATCAATAAGACAAAGAAGTAATATAATAATATAGCAAGATAATACAGTTATACCTCACTTAAAGGGCATAATGCATCCCACAGGATTGCTCTTTAAGCGAGTTTGCTCTTTAAGTGAAACACCATTGTAAGTGACCAATTGTGACTTCTGGCATGTGTGTGTGTGTTGCGAACCCAGATTTATTTGTTAAGCGAGTTTTTGGTTGTTTTTTTGTTGTTAAGCGAAGCGACCATTCATAAAAAAATCTGCTCTTTAAGTGAGTTGCTCTCTAAGCAAGGCACTCTTTATGCGAAGTTTGACTGTATAATAAATATAGTCTAACAGAAACAAATCTACTTCTGTTTCATTGATTACACTAAGGCCTTTGACTGTGTGGACGACAACAAAATGTGGCAAGTAATTAAAGAGATGGGAATACCAGAGCACCTTATATGCCTCATGAGAAATCTGTACATGAATCAAGAGGCAACAGTTAGGACAGAAAATGGAATGACGGAGTGGTTTGGAATAGGAAAAGGAGTAAGACAAGGCTGCATTTTGTCACCCTGCTTATTCAACTTATACACAGAACACATAATGCGCAATGCAGGGATGGAGGAATCACAATTTGGGATCAAAATTGCTGGAAGAAACATTAACAATTTGAGATATGCAGATAATACCACCCTAATGGCAGAAAGTGAGGAGGACCTAAAGAAGCTCCTGATTAGGTTGAAAGAAGAAAGTGCAAAAGCTGGCTTGAGACTCAATATAAAGAAAACCAAGATAATGGCAAAAGGCCCTATCAGTCCCTGGAAAATAGATGGGGAAGAAGTAGAAGCAGTGACAGATTTTACTTTCTTAGGATCTAAGCTCACTGCAGATGGAGATTGCAGCCATGAAATAAAAAGGTGACTGATTCTTGGGAGGCAAGCTATGAGAAACCTGGAGAACATAGTGAAAAGTAGAGACATCACATTGAAAACAAAAATTCATATAGTCAAAGCAATGGTATTCCTGGTGGCAATGTATGGTTGTGAGAGCTGGACCATAAGGAAAGCTGAGCGCAGAAGAATAGACGCCTTTGAGATGTGGTTTTGGAAGAGAGTTTTGAGAGTCCCCTGGACAGCAAGGAGAACAAATAGGTCAATCTTAGAAGAAATCAAACCTGACTGATCCTTAGAAAGTCAAATTGTAAAGATGAAGTTAAGGTACTTTGGACATCAAATGAGAAGAGAGGATTTGCTTGAGAAAGCCTTGATGCTGGGAAGGGTGGAGGGCAAAAGAAGAAGGGGGCAGCAGAGAATGAGATGGCTAGATGGTATTGTAGACACAATGGGCATAGAGCTGAACGAGTTGAGGAGGATGGTAGAGGACAGAGGTGCCTGGCGGACAGTGGTCCATGGAGTCGCAAAGGGTCAGATTCGACTGTGAGACTGAACAACAAAAAAAGAGGATACCCAGTGTGGTGTGATGGATAGAGTGATGGATGAGGACTCAGGAGGCCCAAGTTTGAATCCCTTCTCAGCCATGGAAACTTTCTTGGGGGTAGGGAACTGATAAAGCCACTCCTTAGATCAGAAGTTCTCAACCTTTTTAAGCCGGGGCTTGGTCTTACTCCCTCAAACAGATTTGGGGGCCGGAAGGCCTCGAACAGATTTGGGGGCCGGAAGTGTGGTGGGCCGTATCTGGCCAGTGGGCCACAGGTTTGAGAATCCCTGCCTTAGATATTTCACATACATTGAAAGGCCTGTTAGGATTGACAATACGTAACAACAGCAGCAACACTATTTTGCAGTTCTGTATTGTCCAGAATTCTATTTATTGACATAGCATAAAGACGCAGCTGAGTAAGGAAACCTACCTGCTCTATTGGCCATCCAATGCACTCTATTAAGCTTCTTTAGATTTGGAAAGCAAACAAACACACACACACACTTGCACACTTAGTGATGGGTTGGATAGTCAACAGCTGCCCTTACACGTGCATTTTCCCCACTAGGTTTTTGGCCAGTATCTCTTTCCTCTAAACATTAAGATCTGAGGGCATCCCAGGACAGGCCATGCTAGAGGGATATTAGCTATTAAAAAATTACTTCACCCACATTGAAGAGAGAGTTCTGATGGCTCTTACAGTGTAAGGTCTGACTTTAAGATAGCAAGGGGAAGTAAGCAGTAATGCAAAAGAGAATTAGTGGGTTCAACAGGATTTTGCTGAGTCTGCAGTTAACTAGTGGCGTCGTTCACGCCTCCAAAAGGAATGTGTAGGCTACTGTCCTTCCTGCTTCTTACTCCCTTCTATTTTGTGAAACAATTTTTTTTTGCTTTAAAAATGTATCAAAATGAATGCAAAAACATGCATTTTATTATACAATGTGTAAAATATTTGTTTGAATATATTTTTAAAGTGCAAATTGATACAGATATGGGCGAGGCCAACTGCTGGATTAATAAATACAAAACTCTCAAGGGTTGAAAATCCTCCAAGCCATCCTCTCCTTTGTACATTTGTCAGGAAAGGGGAGGGGAACTGAACTATGATTCTGGCAAGGGCCCCTACCATATCCAACAATCCCCCCTCCCACCATACAAATCATTGTGAGCATTACTTTTCACAAAACTGAAAGGGACTTGAAAAGCCTTCGAGTCATGGATTAACAGAAAATTTGAACAAGTGTCTAGTTTAGAGCCACTTCAAGCATTATGGATCACCTATATGAAAATCTCTTTTGGATTAGAGGTAGTAACATCGCATGGAATTCAGCTGCCCAGGGCTGAAGCCAAATTTGCCTCCCCCTGGTGGATGCTGGTGCCCGCTCCCGCTAGGGCTTCTGGGAATTGTAGTCCAAGAACATACATAGCCCAAAAAGTGCCGCCAGGGGCCTCCGCCACCCCCCTAGCCCCCTCCTAGCGACACCACTGATGAGTGGTTACTTTTTCAGACTGAAACTCCCAAAATAACTGGGATCTAGAGTCCAACAAATCTTCCTTACTCTGAAAAAAACCAAGATAATTTCAGAAGACTTTTGTATATGACAATCAATAACATGTGTTTATTTCACATGACCTTTTCATTCATGTACCTTTTGTGTGTGTGTATTGACAGGCACAGAGTTAGCAATAGCAATTACCCTTATATACTGCCTGACAGCACTTAGTGCACTCTCTGGGCGGTTCACAAATTAATTAGCATTTTATCCCAACTTGCTGTTTCTTCATTTTACTGACCTTGGAAGGATGGAAGGCTGAGCCAAGCTTGATCTCTGGTCAGGATCAAACTGACAATGTTCTGGTTGTAGTACAACAATTTAACCACTGCACCAGCAGGGCTCTTCAAGTGCCCTGGAAGTACAGGATCTACATGCTTCTGTAATCAATATGGGCTCCAAGGAATAGCAAATTATAAAACAAATTATAAAGATGTACTTAACACCCACAGATAACATCTGATAGCAAATGAGTCTTAATGGTACCAAAGAGAAAGCCACTGAATTACCAAGGACGATGCTATTTTGGATGTCCAGAAAAAGGCTTTTTCAAGATTAGAGTACCTTGGGCATTGTTACTCCCAGGCTCAGAGTTTTATTTTTATTTTTTAATTTAAAAAATACATAAAACAGGAATCAATATACATGGAAAATCAACATCCAGTAATAATAAATTATAACACAAACCCCCATCATAGTAACAAATTATAGCACAAAATGTTGTGCTCACCACCACCTTTGGGATCCCTAGAATATATATTCTTTCTCTTTCTCTTTGAGTCATCTTTTTTTTTGTCAAACTCTACAGTCAAACCTCACAGAACAAATTTAATTAGTTCTGTTAGGCTGCTCGCTGTGAGTTTTTCGCTATGTGAGGTTTTTTCACATAGCGAAAATTCCTATGGAAAACTCGCATAATGAAAATTTCTATGGAAAAACTCACATAGCGAAAAATTTTCGTTATGCGAGTTTTCCCCATAGAAATGCTCGGTATGCGAGTTTTTCCATAGGAAAAGTCCGACTCACATAGCGAACATTTTTGTTATGCGAGTTGGATCATTTTTTGAAAAAAAAAACCCTTGTTATGCGAGTTTTTTGCTAAGCGAGTTACTCGCTAAGCTTGGTTTTACTGTATTCTGTATTTCAAAATTCTTTATATCACTCAAGAGTTCCAAAGTTCTTTATACCATTTAGAGATTTATAATATTTCATCCACATCTCCCCCCCCCCTTGGAGTCACTTGCCTTGTGGATTTGCGGGAGAAGAGACTTTCAAGCGATGGGAGAATGGTTGATGTTCAGATCCAAAAGATTTACTCACAGAGAGATTTGTGTTTGGTCTGGTCACAGCACTAGGAGTTTTTCTTCACAGAGTTGGTTGCAATAAATGCTTACATATTAGTTAATGCTTCTGTTGTGTGTGCACTTTGAGTATCTTTCTTGAATTTACATTTATTTTGAGAGGGTTGTGATATCTTCTAAATGCACAAAAATCATATTTTATTCTTATCTATAGTTTTGTTAAAGTTTCTGTAATGAATGAGGTGTAAGCCAAGTCATAAACAGTTTCATGAATTAGCAGTTCATCAAATAATGTTAACAATTCCTTTTAAAATAGATTGTACAGAAAATATTTAAGAAGTCAAACAGGGGATTGGAAAGGTGGATTGAGAACATCAAAACTGAGTTCCCAATTATAGAAATTTAAAAACATGGGGATGTAAAATATTATAATCACCCTCTAAAGCAGTGGTTCTTAACCTTGTTAGTGGTACTAAACCCCACAAGTTTCATATGCACATTCACCGAATCCTTTGTAGAATTTGCCATAAATACCCTGGTGAATGGAATGGACACACACATACACCTCTGCCAAACCCCTGAGACTGACTCACCGAACCCTTGGGGTTCAATCGAACCCAGACTGACTCACGGAACCCCTGGGGTTCTATCAAATCCAAGTTAAGAACCACTGCTCTAAAGATTCCAGGGAAGTCATCTGGTCTTAGACCCAGACCACATCTTAAAGAACTTGTAAATGTGCATCTCAAGGAGAGTCTCACAATGCTCCATCCTTCCAGAAGATGATAGAATAGGTTGCCTCTGCAAGCCACCTTTCCTCTATCCATACATACTGTGTAAAAATAGCATCTGCTTCCACAAATCATGCCTCCAGTTTGCTCATGGTTCTTGTCTCTCCTGTCTTTTTAACTTTTTCTCTTATTTACACATACCAGTAGCTACTTGAGATCTTTATAGCCTCTCAAACCAAACTTCTATATATCAAAGTTGAACAACTAGTAATGAGGCTACATGGGCTGCAGGCTAGACAGAAAATTGCCAACGTGATGACATAATACTCTCTCCCTTAAAATTTTTGTAATAATGTGCATTGTTCCCACAAACAAACTAGAAAATTTGAAGGCATATGTCACACTAAGGCATTGCAATGAAATAATTCTGTGTCACACACAAGTGAGGACTTTTTTTTTACAAGTTGGTTGGTTCTTCTTACATGTCTAGTCTTTGGTTAGCAATCGAAGTTTGAAAAGGTCAGGGAAAGGACAGGAAGAAGACATTTGAAATTTCAATTTTTACTGACCCAAATTGCAATGTAATCTTGTGCAGAGTCTTACAGTCTTTCAACAATGCACATGGTTTTTATTGACTTCCACACACTTCTTTCTATTGCTTTGTTTCCCCTATAATTTTGTGTAGCAGATTAAACTATGTAGCAGGGGTACACCTCGAAGATTACCTGACGTACCCTGATAATGGCAGCCTCATGTTGCCAGCTAATCTTTCTCACACTAGGTCAGGCAAAAGGAACTACAGAATGAACTCACCAAAAGGTGACTTCATTTTGACAGTTTCACATCTGGCCTAGACATGGAAGAAGAAGTACCAAGTAGCAGTTTAAGATCACATGATCATATGTTCTGTGGGCTGGGAAGACAAAGACTCATGGCACAGTAATCACGGCCAGTGTTACAATAATAATTTCATGTCAGAAATTATTCTGGGTTGAAAGGATTTTTGCAGAAGAAACTCTGCTCAGGAGACGCCCGAATGAGGCTCTTTTAATGTCCCCAAGAGCTGGGGCAGAGATGGGTGCTCAATCTGTCGTGCAGTACCTGAGTACTGAACTGCCGACTTGCCGTCCTTCCAACTAATAAGGAAAGCTTCTTAACCAGTGAGCCACTGCAACCCTACTGCCAGTGTTGAAGTGTTGGTACTAATCATGCCAGTCCCCAGGAGAAGATTTCTTCTTTAAAAATGCAAGAAACTTTGTTCATTTTCATGATTAAATAAAATTTAGCATTTTCCCCATCTCCAATGGATGTTCTATAAGCCAGTGGGTTCCAATCACTTGTAACATGCATTGTTGTGGGGAAGATTCTCTCCTCCCTCCCTAAAGTTGTAGCTAAACTCACAGAAGATAGGATAACTGAAACAGGTGGCAGATGATGTCATCATGATGATGCATCTGTGCAAACTCTGGCTCCATTATGCCCTTGTCTGTGGCCAGTACTTGCATAAATATTTTCTGCAACTCCCACATTCTCCCAGGTAACATGAGGTGGTTGTGTTCAAAAAGAGGATTGCAGAAGATTGTAACCTCAAGGTTGCCAGAAGACATTGTGGTTGTTACGTACCATTAAGTTGGAACTAAGACCCTGATAGGGCTTTCAAGGTAATACAGTATGAAGAATAATTTTACCAGTTCCATTCCCCAAGTGAGCTTCCATGGCTAAGAAGAAATTTGAACCCAGGTTTCCTGAGTCCTATTTTGTCACTCTATCCACTACACTAGGTATCTGCCAGAAGACATGGGGCTTGTAAAATATATTTTACAGTTCAAAAAGCACAAAACAAGAAAAAGCTCTCAGCTACTCCCCCTCACAAGGTTAATTCAGGTAAGTACAACTCAATGAGTAAAACAAAATTGCTTCTCCGAGAGAAGCCATATAACTTGGGGGATTTTCTTCCCTCACACCACTTTCTGGCACCATCCTTTCTCCCCTCACCTCCCTTGGCCTTCCTTTTTACTCTGCTTGGAGCATTTCATTGGCAATTCTTTCTAAAGGGGATGTGGAGTACAGTAAAAGAAATGTTGGCTTTTATTGTAAGCACGCAAGAGGAATTCTCCTCCTCCTCTTCAAGAGAGGTTGACTCCATAATTGCAAAGGAAGTTTGTTGAAATAATGACTAAGACTAAGGGTTAGTCTGAAGGTGGAAGATTTTTGTCTACTGATGTATATGGCTCTGTGCATCTACTGCACCACTTTGTTTACACAAGTGCTCTCATAGGATTGCATCATAGAAGGAGCCGGGGTACAGAGGAAGAGCCGCCTCAAAGATTGTGGCCTTTTTGAACCACAATCTGGGCAATGGCAACCTTGTTGTGTTAACTAATCTTCCTCACACTAAGTCAGGCAACAGGAACTACAGAATTAACTCTTCAAAGGTGGCTTCATTTTGGCAGTTTCACGCTTGGCCTAGACAAAGAAGAAGAATAGAAGTCTTCCTCAAGAGTTGAATAATAATAATAATAATAATAATAATAATAATAATAATAATAATAATAATAATAATAATAATAATAATAATAATAATAATAATAATAATAATTTTGTGTCAGAAATTATTCTGGGTTGGAAGGATTTTTGTGGAAGAAACTCCACTCAGGGAATGCCCAAATGTGGCTCTTTTCATGTCCCCAAGAGCTGAGACAGAGACAGTCCAGTATTGTGTGCATTGTTTTGTAGGGTGCATAAGCTGTCCCCTGTCCAATTCCATTCAAGAAACATAGTTCAACCCAGGCCTATAGCTGCTTGAAACACCATCTGCGTGTTTCCTTTTTGGACAACACTAGCATCAGTACCAAGGAAAAAACATTTGGTACATGCTTAAATAAGCTGTCCTTTGGCACAAATTAAGGAGGAGAGAAGGCCACAAAGAACAATTGCCCATAACCTTAAGGATGATAGAGAAACTTATTTAAAAACCCAGCAAAAGAAAATATATTTTATTAGGAGTCACTTCTTTGTGTCTAGGCCAGATGTGAAACTGTCAAATAGGAGCACCTTTTGGTGAGTTCATTCTGCAGTTCCTTTTGCCTGACCTAGTGTGAGAAAGATTAGCTGGCAACACGAGGTTGCAGTTACCAGGGTACGCCTGGATGTGGTTCAAAATTACCACGAGCAAAGAAGGAGCAATTGTTATGTAGAATGTAATAAAGCAGAATATATATGATATGATTGTAGTTTGCTTCCAAACAAGCATGCCCTGAGTGTAACTTCTACAAAGGAGTCACCAAGACTTTCATCACTGTGAGAGATCTGTGAGCTCGTAATATAAGTGGGCTAAAACTGTAGTGAGAAGAGCATGTTGTGCATACTTAGATATACTTTTTATGTCATTGTTATGCTGTTATTTTGCTTCCATTTGTGAAAACTAACAGAATTCTAATCATGGTAAATGTGCATATATGCATGTAGAGTAACATGTGCAAATTCATGTAATCTTTTAAGTACCTGTCAAAACTAGACTACACTTCCATATTACAAACGTAAACTCAAATTACAATTCAGGGTACAACATCATAATTCTTTCCTGTTTTGCAAGGTATATTTCAAAGGCTTTAGATCACTCTTTAATGATGAAATAAATGTACGTGTTGGTTACCAATATGTCTGCCAGTATTTATTGAGTTATTTTAGTGGGGTTTTAAAAATTATTATTATTGCGGAGAGCAGCAAATGAAGGATGTGCCTATTAACTGAAACAATTGCCACCCAAACTCACAAAACACAATTCCTCTTCAAAATATCCACAGGAGCCATTCCGTCTTTCTCCTCTCAGCGGCTGGCCATAAAATTGCCATCTCTCATTCACAATTGCAACATCTATCTGGGTATTTCAACCAGTTGGCTTTCAGCATGGAAATGTTTCCTATTTCCAAAGAAGACGTGCCCTGGGGGAAGTTCTACTCACACCCAACAACTGATGTCAGTTAATATTTGGACATGATTAATTAAGAAAACACCCTAAGGCAAACTCTGCTATTACAAAAATACGGCAATATACCAGATTGCATAGTGGGACAATGATACGACAGAATCATCCCAGATGCTCAGACATTATTTTATGAGACATAGGCTTGGACAAATTACTGCTGTCTCCTTTGGATATGAAACCCTACAGCTGGGCTTAATCATAAAGCTATCACTCTTTAGTGGCTATTTATAGGAGCATTGCCTCCTTCTGTTTACATGAACTTTGGGGCTGCTTGCATCTTTGCTATATGATACTTGCACCAAATTCTCACTCAATTTTGCTCTTGTCAATGATAAATTACTGTATCTTGATGCTTGGGAAATGACTTCCTGCCTTTTGTCCAACTGGATCTTGTTTTATCTTGAGGGTGGATATAAAGGGGATTAAGACAGTGGTGGGATTCAGCAGGTTCACTCCGGTTCGCCAGAACCAGTAGCACATATTCTGGCTGGCCCCACCCATCCAATTTTTGAAATAATGCAGGGCTTTCCCTCTGATCACGCCCACCATACCCAGCTGACAGAGTAGGCAGTAAAAATATTTGATTCCCACCACTGGAGGAGGAAACTCCTCTCTGGACATTCTGTTATGGATCTCAAGATGGCTAACATAGAAAAAAGAAATTACAAAGGAGGACTGTAGAAGGAGGCACCATTGCATCTAATAAAAGCCTAAAAAGAGATCAAGGCTTCTTAGTGCAATACATTTACATTGATCTCTTCAATATAAAATAAAGATATAAAATAAATTGCAGCCAGTGTGGTGTAGTGGATAGAGGGATAGATTAGGATTCTGAAGACAGGGTTCCGATCCTAATTTAGCTATGGAAACTCACTGGAGGAGGAAAATCAACAAAATCATTCTTTAAAGATCTTATTTACCTTGAAAGCCCTATTAAGGTCACTGTAAATCAGTCTGACTGGACTGCACATAATTAACTAACAATAAAATAGACTCTGTCTTTGTTGCAGAAATAACTCTTAGCATTTCTGCAATAGCTAAATCCACCTGGCTTACAGTTTACCACATTGACTAGAGCCTGCAACCTCCAAGCAATTAATAGCTCAATAGTCCCATTCCTGTATTAATGAAACAGTGGCTGAGAGCCAGTAGTAAGTCACAACCAGATTTGGATGATTGAATCAATTGAATTTTTAGAGTAATTTATTCACCAAATCCCCAAAGGTTTATTGAGCCTACTCTAGTAGTATTTTTCTACTGGATTCCAGTCCTTATCTCTATCCTTGCCTAGGCATGACCCTCAGAACCACATTATAAATATAAGGGATGTGTATTTCCAGTGGTGGGCAGCCAAAGATTTTACTACCACACTGTGGGCAGAGCCAACATTGTGGGCAGAGCCAATGCAATGGTGACATGGGTGGAGCCAATGATGTGGGTGGAGCCAATGTAAAAAACCCATAAAAATAAGCACACACAAAAATACAAATTAAATAGACATAAAAATACACATAAAACACATTAAATACACATTAAATAGACATAAAACACATAAAATACAAATTAAATACACATAAAAAATAAATACACATTAAATACACATTAAATAGACATAAAACACATAAAATACAAATTAAATACACATAAAAACACATTAAAATAAATACACATTAAATACACATAAAAATACACACACACACCCCATACCCAAAGGTGAGTAACTTACCCTGGGGAGCAGGCTGTAGGGAGCTTCAGGCTAGCAGCTTCTCTTCCTCCTCCCCACTTGGGAGGACAGCAAGGAGGCTGCGCATGCACGCCAAGCACTGTAGGCGTGCATACACACCAAGCGCTTGGCACGCATGCACAGTGGGGGAACCGGCAAAAAGGTATGCCTCCAAGGTGGTTCCCCCCAAAAGCCGCTACCGGTTCTCTGGGGCATTGGGAAAAGTTACTGCCGGTTCTGGTGGACTAGTGCAAACCTGTTGCATCCCATCACTGTGTATTTCCATTCATTTTGTTTGAAAAAATGTCCCATGAAATTTCATACTAAAATAAATCCGTCCAGGGGCCAAAGGACATTCCCTCTTTCTCCCTTCCTTGATCTTTAATTTTGCTAACACACTGAGACAAACTAGGAAATCAAAGTACAGTAATACCTCAGATAACATTAGTATCGAATAACACTAAAATCGCATAACATTAAGCAATCGGGGGGGGAAGAATTGCATCGGATAACATTAAGATCCTATGGGATGCATCGGATAACAACCGCTAAAGCCTGTGTGGTTACAATGTATCTCTATGGATCCCATAGGATTTTAACATGCATCAGATAACAATAAAAATCGTATAACACCAAGACTTGTGGAACCAGGTTTTAGTGTTATCTGAGGTTTTACTGTAGTAGTAGTAGTAGTAGTAGTAGTAGTAGTAGTAGTAGTAGTAGTAGTAGTAGTAGGAGGAGGAGGAGGAGGAGGAGGAGGAGGAGGAGGAGGAGGAGGAGGAGGGGTAAAGAGAGTATTTGGCAATGCAATAGTTTAGACTAGAGCCCAAGAACCATGCTTCCTATCCCACTACGAATGCCATCTCTTGCGATAGTAGGCCAAATATCAAGAAAAACAACTGTAAGAGAGACGACATCCTCATTCAGAAACCCTTCCCACCATGAACATGACTGGAGTGTGGAATAGAGGTTCTTGCATTTCACTGGGCTACGGAGCTGTCGATCTCCTCCGTTGCTGTTATTTCAGACCACTTCACGTCTCCCTTCTGTATTGTTACTTTCTGTTATCAATGTGTTGCTTTTCATTGTGATCATTTTATTATTTTAACCCCTACATCCTGGACCTCATCAAAGAAACTTGTGAGGTTGTTGATCCATACCGTGACCAATCCAGGGCACTCTGCGATGATCGATTGCAGACCCAGGTCAGCACAAACAGCCCAAATGCAGTTAGTGTTTCAGGATTTTTCTGAATCTAGTGTACAAGGCACTAGGCCATGTACCCTCCAATTTACCTTTATTTGCCTCTAGAGGGAACAATCTAATAGCTTTGAATGTGCCAGAGCCCGGCCAGCTGTACAATTAGGCAGAATGAGGTTATGCAGTCTAATATCCCCACAACCCCTTCAGGTTCTGTACCTTGAGCAGAAAGGCATCTTTCATAACTGAATATGGAATGAAATCAAGAACAGAGCTTGGTTCTCTGGTTTGGAACTTACTTTTCAAAAAGAGAAAATTATACAGCACAGTTTCAGAAAAAGATGAAGTAATGTTTGTAACAGGATGACTGCAAAAGAGTTTGTTACTCTGCAAGCCTCCTTGACTAGTGGTTCGTCAAATGATGTCTTCCAAAACGTTGGTTTCCCCTTGCTTTTGCCAGCCACCATCACTGTTATGATGAGAATTCGACTTTCCTATCAGCAGGAGACTTGCCCATCCAGCTATCCATCCATCCATCAGCCAACACTTAACTCAACAGATGGAGCAAATAGCCTAGGAATAATTTGGTAGATTAACTGCATGTGTAAAAGCATGAGTTAAAGCTAGGGATGCCACCCGGCCAGAAAGGCCTGGACAGAATATCATCCTTTTGACCAGCTGCCATAACAGGAAGCCAGAACATCCAAGAAAATTGTGTTTACTATTTGATACTGTTATTATTTCTCCATTTTCTAAATAATGGACTAATTTTAAGAAGTTTTAAAAGGTGATGCTATTCATAGGATGTAGACCATTCTGAATCCATCTAGATTCATTTGTTAGTTCCTTAATTTTTATTTTTTTTAAAAAAATATGATGCTTTGTTTCCAAAGCAGAAAACTCTGCATAGCTTTAAAGCTTTCTTTCATTTCACTGGTGACTTTTACAGGGATCTGGTTCATCATCAGGCACTAAATGAGAGAGTGGTAGGGTTGCTTGAATCTTGCCAAGCCTATCAACCTGTCTCTGTGTGTGTGCTCAGCATTATAAAGGGAAAGGTAGGACAAGGCATACTGTGCAAATGCACAAAGCCACAGGAAGAGGAAGAGACCAACCACTGTGGACTCAGACTGGGAGTGGCAACTCCCATGGGAAGTTGATACATTTCACCAATGGGAAACAAGACAGCAGTGAATAGTCTTCTCATCTATATGATACCAGCTTCTTTCTCTTGGAAAGGGATTTCTACTTTTCCACAAGCTTAGACCTTCCATACCTCTTTTATTTAGTATGTGTGTGTGTGTGTGTGTGTGTGTGTGTGTCTGTCTGTCTGTGTGTGTGTGTGTGTATGCTTATATACTGTCCCATAGTGCTCGGAGTGCTCTCTGGGCAGTTCGCAAAGTAATTAGTATTTCATCCTAAATAACCTGAGTACAGTAAAACCTCAGATAACACTAAAACCTGGTTCCACAAGTCTTGGTGTTATACAATTTTTAGTGTTATCCGATGCATGTTAAAATCCTATGGGATCCATAGAGATACATTGTAACCACACAGACTTTAGCGGTTGTTATCTGATACATCCCATAGGATCTTAATGTTATCCGATGCAATTCTTCCCCCCAGATTGCTTAATGTTATGCGATCCCATAGGATCTTAATGTTATCCGATGCAATTCTTCCCCCCAGATTGCTTAATGTTATGCGATTTTAGTGTTATTCGATACTAATGTTACATGAGGTATTACTGTACTCATTTTACCCACCATGGAAGGATGGATGGCTGAGTCAACCTTGATCCTGTCAGGAACAAGCTCAGATTGTGAGTAGAGTTTTGGCTGCAGCTTATCCACTGTGCCACCAGGGCTTCTCTTGAAGAAAAGTAACAAAGCAAAGCAATCAAACTTATACAGTGGTACCTCGAGTTACAGAAGGTTCGAGTTTTCACAATACGAATGAAAATCAATTGAAAATAATGACTGAAGTTACAAATTTTTCCAGAACAGATTGATTGGTTTTCAATGAATTCTTATGGGAAACCATGTTTCAAGTTATGAATTTTGGTTTTCAATGCATTCCTATGGGAAATTCGAGTTACAAATTTTTCATAACATGAAAAATACCTTGGAACGCATTAAATTTGTAATTCGAGGTACCACTGTATACCACCCCATAATGCTTAGTGTAATCTCTTGGTGGTTCACAAGCTAATTAACATTTCCCCCAACCTGCTGGGTACTCATTTTACCAACCTCAGAAGGCTGGAAGGCTGAGTCAACCTTGAGCCCTGGCCAGGTTTGAACTTACAACATTACAGCATTTAACCACCACACCACCAGGGCAGGGCTACACATATTCTGTTGTATCCAAACTATCATGCTAGAATCTGTCCACAATACCTGGCTGGAAATGGAGTGGCAATGGTGGTTACAACAAAAACTGAGAAGACTAGCTTGTTGGGTCAGGGGCAAAACTGGCACCCCAAAGGATATTCAAGGATATTGCACATACAGTCACACTACCATGCCAAATCTCCTGTTGCTGCAGCAGTGGCAATATATCACTGCCCCCCCCCCCCCTCATTTCACATTAAGCGGTGTGCTATTTGCAAACAGAAACCAATATTTTAGCATTATAGCAAATAAAAGCAGGGGATGACTCTAAGAACAGGTGGAACAAGGGATTCATATAATCCCTGCCCCCAACATCTCCCCAACAAGGTATCAATAAAGCCTTCATGCATTTAGACAAACACATTTACAATGTTCCTACACTTATGAGCACTGTACGGCAAGTCTCCCACTCATGGGAAGGCCCTGAACATTCATTCTGCCTAACCATTGGGGGTGGTGGGGCTGTTTGTTTCTGGTGAGATGCGTGTGGGGCTTCCATGCATTCTCCCCATTCCTCCTTTCCTAAATTCTCAGGTTTAATTTGAACAGGGCTAAAGACTTTGCCGCCCCCGCCCCCCCGCCCCCCAAAAAAAGCCTATAAGCACCTTTCTGCCTACTTACCTGTCATTGAAATAGAAAATATGCTATCTTTCAGACTGAATGTAAAAAGGATGGTACATTCTAATGCTAGGCACTGGAGCTGCAAAATTTTGCAGGGCTCCAAAAAGGATGCTCTTCTTTTTCTCTTAAAGCAGACCTGACCTTCAGTATCACCACTAGCAAGAGAAAAGGTAAAACACTCTTCATTCCTACTTAGAGATTAGAAAAACCTATCAGTTTTGCCTTCTCCCATATTTGGAGTTTTGAAAAGTCTTAAGGTCTTTTCATCAAGTTTATGACGAAATGGATATTTTTTCAAAAAGCATTCATTCATTCATTCATTCATTCATTCAACAACCAAATTGTCATCCAATCCTATTGCTCACAACAATCAGCCAACCTTTTTGCTAGCTCACCATATGCAAAGTGAAATGTGTAATGTATGACAGCCTTAGTTGTGCTTTACTCTTTGATAAACACGTAAGTCATATATAGAGAATTCTTTCTGCCTGACCCATCCAGCAACACAACACAAGCATGGAGGGCTTGTGTGCAAGTTCATTGTTTCAAACAGGAATACCTACTCCAGCTCACGCTTGCACACCCAGGACACATACACAAAACTTGCACTATTTCTCTAGTGCATGACCCATTTGGATGAAGTCATGCAAAATTCTTGTGCCTTCTCCCTGAGGCAGGTACAGATAAAGTTCCCCATGGGCTGCAGGACCCAACTTGCAAAACATTATAATAAGGACTAATTATCAGAGTGAAAAAGAGGGAGATAATTACTATTTAGCATGGAGAAATTGCTACTGAGTGGCACTTGTCACTAAAGGTAATCTGTTCTTTGGGAAGGACAGAAAAAGATAATTGGTGATTTCTCTTCTTCCGTTAGTATTTGCCAAGGAAAAAAGGCAACACAGTGAGCATACAGAAAACCTATTTTCCAGTCGAGAGGAAGCTTGAGAAAATGCCAGTCCATGCTTCTCTGCCAACTGATTATGCAGCCATGTTGTTTGAAAGCTTGCATAATTTACATTAGCATCCCTAAGATCTCAGGTGACTATGCCTTTGAGGCCGGCTTGGCATCCCCAGTGGACCAAGATTTGATATTCTTCCCAATATCTGACCCTTTTTTCCTTGTTAATTACAGTCAGACTTCCCTGGCCCTGCCTGGATCTGCACCTGTTTCCCATCTCTGAGCAGCTGCTAATTAGGTTGCAAATGGTGGGGCTGAGCAAAACCAGCCCGTTCACGCTTGAGTAGTCTATTGATCAGTTTGGCATGCCATGCATACAACAATGATTATCCGCTGGACTTGCTTTCCAAAAGAAAAGCCATTCGGAACACTCTCCCCATGCTGAATGAAAATAACATTGTTTGTTGTATTAACAATATTTCAGGGGGGACTCAGCGGATTTATTTATCTTATTGCCGTGTTCATTTTTCTCTTGAAATGCCAGTGCACTAAACAACAGAAATGTTTTTTAAAAAAAATATTGCTCTTCTTGTTGCCATTGTTTATCTTCTCTTATAATCATTCTACATTCGGAATTGTAGGTGATCACCTGGAAACATAGTTAATCACTCTTATTCCCACACTGATTCTATGCCTGCTTGTTTGGAAGTATGACAAATTTGGTTCACTGAGTAAACACAGAGTAGAAAACCTAGAAAAATAGCACTCTTCTCTCACCTAGAAAGAGCCTCCTTAAAGATTGTGGCATTTTTGAACCGCAGTCGGGTGTGCCCTGGTAAGATTAATGTTTCTCACACTAGGTCAGGTGAAAAGAACTCTAGAACTCACCCAAAACTCATGGCAATGAATGTTTGTTCATCACTCTCTCAGCCACAACCAGCTGAACAAACCTGGGAATTGTCTGCGTACAGAGCCCAGCCAAATTAATAGTAGAGAGGTAAAAAGGTAGCGTTAAAAAGGAGGCCAGTTGACTTATTGTATCTTAAACTGCATCACAATTCCAATGAACACACATTGACTGAAGAAAGTAGCTTTATTGAAGTTGAAGCATGGTTCTTGATAAATCAGGTTACAGATCTCAGTATAGAAAAAAAACTAATCAAAATTAGCTTTTAGAGAAAGAATGCGTTCAGACATATCCTCCCCTAAATAAAAATAATCTATCTATCTGTTCTAAATTACCATATTGAAGACTTAGGGAGATGTGGCCTGTTGAAATGGCCTTTCTCCTCCCATACTGGTGTTTCCTTCTTGACCAACAGATTCAAACTCCTTTTCTACTGCCATGTTATCATGGTGAATATGCAGGGAGAAAGGGCTTGTAGCATTAGCCCCAGTGGTGGGCAGCCAAAAATTTTATTACCACACTGGACAGAGCCAAAATCATGAGTGGAGCCAACATCATGATGTCATGGGCGTTGCCAATGTCATGACGTCAATGCCAGAGCCAATTATGTGGGTGGAGCCAACATAAAAAACACATAAAAATATATACACATAAAAATACATATTAAATACACATTGAATAGACATAAAACACATAAAATACACATTAAAATAAATACACATTAAATACACATTGAATAGACATAAAACGCATAAAAATACACATTAAAAATAAATACACATTAAATACACATTAAAATACAGACCGACACCCCACACACAAAGGTGAGTCACTTACCCTGGGGAGCAGGCTATAGGGAGCTTCAGGCTAGGACACGCATGCACACCAAGCGCTTGGTGTGCATGCGCAGTGGAGGAACCGGTGAAAAGGTAAGCCCCAGAGGTGGTTCCCCCCAAAAGCCGCTACCGGTTCTCCAAGACACCAGGAAAAGTTACTACCAATTCTGGTGAACTGGTGCGAACCTGTTGCTACCCATCACTGATTAGCCCATTCCCACCCCCTTCTTTCTAGGGTCTACATCTCCTCTGCACCAGAATCACACACACAATCCCTCTGTCAAACCATGTGCTTAATTTTCACCAGGTAGGAGGTGATCCTGGGTAATTAGCATACATCCAATCAAGTCCCAGTGTTGGGAGTAAACAACTCTGTTTCTCTTGATGAAGCTTGGTGCCTCCCTGTTTCTCTCTTCCGATCCAGGACCCAGGGAGTGAAAACAAACAGATGGCCTTTTGCTAGCACAAGACGTCACACTTATACTATAGTCTAAACTCTAATAAACTCCATCTTGGATATGTTTAATAACTTAAGGTCTATTCTATGACAAGTGCCCTGCCAGGAGCACTCCTGTAGATTGGGGTGGAGTGGACATGGAGATGACTGGGTTTTTGAAGTGTCAGGGGTGGAAGGAATGCAGGAGAAGGAGATGAAATGTTTGAGAAGAGGCAGTGACACCTGATTTAGTGATAGAGAAGACTGAGATGGAATAGATAACAGAAAAGGAGGGTAAGGAGAAGGGTCAGAAATCAAAAGATGGAAAGAGAAGAACATGAAGGGAAGGAGGAAAACCTGACCTCTGGTTAATTCTGGGTGACCAAGCAGGACCTCTGGACAGGTGAGTGGATCCAGCAGGTGGTGGACCAGTAGGCCAGGGAATGGTCCATCACCAGCCATTATATTGAGGGAATCACAAGAGATGAGATTGGCAGCCCTAGGCCCCTACAATATGGGGTGCCTCAGGGCTCGGTACTCTCTCCCCTCCTATTTAACATCTACATGAAGCCGCTGGGAGAGATCATCTGTTCCCACGGGGTGAGGTATCATCAGTATGCAGATGATACCCAGTTGTACATCTCGGCCCGTGGGGACCCAAGCGGTGCGGTGGAAGTCCTTTCCAGGTGCCTGGAGGCTGTTAGGATCTGGATGGGGGACAACGGGCTACAGCTGAATCCCGGCAAGACTGAGTGGCTATGGGTGAGGGGCCCTGTGTTATCTCGGGAGTTACCAGCTTTGGTTCTGGATGGGGCAGCTCTGCCCCAGACAGACCTGGTGCGTAATCTGGGGGTCCTCCTGGACTCACGACTATTGTTCGAAGAACAGGTGACAGCCGTGGCCAGGAGGGCTTTTGCACAACTTCGTGTAATACGCCAGTTACGCCCCCTCCTAGACCGGGACGCCTTGCTCATGGTCACACATGCTTTGGTCACCTCCAGACTTGATTACTGTAATGCGCTCTACATGGGGCTGCCCTTGGTGACCATCCGGAGACTGCAGCTGGTCCAAAATGCGGCGGCCCGGGTAGTGATGGGGTGCGGGCGTTATGCTCGTGCCACACCATTGCTCCGGGAGCTGCATTGGTTACCAGTATGTCTCCGGGTGCAATTCAAGGTGCTGGTTATTACCTTTAAAGCCCTATATGGTAGTGGGCCAGGATACTTAAGAGACCGCGTCACCCTAAGAACGTCTGTCCATCCCACCAGGGCGGATCGGAGGGGCTCTCTTGTTATCCCATCGGCTAGGGAGGCTCATCTCTCTAGCACTAGGAAGAGGGCCTTCTCTGTGTTCGCCCCGGCCCTGTGGAACCTCCTTCCGACAGAGCTGCGCCTACAGGCAGAGCTCTTACCTTTCCAAAAAGGCTTAAAGACCTGGCTGGGGGAGCATGTATGGGGGCCTAGTAACACGGGATCCCACATAGGTTGGCTTATTTAAGGGACAGCCACCCCTCATGCTTTTGTTTTATTTGCTGCACCGTTTTAATCTTTTATAAATTTTAAGGTTTTGAGATTTTAAATACTATTACTATATTAGATTTACTTGTGATTTTAAATTCATGTTGTAGGCCGCCCAGAGTCGGGTTTACCCGATTGGGGCGGGGTAGTAAATGTGAGTTAATAATAAATAAATAATAATAAAAATAATAATTGGGGAGGAAGTGAGAATAGACACCTGTCCCAAGTTCAGGAACCTGAATCGCAGCGTCCATCCATGGGGTCATGTTGTCAATGACCTGCATTTGGTACTGAAGAAGATCAAGTGTTAACCATGCCATTGGATGAAAAGACTGTGCTGTTTCCCAGAGAAGCAGGACTAGCAAACCCTGGAGATGCTGTATTGATGTTCCAAAATAGTTCAGAAGTTTGGCAGTATGCAATAGCGGAAAAGAAAATGTTCCTGCTATCTGGCATCAAAGACTGATTACTTGTTTGTTTCAAGATACTGAAGAGGGCAGGAGAGCAACAGGGTTTTTTCTAATCAGGGGCTTAAATCATTGGTTATGTTTGTATTAAATATTGTTGGGCAGATTTGGAAGAATGCACCCAGCAAATCTAGAAAGAAACTACTGAATAAGTAGTAGGTCAATTTTCATGAGCAGACTGCTGGTTATGAGTGGATGTGATCTAGTTAAGTGCGTTATGAAAGATTTAAAGAATTCTGGTCTTGGCTGCAGCAGGAGGTAATTAGCAATTTGCACACTTTGAAATCAGCAGAGATTCTGAATCCAGGACACCAAAGTTCTGTTAATCATCTCAGTATTCATGTGTGCTCAGGGCACACTTATCTGGGGATAAGAGGATGATCTATTAGCAAGAAAATTATCCATATGTATTCCAGCAACTCAGTTTTTTCTTGCCTTCCACATTCTTGTTCACTGCTAGTAATCTCCATAAAAAGTGTAACATTTTCTTCACACACAAGCTAATGACGATAGGAGGAGGGGAAACTGACCCTCATCCCATCACTCTTATCAAATGCTGTACACGTGAATGCTAAATCTCACGTTCAAGATAGATCTCAAAATCTCAAACACAAGAGGCTACATTGAAGAAGAAAAATAAGGTGGTTCTTCTTGGTTCTTCTGTGGCAGAGACCTTAAAAACCCTCAACCATGGGAACCCCATTTTGCTACCTCCACCCTGAACAACTGCTCAACTTTGACCACTGCTCAAAACACTGTTTCAATTCCAAAACAACCCTTCTCAGGAGTTTTATCATGAACAAGTGGCCCCGAATGGCTTGATAAGGACTGTGGTGCAGTAAAAAAAACTAACTGAGAGAGGGACAGAGCCAGTACAGAAAGAAAAGCCTGAATACCTTGCCATACGAAAGTTGCAAAATTTAAAAATATATAAAAACAAACAGCCTCCAGAAAGAGACAAACAGTCCAGAAGAGACAGATTGTATTGATAGAATCCTCATGAAATAAAAATCCAAGACTCTTTTAGATTCTTGTTCCTGATGTCCTAGGTCAGTGGTGACAAACCTTGGCACTCCAGTTGTTCTTGGATTTCAATTCCCAGAAGCCCAAGTCAGCACTCCTGCTGATCAGGGCTTCTGGGGATTGAAGTTCAAGAACATCTGGAGTGTGAAGGTTTGCCATCACTATCCTAAGTTCGTCCGCAAACCTACTGTGCTGTAATATCCTAGTAAACATTTGAGAACAGCATTTTTCTCCTTTGTTTGGGGATGTTAAAGAGCATTCAGTGGATAGCTCTCCCACTACAGACCTAAATGATGCTCCCTTCTGGGACTTGGTTATGCAGACTAAAATGAAGTCCCTGTTCAGTTGCATTAAAGCAGGCAAGGCTATAGGAATAGATTCCATTCTCCTGGAAATGTTAAAGGCAAACGTAGGCTAGTGGGTCCTCTTGCTGTTCACACACATTAATAATTCAGGCAAATTCCCTCTTGCCTGGTTGTAGGCCATAGCAATGCCTATTTTAAAGAAAGGAGATAGAGAGGATCCATCAAATTACAAGCCCATCAGTTTACTAGTCTGTTGGATAGAAGATAAAAACATTTTGGGAAATGAACAGGCAGGCTTGTGAAAGGGAAGAACAAGGATAGATCACTGCATTGTCTTAAACCAGCCTATCAAGATATACATGACTTCTTATGGCAATAACTGTTTCACTGCATTTATAGACCCCAAATTTGCCTTTGACTCTATACTAGTGGTGGGGAACATATGACACAAATGCCAGAGAGGGTACCCCAACCCTCTCTGTTGGCATGCATGCCGTCATTTCCTCCCTCCCTCCAGCAGAGAGTTAGCCCCACCTCTCTGACGAGCAGCCCAATGGGAGCACTTCCTCCTTTCCCCAGCACAGAGTTTGCCCCACCCCTCTGCCCAGCAACTCAATGAAAGTGCTTCCTCCTTTCCTGCCCCTCTGTTTGGGCACTTGGTCTCTAAAAGGTTCGCCATCATTGTTCTCTATACCAAGAGACAAACTAAAGGTTGACCTGCACTTCTATCAATAATAATCTTCTGTCTTATCTACAAGAGCATGACACCCTGTAAGGTATGGGATAAAAGGGAATCTAACAAAATTTCTCTGTGCCTTGGGAGGTTGCCAGAACTATATATTACCTGCCACGTTATTCAATCTCTAAAATCTGATTGAATGTTGCCTTGTACCAGATTTCCATCCATCTAGTTTGGTGGAGCTCAAATGCCCCTACAATTTTATGCAGATAATACTGTTCCACTTTTATTATCAAAGATAGATCCTGACTACCTAGTGTGTGCATTCATGACTTGTTTCAAGAATATTCAGTTGGCCACAAATATTAGTATAACAAAAATCATGGTCTTTGATTGACATGCAGCATTTTAAAAGTGGACAATAAATGGTCAATGCATTAATCAAGTCAAACGGTTTAAAAATCTGAACATCAAGTTTTTGCATAATCTCTCCTCAGCTGCCCAAAGATGGTCTGTAGTACTGGTAGCTCAGAATTCAATTGAGGTCATTTCTCACTTTTTCTTTACTAATGGAGGGAGGCAAAAATACCTGCTGTCATCCAGGCATTAATTAAAGTCTAAACTCTTGTCTCAACTCTTGTATGGAATCCCAATCTGGATTGTAGTATTCTACCCAAAATATTAAAAGTGTTGCAATATTTTAAGATCTATCCTTAGACTGACAAGATGTGTCTGTGCAGCAGGTTGATGACTTGAGATACAAGTTTCATAACTAGGAGGATGCACTGCTTGGTTACGTACTTGCAGATATTGGATTAAAATGTTATATGCTGACACTTCTGTAGGACATTTACATATTATACAACAAGATGTCTACATTAGGTCCTGGGTTAAAACCTTGGCTACTAAATTGCATTTATTAGTCTGTCAATTTTCTTTATGCCTAAAAGCTCAAGGTAAATAAATTTGAGTAAATAAATAAATAAATAAATAAACCTATTTTAGAAAGGAAGAATAGGGATATTGACTTTCAGTGTCATATCTATATGTTGTATTTCGTATGTTGTATTTTATACTGTACACTGCTGTTGATGAAGATGCTGCTTTTTTCCACTTACAGTTATACCTCGCTTAAAGAGCATAATGCGTTCCACAGGGTTGCTCTTTAAGCGAGTTTGCTCTTTAAGCGAAACACCATTGTAAGTGACCAATTGTGGAGGGGATTGTGAACCCTGATTTATTTAAGTGAGTTTTTTGGTTGGTTTTATTTGTTAAGCGAAGCGAACATTCAGAGAAAATTCTGCTCTTTAAGCGAGTTACTCTTTAAGCGAGGCGCTCTTTATGCGAGGGTTGACTGTACTAGAATGTGCTGCTCTTCTTCTTCCTTTCAGGACTTTTCTTTTCCAGGAGAAGGACATCATTTGGCTTTTTATAATCCAGCTCCATTTTTGTCCATGTATATGCCCTGTACCATCTGGCAGAAGACCAAACTAGCCTTCCTTTCTAGGGAGCACTGGCAGAATGTTGGAATCAAGAGAAAGACCTCCCTTAAAGATCTTAAAACCTGGGAGGGCAGATGTGGAGAATTGTGGTCTATATGATAGTCCTGATGTTAGCCATATAAGGTTTTATGGTAAAACAGAACAAGGATTTTGATGGTGGCGGTGGCGGCCATGACGACAATGATGACAGCGGCAATGATGACAACAACAATGGCGGCGGCGATGACAACACATAGTGGTTTACACTGTACTAGGGAAAAAACCTATCTGGTAGTGAAATTGACTGAAAATGATCATCTCTGTGGCTGTAGCATGTGGCACTGGTAAAGTTTCAAAACAGTTTTCAAAGGTAGCCCCATCTGGATCACATGATGGTAATAGTGATGGGATGTCAAAATTTCTGCTACCACACTGTGATGTCATCACAGTGTGGGCAGAGCCAATGTCATGATGTCATGGGCGGACCCAGCGTAATGACATCATGATGTTGTGGCCGGGGCCAAAAAATAAAAAATAAATAAATAATATTTTTTTTAAAAAATTAAAATAATTAAAATTAATAAAATTAAATTAAAATAAACACACACACACACACACACACACACACACACCTCAACCCACCCACCCAACCAAACAACCACAACACAAACCCATAAAGAAATAAAGAAATAAAGAAATAAAGAAATAAAGAAATAAAGAAATAAAGAAATAAAATAAAAATTTAAAAAATACACCCACCCACCCCAAACACAAATAAACCCACCCACCCACCGCAAACACAAACCCCTCACTTACCCCTGGAAGCGGTGGCGCAGCAGGCGGCGGTGCAGCGGCAAACTGCTGTGGTGGTGCGGTGGCAAATCGCCACGGCGGCAAACCACCACAACAGCACAGTGTCCTGGCGAGGGGTGGGGTCAGGTGCGGAAAGGTCACCGCCACTGCTTCTTCAGGCGCTCCATGTGCCATTCCTTTCCTGGCAGCCAAAATGACTGCCGGGAACTGCACATGCATCAAACTTTCATTTGACGCATGCGCAATAAAAAATAGAATTGTGGATGCGTCAAATGAAGGTTTGACACATGCGCAGTTCCTGGGAGCCATTCTGGCTCAATTTAAAAAAATCCCGGTGGTTGCTACCGGTTCGGTATCCAGAAAATACCCCACTGCCCTATTTTCTTCTTTCTTTGATCTTAAAAATGCTTTTAAAGTGTTTTTATTGGTCCTTATTTTCAGAACTTTTTTAAAAAATACAGTGGATTTCTATGTTATATTCCAGAGAGGGTGGATGCCATAGATCCAGCACTCTGATTTGGTCTCGACAGGAAGTCTGGCAGGTTATCCTGCTATGGTGATGGAGTAGACTGAATGCTGATCACCAGGCAGCTGTTAACTAACCTGACCACCCCTGAGGACTAATGTCCTTGGGTGGTGAAGGCCACAGGAAAGGGTGAGGGTCCCCAAGTGGATTAAGCAGCAGCTTCATCAATACTGACCTGGGGCTGATGAGAACTTTGCATGCCAAAAGGGCTCAGGACAAGAAGGTAATTTGCGGAACTGGATCAGCGGCACAGGTGTCATGCTGTGATGTGGAAGGCAAACACACTGTTCCATCTCTAATTAGCTGTAGGTGGGAACTCATTTTTAGTTTGTTCATAGCATATCCACTTTCCTGCAAAAAACAAAAGATCAAAAATGCATGTGCTCATACAGAATGTTTAACATTTTTAACAAATACATGGCAGGGAGGTAGGTCTGCCCCATACTGGAAACAGATGTGCCTATTAATACTGTACAAACAGTAGATGCTTCATTTTCAAGTCATTTTAGAATCTTTGATACCTTGGAGTCATTATCCAGTGAGGAGTCCACACATTGATCGACGTCTCTTCGATGACATTCCGCACATGCAAGTGGACTTGAGAAATCAAATCCATTTGCATGCAGGTTTTTTTAGCCATTTGGATATTACGTCACCTGCTGGCTAGGCAGACCATGAGGTATGCCCTCCGCTTTCACCTTGCCCAAAGGATAACATGGAGTATGTTTTGCTAAGTTTTAGTCCTGGCCTAAGATCATTGGTAAGAATGGGCAACACTGCCTAATTAGACCACTCAAGCCCCTGCGCCCTGACAAGGCTCTCTTAGAATACTTCACCAAAATTTAGAAGTTTCTTTATTTTGGGATGGGATTTTTAAAAATCATGTCAGAAGCACACAAAGGTGCTTTCTGGGTTGAAAAGATTTTTGCTGGAGGAACTCTGCTCAGGGGACACCCGAATGAGGCTCCTTTCATGTCCCCAAGATCTTTTCCCACCAAATCGATCCCTGTTTATCTATTTGCAATTTCTTGATTTTGAACTGCTAGGTTGGCAGGAGCTGGGACAGAGACGGAAGCTCATTCCATCATATAGTACTCAGGTCTTGAACTGCTGACTTGCCAACCTTCCAGCTAACAAGGCAAGCTTCTTAACCACTCAGCCACCGCAGTCCCTTTGGGATGGGTGAAAAGGTTTAAAGTATGAATATAGGAGAAAATAAATCTGATAGCTTTTCCTTTGTCATATGGGGATGGAACTGGCATCAACAACTGGACACAATCATGCTTCACAGATTCAGATGAACATCTGATCAGTCACACTACAAACTTTCCAGTAACTTGATACCAATAACAAATATGTTCAATGTAAGTATTTGTACTGACTTTGCACATTATAGAATCATAGAATAACTGATTTGGAAAGGGGCCTTTTAGGCCATCAATGCTCAATCCAGGAATCCGAATCAAAGCAGATCTGACAGAGGGTTCTCCAATTCTCTTTTGAATGTTTCCAGGGTTAGAGCATTCACCACCTCTGGAGCAGTTGGTTCCACTGTTGTTTGAATTGCTCTCACCGTTAAGAAGTTTTTCCTGATAGTCAGTCTCTATCTGGAGTCCTATAGTTTCAGCCAGTGGTGGGCTGTCAATTTTTTTTACTACCCCACCATGATGTCATTATGTCCTGTGGAACGCATTATGCTCTTTAAGCGAGGTACAACTGTAAGTGGAGAAAAGCAGCATCTTCATCAACAGCAGTTCCTTAAGTTCCTTAAACTTAATGTCATGATGTCATTACATAATGGGCGGAGCCGACATCCTGACGTCATGAGATCATGACATCATGGGTGGAGCAAAACAATAAATTAAATTAAAAAATGGCTGCCTGGAACTGTGCATGCGTCAAACCACCATTTGATGCATGCACAGTTCTATTTTCTTAGTGTGCATGCATCAAACCTCTATTTGACACATGAACACTAAAAAATAGAACTGTGCATGCGTCAAATGGAGGTTTGACGCATACGCCGTTCTGGGCAGCCATTTTGGCTGCCCGGAAATACACTTCTGGAGGGGGGGGCAGAGAGGCAACCAAACCAGTCACCCGGGGGTTTACCATCCCCTGGTGACCCCCTCCTGATGGGTGCTACCGGTTCAGGTGAACCGGTCCGAACCAGTAACAACCCATCACTGCTTTCAGCCCATTATTATGCATTCTGCACTCTGGGATGATTGAGAACAGAGCTTGCCCTTCCTCTTTAGGATTTTATGCTTCTCCCCTTTGATTTATTACCACCATGTTCATCAAAATTCCAGTATTACTTCCATCCAAGAGCTCTGCGTGGATATATGCATCTGTGTCTGTGTTTATGTTTGTGCTCAGCAGAGTCTTTTACACACAGCCAAGCTGATAGATATGCAGGTTAAGTCACCTTATCTATAGTTAGGGGCTGCGGTGGCTCAGTGGTTAAGAAGCTCACCTTGTTAGCTGGAAGGCCAGTAAGTTGGCAGTTCAAAACTCGAGTACTGCATGATGGAAGAGCACCCGTCTCTGTCCCAGCTCCTGCCAACTTAGCAGTTCAAAAGCAAGAAATTGCAAATAGATAGACGGGGGAAAAGATCTTGGAGGCATGAACAGAGCCTCATTTGGGTGTTCTCTGAGTGGAGTTTCTCCCGCAAAATCCTTTCAACACAGAATAATTTCTGACTCAACATTATTATTCTATCTATAGTTTGGGATGTTTGTGGTCCAATGTTCCCAGACTGGAATTTTTTAATGGAAATTACCTTTAGAAATTTTTTTAAGGGGCCAAAATAGGTTTGTTGGTTTTGGTATCGGCTAGTGTGGTTTACCCAAGACTAAACTACACAATCCTGAATTAGTGCACAATGGATTTGAGAAATATAAGACATTGCATTATAGTATCTGAGATCCTGTTGCACACCTTCACATGCACAACAGTGATGACAGCAGCAGCAAATCACTGATAATTAAAGGCTTCCTTTGGAGATTTCAGGGTGCATGTAAATTTGATGCACTGTGTACAAATTGTGTGAATCCTGAAATCACCATTAGGGCTCTTTCAAATACGACATGACCTAAAATAGGTCACTTTTTGACCCCCCCTCCCCTCTCTGACTTTCCATGACCTTTGACTGACCCCCCATCACATGGTTTGAAGATAGATCTATGGCCAGCTGAATGTGAAAAGCAAATGATAACATGCCAAACTGCACTCCCCCCCATGACTTTCTGTCAACTCCCCCCGAGATGGTCACTTGGCATTTGAACAACCCCTTAATCAATGGTGATTCATTGCTGGTGATAATATTATCTCAGCTGTGCATGTGGAGCTGCACAATAGGATTTCAGCCACCGAGTCAGACCATTGATGTACTTCACTTAGCACTGTTGATATGGATGCCAGTGGCTCTACAGAGTTTCAAGCAAGAACTGGCTGTGTTTGAAGATGTCAGAGACTGAACCTGCAAGAATTGGGGGACACTCTTGGGCAGCATGAAGGCTACCACCCCAACTGAATAGGTGTCCCCTCCCCACAAAAAAGCCTTTGTTTATCTATATGATGATGATGATGATGATGATGATGATGAAGAAGAAGAAGAAGAAGAAGAAGAAGAAGAAGAAGAAGAAGAAGAAGAAGAAGAAGAAGAAGAAGAAGAAGAAGAAGAAGAAGAAGAAGAAGAAAGTATAGGCTAAAAAGAAAACTGAAGCTTTTGAAATGTGAATCTATAGATGGCTGCTAAGGATATATGCTAAGGATTCTTCTTCTTTTTCCTCTTCTTTTTCCTCTTCTTCTTCTTCTTCTTCTTGGCAGAGTGGTGATCTCTGAAGTTTAAGGAACTTCCTTTTGCTTTATAATTTAAATTAAAGTCTGTTTAAGAGAGGAGGAAAAAAACCCTACAAGACATAGTGCAATTTTAAAGTCATTTGGCAAACTGATTCTGTCAAGAAAGCTTAGTTTCATTCTGTTTGCTTGCAACAGCTTCTCCCCCCATCATAACTCTGCTGTTCTTGTTCTTTTAATACATTTGGGAGGCCTGTCAAGGCCTATCCACTCTCCAAATAGCTTTGCAGATTAAATTTTTAACTCTACCCTCTTCATGCAGATGTATATTTCTGACAAAGAATTATACTGACATGTCAGCTTCCATCTTTCTCACAAGAGAGGAAACATCTACGTGCAAGTACCGCTGGAAACTCAGATTCTGATTCTGTCTAGTATGTGTGTGTGTGTGAAATACACACAACACACAACAGCACAACTGAGCCTTCGTTAAGCTAATTCTGCTACTCATGGCAGTTGCTGCCATCTCTTTTACCTTCAGCAGCCCTCAGAACCAACTAATGAGGAATCCTGGGATGTGAGGCAGACTTCCTACACACACACACACATTCATCTCTATCACAGTACATTCAATTCAATTTATTATTTCAATCAAAGACCAGAACAGATTATAAATAAAACCATAGTACATTCACAAAACACTATTTGAATTGTCAATATTTAGTAATATTTTGGATTTATTACATGGAATTAAGAAGCCATATTCTACTGTGGAGGTGAGGGTCAAGGATATAGATGTATTCCTTTTTTTAAAAAAGCCTCATGGTCTAGGGGAATTCCAAGAGAAAAAAGAAATGAATTGGATTAATAATTCCAATCATAATAAAACATCTCAAGACTAGGATGAAGAACATTTTGCAGTGACCCTAATTCATATTTTTGCCTGGAGTATGTCTTGCTCTTACTCTTGCTCTTGCTCTTGTTCGAGTTGCACCAGTCGAGTCCGACCCTATGCAACCCCCATGGACCACATCATGACAGGCTCCTCTGTCATTCGCCATCTTCTGTAGTCCACTCAGATCTATGCCCACTGCATTAATGATGCTGTCCAACCATCTCATCCTCTGCCACCCTCTTCTCCTTTTCTCTTAGATCTTTCCTAGCATCAGAGCCTTCTCAAGTAAGTCTTCTCATTTGGTGGCCAAAGGACAGTACTTGTGAATTTTTGTTGGCAGGGTGATGTCTCTACTTTTTATTATGCTGCCTAGATTTACCATAGCCTGCCTCCCAAGGAGTAAGCATTTTTTTATTTCATGGCTGCTGTCACCATCCGCAGTGATCTTAGATCCCAAGAAGGTAAAGTTTGTCACTGCTTCCATTTCTTCCCCTTTATTTGTCTTGGAGTGGTGTGGCCAGATGCCAGGATCTGGGTGTTATTTTTCCCCCTTTTAATGTTGAGTTTCAAGCCAGCTTTTGCACTCATATATCAACAAATGGATTCACATGAGCCATTCAATGATACAGTTCATTTAAAAATATTTATTCAAAGTGGCATCTCTCTACTTCAAATAATTTTTTTTAAATAAAGATCACAGCAGATCAGCTGAGTGGAGCTTCAGTTGGACCCACCACAGAAGGTCCCTGTAGAGCAGCTGGAATCTTTCACTGTTTCCTGCCACCACAATCCCTGCAGAACATCTGAAAAACTTCTTTGCTCTTCCACAAATCCCCACAGAACAGCTGATAAAGGGTTAACTGATCTGTTGCTTTTTAAAATGTTGTGCCTTGAATAGATGTTTTTCTTTAAAATGATCAATTTGTGAGGCAGCTGAAAAGTCTCCAGATGATCCATGGCAACACATCCAAGCAGAGCAGCTGTAGCCCTTATTGAGTGCAGTGCAGACCCCCCCCCCCAAACAGCTAATATGGTATCCAGCTGGGGGCCACAGCGATCAATCATTTTGTAAAAAAAAGTTTATTCAAAGTAGTGATTGCCACTTTGTTTTTTTAAATAATATTTTATTAAGATTTTTATACAGAAAATAATAATAATAGAAAGAAACAGCAATAAAATACAAGATTACATAATATAACAACAAACAGGGAAAAAATAAAAAAATAAAAGTATAACAATTTTATCAGAAAATACCTAGTAATAAATCATTTCAATACATGGTATTCCCAAAATTTTGTCAAAATTTTAATACAATACATAAAACACCCAAGTGCACTAAGGTTATGTCCTTGAATCCACCAGTTGTCTTCCTTCAGCTCAATTGTTTTGCCAAAAACTCAATACATCTGGTACAGGCTTGGCTCCTTTATTTTCTCCCAATGTATATTGTAAAATGACCTCCCAATGTCCCAAAATCTGTTTTGTTTAAATATCCCCTTTTTTATACTTAAATCCCATGTAAGTTTTTCATTAAGTGCCATGTCCCGAACATCACTATACCATTTACCCAATTCTAATTTCGAATCATCTTTCCAATTTCTGGCAACCTGTTATCTTGCTAATGTTATGAAAATAGCTAGTTAGCTAGTGATTGCCACTTTGAACAAATGTTTAAAAATGCCACAGATCAGCTGAGAGAAGTCAGTCAGTAGGATCCCTGGATCTACTGCTGCCACAGATCTCCACAGCCATTAGCGGAGTGGGGACAGCCCAGCTGATGGCATGGGTAGGGTAGGGGAATCTGACACACAGGTGCACAGTTTTCCGAATAACAATTTGCATAATTTGGGCTCCAAAATAATTCACTACCACTCTGTTGCCGTGGTATGGTGGATGTGGCCAGGGAGAAAGCCCTGTGTTGCAACTGAATTATGACTACTTTATTTCAAAACTTGGAGGGGCGGGGTCAGTCATAATTTCTGCTACTGGTTCTGGTGAACTGGTGCAAACCTGCTGATGCCCACCACCGAGTATAGGTGCAAAAGAACTTACACCCTCCCCCCTTGAGGGTTTTTCAAAATAACCTAATTGGGGCCAGAATAGGGCAGGTTAAACCCTGCACCATGTGAACAATTTAAAATTACAGTGGAACCTCGTACAACGGATGCCTCCTATAGCGAAAAAAATCGCATAATGAAAAGAAATTGAAAAACATGGTGCCGTGCATAATGAAAATGTTTGCTATGCAAAAGTAGTGCTCCCTATAGGGAAAACTCATATAACAAAAAAATTTGCTATGCAAATTGGTGTCCCTATGGAGGAAACTCACATACTGAAAATTTATATGGGACAATTCACTTAGCGAGTTTTTTTTTTCATTATACGAGTTTTCCGTAGAAATTTTCTTTGTACAAGTTTTCCCATAAGAATGTTTGTTATAGGTAAAAATTTCATATCATAAAAAAAATCACATAGCAAACAGCCTCATGGAACAATTTTTTTTCATTATACTGTACAAGGTTCCACTATAAACCAATTTCCACACACTTGAAATGTGAACTTCCGCATTTAAATCAATCTCACCAATGCTAACTTCAGGTGAATGTAGGGGTTTTTTAAAGCATCTATACATAATCTGATTTAAGTGTTTGGCTATGGAGCCAAAGATTGCAAGTTCAATTCTCCACTTTGCATCCCAGAAGAACAGGGCCTGTATGGATTTGGGCAGGCTACAAAATCCCAGGGAGCAGAAGAACATTACTCAATACTGTACAACTATAAAGCTCTGAAAAGATCTGCCATAAGTCAGAACTGGTCTGACTCTAGCTGGTTGTGGTGGATCTGGAGCTGACTGGTTCACAGTCTGACCACGTTGCCTGGGATTGGTTTGATCCAGTAATGGACAGGCTCCTTGCATCCAGAAGTTGACAGGCTCCTTGCATCTGTCTGCAACACTACTTGTTTATTAGATCCTTGTCCCACCTGGCTGGTCAAGGCATCCAAGGCAGTGACAAGTAGTTGGGTCAGAACAATAGTCAACACTTCCTTGTGGGGGGGGGAGGTGTTCCCCGCACCATTAAAACATGCTTTGGTGCACCCCCTCCTGAAGAAACCAGTGCTTGACCCAACAATATTGTGTAATTATCGACCTGTTTCCAACCTTCCATTAGGGAAGGTTTTGGAGAAGGCAGTGGTGCGACAGTTACAAGGGGCTCTGGATGAAGCGGATTATCTAGACCCCTTTCAGTCAGGATTCAGGCCTGGTTACGGTACCGAGTCTGCACTGGTCGTGCTGTTGGTTGATCACTGGCAGGAGCGGGATGGAGGTAATCCGTCCGTCCTTGCTCTTTTTTACCTCTCAGCAGCCTTTGATACCTTCAACCACGGTATCCTTCTGGGACAGCTCCGAGGATTGGGGATCCAGGGCACTGTTTTGTCCTGGTTTGCCTCATTTCTGAGGGGCTGGACCCAGTCTGTGTGTTTGGAGGATGAGATGTCCAGCCCTAGCCCTCTCCAGTATGAGATACTTCATGGCTCAGTTCTCTCCCTTCATTCATTTAACATTTACATGAAGCCGCCGGGGAGATCATCCCTTCCCACAGGGTGAGGTATCATCAGTATGCTAATTATACTCAACTATACATCTCGGCCTGTAGTGATCCAAGTGATGCAGTTGGAGTCATATCCAGGTGTCTGGAGGCTGTGAGGGTCTAGATGGGGGACAACAGGCTACAACTGAATCCCGGCAAGACTGAGTGGCTATGAGTCGAGGGGACCGTGTTATCTTGGGAACTACAATCTTTGGCTCTGGATGGGGCTACCTCCTGGACTCACAACTCCTGCTCAGAAAGCAGGTGGCAGTCGTGGATAGGAGGGCTTTTGAACAGTTGCATGTCATACACCAGTTAAACCTGCTCCTAGATTGGGACTCATTGCCCATGCTCTGGTCAACTTTGGACTTGACTACTGCAATGCGCTCTACATGGGGCTGCCCTTTATGACCATTCAGAGTCTGCAACTGATCCAGAATGTGACTGCTCGGGTGGTGATGGAGTGCGGGAGGTATGCCCGTGCATGCTGGTTATTACCTTTAAAACCCTACATGGTAGTGGGCCAGGATACCTAAGAGACTGCATCACCCCAAGAACATCTGTCTGCCCCACCAGAGAAGACTGGAGAGGCTCTCTGTTCCATCTGCTAGAGAGGCACTTCTCTCTAGCACCGGAAAGAGGGCCTTCTCAGTGTCTGCTCCGGCCCTATGGAACCTCCTGCCAACTGAGTTGCATCTACAGATGGAGTTGTTGTCCTTCAGAAAAGGTAAAAAAAAAACCTGGCTGGCAAAGCAGGTGTGGGCCCCCAATGATGGCATGGCCCCTGCCTGCTAGCTGATTTAAATATTAATAATTATCTCTCCCTCTTTTTAAGTGATAGGGGTTGGAGTAACAGTTTTTCACGGTTTTTTTAAATTGGGATTTTTAATTGTAGTTGGTTTTTATCTTTTGTAAGCTGCCCCGAGTCCTTGGAGTTGGGCAGCAATATAAATCTTAAAAATAGATAAATAAATAATTATGGCATGCAGCTATTATATATTCTGTGTGTCCACAAGTACAGCCATGTGTTACTATATTTTGCTTTCCAATTCATCTTTTTGTTCTGTTCTTCATTATGCTTGCCTCCCCTTTATCTGTCATTAAAATCTGTATAGTAAGGTCATGATCCTCTCCCCACTGAACAGGAAAACAACAACAAGCAAAACTGCACTTGAAGGGCATCAAGCATGTCACATTTTGAAGGCATCTGATTGGAGAACTCCGGTTTAAATAGCCATGATCTTGAAAATCACAAAGAGGGAGTAGGAGAAAGCCAGATCATTGAACTTTTATGACAAGAGCCTTGTGGCATCCTAAGGACTAAGATATGTACTGTAGCATGAGCTGTCATGGCTTATGTTATTACATGCATGAAATGGTATGCAGTATTGGTAGGTATATACTGTGCATATAGAGGAAGCTATTTTAAAGACAATGTGACAAGTGAACATGAACTGACTGGAATGAGTTGACAAGAACTTGTCCCTGTGTTTGTTTGTTTGTTTACATTTTTAAACCTATGTGGCTGGATTGGTTTAGGTATGTGGCTGTAAAAGCAGAGGTTGGGAGTTGCTTCCCCACTGTGCATCCAAGAAGAACCAGCCTATGCTGTTGTGCGCAAGCTGCACAGTCCCAGGGTGCCTCCAGAAGAAGGAAATAACAATTCACTTCCGCATACTCTTCTCCTAGAAACCCTAGACATTGTTGCCATAAGTCTGAATTTACCAGACGATACACAATGATGATTAAACCCATATATCATCGTCGAATGCAACTCATATCCGAGAATGCATTCTTTTTTTTTTTCCTGAAGCAGGAAATATGCCTCTGGCATGAATTTGTTTAAGGTGGATCCCAGCTTGCCATGAAGAGCCCCCTAGGCTCACTTCTAGTACAGTTGGAAGAGAGGAGGATCATGTACATAACAACTGAAGGATTCTGCACCCATTTTTTTTTACCTATTGTCTTTTAAATGACACTCTAGCCCAGTTAAGCCACGACTGGGCCTCACTTACGTTGAATCAGGGAATTGTGTATGCCTGCCCCAGTCCTGTGCCCTGTTCTTTGCTTTACTGCTTTGCTGATCATTTCCAGCATGAATATCATGACAGGCAGCAGCTGCCCAGACACTTTTGAAATTAATTAATTAACTAATGGATCAATAATGGCTATAATTCACAGTTCTACTTCGTCTTAATTAGTCTTCTTGTTTTTCAGAAAAACTATACTATCAAAGAATAATCTCTGGAGGAAGGACATTGATCTAGATCAGGGTTCCTCAAACTTGGCTCTCCAGATGTTCTTGGACTTCAGTTTTCAGAAGCCCTGATCAACAGGTGTACTGACCTGGGCTTCTGGGGAACTGAAGTCCAAGAACCCTTGGAGAACCAAGTTTGAGGAACCCTGATCCAGATCGATGTTTCCCAAGCTTTGTTGAATCATGAATCCCTTTTATAGTACCCATGTAACCTGTAATCCAGGATTAAATTTGTATAAAAGGGCATTTTAATAAGGTAAAGAAAACACATTAAAGTTTTTCAGAATATAATTCTATAATTTTAACCTAATAACAGGATGATTGTCTTCATCTGCCTCTGTAACAATTCTCCAACAGAATATTTTTGAATTCTGCAGTGTAGCAGTGTAGTCATCCCCAAGAAAACACTTTGAGACCACTTTGAGGAGAAATTTGTAATCTAGTAGAGGTAAAGGTTTCCCTTGCTTGAAAGCCAGTCATATCTGACTCTAGGGTTCAGTGCTCATCTCTGTTTCAAAGCTGAAGCGCCAGCACTGTAATCTAGCTGCACCTTAAATGATGGATAAAAATCAGCCTGCCTTAAAGGCATTGATTTACACGAATAAAGAAGTTTGTCCTCTTCCCTATGGCTTTTTCCTGACATTTAACAGATCATGATATTTTGCATTTTGCAGCCCCTAAATGCAAGACCAACATACTCAAGTGGGGGCTGCTGGGGAACAACAACACGCTGTGCTAGTGCAGAGAGATCCAGAATCGAGCTCATCTACTGGTCTGCTGATTACTGCCAGAAACATGAGGACTTAAGTTTGGCCAACGACAAAGCCAAGAAAGCGACTCCATTTTGTCAGTCCAGGGTTTGATCAGGACATGAAAGAAAAAGAATTTTGCATTTAAGAAAAAGCAGAAATTTTATAAGAAGTAGAAATGCAGGGTGAGAACATCCTTTCTAAAAGTACTGTAAGAGAATGGTTATTCTCTACCACGAAGACAAATGTCTTTAATGAATGTGTTCAAGCAACCTTCAGCATTACAATTCAGTTCTTACATCTGTTTTAATCTAAATCCGCACTGAAACATAAATGAACAGATGTAGCATAGGATTGCAAAGATAATTCTTTGTGCATTTGTTTGCTTGGATTTATGAGATTAGTCACATAGAAAATGGCTGCACTTGCTAGACAGACATATTGATGACTTCATTAGATGAAATAGTGATTTTATATATTAAGACACAGTATACTCTTTTAAGACAATGGCCCAAATTCTATTGCTTAGGAATTGTACTAGAGTAGTCCCATTCAATCGATGGTTATTTGATGAGTCATCTCCTGTGTGATTCAAATGCGGCTGTTCTAACTGTGACTTACTACATTAAAGTAGATTATGGTTGGACTAAGTCCACTTGATTCAATGCAACATAAAGGGGATGTGACTCACTAAATCCCCATTGATTCAATTGGCCTATAGTAGTTTGGTTTCCTACATTAAGCAACTGGATTTTGGCCTGATTATTGTACTTAAGTTCAGTTTTGCTTAACCTGCATGTTAAAATAACCTGCTTTTGTTTTGCAGATAGTCAGCTGGTACATAGCATGGGTTTCTTTGCATGGCGTCTCATCCAAGTAAGAGTCAGATCTGTTTTATGCATGGAGCACTAACAGCACAGAAGATGAAATCTATCCTAAATATGATGTGACCTAATCAGCGACTTGGGCTTCTGGTAATTGAAGTCCAAGAACACCTAGAGAGCCAAGTTTGCTGACCCTGCATTAGACACCTGGTTGTTTGAGACATCATATTTAGGACAGATTTCATCTTCTATACTGTTAGTGCTCCATGCATAAAACAGATCTGACTCTTAGTTTGTTGACCCCTGGTCTAATGTCAACATAAAGACCAATAGGTTTTACTTGCCATAAGCTTTTGTGGATTGCAGCCCACTTCATAAGATGCAACAGGGTGCAGTCTATAAAAGTTCATGCCACCTTAAACTTTGCCTTTAAGGCATCACAGTCTCTCTCTTGGCTTTTCTGTAGGAGACTGAAATAGCTACCTTTCCCATAGAACATCACAAAACAAAACAAAACAAAACAAAATAAAAACACTGTAGGACTTTAAAGACTAACTGCTATATTTTTATTGTTCACTTTTGTGGATCAAGTCCACTTCATCAGACAAAGAGCGAAACTTACAGACATGTTCTTTATATACCAAATTCATGGGAGAAGGGGTGTGGTCAAGCAAGATGACAGACAAGCAAGCACAAGAATGCAGTTTCACACAGCCATTAGCAACAATAGATTATTCAGATAAACTCTAAAAGACTCCCTTTCAATCTCAAGGTTGCTGAGAAAGCCCATTATGGTCTCTGATCAACTTGTGACCTGCATGTCAGGGGGGGAAAAAACACATGTACCTGGTTTCTTTCTGTTTTACTAAAGAGAATTGGCAGGAAAGTTGTAATATAAAATCATATAGCAATCTGTGCATCAAATTTGATAATGTCCCAGAAACCCTTCACTAATATTTAGCCCCCTGTGATGGGTATCTAACAGATGGATGTATTTGATTTCTGCTGTCTCCCTTTCAATCCTAGTTTTGTAATTTCTCTGTTCCAGAATTGCAACTTTCATAGAAATTCATGATTTATATAGAAATCAGTTTTTATATCAAAAGCAATACTTCCTTGTTGTCTTCTGCTTGGAATTGTATGTTTGCCAATAATACAGTGATTTAATTGCTCTTTGTATGAGTACACGTAGTGTGTGTGTGTGTTATACGGTCACTACAAATATAGGTTGCCCCCCATGTATCCATGGGAAACACATTAAATGCACCATAGTAAAGGTAAAGGTTTCCCTTGCTCAAAAGCCAGTCGTATCCGACTCTAGGGTTCAGTGCTCATCTGTGTTTCAAAGCTGAAGAGCCAGCACTGTCTCTTCTGCAGACGTTTCCATGGTCATGTGGCAGGCATGACTAGACACTGGAGCACATGAAATGCTGTTAACCTTCCCACCGAAGTGGTCCCTATTTATCTACTTGCAATTTCTTGCTTTCGAGCTGCTAGGTTGGCAGGAACTGGGACAAAGACGGGAGCTCATTCCATCCCACAGTACTCAGGGATAAAGCTGCTGACCTTCCACCTTCCAGTCAGCATCTTAGCCACTTGAGCCACTGCAGAAATACATATAAATTATGTATTTCAGGGATTTTAATTGAATATTTTTAGACCTACAGATAACAGAAGCCGAGGTTGCTGAACTTGTGGCTGTGTGGGGCAACCTGTACTTAACTGATCTGCAACAAAGATATCTTTTTAAAATGTTCATGCCTCATCCTTCTAGCAGACGCTCCACCAGTCCCCTGAAGATGTTACAAAACCTTCCAACAATTCCTAGTGAAAAGAATGCCTAAAATGCTGGTTGGTGGTACTTTGTATCAGCATTTCACACCAGGAGTTTGTTGCTGAAAATCATTTGTTGTTTGCTTTTTCTCTTTTCTCAAGGAAAGAACATTTGTTAAAAAGTGGCTCAACTTATTTAGTGGGACTTTGGAATGATTTAACCCTTGAATCTCTAAGCAGGTATGTTTTGGCTGTTTCTGTGAGATACACTTGTGGGTACAATAACATAGTTCAGTAATAAAGCTCTCTGAGGTAATGTACAAATGCTTCAGAAATGTTAAAAATGAGATATGAAAGAACTGCAATTTGTTTATGCTACCAAGTGCAAAAGATGGCAAACACTCCTGTAGCTTCCCCCGTTCCCCATTGTTTCCCTAGCTAATTCACTACCTTAACAAATGAGGTGGGGGAAATGGAAGATGTTTATATTCTCAACATTATTAGTCTTATCATCATGGTAATACAAACTGTTTGTTTGGACTGGATTAAAAGTTATGTTTATATTCTCATGATCATAATCTTTTTTGAGGTGATAAGATATTATTCTTATTGAGACTGTTGATGCTAGATAGGCAGGACAAAAATATATTGCTCTTGCTTTGTAAGTAAGATGAGACTAGTTATTAAATTTTATGTTTTTGTGGCAAATAAAATGCTTAGGAAAATTGGTTTGCAAGCCTTGTAATGAAAGTAGTACGATATTTGTTTAATGGGAATAAGATTAAAGATAAAGAAGTTGCAGATGAGGTTGATTATAAAAAATATATAGTACTGTGCAAAAGTCTTAGGTCACCACCAGCTGGCTTGTGGAAAGTTCAAGGATTGATGGGGGAGGAGGGACATGACTCAGACAACCTAACTCCAAACTTCACCAAACTTGGAGCCCCAAAATCACTTATTGGATTTTCTTCCAAACCACTAGTGGTGGGCTAAAACTTCTGCTGTCTTAATATTGTATAAAAAGTTTCATTTAGACAGAATTAGTAGAGAGGAGACATGGGCATAATGACCTACAACTCATGATTATTATTTTTTTTACTAGTATAATTTTATGAGTTATTTATTTATTTATTTATACTACCCATCTGGGATATTTTCTGGGAAGTGTACAACAATTAAAACCAGACATATACAACCAATAACAATTGATGGTATCCAAGGGTGGCATAGTCCAAATATACAGATAGATATTTGATAGAAATTAGATAGAAATTTTAGATAGAAGCTTGTGTTTTCAGTACTCATTTGAGAGTGTGTGTGTTACACTGGGTCATTGATCAACAGTGATCTTGTAAGGTGAATTAAGGAGGCAGTAGACCTTTGCTGGGTCACAATGAGCACCTGTTGGCTGACTGGAGCATGTTGTCACATCAGTGTCTCTTTCTGTTCAACAGCCTCGACATCTCCACCACTGTCTCCTTCTCTTGGTGTACTAGATCTGGCATCTTGGTGCTTCTTTTCTCAGTCCTTAGTGAGAATGAAGGTCTAGCAGTCTTTCCTGGGTGTACTGTTTGCATTACGTGGATTTGCCTTGATACGTGTAGCAATGTTGTGATTCTGCAGATTGATTGGTTTTGAATCTCTGTGTGCAAAACAATGCTTCTAAAGCTGGTGTTATCTTTTCCCTGGGTTTTTGATGTTTTATCTTGGTAAGCTTGGTGTATTTTCATAGACATAATTAGATTCAAGAGTTCAAAGATATATACTATTATTTTTCTTTAGTATGTACTTCCCATTTTTAAATATGTATGGATAAACCTTTGTCTTTTAAGACTCAAGTACTTAGCATGATGCATTGAAAACCAGGGAGTGGCGTAGCATGGGGGCAGTGGGGGCCTGCCCCATGTGGCACTTTTGGGTGTATGGGTGTTCTTAGACTACAATTCCCAGAAGTCCTAGCGGGAGTGGGCACTGGCATCTACCATGGGGCAGTAAATTTGGCTTACGCCCCAGGTGGCTAAAATTTACATGACGCTACTGAAACCAGGAATATATATAACATCATTTAGAATATTGACAGTGATTTCATTAGATAATTCACATTGGGAAACACCAGTTCCAGTTCTTTCTATATTCACGGAGACACCATTATTTGGATAATCTGGATATTTCCACCAGCATTTGAAACTAAGTAATAAAGAATTCACTAATATGTGGGAAATTGTTTGTTTGTTTGTTTGTTTGTTTGTTTGTTTGTTTGTTTGTTTGTTTGTTTGTTTGTTTGTTTGTTTGTTTGTTTGTTTGTTTGTTTGTTTGTTTGTTTGTTTGTTTGTTTGTTTGTTTGTTTGTTTGTTTGTTTGTTTAAGCAAACCTCTATGCTTCCCTCCTCAAAAAGACCCAGGGCAGCTAACACAACCTGAATCAATGATACACCCTGAATCCATTCATGTGATTTTTGTTCAGAATTGCTGTATAAGCCACATAATCTCTGTGTTTAAAAGCCTTACTGGGTTTTCCCTTTATCTCTCTCATAGAATCAGTTTTCATGTGCATCTTTTGATGTTTTGTCTCATAATTGGTTTTGCTATCTTTGCCAGGAAAGTCTCTGGAAGCTGGACAATCTTTTGCTAGATGGCCCTTCCCACTGCAGTTCTAACAGAAAGGGGGTTAGCTCCAGAGTGTGACTTTCCTATTGACCTTCCCATTCACCAGGTAATTGGAAACATTTTGATCTAAGATAGTTTCAGGAAAGTTCCTTTGTTCTATGCATTCCTGTTTTAGGCAATTCAGAGCCTAAACATCATAAACATCAAAATGTTCACCAAGTATTTCTATATGGAACCCTGCCTTTGGTTTAGCTTCAAAGTTAAATCCAGTTAGGCTTCAGTTATGAAGTACTGTATATAGGTAATAAAGCAGCTATGTGTTTTACACAATTCTTCTTAGAATTAAACCTTAGTCTCATGATTTCTCTGGTCGAATTGCCTATGATTTAAAACTGGTAAAGCCATGGGGTTTTTCTAGGGCATTTAACATCTATTTGACAGTTACACATTCTTTTATGTACACCATCATCTCATCTGATAAGCTTTCACAGATCAGTTCCTTTGCTACCATATCACACTTGAACATAAAGACCTCCCCACTGATGCTCAGTGTTATTGTATGCAAGATTGCTATTCTCCCAACAAAAACAAAAAGTAGCATGCCCTTTATTGATCATTTCATGCACACCAAAGGAGTATTTTTGCATTCTCGGTTTCAAACCATTGTCAGTTTTACCTTTATGAGTTGTTTTGCCAGTTCTTGGGAGGAATTCAAACCTGATGGTTGATAATAAAACATTTTTTCAAGCAGATGGATAGACACTTTGCCTATTGTTAGTTATGCATAACACTTAGTTATACATGGCAGCTGTAATTTAGGAAGCAAAATGATTTCTTCAAAGTCAGAATTATGAACAAATGTTGATATATTCTCTTTATTTTGCTCGTTTGTTTCTGTGCATGTCAGTGTTATTTTTTCACCAATATTTCTGTTCTTGCAGTATATCTTACAAAGCAGAGGCACCTATCACAAACAAAACTAATTTTAAAAGGTGGATTTTTCTCACAGATCCTTTCTAGCTGTTTCCAAACTCACCTTCTGTTGCTAAATGACTGCTTTAGCAAATTTCCTCCACACTTCACCCCACACCACTGACCCACTTTTTAAAAAAATGTAAACTTAACCTCTGCTGTCATAGTTTGAAAATGCACTTGATTCTGAACATGAGCTTTTTGAAATGCAATGCTGCTGATTTGTTGGATAATGAAATCCAAATTGTTCCAGAAAAAGGTGCAATTATACAGCGTGTAATACACAAATAAATTGACTTAATGCTACATTATAATGGAAACTGTGCAAAACCCTCTACACAAGCACAATAAAATAATAAAAAGTAATAGAACAGGTAATAGATGTAAAATAAATGCTAAAAAAGTAGTTCAAATCATTTTCATACCAGTCAAAAGATACCGAGAAGGGCGCATCCAATCACAATAAAACACCAGAATGAAACACTTCTAAATAGTAATATAAATTTTTGTGGACACTTCATGTCCCATGATGTGGAATTGACATATAGTTTGATTTTCTCCTTCCTAATGTAAGCCACAGTTTTACAGTCCTAGTGAAAACATTTTATTGCTGTGGATGTATTAGACATGGTTCATTTCCTTCCTCAGTATGGCTTTAATTTTCCACATCCATGGCTTGACATAGACCCAAACACCAGAAGATGGTTGTCTGCTATAAACACTTTGGGGTGTGCATGTGTAGGGTCCCCCCACCCACTTTTGATTGCTTTCCAATTTAATCTATAGTTCATTCCATTAACCCTTTCCATTTTAATGTTACCACAGCCTTCCCGTCTCCTTAATAGGAAGATAAACATCTCTGCCACCCAAGGTTTTATGCTTCTTTGCCCAGAGGATTAGGATGGTGAAGAAAAGGATAAGTTTCTTTCCCTAGCTAACTTCCACTACTCGTTTTCCTGAGCCGTCCCTGACAAATAATGGAGCATATGAATTCTGATGGTGACAGGACTGCCCTCTCCCTGCATACATTCCCACACCGCCAGAAAATCCTGTTGACATAAGAGAATCCTAAGGATTAGTTTATTTCAGGAGTTCTCAACCTTTTAAAGCTGGGGGCCGGGTCATGCTCCCTCAGACAGCTTCAAGGGCCAGATGGCCGTTTTGCACTTCCTGGTGTGGTGGAGGTGGTGGTGGACCACATGAAATGGGGCCGTGGGCTGCAGCTGGCCCACAGGCCACAAGTTGAGAATCCCTGGTTCATTTGCTTTGGGCAGATTCAGAGCCCTGGTGGCGCAGTGGTTTAAACTGCCATACTACAGCCAAAAGGTTGTGATTTCAATCCTGACCTGGGATCAAGGTTGACTCAGCCTTCCATCCTTCTGAGGTCGGTAAAATGAGGGGGGCAAAATGCTAATTAACTTGTGAACAGCCAGGGCTGTAACCAAGATTCTAGAGGGGGGACGAAAAATGTTTCAAAAATTTCAGGAGGAGCAACAATGTCACACTCACATATATAACATTGGCATCACAGGGTGGGTTGGGGGGGCTGTTAGCTCAGGATGGTCGTCCCCGCCGGGGGGGGGGGCTGGCTACAGCCTTGTGAACAGCCCAGAGAGTTATCTAAGCTGGGAATTCTCAACCTTTTAAAGCCAGGGGCCAAGTCACGCTCCCTCAGACAGCTTTGAGGGCCGGACAGACAATTTCCCCTTCCTCCACTACATGGCACTTCCTGGTGTGGTGGAGGCATTGGAGGACCACATGAGATGGTGTTGATGGCCGTATCTGGCCCACGGGCCGCAGGTTGAAAATCCCTGATCTAAGCAATATGGGGCGGCATAGAAGTGCAATTGTTATTGCTGTTCAGACTAATTGGCAGCGCCAAGCAAGGGTCCCTGCCATCCTGTCTCCTCCGTCCCTGATCTTTGGAGAGGGTTTAAAAAAAGAAAGTGTTGTGGGGGGGGGGGCATGGAAAGAAAGGAAGGAAAATGAAATAAAAATGAAAAATGAATCTTCCCCGTCTGCGGCATTGTCACATCCGATCTCCCGTTCCTTCCGGCAGGGAAAGTCGGATGCCGGGCGGGTCAGCGGAGCAGGCTGTGCCTCGGGGCTCCTCGCCTCCAGTACAAAAGACTCGACTCAACTCACGTTAGTCGTCGAGGTGGCCTATCGGTGGTGACGGACTGCCAGCTCGGTCTGTGGGCTCGCCGTGAGAACCGCCTTGAAATGCTAAGTGCTTAATTAAGGACCTTTCATATCCGTTATTGAGGGCTCCATCTCCCATAGCCCAGGGCATTGTACTTTGCGGAGGGATCCCCAGGGCAGCGCCAACTTTATTGCTGTGACAAGTTGTGAAGGGAGAGAGAGAGAGAGAGAGAAACAAGTGGTTTCGGCTCTCTTCTCTCTCTCTCTCTCTCAAGGTTCCCAAATCTAAATACGATGAGACAGCTCGAATAGACGTCGCGGGCCTCAGTCTAAATATATACTTTTGCATGCTTAGGAAAATAACAGCTTGCTTGCATTTAGTCGGGAGGGGAAAAGTCCTCTGCCTTTGACCAGGCTGAAATTACCAGAGGTTTTGCTCTTGTGGATCTACTGATTCAATCCAACATATTATATCTGAGTGTCACTTACCACCAAGAAGTTCTAACTTAAACCCTTTAAGGCAGGGGTTCTCAACCTACGGCCCCCGGGGTCCCGATGCAGCCCACAACACCATTTCATGTGCCCTCCCCCACCGCCTCTGCCACACTCAGAAGTCCTGTGTGTGGCAGGCAGGGCAGAATGGCCGCCCAGCCCCCAAAGCTGTCTGAGGTAGCGTGACCTGGCCCTCGGCTTGCAAAGGCTGAGAACCCCTGCTTTAAGGGATAAAGTCCCCAACCATGGCTGTACTAGCTTACCTAGGTGGGAAAAGATCTTGGGGAGATGAAAGGAGTCTCATTCTGAGCAGAGATTCCCCAGCAAAAATCCTTTCAACACAGAGTAATTTCTGACACTAAATTATTATTACTGTATTAGTGACTCTCTGCCTGAAAGTCAACAAATAGTCGCTCAATGTCTAGAATAAAGTGCTTAATAGACATGGTGACTGTAATTCCTAAACCTCTGTTGTGTAAGGTAGGGTCAGCTCTGGTTCGAATGACTGTGTACATTTTGTTAATTCTTCTCTTTTTCTCCTATTATATTTTTAAAATACTAATAAAGGTTTAATAAACTTACTCTCCCCTTCCCTCCTCTTCCTCAGAAGTGGGGAGAAGGCCCAGGCTGGCCTGAGACAGATTCATTTCAATGACATCCCAAATAGTCACACACTTTGGCTAAATTCTGTATATTTTGACAGTCTGTCTCTCTGGAGGGAGAGGGAGATATGGTGCATCAGAGGCGCTCAGGTAAGACACGCAACAGAGAGACACACTGCCGTTCAGGAGAAAGCCGCACACTCAGAAGACAAGTCAGTCCAAACTGGTTTCCCTGCTACCTGGCAGGGGGTGGATGTGATCTATATAGACAGAGGGATCTCATCCGGTTGTCTCTTCTCATCTCTTCAAAATGACAACCTCCGAGAGTCCACAGGCGAGGGGGTGTATAATAGGGATGTTTTTGCTGATAAGAAAAGAACAAGATCTTTGGATTTACGCTTCAGGGTTGCTATACAGATTGGCCAGGGGGAAGGGGAGCTTCAAAAATCAGTAAAGCTGCCATTTCACAATATTGTTGCAAGCTCATCTGATACCAGGATGCAGCAGAACATATGGGAGCTGTTTTAGCGCCTGTGGAAAAGTAGCCTTCTCCCTGATGTGCTAGTTTTCTGCATAAAGTGAACTAGGAAGATGTATGTGACAGCATTCAAATATATGTAATAAATGTTTTCTAGGTGTATGGCCCTAAGACCATGATGGCAAACTGTATGAGTGCATTTTACTTCCACTTCCAGGAGCGACGAGGGCAGTGTGAGCCGGATGAATCCCAGGAAACCCATTCATTTGGAATCACAGGGTGCTTGGACTTCTGGGAATTGAAGTCCAAGAACATCTGGAGTGCCAAAGTTCGCCATCACAGCCCTAAGAGAACTCTCTCATTTGCTTCTCACCCTGTTCTCTATCACATAGATCAGTTCTGAAAGCAAATACTGTAGAATAGTTTTTCATTTATGAGCCAAGGATAGGTTCACATATAACTGATAAGATCATCAGGAAGGAGTTGAGTGTGTTTTGTTACTTAAGCATGATCTAGCATGGGACAAAATGCCACTGATTTTCTGGGCCCTCAGAGACTTTTCCCTACCATATTTTTGTGCAGGTTTCCCCTCGACTTTTCCAAAGGTGTCACTTCAACAAAGGAGTTACAAAGCAGTATGTGTATCTATTTTGACATAAGTCTTAGCATATACCTTGGACTTTTCTCCAAAGTAGATATGTATAGCCAGAAATCTTATTGCTTAGCATAGTAAAGGTGCACTAGAGTAAGCCCATTGAATCAGTGGGAATTTGGTGAACTAACTCTTCCAGAAGTTCCATTGATTCAAATGGGCCTGTTCTAAGTTCAACTTATTTTAGTGTGGTTGACCACAGCTTGAGTTCACCCAATCGAATCAATGGAATTTAACAGAGTTGACTCACCAATTCAACTGGTCTATTCTAATACATCTTGTTATGCTAATTAACAGGGTTTTAGGTACAGAATCCCAGGCTTGATAACATGATGAACAAATGCAATATAGGTGAAACTGAGCAACAAGATCTTACAGAAATTTAGTTAAACATAGAACCAATGTTGTAGTTAAAATTTTATCATGAGAGTGTCTCTGGAATCACATACATTTCATAGGCAATACTCATTTAGCATGGTAACAGTTTTCAGTATCTATATTTTTCCCTCCTTTTCACCATAAATAATTTAAGGGAAGTATTTTTGACTTTAAGGTCAAATTAACATAAAGGAAATGCTATTGAGTTATCCTGTTTTGGAATATTTACTATTCCAATAAAATAATTTCCAAGTAACATTTTGACTGAGTTTGCATTTGGGTTTGAGAGTGAAGACACCCGGATAAAAAGCCCTACACACCGATTACATTGATCTACTTCCAAGTAAGCAAGTACTTTACTTCCTAGTAAGCAAGTAAAGGATGGCAATTTAAGGAGCAGATTACACCATGCACTTACTTGATGTTTAGAAACAGTGGTGAAAGACATCTCTTTTACCACATTTTTTCCCTTTAGCTCCATGCCTTGCATTCCAACAAGCATTGTTCTGTGTTTGGTTGCTGAAAGTTAGACACAGACTAATTTTGCAAGTCTGATTGCAGAGTTACATAGCTCTGAGAAAGTATGATCTGAGAGGAAGAATAGGCTAATCACAGGAATACATATTCTCCTTGACATCTATCCTGAGTCTAATTAGATTTTTTCCTCCTAGTCAAATATTTCAGTTTAATTACCCTGGGCTACTAGAAAACACATTTCAGGTATTTAGACAGCATGCAAAATAATGTGACATGCTTCTTTAGCTTTGTTCATTATATAAGTAAAGCAAAAATTCCAACATCTCTCTAACAATTTAAGGAGGTGTTTTTTTCTTCTTCTTGTGGAACTCTTATGTTCAAGTCACAAGGGAGGAAACCCAATCTCTAACCAGGGCTATGTTATTAAAATCATTTACAACATAGGGCTATGCATGGTGGGTTAGTATTTGTGTGTGTGTGTGTGTGTGTGTTTAATAACTAAGTACCACTGTGTCAGTGGTAGGCTCCAAGATTTTTTACTACCACACTGAGGGCATGGTATGGTGGGCGGGGGCCAGGGGGAAAGCCCTGTGTTGCACCCAAATAGGACTACTTTATTTCAAAACTTAGATGGGCGGGACCAGCCAGAATTTCTGCTACCGGTTCTGGCAAACTGGTGGGAACCTGCTGATGCCCACCACTGCAATGGATTCCACTCATAAGCATTCCTTGGATGCATTTACAGTTGCAGCTCCAGTTTGGATTTGCTGCAGTTCAAAGAGACCAGGACAAAGCAAGTCTTGAACTGCATAGCACATCAGAATTCTAGAAAGATAATGCTTGTTTGACTTGTCTGTCTGAAGATCTACTGAGCATAGCAGCCTCCATGCTAGGCTAGTAATGCCCAGCATTTGGAACATTATTTCAAAACAGTAATTTCTTAAACCTTCCTCATTATTACTCTTTTTTATATTTATGGTGTGCCATTGCCATTCATTATTGGTAGTGTGTTGCTTTTTAATTGCTTATTAATTTTAAAAAAGAAAATAATATAAAATGGCAAAAAAAAAAATCTTCCCCACTGAGCCTAGAATCATTTTAGGACTAATGAGCAAATCTTGTTTGCTACACTAAGGATGTAGCCTTTGTTTCCTCCCTACTTTTTTCCCACTTGGTACCAGAGGACTGCGCAGTTTAACAGAACTTGCATCCGAACTTTCCTCTAAAGCTATTTCTCTTGGAGAGGTATTTTAAGAGAGTAAAATAGACAATATTACCTCCAGTCTGAAGCTTATTTTTAGTGCTGATTGAGATCTTTCAAAAGGAACTCTCACTGCATATATCCATTATAACCGTGTTCCTCAACCTTTGGGTTTTGGACTTCAATTCCCAGAAGCCTAAGTCAATTCCCCAAAGCACTAATCAGCCAATGTACTGACTTAGGCTTCTGGGAATTGAAGTCCAAAACCCAAAGGGCGGAAACACTGCTACAAGTAAGGAATATAGACTAAATGCTGCCTCTGATGCAAACCAATATGAAAAACAAACCATGCTTACAAAGGGTTTCAAGGGGACTTCAAAGTCGCCTGGAAAATAAAAACATTGTAGGGATTGCCGGAAGAGCAATACCATATGGAGGGGGGGGGGGATACTGGTAAGATCAGTGCCGAATCTAGCTCTTTAAGCAAAACAAATACTTCATATGGAAGAGTACTAAAGACATTTCTAGCAGAAGATGTTTAAAACATTTGTTATGCCTTAAATACTCCCAAATATAATGTATTACAGCTAACACTGGCCAGAATGTTACTGATGTGTATGTATTGTTACCAAAACTTGTTGCAGCTAATTGTGGCTAAGTACATGTCTTGGCTGTGTGTCATTTCACACACCCAACTGCATAGCAGTGATATGCTCAGCACCTTGTGAATTAGCCACTCTTAGCCACTGAAAGGTGCACAAATCTTACATGCAGGATTCCAGCCATTACTACTTGAGCTACTCTTTCAGTTTGCATCCCTCTTTCTTGATATGCTGGTGATATTCCATTGGCTACATGGCATTTCTAATTTTATCAACATCTGTTGTGCCTTAAGGGCTCCCCATCCCAGATAAGAAAGTTGCTGTCTCTTTCACAATTTTAGTTAATCTGTTACTTAAGGTAAAGGTAAAGGTCTCCCTTGCTCGAAAGCCAGTTGTATCCGACTCTAGGGTTCAGTGCTCATCTCTGTTTCAAAGCTGAAGAGCCAGCGCTATCTGCTTCTGCAGACATTTCTGTGGTCATGTGGTAGGCAAGACTAAACACCAGAGTGCACAGAACGCTGTTACCTTCCCACCAAAGTGGTCCCTATTTATCTACTTGCAATTTCTTGCTTTTGAACTGCTAGGTTGGCAGGAGCTGGGACAAAGACGGGAGCTCATTCCATCCTGCAGTACTCAGGGATAGAACTGCTGACCTTCCACCTCCTAGTCAGTAGTTATCCTACTTACAGAGGATAAAAGTAAGTTTATAAAAGCAGAGGCAATATTTGCAAATGACCATGCAGTCAATGAAGCACAGAAGTGTGAAATTATTATCCACATTTAGCATTTTCAGGAGACAAAACCTGACAGTGTTTCATGTTATGTATTCAAAAGATGTGATTCTTCTTAGAAATAACCCACCCTCGTTTTTCTAATCAATTCATTTTGTGCTCTTTGATGTATATGTAGCTTTGTGCCTGTCTGGTTTTTGAATGATGTATAAGCTATTGATGTCTACAAGGTATTGATATGTAGGCAGATTTGGAAAAAACAACAGCCAAAAATGCAGATATCATTGAAATGAAGATGTTGCTGTTTAAGCTGTTATTTCTATTTTTAATAAGTACACTATTCCAGCACTCAGGTTTGGAGCAGAGTTATCGTGATCAGTCGCATATTTGTTAGCATCAAGGAGGTGCTTCAAATCTGACTGCAGAATAAACATATAGACTACTTTGAAGTTAAGGGCTGGTTCACCCATACAGCTGCATTGCCTGATTGCTCTGAGCTTAATTATCAACTGAATGTGTGAATGGATTCCACTCAAAAGGATTGTGTGTGAAATAACACAAGGGGATGTGAGTTTTGAGAAAGTAATTGTTATGATATTAGACCTGTGGTGATTGCAACAACAAACAGTGGCTTATGTTTGTCAATGAGTCTTCAAGAGGTGACTTGCATATATGGCCTTTAAACAAAAGGATTGTTCTGGACACATGAAAACAAGTGATATTTCTGCAGATTTTAATCAGATTCTGATGAAACTGTTCAGTTATTCTAATATAAACAATGGAAAACATTCATTTTCTCTACAGAGTATCAACTTGTTGATTTAAGTTGAGGACATGCTCACATTACACTGTTCTCTGGCAACTCACAGGAATGACTGAGTGAAGTTTGAGTAATAGCCTTTTTAGTCTTGTTTTTTAATCTGTTTTCTTATGAATAATGTATAATTAAAGTTGGTTAGTGTTTCAGAAGAATTATATTCTTAGTTGTCTATAGTCTGTTGTGACTGGGTAAATACAGGGGAGTGAAAAGTTTAGATAGATTTAGGCTTCACGTATTATGATGCAATTATTAGGCTAATACATTCACTGACTACATGTTATGTACAGTGTGTTTATCTAGCCTGCAGGAGCATTTATGCTATATAATTATCCTTTTTAAAATGTATGAAATTATTGGACTTAACCTAGTTCTTTCAAGAAGTAATTTTCTGGCCAAAAGAATGCTTAGCTGAAGTACTGTTTTATTCAGTGAGAATTCAGAATTAAATGTTCATATTCACTAGAACCCCGGACAACGTTATGACATGGTTCCACAAGTCATGACGTTGTCCGGTTTTTCGCGTTGTTCGATACATTGATCCAACAACGCAAAAAAAAAAACCTGAGAAGAGGCGCTCGCATGCACGTGAAAAGGCGCGCCAACGGGAGCCTCTTTTACCAAACGGGTATAGCAATGGGCATTGCACGTCAAGGCAAGGTATCAAAGCGGAGGGTGCCGCCCCCCCCTTTGATCCCTTACCTTAACGTGGGATCCCCGTTTCACGCGCCTGGGCAAGGGTCGGCTTTTCCGAATTCCCCCCTCCCCCGGGAGGTAAGGGATCAAAGTGGGGGGTGGCACCCCCCGCTTTGATACCTTGCCTTGACGTGCAATGCCCATTGCTATACCCATTTGGTAGAAGAGGCTCCCGTTGGCGCGCCTTTTCGCGGGGAGGGGGGAATTCGGAAAAGCCGACCCTTGCCCAGGCGCACGAAACGGGGATCCCACGTCAAGGTAAGGGATCAAAGTGGGGGGTGGCACCCCCCGCTTTGATACCTTGCCTTGACGTGCAATGCCCGTTTAGGCGCTTTGCGATGGGAGTTTGCCCAAACTCCCATCGCAAAGCGCCTAAACAAGGGTCGGCATTTCCAAATTCCTGGGGGAGGGGGGAATTCGGAAAAGCCAACCCTTGTTTAGGCGAGCGAAACGGGGAACCCACGTCAAGGCAATTGCCTTGACGTGCGATCCACGTTGCTATAGCGTGCCCGGGAAAGAGGCGGCTTGGTCGAAATCCTCACCCCTGCGCAGGGGGAGGGAATTTTGGCCAAGCCACCTCTTTCCCAAGCCGGGGAGACCCCGCGGAAAGGCGCCTCTCCTCTCCCGATGTTCCAAAAGGGTAAAGATCCTTATCTTTTTGGAACCTCGGGTGGCTTGCAGGCAGGCGCGCGTCAGTGGGGATTAGCGCAGGACACGGAGGTCCCCCCGTATCCTGCGCTAACCCCCACTGACGCGCGTCGCACGCCCGAAGTTTCGAAAGGGTAAAGATCCTTACCCTTTCGGAACATCGGGTGGCTTGCAGGTGGGCGTGCATTGGTGTGGGTTAGTGCAGGACATGGAGGTCCCCCCCGTATCCTGCACTAACCCCCACTGACGCACGCCGCACGCCTGAAGTTTTGAAAGGGTAAAGATCCTTATCTTTTCAGAACCTTGGGTGGCTTGCAGGCGCGCGCGTGTCGGTGGGGGTTAGCTCAGGACATGGAGGTCCCCCCGTATCCTGCGCTAACTCCCACCAACGCGCGCCGCTCACCTGAAGTTTCGAAAGGGTAAGGATCCCCATACCCTTTCCAAACATCGTGGGGGCGGGCGCTGGGGGGGGGTTGGATTGGGTAGATGTTCTACCCATTCTAACTCTCCCCCCACGCATACGCTTGTTCCGAATAATGTGAAAATCGCATTATTCGATACAAGATTTTTCCAAAAATCTTGTCACGTTATGCGGTTTTCACGCTATACGGTACTCGCGTTACCCAGGGTATTACTGTATTTTGTATTAGCTTAGTCCATTTTTCCATTTTATTCTCTGAGATAGCTGTTGCCTGAAGACTCCTGTTTCATCAATTGGGTGTCTCTTGGGCAACGGTGGCAATGGTGATTGTCAATGGCTAATCTGTTCAACCCAGAAGCACCTCTTTTGGGCTTCAAGGTTGAAATCTGGGAATCTATCACCACCACCACCACCACTACCACCCCGATGACTAGCCAGAATGGAGCAGGTAGTGAAATAGTAGGAAGAGATCTGGTATTGGCTATATCATTGGGAATGGATTTGTGATGGGTTGACAGAGCCTGACAGAGCCTTCTCCAGAATTCTTATATAGTAAAACCTCGGATAATGCTAAAACTTGGTTCCACAAGTCTTGGTGTTATCCGATTTTTAGTGTTATCCAATGCATGTTAAAATCCTATGTGATGCATCAGATAACGTTAAAGCTCCATAGAGATACACTGTAACCACACAGGCTTTAGCGGTTGTTATCCGATGCATCCCATAGGACCTTAACGTTATTCGATCCAATTCTGCCCCCCAGATTACTTAACGTTATGCGATTTTAGCGTTATCTGAGGTAAACGTTATCCAAGGTATTATTGTACTGTATATTAAAGTGTTTTATAGTCAGAGAAAAGCAAAATCCACCTTCATAAAAATGTGACATTTATTATGCAGTAGAAATCTACCGGTAACTTTCACTACGAATATCTGAATAGTGAGATGTTACATATTCTCTGTGTTGCTATATAGAGTCAAAGCTTGGACACTGACTAAAGCATATAAAAAGAAAATTGAAGCTTTTGAAATGTGGATCAACAGATGGCTGCTAAGGATACCATCAGTTTACCATGTGACTAATGTAGAAGTGTTGCACCGAATGGATTCTTCTTCTTCTTCTTCTTCTTCTTCTTCTTCTTCTTCTTCTTCTTCTTCTTCTTCTTCTTCTTCTTCTTCTTCTTCTTCTTCTTCTTCTTCTTCTTCTTCTTCTTCTTCTTCTTCTTCTTCTTCTTCTTCTTCTTCTTCTTCTTCTTCTTTCTTCTTCTTTCTTCTTCTTCTTCTTCCACAATCTTTGAGGAGGATCTTTGTGTGTACACTGGATGGATAAAGAACTAGAACTGTTTAAGACCATTAAACAAAGAAAGCTCCAATACCTTGGGCATATCATGTGGAACAACATGAAGTATAGAATACTCCAACTAGTTATACAAGGGAATATCCTTGGGGGGGAAGTCCCTGGACATAGACCAGTGATTCCCAATGTGGGGCCCATTGCCCCACCGGAAGACTTCAATTCCCAGAAGTCTAAGTCAGTACATTGGCTGATCAGTGTTTTGCGGGATTGATTTAGGCTTAGGGAATTGAAGTCCAAAAACCAAATGTTGGGAAACACTGATGTAGATGACCCTTATGGCTGAAGAACATGAGAGGCTTGTGTGGAGTGTCTTCAGAAGAACTGTTCTGAGGAGTTAAGAACAGGAAGACTTTTGCCATGCTGATAGCCAATATTTAGATACAGCACATGAAGAAGAAGTCAGAGATAGGGAAGCTGATTGTACAGGTGGGCTTTTGAATAACAGGGGGGGGGTAGGGTGGCAACCCCCTGCACAGCCAAAATTCTACATTCTTCTGGGGCAACTCTAGCTGGAGAGGTTGAGTCTGTCCACCTAGCTCTATAGGGCACCATGGGCTCCATCTCCCCTGTGGCCAGGTGGCCAGTGACATGTCTAGTTCATGCTGCTGCTGATGGTACTCCTGCTGTTTGCCATTCTCGCTGCTGCTACCCACCATGGTAACACTGCAGAAGCCCAGTTAACCCAGCAGCAGCAACTCCAGTGACCAACCAGAGCTCTCAGAGTGTAGGTCAGGAGTAGTCTCTGCCGCCGCCCCCCTTCCAAGTTCCTAATTATCATTGCAGAAAATTTCAGGGGGAAGAAATCCACCTATAAGTGGACCCATACTGTGTTGTCAGTTGCTAGAGATGCTTGCTTTATTTTCTTTACTCTCCTGTTCAGATTATGAACTTCACTCATGCTTTGACATATGTGATTTTAAAATGCAAAAATGCTTGTCTTTAAAGTATTTCTTTTTAATCATGGTTGGCAAACAGTTTATTGTTTGCTTGTTTTCTCAAAATGAATGGGATTTGCAACAAAGAAGGAAGTTAACTGTGTGCTTCACAAGTGAAATAACACACAAATCCACTTAAATTGGGGTGGGGGTGGGGTGGCATAAACCAATTGAGCCTAAAATTCCCTGGCTTCACCAGTGTAAGAAGATGTTACTTTGGGATAATTATCTTATGCGATGATTATATTTATTTTTGACAAAACGGGTCTGTTTTGCCAAGTGTATTTGTTTGTATATATGGGGCAAAATGGTGGTATGTCCAACCTAGCTGTTCAAAAGCAAGAAATTGCAAGTAGATAAATAGGGACCACTTCATTGGGAAGATAAACAGTGATCCACGCACTCGAGTGTCTAGCCACGCCTGCCACATGACCATGGAAATGTCTGCTGAAACAGATAGTGCAGACTCTTCGGCTATGAAACAGAGAAGAGCACTGAACCCTAGAGTCAGATATGACTGGCTTTCAAGCAAATGTGACCTTTACCTTTACCTTTACATGGTAAGGTTTAGACCTAAATAAATAAATAAATAATCATCCAAAGTTCCACTTGATCTGGAAGTCTTTACGTTGCTTCACCAGTGTAGGGCTTCCGCATCCAGATTTGGATGAAGCTCCTCGAATTTTACAAAGCCTGGATATAGACTCCGCAAGTCTGAAATCTGTCCATCCTTTGACTTGTGGATACCATTAGAAAGTCTTGCCTAACACAGAGGCATCACTCAAAGAAATGAGCAACACAGATGTTGATGATCAAGTACTCTTTCATCTGAAGTTTCAATTAATGTGACATCCTTGATAACGAAGGCAGGAGTCAGAAAGGATTCTCCTTGTGCTTTTCTTTTATGCATTTTTTCCTGTGCCTAATTTAGCAGATTATTTTTTAGCGTGATCGTGCCATGATGAAAGATGCACATCCAGTGCACAGGGTGCAGGGGAGGGAAGGAAAATGAAAAGGAGAAAGTAAATGGAAATAAGTATACATAATAAATGCAATCTATTTTATTTGGTTCCGAGAATGCTGCAATTTGTAACTGAGAATATCTGTGATTCAACTGTGGTTGATGCAGCTTCTGCTTCTTTTGCTACAACCCTGTTGTGGGCAGAGGAAGGGTAAATAAGCTATCAGCATGGCGCTTCATGGCAGACTGGCATTCCAATGGAACATGTTTTCTTGCAGCAGCCTCCACCTGATGACAGCTACAATCAAGAGTGGCTCCAGGCAGCTGCTTTGCTGCAGGCCACATTCAATTATGTCGGACTGCATTAGTCCCTGGTGAAGCTGTCACCTTGCAGCCTGTGAAGTGATAGCATGAAGAGGTTCCCGAAGTCTTGGCAGTTCTTACTTGCAGTTCTGGGGAACAAGGGAAGCCATGTGGCAAAGCACAGACTGCGAGCAAGTTGATGGCTGCTCTTTGCTTTCTGTTTTGTCTGTGGAGGGGGAAATGAAACACCCCCACCTCAAAATCAGATCAGTCGAGCCAGACTTGAGAAATTGGGGGGGGGGGGCTTGAAATATCAGTGCCTTCTCTGTTTTCTCTCATGTGAGTCTTTCAGGGAAGTTCACAATAAGGACAGAAACATCCTAGAAGGTGTTCTTTTCCCAGATATCACTTTCTTTGCTGTTTGTAATCAATGTCACAAGCCTTCTCTAGAGGAGATTGTACTGTGCATACGGCAATAGGGAAATATACTGCCATAGCATCACATTTGTGCAATGCTTTCCCAAGCAATCCCTTGACATTTTCAAAAGTAGTAAGCCCTGGAGGTGTCCCTGATTCAAGGTGTATCATTTCGGCTTTAGTTTGTTTTGTTTTTGTATAACTTTCACTCGGCGCTTTGGCTGTGTCTCTTTTGGATTTGAGCTTGGGTGATAACCCTGGCAGATTGGTAACCTGATATAGAGGCTTTTGCTCCACACACACACACACGCGCACACACACGCGCACACACACACACAGAGAGACGATAGGATTGTTTCTGTCCTAGGGCTGTAGTGGCTAGAAAATGGCTGCTGCTATGTGAAATACAGTAAAACCTTAGATAACGCTAAAACTTGGTTCCACAAGTCAAAGTGTTATCTGATTTTTAATGTTATCCGATGCATACATCAGATAACGTTAAAATCCTATGGGATGCATCGCATAACGTTAAAACTCCATAGAGATACAGTGTAACCAGCAAAGGTTTTAGCAAGCTTTATCCGACGCATCCCACAGGATTTTAATATTATGTGATTCAATTTTTTTTCCAGATTGCTTAACATTATGCGGTTTTAGGCTTATGTGATGCAAACGTTATCGGAGGTATTACTGCATGCCTGAGAGTAGCCTCTGCTCCCCATTGAGAAAACAGTAGGTGCTACAGAATACCAAGGGAAGGTGCTATTTGTAAGCTAGGGAACATTCCTCGAGAATTGGAAAGAGCCAACTTCTACTACCTTTCCCTCCTTCAGCTTTGGAGAAAAATAAGGAAGCTGCCTAGACCCTGATAGCGAACCTGGCACTCCAGTGGTTCTTGGACTTCAATTCCCAGAAGCCCTAGTCCCTGTGAATCCACACAAATAGGTATACTGTGTGTCGTGCAGTAAACCCATTCGTGTGGATTCAGAGGGACTTGGGCTTCTGGAAATTGAAGTCCAAGACCAGCTGGAATGCCAAGGTTCGCCATCGCTGGCCTAGACCAATGATGGTGAACCTTTTAGAGACTGAGTGCCCAAACCGCAGCCCAAAACTCACTTATTTATCCCAAAGTGCCAACACAGCAACAGGGGAGGAAGGAAACGCTCTCATTGGGCTACTGGGCAGAGTGGTGGAGTGAATGCTGTGCTGGGAGAGGAAGGAAGCACTTCCATTGAGCTACTGGGCAGAGGGGTGGAGCAAACTCTGTACTGCAATGACTGCATGGGTGTCAGAATCCGGCTGTCCCAGTTAAGGGCCCCTCCCTTCCAGTTCCAGAGACCCAGTCTCTTTACGGGAAATGACAGCCCTTATCAGCTTTCTGGGAGAACCAGCCTGCATTAAAAGAACTCTTACTTTGCTCTGTTAATGAAGCAATGGAAATAAGTGAGGTTAGTGTGCAGTTCTTTGTTGATGAAAGAGACAATCTTCAGACAAAAACAGTTGATTTATTGTAGTAGGTTTCTTAAAGGATAATCCAGAAAAGCGTAAGTAAGCTCAGAAACATTAGTCAGTCCAAAGACAGTCCAAAAACAATCCATTCACTCTAGGTAATCATTTTGAAGAAGCAAAAAGGCATAGTCCCACAGGCCAAGATGTTAACCCATAGACATCCAAAAGCGAACTCTCTCTGCTCTCCCCAAGATGGGGATTCTGCAGTCAGGTGAGGTACCTTTTAACCAATCAGGGAACAGAGAAAACTTTGTCATAACAAGAGAAGTTTACACACGTGAAGGAAGTGTGCTCTCTAATAGTCAAAACAGCTAGCGTAGAGATAAGAGTACAGGGAACACTGAACTGAAAACAAGCTGTCTCGTGACACGTAGTCTTATGAGATAGAGAGAAGAAAGGATTTTTGAGGCCTAGTTTAAACCAGGTCCTCTCCAAGCTTTGAGAACGTTAGAAAAGATGTCGTTTCATGACAATGGGTGCCCACTGAGAAGGCTCTGAGTGCCACCTCTGATACGCCTGCCATAGGTTTGCCATCACTGGCCTAGACTCTTCCAACGATCACAGGGCTTGTAAAATTGGCCCTATATGAGGGACATAACTGAGGCTAGATTCATAATCTTTCTGCCATGGAAAGGAACCTCATGAGAAAAGAGAATGAATGCCTTTCTCAATCATTTTCAAGTGACAAAGAGGGTATACTTATGAAGAAAATAAGCTCTCCCTTCACTCTGATGCCATGACTTCTCTTAGTGTGAAGCTTGTGCTTTGAAAATTAATGACAGCTTTCCAAAAGTGAGTTGAAAGATTACAAAAGGCATCAATGTAATTAGGTTTAAAGGACTCATACATTTTATTAGAGGCAGAGCTATACCATCACACCTGGCTTCCCGAGGATTTATTTGGATGGCAGTGAAGGTAAACAGAACTATCTATGTATTGTGGGTTATGGAGAACAGTCTAGCCTTCTGTAACCTATATAGCTGCTGATAGAATGATTACTCAAAATATGCATAGAAATAGTTAACCTACATATCACCCAGAAAGCTGAAGTTTATTGCATAAATAGACCTAGGGATTATGATTATAAATAAAGTTTGAATGATAGCTCCTCCTCCTCATATATTTACCTTTAAAGTAGAAGTTTTGAAAGATACACCAAATCAAGTAAGGTATGCCAATCTTAGGAAGAAAGCAAAAGATTTGGTATATAGTTAGACTGGTCGCAAATATACCAATTATCAGAAAGATTTGAAGATTGGGCTTTTTTTACATCCAGTAGTCAAAAACTGGTTCATGACGTTTACTTGGCAACAGTGGCTAGCATTCCATACCAGAATAAACCTGGCACATCCATAGGATGGAATATTGAGGGGTGAAAGTTATATTACAGCTTCACTTCTTTGAATCAGGGGGAAGGCAACCCCAGCTTCAGCCAATAATGCCAAATGCATCTTTATACTAATATCTCCAAAAAAGGTGTGGGATTCAATAAAATTTTGATAGATGGGTTGACCAGAAGATATTCCAAATGGCAAAAGCGTGAAACTTTATGTTATAATATACAAAGTATATGATTAGCAAAAGTGACTATAACAGAGTTTGGGGATTTTATCCCACAACCCTAGCATTATGGATAATATGCAAAGACATCGAGCCCCGGGCTCTGTCAAGGACCCAGGCTCCGACCTCCGGGCTCCACAAACATCCAGCTGCAGAGCCAAAAGAGGGCAATGTGATTTTCCTGTTGTTTTATTATGTTGATTGTATTGATTATATGATATGTATTATGTTTTACTTGTTTGTTTTATTATGTTGATTTTTTCATTATATGATATGTACACATGTTTGAAGATATATTTGTAAGCCATCCTGAGTCATGTGGCCGATGGGACAGCATATAAATTCAAATGTTGTCGTTGGCGTCAGCATCGGCGGCATCCTCAGATTAGAGTTTAATTCCTCAAAATATTATGCTTAAACTTTGTGTCTACACAAACCTGTACATTGCACTATTATACTGTACTTGCGTACAGTCATATGGATTACTGGCCATGTGTACTGAGTTTTCATATACTTAGTAGAGTTTGGAATAGCAGTAATATTAATGAAATAAATGAACATTCCTAAATAATTTTGCATTCAGTTATGCAAAGTAAAAACATGACATTTTACTATATTAGTATTTCAGTTAGGTCTTCCACGATGTGAAAATCGTCTGATTTGCCATTGATTCTGCTCAGAGCCAAATAAAAGCAGAGAAATCCTATGTGAGATGTGGAAATTCAACATGAGATTCAGAAATCTGAAACTTGATGTTTCTGCTGAAAATCAACAGCTATAATAGTTTACACACACACACACACACGCGCGCGCGCGCGCGCACACACATGCGTGCACACGCACACACACACACACACAAGATAAATGTGTCAACATAGTTGTACATTCTAAGATAATAAAGCTGTTAAAGTTTGTATAAATAATCATGTACAGTAATACCCCGGGAAATGTTATGACTTGGTTCCACAAGTCATGACGTTATCCAGTTTTTAGCGTTGTCCGATGCATGCATCGAACAATGCTAAAAAAAGCCCTGACTTCAGGGACAAACTGAGCAGGCAGTGGGGTGCCTTTAAAGCCACCCCCCCCCCACACCGCTGTGCTTACCTTCTCTTGCTGACTTGCACGCTGTGATCGATTGAGGCTTGTATTTTTCACTTCTTGTATTGAAACTACAGGGAAGGGGGAAAGAGAGAAATGTGATTGGTTCTCTAGAGAACCAATCACCTCTCTCTCTCTTTCTCCCTCCCTGTCGTTTCAATGCAGGAAGTGAAAAATACAAGCCTCGAGCTGTCGAGCATGCAAGTCAGCAAGAGAAGGTAAACACAGCGGTGGGGGGGTGGCTTTAAAGGCACCCCACTGCCTGCTCACAGCGGTGGGGGGTGTCTTTTTTAAACTACAGGGAGAGAGAGGCTTTTTTCCCCTTCCTGTATTCAAGCCTCTCCCTGTAGTTTAAAAAAGATGTGAAGCTTCTGTTTTTTTTCTTTCCCTTCTTGCATTGAAATGACAGGGAGGGGGAAAGAGAGAGGTGATTGGTTCTCTAGAGAACCAATCACATCTCTCTATTTTCCCCTTCCCTTTAGTTTAAATACATGGAGGGTGTTAGGATATATGAGTAGGTTTGCAACGAGAGCAAACCAATGACTGTATCTTTAAGACTGTGCAGCTACCACAGCCAGGTGCAAGCATTGAGTGTTTGTGTCTAGCATAAATTGAGGCAACAGTCTTTGCCAGCTAGCCAGCCTGTTGTTCTCTGACTGCTTTGTTGCTGTGCTCACGTCCATCGGACCTTCGTCGTTCTTGAGGATTGTCTGGTATGTCTACTTGCCATTTATTGCAAGATATTGGAACACATACCTCAGCCACATTGTGGTGACCTAACCAAGGACTGTTTTGGAACCGAGCTACTCCGTAGCTAGAATGAACTGGTGAATATCTTCGAAGCCGACCTTGAAGCAACAGATAAAGGTTTGGACTGCTTGCATTGCTTTATCGAAGATAAGAGCTTAATTAGCTCACATAGACTATAAGGACTTGCTGCACCACTTGGTCTGACTTCAAGACAAGTGTTAACTTGCACTTTGTGCACAACCTTTGTAAATAGTGTAAATACATATTTCCTGCAACCCAAGCCGGAGTTTGTTTTTATCTCCTGTATCTCAACAAACACTCTCAAACCTCAGGGTGTGGCAAAAGCCAGCCACCTTCCTGCACTCTGCTATATTTTACCATTTCAGAGGGAAATACTGTAAAGAGACTTCGACTGCAGTAGCTTCGAGGGAAAGGCGCTTTCCCAGATCCTACTGCAGTCACAGCGGTGGTGGGGTGTGGGGAGTCCCCAAACTGCTGGGGGTGGGGGGGGGAGGGAAGTGGCAGGGAGAGGAGCTTTGGCCTCCTTTACTTCTTTATGATGATGGATCGGATAACACTAAAATGAACATTATCCGGTGCAATTCTTCCCCCCCAAATTTGTCGTCGTTATGCGGTTTTAGTGTTATCCGGTGCAATCGTTATCCGGGGTATTACTGTATATATACATAATACATATATGTGCAGATACAAATGTAGGTGCATAGATATTTCAAATCAAAGTGTCTGATTCAGATCATTTCCCCAAGAACTCTGTGAATTACAGACCTCAGGGGGTGGGGGAGGGGGAGTCAGAAGCCTGTGTTTGTCTTAGCTAGTATTTATCTCAATAAATGGCTAATCGCAGAATAAAACTAGACTATCATTCCTAATCATATGAAAATTCATCTGAGTATGAAGGTATACGTCTGTTAAATTTTGCAACAATTTTGCAAACAATTCCACCCAAGCTTTATTTACCTATTTTGCTTCTATGTTCCATAAGCTCACAATTACTTTACAGAAAATATCCATAAGCCTTACAGCCATGAAAAACTGTAGGTACAAATGTTTTAAAAAATATATGTGAAAACCTAAGTTGCAGGCAAATGCTTAAGTCAGAATTCAGTCCAAAAGAACAGAGTTTGGAAGTACAAAACAGCAACAAAAAGCTTAAAATATTAATTCATTGCTTACCATTGTCTTGTCATAAAATGTCTGGACCATAAACTTAGGTATCACTTTATTTACAAAATTCAGAAGCAAAAATACCAAAGCTCACTCCTTTGAAAAGCACATTGAAAAAACAGAGACTACTTAAATATCTACATTCTTGAAAGTAAAAATCCATCAAATAAGAAGTACATAATAAAACTCCAGAATTCCCATGGTCTACTATCTAGCTGAGGGATTCTCAACCTTTGGCCACTGATGGGATGTAACAGGTTCGCACCAGCTTGCCAGAACTGCTAGTAACTTTTCCCAGTGTCCCAAAGAACCGGTAGCAGCTTTGGGGGGAACTACCTTTGGGGCTTACCTTTTGTCAGGAAATGAACCTATTTCCTAAGGCTTGAAATTGCCAATTTTCAAATAGGCCTCAGAAAAATCCATTTCTCTCTCTCTGAGCCTCAAGGCTGTGTAACAGCATGTTTTTCAACCATGTTTTCAGTATTTCTTATCTTTTGTAAGCTAGCTAAGAGCCATGTTATGACTAGCCCCAGTGCATCCTGTGTGCACGTGTATAAACAATGTACTGTTGTTTTGAGAAAGTTTTCACTGTTACTTGATTGGCTAAGCTGTCCCACCTGACTGCAGATTCTCCATTTTTGGAGAGAAGAAGGAGTTCGTCTCTGTTTCTTCATGGATTAAGACCTGTTTTTGATTAGAGAGCTTTTGTTTTTGAATCTCAATGGACTAGGAGCTAAGCACTTTTGCTCCTTAAAAATGGTTACCTAGATTTGCCTGTGGACTTTATTGGACTGACCTGTGCTACTGACTTTTATGCTTTATGAACCTGATCAATAAATCTTCATCATTTTTCTGAACAACGTGTCTTCATTGGACTAAAAAGGGTAAGAGCTGTCTTTCACACACACAAATCTTTGAACACGCTACCCAATTAAAACCCCTTAAGAGCTGATAAGCAGCTGAGAGTTCTATCTCTGTTCTAATTAGCCGTCCAGCCCGCCTCGGTTGTTTTGATTTTGGTTTCCAGGGGTTTTCCAGAAGTGTGGGGGCCGGCTGGATCGTGACATGTTGGCCTAGCGGTGCGATATATGAGCCCTGAAGAAGTTTTGTGTGTGTGTGTGTGCATGCTCTAAGTCTCTGCCCGGCAAGAAGAGGCAGCCTTCGTTTGTTTTGGCTGAAAGCCTGCGTGTGTGCGTCTGCAGCAGAAGCTGAGAAAGTGCCTCCTTGGACTGCTTGTGTTTTCCTGAGATAAGGTGCTGAAAGGAAAGCAACTGATTGCTGTTTTGAGTCGGATTCTCAAACTCCCAGGGCCGTGGGCCGAGGGCCGTTTCCACAGAGGGACTGAGACGTCTTCCATGCCTACAAGATGAAAGGTAAGCCAGTGGCTGATGAATGTACCCCCTCACCACAGTTAGCACCCCAAGACAGACTCCATTCCAGATGGGATCTTGGAGAAGGTGCCCAGATGATGTTTAGCCAAAAGGAAGGGCCCAGGGTGGGTGAAGCTTGTCCAGATGACTTCTGAGACTTCCCCAGACGCCCAGCAAGCCCCAAGCCCTAAATACGACTCTTTTGTGTTGAATTGGAGTCAAAACTCCACAGAGTGCCTATTTCACTCAGAAGCAGTTCCCTGAAGTAATTTTCCCCCAAAGCCAAGAAGAGGGAGTGGAACCCTTCAGATAAGATTTATTTTCCGGCATTGAAGTTCCTAATTGCTGATTACATGTGCTGTTTTGGTCTTTGAAATTGAAGACTTGGAGAGTTTGCAAATTGCCTCATATTGTTTGAAATACCAGTTTAAAGGTGGAAGAGCTCCAACGGACTCCTCCACGTGTCCAAGGAAGAAGTTTGCTAGAGTGTGTGGGCAAGACCTGCCACTCTGAAAAGTGTTATCTACAGGCTGTTACACTACGCTGTTTTGGTCAGCTAGTGGGAAGTGGGAAATAATTGCCGGATGCAGTGTTTCCCTGAGTTTTACTACCCTTCGAGAAAGCCAAGAGCTGAAGAGGGGGGAGTACGTAAAGATGGCTGTGGGAGAGCCCAACTAGCGGTGTCAGCAATAGCAGAAGCAAAGGTCCAGATCCAGAATCCCGACGTACTGAGGAGGGTGAATGGAACCCTGCGCGTTCTTGAGTTGAGAAGCTAGTCAAGCCATCAATTCTGTTGCCTGTTTAGTTCCCAGACCTCACAGGGATGAGGGTGCGGGGTTGTTTGATTGATTCCTTTGGACTGTGTTCTGATAAATACCTTAAAGGTTGTTTCTTCAGTTTGTTTTACTAGGAGATGCACATGTTCCTGTCATCTGAAAGAAGAGCTGATAACGGAACTCTGAGTGGACTTTGTTCAACTGGCTGTTTAATTGTTTGCAGGTGCAACATCGAAGAAGAAGAAGAAAAGGGGAAAATGTTATTGTTTCTTGCTAATCATCTGTTTATTTTTCCAGAGGCTTGTACAAGCGGCTTCTGTGACATGTGTGGTGTTACTGACCTGTTTTCTGATTTAAAGGTTGTACTGTTTGGGCAAAATGTGTTTTGGAAAGGGGAAACCTTTGGTACCTGAAAATGCCCAAGTCTTTTGTTCCAGCAAGGTTTTATACCTGAGTTTGCTTGCAATGCAGAATGTAACTTATGTAACGTGTACCTCCAGTAACTAAAACTGGAAGAAGCTTTAACGCTTGATATCCTACATATATAAGGGATAGCTTGTTTGCTCAATTGCTTTGCTCACATTAGTAAATAATGCCTTTTGGTAAAGTCAAACCCCCGGTTTGCCTTTCCAGAAAGGAGGGCGTGTCAGGAAATGAACCTATTTCCTAAGGCTTGAAATTGCCAATTTTCAAATAGGCCTCAGAAAAATCCATTTTTCTCTCTCTGAGCCTCAAGGCTGTGTAACAGCATGTTTTTCAACCATGTTTTCAGTATTTCTTATCTTTTGTAAGCTAGCTAAGAGCCATGTTATGACTAGCCCCAGTGCATCCTGTGTGCACGTGTATAAACAATGTACTGTTGTTTTGAGAAAGTTTTCACTGTTACTTGATTGGCTAAGCTGTCCCACCTGACTGCAGATTCTCCATTTTTGGAGAGAAGAAGGAGTTCGTCTCTGTTTCTTCATGGATTAAGACCTGTTTTTGATTAGAGAGCTTTTGTTTTTGAATCTCAATGGGCTAGCATTCTTTAGCCTAGGAGCTAAGCACTTTTGCTCCTTAAAAATGGTTACCTAGATTTGCCTGTGGACTTTATTGGACTGACCTGTGCTACTGACTTTTATGCTTTATGAACCTGATCAATAAATCTTCATCATTTTTCTGAACAACGTGTCTTCATTGGACTAAAAAGGGTAAGAGCTGTCTTTCACACACACAAATCTTTGAACACGCTACCCAATTAAAACCCCTTAAGAGCTGATAAGCAGCTGAGAGTTCTATCTCTGTTCTAATTAGCCGTCCAGCCCGCCTCGGTTGTTTTGATTTTGGTTTCCAGGGGTTTTCCAGAAGTGTGGGGGCCGGCTGGATCGTGACACCTTTTCACTGGTTCCCCCACTGTGTATGCACGCCAAGCACTTGGTGTGCATGCACGCCTACAGTGCTTGGCGCGAGTGCATGGCCTCCTTGCTGTCCTCCCAAGTGGGGAGGAGGAAGAGAAGCTGCTAGCCTGAAGCTCCCTATAGCCTGCTCCCCAGGGTAAGTGACTCACCTTTGGATGTGGTGTGTCTGTGTGTATTTTAACGTGTATTTAATACCTTTACCTATATTGACGTACTACCATAGTTCCTAAAAAGGCCTGGCGGCTGGCAGGCCTGGTGGCCTGGCTTGTGGTTTTTAAGCAAAGTCTTGGAGTTACCTCATCAATAAGCTACACCTGTGCTGTTCCAATTGCTGTTCCAATTGGAGAACCCTTAAGGAGGTACAGCTGTTTTACATTTACATTAAGGCATATTATCCTGGAAAACTGGTACGATGACCATATCCATCTTGCAACATGGTGCTGCCCAGGCACTTATACTAACAGGTAATTGACGGGTTTGTGTTGGGGGGGGGGGTTGTGTGGGTGTATTTTAATGTAATTTTTATTTATTTATTTAATTTATTTACGGGTTTGTGTTGTGGGCGGGTGGGTGGGTTAAGGGGTGTGTGTGTGTGCTTATTTTTATTTTATTATTTTATTTTATTTTATTTGGCCCCGCCCACAACATCATGACATCATGACATTAGCTCCGCCCACACTGTGATGATGTCACGATGGGGTAGTAAAATTTTTGACATCATACCACTGCCTGTGACCCATGGGCAGGATGCAGCATGCAGCACAATTTCATGTGCCTCCCCACCTCCACCATACCTGGAAGTACCATGCGGTGGGGGAAGAGCAAAATGGCTGTCTGGCCCCCCAAACCTGTCTGAGGGAGCATGACCTGGAGCATGACCTGTCACCTGCCTTTAAAAGGTTGAGAACTCCTGATCTAGATAAATGACAAGGGAAAGATCTAGAATTTGAAAGTGCGTGATGTTTGCTTGGTTGCTTTTGTTTTGTGTTTTGTTTGTATGTGTGTCCCCCACCCCCACTCCTCCAAATAAAATTCATTGAGTGCCATCAACCCTTCAGAGTTTTCAAGATACATGAGCTATTCAAGACATGGTTGGCTGTCACCTCAATGAATTTTAAGCTAACCTTGGGATTTGAACTTACTATGAATTTAGTTTCTACCTTCCAAATCCTGTAGGTGTTTCCAAGAACATAGTGAGTAGAACAGAACATGGTCCACATGAACAGAAGGCTGCCAGGTGCAATGAAATGAGACAATAACTGCCAGTTACTCACTACTAGAAGTTACATTGAACTGTGCAGCTGAAGAGTCCAAGTTTTTGGAGACACTATACAGGTGTCTGCTGTGCCTTAAGCATAAATGACTCTATTCTTATCAGGGTCACTGACCATGACAGGAATCCTAATCTCTGATACTGTACCTTATTCTGACAAGAAATACTCCTTGTAAAAAAGATTCTTTCTAAACCTAAGACAATGTGAGGAATCAAAGTCTAATGGAATTACACTATCTTTAATGAGTGAAAAGGAGAATTTGAGTTTTTCTTTTTAAAATATTATCTGCATTGGCTTTTATATGATGGAATGCAACCTTGTGTCAGGAGAGGGGAGGAGAGAGAAGATGATGGGCTGAAGTGGAAGAGCATCAATGAGTCTCAAACCAGGAATTATGTACTAAGTTGGGTATAAGGTAAAGTTGAGGAGTGCCTTCAGGGTTCCCCTCCTCTTTTAAGTTTTTCAGTGCTGCCAAATTTTGTGATTTCAGTCAAACGGCAAAGCCTATTAAAGCATCCCTGCCTGACACATCCCTACAGCCATTCCATCCTTCTTCCTCTTACTCAGGCAGTGGCTTTCTGGATGACGGTCCAGGGAAGGCATGAAAGAGAATTACACTGGGATGTATATGCAAGTTGTTGTTGTTGTTGTTCTTCTTCTTCTTCTTCTTCTTGTTTTATTTTTTATTTTTTTTATTTTTTTTATTTTTTTTATTATTTTTACTATTTTTATTATTTTTATTATTTGTATGCCGCCCACTCGATAACATGACTCTGGGCGGCTCACAACAATACCATAAATTATATCTGAAAATATACATATCACAATACAATAAAATAGGATACAAATAGAATACAATAATAAAAATGAATCGCAGTACCAATATAAATCACAAAATCATATAAGTCACAGCATCATAAACCACAACCATTACGAAACATTAAGAAAAAAGAAAAAAGTCCAAAAAATCGTCCGCAAAAGAGTCTAAGACCTAGTCTGGCCGGGGGGGGGGGGGATGACCAGCCCCCAGTTCTTAACACCACGTCTTCACACCAGTCCTTCATGTCTGTCCCAACAGCCAAGTTCATGGCATAAACAGCATGAAAAGCATAACCGGGATTGTGGATCCCGAAATCCCAGTCTGTCCAAAACTCATAATTCCCTTCTCCTAAGAAGCCAAGACCAACATGCAACGCAGCAATCAAGGGCTATCCGATCCGATGCCTTACTTTAGTCTGAGCCTCTTTCCAAGGGGAAGCTACCAAGGCAGCATTGCTGAGCCCCTGGAAGAAAGAAATAAAGAAAGAACCATTTCTACTAGAAAACAGAGGTGCCCATCATAGTTATGCAGGCAAAGTTATGGGAGCTGAAGTTTAAAAAGTAACTTTTCCAAAGTCCAAGAGGACAGACAGAAAGTTTTAAAAAAGAGAGACTAGTTAGATCTAGATAGATAAAGGTTAAAATAATACGCGAGATGAAGATTTAAATCGCTCCTGTGTTACAGAAAGAGGTTAAAGGTGGACCCCATCTCTGTGAAATCCCAGGGACACTGCTTTAAAATACAAATTTGAGTAAAACCAGTATAAATCACAACTGCTTTTGATATCTTTTATAACTTTTTGCCTCCACTGAGGGCTCAGATGAAAAACTGTATCCTCAGCACACAGCCATGTCAATTTGTCAGGAAAGATCCTTAACTAGCAATACGCAGAAATCTAGTATCCTGTTCTTGGCTGTCTCTTGTTGAACATTCATGGTCAGTACATTGATAAAATGTATTTTTTTCAAGTTGCTTCTTTACTGAGAATGTTGCCGATTGACCCAGGGCAAATAGCTGTCAGGTAGGTAGGAATTGTACCCAGCAGACATGCCTCTTCCACAGAGGAATCAGCTTCTTTCTGAATGTGAAACGATGGCCTCCATGAGCAAAGTCGTTTCTTCCATTTTCCTTTCAGTATCATTAAATTCCACAAGTTTCCGAAGGAACTCCAGAAGCACAATCTATAGAGAAAGAATACAAATGGTTCGAATTCTCTTAAATCAAAGGAAAGGTTCCACTGAGGCAGCCAGGCACAGTCCCAAAGGATGAATGGTGTGTGTGTGTATGTGTTTGTGAGAGCAAAAGACCACAAGCCATGGCACCTGCTCCTAATACTTTTCCCTGTCCTTCTCCCACATCTTGGTCATTTCCCCTTCTTTTGCCTGTCCTTTCCTTGTTTTTTGATTGTGACAGGAAAGGTGTTTAGCTTATATCTACCCTGCCTGCCTCTGAAAAAAAGGAGAGGGGATTAGTGGCATAGTGATTCCCCAATCAAATAAAAGAAGAGAGGATTGGGTGAAGAGAAAGAAAACTCCCCATCTTATTTGGACAGAAACCCCTTCATGGAGAGCAGATACAGTTGATGGATGCAAAACCCACAACATTCAGGTATATACTGTGTTCTTCAGGAACAAAAGAAGGGTGGTATAAATGCACCACATGACAGAAGGCTAATATGCAAGTAAATGTGTACATCTAAAATGCATATACAGTAGAGTCTCGTATAATGAAAATAATTGCTTCCACAATGCACTTCGTTATCCATAATTTTTTTTTCATTGCATGATGCATGCATCGCACAACAAAAATCTCTATGAGAAAAATTGCACAACGAAAATCCATATGGGAAAAACCATACAAAGAAAATTTTCATTGTCATTTTCATTTCCCATAGAGATTTTTGTTATATGATGCACCCATTAGTTCCAAAATTATCTTTGTTGTACGATTTTTTCGTTGTATGAGGCATTCATTATACAAGGTTCCACTATACTGAAAAAATGGACATAAAAACATGGAATTAAGAAAAGTGGGCAACACAATCAGGACAAATTTCCATGCAGAAAAAAAAATCTAAGATCAACCAACAGAAGAGGATTCTTTAGACCAGAAGTTCTCAACCTATGGCCCATGGGCTGGATCCAGCCCATGGTGCCAAATCATCTACCCCCAACCTCACTTCAGCTGCCACACCACCACCAGCAACAGCAGAATTGGCCATGGACTCATCTACAGTTGTTGTAAATGCATTTACTACAGCCGTATTTGAGTCTGTGGCCCTTGTAAATGCATTTAATACAACCATAAACACATTTACAACAGCCACAGATGTTTTATGGCTGTATTTATGGTTGGGAGAACCACCAGCCTGGTCTGCTCAGCTGTCTGAGGGGGCATGGTCCTGCCCACATCTAAAAGAGTTTGACAACCCCTCCTGTAGACAGATGAGTGGTTCTGCCAGCTTGTGCCTAATCCTGAATTTCAGCATCCTTTTTTAAAAAATAGAAAAGCTGTTCATCTAGAAGCAGCACCCACACAAATGGCAAAATTTTTTTAGAGGGCCAATCATATGAGCGACTTGTTCACACTTGTCTTTTCTCATGGAAATGAGTCTTTAGTGGATGCAAACTCAACACCGAGTGTCAGTTGCTGGTTAACTAACCTGACAACCCTGAAGACTACTGGCCTTGGGTGCTTAAGTCCACAGGGAAGGGTGATGGTCCCCAAGTGGATTAAATCCCATTTGAATCTATCTTGATGAAGGGCAGCAGCTTCATCAATACTGGCCTGGGTCTGATGAGGACTTTGCATGCCAAAAGGGCTCAGGACCAAAAAGTTACTCACAAAACTGGATTGGTGGTACAGGTGTCATGCTGCAATGAGGAAGGCAGATGAAAGGCCACAGGACAGTCTGATCACCATGAGGATTGCCTATATTCAGATTTGGATGTGGAAGAAGAAGAAGAAGAAGAAGAAGAAGAAGAAGAAGAAGAAGAAGAAGAAGAAGAAGAAGAAGAAGAAGAAGAAGAAGAAGAAGAAGAAGAAGAAGAAGAAGAAGAAGAAGAAGAAGTAGTGGTGGATGCAGCTTAAGGATAAGCTGCCAGTCCATAGTTGGGTGAACGCCTAAAGACACTTGCACAGAAACCTTTTTGCATGCAAGTTAATGTGGGAATTGAATGTTAAAAAAGGTATAGTTCAAGAAAATAAATTTTGGAAAATTTGGCAATTATTTGTGGAAGCTACACTGAGTAGGAGTGGAGGAATGATGCCAATACCAGAACAAATGAGTTTTTGGAAACAATGAAGATGAATGTGATATACCACGATCCTCCGGGCAATGTATATAGCACTGCGGTGTATATTTTAAGTTAGGCATAGTATTATATGTTGTTAGGTTTTTTAATTATTATTAATTATGTATTTTTATGTATCTTTTATGTACTGAATTTGTTATTGTGTTTCATAATGTGGAAAATTATGTTGTAATTTTTTTAGTGTAGTGTTTGTATTTTTATTTGAAAACTTAATAAAAATTATAATAAAAAAGAAACGTTTTTGCATGATGTGGAAGAAGTAGATATGAAGATCTATTTTTCACTCTTTCATAGAGTTGAATCTGAGTGGTGGGAGTTTCAGATGTAAGGAGATCATCTCAAAACAGCATACATCTAAACTGTGGAATTCACTGCAAAAGGAGATAGTGATGGCTGCCGATGTGGCTAGTCTCAGAAGAGATTGGATAAAATCATAGAGGTTTGGGCCATAAATGGATATAAGATGGAATAATGACCCCTCGGATGGCTTGAAAGTCTTTAACTAGAAATAGAGCCTTCTTGGTGGCAACACCAACACTGTGGAACACTCTACCAGTAGAGCTGCACCAGGACCCATCACTGGCTATCTTTAAAAAGCAATTAAAAACACTCTTTTTCAAGGAGGCTTTCCAGGGTATTGTCCCTTTACCAATAAATTGTCGTTCAGGTTGAGTTCCTATGCTTTCAGATGCCAAATATTTTATTTTATTTTAGTTCAGTTTGTGATGTATTTAACAGTTATTTGTTTGATCTACTGTGTGGTGTTGTTATTAGTTATCTGTTTGTTCACCGCCCAGAGTGGGATACCACCCAAATGGGTGGTATAGAAATATAATAAATAAATAAATAAATATCTCTCCCCTCCAGAATCAACCGGCAAGACTACCTTTGTGTATTACCGGTAGTTACTGAGAAATATGAAATTGAGGGTGCAGTTGTGCTCATACTCTCCTATAGGTCACTAGTTGACCACAATGTGACTCTCAACAGAACATTGGACTAGTATTTTTACCTCTTTCTCTCTCTGTGTTGAACTATTATTAAATAAAGCACAGTTTAATTGAAGCCCTATGAATTCAAAGTTAGTCTTATTTATTTGCTTGCTTGCTTGCTTGCTTGCTTGCTTACTATGCTCTGGTGTTTCTGTTTCTGTTTTAGCCCCATAATTTTTGTTTTATTCTTGAGAACCAATGCAAATTCAGATGTGGAATGATCTAGCCTGATCAGTTTTACTGAAGAGGAAAACATAGTTTGAGTGCATGTAAGATTTCACTCGCTGAAATAAACAGTCATTGCAAGGAGTCACTCTTTTAAAATGAAATTGCATTTTATTCTTTTCAATAAGATTGATTTATGTAATTAAACATATTAAAAATCTGTGTATTCTCTAGCTAAAAAACCCCTGAAAACTCTGAAAAACTTGACAACACACAATTATTGTATTTTAAAGACAAATTTACTCTTGGTGAGTTATTATAAGAGGGGGAAAATCCTATCCTTTCCATCTATAATAACTGGGACAGTCTGGCCGGACATCCTGCTATGGTAATAGAGTAGACCGTACAGCCAGCGGCGCAATGCTGAGTGTTGGGTAGTGTTAAATAACCTTAATCCCTAAAGGGGCCAATGGCTACAGGTGGATGACCCACTTTAGGTGGGGTGATGGTCTTCTCAGTGCAGAAAATGCCACTGGAAACCATCCTATTGAGCCCAATGGCAAAATGAGTGGAGGAGGAACTCTCATTCCCAACAGTCATGGAGACGGAAGAGGCCATGCCAGATGGACTGGCTGTGAACACGCATCTTATCCATATCCTCAAGGCTGCTGCAGTCCGTTTGCAGTCCTGGTGTTAAATCCTGCCGCAGGAGATGGCTCCAAGATCATAGTGTCTGGGTCACTTCATGGCAAGCTCGGATCCACCTTAAACAAAGTCACACCAATGGCATTTTTCCTGTTTCAGGAAAAAAATGCATTCTCAGATACGAATTGCAGCCGACGATGACAATAACTGGAATGAACCAAATTCTTAAGTTTCTCACAGTTCAGGTTAACTATCTATCAGTCTAATCAACTTTTAGTTTTAATGGTCCAAAACATCAGATAAAGATATAATAACGTTTGGCAACACTGAAGAAGTGTTGATTTGTTATAAAAATACATTGTTTTTGCTGATAATAGTTACGCTTTTAATATTTACTGACCAGCTAAAAACATAGTGTTGTAATTAAAAGATTAAAATCCCTGCATAAACTAAGCATTTCAGATAAATAAGTGTTCAGATGATCACAATTTTAGAATATTTGTCAAACAAAGCATCTACTTATATTTTACTCAAACCTTTGAAAAGCATAAATAAATCTGCCTTATGTTGCTTAGTCAAAGTATTACTGTTGTATATTGCTCTCTCGTTTAATTGTTTATCTTCCCTGTAATAACAGTAGTACGGACTCAACTGTAGAAATAGCAACAGTAATACAGTTCTTGTAACTCTGAAAAGAGAATTCTGTGGAAACTGGCTTTTTTTTTTTAATAACAGTACATTTCTGTTTCTTGTTTAACATGTGGTCCCTCTAGTGGCCCTTCAGCGGCAATACGGGCAGAAAAGGGAAAAACCCTACAAGACATAATTTCAGTTAACACCAACAATTGGTTAGCAAAATTTATTTTCCAAAGTCCACTGAACTGGATAATCGGGAAGTACTGACACAAAATTTTTCAAGAAGGAAAACTGTCATTAACAATAATGACTGCAAATACGATAGTAAAAACAGGGTCGATGTTCAAACAGAAATACAGTGCTTCTAAAGTACAATCTTTTGTTTGCTAACTTTGTCTTTGATCACATTTTGTACAAGAGATTTCAAGAGGGAACTTCACACACATGCACGCGCGCGCGCACACACGCGCGCGCGCACACACACACACACACACAACCCATATTATTAACACTTTATGTGTCTCAAATTCACCTCTGTCTTTTCTCTCGACTCTGTCCTTTCCCCTAATCTACAATATGGGTCTTGAAATTTGCGTTCTTCCCCAACTTTTCTTCTTGTTTTGTCCTTGCAAAACATATACAAATAATTTGAGTGTGATCCATGTGTGTGTGTGTGTGTATGTGTGCCCACACATATGTGTGTGTGCTATTTATTGTCCCTCACTTACGATTCCCAGATTCCCAGACTGTCTCCAAAATGTGCCATTGACTCCCCTCCCCCTTTTTCAGTTTAATTGTGAAGGAAAGAACGAAAGACAAACTAGCCCCAAAATGACCATTAAAGCTTTTAGCATTTCTACCCTAAACCCCCAGAAGAAGTTTTTCTGCTGGTGAAGACAGCTTGTTCTACAGGGATCTCTGTCAGCTTTCCTTTTATGCATTTAATGCTGTTCCCTAGCGATAGCCTAAGGGTGCTTTTGCTAAACAATTAATGTGAGGCTTCTCATGGGAGTCTAATGGGTATTTAGCAATAAATTCACTTCCAGCAAATTGTATAATGTGATATTTTGACAACAGATATTGTGAGGTTCCTGAAGGGTGAGAGGTGTTGTTCTGGTTGAATCCTCCTCCTCCTCCTCATCCTCATCATCTTTCCAGCTCACTTTCTTGGCACGGTACTATGGGATGGGTTACAAGTAGGGCCAGGAATGGTAGATAATTTATCACCGCACTTTTAAGTGCTGTAAGGCAGTGTGTTCTGTAATTTCTGTCTCGTTGTGCAACACTGCTCACCTTCCTTAACACAATGTACAAGTCGTAATCTATTAGAGAAAATAAAATTTACTGTGACACTTGATATGGAAGCCACCAGCACTGAAGGCTGTACTGCTGCTACTGATATTTGTATTATGTTAATAAAAAATGATATTAATATGTGAAACTATCGCCAGGCAAGCAGAGAGAAACAGCTGAACGTGAAAGTAAAACCAAAGTGAAAAATGGAAAAATGGAACAGTGAACCAATATGATCCTTTTTGAAAATGTAGCCATATCTTTTGTTTTTCTTTTCAATTTTGTTTTATGGTCTTTACAAACTGGTGTGTGCTCATTTTCATCATTACCAAAGTCATATTGTTCAATTGTTTTTGTGGCTCTTATCGACATTATTCCAGCTGATTCTGAAGTTTTCAGTAAGGAAACTATGTGATCTAGAATCTGTTGTTCATTTTATTATTTTAATGGAAATTTCAACAGCTTGTAAAAATAAAATTAAGAATTAATCCAAAATAATTGCATAGAATTGTGACAAATAGGTAGCTGTGTTCCACAATGTACATTTTCTATTTTAGTGCCATTTATAATCTCCTCAGCTCTGTTTGCAGAGAAATAAGCTACAGTTGTACCTCTTTTAAAGAGCATAATGCGTTCCACAGGATTGCTCTTTAAGCGAGTTTGCTCTTTAAGCGAAACACCATTGTAAGTGACCAATTGTGGGGGGCTTTGGGAACCCCAATTTATTTGTTAAGTGGGTTTTTAGTTGGTTTTATTTGTTAAGCAAAGCGAATATTCAGAGAAAATTCTGCTCTTTAAGCGAGTTGCTCTTTAAGCGAGGTTTGACTGTATTCTGATTTCAGTAAGAGTTACTTCCATGCAAGCATGCTCAAATGTGCAGTCTTCATCTGTCTACCTGCAATTTCTTTTTGTGTGTTTGTGGCAACTTCTGTGTTCCCACGTATTTTTTAAAAAATAATACTATTGTACAAATGAATATTGGGAAATAATGCAGTAGATGTGGTGTAATAATGTAAGTTACAGTTCAGCAAAGATTCTGCTATGATACCTCTATTTCAGCTTTGGAGTTTTCAAAAGTAAATATGTTAAAGTGATATAATACCAGATGAAATACCTTCCACCCACAAGAAACATCAGCAAAAATAATGGAAATGGTTTATATATGCTTCTCTATGCTGACTTTGGACCCTTTGCCTGGACACTCAACTATGCCTCTGGATCATCCTTCTGTCTCAGTTCTCCAACAACCTGCTTCAAAACTCAACTCTAGTAAGATTCTGCATCTTGTTCCTACTCCTTGTATACTGGCTACTAGCCAGCCTGCTCTACCATGCAGGGAAGGGCATTACGTTTTCTCAAGACTCTAAGCCAGCCTGAAAAATTGTTTAAAATGATAAAACTAAAAACTACAATAAAATTAAGTATTAAAATTAAGTTTAAGACTTCAAACATTTTAAAACACACCAGAAGAAAGTGATAAGTAGAGCAGCCCCCAGTAAAGATCCACTTCCACAACCATCTGTCCAGTTACCAAAATCTGTCTTAAGTGTCCAAGTGTTGGACAAAGGACAGCAGGAGAGGGGTCTAGCCTGGCCTGCCAAGGAAAAAGTTCTACAGCTTGGAAAGGCCCGATGAAAAGGGTCTTCCTCATCTCCTCAATAGTCCTGCCTTGTGTGGGTGGAGGAATATGAGGCAACCCTCTTCAGGAAATTTGAAGCCTAAGGAGATGTATTCCTTCAGATGGTCTGACCTAATCCAAAACCCAAAACTTAATAGACCATAACTAGCAGTTTAAACTGGATCTGGAAATGGACTGATAGCCAGTGGTATATTGTGCTAGGATATACCTAAAGAAGCTTCTGATTAGGTTGAAAGAAGAGAGTGCAAAAGCTGGCTTGAGACTCAATATCAAGAAAACCAAGATAATGGCAACAGGCCATATCAGTCCCTGGAGAATAGATGGGAAAGAAATAGAAGCAGTGACAGATTTTACTTTCCTAGGATCCAAGATCACTGCAGGTGGTGATTGCAGCCATGAAATAAAAAGGTGACTGATTCTTGGGAGGCAAGCGATGAGAAACCTGGGGAACATAGTGAAAAGTAGAGACATCACATTGCAAACAAAAATTCGTATAGTCAAAGCAATGGTATTCCCGGTGGCAATGTATGGTTGTGAGAGCTGGACCATTAGGAAAGCTGAGCACAGAAGAATAGATGCTGTGGTGTTGGAGGAGAGTTTTGAGAGTCTCCTGGACAGCGAGGAGAACAAATAGGTCAATATTAGAAGAAATCAACCCTGACTGTTCCCTAGAAGGTCAAATAGTAAAGATGAAGCTAAAGTACTTTGGACATCAAATGAGAAGAGAGGATTCACTTGAGAAGGCCTTGATGTTTGGAAAGGTGGAGGGCAAAAGAAGAAGGGGTGGCCAAAAATGAGATGGCTAGATGGTATTGTGGATGCAGTGGGCACAGAGCTGGGTGGACTGAGAAGGATGGTGGAGGACAGAGGTGAATGGAGGACAATGGTCCATAGGGTCACAAAGGATCGGAATCGACTGTGTGACTGAACAACAAAAAAGTCTTTCTTGTAACTGAACCAATTGAGATTCTAAACACCTTTTAAGGCAAACTGATATAGACCATGTCACTATAATCTAAATGAGATGTAACTATGGCATGTGTCACCACAACCAGGTCAGACAGCTTAAAAATATGCTGAATGTGTTTAAGGAAAGCTGGATTATACCTATATGATCAAGTACAGTAGAAATGAAATCTCTTAAAAGACCTCCTGAGTTGTATAGCTGTAGTGTATATACCTACAAGTGGTAATTAAGCTGAAGGCAATGGATGTGTCCAATAAATGCAATCCTATTACCACCTTATGCATTGTGAATATGTGAGTAGGAAGTCTGGAAAAGAATGAATTCTTGCACAAAGGTAACCTCAGAGTTTAAATAGATATACAACAAAATAATTGTCCAAGATATAATGAAGAAGCAAACAAGCTAGAAATATATTTCTGCTTTGCAGAACTTGGAATAACCAATTTCAGCTGATGAGTTTCTTGTAATGAATTCAGTGGTGGGATGTTACCCATTCGGACTGGTTCACCTGAACTGGTAGCGCCCCATCAGAAGGGGTCGCCGGGCGGTTTAAAACCCTGGTTGACCAGTTTGGTCGCCTCTCCGGCACCCTCCAAAAATGTTTTTCCGGGTAGCCAAAATGGCTGCCCAGAACTGTGCATGTGTCAAACCCCAGTTTGACGCATGCGCACTTCTATTTTTTAGTGCACATGCATCAAATAGCATTTTGACACATGCACTCTAAAAAAATAACTGTGCATGCGTCAAACCGAGGTTTGACGCATGCACAGACATTTTAATTTCATTTTTATATATTTTTTTGCTCCGCCCACGACATCATGATGTCATGATGTCGGCTACACCCATGACGTCAATGACGTCATGGTGGGATAGCAAAGATTTTAACAACCCACCACTGAATGAATTCCTTTTCCACCCCCAGCACAAAAAACGGAGACAGACACCAATAGATGTGGTTAAAGGCTTGAGCCACGTTTGTTGAATGTTATTAATTAAGTGAGGGTGGTATGGTGGGAAGTGAGTAACCTGATGCGAGGGACAAGCATATACCTTCCTTCCCTGCGCCAGACAGGCAAAACCTGGCCCTCAGTGGTTAATGCACAGGCAGGTAACAAGCAGGCCAACATACCTGGTTGGGCATGGCTGCGGCCATTTTCACTTCCCCTCAAAGACACATGACATTAGCCACCTCCCAGCTGATTCACAGGAATGCAGCACAGGCTGACTTTGCCCCATTGAAGACACCCTGTAGGAATCACCGCTAGTACCCCCACCCCACACTGCCTGCCACCAGAGGGGGTCAGTCCTGCTTGACCCTCTTCCCCCCCCCTCAGGGTGAGAAGCATCCACCTTGGAGTCCATTAAGGACAGATGAAATCCCCATGTATAGGTCATGCAGCAGAATGTCAGCCTCTCTATTGGATAGATGAACCCTATCATCTCTAAACAGTTAAATAAACCTTTGATGGATCTCAGTGTGTTTGATGGTGGCACCACTGTGTACCACAATCCAAGCCTTCATTTCCAGGTCAATTGCCTTACATGCTCTGTCCAGCAGTTTGGTTTCTGCAGGCAAACAAAGAGGTCAGATTGTGTACTGCATGGTCATTTTGTGGACAAGGCTATACATGCCCCTATATATGCATGATGAGTCATATTGGCTGGGGGCCCCGAGGCTCCTTTTTGCGATGGGAGTAGAAAGACACCCGCCCCAGCCAGAGGTTCCCAAGGGGGGGAGGGGGGTTTCCACTTCCTAACAACTAATGTCATAATGGATAACTTTGCTCTTTTTTGAAATATTTGTGATATAACTTTAATTGTTTCCATTACTTCTATATCTACTGGTAGCAAGATAGTCTCAAGAGTGGTTTTAATTTGTAAAATCTGGGTGGACTTCTTAATTTGATAATTAACTGAAAGGTTAAGAATTTTCATTATATTTTAATAAGCAAGGAACCTAATTTTTTGAATTTGTAACTTTTCAGTAACTTTGGAACCATAACTGCAACTAACTAACTCACTCACTTACACTGGTGTTTCTGTTTTATCCCCATAATTTTTGTTTTATTCTTGAGAGCCAATGCAAATTCAGATGTGGAATGATCTAACCTGCGTACTTTAGTTTTAAAAAAGTCTGATGAGATTTACTGTGGGGAAATTCATTACTTGAGTGTGTGTAAGATTTCACTCACTGAAATAAACAGTAATTGCAAGGAGTCACTCTTGTAAAATGAAATTGCATTTTATTCTTTTCAGTAAAAATGATCTATGTAATTAAGCATATTAAAATCCTGTGAATTTCAATAGAAGACATTGAGGCATCTGTCAAAAATCAGAGAAAGCTGTCATTGCTTAATTTTAATTGACTTTGTGTCCGTTCTTTTTTAAAAAAGTATCCTTGGCCACACAAACTTTTTTTGTTATATTATTTATTATTTATTAGTTCAAATTTATTTTGCCGCCCACTCTCTGTAGCAACTCAGGAAGGCTTCAAACAATACATTACATTACATTACAATACAATATGTTGATGGGGGCGCAGGGGGAGGGGCGGCGAAGTCCTCAACCTGCCCTGGCTTCTTCTTCCCTGGCCCTTGGTGTGGGCCTTATATGTCCTTAGCATCATTTCTATTATACGGTACTAGATTATTATTTTTTTGTCACTTTGATGAGGATTTGCCCCAGAGAGTGATATCTATGTCTTAGCTATATCAGTAGGTTATCTATAAATACAGGTATAAATATAGATATATAAACACAGCATTTATTCTAATATAAGCATTTTGAAGCATTACGATGCAACTTTAACTGGCACATCTGCTATCATTATTGCTAGTTAAAACAGAAGAGTGCTTTTCAGGAAGAATGTTACATGTTATGTCAAGGCAATAAGCATAAAAACTGTGAAGCACTGTGAGATAATGTTCTGCAGAGATTTTACTGTGCTTAATAATTAAGGGCGGGTGATTGAAATGCAACACCTGCTAAAGTCTAAAGCAGTGATGGTGAACCTTTGCACCCCAGCTTTGCTTGGACTTCAATTCCCAGAAGCCCAAGTCAGCACTCCTGCTGATCAGGGCTTCTGGGAATTGAAGTTCAAGAGCAGCTGGAGTGCCGAGGTTCACCACCACTGGTCTAAAGTATAACCAGCCCTCAAACAACACTCTACCACTATTTTGACTTAAAGGGCATCTCATCCTGTTGACTCCAAGGACGGCCCTTTTGCATACAATTTATTTATTTACTTGTTCAGATTTACATTGCTGCCCACTCGCTGTAGTGGCTCAGGGCGGCTTACAATCAAAACAACAACAGTACAGTAACAATTATAAAATATAACCCCACAAAAACAAAACAAAACACAGACTATCTGCCCTCCAGTCTCTGGTGGGGGCCTGGAGGTGGCGGCAAAGCCCTTAGCCACCTGCCAGGCCATGGCGTCTTCTCCTTCCAGCCGTTGGAAGGGCTCAGGTTTGCCTGTTGCCACTTTCCTGATGAATGCGTGTTTATCATACTGGAATCTGCCATGTTCATGTTTATACTTAAACCATCTCAGATGCACTTTTTTTAAAAAAGTGTATTGTTGAAGAGACTCTGAAATTGTTTGTGTATAGCTTGAGGCTTACCACCACACCTATACATGCATGTGCAAGAGACATACAGCTGGTGAACCCTGGTAAGATGCTCAGCTTTAATGGGTATGTAACTGAAATTCACAAGTATAGGTGTTTTATTCCAACAAACACAATACAGCTTCCAATGTTTGAGGGCAGGTCCAAAACTATGTTTAGTATTTCATGCCTGTTTTCTTAAGCTTTTATGTTAAGGCCAAACCATCTGTTACGCTTTAAATACTTAAAGCAGCCATTGTTGGGGGGGGGGACCAGATGAGAGGAGCAGTATTAGCATTTTTCTGCATTCATCATTTCTACACTCAAAATTGCACACATCCAAAAATCATGTCTACTGAAGTAGTACAAATAAAGACAGATACCAATATTGTTGTCTTCTCTTCTCTATTACAACAGGTAGCAGCAATATTCTGTCCCTGCCAAGGTCTTTGTCAGTGCCTCAAATAAGGAGTAGACTGGGTGATTGAAACACTTTGTCTCCCTTGACTTCATACCTTAACATGGTGAGGGGGTTTGAATGTTTCAGGCAAGCCAACACAACGTTGTCACAAGGCTAGACTCCATTACTAGCCTGACTCCTGGCAGGCTGGTCAAAGCTGAGACACAGTGAAGGTAATGCAAATTAACTCATACAAGTTGCACTGGGGGATTTCATTCTTTTCACAGGCAGAAGAGTAAAAGCCTTCTAATTCGCAGTTCTACTGAAGCAGCTGCAAATGGCATGCTTCAAAGTAACTGCCTTAAGTAGGCTTTCCTTCCCCAATATACTTATTTCCTCATCATATCTTGCTGACTATAGAATTCTTTAAGCTGTAATAAAATAAAGGGAGCTCTTCCCAAAGAGAAGCTGTTAAAAATGAAACTCTTGGTAAATAGGCTTTGCAGAGATAGGTGAGCGCTGGTGCGGCTTGTGTGTATGTGTGTGCCAATGTGCTCTCCAGGTTCTTCATCATTAGACAAGATGTGAAGGGGGAGGCACCTTCTCAAAGCACCATTTTATATGTGTGTGCATGGGTTCAACTCAGTGATGGGATGTAACAGGTTCACACCAGTTCACCAGAACCAGTAGTAATTTTTCCCAGTGTCCTGGAGAACCGGTAGCAGCTTTTGGGAGGAACCACCTTCGGGGCTTACCTTTTCACTGGTTCCCCCACTGCTCATGCGCGCCAAGCACTTGGTGTGCATGCATGCCTACAGTGCTTGGCGTGTATGCACAGCCTCCTTGCTGTCCTCCCAAGCGGGGAGGAGGAAGAGAAGCTGCTAGCCTGAAGCTCCCTATAGCCTGCTCCCCAGGGTAAGTGACTCACCTTTGGATGTGGTGTGTCTGTGTGTATTTTAATGTGTATTTAATACCTTTACCTATATTGGTGTACTACCACAGTTCCTAAAAAGGCCTGGCAGCTGGAAGGCCTGGCTTAGGGTTTTTAAGCAAAGTCTTAGAGCTACCTCATCAACAAGCTACACCTGTGCTGTTCCAATTGCTGTTCCAATTGGAGAACCCTTAAGGAGGTACAGCTGTTTTACATTTACATTAAGGTATATTATCCTAGAGAACTGGTTAGGCAAAGACTTAGTACCTAACTTCTTTAACTGTTGAAAAGTTGAAAAGTGCCAAAAGGAAGCCATCTTAAGGGGGTGGTGGTGGTGTGTGCTTATTTTTATTTTATTTTATTTATTATTATTATTATTATTATTTTATTTGGCCCCACCCACAACGTCATGATGTCATGATGTTGACTCCATCACAGTGGGGTAGTAACAATTTTGACATCCCACCATTGGTTCAACTAGTCCAGTGATGGTGAACCTTGGCTTCAATTACCAGAAGCTCAAGTCAGTACACTTGCTGATCAGGGCTTCTGGGAACTGAAGTCCAAGAACAGCTGGAGTGCCAAGGTTCGCCACCACGGAACTAGGGTAGGTGCTCATTTCCGTTTATAGCCAAAAAATAAAGTGCTGTCTGGATCTGCAGACGTTTCCGTGGACATGTGGCAGGCATGACTAGACACCAGAATGCACGGAATGCTGTTTATCTTCCCACCAAAGTAATACCTATTAATCTACTTGCAATTTCTTGTTTTTGAACTGCTTGGTTGGCAGGAACTGGGACAGAGATGGAAACTCACTCTGTCATGCAGCATTTGGATCTCAAACTGCTGACCTGCAAGACTTCCAACGTCTTAACCACTAAGCCACTGCAGTCCCTACTGAAGGTTTATACCACCATACATTGTAAGTGTGCGAACTGCTGGAGAAAATTACTTTTAATTCTCAAATAGCCACTCACATCATGCTTGTGATTTAGTACCCTTTTTGCATATTTGTCCACAGACTGTGCCCATTCTTCAAGCCTTCTTCAAGTGCAGAGTGATTTCCAACCCTATGTTCCCTATGTAACTAATAGCCACAAGAAGCTGTGCAGTGAAGCCAGTTTTAATTTCTGGAAAACAAATTAAGTTCATGTGCTGACCATGACAAGGAGATACTGGGGAAAATCTTATCACTACTTCCACATACAGAACCTAACTGTCCATCTCAAGTTATATGCCTATCAACTATACCCTCCCCACCTTCCTTCAAACACCAGAGAGCACATTTTTAAAGTCGCCCCTCTTTCTTGAAAACTACTTGTGGCAAGTCATTCCTTCACCTCAATGTACCGAAATACAAGTCTGATAACTATGGTTGCTTAGTAACCTTCGATGCTTTCCAGATTTACTAGGAGACAGAACTGAAGTGTCAAAAGTCAAAAAAAGAAAAATGTAATGATTTTGCATGCATCATTATAATGGATAGGAAAAAAATACTTCTCAAGTTTCAAATGGTGGCTTCCCTTTCATACCACATCGGAACAGCTGTAATTTCAGATTTAGTACATAAGGCTTTTATTAAAAACAATGCTAATTGTGGACCATTATCAAATCATTAGCCGCCCTAAACAGTAATGTAGCACAGTAACTAGCAGGTGGACAGCTTGACTCTAGAAGCCATCCCACCAAATAGATGGAAGTCAATAGACTGAAAATTACTTTTCTAACACGTGAAAGTTATTTCTCAAATATTAGTCTTGGTTAGGTTATAGTTTGCTTGTTTAAAGTTGGTTAGTCTTATTTAAGTTTAATTATATTAAGTCCCCCCCCCCCCGTTTTTTCAACACATCACCATCAGGAGGGGGGACTGTAGAATAATTGTACCTATTTGTATTTGTTGTCATTTTAATTATGTGACCCACCCAGAGTTGGAGCACATTTCAAATGGGTGGTATACAACTGTAAGCAACTAAACAAGTAAGCAAGTAAGTGCAGTATGTACTATTTGATTTAATACATAAATAATTATATGATGTGTATAAATTACTTAAATTGAGCCTCTTTTAGAAAAGGACAATATAATTTCCCCCCCCCCCCATTTCTTTCCTGGTCTAGTTTGCTTATACAGTATGTCTCTTTTTTGTTACAAAATGTGTTCTACTACCCACTGTGTGGGTTTAGAGGGGCAAAAGACACTGAAGAAAATGAGTCTCTCTCTCAAGAATAGTATTTCCATAGTGTAGAACCAGGATTCCCAATGTGGGGTATACACCCCACCGAGGGGGGGGGGCAATTTGATTTTTAAAGGGGGCAATTTTTGAATGAGTTCTTAACAGCTAATGGCCTTTTACACTTCCTCCACATGAATAGGAATTCATTTTTGAATAATAAGAATTATATGTTACAGAGGGGGGCATCAGGAATTTAGAGATGCTTAGGTGGGGCATGGCCAAAAACAGGTTGGGAACCGTTGGTCTAGAATCTGAGCACGGCTCTAACAGTTTAACTAAAGGTGTATATATATATAATGTATTCCAATGTTCTTTTCTTTGGTGCCAACACTGGCTTCATTTTGACACCAATGATATTGTGGTTTATTGTCTGAGCTTTGGGGGTTTGTTCACAACTGCACTGCAGAGACCTCTGTACACTCTTTTATATTGTTGAATCATTTCAATTTGTTTCATAATCATTATGTATTATTTTATTGTCTCCATCCTGCCCTGAGATCTCTGGATACAGGTAGAATATACATATAGAAGGTGCAGGGCCAGCCCTGAGAAGGTGCCAAAAATAACTACACATTTTAAGAAAATAAATAACTGTACTAAAATTGTAATACTCAATATGTAAAGGTCACCCTTGCTCAAAAGCAAGTTGTATCTGATTCTAGGGTTCAGTACTCATCTCTGTTTACACCCAAAGAACCAGCCCTGCCTGTGTCTTCAGGCATTTCTGTAGACACATGGCAGGCATGCATCAACACCAGAGTGCACAGAATGCTGTTTACCTTCCCACTGAAGTGGTCCCTATTTATCTACTTGCAATTTCTTGCTTTTGAACTGCTAGGTTGGCAGGAGCTAGGACAGAGATGGGAGCTCACTCTGTTGTACGTTACTTGGGAATCAACTCCGACCTTTCAATCGTTGAGCTCAGCGTCTTAACCACTTGAGACACTACAGTATGTCCTACTCAATATGTACCAATAACAAAAGATGAATACAAGTTACATTTGACTTCTACAATTACAAGAGGTCTTCAAAGTGGTTTCCGTTAGCTTTCAGACATTTCTGATTATTCTGATCTACTGCTTGAGCAATGTTGAACAAAGTGTCCACTTGTATCACTGCTCATGCCATTTCAATTCCTTCCCATAGTACCACCAGGATAGCTGGTTTTCTACACCACATTCTTAGCAAACTCATTAGCAAATGTATAATGCCACTACAGTAAAACACCGGATAACGCTAAAACTTGGTTCCACAAGTCTTGGTGTTATCCGATTTTTAGTGTTATCTGATCCATGTTAAAATCCTATGGGATGGATCGGATAACGTTAAAGCTCCTTAGAGATACATTGTAACCGCACAGGATTTAGTGGTTGTTATCCGATCCATCCCATAGGGCCTTAATGTTATTTGATCCAATTCTCCTCCCCAGATTACTTAACGTTATGCAATTATAGCATTATCCGATCCAATCGTTATCCGGTGTTTTACTGTATTTTTGTTTTGCATCCATCTACGAACCATTTGCAACTCAACAGGGCCAATCCCCACAGCAAATCTTAATACCAACCAGGGATCTTCAGTTACTACCAGTTGTAAAAAGCCACATTGATTTGTGAACTCATCTGTTATGCTAGTCAACCATTGTGTGCCTCTGTACTGATGTGTAGCAATTGATGTCATGAAGTCTCACTGTTATGCCTGACAAAGTAGCCTTGATCCATGAAAGCTCACATTAAAATACAGCAGTTGGTCTTTAAGGTGCCACAACAGTTTTTGTCTTTTTGTTTTGTTTACTCTCTGACAACCTTGCACAGACTAACACAGCTAGCACATCAAAAATACAAATTTAAGTAGCAGCAGCAGCAGTACCTTTGGTTTTTTAGATTTCCAACAATCAGTTCCTAATAATAGGTACTCTACAGTTTTAAATGAATATAAGGCCAGAATTCAGGCCTTGTAATATGTATGTGTGGGGAGGAATTAACCCATTAGCTCTACACTTTCTCCATTTCCAGTCTCAGAGCCCCCTACATATGTAGAATACGACTGCACCACCATATAAAGCAGTAGAAACTCCCTTGTAAAGGCTCCGAGGGCTTGATGTGGAACAGCCAAGTATTCAGTCTCTCTTCTCTCCTTATCTTTCTGAAGGAAGTAAGGACTCAATGTGCAATCAGATGGTGCTTTTGGGATTGTTTTAGGAATGGAGCTGGGTTGATTATGTACCAATTTATCTGACTTTCTTGTGATCTGTGGTATATATAAGACCACATTTCGAATGAGTTGATTCCCCTGCCCTTTGTGTGTGGAATTTCTGTGTGTAGTGTATGTATACTTAAACTTCCATTTTAAAAACCCCAAGATATCCAATTTGTCAAAAAAAAAAGTCCAGTTTATGAATGTGAGATATTGTGCTTCCTCTATCCATGATTCAAAATGCCAGGAAATGGCACAATATTGCAGCACAATATTGCTGCACAATATTGGGCCCACATCACTAAGAGGAAAAAGGATGGCTGATTTTACATACAAAATGGCATTAATTTTGATGACACCTGCATCTGTAGGATACCCTCATATGCTCACGACTGTTCACAAAGAGACACCAAGCAGAAGAAAATCCCATAACTTGACTCCTTTTTTTCATCAGTCAACCACTTTTTCACCCAAACACAATTGTCAAGGCTGCTTTTCAGCTAGTTCTCTAGGTATCTATTGCTTGGAAAATATGGATGATAGTCAAGTTACATGATGATCCTTGACATTCATGAGTCAACTGGCCGGTGAACTGATTGCAGATGTGTATGAAGAGAGGCAGCATTGCCTTTACATTTCAGATCTTGAATTTTGTAGATGCAGAGGAAGGAGGTCTTCCTTCTTCCTTCTTATTTGCATCAGGAAGCTTCCATTTCTTTGGTGAAGCATGGTACCAGCTGAACGTGATCTTCACAGCGGCTCTTGTTTTTGAATCTGGGTGTTGACAGTGCTTGAAACACAGGGGGATGGTTAAAAAATCCTGGTATTAAAGAGGAAGTTAAGAAAATAACTGACAATATTTGCAGCTCTGTTCATCTGGCTGTTGAACAGCAGCTCAGTAAATGTAGAAAGGTTGTTGTTGTTGTTTAGTCGCACAGTCAAGTCCACTTCACTTCCCTCCCACAGACTCAAGTAAATCCCTGGTAAACATAATTTTGCAAAGGAAGACTAACAATTTAGAGAGAGAGAGAGAATGATTTAAAATCAGGTCTTGCAACAAATATCAATGCCTTTACTGTAGTGTTCTCTGAAATTTTTGCATGTGTTGTGCTCTGCTCTTGAACACAAAAGAACAGTGGTCCTGAAGGAACATAGGGTTCAAGTCTGATTCAGCCTTCCATCCTTCTGAGGTCAGTAAAATGAGTACCCAGCATGTTGGGGGCAAAATGCTAATTAACTTGCGAACTGCCCAGAGGGTGCACTAAATGCTATGAGGTGGTATAGAAGTCTGGTTGCTTTGGTTTGCTGTTCACCATGTTGCATGGCACAGAAGCCCCTTCCCCTGGGCCTAAACCAACTGCCAGGGGAGGAAGAAGCCGGGGCAGGGTGAGGACTTTGCTGCCCATCCCCCTGAGCCCACACCAACATATTGTAATGTAATGTAATGCATTTTTTGTAAGCCACCCTGAGACACCACGGTGAGTGGGCAGCAATATAAATTTGAACTAATAAATAAATAATTCCAAATTAAATACCTTGGCAATTAACAAACCAGTACTTTCCAGCTGTACAGACACTTCTTTCTGTTCACATAGTTAATCTAAAAGAAACATTTCTTTTAGTGTTTTGATTACTTTATGCAACCAAGCAGCAGATACCCAAATAACCTGTTGAACAACATTCCTGATAATTGCTTTGTATTTGGGGCAGAGGTAGTTAATTTATGGGGAAAGGGTGTCAGGTCTTGGATTTCCCTCTCCTTGATGTCTCTTTATGAACTGAATCTATTCTTTTTGTTTATTTAAGATTCTTGGGATACTGTGACTAATAGCTCTGATTACTTATACTGTATTTCTCTTTTTGTACTTGAACACAGATTTAGTCTTCTGTTGACTTGGGTCTGATTTACTCACATTCATTTCTAAAATCCAGGTGACTTTATGAAGCACAGATACTGCAAAATAAAGAGTGGGTATCATCCATGTAGCATAGTGAGCAACCCAGATAGATAATACAGTACTGCATTACCGTACTGCATTACATTTTCTTAACCTATGACTGTCATATTTCTATGCATTCACCCACCCACTACTGCTCTTCTTCGACTGATTAATTTCTGAAAGGAGTTGATAAAAAATAAAAAATAAAGGCAAAATAGCCCTGACTGTAACTGCTAAATTATGGATTGAATTTTTGATAATGTACTAATAAACCTAGAATATTTTAAAGTGTGTAATTGCTTCCTGTGAATAAATTAAGTGTAACATTAAGGAACATTTTAACTCCCCAAACTGCAAGTTTCTAACAAAAATAGTGCTTTAGGAAATATGCATTTTCCTAGTGTCGGTGTTTATCTATATGTGAAGAAGAACTCATTCCCTTTGCAGCTTCATACACCAAGAAACCATCTGAGAGATAATAGCCTGCCATGATCTTGTAGGCTGTGCTTATTAGACCTTTAAAAATGTTTTTTTCTTATTTTATTTTAGCTAACACAGGCACACAATAACACTCGGAACCCATTATTCTTGCGAAGGCAAGAAAGAGCGATCACTGTAATGGTGCCATTTTGAAAGCCTCATGCATTAAACATCATGGAAGGGAGCAGTACAGCTCCAGTTCAATATGTGCCTTGTGACTTATCACAGGGTCTCTGACTCAGTATTACTAAGAAATGTTCACTGACTGTCACTGCAAAGGTAGGAGAGTGAGATTCTCTAAGGACCAATTAATGGGAATGGAAAGAAATTCTGCTGGATTGGATGCCAGTGGGGGGAAGGCGAGTGGCGAGTGGTGAAGAATAATATATGTTTGCCATTTACTTATTAGTTCTGTTTATTAAAAAAGGAGAAGATAAGTATCTCATGCCGAATGAGCAGCAACAAAAGATCCTAGGAGCATTTGTAAATACTGTTTTAATTATTTAAACAGTGTGTGAACAGAAAAGTCATTCTCATGTGTCCTTAACTCTCCCCCGCCCCTCCTTTCTAGAGGGCTTCTGCAACTAATGAACTCAGAAGTCTCACAGGGTGTCAGGATCCGGGCGCGTTCCGTCGCAGAGGAAGTTTATTACTCCACTTTCTTACTGCTTGTAGCCTTTAATCACAGCAGAAGTAATGGCATCTTCACTCACATATATTTGGCTATTTTCTCTTTTTAAATTAAAAAGAGAGAGGAAATGCTCCCAAAAACCTCCCCTCACCCTCTCTATCCAAAGGTTTTAGGTCTCTTAACAATGCTCATGAATTACACTTCTTGGCACCTATGCAAAATCGGGCTTTTCCTAATGCAACCTACCCCATGGTAGGTTGCTTTGGTTGAGGTTGACAAGCCATAATTTTGTACACAATGAACAACACCTGTGGGTTTATGTAGGATGGGATGTTTATGCAAAGTTTGATCTTCATTTTCGTTGCTGCGGTTTAACATGGTACCTAGTCTCAGTGTGAGGAATGGTTTAGCAGATTCCCATGATGGATGCTCATGTTCTACCTGGCAAAACCAGTTTGTTGCTTAGCAAATTATGTGCTTATGTAGAAAGAAGAAGATGGGTTGCAGAATTTCCCTTTGCTGGATTTGCCTTTATTTTCCCCTTTAGCTTTCCTTACAGACACTTTCTTGGCCCTGAAGTGACTCTGGGTAAGAAAATCTGGAGTTTTTGGTACAAGGCATCTACTAAAAGGAAAGGAAAGAAGAGAATTCGGTGGCAGCAGGGGCAAGAGACAGGAATTTGAGCAAACTAAAAGCTTTATCCCAGAATTCAGGAACCTGTAGCTCTTCTAATCTTAAGGAACTGCCACCTTGTAAACACTATCTTGTGAGCTCAGTAACTGACTCTGGAACCAGAAGCTAGGATTTTGGTTCCACCAGAGTGTTTTCCAGGAGAAGAGCCAGCCTTAGCCATTAAACTCTCTGGATGGTCTTGGGCAATCATGATCTTTCAGCCTAACTTACATCTAGGGCCATTGTAGAGGAAAGGAGTGAAAGACCGCATCTCCCCAAGGTTAACTGTCCATCCCACCTCAGCAGACCAGAGGGGCTCCTTAGTTGTGCCATCAGCCAGAGAAGCTCAACTCTCTGGCACTAGAAAGAGGGCCTTCTCCGTGTCCACTCTGGCTTTGTGGAACTGCCTGCCTTTGGAGTTGCGCCTCCAGACGGAGCTGTTGGCTTTTAGGAAGGGTGTGAAAACGTGGCTGGTGGGAATGGTGTTGGGTAGTGATGGCTCATTGACCCCTCACCGCTAGCTTATTTAACATCCTATACTCACCCTCCCTCTCCTTTATTCATTTACTTAAAGGAACGAGAGACTGTTTCAAATTGTTTTTAAATTGTTTTTAGAGTTTTCAACTGTGTTTTGTATGTTTGTTGATTGGTTGTAATCCGCCCTGAGTCACTTATGCTAGTAGGGGGGGAATATAAATTTAAATTTAAAAAATTAAAAAATAAAATAAATAAAATAAAGATGAAAGACATATAGTACCTTTGAGCTGGTTAAACTCATTAGTATAATGAATGCAAACAATAAATATATTTTCCCATATAGTAAGTGATAGAGCCAGCCCTCTGGGCATTTGAAGGAATAAAATGATTTTAGCTTCAAGCACTTTCAGGACCAACCCTGATCATCATGGGCTCTGGGACTCTGCATTGTCATTGTGCATACACACACTGATGCACCACAGCAAGCAATATAGCACAATGTTTATACTGCATCTAGTGCATTACATTTGACAAATGGTCTTATTGAATTGCACATCTGCACCCATATGGGTGTGTTTTATACAGCAATAGTGCTGATGTCTCTCATATATATATATATATATATATATATATATATATATATATATATATATATATATATATATATATATATATATATATATATATATATATATATATAATTTTAACAGTCTTGGTTTCTAAGGGGCTATTTCTAACTGAATTTTATTATTGTATTATTATTATTTTAAAAAAAAACACCAGATTTTATTGTATTTCTTTTGTTTTAAATATCAAAAGGTTTTGTACCAATACAAAAACATTCCTGGAGAAATAAATAATAGTAGCACAATTGTCACTTTTCTTTTGTGCCCTTTTGTGGGTGAGGGAGATGTAGAACATATGCATTAGTTATCCTCCCACAATCTGTTATGGTATGTAATTGCACAATGAAAGTGGAACAATTTTTAAGGTCTGAACTTTTTGCAAGCTCCCCCACCCAAAGTTCCAGTCACACGCAGCATGCTTCCCAGCCCAAAATAATTACTCAGTTCAAACGTTTGAGTTAAAAGATAATAAGATAGTTATTTGGTATATGCTCAGAAATCTTAACAGGTTGGTTTCAGGTTCATTACAAGAGGAGAAGGAGGAGGAGGATGGCAGCAATGGTGGCAGCGGCGGCAGTGACAATGACATACTATCTTTACTTGCAGAAAGAGTTCATCAATTTTCAGTTATTTGGCTGTCTTTAGAAGGTGCTATGAACCCAGGCTGGCTCCATGACACTTGTTTCTCTTTCCCATTCTCTGGGTTGGCAGCTTCTTCTTGTCTTCTCCTTTTTTTAAGTTGTCTTAATTAATTAGGTCACTATTTCATGATGAATGTGATTTAACTACTTTAGTGGGTCTTGGCTACTTCAATCAGGGTCAGCAACCTAAGTACAAGAACATAATAAATTCTTTATTACTTTCTCAGTCCGCACTCAAGGCCAAGCAGTCTTGAAAATACCCTTTCTGTTGCTTCTTCAACAAAGAGTTTGCTTTCTGAGCAGAAAGCTTGGTGGAGCTTGGTCTGGCTAGGCCTCAAAGCCGACTAATTTAGACTTTTCTTGCAAGTTCATTGCATTTAGGTATTTCTGTAGGGCCTAAAAGGTAGACAGAAGTCCCAACAGGGAAAATTATGGTATCAGCAGTCTTGTAAATAAAATAAAAAACAGCCATTCCTAACCATGATCATAATTTGGGCTGAATCATCCTTTGGATACAGAGGTGAAAACCTTTCTGATGTCCTAAGTAGAAGCATGGAAAGAGGCCACTAGGATACAGTAAAACATGGTAGCCAGTCAAAGAGCTGAAGTGGAAAACACGCATGCCAGTCTCCATTTACAGATATTATTTCCATGCTAATGTTAGAACTCTCCAAGAAAAACAAGGCGACTGTGAAGTGCTTGGTTTTGAAGGAAATAATAAAAGATGTACCTAATAAATACAACATAAACAAAGGTAACAGTAGTTAAGTTAAAAAATACTAATTACTGTTGGAATGTCCGTCAACAAGATGTCCACATTCAAGCACCGAATATGTAATAAAGGAGGCTGTAGTTGAATACGTTTGAAAATGAAGTTCTGCTCTCTTGTTGTCAACTACCAAACTACAGAAGGTGGGAACTTTCAGAAAAGAATCTGGCATAAAGATCTGAGTTGATGAGGAAGCACATAGGAAAAAGGGCAGTCCTTTAAATATCTGAGTCACAAACATAGAGAGCTATAAAAATAGAAGCTTTGTCTTCAATAACTCATTTCTCTATTATTGCACTTAGTCTTACAATGCTATTGGAACATAACATTATGTTTAAAATTTTGCATAGTCCGTAAAACATGCTGGTTGTTCTACAATCTGTTTGTTTCTGTTAAAAATGTATTTTCCTGACAAACAATCATTAAACCAGCTACACATCTGCCAAGTTCAAATAAATGAAAACAGCAGAGATGTTACCATGTGGGTGACTCATTTGTTTTGACAATACAGTATAAAAGAGCTTTCTGTATTCCCCCCCTTCCTTCATAAAAAAATCTGCCCTTTTTTTTCCTTTTTCCGAAACAATGTGTTCCGCAAATGCTACAAAAGATCAAAAGCTGTTCAGATCATATTTACAAAACTAAAGGCACAATGAGTGTCCCTGTAAATGACATGTAAATTACCGAACAATGATTTAACTTCAGTCAGGTTTTTCAGATGAATTGAAGGACCTTAATTCCATTTTAGCTTAGAGATCTGATTATTCTGCTGCTTGTAAGAAATCAGCTTTAATCCTCTTTTAAATGTCATTCAACAAGTTCTTACTGCTCAAAAGATGCAAATGAATTTTCCTTTACAATATCTTTTCTCTTTCGTTTTTCTTCCAAAAGACAGTCTTAGAAATAATTCAGATCTGGAGTATCAAAATGATGCCTCGTCTGAATTATACAGGTTAAAGGAAACACTGGAAAATATCTCTCTTCCTATTTTAGAGATGTGGCTTAGCCCATGTATGGTGGCTTCTTTGAGTTCCTGTTCTCTATGGAATGTCTTGAATGCTGAAATCAACCGCCTACATTCTGTAACATACCTGCACATCTGTGATCACAAAAATAGGTTTTGTCAACCCCGCTCCTATTTGTACAGTTTCTTCACAGCAATGACTATCTTTCCCATCCCTGTATACTTCGGTTTGGCCCTCCTAATGTAGTCCCTCCCAACATTCCTAATCTTGACTTCATCTATCATTCTGTTAATAAGAATATACAGTCAAACCTCACATAAAGAGTGCCTTGCTTAAAGAGTAACTCACTTAAAGAGCAGAATTTTCTCTGAAGGTTTGCTTCGTTTAACAAATAAAACCAACCAAAAACTCGCTTAACAAATAAATTGGGGTTCACAGTCCCCCCCCCCCCATGAGAAGTCACAATTGGTCACTTACAATGGTGTTTTGGTTAAAGAGCAAAATCGCTTAAAGAGCAATCCTGTGGAACACATCATGGTCTTTAAGCAAGGTACAACTGTAATGTCAATACTTTCCTTTACAATTTTATAGACTATCATTAAAGGTTGTTTCTGAAAGCCTTCTTGTAATGGTTTCTAGACTACAATGCAAACAAATCCTAATTTCAAAAAATAATTAAAACCTGTAAAGATAATAAAAACAAAAGTATTCAGCCAAAACGAATACAGTCCAGTAGTAAATTACTGCTAAAGATAAAGTATGTCTGAATACCATCTGATGAAAGTGAAAATTAAAATACACCAGTTAGTCTTTAAAGTGCTACAACATTTTGTTTTGTTTCCTCTCTGATATGCTTGAAACACAGACTAACATGGCTACTATTCCAAAAAATGAATCCCATCTGCTTCAATTCAATCAGAACTGTCTGTCTTACAAATCAGGACCAATTTGTTTTCAGCCACATTGCTGCCACACCAGTTCAGTTGGCATCTGAATATTTCAAAATATTTTTATATATTTATATTTGCCAAATTAAAAAAAATACATTAAAATGGAGAAAATAAAAAGCTAGAACCTAGGAAGGTGAGTGAAACTCAGTGCCATCAAGGATTGCTTAACCTCCAGTGTGTAGGGAACGTTTCCATCACATTTCTTCCTTTACCGGTTCCCGATAGTAACCATGCAATTTGCACAAATTTACTCAACTTCTTCTTACGTTTCTAGGCCAGACATGAAACTGCGAAAATGAAGCCACCTTATGGTGAGTTCATTCTACAGTTCCTTTCACGTGACCTAGTGTGAGAAAGACTAGCTGGCAACACAAGAGTTCTGTTACCAGAGTATGTCTGATTGTGTTTCAAAAATGCCACAATCTTCGAGGAGGCTCTTTCTGTGTACCCCATTTACTCAACTTACTTGATAGGTATGTTTGTTGAAGTGGAAAAGAATCATCTCTCTTCTTGTTCATCACTTCTATGTGTGTCACATTTGCCACCTACTCCTGACTAGAGCACAAAAAGTCATGTAGGGAGGGGAGGCGAATTGTTGCAAAAAGAAAAGCCAACAGTAGGTGTGAAAAAGTATAGTTGTACCTCGCTTAAAGAGCATAATGTGTTCCACAGGATTGCTCTTTAAGCGAGTTTGCTCTTGAAGCAAAACACCTTTGTAAGTGACCAATTGTGGGGGAGATTGCAAACCCCGATTTATTTGTTAAGTGATTTTTGGTTGGTTTTATTTGTTAAGCAAAGCAATCGTTCAGAGAAAATTCCGCTCTTTAAGCGAGTCACTCTTTAAGCAAGGCGCTCTTTATGCGAGGTTTGACTGTACAAAACAAACAGGAGATAGCTTAAATCCAAAAAAAGAAGGGAGATAGCTTAAATCCAGTTCTTAATGCCATTCCAACTTACCCTATTCAAATTCTACATGACAGCACAAATTTCACACACAAACACTCAGTTAACTGGGTTGAGATCTGCAGGTGTCTACAAATAAAAAAAAACCCTCTGCAACGCACATTCACCCTGCTGCCTGGAAATTAAAGTGTTGCAAATAACAACCTCTCTCTTCTTTCAAACATGCTTCTCTTGCAAGAAGTCCATCGATTACAGGGTAGAAAGTTGCCTCTCGGGGCACCATGATAGAGGTTTCCAGGAGAGCTTGGGTTTTCCATTGCCAATTACGTTGTCAATCTCTTTTCATTTTGGGGCTTTCTGGTTCTTCTGTTGCAGAATTACTTGTGTTTTCTTGGAGAGAGTTTTCTAAGAAATCTCAGTCTTCGTAATCCTTCAAGAAAATTTATGGCACTTCAGAGAATCCTGATTCTATACACACACACACACACACACACACACACACACACACACACACACACACACACACACACACACACACACACACACACACTTTTTCCCCAGATTCCAAACCATTTCCAAATCTGAAGCACATTTTTATTAAAAATATAACCAGATCAACAAAGCGCACAATGAAGAAGGGGAAAAGTGAATTTTTATTTTTTTTTCTAAAACCTCTGATGTGGATGCTGGAAACTGCAGAAGCTAGTGATACTTGCTAAAAAATATGTGTTCACCATAAAATGCAAAGCAAAGCCGAGCGATCAAACTTCTGTACTGCCCCATAGTGCTCTCTGGGTGGTTCACAAGTTAATTACCATTTTGTCCCCCAGCATGCTGGATACTCATTTTAACTAAGGAAGGAAGGCTGAGTCTCTACTTTATATCTGGCAGCCTCAACCCTACGAGGTTTGATGGCACATAATAACAAAGGAGTAATGGCTGACTAAACAGTTGTGCTCTAAAGGGGTATCCCATCATCTATGTAACACTGACTATATTCTGAATGTAGATATTTTCAAGTGTTTTTGGAGAGGTAACAAAAAAATGGACTTAAGGATTTCTAAATCCTTTCTTGCCCAGACACTCTGACCATATAACCTTTTACAGTACTGTACAGTAAAACCTTGCATAAATAGCACCTTGCTTAGAGACTAACTTGCTTAAAGAGCAGAATTTTCTCTGAATGGTCACCTCGCCTAACAAATAAAACCAACAAAAAACTCGCTTAACAACTAAATTGGGGTTTGCAATCCCCTCCCCCCTTCCAGAAGTCACAATTGGTCACTTACAATGGTGTTTTGCTGAAAGAGCAAACCTGCTGAAAGAGCAATCTCATGGAATGCATTATGCTCTTTAAGCAAGGTACCACTGTACTTTCATTCCTGCCTGCCATTGTGGAGGAATAGAATAGTAGACATACAAGTAAGCACAGAGGGAAGCGCTGTATCCTGCTGATTTCACACTTAAATGATGTGAAACATCAAGAACCCAGTCAGGACAGCTCCACACCTTAGACATCAAACACAACTACTGCAGGGAACCAGTGGCAGACACTACTTTCCAATGCCAGTTCATACAGTGTACCTGACAGCTATGCATCTGGAAACATGCAAGTATTCATGATTCGGCTGAGCACTGGACTTTCTGGTGAAATACATCAGGATTTGCTCCTTTTATACAGCAGGTGAATTCAAAAAAATTTTTTGCTGCCCACATAGCACAAAAATTAAATTGAGTCCTTATATGCCTTTCCCCCCCCCCCTCCCAAAGTAGCTTTTTCCTGGGCTACTGGGGGCTTCTACTTTTTTCAAGCTGAAAGGATTTGATCAGGCTTTTTGTCATGCAAGCAATTGTTCTAATTGGTAAAATGATGGGGTGGTGTCTGTGGGAGGTGGTGTGACGACTAGACAATAGGGTGTGATGTTTAAGGATGACAGGGGCACCCTCCCTCATGATCTGCTCCCAAGTGTTCCTGAAATATTTTTTAAATAAATAAGCCTATGCTGATATACCTTGGATATCTTTGAGTCGTTATTCAGCAAGGAGTCCACACAATGGTAGACATCTCTGTGACAACATTCCACACATGCAAATGGACCTGGGAAATCAAGTCCATCTGTGTGTAGGTTTTTTTAGCCATTTGGACCATTTGATGGACTATGACGGGTGGCCTCTGTTTTTCACCTTACCTATGGGATCCGGCAGAGGACGCTTTGGTGATATATTTTATTAATATATCAGAAGTGTGCTAGCTGGTTCTGCATTAATTTAAAAAAGCCAAGGAAAAGGGAAGGGAAGACTAAGAAGCTAAACAAGCCCATTCCCTCTTTGCAGATACTTGGAAATTCTGTTGCCCAAGATAAAATCCCTTCTCTGTGTGGAATATAGTGCTGGAACTCCACTTCTCTTTCTAGTTTCAGTTTCTGCCAGTTCACCAGAAGCTTTAGATAATCAGTCAATGAAGTCTGGAACTAAATAAGCATAAAACAATCCTCTGAGAAATTTGGGGACCATTTCACGGTCAGTTCATATTTCCATTTAATATTCCCAGTTGAACATTTATCATATAATAGACCTGTTCTGTCTCATTCCTCTAATAAATGGAACAGCGAGTGAAGCATAGCTGTGACTGAGGCCTAGGTGTTACTGAGATGTTAAAGTGTGATCAGGAGCTCCCTTAATTGAATGTTCCTACACATAAACAAATACAAATCTCTCATTTGTTATTTACTTATTAGTTCCCTGTTAACCTAGCCATCTAGATGAAATTTTTGTCTCTGGCATGCCCAAGTTTTAAGTGCAGGGACTATTCTTGCCTTGAGAAGCATCCATGAAGTGAAATAACTTGGACACAGACCTCCCACCCCAGTGATAATGAGGCCCAACTCTCACAGAAGAACTGAGACAACCGGGGGGGGGATGTAACTGCCCAAAAAAGTGCCCCCACAAAAAGTCTTTTAAAACTGTTGTGGAATAAAAGTACACTCTTCTTGAAAATGCATTGTCTCTGTTCCTTTTTCTCTCCCCTTAAATTTCAAGTCAAGTCTTAAAAAATTTAAAATGACTATGTACAAATCTTATTAGCCAAGCCTGTATTGGGCCTGATGCTTTCAGTTTGATATGATGTGACCCGAATTTCTGCCCTAATGTAACTCTCTCATCTCGTCCTCATCCAAGCATTCCCATGGGCAGCAGAGCTTAATGCTTTGAATATGAGAAAAGAGTCTCTAGCTTTGGAGACAGGAAGAAAAGCACAACAGTGTGGCTGAGAAAGCTTGATGTGTGGTGCAGAGTTTATTCCTGCATTCTCAAATAGAACGGAACATGTGAGCAATGTCTGAAAAGAAGTCGGCTCTACTCCCAACCTACCAGTTACGTGGAAGGGAATCCGGTAAATTAAATGTAGCTGCTGTGACATGTAAAGAAAGGTTTAAGGTAAAGGTTGCCCTTGCTTGAAAGCCAGTCGTATCTGACTCAAGGGTTCAGTGCTCATTTCCATTTATGGCCAAAGAGTCAGCGCTGTCTGCATCTGCAAATGTTTCTGTGGACACGTGGCAGGCATGCTTAGGCACTGGAGTGCATGGAACAGTTTGCCTCTCCCACCCCCCAATGTGGTACCTATTTATCTATTTGCAATTTCTTGCTATCAGACTGCTAGGTTGGCAGGAGCTGGGACAGAGATGGGAGCACAGTCCATCACGCAGCACTCAGTTCTCGAACTGCTGATCTGCCAACCTACCAGTCATCAAGTTCAGCGTCTTAACCACTCACTAAGCCACCGCAGTCCCTAAAAGAAAGGTTTACATTCCAATAAAAGACCTTTCAATTCATCAAAAATGCTGGATATATATTTTTTCTTACCTCATCTTGGCTACAAGCCAATGCTTGTGTCAGGATAACCTGGTGTGGAGAGGAGGTAGTTTCCCTCCAGAGGCAGGTAGTTAGAACCGGCTCTACCATTGTGCAGCATAAGGTGACCTGCCTGAGGCAGCAAGTTTCAAGATACCATTAAAGGTCAGTCATTTGACTTCATGTGCTATAAATGGATGGGCTGGGGACTCGTGCATTTTGCAAGTTCACTATTCTATCATCTTTGCTATTACTTTATTTCCTTCTGTTGTACAACCTGAAAAGACAATCACAGGACATCTGATCCAATAACGTCTAGCTCTCCCACTTTTGAGTCCTCTCCCACTGGAATCTATTTCCTCTTCTTAATCAATTCAGGGCCTGCACACTCATCTATATGAACTAAGTGTACGACTCAAAGCATATCTAACATTCCGGCCACGTTATTCAAGGCCCAGTTGGTTGATCATTTGAGGAAGTGTACATTTATTTAGGAACAAATGGGAAAATTGAACCAAATGAGGCTGGTTTGGGTTGGTTTTCATTGGTTGCTTAGTGATTTCAAAGAGAAATGAACTGTCATAAACAGGGATCTTTCATATCCACTCGTGCTATTTGGTGTCACAAAGAGGACCTAAGAAAGGGCGCACTTGGTTCTAGAGAAGGGGTTCCCAACCTAAAGCCTGTGGTCCAGATCTGGCCCATGGCACCATTTTATGTGCCATCACCCCTCCTAGGAGTGAGAAACAAAACGGCCACCTCTTTGAAGCTGTTTGGACAAAATAGCTGCTCCCATCATACAGGCAGGGCAAAATGGCCATCCAGCCCTCAAAGGTGACTAAGACAGCATGCCCTGGCCAGTGATGGGCAGTCAAAAATTTTACTACCACACTGTTGGTGGAGCCAATGTCATGGATGGAGGCAATGTCATGATGTCATGGGCGGAGCCAACATCATGACATCATGGGCCACCTGACAAGAGCCTTAGCGCTTGCTAAGGCTGGTGTCGGGTGGCAAGACAAGGGGGTTGACGAAGCCTAGCAGCACTTGGGCTAGCTAGCCAGTGTGCCATTAGGCTTCGTCCAGCAATCTCTGCTACTGAACTAGGGTTGCGGGGGGGGGGGGGGAAGGCAGGCACTTGCCTGTCTTTCGCCCGACCCTAGTTCAGTAGCAGCGATCCATCGCTGGGGGGGTGGATTGGGTAGATGTTCTACCCAATCCAACCCCCCCCACACACACACACGATTGGCTCGGATAACACTAAACAATCGTTATCCGATGCAAGATTTTTCCAAAAATCTTGCATCGTTATCCAATTCTAACGCTATCTGGTCCAATCGTTATCCGGTGTATTACTGTATGTCAATAACAAAAAAATGGTTTCTCCACCCCCAGGGAGTGAAGAAAAGAAACTCGAAATGAGTACTGAAATGAAATAAATATTGGTAATTGAATAAATGGAATCCCCCTGCTGCTCTCTTACTGCATAGGAATCCTAGGAGCATTGTCCTGAAACCTGTGTGAGAGAAATGTACTCATTTTCATTAAGAAACCCCTGCTGGGAATTTTTGATCTATCTTTCTTTTTTAAAAAAAAAACCCTCAAATCCATGTGTTTTTCGCTGTTTTCATCATGCCAAAATAACTTGAATGTTTATTACTTATTTTCTGGCTAACTTTCTCTTGTTCTGACTTGTTCTCTTTAACTTATCTGTTTTTTCAGATATACAATTGCAATACAATAGTCCCATTGACCTTTCTTGTTTGATTTCTGTTTGAAATCTTCCAAAGCCCTGTGTTCTTTTGATCATTAAACTAAAGATTTAGTCTGACTTTACTCACCTCTATCCATCCATCCATCCATCCATCCATCCATCCATCCATCCATCCATCTATTTATTTATTTATTTATTTATTTATTTATTTAGCTACTTGCAGCATCTTATATCTGGCACTCCTGGCTCCCTAATAGTCTATTGAATGATATTGCTATGTACAGTATTTGCTTTACCGTGCATACTCAAACCTAACCATATTAACTGAATGAGATAAATTGTGCCTTTAGTTTCCCACTTATTCTCTTCTGTTATTTAGGTTTTCGTTTCAGTGGCTCATTTGATCATAATAAGCTTTGTTTGGGCAAAACTAATGAACTCTCTTCTCCAATATTTGGCCAATGCCTTGAGACACATCTCTTTCCCGAGCCTTCTACAATTCAATAAAATTCTATACTGGTGTCTTTTTAGTAGTACAGCTTTTTATACTCTTAGGTGCTTAAGAGACAGGAATAGCAAAGCATAACATTGACATGCTCCTCAAATTCCCCCAAAACATAGTTACAAAATATTCCCAATAAAATGAGCCCTAGGAATGTAGAATCTGGGAAGCCCAGTTCCAGCTGCTGATGTCCATTTACATCCACGTTTTCTCCTAGGTTTCCTCTTCTTGGCTCTTCCTCTTAACATGAAAGGTCTCTTTCCCATCATTTCTAACTTATCATTATCCCTCTTGAACTATGAGGCTTGAAGCAGAAGCCACAGTAGCAAACAAGCTCTTCTCAATCTTCTAACAACAATATACAGTGGTACCTCGCTTAAAGAGCATAATGTGTTCCACAGGGTTGCTCTTTAAGTGAGTTTGCTCTTTAAGCAAAACACCAATGTATCTTAAAAATATGTCTCCATGTACAGAAAAACCCCGGCTTATGAGTGCCCTGGGTTACATTTGCTGTGATTTACTATGGTAAATTTCTTTAAAATGATATCCCGGTGTACAACGATTTCTGCCTTACGACCAGGAATTAGACCACCAGTGCCATTTTAGATTCTAAAATGGAGCCCGCCCCCACCTCCGGAGGACACGATTCATCACTTACCACTGCGGTGGGAGGGTGGAGCATCTCCACCCTGTTTTTGAAAAATGTTCATCACTTTTTGGCTCAGGCAGAAGCTCTCCTCGCAACCAGGAAGTGCTAGAAATACCCACCCACCCCAAATCAGCTGTTCGTCAGAGTTTTTCCCCTGCAGTTACTAGGGCTGACCAATAGGTGGTGCTGATGGAAAGTGATGAATATGTCTTGAAAATTAAAAAAAAAATCAGCTCCAAAGAGAATGTGGTCAACCTTGATCCAGGGCCCTAGCCAAGGCGTGGCCAGGGTGGGCTTGGCCCACCCTGAGATAGGACTTTGCCCATAGGAATGCACTTTGCCCATAGGAATGCATTGAAAAGAGGCTTTGTTGCCAATCCTGAAAAAATATTCGCTCACCCACATCTAGAATCCTGGCCCTGTCCTGATTGGAGCCCAGGAAATTGGTGCTGGTGGTGGATTTCTCAAGTGGTGGAAAAGGTAGGGGAGCATAGCTTCTTCTTCCATGCCATTTTACTGTGTTTTCTGCTTTTTTTTTTTTTTTTGAATTTTTAAAATTGTTTTTTTTTCTATTCTTTATATTATTTTTCAGAGGCTTGGAACCATTTTTAAAAAATTTCAGTGCATACCTATAGGAAATCATGCCTTGGTTTACAATTTTCTTAGTTTACAACGAAGGCTGTCAGAACGGACCAAGGTCGTAAACCGAAGTTTTACTGTATTGCATATATTTTGCAGTATTTTTGTGTGTGCATGCACATGTGTCCATGTTTGTATAGGTGGATGGATAGCTCGGTGGTTTTGGCATCTGGCACTCCAAATTTCTACTCTGCCTCCTGGGAGAAGAACAAATCCGTGTAGACATGGGCAAACTGCATAGTCTCAGGATCCTCTTAGAAGAGGGAAATGGAAAACTACTTCTGTGTAATTTCTGTCTAGAAAACCCTGGGGAAAGTGTTACCACATCTATCTATTGATCGATTGGTTGGTAGGTTGATCTGCTTTCCATAGCAATTGATAATGACTCTATTAGATTTATAAGCAACTATATAAGCATTAGGGGATCCATAACACTAGATTCTATCAATGGTAGCAAACAAGAGCATTATAAAACTGCAGGCTCTGTTTTCCTGAAATTTGGGGGTGGAAATAAAAGGGGGGGTTGAGGAGTTCTCCCATGTATGCTCACTAATCTCATATATGTTTCTTAGATAATGCCTGCATTACAACAGCAGCAAACCTAAAATCAGTGAGACCTAATATGATGTCCACCTCATTTCCTTGGGCTCAGAGTTGGATAACAGCTGATGTTCTACTATTTATTGCTTACATGAGAAGAAAGAATGTCTTATTCTGAGTCAGATCATTTGTCCATCTACTTAACATCTGGCAGGTGCTCTCCTGGGTCTCAGCCAGGGATCTCTCTGAGCCTCACCTGGAGATGGCAGGATTCCCCTTAGGAACTTTTAGTCCACAAAGCATGTGTTTTGCCACTAAGCTGCTGCCCTTCCCCAGTATTAAAATTCCTTGGAGGAAAAGTAGCAGGGTTTGAGTGAACCATGCTACTACATTTTACCCATTTAGTTTGGTGTGATTCTTTCTTCCTAATTGGGAACATTCATTGCAATCATCTATCGGTTGTCTTAGGTTCAGTAAATTCACTGGCAGTATCAGCTTCAGATATTAATACAGTCACAAGTGTGTGAGTATTCAGCACTATCCAAGAGCCCACTGTTTGAAAATATTTGGTACCATATATACTAGAGTATAGGCCGAGTTTTTTAGCTCCAAAAAAGAGCCCCAAAAAGGTGACATGGCTTATACTTGGGTCAATGACCATGAGGGTCCCAAGACTGCGCCAGATTGAGAATGCTATAATTTAATTAATTTAACCATATTTTCATGTATTTTTATTATTGAAATTCACTAGTGGCTTCTGCATTTCCCACCCTTGAATTATACTCTGGTCAATCTATTTTCCTGGGTTTCCAGATCAAAATTAGGTATCTTGGTTTATATTTGGGTCTGCTTATACTCTAATATATACAGTATATTTGTTTGGCAACTGGAAAAGAAAGAGCTAAAACTGTAGGGAAAGAAAATGGGCCACCACGGGAAAGGAAGCTGATGGCACCTTACCTGAATTGTCTTCATGCCCACCCAATGTCTACCCATTGAGCTACGCTGTCTTCCTAGACAATTATTGTAGGCTCCCTATTGTGAGCAACATGCTGCTCTAGGGAGCACCCGATTCCCACTAATGCCTTTTGTTTTACTTGAAAAGGGCCTTTGATATTTCTATGCCATCAGTCAGCATCCAGCTCATTTTTAAAAAACCTCCTCCCACCGGGCGCCTGGGATATTAATATGATCCCTGGAACAAGCAGCAGAAGAAATAAAACATCTAGGTAAATACTGCAAATGAGATTAAAACTCTTAGCTTTCTGATCTAACCCTGTGACACGGAGTTTCTAGCAAATTAAACCAAATGTACAAGTATTTAATGACTAATCCTTTTAAGTATTTTAATACCCAAATGAAGATTTCTTGGGGGGAAGAGGGAAAGCATATGTGGTTTCCGTTAGAGCTTGCCTGCAGGCGTCGGATTGAACAGATTGCTTCTCTCTCTCTCTTTCTCCCTCTCTCGCTTAATTAATATTTCACCTCTTTTGTTTTTTTGCGGGCAGCACCACGTGGCCGTCTGGTCCTGAACGGACAGCTCCCTGTCGAAGGGGCAAAAAAACCCAGAGACCTCCTGGTTGCAGCTGGAGCTCCAAGTTCCACGGACTTTGGGAGAGCAAAGGAGACGTGGGAATGGCAGAAGGACGAGGCCAGGGTGTGGAATTACACTCACTACCAGGATGCTCCTGCTATGGAAAAATGAAAGGGAAAAGATGCCAAGCCTTCTTCGCTGCTTATTGCAGGCCTAGCTCAGAGGCTGTTTGAAGATGATAAAAGAAGGCAACCTGCAGGTTTAAGGGAAAGGTCCTGCATGAAAACATGTGTTGTTGCCTCCTGGTCCACAATGAACAGATTGAAATGCAGGACAAGGGTCGGTGATGGGATGGGGCGAAGTAAAAAAGGAGGGGGACATGTATATATATAAACTCTCATCCAGCTTAATTGTGGGTATGTTGTTTAGTCTGCAAAGGCTCAAGTGGCTAAGACACTTACTGGAGGTGAGCAGTTCGATTCCTGAGAAGAAGAAGCAGCCAGGGCAGCATGAGGACCTTGCCGCTCCCCCCCCCCCCATGCCCACCCCAACATATTGTATTGTAATGTAATGTAATGTCTGTAAGCCGCCCTGAGTCGCCACGGCGAGTGGGCGGCAATATAAATTTGAACTAATAAATAAAAAATAAATAAATAATACTGCAGGACGGAATGAGCTCCTGTCTCTGTCCCAGCTCCTGCCAAACTAGCAGTTTGAAGGCAAGAAATTGCAAGTAGATAAATAGGGACCACTTCCATGGACTCTGGTGTCTAGTCATGCGTGCCACATGACCACAGAAACATCTGCAGAAGCAGACAGCGCTGGCTCTTCGGTTTTGAAACAGAGATGAACACTGAACCCTAGAGTCGGATACAACTTGCTTTCAAGCAAGGAAACCTTTACTTTACCTGTTTAGTCTCAGGTTAAAAGGACAACTGCTTGTTGTTGTTGTTGTTGTTGTTGTCAGTCACACTGTCAAATCCGACCCTTTGTGACCCTGTGGACCATTCCATGCCAGGTTCCTCTGTTCTCTGTCATCATTCATAACCTGCCCAGATCTATGCCCACTGAGTCAACAATGCCATCTAGCCATCTCATCCTCATCCCAGCATGCAGGGAAAGATTAAAGGGCAACTGCTAGAATATTCCAAAATCCAAACTTTGAAATCCAATTTATCAGAACACACACACTGCAAGCTTTTGAGCTACATAAACCTCATCCTCAGTCTAGATGACAGGAGAAGAGGGAAGAAGCATGGAAGTTCAAAAGCATGGCAGGTGTTTCAAGCCATGGACAAATGTACTCAAACGAAATGTCCGGTTGGAAAATGGGCTTTGTAAGTCAAAGAGTTGTGCAGGTATCCTATGATTGTGAAAAGACTAGACCTAGAATCCTGGCATTAGAATGTTACAAGATCTAATATTTTGGTGGCCAAAAATGTATAAAAGCATTACAGTACCCTTAGTCCAGTCAGAACTATCAGCAATAATGGTGCATGCAAGAAAAACCAAAACTAAACCCCTCATTTCTGACCTGAGGGCACCTCAAGGAAAATTCATTGCTCTTCATTGAGATGAGGATTACAGTTTTGGCTTGATTGAAAGGCTGATCAATACAGTGATGTCTTGATTCCTTGAAAGATAATGGTGTTCCCACATTACAAACTGGTGGAGTTTCTTTGACTTATACAAGGAAGCATGGAATTACAATATTTCACATGCTCCTCATTCTGAATTTTAATGTCCTATTCATTAACATGCTTACTTTGTGGTATTCTCTGTTTAAAGCAAAGATACATGATTCTCTGTGTAGGTGGTCCCCTACTCTTATTAGCCTGCAGGAGAAAATTAAATTTTCTGACAAACTAAGATTAACCACTAGATATCTCAAGAACAATGCAAAGTTATTCAGATGACAGTGCTGCATTTCCCCCATTTTGTGTTAGGAAAGGAAATTATGAATCTGGGACTCAGGAATTCTTTTGTGTGACTGCTCTGTGCAAATAATGGTATGTCTTCTTTTCCATTCAAATGTTCATCTCTACTGTAAAAAAGAGGGGCTTATAGTGCTGAACAATGATAGAAATGGCATAACTACCATTTTCAGCACTATTTCATCATTCATGTTTTATGTCTGTGTGAAAAACAGAAAAGTATTTTCCCTAAATCATGCAGCAACACAAGACAGAAAGATGTACGTTTGGCTCAGTTCAGGGCCAAATTATATTCTTCATGCAAACAGAAGGAAGTCTTTGGCCCTGCTCTCTCTTTTAAAAATATTGGGAAAAGTTTGAGGCAAAACACACTGATTGGTGAAGGAATTAGTCATCCTCTCTGCACCACTTCTACACTTTCAGTTGCCACCCCAAAAGTGTATTGCACTTCTAAGGAAAAACCAATTAGGATATTCTTCTGTACATATCATGAAGGTTTTGGTTTACCTTAGCTCAATGGCAAAGCCAGGGATACGCAGAAAGAGCCTCCTCAAAGATTGTGGCATTTCTGAACCACAATCAAGCATACTCTGATAACAGAAACCTTGTGATGTCGGCTAATCTTTCTCTCATGTGAAAGGAACTGCAGAATGAACTCACCAATAGGTGGCTTATTTTGGCAGTTTCATGTTGGGCCTAGACATGGAGGTGGAGGAGGAGGAGGAGGAGGAGGAGGAAGAAGAAGAAGAAGAAGAAGAAGAAGAAGAAGAAGAAGAAGAAGAAGAAGAAGAAGAAGAAGAATGACAAAGTCAGATTTTCTTCTGTATAAATTACAAAATGGCCACCAAGGAATGAGCTTCTATGTACTTAAACCCATGAGCTTCTCACAAGGGTGAACAGTCACCATCTTCCATCAGTTCCTTTGGTTTCATTTACTTATTTACTGATCTGCCAATTACTGCCAGAAACATGCACCGATGAGGTCTTAAGTTTGGCCAATGGCAAAGTCAAGAAAGTGAGTTCATTTTGGAAGTCCAGGGTTTGATTGAGACACGAAAGAAAGAAAATGGTCTTCCTTCCTTTATGGACAACTCAGACTCTTTCTTTGGGCCTTCTCTTTTGCCCAATGTGATCAACAAAAGCGATTCTAGCTTTAAAGGAGCAATGAGATAATGCTTTTTGTCTCACAGTTCTGCATTTCTATGGATTTGATCCTTCAGCCTTGGCTCAGGATGGACAGCCACTAGCTTAAGTTGGAATTACTGTGGTTGTAGAACTGAATCCATGATTCATGCTGCAAACAGGGCCCTTGTCAATCTCCATTGGCTCCAATGATCATCAATAGTCAGTCCTTTCTCCCTGTTTAGAGAGGAGACACAGCACAGAGTGGAGAGAGGGATTCATTCCAGAATCAAACCTTCCTGTTAAAAAAAATACAACCCAAAAAGATAAAAGTGCCATAGTACCTCTCTCATTGCTGTTTTGCTGAAGACATGGGCTTTTTTTAATTGTTAATTTTAAGTGATAATTCTGGAGCAAAAACGTGGTTTTATTCATGAACTGTTATGATCAATGGGGAAATTAAAATATGTTTTAAAAACATAAATACACATTCCCTCGATGGACTCCCCTGTCTCTGAAGTAGCTGGCTTCAGTCTGGGGATTACAGTATATGCATTTTAATCGCAAAAAGGCATGAATTCCCAATCAGTTGAGGCAAAACATATGCAGTGGTTCCTTTGCAACCATCCTGAATGCTTGGGTCAATAAAAGCCTCATGTTTCAAATCCATGAATAAATATGTGTTCAAATTTTTTACAAAAAATACCGTAATCATAAAAATTGATTTATTCAAGCTGCTTGTACTCCTGAGGGGGGGGGGGGGAGATGGCTTAAAAACATTAATGCATAATATTACACTTAAATGTAATGGGTGTTCACTGGTAAAATAAATCAAAGCACTTATCTATACATCTTACATTGAATGTCCATAACATAGTAGATGTTGACATTCAAATGTAAATATCAAAAATCTTAAGCAAATTTTGCTGCTGCTAGTCTTCACTCACATGTGTTTTGACTTGTTTTCTAGTGCACCCCAACAATTTAAGTTAAGAGATGCTGATAATGACAAGAAAGAAGAGAAGTCTTGAGGAACTTTTGAAACTGAGAGGACTTGTTTGGGTTCTTAGCATGAGCTTTTGCAGATTATAGCCCACTTCTTCTGATGCAAAGGTTAGTTTCTTCATGAGATTTCATGGATTTCCACCTCATCCTGCTAAATATGACACCTTGCATCTGAAGATGTGTGTTACAATTCATGAAAGCTCATGTTAAAATAAGTCACAAGACTCTCTTTTTTCCTTGCTTTTTTTTGTCATTCTGAAACAAACTAACATGGTTGCATCTTTGAAATATATGTATCGGTGTAGCTCTGAATGTATGAATGTATGGACAGCATTCTCAACATTCATTTGAGTTTGCCAGCAGTCAAGTATAAATGTGAATTTTCACGAAATGTCTACTTCTGTGAAGTGGAGAAGTACAAAGATGAACTAAGGATCAAGCGCAGCCTTAATTTGGAAAAAAAAATTCTTTTTAAATTGATGCCACAGTCTTAATGTGATTTAAACATACCATAGAGCTGTGTGTTTAATTAGTGAAGGAGGCACGCCTGCTATTACTGGTGGTGCATAAATATATGAGCACTGTAGATGATCCTCAATAATCTAAAGAACCTGACACTGTATTATTTATTGAAATGTCTGCATCAATTATGGATGATCCTAATATAAGGTACATCTTTAATACATCACAGTCTACAGATGTTTTCATTCTCAACTACCAGAGAGAAGTTTAATGATTGGCTACTGCCTGAAATATTGAAATGCATCTTGAAAACAGTGTCAGCCTAGACTTTTTGATGGAACAAAACCTCATCATTTGGTCTAATATTTTCTTAGCCAGCATTAACCTGATGTACTGAGTAAATCAGGATATATTTGACAACCTGGAAGAATTTCTATGATTTACCCTTTTTCTTCACAGCAGCAGTGACTTAGTAGCTGGCTGTTCCTCCCTTCTTTTCTTGGAATCAAGAAGACAAGTGACACAAAATTTATTGAAGGCATTTCTTGATGGAAGGCCTTGTGAGTTCAAATCATATCAACACCTACTAGTCAACCTTCCTGAAGTTCAATCCTGGTCGTTTCTGACTATGCCCTTGATCACAATTAGACAGCTTTGGAAAGAGTGAGGGCTTGCCATCATCACAAAAACGGAGTGTATGATGAGTTCTCAGCAAAGTTACTTGTTTCTCAAGGTACCTGCTTTATTCATTTCCCATATCTCCTCTTCAGTTCATGCCCACTAGATTAGGAACATGAGAAGACACAATTTGTTCAGCCATTATGTTTATGAATTATTTCCCACTCACTAATAAGCAGTCCTCAAGTACGTTAGGGAAGAAAATATACCAAAGAGTCAATGTAACAAGGAAATACAAATAAATATAATCTATGATTGATAGGGTAAGGCAATACATCACTTAACACCCAGAGAACCTTTTTTAAAACCAGAAGTAAACAGTGTTTAACTGACATAGCATTCAGACATTTGGGGAAATAAATACTTACAGTGACAACACCACTGGCAAGCAAGCCTCATCAGAAAGTATTGCATAGATACCACTGGCATAGATATCATGTGGCAACCACACACAAGTAAAAAAACCATACTCCGAATTATCAACAGTCTAGCCTCTCTTGGAAGAACATACAGGAGAAGAGCTCAGAAAATTCACTCAGTAGACTCATATTGGGAGAGTTAGTCCTTCAGTAATGGAGTCCATTTGAATTTTGAACACCCTAATAGCATTTACCCATGATAAAGTATTTTATTTTAAAAAGATCTAATTAATGGTTAAATCCTGATTTGGAAGATAAACCCTATATTACCATGTAACAGCAATCCAACACTAGTTGGGATTCAGAGTTGAACTGGCTTTCTGAATCTTCAGTACATCTTGTTTACTCTCTTGATGTAGAGGCTGGAACCGTTTCTGTGATACAGTATCTGTTCCACACACATCTCAGCCACATAATGAATATCCTAATAAGGGCTGAAAAACCTGCACCTGGTGGATGTTGATAAATGACTATTGCCACCACCTCAGACTGTCACCCCTGGTCATGTTAGGAAAAGTTGTTGTGAACTTCAGCCCCATAAAATCTTTAGGGCTAAAGGTCTCCCCCAACACCAGTTCTGGCATCCAGCAGTATCATACTCATAACTGTACCCAAATTAACTCTGTATGTCTAGTTTGTGGTTTGAAAAACCACTAGTAATATCTACAAAACTACCTTAAATTCTGAAATGTGTCTCCTAGTATCTCTGCCAGAATTTATAAAATTTGGGGATGGAACTGAAGGTTGTAATTCAGCAAAAATTAAATGCTTCAATCACATTCATGACTAGAAAGAGCAAATAAGATCATATCCTTCAAATATTTTACTGCTTTACAGAATTATTTTCACTTTCATTTTCATGATAAGATTATCATACACATGTATTATAAGACACATACTCCCAGAAAGATTGATGTGAATAAGTTCACATCAATCATTCTGGAAACACAAACAGATTTCATTACCAAGATTTGTTTTATATGATTTCTTTACCTGTACAACACCCATAACATTATTGCAGGTAAATATCAAACTATGTAGTGTAAAATGGCCCCTAAAGATTGACATTTTGCTTTTTTAAAAAAGTCTGTCATAACATTTGTAAAAATAGACATGTGTTGAACATAAGCAAATCTAGAAGAACAAAACACATTAAAAGTAATATCTCTTAAACTATATTACTATCCAAGTATGCAATGTAGAATAACACAGTTGGTCATGTGACAGGAAAGACTCTCTTCTAGGCAAAAGTAATTTTTTGGTTGTTTCTCTCTACTTAACCAGTCAACAGGCTTTTGCTTTTCTCTTGCTTGACCAACAATTAGCATTCCTTTAGACCTCTCTCTGTTGTAGTTAATTGTTTGTTTGCCTTCTACAAGGACAGACAATCTCATAAGTGTCTGCCTCCTTTCAGCCACATTATTGAGAGGAACAGAGTCATTTCCCCCTCAACTCACCTGAATTTCTTTTCCTCTACTAGCAACCAGTGGTGGGTTGTCAAAAAATTTACTACCCCACCGTGATGTCATCACAGTGTGGGCGGAGCTAACATCATGATGTCATGACATTGTGGACAGGGCCAATGAAAATAAATAAATAAATAAAATAAAAATGAGCACACACACCACTCAACCCACCCACCCCAAACACAAACCCATCACTTACCTGTTAGTATAAGTGCCTGGGCAGCCATGTTGCAAGATGGATATGTTCATCACACCAGTTCTCTAGAATAATATGCCTTAATGTAAATGTAAAACAGCTGTACCTCCTTAAGAGTTCTCCATTTGAAACAGCAATTGGAACAGCACAGGTGTAGCTTATTGATGAGGTAACTCAAAGACTTTGCTTAAAAACCACAAGCCAGGCCACCAGGCCTTTTTAGGAACTGTGGTAGTACGTCAATATAGGTAAAGGTATTAAATACACATTAAAATACACACAGACACACCACATCCAAAGGTGAGTCACTTACCCTGGGGAGCAGGCTATAGGGAGCTTCAGGCTAGCAGCTTCTCTTCCTCCTCCCCGCTTGGGAGGACAACAAGGAGGCCGTGCATATGCGCCAAGCACTGTAGGTAAGCCCTGAAGGTGGTCCCCCCCCCCGCCAAAAAAAAAAAGCTGCTACCAGTTCTCCGGGACACTGGGAAAAGTTACTATCAGTTCTGGCGAACTGGTTTGAACCTGTTGCATCCCATCACTGCTAGCAACCCAATACCACCCTGTCCAATGAGACCAAACGAGAAGAGAGGACTCACTTGAGAAGGCCTTGATGCTGGGAAAGATCGAAGGCAAAAGGAGAAGGGGGCGGCAGAGGATAAGATGGATGGAATCGTTGACATGATGGACCTAGATCTGGCCGGGCTGTAGAGAATGACAGAGGACAGAGGAGAGCTTGCAAAGGGGTTGCAAAGGGTTGGACTGTGCAACTGAACAACCACGAGACTTCTGAGCACATATAACAAAGAAAACCAGTTATATTGTAAGAGAACTAGGAAACCCAAAACAGAAGGAGAATGACCTAAAGCGAGAGTGAAGTGCCCAAGCTGTCCTGGAAACCTAGTCATAGAGACCTTGGGAACCAGTAAACCTAAACCAGGAGATTGATGGCTCATACACCAATTAAAAGCCCAAGCTCTCCTGGCAACCCTTATTAGAGAGCTTGTGGGAGGAAAGTCAAAACTGGCAACATTTTGTGTGCATCACATGCTACAGAGAAAGATTGTGTGTTGCTTTGAATTTCAGAAGGTAAGGTGAGAATACTTTAGAGAATGTTCTTTTCTTTAGACAATTGCAGAGCTCAATTCAATGAATGGAGTGTTTGAAACATGCTATTTCAAGATAGGAAGGAACTGGTCAGAGCTTCACCTACTCACTGGATGCCAAGCAGTAATTGATGGCACTGAGTTTCCACTCTCTACCCCAATGCAAAATCCTTTATTTTCACAATTTTCATGTCTTTTTCACTATTTGGACAAGTATAAATGTATACAAATACTTTAAAATATTCAGATACATTCAGATCAGACAGGCTACAAATAAGTTTGAAATAATGATGATGACAACAACGACGATGACGATGACGATGACGATGATGATGACCACAACTTGGCGGTGATTGTTAAGAAAAATAATGTAGATTAGTTTAAAGGAAACATAATTGATGAAAGACCATTCTGGTCTTCTGGTTGAGTCCAGATCAACCATACTACAGAGACAGAAAACAAAGGTTGGTTCAGACTGTGCTACTAACCATGACCAGAAGGCATGGCAAGGAAAGAATTTCTTCTCCTGGTGACTTCTCTGGAAAGTCAGAATCTGAGCCCCTGCATCAACTCCTGATAACCAGAGGCTATTTGCTCAGAAGTAAGTCCCTTGTACCACACAGGTTGTTCTTTCTTTCTAGAAAACTTAGCAAAACCCACTTGCTCCATTTTCACTTTGGCTGTCAAAACATCAAGACATCTCTCCCAAGTCTAATCTGCCATCCTCGACTTTGTGCAACAAAAATGGAAAGGAAATATCTGAAAACAGGACATCCAAAGATACTGAAATTGTCACACTACTACTGAGCACAAGTAACTGAACGCTAACACCTCATGACTCACACTGTAGCCACAAAAGTCACGTGTGAGCTCGTCCTAATGGAAGGAAAGCTAATTCGTTTCCTCAGAGCTCTGAAGGCATTGATTTTGGGGAGCTGTTGAAATAGGTTGTACCACGTGTTGGATCAACTGTGCCATTTTTGGAAAGGGGAAAAGAGAAGGAAAATCAGGATGTCTACGTTGACCAGAGCCAGCCTGGACAGGGGGAGTCCTTCACCTTTTCCTAATCAGACAGAGTCAAGAATCCAGAGGGCAACGATTCTCACTAGTCCTTTGGGCCATTGTTTGAGAGCTTGTTCTTATTTGATGGAAATGGGAGGGAAGGAGGGGCTTGGGCCCTCTTAAGGTGTGGTGCTCCGGGAAGGGAAGAGTTAAATGTTCCTCCGAAGGAGTCAGTGTTTTGGTTGAGAAAGTGGCTTCCATGCCTCTTCTCCTTTGGAGCTAAGAGCTAAACCATGGATGGCCAAACTACAGCCTGTGGGCCGGATCTGGCCCTCAACACCAATTCATCTGGTCCACAAAGCCCTCGTCGCTCCCACCAGTGAGAAAAAAATACCCGTATGGGCGTGTTTTTTCTTCTGCTTCCAGGAGCGACAAGGACTTTGTGGGCCGGATGAATTGGCGTTGAGGGCCAGATCCAGCCCGTGGGGTGGAGTGACCACCCCCCTGAATCGCATGACTGGCCCTCAGCCCGAAATGTTTGGGCACCCCTGAGCTAAGCAGACGGCCCACGGGCAAGGAAGAGTGGCGGGAGGGCAGGGGGGACACCAGCTTTCTCTCCTTTGGGAGGATTATATTTCCCGGGCCTTTCCACACCCTTCGCTTTCCAAGGAGGAGAGAGTGGACCCGAAAGAAAGGTTAAACGCCCCCCTAAGCCGGATTGGCCGCCCGCCTCCCAGATTTCACGCCAGCAGGTTGACTCGGCCGTCCGTCCGCTTAAACTAAGCCTTTCCCAGCTCCTGCTAATCTAGGTAGGACGTCGCCGAGTCTTGCCTCTGCTCGTTGCGTCGACTTCACACTTAGCCCTGCATATAGTTAACGCTCCCAGAAAGGGTGTCGAGTTCGTACTAATGAGAGTCACCCCCTGAACGAAAGAAATGTTGTGCAGACTTTCGTCTCGTTTTGAAGCGTGAGCGCCACTTGAAAGCTACAGTTTAACGAATTGGGTTTAAGACTGCGATTGCCTGTTCCGTTGAAATCCGTGCGATCTACCTTTCCGTGGAAAACAGACACACATACACACACACAAGATCGTGTTTTCCGAAAGCCACCCCAAAACACATTCACTTCAGCGTCAAATATTTGTTGTTGTTCAGTCGCACAGTCGATTCCGACCCTTTGCGATGACCCCATGGACCACTGTCCGCCAGGCACTCCTGTCCTCCACCCTCCTCCTCAACTCGCTCAGCTCTGCGCCCATTGCTTTTACAATACCATCTAGCCATCACATCTTGGGCCGGCCCCTTCTTCTTTTGCCCTCCACCCTTCCCAGCATCAAGGCTTTCTCAAGCGAATCCTCTCTTCTCATTTGATGTCCAAAGTACTTTAGCTTCATCTTTACTATTTGACCTTCTAAGAAAAAGATAAATAAACTACTGGACTGGCGCTACATTGGCTTACAAAGTACTTGTAGCAACCTTAATCTTAGATACTAATTTTATTACTCCCTTAACTCCGAGCAGACATGATCCACTTAAAAATATATGTTTTAACTCCTGTCTTTCTTTCCTTTTTCCTTTTTTATTCTACTATGCTGGCCTTAATAACAATGTGATATAGGAAAAACTCCGGGTTTTTTCACCCAGGAAATGTGCGTGTGGAGCCGAAATGATCGTGGATCCGGGCTTCACGTCACTTGAAGTTTCAGCGACGGGTTCCTTCTTTGGGGCTGCAGACACGTGTCTTGCTCTCTCTCTCTGTGGTTTTTTTTTAACTCGCCTATTTCCCGGGCCTCCTGCCAAGGCCAAGGCCTGTCCAAAGGGGGGCGGGAGGGGGTGCAGGGAAGGCGACCGTGGGTCCAAACGCCGTCTTTCGGCGTGACGAGGGCCAGTGTTCAGGCGCCAAGGGCGTGGCGCAGCCTTCTCGCTGATTATTCACGACGGCGGGTGTCTCTTCCCCGTCTGGTGGGCGAGACGCGGCTTTAAAAGAGGAGGTGAGGCGAGCGGTGTCACCGAGAGTGTCTGGAGGTGGTTCCGCTGGGGGAGGGCCGGAGAGGCTCGAAGGGGGGGGTGTCAGGGTCCGCCCTGGACCCCCGATCCACCGTCTGGCTTGTGGGCGCGGGCAGACCAAGTCCTTCGCTGAGCTGGTGCCTAGTTCCTTTCCTTCTTAACCCGTCGAGTCCTCTCTTGACATTAAGGAGCCTCGGGAATAGCCTTCTGCCGCCCCTATCCAGTTAAAGGGGGGAGTTTGGGATGGGGAGGGGTCCGCCTTGAGCCCCTCGCCCGCCGGGGAAGTCCCGCGTCGCGTTTTCCGACGGCGCGCTTAAGATTCGAGTCGTGCGCCTTTGTCCACTCGTCTGAAGACGCGCGGGTTGAATGACAGCTCGGGTTCGCCTGCCTGAGCGGATCCCGGCCGACCCTCCCCAAGGCTGGGTCTTTTAAAAGAGCTCACACGACTGCCTCGCCCGCGGCTCGTGATTCAGACACCTTCGCTCATGAAGCCCTTAATAGCCGGATGAATTAAACGGCAATTAAAAGCGGGTGACACACGCTTCGGGCTGTCCCAGCCCGCTGGTTAAAGCTCGCCCTTCCTTCCTTCCTTCCCTTCCTTCCCTTCCTTCCATCCTTCCCTTCCTTCCTTCCTTCCCTTCCTTCCTTCCTTCCTTCTAACACTGATCTCAGTCCAGACACGAAGCCCTGGGCTTGCCCGGACTGAAACGAGTCCACGTCGTTTCCCAACTCGAGCCTCCGACAGTGTAAATCGAAATAAATTGCCCCGCAGATATATTTTTGTCGGGAAGCAGGAGTGGGTGTGTGTGTGTGTGGAGATGCCCTTTATATATTGCTCGCCTTTTCTCTTAACATATTAGTCGCGTTCAGCTTTATTTGTTATCTATATTAATCACCACCTTGTGAGTGTACTCTTCAAATTCTGTCGCCCTGTATGCATACAGCATCCAAGACATTTCAGAGACATTATAAGTCGGATATAAATTATTTTATTTTTGAAACACTGTTTTGAAAACCGCGGGTGATTTCATCCAGGTTGCCCGTTAAAAAAAGGCCGAGCCATGAGCCTGGACTTCACTTCCATCCAAGTAATTTTAAGGAAATCTAAGCGGGTTGTTAGAATTCAGAGAAAGGAATTCAACTACTACTCCAGTCCTCTGTTCTGGTCAGTTCGGGGGAGAAACTAAAAATAACAAAAAGAAGGGGGGAAAATACCTATTGGAAAGGAAGGTTGCCATTAATCTAGATTGTTTTGTGTCTTAGATCTAGTTCTCCCCCAATAATCTGCATCTAAAAAGGCCCCTTTGGAAAAGATCAGGTCCCACATTAGGGCAAATGTGGGGGGAATAAAGCTTTCTAAAAGAGTGAAGGGGAAAATGTATAAAAACGTTGAAAGAACCGACAGTTCCTTATTAGGCGAAGATACAATATTTATTCCTTGTCTCCTGGGATGAAGCTGCTCTATCTATTGTCCTCCCAGTTCTCGGTGCTGATGCTTAATTTTCAAAACTTCTATATTACCAAGGGACCTACGACATCAGCCAAAGAAATACCCAGCAAGTACAAAATCTGAGCCGGGGAGCTGCTTTTGTGCAGAGGGGAAAATTGTTCCTACAGGTTTTTAAAAGGCTGTACGATGGAAAAAAATGCTGGAGACTTATGTAGACACAACTGTAAAGCCTTTTGTGAGGTTTAGATAGAAATACGCTCTGAACCTATATATATATATTTATACATGACATATGTATATATATAGTACGTTTGAAGGAAACAAGAGACGGTTATGTGTTCTTCTTATTATTATTTTTAAATTATTGTCGGTTTGATGATCGGGTTGGTTCTTCTATTTCCTTTTAAATTTGGAGAAGGAATTTAATCCTGAGCCTCCTTCGGAGAACCCAAAATGTCAACTACCTTTCCAGGACTTGTCCACGATACGGAGGTATTTTTTTTGTATGTGCGTCTCTATGTGTGTGTGCGTGTGTGTGCGCCTATGCCTGTGTATGTGTGCGCTTGTGTGTGTGTGTGTGTGTGTGTTTGAGAAAGAGGGAAAGAGAGGGAGCGACCGTATGTGTACGGGTCGAGGGTTCCTGTGTGTAGTTGTTTCCATTTTTTGGTTAATCCACGTTGGACCGTTACGTTTAATTATAATCCGGCTTCAGAGAGAAACTCGAGAAGTAAAAGGCGAAAAATTCGTTATGACATCTGTCGTCCGGGGAAGGGGCGAACTCACCGCCGCAGTCAAACGATGGCTGGAACGAAAACAGGCTCATTGCCCGCATCAGGTCCTGCGTCGGAAGAGGGGCGACTGGTTTTATTCAGCCTAGGGAAAAGAGCGAGAGAGAGAGCCATGTGGGGAGATGGGGGTCCCACCGACTCCCACTCAGGTGGTTGGAAGGGGACCATGTTTTGGACGGAGATCTCCCCACCCCACCCCCGAGGAGGGATCAAGGCCAGTAGGGAGACCCGCCGAAAGGCACGGATCCGGCGGCCGGAGGAAAGCGGAGCGATTTTGAGACACCTGGCAGGATGGGATCAGCCCTTTTGCCTTCTTGGCTACCAAGTTGGAGTTGAATAGCGTTTGTGTTGGGCGACTTCGGGCGTCACTTCGGCAAAGAGCCCGGCAGCCACCAGACTGAAGTCGCAGGTTTCTTTCCAGGCGGTGGGGTGGATTTATTCGTTTTCATATGTAGGGTTTCTCTCCCCTGCCCTTTCTTTCTTTCTTTCTTTCTTTCTTTCTTTCTTTCTTTCTTTCTTTCTTTCTTTCTTTCTTTCTTTCTTTCTTTCTTTCTTTCTTTTCCCAACTACCAGCACAAACCTTCGTGGCACCAAAGTCAAGGAGTTTGGGGGAAAATTAGCCAGTGAGTCTTAAAATGAGAGAAGCTTTGAGGTTTGAGGACGTGAGAGTTGGGGTGGGGGGGGAGAGAGAGAGACGAGGCCCTAGGTGGGGTCAGGGTGTTGGCGAGCCGGACCCTTCCTCCATGAGCCCCTGGCAGCCTTGGGGTTACCTTCTCCCTTCTCCCTTTCAGATACGTCACGATGGGTCCAACAGCTACCGCTTGATGCAGTTGGGATGCCTGGAGTCCGTGGCCAACTCCTCCGTCGCCTACTCCTCCTCGTCACCCCTCGCTTACTCCACCACCGGCACTGAGTTCGCCTCCCCGTACTTCTCCACCAACCACCAGTACACCCCGCTGCACCACCAGTCCTTCCACTACGAGTTCCAGCACAGCCACCCGGCCGTCAACCCGGATGCCTACTCCTTGAACTCGCTCCACCACTCCCAGCAGTACTACCAGCAGATCCACCATGGCGAGCCCAGCGACTTCATCAACCTGCACAACGCCCGCGCCCTCAAGTCCTCCTGCCTGGACGAGCAGAGGCGGGAGCTGGGCTGCCTCGATGCCTACCGGCGCCACGACCTCTCCCTAATGAGCCATGGCTCCCAGTATGGCATGCATCCCGACCAGAGGCTTCTGCCAGGATCCAGCCTCGGGCTGGGCACCGCTGGAGCTGACGATTTGCAGGTAACCGGAGAGAACTCAAGTAGCTCTTTTTGGGGGGCAAAGGGAGAGAAACAGAAGACAGATCGCCGCCGACACCACCCCGACCCCTTCCACCTCTCCACTCCCCCCCCCAGCAACCCAGGTCTCCCAGTCCTCACCACCACCACCACCACCATAAAGCTTTCCGACCCCACCACACTCTTCACACCGACCAAGGTCTTCGCCTTATGTGGGCTGGCAGTAACTCCAGCCTTAGGCCAGGCCTAAAGTTAGCTCCCCCGGCCCCCAAGACAAGTCGGTTCTTCCAGGCCTCCTTTCTCCTCTGCCAATCTTCCGACAGGAACCACATAGGCAGACATCTCTCTTCTCTAACCCTAACGCACAGATAAAACTGCCAAAATGTCTGTAGCCCTGATCTCAATATTGTGGATCCTGGCGCGTTCCTAGAGCTGACATTAGCAGAGGAGAAGCAATGAATGCATGATGTGTGTGTGTGTGTGTGTAAAAATATATCTAAATTTTATACCGTGCATTCTGTGCCCCCTTTATCCTATCCAATGGTGCACTTCATTTCAATACAATACACTTTAGGCTTCTGACCTTCTGTATCTCCACTTTCTTCACTCCCTGCCTCAACCCACACAATTGTTTAATGTCTGTTAACTCATGCAGTTGGAGTTTTTTAAACTGGAGTCAACGTGTGTTGGTTATTTTATGTGCTTGTCACCAGGGTAGATGGGGTACACAGAAAGAGCCTCCTCGAAGATTGGGGTGTTTGTTTGTTTGTTTTTTGACCCACAATCGGGCGTACCCTGGTAACGGCAACCATGTGGTGCTGGCTAATCTTTCTCACTCTGGGTCAGGCAAGAGGATCTGCAGAATGAACTCCCCAAAAGGTGGCTTCGTTTTGACAGCTTGACGTCTGCCCTAGACACGGAAGGAGAAGAAGACATGGGGAGAGGGAACGGCCACAGCAGCGGTGGGGAGAAAGCCAGAAATCTTATTAAGAGGCTTGGGAAATGTCTCCAGGCAGATACATTGGACCGGGCTTGGATTATATTCCCAAAGTTTTTATTTGGTTTCATGGTGGCTTTCTCCACTGAAACATAGACGTTGAGACCATCATTTCTTTTTGTTAAAAAATTGGATTTATTTATTTTTAGGTGTGTGTGTGTGAGAGAGAGAGAGAGAGACAGAGACAGAGAGAGAGAGAACTCTCTTAGCCTGAAGAAGACTGTGGGTGTGTTTTGCCTATATCCCTGTGTTCATCCGTTGGCCAAAGGGGAGGCCCTCTCATGGGCATGCGGGATCTACACAACAATAAAATAATTTGTGGCCATGGAAAACAGCTCCTTTAAACCTGACTTCCTGCATTGAAATCCACTCAATAATTTTCTACGCTTCTGTCTCTCTTGCCACCCTTTCCATTTGCAACAAGGCTTCCCCTTATGGTCTTCTCCCCCCCACACACACACACCCAAATCTGCCATTCATGCTTTAGCTTCACTAAGACCTATTTACTCCCTTTGCTTTTTAACCACCACGTCTGCTGCTGATTCCCCCTTCTTTTTCTAAGCTGTACACTTTTCCCCTCATGGCAGGCACAAAGCCTTGTATATTCTCTCTCTCTCTCTCTCTCTCTCTAAAAGGAGGGATTAGAGACGTTTGCAAGGCAACACACAATGCCTAAATCCTGTGCAAAAAGGCACCATAGTTTATCCAATTTTCGACTTAGTGCCATTCAACTGGTCACTTATGCGATGTCATCCGACCAAACAACGTGTTTCTCACTCGCCCCCCCCCCCCAATTCCCCTTGCTAAGACCTCGAGGGCCAGGTTCATTATTTCGCCATCATATCATAGCAATTAATCCATTTTGGTTTTTATTTAAAGAGGGGAGGAAAGGAAAATCCACTTTCCTTTTGTTGTTGTTGCCTTTAGGAGGGGTTTTTTTTTAAAGAAACAAAACACCACAATCACAAAAATAGAAAATTAAACAGAATATTTCTATGATCTAGGATTGTACGCGATGAATTTTGTGTAATCACCATACACATGTTCTTTTCTTTGGAAGGCTGTTATGTCGTCATACCTCCCCCTTCTTTTTCTTACGCTTGCTTGCTTTTTTTTTGCGGGGGGAGTTTCAATTGTGAGATATAAAAAGGGAGGCGGTTCACTACCTGCGAACTTGCCTGGAGTTGCTTAATTTTTCTAAAGCCAGGTTTGGGATTTAAAAGTATCATTTCTAGGTTACACATGCATACATATACATTCACACACATATATACACACACATATATAATGGTCTTCCCGTTCTTGTTTCTTGAGGGAGCGCCTTTGCCTCGCCCCTCTCCACTTTATTCATCAACATATGCCTCATTTCTGATGCAACAAATGTAAATATACTTTCTTTCCCCTGCTCAGAATGTTAAGTAAAAGTCCAATAGTTTGGGAGGCTGTTTAAGTCAGCCTAACAGATGTAAGGAGTCTTGGAGCCGGAGAAGACATCTTTGAGTCGCCTAAAAAGATTTTCCACGGCCAACAAAGGAAACTGTCACACCTTTTCCCGTCATCGCTTTAATTTATGCGCAGTCGCCCCGGTTTTGTCCATATTGATTTCATAATCACTTTAAGGCAGAACACTTAAAACTCAAAAGAGGCCCTAGGAAAGGGATTTCTAGAGGAGCATCAATGTGGCGAATGTGTGTATGGAGGGGACAGGACTGTAAGGGCTGGATTTCTTTTCTTCTTCTTTTTTTAGCGTTTTCTTTTATTATTATTATTATTATGCGCCGACTCTTTCTCCTCTTGTGCTTAACTCTTCACGGGCTGTTGGGTAGGTTAACCTCCTTTAGAGGCTTCTTTCATGTCTAATACCTCGTTTGTTTGCAAAGGAAAGTGCGTCTCTTAACACATTTCCACTGGACAAAAGGATTTCGGGGGTGCGTTGGGGAGGAAAATGCACGCACACAGAAGGGGGGAAGAACTCTTTTGACTGTGAGAGAGCCCTTGTTGGCCCAGCTTCTTTCGAAAAGGGGGATCCGCTTGCCACTTGGTCGAGGAGCGCGTTTGCCTTTGCTCTGGAGAGGGAGCAAGGGACCTCCCGTTGAAGAGGAGAACCGGCATTGTAAGCGTTTCCGCACACAGCGACATCCTGAAAAGGTTTCTGGGGCAGGGACCCCATCCACCGTTGCCTTTGTCCACACCACCATTGCTGAGGGGTGTTTAATTTTTCTATGTATGTCAAAAATAGCGTGCCACATGGCACACATGCAAGAGGCATATACGGCCGAATGGAAAACCTCTCGCTTAATGAGGTCCATATGCTTCACATTTACCTTTACCTGCTTTTCAGATGATGATGGAAGTACAGGCATAATCACCATCACCATCACCATCACCATCACCATCACCATCACCATCACCATCACCATCACCATCACCATCACCATCACATCAACATCACATCAACATCAACATCAACATCAACATCAACATCAACATCAACATCAACATCAACATCAACATCATCTTCTTCTTCTTCTTCTTCTTCTTCTTCTTCTTCTTCTTCTTCTTCTTCTTCTTCTTCTTCTTCTTCTTCTTCTTCTTCTTCTTCTTCTTCTTCTTCTTCTTCTTCTTCTTCTTCCCCTGTCCGCCCTTGGCCAAATAATGTTTTGGGGAAAAAACCCTCCCCCCGTTTTACCCTTGTTGCTATTGTGTTATTTTTTAACCACAATCGGACGTACCTTGGGAACAACCACCTTGTGTTGCTGCCTAATCTTTCTCACACTAGACCGGGCGAAAGGAACTGCAGAACGAAGTCGCCGAAAAGGTGGCTTCGTTTTGGCCATTTCATATCTGGCCTAGACACGGAAGAAGAAGAACCCGTGTTGCTGTTGTTTGGTTTATCCCTGCTGGCTACCTTCCCTTTTGTTTGCCTGACAAACAAGCCACACACAATCCTCCCCCACCCCACCCCAGAAAAGAGCACCCTGTCTCAGACTAGAAAGGAGTTACTTGTTGGGGGGGGGGGCAGAATACTCTTCCGGGGTGCTGAAATGTCCAGGCCCTTTTAACGCAGTTTGGCGAGAGAGGTGTTTCTGACCGTTCCAATTTTAAAATAGCCTTTTCTGCCGCTTAATTCTACCTGTGTCTGATTTTGTTTTTATTCTCTTTATTCAAGGGCTCAGTGGAGGCCCAATGCGGGCTCGTGTTGAACGGCCAAGGTGGGGTGATAAGGAGAGGTAAGCAAGTTTGCAACCCATAAGTGGGTTGGTGTTTTTTTTTCTTATCCTGCCAAAAGATAAGGAATGTGTTCTGAAGTTCTGGCTATGAAACATTCATTGTGCGTTAATCGATTATTCTCGATATTGCGGTGGTGGGGTGGAGTGGTTCTGAAATGAACGGGGCTCTGTCTTTCTTTTGTATTCCTGTAATTCTCCCTCCACATCACACCAGCAACCCAGAAGAATGGTGTAAGAAAGTACAGGCACCTAACCGAGGCGAGCGTTTAAACCTTATAACACTTGTTGAGCAGTTTTGGGCAGCCCTTTGTTAATTGAGAAATAACGTGTTTAGTGGGACGTTCAGAAACGAAAAACAACCCTAACTTTCAACTTCTGGTGGAGTACCCAGAAAGAGCCTCCTCGAAGACTGTGGTATTTTTGAACCACCATTGGATGTACCCTGGCAATGGCAACCTTATGTTGCCGGCTAATCTTTCTCACACTAGGTGAGGAAAGGAAATGCAGAATAAACTCACCAAAAGGTGCCTTCATTTTTGGCAGTTTCATGTCTGGCCAAGACATGGAATAATAATAACAACAATAAGAAACTTCTGGTGATCTTGCAGTATTCTTTTATCATCTGCTTTTCTGGTTCCACCATTTGTAAATATTGCATAAACTGAGCAGCTCCCCTTTCTATGGGAATAATTTCACAGAGTAAGTAATTAAAAAAAATATTCAGTGACAGTTTGCCAAGAGTGCTTTCAAAGAGAAAGTTGGCCTTTGGAAATAAACAAATAAACATAAAATCTAACTGTCTATGGCAATGTTGGAGAAGTTAGAGGCCTGCAGAGATGAAGAAGTGTCACGGGCCATAGAAACTAACTTTCTGATCCTGAACACATTGGGAAAATATTATGGCAGATGAGATAGATAGGTTGTATCCTAATGCGAATCAGAACTCTTTGGGATTGTAGAGACAAAATCCAGCTCTTAGCTAGGCCCGCTTCCTGTGTTACTAGCCAAGCTGGTCATAAAACAACACAACAAATATGCTGAAGAACAATATTTTAGAAGAACAATATTTTATTTCAATTTCCAGTCTAGTCCCACCTACCGCTGTTCAGATGTGGGATAGAATTTATGTTGTGCTGATGGTTTCTTCTTCTGTGTCTAGGCCAGACGTGAAACTGCCAAAACGAAGGCATCCTTTGGTGAGTTCATTCTGCAGTTCCTTTTGCCTGACCTAGTGTGAGAAAGATTAGTCTGGTTGTGGTTAAAAAATACTACAATCTTCGAGGAGGCTTTTTCTGTGTGCCCCGGGGCTTAGGGCCTTATGATTACCACTGAAGAAATTTTGGATACAGAGAGAGGATATGACTTTTTGAAAGGAAAAAAAATTAGAAGCATTGAGTTAGTATTTTATTGGAGAGATCCCCGGGCAATCCCATCGACGTGGTCTAATGATCCACATCAATTTCCTGGGAGTAAATTTGGTTGAAAATAATAAGGTCCCTTCCAAGTAAGCTAAAGCGTTTGAATCAAAGTAAGTGGAGATAAAGGACTCTTTATTGCCCAAATGCTTCCTAGCCATTTTGGATCAACAGGGCACTAATTTCAGCTATAATTTAGTGTTCCGTTTCCCCGCCAGGATCATTGTAATGACCTTAATTTATCCTTAGTTATACTTCCAAAATGAAGCAGCCACAATGGATAAGGGAGGGCCATTTATTTCCCCTTTAGTTCTGCGCTACGGAAATAAAAACACAGCCATAAGAAATCACTTGTACCATGAAATTCTGGAAGAAAGGGACCGTGGCATCCCAAGACAAAATATGCCCATAGCAAAAACGTTTTACACCAGTCCGACTGCGGACCTGAAATCGGATATCGCCAGTTCTGGAAGGTGCTGCTTATGTGGTGCTGAACGGACAGCTCCATAACCAATGCGTTTCCTTCTTCTCTGGCGGTGTGAATCGCAGAATGCCTGGGGTTGGCTCCCCCGACAGGTTCTATTGACAATGTGGAGAATTGGGCTTTATCATATCTTTTTAGTCCGCGGTCCTTCATGGAAGCAAAGACCATGGGAAGGCATGGGGTGGACTTAGGAATAAGCGAATGGGCTGACTTTTGCATCCCACCTGCCTTGGCCTTTTAGCTAGTAGAATCCGGGAAACTGTGAAAGATAATAGCAACCTAACCCAGAACTTCCTGGTTTCCTTTAATTGCAAAATCCTTGGTCTCCTCATCGTTTATACAAAGCTGCAAGGTGGCTGTTTGTTGTTGTTTGGGTTTCAGTTGTTATATGGTTTCTTGGGCGCCTTCCATGAATATTCATTCATTCATTCATTCATTAGACTTCTGCCATGAGGTCTCACTCTTAAGTCTGACGAAGTGGGCTGGATCCACGAAAGCTAACATTAAACTACAGGGGTTAGTCTTTAAGGTGCCCCAACATGTTGTTGTTTTTTTGTCTTTTGTTGTTGTTGCTGTTGTTTTATTTTGCTTACCCTCTGATATTCCACGAATATGTATCGCTGCTGTCGCTTAGTTAGACAGAACGGTAACTTGAGGAGAGAGGGAGAGTAAAAGAGAATAATTTAAAAGGCGTCTGATTCCAAGCTGGAAATGTGGCATTGTTTCTCTGGAATAAGTCCACGTGAGCTAGGGGAACAATACCTTACGCTTGCTCTTTCCATTCCGAGAATTTTCCCTCCCTCACCACCGGAGGGAGTTTATTTTGGTATTAATAATAAACAAGGACTTTCGGATGGAGGACTGGATCATTACTGAAGAGGAAGAAAGGCTGGCTTTCCATCAATGGGGAAAGTGCTTCTGTACTGCTTGACTGGACTCTAATCTCCCTTCTGAAGGAGGATTCCTCCTGCCCGACTTTTATCGAGTCCTTCCTATCTAGTTGATACCGTTCCCCTCACAGCTCGTTTCTGATAAGAAACTTTCAATTACCTGAGCGACTGGTAGTGCTATAGAAAGACTCCTCTTTCTCTCCCCCTCCTCCTTTTTTCCAAAGCCCACCGCGTTATTCAAGGATTTAAAGATTGGTGCTGAAAGAAATCCAGCGGTGAAAATGTAAGGATGTTTTTCCCCTCGCTAATCTTCAGAGCTGAGCAGCTCCAGATATGCCCAACCATCCATCCCTTAGTGAAATAGGGCAGATTTATCAAAGAAAAACCGATACCTTTTAAATGTATACTCAGAGCACACAATAAATATTTTGTATGACTTTTAAAAATTTTAAAAATACTAACAGTAAGCCAATCGCCACATTCCTAAGCATTAAAGACTCTTCGCTCTCTGTCAATCAGGGCCCCACTTAAAAATACTGCTTATTCCGGATTCTGTAATAGTTTTATAATCTTGTGCCTTGAACGGGCCCCAGGAGGTGTTCTAAGGAACGGAGAAAGGACAGAAGAGTGGAAAGTCTGAAAGGAAGATAGGAAGATAAATGAAGGCATAGGAAAGGGAGGAAGAGAAAGAGATTGTGTAGGAGGAAAAAGGGACTGCAGTGGCTTAGTGGTTAAGACGCTGAACTTGATAACTGGAAGGTCGACAGGTCAGCAGTTCAAGACCCGAGTGCTGCAAGACAGAGTGAGCTCCCATCTCTGGCCCAGCTTCTGCCAACCTAGCAGTTCGGAAGCAAGAAATTGTAAGTAGATAAACAGGTACCATTTCAGTGGCTTTGCAGGAGCACAACAAGCGTGTCCAGATGTTAAAGGAAAAAACCATCGACCTCCTCCTGGGCAGGAGAAAACCTTCATCCTGAGTCTTCCTCCTCCTCCTCCCCAAGAAGCAGCCTCTTTCTTGACCTCCTCCTTCCCGATCCCAGCTGAGACGTCGTGGGTTCGGTGCCTGTGCGCTTCTTAATGAGGCTTGGGAGACAATGGCCCTTTTCCCTTCCTGGGTGTGTTGGCGTGCGTAACACAGAGCGAGCGAGCCGAGGGGGTCAGGGCGGCAGGGCTGAGATGCCGGGCGAGGTAATTACCAGCCAGAGCCAATATTTGCCACGGATTGCGTGGCCGAGCTCCCACCGCTATCACTTCCAGTTAATGGTGTGCAGGATTTCGCCCCGAGCCTCGCTCCTCGCACCATCACAACCAATAATCTTTACTTTGCCTACTGCGAGCGTATCGATAGCTTCTCTCGCCTCGGGCGCCTGCTTTGATATGGTAATCTTTCAGAGGGCCCAAATTCTGCAGAGATCATATTAATGTTGTTCATACAGACGAGCGCAGCTTTCGCCTTTTTAAAAAAAGTTGAATATTCAGATCGAACCCTTTCAAAAGACATCACTGGCACAGGGAGGAACTTTCTATTTACAGGAATTGTCTGCGATTTTTAATCATGAAAGGGGGGGGGGAAGCATCCTTCCCTCTCTCTCTGCCCCCACCCGCCATTTCCCCACCCAGATGCTTCCTCTCCCTCCTTGTTCTTCTCTTTCGTTCATTAGATACTTATTTTCTATTTCAAGAACTCGTCTCTAATTAACAGTCTGGAATCTTCTTGATTATCACTATGTTTTGCTCTGTTTTGTCAACCTAGCAGAACTGCAGACCTAGCCGTTCTAAAGCAAGAAATTGCAAGTAGATAAATAGGTACCGCTTCAGTGGGAAGGTAAAAGCTTTGGTGTTTAGTCATGTCTGCCATGACTAATAATGGAGCAGGCAAATAAAGGATCAGAAGCTTCCCTGCTAAAGAAAAATTGAGAAGGTGGGAAGATAAACAGCGTTCAGTGCGCTCCGGTGTCTAGTCATGCCTGCCACATGACCATGGAAACGTCTGCAGAAGCAGACAGTGCTGGCTCTTCAGCTTTGAAACAGGGATGAGCACTGACCCCTAGAGTCAGATACGACTGGCTTTAGAGCAAGGGAAACCTTTACCTTTACTATAAACGGGGTGGGGAGTGAAAGAAAGGAAAAGAGAAAGGCAACGTAGTGACCCAGCCCTCCTGTGTCGTTGTATAAAATGGCAAACTCCAAAAAAAAAAAAAAGGAAGAAAAAAGGAGAAGAAAGGAGAAGAAAAAGAAAGAATGCAAGCGCTCGGCTCTTGTCTCGCTTTGTGATCATCCATCTTTCTCTGCCCCAGGCTAATTTCAGAAGCTTAAATACTGCTATCGCCTCTGGGCCATGAAGAGAAAAAGGGGGACTGGGCTATCGGCAATCTCTCTTTCTCGATTGCCCTTGGCAACGTAAAATACAAACTACTTTGAATCAAAACATTTTTGGGGAATTAATATGATCTGAACTCTTCCCGTTTTAAGAGATCTTGAGTTTGTCAAATCGCTTAGAGGTGACTGACATGAGAAGGCTGAGGCGTTAATGCCGAGCTAGGAACATTGTCAGATCTTATTTGATTAAAATAAAATAAAAATAAAAGGCTTTTAAAAAGCCTCAGCACCAGTCACCAAAAAAGCGGCTCAGCCAATGAAACCGCACGGCAGACGCGCCTCTTCACTGCCTCCTGCCTTTTATGTGTTTACTTAAGGCACTGCCTATCACTCGCATTCCCGGGTTTGATCGTGGGCCTTTGATGTGAAATTTTAATTTGAGGTACTTAATGATGAAAATGGAGCCTAATGACTCATTCATTCGATGAGGATCCGGGAGTAGGGTGGTGGAAAGAAAAGTGAGGGTTTTTTAAAATATGGGGCGGAGTGAGGCTCCGAGGAGGGGACCTTCGAAGACCAAACATTTAATTTTAATTTATTTATGTACTTATTTTTAAAAAAGACAATTCCAAGTATTATTTATATGGTGATCACGGCAGAATATTACGAGAAGGCATATGCCATGTTCGAAAAGTCTCTGTTCGAGCTGTGTGTACGGAACAGAGAATTGGGGCGAGAATCCAAATGAGAAGGACTCTGCTCCTGTAAACGGCGGATGCCTAAAGAAAAGGGAAACGCTAAGGGAAATTCGTGGGCATTTGCAGCAGAGCAATACAAGAAAAAGACTCGTGGTGGTAGAGAACACAATCTCTTTCTGTCATATTTATATGCTTATTACTTAAATAATTTGGTGTAGACTCCGTCAGAGTAAGTAACCCTGGTTTAGGAGTATGTCCCACGGAATTCTTGGGACTGTAGTGGCTTAGTGGTTAAGACGCTGAACTTGACGACTGGAAGGTTGGCAGGTCAGCAGTTCAAGGTCAGCAGTTTGATTCCCGAGTACTGCAGGATGGAATGAGCTCCCGTCTCTGTCCCAGCTCCTGCCAACCTAGCAGTTCGAAAGCAAGAAATTGCAAGTAGATAAACAGGGACCACTTCAGTGGGATGGTAACAGCATTCCGTTCGCCCTGGTGTTTAGTCATGCCTGCCACATGACCACGGAAACGTCTGCAGACATAGACAGTGCTCATGGCTCTTGGGCTATAAACGGAGATGAGCACCGCACCCTAGAGTCAGACACGACTGGCTGTTGAGCAAGGGAGTCCTTTACCTTCAACCCACAGAACCCCGGGGGTTATCATTCTAAACAAAGCAACAGAATCGGATTTCAAAAAGCAGAACGGACGTTTCAGTCTATCAAGGCGCAATTGTTTCATGGCTCATCGACGTCCCGCTCTATTCAGCCGTCAGTCATAACAACATTCTTGCAATGTAGGCAGACGTCATAGAGGTCGCCGTGTGCAAGACGCGGATGTCAGGTTTGAGAGACAGATCCAGCGGTTGACCTACAAGGCTCTGGTTTACTTTTGTGCCTGTAGTAACCAGATCCTAAGAATGATTCTTCAGAAGCCCAAAGACCATCCTAGGACTCTGATCCCAACGAGAGAACCCGATTGCCTCTGCTTCATATACGAGGCCGTCTCGAACAGTTCCTGGGAAGGAAGGAAGGAAAGGAAGGAAGGAAGGAAAGGAAGGAAGGAAGGAAGGAAGGAAGGAAGGAAGGAAGGAAGGAAGGAAGGAAGGAAGGAAGGAAGGAAAGGAAGAAAGGAAGGAAGGAAGGATGGAAGGAAGGAAGGAAGGAAAGGAAGGGAGGGAGGGAGGAAATAGGCCTTGGCTGCTTGAACATATGTAACTCTCCTTAAACACCTTTATTTATTCTATTTCTTTGGCCCGCGAAAGCTCACATTTAAATACAGGAGTTAGTCTTTAAGTTGTCACAACTTTTTCTGTCTTTTTTGCTGTTTTGATTACTCTCTGATATTTCTTTGTGTTTCTCTTAGGCGGGATTTTATTGTTTTCTCCCCCCCCCCTTCAGTTTCGGATCCCTCTCATAAAAGTGCCACACAGTCCACCCTCTCAATGCTCTCGCTCTCGCTCTGTCGTGTGCCAAGATAGCTCCAAGAGAGCGATTGCGATTCTTCAGCCACGGGGTTGTTTTTGTTCGTTGGTTTTAATTTTATTTTTGGAGCCATTTCGCGATGTTTTTAGAAGACTTTCCTCTCTACGGCCCAGCCTTGTCCTCTGGGTTCCACCTCGGTCGGGCGCTGTCCATCCGGTCTCCCTTCCCGCTTTCCTGTCCCTGGAAGCGACAGCCACCGGTGGGGGGGGGGGGATTCCTTCGGCTTTTCTCCCCCTAGAAAACTCCCTAGAAAACCTTCCACCATTTCCCTTCCCGGCCCTTGGATCTTCCCCGGTCATGGGCAACGCGAACATCCCGAATCGGACCTCAAGGAAAGCCCGACAAAGTTGACGACGAGGCTGCTGCGTCCGGAAGAGTTGGTCTCTTTATCAGCCTCGCCATGAAAGACATTGGGGGGGGGGGAGACCCTGAAATCACCCCCTTTGCCACCCCGTCGGGGTTCGATTCCCGAGTACTGCACGACAGAGTGAGCTCCCGTCTCTTGTCCCAACCTAGCACCTCGAGAGCAAAAAAATTGCAAGTAGATAAATAGGGAATGCTTCAGTGGGAAGGTAAACAGCGTCCCGTGCGCTCCGGTGTCTAGTCATGCCTGCTACATGTCCACGCGGAAACGTCTGCAGACACATACAGCGCTGGCTCTTCGTCTAAAAATGAGCACTGAACCCTAGAGTCGGATACGACTGGCTTTCGAGCAAGGGTGACCTTGACCTTTACACCTCTGTGTGTGTGTGTGTGTGTGTGTGTGTGTGTTGGCTTCCCTTCTTTCTCGCCAACCCTCCTCTGCCCACCATCCTCACATTCCCTTCCCTCCCCGCTCTTCCACTCCTATCTGATCCCGATAATCCTATAATACGTATAATTTGCTTTTAATGCATCATCATTAACGTTGGCTCGCTCTCTTCTTTCGTTTTTCTTCCCCCCGCCAGAAAGCAATTTGAGTCCCATTAAAAAGCTTTAATGCGCTTGTTTAATTAATAGCTCCAGCCGAGCCCATTTCAAATGGAGTCACAACAATCAAGGCCGGGTTGGGGGGTGGGGGGAGACGGGTGGCAGAAAAGAGAGACGGGCTATATGGGGGGGGGGGAGAAGCGGGGGCGGCCAGTTCAGAAGGGAAGCGGCGCTAATCTGCTCTGGCCGCCCTGGCCGAGGTGAGTTGGCAGAGGGAGAGTGCAGCTGGAGGCGGCAGAGGCGAAGGCTTGGCTTGGCGGAGAGATTAGCAGGCGAGGGTCGCGACAGTTGTGTCCCCCTTGCTTGGGACCCGTTTCTCACAGGAACCTCTCCGGCCGGCCAGACCCACCGTTCAGGCTGGGGGGCCCTTTTCCGACGCCCCCCCCCCCGCCATACATTGGAACAATAAATAAACACGCCAGACACGATTGGTTTCAGGAAGAGCCGAGGCCAGATCCTGTTTTCTGTAGGAACCTGGATCGGGTCTGAAGTGAACTGGTTCCCAAGAGATTGCCAGCGCCGGGAGGACCATCTGGCCAGGCGACCGGAGTCCAGCGCCTTTCCTGCTTGGGTTGTGGGAGCAGGGCCATAACCAGGATTCTAGATGTGGGTAGGCGAATTTTTTTTCAGGATGGGCAACAATGTCATATATATAAGCAGATGATACTATCCTAATGGCAGAAAGGGAGGAAGTCCTAAAGAAGCTCTTGCTTAGGTTGAAAAAAGTGTGCAAAAGCTGGCTTGAGACTCAATATCAAGAAAACCAAGATAATGGCAACAGGCCCTATCAGTCCCTGGAATATAGATGGGGAAGAAGTAGAAGCAGTGATAGACTTTACATTCTTAGGATCCAAGATCACTGCAGATGGAGATGAAATAAAAAGGTGACTGATTCTTGGGAGGCAAGCTATGAGAAACCTGGGGAACATAGTGAAAAGTAGAGACATCACATTGAAAACAAAACTTCACATAGTCAAAGCAATGGTATTCCCGGTGGTAATGTATGGTTGTGAGAACTGGACCATAAGGAAAGCTGAGCGCAGAAGAATAGATGCCTTTGAAATGTGGTGTTGGAGGAGAGTTTTGAGAGTCCCCTGGACAGCAAGGAGAACAAATAGGTCAATCTTAGAAGAAATCACCCCTGTCTGCTCCTTAGAAGGTCAAATAGTAAAGATGAAGCTAAAATACTTCGGACATCAAATGAAAAGCGTGGATTCACTTGAGAAAGCCTTGATGCTGGGAAAGGTGGAGGGCAAGAGAAAGGGGCAGCAGAGAATGAGACGGTTGGATGGTATTTTAGACACAATGGGCACAGAGCGTGGGTTGAGGAGGATGGTGGAAGACAGAGGTGCCTGGTGGGCAATGGTCCATGGGGTGGCAAAGGGTCAAAATCAACTGTGCAACTGAACAATAACAAAAACTTCTAACTCAGCGTTGGTGAAGCCCACCCTGACCACCCCCTGGCTACAGTCCTGTGTGGGAGCAGGTTTTACCCCAATATTCTGGCAAGACTAGTTGGCCTGGATTGTCCTTAAGGTCACTGTTTGGTCCAAAAGGGTCATGGGGTCTCTGCCGCTACAAATCCCAAAGAATTCTGTTCCCTTCTGAAGAGTCAGAGCAGACCCATACACATTAAAGTCCCACTGAAAAAATAACCAGCAAGGGCACAATGCGCATTGTGTGTTCAAAAGCAAGGCCTAGAATTTTAATGGAACACATTCCCCTGTCCATATGTACAGGATTACAGTTTTAAACCCATTGGTTACTATAGGGCAGAAGAGATAGCCGTTGTTGTAAAAAGTGCCATCAAGTCATCTCCAACGAATGGCAACCCTATGAATGAGCCAGCTGCAAAATATCCTGTCCTCGTCAGCCCTGCTCAACAATTGCAAACTCAAGCTTATGGTTTCTTTTAGTGAATGAACCCATCCTGTAATTCAGGGGTTCTCAATGTTTTTCCATTACCGGCCAGACCATGCCCCCTCAGACAGCTGAGTGGGCCAGACTGATGGTCCCCCCCCCTCTGGGCCATAAATGTTGCTGTAAAACATGTCCATGGCTGTCGTAAATGCATTTATGATGGCTGACGACTCATCTACGGCTGTAATAAATGTGTTTACAAAGGCTGCAGACTCATTTATGGCTGTTCGTAAATGAGCTTACTGATCTGTAAATGAGTCCATCGCTGATTCTGGGGGCAGGGGTGGGGGTGGCTGGAGCAAGGTCAGAGGCTGGATTATTTGGTGCTGTTGGCCAGATCTGGCCCACAGGCCGTAGGTTGGAAACCCCTGCTGTAATTGTTCCTCTTCTTTTCCTGCTAACCTCCACCCTTCCCAGCATTATTGTTTTTCTAGAAAATCTTGCTTTCTCACAATGTGTCCAAAATAGAATGAGCTCATTATCATCATTTCTGGCTCCAGAGGCAGTTCAGACTTAATTTGATATAGAATCCACTTGTTTGTTTTTCTAAGAAAGCACTTCTTCAGCACCACAATTCAGTTGAATCCAATTTTTCCTGTAAGTTTTCTTTACTGTCCAGCTTTCACACCTGCAAGTTGGGAATACAAAAATATAGATGTTCTTGACCTACATCTCCAGTGATATATATCCTAGCGTGTGATGATACTTTCTAATTCCTTTATTGCTTCTCTTCTGAGTCTCGGTGTTCTTCTGATTTCTTGGCTGTGTTTCTCATTGGTAATTGAAACAAGATATACCAACCCTTTCATTATTTCATTTTTCTCATTGTCAATATTCAAGATCTTCTATAGTCATAACGTTTGTCCTCTGAATGTCCAACTGCAGTTCTGCTTTGGTACTTTCTTCTTTCACTTAACCACACAAATTTCCATTTCCAGGGATTGGCAGCACGTTTAGCAGATGCGTTTATTTTTCTCCTTTCCTGTGTAGATAGGATCGATATAAAAATGTAATTTCATCTTCTCTAGCATTGGTAGTTGAAGCACCTGAAAGACGGTTATGTTGATAGATTTTCCATAAGTCTGATTGACATTATTTAGTAATAATGACTTGTTGCCCTTAGCTGTCTATGCTACATCTTGTCTCAGTATTATTGCCCCTCCATTTCCACTGAGTTTGTCATTTTGAGAGTAGAATACTTTGTAGTTGTCCAGTTGAAAATATCCCATTCCAGTCCACTTTAGTTCACTGACACCAAACAATGCAATGTTTTTATGTTCCATTTCTTGCTTTACCTTGATGAATACTTCTCATGTTCCACATCCCGATTATATATGTTGTGCAGCATGGAGCTTTCCTTTCACTTCTATGCACTTCACCCACTAGTTGTGACGTTAGTGACTGAACTATTTGTACCTTCAGGTCAAGTGAAGAAGAGGTGGTGGGACAGGAATGAAGCACAGATGCCATTGCTGAAAGTGTCTGGCTGAGCCTCCTCCCCTTCTTCTATCTGTCATTTGGAAATGTTTCTTCCACCTGTTATACCACAAAGATCTTCTGTGATGCTATGTGGAAAGAAAGAAATCCCACAGAGATCAGTGAGCAATTTTCCTATGTGGTGAGGCTTAGAGCCCTAGATATTACTTCTTGATATCTGTTCCTTGATATTATGTCGATGGTGATTCCAGAATATATATTTTTTCAACATTTCAGCACAATTTCCTATTGTGGTTATTATTATTATTATTATTATTATTTCAAATTTATACGGTTGTTCTTGTCATGTACAATCAAGATACACTGGATTATGACAATCCAAATAATAATAATAATAATTTCATGCCAGAAATTATTCTGGGTTGAAAGGATTTTTTCTGGAGAAACTCTGCTCAGGGGACACACGAATGAGGCTCCTTATTTGGTTATATGAAATACAATGGTCATCACAGTGACATAGCCAGGTACTTTAAAGTTAACTTGATGCCATCCAGGAAAAAGATTAAAATATCTGCTTGCATACTTTGTTGGGTAAGTGTCAGAATAAGTGTTGGATTTATTCTGTTGGAGGTGCAAATCAATATATGCCCATTATTGGTGAAGGTATAATGTTCTTTAGAATTTAAGGTCTGAAAGTTGAAACATCTCCATCGCTGAGTCTTGATACTTCCAGGGGATCTACCAGCAAGAGATCTTAGGTTTTGACCCAAACTTTTCTTGCATGATCAATAAGTCATTACCAATCATGGAAGGCATCATCTTTGGAAATGTTACTTCTACTTCTTTCTTCCTCCCCTCCCCAATCTGACTATTTCCTTCCATCAGAATGGCTTTTCAGAGAAAATAGTAGGGACTCTGGGGAAATCCCATTTCATGAATGAAAATATGTCTATCCATCTTCATTACTAAGTCTAGAGTGCATTTAGTATACTAGATAATCCAGCCTTTCGTGATGACCATTGATAAGTCTAGACTACGGCCCAGCAAACTTGGCTCTCCAGGTGTTCTTGGACTTCAATTAACAGAAGCCCAGGTCAGTGCACATGTTGATCAGGGCTTCTGGGAATTGTAGTCCAAGAACACCTGGAGAGCCATGTTTCCTGACCCCTGGGATTCTAGACCAGGGGTGGGGAATCTTTTCCTCTTTGAAGGCTGCATGTACTTAATAATTTTAAATAACCCTAATTTTAACATTACAAAAATAAAATAAAAGTATAAAAGACTAACAAAAATGTATTATTTTTTTAAAAAAAGGATTTGCTCTATAATATGTGGATTTAGGCAAACAGCCACACTTAAAGGACCTAGAAGGTTGCATGTGATCTTAAGGCCATGGGTTACCCATCCCTGTTCTACTCTGCTTAGATATGCTATCACTTGAAGCTCACCTGTGCACACTAGGTATAGCAATTTACCCTTGGTACTGCACTTTTTTCTTGATGTTATACCAAGAGACTGAGAATCAGTGTGGATTAATGTATTGGGTGTCAGACTTGGATTTAGGAGATCTGGTTTCAAACCCCAGTTTATGTCTCAAATACCTCAGAAACTCTATTAAGGCTGGCATAAGCAGGAAGTGACTTAACAACTCATAACAAAAAATACCTAGAGAATATTTTTTTTTCTGGTAGTTTCTTTGTGTATGCTGCACTTAGGAAAGAGCTGTTTGGCCTTGCAACAAATCCAAACCAAGGGTGGATTATATCTTTATCGGGCCACTAAAATATTAAAAGCAAGTAAAATGATGAGTTCTTGAGGCCAAGTATTGAAGAGGTTCAGGTGATAAGGAGAGAAACAGAAAAGTTCATAAATCATTCTTATCGGATGATGCACCATCATGATATGATTGCTCTTATCTTTTCGGCCCTTATTTTAAACTTTGGTAGCTCTCCAAAACTAGAGATGGGGAAAAGTTCCTTTGTGGGGATTACCACTGACAGAATATTTTGGAGTATACAAGGAGTTGTAGAATAAAAAATATTTGACCAGACATAACAGTGGATAAACGAAAGGAATGCTTATATGCTTATAGCTGTGATGGCGAACCTCGGCACTCCAGATGTTCTTGGACTTCAATCCACAGAATCCCAAGCCCTCATGAATCCACATGAATGGGTTTGCTGCAAATGGGCTTGCTGCAACGCCGCCCTAGTTGCTCCTGGAAGAGGAAGTAAAATGCACCCGTACGGCATGGGGCAGATGAATCACAGCAAACCCATTCATTTGAACATCTGGAGTGCCAAGGTTCACCATTACAGTGCTATGGGGAATGATGGCATTCTTATGTCACCTGCAGTTTCTTCTACCAATTGTGCTTTTATGAATTGAAACTGGCAAGCTGAAAAAATGGTGCTCTGCCATCTTAGAAAGTGAACACGGATGACTTCAGTGTCGGTAGGGTAAAGAATCCACTTTAGGATTTGGAACACACTTTTACAGAACTTGTACATGGTGCTGAACTCCACCCAAAATAGCTTCAGCTTCTTGAATAATTCCTAGAAGGCACCTGAGTCCTTGTGTTTGTCTTGGAATATGATAAGCCAGACAAAAGATTGATCATTAAAGATGCTGTACTACCAAAATGAGATGGCTGGATGGTATTGTAGACACAATGGGCACAGAGCTGAGTGAGTTGAGGAGGATGGTGGAGGACAGAAGTGCCTGGCGGACAGTGGTCCATGGGGTCGCAAAGGGTCGGAATTGACTGTGTGACTGAACAACAACAAACTACCTGTATATAAAGCATGGGCCAAAAAAAATTAACTTTATTGATCTGTGTTTTAAAAAATCACAGCAAAAGGAAACTGAGGAACTAAGTCACAAAAATGGAGAAGGGAGAAAAAACCACTGATGAGAGTGACTATACTGGAAATATCCAAGAAATAAATGATATTTCTTGCCTCCCAGTGCTGGAGATTCCCTTTTTTAAAAAATAGATCAACCTTTACAACTAGTCCATTTGTGCTTCCAGTGAAAGCTGAATTTAAGTCATAACATAGGGAAAAAAGGCCTGATCCCATAATGTGTCATTTTGGTATTTCACTGGCGGTAAATCAACTCACTTTATCACCATGGCCTCATGCCAGTGGGTAAGTAATACATTTTATTGGTAAATTATGTATACCCAGCCTTTTCCTCCTTTCTTTCCACATACGGCTGTTCTTGCTGGCTGAGATCCAGGAAAACATACAGCTTGGTCTCCATGCCCAAGGCAGAGTTGGGCTTATGCTTGCCAAAGAGCAGCTGCCAAGCCACAAGGAAGTAACTGAGAGGGCTTTCAAGAACAATTTGGTTCATGGTAGCTTAGGGCTTGGATAGCCTTGGGAAAATAGGCAGAAAATCCAAGAGGGCATCTCTAAGCCTTTGAGGTGAACTATAAGCAGTACATTGTATCCTGGCCATTGTTTCCAACACATGTTTTCCTCAGTGTTGTTCCAAAGGGTGCATCCCTTTGTGAGTCAAGTTCTATTTTAAAATGTTACAATGGCATTTCTGGAATGTATAATTGTTCCATTGTTGTTGAGCGATAAAGGTAAACCAGGTGGGAACAAAATCTTTTTCCTATTAAAGGAACATCTTGTTTATTCAGCACAAATATTTATGTACATATGGGTTGGGTTCTTCAAGAGTAATATTAATATTTCATTGCTGCACTTTCTCATTGTTTGTAAAATGTAGCCTTAATTTGTCTCTTAACTTGTAATACAAAGATCTGTGAATGCACATCATTCTCTACCTGTCTGCAAACAAACATACCTAGAGCTGAAATGAAGAATGCCTTCCAGCATGATTAACCTCATGTACAAGGTATTTGATCAAACTGAAAATCTGGAAGAGTAATTCTACATACAAGAAAACACACACAAGACACAGATTTGGGGGGAGTGGGGAATTAACCGAGGTTTCCTCTCTGGAAATGCTGAGTTACATGATATATTCATCAAATTTGCAATTGGGAGCTAAGGATGATGGCATAATTGGGAGCTAAGGATGATGGCATATTAGGGAGCTAAGGATGATGGCATATTAGGGATTGACACACTGGTGCAGGGGTTTGCAACCTATGGCTGGTTGGCCAAATCCAGCCTGTGGTGCCAAATAATCCATCCCCCAACGTTGCTCCAGCCGCCCCCACTGCTGCTGCTGCCAGAATCGGCTGCAGACTCATTTACGACCATTGTAAATGCATTTATGGCAGCCATAAATGAGTCTGTGGCCGTCGTAAACACATTTACTACAGCCGTAAATGAGTCAACAGCCATTGTAAATGCATTTACAACAGCCACAGACACATTTTACAGCAGTATTTATGGTGGCGGAACAACCAATCTGGCCTGCTCAGCTGTCTGGGGGAGGCATGGTCCAGACCATGGCTGGAAAATGTTGAGAATCCCTGCACTAGTGGATGCAAGCAGACGATAGACTTCACTTCCTTCTTTCTTGTTTATATTAGGTTTATTGAACTTATATTTCACTGGATTCAATAAAACTTCATTTATAATAATGAACTTGTCCTCTGCATTTCAAGGCACACTATTTTCAAGTCACTCATGTTGCCTTTCATGTTGCCTTTTGTAAATATTCACATTTATTAAGGGAAATCAGTTTCAGAAGCAGGGCTGCTTGTCGGACATAATTCACAGTACACACTGGCCTCTCAGTTTATATTAATATTTATATTAATTATCAGTTTATATTAATATCAGTTTATATTAATTTATATAAATTATCAATTTATATTAATATTTATTTTATTTATTTTTTATTTATTTTATTTCATTTGTACCCCGCCCTCCTCCGAAGACTTAGGGTGGCTTTACAACTAAAAACAATTAAAACACATACATAAAATTAAAATTATGTCAGAGTACACAATATTGCAACAGTGAAATGCCTATCACTGATTGTGTAGTGTGTGGTATACATGGATGGGAATTTGTTTCATTTTGCATCAGTATAAACTAAATACTTGAATTTCCCCATTCCTTCAGGAAAGGATGAAATGCCCTTCTGTTGTTGTTGTTTTTTAGTCTGAGTGGCACACTCAGAATTATGAGAGAAAGAGAAACTGAAAATGAGAGGTTTGCCAAACTGTAGTTTATGATGGGGCATTTTGTTTCCCTGGAGAATTTTTGTTAGTGACAGATAAACTGTGAGGGTTGAAGGGAGCATGTCTCCATTGCAATAGCTTATCTCAGTGCATCCCAAGTACGGCGTTGATGATTGAAATTTTCACACTGTATGATAGGTTTTCCATTTTGACAACCTGTTGGTTTTGTTCTTCTTGTTGTTGTTTTGCAATTATGTCCATCATTGTTATTTTTGGGGCAACCTTGTTAATCAGTTGCAACAAATACCACACAACATCTTGTTGCATCTCACAAATATATTATGTCCTAAGCTTTCATGAATGTAGTCCAATTAACCAGAGTGAAAGATGGCCAGTCTTTTCAGTCTACACAACAAAAAGTTTTTAGTTGAATATTTAGCCTTGAATGTTGTAAAATACTATATGCCAAGGGCCTTTGTAAATTCTGGCCCGCTACTTCAGCTGCAGCCCAAGTTCTCAATTCTCTTTTCCATGAGTAATATCACTTATGATGCAGAAAAATCTCAGCAGTGACCAGATCTTTTCAAGACCACTAATTCTCCCTAAGATGGAAGCAACGTGAGGACATGTAAAACCCCAGTGTTTTTGCACCAAGTTGACAGGAGAACCTCCCATTAGCCATGACATTTTAAGGTTGAATTTGGATAAAATAATTGAGTCATGAGACTATATTTTCCAATGGGCTGGAATCCACAAATGTTTTAAAGGGGTTACAAAAGTCTTTACTGCAGCAGACCAACACTGCTGATGCTTTAGAAGTCCCTTCACTTTAGCAGTCTAGATTTTCATGTGCTGCTTCTCAAAAACCATCCTATACCCTGAGCCTCAATGAAGAGCAGCAAGCTTGCAAAGCATAAGCTATTGGACATCTCCTAGTGAGAGCCACTTCCTTATGTTGTGTCCCTTTCCAACACAACCACAAAGTTCCCAGAGACAAACAGCTCCACCAGTGTTGACTGAACCCAAAACAGTATCCCATTAGAGCTGTGTTTCAATTCATCTCTTCGATTAGCAGAAAGGACTAACTAGCAGAAATGTCAGGAGATACTAGATGCAGGAGGGGATATGCCCAGTGACTATGCCTTCCCGGGTGCAGCAATTAATATGTTTAAAATAACTGTTGTCAAACTCAAGTCTTCAAACAACCAAGTGCTGAGGGAGCCATAATTATTATGTAGATAATCCTAAATATCCTAACAACATGGCCAGTCATGACTTCTGTTCAGGAAACTATAAACCAGGGAATCCAGGAAGGGTGTTTCCATGGTGATACCTTTTAGGTGTTTGTTCAGGATAGCTGGATCTTCCTTAAATCTTCTGAATAAGGTGGAGGTGATCCTTACTCTTCCCTCTCAGACGTGTAGGGTGATGCAATTAGGTCAAAGGGTGACAGAAAATAGGTTAGGATCTGCTGGTATATTTTTGAACTAACTCAAAGTGGAACAACAGAATTTTTTGATTCCTGTTTGTTTGACAATAACAGCAACATTTATATTGTTGTAGGGATGTTTAAGCTGTGTCTTCTCTGGTGTTCAATCTCTAGTGTGTAAAAACCCTAAATATTACAAAATGCCATCAAGCTATGGTAACCACCTCGCAAAGAAAATCAACCCCAGCTGTAGAGTGTCCTTGTAGAAATTGGACAGTTCCGACACCATGGTCAAAATCCCATTGCACATTTATTCAAAAAGTGTCACTTTTAAAGGTGAATTGTACTAAGTCCTAGCAGACATTATCTGTTGCATTCTGTGTTCAACTTGTCGTCAACTGATCATGTCTATGGAGTTGTGTGTTGTTGTTTTTCAAATTTGAAACAATTTGCCTTTAAATGTTATGCCTTTTATGTAACGGTGCAATATGATTTCAGCCAGATTTCATGTTATGTAAAGATCATTGAACAACATCATATTCTCTCTTTTAAAAAAAACATTTAAATCAGATAAAATTATATATCTTTTCCCAAGTGAAACAGTTCAAGAAGGAGGAAAAACCCCTCCAGAATTAAGAGACAATAAAAGCAGAAGAGAAGAAATCATTTTTCAAATGATATTTCATTGTGAATTGTTTACTATAAAAAAAACACTACCCAGAAAACAGTAAAGTGTTCATGTAACTTCATTGCTGACAAGGGAACATATCATTGTCAATTCAAATAAAGATATTCTGATACAAACATGTGATTCTTTAGTGGGTGAAAACTAGTAGAGACATACTTTCCCCCCCTGAAATACATTCCCTGACCAGTTCAAAAGGAAAGTCTTAAGCTGAGCTAATGTATGTCCTCTATATATCTCTGCAGGTGGTACATGTGTGGTGAACCCCACAGATCTCTTTTGCTCGGTTCCTGGGCGCTTATCATTACTCAGCTCTACTTCAAAGTATAAAGTGACCATCGCAGAAGTGAAGAGACGCTTGTCCCCACCAGAATGTCTCAATGCCTCACTTTTGGGAGGGATTTTAAGAAGGTAAGGAAAAGCTAGAGGAGCCAATTGTGCCGGATAAACTGTCTGGCTATCAATCAGAAGACCTGATTCCAAATTCTCTCTTGGCCATGGGAACTAATTGGGGGGTGGTATTAATGGTACAGTTGTACCTCGCTTAAAGAGTGTAATGTGTCCCACAGGATGGCTCTTTAAGTGAGTTTGCTCTTTAAGTGAAACTCCATTGTAAGTGACCAATTGTGACTTCTGGGGGGGGGGTGCGAACCCCAATTTATTTGTTAAGTGAGTTTTTGGTTGGTTTTAATTGTTAAGCGAAGTGAACATTCAGAGAAAATTCTGCTCTTTAAGTGAGGCACTCTTTATGCGAGGTTTGACTGTATATACCCATGATGGTGAACCTTGACACTCCAAATGTTCTTGGACTTCAATTCCCAGAAGCCCAAGTCCCCATGAATCCACATGAATGGGTTTTCTGCGATTCATCCGGCCCACGCCATATGGACACATTTTACTTCCACTTTCAGGAGTGATGAGGGCGGCACAGGCCAGATGAATCACAGCAAACCCATTTGTGTGGATTCACAGGGGCTTGGGATTCTGGGAATTGAAGTCCAAGAACATCTGGACTGCCAAGGTTCACCATCACAAGTATATACACTTCTTAAATATCTCAAATACCTTGGAAGCTCAATTAGAATTGGCTTAACAGCATGACACACATAAGGAAAAGCTGAGTGCTACTATATTGAAGATACAATAGATACGTTAACATTTGAATTAGGTTGAAGTGGCCTGTTTACAGAATGCTATTTCTGCTGCTCAGCTCATAACAGCATTGCCCTATCCATGTGGATTCAGAAATAAGATTTCTGAATCTTCATTAATTTCATGGAGTATATATGGGGCAGTGATGGTGAACCTTTTAGAGACAGAGTGCCCAAACTGCAACCCCAAACCCACTTACTTATCCCAGAGTGCCAACACAGCAATTTAACCTGAATACTGAGGGGTGAACTCTGTGCTGGGGAAGGAAGGAAGCGTTCCCATTGGGCTGCTGGGCAGAGGGGTGAGGTGAACTCTGTGCTTGGGCAATGGCATGTATGCCCACAGAGAGGGCTCTGAGTGCCCCCTCTAGCACGTGTGCCATAGGTTTGCCACAATGGATATAGAAGAATAGCTTCAAAAGTCCAACTTTTAGGCCTACTTGCACCTAAAGTAAGAAGTCAGCTATCTTGCTATTATCTTTTTAAAACTCTGGTCTCTAAAAGTGTATGTCAGATTCTAGCAAGAAAATTCTTAGCTTATAACATGCAACATTTAGGTAGATGTTTGAGGTAGAGTATTATTATTATTTTATTTTTTAAGATAAGAAAAATTGGGAAAGGGATTTACAAAATTAAAATGTCTGTGTTTGCCGGTTCAATCATTCTTTCCTCTCTTTTCTGACAGAGCAAAATCTAAGAATGGAGGACGCTGCTTAAGAGAGAAACTCGACAGACTGGGCCTCAACCTGCCTGCAGGGAGAAGGAAAGCGGCCAATGTTACCCTCCTCACATCCCTGGTGGAAGGTAGGCAGCAACTGCTGTAATGCAGGTGTTTACGTGTCCCCTTTCTGGTGTTTGGCTGAAAGCTTCAAATATCCTTGAGCTACTCTGACACCAAAGAGAAGTTTCCTTGAAATAATGGAAAAAGTCATAGGGAACGATAAGGGATACTTGGAGTGACATGATTCTTGGAAAGACATCACTTTCAGGGACTCTGGTTTCACTCCTCTCAATTCTCATTTAAGTATTGACAGAGGGAATTAGGAAAGAGGGGCAGAAAAGTAAGCTGACAATACTCCGTTTGGTAGGAATTGTCAACAGGATATAGAGAGTCATGGATAGTCCAGGATAAACAATGGTGTAATGCTATACATGCCAATTTAGAAGTATTATACACAACATTGAATTACATGGGCCCTATTTCTGGGATAAATTCAAAACCTACATATAGGTACATAATAGGTTTTGAGTATTATGCCTTACCTTTTGTTTCAGAAGTTGTGCAATACAGCTTAGCAACAACTAAAATAAAACCACATGCATACTAAGGCAAGGGTGGCCAACTTTGGTGCTCCTGCTCAGTGGTGGGCTGTCAAATTTTTTACTACCCCACCATGACATCATGACATCATGGGCGGAGCCAACATCATGACATCATGACGTCATGATGTCATGATTTGATGTTGTGGGCGGAGCCAAAAAATAAAATAAAATAAAATAAAATGGCTGTCCGGAACTGCGCATGCGTCAAACTTCCATTTGACGCATGCACAGTTCTATTTTACTCATCCGCACTAAAAAATAGAACTGCGCATGCATCAAATGGAGGTTTGACGCATGTGCACTTCCGGGCAGCCATTTTGGCTGCCCAGAAATACACTTCCAGAGGAGGGCTGGAGAGGTGACCGAACTGGTCACCCGGGGGTTTACCACCACCCGGTGACCCCCTCCTGATGGGTGCTACCGGTTCGGGTGAACCAGTCCGAACCGGTAACAACCCATCACTGCTCCTGCTATTCCTGGACTTCAATTCACAGAAGTCCTGATCAGCAGGTGTGCTGACTTGGGCTTCTGGGAATTAAAGTCCAAGAACAGCTGGAGCACCAAGGCTGGCCATCGCTGCACTAAGGAATACATTAACAATAATAACCTTGCACAAATAAGGGTTGTGCATCAGATACACAGGAAGCCCAAGTCGAATCTGAGCCGTTTCCGTTGTTTCTAGTGCTTCCTAAGGTGAAAATGGGTTCCATCCGAAATTATCAACTCCCCTTCCTCCCAACACCCAGATGAATCTTCAGGTCAGTTTTGGCCTTTAAAAAGACAGTGGGATCATGACTTACATAACACCGTTGTTTATATTTCCTTTCCGGGAAAATATTCAGGACTAATGATGAAGGTGGGATGATGGTGTGGAACTGCTTGGCTGAAACACATTTTAACAGGAACTCTTAAGCCACACTGATTTGGGAGAAATAGTGAGGGTTGGCCAGCCTAGCTTGTCCTACGATGGTAATAGAGTAGACCCTACTGCCAGTGACTCAACGCTGATTGTCATAAAATAGATTACATTCTCAACTACTTTGATTTGTTCAAAACCTATTCCTTTCTGCTTTGTTCATCACAGTCTTTTTCCTTTTTAAATTAGGAATTTGTACTGAAATGATAACCAAAACTGGGTTGTTTGAGCATTTCTATTGTGATTGTGGGGCATAGCAAACTGCCCAGAGGAGCTCTCTGGGTGAAGCATTACTTCCAAGGATGCTTTATATTAAATCCAGTATTCATGGCATTAACATATTTAAAATAAGAAACTAAGTGATGCAAGTAAAAGTTGGAGGGGGGGGGGATGAAAGTAAGGAAACCGCTGAGCTGTCACTAACAGAGAAGGAAAAGGGGCTGCAGTGGCTCACGGGTTAATAAGCTCACCTTGTTCAGGGATGTGCTGGGCACCATGGGAGGGTGCTGGACAGGGGTGAAGGGCAGTGACCAAGGGACGGGGGAGAAGGCTGCCTCCAGGAAGTCTGGAAGGCTTTCTCCCCACCTTTCTTTCACCCCAGCAGCTGGGGGGAAAGAAGGGAAACTTTTTAAAAGCAGATATTTGGAAACATCTGTCTGTCTATCTGTCATCGTTGTTGTTATTAAACCTTTATTGGCATTAAAAATTGAGACAAAGAGAAGAATTAACAAAATGTTCACATAGCTGACCGTAGCCTATACAACAGTAGCTGACCATAGCTTACACAACACAATATTAATAATTACTGCCTGTCTGTCTGTCTGTGATATTATCTGATTCGGAGCTGCATACAACAACTTCTTCTTCTTCTTTTGTGTCCTGATCAAACCCTGGACTGCCAAAACTGGAAACAACTGGGAAGTCCCAATACAATACAAGATCCAACATAATACACTATAGAGAGACACTAAACAATTACCCATAAGTGATTAAACTATAACCCATAGCCAATAACTAGCAATAACAACTATCACCATATCCATTGATAGATGCAGATTAAATAGAAATACTGTAGTTGCAAACGGATGAGTCTGATTGCAAGCTGTATCTCCTCATTCAGACAAAGTCCACGTAACAGAGGCCACTGCACGTGCCTCTTTAAAATCATTTCCAGACATTTCCTAGCTATGAAAAGTCCTTCTTTTATTCATAATTAGAAACATATCTTTACTGTTTTAGTTTCCTCTGTCCGGGTTCTGGGTATATGTATTCACTGTATGCTGTCCAGCAGAGGTAAGAAGCCTTCCTTCCTTCCTGAGCCAGCCTTGGCCATGGGTGGCTGTTGAAATTGACTTACTTCATCTTGGTTCTGAGCGGACATGTCTGCATTCAGTTGTGAGAAATTTAAACACTGAATGCATTTACCATAGAAAAGAGACATCATTTATGTGAAATAGGAATCCTAGGAATCATCATCACCATTATGTTACTTGTTATGCCCCTATTTATCAGACTATGTCTTGCATTGTTTTTTTCTTGCGCAGAACATCCAACACTTGTGTATTCACAATCTTTTGTGGTTCATTTCACTCTTTTTCTCTGATTTCGGTCATCATCACCTTTTATCATAAACTCATTTATTATTTCTGCTACTCCCATCAGGGCCACTGGTACCATTATTTACCACCTGTTCTCATGGAATCGATTCTTTTATAGTTCCATTTTAATGAACTCCAAAAAATTGTTGCCACTTATCTTATTTGATGCAATCATATGGACCTTCCTCAATTTCTCTCGCTGTTTCTCTACATTTTAACTTCTTGGAGGTAGTCAGTCCAATCCTACCAATGTATGCTTTCCCTTTAGGAAGAAGGAGGAGAAAGGTGTGTTGAACCTGAAGTCCATTTGTCTTCCAAATTCCTTCTGTTCCTTGTTTAAGTCAGCACCTGCCAACCTAGCAGTTTGAAAGCAAGAAATTGCAAGTGGATAAATAGGTACCACTTCGGTGGGAATGTAACCAGCGTTAGGTGCACTCCAGTGAGTAGGCATGTCTGCCACATGTCCACAGAAACATCTGCAGACACTGACAGCGCACTGACTCTTTGTCTATAAATGTAGATGACAACCGAACCCTAGAGTCGAATATGACTGGCTTTCAAGCAAGGGTGACCTTTACCTTTTTAAACATTCATGGTGTGATTAAATTTCTTCTAATGACCTTAACACACACACCCCGGCAATATTAAAATGTTATCTTAATATGTTAATTGTGGAAAAGGTGGAAATGTGTGCTAGTTGTTGTTATTGCTGTTATTGTATCATTTCTACTACTGAGCACATTATTTGTGAAAAATCTGTGCAAGCAACGTAACATGTGCATGTTATGAGTACAAAATAAGGTTGACTTAACCTGGCCCTGACCAGTCCCATCATCCTCACAAGTTCGCTTGGTGGTGGTGGAGGTGGTGGTGGGGACACAAGAAAGGGACGTCTCCAGTGAAGGGATCTTACCGGTTCGGACTGGTTCGCCCAAACCGGTAGCGCCCCATCAGGACCGGTCGCCGGGGGGGTAGTAAAACCCCAGGGGACTGGTTCGGTTGCCTCTCTGGCACCCTCCAAAAAAAGTGGTTTGATGCATGCGCACAAAAAAAAAGTACTGTGCATGCGTCAAATGGAGGTTTGATGCATGCACAGACATTTAAATTGTTTTAATTATTATTTTTGCTCCGCCCATGTCGTTATGACATCACGGTGGGGTAGCGAAGATTTTAACAACCCACCACTGGATGTCTCTGTCGCTTCTCCCAGGATCTGGAAATCCTTCCTAGAGAAGGCTGGCCTCTCATCTTTGCTTTCCTTCCACAAGCAGGCAAAGACCTTTCTCTTCAATAAGTCTTTCCTTTAGTGCGCGGCTGCCTGGTTTTATTATTTTTTCTTTTCTTCAAAAAAAGAAGGAACTGCTTTACTTTTGTTGCTTTTTTAAAAAGGAGTTTTAGTACTGCAAGTTTCAACATGATTTTTTTTAATACCTTGGATACCTTGGAGTCGTTACTCAGCGAGGAGTCCTTATATGAGTAGACGTCTCCGTGATGACATTCCACACAACTTCTGTCCCTAGCAGTTCTTCTCCATGTTGGTCCAACATTTGTCTTGAGAAAATCTTCCCATCCGCGAGGTGGTCTTCCCTTAGGTCTTTTTTGATCTCTCGGATACCAATTCATTATTCTGGGACTTCATCTATTGTCACTTGTATGTACAACATGACCAGCCCACCTTAATTTGTTTATAAGGTATTCTGTTGCTATGTCTTTTAGCAGTGATCTTCACCTGATAGGCTCATTTTTTACTTTATTGTGAAGTGAGATTCTGAGCATTGATCTCTCCATTGCTCGTTGGGTTAGTTGCAGCCGTTTTTCTTCCGCAGCTGATAAAGCCCACGTTTCGATGCCGTATGTCATTGTTTTCAAGACTGTAAAATTGAACAAATTTTAAATACTGTAATAATTTTTAAATTCCTTTTAAAAAATCCTGTAATAATGTATTTTTTCCCAGCGTATATGCTATCCATTTCTTTTAGTACTGCAAGCCACTTTGGATCCTTTTTAGGAAAAAAAGGCAGTGTAATTTTTTAAAATGTTAGGCATTTATGCTTTTCTTTGCATGGCTTCTAGCTTCAGCAAGGCAGGGAAGAATAGAAGAATCTGAATAAGAGAGAAGTGGTACAGCGTGCAAGCCAGCAAAATGCAAGCATTCATGGTAGCACAAGACAGGCAGGAGGAGGCAACCTGAGCTTTCCTCTTGAAGGGTTTCCTCTGAGTCATAAAAAGCCAAGACTTTATAACTGCAACTCTCAGATCTCTGGATTTTTAAAGTAAGTTACTTGTGTCCCTGTTGACTCAAACTAAACCCAACTTTTTTCTTTTCTTTTTATTTCCAATGGTGCAACAACAACAGCCTTAAACAGCACAGAAGTAAACATGTCTTCTGTTTGGCTCTAGGTTTGAGGCCAAACTATACCATTATCCAGTAATGGTGAACCTTGGGCACTCCAGGTGTTTTTGAACTTCAATTCCCTGAATTCCTGATTACCAGGAGTGCTGACTTGGACTTCTGGTAATTGAAGTCCAAGAACACCTGGAGCGCCAAGGTTCGCCATCACTGCCATAATCCATAAGGCTAAGTGTCTCTTTGAGAATCTAGGGTGGGTTGCAGTGGCTCAAGTGGCTAAGATGCCAACTGGGAGGCAGAAGGTCAGCAGTTCGATTCCCGAGTATTGCAGGGTGGAATGACCTCCCATCTTTGTCCCAGCTCCTGCCAACCAGGCAGTATGAAAGCAAGAAATTGCAAGTAGATAAACGGGGACAACTTAGAAGGTGGGAAGGTAACAGCATTCCATGCTCTCCGGTGTCTAGTCATGCCTGCCACATGACCACGGAAATGTCTGCAGAAGCAGACAGCGATGGCTCTTCGGCTTTGAAACAGAGATGAGCACTGAACCCTAGAGTTGGATACGACTGGCTTTCAACCAAGGGAAACTTTTACCTTTACTGCTCATTTACACTGCAAAGAAGGCTTCTTTTGCCAGTGACAAAGGGAGTAGCCCTTCCTTGTGTAGCTCCAGGCTAAAGTAATCAGAACTGCACAACCCACTGCCCTTACCTTAGACAACTCTGTCTAACACGAACTTCAGAGGAAACTGCATGGCTTTGGCATGGCTCTAGGCTAAGAGTCAAACTTTTTTGAGATGTTGCTCTTACATGCTTTATGTTTAGTAAAACTTCTGAAGGAAAGTCTGTGGCCTTTGCAGGTCTCCATGTCAGTAGTCAGATCTTCACAGTATGCTGACCTCGCCTTGTTACTGTATTTGCAAACTTATCTACATCGGATGATGAGGCCATCCTTGTAAACTGGAGATAGGTTTATGAAGTTGGGCTGCATTGAGCATCCTATATGATTGATATTAAATAAAATACTAAACTTAAAAAGCTATTTCAACTCACAGGGTGTAAGGATAAGCCTCACAAGCTAATTCCCCCATGATAGCACTCATTCCATATTCTTTTTTAAAAAAAAATATTTGTGTTACTTAGAATTTTGTTAGCACTTCAAACCATTCCTGTTTGTTTAGTGGCAGAGTAGGGAAATTTTTCACTTTGGCTTTGCTTGTTCTGAACATTGTGCAGTTGCTGTTATTACTCAGGAGTATTGTTTAATTAAAAATATTTATACTTCACATTTCTCATCAAGAGAACCTACAGTGGCTTATACTATTTACAGGCAAACAATATAAAAACTGGCCATAGATCAAGGAGGAAAACAAACAAGGAAACAAAAACAGAATAACAAAAATGCTGGATAGTGCTTTCTGCTTTCCCCAAGTAAATCTCTCAAATGCTCCCCACCCCCAATCTCTAGCAGTAATTCCTACAAATACTACAGGTCTGCTACTACTACAATACTACTAGAACTACAAATAGAATAATGTTAAGAAACCTAGACTGGGACTCCTTGCTCATGGTCACACATGCCTTGGTTACCTCCAGACTTGATTATTGTAATGCGCTCTACATGGGGCTGACATTGGTGACCATTCGGAGGCTTCAGCTAGTCCAGAATGTGGCTACACGAGTAGTAGTGGAATGCAGGCATTATGCCCGTGCTTCACTGCTGCTGAGGAAGCTGCACTGGCTCCCAGTTTGCCTCCGGGTGCAATTCAAGGTGCTGGTTATTGCCTTTAAAGCCCTACATGGTAGTGGACCAGGATACTTAAGAGACCGCATCGTCCCAAGGACATCTGCCCGTCCCACCAGAGCGGACCGGAGAGGCTCTCTGGTTGTGCCATCAGCCAGAGAGGCACACCTCGCTGGCACGAGAAGGAGGGACTTCTTGGTGTCCTCTCCGGCCCTCTGGAACCTCCTCCCAATAGAACTACGCATGCAGACGGAGTTGCTGCCCTTTAGAAAAGGAGTGAAAACCTGGCTGGCAGGTTTGGTCTGGGGAGTGGATGGTTCAGTTGGTTGGTTTGACCCCAGCCAATTGGTTGGTTTGACCACAGTATGTCTGTGTTGCAATTTCTGGATTTCAATACTAATTTTTTTTTAAGTTTTTAGAGTTTTTAATTTTTTAAAATGATTTTATAATTGTTGTAAATCGCCCTGGGTCCCTTTTGGGAGGAGGGTGATAAACAAATTTAAACAAATAAATAAGTCATTTGCTACCCTTCCAAGATGAAAATCCCAGCTATTATATCACACAAAGATAGAAGAAAAAAACTATTTGTCTACTAACAGCATTGCCACAGTGAGTCGTACTCTAAGCCTACTAAACACTAACTACACTCATTTGCCCCACCCTAATACTATAAGAATCCATGTCTTAGAAAACCCTTCCATGGATTTCCCCTGCATTCTGAATGGGAAGGAGCATCTGGGGGATTTGCAGTGCTTTTCGGAAGATCATGCAGCCCAGTTCTTGGCAGTTTTTACTCTTCCCTGGACTCCTCATTTAAGATAGGTGTCACTGTTTAATTAATCAACGCAAACCCACACAATCAATAAGCTTGGAGAAGAAAATAGGCAGAGAAAGGAGGGAAATCACTCAAAACCACACAAAATACTTGAGTAATCAGACACTGGGGAAATGGTAGACATGCACATAACCATGAGTTATTGTTAGTTTAAAGACTGCTGGTAGATTATTGCTCTTTAGAGACATGGAGATGGTACCACAAAGGTACATTTCTGCTGTACAAACAATAATCAGTGTGTTTGTATGTGTGTGCATGTACACATGTGTCTCTTGCCCTGATCTTGTTCTTTGATTAGAAAAGCTGTGTAGGGTTTCCTAAGCTATGAAGCTGATTATTATTGGGGGTTATTTACAAAGACTGAATCCCCTTCCCCTACCCCCTGGGGACATATTGTACAACTATTACTGTTGTCAAGTGAATGACGTGGAACTGGGTTGAAACTTTTTGAAAAAGAGATAAAAACAGATGTTTTGTGCAATAAGGGAAATTTGTACCTTTGGGCAGTGGTGGCAAACCTATGGCATGTGTGACAGAGGGGGCACTCAGAACCCTCTCTGTGGTCATGTGCACTTTCACCCCAGCACAGAATTCACCCCGCTTCTCTGCCCATTAGCCCAATGGGAATGCTCCCTCCCTCCCCCATCACAGAGTTTGCCCGTCCCTCTTTCCAGCAGCCCAATGGGAGTGCTTCCTCACTCCCTCAGTACAGAGTTCATCCTGCCCCTCTGCACTGTGAATGGCAGCTTGTTGAGTTTGGGCACTCAGTCTCTAAAAGGTTCGCCATCACTGCTTTAGGGGTAATGCTGACGATGACCCATATTTTGTGGGGCTACAGCTGAGGATTAGGAAAGCAAACCAACCATGCTCTTATTCTCTTATGATCATTATCACCCTTTCAGTACATCTGGAAAAGTAGCAAGAGGCCAAGTAGCTTCAGGAAAGGAAATCTTATCATGCCAAGGGGCGAATACAGCACCATGTCAACATGTTTGTTATTTATTACACAGGTATACTATTCTAAGGAGGTCAGTTTGCATAAATGATTGTACACACATTGCATTTTATCCTCAGAAGCAACCCTATGGATAAATTAGGGAGAGAGAGAGAGAGACTATTTTAAAAATGTGTTTTATGTACATTTGTTGGATGACCAGCAATTTTGTCAGTGCTTGTACAACTTGTCATGACCAGTTGCAGCTAATGGGACAGGCTCCAGGTTGTGTCTCACTCACATGCTGGGCTACACTCCAAATTGCACCACTGAGGTGCAACCAGGCAGCTCATCAATTACGCTGCATCACAAATATATATGTGTTTATTAACACAGCTGCACCTACTCATCTTTAACTCAGAACAGACTCACTATTGCCTAGCTGTACTAGTCAATAAGATGGTTTTGCACTAGAGACAAGCCCTTGGTCTATCTCGCCTTATATACCTATTTCTGACATCACTCCTCACTGACTTGCCCAGGCATGCCCAGCTGCTGCTGGAACATGCATGCCACCAGGGGACGTGATTCAGCTGAGGAGGGATAGTGGTAGCTGCAACTGTTATAATGTTCCCATGTAAAATACATTACCCAATTACTCAACATTTGAACAGCTATAGCACACCTATAACTTAACATATGTATGTGATAGGCAAATTCTGGGTTCAGATTTGGAGTTAGCACACTTGATATCATGTAAATCACATGTGTTATTCCTAGTAGCAAAATTTTTGTTGTGTGGTGTTAGCTACCATTAGCTATAGCTCCTTCTGCAAGCACGAACCTGATTCTGTTGGATGTGTTTTTAACTGATTATTATTGATGCTCTTAATTTTGCTAATGGTTTGTATCCTTTTGTTAGTCACATTGCTCATGGTTTCTCGTGAAGATACATTATATGATACTGTATAGAAATATCCATATATGGTACTTTAGTAAAGGTAAAGATCACCCTTGCTTGAAACCCAGGCATATCTGACTCTAGGGTTCAGTGCTCTTCTCTGTTTATATTTAAAGAGACAGTGCTATCTGTATCTGCAGATGTTTCTGTAGACATGTGCAGGCTTGTCTAGACACCGGAGTGGACGGAATGCTGTTTACCTTCCCACCAAAGTGGTCCCTATTTATCTACTTGCAATTTCTTGCTTTTGAACTGCTAGGTTGGCAGGAGCTGGGACAGAGGTGTAAGCTCACTCCATCACACAGCACTCGGATCTCGAACTGCTGACCTGCCAACCTTCCAGTCATCTTAACCACTAAGCCACCGCAGTTCCTTCGTATACTCTACACATAGATAAAATTGACTGGTGAGCTCATATTTGAGTGGAAAAGGGAGGCCAGGACTTTTAGAGACATTGTTTTGTTGTAGCACACTTTTGAACAAAAAAAAAGAGAGAGAGAAAGATAAAAATGTGAACGTGAAAACTGTAAAAAGTATATATAAAGATGCCGCGGCCTCAAATTCTAGGCAACATACACATACATGGCTGCAAAGTGACCATTGTTTCTGCCTGTTCTTAGGAGAGGCTTTACACTTGGCAAGGGATTTCGGCTATACTTGTGAAACCGAATTCCCAGCCAAGGCAGTTGGGGAACATCTGGCCAGACAGCACATGGAACAGAAGGAACAGACCGCAAGGAAAAAGATGATCCTAGCGACAAAGTAAGTAAGGAAGAGCCACATCATTTACGCTGACTTAAATTATTGGGTCTGACTTTGAAAACTGACATGGGGAGCAGCTTGGGCTCCAAGACTAAAGTTCCTTGATTTTGCAGAGTATACCAAGACACAACATAATTTGTCCATGTGCTGAGCTTCTTCTTGTTGTCGTGCTATATCCGAATCTGAATATTGGCGATCCTCATGGCAATCAGCCATGAAGACTGTCCTGAGAATATAATGCAGTGGCCTTTCATCTGCCTTCACCATCGCAGCATGACACCCATAGTACCACTGATCCAGTTCCGTGAGTCACTTTCTCATCTTGAGCCCTTTTGGCACACAAAGTCCTCACCGGCCCCAGGCCAGTATTGATGAAGCTGCTGCCCCTCCATCAAGATGGAGCATAATCCGTTCACATGCTGACTTCCTGTAACAGATTCAGTTTGTTATGTATGTAAATCATTAGATTTGGAATTCTAAACAAACTATGCCGCAGCCATACTGGACTCTTTTAAGATTTACAAACAAGCATATGAGTTGCATCAGGGAGTTCTGGTAATACATTGGCAGAGAGATAAAACAACATGAAACAAAACCCCATGAGCAACGTGATATTGGAGTTGCAAAAATCCGCAAGAGGTGCTCTTTCCAATATTGTTTTCAACCTTTTCCTTTGTGAGCCATGATGCTTCTTTTCATGGAAGAGGACCCTCTGTCTCATTCAGTCTCCTGCCTCCATTGGTACACTGCTCCTGCAAGTACACAATTTACATGACAAGGAGGGTTTGAGGTAGGTAAGGATCACAAGTCCTCATTCCACCTTCTGATGGATGATTCCCTGAGTATAATAAGGTCATGGCTCTTTTCTGTTGTGTCTGTATTGCCCTCTGCTGGCTACTTACCAGAACTCAGCAGGTAATATTCCAGGCCCTGGTTCAGATCTCTAAGTAACTATTTTCAATTAACTCAAAATATATACATTGTGCTATTGGATCACCAAAACCAAAATTGTTCTGGTTTGGGAATGTTTATTCAGAAAACATGTCCTCCCGCAAAAGGATTACTCCTTCACAAAGTTCTCCATGGTGTGTGAATGTGAATGAGTTGGGTGCATGGCTTGTTTTCTGTTGGCGCTATAGATTCAGTTGACAGTCTAGACCAGTGTTTTCCAACCTTTGATTTTTAGATTTCAAAAGTCAATTCCCCAAAGCACTGATCAGCCAACATACTGACTTAGGCTTCTGGGAATTGAATTCCACCAGTGTTCCATGGAATGTAATTTGGGAAACGCTGGTCTAGACATATTCATGGATATCATGAACATATCACAATAGAGCAAACATTGAGTCATTTTTCATTTTGAAGTACTCCAATCTACAGAAAGTAAAATGCCACAATTTAATACAGTATAGAGGTGCATTCAGAAAATATTATTGTTCACATTGATCAGAATGAGGGGTTTACATTGCTTTTGCTGGTAAGTCAAACACAAAGCTACTTGTTGACAGGGTAAATATTACAAAGTTAGCTGCTGTCTGATTTTCAAGTCACATTTGAAGAAATGAGAGACATTCATTTGAATCTTTTTGATGAAATTTACAAAAGTCAACACTCTTATTTTTAAAGAACCAGACCTTGGAAGAAAGAGGTTTTCTGCCTCTGTTTCTCTCTCTTTGTATATGTGTGCATTTAACTGTAGTCCTAAACTGATTTGGAAGTCATTTCAATTATTTTTCTGGATTTGATTTCAGGGCTGCCAGTCCAAGATCTTTACTAGGCAGTAAGTCAAATGTATTCAGAGGGCGCTTATTTCTGAGGATACACATGAAGGACTGAGATGTATTATATGGGGCTTTTGTTATGGATAGTTAGTTATCTGTCATATTGACTTCTCATCCTAAGGCCAAAAATGCTTTACATAATGACTCATTCCATCCTCATTTCTCTCTATGAAGTAGGCCACTTTCATCAGGTTTCACAGTCAGGGCCAGTCCAAACTAGACCATTTTTAAAAAAATATACCCCTTCTAGAGAGAAAGTCAGGAAATAATTAATGGAGGAACAAACAATGTGCACCACTCATGCACAGCCATTTTATTTTTGTACAAGAGGAAGAAAATTCCAGAAGCCCTTCATATGATCTCTGGGAGCTAAAATACAATAATATTGCTACTCTTTTGATATCCCAAGTCTACCGCCTGAGGTAGAGACATACACAGAAAGAGCCTCCTCAAAGATAGCGGCATTTTTGAACCATAATCGGGCGTACCCTGGTAATGGCAACCTTGCATTGCCCACTAATCTTATTTATTTATTTATTTATTTATTTATTTATTTATTTATTTATTTATTTATTTATTTATTCAGATTTATATTGCCGCCCACTCGCCGAGGCGACTCAGGGCAGCTTACAGTCAAAACAACAGTACAATAAAAATTATAAAATGCAACCACATAAAAAAACCAAACCAGAACACAAACTAACTCCCGTCAGGCCGTTGTTGTGGGCCCAGAGGAGTGGGCAAGGTCCCCAGCCACACTAGGTCAGGTGAAAGGAACTGCAGAATGAACTCACTAAGAGGTGGCTTCATTTTGACAGTTTCACATCTGGCCTAGAAGAAGAGGAATAAGAAGAAACTTCACTGTAGACTAGACAGACTTACCACTCATCCAGTTACCATCTTAATGCAGCTAATACCTTCATTGTTGGGGAAAAGGGTATAGATAACTAGTTATTTGTACCTACTCATTTTCAAGTTCTGTTCCATTCCTCCTTTTTTAACTCAGTCTATCTATCTTGTACAAGGCCCAAATATTCGTTTACATCAAAATGTGGTAAATTAGCTTTTCAAGCTAAATGGGTTTCTGAGTTCATTCCTGATACCTTTTTGGCATTCTTGATGGCCATGATGCAATGCCTGATGTCAAGATCTAGGTCTTCACAAATCATGTCTACAGGATCAAAAGCTTCAATGACAAATAGCAGACTTTCTGCTTCCTTGAAAAGGGTACCTGTGTCCTACTTGATGTGTCTCCATCTTCAAAGAGTCTCCTTTAACAATATCAAAGTAGTGGTCCAAAAATCACATACCTGGTTTAAAATGGAAAGGTAAGAAGCCTCCATTTGCGCGTGCGCGCACACACACACACACACACACACACACACATACACACACACACTTTACAGTCAGAAGTTATGAAATGCACAAATACACCTGAGGCAAAGAAGGTCTTGTGAAAACCTTTATCTTCCCAAAAGAGTTATAAAAACAACTATTCTGTTACGACTCTATAGACAAAACAGAATCCTAAAGCATTTGCCTAAGATGTCAGGCCTCTACACAAGCTGCTGTTACCAAAAAAGAACCAGGTTAAAAGATACAGATTACTCTAGTCTTACTCTGGTGACTTTTCCATTACAGCTTTTCACAGCTAAGCTCTAATGCTAGAATGGCTGGAATAATAGCAAATAATACTATCTGTTTTCCTTTTAAATCAAATAGTGACCTATCTGTTTTGGAAATGGTTCTCTTGTCATATATATCCCCCACCCTGTTTTGAGGGCCAATAAGGGAATAATTCCTAGACAATGCTGAGGAGCAAAAACTGCTCTGGCTAGAGATTCCCTTAAAATGGAGTCATGGGATAGAATCCAACTTTTTGACTGAGACAGCGGAGATCGTAGAGAAGCTTTTGGCTGTGTTGCACATGACAGAACACCTTCAGACACAAAGGGTGAATGGATATCACCATGCTATTCTGCATATGTAATTTGGGTGTTGGGTGTCTTGACACGTCTCAAGTTGTGAACAGCCCCACTTTGGTAACACTAGGATTCCCATCTTGCATGTCACATTGAGAGTGTGTCTTCACGGGGCTTTTATTGTGCATCACAGAAAGTCCATACACCTAAAATTGGACTTTTAGAAGGATGGGGCAAGTGCCTGAAACATAGTTCTTTCTATCCATAGGCATTTGTCATGACAGCTGAAAAACCTGTGTGTTCAGTGGCAGTAGACATCTGCTTATCAGAAGACGAGTACAGTATATACATTATAAAAGGGTCATTTAGGAGGACCATTCTTATTTTCAGTGAGAAAGCAAGTGCTCTTCCTCAGAAGTCAATTTCCTGGAGATGTATGGTGCTGAAGAAATGGGATGTGCGTGCGCTCTTTCTAAAGTGTCTGGCTAATAACTACATTGAGCTGACAGTGAACTGAGGAATGCACATATCAAATGTTTCAGCTTTTGAAAGCCTTATTTGAAATGCTGGCATGCACTGGAGCCGAGAAAATATTCTGAGAATATGATCTATGGCTCAGATTTCTATACAGCACAGTAGTCGAGCTGCAGAGAAAGTCATAATTCATGACTGCATACCAGTAATCAGTCTAGGTAAAGGTAAGGGTCGCCATTGCTCAAAAGCCAGTTGTATCCAACTCTAGGTTCCAGTGTTCATCTCTGTTTATAACCAAAAAGACAGTGCTGTCTGCATCTGAAGACATTTCCATGGACATGTGGCGGGCATGACTAGACACCGGAGTGCACAAAACACTGTTTACCTTCCCACCGAAGTAGTACCTATTTATCTAGTTGCAATTTCTTGCTCCTGAACTGCTAGGTTGACAGGAGCTGGGACAGAGATGGGAGCTCACTTCATCATGCAGCTCTCAGGTCTCAAACCACTGACATGCTGACCTTCCAGTCGTCAAGTTCAGCAACTTAACCACTAAGTCATGGCAGTCCCTTTTGCTTATCTTCCTGGCAGGTTATTGATATTTGGGTTCTTTTTCTGAATAATAGCATCTGAATTGTGTAAGCCTGTGGAAAGTTAACAGTGTTCCGTGCACGCCAGTGTCTAGTTATGCCTGCCAAACGTCCACAGAAATGGAGATGAGCCCGAAACCCTAGAGTTGAATGTGTCTGGTTTTTGACCTAGAAGATAAGCATTAACTTGCAATTTCAGGAAATGATCTTGCTGAGAATAAAATGGCATTATCAATAGGGCAGAATTGCTCTGATTTAGCAAGAGGGATTAAGAACCAAAAGCAATCTCCCAGTTGAATAATCAACCCAGAAGGCCACATCCAGGCACCATGGAAAAGCTGTTTTAACCATAGCTTGGAAGTAACTCATTAAAAGAGCTAGTTACTTATAGTTAATTTTTACTCATATAATAAAGTATAGTATCATCACTTTTGTGGGATAACTGTTTTAATTACAGTTTAGTTTTTTTTTAAAATTATGATGATCTAGAGCAGTGGTTCCCAACCGTTTGGCCCCGCCCCACCTAAACATCTCTAAAATCCTGACACCACCACCCCCTGACATATAATTCTTATTATTCAAAAAAGTAAATTCCTATTCATGTGATGAAAAGGCCTTGCTGCTGCTGCTGCTGTCTCCACTACCACCCCAGGAATATCACAGAACTCTCCCTGCCAGTCAGACAGGGAGAATGAGGGGCAGCTATGTGAACTGGCCAGCTGGCCGGAGACTGCTGTCTCTCTTGACTGTACTGTATTTTTTTACACTGTGTTTTATTGTATTGTTTTTTTCTTTTTATGTAAAATTTATTGATTGCATTATCTGTGCTGCATCTGCTGTTATATTTTTATATTATGCTGTATTTATATTTGAGATTGTGATACTGTATCTGTTGCTTATGTTATGTGAGCCACTTGGTGTCACCTCAGCAAATCGAGTAGAGCAGCATATAAGTTTAATTTAATTTAATAATAAGAAAGCCTAAAAGGTCATTAACTTGGTCTAACTCATTCTTGAATTGCCCCCTTAAATATCAAATTGCCCCCTCCCCTTGTGGGGCATTATTATTATTATTATTATTATTATTATTATTATTATTATTATTATTATTATTATTATTATTATTATTATTATTATTATTATTATTATTATTATTATTATTATTCATGGTGCAATGTAAAAGAGTAAAAGATTATTTCTTCAACAAATTTGGTATGCAACCCTGGTAATAATGCGTCCATTCCCATTCCAGGCAAATATGTAAAGAATTCCAGGACCTGTTAAGCCAAGACAGATCACCCCTCGGATCCTCAAGACCTACTCCAATATTAGACCTTGACATCCAGAGACATTTAACGCATTTCAGGTATGACCTGTGAAGCTCTTCTGTTATGTCATTCTGTTATGCTTATCTGACATTTTGAAGATATTGGTGAACATTTTAGATGTCTATGTGTTTCCTTAATGAAAGTTTTTTTTAATTTTTCAATCCTTTTAACTTTTTAAATTTTTTAACCTTTTAATGTATCCAATGTGTTTTGATTGTGTGTTGTTGTTGTTGTTGTTGTTGTTGTTGTTTTGTAAGCCACCCTGAGTCTTTGGATGAGGGCGGGATAGAAATGTGATAAATCAATCAAGGAAAGTTCAGCATTAGGACCAGGAATGGTTAAAACTACCGAAGCGACAAGATTTTTACCAGTTCTCTGTGTTGTGAGTAAGGACTGATATAGACAGCATCAAGCAAGGGCGTTTAGGCTGGAGTGCCATACTTAATCCATATCAGAGAGTAAACAAAACAAAAAACAAGAATGTTATGGCACTTTAAAGACTAACTGCTGTATTTTAATGTTAGCTTTCATGAATCAAGTCCACTTTGGTCAAACATAAGAGTGAGGCTTCAAGGCATCAATTGATACACATCAGGTACAGAGATACAGAATGGTTAGCATAACAGAGAAGTATACAAGTCAATGTGATCTTTTTACAACTGGTAATACCTGTTCTTCAGATTAGTTGTGAAGCTTCGCCCTTTTGAATTCCAAATGGTTAGTAAATGAATGCAAGACAAACATTGTGGCATCACACATTTGCTAATGAATTTACCCTTCAGGCCTAGCGTCTATTGTGTGAGTGGTCTAAGCAAAGTACCAAGTTCTTCCTTAATTCTGAGATACTTAATTTATTTATTTATTTTATTAATCCATGTAGACCAGGGGTACCCAAGCTTTTTGGGCCTCGAGCCAGTCACATGGTTCAGGGGGCCAGTCACTATAGCCCATGGGCCAAATCCGGCCCCTGATGCAATTCATCTGGCCCATGAAGCCCTTGTTGCTCCCAGAAGTGGAAGTAAAATGTGACCAGATGGGCTCATTTTACTTCTGCTTCTGGGAGCGATGAGGACTATGTTGGCCAGATGAATTGGCATCAGGGGCTGGATTGAGCCCACGGGCCGTAGTTTGGGCACTCCTGATGTAGACCATCATACCCAAAACCTTATTGGTTCCCAGGATGGGGAAGCCATCAAATCACCTCCAACCTATGGTAATCCTGTGAATGAATGATCTCCAAAATGTCCTATCACTAACAACCCTGCTTAGCTTTTGCAAATATAAGCCTATTGCTTCTTTGATGGAATCAACCCATCTCCTGTTTGGTCTTCCTGTTTTCCTGCTGTCTTCAACTTTCCCTAGCATTTGTCTTCTAACATTTTGATTTTGTTCTACTATGTTTCTGCTAAATTACTGCTCCTAGATGCCTTGATTGCTTTTAGAGGGTAGGTTGGATTTACCTGTTTGAAATTGATAAACATTTTTGCATGATTTGCTTGAATCTTTGATTAAAAATAATAATTCTCTGGTCAACTATGGCGGAGAATCTTTTAAATACATGATTATTGTAATGTGCTCTACATGGGGCTGCCCTTGGTGACCATTCAGAGGCTGCAACTGGTACAGAATGCGGCTGCTCGGGTTGTGATGGGGTGCAGGCATTATGCTCATGCCTCACCATTGCTCAGGGAGCTGCACTGGTTGCCAGTGTGCCTCTGGGTGCAATTCAAGGTGCTGGTTATTACCTTTAAAGCCCTATATGGTAGTGGGTCAGGATACCTAAGAGACCGCATCACCCTAAGAACATCTGTCCGTCCCACCAGAGTGGACTGGAGAGGCTCTCTGGTTGTACCATCGGCTAGAGAGGCACACCTCTCTATCACTAGGAGGAGGGCCTTCTCCAGTGATGGGATTACAAAAATTCTACTACCACGCCATGACATCATGATGTCATGGGTGGAGCCAACATCATGACATCATCACGTTGTGGGCAGGGCCAAAAATAAAAAATAAAATAAAAATAAATAAAATAAAATAAAAATAAACACACACACACCCCTCAACCCACCCACCCAACCAGACAGCTACAACACAAACCCGTAAATAACTTAAATAAATAAAATAAAAATTAAATAAAAATACAACCATCCACCCAAAACACAAATAAATCACCCACCCACCCCAAATACAAAACCCTCACTTACCTTCCTTGGGGCCAACGAACCCCCATGGCTTGGGGCCACCCGGCAAGGCGCGCTGCCCCTGACTGCAGCCTCCTCCTCCTATGAAGACCGTGGCCGCAGGAGCCACCACCTGCAGCCACCGGCCATGGCTGCCACAGCCGCTGCCGCCTGCAGCCCCTGGCCGGCCACCGAGCTCCCACGGGCACGTTGCTGCCTGCCCAGGCTATCTGCCACCGCCGCGCCCTCCCAGGGACTTGGGCCCAACAAGCCCCCATGCCCTGGGTAAGCCTGGCGGGGCACGCCACCGACGCATCCTCCTCCGCCGGGTGTCTGCAGTTTCCTCGGGCCGGTGCCTTTTTGGCCCGGCTCTGGATGTGGCCACGGGCGGCCAGGGCCTGCGAGCAGCGGTGGCTCCAGCTCCTGGCCGCGTCTGGAGCCGCCACCAGAGCCACCTCTGCCCGCAGGCCCTGGCCGCCCGTGGCCGCAGCCGGGCCGAAAAGGCACCGGCCTGAGGAAGCTGCAGACGCCCGGCGGAGGAGGATGCAACGATGGTGCACCCCACCGGGCTTACCCAGGGTATGGGGGCTTGTCAGGCCCAAGTCCCTGGGAGGGCACGGCAGTGGCGGACGGCCTGGGCAGGCACCAATGTGCCCATGGGAGCTCGGTGGCCGGCCAGGGGAGGTGCCCTCCTCTGAGGGCTTCCGCCGCTGCTGCCGGAGCCGCTCTAAAAAGGGGCGGCTCCAGCTCCGAAAGAATTTTTTTTTTAAATTGGAGCCAAAATGGCTCCAATTTAGTGCGCTTGCACAGAAACTAAATCTGACACATGCGCAATGCCATTTTTGCTCCAATTAAAAATGGACTACCCTCTCGGAGAACCCTCCGAGATTGTTCCTACCAGTTCCGGGGAACCGGATGGAACTGGGGTAATCCCATCACTGTCCTTCTCTGTGTTGTGCTCGGCCCTATGGAACCTCCTGCCAATTGAGCTACGTCTCCAGTCAGAGTTGCTGCCCTTTACGCAGGGGGTTAAGACCTGGCTGGCGGGACAGGCATGGGATTTGGGCCAGTCAGTACCATTAGCCTGTTGGCTCATCTGACCCCTCCCTCTCTCAAAGTATGAACTTTTAATCTTTGCTTAGTTTTTAATATTTTAATATTAATTTTAAATTGATTTTTATATTGTATTTTATGTCTTTATAAACCTTTGTTAGCCGCCATGGGTCTCTTTGAGGAGGGCGGCATATAAGTAGTAGTAGTAGTAGTAGTAGTAGTAGTAGTAGTAGTAGTAGTAGTAGTAGTAATAATAATAATAATAATAATAATAATAATAATAATAATAATAATAATAATAATAATAATAATAATAATAATAATAATAATAATAATAGGAAATCTGAAGGAATGAAAACTAAGCGCTGAGCGGAGTTTCTCCAGCAAAAATCCTTTCAACCCAGAGTAATCTCTGACACGAAATTATTATTATAAGAACCAAGGTGCCAATACAGAGGCAAGCTCTGAGTTTTCCCAAGTTACTTTTTTTTAAATGCCAAGGTGAACCTTTCCCAGTCCGTAAGCTGTGAAGTGCCCTCTGGTGGTTCTGTTAGCGCAGCAGATGTTTCTCTTCTGCTGTTCCACCAGCGAGCTGAACAAAGGAAGCGAGTACTTTGCACATTGTAGCAGATGGAAACATGAAAGGAGGTAGTACAAGGCTACGTTTCCACCGACGCAGCTAGATGAGCATTGTCTCACACAGAATCACAGATCTGTTTGAGACAGTGCCAGCAGGGGGCATAGTCAATTAGTGTTGTTGTTGTACCAAAGGGCTGCTTTACAAAGTAGATGTGTCTGACATTTCATGTAGGTACCTATAATATGACAGTAGGATTCTTCTGGCGGTTAATGGGTAAATCCAAGAAATGCTGGGTTTTACAGAACCAGGAAATAATTCACACTTACTTTCCTTGTCTTGCATTATTACGATAACAGTCATCAGGTTCCCCTGGTAATTAGACTGCTATGCTTTTCCCCCCTGCAAAACCAACAAAATCATAGTTTTCACTGAAAGAACGATCACATAACTTTTACACAGTACAGAACCTTTATGTGAAGTAACAGTAGGGGGGTAGTGATAGCACAGGGAATAAAGAAGGCACCATGGATACCTTTACAGGTCCCAGTCCTTCTGAACAACCTATTCATCCTGCAACATCAATTCAGTAGAAAAACAACATTTAAAAAAGAAAAAAGACAAGTAACTTTGTATGGGTTGTGTCAATGTCCATGCAACCACAAATTGGCATCTGACATATAGTAGGCTTATTTGTGTGTATGAGGAAAGTGACACATAGAAAGGAAAAGTGGGGCCACCATTGTCTGAAGTCACATAGTTTCAGACCATAGGTATGAGGTGTCGGCGGCAGAGAATGAGAGGGCTAGATGGTATTGTTGACTCAATGGGCATAGAACTGGGCGGGTTGAGGAGGATGGTGGATTATAGTAGTGCCTGGTGGGCAGTGGTCCATGGGGTCACAAAGGATTGGACTCAACTATGCAACTGAACAACAACAAAACACAGAGACTACCTTCTACCTGCACAGGTTTCCACAGAACATGAAACTGCATTAGCATAGCATTGTGTGGAAACTGCCCGCCTTGAATCAGGAGCTGGTGTTGGATCATCCCAACCTTAAATGGCTCACAGAAACAGAGATCTTTGGTTTCAGGGTTTTTTGTTTTTTTTGTAAAGAATCCGATGACTCAGTGGTACACCTTGCTGCTTTCAGCTTTTAAATAAATTAGCACCTTAAACACAGTGCGTAATGAAGAGAACATCATGGTTTTGGTTTCAGATTATACATGGTGGTTGCTGGTAGACGCTTTTTAGGTCATGAGAGTAACCCTGTGTGTGTGTGTGTGTGTGTGTGTGTGTGTGTGTGTGTGTGTGTGTGTGTGTGTGTGTGTGTGTGTGTGTGTATTAGAGAGAGATGCTCTTCATAACAAACAGGGCATCACTGAAGAACTTTGCTGTATGAGTCTCCTCATTAAGCCCCAGCAGGTTGTAAATATTTGATAGCAACTTCTGCCGCTGGAAGGATATAAATTTGGCCATGGTTGGAAGCTGGAAAGAGACAGATGGCACCTTCCTCTTCTCCTTCTCTCCTCCCACAGAGAAGGGAGATACTTCCTTCACAGTAAGACCAAGCTGTGTGTCAGCCTGAGGGTGAAAGAGTGGGGTGGGGGTACGAGAGGCCTTGGTGATTGCTGCCAAAGAAGAGTCCAAGTTCTGGAATCGATTTGGCTGCTTTCATCTATGTGGGGGTGAAATAATTTAAAAAGAAAAGAACCCAGCCCACTAACAGATCCCCTCTCATGATGCTTCTAGGCATGAGGACATATGCTACACTGCCAGGGAAACATAATGACAGGAAAGCTCTGGCTCTCCATCCTACCAAGCCATGCCTTCCACAACTACCAAAGATCTCATAATCCACAACACACAGGTTATATAAATATTTTTATCCCTATAACATTCCTCATCCACACAGCATTAGTGAACATTATTAGTGGCATTATTTTAATAAGCTAAATGTTCCTACTGTTCACAAGATTGCTGGTACTGTCCTACGATTCCTTCTACAAAGCATGGCTGGCAAAGCATAGGTGCTGTTTAGGGAGGGCAGCAGGGTAGCTGGCACCACCCAGCTTCTTTCAAAACAGTTGTGGTTGATCCCAGTGGTGGGATTTTAAAAAATTGCTACCTACTCTGTGGGCATGGTATGGTGGGCATGGCTAGGGGGAAAGCCCTGTGTTGCACCCAAATTAGGACTACAGTACTGTACTTTATTTCAAAACTTGGATGGGCAGGGCCAGCCAGAATTTCTGCTACTGGTTCTAGCAAACTGGGGTGAACCTGCTGAATCCCACTACTGGTTGGTTCTCTCTACTACTGCCCACCAGATCTATCTCTTGAATGACTGTTGCCATAAGATCCAAACGATAACTACTTTGTGTGGCACATTGAAAACCAAGGGCCTGTCCTGACTACCATGTTTAAGTCCACCAGCACCAGCCAGAAAAGCATTGATTCCCCTTTGTAGGAAGAAGCAATGTGTCATTCAGCATGCCACAATGTTTGTTTTGCTTCTATCTACTAGCCATTTGCAATGCAACAGGGCCAAACTTCAGAGTAAATCTGAATATCAGTCAGAGATCTTCTGTTATTACCAGTTGTAAAAATCCACATTGATTTGTACACTTATCTGTTATGCTAACCAATCACTCTGTACCTCTGTACCTGATGTGTATAAATTGATGTCATGAAGTTTCACTCTGACATCTGACGAAGTGGGCTTGATCCACGAAAGCTAACGTTAAAATACAGCAGTTATTCTTTAAGGTGCCACAACATTTTTGTATTTTTGTTTTGTTTTGTTTACTATCTGATATGACTATCACAAGACTCCCTTTTCTATGTCTTTCCCTGATTTCACCATCTATCTGAAAATCATCTTGAATGGTTTGGCCTGGGCCCCCGAGACTGTTCCCCATACTTAATTACTTTTTACTGTCTGGTAAAATAACTCACAGAAGCTCTGTAGATTAATCTGTCCCTTCACAGGTTTCTAGTTTGTTTGATATTAATGTTGCCTTTGGTATTCTGAGCAATATGGTTCTAGTATCCTCTTCTCATTTTTCCTGTTGAGTTTCAATTTGTATTGAACACATCTCACAGATTCTTTCCATCCCACCAGAATCCAGGCTGCCTGCTGTATCTATGTGCTGTGTTAAAACCAAATACAGTACTCTTAACTCTTCCAGCTCACAAAAGTACAACAGCCCTCTCCAGACTGTTGACTACATGTTCTAAAAAGCTCCAAGTCTATTTTCACTAAGAGATTGACAAAATTTAAGAGGGAGTCCAGCCTTACCAGCAAAAGCAGGAGTCTAGGATAACTAAGCATCTCAGCCTCCCTGACCAGACAACAAGGCAATAAGAAGTTCAACAGGGTGATAAGATTAGTAGCAGAGCAAGGTGATTATCTCGCCTGAGATTATCTCTAGTTTTCCAGGAAAAACAAATGCATCAAAGAAATACAGCCACTCAGGTGGAAAACTGTCTTTATTGCCCATCAGGCCATATGTACAATTGGTGCAGTTAATTCCTGGCTCTCAAGGAATGGGTTGTCTTCTCCTTGGAGGCCAAGAAAGAACCTGTGGCTTATATTAGATTTCACTGGTCTTCAGCTGCAACGTCCTCTCCCAACATTATACTTGAATGACAAGAATGCAAACTTAGCTGGTGTTTAACTCCAGTTACAAAACAAAGCAAGCTAATTTGCAACCTATAGGAGGTCAGGAAAGCTTCTGGGATTATGCTCAGACAGCTTCTAATTCTTAAGAAATTGCTGCTTCTTACTCTAAATTCTTTGCAAATTATAGTTTGGCCCTCAGAGAAGCAGAGAGGGCTGTTTTTCCACAGGAATTGCTGTATGTAGAGCTGTTATAGCTCGGAGGCTTTTTCAAAATCTACTTTATGATCATTCTTCATCATCCAAGTATCCAATCCCATGGGGAGACGCGATGGCAACACCCTACCCCAGTGATATTCCAGGATACCTGTTGAACTGAGTGGACTTACACTGGTTTGCACCCCTTACAGACCTGGTCTCCAGATGTTTCAAATCTCAGCCTCCAAGCAGAAAAAAAATATATCAACCTTTGAAGTTGTATCTGGCCTCAATTTCCCCCCTTCTTCCTTCCTCTACAGTAATAAATATTTTAGTGGGCAAGTCTTCAATTTCAGCACACACAAAATGAAAATCTGAAATCTGTACGCCATAAACTCTTCAATATTTCTCTCTCTTTTCTCCCTGCTTTACAGTTTGATCACTCACGGCTTTGGAACTCCAGCGATCTGTGCTGCCCTCAGCACTTTCCAAACTGTTCTCAGTGAAATGCTGAACTACTTGGAAAAACACACGGCACACAAAAATGGCGGAGCAGCAGAATCCGGCCAAGGACACGCCAACTCGGAGAAGGGCCCCCTGCGGAAAACTTCAGAGGCTGCTGTGAAAGAGGGCAAAACAGAAAAGACAGAATAGCTACATCAAACAGAATCTATTTCCAAGAGAACCTTGCTGCTGTTATTTTTTTTAATCATATAGCTATCCATATATATATCTATACATATATGTATATATATATATATATCTGTATATCTCATTGAGGGTGGTTTAGTTTCAGTGGACCAAACCAAATGCAGGAAAAATTTCTTTAAAACTCAACAAACCTAGTGCCCTGAAGGACAACAATGTACAATAATCATGTGAAGAGGACACTTTTTTAATGTGTTGCTCTCTCTAAACTACACTGTATATGTCCACATGTGAGTACTTGAGTGTCTGTGTGCGTGTGCGTGTGTGCGCGCTCATGGACACGTATGTACATTTGATCATCCCAAGTGATACATCAGCATCTTTCCTCTTTGTGCTTCCAAATTTGAAATAAGTGAAGCAATGCTAACCCAGTTGCAGGCTTGCCCTGAAACACTTTTCTGACTGGACAGCAACATGAAGGACTAACAAAATACCATAATCTTGATAGAGGGAGCTCCCAGTAAGCCTGGGCCACCCATCCACCCGTTCGGTGGATGAAGCAAGAAAGAGCACTCCATGCCATTGCCTTTTGAGAGATAATGTGGAGAAATACTGAGAAGCGGGGAAACTGGATCACCTTGCGGAAAAACAACCACCATGGCATTGGGGTTGAATATCAAGACCAGGGAATGTACAGTCAATCCACAGCAGAGTTATGCTCAAGCTCACTACAGGTCAGTTCTTTTGTTAATGGACCTGCCCTGACAATGTACAGTTGACTGTGGCCTTCTTGTCTTTAGTTAGGAGAAAGCAGAATCCATAACGGTCTGAGCTTCTGGCTTGTTTTTCTACCTCTCTTTAGTCTTTGCAGCTCAATTCCATCTCTGCAGAGGACAGTCCACCATTGCATGCTCTGCTGGGTCACAACTACCCTATTTGCTGGTGTGCAAGATCCACTCCCCCCCTTAAAATACACTGGAAATTGAGTGCATCTTGTACTGTATATAGTGGCCTATAGTAGGCTATTTTGGTAATAATGGGGTGTGTCTTATATTCTGCTGCATTTTATACGCCAGAAAATATGGTAGGTGACTAGATTGGTTCTTGGGTTGCCTTGGCTTGGTGGTGCTTCCATCTCCCATTTCCACTCACCCACAGGCTTGTTTACTAATGTGACTGTGACTCAACAGCACCCAGAACATGTACTTTGGATGCACCTAGATGAAGTGATGGCAAACCTTGGCACTCCAGGTGTTCTTGAGCTTCAATTCCCAGAAGCCCTGATCAGCAGGAGTGTTGACTTGGGATTCTAGCAATTGAAGTCCAAGAACACCTGGAGTGTCAAGGTTCACCATCACTGACCTAAAGGGATGGGCTGGGGTTACTGATGCTGGCCTAGTTCACATTTCTGGCCATGATTGAAAGAGCCAATGTACACACCCTCTATGCATGTTTGCTCTGAGTACATGCCAAAAACCCTGACCAGTCATGGTTGTGCCACACGGAGCCTACGCATATACAGTTTTTGCTTGCATTGGCTGCCTTACAGACCTCATGCTGAGTATGTGTTAAAGGGTGAAGAAACTTCCAGCAGCAAAAGCACATGAGATCTAGCTCTCTTTCCTTTGTTTGTTTCTTTCCTGTCAGTTAACATCTTAATCTTGGATATTAATATCTTCCTAGCCAATATGTTTCCAGGAACACACATAGATAATATGCAAAAGTCAATTTCAGGTATCGAACAGTATCACCAGTTAGTGATAATCATAGTCAAAACGGCCAACCATTTCCCATTTCCAGACAAATGCTTCATAGGACAGCATAAGTCTAAATTTACTACAATTCTCTAAAAGCCCTGATAACCAGAGCTTCAGGTTTTGTTCTTCTTTGGGTCATGCCCATTGAAGGGATGAGAGAACCTTACTTGTTCTGCTTTAGCATCAGGAATAACCTAGGCTTAAGAATTCTTTCCTGCTCAAGTTCTCCTTCCCCTCACGACCCATCTTCTTAAAACTTGTTTAAAAAGCAGGGTAAAATCAACATTTCATTAGAGTGAAGAAACACATCCAGAATCTTTGCCAGATCACAGACAAAAGAAAAGACCCAAAATAGTGTAGTACATAAAATATTGTTTTATTTCAGTGTAAATCAAAGCTGACATCCTCAAACATGACCTTTAATTTTATACATGACCAGGTGAGGGTACCAAAAGTGGGCAAAGTAAAATTGGTCATTCAGACAGAGATTGGGCTACCTCCCAGGCCTGTGTAAAGGGATCAAGCAAGGTGCCCAAAATCAGAAGCAAATCTTACTTTTCATCTTTGCACTCAAAGAGTAAACTGAGTTTTCCCACATGACACTAGAAATGGTTGCACAGCCATTGCCGTGGCCCTTTCCCCGGTGCCCGTATGCTCCAAGCAGGCCTACAGCTAATATCCTGGCCAGGACCTGCTCACTAAAATAATTTACAAAAGTATAGTCACACTCTTGTGGAGGGTCTTTTCTTCTTCCTTGGACAACATTCTGTGACAGATTGACATGGCTGCTTCTCTAGCTATGTCTTTCACATTGATGTCTTTCACATTAAGAGTTCTCAATCTTTTTAAGCCAGGGTCCAGGTCACACTCCCTCAGACAGCTTTGGGGGCCAGATGGCCATTTTGCCCTTCCTCCACCACATGGCACTTCCTGGTGTGGTGGAGGCAGTGGGGGCCCCACACGAAATGGTGTTATGGGTCATTTCCGGCCCACAGGCCACAGGTTGAGAATCCCTGAGCTACATCAACCAGAATTAGCAGTCAGACAAATGCTCCACTGCCTTCCTTTGCATTGTCATATTCTGTCCCAAGGTGGCAACCCAAATGTGTAAAATGATACCTCAACATGTTACATCACATACTTCTGCCATTGGGGATCCACAGCATTGGTTTTGATGACACCACTGTCCCTACTAGTACTCCCTGGGTTTTGTGACTTTTCCGCTTGTATGAGTACTGCAGATCTGGAGCTGTGATTTCCTATGTGGTGGCGAGTCTTCTTCAGTGCACTAGGGAAACATGGGCAGTGATTTGTCCCAGTTCACAGGAAAGAAAGGAGGAAGATAGTGTTCATCCTTATGGCTCTGGCATTGTGCTGTGAGTAAATTGTGAGTAAAAAATAGGACAGGCTGTGAGTAAATTGTGAGTAAGAAGTAGGGCAGGGGATCACTTTTACAAGGTGGGACAATTAATTCCTGTGTTGTTGTTTTTAATCAAAAGTGACTCGCAACGAAGCAGTGCCTAATATTTAGGACAGTTTATTCAGCTAATTCTAAGCTGAATTTAGCGTTTTTCCTTTTAAAACTGTTTTTAGCATGTTAGCACATTACTTCCCATAAATCAAGTTTGTTGATTTCATACCAGCAATTTGTACAGGGATGGGAAAGGAGAAACCAAAATGTCATAGTTCCATCAAAGCAATGGTGTTATAACAGAACTCTCCATACCTAAAAATCATTCCACGGTAACTTCAGTAAGGTAGTGCTAAACATTTGATTGTGTAAATGTTGTGAATGCCCTGGGAGCCATTGGCACACATTGTGCATGCCATAATACTGTTCGATTTAAAATTCAGATTATGTGACACAAGAGAAAAAAGTATCCGGTCCCTTTTAGCCATTATTAGTTATGTGCCTGGTATGATCCAGAAGATAATGACTGATGAAACAACCTTTACCCTTGTTGAGAGGTAACCCTCTATGTTCAAGACTAGAAAGCTGATTTCTTACATACATCAAACATGGATGATGCTTGGGATTCTATTTTCAAAATTCATGGGATTTATTGTGAAAATAGCCACACAATATATACAGGTCACAACACTTAAGAGGTGATAAGTATGTTTCCTTAATTTTGAATCCCTGCAAAAACATGATTGTGGATCTACGGCCATTTTTTGCTTCTGTTTCATATTGAGGCCTCTCTCTAATGTGCGCAAGGCAGTCCTAGAAGACTATTTGTAGCTCAGCAGTCCACAGCTGTTCATCTTTAAGTAAACTTATTATCAAAAGATTACCTTACATTTTCTCAAACCAGGCAAGCATCCATATATACGGCCTCTTTCAAAAATTGGCGAGAATACTATTACTGTACTTATGCCTGCTGGTGTTATGCTTATCAGCCTATAGCTCTGAGGCTGGTTAGAGAGCAGGTGGTTGTAATTCCTGTTGCACAGCAGTTGATACAAAATTCAACCTCACAATTCATAACCATTGAAATTTATGCCAGTGAAATCATTTGGGTTCCAGACACATTGTTAATGAACACCCCAAAGTGGAAAGTGTGGATGTAACCAACAGGTGTTTGAAAACATGTTCTTCAGGAGGATCACGTTTGTCATAGAACTGAAGGTGGGCTGCAGCCTGAAGGAAAGATAGCTTGAGGGTCTTCTGATTACACATATGGTAGCAAACCCCATGTCTTGTTGTGCAATGTGTAAAACAACACTCTTCCAGTTCTGACCCGGGAGTCTTTAAAATACAACAACCAAACTCAGTGTACAGTTTACCCCCCCCCCAAAAAAAAAAAACCCTTTGTAAATACCAATTGCTGTTCATATCTTTCTTCTGAGATTTCCTCACAGGCATGTTTGTTTTATAGAAGCACTAATCTGGTGGCACCCAACACTTTATTTGCAATCTTGACGCACCACCCCTATGCAGCCTTGGGTTGTTTTTAAAAAATATGTATAAAACAGTAATTGGTAAGTAAGACCATAAAATCTTTTTGCTCTGTAGGGCAATGGCAGGAGTCACTATCTAAAGGGCTGCCAATAAGTCCAAATTAATTTATTGTAGCCTTCAGAGAGGGAAGTTTGCTGCCTCCAATAGTTCACACTAAAAAGAGTAAGAAGAGGTGGTAGCATGGAAATTCAGGCCAGTGATAGTGGTACTGGAAGTGTTATTGTACACCCTTTCTCCTCCTGGTAGTGTTTACAAATGCTGTAGGAGTGCAAGCTGGGAAGGGCAGGTCATTTTCCTACGTCAAAGGAACATCAAACGTCAGTTTCTTTAACAGAGTAATTTTTAAACAATTATTTTCCCTTTGTATGGTGGATTCTGTTCTGTACAGCGGTTGTTGTGATTGTACTTAAAACGTGAATGAGCACTTGGTCACAAGCAAGGCAGACTTCATTGTTTCTTCCCTCTCCGTCCATTTCAAGGAGACAAGTTATAATTTGGTGATGAAATGCATCGTTCTTGAGTCTTCTCTTTTTTAAAAAAAAATAACTTGTCCATTAGGCATATGACTCTGAAGATGATGATGACCACATTTAAGTGAACATGTCACGGCAATAAAAATCTATGTTGATTTATGCACATGGGTGTAGTTTGAGTCTCTCAGATTTTTAAACAGCAACAGTGGTTACCTATTCTCTTTGCCTTTGCAGAAGAAGGCATCTACGGTACTTTTAACAGCTCTCAGGAAATCGCTGAACAGGTAAAGTTTTCTCCACCAATGTAGCACTAGACCCTGTTGAACTTTTGGCCTGTCGCATAGGAAGGGCAGATACAAATAAAGGATAGGGCTCCTGAACTTTGAATAGGTATGCAGGGGCCGCATTGGCTCAGTGGTTAAGAAGCGCACCTTGTTAGCTGGAAAGTTGGCAACTCAGCAGTTCAAGACCCAGGCGCTGCATGATGTATTGAGTGCCCATCTCTGCCCCAGCTCTTGGGGACATGAAAGGAGCCTCGTTTGGGCATTCCCTAAGTATGCAGAAGAGAGAATCTGACCAGGTACAGTCATGCAAAGTACCTACACCAAAGCTGCAAAGTTTTGAAATAAAGTAGTCCTAATCTGGGTGCAATGCAGGTCTTCCCCCCTGACCACGCCCACCATACCATGCCCACAAAATAGGTAGAAAAAAATTGAATCCCACCACTGGTTATATCTTAACATGAGCTTTCATGGATTAAGTCTACTTCCTCGGACATTAAAGTGAAACTGTATTTCTACATGTTCAGATACATAAAATGGACAAAATTTCATGTAGCTGATATGCTTATCCAGACTTAAATAGCTACTTCTTCAAATTCTACAAACCTGTTATGGATGCAAGACCTGTGACGACCCTTGTATTCAACCACCCTATTGTCACAAAGTGTTAAAGGCACAAAAGGCGCAAAGAACTGTTTATCTTAGAATTCATGACAAATTCACAGATAAGGCAGACAGTAGGTCTGGCAACTTTTCAGCTGATCATTGTGCTATGCCTGGGTACACGCATTATCAGGTGTAAATAGGTGTTGCTGTTTGGTAGCATGCTATAAAACAGGGTAGACAATCTTTCAGATCTGTTACAATCTTCCTATTCAGAAACAAATATGGTAAGCAATTTCTTGTACTGTATATGCTTCTCACATATGTAACTGATTCTGAAAAAAGGTGAAGGCTTACAATTTTGTTAGGATATCCCTTACAAGATACTAGCCATCTTGCCTGCTGTAACATTGGGTATCAATGGGAGGGGGCTTAACAGTCTACTGTGATTGTCCTTTGTCACTAATTTGATTTCTAAAGTTCTTTTCCTGCTTCTGGTAATTGAGACAAGCCCTTGCCACCTCTTCCTGTTTGTTTTTTCTTCACTTGATTTGCTGGCCACCTCTCTCTTCTTCCTCTGACCTCCAACCAAGTAACAAGCTTGGAGGTTTTCTCCAGATGCTCGAGACTCCATTCTGTCCCCCTTTTAAAAAAGCTGACTGTAGCTATACATGATAAGTGTAGGTATCTTTTTCTACTTTAAATGATTCTAGAGTTACTTTTATCATGCTGTGTGCAAGTCTGTGTGGAAAAGAGATCCAGGTAGGAGGCAAGGACTAAGTCTAAGCTGATCTCTTCATGTTTTCTTTGCTGCTGTTTTTCTAGCTCCAGGAGCCTATCTGCTATCCTTCATCTTCCCAATAAAGTTCAGTGTCCCAGAAGTGCTCATCCACAACTTTATTAACACCCTGGCCAAAGGCCCAACATAAACAAAGCATAGAACAGGGCTGGTTCATCTCACTGAGCCTTCATCCTCACAGGTCCCAGTTACCTCACCAGACAAGACAGCCTGACAGTCTAACAAGTCTCTCAAACCAAGTTACACTCTGTTTATAGCAGGGGCAGCCAGAGATGGCAGTCTGGCCCATCATCTGGCCCATCATCAGAAAGGTTGTCCTTCCTGGCCCATCTTCTCTTCTCTCAATGCCTTCTATGACAGAGAGAGAGAGAGAAGCTTCTGCTTTCTTGCCCGTCCTCTGGGACCCAGGCAGGGGGAGCAGGGGGACAAAAACCCTAACAGCCCACCCCCTCAACCCACCCCGTGATGCCAATGTTATATATGTGAGTGTGACATTGGTGTCCCTCCTGTAAATTTTTGCCCCTCCTGATAAAAATCCAGACACACACACACACAAATTCTAGACTCCTGGCTACAGCCCTGCCGTCCTCCCCTAGCCAAACCCACCAACTACAAAGAAATTTTGCAGGCCTCCCTGCAGATCAATGAGGAAAATCTCTTGCCTGTGCAAAGCCTGAAAATGTTAATGTTAATGTATGAAGTGATTTGTTACAATTAATCTGTGTACGCAAATTCTTACATCAATTTCTTATGTTAACTGTTAACAGTGTGATGGGGACGTGGTGTTAATTTAAAAAAGACAACAGATTAAGGACAACTAATTAATTTTAATGAATTATGGATCATTGCCAGGCCTCTGTCTAACAGATGTACACTACTAGCTCTTTATTGTTCAACTGAAAAATGTTTGGTATCAACTTGGGAGAAAAGTAACCTGAAAAAACTACTTTCAATACCCCAGCCATTTTTAAATTTACTTTTTCTACTGCCCTAGGATTGTGGGTTGTGCACAGGAGATTAAAAAGGGGTGGAGGTAAGGGAGTACCCTGTCCCGCCAAATACTTTACAGTATTTATTATGTTATCGCACACAGACAGGCACTCTGTGTTGTAAGGGCTCATGTTACACGTACAGTTCATGGTAACAAAGCTACTAGGCAACTTCACTTCCTACTGTGAAATATTCCTGCAGACAGCCTTTCTTGAATCTCTGCCAACCACCATGCTCCAAGGACCTATTCAGTTGAATATCTATGTTTGTCTACAACAGTGAGTGCGCCCAAGTGGTACAACAAGCCAAACAAATCAACAAGTCAGCCAAGCTACAAACAAAACTGCCAGCCCAGGTTAACTCCTGAATAGATATGAGCCTCAAGTCTGCCGACTCAGATCCTGGAAGAGCTTTATAACAAGAACAAACATTCTTGAGGGAACACAAAAACAAAACCAAATTAGAAGGTGGAGGAAGGAGTTCACTGGACATAGAATAATATTAAAGGAGGATATAGCTGAGGAACTCAACCTCCCCTACATCACTTGGAGGACTCTGAAAAGGCTAAGGGTTGGAGTCCCTAAATGCAAGAACAACATGCTCAAGTGGGGGCTGCTAGTGGACAACAACACATGGTGTGAATGTGGAGAGATATAGAACCCATCTCATTTACGGGCCTGCCAGTTGCTGCACCAATGAAGACTTGGGTTTTGGCAACCACAAAGCGAAGAAAATGGCTTCATTTTTGGCAGTCCAAGGTTTGATCGGGACGCAAAAGAAGAAGTTTAACTCCTCAAAGGTCTTTCCAGGACAAAGCTATCACACTCAGCTGCTGAATAATAAACAGAGTTTCCTATATGCTCTGGTGATTGAATAAAAGGCCCAGCCCCCTGAAAGTTGAGTCTTGTTACAGGCTAATGCAGGAGTTCTCAACCTTTATAAAACCAAGGGCCAGGTCACACTCCCTCAGACAGCTTTGGGGGCCATATGGGCATTTTGGCCTTCCTCCACCACATGGTACTTCCTGGTGTGGTGGAGGCAGTGGGGCACATGAAATGGTGCCAAAGGCTGCATCTGGCCCACAGGCTGTGGGATGAGATTCCCTGGGCTAAAGGTATTCCAAAATGTAGGCCTGGATAGGCCTGAAGTCCTCTTCACCCAATCTGTGGTTGAATCCTCACCGCTGTGGGCAAACAGAAAGCAACAGAAGCTGATTTGTGCAATCTTAAAACAGCCCTTCTGATTAAGGGGAAAGTTAAGCAGGAGGGCTCTATCTGAATGGCACAGTTCTTCACACAAAGGTCCTTGTGGCAGGTGAACCTATATGACCTGACCCCAATGTAAAGCAACCTTCCATGTTGCTTTGCTAACTGCAAGCTTTGCACCACAATTTCAGAAACATGAGAATTTTAATGAAATAGCTGTAAATATGTCATCTGATGCTAGTTAATACTGAAACATTTCCAGGAGAAAATGAGAACTTGGAAAGAAACTTTTCGATCTCTAGCTCCCAAGAAGTCAGCAGTCAGCATAGAAGATGGTATTCTCCATTATGGGGTATGATCAGTTCACTTTTGGAGACCCTATTACAGAAGCCTTCACTTCAGAGGTGAGACAAATGATGACAGTAAATGGCCCAGATGATATTGTCATATTGCAGGGGGACTATCACCCCAGGAAGACTTGCCCAGCACTGGAGAAAGAACCCCCACCACAACTGTCAAGTGTTTTCACAGTTAATTTTATTATACTAAGCTGCTTGTATCTAATTATGGTTTTTTTCCTGTTTTATTAGACATAGCCAACTTCTTCTTCCATGTGTAGGCCAGATGTGAAGCCCCCTTTCACCTGACCCAGTGTGAGAAAAATTAGCACAAGGAGACCATTACCAAGGTACACCCAATTGTGGTTCAAAATTACCACATGAAGAGGCTCTTTTTGTGTACCCCCAAATACCCAACTGAATATATTTATAATGAAAGGAAGCATATAAATTCACAAAATAAGTAAACAGAAATAATATCCAGACTTAACTAAGCTGTCATCACTATACACCTGGGGTGCCCAAACTTATTGGGCTCTGGTTCAGGGAACCGGTCACTAAGGCCCGGAGGCTGGGTGCGGCCTCCGACTCCAATTCATCTGGCCCGTGAAGCCCTCATCACTCCTGGAAGTGGAAGTAAAATGTGCCCATATGGGTGTGTTTTACTTCCGCTTCCAGGAGCGACAATGAATTGGAGTTGGAGGCTGCACCCAGCCTCCGGGCCTTAGTTTTGGCACCACTGCTATACACCATGCAAACAGAATGACTCTGTGAAATGTAAAGATATCAATACAAAACGTTAAATAATTCCTTTAACTCATTCTGGGTGTTCCCTTGGGTTTCCCCTTGTTTTATCAGCTGTTTCACATCACATTTAATGTGGGACTGTGGTGGCTCAGTGGTTCAGAAGCTCGCCTTGTTAGCTGGAAGGTTGGCAAGTCGGCAGTTCAAGACCCGAGTACTGCATGATGGAATGAGCATCTGCCTCTGTCCCAGCTCCTGCCAACCGAACAGTTCAAAAGCATGAAATTACAAGTAGATAAATAGAGACCACTTTGGTGGGAAAAGATCTCAGGGACCTGAAATGAGCTTCATTTGAGCTTTCCCTGAGTGGAGTTCCTCCAGCAAAAATTGTTTTAACCCAGAAAGAACCTTTGTGTGCATCTGACACAATTTTAAAAAATCACATTTAATGGCCTTATCTGTAAATTTACCTGACCACAAGTTACTTGTATGGCTGAAATAGCAACCTTAATGGGGCAGTCCATGTTTTAATTCGTAGGCTAGCAGCAATTAGTATCTCCCCTTCACCAACAACAGCACCTCTTCAATTTTCCTATTGTCAATAAACAAAAATTATTCCTGGTTTTGTTGAATTTGCAAAATGGCACTTATAATTAGCTATAACCAAAGTATTTCATAGTACAGCAAACTGATTTCTAAAATCCTTTGACCATAACATTAAAAAGAATAAAGAAAACCATTACCTCATTTCCCAATACCTCATTACACATTTTCCATAAGTATTGTCTTAAGTGATTTCCTACTTCAAAGCTAACTACCAGGTAGTGTCTGAAGGCATGTGCGTGTTTGTGCATGTGCGTGTCAGCATGTGTGTGTGCATGAGAGAGCATGTGTACCCTCTGTTGGAAAAGATACATCATAGCAGTTTATCAGTATCATATGGTTAGTAAGAATATTTATACAGACATTTAGTAATAGTTCAGGAGTTGACCCAAGAGGATTTGAGGTAAAATCATTAGTGCAGCTTTAATCAACTGTATTACTTCCAACTAAATTCATGCATGAAGTGTATCTGCCTTACTCTCAATGCAGGTAATTCCCCAGCTTAGAGTACAAATGCTATTTTACTGTTCACTTTGCACCAAATTCCAGGTGAATCTCCTCCTCACCAATTATTTTCCATCCCTTCCTCACAGTAATATGTGAACAGAAGCAGGAAGTCTTCACACTTGCTTTGGCATGACTAGGGTGACTTGGACTACGGAATGGTTTGCTTGACTGTTTTATGTCCAACAACACCTAAAAATACTCAGCTGCCTCAACAGAAGTACAGAATCAGCTACCTCAGTAGGTGTGAATACTCCAATGCTGGAGGAATGCAAGAGAAAATTGGACAACTGTCTCTCAGATCTACTCTGGTTTGGATGCTTGCATTGGCCCCTTCCAACTCAATCATTTTATGATTCTGTTTTATAAGTCTATAATAGTTTCCAAACCAAGGTAAGTAATGGTAACCACTCTAGTTCAAATTGATCAATCCTCATCAGGAATTCTATGTCCAGTTTTGGGCACCACAACTTAAGAAGGATATAGAGAAGCTGGAACATGTCTAGAGGAAGGCAAACAGAATGACAGAAACCAGGCCCTATGTTGGACAGTTGAGTGAGTCAGGGATGTTTTTTCTTATGACAACAAGATTGAGAAACAATATGATAGGTAAAAGTAAAGGTCTCCCTTGCTCAAAAGCCAGTCGTATCCAACTCTAGGGCTCAGTGCTCAACTCTGTTCATAGCCAAAGAGCCAGTGCTGCCTGCTTCTACAGACATTTCCATGGACATGTGGCAGGCATGGCTAAACACCAGAATCGACAGAACACTGTTTACATTCACACTGAAGTGGTACCTATGTATTTACACTAATACCCCGGATAACATTATGACATGGTTCCACAAGTCATGACATTATCTGGTTTTTAGCATTGTCTGGGGTATACATCGAACAATGCTAAAAAAAAACTGAGAAGAGGCGCTCGCACACGCGCGAAAAGGGCCGCCAGCGGGAGCCTCTTCTACCAAACGGGTATAGCAACGGGGATCGCACATCAAGGCAAGGGATCAAAGCGGGGGGTGCCACCACCACCACCCCACTTTGATCCCTTACCTTAACGTGTGATCCCCGTTTCGCGCACCTGTGCAAGGGTTGGCTTTTCTGAATTCTCTCCTCCCCCGGGGAGGGGGAAATTAGGAAAAGCCGACCCTTGTTTAGGCGAGCGAAATGTGGATCGTACGTCAAGGCAATGGATCAAAGCGGGGGGTGGCTCCCCCCACTTTGATCCATTGCCTTGACGTGCGATCCTCGTTGCTATAGCAAGCCCAGGAAAGTGGCCAAGAGCGGCAATTTCAGCCAAGCTGCCACTTTCCTAGGCTCGCTATAGCAACGAGGATCGCACGTCAAGGCAAGAGATCAAAGCAGGGGGTGCCACCCCCCCCTTTGATCCCTTAACTTAATGTGTGATCCCCATTTCGCGCACCTGGGCAAGGGATGGCTTTTCCGAATTCCTCCCTCCCCTGGGGGAGGGGGAAATTCAGAAAAGTTGACCCTTGTTTAGGCGAGCGAAACAGGGATCGCACGTCAAGGCAATGGATCAAAGCGGGGGGTGCCATCCCCCACTTTGACCTTAACGTGGGATCCCCGTTTCACGCACCTGGGCAAGGGTTGGCTTTTCCGAATTCGCCCCTCCCCCGGGGAGGGGGAAATTCGGAAAAGCCAACCCTTGTTTAGGCGCTTTGCGATGGGAGTTTGGGTGCTGGGTTGAATGGGTGGGCACTTAAACTCCCATCGCGTGCCCTTTCCAAACATCGTGCGGGCAGGCGCGCGTGTGTCAGACGGGGGCTGGGGAGGCTACGGGGAAGATCTCTGTAGCCTCCCCAGCCCCCGTCTGACACGCGTGCGCCTGCACGGTGTTTGGAAAGGGTATGGGGGAACACACACACGATTGTTCTGGATAACGTTAAAAATCGCGTTATTCGATACAAGATTTTTCCAAAAATCTTGTAACGTTATGCGGTTTTAGTGCTATTCGGTACAATCGTTATCCGGGGTATTACTGTATTTGCATTTTTTGGCTTTTGAACTGCTAGGTTGGCAGGAGCTGGGACAGAGATGGGAGCTCACTCCATCATGCAGCACTCAGGTCTTGAACTGCCAACTTTCCAGTAATCAATGGACAGGAAGTGATGGGGCACCTATTGTGGGGGTTCTGCATGCCTCTGGGGGTCGCCAGTCACTAGGGTGCACCAGGATGAGTCCCTATATCTCTGTGGGCCAGCACACGACTGCTTGTAGAAAGGCACCAGCCAATGATTTTGTATAGTTTACATTTGAAACACACTTAGATAGTATCTTCAATTTCTGACCCCGGTTAGCATCAGAGATAGGTCTGCCACTTTTTATGGTAGTCCTGCATCTGTTGCATTAATAGCAGGCTGTCATACAAAAAGTAAACTGAGCAAATCAAGCTTTTCCTGGCGTGTAAAAGAATTGTAAAAATAGCTTCGCCTACTGAATTTTTCTGTGTTTGCCAGGTTTGTGGCCTGTGATGCATGTGACATCTTCTTCATCAGGGCCTCTGGTGTGCTGATTCAAACTTTACCTTGGGTGCCTTGATGAAGACTGCAGTTCAACAAGTAGAGATACATTGGCAGGTCTCAGGGTCCCCATTTCTGTAGGTAAAGGAGATGCTTCTAATGGCTAACAATAAACAGGTGTAAGTGACAGTATGGGGGTCCCAGGTGCTGTTGGGCTGCCATTTCCCTGATTCCATCCACTAGGGGTGATAAAAGTTGCAGTCCAACAATGTTCAGAGAGCCACAGTTTCTCTGCTCCTGGGACAAATCACAGAGAGAGAGAGAGAGAGAGAGAGAGAGAGAGAGAGCAGGAGTACTGGGATTCTTGGTACAAACTTGTTATCATCCAACAATGTCTGCAGATCAGACTGTTATCTAAAAGTTAGTGTTAGAAGTTTGTAGGCAAGACATTAATATTACAACTGCCTGCTGTTTCAAGAAAGAAACAGAGTGTGAAGAATTTAATCTGAGGTGCTTTCACAAAATAGGCCATACTGCAGTCTCTCTCTCTCTCTCTTCATGTATCCTTTTTATATTCATCACAATTCAGTCTTATTTAGGTTTTTTTAATGGTTCACAGAATAACATCCAAAGACAATTAGAAAAAAGTGGAGAAAACATTCTTTCTTTTATCTCCTTTTAAACCCCAGTTCAAACAGAAACAAAACAGCTTTTCCCTTCATGAAAGAAACACATTTCCTTTATTTCAAAAGTTCTCAACCTTTTTAAGCCGGGAGCTGGGTCACTCTCCGTCAGACAGCTTCAGGGGCAGGATGGCCATTTTGCCCTTCCTCCACCACATTGCACTTCCTGGTGTGGTGGAGGTGGTGGTGGGCCTCATGAAATGGTGCAGTGGGCCACATCTGGCCCATGGGCCTCAGGTTGAGAATCCTTTCTTTATCTGTTCTTTTTCCACTTATTTCCCTATTTTTTTCTTATTATCATTTTTTTGGTTGACTTGTTTTGTTATCGTTTCACTTTTAATCTTGCTTTTCGCCTTAGGGATATCCTGAGGAAGCATTATTCCTATGCTCAATGTAGAAACATTTATGAAACTCCCAAACTTTCTATGGTTCCTCCCTCCACCTCAGGGCTTTCAGGACTGAAGGAAAGCAGAATGCAGGACCCCATTGATTACAATTAGAAGTTGAACATACTTCTAGAAGAGAAATGTTTCCCTACTTGGCTCTGACTGGGATATATGTCTGTGACTGGCATCATTTGACCTTCCTTAGTCACACATGCCTAGCCATATGAACCTCCAATCCCTCTGTTCTTTTGGCTCCATTTTGCCATGGTAGCATTTTCCATTCACAGTACACTTCACATGCACCACTTATATAAGGAACACCATTACCTTTTTATAGGTTCCTCTTTTTAATCTAGAACTCAGCCAATTACTTTGCCTTGTTTTTAATTCAAACTATTTCTCTCTCCTGCACAAACATTTGTTTGTTTTGTTGTTCAGTTGCACAGTCGATTCCGACCCTCTGCGACCCCATGGACCACTGTCCGCCAGGCACTTCTGTCCTCCGCCATTCTCCTCAACTCGCTCAGCTCTGTGCCCATTGTGTCTACAATACCATCTAGCCATCTCATATTTGGACACCCCCTTCTTCTTTTGCCCTCGACCTTTCCAAGCATCAAGGCTTTCTCAAGTGAATCTTCTCTTCTCATTTGATATCCAAAGTACTTTAGCTTCATCTTTATTATTTGACCTTCTAAGGAGCAGTCAGGGTTGATTTCTTCTAAGATTGACCTATTTGTTCTCCTTGCTGTCCAGGGGACTCTCAAAACTCTCCTCCAATACCACATCTCAAAGGCATCTATTCTTCTGCGCTCAGCTTTCCTAATGGTCCAGTTCTCACACCCATACATTGCCACAGGGAATACCATTGCTTTGACTATGCGAATTTTTGTTTGCAATGTGATGTCTCTACTTTTCACTATGTTCCCCAGGTTTCTCATCACTTGCCTCCCAAGAATCAGTCACCTTTTTATTTCATGGCTGCAATCACCATACACAGCTACTAACCTGATTTCCCATCCTGTCTCCGCACAGCCAGCACACAATTTTTGCACTTTAAAGCTCACTATAGCTTTCTCTGCCTACTTTAAAAAAAATCCTACTAAACCAAATAATTTGGGCTCTGAAGTTACATTAAAGGCAAAGGTAAAGGTCTTCCTTACTCAAAAGCTAGTCATGTCTGACTCTAGGGTATGATGCTCCACTTCAATTACAACCATAGAACCAGTGTTGTCTGCATCTACAGACATTTCCATGGTCATGTGGCAGGCATGACTAGACACCAGAATGCTGTTACCTTTCCTGCTGAAGCAGTACCTATTTAAGATAAAGGTTTCCCTTGCTCGAAAGCCAGTCGTATCCGACTCTAGGGGTCAGTGCTCATCTCTGTTTCTAAGCTGAAGAGCCAGCGCTGTCTGCTTCTGCAGACGTTTCCATGGTCATGTGGCAGGCATGACTAGACACCAGAATGCATGGAACGCTGTTACCTTCCCACCGAAGTGGTCCCTATTTATCTACTCACAATTTCTTGCTTTCAGACTGCTAGCTTCACAGGAACTGGGACAGATGTCAGGGGCTCACTCCATCACTCAGCACCCAAGTCTTGAACTGCTAATCTGCCAACCTTCTGGTCATCAAGCTCAGCATCTTAACCACTACTAGACTGTTATTACTTTATTTGAACCCTGCAAGGTGTCTATACCAGTATGTGTGCCACTTCTATTCATGAGGATAGGCAGGTTTTGCCCCCAATGCAAATCATACAGGAAGAGTTAGGAAACTTTCCCAGTGAGGGACCTAAACTGTGGACCCAATCTGCCACCTGAGAAGTGAAATTACAACATCTTTATGAAGAGTTGCTAAATGTGGCAGTCCTTCTGACCATTGACCTATTAGACTATTCATAAAATTGCATGAGTTAGTAGTCTTTGGATTTTTTTTCAGTGTTAACATAAAAGCAAATGTGACTCTTTTATTGCATTGTATTCGACTGTGCGACTAAACAAAAACAAAAAAAAATTATTAACATAAAACAAAAATCACATACAAATCATAATCACAGTAAACACATACAACCAAAATATATACATACTAACAAAACAAACTAATACCTACTACGGATCATCACTATAATTAGAACCTTGGAATAAACTCCTATTCATTTATCTCCAAAGAGACATGGTGGGGGGTGGGATTTGGAATCTTCTTTCTTCTTTTCAAGAATAGGACATACAGTATTCAAAAAAACTCTCACCTCATGTCTTTAAATCTATCCAATGTGGAAAACAATTCTCCATATTTTCTGAGTAACCACAGTCTCAGTTATAAGTGCCAGTTCCTGATTATATCTCCAACACTTTACAGAATATTTTCATAGACATGTAGAATCATAGAATAACTGACTGGGAAGGGGCCAGTGGAGCTATAGTCCAACTCCCTGCTCAATGAAGGAATCCAAATCAAAGGAGATATGGCAGATGGCTGTCCAACTTTCTCTTGAATGCCTCTAGCGTTGGAGTGTTCACCATCTCCCAAGGTAATTGTTATACTGCTCTAATAGTTAAGAATTTTTTTCTGCTATTCAGCCTATATTTTGTTTCCTGTAATTTCAGCCCATTATTACACGTCCTGCATTATGGAATGATCAAGAGCAGATCCTGCCCTTTCTCTTTACAACTATCTTTCAAGTACAGTTGTACCTCGCTTAAAGAGCATAATGCGTTCCACAGGATTGCTCTTTAAGTGAGTTTGCTCTTTAAGCGAAACACCATTGTAAGTGACCAATTGTGACTTCTAGTGGGGGAGATTGCGGACCCCAATGTATTTGTTAAGCAAGTTTTTGGTTGGTTTTATTTGTTAAGCGAAGTGAACTTTCAGAGAAAAGTCTGCTCTTTAAGTGAGTTACTCTTTAAGCAAGGTGCTCTTTATGCGAGGTTTGACTGTATTTGATAAGTGCTATCATATTCCCCCCTCTGTCTCCTTTTCTCTAAGCTAAACAAGCCCAGTTCCTTCTGTCTTTCCTCATAAGGCTTGGTTTCCAGTCCTGTGATCATCCTTGTTGCCCTTCTCTGTACCTGCTTTAGTTTGTTTGCATCTTTCTTAAAGTGTGTTGTCCAGAACTGGACACAGTATTGTAGATGTGGTCTAACTAGTCCCCAATGGAGAGGAACTAGTACGTCGCAAGTTTTGAAGACTATACTTCTGTTAATGCAGCCTAATATAGGAAATGCCATTTTTTGCAACCACATCATTCTTTTGATTCATATTCAGCTTGTGAGCTAAAACCCCAAGACAAGAACCTTCTTGCTTGTAGTATTAATGAGCCAAATATCCCCATCTTGTAACTATGTATCTGGTCACCCCACCCAGGTATAGAACTTTGTACTTGCACCTGTTAAATTTCATTCAATTGTTTTCAACCTAGTGTTCAAACCTATCAAAATCATATGGTTATAACATCATTTTCACTAGTGTTAAATACCATCTCCATATTGCTTTATAACAATTATCTTTAATTCTTACAGACCTATCCTTTTAAATCATTTTCTTCCATAAATTACTCCATTTCTCCTTTTTTAATATATATTCCTACCTGAGTCTGTTTCCTGACTTGTTCTTAAACTTTGCTGTTGACCGTCTTCTTCTGATATTCCATAAATTTTACTTATCAAACCAGGAAAAAAATGCTGGTTTTGGACTGCGGTCCTTAGAAAGCTAGCTGAAATATTCTCTGAGCTGTAACAGAAAAACCTAACCTATCTCTTATCAAGTTGTTTTCCTTTATCCCTAATGATCTGAACTTCCAACAAAGATTCTTCCAGCTTGGAAGAGGGGTCTTCAAAAGCTCTTCGACTTGTGTGTCAGGTAATCCACCCTCTTGATTTCCCAAACACTATATACAAGTGTGGAAGCTGGACCGTTAAGAAAGCTGATGGGGGGGGGGGGGTTACTCATTCAAAGTCTGGTGATGGAGTTTTGTGGATATTCTGGACTGCCAGAAAGATGAACAAGTGGGTCCAAAATGAATCAAGCATGAACTGTCTCTGGAGGCAAAAAAAAAAAAAGCGGCAGGTAGAGTCTAAGGATACTACCATCAGGGATTTAGTTCGAGAATTCGATGTGTTGAATTATGCTCATTATTCCATTCTGATATGAATGAAATAAAAGAAATAAATGAACTAATGAGCATAATTCAACACATCAAATTAACGAACTAAATCCCTGACGGTAGTGTCCTTAGACTCTATCTGCTTCTTTTTTTTTTTAAGGAAAGAAGGTTAGAAAGAAAGTGTATTTCATTGTTTTAAACCTTCATAGAAAATGTTTCTGAAGTCCGATCCAAATTGTATAAGTGTCACAAGAAAGGTTATTATGTCCTCTATCAATTGCACTTTGAAATACTTTGACAGGTTGATTAGTTTTTTTGGCTCATCGCCAACCCCCCAAACTCCCCACCAGGAAATATCATTTTAATGAGTCATGTTTTATCTCAATATCTTTTTTGTGGATACCTGCTTTGGCATCATTTTTCTCCACATGTTGTATGTGAACTGTATCCACCTCAGGACATTGTCATATTCACTTTCTAAATTGGTTTTCCCTCCTTTTTCTTTTGAATTTTTGTGACCTCATTTGAGTGGTTTTTTTGTAAAAGGCTTCATAGATTATTTTTTCAAAGTCCAATTTCAAATCTTATAGTGTCCCCACAAAGGTTAATCTTTCCTCTTTCAAATGCACTTTGATTGGGTGGTTTTTCACAGACACCCCCCCCCCCGACAACCAACAACCCTCCCCCCCCCAGCAAAACTGTCACTTTTCTGATGCTACTTCCAAAAGTGATGATGTCATCACTTTGCATTTTTTGCTTTTGGTTCTGACAATTCTTAAAGTCGCTGAGATGATCTTTCAAATGACATAAACCTTATTTCCATGGGCGGCTTAGTTTTGGTGTTGCAGCTTGTCAAAAGTACATGATTTTTGTTACATCTCAAAAGCTGCCAGACCACCCAACCAAAACGTAAGATGTTCATCGAATTCACATCAAAAAAGATTTAACTGAGGCTGACCTAGTTTGGGAACATCATGAGAAGGCAAAACTCTCTGGAAAAGACAATAATGCAGGAAAAGAAGAAATCTAAGAATAAAAGGAAATCACAGGCTTGAGTTTGCAAGAGCTGAGCAGGTCTGATGAGGGACAGGACATTTGGGAAGTCTCTCATTCATAAGATTGACATAGGATGGAGATGATGATGGCACATAACAACAACAGTAAAATCGAAAGTTCACTTTGGGATGTTAAGGTCTGTGTTTCACTTTGACTTCTCTACTTTGGTTTCCCTTGTCTTTTCAGTGCAATCATATATTTTCCATTGTTCATAATAGCTGCCTTCTGCTTCTGTTTTTTCCCTTGTTCTCTGGGCTGGAGATGGGCAAATATAAATAATTATGTGGGTGCTGACACACACACACACACACACACACACACACACACACACACACCCAATTTATTGCCATTTGTATTTTCCCATTCTTTGCAAATTTGCCCCCAAGAAATTCCATGGTGCACAAACACCAATGTGGATATGAATAGGAGGAATATCCCCAGACATATGATGAATTGGGTCCCAGTCTCTCTGATCTCACTTGGACTCAGACTGAACTGGAGGAATTCAGTGTACATTCCTAATGGTGTTCATTTCACTACAAGAGTAAACTCAACATTGTAAGGACTTTTTTCATGCATTGACTTGTCAGCTGGGCAGCTGGTTGTGATAGTACCTGTTGGTTGATTGGAACATTTGAATTCTGCTGTACTGAACAACCTCCTGTGAAAGAAAGTTTCTCAAACTAGGTTTGTCTTCTAGTGTGGTTTAGGGATAGATATGGCAGGTTTTGTTCACAGACAACTAGACAGGCAGAATACATCCTTGATGGCTCTACTGACCTCTCACCAGGGACAGCTAATGAACTGAGATGAGGGACACCTTCTGACAAATCTTTAGGAGAAGGTCACTCCACCCTAATCACGATGCCTCCCACTCTAGTATCAGTGTCCGTCTCCTTGCTGATGTAGGTCTGGTACTCTTTTGTAGTGGCTCCCATCCTTCCTTACAGTTAGTTCTTAGAAGGTGGTACTGGGGGAGTCATACTAAGTCCTCTTGGATTATTTTGGCCAATGAGTTCAGTGCTTCTCTAGCCATACATGAAAGTCTAAGAAGACAACGTCAGGAGATGGGACACAGCAGTTCATCACTATGCAAACATCATGTTCAAATGTAATCACTTTCTATTGTATTCTGGAGAGATCGTTGCCTTCTGTGGTTTGCTTTAAGTAGAGGCACAAAGATGATGTAAGTAAGTAAGTAAGTAAGTAAGTAAGTAAGTAAGTAAGTAAGTAAGTAAGTAAGTAAGTAAGTAAGTAAGTAAGTAAGTAAGTAAGTAAGTAAGTAAGTAAATAAGTAAGTAAGCTTGTTTTTAAAAAATTATATCTACTTTCAGTTTTTATTATTACTGTATTACATAGAATGGGACTCGACTCTTTCTAGTTTTACTTTTAAATGAGATGACAGTGTCTCCTAATGGTAAGCTAAACTATTTAAAAAATTGAGTTTGAACTTGGAAATCAGAACGACACTGAATTTGATTTCAATCGTTTAAAATTGCATTAAGGTATTGCCCAAGTGGTCCCTGATGGACAAATGTAAGAACAAATATGGCAGGGTTTTACACCACCAGCCTTACAGATCACCCCGCTTCTGCAAGTGAGGCTAATGGCCTAATCCAGTTTTCCCAAATGCTGGTGTTTGGACTTCAGTTCCCAGAAGCCTAAGCCAGTATATTGACTGATCAGTGCTTTGGGGAATTGACTCAGAAGCGTAGCATGCCTTAACGGGGCCCCGTATAAAAATTTGTTTGGGGGGCCCTTGTGAAATAAAAAAAATTGGGAAGTTTTTATTAATTTTTGCTGTAGGGGGCCCCCGTATAATTGATACGGCAGATACGGCAGTAGCTACGCCCCTGAATTGACTTAAGCTTCTGGGAATTGAAGTCCAAACACCAGCATTTGGGAAACACTGGCCTAATCTTACACCTACTAAATCTCCCTGAGCAAACGTGGTAAGAAATAAGCCGTGAATAGACCTGCTCTGAAGTAAGGTTCAGTTTCATCAACGCCTGGCTTATAGGGTTTTTTCAAGAGTCCGGATTTACAGTATGTATGAGCCTTTGTGCGTAGCCTGAGTAGCAGGAGTAGAAGAAGAGGGGCTGAGGTTGAAGCCCTTCTAAAAACCATGATGCCTTTCTTGGCCCAGCAGCGTTTTCTGCGTGTTATAAGAAGGAAAGGAAACGTGTGTGTGTGTGTGTGTGTGTGTGTGTGTGTGTGTGTGTGTGTGTAAAGAAACGCCGCATTTGCACTCACACGTATACGGTGTGGTTAAGTCCGAGACACGGGGTCAATCAAACCGTGCCCTATCATGACCAGCAGAGGGCGCTAAAAGAGATGTTTTCAAAACCCGAACCCTGCCCGCTGACCCGAGACAGTTCCCGGGGATGCCACCGGGCGAACCACAGGGGCTGTCAGGAACGCCAGCGAAACGCGAGATCGGGCCCCGTCACCGGATCTTCACCAGAATCAAATATTATATTCCCACTATACCGGAGGAAAAAAAAATTGGGGGGGGGGGGGAAATATTCATCCATTCATCCATCCATCCATTCATTCATTCACTTCTCGCCCATCCTTGATATAAAATGGAAATTCTCCTACAAATAGAAGGAAGAAACACACATACTGTATAGCAGGCGAGGAATTGGCCAAGGGGGTAACCAAAGGCACCCCATCCTTGCCTGTGTCCAGACGCAACACTGGGTCGGGGATGGTTGCCGTTATTTTACACTTGAAGAAACAGCTCCGGTTAAACCGCACACAACCCCAGTGTTTGTCACAGAGGTAGGAACCTGCGGAGGAATTCTCTCCCTGGCCGCTTTGGTGATTCCTTCCTGTCACACTGCTCATTTGCTACAGAGCCTTCTCCCTTTCCCCCACCCCACTTAGGCCCCCCTGTCTTCCCTTTAATTAAACTTTTTAGGGTGCGTCGCTCAAGAAAGAGCAAGCGCAAGTTCGCTGCTGTGGTTGCAAAATATCATTCGCCTACAGAGGGCGCCCTTGCTCTGCCGAATGCGCATCCCTAACCCACCCGCCCCAGCGAGCTTTCCAACGGCTCTGGAGGAGTTCCGTGTCGGCGATGGGAAAGCGAACCATCCTGCGGCTTCCAAAGCGCCGCTTTATTCCTGCCCCGTCCCAACCCTCCTGGGCAAATCTTTGGCAACAGGGCCGATTCTCGCCCTTAAAGACCTAAAGCTCCCCGCCACCCCGTTCCTAACACAAGGATCTGGTTGAGCTGGAAGGGGATGTCAAGGATGCCCTCACAAAATCAAGAGCGAACCTCGGGTGCCGTGAGTGCAAAAGAGGTCTTGTCGCTTCAAGCGCCTGTACCGCGCCTCGTTAGGGCAAAAAAGTCCTGGGCGGTCCACAAGCCAATTAAGGGAAAATTCCAGCCGAACTGAAGCTACTTGGCGCCTGGAGTACTACACAAAAGAAACTGGGGGCGGGGGCGGGGGGGCGCGAACTACCGTTGCAAGCAAAGGAAAAATGAAGAAACAGATTTTTTTAAAAAAACTGTATTACTTATAAATCTATGCAGTTTGTTTAGTCTTTATGCTTAGTCCCTTACTGTTGTTGCAAATATTTTTTTTAATATGTTGTAAGTGGCCCTGATTGAGAGAATATTCCAGACGGGCGGGATATAAATGCAATAAATAAATAAATAAATAAGTGTGGATTTCTCTCCAGCTTCCTCACATTGCACTCTTTGTGAGGGGTTGATTTTTTTTTAAAATACAGTAACCGTTCTTATCTCGTTGAGCATAGCAGCAATACACCCAAGTTCGGCTGAAGAGAAGTACTAAAACAGAGGTTTCCAACCTTTTTACACCCTGGGCCTGACCACATCTCCCTGACAGCTGAGTGGGCTGCACCATGCCCTGCCCCCCCCCCCAAGCAGGCACATTTACATAAATGCAAGGGCACATTTTATGGCAATTTCTGGCTAAATAAAATAAAATAAAAAATAAATTTCCAGGTATGGCAGCAGTGTGGGGCACTTGAAATGGTGCTGCAGGCCAGGGCTGGCCCACTGGCTGTAGGTTTGGGAACCCCTGTATTAAAAGCTTAACTCAGCCTTCCATCCTTCCAAGGTCGGTAAAATTAGTACCCAGCTTGTTGGGGGGTGCTAATTAACTTGTGAACAGCCCAGAGAGTGCACTAAGTGCTATGGGGCGGTATATAAGTGTGCTTTGCTTTGCTTTGCTTTGCTTTGCTTTGCTTTGCTTTGCTTTGCTTTGCAAGGCTGTCAGATGTTTTGATACCCGTTCAAGATGCTCCTACATCAAATTCTAATTCTGTTCCTAAAATTGCTCAGCTCACTTTAACCAACCTGTCTCTTTCCTGGGAACTCTGAAGGCCATTGTGTTATCATTAAATTATAACGAGGAGTGAGTGAGTGTTGATTTGATCCTTCCCAACAGATGCTGTGAATCACTCAATGGGGAGACGCATCGGTTTTGTGCGGGGGTTTCTCCCACCGGCTTTTCTCCCCGCTTAAAAGACGCGCCTGTCGTTCCTTCCCCAACGGAGTCCAGAGTGGCCAGGCTCAAGAGACACCCGAAGAGATCAACCTTCACGCCCCGGAGAAGGGAGAGAGCCACGGGGAGCCTCAGCTGTCAGCCCGCCAACCCTCCGACTGCCCCACCTGAAAGGCGGCACGAACCTCCGCCTTAGGAACGTGGGAGCCAAATTTCCCCCACAGTTGACAGGGCCTGGTTTCAAGCCAAGAGGCGATCTTGGCCACTCTTACGGAGAGTAAGCCTTAACGACCAGAATAGGCTTTACCTCCGAGTAAGCAGGCATGGAAACTTGTCTAGGCTGTGAAAAGACCTCTCTCTCTCTCTCTCACTGCTGTATCTTAAATGAAAAGGAGGGTTTATGTGGGGGGATACGCAAGTGGAAGGATACCCACTCTCTTTCCCCCCCTTCCCAATTGACACCCACCCACACACCAGTGAATATGCACAGATGCCAAAGATGCATTCATTTCTGCTTTGATTTCCAAGGCTGAGCCTTTATTCACCAGTGGTTGCCTGGTTTGTGTTGGGAAGCGCCTTCGCGATGCTCTAAAGATGCAGCTGCCGTTTCCTCCTCCTCCTCCTCTGCCTCCCCCCTTCCTGCGCCCCCACCCCTCGCTCAGCAAGGCATATAAGGCAACCTTGGCTGCCAATCCCTCTGAGCAGCTCCAGTCACAAGCGCCAAGCGGCCCTGGCTCCCTCCTCTCCTGCGACCTACCTGCTCGCCGGGCGGCTCCCCCAGCGGACAGGTGCCCGGGCTTACTTTCCCTTTCTGCCAGAAAGGTGCCACCCTGGGACGAGAAGGGACGTGGCGGGCGACCGGCTTCTCTTTGATGGCCAACGCAACCCACAGCCTTTGGCTGAACTTTGGTCACCTTCTTCCCTATCTAGAGTCCCAAGAATCCTTGGGAGGGGGAAGCTCCCCCCCCCCCTTTGGCCCAACGTTGTAAAATTGTCCGTGGAAAGAGGCAGAAATTGTGTCCCCTCTCGGTCTTCCCAGGTCACGTAGAGGTGTTGGCCAAGGCTCAAGGTCCTTGGAAAGAGGGGCCGAAAATACCTCCACTTCCGCAAAGTGGAGCCATTTCTTGGCCGGGGAGGGGCCCGTGAAGCTCGCTTCGCCCCCTTCCTGATCGGACTTGTTTTAACAGTCATGATGCTGATCCCAACCTGGGAAGGAAGGGGGGAACCAAACGTCACAGACAACAGCAGCCAGGAAACGACAGGTTCTCGGACACCAGCAGTCCTCTAGTTAATTGCGTCGACCTCAGGATACTCTTAGGATAAGGAGAGTTTTCCTTTTCGATGGGTGGAGGGGAGAGGGAGATGGTCTAAGTAAAATGACTGAAAATAAGGAATTAAATGGTCTGACGAAGTGGACTCAATCCACGAAAGCTTACATTTAAATACAGGAGTTAGTCTCTAAGGTGCCGCAACGTTTTTTGTCTTTTGTTGTTGTTTTATTTTGTTTACTCTCTGATATGAAATTAAAGAGTTATCCTTGAAAGGCATTATATCGGTTTTCACCTTGTTTAAAATAATTCCCCTCCTGTGTCCCTAAATATATATACAATGGTGTTTCACTTAAAGAGCAAGCTCGCTTAAAGAGCAATCCCATGAAACGCATTATGCTCTTTAAGCGAGGTACCACTGTATCTATATCAAAGATTTGTGAGTGTCTGTTATAGACAAATACATCGACACATGCACAGGACTCCTAGTGGGAAAATCTCTCCAGATCCAAAGAATTAGTTTTCGCCCAAAAATAGATTTCTTTCCCGGGGCTTTCTGAAGATCTATGTCTACTGGCCAAGAGAGCCATCTAATGAAAGGATCTGCAGAAATAGTTTCATTTGTACCAGCACCTAAAGTGTGCGCCCGTATTTACAGGCTTCAGTTTATGCGCCAATAAATAAATAAATAAATCTCTCTCTAAATCTCCATCCCAAATGTTCATCCATTTGCACACCAAGAGCAGATATTATATAACCCAATCTATCTGTCTATATATAAATGTGAGACGGCAGGTCCTTTCTTTTTTATCCGAAAGGCAAGAGAGACGTTTTAGTCGTGTTCAATGGAGAGCTCCAGGTAGAAAGATAAAGAATGGGGCTGTAACTCTACCCAAACCGTGGGCGCCGAGTGTATCTATCATGCGCGCGTGTGCGCATTTGGTGTGAATATAGGGCTGTGAGTGTGTGTGCGTGCGTGTGTGTGTCTGTCGAGGGTGTGTGAATAATTATACGCATAATATCTGTGTGTTCAATGTGTCTGTGTGTGTGTGTGTGTTCTGTCTAAACTCGGGAGATGGGGATGATTCTCCTCTCCAGATGAGGTTGACTTCTCCAGCCTATTGTTTCAGGCAACAGATATAAGTTGCGATGGGAGAGGAACGCCGGATTTGGTGCCTGTCCCCCATTTCCAATTATAGATGGATCATTACAGACAGGGAAGTCCTGAGAAGCCAGACATCTGCTCTTCACATGAATGCACTCGCCTCCTAGAGAACAACCCGCCATCATGCTCTGGAAATTGGTCGAAAATGTCAAGTACGAAGACATCTACGAGGTAAGGATAGAGATTCAAGTCGCTAGTGGTTGCGGTTTTCGGGGAAGGGGGAGAGAGAAGGGCTGGAAAAAGAAGATGCGCCTTCCTTCTTTCCCAGGGTGGATTTTCTCTTCCCAAGCAGGGAGAGCTTCCGAAGCAGTCGCCGGGCCGACCCCGACCGCTGTCCCCATGCACTCAGCCGCCTGCCTGGCGGAGAGTCGGGGGACCGGGTGGGCTGGGTGGGTGGGGGTCTCCCCGAAAGAACTTTAGATTCCGCTTTTGGGCACCCGAGAGGAAGTTGGAACGGGGAGGCGAGAGGCGAGGATGAGAAAACATCAAAGGGCAGCCGGGCTGGGGAGATGGCAGGAAGCGGCTTAAGCGCAGCCGCTTGTTTAGCTCTGGAAGTCGATGTAATTCGATTAGCTGTAGCTTAATACCCAACGCGGGGGAGACTTTAATGCCTCCGTTTCCCTCCCCCTTGAAAGGAAACTTCATAGCAGGGAATAGGATAGGCTTGAATGTCTCCTCTGCAATCTCCATCCTTCATATTTTCAGTTCTTCGGTTAGAGGCCACCTAAACTGCCCCCTTCGTTACCAGGCGCAAAACCTAGAGAAGGGAGGTGGACAACGAGGAAACCCACCCACCCCAGTGCTGGGGAAGCAGGGCGGCGGGGGGGGGGTTTCTCTTCATCTCTCCCCCCTTTTTTTTAGAGGAGGCACCCGGAAAAAAAGATAGATGCGGAGGAATTTTCTTTCTTTCTTTCTTTCTTTCTTTCTTTCTTTCTTTCTTTCTTTCCCTCCTTCCTTCCTTCCTTCTTTCTCTCTGTCTCTCTTTCTTTCCCTCCCTCCTTCCTTCTTTCTTTCTCTCTGTCTCTCTTTCTTTCCTTTCTACCCCTCTTTTCCCGAACTTTCTCCCTTAAGAAAAAGAAGGGACCGTCCTGCGCTCTTCAATTCGTTGACTACTTTTACTCGAGGCGAATCGCAGTTCGTTCGGAAAGAAAGGCGCCTCTCTTCTACGATCACCTCCCAAGCGGGTTAGGGAGAGTTAGAAGGCAGGTTCCCTTTGTGGCGTAGAAATCCCACCCACCCTAAAAAACCGCTTTTGTCCTGGGAAAGGCTGGCCGGGGCTTTCTGCTGCAGCTCCGCCAGCGATCCGTTTCGGGCGCGCTCCGCTTGGATCGGCCGTTAACCGGGTGGCGTCCGGACCCGGCCGGGGCCGCCTTGGCGAGAGGGGGAGCTTTGCTCCGGGCGGGCGGAAGAATCATTCACTTCCGAGCGATCAAAACGTCCGGCGCCGAGTTGCCCCGGTCGAGTTAATCTTTAAAGATTGCGCTCTGGAGAAGGAGAAGGAAAAGGAGGGGGGGGAGAGAGCTTCCCCCCTCAATTTGGGATAAGGAGACGAACTCCCCCCCCCTCCCACGCACTCGCCTTTCCGTTGGTTTCTATAGGTTTTTTGCGCCTGGTAAAGAAAGTGTCCAGAACCGAAAGTAAGAAGGATGGACATCCCAAAGGAACATCCAAGCCTCCTGTTACGAAGTTTCCTTTCAAGGCGGGAGGGAGGAGGAATTAAGACGGGGGGGGGAGCGAGCCGTGGGTTCCGAGCGAGCCCCTCTAAAGCCACCACCGGCGAATCCAGCCCTGGCCAAAAGCTGTGGGGCAGAGACTTCCGAGCGCCCTTCCCGTGAGGCCACTCAGCCCCGACACCTTCTGCCGCCCCACCAAGCAAAAAAAGGGGGGGTTAGGACCTCGGAAATTGTGACATACACACACCCAGCCTAGGGAAGAAGGGTCCGGTTTGGCACTGAGTTTGGTTTGATGAGGGGGGTGTCTTTCTTTTTAATGCCCCACCTGCCGTTTCCCTTTGTTTCTCCGTCCACCTAGACAATCCTGGCTGTCTTCTTGGGATGCACCCCAAAGAGAAGGCACCTTGTCGCGCTCCTAAGACTATCCTTCCTCAGGAGTTCTAGAACCACACAACAGACCTGCTCTCAGAGAGAGAGAGAGAGAGTACATATGCGTGTCTACCGATATTTCGCTTTCAAACGTGCTCTTGACGACACGAGACTAGAATCAGCGCCCAGCCCTCACACGCATCCGATCGAGGGGTCCCCGCCTGAGAAATCGCCAAAATGTTCAAAGGCGGCGTCTTCTCTTCCCCCCCTTTCCCCCCCCCCCCTTAAAGCCATCCGCTTCGCTCCACTCCGTTCCTTTCCGCCTGGCGAGAAGGTGTTTAGGAAGGGACGGCGTTGGGTTGAACTTTAACTGAAAGCGCCGTCAGGCCGGTCGAACGGGTTTTGAGAACTTTTTAAAGAAAAAGAAAACAGGTTTCCCTCTCGCCCCCGGGCTTCGCCTCGGAACCGTAAATTTGGGAGCCTTTTCAAATTGGGTGTATTTTGCATCTAGGTGGAAAATGAGCGTGGGTTTTGTTTTGCCTTTTTTTTTGGCGCAGTCAAAGGAAAATTCGTGTTTCTCACTCACTCTCACACACACAGAGGCGCACGCTCGCGTACCACACGCGCACAAAATGGCAGACTACACACGCGCTCCCCGTTCCACACCCCGTCTGCATTGCTTCGCCGACGACACGATCTGCGATACTGAGATATCTTTTTTAAGTACCTAATTACTTCTGTAAACAAACAAATCGCCTTAGCTGTTTTTATTTTATTTTTATTTTTCACTGGCAGGATTAGAGAGAAGCCATTTCATTATTTGCTTAAAAAAAAATTAGAACAAAAGCACCGAAGGCAATCGATTGGCTTCCGTATTTGGGATGTATAATTAAATGTAAAAAAAAATGACGTGGGGGGTGGGGGTGGAAGAAGAAGAGGAAATATGATTTCCACCTCTCCCCCCTCCCCCCTCCCGCGCCCTTTGTAGCCTCTAGCGTTGCTCTGGATCACTTCCTTGCTCCAAATCAGCAGTGCCTCGTTTACACGTCTTCCTCTGCTCGAATTAATTGAAGTTATGCCTCTTCCTTGCTGAACTTTTTTTTTTGGTTGGTCCCTTCCCTCTCTCTCTCCCCCAACTCTGCCTCTGCCAACCCACTCGTCTGATTACATCTAGTAATTCTCCACTGAATGAACGTCATTTACAATACTAGGGGAGCTCTCGAGCTGCCTGCAAAGCCTTCACGCTCCATTTGGCCCTGCATTCTCCCTTTAAAGTAGTCGTGTAATATTAATAGTCATGAATATCAATTATTATGAGGCGGTGTAGGGAAGGGAGAGGCGAGAGGGGCGCAGGAGCAGTCTGAACCTCGCCTTGGGTGGAAGAGGATTGCCTTCGGAAGCTCAAAGGGCCGGGAGGGGGACCGGCGGAGAGGAGCCTTTCACAGATACATACATACATACATACATGCACACTCACACACATATATATCTACGTTGAGCTTTTCAATCCCCATTTGGGAGCCGCTGGCTTTTTTTCCCCCCTTCAAATTTTTTGTTGTTGTTTTGATGGATAGACTCGGAAATACCTCCAGCTGTTCTTCTGAGTGCACCGCGTTCTTTTGCAAATCTCCTTGATACGTCCCCTCTTTTTTTGTTATTTTTAAATTATTATTATTATTTATTCTATCGCAATTTTATTGTTTCGTTGTTTCAAGACTTAGTTTTATTTCCAGATGTTAGTCCACACCTATTCCGCCATGGTGAGTTGGATTCGTGTTGTGATTTAAAATTGCCATGTTCTCTCTCTCTTGCTCGCTCTCTCGACGCCTTTGGCTTGGTAATTTAGCACAATAATTGGGGGAAAGCTTGCAGCTGCTTCTCCATTTTGCATTGTGTTCTCGGTTTGAGTTAGGGGTGGGGGGAGAGGAGGGAAACTTTTTTAAAAAAGGACATTGCTGCTGGGGATTTGAAGTATCTTTTCTGAATGTGTATTTTCTTTCTCTATCATGGTTTTGATGCGGATACAGCGTTCCTTATTCAGAATAACATTCCTGGGCCTTTCACATTTAATTTTCAAGTGTTAAAGGTTTTTTTAAAAATATATTTAATCTGATCCCAATACTTTTTGTTATCGTATCGTATTGTCTTTGAGGGAGGAGAATATTATTCTGTGTTGTTTAAAGTATAATTTTTTTGCAGTTTCAACGGCTTTGTTCTGACAGACAGATTTTCTCCTTTCGATTTGGATTTCATTTTTAATCCGAGGCATAGCGTTCAGTACTCTTATCTTTGCAACTTTCCCTGACGTCCTAAAATTGAACTTTTCCAATTCTTAACGGCCTAGCTTTGAAAAATAACTGGACAGTTTGTTTATTTAATTTATTAAAAGATAAACGCCTCAAAATAATAAATGGTTCGGCAAGCATATGCTTGTTCTCCACTGCTGAAGTGTTATCCAGGCAAATACCACAGAATATGTGGAGAAAGCCACTCCTTAACGGGTGAAATGAAACGATGTTGAGCTCTTTTAAATTAAGGACCAAAAAAAAAAAAAACTACAATAAAACCAACTTGTTATAGAGTTCAACTGAGGTTTGCAAATCAGTAAAAAAACCAAAAATCCCACCTCAGTTGTCTAATTTCTTGACTCAATCGCAATTTAATACCCCAAGTCAGGTGTTCTAAAAATGGGAAAACAGAGTTTGTGCGAAGAGGGAGTTGTGATACTGACGTTGTTCATTATTATTATTATACAAATCTACCATTCAATTCACAGTCAAAGACTGGTAAAAAAATTAACTGTTCAAGCCTAACCAAGGACCTAAGAACTGTTAAGGTAATGTCTGAGTATATGGGCAGTTCCTAATAGAGTTGTGGGGTGTTTTTTTTTAGAGTTAGGACGTTCAAGTCCAATAAATCCAAAAATTTTAAACATCTAGGGAGTCCTTCACGTATTACTCTACCTACAACAGATTTTTTCTTCCACAGATGCTCAACTACAATTTGCAAATCACAATATTTTCTCCATTGCAGTACTTGATATTGCAATGTCAATAAACCAGACCTTCTTCTTTTCCATAATAGTTCTATCAGGTATATTATTATCATTATTAAGTAGAAATTTATCATAGGATTCTCAGTCAAAGACTTGTATAAAGTTAACAATTCAAACCCTAACCAAGGACCTAAGAACTGTTAAGGTAACATCTAGGGTGTCACTAGTAAAGCTTTATATATATATATATATATATATATATATATATATATATATATATATATATATATATATATATATATATATATATATATATATATATATATATATATATATATATATATATATATATATATATATATAGAGAGAGAGAGAGAGAGAGAGAGAGAGAGAGAGAGAGAGAGAGAGAGAGAGAGAGAGAGAGTAAGAATGTTCAAGTCCAGTAAGTCCAATATTTCTAAATATCTAGGGAGTCCTTTAGGTATTGCTCCAAGGGCTCTGATTACTATGGGTATGACAACGGATTTCTTCTTCCATAGATGCTCAACTTCAAGTTGCAAGTCATAATATTTTGTGATTTTTTTCTCCAGTTGTTTGTCCTCTATTATTATTATTATTATTATTATTATTATTATTATTATTATTATTATTATTATTATTATTATTATTATTATTATTATTATTATTATTATTATTAAAGAATTCCCTTTTTAAGCCGTTTTTACATGTTGTTCTCTCTCTCTCTCTCTCCCTCCCTCCTTTCTTTCTTTCTCTGTCCCCTGTTCCCTTTCCTCTCGCTTTCCTTTCCTGCGGCCTGGCTTCCCTGCCGGCCGGGCGGCTCCTTCGCCCGCCCTCTCCAGGACCGGCACGACGGCGTGCCGAGCCACAGTTCGCGGCTGTCCCAGCTCGGCTCGGTCTCTCAGGGGCCTTACTCGAGCGCCCCGCCGCTCTCGCACACGCCGTCGTCGGACTTCCAGCCGCCCTACTTCCCGCCCCCTTACCAGCCCCTGCCCTACCACCAAAGCCAGGACCCCTACTCGCACGTCAACGACCCTTACGCCCTGAACCCGCTGCACCAGCCTCAGCAGCACCCGTGGGGGCAGCGGCAGCGGCAAGAGGTGGGCTCCGACGCCGGCTCGCTCCTGCCCCAGCCCAGGGCCTCGCTGCCCCAGCTCTCCGGCCTGGACCCCCGGCGGGACTACCACTCGGTCCGCAGGCCCGACGTCCTGCTCCACTCCGCCCACCACGGCCTGGACGCCGGCATGGGCGACGCGCTCTCCCTCCACGGCCTCGGGCACCCCGGCATGGAGGACGTGCAGGTAAGGCGCTACTGGGGGGGGAGTGAGGGGGAATGGTCTGGTCGCAGGTGGTGGTGGTGGTGGTGGGATGGATGGGGTTTACAGCCTTTCCATTTCATGCGAAGCCACCCGAAGGGCCCTGATCCGCTGAGCACAAGGGGCTGTCCTAGGTCAGGACACACAGACATCCTTCTTCCCGTTCCTGGATTTACCTTGACTTCTAATAAGGAGAGAAGGGAAAGCGGCTCCTCAGGCCTCGGCCGCAGGGACCTTCCCACGCTTGGCCCGGGAATGGGGAGGGTTTGGGAGGAAGCGACAAGACCATCCTCCAAGCCCTCCCCATCAGCGTCCCCCCCGCCCCTACAATCCTGGACCTCTTTCAGGGAGGCCAGAACCGGCCACCCGCAGAAAGCTCCTCTCAAAGAAACCCGCCCGGTCCCAGCACCTGGCACCGAAGGAGGCCTTCAGAGAAAACGAAATGCTGACTGCCCGGTCTTTTTCCACCACCACCACCACCACGCTTCCCAGTTTAAGAGAGTCTCTAGCCTGGGTTGGAAGCCAAAGCTTGCAGGGCCTACACACAGCCAGCGGATCTTGGGAGGCCGATGTCCCCTCCCCTCCCCCTTCCCTCCCTTTGTCCGCCGCCTTGCGCCTTGCAGGTCCCACCCGTGGCCTGCCCGGGCCTCGGATTCCCCACTCCACACCCATAAGACTTGAATTTATCCCCAGGAAACGGAGGCAGGCAGGAGGGGGTTCGGAATAGGAAGTGGTGGTGGTGGTGGTGTCGAGTCCTTGCTCGGAAGTGAAAGGGAGAAAGGAGGCCTACGGGGACGTGCGTGGCTGGAGGCAGGGCTCGAAACTGTCTGGTTCAAGGAGAGACACGTGTGCTTCCCGGACGCCCTGAACGCAGAGAAACTGGGGCGTGTGTATGTGGGTCTCATCTCTGTTAGGATGAGACCTGTTAGGCGGGTCTCTGGCCTTCTCCGAGAGTTCTTCTTGGGAGTAACAGAGGAGCGACTAGGGGGAGCTCCGGCTGAGCCACAGGATCGGCTGATGCCCTTCGGAGGAAGGAAGCGTTGGCTTGGGGGGAATGGCTCCTTCGGGGAAAGAAAGGCAATGTCCACATTCCACGCACCAGAGAAAGCGTCCAGTCACTTGACCCGCATTCCTTTCTAAAACGAAACCATACCGGGCTTGGTGAGCGTGCAAAGAAGGGAATTTTTTACTTTCAGAGAAATGCGCGGAGTGGTCGTCAAAACACCTACACACACACACAAGCCAGAGAAAGGGCCCGTTGGAAGCTCTTGTGAGGCGTCAACTCAATCATGAGACGTTACTCTAAAAAAATAATAATAGTAACGACGAGGGCAGGGGCTAGGAACGCCCCCAAATGAGAGCCGCCGATCCCAAGATGGGAGAGATGAATTATTTGGGAGCTTTCCAAAGATGCTCATTAGACACGCTTATGGAACCACTTCCCAGGCCTCGTCTCCCTAAGGAAGGATTTGTTCTAGCCAAGGGTTAGGACGACGCCACTTGCCTTGTACACCCGTGAGAAGTTGATTTCGTTGCGGGGAAAGTTCAGGAAGAAAACCTTTCTTGCCTCCACTTTCTCTTATAAAGCTGCCTGAAAAGGAAAGTGTTTGCGGGTGACGGAAAGAAACAAGGCCGACAGAGACAGGAAGAAATTAGGGAGTAATATGTCATTATAGAAATACAAATGGAAACCACGTGGGAACAATTTTCCAGGCAGACAGAATGAAGTAGATATAACTGGCGAGGTTTCTATTATGGTCTAGCTAGGTTTCTTTCCTCATAGCGTTAAATCCTGTCCTTGGCCCTCTGCGGCCGGGATCTTTCGTGTTTCCTCTGAAAGAAGCCCTACCTTACTCCCAAGTAAACCGCGATTTGGCTAAGAAAGGCGTTTAGCCAGTGGCGGAAGGCATGACGAATGCAAGCGGTTTGCAGCCTACAACTCGTTCCGTTTATGGGCTCTGCTTGAAGTGAATCGGGTTATAACGCGTTGCATGTAACGAATGCGTAACTTGAGGAGGACAGTTTCTCAGATGTCCTTAAATGTTTGTCCTACTCGTGCTTTCTTGAAGAAGACATCCTAAATAAGAAGAGGTAGGGAAACCCATTATCTTGGGATCTCTGAAATCTAGCTTGTTAGCGCAGTTGTCGAGCTGAGAATTGGTTAATCTTTGAGGTCTCCGGTTAGATGGTTCAGAAGGAAAATTATATCCCAATGAGAGAGAGAAAGTGGGTGAAGTTTCCCCAATCCGCCCAGCCAAATTAAGCGGGCACGTTCCTGACTAAGTTGAGCTGGTTTAGTTCTCCGTGGCTGTATTGGGAGAGGTTTTCTCCCACTGTGGCCATCGAGACTTGTGGTAAACCTTAGCTGGATGTTTGGCACAATATTTGCGCAAGGAAGGACAAGACGAGGCAACTGATCCATTTACTCTTCAGCAGTGCTACCAAGTAAAGAGGGTTCGATATTGTAGAATATGCATGTTTGAATGAGATTGAAACGTGCTTAGGTTGAATTCGTGAAATACTCTAGATCCAGAGAAATGACCACGCAACGTGGATTCTTAATTTGCCTGAAGAAGAATCCCTTTGATAAATAGTTTGACTGCAAAGCTTTTTCCACAAGAGTGCTTTATGCGGTATTAATAATCATTAGCTGTCACTAAGCATACGATCGTTTCATACCCTGTTTAGCGTGTACAGTTAATACACACCACAATGTCACTGAAGTTACCCACATGATATAAACTTAGGTGCTCAAAGAGAAATTTGTTTCCCCTTAATTTATTTTTTCCAAATTAAGATTAGATGGAGAGATCGCTGGAGAGAGAGTTGTGTCATATGCATTTGTGCTGAAACTGATAAGTCTGAAACGGTGCCTTGTCTTTAGTTTTAAAAGGAGACTTCTCCTCCCGGAAATGCCCATGCTGGGTGTGATGTATTGCAGTGCTTAAAATATGTACGTTTGTGACCAACCGCGGTTGAATGCTGACGTATGTTTCAGACATTTTATTGTTCTCTCGTTAAGCATCCCGTGTCCATAGAGGAGATCCAGTGGGCGGGGGTGAAGCAAGAAGTCTAAGGTTTGCTCCCTTTAACCAGGTGATCCTAAATAGATTAAACCAAAAATAGGCGGATTTGTTTAGAAAGAATCTGGTTCAGAATCAGGACGCTCAGTTTCATGTTATGGGGGTCACAGTCTTTTCACTAGATTGCTTCGTCTTAACTGGTTTGCCGTCCAGGTTTGCTTCAAAGTTGGGTTGACTAACCCTTTTTTGACGCAAAAATCCTGAAGGCCAATGCACTTGGTAGGAAAATCACGTCTTGGCAGACCACCAGACGGCTCTGAACATCTGTGTTTTGGGCAGCCGCCCCTTTGGGAATCCGTGGCCCTTCCCTTCCTCCTAGGAATGCTTCGAGTGTCACCCGAGGCAGGTCTCCTCTGGAGTCACGCCTTCTGAATCCAAGGGGACTCCTCCACCGATTAAGACCGCGTGGGATCTAGAGTTTCGCTGTGTACCCTACCGCCCAGCGTGCCTACTTCGAAGTAAATCCCACGGTCTTCAGTATGACTTACTTCCAAGTAGGCGCGCATGGAGTTAGAGAGACTTGCCGATGTACTTGAGAAAAACTGTCGTCGGGAGATCTGTAGGGAATTACTTCCGGTTGTGGTTTCCAAGTCAGATTGTCGTAATTTGCAGGGGGGTGGGAATCTCGCTGGAATCTGTGCGAATTCCTTCTGAGTAAATCTGTTTAGAATTCAATTAGTGTGACGTTCTTTGACATGCAAAGCGTTCCTTCTTCAAGCCCTCTCCTAAACCCTCAGTAAAAATCAGGTGCCCCTCTGAAATCTTTAGGCTTTTACCCGACCATTGATCTTAATAAAGATACTGTAGACATATTATTATTATTATTATTATTATTATTATTATTATTATTATTATTATTATTATTATTATTATTATTATTATTATTATTATTATTATTATTATTATTGCTGCTGCAATCAATCATCAGATTAAATGCCTAAACATTTGTGATGGCCACCTGATTTTACCGACGGTTTAGGAGGGGGCTTAAGGAAGGAACGCTTGCATGTCAATATATATTTAGGCTTTTTTAATAATAATAATAATAATAATAATAATAATAATAATAATAATAATAATAATAATAATAATAATAATAATAATAATAATAATAATAATAATAATAATAATATACCCTCCAAATCTGTGCAGTTTATCACTGAGAATGGCCGAGCTCAACCTCTCTCTCACCCACCCCAATCACCCCACCGCCCTCCACATATTCTCCGCCTCTTCCTCTTCCTCCTCCTTTCCCTAGTCACCACTTCATCTGACAGGCGCTGATGGGGATACCAAGTCGTGTTACACCAAAGCACCCGGGGATCTTACGAAGTAACCCCTGGTATCAACTTGTAACTAAAGAAGCCTAGTAATTAAAAGTCTGCGCCGTGCGAGTACAAGGGGGGTGGGGTGGGGGTGGGGGGCGCGGGCACGCGCACGCGCCTTCTCTCCCCGTTTCCGCATGCAGTCCTAATTAAATCTTTACGATCCTCTCTGTGACTATTAACTGCCAGCATGCTGGGCGAATATCCTGTACAAAAAAACAGCAGGCGGCCGTAATTAGATCGAAAATCAGACAAGACTCTTCTCATTAAATACAACAGTTCAGCCACGTTGCTGGTGATGGTGATGGTGATGGGGTGTGTGTGTTGAGAGCGGGACAGGAGTGTGTGAAGAAACTTGGTTTGCCAAAGTAGCGCCACACACCGCGCCCGCGCGGAGGGACGCCTAGGAGCCCAGCCACCAGGACAGGACTCACATCGTTTGGTCGCTGTTAATCCGGATTAAGGCAAAGCGCCTCTAGCCCTATCACCTGCGCTAATAGCGGATTAGGATTTTCACCCGTGAAGATCTGCCTCGAGCAAGGTTAAATCGCTGCCCTTAAAAAAAGTGTGTGTGTGTGTGTAAAGATTTGTGGGGAACAGAGGACCAGGTGCTTTTTTGACAGTGGGAGGAGAAAATCGATCAGATTTCCTCCCCCCCTCCCACCCCGGCCGCACCTGCCTGGGCCACGGCTGGAAGCAGAAGGCTAGTCACTGGATTCCGTTGTCTGCGGGATCCGGACAGTCTCTGGTTCGATTAAAGAAAAGGGGGGGGTCCCAATATGGGTGAAGGGCAGTGTGGGATAGCTTCACCCCCGACCCTTGCCACCCAGCAGGGCCGTAGCCAGGATTCTAAATGGGGGGGGGGTCAGGAGGGGGAAAAATTCAGGGGGGCAACAATGTCACACTCGCATATATAACATTGGCATCACGAGTGGAGGGGGAGCTGTTAGATCAGGAGGGTTTTTTGGGGGAGGCTGGCTAAGGCCCTCCCACCCAGGCAGGGGAGACATGGAGTCTGGATAAAATGGGGTTTGCCCCCCAATGATCAGCCTCTTAGCACGCCCCCAGATCTTCCAAGGGGGAAACAGGACGTGGTGAGGGTGGGAGAAGAAGCGAGTACGACCCCACCCCACCCTTCCCCGTGCTCATTTCATATGTAAAGCAGTCCTCTTCCCTTCTGGTTCTGCGACGCCTCCTTCTTCTAGGCCAGATGTGAAACTGCCAAAATGAAGGCACCTTTTGGTGAGTTCATTCTGCAGTCCCCTTTCGCCTGAGATAGTGTGAGGAAGATTAGACAGCAACACAAGTTGGCCGTTACCTCACGCCCGATTGTGGTTCACAGATGCCACAACGAGGAGGGCTTAACACCCAATCTGAATTCCCTTTGACTCGTCTCGCTGTGGAAAGCCTGCGTCTCAGAGTTTGAAGAGGCTTTTGGGTCAGCGCCGCCCAGTGTAAGAGAGCGACTGAGGCGCAGGGAGAGGCCCAGGCTGCAATCCTTGGCTGGAGCCACCCTAAGTCGACTCGGATCCTCTAGCTGCGTTCGAGACCCCACCTCTCCTGAATTCTGGCTTCAGTCGATTTTTCAGCCTTCAACTAAAGTTGATTTAACCCGAATGGAGCTAGATGGGAATGGTTTGGGGGGGGGGGGGAGAGACACATGGGTGGAGAGAAATTATTTTTCCCCCTCCCTCTCCACAGTTTAAAGAGGAAAAGATGATTCATTTCACATTAAATCAGAGACATTAAAAATATATATATCACAGAATCACCACGGCCATTTTCCTTTTTGAAAAGTTGGGCTGGTGAGGTGTGTGTGTGTGTGTGTAATTCTGGGTGAAAGAATTTGAGCTAATGTCCTGAAACCAGGATCATCCTCAAACAGAACAGGTGGCAGGAGAAAGGAATACACCTGATTCAAGGGATTGGTTAATTGTTAAGAAAAATAATTATTTCAAATATTGTATAGATATTTCTATATCCTGAGACTGCAAGCTAAGGCAAAATCTGTAATGGCTTTCAGGAAGAAATAAAGCGGACAGTCGTCATCCCCCCCCCCGCCCGCCCCCAAACAAACAAACCCTTATGTCTACTCGAAGCATGTAACTGAGCATGGGGTTGCAGCGTAAGGCGTCCAGCTTGTGAGCACTTATTTAGGAAGAGATCCTGTGCTAACCAAATCTCTTTCTCTAGTTCAACAGCAAGAGAGAGGAAGTAAAATTAAAGGTAAAGGTCTCCCTTGCGCGAAAGCCAGTCATATCTGACTCTAGGGTTCAGTGCTCATCTCTGTTTCAAAGCCGAAGAGCCAGTGCTGTCTGCTTCTGCAGACGTTGCCGTGGTCATGTGGCAGGCATGGCTAGAAACCAGAGCACACGGAACGCTGTTTACCTTTCCCACCGAAGTGGTCCCTATTTATCTACTTGCAATTTCTTGCTTCCAAACTGCTAGGTTGGCAGGAGCTGGGACAGAGACGGGAGCTCATTCCATCCTGCAGTACTTGGGAATCGAACAGCTGGCCTCCCGCCTTCCGGTCAGCGTCTTAGTTAAAAAAAAAAAGGTCCTGAAAAATATCCTATTCCAGACTGAAAAGGGGAGTCAGCAAACAAAGAAATTGCGGCTGGCAATTCTGCCTGAGGGGGAGAAAAAGTTTCTTGCATTGCTTTCTTTCTCTCTCTCTCTCTCTACTTTCTGCAAAGAAGGGACATTCTTCTTTATAGGCAGGTGGCAACCCTTTCTCCCCCTCACACATCTACCCAAAAGTCTATTGTGGTATGGACCAGGCACAACTTTCCGTTGTTCCCCATCCGTGTTGAAGGGAAGGGCTGGCATCCCAAATATCCAGAGACTTGCGATCCCGGGTCTGGGCAGAGTTGCTTACCCTTTATTGTTTTTCGGATGGAGATGACGTCCATTGAAAGGGTGTGTAGTCAAAATTTGGAGCTGTTGTGAGATGACCGCCAGGGTTAGCTTTATGGGATGATCTGTTTTCATGGCCTGCCATTTTGTCACGGGCCTCTTGCCCCCATTCCACCTCTGCTGCTAGTTTTCATCGACTGGCTAACTCAATCTCGTGGTTCTTTTTGTGAGTCAATCAATCTCACATTTAGCCTTCCTCTTTCCCTGCTGCCTTTCCCTGCGTTATGGCCTTTTCCAGAGAATCTTCCTTTCTCACAATGCGCCTCATTTTCATCATGTTTTTATCTGGACTTCTTTCTAATAAACATTTGAAAATCGTACTAGATAAATTTGTGTATGTGGAGATCTCAAACCAAGAAGTCAGCAGCTGCGGATGGGGGAGCAGCAGTGTGTTTTGTGAGCATAATGCATGTACAGAGTTTATGCCACACCACCACATCTGTGCATTTCACTTGTGTGTGTGCATTCATGCTTTTGTTCCCCATATTTATATACAGTATTTTAATCCTATCAGAAGCACACAAAGGTGCTTTCTGGGTTGAAATGATTTTTTTCTTTTTGCTGGTGGAACTCCGTCCAGGGGATGCCTGAATGTGGCTCCTTTCATGTCCCCAGGATCTTTTCCCACCAAAGCGGTCCCCATTTATCTACCTGCAATTTCTTGCTTTTGAACTGCTAGGTTGGCAGGAGCTGGGACAGAGACAGGAACTCACTCCATCCTGCAGAACTCGGATCTTGAACCCATATGAAAGTCAGTGTAATTTAAAAACTTGCAGGGAGTGTGAAGAAGATCTTGAGAAGTTGCTGTTTGGAAACAATAATGTAGAACCCAAGAGGCACCATGAACACCAGTAAAAATGAACAAAAAGCTTTAAAAGGAAGAGAGCAGAAACTCAAGCTGAATAAACACCAAACTTAAGAATAAACAGAGTATTTTGAGACACGTCACCACTCTCACAATTATAAGAATTTGGCACGACTGGCCAGGAAAAGGTCCCCGCGTTCGACAAGACAACATATGGAGTACTTTTGTACTTAAAACACACACAAAGCTGGAACTGGCTAAAAGACCATTTCCAATTTCGACATACAGATATCCTGAGGTGTTGAAATAATTGAGGAGGGCAAAGTGTTGTGACCTTTCTAAAAGGTGAATCACTTCTCCCAGAGGTTGCTTGCAGCTGCAGTTCACTGTTTTTGGGGTTTGTTTCAGTGGGACAAGGAGAGGACGGGAGGAGGGAAGGCTTAGGGCAGTGAAAAACCTCTTTGAGGACTGCTTGGATGTCTTACTTTGTTCACCATATTTTAAAATTATTTCTTCTGACTTGGAAGCACTGGTAACTTTGCTGTCGGTCACAGCAATGGGATCTTCAGGGAGTAGTTTGGAAAAGTGGGAGTGGGGGAAGAGATACCTTGGCTCAAGGCTAGTGGGTTTCTGTAAGAGAAAAGGGTTAATTTCAATTTCCACATTGTTATTGTTCCCAAAACACACACACACACAGAGATACATATTTTTGCATTTCTTGAATATTGAACAAAACAAATGACTTTTTGGGACTGCTTTGTTTCATGTACTGTACTGTATTGTTGAAAAAGCTCTAATAGTTCAACAGAAGCATATCCAACTTTCCATGTTAAAATACTTGTTTTCTTCTTTTTATAATCAATTAATGCCTGTGTACATTGAAATGAAGAAATGAATTCTTCTCTTGAGAGATCTTTGTTGAACAAGCTGAAACCCCAGTTTGTAACCATATACTTTCCTGGGAGTAAGATGAGGGCAGTGAAAACCCTAAGCAGAATGAGGGTTAACTTCTCAGCAAATAGAAGTAAAATGAATATATACACAAGATGCATTCAGTGTTCCTTGTTTCAAAGTAAATATGCACAGGATGAGGCACTGAGGCTGTTAATTTGTCACGTGTCCTGGACCATCTTTACAGATGTTATCGCCTTGCAAAGACAATGAACAAATGAATACAGAGCTTGAGGGGATTTCAGCCTGTGTATTATGGATGGCTTGCTTGCCATTCTTTAAACAACAGAAGAAATGCATCCAGATGTTTTGCACCTCTTTCTTGTCTAGATCCTTTAAAATGCAGGAGCATCATTTCTTTGTCAGTTTAATAAGAGTCTTGTTTTCCCCACTGATGTAAATAGAACCTTCAGTTCATGGGCTGGAGTATCTATGTATATCTCTGTGTGTCTGTACAGAAATGAATGTTCTCACCTCCAGTAAATCTAAATAGTGATTCCCTCTTCTTTTATCTTCCTAGTCAGTAGAAGATGCCAATAACAGCGGCATGAACTTGCTGGACCAGTCTGTCATCAAAAAAGGTATGGCAAACATTTCAATAATGTATGTGTTTCAATGTTTGGGATCAGTTGACAGAGGTTTACTGGAAAATAAAATTTACTTGTTACAAAATGAGGCCTTACTCCCAAGAAAACTGGAATAGCATTGGATAGTCAGTTTCATCTTGAGAATAGGAGGGTGTGGTAAAAATCTAGGTGGCAAACAGAGTGAGGGCTCTAAGCAATACCAAGAAAATTCAAAAAAGAGGATCCAGAGAAACACTCTCTTGTTTTGGTTTGTTTGGGCTGTAGTCAGCAAAACTGCCTTCCTGATCCTAAAAGCTCTGATCCTAAGAACTAGGAGACACTTATGGAGAAGCAGGAGGTCAAGGGTAGGAATGGGGCCTATTTCCACATATGACTGTGTAGGTTTATAGCTTGGTGCTGTCTTTCTCTGTACATTAACATGGGAACAAGTCCAATTGTAGTTGGAGAAGCTCAAATTCCAGGAAGAGCCTGGCTCTTCGACTGGATACTTGAAATTGGTTGAACTCCTTTCCAAGGAAATGGATATTAAAGAGAAAAGAGTTGAACTTGCTTCTAAATAAGATATGTGGCGTGGGATTGCCAGTTTTCCAGCGCCTGGAGTTTAATGTCACTGCACAAAGAAAGGGGTGGTGGTGGGTTGGAATCTAGCTGTGCAATGTCTATAAATGTGTCAACAATTGTTTACTTCGTGAATGCTCTCATAAGGAAACGTTAATGGCCACAATCCTTTGGCCTAGTAACCTTCCCTGCGAGGGGCCGCCATCTTGTGATCAGCAGGACATCCTCTGAGGATTACCAGGCCCGGAGCTAGAGGGTGGCAAGGGCGTTTGCCTAAAAGTGCATTCTCTACCCTGCAGCTTGTGTGAGAACTGCACACAGAAAGGTGAAGGTGAACATGGGGACAGAAGGTGTGTGTGTGTGTGCGCGCGCGCGCTCGCGCGTGTGTGTGTGTGTGTGTGTGTGTATCCACTCCATTTGTCTGCCCTGCATACATGATTTAGCGTAAGTGCAGCTTCGCCCCATACTGTTAGAGGGAATGTGATATTAACAAATGTTTGCAATCTCTTGTACAGCTGTAAGCAAAATAATTAACTAATTAAACTAATTAAATGTAATTACAATAACTCATTTTGGGCGTATTGCAGCTGCTTCATCCTCCACCCCACCCCCCACCCCTTTGCATTTCCCCGACAGACTCTCGAAGAAGACGTGGGATGATTACTACGTTAGGGCAATAGACATTAAGCAGACCCTACGCTGTCGATACCGGGAGAAAGCGGGGACGGGGTGGTGGTGGTGGGGAGGGATGGCGAGCTATTATCTTAGGAGTCGCTGTTCCTAGATCCAATTTTAAACCAAGCAAAATACTATTTACTAAGCCGCAGACTCTATTTTCTGTGCTTCCTTAATTCGAACTACCTTCCCCAAGGACTTTCCTAAGGGATGGACTACTGTGTTTTGTTTTCTGGTTTGTCCCCACTTGTGCCAAAGCGGAGGCGGATGGGGAGGGGGGAGCGCGTCCTTTGCCCCCCCACCCCCACCCCCAATGACCGAGGCCGCACGCTTTGCTCGCTCTGCGTGACTCTTCTGCATGTTATTTTATGTCGGTGCTTTTTCACCCTCTCTGGCTCCCAAATTTTAACCATCTTCGCTTATAATCAAGAGGCGGCAAGCTTCTTGTTAATTAAGGAGCTGCGTGGAGGGTGACGCGTCGGTTGTGCGCAAAGAGGAAATCAGCTGAAATCTCTGAGCCAAGGTGCAACTAAAGTAGCCCCATTGAATCAGTCGAATTGACAGAGGGTTTGGCTCACCAAAATCCACAGCGATTCAATGGACCTCGTCTACTGGCGATTTATTTATTTATTTATTTATTTATTTATTTATTTATATTTATATTGCCGCCCACTCGCCGAGGCGACTCAGGGCGGCTTGCTACTGGATTTCAGCCATAGGTTTTAAAACAAAGGAAGCAAACAAACAACCATTAAGGGAAGCCTAAGCAGTTCGAAAGCAAGAAATCGCAAGTAGATAAATAGGGACCACTTCGGTGGGGGCGCTCCGGTGTCTAGTCATGCCTGCCACATGACCACGGAAACGTCTGCAGAATCTGACAGCCCTGGGACTTCGGGCTTTGAAACAGAGATGAGCACTGGACCCTAGAGTCGGATACGACTGGCTTTCGAGCAAGGGAAACTACCTTTAAGGGGTGAGGTGGCTTAGCGGTTAATACTTGAGCTTGGCGACTGGAGGGTCAGCAGGTCAGAGGTTCGAGACTTGGGTGCCGTACGACGGAGTGAGCTCCCGTCTCTGGCCCAGCTCTTACCCAACCTAGCAGCCCGAAAGCAAGAAATTGCAAGTTGATAAACAGGTACCGCTTCAGCGGGAAAGGTAACAGTGTTCAGTGTGCTCCGTCTAGTCATACCTGCCACATGACCATGGAAATGTCTACAGACACAGACTGTTCTGGCTCTTTGGCTATAAAGGAAGATGAGCACTGCTCCCTAGAGTCGGATACGACTGGCTTTCGAGCAAAGGAGTCATTTGGCTTTACTGGAGAGCTGGTAGCGTAGTAGTTACGAGACGCAAGAAATCCGGATTCAGTAGGTTTCTCGTAGATTCACCCTTACGTGAGAAAGACTAAATGAACGGAACGAGTGCCTGGGTCAACTTACATGGAACAAGGGCCTTGTTTGGAGGCCTCAGACTCAAAGAAGAAACGAAGCGCACAAGTTTCGTTACGTCCGACGCAAGTCGCGTGTCGCCATGATTTCCAGGAAAGTTTGTCGAGCAGACCGAATTCAGCTGCCCAGTTTTAGCTGAACAGCTTGTGGTCGCGTACGATAGCTGCGATCTCTCCGTCAAGAAAGACAGCCTTTTGCTTTCGCTTGAGTCGCTTTCCCCAGCTCAGGATTTGGGGTCATTTCCAGGAATCAATAGCTTCCTGGGTTTTGAGATTTGCCCCCCCAAAACTCACACAGCCCCATCTTTCGCCCTAAAATGGCTCTTGAATTCAGAGTGGAGAGAGCAGCCTTGTTTGGTAGGAGGGCGAATCTTTGTCTAGGAAAGAAGCGTAGCGTGCCTTGGCGGGGCCCCCGTATAAAAATTTGTTTGGGGGCCCTTAGGAAGGGTAAAGATTTCTCACAAAAGAAAAAAAATGCATAAAAAATTTGGGAAGTTTTTATTAATTTTTGCTTACGCACGTTGGGGGCCCCCGTGGCCCAGGGCCCCGTATAATTGATACGGCAGATACGGCGGTAGCTACGCCCTGGACAAGTCACAGCCAGTCGTATCTGACTCTAGGGTTCAGTGCTCATCTCGGTGTATTTGTGGCCCAGCGGTATATATATTAAAAATTGCTGGAGTTACTCTTCCTTTTCAGAGAACTGGCCTCGTTTTTTCCAGTCCAAGGAAACAAAAATATCCTCGTGACAAAAATGCGAGAGAGAAATAAATTCTTCACCCCAGTAGTAGCTCATCCTTTAGCGCCTGCTTCTGACAATCGCCAAGGCCAACGAAAGTAATGGCGATTATCTGTCATCTTTTATTGCCACGCGGGCTCCAGAGTGTGACAACCTCCTTCCTTCCTGCCCGCTCCTGAATTCAGAGGAAGGGCGGGTTCACACGTGCACGTGGAGCCTCTGAGCCAAAGCAGCGGCATGCGTGTCTCCACAAGAGGGAGCGAGGCCTCCCCGTCGACCCCAAACACGGCTTGCGGGTGCAAAAGGACGGCTTCACACGTGCGGTCGCCACGGGGCAAAGGGGGTGAGTAGGAAACAGGAGACGCGCCGTCGCTGCCCGTCGGAATGCTCGGTATGTCTTTGCCCTCTGGTTGCTTTCGCTAGCTGGGCCGCGAAACGCAGCGACTTCTCCCGGGTCTGTTTCTCTTGAGGTTGACAGGTGAGGTGAAGCCTACGAGGTGCCTCCAGAGAGGGCCGCCTCCCGACGAGTCTGCACTTAGGTCAAGGTCAAAGTCTCCCTTGCTCGAAAGCCTCTAGGGGGCGGTGCTCATCTCCGATTATAGCGAAAGAGCCAGTGCTGTCTGCTGCTGCAAACACTTCTGTGGTCATGTGGCAGGCATGATGAGAACACTGTTACCTTTCCCACCGAAGTGATACCCATTTATCTAGTTGCAATTTCTCGCTTTCAAACTGCTAGGCAGGGCAGGAGCTGGGACAGACGACGGGAGCTCCCTCCCTCACACAACACAAGTAATACCTCGGATAACGCTAAAACTTGGTTCCACAAGTCTTGGTGTTATCTCATTTTTAGTGTTATCTGATCCATGTTAAAATCCTATGGGATGGATTGGATAACGTTAAAGCTCCATAGAGATACATTGTAACCGCACAGGCTTTAGCGGTTGTTATCCGATCCATCCCATAGGACTTTAACGTTATTCGATCCAATTCTCCACCCCAGATTATATATTCCAATACAGGTCCTGTGATGTCTAGCAGGGCCTGAACTATGACTGAAGCTTTTTCCACACTCCTGGCATTGAAATGGCTTCTGTCCTGTGTGGCTCCTGTGATGTGATGTAAGATTTCCACTGTCATGGAATCTTCTTCCACATTCAAAGCATTGAAAAGACTTCTCTCCTGTGTGGGTCCTGTGATATGATGCAAGGTTTCCACTCCAGGCACTCAAAGCATTTGGAGGGCTTCTCTCCTGTGTGGGTCCTGTGATGTGTAGAGAGGTCTAAATACTGACTGGGACTCTTTTCACATTCTTGGCATTCAGATGGCTTTGACCGAGATGTGGAACTTCTGGACTGTTATTTGATATTGATGTTTTATTGAATGTCTTGTTATTGTAGTGATATTGATATTTTGATGTTATGTATTTATGATTTATTGACATGAACTTGTAATTTTACATATGCTGTGAACCGCCCTGAGTCGGTCCTACCGAGTAGGGCGGTATAGAAATTGAAATATAATAATAATAATAATAATTACTTAACGTTATGTGATTTTAGCGTCATCCGAGGTAAACGTTATCCGAGGTATTACTGCACTTGGGTCCCGAACTGCTGACCTGCCGGACTTCCAGTCGCCACGCTTGGCGTCTTAGCCATTTGATCCACCACAGTCCCTCTACAGCAGGGATGCTCAACCTGCAAAGGGCCATGGCGCCATTTCTTGTGGGGGGCCCACCACTGCCTCCACCACACCAGGAAGTGCCATGTGGCGGAGGAAGGGCAAGATGGCCATCTGGCCCCTGAAGCTGTCTGAGGGAACCTGACCCGGCCACCCGGCTTAAAAAGGTTGAGAACTCCTGTTCTACAGTAACGCCCCATCAACCTTTTAACCTGATCTGTCCCCATTTTAAGGGCATCTCCAGTAAGATTTCTTTTAAGTCTCTTTTCCGTGGCGTCCTTCCTTCCTCCTCCCAGCCTTCCTCTCTCTTAACTGAAGAAAACAGATGGGTTGTCTCCATTTTGCACCCCCACTTCCTTCGCTGTGGCGCTTGAGTTGGTGGCAGAAAGGCGATATGTTGTGAGCCGCGCATCCTTCCTCTTCCTCACCTCCTCCTCCTCCTCCGCCCTCCCCCTCTCGTTATGTTTGCGATCTGGGCTTCCTTGACATTTCTGAGGTAATTTAGTTAAGAGGAAATGAGTTGTTCCCAGTAGAGAGAGCAAACGAGTGGAGTGGAGGTAGCCAGCGTGATAAATGGCTCTTTCATTTGGAGATCTCCAGAGCTCGTTTAAGGCTAATTTTCTGCATTAGCCCCCTTTGAGCTATTAATGCACGAGGCACGGGCTGGGCCGCCCCCCCCCCAACTATGCGCTGCCCCATTAGAGGCGAGGCATTAAGGGCAGCCCCGCCGGATCTCCCGGGCAGGGGGAAAGCGGTTGGGGGGCAGATTGGGGTGAGGGGGGGGGTCGGGGGTGGCAGACCTGACCAAACCAAACTAAGGTGGCGGAGGGTGGTTAATACGATTTGAAGGAGCTGGCCAATGAGCAATCAATACAACAGTAAGGAGAGGGATGCGCTACATTAAGAGGCTAAAAACCCAACGAGACATTAAAGAATAATTCGGAACTCTTATTTCCCATTAAGACAGGCGGAGGGAGGGAGGGAGGCCGGGCGGGCGGGCGGAGTGTGTGTGGGGTGGGTGGGGACGCACCGTGCCTCCAAACGCCTCCTCACCCTCCATGCGTGGTAATCACCTGCCCAGTTACTACCTGGCTTCCTTGGGGGGAGATCCTGGAGGTGACCAAGTGTGTGTGCCTAGTCATGCCTGCCACATGGAATGTCTACAGACGCAGACAGCGCTGGCTCTCTGCCTATAAACTGGGATGAGCACCGCTCCCTAGAGTCGGATACGACTGGCTTTCGAGCAAGATGTGTGTGTGTGTGTGTGTGTGGCCTCCAGGACAATGGCATCTTTCTTTCACTTTCCGTTCCGGGCCAACTCGATTGTTTCCCATAAGGCTTCCTCGAGAGGAAGTGTGTGTCCACGTCCCAGTCTTGCACGGACCAGATCCGTCACTCATTCCTCGGCTTTGCATAGGCACCTAAATCGGAGGTCCACGTGGGTCTCAGTTAATTCCTACCAGTTACTACTTAAACTACTAATTGAGTAAGTAATGAACAGAATGCCCAGATGAGAGTACTAACCATTCAAGCGTTTGGCGGCAACAAATCGTGCCAGATCACGTGTTTGTTTGTTTGTTTGTTTTACGCCGGCATAATTAGTACATATTTTTCCTATCCCCTCCCGCAATAACAATGCCAAATACGGACTAGCAGATTTCTGTTTATGTTTATCAAAGCAGTTAGGGTTGTATAACCCCCCCCCCTTCACCCCTCCTCGAGAGGCAGAAATTGGGAAAAGACAGATTAATTACAGATTTCATAATCCCCTGCTTTATATTTCCATACTGGCTGCGGGATTATGGGTGTTGTAGTTAAAAAGGGAACCTTTCCCAACCTTTGCCGGGGAGTGAGGCTCACTGCTGGTACTTGGGACTTACTTTTGAGCAGCCAGAACCAGCAAAACTAAAGACTATCTGCTTGTGGGCCCGAGAGTGTTTTTGAGGAGTCTGTGTATCACCCCCCCCCCCGCCGTAATTCTGCACGCGTCTGGGGGAAGCCATGGGGAGGTCGGATCCGTGTCAGTGACCCAATCCTGCATTGGGAGGCCGGCGGCTGGGACTTGAGACGCCTTTCCTGAACAACGCGCTTCTCTCGTTTTTTCTCGGCTTCTTTCAAACTCTCCACGGTTACCACGACGGTATGTTTATAAATAGGGGCCGATGGCTATTATTCCACTCTGCCTGGGTGGCTTTTTTTCTATGTGTCTTGGAGGCGCTTAGGATGTAACGCGCAGCCAGGCGAGGTCTCGGAACTGACCGTAGGGTACGTACACAGGAGCTCCACGGCAGACAGAAATCGAGGCAGCAAACTTCAACACACACCCGCCCGAATTTGCCGTCTGGCAATCTAGCCAAGGAAGGCGAAAGCGCTTTTAAACGCAGCCACACACACACACACACACGGAGAGAAGGCGCTCCCTCGCTCTTTGCGGACTTCGTGGGCTGAAGAATTGCAGGTCTACTAATTGCGATATCCCTTTTCTGGTACCCGGAGGCGTTATTCCAGGAAGCTGCGGGCCCACGGTTACAGGTGGGGCCCCAGAAGGAACTTCCTTCTTTCCTCTCAGGGTCAATTCCTAGGAAGGAAACGTGGACCTTCCAAGAGCTTTAGGGGGACGAAAGCGCCATCGAGAATCGTGGGCGATTTCAGCAGCCTGAGGAGATGAAGGGCATTAAAAGCACCAAGCCTCAGGACACTTTCAGGATCTCGCAGGGGCACACAGAAGTCGCCTCCTCGAAGATTGTGGTATTTTTGAATCATAATTGGGCGTACCCTGGTCACAGCAACCGTGTGTTGCCTGCTAATCTTTCTCACGCTAGGTCAGGTGAAAGGAACTACCAATGAACTCTCCAAAGGCGCCTTTATTTTGGCAGTCTGGCCTAGAAACGGGAGGAGGAGGAGAAGATGATGAAGAAGAAGAAGCTCGGTCTGTTTAATGCACCTGCAAGCGCTTTTTTACAACAATTAATGGCGTCTTCCAGTGAAAAGGACAGACACGCTTCTAACCCACCTGTTGGGGAGAACCTGGGGCCACTTACAGGGTAACTTCAGGCATATCAGAAAACAAAATAAAAATTACTGTAGTACTTTTAAGACTAACTGCTATATTTTTATTGTTAGCTATCGTGGATCAAGTCCACTTCTTCAGACAAGGAGTAAAACTTACAGGCATGGTTTATATACACCAAATGCAGCTGTTAATGGGAGAAGGGTTTGCTCAAGCAGAATGACAGTCAAGCAAGCATAACAATACAGCTTCCTACAGCTATCAGTAACAATAGATTATTATTCATATTAGTTTTAGCTATGCCTGCTTGTCTGTCATTCTGCTTGACCACACCCTTCTCCCTTTGACCCCCTGAATTTGGTGTATAAAGAACATGCCTGTAAGTTTCACTCTTTGTCTGAAGAAGTGGACTTGATCCACGAAAGCTAACAATAAAAATATAGCAGTTAGTCTTTAAAGTGCTACAGTGTTTTTTATTTTGTTTTCTGATATGCATGAACCACAGACTGACACAGCTACTATTAAAAAAAATTCAGGGTAACCTCAGGTACTTCTACTGCAAAGTAACGCCCACTTGGTGCAACGGAACTTAATTCTACAGGAAGTAGAAGGTGCAGGTTTCTGCTGCCTGACTTGACCCTGGGTTTCCGAAGTCTGTCTAAAACCTGCTAAACAGTGGCTCTCATTCTTTGCCTTCCAGATACAGATACAGTACTTGGGATTTCAGCTCTCCTAAATCCTTGGGAATGCTGAAAGACCAACAAGGAAGTGTACTTATCCAACCTGAAAAGGTGGAAACAGAATACAGAAGATCTATTCCAAGGAGATAAAAAGGCAGCCTCCTTTGAAGAGGAATTCTACAATGGAGAACCTGCAGTTCTGTTTAGAAAGTGAAGCGAAAGCTACTTTGAAAGCATTAAATCACCAGGGGTAGGTGGGATACTGACAGAACTGTTGCAAGCCTCAAAGACTCAATGATCAAAATCTGAACTAAAAATTTGTCACCTAACATGGGAAACATAAAGCGACCACAGACAATAAACACTTCAGTCTCCAGGAAAGGAGAAGCCAATGAGTGCAAGAACTGTAGGATCATTGATCTAAATTCCCAGGCAAGCAAAGTAATGATTAAGGTATTGCAACAAGCATTTTTATCTTATAGAGAGTGAGAAATCGCTGTTGTTTGAGCTGAATTCTGAAAAGGGGGAGCCACTAGAGATCACATTGAAAATATTCAAAAGAAGAATATCAGTCTATACCAGTGATGGCGAACCCTGGCACTCCACGTGTTCTTGGACTTCAATTACCAGAAGCCCAAGTCAGCACTCCTGCTGATCAGGGCTTCTGGGAATTTAAGTTCAAAAACACATGGAGTGCCAAGGTTAGCCATCACTGGTCTATACTTTATAGACAGCAAAACCTCTTAGACTGTGTGAATCATGAGAAACTGTGGGTGGTTCTGAAAGAAATGGGTGTGCCTCAGCATTTGATTGATGCATAACCTATGTTATGGAAAAGAAACTACGAAAGAGAGAATGGTTTCTTATGGGCAAAGGCATCAGACAAGGGTATATTTTATGTCCTTATCGGTTCAACCTGCATGCATAACATGGAAAGCAGAACTAAATTCAGATTAAGGAGGAGTGAAAACTGGGGGAAGAAACATCAATAATTAAGATATACAGATAACACCTTCTTGCTGGCAGAAAACAGCAATGACTTGAAACAACTTGCAGTTGAACACTAAGAAGACAAAAATTATGACTACAGAAAAAAATGGCACATCTTTAAAGCTGACAATGAAGAAATGGAGATAATGAAAGATTTTGTATACCTTGGTTCCAACATCAATCCAAATGGAAAAATGCAGCCAAGAAATTAGAAGAAGATTGGAACTGGGAAGTAATGAAGGAATTAGAAAAAATCATCAAAAGAAAGGATATAACACTGGAGACCAAAGCCAATATAATTCATACTCTTGTATTTCTGGTAACTGTATATGAGCGTGAAAGCTAAACAGTGAAGAAAGATGTGTGTGTGTGTGTGTGTGTGATTAATTTGAAATATGATGCTAAATGACAGTTTTGCAGATTTGCTGGACTACCAGAAAGATAACAAGTGGGTTCTAGGTGTCTGAATTTTCTCTGGAGGAAAAAGTGATAAAACTGAGGCTACTTTGGGCACATCATGAGAAGGCAGGATTCTCTGGAAAAGACAATAATGCAGGGAAAAGTGGAAGGCAATAGGAAAAGAGGAGGATCAAATACAAGATGCACTGACTCCCTAAAGTAGGAGTTGCCCAAACTACAGCCTGGAGCCTGGATCCGGCCCATGACACCAATTCATCTTGCCCATAAAGCCCTTGTCACTGCTGGAAGAGGGCTTTGCAGGCTGGATGAATTGGTGTCAGGGGCTGGATCTGGGCCCCGGGCTATAGTGATCAGCCCTCAGCCCATTTGGGCACCCCTGCCCTAAAGGAACCACAGGCTTGAGTTTGCAACAACTGAACAGGGTTGTTGAGGGCAAGACATTCTGAAGACCTCTCATTCATGGTGTCCCATAAGTAGAGGACAAGTCACATAGGGAGTTGAAGTTAAAAAAGGAAGAACTGCAGGCGAAGTTCCTGGTCAGGAAGGGACAAAGGATCGAATCTGGAGTGTAGGTAGACAGATAGATTGAGACAACCGGTCGGGAGGAACAATAAGATTCAGCAAACATTTCCTAAAACCTGTTGCCCTTTTGTCAGTTGTTCCAACGGAACTGGAAGGGCAGAATTGAGACCCAGTTCTTAATAGTTTCAAATTGAGAGAAGCCAAGAGGATTGTTGTTGATTTGCTGTTGGCTCAGTTTATTTGGATTTTTAGTTATCTCTGGTCTGGTCTTCCTCTGTGGTGTAGTCTTTTCTGAACTGTGTTCCTGTGGGGGTCTTTACACAAAGTAAAGTGAAATCTGGCTAGGGACAACTGTGGATAACTCCTTGTAGCAATCAGGGAAAATGGCTTCCTTGTCTCTGGTGCTATAGCAAGCCTGTGTTTTTGCAGCATGACTGAAAAGTAAATGATTTAAATATAACTTATTCCCAAGAAAAGGGTTCAGCATAGGATCATGGCTGAACATTTTCTTTCAAGAAAGAAACATAGCCCATGTCAGACTATATCAACTGCACCTTTCCGGATTTCACAGGGGGCAAGTTCCTTTGAAATCAGTAGCAGCTTCTTTGTGTTAGCATCACTAGGATCGGAATAGGAACCATACTGAAAAGATGAGAATGGTGGGTTAATTAATGACAGCCTCTTTACTCGGCAACATCTGTGTCATCAAGGAAATTTCCAGGTAGTCCACTACTAACTGCTTCAACAATTCATATTAACAGGACTTTGTCTCCAGATTAAATGGGCTGTGGACTGCCATCCTGAAAATGTTTCCAATTTACAAAGATAGAATTATTTCACAACTGGAAACCGAATTAACAATTTTTGAAGTGGTACCCGTTAGTCTGTGCATTCATATCAGAGAGTAAACAAAACAGGACAGAAAACATTGTGGCACCTTAAAGACTTATCAGAAAACAAAACCAATAAAATAAAATAAAAACACTGCAGCACTTTAAAGTCTAACTGCTATATTTTTACTGTGAGCTTTCATGGACCAAATCTACCTCTTCAGACAAAGGAATAAAATTTCCAGGTATGGTTTATATATACCAGATGCAGAGGTAAAGAGGTTTCAAGGTAAAGAGTAATCAAGCAGAATGACAGCTAAGCATGCATATCAATATAGCTTCCTACAGCTAGCACTAACAAATGATCCATGGTTTGTTATTCAGATTCGTTTTAAATGTCCCCTTTTCAATCTTAAAAGTGTGAAGTTGCCAAGTAGAGCATAGCTAATGAGTTTAACCTCTTACTTGTTTAACCTCTTACTTGTGTGACCACATCCTGTTGTGCCCCTTAAAGACTAACTCCTGCATTTTAAATGTTAGCTTTCGTGGATCAAGTCCACTTCGTCAGACAAAATGCAATATATCTGTAAGGGTGGGGGAAGGGAGGGGAGACGAATGAACAAAGACATAAAATTAAAAACAGCCTCCTTTATCTCCCCCACGTCCCAGAGCCGGGCATTAAGACAATCTTGACCCCTTGGGAGTCCCACAGCTGTATAATCGCTGGCTCCGTTGTTTCCTATTTGTGGGGTGGGCGCCACCCTCTAGCAAACCTCTCATTTCTGCCCTCTCCCCAACCTTGGTTTAAAGCCACCCTTAATATATGCGCAGAAAATGGCAAACAAGCGGAAGAACCTAAAGTTTCACGCTGGGTTGTGCCATGCTCCATTTCCTGCTGTCGTGGTAGGAAAGCAATCTGACTCGACGACGAGCAGGGCGTTTGGTGTGTGTGTGTGTGTGTGTGTGTGTGAGAGAGAGAGAGAGGATTGCTCGTAATTACTAACAAATCAAGCGACTACTGGGGCTCTCTCGCTTTGATTGATCAGCGCAAGAGAAATGAGAACGGAAGGGGGCTCCCTCTAAAGATAGGAAGAATTACTGGCGGCTCTGGGTGAGGTTTGGGTGGGTGAAGGGAGTCAGGGACCACAAAGCCCCCCACCCCCCTCAGGCACGGGTTCTAGGAGAGAAGGGCCAGGCCTCACCTCTTCCTTCTACATTTGAAATGAGGACGGGGCAGGGAAAGGAAGAGAGAAAGAAACATACATTTCTGGAGAAAATTGGGGGGGGGGGGGAGAGAAATCTTCGTTTTAAGGGTCCTGTGGAACGTGGGAAGGAAATCGTGACACTTAAAAACGGGTGGCAAGCGTCGCACTGCTGTAGCACCTGGGGTGGTGGTGGGAAAGGTTGGTTTCCCAGAAGACAATTGGGCTTCCTTTTCGGGGTGGGAGGGACTGCCGTGGCTTACTGGTGAAGACAACTGGAAGGTTGGCAGGTCAGCAGTTCGAGACCCGAGTGCTCTAAGGCAGAGTGAGTTCCCATACTCCTGTCCCAGCTCCTGCCAACCTAGCAATTCTAAAGCAAGAAATTGCAAGCAAATAAATAGGTACTGCTTCAGTGGGAAGGTAACAGTGTTCCATGCTCTTCTGTGTTTAGTCATGCCTGCCACATGACCATGGAAACGTCTGCAGATGCAGACAGCCCTGGCTCTTTGGCTATAAACGGAGATGAGCACCGAACCACAGAGTTGGATACTACTGGCTTTCGAGCAAGGGCGACCTTTATCTTTCAGGGTAAGGGACCGTAGGCAAAGGTTTCCCTTGCTCAAAAGCCAGTCATATCTGACTCTAGGGTTCAGTGCTCATCTCTATTTCAAAGCCAAAGAGCCAGAGCTGTCTGCTTCTGCAGACATGTCTGTGGTCATCTGCAGTGGTGGGCATCAGCAGGTTTGCACCAGTTCTCCAGAATCAGTAGCAGAAATTTCTGGCTGGTCCTGTCCATCCAAGTTTTGAAATAAAGTACACTAGTCCTAATTGGTGCAAGGCAGGGCTTCCCACTGGCCACGCCCACCATACCATGCCCACAGTGTGGTAGTAAATTTTTTTTGAGCCCACCACTGGTCATGTGGCAGCCATGACTAGACACCGGAGTGCATGAACTGTTTACCTTTCCCACCGAAGTGGTCCCTATTTATCTACTTGCAATTTCTTGCTTTTGAACTGCTCGGTTGGCAGGAGCTGGGACAAAGACAGGGGTTCATTCGGTCCTGCAGAACTCGGGAATCAAACTGTCGACCTCCTGCCTACCAGTCAGCATCTTAGCCACTTGAGCCACTGCAGTCCATAGCCTGTAGCTTAATCCACGATTTACGGGGGTGAAAAACTCCTTCGCACAGCTTTCGGCTGTGGGCCAGATCTGGCTCCCAACGCCAATACAGTTGCCAGGTATCTAAATGCAGGGAATAGTGTTCCTTCCCTCTGTGTCGTAGAAAGCACGGTTTAATTTAATGCTGCTGCGTCGCACGGGACTAACGTGCCAAGTCAATATGGACAGAAGTGTAATCTTTAAGAGGAAGGTTGAATGCACTCCGCTCATGGTTCTGAGGAAACTTGTCAATACTGTATACTCCCAACTTGTATGGCGGAGTCCTCGCATTAGGGACGCCCAACGGTCTGAGTTAAACCTCGGAAAAATACAATCGTCACCCCACTGAGATCAAGAACCCAAATGAACACCCCCCCCCCCAATTGGTTGTAAAAAGCTTCGACAAAGACGGGCTTAAATTAAAACACATCTTGAACTGCTAGGCGAGCTTTGCTTTGCCTATACGTTATTCTACACACGCCCCCGCGTTTGTGTACACACCTAATGTGTGTATCCTGACTAACTGAAATCATCAAATTGCATTACCTCTGGCAAAGAGCTTTAATATTAAAGTAATTATACAGATCTAGATAACTCGATCCCTCTCCTTTCTTCAATGGGAGGCCCGCTTCTTTCCGAGTCACTTTTTTTTAGTTTAAAAAAAAATTCATTTCCTCTTAAGGAGAATTAGGTAATTTACAAAAGATGGGAAGGAGATTAGAGCTCACATCTCTGGAGCTATGAAATTGCGATGGATATGGTTGTAGAGGGCTCGGCTGCTCTTGGGAAGTTGTTTCGCTCCAAGTCCTTCTCCTTGTTGACAGAAGGCCAGTTTAGTTCAAAATGGGCCGTTTAAAGAGCCGGAGGCAGGGAAAGACCTGGGAAGGCATTGGCGTGGCGAATACGGGGGGGGGGGGGGGGGAGAGGGTGTGTAATCTGGGCTTTAAAAAATTATCAGGGGGAAAAGTGAGTTCTCCAGGGTCTCCTCAAAAGTCCCAGATAGGTTTACTTAGAGCAGGGGTGCCCAAACTATGGCCTGGGGCCCTGATCCCAGCCCCGACGCCAATTCATCCAGCCCACGAAGCCCTCATTGCTCCAGGAAGCGGAAGTAAAATGTGCCCGTATGCTTCTGGGAGCAATGAGGGATTCGTGGGTGGGATGAATTGGCATCTGGTGAGGGATCCGCCCCCCCCCCGCAGTAGTGACAGCTCCCCTGAACCACGTGAGCCGAAAAGTTTGGGTACCCCTGACTTAGAGGCAAGTTCTGTTCTTTCGTTAAGGCTTTCTTACGGAGCCTTTAGGATCGCAACCTGTGACAGGTGAAATTGTTACATAAAGCAGAATGTCTCGCTTTGTCTTTTCCCTTTCATGTCCAGCCCGATCCTGTGTATGCTTACTCGGAAGTAAGTCCCAGTGTGTCCAACGGCGCTTACTCCCAGGTACGTTTGCACAGAGTTGCGGGCCGGCTTTGGACTGGGTTAGGGACCCTCTCTCTGACATAGAAGGGTTCTTCGTTTGCTCCCGCTATAGCTTAATCCAGTTAGAGCCCCAGCCTCCAAAAATGGAAAATGAGCCTCATTGCCTTGCAGGGATCTGCCTTCCAGGGAAGGCTGCAATCCTGCGCACATCTCTCGAAAAGAAAAGATCATCCAGTTAGACAATACCTGGCCACAGTTACAGGAGACCCACTGGATCCTCACCAGCTTTTCGTGGCTTAGTGGTTAAGACGCTGAACTTGAAGCCTGGTAGGTCGGAGTTCGGTACCGGAGTACTGCATGACGGAGTGAGCTCCCGTCTCTGTCCCAGTTCCTGCCAACCTAGCAATTCGAAAGCAAGAAATTGCAAGTAGATAAATAGGAACCACTTCGGTGGGAAGGTAAACAGCGTTCCGTGCACTCCGGTGTCAAGGCATGCCTGCCACATGTCCACGGAAACGTCGGCAAACGCAGACAGCGCTGGCTCTTCGGCTATAAACAGAGAATGAGCACTGAACCCTAGAGTCAGATACGACTGGCTTTTGAGCAAGGGTGACTTTTACCTTTACTAGATTGATTGGGCCAAGCCTAGCTAGGACTAAGCCGAGGGAGAGAGGCACTTGCTCCGGGGCAAATGCGTGGCAGCCTATGACAACCTGTACTTGCCAGGTGGGTTTGAACTACAACACCCATTAGGTGGTTGAGGAGAAGGGGGTGGGTCTAAAGGAGAAGACAGTAGCCTGCTTTTCTGGGGCGGGGGGCGGGGGCGGGCGCTGGCTCATACTGAAATAAGTCCTGATGTGTATAAACTGAGGCAATGAAGTCTCACTCTTCTGCCTGATGAAGTGGATTAGATCCAAGAAAGCTCACATTTAAAATACTGCAGTTAGTCTTTAAAGTGCCATGACGTGGGGTTTTTTTTTTTTTTGGTCTTTTGTTGTTACTTTGTTTACCCTCTGTTATGCTTGAAACACAGACTAAATTTGAAATAAGTCCGTTTCTTTTAAAAGGTGATGCGGACGCTTTTGCATGCGTGGAGAGAGAAGAGCACAGCTAGTTCTCCTCCAAATTGGGACATTTAAGCTCATTTGGCAACAAAGCTTAAACCCCCAGTATATATTTTTTACCTCGAGGGAAGTTCCACTGAAATCTGTTTCAGGGCTTGTTACCTTGGATTTTATTTATCTTGCTTTATTCTCATGCTTATAGAGTGGCTGCAAGTGGCTCAGTGGTTAAGAAGCTGGCCAAGGCAGCAGTTCGAGACCCAGGTACTGCACGACAGATTGAGTGCCCATCTCTGTCCCAGCTCTTGGGGACATGAAAGGAGCCTCATTTGGCAGAGTTTCTTCTGCAAAAAACCCTTTCAACCCAAAATAATTTCTGACACGAAATTATTATGCTTATAGAAACTGTCTCTCTTTAACCTCTCTTTTTGACTCCCGTGGAATGGTGTTGAGTTTTGCCTTTTAATCACGAAAGTCCTCAGAAAGCATGACGGTCAAAGGCACACAAACCTCTGTTAAAATTCAAGCAAGCAGCGGACTTTTAATTTTTAATTCTTTTAAAAAGTCTTTTATTCTCCCGTCCGTAGTTTTAACAAAAAATGAAGTTCCTCTGCTTCTAAACATGCTCTTTGCAACTAAATTTCAAGTAACAGCCTAATCAAGAGCGACATGGGAGATTAGCAGACGCTGCGATTTGTTTTACACTGGGGTGTCCAAACTACGGCCTGTGGGCCAGATCCGGCTCCCAACAACAATTCATTTGGCCTGCACTGCCCTTCTCGCTCCTGAAAGCCGAAGTAAAACATGCCCATATGGGTGCACTTTACTTCTGCTTCCGGGAGAGACGAGGTTTGTGTGGGCCAGATGGATTAGCGTCAGGGGGGCAGATCTGGCCCACAGGCCATAGTTTGGGCATCCTTGGTTTAAGCAGAGAAAATGGCAGCTTAAAATCTATCTCATCCTGTTGCAAAACAGCTTGCAAGGTGTGTTTCACTTCCACTTTCAGTGGGAGGAACCAGGTGACTGGTACGCTGAACAGTGTGACTGGCCCGCAGCCTGGAAATGTTGGTCACCCCTGTTTTAGGCTGATAAGACTCAAGTCTGGGGAATAACAGATTTCCTAATGAAGGGGATCTTCTGCGCATGTGCAGAGTCACCCCCCACCCCCACCCCAAAGGGTGTGGTTAAGCCACAACTGGGTTAAAGTGAGATTAGGGTGAAGATTTATTCCTATTCAGGAGACGTCGTTTCGGGGGGGGGGGGAGTGCTGGGGGGGGGGAGTTCTCGCTCCCCACATTAAGTCTCCCATCGCACTCCATCCCGCGTATTTAACTGGAAGGACTCTTCGGAGGGAAGTCGGTGCGGATCGCGTCCTAGTCAACGAGTTTAAAGGGGGGGGGGAATGGGTTGCTTTAATTTCGAGACCTGCTGGAGGCACAGATCGAACCACTCAAAAAACGAAGGAGAGCGCCCGCACACCATAGGTACGAGGGAGCAGAGCAATCGGAAGCGGAGTCAATTTTTCCGCTTCCCCATCAGGGAAAACCACTCAGAGCCGTGTGTTTACATTGAAATCTCTCTCCGATCCACATCTGGCAGCGCCGCATTCTGTGAAATCGAACACGGGTTTGGGATTTCTGTAGTTGCCACAGCGCTTTTTTTTTGTGGGATTCTCGTGCGGCAGGGGAAAAATATTTGGTAATAAAACCTGTGCGGGGGCGGGTGGGGGAAGGAGCTTGTTTTGTCTGTTCCTCGCCTTGAGGTTACAGAGCTGGCAATTTCCCAACAGTTAGCACTCGGTAGCCTGTTGAGACACCCGATCTTATATATAGGAAGCCCAGGGGGATGGTGTGCGCGCATGTTATCTTCATGTGCTGCACTGCAGTGCTGTCGCTCATAATTCTCTGGCAGCTAAAAAAGGTTTAAATCAGTTCTTACCCTTTGCAAAGGTGACCTGAATGGCACTTATTTCAGAGTATAGATGGGTAGGACCCGGCCATAAAAGTATTTGTTATAATAACATAAAATTATATAAGGAATATTGTTCTAAGGATTCCTCTCAAGCTTGTCTTTTCTGTTGCTTCATGATTTGGATTGTGATTTAGTTGAAGAGGTGCACATAAACCTGTGGTGACGTTCACACAGATGGCACATGGGCTGCCTGATTGGGCCAAGCCGGGTTACAGATGTTCAAGCCCTTCCCCCTGGCCATATAAACTGACTATCTCCTGCCAACCTAGCATTTTGAAAGCAAGACATTGCAAGTAGATCAGTAGATATCACTTCCGTGGGAAGGTAGACAGGGATCTGTGCGCTCCGGGGTCTAGGCATGCCAGCCACAAGTCCATGGAAATGTCTGCACATACAGATAGCGTTGGCTCTTTGGTTATGAACAGAGATGAGCACTGAACCCTAGAGTGAGATATGACTGGCTTTGGAGCAAGGGTGACCTTTACCTAAATTGACTATGTCAGAGAGCTGCTTAGCCTGAAACTCTTTGCTTTTGCATCTGCAAACCTTGATATCTCCATAAATCCTAGGATGATAGGATTTTATGAGTGAGTGGATGTGTCTGGAGTGGGGGACGGGGGACTGGACATCGTGACATTTTCATTAGTGTTTGATGCTGCACAGCCCAGGCACAGGTTGACCACTTATGCCTAGATTTCAGGAACCTCTTTCACTGCAGTTTGGATGCCACACACCCAGGAACATGAAAATCCATTTTTCTATTAAAGGGACACCAGGCTGTGCTAAAGCAGGAACTGTAGTAGTACCAGCTGTAGCTATCAACTTTGATTAACTCCCACATAAAGCACACGGTTAACTGGGGTTTGCATTTGATTACCAGCAACAAGAGGCAGAGAAGGCAGGGAAGCTTTCGGAGAATCGAAAGCGGTTGGTTGATCAGAGCACTTGCTATAAATTATACATTATCAGAGGTCTTTGGTGCCCTGGGTGACTAATGGGGAGGAAGGCCTGGCAGCTAATGGAGGTGAAACTGGCGATAACAACTTGGTTGCAGCTTCCTGCTTCAGTTCTTTCCTTTCCCCCCCCCAGCACTCAGTTTCTCCTTTATACACACGCATAGAGTGTGATGAGGTTAGGAGTTCAACAGGAGGGAAAGGCGAGCCAGACCTTGACCCTTTTATTCTGCCAGGAAAGAAGGCAGTCATGGGCTGGCACTGCAGCCCAAAGTGGGGCTGCAACCCCCCATCCCCACCCTAACAAAAGCAAAGCTTATGTAATAAAGAGTGTGCTTTTTTATTTCTGACCTGTAGAGTTACCAAAACCTACTTAGGTAAGCAAACTTGCACTTATTCTCCTGGAATGCCCAGGTTTCTTGAAAAAGATGTTTTTAACAATATTAATTTTAGAGGTCCCAATGAGAGAATAGGGTTCCGGTAGTAGAAGTATTTTATCAGCTACATTGAAAGTGAGGTGATCATTAAAATTGGAATTATCCTCTTCCCTTTCTCCACCCCATCATTAAATATGCCAAGCAGCGGTGAAAATTTCTACTGAGTTAAAGATGTGTAGTTTAAAATCCTCAAAGTGTAATTTACACCAACACGGTCTTTAGTGCGAAAGGGATCCGGTTACTAAATTTATACAGAGAAATTCATTTAGATTCAGCAACGTCTTGGATTATTTTCCTTCCTTATGTGGTAAGGTCATACCAATACTGTCCATTAAAAATAATAATTTTTAAATATATAGCCTCACCAATGCCCATGGTGTCTTATAGATTATATACCTAGATCAAGATTGATACCCTAGATTACGGTTGACTGTAGTAGTATTTTCCACAATGCCTCAATATTTCTCCTTGGTATTAACTGTGTTATAAAATAAACCAGTGAATCTGCAAGTTACGGCCTTTTGCTTGATGTAGTGGAATCCAAATACTGCTTTCAGCTTCTGTGTAATTACAAGCATGCTTGTAAAACAGCAACAACAAACAGGGTCACTCACTGGAGATGGAGAGGAATCTGTCTTGGGTTAATTGTACCCTATTCCTATAAATACTATAATCCTGTAGCAGCATCTTTGTTGTAATAATACAGTACTAAGAGACTCATAGTTTGACACCATAAATATAGACTCAAACTTGTCATCAGGCCAGAGAAAGTTTATTTGTCCCCATTATGTGGGTGCTAAGAAGACAGCCTCTTCACCGTGCTAGGGTGCTGATTGCCAATCCCCTGGACACCCGAATTTAACTTACTAAAAGAAGTACGGAAAGATGAACTAGAGCAAAATATACAGTATAATGGATACAAGGTATGATAAAATCCACAAACCCTTATTCTTCACAACAGTTTAAGATAACCGTGGCTTTCCAATAATAGTGGCTGCTCCCCAAAATATCTTCATTGAGTGGGGATATGTGGAGACTCTTCCATGTATAGCTTTTTTCTATACAGACCTCCATGTACAGACACACGGGGAAGGGGGGAGCAGGGACTGCACATGGTCTTGCAGCTTCACCCAGCATGGTGAACCTTTCCCCCACTTTACAAGCTTTCTTTGCTGAGCAGACCTTCAGAGTCTTTGCATCCAAGAAAGCTTGTAAAGTGTTAAAGTCCACAACCCTTTGTTGTTGCATAATCACATATGTACTGTCCATCTGCCCATTGCCCCATTTGGGTGGGGTGATGGTTCCATCAGTGGAGGAAATGCCAGTGGAAACCATCATACTGGGCCCAACAGCAAAATGGGTGAATCATTATGTGCGGGTCATTTCATGGCAAGCTGGGATCCACCTTAAACAAATACACACCAGTGGCATTTTCCCCACTTGCCTCAGAGAGTGAAGGTGGCCGAGAACCCGTTCGGCCTCCAAGACCAGGCCTCCTGGTGTCCTGCGGTAGGGGGAAAACATATGCCCGAGCCACCACCAACATACTGTATATGTGCATAGATTACTTCCAAGTTGAAGGCGGAGTAAGGGGTTACTTTGGACATCAAATGAGAAGAGAGGATTCACTTGAGAAAGATGGTGAGAAAGGTGGAGGGCAAAAGAAGAAGATGGCAGCCAAAAATGAGATGGTAGATGGTATTGTAGACACAATGGGCACAGAGATGGGTGGGTTGAGGAAAATGGTGGAGGACAGAGGTGCCTGGCGGACAGTGGTCCATAGGGTTGCAAAGGGTTGGAACCAACTGTGCAACTGAACAACAAAAAGAGGATCTTGCTAAGGTCCATTTCTTCAGAACCTTGGAGCTATCATTTTCTATTCATGGGCCTTGACTTGTCAGAGAACAGACAAGAGTAAAAAGTGACTGAAATATTCCCCTCCAATGGACAGACTGTAATGAGAGACAACCTGCATCTACTGAGTTGATGATGTTGGAGTTCCTAAAGGCACAGGAACTGTTTAAAAACTGTAGAATTGGGGGAAAATCATCTTTTGAGTCAGCTGCAATGCATTAGAAAGGTTCCATGCTCTAATTAACGAGAGTATTCCTAGTACACATGTTTCTTTGCTTTGTTCTTGTTTGGCAGATAAAATACTTGGAGTAAAGTAGAAAGTTAGATCTAATACAGAGATTCTCAACCTGTGGCCCATGTGCCGGATGTAGCCTGAAGTGCCATTTCATGTGGCCTCCCACTGCCTCCACCATACCCAGAAGTGCCATGTGGTGGAGGAAGGGCGAAATGGCCATCCGGCCCCTGAAACTGTCTGAGGGTGCATGACCTGGCCTCCAGCTTTAAAAGGTTGAGAATTCCTGAACTAACATCATACCAGTGATGCTGTAATCCAGGATCAGCTCAAAATATGTAGATTCTAACCTATGTTCAAGTGTTCTGTGTAGCCAGTTCTTACATTAAACTTGACAGCCTTATGGCTATTTCAACACAGTTTGGCTCCATGTTCCTCCACTTCTTTGCACTGAGAGTAACAATGGCATAGGGCTGCTTCATATAGCATTGTAATTTTCTCCTACGGCAATCTCTTGTTTCTAATAAAAGAGCCTACAGCAGAGGTGGTGAACCAATGGCATGCATGTCAGAGGGGGCAATCATCACCCCAGCACAGAGTTCACCCTACCCCTCTGCCCAGCGGCCCAATGGGAGTGGGTCCTCCCTCCCCCCAACATAGAATTCACCCCACCCCCTCCGTGGTGCAGAAGGCAGCCTCTTGAGTTTGGGCACTTGGTCTCTAAAAAGTTCACCATCACTGGTTTATAGGATGTAGTCCTTTCATAGGTATGCACCTTCCCTCCTAGGAGTTGGGTCAGAGAGTCCATTCTGATATCAGTTTTTGCAGGGTGTGTGTGTGAGAAATGTTACATGTTTGGATCTTTTAAGAAAACTGGTTAGCCTGTCATAGGTGCCCTTTCTTGGCATTAGAATAACATTAGCATGCAACCTGTGGCCTTCTGTTCTCATTTTTGTTGTTTTCAGATGTTAATGAGCACTAAGGAATGAGCTCAGCTCCCATCCCTGAATTTAAGCCTTCCATTTCTTTGTGGTGGCATAGGAAGAGAGAGAGAGTGACTGTAGCAACTTTGTGCTGTCCACAGTGCTGTAGTAGTGTTGGGGCTTGTAGGGTCAACGCCCTGGGACTTTCTCAGTAGCAAGGATGAGAACATCATCTGCCACTCTCCTGAGTGTTTCCTGCCCTTCCTCAGTTTACCAGAAATTCATAGGAAAAGTATATTGTTGCAAGCCGTCTCTGTTGTACTGTGATGTATTTAAGGGTGGTTTGGTCTTCCATAGGAATTTGAGACCCATCACTTGTCTTGCACCTCAGTTGTTCATATGGAGCAATGTGGTTTCCTGAATCCTTAGACTCTTTTTTTTATTGTTCTGATAAGCACTGACACTTCCAAATTTACCACCTTAGCACAGTTTATACACTGCAGTGCATGTCAATTGTCCATTGCATTGTGAGCACCTCTTGGTTTCTCCTGCTCAGATGTTGGCAGTGTGAGAGCCAGTGTAGTGCTCGGAATGCTGTGCATGGGAGCTCCAAGTTCTGGTCTCTATTCAGCCACAAATCACACTGAGTGGGCCTTGGGTCAGTCATTCTTCAATGGCTTGATCTACTTCATAGGGTTATTGTGCAGATGATATGTGAAGCCATGACTTCATTGGAGGAGAGGTGTAGTATAAATGTCACTAATAAATTAAGTGAAAGATGTTATGGCACATAGATCTAGCAGCCATCTAAGAAAAGTACTGTCATAGTGGCAGGCAAGTCAATTCTCTCAATTGTTCCAAATCCTAGCAGAATTATGCCAGCAAGCAGGGCCATAGCCAGAGGGGGGCCAGCCCCTTGAAAACCCTGAGCTAACACCCCAGGATGCCAATGTTATATATGTGTCTGTGACATTGTTGCCCCTCCTGAGAAAACCCCCCATCTAGAATCCTGGCTACGACCTTGCCAGCAAGTCATTTGAAAATGGAGGTGAAGCAGCTATTGGGATTTGTTTCTGAGGAAATGTGGTTATGCTTGATCTTGCTCATACCATTTCCCTCCCCCCTTCCAGTTCCAGTTCCTCCAAAATCTGTAACTTCCTTGATGATGAACAAAGATGGTTTCCTCGGTGGCATGTCCGTGAACACAGGAGAAGTGTTTTGTTCGGTCCCTGGGCGGCTCTCCTTGCTCAGTTCAACTTCTAAGTACAAAGTAACCGTTGGAGAAGTCCAAAGGCGTCTCTCACCTCCAGAATGTTTGAATGCCTCACTTCTTGGAGGAGTCCTTAGAAGGTAAGACAGGTAGCTCCACTACTAAGGGGATTTACCAGTGGCAGTTCTGTGGTAAAAAGCTTTGTAAGTACTCAATAGATGTCCTTGCATGTGAAAGAACATTTTGAGGACAGATGCAAAAGTTGGTCTACCATGGTTCATGCAGTGGTATCAACATTATAAATACAACTGCATTTGAATGCTTCTTTTGCAAAGACAGTTGATTCCTGATACAATTCAAAATTCTGGAATTTATCTTCAGTCCCAGTTCCCAGTTTTGGGAGCCCTTTTCCTAGAGAGGTTTGTTTGCCAATGAGTCTCTCATATCTTTGGGGAAACGAGGTGAAGATATTTTTATTGATCAAAGCCTTTAAACTAGCATTCTACTTTTCTGCAGTTACTTAAATTGTTCCCTGGTTATTTTTGTTTTAATTTTTTACCTTAAAGATCGCAGCAAGCTATCCTGGAATGTTGTATTTTAAGGGCAGGGTGTTATTACTTTAAAATACACGATAAACAATGGTTATGAATTTATACTTAGCCCTTAAGTTGTCTTACAGAAATTGTGAAGAATATAAAACAGGAAAGCTAGAGTTCAAACATCAATAGATTACCTTAAGTAGGCAAAGTCTCTGAACATCAGTACCCTTTCCCCAGCTGGAGTTCATAATATTGTCTTATTTTAGGCTGCGGTGGTTAGTGAAATGACATATGAGAAGAAAGTTAGTATAGCTCAGTCAGTTGGAGCATCTGAGTGTGAAGCCAAGGTCCAGGAGTTCAAACCCCCTTTGAGCCTTTGTGGAGAGGGGCCAGCCAAGACCATCCAGAGCACATATGGCTGAGTACTCTAATGTACTCTGGTAGCTGTTTGGCTTCGGGCAAGCTACACAGCCCCATATCGAGACCCAAAGAAGGGTCTGGTAAGCCACTTTGAGCATTTTATACCATAGACAACCCTAGGAGGGACACCATAGTTTGGAATTGACCTGATGGTACCTACTTATGGTTATGCATATGAAATTTTAAAATGCTAAATGTATGACCGTGGTTTTAAACACTGGATATATAAACTATCAGGGCAGAAGATGCTGCATTGTTGTTTGCTTTTGTTCACACCATATCAGTGCCTAAAGAATATAGTACACATGTTAAACAAACTAAGGAGTTCATTTCAGCTACAGCTCTGGCTCTCAGACAGTGTTCACAAACATGGAAAAAGGAGTGATTTGGGCAAATGTTATATATGAGGTCTTTCAAAAACCCCTTTGCCAAAAGCTCATGAAGGAATGTAACAGGGAATCAGACAGGGGATAAGAGGACGAGTTCACTTAAGGATCAGAAACTGGTTAAAGAATAGAAAGTGGAGAATAATGTATAGAGAGTCCCACAGTGGAAGAATGTAAAGAATAGAGAGACCCACTGAGAAATTGTCATGAGAGTATTTTTGTTAGTAAACAGTCTTGAGTTTGTTATTAACAGTGAGGTGGGCAGTTTTAACAGAAGGTTTGCGGTGTAAGTAAAGCTGGATTCCAAAGAGTTCTCAAGCATCTCTCCATATGAGATGAATGGGAATAACACTGCAATGGTAGTTCAGTGTAAATTGATGTAAAGAGTGGGGTGCATGGGGAGAAGTAATCACATCAAGCAATCCATAAGTGAGGACTGAACTGGTAACTGGCCAGTTAAAAAAGTTTTGGGCTTCAAAATTGGTCTTTTCAACGAAAACATCAGACCAGTTTGTAACAATTGTGAGAAAAATCAATTTTGTCCTAAGGCTCTTTGGGGACCTCCCCAATAATCAAAATACCAATATTGTGATTAGGGTTGTGCACTGGCCCCCTGGGTTGGAGGCCAGTTTTGAGCTTCAGAATGTATTGCGATCCAGAGCAATTTGTGCAGCAAACTGGATAAGTAAAATGGCTGTAATTGTGTTGTTTTGAGCTTTCCCACCACAGATGTAGGTGAAATTTTGAGGCATGGTAACATTTGAGGAGGGGAACCTGCCAAATTTCAGTCAGTTCATTTCTAGGGTTTGGATGGGTAGGCAGTTTTAAAATGTGTTTTAAAAGCAAACCTGGTAAACTGAAGCAACTTGCTGACCATCCAATTCAGTTGATGCCCTGGAGAGATATCAGTGGTGGGCTCCAATTTTTTTTACTACCACATTGTGGGTGTGGCCTACTTTGTGGGTGTGGCCTACTTTGTGGGTGTGGCCTACTTTGTGGGCGCAGCCTACTCTGTGGGCATGGTCATGTGACTTGGTAGGCAATCTACCCATGCTTACCCAGTGGTGGGATTCAATTTTTTTTACTACCTACTCTGTGGGTGTGGTATGGTGAGCATGGCCAGGGAGAAAGCCCTGCATTGCCCCCAAATTAGGACTACTTTATTTCAAAACTTGGATGGGCAGGGCCAGCCGGAATTTCTTCTACCGGACTGGTGCGAACCTGATGAAGCCCACCACTGACAGATATTGATTTGTAAATTCATTTTGCTTTGCCCTGGAAGTGAAGGTGGCCATTCCACTTCAATCAAAGCTCATAGAATCCATCCCAACAAGTCCAATTTGGGCTGGAATTTATCTGAATCCAGTGCACCACCCTAATCGTAATGCCTTCCTACTAAACCACTGAGTGACTGTGTTAGGATTGCTATGTACTATGTCTGGATTGCTATACATTCAATGGCTCTTGGGAAAGGATTTGGTACAGTCAGACAAGGTGCTGAAAAGGGAAAGACAGAATGATCAGGGCTGAAGGAACTCCCCACAAAGAAAAAGTTATTGGGGGCGGGAGGAGGAAATGGGGTGGAGGGAAACATGGCATGATAGAGTGTGTGCAAAATTAGGCATGATGTGGAGAATGTGGGTTGAAAAGGTTTTTCTCCCTCTTTCATAATACTAGAGCCTGGGGTCTGAATGGTGAACGGTGGGAGAGCTGGGACAGACACAAGTAAGCACTTCTTCACACAGCATGTAGTTAAAACTATAAAATGCACTGCCACCAGATGTAGTGGTGACTGCCAACTTTCAAAGGGCTTTTGAGACAGTGTACCATCTGTAGAGAAGCTGAAGGCCATAGGTGGGATAGGAGATAGGCTGAGACTTACCTGGCCCGTACAAAGCCTGTACGTGTGGCCATCGATTCATGCCCATAGGGCTTACTAGGCATGGGCAAAGGGTAGCCTCCAGGTCCCATGTAGGTCCGGGGAGACCATTTGAGGTCCTCATACCTGAAGGCAGATCCCTGCCCACAGTGTTTACTTAGCTCAGAAAATGTTGAAGCGGTAGCTGTTTTAGTCTGTGCAAGAATATCAGAGAGTAAACAAAACAACAACAAAAAGAGAAAAACTGTTGGGCTGTCAATCCATTGTGTGCCTCTCTACCTGTTGCCATGAGGTCTCACTTTTATGTCTGATGAAGTGGATTTGATTCACCAAAGCTCACATTTAAATACAAGAGTCAGCCTTTAAGGTTCCACCATGTTTTTGGTCTTTTGTTGTTGTTCTGGATTAGCTCAGAGATGTTCCTTAGCTTCTCCCCAAGGTGTTGGGGGCCAGTTTTTGAAGGGTTGACTCCTTCTTGAATTGTTCTAGGTAGGAGAAGGGGCTTTTCTCTCTCTCCCCCCCCCCCAAGTTGGAAATGATTGTAGCTACCTGCATGCTTTGATGTCTGGTGCTTGTGATGGTTGGTGGGACAATAATCACAGTTGCCTATGGTGGGTGGTGGCAAGGGTTGGAGAGGGGGTGGGGTGGGGAAATATCCTGTTGGCACAAGTTGGTCTTTCCTTCTTTTTGCTCTGCCTCACACAGGATCGTGAGGCTGAGAATTCAACAGGAAGGATCGCACATGGGGGCCCCTGACCCCTTGCAATCTGGTAATGGGGCAGGCAGGATCAGGTTGGCTAGGCATATAGGATGTGTCTCAGGGTGGGCAGGGCTACTTTTGCCCGGACCTACCTTGGCAGCCTTTCATCCCGGCCTCAGGCTAATCTCTGCTTTGACAAAGCAGAACAATCCAGTTACTAGAAAGATTCTTTTCATTAGTGCGAAACAAAGGTTCGCATCCTTCAGTCGCTTAATATGGAACCAGTTGTTCAGTTAACCGAAATGTACATTCGCTAGGAAATGGGGGCCTGACGGGAGAGGAATTTTTTTTTAAAAAAATGGAGCTATTAAAAAAAATGATCTGAGATGCAGGTGCTGTTTTCCCTGGCTTTGATTAAAATGTGTCTCAAAACGGTATTGTGATTGAGAATTGGGTAATGTGCCAATATATTTAAACTGGTTAGAAGGCAGATCGTGTATTCATTTTTCTAATTGGATGGTAGCAGCAGTTAAGCGCATATGCGCCTCCTTCTCAGCACCTTACTAGGGTACTCCTGACCCCCCCCTCTTCCTCCTCCGCCTATTTCCACCTTCTCGCCCCCGTTGGCTGGGCGTGTTTCCCAAGGCGGCCCCTAATCCAACCGTGGTGGTCGTCTCCGAGGAACCCCATTGTAATCGGGGGCGGGAAAAAAAAACTTGTGCCCGAGTAGACGCGCGCAGGATCGAACTCGCAACTCGTGTCCTGCAACCTGTCACTTTTGCCTCCTGCCCCCTCTCCGCTCTTCCTCGGCAGCCCAGGCGGACGCCCCTCTCTCAGCTATGGGGCTTCCCTCCGCCTCAAAGTCTTCCCCCCTCCCTCTCTTCCCTTATCCCCCCCCCCCGGGCTTCCTCCCTTTGAATCAGCTTCGCTCTTTTCCTTTGCCGTTGCAGAGCCAAGTCGAAAAACGGGGGCAGATCGTTGCGAGAGAGGCTAGAAAAAATCGGCTTGAATTTACCAGCCGGCCGGCGCAAAGCGGCCAATGTCACTTTACTCACCTCCCTGGTGGAAGGTAAGCAGGCGCTCCGTCCCCCTCCCTGTCGTCGCTCACGGGTGGGAAGGGCCAGGACCGTAGCCAGGGGGTGGCCAGGATGGGGTTGGCCCACCCTGAGTTAGCAGTTTGCCACCTGCAGTGGCTCAAGAGGCTAAGACTCCGACTGGAAGGCGGCAAGTGTCAACAGTTCGATTCCTGAGTACTGCAGGAGGGAATGAGCTCCCCTTTTTGTCCCAAGCTCCTGCCAACCCAGCAGTTCAGAAAGCAAGAAATTGCAAGTACTGTACCACATAGACTCAAACCAGCCTGAATATAAGCCGAGGTACCTAATTTTGACCTGAAAACCCAGGAAAATAGATTGACCCGAGTATAAGCCGAGGGTGGGAAATGCAGCAGCTGCTAGTGAGTTTCCATAATCAAAATACAGTTGTACCTCACTTAAAGAGCATAATGCGTTCCACAGGATTGTTCTTTAAGCGCGTTTGCTCTTTAAGCGAAACACCATTGTAAGTGACCAATTGTGACTTCTGGTGTGGGGGGGGATTGAGAACCCCAATTTATTTGTTAAGCAAGTTTTTGGTTGGTTTTATTTGTTAAGCGAAGCAAACATTCAGAGAAAATTCTGCTCTTTAAGTGAGTTACTCTTTAAGCGAAACGCTCTTTATGCGAGGTTTTACTGTACATGAAAATATGGTAAAATTAATTAAATCGTTAGCACAATGCAATCCAACACGGTCTTGGGACCCTCGTTGTCATTGACTTGAATATAAGCTGAGTCCCCTTTTTGGGGCTAAAAAACTCAGCTTATACTTGAGTATATGTGGTAGATAAATAGGGACCACTTAGAGTGGAAGGTAAATAGTGCTCTGTGCGCTCCGGTGTCTAGTCCTGCCTGCCACATGACCAAGGAAACGTCTGCAGAAGCAGACAGCGCTGGCTTTTCGGCTTTGAAACAGAGATGAACACTGAACTCTAGAGTCAGATATGACTGGCTTTCGAGCAAGGGCAACCTTTATAAAAATATCCACCTACTCACATCTGGAATCCTGGCTATGACCCTGGGAAGAGTTTAAGGTGCTGTTAAGCGCCCATCACACCTCCTTCTGAGTAGATTGGACTCTAGGTTCAGCCGTTGAGCGCAGAGGGGTTGGAAGGTAAGTTTCCTTCTCTTCCATCTCCTCCTATTTTCAAAATAATGTTTTTGAAATTCTCTACTCACTTCTTCCACTGCTTTGTGAGTGAAGTTGGCAACATCCTTGCCCACGAAATTAATTCTTAAATGTTGCTTCTTGTGCATTCGTCACAAGATGTTCTTTCAAAGACTGTGTTTCCTGAGCCGCATTACTTTCTGCTGTCCTTAATCCTTCTGGAAATGGTTTCAGTTTCCTTCTCTCAAAAGGGGTGCAAGCTTCAGATTAATCACACCTTCAGGGGTAGACATGCACAGACACAAGCAGGAGAGGTGGCTTCAGTGGTGGGCATCAGCAGGTTCGCACCAGCTCGGCAAAACCAGTAGCAGAAATTCTGGCTGGCCCCTCTGCCTATCCAAGTTTTGAAATAAAGTACAGTAGTCCTTAGAAGATCAAATAGTAAAGATGAAGATAAAGTACTTTGGACATAAAATGAGAAGAGAGGATTCACTTGAGAAAGCCTTGATGCTGGGAAAGGTGGAGGGCAAAAGAAAAAGGGGGCGGCCAAAAATGAGATGGCTAGATGGTATTGTAGAGACAATGGGCACAAAGCTGAGTGAGTTGAGGAGGATGGTGGAGGACAGAAGTGGCTGGTGGACAGTGGTCCATGTGGTTGCAAAGGGTCGGAATCGACTGTGTGACTGAACAACAACAACAAGTCCTAATTTGGTTGCAATGCAGGGCTTTCCCCCTGGCCACGCCCACTATACCACACCCACAGAGTAGGTAGTAAAAATGTTTTGAATCCCACCACTGGGTGGTTTCCTTGTCCTTGACCTGTCAAGGAAAGATGTTTAGGCATTGGGGGACTAACTCATCCTCCAAATGGAATCAGCAAAGAATCATAGGAGTCTATGTTGGGGTGTAAGACCTAAATCCTAAATTAGAGGTCCCCAACCTAAGGACTGTGGCCCCCACCCCTCCAAGTGCATTTGAGAAACTAAATGGCCACACTTTTGAAGCTGCTGAGACAAAATGGCCACTCCCATCTTGCAGGCAGGGCAAAATGGCTGTCCGACCCTCGAAACTGACTGAGAGAGCATGACCCGGCCACCAGCTTGAAAAGGTTGAGAAACCCTGCCCTAAATGCATCACTGACAATTATCTCTTTCGATCAGTGCAATTTATTTCCAGCCATGTATGTTAGGTTGATATTTAGTCCCAAATTACAACAGGAAACATAATGGACATTGTCTATGTTATGGGGAGGCTAGTATATATATGTACAAATGTCTTGTCTGTGCAAGCTGACCATTTGACTTTAAGAGCTAAAGAAGAGGCTATCTACCAGAAATTAGGACCTGCTTCAACACACTCTCATTTTTTAAAAACCATAGTTGCTCTGTCTGTCTGAGCACTTTCTAGCTTCTGGGAAAAAAATGCTCCATTCATCACTGTCTAGGAATTGGAAGGGACTGCAAGTCTGTTGCTTTCCCTTTATGATTCATAGAAAGAAATAATCATCCATAGTGAGTGCCATCCTTCTCTTCTGCTTTCCTCCCCAAATAATGTGTCATTCCTAGAACACTGTTTATAAAATCTTTAGGATATTTGCATTTGTCAAACATCAGTGGGACAGATTTTTCCTCCTCATCTTCTTACAGTGTGATGCCACCCGTTTGACAGTGGACTGAACTATCTGAAAAGAGGAAAATATTTCAATTGAACATACAGGGTGTTCCAAAAGTCACCATACATAGGCAAAATTGCATAACAACAGATATCTTTGAACATGTTCCCCACGAGTCGGGGAGAAGACTTTGTGTGTGTGTAGAAAGAGGTGACCAATATGTAGAGAATATTTTGTAAAAAAAAATTGGATGAATATTTTGCACATAAAGGTACATTTAGCTGCAATTTCTCATTTCCCCTATGTATGGCTACCTTTGGAATAATGTGTAGTGTCATCATTATTTTTCATCCATTATCATCATTTCAGAGTGCAGTCTAAAGTTTTTTAATCCAATGCAAAGTCCTGGTGGTGACATATAAAGTGCTGTGGTGCTCAAGCCCTCAGGATCTGAATGAATGCCTCCCCCCAAGACAAAACAAGCAAGCAAGCAAGCAAGCAAGCCTAAGGCAACTGACTGAGGCATCTTGAAAATACATAGCTCTTTCTTAGGAAGCTTGGACCATTGAGTGCTAGAGAGACAGGATCTTCTTGGTGGTCACTTCTTGGGAAAACCTCCTTGGCAGCAACAATGACTAGAGTCCTGCTGTTGTAGTACATTGGTGGAAGAAGTGCTTTGGGACTAGTGCAGCTATCACAACTGCAACCTCAGGTTGTATGCACAGAGTTGTGTAATAAGATTTTGGGTATTGTTTTTCTTCTATCATCAACTTAAGAGGGTTTTTTTTGTGTGCACACCTTTTAAAATTCACTTTGTTTGTTAGCTGATTTTAGCTCTTCCTTTCTTGTTCTATGATATATTTTAATTGTTTTCCAATATTTGCTATTTGTTTTTGCAATACCTTGTTTCAACAATGGGTAGAGAATTGTTTTTTTTAAATGTTGTATAGGTATAATAAATGATTAGCACCCTGACTCACTTCCTTAAATCCTTCATAAAACCAATCTTCACCAATGACTGTAGGGATTACTTTGCTTGAGCATAAGACAGTAGTCTTCAGGCTACCTTTCTGTGGGGAAATGGATTTGAAGTTAGTTATTAAGTTTTGCTCTCATGTAACAAAGGGGTGCCTTATGGGACTGACTTATTATTTACAGAGTCCCATATATAATGGCGTTTCACAGTGTAATGTAAGCAAAAGAGGGGCACTTTGCTCTTGATAGCAGTCTAAAATTAGGGAGATAAGAACAGAAACTAGTCTGGTTAGGTTATCCTGCTATGGTAATAGAGTAGACCCTACTGCCAGCAACTCAATGCCAAGTATCAGGCACCAGTTAGCTAACCTGATAACCCTGATGATTAACAGAGAAGGATAATGGTCCCCAAGTGGATTAAATCCCACTTGAATCCATCTTGATGGAGGGCAGCAGCTTCATCTATCCTGGCTTGGGGCTGATGAGGACTTTGCTTGCCAAAAGGGCTCTAGACCAGAAAGTGACTCATGGAACAGGATCAATGGTATGGGTGTCATTCTGCAATACGGAAGGGAAATGAAAGGTCACTGCATTCTATTCTCAGGATCATCTTCATGGCTGATCACCATGATGATCACCTATATTTGAATTTAGAAGAAGAAGAAGAACCACTTGTAACAAGAGACAGAGGCCTGCAGTTACAGAGATACTTAACAAAGCACTCTGGGTCTCATTTTCATGTAAGCAGCCCTATATACAGGGCTAAAGATGCAGATATATGCTGGCACTTCTAATAAGGGTACAGACACTCTCCTGTATAATTAGAAAAAGATTCAGTTAATAAGCTCAAAATAATACCTTGTTTGTTTACAGATAAATGACTTCAGTCTATTACAATGTAGACATATGCAATGTTTTCCTGATGTGCATTTGATGACCACCTGCTTAAGATGGGTTGGGTCTGCCTGGAGAGCAGAGCTCTCTGGTTTGGAGATGGATTCCACTTGGACTTTGCACAGATTTAGGGTGATAACTCAGGATGGCCTTTGGTTTTGTCTTCTGCAGAACACCAAATGCCACTTGTGACTCACTTGTACTCTTTCCTTTGCCTTCTCATGCCTTTCAGAAGAGGTCCTTGTGTTGTAAGACCAGAACTTAGCTCAAATGGGAGTTCTGCACTATTCCTACTCTGCTAAAATCTTGCTATTTAACTGTGGTTGTCCAGTTCTTTAAAGCTGTTCTCAGCATGCCACCATGCAGTTTCTCATAAGGGGTTGCTGTCAAAACTGGATTGTATTGACTGATCAGTTATCTCCAAGTTATTCATATTCATGGATGTCCGTGGAAGGGGGCAGGAGGAGACGTTCCTTTCCTGGAATGCTAAATTTTATATTTTAAGTACCCAACTGGACTGTGATGTGGTGTGTGCTGTGCATATGAATTATGCCTACCTACTATTATGTAGGTAGGATGCTGAACTTGAAGATTGGAAGGTCGGCAGGTCAGTGGTTTGAGATCTGAGTGCTTCATGACAGAGTGAGCTCCCAGCGCCTGCTAACCTAGCAGCTCAAAAATGCAAGCAGATAAATAAGTACTACTTCGGTGGGAAGGTGAACAGTGTTCTGTGTACTCTGGTGTCCAGTCATGTCTGCCACGTGTCCATGGAAACATCTGCAGATGCAGACAGTGTTGGTTCTTTGGCTATAAACCAAGATGAGCACCAAACTCTAAAGTCAGATATGACTGGCTTTTGAGCAAGGCTGACCTTTACCCTTACCTTACCATTATGTAGCTTTGCTTTCTGTCATGAAAAAAAAAATCTTAAAATCCTCTTTCACCTTAAATGAGGCTTAAGAAAAAGAGAATAAGCAATAATGGCTCTTCCAGGCTCTGGGTGGACAAGAAGTTTGATCCGAATCTCCTGGTAAAATTTCAAGTAACTTCTATTTGTTTAACCAGATTAGCAACACAAAGGCATCTTTTTGCTCTGAACTATAAAGTTGGAAATATGATAAGGAGGTTTTTATCTAAGAGGATCATGTTGTTTGGGTGTGTATTGCATGTTCTGAGCTCAGAATTCTTTAATTCAAAGTGCGTGTCTTTCACATCAAGGATTAAGTGAACTTGAGGGAGTGGGGCAGTTTCATCACCCCTCATGATAGTTGTGGTAAATCATAAGAGTTTTATCACATAGGTATAAACCCACCAAAGGTGGGTCTTTCAGTCCTGTTAGATTGAACTTGTATAGACTGGACAGCCTGGAAGAACTGTATTGGTCAGTGTTGTACCACTTAAATTGTCATGGCTTCTCTCAAAGGCTTCTGGGATTTGATAAGATATCTAAGAATTCTTTTAGGATAGCTCACTGGTTTAGATATCTGCCTCTAGAATCAGGGGGTCAGAGTTTCATTCCCCACTGTGCCTTTCCATGGGCAAGTTACATGCTCCCAGAAGGGAAAGGCAAGCTGTGATTACATGTAATTTTTATTATTATTAACTCCTTTACAGGCTAACAGTTATCCAAACCTCTGGGCTGTGGAGGATAGAACTGTTTGAAGTGAGTTATTAGTTCAACCTGCTTGCTCACCATTTAGTTGCACTGATCCAGTTACACTGACTGCCATTCATCTCAAAGCCAATGTACATTTGATGTTCTAAAGCTATGCTGCCTTCTGTATGGCTCTCAGCCTGACGTGGATTGCTTAGCTTGAGAATACAGGGTGTCTGCAAGCAGCAGAAGACCTTCATGAAAGTCAATGTGATATTTTCTAGACATAGCAGTTGGGCTCACACCTCCTGAGAAGTTAGTTGTTAGGTTGATCAGACTATAAATACATCAAAATAAATGTATTGCAGATTGCGCAATCCCATTGACCTGCAATGATCAATGCTGCTTGTCTTTTCCCCAGGAGAAGCTGTACATTTAGCCCGGGATTTTGGATACATTTGTGAAACTGAGTTCCCAGCCAAAGCTGTTTCTGAGTACCTTAACAGACAGCACACGGACCCCACAGATCTCCACTCCAGGAAGAACATGTTGCTTGCCACAAAGTGAGTATCAATATCCCTAGAGTGTGGTTCGCTCTCAAACTCTTGGCTCTGATTTTTAATTCTCTTCCCTCTCCTTTTTCTTCTTCTTCATTATAATGAAAGTGGTTAAGCCCTACTTTTACACACCATAAAAAGGCTTTCCTTTCATGAGAACAGTGGAATTTAAATTAAATGCAAAACTAGGTTCTTGTCGCCACAGTCCTGCCTCCAACAAATTTCATACCTGGGTGTAATTTTAAGATCAACATGTTTAGCTTTATGGAGCTCATTTATCATGTCCAGTTGAGATTTGTAAATGCTTGTTTATTGATTACAGTTATGTTATTCTCTCCAATTTGCTTAAAGTGGTTTATATTTGGTTCCCAGGACATGTGCAGATCCAATTGCCTCCAGACATAGAACAGCACCATGTGTCTTCAGACAATTCTCTGTACATACCTATAATGCACTTTTGATACTGAGTCAAATGTTTAGGACTCTTGCATTTTCCTTTCAATGAGGTCATGAGCTTGATATTTTGAAAACATTAGTGCTTGCGGTATTTGGAATTGGCAGCTTTTTCATCATCATTCTGGATCTTTGTGAAAACCAAAATGTCTCTCTGCACAAGTGTGTGTCTGTGTGTTAGACAGACAGACAGACAGACAGACAGATAGATAGAGAGAGAGAGAGAGAGAGAGGGAGGGAGGGAGAGAGAGAGGGAGGGAGAGAAGAGTGTCAGTTTATCAAAATTTTGTGGAGCAACCCAGAAACACTGTAGTCTTTTAAAAATTTAATCTTAGACATTTTTGATTCCATGTTACATCAAAACTTTTTGGTTAGGTTGGTATAACAGGAGGAATGAAAGAATAACAGAGCAGGAAGAATCTGCAGAAACTATTATCTGCGTTACTCGCATTCTGTTTAGAGACTGGGTTGATCTGAAGGGGTGGTTGAAGGAAACATGAGTCTTATAAAGAGTTAGACCATGGGAAGGTCACGCCCTAGCCTAGGGGAAGCAAATGGGTTTGGAAACAGGGGGCAAGAACTCAAGTGAAAAGAAAGGTGCTTGAGAAAGGATCATTGCATCTGGCTAAGAACTCCATATTAATTTGAAATAGGCAGCACAATCTTTGATTGTAAAGTCATGTCATGGATGAAAGACCACAATGACATCCCAATGAATCGGAAAACTTTTTAGACAGACTTTTAAAGGAGATTTTACAGATTAAATATGAATAGGATGAAGAAAATTGTGCACCCTTTGTCTATGTTTGCAAGTAACTCTTATATGAAGAAAGCAGATATGACTTTAAAAGAGACTGGCATTTCAGTAACAGTTGTACTGTATTATTAGAAGTTACATTAACACTCAGGTATGTGTTCATGAAGTTGTTGGGGGGGGGGGGAGAGGTTTTTCGTTCTTCTGCCCAAAACATTTCTTTACAAACAAGTCCCATTGTTTTAAAGTGTGATAGTTTGGAATACAGTCAAACCTCGCATAAAGAGCGCCTCGCTTAAAGAGTAACTCACTTAAAGAGCAGGATTTTCTCTGAGTGTTTGCTTCGCTTAACAAAGAAAACCAACCAGAAACTTGCTTAACAAATAAATCGGGGTTCACAACCCCCCCACAGCTGGTCACTTTCAATGGTGTTTCGCTTAAAGAGCAAACTCGCTTAAAGAGCAATCCTGTGGAACGCATTATGCTCTTTAAGCGAGGTACAACTGTATATGTAACAGTAATGTTGTAAATCAGGCCATAAGAATGTAAAACATCCTGAACTCTCCTAAGTGGCATGCGAATCTTTATCACCCAAGACAGATGTTCAAGAGCCAGAAACTGACATTGTAAATTGACATTGATAGGAGACCTTGTTTAAGGTGAGATCATTTCCCATTCAGCCCAAACACAACTGCATGGATTACCAGCTCCAGAAGGCCTTTCCAAAAAACATTAATGCAGATGTTTTTCCCCTTCTATGTAAGTTTAAATAGAATACCTTATGTTAAATTCTGGGCTTTCTGTCATCTCTATATCAGAGCCTACTAATTTGAATCTACAGCCTGAATCCCATTGGGATGATGTTGGTGGAAATGTTCACACTACAGTAATGGGACTGTCGTGGCTCAAGTGGTTAAGATGCTGAACTTGCTGACTGGAAGGTCAGACTTTGATTCCCAGGTGCTGCACGATGGAGTGAGCTCCTGTCTTTGTCCCAGCTCCTGCCATCCTAGCAGTTTGGAAGCAAGAAACTGCAAGTAGATAAACAGGAACCACTTTGGTGGGAAGGTAAACAGCGTTCCATCCACTCCAATGTTGAGGCATGCCTGCCACATGTCCACAGAAGCATCTGCAGATGCAGACAGCGTTGGCTCTTTGGCTATAAACAGAGATGAGCACTGAACCCTAGAGTCGGATATGACTGACTTTTGAGCAAGGGCGACCTTTACCTAATGGGACAAGTGGTCCTCCCTCATTTGTGGTTGGATCTCTCTTGCAGCCGGTTTTGTAACCAGTGTGTGACCAGCCATGTGATCAGCACCCCAAAAAAAGGGGATAACTGTTTGTGTGGTAATTGTTGCAGTTGTGTATTTTCCCCATATGTATTTGTTCTAGATTTCTACAACTTGGCATATCAGTTTAGTGGTTGTATAGCAAGTTATCTCTTTTAGGGAATCCATCATTGCTAACTAATGTTTTAACAATTATTTCAAGAAGATAAAAATTAATCCCATTGCAGCCAGAATCCTATTGCCAATTTATGCATGAAGTAACATGCGGCAAATGGTTGCTAATTCATGAGTTACAGAGTGTATTCCTAGCCACATGCCCACATATATAACCAGGAATCTGACTGGCATCTTGTGGATTAGTGGTCATTTCCTTGCTACAACTCGACATAGATTGATGTATACATGCATAAATTGCCAGTAGGATTCCAAACAACATTGTTCAGCACGATCCTGATATTATTGAATCAAGGTGTTTTTGAACATGTTTATGTATGTTTCATCAGAAATGAGGTACAGTTAATTCTTTATGGACAATTCTTTGCCTCTTCCAGTGTGGTTGTATTCATCACTCCAGCTTGAGTTACTAGTTGCTGATTTCTTGTAGTGGTATTCTGCTAACACAAACACACTGAAGCTGTGAATTAGGTTGATTTGGGTTGTTTTGTTGGTTGGTTATCATAAATAAAGTAAGTGTGCCAGTTTTGGCGTAGTCTTTTCATTACCTGAGGCTATGGACTGACTAATAACTTTGGAGCAGATGCAGCATGCTGGCTGCTTGCCGGAATTTTCATTCACTGTAACATTTGTGAGCAGGGCCAACGATAGTTGAATGTTGTTCTTCTCTATCACTGTCCTAGTGGGATTAAACATGGGTGTTGGAAGCAATGACATAAAATTGCATCGCTCACTGGTTTTTGCCACCAAGTATCATGAGAACCATGTGAATTTTGTTAACAAAAACTCACTGAAGCTGTGAATTACGTTGATCTGGGTTGTTGTGTTGGTTGGTCATCGTAAATGAAGTACAGTCAAACATAAAGAGCACCTCGCTTAAAGAGTAACTCTCTTAAAGAGCAGAATTTTCCCTGAATGTTTGCTTTGCTTAACAAATAAATCCAACCAAGAACTTGCTTAACAAATAAATCGGGGTTCGCAATTCCCCCCACAATTGGTCACTTACCATGGTGTTTCGCTTAAAGAGCAAACTCGCTTAAAGGGCAATCCTGTGGAACACATTATGCTCTTTAAGCGAGGTACAACTGTAATTGTGTCAGGTATGGTCAAGACAGTGCCACTCAATGCTTTGTGTCTAGGAATCTTCCTAGCATAATCAGAACATTTCTTGTTAACGTTAAGATCCAAGGGTTCTTACCAGGACATTTTCATAGAGGATCTCACAGTTTACGCATAATCTCTTTAGGCAATTTTGTGTCTTCTTCCTATCCCAAGCATAGTGGATGCAGGTGCACAGGCATGTATCCATGCACAAACTCAAATGAAGCAGAGAAAACTGATTAATCAAAAAATCCTCACTGCTCATCCAATGATCATACATTTTGCAAAGTAGCAGCTATGCTGGTTTTATGGAGTTGCACAATTTGCACAAAGCATTTTTGTAGATATGAGACTCTCACTGAAACCTGCAGAAAATACCTGGCTCCTGCAGATGTGCATAATTTGGATCTGTGTGTGTGCATTTTTCTTGCATGCAAGAATGAGTCAGGTGAGGATGTACATCCCTATCTCTTATGCTGGCTGTTTCTTGGAGTCATTTCTTATGTAACTTACTTTGCAGTTGTGATGCCACTATGGAGTCTTTCCTTGACATAGCAAGAGGGTGAGCCAGCATAGAAAGGGTCCAGATGCTGTATGTATCTGGCAAAAATGTGTCCCATATGTGTCACCAAAAACTGGAGGGCAAGGGCTAGAGGGATGGCACTTGGCACTGAACACAATACACAATTTGATGCAAGCAATTTATATGGCTACATTGCTAATTGCTGGAAAGGTAAGCAAGAGTGTGCTGGGGAGACAGCTCATTGAGCTGGAGTCAGTGGCGGGATTCAATTTATTTTACTACCTACTCTGTGAGCATGGTATGGTGGGCATGGCCAGGGGGAAAGCCCTGCATTGCCCCCAAATTAGAACTACAGTAGAACCTCGCATAAAGAGTGCCTTGCTTAGAGAGTAACTCGCTTAAAGAGCAGAATTTCCCTGAATGGTTGCTTCTCTGAACAACTAAAACCAACCAAAAACTTGCTTAACAAACAAGTCAGGGTTCGCAATCCTTCCTTCCAGAAGTCACAATTGGTCACTTACAATAGAACATCTAACCCAGCGTTTCCCAACCTTTGGATTTTGGACTTCAATTCTCCAAAGTGCTGATCAGCCAACGTAGTGACTTAGGCTTCTGGGAATTGAAGTCCCCCTGTGGGCCGTGGGCCCCATGTTGGGAACAACTAGTGTAGATAGAAGTTGTGCAGAAACATTCATAAAACCATTACATAAGGGTCACTTAAACTCTCAAAAAGATGATCAGCTTTTAAGTAAATAAATCAGCCAGAGAGGTTTTGAAATGGAAAAAAAGAGAACTTTATCTAAGTTTTTCAACCATAGCATAACACAATAGCACATGATCATGATGTGTGCACACATGGTACTTGATTCCATGAGAATCAAGGACCATGATGAGCATTTTGATGAGACTTTTATACTTTTCATGAACCACGCACACGTATTCTTCAGTCCAGATGGGTCCCCATGGGTGGTAGGCGTTTCACACTTTATCTTGATGCTCCATATTCAACTAGCACATTCGATGACGTACATTTACCCTGTCCTCTTTGCTTGCCACATATATTCTGACATGTTCGGTGGTGAACATGTCTGCTTACTTTATATAAGGCCCTGTTGGGTGTGTTCCTCAACAAGCTAGCTGTAAACAACTTTTAACTAGAGTGGGTTTCATAATTCTAAGATGGCTCTGCTCATGTTACAATCTTATTCTAATTGCATACATTGCTTTGTAAAGGAAATATGACAAATTAACAAATGAAACAAAGATTAGAAGAGGTTTAAATATTAAGAATGTATTTTGGAAAATCTGGGAACCATTTGTTATATTTGGTATGACTAGTAATTATGGTATTAAACCAAGTCAAGAAATGTTGAAGTTTTGGCAGAACTGAGATACTAACATCTATAAGCTATTCAACCTACCTGGGATCATATGTACAACACGTGCTTTGCTGATAAGTTAGTGTGCGTGCACGTATGTGAATGGGTGTGGGTATTTGCATATGTCAATATATGAACAATTTGGTTTCTGTTCACTGTTTATTTTCTGTTATATTATTGTTTTACATGTTTGTCATAATATATATGTGATAATAAATAAAAATATAATTGCAAAAAAAAATATAAAGGGAATATGGTTAAATAATTAATTTTAGCTAATTTTGTACTCACATAAGTATTACAGCTAAGATGTTCTCAGTTGTATTAATTTAAAAAAATATATACAGTATTTTATTTATTGTATTTCTGTGCGGCCTTTTTCCTATAGAGGAACTCAAGGTAGCCACAGTAATTAAAATACTAGTTAAGAAGACAATAGGTATGCAGTTAAAAAAACATTAAACATATGGGCTGAAATCTTGTTGCTTAATATACTAAGGCGTACTGAAGTAGCCCATTCAATTACCTTGCTTAGAATCACCTCCTCCATAACTTCCATTGATTCTGTGGTCCTACTCTAATTGTGACTTGCTAAACTAAAGTAAGTCACAATGAAAATAGACTTCTTTTTCTCCATGGGAGCTACAAAGGAGCTGACTTTTAAAAAATGTCCAGTGATTCAGTGGACCTCCTCTGTCATGACAATATAAAAAAGTGATCCTAAAAAATGCTAAAGGAAACCTTTAAAATAATGCTTGAGAAATCATAACCATTACCTCAGGGATAGTTTAGCTTTGCCGCCCATTGTAGTTATTAAAATCTGTTTTAAAAGGAATACCCTATGTACTCGAGTATAAACCGACCCGAATATAAGCCAAGGTACCTAATTTTGACCTGAGAAACCAGGAAAATAGATTGACCCAAATATAAGCCAAGGGTGGCGAATGCAGCAGCTGCTAGTGAGTTTCAATAATCAAAATATGGTACATGAAAATAAGATGCAGCAGAAAGGAGTTTTCTCCATGCCGATTGGGATACACCAACGACAAGACGGGAGAAGTGGGTGGTGAAGGCTATTAGCTTCCACTGCCTTTTTCCATCACACTCAGTGACCCGAGCATAAGCCGAGTTCACTTTTTTGACCTCATTTTTTAGGACTGAAAAACTAGGTTTATTCTCGAGTATATACAGTATCTTTACCAGAAGCTGGGAGATATGGGGGTGGGCAGGCTAGCCTCCCAAGGAAGGGAATTTCACAATTAGGAGCAGTAACAGCAGAAGTCTTCTGTTGTGTTCCCACTGAGTGTAGTGGGACTAAGAGAAGGGTTTCCCAAGAAGACCTCAAAAGTCATGAAGGCTTATCAGGAGAGATACAGTCCTTCAGAAAGCAATGTATACTGTTTATATACCACTCCATAGTGCTTACAGCACTCTCTGGATGGTTCATAATATAGTTAGCATTTTTGCTCCCAACATGCTAGGTCCTCATTTGTTACACAGTACATGAATTTTGGCTACTATCACCTTAAATCCAGATAGCCGAGACCTGAGCCATATAGAACATTATAGATCCTACGTAATGCTTTGAATTGGGCCTGGAAATGGACTGGTTATCAGCGAAGCTGTTATAACAGGGGAGGTATATGTTCCCTGTCATGTCCTGGACCCAGTTAGCAGTGTGGCTGCAGCATTTGAAACCATCTGAAGTTTCTCAACTGTCTTCAAAGGCAGCCTCACGTAGCGCCTGTTACAGTAGCCCAAGCAGAAATAACTAAAGGACGACACATCACCACAGCCATATCAGTAGTTTCCAGGAGCAGGTACAAATGATGCTCTGGCTCTAAATCTTGCCACCTTGGTTGACTGAACTGCCAAGATGACTCTTTTCCATTAGTCTTTCATTAGAACATGTGACCTTGGGCCAAACTCCCTCTCATGGAAAGTTCAGGTTGATTTCAGTGGGATTTTTGACTACCCATCCAAGATGACAAAAAACAACGCTCCCCTCCATGTCTCCCTGTGTTTACTGTTAATCATCCTTAGATCTGACATTTTTACAGCAACAGCTGGGGGGCAGCAGGGGGTGGGTGGGAATATTAAATCTGCTACTATATTTAGATGTATCTTTTTAGCTCATTGAAACTTTTACACTAGCTTTTCTGTTTGTTTGATTTATGTCTCCCTTTGGCTCCTGTACCACACTCTTTGGTATTTTATGGCAGGCATAGATAAGCCTTTGGCACCGTTGGCTGTCTGTTTCCCCATACGTTCAGTCTTGCAGGCAAGCCCCAAACAGACCTCATTTATTTCGTGCCCTAGGACGTGACTTGCTTCACCGACAGTGTAATTTAAAGAAATATATGGATGGCTGAAAAATCATTTGCTCAAATTTGTCCAGATGTTTTTTAGACGTGATTGGAATTTTATTGCCCTTTTCCACAGGGTCAAAAGATATTAATGTCCCAGAACTTTAATTGCTCACAGATCCTGCCTTTGCTCTTTGAAGATGAAAAACATCTGACTCATTATCGTTTGGCCTGCAAATTCAGAGCTTCCACAGCTTTTTTTCTGTGTCAGTTTTTAATGGATAAGACATACAATAAGACCTTTTAAACTCCCCACCCCACATCTGTAACATTTATCCTGCCTTGAATTTCAGGAAACCACAGCCAAATCATCCGATTGTCATATGCTTTTTTACTTGCCATAATTTTCCAGCTAGATTGTGCTACTGCTTCTATTTACCAGTTCTTGTGAATACATATGGTCTTGTGTAGAAGACAGACAATAGAATCAACTCTCTTTGGCCATACTTCTTTTTGTTGTTCAGTCGCACAGTCGATTCCGACCCTCTGCGACCCAATGGACCACTGTCCGCCAGGCACTCCTGTCCTCCACCATCCCCCTTAATTCGCTCAGCTCTGTGCCCATTGTCTCTACAATACCATCTAGCCATCTCATCTTGGGCCGTCCCCTTCTTCTTTTGCCCTCAACCCTTCCAAGCATCAAGGCTTTCTCAAGTGAATCCTCTCTTCTCATTTGATGTCTCAAGTACTTTAGCTTCATCTTTATTATTTGACCTTCTAACGAGCAGTCAGGGTTGATTTCTTCTAAGATTGACCTATTTGTTCTCCTCGCTGTCCAGGGGACTCTCAAAACTCTCCTCCAACACCACATTTCAAAGGCATCTATTCTTCTGCAATCAGCTTTCCTAATGGTCCAGCTCTCACAACCATACATTGCCACAGGGAATACCATTGCTTTGACTATGCGAATCTTTGTTTGCAATGTGATGTCTCTACTTTTCACTATGCTCCCCAGGTTTCTCATTGCTTGCCTCCCAAGAATCAGTCGCCTTTTTATTTCATGGCTGCAATCACCATCTGCAGTGAGCTTTGATCCTAGGGAAGTAAAATCTGTCACTGCTTCTACTTCTTCCCCATCTATTTTCCAGGGACTGATAGGGCCTGTTGCCATTATTTTGGTTTTCTTGATATTGAGTCTCAAACCAGCTTTTGCACTTTCTTCTTTCAACCCAATCAGGAGCTTCTTTAGGTCCTCCTCACTTTCTGCCATTAGGGTGATATCATCTGCATATCTCAAATTGTTGATGTTTCTCCCAGCAATTTTGATCCCAAATTGTGATTCCTCCATCCCTGCATTGCGCATTATGTGTTCTGTGTATAGGTTGAATAAGCAGGGTGACAAAATGCAGCCTTGTCTTACTCCTTTTCCTATTCCAAACCACTCCATCATTCCATTTTCTGTCCTAACTGTTGCCTCTTGATTCATGTACAGATTTCTCATGAGGCCTATAAGATGTTCCGGTAGTCCCATCTCTTTAATTACTTGCCACATTTAATTACTTGCCACATACTTCTAAGGTTGCAGAAATCATAAGCTTTAGAGCAGGGGTTCCAAACCTTTTCAAGCCGGGGGCCGGATCATGTTATCTCAGTCAGCTTTGATGGCCGGATGGCCATTTTGCCCTGCCTGCATGATGGAGGTGGTCATTTTGTCCCAACAGCTTCAAAGGGGACAGCTATTTTGTTTCTTGAATGCCCTTGGAAGGGTGGGGTGAGGCTACATGAAATGGCACCATGGGCCAGATACGGCCTGCAGGCCTTAGGTTTGGAACTAATTTAGAGGATCTTCCTAGGCACCTCTCATGGGATAGATTTGTGATCTTTCATTTCAGATTATGGATTGTACCCCTCTGTGAACTTTGGTCAATTTCCTTGTAATGAGCTGCGTTACATTTTTAGGAAATGTGAATAGTTTACTCTATTTGTAATCTGCCTTGACCACTTGCTCCTTTATTGGATGTCCTACTAAGCATAAAGAAAATGCTTGGAGCTTTATCAGTCAATTCAGTGTTGTTCAGCAAAATAAATAAAAAAAGGTTGGTTAATTAATTAATTTTAATAGAATATCTGTATACTGTGCTTATTAGCTGGTGGAACCTTTTTGTCATTGCTAGAGAGGTCAGAATGTAGGTTAGTCCTCCTATAGGGCTCGTACATCTTGCTAGCAAGAACAGAACAGAATAGAAATATGGAAGCACAGAACTAAGTCATATAGTTGCTTGGATACTTTTTAGTGTTCTTACTGTTGAAAAAGCAGATTGACAACATTTAGAACATGTGCTGTCTTGGCAAACAGTCCAATTTTTTTCAGGGTCCCACACTCCCCATTTCCCTTACATAATATATCAACAACAGAGCTACTCTGTTACATTCTACAAGACAGAATTTATGTCTGAAATGTTTGTTCGGAATAAGTGATGCTTAGCAGCTTCCTGATAAGCTTTACCGACAGCTCCTAGAAGGATCAGGTACCCAATTGTCTGTGAACTCTGCAGTATCAGATGCCAAATTGAGGCTTCCTTATGAGTTTGTCTTATTATTCTATGTTAGCACTGATAGCATTGATTGTTGACTGCATGCTAGACAGTGAACTCTCCTAAGATATTAGCCTCACCAAATCTGCCTGTAAGGCTAATATCTTCATTATAGCACTTGGTAGGACCATGCAATGTATTCAGCCAAATACTGAAGTACTAACTTGATGATGGTGCTTTCTGTTTTTCTTTGGTGATTATGGGGCAGAACAGTATCTAGAGCAGTGTTTCCCAACCTTTGGTTTTTGAACTTCAACTCCCAGAAGCCTAAGTCAGTACGTTGGCTTATCAGTGCTTTGGGGAATTGACTTAGGCTTCTGGCAATTGAAGTACAAAAAACAAAGGTTGAGAAACACTGATCTAGAGTATTACAGCAGCCCCGACTCTGGAACAGTTTCCCTACAGAGATACACTAGGATCCTTCCTTCTTCATGTTCAGGACGTTATTATTATTATTATTATTATTTATTAAATTTAATACCCCGCCCCAATCGGGGGCGTTGAAAACAGAACTATTCAAAGCTGCCTTCAACAACTGTGTCTCTTGCATGCTGTTAATATTAATAATTAGTTTTTCTGTTTGGTTCTCTTTTCTTTTTAATGTCTTTTTTGCCATATTATTGAATGTTGTGTGTGTGCATGTGCATATGTGTTTAAGTGTTAACTTGTAAAACTACCCAGAGAAGTGATTGCACAAATGGGGTGGTATAAAAATCAGATAAATAAATATCAGCCACAGTTCTTGTGTGTTAAACTCAATATCCCTGCAGTTTAAAATGATTAAAAAGATGCAATGCAATTAAAAGTGGCCAAAGGGAAATCAGAAGCATCAATACCTTATCAGAAAGATGCTGAGCTGGCACTGATGCAGAAAGCGATCAACAGCTTTGCTCCATAGTGAAGCCTAAGACCTTTCCTCTATGCCCCAAATGCTCATGGAAGAGGAGCTCTGAATGAAGGCCGTAGGCTATATATATTCCTGTACACCTGCTCTCTATAGCATTTAGCTTAGAAGTAATGCAAAGCAAGCGCTCTGTATTGGTATAGCATGTGGTCTGGCCACTCAAATCTTTTTTCTCTTTCTTTTAAATGTAGAGCATCGTTTCCCAAACTATGTTCCGTGGATCACTGGTGGACTTCAATTCCCAGAAGCCTAAGTTAATACATTGGCTGATCAGTGCTTTGGGGAATTGATTTAGGCTTCTGGGAATTGAAATCCAAAAACTAAAGGTTGGGAAACATTGATGTAAAAGACATTTGTCCCACTATTTAGTGTGCTAATGTTGTAAAGGCTGCTTCTGGTCTTACAGGCCACTTCACAAAACCTAGAGAGTGAATGCTTCTGGTCATCTGTGAAGAGGAAGGAGAAGTGAAATTATTTTTAATGGCTTCTAGTAGATCATCACTGATGTGCTATACAGTATTAGTTACAATAAATTATTTATTGCCAATCAAAACTGTGGCAATATATAAAAGAAAATGTGTGTTTTTTAAAAAATTTAATCTAACTGATTTAGCACATCAACCACAATTTACTAGATGCAACAATAAGTAACTTCACTTACTCTGTCCTTCTGAAGATGAGCAGGGGAAGTGTTCAGTTAACAGAGGAAGAAGCTGAAAGGTTGTTTGAGGTCAATATACCATTTGGACACTAGGATTATTACAAATATCATATCACTCCCTCCCCCCAACTTAAACAATCCTGTTTACTACACACCAGGCTGCACTAAAATGGCTAATGTGAACAGACACATAGGTTATTACCTTAGCTATTCCTAACATATTACGGCTCTAGTATAAATGTGTGTGCACATGAATGCCTGCATTCCTGTATGGGTTTGGTGTAATTTTAAAATATTTATTAAAGTTTTTAATAACAACAACTACACATTACAATGAACAATAACATTAAAAAATCAAAACTACTACATTATACACTATTATGGTGTGCTCCCTTCACCCTGCTGGACAATATTCAGTACAGTCATACCTGGCATAACGAATTTAATTCGTTCTGTGAGGCTGCTCGCTATGCGAGGTTTTTTGCTATATGAGTCAGACTTGCATAACGAATTTTTCTCTATGCGAGTTGGACTTTTCCCTATGGAAAACCTCGCATAATGGGTGTTTCAAGGGGGAAAACTCGCATAGTGAAAAATTTTCGCTATGTGAGTTTTCCCCATAGAAACGCTCGTTATGCAAGTTTCACTGAGCTGGAGGTGGGAAATAGCTCTGTTAAAAATAATTCAGTGGGTGTTGTGTTACTTACACCCTTCAAGATGTTTGTGTTTTGTTGTTGAGGGGAATGCCCCCCCCCCAGAGATACAGACTCAATGCCGAGTGTCAAGTGGTGGTTAACTAACCTGACAACCCTGAGGACTAATGGCTTGGATTCCAAAGTCCACAGGGAAGGGTGATGGTCTCCAAGTGGACTAAATCTCACTTGAATCCATCTTGATGGAAGGCAGTAGCTTCATCAATACTGGCCAGGGGCTGAGGAGGACTATGTGTGCCAAAAGGGCTCAGGACTAGAAAGCGGCTCACGGAACTGGATCAGTGGTACTATGGGTGTCATGCTGTGATGCAGAAGGCAGATGAAAGGCCACTGCCTTATATCCCCAGGACTGTCTTCATTGCTGATCACCATGAGGATTGTCAAGATTCAGATTTGGATATGGCAGAAGAAGAAGAAGAAGGAGATATGGAAAACAAAAATCTTACCATAGATGTGGGTTAGTTAGGAATATCCTCCAAATTAGCATATGGCAGATTACATCCTAGTAACGGTGCCTAAAAGGACTGATGTGGGTGGGTGGGAGCACAGCTCTAGTTCTTACATATGTTTGTCTGGAGGAGACAACATTTGTGGGAGGTTAAGTTTTCAGTGTCACATTGTAGTATTTTTCAAAACAACATAAGAAGCACTTTGTACTTTGCAGCTGATGCTGTAATGTTGAAGACTGAGAGAGACCCAGATGTGAGCATGCATTTTTGACAGTGGCTTCTTTCATCTTGCCAATGTAGCAGATAACCATGACGGAAAACCCAGCAAATAAAGCCACACATAAAAAGTCTGGAGAGGAATTGTGATGACAATTCCAGCATCAGCTTCCCATAAGCTTTGTTTAAGTGCTGGCAGAAGAACAGGGCCGTAGCCGGGCGGAGGGGGGCTAACAGCCCCACCCCTCACCCCGGGATGCCAATGTTATATATGCGAGTATGATGTTGTTGCCCCCCCCCCCCCCGGAAAATTTTGCCCCTCCTGAAAACAATTCACAACCCCTCCCCCCCTCTAGAATCCTGGCTACGGCCTTGCAGAACAATATCTGAGGAAGGCTTAAATCTTTATTTACTGCTCAAGCAAGGAACCAACCTGACATCCCCTGCCTGAATAGACTAGTTCAAGGGCTGTTGCATCTCTTAGCAGAAGTATGATGCCTTTTATCTTCTAGAATAACTGAGTTAAGTTTCAAAACACTGGTGTGGATCCTAGCAATTAAAGTGACTTGACATACTTTGGACTTCTCTTCTGGCATGGACCCATGCTTGAATTGATGGATGCAGAACAGTGTGTCATGGGGGAAAAAGAAAGTTTTAAGGGGTGGCAGCTTGCTTCCTGTTCTTGAAGACTGACAATGCACATCTCCTTCAGGAAGGGTAGGCAACTTCTCCGCCCCCTCTGGGTTCTTGTTTAGCTCAGTTCATTGGCTGCTGCGTTGTTCAGAAGACCGAATCTCTGTCTATCTCCTTCCAGTGGTAACCAAATAGTCCCTCTTCAGAACTTTGGAATAATGTGCTTCTTAAACATGTTAACCAGTGGTGGACTCCAAAAATTTTTTACTACCACTCTGTGGGCGTGGTATGGTGGGTGTGACCAGGGGGAAAGCTCTGCATTGCACCCGAATTAGGGCTACTTTATTTCAAAACTTGGATGGGCACAGCCAGCCAGAATTCTTGCTACCAGTTCTGGTGAACAGGTGAGAACCTGCTGATGCCCACCACTGATGTTAACATTAAAATTACAATGTTTCACTAAATGGGAGGAAAACAATGGATGCATCTAAAGCTGGAGTCTCCAATCTGTGGCCCCAAGATCTTTTTGTACAGCTTTCCTATCTGCTTGTTTTGATCCAAATTGGCATGTTAATACTTTTGTTTCATTTGGATGGATCTTTAGACACTGGACACTCTAATGCGGCTCTCATGTCCCAAAAGGTTGGGGACTAATGATCTAAGGAGTACAATTTAAAAGTGAGATTGTAGCATTTTAGTTTACTTGCCAAAACAATATTTGAGTACGGTTAAGTACATTCCTCCTGCTTAGTGGTAAAGTACCTCTTCTAAAGCTAACAGCTAAATAGAATGTGTTGTTTCCAAACTTGACCTTTAACCAGATCCTCACAAGACTCCATCATCATGCTACCAAGAGACAGAGGATGAGAAAGACTCTGCCTTTCTAAACTAGACATGAGGAAACTAATGCCACGCATCAGAAATGACAAACATCAGATGCAAACCACAAGTTAAAATCTCAGAGGCTAGTGGGAACGTTTGTCTTTTATAAGATTGAAATTGAGGTTCTTTATTTCCTCCACTAGGTGAAAAGAAACACTTTTTCAATAGCTGCCTAAAAGTGAGCTCTGCTTGAGGCAGTGTAGTCAGTGTTTTTTAAATGTGAAGGTTCAACTTGTAAAATATGTATTTTAAATAAAAAATTATCTGATGGAGCTCAGCCTTTAACTTTAAATGAGAAATACTGATAAACTGGAAAAGAGGTGCTAACCATTAGAAACTGAAGAGCTGTGTTGTCACCATACAGGCTTCTGAAGAAAGAACACGTCACTCTTACTATTCTAGCATATTATTCCATTGCTCCTGCTCTGAAACAGGCCTGAAATGGACCATTTCTACATTTTCCATGAACCACTAGGTCATTACAACATCTTCAGCAGATTTGGGACTCCTCCTCAACATGTGATAGTTTGGGTGCCCTTTGTTCTGAGTACAGTATATTATATATCACTTACATCTTTGTTGGACTTAGTCTTAGTTTTCAAGAGATCACAAGACTCTTTGCTAGTTTTGCTGCCATAGACTCTAGACTAGTGTCATTACCCCTCTAGGTTTTAAGTTCTTGAATTATTTGTTTTATTTATCAATTAATTACACCTCTACAGCTCCTTATTTATTTATTTATTTAAATTTCTATACCGCCCTCCTTGCCAAAGGCGACCCAGGGCGGTTTAACACATCCTAAAACACATAAAAAGGCTAAAATTCTGATTTAAAAACTTAAGAACTTAAGGGAGCAGGGGAGGAGGTCAAACCAGCCAGCAGGCTGAGGTCATAGTACCTCCAGTACCCCAGACCTGCCCTGCCAGGCAGGTATTTACACCCTTCCGGAAGTGCAGCAGCTCTGCCTGGAGGCGCAGCTCAGTTGGCAGGAGGTTCCACAAGGCCGGAACAGACACAGAGAAAGCCCTTATAATTAAGGAGGCTCCGCTCCCCTGTCCTTTCTCCAGATGAAGCTGTTAGGCAGGTGGATCTGAAGTGCTGAGTTGTGGAGATCTTGAGTAACCTTGAGGGATTCCTGTGATTCTGATCTTTAAAATGCAAATGAGAGCAAACTCCTTCCCTAAGGGCATGTCATGGTTGTGATCAATCACCATGGAGAAAAATGTGCTTTACTTTGGGAAACTCTTTCAAAATGACATAATAAATCCATTTACCCTCAGTGTCATGATTGTTGCTGGTGGTGTAAGAGAGAGAATTTTGATTTGTAGGTGCTTATATGCGCTTGGCTTGCTTTCTCAGGAAGTTTGGGGAATCTTGCAAATACTTGCAGGTAGTTCCAGTTCAATATAGATATTGTTTCAGAGTATTGCTTGGCATGCATGTGTGTGTGTGTGTGCGCGCGCGCACACACACACCCCTTTCCTTTTTACTGGTGTTGCCTTTTAAAGACATGCTGCTATTCTGCAAGTGTCACTTGAAAGGGCAGACTGAACAAACTGATGGAAGAGGCAAAAGCTGATATATGGATGATGTTGCATTGAAAAACCATATACAGTGGTAGCCCAGTCTTACACACAATCTCCTTGGCAGTATGTCCCTGCTGAATTCAGCAGCACTTACCTTCAATTAAGTGTGCATGAGATTGCTTTGCAAGCTATGCTAATTTTATTGAATCTGCTTCCCCCCCCCCCCAACCCACATGGCCTATTAGTCCTTTTGAACTGCAGTAACCTGATCCAACCATTTCTCCTAAGTTTGGGAGTTGCATCCTGCATGGGGAGGAAGCATCTTTACTTCTCACGTGTCTACTTCAAATTGCAGCCTTACCAAGTTTTAATGCAGAGCTGTGAGTGAAAAGCTTTGTCTCCAGCACTTGCTAGAAAGGGCTCCTGATGAACAAGATGAAAGGCAGAATTTGTGGTGACGTGCATCGTGACTTTAAATGATACCACATAAAGCCAGTGGATGAGATTCAGATTAATCACAAATTCTGAAACAAGTCATCACGGTTCAGGCCAAGGCCAGATAAAAACAGAAGTGCCAGATTCAGTTCTGGGACAAAATGAAGTGAATTTGCAAATTAATTTGTTTCCAAACCACAAACTGAATTTGATTATGCATAAGTTGCTTCGGCCTTCTTGATTTCTTCTTTTTTAAAAGCAAACTTGAAAGGTGCTGTCTGAAGTTTGGTTCTCTTTTTTAGGAACTACCATTTCTACAAATTTTATGTTCATTAGTACAAAAGCATACAAAAAGTTGCAGCCATTTCGGTTTCCAGTGCAAATGAATAAGAGGTTTACAAATGGATTCTGATTTGGGGCACAAATCAAATTGAATGGGGCCGAAGACACTTCAAGAGCTGTCTCAAGAATTGAGAGACATGTAGTCTAAAAATCAACAACAATCCAACACCTACAATTATACCTTGCATAACGAATTTAATTCATTCTGCGAGGCTGTTCACTATGTGTTTTTCACTATGCAAAACAAACTTGCATAGCAAAAATTGCTACGGAAAAACTTGCATAACGAGCATTTCTATGGTGATAACTCACATAGCAAATTTTTTTCATTATGCGAGTTTTCCCCATAGAAATGTTTGTTATGTGAGTTTTCCCATAGCGAAAGTCTGACTCACATAGCAAAAATTTTCATTATGTGAGTCGGACCGGTTAGCGAAAAACCCGCTCGTTATGTGAGGCTTTTTTGCTAAGTGAAACGCTCATTATGCGAGGTTTGACTGTATCTGTACATCTAAATCAGAATATATTCTAAATTCCCAAATAGGTTTCTATATTGGATTAAAGAAATTTACATATCTATAACTAGAAAACATGTATATTCTTGAGGATTGATCCAAGAGAACTCAGACCAGTGTCTAGCACATTGTAGTTTGCTAGCTCGTGTAGATTTAAAAAAAGAAAGAGATATGATCTTCTTCTTTAGAATAATCTGTTGGAAAGCAGAATGGTGTAGGACAGAGTTTATCAACCCTGGACCCCCAGCTATTCTTGGATTTCAATTCCCAGAAACCCTGATTGGTAGGAGTGCTGATCTGGGCTTCTGGTAGTTGAAGTCCAAGGGCACCTGGAGGCCCAAGGCTGAGAAACTCTGGTGTAGGAGGTTAGAAACATCAGGCTCAAATCTTTGTCCCACTATGCAATTCCCTAGATGGATTTGCCATAATTTGGTGAGCTGTATAAAATAAAGTTGATCTCCATAGTCTAGAATCCTTGGATGTGTGTGTGTAGAAGAACACAAATGTACCAGAAAAGAGTAGCAACAGTGATGGGATGTAACAGGTTCTCACCAGTTCTCCAGAACCGGTACTAACTTTTTCAAGTGTCCCGGAGTACCTGTAGCAGCTTTTGGGGGGAACCACCTTTGGTTTAAAAGCTCTGGTTGATTTGTGTTTGGGGCAGGTGGGTGTATTTTAATGTATTTTTATTTTATTAATTTAATTTAATTTATTTACGGGTTTGTGTTGTGGCTGGGTGGGATGTTTGTTTGAGGTGTGTGTGTGTTTGTGCGTGTGTGCACGCGCACGCTTATTTTTATTTTATTTTATTATTTTTTATTTATTTATATTTTTTCTTTGGCCCTGCCCATGTCATGAGGTTGGCTCCACCCACACAATGATGTCATTACATTAGCTCCGCCCACACTGTGATGCCATCACAGTGGGGTAGTAAAAATTTTGACATCCCACCACTGAGTAGCAAGCATTTACAGTGGGTGGGTGCAAGGAGTGAGTGAAAGTGATTATTCTCCTTGTTGGAGAGTAAACAAAATAAAACAAATGATAAAAAATGTTGTGGCACCTTAAAGACTAATTCCTGTATTTTCAATGTTCACTTTTATGGATCAAGTCCACTTCATCAGACATAAGAATGAGTTTTCATGGAATCAATTTATACATCTCAGGTACAGAGGCCCACAGTTGTTGGTTGGTTTAACAGATAGGTTTGCAAATCAGTGTACTATTTACAACCAGTAATAACATGCAATCAGTGTGGCTATTTACAACAGTAATAACATAAGATCCCTGATAGGAGTTAGTTTGATCATCGTGAAGTTTGGTTCTATTAAGTTGTTGCAAAATAAACATTCTGACATTAAAGGTAAAGATCACCCTTGCTCAAAAGCCAGTTGTATCCAACTCTAGGGTTCAGTGCTCCTCTCTGTTTCAAAGCCAAAGAGCCAGTGCTGTCTGCTTCTGGAGACATTTCCATGGTCATGTGGCAGGCATGACTAGACCCCGGAGTGCACGGAATGCTGTTTACCTTCCCACCGAAGTGGTCCCTGTTTATCTACTTGCATTTTCTTGCTTGGTAGGAGCTGGGACAAAGACAGAAGCTCATTCCGTCCTGCAGTATTCAGGTATTGAACTGCTGACCTCCCACCTTCCAGTCAGCATCTTAGCCCCTTGAGCCACTGCAGTCCCAAAAAAGTCCAAATTAGCAGAGGATGGTTTCGATCCATTGACCTCTGGGTTATGGGACCAGCACGCTTCCACTGTGCCACCACATCTGCTAATGAGTTAGTTGAGGAAGCTTTGTGAGAGAGACCCAGCCAGGAGTCAAACCGCCACCCTGCGCTGTCAGCTGTTTTCGCAATGTACCAGTAATAAAGTTTGCCTGACCCCACCCCTTTCCAACCAGTTTTGGCTCTTTCCAACTGCTCTGTATCTTTTTCCCTTGCAGGCAACTTTGCAAAGAGTTTACGGATCTTTTGGCCCAAGACAGGACACCTATTGGCAACAGCAGACCCAGCCCCATTTTGGAACCCGGGATCCAGAGCTGCTTGACTCACTTCAGCCTCATCACCCACGGCTTTGGCTCCCCAGCCATTTGTGCTGCCCTGACTGCTCTCCAGAACTACCTGACTGAAGCTCTCAAAGGCATGGACAAGATGTTCTTGAACAACAACTCCGCTAACAGACACACGTCTGGGGAAGGACCAGGTAGTAAAACTGGAGACAAGGAAGAGAAGCACAGAAAATGAAACAGATGACGCATAATGAAATTAGGAGAAATAAGCATAAAAAGGAAAAAGCAGAGAAAGAAAGAAAGAGAGAGAGAGAGATCTTTTTAAAAAGGACATTTTAATTTTAGCTTTAAAATACCCTGGATTGGGCTTTGGAAGAATTATACTAGGTAGGTCACATCCACAGTTAATTTAAAAAAGGAAATAAAGGTCAGAGACACACAGTGGAGCAGAAAAAATGGCTCTCACAAAGGAACTTCTGAAGACAACTTCCAGGAATTTCCTCTTCTGCCCTCCTGCAATCCTTTTTTTATCGTTTCTTTAAGGAGGGTTGGGGAAAAAAAGACCATAATAATATTGATAGGTGTAAAAGCAATCAGTAACTTATTGGAAGAATCATTTTGTTAATGTTGATATGTTGGCCAGATACATAGTCTGTTTCTTGTATTCTTGTTGGTTTTTTTTAAATGTCTCTTTCTAAGGTAGAAAAAGCAAAACTACTTCAAAGGGTTTGGTTTATTTTACATTGGACTGTCCCACTCAAAGTTTCCTGCTTTCAACTCTGTCCCTAACTATACGCCCTTAGTTTGTGCGAGATCCTGATGGTGCCTCTCAGTGTTGCCTGAATAGCTACGCCTAACATTTACCAGTAATCTCTGACCCGTAGACTTCTTAACAGTGGGTGGGTGTGAGGAGCGAGAGAAACGAAATCTACTCTGTAGCTCTGTAAAGACATATTGCTATTAGGGAGAAGTACAAACCATTGCAGATACAGTTAACAGGTTCATTCTGTGGAAGACTCGGATTACTTTTACACAAAAAGATTAAATGTTGCCCAATCGGCTTTGAAACAGAGATGAGCACTGAACCCTAGAGTCAGATATGAGTGGTTTTCGAGTAAGGGAAACCTTTACCTTTAACCAGAAGATTAACTGAGTGCCCATTGACATTGCAGCCTATTTTCTTAAACTTCCAGTTTATGAGAAACTGGACACTTAACATATTTGATCTTTAAGTTCTGAGGCTACAATTTACAGTTGTCATTGGCTATAAAAATATGTATTTTGCATATAAGATCTTGAGAACTTCTGGGTTGGAGATGAAGGCAGTTGTGCATAAAGTAGAGCACCTCAGAACAGTGGGACTTCATTTAGATATAACTAACTGAATTCCTGTTGGTTTTGATGGCTATCTGGTAAACATGTCTAAGTCTAGCTCTGAACCATTGACAGCAAAGCCCAAGATTTGTTTTAGAAACCGTGCTCGCCTCACAGAACAATATCTGTGTTTTGTGAAGTCATGTGGACACAGGTATACAAAAGCAGCAAACTTTTGCATCTCTCAGGGAGTGCCTGTGTTTTCCCACGTGTGGGTGGCTCTTTGAAAATGATGTAACATCCAAGAAAGAAGAATGTTACACCAGAAACAGCCCTATGCTTGAGATTACTACGGTTTCTTTCTGTGTCAGTTTTGGCCTTCTGACCACCCTGTACACTGGCTTCCCAAGTATACACAGAGCTCTCCCACTTCCAAAAGTTCCCTAGAGTTTGGTTGCAAAACTGTTAATGTTTCACTGAGAGGAAAAGCTCACAGTACTTTTGAGAGAGATGCAGAAGAAGCTAGCCCACTGAAGTCAACAAGAAAACCCCAATGTTGAGCTTTATGCGTGTTCTGGGGTGCACAAAGAGCTCTAAGACTAGGGACAATGTTTTTGGGATGAGAGAGGTCTGCTTATGCTTGCTCCTATTAGGCAACGTCTAATTCTGAGCAAAAGCAGTCTCTGTCTTTGAAAAGCCTCAGATCACCTGCACACTGATGGGGGGAAAAAAAGAGAGGAATGTCTTGATGAGTATGTAATTTCCTTCTCAGGAGTATGTACCCTTTTCATTTTCTTCTGTTTCCCAAAGCTTTGCCCGCTTGGCTTATGAGCTTCTTCAAAGAGGACTAGAACTCCTACACGTTTCCTCAGGTACAGAGATTAAAAATCCGCAATTCTGACACTTTTCCTTTTAAAATCAAAGGCAGTTGTTTTGGAATTCGGCAGGTGTACTTCTTTAAAGAAGCTCAAAGGGAATAGATTAAGCAAGGCAATAGAAACTGAGCAGTGGTGCCCTATTGAGAGGCAAATGCTATTTTTCTCTAGCATATAGAGCATTGGGGGGGTGGGGGAGGTGGCCGGTTATTTGTTGCACAGAGTAAAGCAGGTTTTGCCAAATTGTTTCCATAGGACATAAGAGCGGGATTGAAGGTAAAGAGGACAGTTGTGGGGTTTTAACTTAGTGTCTCATTTTAAAGAAAATTTGTCCCTCCCCCCAAGATATTAAAGCAGTTTTGCAACTCTTGATGTAGAAGACAGACAGCATGTGGGAAAGCCAGCTGACTTCCAGTCATGTGCAGAAATTACGTTTGATGCCGTATGTTTTATAAATGACATTTTAAAATGTTTTATCTCCTTGTTATGGAAAATGCCAGTACAGTGTGTAAAAAAAGTCGTGCTTAAATGCAAGAAGATGAATTTCACCCTGCATGTTGTCAGTTTGGGAAGACTTTGTTGACTTGATAATGGCTATAGAGTTCCATGCATTCTGAAAGATAATTTCCATTTTGTCACAACAGCTTATGCCTATTCGTCATTTTGGCCTCACTTACTGAATACATTCTAGAAGATGAGAATAAGATAAAGATGTGTTACTCTTGTCACCTTGATTCTAAACACATCACACCGATGTAAGTTCCATTAATTTTGGCAGGACTTAGTTCTGCTTAGATGCTGAGGCCTGTGGCTAACCATCCTTCCATTTTACTCGAGTAAACTTTATATTTGAAATTCTGTTTTTAAATGCAGTTTGGCTCTTCGCAGGATACATTTGCACAGTATAGACTGAAAGTATATGTAAGGACTGCCACATTTGAAGTGGCTGCACCATCTTGCTTGCCATGTGTGCACATATTAAGCACATGCCAAACAATTAGTCAAAAGCAGTTCCCTAACTGCATACAGTAAGAATACCTGTGCCAGTGCTTCAGATATGATGACAAACATTGGTACTTTGTAGCACAATTCTCACTATTGTGTTCTGTACAGTACACTGTACATGCTATGTATTGTGTATTTAGAACCAATCCCTAAAATCCTTAATTTAAGGTGTATTTTGTGATTCAACTAGAATTTTTCACTTGCTTCTATCTCAATCTAAGCTGCATTTCTGTTTGTTTTTAACAAAAACACATTGACAAGCTGGCTAACCTGAAATGTGTTAGGTGTAATCAAATTACCTGCAAATCTTGAGTGTATTCTTGAGGAAGGAAAGCCCATCAGTCTTTGGAACTTCCATGTGCAATGTTTTGCGAATCGACTTTATTGGGGCTTGGTCTATGTTCATGTTATCAACTTGGATAAAACTTTAAACTCTTCTACTAAGTCTACTCATGGATGCATGTGAATTCTTCTGCCTTACTATGGTGTAGGTTCTTAGGCCATTAATTTTTGAATGTTGTGCAGAAAAGACTTGAGCGCACAGCCATACAGCAGTGCTAGAATCAGTGTCAACAGTGTTCAACAAATCCTAACTGATTAATCAGATGAATTCTGGCTTGTTAAATAAAACTGAATGTTATGAAGAAAGAGACATACCCCTTCAATTTTCTAAATGATAGGCTCTGTCTCCACAGAAGCATTTCCATCTTGTTTGAAAGAAAAGGAGGAATGCTTCTTAAAAAAGGTATTTGCTGTCTTGTGTTTGCATTTTTAACTACCCTATTCATCATAAAAAGGTGAAATGTTAAATCCAGTGGTTAATCCTGGTTATAGTAGACCTATTGAACTAATGGAACTCATGTAAATATTGACTTCATCCAAATTACAGTGATTCAAAAGGTCTACTCTAGTTGGAACTAACATTTGGATTTTTCTCTAAATATTTAATCAAACTGATTAACCAATTCAGTATTGCAACCTTAGAGGAAACTATTCTAAGAGGTAACACTCTTCTAGTTAATGCAGGAATTATCAAATTATAAGCACATTTAGCCAGTGTCAGCTAATCTTCTGTACAATCAAATATACCCTAAAACAAGGGTTCCCAACCTTTTCAGGCCTTAGGCCAGTCACTTGATTGAGCAGGTTGGTCACATGGTTCCTCCCAGCCAGAAGCAGAAGTAAAATGCACCTGTGCATGTGCAAAATGCTGCTGTAAATGCACCTGTGGCTGTCGTGAATGTGTTTATGACAGCCACAAGTCATATACGACAGCATTTTGTGCATATGCGGGGACATTTTACTTCTGCTTCCTGGAGCGGCAAGGGCAGTGTGGGTCAGATGAATTGGCATTGGATGCAGGATCTGGTCCACAGGCCATGGGTTGGGAACCTCTGCCCTAAAACCTACTAGCATCCCATGGTATGAGAAAAAGTGTATAGCAGGGGTCTCCAACCATCAGGCCACAAACCGGTACCAGATCACAGGCTGTTCCAAGACGGGTTGTGAGTGTGGGTGGTGCTGGGAGCCCCAATGGCAGCCTTCTGGCCTCAACATGCTCCGCTGGGTCTGCCTGGAGATCAGAGCTAGAGCATGGGCTTCAGACACAGCAGATAGGCAGGTGGCTGGGCCCCTCATCCACGTTACTCAACTATGGTGGAGCTCCACCCCTGCCTGTGATACCTCACTGCCAGAGGTGAATGGTGTGGCTGGCAGGTGGCTGGACCCCTCCTCCTCCGTTATGAGCTACAATGGGGCTCCCCCCTCCACCTGTGTGCAGTGAGATATCACAGTACCCATATTCAAGCTTTGGCTGGCAGATGGGAGAGATTAAAAATCCCACCAACCCCACTTACCAGTCAGTGGAAAAATTGTTTAGCATGAAACCGGTCTGTGGTGCTAAAAGGGTTAGGGACCCCTGGTAAAGCACTCCAATACTTCAACTAGGAATGTTCTGCTCACTCCTGTTAAAATTAGTCAGGCCCAAACATGCTCAATCTTTGCTAGATCACATTTTTAGTTGTATTTAACACTTCTGAAATCTGTTTGTGTTTCAAGTCCATTCTTGCATTCAAAAGAGAGGTGAAAAGAAAGGAAAATTGTCTGCTATTTTTCTGTATTCTCTTAAAGAGCACTTTGCAGAGCTTGCCAGCAGCTGAAACCATCAACTGGCCTGTCCCTTACCAATATCAGCTAGCTCCGAATTTGGAAAAGTTTATGGAGAATGTTAGAAACGGAGAACAATCATTATTATGCATCACAAGGATAATTTACTCCCCTTCTCAACTCATTGATCCGAGTGATGTTTCCCACTAAAAGAACCCAGACTGGACTAATCTTTGCATGCAAAGGTGGTCTGAAGAAAATTTTCCCCTTCCTAAAATGAAAATGTGTATGCCTATCACTGATGGAAAATTTTGAGGTACAAAAATTGCTGGAAGTACACACTGCTAATGATCTTTCTTTCTTATTAAACATAAAACACCTGGTCTCAAGGAGATTGAAAGTTCTCCTTTATTAAAGGGTAGACATGTCCATCCTTCAGATTTAAATTTGCTTCAGCTTGTGGGGCAGCAAAGTTGTAAGAGATGTTTTGTGGACACTTTGGCACTTCCAAGTCACTTCAGAATCTGAGATGAGGGACCAATTATCATTCAACTAGATCTAAAATGTAGATACTTAGTCTAGGTGGCCCCTGGAAAATGACATTTAATTAAATATAACAAATTCTCTAAATTTCAGCTAATTCATCACAAAAACTAGAAGACCCTGCTACAATGTGCAGAAGCTGATTGAAAACCTCAGGAATTTGAGGAGCTGCCTTCTACCAACTGTAGCTTATAAAATCAATGACACACATAGCGCAGTCTTCTCTACACAAGGAAAGGCATCAGCAGGTTTTCAGTGAGTTATTTTCCCCACCCCTACCTGAAGATCCCTGACACTGAACTTAGAACGTGCTCTATGAAAGCCTATGTTCTACCACCGAGCTATGACCCTTGCGTAATACTTTATGAGAGGGGTTCCCAACCTACAGCCTGTGGGTCAGCCCTGGCTTCCAAAACCATCCCATCTGCCACACCCGGAAGTGGAAGCGAGCGTGTTTATGTCAGCCATAAAATGCACCTGTGCATGTGCAAACATGCCCACAGCTGTCGTAAACATGGAACTGGGTGCATTTATGACAGCCGCAAGTGCTTCTCACTTCTGGGGTGTGTGGTCCGGCCTGCTCAGCTGTCAGGCCTGCAATGTAAAAAGATTGGCCACCTCTGCTTATGGCTTGCATTAAATCTCTAGTAGTTTTATTTCATATTCTTTTGGACAGGCATCTGCAGTTAGCCTCCCAAAAAGCTTCTTAATTTTTTTTGCTCTTTATTGAATTTAAAATATAACGAATAATACATAAAGTTCTAAATTAATAATAATATCTAACAGTAAAGAAAACACAAGGGGATAAAAGATATGTCAGTGATAAAATAATCAAAATTGTGCACACCACGTGATACATTAGAGATGTAGACTAATCAATTTTAGCATTATATTTTAGAATGCCCTGTAAAAGGTAAAGGTCTCCGTGGCTTGAAATCCAGTTGTGTCTGACTCTAGGGCGCAGTGTTCATCTCCGTTTATAGCCAAAGAGCCAGCACTGTCTGCTCTGCAGGTGTTTCCATTATCACGTGGAAGGCATTATTAGACACCAGTGTGGATGTAACACTGTAACACTATTATCTTCCCACTGAAGCAGTACCTATATATCTACTTGCAATTTCCTGCTTTCAAATTGTTAGGTTGTAGGAACCTGGACAGACGATGGGGTCTTACTCAGTCATGCCGCATTCGGATCTCAAACTGCTGACCTGCCAACCTTCCAGTCATCAAGTTCTGGATCTTAACCACTAAGCCACCGTAGCCCCTAGGATGCCCCATTCCTCTTCCAAAAAGACATTAGATCACTTTTAGGCATTTGGCTTTCTTCTCTCACCAAAACAAATTCAATAAAATAGATCCATATAACATTAAATTTATTCTCCTTTAACTCTCCCCTTCTGATTTTGATCTCGCGTGTGAGTTTATCATTTAATTAAATTTTTGTATCCCAATTTTCATTATACCATTCAGCCAGTTGAAATTCATGTTTAACCTTACAGTAACAATCTCACTGCTGTGACTGTTAGTAAATAATTCTTTCCACAAACGCTTCAAAGGAATTAGTTTCATAGATACCTTGTGACTACGGGTAAACTGCTCACAGTATTGGGAGTTTAAAGGTTCATATTCCCAATTGCAGGCCCTAATCTTCTCATGGTGCGATGTAGGTCCCCTAGGTTCTTTAAGAATAAGAGTTGCCCTCTTCAGTTTGCCCATGAGTAACCTCCATTAGTCTTGTTGAGACTGATTTGTGGGTGACTATACTTTGGTAAAGTTTGAAAAATAACCATAATGCCCTGTTTAGTCATTCTTACAGACATTGTGCATGGTCTGTTGTTTGCTGGCAGGCTGCCTTTGTATGAAAGAACAAACAATATTGTATTAGGTATTATTTCTGTTACTGCTTCCCATGTTTCAATATTATCCTGGATCATCTATGGCACAACCTTACTGCCCCAGGTGTTCTTGGATTTCAATTCCCAGAAGACCAAGTTAGCACACCTGCTGATCAGGGCTTCTGGGAACTGAAGCCCAAGAACAGCTGGAGCACTAATGTTGGCCACCCCTGAATGCTATTGGAAGAAAAATCTTGGCCATCCAAATAAAATATACCTGGGTGGTCTGGTGATTGTAATAAGTAGGATATAAAAAAGTGTTCTTATCATCATCCAGGTGCTTAATTTTAGAGTAGAGGACCTACCTATAGATAATCAAACTTGACTGAAATCAGGGGAACATTGTCTGACTTGCTTATATAATTACAGTAGCTTGATACAAGCAGAAAGAACTGTAGGGAAATAAATATATCATCCAAGTCTTGCATCTGAAGCTGCTGTGTTAAAGACATGGCTACAACCCCAGGCCATGCAAAAAAATTCTAGTCAAAATGAGCAGCGAGTCGCTGCATTTGACTCTGGTTGTGGAAGCTGCCATATTGATCCAATGAGGTGCAAGTTGTGCACCTCTTCCCATGCAACTAGCGCCATGTGGAGGCACCTTCCAGAATTGAAGCTTTTGCATGTGCATAAATACTGAACTGAGTACTAACCAACAATTTCAAGGCCCCCCTGTATCATTGTATATGCATCTTTTAGATGCTTGATTCTGGAACCTGTCAACTTATTGACGGTAAACTCTTCTGCCTGTTCCTTCATGGAGTTTCAGAACAGTTTCCTCTTGGCTGAAGAAGCTACGTGCTCTGAATGCTTAATCTATTGCCCATTCAACTTGTCCTTCTTATTCTGGAGCCATTCATGGCATAAAAGTCTGTGTTATGAAAGGGGGAGAGAGAGCACCCCTAAACAAATCCCAAAATTGCCCTAATCCCAAAATTGCCCTGCATCATCCAGGAGGAAAAGATGGAATAAGATACACAATAATACTCATTCTAAAGCTGCAGATCTGGAATGAACCCTGTGGATCATTGTGTTTTAACTGGAAGCATCGATCCGGCCAGTGGTTGGTTCAAAATTTTGTACTACCACACTGTGGGTGTGGTATGGTGGGGGTGGCCAGGGGGAAAGCCCTGCATTGCACCCAAATTAGGACTACTTTATTTCAAAACTTGGACCAGAATTTCTGCTACCGGTTCTGGTGAACTGGTGAGAACCTGCTGATAACCCATCACTGGATCCAGCCCTTTGACTGGTCAGAACAAGTTACAATCAATCTGAAGCTGGAGTGAGCATTGGTTTATGCAGGCCCACAACTGCTGGAAGGCTGGCTTTGCCCAGTCTTGTTCAAAAAGAGGTCACTCTTAGGCCACACAGTCCTCAGCACTATTTCTAAATGCAGCAATTAGGTGGTTGAAAAGCTATGGAATCCATCACCAAAGTGCCAGGATTGGCTGATCTCTCTCTCCAGACCATGGCAAACAAGGCTCTCTTGCTGTTGTGTAATAGCCGCCTTCTTCTTCCGTGTCTAGGCAAGACCTGAAATTGCCAAAATGAAGGCGCTTTTTGGTGAGTTCATTCTGCAGTTCCTTTCACCTGATCTAGTGTGAGAAAGATTAGCCGGCAACCCAAGGTGGCCGTTACCAGTGTACCCCTGATGGTGGTTCAAAAATCTTTGAGGAGGCTCTTTCTGTGTAATGGGCAAAATGGCCCCTTAAAGTGTGACCGTGAAAGTGTTGGGAACACTAATCATTCAGTGTTTTCTGCAGCCTTTTTGCACTGTTTCTCACCACTGTGAGTGTTGATGGCCTGGCACTTTTTCTACTGTCTTAGAAACTTCTGTTCCTTCTAGATAAATCAAGATAACATGCAAGCAGAGGAGCAGAACACGGCCAATACTCATGTCCACAGAAGATGTTGAGAGAGACCTCTCTTGATCTGCCTTCAGATCAAGTAGTCATGCCTTCTGTACAGTTGACTCCTCTCACTGAACAAGTTGGAATATCCTGTTAAATTTCGTATCAAACAACTCAGTGTCTTTGCAACAAGTTACTTTTCCTTTTCATAGATCCACAGTGTCCAATTTTTACACAGTAGCTTGAACAGCTGCCCTCTGATTTAGGACTTTCATCAGCTTCACAACCCTTACATGCCAGCAGGGGAAGCTTTTCCTGTCACTACTAGGTAACACTGGGTTTCTGTGTTTTCTTTGAGAAGGTTACATAACTAGCAAAAGTTATAGGGCCCTTTCAAAATCAAATAGATACTGTCGATACAGAAGGTACCCTGCCATCTGGCTAAGGCTCTGGTCTCTGTCCTGTTAATGAGGCCAGAAGCAAATTCATGCCTTCTACCAGCTAAAAATCCAAAATAAGCAATCGACTGTGCAACTGAACAACAAAAATTAAACTATGAGCAGTAAGGTAGGGAACTCTCAGTTATTTTTACCTCATATGTTAAGGCACTTTTGTTTGAAGGGAAGTCGCTTTGATTTGGTTCAAGCAAGACACTATTTTAAAATGATCGAGATCATGGCATGCTGATACTCGAGAAAACAGCAGCTACTACGTAGGAGGAATGAAGAAAGGGAATGTTTAACCCTTTCCCTTCAGGTGGTTTTCACACCCTTCTGCCATCCCTCCCCTGGTTCAGCTTCTTCCTCTACATACTGTATTTATAAAAACCTTGCCAGTCTCCATTAGGGATATTTCTCTATCAAATTTAGAGAAGTCCTAAACATAATTATTGGAGAAAACAAAGAACCATTGATATATCCAGGAAGGAGGAAGAAGTGCTTAGCTTTACCACTTGACCTTTTATGAACAGAAACAAACACTAAATTTTTGTTCTTTGGTTTTACTATTATTTTATTATTAAGTGGATTGCCTGATTTAATAACTAAATAAGAGGATAGATTCCAATTCTGTGCCCTGCATTTTGGCGCTCTACAGGATTACTCAGAAGCAAGCCCATATGATTCTTGAAGTTTGCTATTGTCACTCTATGCCTAGTCTACCCTGTGAGTAAACCTGTAAAGAGCAGGCATTCAGTTGATCAGCTGCCTTGCTCTAATCAATTCCCTGATTAGTTGACTAATCTGAGCTTCTGTGACCCCAAATATAATCACCACAAGGGCCCTTCTATGTATGTATAATTAAAGACTAATCTGCCATGTCATAATGAAAGTAATTTCTGCTGCAGTTTGGGGAGAAAAGGTTTCCTAAAACTTTGCTGAGTCCATAGATGTATATAGTTTTCCTCCTCCACTCCAAAATTTTAAGGCCATTGTTAATCAACAACCTGAGGGACAGCTCTGGTTAAAATTCATCTAGCCATCTTTACATTTCATTATCTGCAATTAATAAACAAATGCTCTAATTGCACTGATGAACGCTCTTATCCCTGTTTATTAAATATTTTTTCCGGTTCAATGGGTGGTTGCCATTTCTTTATTCCAGTATTATGGCATAATAATGTGAATAAGAATGTTTCAAATGAATGGTTCTGTATCTTGGACAGAGGAAGTGAATGGCTAAAGAAAGCCTTTTCTAGTGTAACCCCTTGTATGTTGGTGAGTACCTAAAGCATACTGAGAAAGCAAACCCCACAAATTTTCAAAGGGATTCTATAGTGGGTTGTGAGAGGCAGGCATCAATGATTTAGGGCTGCAAGGCAAAATGATATATGGAGAATATCAATCCAGTAGTATCTCCTGTCTGTGCCAAAATCAAGTCTTTGTTTGAAAGAAAGCAAAATGAATACCTTCTCTTCTTGAATAGTCTTTCCATAACAGTGAGAAAAATATCCTTTTTTAAGCAACTCTTCCACAAAAGCAACGGGGATGGGGGGGGGGGAGAGACACATGCGGAGAGGCATTTAGTGACAAGTTTGTATATATTTATTTATGCTTAATTTAACGGGATTGTGTAAATATGGCGAGCAAGTAGTTTTTGGGGTTATTTATCTGTGACTATACCTCTGTGAACGGGTGGGGGAATTTAAACCAATGGAACAAAAAAAAAAAAAGATCAAAAAAGACAAAAAAAATTGCAAACGCTTGACTCTATTCTAGATAGTACCCAATCTGAATTTTTTTTCTTTCGTTCTTTATAGACAAGCTGTTATGGTAATGGGTAGAAATTGGTTTCTTGTCCAGTGATGACCTGATTTACATAAATAATAAGAAGAATAAAAAAAGATTGTTGTGTTTTGTTGTATCCTCCTCTTCAGATTTTTTCTCCTCTCTCTATTTTTTTAAAATTATTATTTTCTTTTTCTTTTCAATGTGGTGGTGGGACCCCTCGGCTCAGTGTTTTTCCTTCCCACTCTGGGTTTGGGGGGAATTCAGGATCCGGTTCATCTGCGGAGAAGAGAGAAAGATCGATTCTCGGATGTCAGGGCAGGTTAATTGCGTCTCAATGACTCTTATTCTCCCCCTTTATAAGAAAGGCTTCCAAAAAACTGACCCCTTAGTTTGCCTCACTTTTCTTTCCCTGGTGGCGCAGTGGTTAAACTGCTGTGCTGCAGCCTGAACGTTGTGAGCTCGATCCTGACGGGACACAGGGTTGACTCAGCCTTCCATCCTTCTGAGGTCGGTAAAATGAGGGCTCAGCATATGGGGGGGGGGGGGATTGCTAATTAACCCGTGAACCGCTCAGAGAGAGCATTAAGCTCTATGGGGCGGCATATAATTGTGTTCTTTTTGCATTGCTTTTTCCCAGCCTCCCCACCCCACCTCGCACAAGGATTCAGCGGCTCCGGGCCAGCCAAGGCTAGCACATTTTTTTGCCCATGTCCTAAGCACACATACACACAATGTGCTCAATCCAAAACAAGGTAGAGCTAGTTCTGTTTGCTGAGACACCTAGGGGACCCCCCAAGTACCTTTTCGTCCTGCCCAACGTAAAAACAATGACGCACGGCACGCACCATCTTCTGACTCGGAATAATAATAATTTCGTGTCAGAAATTATTCTGGGTTGAAAGGATTTTTGCGAAAGAAACTCCACGCAGGGAACGCCCCAATGAGGCTCCTTTCATGTCCCCACAAGAGCTGGGACAGAGACGGGCGCTCAATCCGTCATGCAGTACCCGGGTCTCGACTTGCTGACTTGCCAGCCTTCCAGCTAACAAGACGAGGCTCTTAACCACCGAGCCACCGCGGCAGCCGCTTAACTGACTTGGAAAGCAACCTTGAAAACAGACCCAACTGAGGCACATGGAAGACCCGCTGCGCGACTTTGCTGGGGATCGCGTCCTTGGCGAGAGATGCATGGCTGCGGGAACAAACGCAACACATCTGGGGGAAACTTCTTTTACCGTCTTCTAGAGAGGGGATGTAGAGCTCTCACCGAGAGGTGCTCAACGCTGCAGGCTTCACTGCTTGACTGCGCCGGTGAGATGTAAGAAAGAGGTTTTGTCAGTCTCACTCCATCCATCTGGGTCTAGGATAGGACTGGAAATAGGTGTCTCTCCAGGCATTGCTAGAACACGGTGCCCATCATCCTATACCCCTGGATGTGGTGGCTGGCAGGGACGATAGTTGGACCCCAGCAGCATCCGGAAGGCTACAACTGTTAACAACGCAGTTACAATGACCCTCTCGTTTAAGAGGACCCTGGAATTAGAGTAAACTACATATACACGTGTCCATGTAGGGGTATATGCTACTGATGGCAAAGGGCTTATTTCTGGACAGAACTGTATAGAATAGCACAAAGGAAAGTCCAGTTTGATTCAATGGAACTTAATTGTCAGGTGGGTGTATTCGGAACCAGTGGTGGGCATCAGCAGGTTCACAGCAGTTCACCGGAACTGGTAGCAAAAAATCTGGCTGGCCACGCCCAACCAAGTTTTGAAATAAAGTACTGTAGTCCTAATTCGGATGCAACACAGGGCTTTCCCCCTGGCCACGCTCACCATACCACACCCACAGTGTGGTAGTAATTTTTTTTGGAGCCCACCACTGTGTTTCATTTTCTAACAATTGTTAGGTTGAGGGGGCACGACCCCATAATTCTCAATGTGTGGCCCATGGGCCGGATGTGGCCCATGACACCATTTCATGTGGCCCACCACCACCTCCACCACACTCGGAAGTTCCATGTGGTGAAGGAAAGGCAAAATAGCCAAATGCCCTGCCACCCCACCCCACCCCCCCAAACTGTCTGAGGGAGCGTCACCCGCCCTGGCTTTAAAAGGTTGAGAATTCCTGGTCTAAAACGAGGCGTACATAATGGGCATCAGGCAGACAGGAACGTCCTTCATCTCTGCCACTGAAATGAAATAAACTTAAATGCACTAGGCGGATGCTACTACGGTTACTTTGCAGTGCCTTGTTCATTTCAGTGAGAGTAAAGCCACTTCAGTTTAAAGTCGCGTGGCTAAACCGGATTATGGGCAGCCTGACCTGAGCGAACCTGCAGATATGGATGCCTGTCTGTCACCTGTCTGCTGGGTTTGATGACGAAAGAGTTAAAAATTGGGGAAATGTCAAAAAACAATTAAGCTTTTTCAGCTTCTCCTTAATAACTGCCATCACCTTATAAAGCACAAGAACAAGAACAAGCTATGTGACTCTTAAGGTCTGTTTTACAGGGAATTTTCTTATTGATCATAAATAGTATGGAAAGACCATCTATACCAGGGGTGCCCAAACTTTTTGGGCCATGGGCTGGTCATGCAGTTCAGGGAGCTGGTCACTATGGCCTGTGGGCCAGATGCAGCTCCCAACGCCAATTCATCTGGCCTGTGAAGCCCTCGTTGCTCCTGGAAGTGGAAGTACGGGCACTTTTTACTTCCACTTCCAGGAGTGATGAAGGCTTTGTGGGCCGGATGAATTGGCACCGGGAGCCGTATCCAGCCCCTGGGCCGTAGTTTGGGCACCCCTGATCAACCCCATGCAATGAATTCAAAAATTCCCCAAGAGCTGAGGAGAGGTGGCCCATTCGGTTATGGTCTGGACTCATAGAAGCCCATTTGTTTGTGGAAAAATATGAGGCCAAATTTATTTTGCTGCCTCTGGATCAGCCACCTCTGGATTCGACTATGACAGAAAGAGGCCCATTGCATGAGAGCCAGTATGATGTATAGTGTAGAAGATTGTACTAGGGTGCAGGAGAGCTGGGTTCAAATCGCTGCTCCTTGGCGGGTGGGGTGGAGACATTGTTAGTAAAACCATTCCTTAGAGATCTCCGAACACCATTTTACCATTGCTGAAAGCTGGATAGGACTCCACGCCTGCTCATATGCAGTGGTACGATATTCAAAGAAGAAATTTGCCTAGTGAAAACAGACTGGATAGACGAACAGGTCTCCATGAATTTAAACCGGTGCAGTGGCTCAAGTGGCTAAGATGCTGACTGGAAGGCAAGAGGTCAGAAGTTCGATTCCCGAGTACTGCAGGACGGAATGAGCTCCTACCAACCTAGCAGTTTGAAAGCAAGAAATTACAAGTAAATAAATTGGCACCACTTCGGTGGGAAGGTAAACCGCGCTCCGTGCACACTGCTAGACACATGCCTGCCACATGACCAAGGAAAGCTCGCTCTTTGGCTTTGAAACAGAGATGAGCACTGAACCCTAGAGTCAGATATAACTGGCTTTCGAGCAAGGGTGACCTTTACCTTTTTATAACCCTCCACAACATGATTCTACACGTAGCTGCATGGAAATGGTATTGTTTCCAGTGCGATCTCTTACCTACGCAGAAATCTGCTTTCATTTAGGCCTTCTCGCCAAATACTTTTGTGCAATTTCTCATAAGGTAAAGGCCGCCCTTGCTCAAAAGCCAGTCACATCCAACACTACGGTGCGGTGCTCATTTCCATTTACAGTCAGAGTCAGCGCTGTCTGCGACTGCAGACATTTCCATGTTCATGTGGCAGGACTGACTAGGTGCCAGAGCGCACAGAAAGCTGTTACCTTTCCCACCGAAGCGATACCTATTTGGTGACCTGCAATTTCTTGCTTTCCAACTGCTAGGTTGGCAGGAGCTGGGCCAGACGACGGGAGCTCACTCCGTTGTTCAGCACTCGGTTCTTGAACTGTTTACCTGCTGACTTCCCAGTCCTCAATTTCAGCGCTTTAACCACTAGGACATGTTTAAATGATTGCTGCTTGATGGATGAGAGGTCCTAACGGTATCTCCCCTTCCCAGCGTGGGATGCTGTATCGAATCCGACTTGCTTCCCATCAGCTGAGGTCCCAAATCCATGGGGACTGTAGCCCCACCTTGCTTGAATGCCTTTGGCTACGAAGGGGGTGGGGAGTTGGCGATTTAGCTTGGAGCCTCTGAGCTGAGATCCTGTCGCTTCTAGAGAGGAAAGCCAGAGGGAGACCGTGGCGTTTCTTTTCAACATTCCTTCCTTCCTTCCTTCCTCTGAATTTGGAAGGAAGGACGATTTTGGACGGAAGTGGCTGGAAGTGGCTCTTCCAGGAGTCGAAAAAAGTATATTTCCAAGGACACAACCAGAGGGGGGAGTTGCATCGTCAGCAAACGAATGGCTAAAGGTAATATTTAGATCAGGAGTTCTCAACCTTTTAAAGGGGTGTGTGTGTGTGTGTGTGTGTGTGTGTGTGTGTGTGTGTGTGTGTGATGCACCCTCCTCCTTCAGGAGCCGGATGGCCATTTTGCCCTGCCACCACCACATGGCACTTCCTGGTGTGGTGGAGGCGGTGGTGGGCCACATGAAATGGTGCTGTTGGCAGTATCCGGCCCATGATTTAAATCTCTGGCTGTAAAGAGCAATGACCTTCATTTCTTCTCCTTTCCCTCCGTGGTTTTGGAAGGGAGACAAAGTAAGAGAGAGATAAGGAAAACCGCTTGAACTGAGGAGGAAGTTGAAGACAAATGCCAATCTGCCATCGCCACAGCAGAAACGATTAAAGGAAGTCGCTCCAGCCGGTTCTCTGAATCCGCTGCAGCCTCTGAGAACGCTCAGATTTTGGCTTTCCGAAAGTTTACTCCTTGGCACACTGGCTGCACAGCCACGTTAAAGTCAGCCCGACTGATAACAATCAGTGTGATTATTAGTCTAGCCGCCTAGACAGTTTAGGAGCCAAAGTGTTAATATATATATTATTATATATTATTATATATTTATATAATATATAAATTATTATGAATAAATAAAGCAGAGTCACGACCAATTTTGTTGGATTTGGGTCAACAGAGTTTAGAATCTAGGGCAGGGATTCTCAACCTGTGGCCCGTGAGCCAGATAGGGCACCATTTCTTGTGCCTCCTCCACTGCCTACACCACACCAGGAAGTGTCATGTGGTGGAGGAAGGGCGAAATGGCCGTCCAGCCCCCAAAGCTGTCTGACGGAGTGTGACCTGGGCTTAGAAAGGTTGAGAACTTCTGATCGAAGAGGACTGCTACCTTAAGCAGAAGGATCTTGCTTGCAAGAGCTGCTCCGTAAATCAGAAGACCGACCTCCAAGAGGACTGATTCCGTTTGGAACAAGTGGGACGCTTGAAATGAACTTCGGTTTTCCGTGAATACCCGAATGCTCTGGGTGGTGTGTGTGATCAGCTCGGAAATGAAACCGGCTTCCTTCGAACCGCTTTACTCTTTCCTGCCCCGCTCTAGCGTTCTATCCTCCTGCACAATCCGGTTCCCGTTTTATAGCAAGGTCGCCCTTGCTCTAAAAAGCCAGTCGAATCCGACTCTAGTGTCCGGTGCTCATCTCCGTTTATGGAGAAAGAGCCAGCGCTGTCTGCGTTTGCAGACGTTTCCAGGAATATGTGGAAGGCGTGACTAGACTCCGGAGTGCACGGCTTCCCACCCAAGCGGTCTCTGTTTATCTACTTGCAATGTCTTGCTTTCGAACTGCTAGGTTGGCAGGAGCTGACAGACAACGGGATTTCACTCCATCACGCAGTGCTCGGGTCTTGAACTGCTGACCTGCCGACCTTCGAGTCGTCACGTTCAGCGTCTTAACCACTAAGCCACCGCAGTTCCCTTAATAGCAACCTTTCGTCTAAATATCGTTATCCCCAGAGGTTCTCACAGCTATTGTAATTTTCTAGCCTGTATTCTGTCCTGTCTCCATAAAAGACTTCTTCCTTTCTCTTTCTCAACTAGCAGCTCTGTCCTTTTCCTGTGACAATCTTTTTTGCGTTTCAAAGACATTTTATGTCCTTAAAACTTTTTTTTGTTTGGGGGGGGGAGGAGGAGAGGACTCTATTCTTTAGTCCTAACCCGCTCTCAAGTTTATAGAAACTCCTTTTAAGTAACTTTGCGATGTGAGAACCTATCAGAGAATAAATTGTTTTGTTTATTCTCCGACGTGCGATAACAGTCACCATTTGCCACAATCTGGAGATGCTGTATTATTATTATTATTATTATTATTATTATTATTATTATTATTATTATTATTATTATTATTATTATTATTATTATTATTATTATTACTAAAACACCTCTAGACTGAGCAAGCCCACCTGGAACAGAAATCAATGGAAGTTATTGTCCTTTTCACGTGTTCCGAATGGAAGAGAAATTTTTTTGAAAAAGCCTACATTCATATTGTCTGTATAATTTATTTTGCCAGCGACTTTGGGGGCGCAGGGTTTCCTCCAAGGGGCGCCCACCAATCCAGACTCCAGTTTCAGGCCAGTAGGTGGATAAATTACGCAGTTTACGCCGGAGGAGACCTGCTCCGGTTTCCCCGACGATTCCACAAGGAATAGTTGTGATGCCCAGAGCTCAGATTCTCTTAGCGGTTCCGGTCGAGTCATGTCGCCGCTGTCCAGCAATCCAAGCTGAAATGAAACTCCTCGGTGACCCACAGGTTTCAGCAAGGGAAATCAGCAGGATTTTAAAGTGCTTAATGCTCAGTTCCCAATGACCACTACTAATTCTTTCTGTGGAAAGAGGCCTACGCGTCACCGAAACGTAAGGTGTAGGATGCTAATTTTTGGTGAGTTTTGTTTTGTTTTGAGATTATGAGATCTGAAATAACCTTCCCTGTAAACGAAGGCCCCGGTCCTCGGCTTGTTTCCTTGGGAGTAAATATTTATTTATTTATTTATATTCCGCCCATCTAGGAGATTTTCCTACTCAGGACGGCGACTGGCATCTGATCTCTAGCTCCCAGGAATCCTGTGCAGCGGTTGTACTTGCACAACCCCCTTGAGAAGGAAGAGTTGCTTGGAAGACCCGCCGAAGGCGAGAGCATCGAAATAGCCGGCTCCCTCCCACCCCCCAGACCAGCGGTCTAACTCTCAGCTCCGCCCACGAAAACTTCCTCCGATTAATCAGCAAATAGATGAGTTGACTCTCGCTATGCCAAATCGAAGTGTATAGTAAAAGCAAAGGTCTCCCTTGTTCGAGAGCCAACCGTATCCTTCTCTAGGGGGCGGTGCTCATCTCCATTTACAGCCAAAGAGTCAGCGCTGTCTGCGCCTGCACATGCTTCCGTGGTCATATGGCAGGCATGACTAGATGCCGGAGCGCACGGACCGCTGTTACCTGAGTCACCTTCGGCGAGGAGGGCAGTATAGAAATTTAAATAAATAAATAAAATAAATACCTTTCCTGCTGAAGCGATACCTATTTATCTATTTGCAATTTCTTGCTTTCGGACTGTGTAAAACACCATACATCCTAAAAGGGGCTGGGCTGGGCTGGCGTGCGAAATCCTTCCTCCGAGTTCGACAAATCCGCTGATCACCTCCCACTTCCCATGGTGGGGACTCTCAGTCGCTCGACAGCAACACGGAAAGAAAGGTGCTGCCCGCTTTGGGAGCGGATCTCCCCTTCCCCTCCGGCCTGGGGCTCCCTGGACAAAGTCCCCTCCCTCCCTCCCCTCCCGACACGATCTTTGCCAGCCACGGACGGTAACCGACGGGCCTCTCCCGACACTCCGGAGGCGCCCCCTCCTTCCCAGCCTGGGTTGGGGTGCCACCCCATGCCTTCGTCTTCCTCCAGAGAGACCTCCAACCTCTGCTCCCCATATACCGGCTCAGAGCAGGGGCTCCCACGACGTCCAGCCTTCCTCCCCGCACGGTTCCCCTGCTGGATCTAGGACACCACTGGGGAGGGAATCAGCTCCCCCAACCCTGTTGAGTTGCTCAGGACTCCTAGGATCCGGAGTGAAGCAGCGCCTGCCTTAAAGACTTTGACTGCCTGCTCCAGCCTTCTCAGTGGGTCTTACTCCCCGGGTGGTCCTATCCACCATGGAGTTACACAGAAAGAACCTCCTCGAGGTTTGTGGTATTTTTGCAGCACAGTCGGGCGTATCCTGGTAACGACAAACTTGTGTTGTCAGCTAATCTTTCTCATACGAGGTCAGGCGAAAAGAACTGCAGAACTTGCTAACCAAAGGGTGCCTTCATTTTGGCAAAGATGCAAAAGATGCAGGAAACAGGAGATACCGTTTGGCAGTTTCACATCTGGCCTATACAGGGAAGAAGAAATGTCTAATCCGTGTCTCATTCCTCCTCTCTCTCTCTAAATCAGGAGTTCTCCACCTTTTTAAGCAGGGGAGGGGGGAGGGGGCCAGGTCACACTTCCTCAGACAGCTTCAGGGCTGGACAGCCATTTTGCCCTTCCTCCACCACATGGCACTTCCTGGTGTCCTTGAGGTGGTGGTGGGGGCACACGAAATGGTGCCATGGGGTGCGTATGGCCCATGGGCCGCAGGTTGAGAATCACTGCTCTAAAGGATGGGTGGAGTCACCCTGAACTAAGTGGCACATGGTGGGGCCGTCCAGATCGGTGCGGGGCTCCGCTCTCTATGTAGGGCTATTTTTAAGTTGGGATGCCTTGCTATTCGAAGAGCATGAGTGCAAATTTCACAGCTCTCCCAGGGGTGGGTGAGACACTGGTTCCCTCTCCCCTTTCAGAAATTTTCTTCAGGTGAAACACTAGCAGCCAATCAGCCTCGGGACCAGAGGTGATGGGACATTTGCTCATCTGGATTTTTAAACGACATCTCCAAGAATCCCTTCCTCAGTGCCAAACCGGGTGCTGTAGGCCAAAGACTTCTCATCCCTGCTCTAGATCTGTCCTCCGAGGTGAAATCTACCTCTTTCCACACAGGAGGCCTTAAGGATGCTTACAAGGATGCTCAGAGGACTGGAAGCCAAGCCCTGTAAGGAAAGACGGAAGGAATTGGGCATGTTTAGTTTTGGTAAAATGAGACTGAGCTGGGATATGATAGCACTCTTCAAATACAGTACAGTACTTGAAATATAACCATAAAGAGGAAGGGCAGGATCTGTTCTTCATCATCCTAGAGCGCAGGACACATAATGGCGTGCTCAAACTAAAGGCTATCCAAACAGGCTGAATATCAGAGGAAACATTTTCACAGTTAGAGTAGTAAGACAGTGGAACCAACTGCCTTGAGAGGTGGTGAACGCTCCCACACTGGAAGCATTCTAGAAAGACTTGGACAACGATCTGTCATAACTGCTTTGGTTTGGACTCCTGCACTGAGCAAGGAGTTGGACCTGATGGCCTAAGGTCCCTTTCTTCCAACTTAGTTATGCTATGATTCCAAGTGCTCCGGAGAAAGGCATGCAGAGAGTGGGGCCAGGGCCGGATTTTCCTATAGCCTAACTAGGCTTCAGCCTAGGGCCTTAAAATCAAGAGGGGCCTATATATTGATATATATCACAGTAATGATGTATTTTATTATCTCTCATGTAATTTACAAACTTAAAAATGGGAGGTGAAAGGGCCACTTAAGTGGAATAGCCTAGGGCCTCTTTTCATGTAAATCCAGCCCTGAGTGGGGCTTCCGGGTCTTGAAGCTTCAGCCCATTGCCTCCAAGTCACTTTTGGAGAGGCGGGTCTGTGCGTGTTCCCTGTGAGGCAATCTGTGGCCATTTCCTTTTCCAAGTCAGGGAATAAAAGCACCCTGCAGGACACATTATCTGCCAGTAGGCAGAGTTTTCAAGCCCAGATCGTGCAATAAACGTGAGGGTACGTAGGAAAGGGTCTCTTGCTTTCCAAGTCTAAGGGGTGCTGGAAAGATGTCTCCAGGTGTCTCCAGAAATCTGCATCCTAAACGAGGGTGGTCGTAGCCAGAGGTTCTTTCTCCCTGAAAGAGGCTGGGGAAGTTTGAGTGTCAGATTATCTTCACGGACATCCAGTTCGGGAAGGACCAAGAAGAAGCAGGCTGCCGACAATGTATGGGCGTTTCTAAGGCAAACTGGACTACAGCCTAGAAGTAGAGGCTTTGAGATGACACCCCCCCCTTTCACCCAGTAATAGCTGTTTTAATTCATGTTGTCAGCCGCCTTGGGTCCTGTGTTGGGAGAAAGGCGGCGGTAAAATAAACTAAAAATATTAAATTAAAATGTAAAGACGTATAAAATAAAATGCCAGCTAAACAAGCCTGGCTGGCGATCTGACAGGTGGCAAGTAGGTGGTAAACCTCGAGGCTATTGTTTCCTGCACCTCCCAAAACAATAATTGGAGGGGGAGAGTTACTTTTCCTTCCACCTTCACCTCATTCTGAATTTTTTTTGTAAACATAGTGTGGGTGAGCGAAGGCACAAAACCACAACTAGCCTGGAGATAAAGTAACACGCCCAAGCCAAATAATTCCTGTGGTCTCATTGAAGCGTTTGATGGACGCACCATTTCTTTTCATCAGACCCAAACCGGTTTCAGCACCAAAACTGGGTGCCTGTTTGGTTTAAACTCCACCCACTTGCCAAGACTATTCTAGGGGTGCCCAAACTTTTCAGGCCATGGGCCAGTCATGTGGTTCAGGGGGCCGGTTACTACGGCCCATGGGCTGGATCCGGCCCCTGACACAAATTCATCCAGCCCACAAAGCCCTTGTTGCTCCAGGAAGCATAAGTAAAATGTGCCTTTATGGATCTGGCCCCTGGGCCGTATTTTCCCCACCCCCTCTGTTCCTTGCTTTTAGGTGTATCATCGACATTCCCTGTTACTATTTTGGACTTCTTTTCCTGCGGTCCAAAATAGCACTATCCAAAAACAAAGAAAAGTCAACTTGGGCGCATGCCCTTTTGTCCCAATGAAGAGGGTTGTTTTTAAGTCACGTTTGGGCTGGGAGGGAGTCAAGCTGGCGCTCTTCTGTGGGAAGCCACAACCCTGGAATGGACCACGCAAGAGTGGGGGACCTGTGGGCTTGAGGGGAGCATGGGCTTCTGGGAATTGAAGTCCAAGTGTACCTGGAAGCCCAAAGTTGAGAAACCCTGGCCTAGAGAAAACAGGCCAGCCCTCCAGGCGTTCTGGAAGTTCAATTCCCAGAAGTCCAGGATCCCTCCAAGCCCGCAGGTCCCCCACCGGCTGGATCTTCAATTCGTAATAAACTCAGACTTCCCAGCTAGGCAGTTGGACAGCTGGGGACGGTGGATCAAGCCTTTGCCACCTGCTCTCCTTAGATCTTTCCATCCTAATGGGGGTAGGAGTTAAAACAGATCTAGAGACTTCCCAATAAACTCCCTTTCCTGGACTTTCCCATCCCCTCTTCATCTTCACACAGAGGGTCTCTGTGTGTTTGTGTCCCATTGGCTAAGACGCTGACTGGAAGGCGGGAGGTCAGCAGTTCGATTCCCGAATCTTGCAGGACAGAAAAAGCTCCCGTCTTTGTCCCAGCTCCTGGCAATTTGAAAGGAAGAAATTGCAAGTAGATAAATCAGATGGCTAGATGGTATTGTGGACGCAATGGGCACAGAGATGAGCGAGTTGAGGAGGATTGTGGAGGACAGGAGTGCCTGGTGGACAGTGGTCCATGGGGTCGCAGAGGGTCGGAATCGACTGTGCGACTGAACAACAACAACAACAACAACAACAACAAAATAGGAACCACTTCGATGGGAGGATAAACAACACTCTGTGGCGCTTCGGTGTCTAGTCCTGCCTGCCACATGACCAAGGAAACATCTGCAGTAGCAGACAGCACTGGCTCTTCGGCTTCGAAACAGAGATAAGCACTGAACCCTAGAGTCCGATACGACTGGGTTTGAGCAAGGAAATCTTTACCTTCCCAAGTGATAACGAGGTGACTGTCCTGCCAGCTCCCCCTGTCCCACTCTTTCTCCCCCCCTCCGTTTCTACCCCCTCCCCACTCCAGTCCATTCTGTCAGGCAATAGGCTGTAAAATAGTTATCCAGCCTAGCAGACAGGCAAACGCCGTTTGAGAGTAATTTTTGCCCCCAGCCTTGTGCCCGGGGCAAAGCAAGCGTGCTCTCTAACTGATCAACCTTGATATTTCATTATTCATTAATTTACTGTTTAACCAAATCCCACTCATTATCAGAAGCCACGCTTGGCAGAGCCCGGCAAACAGTAGCAGTTGGTGTCAGGCGTGGAGAATTGGCCCATTTGATCGGGGCTGTTTTCTTATTCAGCACCGCCGACAGGAGAGGAAGGCCCATGAATAATAAGGAGCCTGAGCCTGTTGGAGCTGAGAAGCGCCAGGCAGCCTTACAAAACAGCACCGGGGGAATAACAAGCGAGGGGGCTCAGGGCCAGCCAGTGGTGGCCACATGGCTAGGCAGGGTCATAGCCAGGATTCTAGATGTGGGCGGGTGGATATTTTTTCAGGATGGCTACAGCCCTGGCAATGGCCCTGTGGCCAGGGCAATCACATGGACAGAGGGAACACATGGGACCAGGCTGTTTTTTACATTCCCCTTTCTTCCTCCAGATAGACCACCAACATGCTACTATATAATTACTACTGCTTGTAGCACACCCTCCTCTATGACTCAGTACCATAATGACATCCAGTCCCACAGGAAACGGAATAAACCTGCCTATTAATCCTGCTAGTGCTAACTTAGTGTAGTGTATTTCTTTTGCGAGGACACAATACTGTTCCAAAATGGCTATTAGTCAACCTAATGATAAAATGAGCTACCATCCTGTTACTACCTTTGTGACATTCTACATCTCTTGCACTACAGCAGTGATTGGCATAATGAACTCATGGCAACCTGTTTGAAGCATTTATTGGAGAGGTGCTATATTTCTTTCGTTTTGTTTCTTCTTTCAGGCACTTCTTTCATTTTTCTTCTCTCTCTCTTTCTCTCTCTCACACACATTCCACACTGCTCTCTTCATTCAAGAAGAAAGAGGAAACCTCTTTCAGGTTCTTTAATTTGCTGATTCTCCCTTTTTGTTTCCTGGCACTAGTCCAAGGAGAACCCTAAAAACTACTGCAAAAAACAGAAAGGCATGACAACAGAGAATCAATCTATCCCAGAAGAGGGCAGGACAACAGTACATGAAGAGAGAGAGAAAAATCATCAGATTGTTGCAAAATCTTACTTAGCAAATAACCTATTTAAAGTTCAGTAAAGCACTCAAAAAGAAAAACAAGAGTATGAGTTCAGCACCATCCACTGAGCACCAAAAAGGGCCTCCAGGCCTGATCTACAGTGTAGAAAAGAGGGACAAAGAAGCAGTTAGTTCAGGGGTTCTCAATCTTTTCAAGCCAGGGTTTGGATCACGCTTCCTCAGACAGCTTTGGGGGCTGGATAGGCATTTTTCCCTGCCTGCCACACATGGCACTTCCAGGTGTGGCAGATGTGGTGGTGGTCTACATGAAATGGGCCGTAGGTTGAGAACCCCTGAGTTAGTCAGATAGGCATTGGACGGCTGCTTGATACTGAACAAAGCAGCCAATAAGAACAACACAAAACTGCCCTTCTCCATATACACCTTTAATAGAATAAATATACAGTAAATTACCAAGAAACAATTCTAAATCTATGAAATAGGACCTTTTTCAAATTCAAGATTTCCCCTTCCCTCCTATTAGTTGTTCTGACTGGCTGCTGACAGTAGCTGTTGTAGCACTATGTTAATAGCCAATGATATTAATATCTAATATTTAATGGTGGTGTAAGGCCAACTTAGGCTGACCAGGTCTGGTTGGCTTCAGGTTCTTTTAGGATCTCAGAGGCAACAAGCACTCAGTGGGTGAAAAAGTGGCAGGTAGAGTCTAAGGACACTACCGTCAGGGATTTAGTGCGTGAATTCGATGTGTTGAATTATGATCATTAGTTCATTTATTTCTTTTATTTCATTTATTAATTTGTTAAGGGTGATGTTTCAAGTGGGGAAAATAAAGACATTATGTTCATAAAACCTGGCTGGCAGGACAAGTTTGGGGACCCGGGAACGTGGGTTCTCATACTAGATGGCTTATCTAATGGATGGCCACCCCTGGATCCGAATGCGGGATTACGGGTTGTTTCTGTACGGTTTTTAACTTTGATAACTTTTTTAACTCTTGTGGATTTTTTATTGATATAGATCATTTTATGTTTTTATTTCTTGTAAGCCGCTCAGAGTCGGGTCCTCCCGATTGGGGCGGGGTAATAAATGCATTAAATAAATAAATAATAAATAAATAAAATTAAGGTTTTCATAAGGTTTGCTGAGCTAAGGTAAAGGTCACCCTTGATCAAAAGCCAGTCATATCTGACTCTAGGTTTCAGTGCTCATCTTTGTTTATAGCCAAAGAACCTGCTCTGTCTGTGTCTGCAGACATTTCTGTGGACAGGTGACAGGCATGGAACGCTGTTTACCTTCCCACCAAAGTGGTCCCTATTTATCTTCTTGCAATTTCTTGCTATTGAACTGCTATGTTGTGTTAACCCAAAACCAGAAATCCCAATTTCATTTGTGTTTTTTTATATTTTATTTTTCAATAAAGATACTTTTAATATTTATTTTCCATTCTCCTCGACTCTACTCACTATGCACACATGTCCATAAGTAGCCCACTCTACACACAACAATTCACCACAAGTGAATAACTGCAAAGGATCTATTTTTAATAAATATTTCAATAGTCAAACTGCAAAGTAAAAGAGGTTTTCCTTCATGATTTCTTGAAAGCAGTTCTTCAATAAGAGGGAAAGCCAAAGGAGAAACTTGCTACAGTGTATCCATTATCACTACAATGTATCTATTCTGGTGTGGAGAGATACTTTTTTGGAAGGAAAGGTTAGAAAGAAAGTGTGTGTTTTTGTTTTAAGCCTTAATAGAAAATATTTCTGAAATCCGATCCAAATTGTATAAGTGTCACAAGAAAGGTTATCATGTCCTCTATCAATCACACTTTGGATCACTTCAATTGGTTGATCAGTTTGGTCACAGGCTCACCGCCAACCAACCCCCCCTCGAAAATGTCATTTTTCCTTAATATCTTTGTTGTTGATTCCTGCTTCAGCGTCATTCTTCTCCACATGTTGTATTTGAACTGTATCCACCTCGGGAAGTTGTCATATTCAGTTTCTAACACGGTTCCCCCCCCCCAAAAAAAGTCTAATTTCAAATGTAATAGTGTCACCACAAAGGTTATTCTTTCCTCTTTCAAACGCACTTTGGGTCACCTGAATCGGTTGTGTGATTTGGTTGCTGATCTACCGGACACTGACCCCCTTAGTGAAGATTGCATTTTTTCAAGGCAACTTTTTGAAGCAATGACATCATCGCTTTGTATTTTTGACCAATGGCTCTTTACATTTCTGAAAGTCACCTTCATGGGTGCTTTTGTTTTGTGTTAGCAGCTCCTCAAAAGTACATTATTTTCGTTACATTGCAAAAGCTGCCAGACCACCCAACCGAAACGTAAGACATTCATAGAATTCACGTCAAAAACAAGGCTTTATTGGACAGTTTTCAAAACAATGCATATCAGAGATAGAACAGGGAACAAAAGACAAGAAACAGCATACAAGGAACAAAGCATATTTACCTATCATGGATTCCCTCCGTCCCTTCTCTATCTACCTGGAGCCCAGTAAGGTAGCAGGGACACTGCTGATACTTCTGATGTTCAAAGTGCTTCAAAGCCTGGGTTCTAAGTTCCTCTTATTTATAGGTAAAGGTAAAGGTCACCCTTGCTTGAAAGCCAGTCATATCTGACTAGGGTTCAGTGCTTATCTCCAGAGAACCAGTGCTGTCTACACAGATGCTTCCGTGGACATGTGGCAGGGATGCCTCAACACTGGAGTGCACGGAATGCTGGTTTTTTTTAAATATTAAGATTTTTTTTAACAATAAGAAATATTAAAAAGAAAAAAACAAAACAAATTACATAAATGACATGACTTACTATACAGAAAGTAAAAAACCAAATATAACATAATACAAAAAATGAAAAAACAACAACAAAGTAATTCAATTGTTTTCAATACATTCAGTCTCGTAACCATACTATTTATATGCATATATAAAATATACTTTTACACTTTGTACCAGTTATTCCCTTCATTGTGGTATTACAACTTTTTAAAACACAATACATGTATCACCCAAGTGCACTAAGGTCCTTGAGTCTACCAGCTATCCCTTTTACAACTCAGTTATTCTGCCAAAAACACATTGCATTCAGTGCAGGTTTATCACCTTTATTTTCCCTCAATCTATATTGGAAAAAAGGTTTCCAAATGTCCCAAAATCTATTTTGTTTTAATATCCCCCCTTTTATGTTTAGTTCCCATGTAAGTTTTTCATTAAGTGCCATATCCCACATATCAGTATTCCATTTACTGAGTTCTAAGTTCCGAGCACCTTTCCAATTTCTGGCCACCTGTTGTCTTGCCAAAGTTAAAAAAAATAGCAAGTAAATCTTTTGTATTTTCCTCTAAGTTCAATTCCTCTAAATCTGTCCATAAAACATTTTTTTCATTTAACTTTAAATTAAAGTTTAAAATTGTTGCTATTTCTTGTTCCATTTTGTGCCAGAAATTGGAAATAATTTTACAATTCCACCACATATGTTTATATGTCCCAATTTCCTGTTGACATCTCCGACATCTCTTTGAGTTGCTGTTATCTATTTGATTTAGTTGAACTGGCGTCATATACCACCGCCACAAAATTTTGTAATTATGTTATTTAACTTTTATGGACAGATTTTGCATAATCCTATTTTTCCACTTTTTCTTCCAGTTTTTTTCCAGAAATGTTAATGTTTAAATCCATTTCCCACGTTCTTTTGAGAACATTCTGAATTTCTTCAGTACAATTTATCATTTTATATAACTTGCTTACTACTCCTTTTATCTCCATTGAACCTTTTCTTATCCTATATAACATTTCCTCAAAATCTGTCAACTGTTTTGTAGGTTGTAATTTCTCTTTATATTCTTTATTCCACCTATCCAACGTTAGTATCTGAAGCAAGTTCAACCTTAATTCCTTATAAATTTATTTTTTAGTTTTTTCATTCTCGATCAGGCTCAACCAATCTTTTAATAAAATTATATCATATTTATGCATAATGTTTTTTAGCGACTCTGAATTTTTAATCGGAAATGTCTTTAGATCTTGCAACTCTAATATTGGAGAAATATTTGGTGCCAATTTTTCTTTTAGTTTTACCCATATACTTATCATAGATTTTAGGACATTGTTTTTTTATTTTAAGTGGAAAACTGTATTTTCCAAAAAAATCTCCATTTACACACACATTACTATCTTTCATTTCTATATCCTTCCATATAAGATCCTTTATTGTTAGTAATTTTACCAAACCTTTAATTTGAAACGCCCTATAATACAATTTAATGTTAGGCAACCCTAAACCACCCTTTTTCTGTGACTTATATCATAAACGTTTGGGTATTCTTGTTCTTTTCCCTCCATTGCAATAATTATTCAATAAATTTTGAAAAACTCCTAGTTCTTTTTCTGTTTGTTTAATCGGAAGGACCTCAAATAAAAAAATAATCTTTGGTAGTAAACTCATTTTACGAATGTCAATCCTTCCAAACCAAGAGGTCTTCAACATCCGATATCGAACAATTTTCTTCTTAATTTCCTCTTTCACTTTATTGTAATTTAGTTTTTTCAAATCCTCTGTATTATCTGCGATATTTATGCCCAAGTATTTTATACTTTTCCCAATTTGAATTTTGAATTTTTCCTTGATTTTCCCTATCTCTTCCTTATTTAATTTACTGAAAATTGCTTCCGATTTCCCCCAATTTATCTTCAGGCCTGTTACCTCTTCAAATTTTTGCAAATGATTTTGAATCTTTTCCATATTTCTTATAGGATTTTTCATTATAATCAAAGTATCATCTGCATACAAACTTATTTTTGTTCCTTCTATCCCTTCTATATTTGATCCACTCCTTATTGCTCTGGCCAATAATTCCATAGCCATAATAAACCAAATGGGGGAAAGGGGACATCCTTGCTCATTCCAGCTTTAATTTCAATATCTTCTGTAAAAGAATCATTTACTTTTACCTTAGCGTAACTACATTTATAAAGCTGATTAATTACATTTTTGAACTTTTCCCCAAATTCACTTTTTTAAATAATTTCCTTGATAGTAACCCATTGCAATGAGTCAAAGGCCTTAAAAATATCTAAAGATAATAATCTTATTTTACCTTCTCTTCTATTATTTATTTCTAACAAATTTAACACTCTCCTTATTAAATCAGACATGTATCTTTCCTTTAAAAAACCTGCCTGGTCTGCATGTATATATTCCCCCATAAAACTATTTAACCTGTTTGCCATAATTGCTGTAAAAATCTTTGCATCCTGATTAATTAAAGCAATTGGACGATATGAGTCAACCAGTTCTAAGTTTTTTCCTGGTTTTGGTATTATTATTATTATTATTATTATTATTATTATTATTATTATTATTATTATTATTATTATTATTATTATTATTATTATTATTATTATTATTATTATTATTATTATTATTATTATTATATTTGTATTTATATGCCGCCCTCCTTGCCGAAGCAACTCAGAGCGGCTTACAATGTTACAATATCAAATATAAGAGCAACAACATATCAATATAACAAATATAATACAGTCAAAACATTAGATTAAAACATCCTAAGAATAATCAAAGATACTGTAATATAAGTCGTTACAGCATCAAAATTCACTAACAACAATATCAAACAACAATCAAACTTCTAGTATCAGTTCAGTTTACACATAGAAAAGCAAACAAATAAACAAAAACAATTACTAAACCCGCAATAAGTGACAAGCTGGTCCGCTCCACCGCAGGTATTTCTGGTGGCGGTGGCTGCTCGAGCTGCTGCGCTTTTATTGTCTCTCAGGCAGAGGTGACGGGGCCTGGGGGAGGGCAGGAGCGTTGCCTCACCGCCCGCAGCTGAAGGTCCTCTCCCCCGGCGTGATGGCGAGTCCAGAGGGAAGGCGGGAGCATCCTCACTCCACCGCCGTTGCTGCCGCGCTTTTATCGTCTCCCGGGCAGAGGTGACGGGGCCCGGGGGAGGGCGGGAGCGTTGCCTCACCGCCCGCAGCTGAAGGTCCTCTCCCCCGGAGTGATGGCGAGTCCGGAGGGAAGGCGGGAGCATCCTCACTCCACCGCCGTTGCTGCCGCGCTTTTATCGTCTCCCGGGCAGAGGTGACGGGGCCCGGGGGAGGGCGGGAGCGTTGCCTCACCGCCCGCAGCTGAAGGTCCTCTCCCCCGGCATGATGGTGAGTCTGGAGGGAAGGCAGGAGCGTCCTCACTCCACCGCCGTTGCTGCCGCGCTTTTATCGTCTCCCGGGTAGAGGTGACGGGGCCCGGGGGAGGGCGGGATCTGAGCCATGAAGTTGGAGATTCTCCCCCTTCCAATATATAATTATACAGCCTGGTTAATTTTGGAATAATAATTTGTTTAAATTCTTTATAAAATTCGGCAGGTAATCCATCTTCTCCCAGGGTTTTCCCTACTTTCAATTTATTTATAACATCTGTTATCTCATTCTCTGTAATTTGATCTTCCATTCTATTCCTGTGCTCTTCTTTTATGTTCTTCCCCTTATGTTTTTGTATATATTCTTCTAACTTATTTGTGTTAATTACCTTATCTGTGTACAATATTTGGTAAACAAAATTTAACTATACTAACTATGTCTAATGTTTTATTACATCTTACCGCAACCTCCCTTATTAAAGTTCCTATTTCCCTTTTTTCCTTCTCCTTCACAGCTTTTGCTAACATTTTTGAACTCTTATCACCGAACTCAAAATATTCTCTTTTCAAATAAATTAAGTCTCTTTTATTTTTTCAATATCTCTTCCAACTAACTCCTGTAACAGTTGTATTCTTTCTAAGATATTCTTCTCCTTTGATTTAGCATGTTTAATCTGTAGTGATTTAATTTCTTTTCCACCTCCAATTGTCTATCTTTATACTGTTTATTTTTTAGACTCATAAATTTTATACACTCTCCCCTAAATACTGCTTTCATGGTGTCCCAAATTATATTCAAATTTATTTCTTTATTATTATTAATTTCCCATATTTCTTCCCAGTTTTTGGTTATCTGATCTTTTATCAATTTATCTTTAAATAATTTCGAATCATACTTCCAGGTTCTGCTACCTCTTGTATTTGTTTTGAATTGTAATTCGACCATTACCTTAGCGTGATCTGATTCTTTAAAAATTCCTACTTCTACATCATTTAATTCATTCAAAAAGTTTTTTGTTACAAAAACATAATCAATCATATGAGTTGTAAACCTGGGAATAATATGTACTTATACATTCCTCCCCTTTCAATTCCCACCAAGAATCTTTTAATCCAAACTTTTTCATCCAATTATCCAACAATTTGGCTTTTGATCCTTTCCTATAATTAGTTACATTTGTACAATCACTATTTGATCGCATTAAATTGAAATCTCCTGCAACAATCATTCTGTCATTATTTTCCTTCATCAAAATTTGACTCATTTTATTCAGGAATTGATCCTGATTCTCATTTGGTGCATAATATTTACCAGCAATATATCTTCTTCTTCTATTTTCCCAACTATAATCAAATATCTGCCTTCCGAGTCCTCTATAGTTTTTGTAAATCCTAATCTTTTTGATTTCAGAGTTGCTACCCCTCTTGCCTTGGAGGAACCAAAAGCCTTTTCATAATACTGGGTCCAACCCAAATATAAATTATTTTTATCTGCTGCTTTTTGGTGAGTTTCCTGTAAAAAAATAATATCTGGTCTATCCTTTCTTAGGGCTATTTCCAACCATTTGCGCTTGGTAGGACAACCTGTACCTTTCACATTCCATGTCAAAATCTTAATATGTTTCATAATTTATCATTATTTAAATTCTTAAAGAGTAACTGGCAGACTTCAAAGGACGTGCTACCCACTAACCCTACCCTAACCCACATACATACATAAAAAACAAAAAATAATAACCCCCTTCCTTTTTTTTTTTTAAAAAAAGCACCTCTACTAATAAGAGAAGGGGGGGAGATGAGTCATGTGGAAATCGAACCTGATCTTTCTTCAGATAATACTTCACCTACAATTTTTCCAAATATTACATTAGAAACACATCTTAATTACCCCCCTTTGCACCTTGAGCTTCTTCAGTTGTGGCTTCTGTTTTTTTTTTTTTTTTGCTGTGTTGACTCCTGCCAAAAACAAGGCTTCTTTAAGATCTTTCCATTTTTGTGATCCATTTTCCAAAATTTTGCTTCTGTCAATATATCCAACACATATGAATCTTCCTTAATAAGAAAGGTTCTACCCAAATGCACGAACCTCAGTTGTTTTGCAAATTTCCAATTATATAAAATTCCTTTATCTCTTAATTTTTTTTTGTGACAGGCTTAATTTGAGCTCTCCAATTACGTTCTTCGATTGCTATGCCATTATAGATTTCGATATCAACTCCTTCCATTTTAAGAGCATTAGAGCCTGCATTTTTAATATGGGACATCAATTTCAATTATACACTCAGATATGCAAATTTTAGCAGTACATTTCTTGAACCAATTCTGTTAGGACATTTTTCATTTGGGGGTATTGTACAAAGATTGCTGCCCAGTGGAATAGTACAACTTTAAGGCCCTCCATGTGTTCTGAACACAGGTGTACATAATAGAGCCTCAAACTGATTGCCAGGGTGTGCATGCTTGGTCCATGTGCTCATGTAACAGCCCAGCTGTGGCTGATTAGAGAATCTGCCCAGCAACACTGGGGTATAACTGTGGCCCTCTGGGAAGGGTCTATGAAGGAGGCTATTATTCTGGAGGAGATTATCTGTGAGGAGGTTGCTATTCTGAAGGAGTCTATATACTGAGAAGGACTGAGACACTGAAGGAGGAGATGCTGTTGAGAGCTCTTCTTCAACTGAGAAGAAAGAACTGCTAAAGGATCACCAGGACTCTTTGAGTGCTCCTGGAGTTGGAGCCAACAGAGGAATCCAAGCTGTCTACCTACTGTGGGGCTTGGAGATAGAGAGAGACTGTTGTATATAGTCCTGTGTATGTCTGTCTTCCCCTCACTGTAAGTAAAGCGCACCTTTCCACTGAAGGCATACGTGTGTGTGTTATTGCACTAAGGCTTTTGCTGCGTAAGAGCTTAAAAGTGCTACTCTGCTATCGAGCCACACATATCGCTACGGGAATCCCTGATAAATTCTATTTTTCTTTGGGCCAAATCTATAAACACTCACAATGTCTTCAGGACCAAAATCTTTCCCCATTTTCAGTTCATGTAACCAGGTCATCAATCTCAACTTCAACTGATCTGAATTTCCCCCCGAAATGTTTCTAATGACCACGTTTTTCCTCCTCATCTGTTCTTCCATATATTCCAATCTTTTTTCATGATCAACCAATTTAGTTTCTTTCCCCTTCTCCCTTTCCTTCACATCCTTTACTTCCTGTTTTAACTCCACTAATTCTTTTATTGCTGTATTCACTTCTTCTTTCATTTCAGACATCCCATTCAATATTTTCATAAAATCTTCATTTGTGGATTTTGTTAGTCCTGAAACGGTATCTTTCATATCTTTTTGAAAAATCATAAGACCTTGATGTTTTTTAACTCGTTGATCTTCTGAAATCTGAAATCTAGTTTGCAATTGTTGATTAATTTTTTCAAATTTTGGTCAATATCTTCTTCAAGTTGTTTCATCTTTACAGACATCATTTCACCTAGATCAGATTGAAGTTTGTCCGCTGACCTTCCTTGGACATATTTCTTTTCCTTTTCACCTTGTTTCTTTTTTATGGCTCCTTGTAGTTTAATCTCTTCCTCCTTGGTCTCCATTTCTTTCTCCTGTTGCATCTTCTGTTGTTGTTGAAGTTGCTTTTATTGTGGATTTCTGTGTTGTTGAAATTGCTGCTGACACTGATGTTGTTGCCTTTCCCTTAGTTTTTGTAGTTCTTCCACTTCTTGAATTTCCTCCCACAAAGGTCTATCCCTCCCTTGTTCCCTTTGATCTCTTCTAACCAATCTTTTAAATTTAATCCAAGCTGGGTTTCTTTCTTTCTCTTCCCCAATTTGTCTTTCTTTCAGCTTTGTGTTGCGTCTTCTTCAGCACAGCTCCATAATTAGATTTCTCAGTCCTGCAACAGCCCACAACAACAGAGGTACTTTTATAGTCCCTTTTTATCTCTTTTAATCCATTTTTAAAAAATTATATCCACTTTTTTTACCACATATGTGGCTCTCCTTTTTGCAGCTGAAGAAAAATCCAACTGCTCACTTCTCCATCTTGACTCCTCCCCTCCATCTTGACTCCTGTGGCTGGCATGCCTAGATACCAGAGTGCATGGAATGCTGTTTACCTTCCCACTGAAGTGGTCCCCATTTATCTACTTGCAATTTCTTGCTTATGAACTGCTAGGTTGGCAGGAACTGGGACAGAGATGGGAACTCACTCTGTCATGCTGTACTCAGGAATTGAACTCCAACCTTCCAGTTGTCAAGTTCAGCATCTTAACCATTTGAGCAACTGCAGTCCCCCCCCCCCCCTTATACTCTAAAGCTTAAATGCTGTGTCATCACCTTTGGCTGTATGCCCCTTGCTCGGAAGATGTTCAAACATAACAATAGTCATTTGGAATGGTTAATTGGTCCTTCGTCCTTCCAGGTATTTTACATTAGCTCATCACCAGTCATATCAGTTTGAGAACACAGGGAAAGGCCACTGTGACCTGCCCCATCCCTTCTTTATTTATTCTTATTCACTTTATCAAGCCAAGGACACAGATGTTCTCACAGACATCCTGCCAAAAACTCTCCATCTATGCTTTATGGCTCTACTAAATCTTACGAACTGACAAGTTTGATGAGAAAACATCCTTTCCCAATCAACACGATCTTCTAATTCAGTGATTCCCAACCTTTGGTTTTGGGACTTCAATTCTCAGAAGCCTATGTCAGAACATTGGATGATCAGTGCTTTTGGAAATTGACTTAGGCTTCTGGGAAATGAAGTCCAAAAATCAAAGGGTGGGTAACACTGTTCTAAATGCATAAACTGCTCAGCAAGCAAATTCTGCTTCTTTAATACACGTTTAACCATTTTAGAGCTTGGAGGGGGAAAATGGGAAATATCACCTTAACTCATCAGATTTACAATAGTCTTCTCCAATAGTTCGCATTCCCCATACACCTGGTAAATTTTCCAGGCAATTTAAGAGACAAAGGATGGAAGAAAGGTTAAATGAAAGAGGATAACACAAAACTTTTGAGTACTGCTCTGTCACCAATAAGAATCATTTCAGGAATTAATGAAATAACATAAAAACAAAAGATAAAGCCTCTTCTATGTCCCCTCCTTACACGAAAACACAAAGGATCCATCCCTGGTCTTCATAACTAGGAGTATGCTTTTACTTATCATTTCTCTCCTGATGGAGGCTGGAAACCATCAGGCCAATTAACCACGTGCAATGGCTTTGGATCCATCATGGAGTGGAGCAAAGAGCCTATAGGCATTGACAGGATGAAGTGTCAGAACCCCATGGACCCTTCATATTAAATCTGGCATTTGGGCATCTTAATCAGGGATGGAGAAGAAAAAGAAACTCATAAACACAAAGGAAAGGGTGCAATTTACCTAGGAAATGAACCTTGCTTGTTTCCCCCCCTGCTCAATGTTATTAATTAAATCAGGTGTTTCCAACCTTTTCAAGCTGGGGGCCGGGTCATGCTTTCTCAGTCAGCTTTGAGGGCCGGATAGCCAGTTTGCCTGCTTGCATGATGGGGGTGTTCATTTTGTATCAAACAGCTTCAAAGAGGTGGCCATTTTGTTTATTGAATGCCATTGGAAGGGTGGGGGCCATATGAAATGACACCACAGGCTGGATCCAGCCCGTGGGCCTTAGATTGGGAACCCCTGGATTAAATCCTCAAAAATACGGTGGCCTTAGCACCATTAATTTCAGATCCATTGGAGTGGGGGAAGGTGCTTAAAAAGAAAAGAAAGAACAGTGGAAACCCAACATACAAATGGTTCGACTTACAAAAATTTTGACATACAAATAGAAATTCTGGCTATAAAAAAATCGACATACAAATTTTTAATAGGAAAAATTCAACATACAAAAAATATATGGTGACATCAACTGGCCTCTTCAATGTGTTTTCAACATACATTTTTTTCCTGACATACAAATAACTTTGTGGAATGGGAAAAATCATATGTAAAGGTTTTACTGTATAGTAATTCTGGCCCTCTCTGTTGCCTTTTTTTAATTAGAAGGACTGAAATAAAGAAATGCCTGTTGCCTTTTAAAAGTCTTTTTCTCACTGCCATCCTAGCTACTGCCTTAGTTAAGTCACTAAGGGTCTTGGCTTGGTGTGTGTGGGGGCATTAAACTAAAACTAAAACCTAAACTCTTAGCTTCGCAACCTTTCTGTCCTGCTTGTACCATGCAGTTTGGCTTGGGTGTTTGCATTGCCCCCTTTGCAGAAAGTGGGTCTTCACAGATGGCTAGAAATGCACAAACTAGATCCTGGAGGCAGACAATGGTTGGGTGAGAAGATCTCCAAGAAAGCACAGGGTGGAGTGGGACTGATCTCTCCATCTTTTATTCTGAGCAACAGGAAGCAGGGTTGGAAGGCATCTGTATATCTCTGCTTCAATATGGTACTGGCTCTCAGATCAGTAGTTCCTGTATAAATGATGCCAAAGCAGAAACATGTTAATGTGCAGAATTTGAATGTTATGCAAATAGTGCCTCCTAATACATATAATATGCCAATTAGTTGTTTCCAAGAACTGGAATGTGGCAACCCTATCTACACCATTCCAAGTATTGAAAATGACAAGCAGAGGACTTGTTAAGGGAATTCTTCACATCCCTAGTGGCTATCTTGACTTTGGATCTGGCAGTGGATGTTATGCTGCATCTAACCCAGTAAACATTGCTTGGCCAGTTACAACTTTTCCTCCCTGTAATTCCCCCCTCCCCCAATTTATTTCATCATGAATGAACTTCTAGTTTTTCATTATGTGATTGGACTATGTTGGTTTTCTGCATGTTATGGCTGGCATCCTACTGAGGAGTTCTGTGCTCTTAATTAACTCAAGGCAGGATGTTGCACAGTTGGGTGAGCCATCTATTGTGTGACTGGTTTTGCAATCATTTAAACAAATTGTTTAGTCATACAGAAAACACATCACAGAGCAGCATACCCCTTTGTGCAAAGTTAGTAGCATTTGCAGAAATCCCAAAGCAGATACTGGCCTTTGTGTATGACTTCTTAGTTTGCATTAATTTGCTTTAGTATTCTTGCATTGGTTATCTTCTAGATCAGGAGTTTTCAACCTTTTAAAGGGCCACACTCCCTCAGACAGCTTTGGGGGCCAGACGGCCATTTTACCCTTCCTCCACCGCATGGTACTTCCTGGTATGGTGGAGGCGATTGGGGGGGGGGGTGTCACATGAAATGGTGCCATGGACCACATCCAGCCTGTGGCCCACAGATTGAGAATCCCTGGTCTAGATCCAAGAGACCCCTTGTGTTAAAATTCTTTTAGATAAGAAAAAGAGACACCATTCTTAGGAGGACTTGCAGCTCAACTAAGACATCATTTCACCATCATTATCAACATGCTCATGAATTTCTTCTTATGCATCTATTGCGTGATTCTTTCAGTCCCTTGGTAACAGAAGGAGAGCATGCAAATGTTATTTCTTTGGACTAAAATTTCCATTAGCCCCACCAGGGATAGTGAGGGAGATTGAATATCTAATGATAAATTACAGTATTTGGATTGCTGCATTGAAGTGGGGTTTGGATTTGATGGTCTTATAGGCACCTTCCCTCTTCATTGTTCTATGATACTAATCTAAAATATCTGGAGGATCAAAGGGCCCCTGCCCTGACTGAAAGCGTCTCACACACCAATACCAGCTTGTGCCCTTTTCCCTTTAGCTTCAAACCACAGCCTCTTGATATGGCATTCCTGGTATACTGATGGCTCTATGATTTTGGCACAATGCTCTTGGGTACAAGATCTTAACAGCCACCCATATAACATTGAACAAGAACTAAAGAATACACTGAAAATCCTGCTTCATTGCTTCCAAAGGTCATGAGAACAGAGAGAAGAGACATCAGGTGGTGGGATAATACACTAAACCAGCAAGCAACCAGCAAAATCATCACAATCATAATCCAGTTTGTCTCTGGCTAAACCCGAGCAAGAATTGGTGGGCATGTCTCTGCATTACTAATAATTTTGAGGTGAACCGTGTTTCGTATATTTTCCCCAATGCAAAAAGATGGATTTCTCTCAACTAGATTCATAAGCACTAAAAGCAGCAGTCAGAACTCTTCCCTCCTCTTGTCTAGGAATGTGAGAAGCACCCGGACACATGTCCACTGTGCATCAATGTAAAGCATGAGGGACAGGCGGTTCTGTAGGAGCAGCATGCCTGTTTTAAATTGGATGTGAATTCAGGAAGAGTGACTGTAATCGAGTGTGGGTGCAGCACCCACACGACTGAGACAGTGTGATTGTAATTAAAGGTGGGTGTAGAACTGTGAGCATAACCAGATGTGAGTGCTGTGGAGAGTGTATATAACTGAATGTGAAATTGTCTGACTGAGTATACGTTAGTGTGGGTGAGAGGGGGTGATGGTAAATGAACATGAATGCAATACTCAGAATGTGGTTGACTTGCGTATGCCTCCCAATGGATTAGTGGTGACATGGTGGCAGCGAATAGGGGTACAAAGAGTAGCTATGACAGAGCATCTGGAAATTCCTCTTTCCGTGGCTGATTGTGTGTGCAATACATGGGCCTACATAACATCATCTGAACATCCGTGTCCCAAAACTGAGGTTGCGGCAAGGTATGCCACAACCACAAATTAGCTTTGTTAAGAGCTTCCATGCAGACTCTACAGACTTCCCCCTTGCTACCTCTCTTCACCAAATCTACAAAGTAACCTTTCCATCGGGTGAAAGTGGGTGACTCCAGTTTCAGAGATGCTTAGATCTACCCTAGGTTTTAGTCTTCTCTTGACAGAAGGTATGTAAAGTGCTGAATCATATCCCCAAAATAGGTTCAATAATTGGATTACTTCAGTAAACCCAAATGGGTTTAAAGCAGCCCTGAAACTAGAGTTGTGTTCCTCCATTGCTGCTACCTCCCACCAATCTTGCTTCTAGCTTACATCAAGTCGAGCAGATCTTTGTCACTGCAATTTGCCACCAATCTTTCTCTCTTATTAACAAAGCACTAGAAATCACAAAGGTCTAAACAGGGTAATCCCTTGACCTAGGTTTATTGTCTAAAATTCATCTCTTTCTCTCTTTTTGTCTGTCCCCCTCTTCCCCATATGTGTGTGTATTTGTGTACAGTACTTTAAAAATTGGAAGGAGGTTTCAACTACACACCACAAATCTGACAGTATTCCCTTGAAATTACTCTTTCAGTAATTTCAGTCTTTCCAAAGTACTGTCTATTTTTGCAGTCATTTTGACTCTTATTTGTTAGACTGTACAATCTCACACACGTTAAAAAAGCAAATGTTCCAGCTTGTCTCTCCTTTTGTTATAGACAAGTGTCTTTAAATGGTACATTATGCTTGCACTTAAACTGTATTCTGAAACCTCAGTCACTATTGATTTAATTTAAATTAACTGGTTAAAAAAGAAGCTGACAGATTTCCCTTTTTCTGCTAGTCACCTAAGGCCACTGAATTACAAAAACATTTGGTTCAGTTTTTCATTGAAATAAAGTCTTGGTGTTATACGATTTTTAGTGTTATCCGATGCATGTTAAAATCCTATGGGATCCATAGAGATACATTGTAACCACACAGGCTTTAGCGGTTGTTATCTGATGCATCTCATAGGATCTTAATGTTATCCGATGCAATTCTTCTCCCCAGATTGCTTAATGTTATGCGATTTTAGTGTTATTCGATACTAATGTTATCTGAGGTATTACTGTATATATATATATACACACACACACCTACACACACACACCCAGTATGTTTTGTGGCATGCTTGCTGATGTTGCTGCTGCTTTATAGTTTAATGGAAAAGGTTGTTGTTAATGAGTTGTTATTAATACATAAGTGACCCCCCAAAAAGAGGGTCCTCCAAAAAGATTCACTGTCAGCAGCATCAGATCTTGAAAAGGCAAGGCTGTGGTTTCCTTGGTTGGGTCAAAAAGAAGTAGCAGGCTTTTAAAATCACTGCTAAAAGCTGTATGCCAGCTTGTAGCATTTCTTCCTCCCTTTTAATTTCATAATAGTGACAGCAATATCAACATTATTAAGACAGGCCAATTCCAGTTGCTGAAGAAAAGGAATGTGTGTCTTTGGCATGCCTCCCAAGTAAATAAGCCCTTTGGTTATTCCTTATAAAATAATATTAAATCTGCATTCGTTGTAACTCACTTTTGTTGAAGGCTCATATTAACTTTTCTGTCTAGTCTACTTCTTGTTCTTGTTCTTGTTCTTCTTCTTCTTCTTCTTCCTCAGCCATATCTGAATCCAATTATAGGTGATCCTCATGGTGATCAGCTGTTAAGACTGTCCTGAGAATATAATGTAGTTGCTTTTCATCTGCTTTCTGCATTGTAGCATGATACTCATACCACTGATCCAGTTCCACAAGTCCCTTTCTAGTCCTGAGCCCTTTTGGCACACAAAGTCCTCCTCAGCCCCAGGCCAGTATTGATGAAGCTGCTGCCCTCCATCAAGGTGGATTCAAGTGGGATTTAATCCACCTGGGGAACATCACCCTTCCCTGTGGACTTTGGCACCCAAAGCCATTAGTCCTCAGGGTGGTCAAGTTAGTTAACCACCACCTGACAGTTGGCGTTGAGTCACTGCCAGTATCATCTACTCTATTACCATAGCTTGCTTGTGGAGTTAGGTTGGGAAATTATTGCTAGTCTTCCCTCCTAAAAGCAGGCAGGGTTGCCATGGTTTTCAACCAGCAGCATTTAATAGCATTTTGAAACTTTAGCATATGATCATAATTCTCTTCAGGCATCTGGGTCTATAGATAGTCAACTCTCCTTTCAGAATGAACTGGAACATATACTGGTTAGTTCACATCCGTGGGCAAGAACTAACTTGCATGTTGTTGTTGTTGGCCTCTTAGGAGCCCATGTATGCCACATGCATGTACAGAGCTAATATTTTATCTCCTTCCCATGAAAAGTTTCATTTCTTAAATGTTTGTCCACCAGTGAAAGATACAAGAAAAGTTCAGGATATTTCCCTTCCTTCTTCTTGGCCAGCAGACAGGCTAAGTGGTCGCTATTTATTGCCAATGTAAGCAGCAGCGCCCTGTGTCTTTTCAGGGGGAAATCTCAATTAATTCCTTTCTTTCAGGTGGCAAGAATTGGCAAAAGGAGGCAAGGAGGTCACATGAAGCATCTTGACTCTCAACCTTAGAGGCTATATATTTAAAAGACACTTCCACATCTGGAGAAGAAAAGCAAAAGGAAAGCACCAGACATCTGGAAGGACTGGTTTTGGATCAGCTCCAGTAACAGAACTGAACAGCAGTCAGACGCATACTTTCCCGAGAGTAAATCTCATTAATTTCATTGGGACATAACGGCTAATTGGGTGTACAAACAGGATCTGGCTGTCAATCTCATGAGCTGTGGTTTCAAGTCAATGGCAAGCTTGACTGTGGGATTGCCTGAGGTCTGTATGAAGTATGTTTAGAAAAATATAATGCTAAATGAAGCTGTGAGCCTAGTTGTGGTCAATGTGATGAGAGGTTTATATTTCCCAAGTATGAAAGGCCTTCTATAAAGTGAAAAGGATATCTCAAGGTTTTGCTATCTGGTAGGTTCCAAATGTTTATTTGAGGGCTTTAAATAGCCCCAAGGAAATTTTCCTTCCTTCTTAGTGGTAATGTAAAATAATATGTAATAGTGTAACTTTCCCCTGAAAGTTTTAATTTTTGATAAACCAGGAGCAAAGGTTGTACATTTATTTCTTCTTGTTTTGTTTGAATTGTGGTGAGGAGGTACCTTTTTCAACATTTAAATTATTTATTTAAGCCATTGTTAGCCCCTTTGAAGTGCTTGAGGCAGCTTATGAAGCCACTTAAAATAGTAATAACTTAATCAAGCCAATTTTTTTTAAAAAAATAACTCAGACTCAAATTGTTCCTCACCCAATAGCCATGAAACTTAACTTTCTCTCCCAAGTGCCTGGGAAATCAAACAGGCTTTATACTTTCCCCAAAACTTATCAATGAAGTGAGCTGACCAATCTCTTGATTTCCAGAAGTTGATTCCAAACCCATGGAGATGTTACTAGGAGAACCCTACCCTTTCCTGATGTACTAAGCTGCTCACAGGTAACACCGTGCCTGAGGCACCTTCTAGAACAACTCTCTAGAAATCAGAAAACAAAAATAATAAAATAAAATAAAAACCCTGCAGCACTTCAAAGACTAACTGCTATATTTCTACTGTGAACTTTTGTGGATCAAGTCCACTTCTTCAGACAAAGGAGTAAAATTTCCAGGTATGGTTTATATACAGCAGATGCAGAGGTAAAAAGGTTACAAAGTAAAGGGGTAAAGAGTAATCAAGCAGAATGACAGATAAGCATGCATATTAATACAGCTTCCTACAGCTAGCAGTAACAAATGATCCATAGTTTGTTATTTGGATTATTTTTGAATGTCCCCTTTTCAATCTTAAAAGTGTGAAGTTGTCAAGCAGAGCATATACTAATGAGTTTAACCTCCTACTTGTTTAGGAGGTTAAACTCTGACTTGTTTTCTCTAGAAAAAGTCAACTTCACCTGTTTTGTTGAGTGTGATACAACTGGGGGAGTTTAGCTCATGGCTGAAGACAAAGGTGGCAGGAGCACAACTACTGGTCTTTTCACATCATGGGACATGTATTTTGTCTAGGACTTCCTGTTGTAGTGTCAGACTGGGTGATAAGAAGCCTGACTTTTCTGAATTTGCTTCAGGATTTGATGTACTCACGTGCCCATATTTCAAGGATCTGGGCTGGGTCCAGGTGATGGAGGCAACACATGTATTGCAGTGATCCTGCTCTCCCTTGTGTGATCAAAAAAGACACCCAAAGGCACAACTGTGATGTCCCTTTACACTAAATTCATTATTTTTCAGCGTATGCAGTTTCAGGAATTTATGTGGCATGATGATTCTAGATATTTATACTGACATTTGCTTGCATCGTTCTTTCTGCAGTGCTGGGCTAACTTCACAGCTCATGACCCTGTCCTGCTGCAAGAAGCTCAGCAGCTTCTGTGAGCGGTTCCTGATGGAAGGCGACAGGGCTAGTGTCCTAAATGTGCTCAGAGCTGAACTCAGAAAGTCAGTTGCCATTGGTTTCTAGCTGTGCCAGTCTGGTTTGGTCTATGCAAATCCAACCTCACTTGGTTAAGTATTCCTGGATAATACCAATCCAGACTGCAAGGTTTCCAGAACGTCTCTCTCCCTCTTTCTCTGCTATTACTAATGTTCTCTATGTATTGTGTGTGTGTGAAGCATCAGTCTCTTTCATTTGCAGCCTGAAGAACTGTGACAGGGACACTTGCATCATGTGATCAACTGCTGGTGTCATCCAGGTCTCAGAGAAATAAACTAAGTTCCATTTAATGATTTCCAGGAACGGTTGAAAACAGAGAGCAGAAGAAACTGAAATATTCAAATAACAACAAAATACTGGTGGCCAGGATGTTAAACAATATTAGTAGTCCATATTTCATGGGGAAGGGGCTTCGTTCTTTATCTATCCAGAATATGTTGGTTGTGAGAGCAAGACCTATTCAGCAAGAAAATGTTAGGGTAGGGGTTCTCAACATTTTTCAGCTGCAGACAGGACCACACCCCCTCAGACAGCTGAGCAGGCCAGACTGGTGCTGTAAAAGGTGTCTGCGGCTGTTGTAAATGTGTTTACGATGGCCATAGACTCATTTACGGCTGTCATAAATGCATTTATGAGTTTGCAGCCAATTCCGGTGGCAGTTGCATGGCTGGCTGGAGTGAGGTGCTGGATTATTTGGTGCCATGGGCCAAATCTGGCCTGTAGGCCATAGGTTGCAAACCCCAGTGTTAGGGAATCCTAGAATTGTGGCAGGGATTATCAGAATGAGCCTGGCCTGAGGACAACATCCTACCATGGAGACAGCAAGAAGATCTTTCTGCCTCCCTACCTTCGTAAGTGCAAGTAAATCACAAACTAAAACCTGCTTGTTGTTTCTAATGAAAGCGAGGACCCAAGACTAAACCACAGTGTGATGGGACTTCTTGTTACAAATTGTGAAAAACATCTGTCGTACTTATTAAGTTTTGGCCTGTGAATTCACCATCGCTCCTGATCACCCTGCAAAAACTGCCAGTTCAGTCCTCTTTTGGAAGAATAAGATTTTAACAGTTCCTCTGCTGAGCCCCATGCAGTTAACTAGATATCATTTGTTCATCCCAAGACATTCAAAGTGATAGAAAGGCAGAGCCCTGGGAAATGTACTGTTTTGGATTACAGTTCCCCTATCCTCCTAGTCAGGATAACCATGCAGCAATTCTGAAAGCAGGCCTGCAAAAAGAAAATTTCCCAACCTTTGCAGGGACTAAATAAGCATATTTTAAAAAGCTGATGAAGAACTACAGAGGACCTAAACCTGTGTGGTCTGTTTTATGATGAAAATATCTTCAGGTTGAGAGCTGGTGGTGGAGGGGTGGGAGAGAAATGACTGAAGTCAATTTTACCCTTAGCAATTGTGCCATATTTGAATTCTAATTCTGCCTGTACTGTAATAACTGCCTTACTGACACTGGTTTCCTTTTTCTTTAAGTGTCAACCTGGCTGCATCTGTTTATTTGAAACATAAATGAAAGGGAAAGGATGTTGTTAAAATAATAAACCTTTAGATATGCCTGTTAACCAGAAGCCCACTGTTAGCTGTTAAAGTAGACTACACTGTTACAACTTCTGATCCTTCTGCTGTTATTATCTGTAGGGAAACTTAAATATTTCATTGGGACTAAGATCAGTCCATAAATTCATTTAGTGCTGTGCCCCATCAAAGACAGACTCCTTTCCTGTTGTCCTGCAGCAATGCAATCCAGCAGATTCCTCATATGATTCTTATAGTCCAATATCCCACAGATGTCAGATAGCTGAGGCCCAGTTTTATTTTCTAAATCAGGGATTCTCAACCTGTGGCCTGTGGGCCGGGTGTGGCCCATGGTGCCATTTCATGTGTCCCCCCCCCCCCATCGCCTTCACCAAACCATGAAGTACAGTACCATGTAGTGGAGGAAGGGCAAAATGGCTGTCCGGCCCCCGAAGCTGTCTGAGGGAGTGTGACCCAGCCCCCAGCTTAAAAAGGTTGAGAAATCCTGTTCTAAATCAACATGTTCACTGTTACACCACAAAGACTTCCCACAATCTCACGGATATCTGGCTAGTCAGTGCTAAAAGTGGCTTCTAGAATGGATGTGTTATGGTCTCAACCAAAGCAGAAAATGTATTTAGGGTTATTGTTAAGTGTTAGAAGCTGGGAAAATAATACAGTATGTCATTATTCATGTTTAATGTTTAGAACTGAAAACATTTAATTATTGGACTGTCGCTACAAACCTGTCAGTTAAATAATACTTAGGAAAAACAAGTTGGATTTATACGGTCACTTCACCACTAGAAATGTGGTTTTCTTATTATTTCAAAATTATTTTCAGTTAAGTTGTACTTTTCCCTGAGATGGCCTACAAATCCCATACTGCAGTTGTTAGCTGGGGATAATGGGATTTAGACATTTGAAAACCAGGAAGGTGGAGAAAACTGTTTGCCCTAAAACCATTTTAGGAAAGAGAAAACTACTAATATGCTACACCATTTCTAGTTACACTTCTTTAGCATTACAGTCTAAGAAGCATTGATTGAAAGTATCATCTTGATTAAAGCCTTCTCTGTCCCTCCAGTCTTCCTCTCCCATAAGGCCATTAAGATGACAGAAACCAGTTTTGTTTGTATCCACTAACAGTTTGACATGACATTTACACATCTAGGCTGGGGGAAAAAAGCTTTCATTAGTCTTTTAGGGATAAATTTTGAAGAATGCTGTAAGAAATTTGCATTTTAAACCAAACCAAATGCCTGCATGGTAAAATGAGATTAAGAAGATTCACATGGTTTTTTCCCCAAGTGCAGACACTTGCAAAGGGATAGCACTTCTGTTGCCACAAGAACAAAGCCCATTGGCTCTTTTAAAGACTAGCAAAACAAGATTATTAAACTATAAACTTGGAAGTTAGTTTCACTGTGTGGTATGAAGAGGCCTTTAGTTTGTTATGGAAGCTACTACATTGCGTATCAGGCCACTAAAGCTGTTTGCTACTCCTGTTAGATGTTGTAGATTCACATCAGTTCAATACAAAGTGAGTGAATACAAGAAAAGAAATGGAAGCAAATCTTATGTCTAGAGGGAGACAGGAAAAAATACAAGGTTGGTGCCCATGGAGGAGCAGCAGAAGAAAAGCCAACCTACGTTTACAAGGAAATACACATTTCAAATATCACTGTGAATTAGTATGGGATTTGTTTAGACTTTTGTAACTGTTATTATGATATTCTAGACCAGGGCCCAGCAAACATGGCTCTCCAGATGTTTTTGGACTTCAGTTCCCAGAAGCCCTGATCAGCAGGTATACTGACTTGGGCTTTTGGTAACTGAAGTCCAAAAACACCTGGAGAGCCAAGTTTGCTGACCCCTCTTCTAGATCAAGGCTAAGAGAGGAATTATATGTAACAGGGGTCGGCAACCTACAGCCCATGGGCTGAATCCGGTTTGTGGTGACAAATAATCAGGGCCCTGCCCTCGCTCCCACTGCCGCTGCCATGTTTACGGCTGTTGTAAGTGCATTTATGACAGCCATGGATGTGTTTATGGCAGCGTTTACGGTGGGGGGCCACCACTCTGGCCCCTTCAACTGCCTGAGGGACTGTGTCTGGCCCTCAACTTAAAAAGGTTGCCGACCCCTGATATATAACAACAACAAAGGATTTGCCACCCAGGAGGTCAAACCTATGCTGGCTTCTTTTTGTATAACATGTGGTGAAATCTATGGAACAGGCACTTGATTCAGGGTGTCTGTTCCAACCAGTAGCTCAATGATTTTCCTGTATTTGAGTTCCCTCCCTAACATTTCGTTTTGATGATTTTGGTATGTTTCATACATTGCACAATCCCAGTGTGTCACTGAATATTTATGTTCAGCCTTCCAAATGCAGATGCTTTCTTTTCCAAATGAATTTAAATGATAAATATGTGGGTCCCACCCCAACATTAACACCTCACATTAGCACAGTTTACTCATTCTTATGTAAAACAACACAACATGAGAGATCATATTAAAAGGCACAAATATTAAGAATCTTTTTGGTGGTGTCAGCCTCTAAAGGTAATAAGTGTAATGTTAATACAGTAATAACTCTAACGTTTACCTCAGATAACGCTAAAATCGCATAACGTTAAGTAATCTGGGGAGGAGAATTGGATTGAATAACGTTAAGGTCCTATGGGATGGATCGGATAACAACCGCTAAAGCCTGTGCGGTTACAATGTATCTCTATGGAGCTTTAACGTTATCCAATCCGTCCCATAGGATTTTAACATGCATCGGATAACACTAAAAATCGGATAACACCAAGACTTGCGGAACCAAGTCTTAGCGTTATCCGAGGTATTACTGTATTTTAATTCCAAGCTCAGAGTGTTACTATTATGGACTGCAAAATTTAGATAAGCTTCCAAGGAGTGGCAGATTTCACCAGAAGACTGATAGAAATGACTCAACTGAACAAATAATAGTTTTTCCTCATGTAAAGGTAAAGGTCACCCCTGCTCGAAAGCCAGTCGTATCCGATGCTAAGGTTCAGTGCTCATCTCTGTTTATAGCCGGAGAGCCAGTGCTGTCTGCATTTGCAAACGTTTCCATGAAGATGTGGCAGGCATGCGTGGTTCAAGTGATTAAAACGCTGACTGGGAGGTGGATGGCCAGCAGTTCAAAACCTGAGTACTGCATGACAGAATGAGCTCCTGTCTCTGTCCCAGCTCCTGCCAACCTAGCAGTACGAAAGCAAGAAATTACAAGTAGATAAATAGGTACCACTTCAGTGGGAAGGTAAATGGCGTTTCCTCAGGAGGCAGCTTCAAAAGACATATCTCAGCATTTGGGTGTATAAATATAAATACTTCTAGCTATTTAAACCCCAGCCATTGCAAACCATTAGCATATAAAATAATTTGCCAATCTCTTAACATTCTGATTAGTTACAGTTTTGTACTTAACAGGCAAACTGTTATTTAAAAATGCCTTAACTTAGGTTTGAAATACATTTTTCCTGCTTTTCCTGAAAGAGTATGTTAAGAAGTTAAAGAGACATCTGAAGTTAGAAGATTCCGGTGTTATCCACTTCTTAAAGGACTTTATGAGCAGGAAGGAAGGTTAGAACAGCTTTTCATTTCCTATAAGAATGTCTGAGAAGAGAACAATAATAGACTGCTCTTCATGAAAGAAATGCTGAAATTATCAGCAAGGAGAGAAAACAGGAAGCAAGATCAGAGATATAAATAATAATTTTCCTATTACAAATTAGTTCTTCCTTTATTGTTATTATTGTCATACATTTGGGTGGATTTCTCCCTCCTCAATACAGTTGGTTTCTAATGCTAAGGAAAACTGTTTGTTTCATGCCTGTATTGTGTTCTGACAAATTTTTTTAATTATTTATTTATTTGAATTTATATTCCACCCTACTCGCACAGGCGACTCAGGGTGGATTACAAATAAGCAGAGCCCATTAACTAATGGAGGGCATTCTGAACCAACAAGCATCCCTAAGGTTAATTTGAATTGAGAAAGGTTTGTATCTTTTTTTAGAAGAGAAACAGGACAGATGAAAGAGAAAATGTGATTTCAGCATCCCAGGACAAGTTAGCACCAATGTCCAAGTGGGTTTGTCTCTGAAATAAGGATAATTTGGTAGACATTAAAAGCATCAGTGGATGCCCGAGGTTAATGGTTAATGTGTTTTCTTAAAAAAAAACCACACACAACAACCCAACCAGCATATTTTGCTTAAAAATCAGTCAGAATAACAGACAGACTTTGGAAGTCTGGCAAAATCTTTCTCTGAGGGGAAATGTATTCAATCAGAAACATGTTTTCATGTGTGTGTGAGAGCGAGATCACATACATTAAGTGGGGGAGTTCGTTAGAAAATGAGAGACTAATACGAACAATATGAAGCTGCCCTGTAAACATTCAGATCTTATACTGAAGCTATTTCAGAAGCCCCACTCATCCAGAATTATTAACTTGGACAGACAGTGGCTCTCCAGCAAAGATTTTGTGAAGCTTTTGCTACCTGGGAGTAAATGAAAAGTCTTGGATAGTCTTTGCTCCAGGCCATGGTTTGTTAAAACAGAGTATTTGGACCCAAGTGATAGCACAGAATTGAGAAGTATTAATAGAAGACCAATGCCTAAAGGCCTTGGGTGCCGAAATCCACAGGGAAGGATGATGGATCCCCAGTGGATTAAATCACACTTGAAGCCAGCTTGATGGAGCACAGCAGCTTCTTCAATACTGGCCTGGGGCTGGGGAGGACTTTGTGTGCCAAAAGGGCTCAGGACCAGAAAGTGACTCAAAGGACTGGATCAGTGGTATGAGGGTCATGCTGTGATGTGGAAGGCTGAATTTTCTGAATTTGCTTCAGGATTTGATGTGGTCATGTGCCATATTTCAAGGATCCTGGCAGTGCTGGATTAAGCCAGCATGAGGCCTGTACCAAATCATGCCAAGATGAAAGGCCATTGCATTATATTGTTCTCAGGACAATCTTCATGGCTGATTGCTATGGGGAATAACCGATATTAGGATTTGGATATGGCGGCAGCAGCAGCAGCAGCAGCAGCAGCAGCAGCAGCAGCAGCAGCAGCAGCAGCAGCAGCAGCAGCAGAAGCAGAAGCAGCAGCAGAAGAAGAAGAAGAAGAAGAAGAAGAAGAAGAAGAAGAAGAAGAAGAAGAAGAAGTGTCATTGTTGGATTATTATCTGATACAATTTTGGGCTGGCAATTATGTCATCCAACTGCAGGGAGAAGGGACCAATTAAGATGGTCTGCTCTCAAAATGCTCTTGGACCTCAAAGTGTTCTTGGACCATGACGACCACGTGGAATACTATGGTGGTCAGGAAAGCTAACACAATCACACTTAAATGCCCTCTCCGATGCAAAACTCACACATTTCTACAGTTCATGGATGAGCTGTGAGTGAGGAAGCAGCATAGGAGAAGGCTAGAGTGCAAATCAAAGAAAGTTCCCTCAGATGGTAATTTGGCCATAGTAATAAATATGTCCAGAAAGTAGTTAACGCCTTTAAGGTCTCCCAAAAGAAATTATTTCAACAAACAGGTTAATGAAGCTGAAAATTGGCAGGTAGAACTTTATAGAGTTCTCAGGGACCTCTTTTCCTCTGCCTAAGGAGATCTAGGACTTCAATCTGATTGTCAACACTTGTGCGAAATTTGCAGTTCATTTTAGATTTAAGATTGAAGCTATCCAAAGGGATTTTTGACACCTCTGCTGGAACAATAAAGTGAGAAGAGATGACCAATGTGCCATCTTGTCTGATTGTGTTGTATCAATGTCAACTGCGACACCTACTGACATGGACAATGTGATTGCACAATGCAAGTCAATAATGTCCTCACTTGATCTTATTACTTCTTGGCTTGTAAAAGTGGCCAAGGAGGTGATAGTGGAATGGGCCATCCTGATTATCAATACGTCTCTATAAGAAAAAAAAATAATCTGGCTGAATTCAAGGTTTTGGTTCTAAACTATCAACCTCTTTAGGACCTCAGTACCTGCTGGAGCATCTTTCTCAGATGAACCTGGCCTGAACAACCAAATCCTCTCCAGCCTTTGGACAGTGGCTGCCCACTCTGAAGGAGGCTAGAAAGGTCTCTGCTAGGAGTATGGCCTTCTTTGTGGTGGCACCATTGTTATGGAACGCCTCTCCACCTTATGTCCAACAGGCTCCCTCCCTCCCTCTGCTTAGCTCTGGATATGCAGAACTTTTAAAGGAGCCATTTGTTAACACGTTGTGATTAAACTGGCTGTGGATGTTTACAGAGTGGGTCAGATTTTCTATACTGTATTCTGATTTAGGAATAACGAGACATCATGAAGGTTCACATTGATACAGACAGACAGGTGGGCACAGATACAAATACAGTAAAACCTCGGATAACACTAAAACCTGGTTCCACAAGTCTTGGTGTTATATGATTTTTAGTGTTATCTGATGCATGTTAAAATCCTATGGGATCCATAGAGATACATTGTAACCACACAGGCTTTAGCGGTTGTTATCCGATGCATCCCATAGGATCTTAATGTTATCCGATGCAATTCTTCCCCCCAGATTGCTTAATGTTATGCGATTTTAGTGTTATTCGATACTAATGTTATCTGAGGTATTACTGTACATTCCTTCTCCTGAGCAACCATCACTGAGATAGCTTCCTACCTGTTACAACTAAGGCCATATTAACAACCATCTCACAAGACTAGCAACAATTTGTCCCCCCACTCCTCCATGAAGCCTTTCTGATGATTTAGGCTATGGGGGTGGGGTGGGGGATGGTTGGGGTTCTTCCACCTTCTACCCTTAGGGTTATAGTTTGTGCTTCATGCCTACACGGGCACCAATTATTTTCTGCCTCACCATGTGCTTCTGAGAATGAGGATATGTTAAAGCCCATGGCATGTTCAGATGCCACCCTCAGTGCATCTTAAAAACAGCCCCCAACGTAGCTATTTGTTTAATGAGATAGACCATCCAGTAGGGAACAGCTATAAAATCAAATCAAACTACCGATCTGTGGATAAGCCAAATCAATATTTCTTTCCTCCATGTCACAAAACCAATGCAGAACCAACTTGGTTAAAATGTGTGTCCTGGGATGCTGGAACATCTGGAACTTCTTATATATTCATGAGGACTGTGGTTTAGATTTAAAAAGCTGTTCCAACAAGTGTGCTGAGACACAGAAGACCTACTGTATATCTAGCTATCTATTTAAAAGCATCATTGTTAACATGGGCTTTTGAATAGCTGCCAACATTTTGCCAGCTGGGGACACAGTGTGCATTGTTGGCACATGTTACAAAAACTCTCTTCCTCCGGCTGGTCCAAAGGTTAGCTCTTGGTATAATTCCTTTTATTAATATGTAATTTGATAAACATTGAACACATGGGCTTTCTTAGATTCCTAAAAGTGTTTTTCTCTCTCCATAGGCTATTCTTACATGAGATGTCTTATAGAGCTTAACATGTGGCCAATGTGGGATTGATCCATAACATGTCTGACAATAGTTTCTAAAATGTTTCTGTTCAAATTACTTTTTCAGACAGTAGTCTCTCTAAGAAATCCATGTACAGTTAGGGTGTTTACACATTTAAATAGCAGAGGATGTCTATCCCCAAATAAAGGACAAAAGATGTGGCAAATCTGCATGAAATTCACACATGTTAATGTTTTCATATGATGTAAATTATTGAAATAAATACTAAATCAAATAGAAATACAGCACATCTCATCGTAAGTGGGAAATGCTGTGGCCTGCTAACTCTGTGTGCTGAGTCTACTCTCCTGAAATTAACTGTTGGATGATCTAGGGACCTTGCTTTCTTTCCCTTACTGATAAAGTAATCCTGGCTTGTTGGAGGGCCTTCATCTGTCATACATGGACACATTCCTTCCATATATCCAGCTGTTAAATTTGAATGAGATTTTAAACTGCTAATGAAAGGGCAAGGCAGTCAAGTAGTGCATCCAGACCTTTGTAAAGGCGGAGAGGGTCTTCCCGGTTTTCTCATCCTACTGCTACACTTTGTGTCCTGTAAACCAAGCAAAAAAAAAAAAAAGGAAGGCACTGGGGCTACAAGGGGCTTTATTTTCGAGGTGATGGCAGAGGGCACAGTCACATCGGTTGTGGTACAAATAATAGAAACATAGGGCAGCCCAGACACTGATGGTTTCAATCTGGTATGAGAGTTCATGGGTTGCAGCCCACTTCACCAGAAAAATCATTTGTAGGTAATGAAATGTGCCTGGGATGCTCATACCTGATAGAACATGTTAGCCTCTGAGAAGCCACAAGATCCTGCGGTTATATGATGATGTATGTCTAAATTGCAAGGGAAAAAGAACTGGGATGTGTGTTTGTATGTCTTGAAACTTTCTTGTAAAAAACATCTTTGTAAGAAAAAGGACCAAGAGGACAAAGACAAACTTTAATAGCAGCATGTTATTTTTCTGCAGAGGTTGAAGGAAAATCTATTTCCCAGTTAGCCTGATATAGGCTTGTTTTGTTTTTGAGCCTAATATCTTCGCGACTAAACATGTTTTGTCGTACTTCAGAATGTTGTTGTTTGCTGTTGCTGTTCAGTTGCACAGTCGAATCTGACCCTTTGCGATCCCATGGACCATTGCATGCCAGGCTCCTCTGTCATCCTCTGTAGCCCAGCCAGACCACCTCCTTCTCCTTTTGCCTTTGATCTATTCTAACATCAGGGCCTTCTCTAGTGAGTCCTCTCTTCTTATCTGGTGGCCAAAGTACTTGAGCTTCAGTTTCAGTATTTGTCCTTCCAAGGAGCAGTCAGGGTTGATTTCCTTCAGGATTGACTCATTTGATCTCCTTACAGTCCAGGGGACTCTCAAGAGTCTCCTCCAGCACCACAGTTGAAAGGCATCTATTCTTCTGCACTCAGCCTTCCTTATGGTCCAGTTCTCACAGCCATACATTACTACTGGGAAGACCATTGCTTTAACTATGCGGACTTTTGTTGGCATGTCTTTACTTTTTATTATGCTCCCTAGGTTTCTCATAGCTTGCTTCCCAAGAAGCAAATGTCTTTTTATTTCAGAAGGCTGTACATCAGAAAATAAGAAAACTGATTTTAAAACAAAAAGCTGTACAACAAGTTTAACAAAATGTACAGTGGGTCAAAAAAAATTGTATGCACATGGCCCCTATATGCAATGACGCCTCTAGCGTAATGCTTTGCACTCTCAGGATCCACTATCCTTACCCATTGTGAGGATATTGTGCATTGTGCTAGTCATGTTCACAAGTGACACTTTCAGTAAAGAAGATGCAATATCCAAAATTTTTCAAATTTATTATAGAAACAAGGAAAGAACAAGAGAAGCTAAATCGACGTCCTGATTAAGTCATCATTTGAGAAATAGACAAAGTAGATGCCTGTTTCTTCCCTGGCAGTTTCTGTTAAACAAATGATGTGGGGAGAATCAATTCCAGATTTCCAATGTCAGTTTCCTGCAGTCTATAAACATGTTTGCCCAAAACTTTTGAAAATTTGGGACGGTTATAAATGACATCAGGGTTACTCTCCTTAGAATGCATTTCCTAAGTAATTCCTGTTTGCTTGAATGGATCTTCTTAATACAAGGAGAACAGCTGGAAATTGGAATCTAAATCCATAAGTCTATGTGGGAAGGATGTCTTATGAAAAAAGCCTCTCTTTTGAGATTTTTTTAAAAAACCCCACATCTGCTTCCTATCCAAGCATGAGAACTGTAGACTTTCTGCTAACTTTGGCATTTCCGTTTCCTTTCCTGATTTTCCATCAGAAGTAAAGGAACATTTCAGAATCACAGGGCAGATCTGGTTTGAGTTTGTGTGTGCAAAATGGGTAACTTTCCATTTGTTTTGTATCTTATCTGAACGTGTAGCTTTCACCGACAGAGCATGGGTGAAGCCTTTGTGGTGAGGTGGATGAATAGTGGGGAAACCAGGCTGGGAACACAATCCAGCCCTCTGTTACCTCTGAAAGTTCATGTCTGATGGAAAAGACTGATGGAAGATGGTGTAAATTTGTGTATAATCCTTAATTTGCTAAGCATGCATTTAATCCTCAATCATGTAAAACTGTTTTAATCATTTTAGAGCATTTATATCATGTTCAATTTTTTTTTAATTTTTATTAGGTATGTAAGACATTACAATCAAAACAAATACATAAGACAAAAAAAATAAAATTACATAACTCTAAATTGTATAAAGAGAAAATTCAACAAAGAAGATAATATTTCACATAGTTAACAATACTACATTAGTATCATTCAAATGTTATTACCTCGTTATAAGCCAATATTTGATCTTTAAGCTGCAAACCATATCTCCGCCTATCACCTCATCACCACTATATGTTATTCTCTATCTCTCCTGTACTTTTTTATCTTTGAAAACACCCTTGTGCTATGTACATTGTCCGGGGATTTATGTTTCCTTATATTTTCCAAAAGTCATTTTGCTCAAAAGCAGGGGGTATGCCTTTATTCTTAACCATTGTATGTTCAATGAAAGGTTTCCAAGTCCTCCAGAAATTGCTACTGGATACTTTACCCTTTTTAAAATTTATCTCCCAGGTGAGCTTTTCATTAAGTGCCAAATCCCACATTTCCTTATACCAATCCCTTCTTTGTAAATTTTCATTATTCTTCCAGTTTCTTGCTATACATTGTCTGGCCGCCGATAACATTATCGCCATCAATTCTTTATTATCCTCACTCATTTTATATTTATCCATCTCAGTTAACAAAACTGTATTTAACCCCAGTTCAGCCCGCTGACCCAGTATATTCTTAATTTCATTCTCAATTTTTCCCCAAAAATCCTTCAGAGCTTTGCAAGACCACCACATATGCTCATATGTACCTCTGGCTTTTCTGCATCTCCAACATTTATCACTCACATCTTTATGCATTAAATGTAGTCTTACTGGGGTTCTATACCATCTCCAAATTAATTTATAATTATGTTCTTTCACTCTTACTGACATGGATCTCACAATGCGTCTTCTCCACATTTCCCCCCATGTTTTCTCATTAATTGATGTATTCAGTTCCTGTTCCCAGCTATCTTTCAATACTTGTTGAGCCTTCCCCCCTTTATTTAACATCTTATATATTTGACTAACTATCCCTTTTAATCCTATGTCTCCTTTTCTTAATTTGACCAGCAATGTTTCAAATTCTGTAAGCTCCCTGGCTACTCCCATTTCCAAAAGAAATTTCTTGTTCCAATTGTTCATCTAGAGGACTTTGAACCAATCTAGCTCCAGTTGTCGATATAGCTCCTTTCTCCTCTCTAAATCCCTACAAATTTTGATCCAATCTTTCAACAGAGAGACCCCCTTTTCTAATAAGATATCCTTAATCCTCCCGTCTATTTTCATCGGAAAATTGTTAAAGTCTTCTAATTCTGTCACCATTGAGATCCCTGGGATAAGGTCCTTTCTTGCTTTGTTCCATTCCTCAATTGTTGCTTTTATCATTTTACCCTGAATTCTCATTTTTTTGTCCTTGTCCCCACATAAAAAGAATGCCTTCCCTTTCCTAGAAAACTCTTTTGATTCTAATTTTCCCCATATTGGCTCTTCTCTAATTAATAATTTAATAACATTTCGTACTTGAAAGGCTCTATAATACTTGCTAATATTCGGAATACCCAATCCCCCTTCTTTTTGCGATATATACCACAGAATCTTAGGTATCCTAGCTTTTCTTTTCCCATTACAAAATCTATTTATAACGTTTTGATATTTTTCCAGTTCTTTTTCTGTATGTTTTATTGGCAGGGCATCAAATAAGAAATTCAATTTAGGTAACAACATCATTTTACACATTGCAACCCTGCCAAACCACGATAAATTCAACTTGTTGTACTGTAGTATTTTTTTTATCTATCTCTTTCATTTGTTTTCCATAATTCAATTCCTTAAGTTCCCCAGTTTTCCTAGCAAGTATTACCCCTAAATATCTTAATTTATTCGGAATTTGAATATTGAATTTTCGCCTTATTTCTTCTTCATCCTTCTTGTTCCCATTAACTAAAATCAACTCGGATTTATCCCAGTTCACCCTTAAACCTGTCATTTCCTCAAAAGTTTCCAGATGTTTATTAATCTTTGATATTGCTTGTGTTGGTTGTTTAATTGTAATTAGTGTATCATCGGCATATAGACTTATTTTATTCCCTTCTATTCCAGTTATTTCTTTATCTTGCCGAATTAAGTTCGCCAATAGTTCCATAGCCAATACAAATAATGTGGGCGACAAAGGGCACCCCTGCCGAGTTCCAGCCTCCAATTTTATTTCTCCTGTATAACTATCATTGAATTTCACTATCGTTGTCCCCTTTTTATATAAATTCTTAATCACTTTTTGGAATTTGTCTCCAAATCCGTATAGTTTGATTACCTCATGTATTGTTGCCCATTGCAAAGAATCAAATGCTTTAAAAATATCCAAGGCTAAAAAACCTGCTTTATCCTTTTGCTTTTCAGCTATATCCAATAAATCCACTGTCCTCCTTGTGAGATCTGACATATACCTGCCCTTTACAAACCCTGCTTGATCCTCTCTTATGTATTTGGCTATGAAACTATTTAGCCTAGTCACCATAATTGTAGAAATTTTTTTAGCGTCTTGGTTAATCAAGGATATCGGCCTATATGATTCTATTTTCTGTAGATCCTTACCCGGCTTAGGGATCAATGCTATAATAGATCTATTCCAAGATTCCGGTGTTGATTCTCCCTCTAAAATCCCATTAAACAATTTGTGTAATCTCAGAATAATCCAGGGTTTAAAATCCTTGTAAAATTCAGCAGGAAGCCCATCTTCTCCCGGTGCTTTGTCTAATTTTAATTTATTAATTACATCCTCAATTTCTTTTACCGATATTTGTTCCTCCATCTTATTTCTATGCTCTTCTGTTATTAATGATGTGTTATACTTTTTAAAATAATCCTCCAATTTGTTCAAATTTACCTGCTTCTTTGAGTATAGTTCTTTATAAAAAGCCTCTATTATTTCTGCTTTCTCTTTCCTTTTATTACATCTCTTCCCCTTCTCATCTACCAATACTTCTACCTGACCTTTATTCTTTTTATCCCTCGCTGCTTTTGCTAATAGCTTAGAATTTCTATTACTATACTCAAAGTATTCTCTTTTTAAAAATATCAGATCTTTTTTTACCCTTTCTATATCCTGGGCTTCGAGTTCTTTCTTTACTTTCTGTATCTGATGTAATACCCTCTGATCTTTACCCTTTATATATTCCTGATGAAGTTGTTTTAATTGTATTTCCAATTCCTGAGTTCTATTAATGCTCTGTTTCTTTTTCCAACTACTTAATTTTATTGATTCTCCTCTAAAAATCGATTTCATTGTATCCCATACCCCTCCAGAGCTGACCTCATTATTATCATTCCATATCCAATATTCATCCCATTTTTCCATAATTTGTTTTTTCATACTGTCCTCTTTGAATAATTTTGAATCAAATCTCCAAACATCTTTTCCTATCACCTTCTTCCAATTTTATATCTATACTTATCTTTGCATGATCTGATTCTCTAAACGTCCCTATTTTAATATCCTCTGTGTTTTTCAGTATCCCTTGCGTAACAAATATATAATCAATCCTTGAATACATATCATAAACTTGAGAATAATAAGTGTATTCCCTTTCCTGTCCTTTAAGCTCCCTCCATACATCTTTTATATTCATTGATTTTACCCAATCGCTTAGAATATATTTATTACTTCTTTTTTTAGTACTTGTAGTGTCAATCTCAGAGCTTAACAAGTTGAAATCCCCCCAATAATCATATTCCTCGTTCCTTCTTTGTGTAAAATTGTTCTTAATTTTTCTAAAAATTCTGCCTGATTGGTGTTCGGGGCATATATGTTTGCCAAAATTATCTCTTCATCTTCAATCCTCTCCTTAATTATTAGGTATCTCCCCTCTGGGTCAGCTATAGATTTTATTTCGCTAAAGCCCAATTTTTCCGAAATAAGGGTTGCAACACCTCTCGCTTTTGATGTCCCATAAGCCATTTCATAAGTGTCAATTCCTCTCACAAATAATTTATTAGTGTCTGCCGATTTTTGTTGGGTCTCCTGTAGAAAGATGATATCAGATTTAGATTTATTGAGCGCTATCTGCAACCTCCTCCTCTTCACGGCATTCCCTGTCCCTTTCACATTCCATGTTAACAACCTTAAGCTCTTAACCATTTATGTTTACTAATCCCTCCCCTCCTTTACATTCCTCCTCGGACGTGTTATCCCCATCCCCTACTAAAAATCTAAAAAAAAATCTAAGAAAAAATACAAATAAATGAATACAATATAATGACAAAAAAAAATTGTACCTTCTCAGTACAAAATAACTCAGTAGAATAAAATACTTGATAAAAGTTACATAGTGCTACAACTACTAAAAAGAAGAAAAAGAAAAAGAAAAACTTACCTACTCTTTCATTTTCTGTTACCCTCCCCACACCTTGTTTCAAGATGTCGCCTCTGGCTCTCAAAGAGGGGGGGGGGCTGGGGAAAAAAAAGCATTATGTTCTTCTATAGGCCCCCTCCCTCCACCATTATAATTTTATTTCCACTAATTACTTATTCAAAAAGCTCAGCACTCGGTGTTCCTGACACATCCCCTCCTCCCGCTGCTCCCTCCACCTCCCCCTCCTTATTCAAAACCGGACTCATCGTCCCAACTGCGTACAATTCAGTTCTCATTGTGATCCATTCTGGACTAGCCACCTTCATGAACCCAAGTTGGGTCAAGTACTCCAAGACATCTGTTCTTTCATCCAATATATGCCATCTTTTTTCATAGAAAAATCTCAACTGTTGTGGAAATCTCCAATTATACTTAATCTCTTTTGATGTCAAAAATTTCGTCACGGGTTTCATCCTGTATTTCCACTTTCTTTCCTCCGGCGCTATGTCATTGTAGATTTCCACATCAGTTCCCTCAATCTTTAGAACGCCAGACCCTGCTTGTTTGATGTAAGCCATCACTTTTAGCTTATCCGCCCAGTTTGCAAATTTGACCAAAACATTCCTTGCTGCTCTCCTATCACGCCTTCCCCCCACTCTATACACCGCACCAATGTCTTCTGCTACGAAATCTTTCCCCATTTTCAAAGAATTCAGCCAATCCAATACCCTATCTCTCAGCTTGTCTGGCGTTCGTTCAGCCATTTTACGTATCACAATATTCTGTTTTCTCTGCCCCTCCTCCACCATCATCATCCTTTTCTCTTGAGCAGATACTCTTGAAGCAACTAAGTGTTCTGAAATGTACATTTCATTCATGGAAATCTTTACCTGTTCCAAATCCTTTTGCATTGTGTCCGTAATCACATTAATTTTTTTTGTATTCTCTGTAACCTCCTTCTGCATGTCAGTCAGAGTCCTGGCCAAGCTCTCATGTTGTAACCTGGCCAGTTCTCTGTCTTTTTTCATTTCTTCACAATTATTCTCCACCATTTTATTCAATCTTTGCATTGCAACCTGATTATCATTTCCATTTTTGACCAATTGTTGTAAAATAGCACACATATTGTCCATTCTTCCCGGTAACTCCTCTAGGCGTTCTCCAATACCTGCTTGAGAACCCATTACTACTGTTAATGCCTCCATCTTTGGTGACGGGGTACGTCTTTCCTTATCTTTCTGATCTTTTTCTACTTTCTCTCTCCTTGTCTTTGGCTTGACTGCCTCCTCCCCTCCCTGCATAGTCTATCTATTTATTTATTTCTGCCTTTCAAAGTTATAAAATTATCAAACCCCTCAAAATAGCTCAAACCTAGATATATCTATATTCAATTATATCCAAAAGTGTAATATCCAAGTAGTTAGGTCAATAATTACATATATCAATACTTAATATCTAAAAAAATCAGAGATGCAATAGTCCAAAATCATAGCCTATAAGAATAAAATCAAAATAAACACTTATTATCTTCTACGTGTAGTCCGAAGAGCAAGGGGGGGGGGAACAGGGGGAACAGGGGGGGAGAACCAATATATAATACTGCTGAGAGTGCTACAATTTTCCTTCTTCAGAAAGGCAAGGTGTTTTCCACTTCTTTCAGAGGGGATCAAACCGTAAGCCTATAATCTCTATTCAGTCAGTCACCCAAAACCAACCAATATTAAATTTGAACAGAGTCCTTCTTCTCTTCTTTGTTTCGCCGCTGCTCTTAATCTCGTTTCACCCTCTAAGTTAAATTTCAATCAGCCCAGGTCCAGCAACAGACAACAGTTTCCTTTCTCTCCCACAAAGTCCCACAGAGTCACTGTTCAAAAAAGTTTATTAAAGATATTACGAACTGATCAACCCCTCCGTTATATCTTCACAATTATCCACTCTGTCCGCTTCGACCACCCTCCGATCTTTTTCCTTTGTGTCCTCCTCTCTTCTTAGTCCCAAGTCTTGAACAATTAAGTTTCGTTTCTCGTTTAAGTTTCGCTATTCGTCGCCATCTTTACATTCAAAGTAATCCCATTTCGCTTTCTGCATTGCTTTATAAACCAATTTAAAAGTCCATTCTTGGAAAAAAAAAAGGAGTAAATCTTGAGTTTCCGCTGATACTAAAGTCTTTTTCCTTCAGATTTATCAATTTTTTCTAGGGAAAAACCCCAACCGCCACTTCAATTGTTCAAAGTCAGTACTTCCCACCACTTCCCCCTTTCTCTCTCTCTCCAAACACTCTCCGATCTCTGCTCTTCTCTTGCCTTTTCTTTCAAAACACAGATTCGAAGGTCTACCACCGGTTTCTTTCTGCGATTCCCCGTCTGCCCTCACCAAGTTTCTCCAACTTACAATACTCGAGACAACAGGACAGACTCCGGAACCGACAAATCCACTCTCCTCTCCTCTTCTTATCGCGGCGCCCCGTCTCCACGTTGTTTTGCTCCCGCTCCACTCAAAGCAAACAGGACTCCGGCGCCGCTTCCACGATCCGCTCCTTTCCGCACGGCTCACACTCCCAGGCTCCGCTTCAGCCTCGGGGTCGGCTCAACGGGCTGCTAGCGGGATCAAAGACCTCTTTCGAGGCTCGGACCCACCGCGGCCCGGAGCGCGACCTCCTCGCGCCCGCTCGCCCAGCTAACGCCGCTTCCACCACTTTTCCGCTGTTTTTTTACCTTTCCTTGGCAAACCTGGCAGACCCCCTTCCTTTTAGCGACTCCGGTCTCGCAAGAACCTCCAAAAAATATTTATTTATTTAACTTAAATCTCATTGATACCCCATTTTATGGCGGAGGAAGGAAAAGCCGCTGCTTCCCCTACTCCATCCAAACCACGCCCCCCATATCATGTTCAATTTTAATCAAAACAATCACTGAGCAATATAATTAGAAAAAAATCATTACAAAGTTAAAGACATTACAAACAGCTAACCAATGCTTAAAATTATGTTTCAAGATCTTTCAGCAGCTATTCAAACTAGCAGAAGTTGGACAGAGCACGATCCCAAAGTTCCTGATAGACAAGACACATCTTAGGTACCTGAAGAGAGATAGAGCTGAGCAAAGCTTTCCCTGGAAGCTTTAATACTTCCTGTCCATACCCCCCACCCCATCTACTTCCTGCTCACATGCACTGATGCGAAGAGCTTGTCGGTCTCATCAATTCTTTCAGAATCTCCAGTGGAATTCTTCTTCTATCCTGTTGTATTGCAAGACTGTTCTTCCACTCTCTCATTAAAATTTATGTACAGTATACGCGTGTATCTACATTTCCTCCGAAATGTACCTTTTTATTTGTGCAGTTTTCCTCCCCTGGAATCGCAACACCTGTCGGGGGGGGGGGTTGGAAAGTGCCGCCGGCAGGAGCCTTGGCTGAAGATGCTGCCCTGGCTGCGTGGGTGGCAGCTTTCACCGCCCCAGCCGTGCAGGCGGCCATGGACATCTCCGCCCTCCACCAGACTCGCAACATCTGTCCTCAGCCCTATTTGAACTTTGTATTCTCCCCCTCTTGGCATTCTTGTTTTGTCTTTTTGTGGTCTTATATTTAATATGTAAGCCACCCTGAATCGCCATGAAGTGGCGAGTGGGCGGCTATATAAATCGAATTATAAATAAATAAATAAATAAATATTTGCATTTTCCTTTGCATTTTTTCCAGTGACTAAAGCGTATTCATACCCTCCCCCCCCCAAATGTATGCATTTTTGACACCACACATGTTTTCAATATGGACAGGGTTTTATGTGCATGCTGTGAAATAAATCACAAGACTTGTCAGGTAGGGTTTTCTAAGTCAAGATGGCTTCATTTCATTCTGGTGCAAGTGAGAGGAGCAAAACGAAAATTTCTGTATGGAATTATGAATCAAACATTCCATTTTGCACAGAATCGCAGAGATGGAAGTTTGCATCAAATCCACTATGAACTGTTAGTGCAACTGTAATTTGTTTATTTGAGATACTTTTACCAGGGATGTGCGCAGCACAAATGTTTTAGTTTCATTCATTTTTGGGCTCTTTTTGATATGCCTCATTCATTTTTGGGTTATTCAGGTATCAGTTCTTTTGTTTAACACAAAAGGGGTGGAGCTTTTGTAGTTCTATCATTCTTTCTTTCTCATTTGTGTTTCTGGCACTAGGTCAAATAAAGTTCTATGTAATCCCAAAATCTACTCCAAAGCAGCAGGAACAAGGCAACCAACAATTTATGCCAAAAGTGAGCAACAACAATAATACATGAGAAATTCTTCTTCATTTTTCGTGTCTAGGCCAAATGTTAAAACTGTGAAATGAAGCCACCTTTTGGTGAATTTAATTCTACAGTTCCTTTCCCTGTCCCTATGAGGGCAGACTGAAGGAATTAGGATTGAGACAAGTAGACTGAGGGAGTATATGATAGCACTTTTCAAATACTTGAAAGGTAGTCATAAAGAGGAGGGGCAAGGTCTGTTCTTGAGCATCCCAGAGCGCAGGACACATAATAATGGGCTGAAATGACAAGAACCCAGATTTCCTCTGAATAGCAGAAAAACTTCTTAACTGTTAGAGCAGGGCAACAATGGAACCAATTACTTTGAGAGGTGGTGAGAGTTCCAATGCTGGAAGTGTTCAAGAGAAAATTGGACAACTATCTATCAGATCTGCTTTGACAGGGCCCAGAATGGCTGTGGGTGGTCTTTTATAGCCCACCATGTCCAATGCACTCCGGGAAATTGCGTTCTGTAAAATGGGGTTTTTCTGTAAAACAGGACACATTTTCAGCAAAAAACAACAACACCTTCTGTAAAATGAGGTTTCTGTAAAATGAGGCTTCTATAAAATGGGGTTTTACTTGTACTTTGGTCAGAGAGAAAGAGAGAGAGGAGAGAAAGTATATAATTGCATCAACACTTCTTACTTTTCTAAAAACATTCAAGAAATTATTTCAAGTAAGGTAGTACTGATCGCTACAGACAATACCTGACCATGTATTAGTTACATAAACAAGCAGGGAACCAAACATTCACCACACCTTCTGTTTCTCATCATTTATCTTTGGGAGTGGTGCCTGAAGCAACACATATTCCTGCATGTCATAGATGTTGCAGGAGAATCAAATTGCCTATCTGATGACCTAACTCATCAGATGTCCCAAAACCATGAGTGAGAGCTAGTGAAGAAGATTTTTGAATTCTTAAGCAAAAACTAGGATTGTCCACTGACAAAGGACCAAAAGACCACAAAGGACCAAAATAAATGTATGAGTTATTGCTCCAGAGAGTGTCAAGTGGATGCATTTGTCATCCCAGGAACTGCAAACCACCTTTACATCTTTCCACCAATAACCTTGTTACACAAGGTAATTGTAACACTTTGTCAAGAGAGGTCAGATATAATTTTTATAGTACCAGGGTGGCCATACTAGACATTGTTTTCAACTCTGAAACAATGACATAGCACAACTTTCACCTCCCTCAAATTCCTTACCTGTTATCTCTAGCCAACAGAGCCATTCATTACCCAGACCTTCAATGTGACAGCCTGTAGAATTCACTGGTGCTAAAGAAGGTAATGTAAGGATCTAGGAAACCATCAACCAGAAAAAGCTACAAGTACAAATGGGAGCATTTTGTAAGCTTTGCTGCATCATTACAGAAAACTTGTCCACCTCCTTCATTATGTATAGTTCTACAATTCCTTCTCTCTCAAGGTTTATCTGTCCACAAACTTAGCACATCAACCAATGGGATCAGCAGCATCAAAGTACTATTGCCAAATGTGCTGAAGAGATTTCTTAGAGGCCTTCTTCTTCTTTCATGTCCAGATCAAATTTTGGATTACAAAAATGGAGCCACTTTCTTGGCTTTGATGTTGACCAAAATTAAGTCTTCATTGCTGCATGTTTCTGGTAGTAGTCAGCAGACCAGTAAATGAGCTGGGTTCTGTATCCTTTCACATTCACAGAGCATGTTGTCAGTGATGGGATGTCACCGGTTCCAGACGGTTCCCTGGAACCGGTAAGAACAATTTCGGAGGGTTCTCCGAGAGGGTAATCTATTTTTAAGGCGTCCGGTTCCGGACGCCTGAAAAAAAGAAAAAAAAATTTTTTAAATTGGAGTCAAAATGGCTCCAATTCAGTGCGCATGCGCAGAAGTCAATCTGACGCATGCGTGCTGCAATTTTAAATTGTGCATGCGTCAGATTCTGTTTCTGCGCATGCGCACTTGTTTTTGCCGGAGCCGGACCATTTTGAAGTGGCTCTGGCAGTGGCGGAGGGCTTAGGAGGAGGAGCCGTGCCTAGCCGGGCGGCCCAGCGCTCCCGGCCGCAACGCTCCACGGGCGCCCCAAGCCTCGCCGCCCGGCGGTGTGCCTAGCCGGGCGGCCCACGCTCCCGGCCGCAACTCTCCATGGGCAGCTCGGGGCCGCCCGGCTAGGCGCGCCACGGGGCGCCGAGGGTCGGGGCCGCCCATGGAGCGTTGCGGCCGGGAGCGTGGGCCGCCCGGCTAGGCGCGCCGCGGGGCGCCGAGGGTCGGGGCCGCCCATGGAGCGTTGCGGCCGGGAGCGTGGGCCGCCCGGCTAGGCGCGCCGCGGAGCGCCGAGGGTCGGGGCCGCCCATGGAGCGTTGCGGCCGGGAGCGTGGGCCGCCCGGCTAGGCGCCCCGCGGGGCGCCGAGGGTCGGGGCCGCCCATGGAGCGTTGCGGCCGGGAGCGTGGGCTGCCCGGCTAGGCACGGCGCCGGGCACCAAGGCTGGGGGCCAGCCCCAACGGTCCCCATTGTAAGTGGGGTTTGTGTTTGGGGTGGGTGGGTGTTTGGGTGTATTTTTATTTAATTATTATTTTATTTATTTATTTTATTAACGGTTTTGTGGGGGGGGGTTTGAGGGGTGTGTGTGTGTGTTTTATTTTTATTTTATTTATTTTATTTTTGGCCCCGCCTACAACGTCATGATGTCATGACGTTGGCTCCACCCATGACGTCATGACGTTAGCTCCGCCCCCACTGTGATGACGTCAGGGTGGGGTACAAAATTTTTTATCATCCCATCACTGCATGTTGTTATCAGCCAGCGGTTTCCACTTGAGCATATTGGGCTTACATTTAGGCACTCTGACCCTCAGCCTGTTCAGGGTCCTCCAAGTGACATATGGAAGGTTGAGTTTCTCAGCTATATCCTCCTTTAATGTTATTCTTTGACCAGTGAGCTCCTTCCTCCATCTCCTTTGATTTGATCCAGTGCTAGAAAGATTAGCCAGCAAGATTGCTGCCCAGGGTACATCCAATTGTATCCACAATCTTTGATGAGGCTCTTTCTGAGGCCTAAGAAAAATCTATCCAGATGTACATCTTGCAAACAAAAATTCGTATTGTCAAAGCAATGGTATTCCCAGTGGCAATGTATGGATGTGAGAGCTGGACCATTAGGAAAGCTGAGTGCAGAAGAATAGATGCCTTTGAAATGTGGTGTTGGAGGAGAGTTTTGAGAGTCCCTTGGACAGTGAGGAGAACAAATAGATCAATCTTAGAATAAATCAACCCTGACTGCTCCTTAGAAGGTCAAATAGTAAAGATGAAGCTAAAGTACTTTGGACATCAAATGAGAAGAGAGGATTCATTTGAGAAAGCCTTGATGCTGGGAAGGATGGAGGGCAAAAGAAGAAGGGGCGGCCAAAAATGAGATGGCTAGATGGTATTGTAGACACAATGGGCACAGATCTGAGTGAGTTGAGGAGGATGGTGGAGGACAGAAGTGCCTGGTGGACAGTGGTCCATGGGTCGCAAAGGGTCAGAATCGACTGTGCGACTGAACAACAACAACAAAAAAAAAAACAATGACCTCTCTCTTTCTCTCTCTCATCTTAAATCAACTAATGAAACCACCTCTTTAAACTTTAGGTAAAGTGGATTTGAAGTTACTAACTTATAAGACAGTATTCCTAGTGGCAATTAATTCAGCATAGAGCTAGTGATATTGTTGTCTTGCAACATGATTCACCTTTCCTTCAGTTTTATAGAGACAAAGTCATTTTGTGTCCTGACTTATCTCACCTTTCAAAGATGGTTCCAGACTTTCACCTAAGCCTGCTGTTCATTCTTCCAAGTTCTTACAATCACCCATTAGCAACCTTGAGAAATTCTGCATACCCTAGCCTAGAGGCATGAAGAGCACTTCTGTTCTTGTCCTTTAGTTCCTTTACTAATAGAAGTAAGCATTTCAGAAAGACTAATAAGCTTTTTTGTCAGCTATCAAAGCTCTTAGTAAGGGTGACAGATTATGACAAATTACTTTCAAAGTGGATAATCAGTATCATCAAACAATGCTATCAGGTGGCAAATGTGTCATTGCTTTCTCCATTGAGAGGTCATTCAACCAGATCAGTAGCTCCATTTGAAGGAAGTTCAGCTGCAATATAACTGTAGAACAGCGACCTCATCCCAGCCTTCCATATCTGTCAAGCATTATGGGCTTGGCTTGACATGAGGGAAAGTAGAAGTGCAGGATTTGGTACATCTGTGATCTCATCTGTGTTGGCATGACATCCCATCCAACGATAAGTGAGCTTGACAGTCACCCATATGTGTGATTCACAGAGAACACGAAGAAGAAGGACAGGTTGCTTACAGGTAACTGTGGTTCTTCAGGTTGTCATCTGTGAATTCACACAACTCACCCAAACTTCCCTTTATGTGTCCCACTGAGACTTTCTTTTGGGATAGTAGCAGTCAGGGGAGACTGGCATGTAACCTGTACTTCTTCAGTGCAAAGTGCCTTGTTCCTCTAGCAAAGCTTGTGTGTGATTGAAGAGGTATCCATTACAATTGTCCATCTGGAGTGCCTTGGGTTTTATTTCAAATTTATTGCCAACTCTGGCCACATATTTCTTCATCATACCATGTGTCTCACCCTTCTCCTTCAGAAGGTAGGTGACATAGTACCTTGAAAAATCATCGGCCAGCTGGCCTCAAGGAGCAACACCTGCGGGATCCGGGCGGTGATAAAGACCTCCGCCACCGCCACCTTTGCCAGTCTCTCCCTCGGCCAGCCAGCCTCGAGAAGCAACACCTGTGGGACCCGGGTGGCGATAAAGACCTCCGCCGCCGCCGCCACCTTTGCCGGTCTCTCCCTCGGCCAGCCGGCCTTGAGGAGCAACAGCTGAGGGACCCAGGCGGCAGGCAGCCGTGGCCGTCTCTGCCCTCTCCCGTGGACTCGTAGCATCTGTCCGGAGGGTGGGTTTGTAAAGGATCGATGGCAGGAGACTCAGCCAAAAGACGCTGCCCGGCTGTGCGGGTCGCCGCCACACAGTAACACCCATAGCCGAGATGAGTGGCTGCGGTGGCGTTCAGCCTTGGCGTTTCAGCCTCGGGACTCGTTCCACCTGCCCCCAGGACCGCGCCCTGCTGGGGGGCTTTAAGAGACGCTGTGCGGTGGACGGAGAGGCTTGTTACCTGTCGTGGTGCTTTGTTTAATTTTTGTTTAATTCTGTTTCTTTGTGTAATTTGAGTGAGATGTGGAAATTTTTAACTACTTGATATTGATGTTTATTGAATTTTTTTGTTACTGTTTATTGAATTTTTGTTACTGTAATTGATATTTATGTTTTGATACTCTGTAATGTTGATATCGACTATTATGATTTATTGATATGTTGTTTCTAGGAACTTGTAACTGTAATTTTGTATGTGTTGTAAACCGCCCTGAGTTGGCTCTGACAAGTAGGGCGGTATAGAAATTGAAATATAATAATAATAATAATAATAATAATAATAATAATAATAATAATAATAATAATAATAATAATAATAATAATAATAATAATAATAATAATAATAATAATAATAATAATAATCTACAAATATTAGAATATATCTATTTTATCTATTATGTCCAGTGGTGGGCTCACTTTTTTTTTTACTACCACACTGTGGTTGTGGTATGGCGGGCATGGCCAGGGAGAAAGCCCTATGTTGCACCCGAATTAGGACTACTTTATTTCAAAACTTGGATGGATGGGCCAGCCAGAATTTCTGCTACTGGCTCTGGCGAACTGGTGTGAACCTGCTGATGCCCACCACTGATTATGTCCAAGTGATAGGATATTGAGGGTACCACACAAGTCACTGTGTATAAAACTCATCACCTGGGTTCTCCTTGTCTCAGTTCTTTGCAGGAATGAGGGACTAATACTCTAATAATGCAGTGACTTTCCATTTGCCTTCTGCATCACAGCATGACACCTGTACCACTGATCCAGTTTGCCCTCCAGCAAAATAATGGAAGTCCTTTCCAGGTGCCTGGAGGCTGTCAGGGTCTGGATGGGGGACAACGGGCTACAACTGAATCCTGGCAAGACTGTGTGGCTGTGGGTTGGGGGTCCTGTGTTATCTCAGGAAGTATCATCTTTGGTTCTGGATGGGGCAGTTCTGCCCCAAACAGACCCAGTGCATAATCTGGGGGTCCTCCTGGACTCACGACTACTGCTCAAAGATCAGGAGGCAGTCATGGCCAGGAGGGCCTTTGCACAACTTTGTGTGATTCGCTAATTACGGCCGTTCCTAGACCAGGACTCCTTGCTCATGGTCACACATGCCTTAGTCACCTCCAGACTAGACTGCTGTAATGCGCTCTACATGGGGCTGTCCTTGGTGACCATTCGGAGGCTACAGCTGGTTGGGATGCGGGCGTTATGCCTGTGCCTCACCGCTGCTGAGGGAGCTGCACTGGCTCCCAGTTTGCCTCCGGGTGCAATTCAAGGTGCTGGTTATTACCTTTAAAGCCCTACATGGTAGTGGACCAGGATACTTAAGAGACATCTGTCCATCCCACCAGAGCGCACCGGAGAGGTTCTCTGGTTGTGCCATCTGCCAGAGAAGCGGTGTCTGCTCCGGCCCTATGGAACCTCCTCCCAATAGAACTGCATCTGCAGACAGAGCTGCTGTGCTTTAGGAAAGGAGTGAAAACCTGGCTGGCAGGTCAGGACTGGGGAATGGATGGATCAATTTCCCCAGCCGGCTGGATGGTTTGACCCTCAGTGCTCCCTAGCTAAAATGCCCGGTTTTTAATATTAAGTTTTACAGCTTCTTTTAAGTTTTTAATCTTTTAATTGGTTTTAAATCGTTGCTGATATGCTTATGTGTTGTGAATCACCCTGGGTCCCTTCAGGGAGAAGGGTAATAAAAACAAATAAATAAATAAATGGAATTCTAATTTCTGTGATACAAATTACAAACTTGGTTGTGTTGGTTGTATCATGTGAATTTACTTTTATAACTGTAGCAAAGTTTCTGGTTTTGCAGCTCCAGAACGGCTTTTGGATCTCTCTCCGTGAAGTGACAGCACCATAGTTCCAGGCTGTTGCCACCTTCTCTCTGAGTTTGGATGGGAAGTCTCTGTCAACACTACTTCACACAACATTAATCTCAAGAATTGATTGCTGCAATGGTCTCTACATGGGGCTGACTTTGAAGATGGCATGGAAGATTTAACAGGTCCAGAATGCAGTAGCTTGGTTAGTTACTTGGGTTCAGAAATTTGATCATATATCCCTGATCTGGCCCAACTGCACTGGCTTTCTGTCTGCATCTGTGCCAAATTTAAGATGTTGGTATTAACAGACAAAGACCTACATTATTTAGGTCCTTGAGGCATGTTGGAGCATCTCTCCCAAAGGGCTTCTGCCTGTGCCACCTGCAACTCTCAAGCCTCACTGTTATAGATGGCCACACTGAAGGAGACACAGAAGACATTGACAAAGAGATGGTACTTCTCAGTGGTTGCCCTGTCCTAATGGAACTCCCTTGGAAATTTATTTTATTTTATTTCTTCGATTTAAATGCCACCAGACTGCCTCCTTCCAGACCCTCCATAAATTGGTAAAAAAGGAGCTTTATAAGAAGTGTTTCTCCAACATTCCCCCCCGAACTATTCCTTTTGTTGACCCATCTGTTTATGATTTCTATACAGTTACCATTGGTTTTATCGCTCACATTGATTTTTCTTTTGTTTCATATAATATGTATAGCAGATTTTAAATTTTGTGTGTTGTGTTGGAAGGTGGGTGGGATTTTTATCTTTTTTTTTTTGCAAACCACCCAAAGTTTATCATTGATTGGGCAATAAATGAATGAATGAACAAATGAACAAACGAACGAATGAATGAATGAAAAGATAATTTTGTCCATCAGTGACAGATGAAGAGGATGTAGAATGGCTGCTATATCATACAGCTTCCTTCCTCATGTTCTGCATTTCTAAAACTGCAACCAATATGGCAGCATACATTGAGGCAGATATCCTCATGACACGCTGGCAATTTGTAGTCCCTGATTTAAGATGACTGTTGCTTTCAAGCACATTTCTATAGTTGCTTCATATTTTCAGGGTTGATTTGTTTCTGTTGTGCTTTAGCTTGTGTTCTTTGTTTCTGTTGTCGTGATCAGGTAGAAGAAAGGCTTTTTCTGCATCTGAACTTAATGCTGGAGGTCACTTGAAGGCTTATGTAATAGAATATCCCCCTCCCATGCTTTACATAGCATTCAGACCACACAACATTTCTAGTACAGTGGGGGAATATAAAAGAGAAGCCATAACTACAGTCGTTTGACAGAATTGTGCACTGGTAAAAAGAGACTGTAATTGGAGCACAGGGGTCCCCTTTCTTTCCTCTTCAATTTACTTTGGCTGCAAATAAGCGAATAGCTCTTGAAACAACTGAATGTTGGAGCTGCTTCTTCTTTTGAACGTCCTCCTTGTGTTCCTGAAGCTGTCGACAGAGAAAGAGGGTGCCATATCACCAGCAAAAGAAGCCACAGTTGCCATTTCGGGAATCAAACTCTTTAGAGTTTTGATACAGAAGCCTCAGACGAGGGTTGTGTTTCTCCCTGCTGGGTTCATTTAGGATAAAGCCCAGGCCATCCTGCATTTTTAGCGGGAGCCTCACGCAGTGGGGGCGATTGGACTTTCTTCGCCTTAGGCACAACATATGCTACTTCCCATCACTTTAATAGGCATTAGTTCCACAGACAGCACTGGTCAAATGTACATTATTCACAATCACTTTAATGCAAATATGCAAGGCTGAGAGAAAAAAAATATGTCACAAAGAGGCAATCGACCATTTTGCTTCTTTTCTGGTGTGTGGGTGGAGGGGTGGGGAGAGAGAAAAGATTTCTGCTCTCTTCTCTCTTGTTTCGGTAAAGATTTATTTTTAGAAGCCTTCTTTGTTAGCCCCCCCCCCCCCCGGCCGCCCCTGCTTAAAGTACTGAAGCAACGCCTGATCATCTTTGTAATTGTCACTGCCACCTTGTGCAAATCAGGCTCCTTACTTCTCACTAATTTCTGTGAAGCACAGTCTTTTCCTTTCTGTTTACTCAAAAGGTAATCCCATTTGCTCTTTCTCTTGAGAAAATGTGAATGCAACTCAATATGGTCATAAGTATCAAAAAGATTGCTGGAGATACAGTATAAAGAAAGGGATAGTAATAATTATTTCATGTCAGAAATTATTCTGGGTTGAAAGGATTTTTGCTGGAGAAAGTCCACTAAGGGGATGTCCAAATGAGGCTCCTTTCATGTCACCAAGATCTTTTCCCACTGAAGTGGTCCCTATTTATCTACTTGAAATTTCTTGCTTTTGAGCTGCTAGGTGAGCACGAGCTGGGACAGAGACTGGTGCTCAAATTGGCATGCAGTACCAGGGTCTCGAACTGTTCACTTGCCGGTCTTCCAGATAAAAAGGTGAGCTTCTTAATCACTGAGCCACCACAGCCCCTAAAGAAAGGGAGGGGACCTATTTACATTTATGGTTGGAGTGTAAAGAGGTATATAATATATGGGAAAAAGGTTTTGATGAATTTAATAGGATATTGACTTAAATATATATAAATGAGTCCCAAGATCACATTGGTAATGGATTTAAGTGATATAGGTTGCCCTTGCTTGGAAGCCAGTCGTATCTGACTCATCAGTGCTCATCTCGGTTTATAGCCGAAGAGCCAGTGCTGTCTGTCTGCAGACGTTTCTGTGAACATGTGGCAGGCATGGGTAGACACCAGAGTGCAAGGAACACTGTTTACCTTCCCACCAAAGTGGTTCCTATTTATCTACTAGCAGTTTCTTGCTTTTGAACTGCTAGGTTGGCAGGAGCTGGGACAATGACGGGAGCTCACCCCATCATGCAGTACTTGGGTCTTTAACTTCCAGTCATCAAGTTCAGCATCTTAACCACAGTACCTTTAAGTGATATAATGAGATAAATATAAGAAAGAACTGATTAAAATTATAACAGCTATGAGATTGTTGATAGCAAAGAATTGGAAAATGTGCACCTCCATAGATTTGAAGGAGTGGCACAAAGAAATATGGAATATAGCATTGAATGATGAGGCAGAATGCAAATTCACACACTGTGCTGTTGTCTGCCCACAGCCCCCACTTGATCATGTTGGTCTTGCATTTAGGGACTCTGACCCTCAGCCTATTCAGCCCCTATGATGTAGGGGAGGTTGAGTTCCTCAGCTATATTCTCCTTTAATGTTGTTCCTTGTTCAGTGAGTCCCTTCCTCCATCTTCTAATTTGGTTTTGTGTATCCTCAATAATGTTTGTTCTTGCCATAAAGCAATTTCTGGATCAGAGCTGGTGGACTCGAGGCTCATATCCCTTCAGATAATGTTGAGGGTCATTCTCTTGTTTAGTTCTCTCAGCATCTGCTGCTACTTCTCTCCTGATCTTAGGTGGAGTGATACCAACAAGAGGGTATATTTTCTAAACTGGTGTTGGTTTGAGGCATCCTGTCACTATGCACATGACTTCAACTTCTTTTATGTGTGTGGATGCACTCCATACTAAAGCACCATACTGTACTCTGCTGCAGAGATGTTCAGGGCCAAAGCTGATGTATGCAGCATGGATGGCTCAGTTCTCCATTTATAGTTTGTGAGTTTCTTGATGATATTGTTCCTTGTACCAACAGATTAATCCTATTGTAACGTCCCCTATCATAACAAATCTACCAACCAGTTCAAAAATACGCCGTGCAAGTTCAAAATAACGTGTGGACATAGACACTGACAGGCCTTTGGTCCTGTCAAGCATTAGGTATTTTTGGTACCGAACAATGCTGTAATTGGTTCCCTTGCCATGTAACATCCAATTCCTTTTGGTTTCAATGGTGGAGAACACATACTTGAGTCTTGCTTGGATTAGGCTTCAAATGGTTGATATTGTAATACAGTACTATCCAAATTCTTCAAGTGCCCCAGTAAGTTTTCCATCTACCTCATCAAAGCTTGATCCTTGAACAGCCATTGTTGTGTCACCTACACAGATGAACAATGTTGTATTTTCAGGAATTGGTTGATCTTTTGTATATATATTATATGGTGTTGGAGACAATACACATTGTTGGGGCAGTCCATTCTTCTGCAACCTTTATCAGCTGTTCTTTCCACTCATCGTCACAGGTTTGAAAATGAAAGACTGCATTACTACTATCTGGAATATTCTAATTAGAAGTCTTCCTGATAAAAGAAAGATTTGAACAGTATGGAGTTAGAGCTAAACGCTTTCACAGATTTTAATCTAACCCAAGCTTCACACATGGAGTGTGGTTTAATTGTAGAATTTTCATGTTTTAATTGGAGAGTTTTGGGATTGAGTGTTTCACTGCTGCATGCTCCACAATTTGAGTTTTATGATTTAAAAATCATTTGTTTTCATGTCAGAAATTACTCTGGGTTGAAAGGATTTTTGCAGGGGATGCCCAAATGAGGCTCCCTTTATGTCTCCCATTGTGCAGCAATCAGATATCAAACCCATTTTGTTTCTGGCTTTTTTTTTACTTAAACACTGATATATTGCTAAACAAAAAACCATATACTCTATTCTTAACAGTGTCCATGCAGTCTCATTTTGGATAATTGAATTTATTTTCCAGGCGGGGGAGATCTTCCAATTCAGAACATTTATCTTCTGGACTCTGAGCTAGGCTGATCTTCCTATACTAGTGCTGAGTGATTTATATAGGCAGCTCCTATTAATGTTAATGGAAGGCAAGTGTGTAAATCTCTCCTTTCTGGATGGATAACAGGCTCTTAAAAGTGGCTGTTTTGGTAGCAAATTTGAGTAATGATTAAGTTAAAAGATAGCGCATCAAGTATAATTGAATACTTGAAGGGATCTGGGGATGTGATGCATATAAATTAAAGAATCAGATTAATCCTATTGTAAAGTCCCCTATCATGACAAATCTACCAACCAGTTCAAAAATACACAGTGGAAGTTCAAAATAATGTGTGGACATAAAGACATGGACAGGCCCAAAATGGAAACAGAATGAAATTCAGGTAGATTTGAATTAGAAAGCTTTTCTATTGAAAAGCCAGTGTAGCATTTTAGATATTCTGAAAGTACAGAGATTTTTGTTAAATCCCCTGGGGAGAAATATTTGAGCTGGAGGCTCTACCAGATTTGCAGGGTAGCATTAGACCAGTCATTAGTTTACCCTAATCTACTTCAAAAAGTTGCTGAGCTGAGCAAACAGCATTAAAATAGAATGAATTAATGTGAATTTTTATTTCTTATGATGCTGTTTATAAGGATTTGAGTTATATTTTTAAACATTTTTTCAAATAAAAAGACATATACTGCATTCATATGTACTTGCTGGCTTGTGCCTGCTTAAATGATGAAGAAATGGAAATAGTTTGGACATTCAGTCTGGTATGCTTGTGGCATAAAGTAATAAAGGATATAAAAAAGAGAGAGAGAGAGATCTCAAAACTCTAAAGATGTAAAATATTTCCTTGGGTTGCACTATAACTCCCCATTTGTGAGACTTTTGCCAGCTGTGAAGGACACACATTTCTGTTTTTCCCCCATGGAGATTTATAAATTGTGTAGGACTCTTAGGGAGAAGTTCTGCCCACTTTTCAAAGGGCTGACAGATTTACCTGGTATAATTTGCCTGCTGCAAAGAGCACATTTAACTGGAAAGCAGATGGAATTAGAATTGGGTCTCTTTCAATGAGATCCCCATCTCATTCTATCTGTCCCTTTCCTTCATTGTCCTCTTCTACTAGCTTGGCATAACCCAGTGTTGCCAACCTTGTAACACAAGGTGTGCTAAGAACACTGTTCTTGGATTTCAATTTTCAGAAGCCCAAGTCAGCACACCAGCTGATCAGAGCTTCTAGGAATTGAAGCTCAAGAGCACATGGAGTGCCATAGTTGGCCACCACTAGCATAGCTCATTTGCTTTTGTAAACAAGACAGCTTCTCTCCATCACATGCTGAAGGTATTCCAGGTGAGTTGTCTAAATTAGTCTCTGCCCTGAGGTCATGCAAATTCTTATTCAAGAAAAAGAGTATCCAGTATTCCTTATACTTTATCCACTGATCTTCAGGTCTACACATTCCCAGTCACACAAAAATTTGTAGCTAGACTTACAGATATTTGTCAGATAAAGTTCAAAAAGGATCGATGCAGAACTGTCCAACCCTCCCCTACCCATACAGAACTAGCTTCCAACAAATCTCTTCCCCTAACAAAGCAATTAAATCAAGTCTGAAAGTATTTGTACATGTTGACATATAGGAGAATGAAAGGAAAGTCTGGTATGGTACAATACATACAATTTTGGAACATGAAACATGTGAAGTATGAGTTAAGGAAAACTAGAAACTCTAAAGCAAGACATGGAGTGTATATACATTGCAATGCTTGGCACCAGTGAACTAAAGTGTACTGGAGCAGGACCAGTGATGGGATGCAACAGGTTCGCACCAGTTCGCCAGAACTGGTAGTAACTTTTCCCAGTGTCCTGGAGAACCGGTAGCAGAATTTGGGGGGAACCACCTTCGGGGTTTACCTTTTCACTGGTTCCCCCATTGCGCATGCGCGCCAAGCACTTGGTGTGCATGCATGCCTACAGTGCTTGGCACGTATGCATGGCCTCCTTGCTGTCCTCCTTGCTGTCCTTGTGTTGTGGGTGGGTGGGTGGGTTGAGGGGTGTGTGTGTGTGCTTATTTTTACTTTATTATTATTATTATTTTATTTTTATTTTTTTTCTTTGGCTCCGCCCACACTGTGATGACATCATGATATTATCTCCGCCCACACTGTGATGACATCACGGTGGGGTAGTAAACATTTTGACATCCCACCACTGAGCAGGACATTTTCAATTGGGAGCTACTACAAAGTGTTCTACTGTACTCTGGAAATGGCAGATTCAAAAGAAATGAAATGGCTCTAGTAGACTTTTGGCAAGATGTAGTACAGACAGGTAGAGGTCTTAATGCAAGTTCTGACCAAATAATATAAACAAGATTCTGGGGGAAACTTATCAGCATAACTGTCCTTCAAGTCTATGCTCCAACCACAGATGCTGAGGAAGAGGACATTGGAACCTTTTATGCAAACGTCCACAAGGAAAATGATTACACAACAAAACAATGAATGCTTATATCATGCTTAAAAGTTTTTCTTATATCCTGCAGCTCTAGAGAGTGACTAGAATGCAAAAGTAGGGAACAAAACACAACCAAATGCTGTTGGAAATGTTGTCCCCGGGGACAGAAATGAAGCAGGAGAATGATGGAATTTTACAAGGCTAACAATCTGTTAATTGCAGATAAATGCTTCAAGCAACCAAACATATGGCTGTGCATTTGGATATCACCAAATGATGAGTAAAAAAATAAAATAGACTACATAATTGGAAAAAGGAGATGGAGAAAGTCTATTCTCTCTGGTAAAACAAGACCTGGAGCAGATTGTGGCACAGATAATGATATGCTAATATCTGACATTAGAGTAAAGCTGGAAAAGAACTCTAAAAGAATCACAGTGCCAAAATATAATCTAAATAATATTATTGAGGAGTTTAAAGTCCATATGATGAACAGGTTCACAATACTAAACTCAATTGACTGGGAACCAGAAGAACTGTGGGTTGAAACTGGAGACATTATTAGGGATGAATGTGAAAAGTCAATTCCCACACTAAAAAGAAAAGAAAAATCTGGATGGATAACAACAACAAAAAAACCATTTCAGTTGTAAAGGACAGTGGAGAAGCAAAAGTAAAAGATGACGGAAATAGAGTCAGAACCCTGAATACAAACTTTCAGCAATTGGCATATAGAGACAAAGAGAACTATTACATTAATCATTACATTACATTATTACATTAAATGGAAGAGAACAACAAAATGAAAAAACAAAAACAAAACCAAGAGAAGTTGTCCAAAAGATTAAAAAAATAAAGAGGAAATTTAAGCCTCAATTAGGAATGCTAAGCAACAGGGAAGGATACTATCTGACCAGGAGAAGATAAAAAGAAGATGAAACCAGTATACTGAGGAACTATGCAAAATAAATGAAAAGCCAACAGGTTTCTTTGAAGAAGAATCCTATGAAGAACCTGCAGTTCTATAGAGGAAAATGAAACCTGCTCTGAAAACAGTAGGAAAGAATAAACTATTAGGAGCAGATAGAATACCAACATAATTATTTCAAGTTGTCAAAAATGACTCTATCAAAATCCTACAAGAATATGCCAACAAATCTAGGAAACAAAAGTATGGTGACTGGCAACACTCAATATACATTCCAAACCCCAAGAAAGGAGATGCCAAGGACTGCATTACAGGACCATTGCTTTAATGCTCCATGCAAGTTAAATTATGCTCAAAGTGCAGCAAAAAAGACTTCTACATTATATGGAATGAGAAAAGCTGGGTTCTGAAAAGAAAAAAGCACTCAAGATCATAATGCAAACATCCATTGGATACTGAAGCATACAAAAAAAATATCAGAAGATAAGTCTGTATTTTATACACTACAGCAGATGCTTTGATTGTGTGGATCATGCCAAATTATGAGTGTTTTGAAAGAAATAGGTGTGATTCAACACTTGATTGTCTGACTCTATAATTTTGACAAGGAGCTACTATTAGAACCGAATATAGTTAGACAAAATGGTTTCCTATAGGCAAAGGTGTCAGACAAATATGCAATTTATTATCTTATCTGTTCAAGCTGTAACAGAACATACAATATGGAAAGTCAAACTAGACTCGAAGGAATGAACAATTAGTCATACAGATGATACAGAACTATGAAAATTTAAAGTAAAGCAACCAGTAGCATCGCATGGATTTCAGCTGCCCAGGGCTTAAGCCAAATTTGCCACCCCCAGTGGATGCTGGTGTCCACTCCTGCTAGGGCTTCTGGGAATTGTAGTCCAAGAACACCCATAGCCCAAAAAGTCCCGCCCGGGGTGGGCCGCCCCCTGCCCCCTACCCTACGCCACTGAAAACAACCACTCTTATGTCCCACCCCATAGCACTCAGTGAACCTCTGGGCAGTTCACAAGTTAATTAGTATTTTGCCCCCAACATGCTATGTACTCATTTTACTGCTCATGGAAGGATGGAAGGCTGAGTCAACCGTGAGCCATGGTCAGGATCAATTTTACAACCTTTTGGTTGCAGTACAGTAGCTTAACTGCTGCACCATCAGAGCTTTTTATATGCCTTGTTCAACTATCAACCCAAGTTGGGATTGTAGCCAAGAAATCAGAAGACTGAGACATAGAAAAGGAGCAATGAAGGAATTAGAAAAGATCATCAAGTGTATGGATGTTTCACTGGAGACCGAGACCATTCATACCATTGTGCTCCTGATCGCAAAGAAAGCTGTCTGGAAAATAATTGATTCATTTGAAATATGGTGCTGGAAGAGAGCTCTGAGCTGCTAGAAAGACAAACAGGTGGGTTAAGCCTGAACTGGAGGCAAAAATGATGAATCTGAGGCTGTTCCGCTCTGGGCAAATCATGAGAGGGCAAGACTTTCTGGAAAAGACAATAACGGTAAGAAAGGGAGAATGCAGCAGGAAAAGAGGAAGACCAAATGCGAGGTGGACTGACTCAAGGAAGCCATAGACATGAGTTTGAAATAGCTGAGCAGGTTGTTGAGAACAGGACATTTTGGAGAGTTCTTATTCATAGGGTCCCCACATAAAAACAATGGTTTTATGGCACATAGTGGTTAAGATGCTGAACTTGGTGACTGGAAAGTTGGCAGTTCGGCACCTGAGTACTGGATGAGGGAGTGAGCTTCCACCTCTGCCCAAGTTCCTGCTAATCTAGTAGTTCGAAAGCAAGAAATTGCAAGTAGATAAATAGGCCCAACCAGTGGGAAGGTAAACAGCATTTCATGCACTCCAGTGTCTAGTCATTGCATGCCACATGTCCACGGAAAGGTCTGCAGATGCAGACAGTGCTGGCTCCTTGGCTATAAGCAGAGATGAACACTGAACCCTAGAGTCAGATACGACTGGCTTTTGAGCAAGGCTAACCTTTACCTAAAAACAGCAACTCTGAACTGTTCTTTGCCTTTTGCCTACTAAAATTTGATTCCCCCCTTTCAGAGTTTGGTGTCAGAGCAATGCCCCCCCCCCAAAAAAAAAAACCTATTGCTCCTCCTCCTTCCTTATCTGTAAAAGTTCTTTGAATTCTAACATGATCGTAGCTAGAGACAGACAGATCTTGTTCTCAGGCACATTACAAATCCATGCTCAAAATTGTTGCCCAGAGGGGATGACTCTTCCTAAGATCTGTACTGTGTATTGCCTGAGGCATTTGGAGTGAGGCAAAATGTGCAATCAAAAAAATTAAGGGCTTTCCCCTGCGGGTGACTTTTTAAATAGCCCCAGGGACAGACAACCATTATTTGCTTTATTATCCCCATGAAGAGCTCTAATGTACTTAGGTCCTTAAGGACTTAAGCATGAGGGAACCTCTGAAAAGGAGAGTTTTATCTGTGGAAGTCTTTGTCCCTACATAGGCTCGGGATGTAACGAGTATGCACTAAATTTTCAGTGGGAATAAATACACCAGTTCACATTTATTTAGGCAGAACAGTTGCAACACACAAGACAATTTAAAATCCCTTGCCAAGAGATATTAGGGAGCCTGTGGAAATCATGATGGTTATATTTAAAGGTAAGCAAACTGAATCTGTGAGATGATGTTTCAAAAGAGGATGATTATAATGAATATGAAAGTGATGATGGAGATGAGGAGGAGGAGGAAGAGGATTATTGTAACAGTAGTAGTATTTGCTTATACTTTATATAGAAGTTTAGCAATTGTAAAGGGTTTCATTCAAATGATCTTGCTAATGATTCTTAAAAGAGCCCAGGAAAACAGGCATACGTTATCACCTCCACAGGATTGGAAAAGATCAGTATATGTTCCAATCCCAAACAATAAGGGCAATGCCAAAGATTGTTCAAATTATCAAACAATTATGCTCATCCCTCATGCTAGCAAGGTTATGCTCAAGATTATACAGGATAGACTTCAGCAGCACATGGAGAGAGAATTACCAGAAATGCAGGCTGGGTTCCAAAGAGGCAGGGAAACTAGAGATCACATTGCCAACATATGTTGGATCATGGAGAAAAAAAAAGAATATCAGAAACATGTCTACTTCTGTTTCAGTGACTACAGCAAGGCCTTAGATGGGCTTCAGGAATCACAATTTGGGATTAAAATTACTGGGAGAAACATCAACAATTTGAGATATGCAGATAATACCACCCTAATGGCAGAAAGTGAAGAAGACCTAAAGAAGCTCTTGCTTAGGTTGAAAGAAGAGAGTGCAAAAGTGGCTTGAGACTCAACATCAAAAAACCAAGATAATGGCAACTGGCCAGACTAGCCCCTGGAAAATAGATGGGGAAGAAGCAGTGACAGATTTTATGTTTCTAGGATCAAAGATAACTGCAGATGGAGATTGTAGCGATGAAATAAAAAGGTGACTGATTCTTTGGAGGCCAGCTATGAGAAACCTGGGGAACATAATTAAAAGTAGAGACATCACCTTGCAAACTAAAATTTGCATAGTCAAAACAATGGTATGGTTGTGAGAGCTGGACCATTAGGAAAGCTGATTGCAGAAGAATAGATGCCTTTGACATGTGGTGTTGGATGCGAGTTTTGAGAGTCCCCTGGACAGCGAGGAGAACAAATAGGTTGATCTTAGAAGAAATTAACACTGACTGCTCCCTAGAAGGTCAAATAGTACAGATGAAGCTAAAGTACTTTGGACATCAAATGAGAAGAGAGGATTCACTTAAGAAACCTTTGATGCTGGGAAAGGTGGAAGGCAAAAGAAGAAGTGGGCAGTCATAAATGAGATGGCTAGATGGTATTGTAGGCATATGTAGACACAATGGCCACAGATATGGGTGGGTTGAGGAGGATGGTGGAAGACAGAGGTGCCTGGCGGGCAATGGTCCATGGGGTTGCAAAGGGTCGGAATTGACTGTGCAACTGAAAAACAACAAAATTCTTCTTCTTTCATATTCCAATCAAACCCTGGACTGCCAAAATGAAGCCCCTTGGCTTTGTTGTTAGCCAAAATTAAGTCCTTATCAGTGCATGTTTCGGGAAGTAATTGATAAACCATTAAATGAGCTAGATTCTGTATCTCTCCACATTCACACAGTGTGTTGTTGTCCACCAGCAGCCCCCACTTGAGCATGTTGATCTTGCATTTAGGGTATCCAACCCTCAGCCTATTCAGGGTCCTCCAAGAGACTTAGGGGAAGTTGAGTTCCTCAGCTATATTCTACTATAATGTTGTGCCTTGTCCAGAGAGCTCCTTTCTCCATCTTCTAATTTGGTTCTACCCTTGTGTAGTCTCAAGCTCTTCCTCGATCTTTGATGGAGGACTTGAGGCTCATATCCATTCTGATGAGGTTGAGGGTCATTCTCTTCTTTATTTCTCTCAGCATCAGCTGCTACTTCTCTCCTGATCTTAGGTGGAGTGATACCAACAAGAGGGTATATTTTCTCAACTGGCGTAGGTTTGAGGCATCCTGTCACTCTATGCATGGCTTCATTAACAGCAATATCAACTTCTTTTGCATGTGTGAATGCATTCCATACTGGAGAAGCATACTTTGCTGTGGAGAAGCCCAGGGCCAAAGCTGATATGTACAGCATGGATGGTTGAGTTCCCCATTTATTGTTTGTGAATTTCCTGATGATATTGTTCCTTGTACTAACTTTGGCTTTGGTATTCCCAAACAGGGCACACACACACACACACCATTTTTACAGATGGGGATTTGTATGAATGTGTGAAGTGGCTTGTCTAATACCTCTCAGTGAGTTCAAAGCTGAGGCAAAGTTTTGGGGCTCACACTGGTTATTGTTTCAAGCACCATCCACACAATTTGTTTGCATGTCTAGTTAATAATAATACTTGGGGAGGGAGTGTCCCATTCAAAGGGATGCTTTGTTTTGCTTATGAAATAAATTTACAAAAGCTGCCATTCGCAGCTCCTCCTTCATCTCTTGAAGTGTTCCTGCAAAAAAGATCATTCTTGCCATTTATTTATTTCCATATGGGTGTGTTCAAGGGAAAGGCTACTTTTATTTTTAATTAAAAGGTCACGAGCGGGACTCAGCAACATCCCCTTTCAGCTTGGGTGAGGCAAAGTCTAGAAGCCTTCACTTTGTTCCTTAGCTGTTCTAATGCAGTTGAAACTGAAGCAGTGTGGGTTGAGGTTTTATTTAGGATGGAGGCTCTTTCTATAGAAGCTAGACCTGGTCAGCTAGAGCATTTTATTTCTGCTTCCAGGAGTGGCAAGTGCGGTGTGGGCCAGATGAATTGGTGTTGAGGGCTGGATCTGGCCCATGGGACATAGTTAGGGCACCCCTTCTCTATGGCTTGTGCTAATTCTCTCTGTTCTCCTCAAGAGATTGGTGGTCCACACCACTGTGTGTTTAAAGATAATCCTGAACAATGCACTCTAAATCAAAGAAAGATCATGTTGCCACTCTCTTTTGGTTGTATCTTGTAAACAGCCTTGGGATCTACATGGCTGGAAATGCATTTATGTGTTCTTTGTGACTATTTTCACAACCTGTACTGCTGGCCCTATTAAAAATGCCTAAATTAATTTACTCAAAACACTAAAAAGTCATTGGTCTTAAAATTTTAACAAGAGCCTAGGTTTACTCTATTAAAAGGAAAATAATGTGCTAGGATGTCTTCAATCAGAGGAACAAGGAGGTGGGCCTTACAAATCTAGGGTCTAACTTCAGGATTCTTTCACTTGGAATGCTTTTATAAGCCTGGAAGGCAGGGAGGGAGAATGAAAACCAGTAAAACTTACATGATTTCTATCAGCTGCTCCCCTTTTCATAATATGTTGTGAAACCAATCTCAGGATAGAGGAGTAACATACTGAGCAATAAGCTTCCATTGCAGGAAGTTCATCCCCCTCCCTTCTTGGCACATAGCCCAGTGTCATCAGAACTAATTAAAAACAGAAGCATGCTGGTAGGATCTCAGCATTGGGTTTTACAATAACAGAGTAGCTAACCAGGGGGATGTCTAATGAGAATAGTTCCCAAGTTTGTTTTGTAGCATTGGGCAACTATGTCAATTACTCAAAACTGCAGCTAAGGGCCAGCGACCCTGCTGAGCCGGGAAAGTCTGTTATTGTGGTACAGATTGTGCTGCTGCTTTGATGCATGGGATATTTGTGTCACTTGGAGACGGGCACAGCTACTTGACTCTTGATGGAAAACAAAAAGGCTGAGGCCCTCTTGTTCTTCTTTCAGAGGACCTAGATCAGGCATTCCCAACCTACGGCCTGTGGGCCAGCCCCACCCCGATGCCATTCCATCCGGCCCATGGCAACGACCCTGGAAGCAGCAGTGGATGCATTTATGACAGCCATAAACCCGCCCATGCATGTGCAAATGCACTCACTACGGTTTGCAGCAGCACTTGTGAGATGGGGAAACCACGTGTCTGAACCACTCAGCTGTCTGAGTGGGGGAGATATCCGGCCCATGGTGTGGTAAAGTTGAGAACCCTTGACCAAGATCATGTGCCAATAGAGAAGGGGTTTCCTTCTGGATCGATGTAGATCAATAGCAGGGAGTTCACATAAACACTTCCCCTGCTTAGAAGAGAGCTGACTTACAGGCTTCTTCAGAAAGGAATTCACTCCCTTATACTTAGAAGAACAGCTAGTAATATCAGAAAACTGAAGAAGCCTAGAAGATACACCTCAAGGACTTGACATCACTGAATTGGACAATATAATTTAATTTTTAGAATTGTATGCCGCCCCACTTGCAGGGTGACTCTGGGCAGCTAACAGAGATACAAAATATACAATTATAAGTTCCACACAGTCATAATAAACATACCAAATACAAGTTCCACACTCATAATAAACATATCATTATCACAAATCATAACAGTTTCAGAAGATAACAATAGAATATAACAAAGCAATGGGATAGAACACCATACAGCAAAAAAAATAAATAAATAAATAAAATTTAGCAACACAATAGAGCAATACAAGTGAGCAATACAATGTTAACAATGCAATCAAATTAATTAATTAATTTTCTGATTTATAACCCGCCCAATCAGGAACCTGACTCAGGGCGGCTCACATGACAATCAAATACAGTAAATACAAAATACATGAAAATAAACACAGTAAGTACAGAATAATACAATATACAAAATATGAAACTCAATATTATACTGATAATGATCATAGCCACATAAGAAAAAAATCCCTAAACAGACAACCAAGTCCAAGGATGAAGCAGCAGTTGTCCTCAGCATCCGGGTGGGCCCCTCCTCTGCCGCCTGAGCCAGAGCGACTTTTAAAGTCCCTGATAGGTGGAAGTCCAGGGATGGGGCAGCAGGTGACCTCAATGTCTGGCACCACACAGCAGCGGCAACATAGTTCTTCGTTGTTCTCATCACCCACAGCTGACAGTGTTGCTCAAGTTGGATGTAACTTCTCCTCCTCCAGGTGTCAGTGGCGGGGCCTGGAGGGGTGGGCAGAAGCGTTCTTCAACTGCCCACAGCCTTTGGTCCTTTTATACTCATTTGGGCATAGGTGGCGGGGCCCAGAGGGGTGGGCGGGAGCAACCTCCAACTGCCCACAGCTGACAGCGCTTCTCCTCCTCTGGGCATCAGCATTTGTTACATAGAAGGCTTTTGAGGAAAAGCTGTTCCAGTTGCTACAGGATGTAAGTTCAGTCAATGGCAGAGAAACCACGTGGGAAGGGGAAAGTGGGAGAGCAAATGAGGTGTAAAAAAATAACAGCTACCAAAAGGCTACCAAATGACACAACATCTAACACCTTTACTGCAACTGGAAGAAACCCTCTTAGCTTTATTCAAGTAGAATCTAACAACTTGGATGGCCAGGTGTAAATAAGAAACTACAGCTGGTCATATAGATTCCAGCCATTTTTATTTAGGCTGTCTCAGATAATCAACAATACCTTCTTGAATCACCCTTGGAGGATGAGCAAGATCTGCCTTGAGAAAGCACTCCAATCTAGACCGTTAGGAATAAAGAGAAATGAGCTTCAGCATGCTGACTTTCAGACATGTGGTTCTTAGACCTACCAATCAAGAGACATGAAGCTATTCCATCTTTTCTTCCTCAAGATGGGAGGTGGGAGATGTCATATGGAGATTTGGAGTGTTCTGTCATCAGCTTGATGATGACAAACAGCAATATCTCTCTTCCTCTATTGTGGATACTGTTAAAGTTGTGAACTGCTGCCTGGCCACAGTGATGGCGTAGATGAATACTAATAAATGGAACCGTCACCTCAGCAAGTTGGAAATGCTACTGTTGGGAGACCCCCCAGGTCAGGTGAATGGGAATCTCTTCAGGTTCAGGGAAATTACACCCAACTTGAGCAACATGTACACTTTTTTACTACATATCTAAGCTTACTCAGCTTACTCATGCAATGATAATTTAAAAATTGATCATGGTAATGCTCTCTATGTGAGGCTATCCTTGCACTTTGTACAGAAGTTGCAATAGATAGAGAATGCAGCAGCCAAATCGATTACAGGGGCAAAAAACCACTTTTGGCAGGGCTGCAATAGTTGCCTGTTTGTTTATCAGCTCAAGGTTTTGATGTTAACACTCAAAATCCTAAATGATTAAGGACCTTCCTACGTTTTGGAGCACTTCTTCCAAAGAACGTACCCATCCCATTTGGTCCATGCAGGCACTGACACTGAGGATCACCATCCCAAGAGAGGTGAACATATTTATGACAAGGAAATATGCGTTCTTAGTGGTTGCTCCTTTGTTATGGAATGATCTAGCTGTGAAAATTTATCAGGTCTCCTCCAGGCCTTTAAGAAGGCAATAAAGATAGCGCTTTTAATGGCAGCCTTTAAAAACATTATTTCCTCCTATAGGGCTGTGTTTTTAATTAGGTTTGATCTTTGCCTATTGGTTATCATGTTTACTGTTAATGATGTGAGTTGTATGTGTGTGTTCTTTGCCTTGGAGTGGGGTTAGGGTTTTGGGATTATTATTGTGTTTTACCACCCAGAGTGGTGCTTGTCTCCTGTGACTAGCAAGCAAGCAAGCAGGAGATTATCTGTGGTATGAAAAAAGAGGAAGGAAGCAGTAGAAAAACACAAATGGTTTACAGGTAAAAGACAACTGGATTGGATGTAGACCACTAATGCAAGCAGTTAAATCAGGGACAACAATGAGAAGCATAGCAGCCTCTGCTAAGAAACCAAGCTTTACTTCCTTTTTCTACTTAGAGAAATCTTTTCACACCATGACCCAGACCATGCCCCTTCTGCTGCTTCCGCCTCATCCAGTGGCGGTGGCGGTGGCTGCGGGTACATGTACGGTGCATTTTCAGATGTTTTTACCACTTCTGCCATCTCCTGCGTTTCTGGCAGTTTTTGGCAGTTTTTCCAAGAGTTTTCTGTGGTTTTTGGCTTTTCCGACACGATTTTAGTCATCGTTGGTGGGGTTCTCACCATGGGCCAGATTAATTGGCACTGCCAACCAGAATCCAGCCCATGGGCCATAGCTTGCAAATCCCTGCCTTAGACATTATAGTAGCAAATCTTCTTTGTTAAAGAGATATAGTACCTGATGTCTCTTTTATAATGGCTACTAGCATACCTCTAGGCAGAGATGCCAGTATTATGGGCTTTTGCAATCAAATTATGAGTTCTTTTCACCTCTATGATCCAGGAAAGGATTTCTGGAAATAATAAAGCTGCATTATTCTCTTTTCTTCACTATAGTTATTGTGCAGTTTAATAGACACATATTTAGCACTCTAGGCTGCTGCACTGTGTTAACCTAAACAGCAAATATTCTTGCATGGCCCCCTGTAAAACTCAAGTGATTGCATACTAAAAGCACAGGGCCTGAGCAACCTTTATATACCTAAACTGCCTGATATTGGAGTTTACATTGCACATATGTGTGCAATATTGTGTATATATGTGAGATATGATACAATATTGCAGACATATAAACAATATATATCTAATTTATAGCCCAATATTAGGCAGTTTTTCTGAGAAGGAGGCCCCATGTTGTTCATTGGGACTGTCCTGCTACTAAATGTTTCTGGAATTACAGTAGTCATCTCTCCCCAGTTCCTCGTATAACTGCTCTTAGTCTTGCCTTGTCTCATAAAAAAATAAAAACAATATCTCTGGCCAAACTTGTCCCCCCCCCGCCCCCCCTAGACAATACCAAATTGGTCCCCTGCCTATCTGTTAAATGACATTTTATGTCAACAACATATTAAGGGTAATGTTCTATTAAAAGCAATAGGATGCCGTGCTGCTAAGGTCAAGAGCAAATAGTAGATGAGTGTTTAGGGGGCTATAATGTTGTCAAATAAAGGCAATGGCCATATCTTTCTGGGGGCTATTAAAAGTGTAATGTCACAGGGCATCCATTTGTAATTTATGAAAAATGTTGGTGGGGAGGGGTTCAGAACATGTTCAACAAGGCACAGTTGCATCAGCAATGAATGTATTGCCTTGTTAAGAGGTAAGGAATTCAGCTCACCTACCACCTTCTCAATAACTGTAAGCAAAATGATCCTTCAGAATGATCATTTCATGGTTTCCTTTCTAACTGAGGAGAACTCTAAACTAGATTCAACAAGATCCTGGTCTCCTGCAATCTCTTGGGATTTCCCTGCCCATCTTATGAATTATGATCAAATACCTAACAACATTCTGGGCCTGCCTTTCCATCCTTACCTGTAGGTAATGGTTTAAGCAACCCCACCCACTGATGCCTCCCAACAGAAGGGACTCCAGGGCCTTAAGCGTGGAGGAGTCTGGGGCTTTTTCAAACTTTGGTTTTTGAACTTCAATTCCAAAAGCCTAAGCCTAAATCAAACCTAAATCCATTCCCCAAAGCACTGATCAACCAATCTACTGACTTAGGCTTCTGGGAATTGAAGTCCACCAGTGTTCCACAGAACATAGTTTGGGGAATGCTTCTCATACAGGAATGTGTTGGGATCAGGATTCAGTTATACAGCAGAAACTCTGCCAATCCATAAACACCACAAAGGCCTTCATTTGATGAAGATTGGCATAAGTACTAGAAATGTGGCCTCTGTTGCTAGTTGTTAGTGCAGACCTAGGTGAAAATCCCTCTTAAGCCATGCCCCAGCCCAACAAATATTACATTATATTTCAGGTAATGTACTGAGGCAATAATATTGCCTCATTCTCTTCCTTGTTCTCAAAACCTTAACTTAACAAGACATGCTTGGTGAGTGGGGCGGCATACAAGTCTAACAACAACAACAACAACAACAACAACAACAACAACAACAACAACAACAACAACAACAACAACAACAACAATTTAATAATTTAATAAGGAAGACTGAGCGGCCTGGTTCTTCTTTCCCCTGCCATTCCAATCTCCTCCCTCTCCTCCTTTTTCTCAAAAGGAAGCATGTGGACAAAGATTCCTGTTGTCCCATAGGGGCTCCTCCTATTGTCTTCTCATTTGATTCAGTGTAGCTCTGGGGTCTTGTGGGGCTGGCTAGGCCACATCCACGCTGCTGCAAAGATGTTTTCCCTGGAAAATGACAAAACTTTTTGATTCTTTGCACTAACTCTAGAGCTGTGATGGCAAACCTTTGCACTCGTTTTTGGACTTCAATTCCCAGAAGCCCTGATCAGCAGGAGTGCTGACTTCTGCTTCTGGGAATTGAAGTCCAAGAACACCTGAAGTGCCAAGGTTCACCATCACTGCTCTAGAGGTTCCTTATGGATCTCCTATATCAGAAGGTACCAAAGACCCCAATTCTCCCCAAGTCCACAGAAACCAGTGAGCCAAAATCTAGGAAAGAGCCAAGGCTGATGTCTGGATTTGATTTCTCTGAGGAGACAGCAGAGGATACTTCCATTCAGCCCTGCACAGTCCTTATCTGGCAGAGGGGAAGAGGGTCGATGGTGGACCCCTACAATGAACACAATGCTGTAGATGCAGAAGTGGATGTAGTAGGCCCATGCATTTTAAGAATCTCCAATTTTTAATTCCGACTATCACATTGACAAAATAGTTTAAGCAGAAATGAAAACTACATAACCAAACTTCTGTAGTATAAAGTACATTTTTGGAGCAATGATGACATCACAATCAAGAAGATTTTTTTAGAGGGTCACTTAAAACTTCCTCCTTCTGTTTTGTCATTCTCATGGCTTTCACAAAATGAAAGAAATCACACATGAGTTGAACAAACTACAAGATGGTATGAAAAAGTATTTAATTACTAAACATATATCCCTGCTGGTGACATCACCATCCTTCTGAAGGCAAGATTTACACAATGGATTTTTGGGCAGTCAATGAAAACAACAACAACAATATTAATGGAAATTTTTGAAAATCTTATTTTTTAAAAATCCTAAATTATGCTTAAACAATATGTAGTGGGAATAACTATGTATACTCCGGGGTGGGTGGAGAACTAAACTGAGCCTGTTCTTGTAAACATTTAAGTTTGGAGGATTCTGTTCTCTATTATAGGTTTTAGAGATGTATTGTAGCTGGAAGCATTGTTGGCCATTGTATATCTGATTTTTATTGAATCTATTCATGCTGTCTACTACCCAAAGCTGTCTTGCTTCAGTTTCTGACTTTATTCATTTGCCTGAGGTGCAAATCACTGTGCTATTTACTTGCACACCCTACACAACTTTTAAAGAGGAAATCCATGTAATAATCCAAACGGTCTTAGATTAGTGCGACAGGCTCTTTCTTACTTCTTAGCCCTACTAATCCTGCCATTTAACTCTAAACCATTATGATCTGCAACAAGATATGGGTTAGCAGGGGCAGAGATGTACTTTAAGTGCTGGTATTATTGAGTTAATCTCAGAATCCTTCCAAAGAGAGAGGGGTTTTCAAGTCTCAGATACACAGATTCTACATGTCTGGCACCTGCACAACACACAGGAGGGGTGGAAGTCTTTCTGCTTATCACTGTTAAAAGCAGATCGAGTCTTTACAAAACCTGGGTAGTTACAGTTTCAAAAGGCAACTGCTCTATTAATAACCTATGCTAGCTGGGGCCACTTTTTCCAATGTGTGGAGCAATTTCAAAGGTTGGTATTTTTTGTTCGTAATTCATTCTTCTTCTTCTGCCATATCCAAATCTGAATATTGGTGATTCTCATGGCGATCAGCCATGAAGACTGTCCTGAGAATATAATGCAGTGGCCTTTCATCTGCCTTCTGCATTGCAGTGTGACCCCCGTACTACTGATCCAGCTCCACGAGCCACTTTCTGGTCCTGAGCCCTTTTGGAACGTGAAGTCCTCTTCAGTCTCAGGCCAGGATTGATGAAGCTGCTGCCCTCCATCAAGAGGGATTTAAATAGGATTTAATCCACTTGGGGACCATCACCCTTCCCTGTGGACTTCGCCAAGGCCACTAGTCCTCAGGGTTGTCAGGTTAGTTAACCACCTCCTGACGCTTGGCATTGAGTCTCTGGGAGTAAGATCTACTCTATTTCCATAGCAGGATAACCTGGCCAGACTTGCTCGTAGTTCATTACACCAAGAATTCCCTGAGCAAGCTAGAGAATCCTTGATGCTGTGATCCCAAACATATTTTCAACATCTTGGTGAGCACTGACTCATCTGATGGCCTGTTGACATCCTGAATTTCAAGGATGAGTTTACCAGCTCTGCAACCTGAGACTCTTTTGGCTGGTGTTATCATGTGCTGAAGCTGTGTCCTTCAGTGTGCCCAGCAAAAATCCTTGTTCTCCTTGGGACAACCTGATCCCTTCTGTGTTGGTACTGCAGCACACATAGTAGTCATCAACCTTCTTTCAGCAGTGAATCACGTGGATTATCTACCCCTTCCTCTGGAAATGAGGTATATAGTGAGGCACCACTTTCAAAAATGGACAGTTGTTCTGAATTAGTAATTGCTTCTGATAGGAATTGGATGTCACAGGTATGGCATTCATAAACTGCTACTCAAATGGAATCCTCTTTAATATGAACTACAGCAATGACCTTGGGTACAGCAGAAGCAAGTTATGCCTTGGGAACTGCTAACCATTGGGTATATGATCTTTCTGGACATTCTTATGCACATTGTTTTTTTTTTTTGCTTTCGGCCAGCTGGTCATGCAGCCTCCATATACAGGATTAAGCTTCCTGACTGCAGTCCCAGTTTGCCTGACCGAGCATGATGGTCTCATAAATTGGCCCTGGACCAAAGACACAAATAAAGTTAGAAATTAGAAGCTCAGATCTTGTCAACTCAACAAAATTACCAGCAGAAGGCAAGACAATCTACTGAGAAAAATCTCCTGAGAAGCAACGGAGGAGCATTACTGTGCTGGATGTTATTATGAATGAGAATTGACACAGACACATATTGCTTCAAATCTGAAGAGCTCTGGCCACTCTTCTGCAGCACCGAAATCAGAGTGCTTGTCATGCTTTGGAAATGTGCTGTTTATGGAACCTTTCTAATTGTACGGCCAAATCCTTCTGTGCAGCTGTCTCATTGAAAATGTGCTTTTTGGCACAGGCTAGGCACTGGCAGGGATCCATATGTCACACTAAACCTGCTGATAGTGAAGAGTACGCTATCTCTCCTGCATTGAGCACTACTACCCTGCTAATTTAGGACTGATCCACATGAGCCAGTTGCATGGCAACAAGAGTGCTTGTTCAAAATAGCCATATACCTTTCTCAGTCATGTTGTGCTTGTCCAAACAGGCAAGGGCCTGCCAGAAATGGCTGCAGGTAGGCAGGGGTGACATTGGCATCCATACTGCATTGCAAAAGCCAAGTCCAGGAAAATCACTTCACTAAACCTCCCAGGAAAACAATTCCTGTAAATTCCTCCCTCACTGCAGTTTTGCCTCCGGAGAATTTTGCCCCCATGTTTTAAAACTAACAAATATGACACAGATATGAACTTTGCACAGGAAACACTGCAGCACTCATTTTTGTCCTTTTACACAAGGTTTATTGTTTGGTTCTATTTTACACTCTGTCTTAAAAATTATGATTGCTGTGTTGTGGGGAGCCAAATCCAAAGAAGATTCCCAGGCCACGGATATCCATTTCCTTTGAGGCCAGGTTCCTAACCTGAAGACCTGAGGATGGGCCATTATATGAAGTCACAAGGAGCGTGTCCATACAACAAGACAAGAATTGGAGCACTCAAGAACAATGGCCAAATGGTATGGTGCAAGAGAATGCAGAGATGCATTAATCAGTTTAAAAATAAATAAATAAATAAATAAATAAATAAATAAATAAATAAATACTTTATTGACAGCACTTTGTGCAGAAGACACAGGTTCAATATATGTTGTTTCCCACACTGTATTAAAACATTGTAGTTTATAGAATCTATCATATATTAAACTTTCAAAATGGAACAGAAATGTCCATCTCCTTTGTTTCTAATATTACAATTATTAAATTACTCTTTGTTGTTCAGTTACACAGTCGAGTCCCACCCTTTGTGACCCCATGGACCACTGCACAACAGACTCCTCTGTCATCCACCATCCTCCGCAGCCCGCTGACACCTATGCCCACTGTGTCAATGATGCCATCCAGCCACCTCATTCTCTGCTGCTACCTTCTCCTTTTGCGTTCAATCTTTCCTAGCATCAGAGCCTTCTCCAGTGAGTTCTCTCTTCTCATTTGGTGGCCAAAGTACTTGGACTTCAGCTTCAGTATTTGTCCTTCCAAGGAGCAGTCAGGGTTGATTTCCTTCAGGATTGACTGATTTGATCTCCTTGCAGTCCAGGGGCCCCTCAAGAGTCCTCTCTAGCACCACAGTTCAAAGGTGTCTATTCTTCTGTGCTCAGCCTTCCTTATGGGCCAGCTCTCACTGCCATACATTATTACTGGGAAGTCCATTGCTTAACTATGTAGACCTTTGTTGGCAGGTTGCTGTCTCTGCTTTTTATTATGCTGCCTAGGTTTCTCATAGTTTACCTCTCAAGAAGTGTCTTTTTATTTCATGGCTGCAGTCATCATCTGCAGTGATCTTAGATCCCAAGAAGTTACCTTTTGACTTCCTACTTTGCCATTTCAATCTTCTATGATGAAAAGGACATCCTTTTTTTGGTGTCAGTTTTAGAAGGTGCTGTAGGTCTTCATAGAACTGGTTGACTACAGCCTCTTCTGCATCAGTGGTTGGAGCATTTATTTTATTTTATCCAAGCATAGACTTGGATTACTATGCTTGGATTAATCCAAGCATAGACTTGGATTACTGTGATGTTGAATGGCTTGCCTTGAATTTGGACTGATATTCTGTCATTTTAAAGATTGTATCCCATTACTGCTTTCCTTACTCTTTTATTGACTATAAGGGCCACTCCATTTCTTCTAAGAAATTCTTGCCCACGGTAGTAGATACAATGGTTCCCTCAGTTAAATTCGCCCATCCCTGTCCACTTTAGTTCACTGATTCCCAAGATATCAATGCTCATTCTTTCCATCTCATTTTTGACCATGTCCAGCTTGCCTTGATACATAGATCTTACATTTCAGGCAGTGGCAGGATGTTGTGGGCGGGGCCAACGTCATAATATCGTGATGTCATGATGTCTGGGTGGAGCCACAAAAAATAAAATAAAATAGAAAAAAATCAATAAAAATTAAATAAAAAGAACTTTAAAAAATCAACCAACCCACCCCAAACACAAATCAACCCACCCACACCAAATAGAAACCCGTCACTTACCTAGGTAGGCAGGCAGCAGGCAGGCAGGCAGGCAGCAGGCAGGCAGGAACCTGCCTGTGGCAAACCGCGGCTGCGGCAAACTGCGGCTGCGGCAAACCGCAGCTGTGGCCTGGTGGCCTGGTGGCATGGCACAGCATGGTGAGTAAAGGCCGCTGCCACAGCCGCAGCTGCAAAGGCACTCCCTGCGCCCTTCTTTTCCGGGCAGCCAAACCTCCATTTGATGCATGTGCAGTTCTATTTTTCACTGTGCATGTGTCAAATAGAAAAACACTTCTGGAGGGGGGCCGGAGAGATGACTGAACCGGTCATCCAGAGTTTTTTACCACCACCCCGGCAACCCCCTAATGATGGGTGCTACCGGTTCAGGCGAATCGGTCTGAACCGGTAACAACTCATCACTGATTCCAGGTTCCTATGCGATATTGTTCCTTACAGCATCAGACTTTCACCATCACATCCATCCATAGCTGAGCATCCTTTCTGCTTTGGCCCAGCCACTTCACTCTTTCTGGGGCTACTTGTAATTGTCCTCTGCTCTTCCCCAGTAGCATGTTGGAAATCTTCCGAGCTGAGGGGCTCATCTTCCAGCGTCATATCATTTAGCTTTTTGATATTGTCCATAGCATTTTCTTGGCAATATTACTGGCGTGGGTTGCCAGTTCTTTCACCAGTGCCTGCAGTGTTTGAAATGGCACAATATTTTGTCACATGTGCATGTGGGTGGCGCTGCTGGACTTGGGCAAGGGCAAATCAATGGGTGATGGTGGTCCAGTCACTGCGCCTGTCGAGGAGGCCCCTCTGGTGCGGATCCCCAGAGAAGATTGGAACTGAGGCAACTCTGCTGCTACCCCAGGGCTGGCGTGGGGAGGGGGCAGCAGCAGCCCCTAGGTATATTGATTAGGTGCTTAGCTATACTACGTTGCAGAAAGTCTTAGTGTATATATAAATGATTATTTTAGGTGTCTATAATAAACGTGCAAGAGGAATGTTTCAGAAGCTCAAATGTCAAAGCCTGGATGGTGAAGATTTCATTGATGAAATCTTGGAGGTAATGTATTTGATATGTAGATATAGGCTGTTGAAGGTCTCATGGGCAGACCATGTCACCAATGATGAGTTGCTTCATTGTGCTGGGAAAACATGTGAAGTTCTGGCCATCAGAAAACTCAGAAAATCAATATATTTTGGGCACATCTTCTGCAATGAGAAGTATAACCTTATGCAACTTATTTATTTATTTATTTTTCCAATTTTTATACCGCCCTACTCGGATTGGGCTGACTCAGGGCGGTTCACAAGCACAGAGAAACAACAAATTTATAAACACAACATGTAAATATAGGAATAAATAATAATCAGCACTGTATCAACACCACAAAACATCTCAACATCATTACATAATCAAAATTCAATAGGTATCAATTTCAACAACAATAAGAAATTACAGAAATCATCAAATTTACACAAAAATTAGAACAATACCAACAATCCAGCTGCCGCTGCGGCTTTTAAGCCCCCTGCCCCAGCGCAGCCTCAGGACGCAGGTGGAGAGTGTCCTGGGCTGGGCGCGGCAGCCGCCTCTTCCCCTGGCCGCAGGTGTCTCGGCGGCGGCGGCGGGGAGCGAAATGTCCTGCTGGGCTTTTAAGCCCCCTGCCCCAGCGCGCAGGTGGAGAGTGTCCCGGGCTGGGCGCGGCAGCCGCCTCTTCCCCCGGCCGCAGGTTTCCCCATTGCAGGAAAGATGGAAGGGAAAAGTGGACCTGGTTGGAGAAGGTTTTCATGAATATGGAACTTCCAGCTATGACATCCACAAAGAGGCTACTTTAATACAAAAAGTACAGAATAGAGACACCTACTCCATGATTGTCACTAACTTTCTACGAGGAGATAGCACACACAAAAAAGAGGGAAGTAATAAACATGATCTTCCATATTATTCTATATTTGTAAGGTAGGTTTATCAGGTTATTTTGTTATGTTGGAACATATGTCATAAACGGTCTTTGTCATCTATACTGCTTCATACTTGTCTATCTTCTTGGGTCAGTCACTCCAACAATGCTAAATACCAAACTTGTCTACACTAAGTAATTAGGGACAGATCTTCACCAATTTCCCACTGTTTAGATCAGGGATTCTCAACCTGCATCCTGCAGGTCAGATGTGGCCCTCAATGCTATTTCATGTGCCCCCACCTCCACCACACCCAGAAGTGCCATGTGGTGGAGGAAGGGCAAAATGGTTGTGTGGCCCCCAAAGCTGTCTGAGGGAGCGTGACTCAGCTCCCGGCTTACAAAGGTTGAGAACTCCTGGTTTAGATAGACCCTGTCTTACCAACCTAAGCAGAAATATGCTATTTTTTTTTTTACAAAGAGCAACATTAGCAGCATTGCAGCAAGCAAGCAGCATCAAAGACTGATCTAGTTGGAATTTGTGGTTAGTGAATATATAACTTTCCTATGGATTAGGATCCAGTATTGAGTTGCTTTAGGATAGAGCTACCAAGAATGCTTTGCCTGCAGGGTCAGTAAGGAGAGATTTTTGGACTGACGGTTACAATAATTTCTGGCAGGCACATTTCATAGTAAAAGGTAAAGAGGCTGTGTCAACACATATTTTTGTAAGTAGAAATGCCTTCTGAGAATTTTTCCTCTAGTTTAGAAGGGTTCTCAGATGGTTACAGTTGCAAAAAAAAAAAAAAAAAACACCAACCCCCCCTCCCCCATTTCTGTTTTCAATGATGACCCATAAAGGAGAGGCTCTTCTTCCAGTTTTACATCACACCATTCTAATCCCTCAATGAAAGCTATATAACAGGATAACTCTCCCAGAATGCTTGTAGTGGAAGTGAGACAATGAATAGCAAAGTTGTCATGAATTCTAGTAGCTCTAGAAGTCTGGCCAGGTTAACCTGCTATGGTAATATAGTAGACCATACTGCCAGTGACTCAGCACCGAGCATGGCAGTTAACTAACCTGACAACCCTGAGGACTAACGTCCTTGGGTATTGAAGTCCACATGGTGATGGTATCCAAGTGGATTAAATCCCACTTTAATTCATCTTGATGGAGGACAGCAGCAGCATCAATACTGGCCTGAAGCTGAGGAGGACTTTGCATGTCAAAATGGCTCAGGACCAGAAAGTGATTCATGGAACTGGATCAGTGTCATGGGTATCATGCTCGGATGCAGAAGTCAAATGTAAGACCATGGCATTTCATTCTCAGGACAGTCTTCATGACTGATCACCATGATGATCGTCAATATATGGAATCAGATATGGGACAAGAAGAATAAGTAGCTCTAGAACTGGACAATGAAAAAAGACATGGGTGCTTTGAAGCATGTCTGAACGTTTGTCCTGATGGGATTGCCTAAGTTAGTCAACAGTGTCTTGCCTCAGATTTCATAGCCAAACTCTTATCCCTGAAAAATGAACCTCACAACCTGACTCTATAGTTAGAACCTGAAAGCTGTTTTGAAGTCACTGTGGATGATTTAGCTTGCTTAAAATGGAATGCCTAATATTTCAAACTTTCTAGCCTTCAGTGAGTCTATAGGCTTTCCTGGGTGAAATCTAACATTTGATCGCTTAGCCAATCTCATTTCATTGTCTGCATTATTGCATCTCCCTCAAATCTGGGAAGAACATGAGGAAAAGTTCAGCCTCCCCTCTCTAATATTCTCCTGTCTTTTTTACTTTTAAATGTCTCCCTAGATGAATGAACTGTATCCTCAAAAGATGGTACATTTTTGTGTGCTCCTGCACACTTTTTGTGCCTTTGTGAGTGCCATATAAAGGTATCCACTCTTTGTGGACTTTGGAATTTATTTTGTACCAACATGGCTATTCCTGCTTTGGAACACGAGAGCTGGTCTCCTCCTGGTTTCCTCACACGCATTGGGATGTTTCTCAGACTGTAGGACAACATATCACAGTGTAGTTTTTATAGACCTGGTAAAAAAGAAATTAGGTGAACAAATAGAAAATAGCAGTCTCAGAGGAAGATATACTATTGGTCCATCTCACTCAGTGTCATTGAATCTCTGACTGGCAATAGCTCTCCAGATGGCTTTTCTCAGCCTTCCAGGGATTCTGCTGTGGATTTATGTTTTTGCCTACAAAGTGTGCACTCCACCACTGAACTTCCTTAGATCTTGAAGACATTCTGTGTGCAAACTAGGTTCTGATTTGTTAGCAACAGTAAAAGGAAGCAATTGAAATTGGAAGCAGAGGTGTATAAAAGGGGTACTGTTGAAGACTTGGTGTGTCTTCTTATGCTGATGGCAACACTTGAAAAACAAAGTGTTATAAAAGTGTGGTAATCCCGTTAACTCTCTTCTGAAAGATCTTTATGGAAAATAAAAGAGAAAGCTGCCATTATATTCACCAGAAGCAATGCATGACAATCGGAGAAAGAGGATGCAAATTACACCAATCTCAAGGATTCTCAACCTATGGCCTGTGGGCCAGGTGTGGCCCATGATGCCATTTCATGTGGCCCCCCACCACCTCCACCACACGAGGAAGTGCCATCTGGTGGAAGAAGGGCAAATTGGCCATCTGGCCCCCAAAGCTGCCTGAGGGAGCATTACCTCCCCCCCCATTTAAAAAGGTTGAGAAATCCTGTTTAAAGGCAATCCATTGTGGTCATTCAGCTCATGCTGCCTTTAAAAAAATCTGTGGTATGGTCTTCAGTGACCATACAGAGGAAATAATGCTGTTTTTATCATCATTATTTATGTGGCTACTGCTAAATAAAAACTTACAGTCTTTTTTACTTTCATACCAATCTTTCCCTCCTCTGCAGATTGTTTACCACCTATGTTGCCTGATCCAGGGATCAGCTGACTCCCACTGAAAATAATGGAAATCAATATGTTTTGCCAAGAGTTCATATCTGAAGGTTATCCCAGTTGCAGCCCAAAGATCCCATCTTTAAGAAATTCCTAGGTTCCAGTTAAAATGCAGCTGCAGCTGTTCATGGCACACTCTTCTGCATTTTCTCACTCCCCATTAGATGTGTTATGGGCAGTGGTGGGTATCAGCAGGTTCGCAACAGTGCACTAGAACCGGTAGTAGAAATTCTGGCTGCCCCCCCCCTCCAAGTTTTGAAATAAAGTAGTCCTAATTTGGGTGCAATGCAGGGTTTTCCCCCTGGCCACGCCCACCATACCACCCCCACAGTGTGGTAGTATTATTTTTTTTGAGCCCACCTCTGGTAATGGGGCAAGACAAACCCATGCTTGTTCTAACAGTGTTCAATGATGTGGTTGCTATGAAAACTGAATGGCTTAAAATTCTAGAGATGGAACGAACCTTCAATATAAATGTATGGATCATCTTAAGTAAAGTTTTTAAACAGAAGCTGAATATACAGAGGTTGCTAAAATGTATACACATTTTAAGAAAGGAAAAAAAACTATTAGAAATGTAATACCCAATATAGACCGATAACAAAAGATGAATATAAGTCATGATTGGCTCCTGCAATTACAAGAGGTGCTTAAAGTGGCTACCATCAGCATCCAGGCTCTTCTGGTTATGGTGAACTACTGCTGAAGCAACATTGATCAAAGTGTCCACTTGTATCATTGTGCATTCCATTTCAATTCCTTCCTGAAGTACCATCAGTGTTGCCAGTTTTCTGCAGTACACCATCTCCTTTCAGGACCCCCATCAGTAGAAGTCCACTTCAAATACCACTACAAAATGATCTTGCACGCCTTGAACAACACCTGTGCTTCTGCCATTTTCTTGTCTGTCCTGTCTGTCACATGGTGACACTAGCATTAATTATTTTGAGTGAACTTCAATACCTCACATTACTAGCATAATTCAATTCAATTTCAAAAAGCAAGACATAGATAACAGCTCTTAAAATGTGTATACGTTTTTGACATCCTCTGTATATATATTCTATCCCAGGTTTATGAAGCTCATATTTTTCAGATGTTCTTCCTATCCTTTAGTCTAAATTGTTTCTCTCAATTTGACTAGCCTGGGTCCTATCTTATGGAACACCAAAAAAAATAATAATCCTTCATTGTCCATGACAGTGTTCCACATATTTGAAGATAGCTTTGAGAATTCTTTTTGAAAAGCTCTTTCTAATTCACTCCTCTAGTATGTCACTCATAGGACTTGTTCTCTAGGTCCCTTACTATCTTTAATCACCAACCTCTGGACACATTTTAATTCACTGATATCATTCTTAAACTGTGGTGCCATTGCTATAGCCTGTTTTTCCCCCCATGCAACCTAGAATGGCATTCACCTTTATAATTGCTGCTTTTTTTAAAAAAAAGTTTGAAAATATTTTCCTGGGGAAAAAAGAAGCAAAAAATTTCTGTCTTCTGACAGAATAGGTCAGATTGTCATATTTCCTCCTCTATGAATATTGCTGGCAAATAATGGCAATTTAAAGAATCTATGGGACTTTATAAAGATTCACAAGTTATTTTTGGCATCAATTTTCATAGACTAGCCTGCTTGCATTATCCAGATTCAATATTAATACCTGGAGGCAATGTTAGTCTTTATGGTGCCCCAAGACTCCTATTTTTACTGGAACGCCCCATATGAGATTGCTTGGCTCTTAACATCTTCAGAGGAGGCCCTTTCTCAGTTCATTGCCATCAGAAGAAAACTTAATGGGGACACAAGAAAAGAACTCTATGGTAGCTGCCAGACTGTGGGATTGTGGTTTTTAACAAAGTTAAGTTTACTTCAATCATTTTAAATCATTTGATGTATTTTAATTATTATACTAGTTTAATTGTTTTTAATGCATAATCTATTGTGTTTTAATTTAAAACAACAACATTGTGAGCCATGTTAAGTATCCCAGCAGGAGAAATGCAGCAAATGAATGAATGAATGAATGAATGAATGAATGAAGCATCACCTTTTTTGGGATGGTATTCTTAACTGCTTGCAGCCCAACTTGGGAGGCAGTGTTGGTCTATAGGTCCTTGACGTTCATGGTAGCTAGGATTGCATTTTCTTGCAGATCACTGGTAGGTTGCCATTTCCTTGAAGAATCTGGGTCATCTCTCATGGAAATTGAGGTGTTTGTGGCATAATGACTGACGACTAAGTCTCCATTTCCAGATATTGCAGCTGTTATTGTTTCAGTTCTTTTCGTAGAAGTGGATTGCAGTCCATGTCAAATAAAGCTTGCTAGTCTTTTAAGATGCTGCAAGACTCTTTATTGTTCTTGCTGCAACAAGTTACCGGTATCTCCTTGAGCATTTCTAAAAATATGATTCCACACTACAGATATGAACATTCATTGTTGTTGTTCTTAAAAAAAAAACACCCTTTAACATAGGAGTATTCCTCCTCCATTTCCTAATGACTATAATCTGTAACAATATTGACCAGATTTCCCTGAATGGCCTGCTGCTTGTTCAATACACAAGTATATCTGATGCTCTCTGATTGCTGAATGACAGCTCACTAATCCTCCCCCCCCCCTTATTGATTTGTTTGTACTCTGGTGAACTCCACAGGCAAGCATTTCTGGGGGGGAAAGGCTAATAAAATCCACTTTAAAAAACCTGAAAATCCCATATATTCTCATGAAAGCATGAAAAGGACTTTTTACACAACTTCTCAAATGCACTTTTTTCATGTTCATATCATTACAGAAGTACAAAGCTGAAAGAGACTCAAAGGTTGTCATTGGAACCAGATTTGTGCATGGGGAAAGGCTGATATGAAATAGAAAGCCATAGAAAAATTCAGATGAGTATGCACTGCTGCATTTTGCTGGGTATAAAAATGGTTTTGTTTTGTTTGCCAAATGATTTTAAGCAAGAACGGCTTTTAAATTTAGCTTGCTGTGCTAGGAGTAGGTGGATTATCTGAATGTGAATGTTAATCTCGGCAGTATGTCAGTTGGTGGACATAGGTCCAAATTGACATGCTGGCTTTAATAAAAAAACAAAAAAACAAAAACAAAAAACCTCCAAGCAGGGTTCTGGACGGTCATTGGGTTTCTTCTGCCTGCCTTTCCTATTGCATGCTGCCTTGCACCTGCTACAGAGACGTTAAAGAGGGAGGTGAGCAATATATAATGGGCTGGCCATCCAAGAACTCTTTGGATACAAGCCCTTGGCCCCAGCTCAGTCCACTTATGCTAAACTAGATTTGTTGTTGTTCAGTCGCACAGTCGATTCCGACCCTCCGCGACCCCATGGACCACTGTCCGCCAGGCATTCCTGTCCTCCACCACCCCCCTCAACTCGCTCAACTCTGTGCCCATTGTGTCCACAATACTATCTAGCCATTTCATTTTTGGCCGCCCCCTTCTTCTTTTGCCCTCAACCTTTCCAAGCATCAAGGCTTTCTCAAGTGAGTCTTTTCTTCTCATTTGATGTCCAAAGTACTTTAGCTTCATCTTTACTATTTGCCCTTCTAAGGAGCAGTCAGGGTTGATTTCTTCTAAGATTGACCTATTTGTTCTCCTTGCTGTCCAGGGGACTCTCAAAACTCTCCTCCAACTCCACATCTCAAAGGCATCTATATATGCCACAATAACTATATCTTTGGAGGAATTGCTGCTACTTGCCTGGCACTGCATGGTGGGTAGAGGCTGTTGCCTCTTCTTTCAATTGTAGGGCTCTGAATTCTTGTCCTGTGGAGGAGACACAAATCACAATATTCTCCACTATTCTTCCCGGGCAGCATGAAGCTGGCTCAGCAGCTTGCTATCTAGGAATAAGTTTTAGCAATGTCCAAAATGGTCAGGTTCTTAGCTTGCTAGAGGGTGAAATGTTACCTTTTCTGCCAGAGAAATAAAATAAAATCTCTCCCAAGTGGGTAAAAGCACAGCTAATTCTTGGAAGACAGATATAAAGAGTGAATGAAAGACTATTAATTTGTTTCTGATTAAATCAGGCTGCAATCTTGGGAATACAGGTCTCAGGGTAAAATCTGTTGAACTCAGTAGAATTCAGCTCTAAGCAGAAATGTAAAGGATTGAGTTTGTAAGTTTTCTCTTTCCACCACTATAGAAAAGTCAGTTAAGCCCTTTCAAGCCCATTTGGTTTCAAAATTAACCCTAAGCATGAATTCTCCCACCATTAGGCTGCAGCTCTATAAATCTAAGGAAAATAGTAATTCTTACTCCTGATTAGACAATGTATAGGATCACACTTTTACAGGAGTATTCATACTCTTACAATTCTGGAAATTAACTAACATTGGTACAATTACTAAAGCAGAATACTGCCCAGATAAGCACTGAGTACCCAGTGTGTGGCAATAGAGTAGGGATTCTCAACCTGCGGCCTGTGGGCTGGATGCAGACTGCGTTACCATTTCGTGTGGCCCACCACCACCTCCACCCCACCAGAAAGTGCCATGTGGTGGAGGAAGGGCAAAATGGCTCCCAAAGCTGTCTGAGGCAGCATGATCCGGCCCCCGGGTTAAAAAGGTTGAGAACTCCTGCAATAGAGTGACAGCTTAGGACTGTGACAGTGAGCCTTGGCACTCCAGGTGTTCTTGGACTTCAATTACCAGAAGCCCAAGTCAGCACTCCTGCTGATCAGGGCTTCTGGGAATTGAAGTTCAAGAACACCTGGAGTGCCAAGGTTCACCATCACTGGCTAGGACTTTGGAGATCAGGTATCAAATTGCTGCCTGACTGTGGAAACTCAGTAGGGATGTGAAACTGGTAAAGCCAGTCCTTAAATATCCCACTTTCTCTGAATGTCCTTTTAGAGTCACTATAAATTGGTTCCAATTTGATGAATCATAGACAACTAAGTGCCAAGTAAAAGTAAAGTTCCTCTGCTAAACAGGAAAATAAATGCTTTTGTTGTTGACTTCCTGATACTTATTAAATTTCCAATGTTTCTATTTAAAACCTTTGCCTGTTGTTTTTAAGTTACCCAACTAATGTAGCAGAATCAATAAATCAATTTTATAGATAGGAAATTCAGAGTACAGTATTCTAATAATAAGTGAATGAAAATTAAGTTTCTGATCAACATGTGATTAATTATTGGTATATTCTTATCTTCCCCATTAATATCTAAAATCTATAAAGGAATCTGAGTTTGCTTTATAAAGCATTGTGATTTATGCCTTTTAAATTCAGATACAGGTTTGGCTTTCATAGTTATCTCATATTGTTCTGATGAAATTTTTTGTTTTATCATTTTTATCATTTATTTCTACACCAGTATCTGTGTGTTTGTATTTAAAGCTGAAAAGAAAAGCATCTAGAGATTTTTTGATAAATACATTTTTCTGTTTCTATCCTGATTAATCAGGCTAAATGACTGTAATAAATGGAGGAATTATTATTATTATTTTGCACCTGCTCTCAAACTTTTCTGGTTGAATCTTTGTTGGATGTAATAACTAGGAAATAATTTAAAAACTAATTCGGGTAAACAGTTATATTGTTGATCACATGGAGGGATTAATAACATTAATTCATGTCATAAGTAAATTGTTATAAATTATATATTTTATACATTTATTTAGGGGTTATGAAATCTCGTCTTTAACCTGCCCTCCACCCCCAAGATAAAAGGAACCTTTTCACTTTAAATTCTTCTCCTGTCGAATTACATTTCAGACTTTGTTACATGGGCCACATTATAGGCTTCTGTCATGAGCAGGACATGGTGTAATTCAACATGACACATGGCAAGCAGAGATGTGTTGAAATACCTGAAACTATTAGATCCAGGCAGCCTCCTGTTAAATTTTTTTACTGCCACATAAATATTCTCCTAGCTGGCTGTGGTCTCAAAGGGATAAATACCCCATTAGGACAAATACAAGAGCATAGGTGGGAAAGTAGAGTTGTACGCAGAGCACAGAGTAATAGCCACCCTCCTGGAGATGCCTCTTTCACTCCTTAATGCACCTCAAGCTAAATGGTCAGAATTGCTTTTCCATTACTAATGTTCTTGGAAGGAAAAGAAATAGCCTATTTTGATCACATGTGGTCAAGATGGAGGCATTCATAGCCATTTTGGATAAATACCTGCTGCTTGCTCTCCTTCTACGTGATTCTCCTACAGATTGCATGTATATTTGCAGCATCCAGTCTAACCCTACTGTTGATTAAACTCATGTGTTGTTATGTGCCTTCAAAACAGAACTGACTAATAGGGCTTTCAAGATATTGTGAGATATTTATGAATGGTTTTTGCCAGTTCCAAACCCCAGTGAGTTTACAAGACTGAGTGAAGATTTGAACCCAGGCTGCCAGAGTCACAGTCCATTAATCTTGTCTGCTACACAGCACTGGATATCCCATTTAAACTCATACTCAGCATGAAATAAATATCTCTGGAGTCTCGAGATGTACAGCCTTTCTACATGTTACACAGACTCAAGGTAGACATTTTCTAGCTTGTACACCTGCTAACAGAGGTGGGTTGGCAGCTGTGATAATTTTGAATGAGCCTCTTCTGTACCTCAACAGCTCTCTCCCTGCATGTAGTAATTAAGTACAATCATACAAAATGTAGGGCGTGTCCATTCTTTTTAGTAGTCTCCAAGGTCTTCTGGCTGTTTCCCACCATGGCAATCTCTGCTGTAGTATCAATCAAGGGAGTTCTTTTGTTTCCACAAGAGACATTATCAAATTTCTTCCAGCTTTTATTTAATCATCACTAACAGGATTTTCTTCAAACTGTCAAATATAGTCTAAGTATTGGACATATGTTTCTGGAGTGATGCCAGGAATGTAGTTGGTGTCCAGCACCTTCTCGGAATGGAGGTATGAGAAGACTTCAAAATGAAAGTTACAAATTCATCATAGTTCTCTGGTTGATGGGCAATCTGAAGCACAGCTGCATTCAGCATTTTTGTAAACTTTTCTCAGTTGGCTTTGAAAATAATCTATCTATCTCCTACAGAATAGTCTGGCCAGGTTATCCTGCTATGGTAATAGAGTAGACCATACTGGCAGCAACTCAACGCTGAGTTTCAGACGGTGGTGAGCTAACCTGACTACCCTGAGAACTAACAGCCTTGGGTGCCTAAATCCACAGGGAAGGGCAATGGTCCACAAATGGATTAAATCCCACTTGAATCCCTCTTGATGGCAGGCGGGGGGGGGGCAGCTTCATCCACACTGGCCTCGGGCTGAGGAGGACTTTGCATGCCAAAAGGGCTCAGAACCAGAAAGTGACTCACAGAACTAGATCAGTGGCATGGGTGTCATGCTGTGATGTTGAAGGAAGGTGAAAGGCCACTGCATTATATTCTCAGGACAGTCTTCATGGCTGATTGTCATGAAGATTGCTTATACAGTAATACCTCATATAACATTAGTATCGAATAACACTAAAATCGCATAACATTAAGGAATCTGGGGGGAAGAATTGCATCAGATAACATTAAGATCCTATGGGATGCTTCAGATAACAACCGCTAAAGCCTGTGTGGTTACAATGTATCTCTATGGATCCCATAGGATTTTAACATGCATCAGATAACACTAAAAATCATATAACACCAACACTCATATAACACTAAAACCAGGTTTTAGTGTTATATGAGGTTTTACTGTATTTGTATCCAGATATGGCAGAATGAGAAGAAGAATAGAATTGAGTAGATGGCTGAGTAGATCTGACATAGAATGGGTCTATTTTGAGTGTTCGGGTTTATATAATTTACACTCTTAATGCACTAATGAACTATAGGCTCACTAACAAAAATTAGATCTGAATTCAAGTCTCTCTGCCACCTGTCTCTGTTAAATAAACTAGAGCTTGAAGTGAGTAGTTTTGGTTCTTTTTTTGGAGGGGGAGATATCATGATTCCAACCCACATCAAATGACCAGAAGAAGGGTATATCCCATTAGTAATGGCCTATATTCATGGCAATTCTTGGCACTCCAGTTGTTCTTGAACTTCAGTTTCCAGCATCCCTGATCAGCAGCAGTGCTGACTTGGGCTTCTGGTAATTGAAGTCCAAGAATACCTGGAGTGCCAAACTTCGCCATCACTGAATGACCAACTGCACTCTTTGAGGGTGTGTTAGGGTGCAATTGCATATTATCAGGTCAATTTTGTCTCCAAGGGGACCCAAGATAACCTTTGGGGAAGTACACAGGTGTAAAAATGGCATGTGCAGGTTTTTTTAAAAAAAGTCTTGCAAAAATATCATAGGCTTTTCAGCACTTGCATCCAACCCCAATCTGTAGAAGACATAATTTCAAAAAGGCTGACTGGGGAAAGTTTACTACAATGCTAGGCACAGCTGTGCTTCAGATTGCCCCTCAACCAGAGAATTATGGTCAATTTGTAACTTCAATTTTGAAATTGTTCCTGTATTGTTCATTTACATGGAGTTGGATGTGTGAAAGCTCCATCACAGGGGCAAAGGAAACACACAAACCACCAGCGTAGCAGAAGGAAATCTTCCTTTATTTAGTATTTAGTATTTAGTATTTAGTACAGTCAAACCTTGCATACTGAGCATTTTGCTTAGCGAAAAACTCGCATAACAAGCATGTTTTTCACTAAGCGGTCCGACTTGCATAATGAAAATTTTTGCTATGCAAGTCAGACTTTCCCTATGGAAAAACTCGCATATCGAGCATTTCTATGGGGAAAACTCGCATAGTGAAAATTTTTCGCTATGCGAGTTTCCCCCCTTGAAATGCTTGTTATGCGAGTTTCCCCATAGAAATTTTCACTATGCGAGTTTGTTTCACATAGCGAAAAACTCACATAGCGAGCACCCTTGCAGAACGAATAAAATTCATTATGCGAGGTATGACTGTATTTAGTATTTATGGGGCATTTAAAAAAAATATAATGCATGAGAATACTTACTGTATATACTCTAGTTTTTAGTCCCCAAAATGAGGTCCAAAAAAGGGACTTGACTTATACTTGGGTCAACAGCCTTGAGGGTCCCAAAACTGCAGTGGTGCAAATTCAAACATACATTTTTTTTTAAAAAAAGCACTACCACTACCATCAAAACTCAAAAACATACCCACACAAATGTCTGAATTAATTAATTTTACTGTGTCTTCATGTATTTTAATTGATGAAACTTACTAGCTGCTGCTGCATTTTCCACCCCGACTTATAATCGGGCCAAGCTATTTTCCTAGTTTTAGAGGTCCAAATTAGGTACCTCGACTTATATTCGGGACAACTTATAGATGAGTATATATGGTAGCTGCGCTCTTCAGCACCTGGAAGTTACAATCTACCAACAATTTACCATGTGATCTGCTGCTTGTAGTAGATTACTTTTCGACCTGGCAAGGGTATGGTTGCTTTGCATAAGGAGCTGATGACAACTTCTCAAGAAGTGACGTCTACATCCCCTGCGGAGGTTCCTCTGCCACACCAGTTCTGTAATCAGAATGCTTGGCCAAAACAAACAGTACTCATCAAGCACAGCATTTTGTTTTAAAGTGGAGCCAGTCCAAAGTATTCACTGGTGCATGGACATATTGCTATAAACAGTTTGCTCTACCAGCAGGAGGAAGGCAAGCTATCTTATGCTGTGACTGTCAACTTTCATCAGAAAGCTCATTCCAGCCTTCACCTAAAAATATCCACCGGTCAGTTTTTAAATATGGCAAAATTATATGGATTCTCTTACTCAGATCTTACTTTTGTTGGTATGCAGTGGAAATAACAGAAGGATTTTTAAAAAGGTGTGTGTGTGTGTGAAATGAGACATAACACCCCATAGTTCAGACCCAGGGTTATGAAATATGTTCATTGCTCCCTGGGAATTGTTATTCAATGGGTCTGGAATCTTTTTTATACATAGATAGGGTTACATCAACCTCTGGAAAGAATTAAAAATCTGTCTCCACAGGTTTTCTTCCCAACATTGTCATTTACCCATCTGAAGCCATCTTTCATTTGTAACTTGGAGTAAGGAACCATTCAGGATATAACTAACATTAAGCATTTTAGTGATCTTTTGTTCTCAATCGTCTTATGCTTAACTTTACTTCTTGGCTAATTATTTTTACCTGCTTCAAGGTCTTAACTTCTTCCTTGTCTCTTTTGGAAGGAAAGTTTTCCCTGCTCCTTAACATGAGAAATTGCAAGTAGATAAATAGGGACCACTTTGGTGGGAAGGTAAACAGTGTTCTGTGCACTCTGGTCTCTAGTCATGTATGCCACATGACCATGGAAACATCTGCAGAAGCAGACAATGCTGGCTCTTCAGCTTGGAAATGGAGATGAGCACTGAACTCCAGAGTCGGATATGACTGGCTTTCAAGCAAGGGAAACCTTTACCTTTTGATGTGTCTCTTCCCCTGCTTTGAGGCTACTTTCAATCTCTTTGTACCAAACCATCTCCAGTGCTAGATGCCTAGCTTTGGAAAATACTTCTCTCTCTTAATATTTAAGTTCCTCTATTAGCATACACATACAATTGTGTTAAGAAAGGAGCACAATTGTTAATAAAGTTGACCCAGCAGTTTGTGTATAGAGGAGACCTAGTATCCCCACAAAAAGAAGTCTTAAAGAAAAAGCATCTCAGTGCAAGGAGGGAATTGCTTAAGAATAATATGGCCTCAACTATAGAATAAGGTGACCATTTGTTTGGTTTACTGTCTTTTCTTGCATGTCCTTCTAATCGCCTTTCACATGAGCAGTGTAATGTCTGTAGAGTTGCTTGATGTGTACCATAAACTCTCTCATTTGTTGTTTGTATTGTTTGTTGTCTTTGTGAAATGAGATGTGCCACATGCACTCTACAAGCCAACTTTCAGAGGTCCTATCACTGCAAAATTGTAATGGCAACAGCAGAGTGAATGTCAGGTGAGCTGGTATGGCTCCCATTAAAGGATGAATCAACCCTGACTGCTAATTGGAAGGATAAATACTGAAGATGAAGCTCAAGTACGTTGGCCACCAAATGAGAAGACTCACTTGAGAAAGTCTTGATGCTGGAAAAGATCGAGGGCAAAAGGAGAAGGGGGCACAAGAGGATGAGGTGGCTAGATCTGTGTGGGCTGTGGGGGATGATGGAGGATAGAGGAGCCTGGCATAAGGTGGTCCATGGGGTTTCCTTCCAAGTTATTAAACAATTTTGAAATATTCAAAGTCTTTTTACCATAAATCCATTTAAAATTTCAAAATACATTAGAAAGAGAAGAATGTTTGTCTTCTTCTGGTTCTATTCAGCTTTAGTTCTAATATCTTATTACTTGAACAATGTTCTGCAGGAAGTCTATTCCTTACGTTATGCCTCATGCTATGCCTAGAATGGGTTAAGAACATGCAGAAAAACAGGAGCTCATGTCTGGTTGAGGCTCACAATCAGTGATGGAATGTAACAGGTTCGCACCAGTTCGCCAGAACCGGTAGTAACTTTTCCCAGTGTCCCAGAGAACCAGTAGCAGCTTTTTTTTTGGGGGGGGGAACCACCTTCGGGGCTTACCTTTTCACTGGTTCCCCCACTGCGCATGCACGCCAAGCACTTGGTGTGCATGCATGCCTACAGTGCTTGGCGCGTATGCGCAACCTCCTTGCTGTCCTCCCAAGCGGGGAGGTGGAAGAGAAGCTGCTAGCCTGAAGCTCCCCAGGGTAAGTGACTTACCTTTGGATGTGGTGTGTCTGTGTTTTTAATGTGTATTTAATACCTTTACCTATAGTGACGTACTACCACAGTTCCTAAAAAGGCCTGGCGGCCTGGCTTGGGGTTTTTAAGCAAAGTCTTGGAGTTACCTCATCAATAAGCTACACCTGTGCTGTTCCAAGTGCTGTTCCAATTGGAGAACCCTTAAGGAGGTACAGCTGTTTTACATTTACATTAAGGCATATTATCCTAGAGAACTGGTTAGGCAAAGACTTAGTACCTAACTTCTTTAACTGTTGAAAAGTTGAAAAGTGCCAAAATGAAGCCATCTTGTGGTGAGTTCATTCTGTAGTTCCGTCCATCTGACCTAGTGTGAGAAAGATTAACCAGAATAAGCTTTAAGGTCTGGTTTAAAAACTCTAATTGATTTGTGTTTGGGGTGGGTGAGTGGGTGGGTGTATTTTAATGTAATTTTTATTTATTTTATTTATTTATTTTATTTATGGGTTTGTGTTGTGGGTGGGTGGGTTGAGGGGTGTGTGTGCTTATTTTTATTTTATTTTATTTTTATTTTCTCTTTGGCCCCGCCCACAACATCATGACATCATGACGTTAGCTCCGCCCACACTGTGATGACATCATGGTGGGGTAGTAAATTTTTTGACATCCCACCACTGCTCACAATTGTATACAACAATGCAACTTGAATCTACACAGCACTTTTCAAGCCTTGTAGCATATTCCCCCTCCAGAGCCCTAGTGTCACCCATCAGAGAATGGTGGTAAACTGTAAGCTCTGGTGTCCATTCTCAAAATGCCCCCTCCTAACTGGAATCTTCAGAATTAAAGCTCAAAATATCAAACAATTGCCTTCCCGGCTCACCTTCCAGGCACTTATGCATTTGCTAAAACTGCTTGTGGCTGTAAATCCAAAGTGGGCAATACAATCCATACTGCATACTTTAATATTTTGGTCCTTTGTGATACGGCATGGGATTCCTCATTCTACCTTTGTATCTCCCTATCCGAAAATCTGAGAGATTACTAGATTAGGTTTGTTTGTGTAATTTGTAGACTGTTGATGTTAATCCCTCCCCTAGACTGTACTTAATTGCGATTTCCCAAACTTGTGTGCTTGTTTAATAAGCCTATATAAACTGTTCTGTAATTCAAATTCTCAATATAGCATGCAACTAATTTAAATACTAACATATTAACATAACATAACATATTAACATAAGAACATAACACTTTAAACCAGGGGTGGCCAACCTTTTCATGCCATAGGCTGGACCATGTCCCCTTGGACAGATGTGAGGCCAGAGGCATGGTTCCTTCCACTACTCCTGCCATTTCTGGTGGTGGTGGCAGTGGGTGCAATGACAACACATTCTCTGCTGTGTCTGCTGCTTCTGCTGCTTCCTGTGGTGGTGGGAGCGAGGGTGGCACATTTTTGCTGTATTTCTGGTTGTTTTTGTCACATTTTCAGCTGTTTTCGGTGCATTTTTGCTGTGTTTTCTCAACTTCCTTCATGTTTTTGCTGCAGTTTTTCAAATTTTGACATATTTTTGCCGCTTCCAGTGCATTTTTCGGCTCTTTTGGTTGTAGCAGTGGGGTCCTCACTTAATGGGCACTGTGGGCTGGGTCTCGCCATAGTTTGGGGAATCCCTGCTTTAAATAGCACTGCCTCAGAACAAATTATACTATCTTGCCACCACAGTTTAGCAACGAAGCATAACTAGATTAGGAGTACCAAAGGAAATTCTTGTATCTTCCTTCGTAATGCTCTCACAGAAGTAGCTTGCAGGGAGGACAAGTGGTGGCTTAGTGGTTAAGGTGCTGAACGTGACGACTGGAAGGTCAGCAAGTCAGCAGTTGGAGACCTCAGTGCCGCACAATGGAGTGAGCTCCCATCTCTGTTGCAGCTCCTGCCAATTTAACAGTTTGAAAGCAAGAAATTGGAAGTAGGTAAATAGGTACTGTTTTGGTGGCACAGGTAACATCGTTCCATGCACTCCAGTGTCTAGTCACGCCTGCCATATGACCACAAAAACATCTGCAGATGCAGACAACACTGGCACTTTGGCTATAAACAAAGGTGAGCACCAAACTCTAGAGTCTGATTCAACTGCCTTTCAAGCATTCTTGAGAGAATGTCTTGGGATCCCATACAATACAAGACATATGTGAAAAGAGGAGGTAGATAAAGGGCATGATGCAGACCCAGAGGAAGGCGGAGAGATAACATCAATGACATATTACAAGAACACCAAATAACACCGCTAGTAGTGCCAGAACAAGAACCTTGTATCTCCCTCAACACCCCGAAGAAGGCTCCTGGTGGGAAGAGATCCTTCTCTACTTTTTAGATCAGGAGTTCTCAAACTTTTTAAGCCAGAGGCCAAGTCACTCTCCCTCAGACAGCTTCGGGAGCCAAACAGCCATTTTGCCCTTCCTCTGCCACATGGCACTTCTGGGTGTGGTGGAGGCAGTGGGGGGGGGGGGTGGAACCACATGAAATGGCACCACGGGCTGCATCCGGCTCATGGGTCACAGGTTGAGAATCCTGGTTTTAGATCCTTCTTTTGCTTTCCCAGCCATTTTTCATGAGTGAAGGCAAAATATACTTTTGCTGTCTTCTAATGCTCATTTACTTGAGGCAAGAAAACCTTTTTCAAAGCTTCTGTAAAACAAAACAAAACAAAACAAAACACCAAGACAAAGGAACTTAACTGAACCCCATTAAGCACATCTGCCTTGCCAACATGTCATCTTACAGTGTGGAGATCTAGGCAGGGCTTGTACAGTAAGACCACAAACCTGCCTGGTTGGGGAGAAAAAAAATACTGATCCAGCAAAATTCTTCCACTGCCACACACACACACCCCTTTAATAACCTGCTATAAATCATAGATCATCAATGGCACCTCTCCAAAGTTTTCATCTTTCGACCTTTCCCTTTCTTCTATTTCTGTTTTTCACAGCTCTACTGCACTCTTGTGAACTCTCCTGCGTTTGTTCCATCATTTTTAACATCCTGGGCACTGAAGAGAATAGAAGCAGGAATCAGGATTGCACTGTGAGATTGATAAACAGATGCTAAGCCGATGTGACACAGCTGCTACTGCTGAGCCAGGAGAAGCAGGTCAAGGTTATTAGGAGAGAGTGCAGAACTGTCTCATAGCTTTAAGCTAAAAGACCCCACGTGGTTCGCTTTCTCTCCCTTTTCCCTCTCTTTGATTTTTATGATGGCAAAGAATAGCACAGAACTGTCTTGGGGACTTTTAAAATTAATCCCTGCCGAAAAAAGAAAGAGAAATAAAATTATATCCTCAATGCATTCCTAATTTGGCATATGAATTTCTCTATAATTCCCTCCCCCACCCTCATTCACAATCAGTTTTTAATTTTGAGCAGGATGTAAATCTTGCCATCTATATTAAGTGACTGTTAAGTCTGCCTACACCTCATAGGCTCCAGTTTTCTTCTATGGAAGAAAAGGATGGAGGCCAAAAAAAAAAAAAGGGGGGGGGAGAAGCCCACAATTATGGCAAAGCAGGTAAGTATAAAAGCATGCATTTTAATCCTATTAAACCTGAGCAAATTTTTGCAGAAACTCTACAGCCTGGTTATGCAGGAAGTAAGATTAGATTATTCTAATGGTTCCTTCTGACCTTAAATTCTGTGAAATTTGCCATATGATCAGCCAGTGGGATCATCCCGCCCCCCGCCCCCGGTAAAGGCAGTTTTCCTGTTAAAAGGGTGAGGCAATTTTTACCAGTGGTATAAAAAGTTCTATATGCATTCAGTGCTTTCTATATTCTGCACAGCCCCACAAATACCACACAAGCACAGAATCAAATATATAGTGGCAAAAGTTTAACATGTCTTAGTTGTTTTTTCTTCTTCTGTTGCTCTTCTCGAATGTTGGGGAAATGCAGAAATGTATCTCACCTTTTGGATTCTGACATCCAACAAACTATTAACTGAGCATGATAAAAGAGCACTTGAATCAAGGAAAGAAAGACAGGATTTGGCATTAACACTAGCTAGATTTTGGAGGCATCTTGAAATTTCATCGGTCACCATTGTGAAATAGGCTACAAGAGGTTCCAGAGTCACAAGCATCATCATCACCAGTGAATTAAACTCCAGCAGCTTCTGTTTGCTTTTCTATTGCTTTGATGTTTCGATGATATAAACCAGGGGTTCCCAACCTTTTCAAGCTTGGGGCCTGGTTATGCTCGCTCACTCAGCTTCAAGGGCCAGATGGCCATTTTGTCCTAACAGCTTCAAAGGGATAGCCATTTTGTTTCTCAAATGCCCTTGGAGGGATGGTTTGGGGACACATGAAAGGGTGCCAGGGACTAGATCCAGCTCACTGTGCCTTAATTGGGAACCCCTGATGTAAACTATGTATCAGGATTTGGGGGTAGGGTAAGTGTAATCTTGATTATAAAGTAGTATGAAGTTTCTAGTTTTAAGGTCACTTAATAGTCTATTCCCTTATGATACGTCTACACCAGTGGTTCCCAACCTTTGATTTTTGTAGTTCAATTCCCTGCAGCCTAAGTGAATTCCACAAAGCACTGATCAGCCAATGTCCTGACCTAGTCTTCTGGGAATTGACTCCCCCCGTGGAGCATGGGCCCCACATTGGAAACTACTGGTCTAGACTGTATCAAGGAGCTTGTAGTCCTAAAATGGAGAAAGGGGGAAAGGTGGGGTAGAAATAAAAGTCAGTCAGTCAATCAGTCAATCAACATTTAATTGCTCTTATAACACACACATTTCACCATATATTTTGCCTAATGCCATTGGGTTTTAAAAAGAAAACATAAGGGAATCTGGTGATGTTAAAAAAGAAGATTCAATGCTAACGTACAAAATATGAATTAAAAATGGACATCATGGTTATGGTACAAATAAGATTTTCTTCATTTAAGCATGGTGGATTCATAGCAAGTATAGCAGGTTTTGCTGCTACTGCCTCCTCTACATCCTGTTCAGCCATTTGTGTTTTATTTTTTTTTATAGCCAAACTGATAACCCTGAACATGACTGCAAACCATATAAAAGAATACACATTTGCTTAATGTACAATATTTATCCTGACAAGGGCATTGGTTTCCATAGTGTACAGCTTGGATTTTGTTTATTTTATCTGATGCGCTGGCCTGCTGTGTTGCATTGGTTTCCAATGATAGAATAAGGAAGATGACATCTTGTATTATACCATCTCTATAGTTTATTTTATACATGCATACACCAACACAAGTCTAACGTAAGTCTAACATAAGTACACTTGCGTATTTTGTGGTCCAGCTGAAATTAAACATAAGACTCTTATATTGCAATCAGGAGAACTTTAGTTTTAAACAGTTAATAGAAATAATCACAAAAGACTTACTGTATTTGCCGGCATATAAGACTCACCCACCCACTTAAAATACACTAGAAAAATGGAGTGTGTCTTATACTGTATATAGTGGCCTATAGTGGCCTATTTCAGTAATAACAGGGTGTGTCTTATATTCTGATGCATTTTATATGCAGACAAATAGGATAATTAATACAGTCAAACCTCGCATAAAGAGTGTCTTGCTTAAAGAGTAACTCGCTTAAAGAGCAGAATTTTCTCTAAATGTTCGCTTAGCTTAACAAATAAAACCAACCAAAAACTCGCTTAACAAATAAATCGGGGTTCGCAATCCCCCCACAATTGGCAATTTACAATGGTGTTTCACTTAAAGAGCAAACTCGCTTAAAGAGCAATCCTGTGGAACACATTATCCTCTTTAAGCGAGGTACAACTGCAGTAAAAGATTTAAATAGTTTCTTTAAACTATAGCTACACTCCATCTTGCATATATTAAATCTAAATGGCACCCGTCATGAGCAAAATGTAGGAGAGGGTGAGAAATATCAGTAAGTCATCTAACAATACCACTAATACATTATCAGCTTTTGTTTCATTCCATGAAGAGCCCTAGTGGTGCAGTGGTTAAACTGCTGTACTCCAGCTGGAAAGTTGTGAGTTCAGTCCTGACCAGAGATCAAGGTTGACTCAGCCGTCCATCCTTCTGAGGTCGATAAAATGACTAGCCAGTATGTTGGGGGCAAAAACGTAATATAACATGAAAACTTAATTTCAGCTGGAAATAGCATCCAACTGCCTTAGTACAAAGCAGAAAGGAAACTGAATATATGCCCCCGGCTAAGCTTCCTATTCCATAACCAGTTGCACAAGAAATCTTGCACTCAGTGCAAAAAACACCATGGAACAGGTAGCTTGGCAGTGCTTGGGGTAGACAATTTCATAGCTTCCCGTCCACTTCAAGGTGGCCCAACAGGATATTAGCATTAGAATTTTATCCAACTCACTACCAATTACAGTTTGCAGTTTATCTTTTCTCCAGCCTGACTCATACGACCAGGGTTGAGTTTGTTGAGTTTCATGAGGGCGCCACAGAGCAGTTTTGTACATTTCCACAGAGAGAGAAGTCCCACTGCCCATAATCCTATTGTGAAGTGCCAGGTATGTAAGTGGGAGGGATTGTGCAAATGGCTTTCACAGTTTTTGGCCATCTGTCACATGCCTGGGAATATTACTGCATGCACAACAGACCATGCAACTGTGGCATGATGGAGCACATGACAGACAGAGAGACAGCACCATTCTGCATACCTTTTATGTGATTTTGAAGTTTGTGTTTCCTGAGGTCAATAAAATTCTGGTTGCTAGGTACAACAGAGTTTACTCCCAGGCAAGTGTATATGGTACGGCCTCTTCAACAGTATTGAGTGTAAAATAGCTAGCTATTCTGGAATGTTCTTTAAAATCTTAAAAATGAACTAGATGATATTATTATACAAAAAGGGACTAGAAATCTCTAGGCACAACACTCAGGTTTTGTTCCACCAAAATACCTCATAGAACACAAATACACGACAAACAGAAGAAAGTTTAAGCATCCTTTTGTGATTGCATTAAATGGTGATCAGGTTGAATGACCACTAGGGAAGGCTCTCCAGGTTGGTGGCGACAAGTATTAAGTTAGTGTTGTTGTTGATGATGATAATGCTGATATATAAATGGCAATCGAGTGTTGCAACTAGAAGACAACTTGAGTCCTCAGCATTGGCTTCGTCACACTCATTTTAAAAGATGCAGGCATAAAAGGCAAACTTTGATTCAGCTGTATGCTGTTGAGAATGAATGGCCCAGTAAGGAACATCAATATTTATGAGATAATAAAGGCTGATGGCAAAATCTGCTGCTGCTTATGATTTACTCTCAGATAAGACTTAATATTGGCTCAAAGTCCATAGGACTTGCATGTGGCCCTAATGGACTATACAGATGGATGTGTTTCCAGAGCTACAGGCAAATCCGCATTCCTGCCCCCCCCCCACAATGGGTCTCTTTTCTGAGGTCTTCTTTGTTTCCTGTTGCTTTGACCATTCAAAGCACTCCTATCCGAGGCCTCCCTAAGACCCTGCTCTTTGTGGGACGGAATGGGGTTGGTGCTCTTTTAGAGGAAGTGGAGGCAGCTGCCTCAATTCCTTTTTCTGCCCTCATGCCCATTCTTTCTTCAAAGTGCTTGGGCATGTTAGAAAGTCAGAGTGATTTCCTCTGGAAAAAAAAATATATGTGTGCAGCATGCAATTTTCCAAACTGCTATTTTCAGGGGCCAGTTCAATTATATCACTGCTGCTCTAATGCGATAGTTCAGCCATTTCAAGTTAATTGTTAAGTGAGCTCAGAAATAATCTCTCTCACAGTGAGCTGTGAAATGAGGTTGGAAGCAAAGAGGGAAGGAAGAAATAGCAACTCTTTTATTACTTTTGTCATCCAAACAATCTGAAAACAGGTTTTTGATAATAACCACTGGTATAGCGTTAAAGTTGTTATAAAAGCAAAAGCGATCACAGCTGCTTGCTTGGGCTCCATGTATATATCATTCATCTATTAGGAAAGAAAGGGGTGGGATGGGGAGATGGAAGCCCACCATGTCTCCACAACATCTCTCTCTCTCTCACACACACACACCACTTGCAGTCCAACAGCATTATTTACTCTTTGCAGCAGTAAGCATCCGATAGTGCTCACCAGGTCACTAGAGCCAGCCACTTAACAGACAAATTAACAGACAGGGTAGATGAAAGCACAAGTGCAATTAATCAGGAATTTACAAGGTCACACAAATCCCAATCAAACTGGTAAAAAAAATTACAAGACACAGCCTTCATTAGTGCCTTCCCATTTGTTTTTGCAAATGTGGCACTTCTCCAGTCCTAAGGAGTTTCCCTTTGGTATTTATATGAGACACAATTCAGTTAATAAATGTCCCCAGCTTTTCCTCACACGGCCTCCTCCTCTAGGGCCAATTAACACCAATTTTATGGAAAACAGAGCAGGTAGTCACATCCCCCCATGTGCGAGTACTTTCTCAAATGCTTTTTAATAGATTGCATTTCAGGAAATAAGAAGTCATTAGTAGAGTTGCTGCTGCTGCTGCTGCTGCTGTAAAGCCACATACCGCTTGGCAAAGCACAAGGAGACTCATCCTATTATGTAGAGTTGAGTTTAAAAAGGGAAAGTGACTCTCTGAATCTATGACATTCATGATTTCAACGATATGCAACGATATGTATAGCATAGGTAAGGCTGTTCTTTTTCTTTTAGTCACATTGTTTATTATACAGTCAAAGTAACCAGTGTTGGGTATGATAAATCCCCATAGCAGAAAAGTAATGACAGTAAAGAAAAACATCATCTATCTAGTTATACATTAGTTTAAAAATAAAAATAAAAGGGAGAGAGAGATGCTACTGTGTTAAAATTGGAAGGTAATTCAACATCTGTTTTATGTCAGGATTGATAAGAGAATGGCATAAACCTGGTGAGGGAAATCCTCTCAAAATTCCCTAAAATTTATTTATTTATTGCATTTTCATATCACCCACTCTGGGCGGTGCATATGCAAATAACAAAATAACATAATAGAAAGACATCAAATAAAACTAAAACAACTGAATAAGTACATCCTAAAATAAAATAAAATTGCCTTTAGACATAACTTTTGAAAATAACTAGATGTAATTTATGACTTATCATACCTAAAAGAATAAGTTTGCAACTACTAGCTGCAGGTAACCATGTTGTTTGGGTTTGTTACTTCCAAGCTGTTATTGTAGCCTCCAATTCTAAAAAAAGGTGTCAGGACTCCAGTTAGTCTGGTTTTTGTTGTGCTGTTTCAGATGTGAAAGGAGACTCACCCACCCTCCAACGGACACCCTAAAGTGCTCAGGATGGAGGAGGTGGGGGCAGATGCCACATTTTTACTTCATTGTGCTGGATGGATGATGACAAAGAAAGAGCCACCACAGCACCTGGGTTGGCCATCAGAAGCAATGGTGATATTGATGAGGTGCTATTTTAATACTCATGTTTCTTGGCTGTATAGAAGAGTCTGTCAGTACAGCTGACAACAAGTATTCAGGGAAGGAGTGATCAAAGTCTCCTTTGGGTAGCAGCGCATAGCAGCAGAGGTAAAAGGGACCAGGAATGTATTAGGTCCAGTGGGCTCTAGAAGCATACACTGCATTACTCCTGCCTCCACAACCATAAATTGACCTGTAACATTCCACAGAGCAAGAGAAGAAATTAACCCTGACTGCTCCTTAGAAGATCAAATAGTAAAGATGAAGCTAAAGTACTCTGGACATCAAATGAGAAGAGAGGATTCGCTTGAGAAAGCCTTGATGCTGGGAAGGGTGGAGGGCAAAAGAAGAAGGGGGTGGCCAAAAAACGAGATGGCTAGATGGTATTGTAGAGACAATGGGCACAAAGCTGAGCGAGTTGAGGAGGATGGTGGAGGACAGAGGTGCCTGGAGTCGCAAAGGGTCAGAATCGACTGTGCGACTGAACAACAACATACCGGGGATTCTCAACCTGCGTAGGCCTGATGCAGCCCGCGGCATCATTTTATGTGGCTCCCCACCACCTCCATCACACCAGGAAGTGCCATGTGGTGGAGGAAGGGGGAAATGGCCATCTGGCCCCTGAAGCTGTATAAGGGAGTGTGACTCGTCCCCCGGCTTAAAAAGGTTGAGAACTCCTGACCTATATGAACATGCGGGCGTTTGCAGGGTAAGCCTAGGCCTGGGAAGGTTTTGACACAGAGCACAGTCTGTGGACCTTTCTGTATCGATAAAAGAGACAGCAGCTGCTGCCAACCCAATCCCATTTCTGTGCTGCTCCAGAGTTGCATGTGACCTCTTTGGCCCATAGCAGCTGGAAACAGAGGAAGAAAAATAATTTTACAGCTTCAGTGGGGTGAAAAGGCAAAGATGGAATCCAGTCTGATGAGACAGCTGGGGTTAGAACAGAATGCTAACCTATGTTTGACATTCAAAACTAGATAGCTGGTTTCTGAGTCCTCCTTTTTCTGGACTGGAGAAGCAGCAGTGGAGAACAGGATTGTTTGGGATCCTCTGGACTCTTTCTTTCCTCTCCAAATTACCCCTTGAATCTTCCCCTTCTTCTTTGCTCAACTGCAGAGCTGCAACAAGTCCATGTTTAGAGGAATGTTGCCAGACCTTGAAAAGCTCTGGAGTACTATTTTCTTAAACACACACACTCACCATAATTGTATCCACTGATTTGCAGTACAGGTGCAGATTTAGGGCAACCTGTAGAGAAAACACACCAACCAAACTTTCGCTGCCAGGGTTTATGCTGGAGTGCTGTGAGAGTTTCCAGCACTTTGTTACATGGTTTGTGAGTCGAATCCTGTGCTTCAGCCCCAATATTAAAACAAAAAAAAGGCTTATGCCTTCTCATTATTATTAATGGATGTCAGGAGGTGAAGCCTGATCAACATCCTGCTCAAGATCACTGTTTCCACTCTGCAAAAAGGGATGAGACCAGGAGCCTTGTTTAGGGTGAAGGGCCATTTTGAGCAGGGAGTCAAGGGAACTATTTTGTTGTACCACCGTGAGTGATATTAATATTATAAGCAAATATATCTGCCATCAGAAGGAATAACACAATGGGATTATGGACGCATAAACTGGGTGGGGATGGACCATTGGTTGTTGACATAGGGTCTGAAGAAACTATTGCTGTCTGTGAACTATTTGGCTGGGCACACCTTTCGCTGTACCAGGTTAAAGGCATTATGGACAGTTAGTGACAGAGTACCCTGGACAGAGAGGAGAACAAATAGATCGAACTTAGAAGAAATCAGCCCTGACTGCTCCTTGGAAGGTCAAACAGTGAAGATGAAGCTAAAGTACTTTGGACATCAAATGAGAAGAGAGGTTTCGCTTGAGAAAGCCTTGATGCTGGGAAAAGGTTGAGGACAAAAGAGGAAGGGGTGACAGAAAATGAGATGGATAGATGGTATTGTTGACACAATGGGCACAAAGTTGGGCAGACCGAGGAGGTTGGTGGAGGATAGGGGCGCCTGGTGTGCGATGGTCCATGGGGTCACAGGGGGGTCAGAATTGACTGTGCGACTGAACAATAACAACAAAGTGACCGTGGATGACACACATGCTGACTCCTCATCTAACAGGCAAGGTGTTCCCATAGCACAGGGGTGACATTAGTGACATTCAGGGACTTTGCCATTTCAGGATAGGCTGATGGAGTGACTGCATATGATGAGGCAGTAATGCATCAGCCTACCTTACTGGGGTTTCAGGCAAAATGAATTGTGTCCCTTTAATTTGGTGGATGTGATCTTTAATTTGAAAGGCATGGTTCTAGATGATAGGCAAAATCCTAAAATATAGACATGAGTTTGAAATAATCCAGGTTGAAACCTGTCGCCAAATGATCCATTGACCCACCTGTGCGTGTGTGTACATGTTGGCCCACCCTCAGATGATTTCCAATTCCATTAAAAATATGGCTAAGGATTCACTTCACAGAACCTGTGTTTTGCATCTCAATTTGAAGTTTGAATACTAATATATATAACTTCATGTTGCAATGCCTGTTGATTTCATGTGGGCGTGGGAAGACAAAAGAAAGAGGGAGAGGTTAAGTATGACCTGCTGGATGAGACATCTTTTAAGGCTGCTTGAAGTCAGAATAGAATGACCTCAATCAGGAAGTAGGGTGGAAACCATCTTTGACTGATTGGTCTTATGTTAGATTTACCCCAGATAGGCATATGGAGGGAGCCGGCAGGTTTTATCACTTTCCTCTGAAAGGTAATATCCCCACTTTAGTACTCTTGGCACCATGGCATCCTCATAACCATTAATCATCTTAGCTGGATTTATAGCAAACCTTTCATGTGAAAGGAATCTGAAGCAGCTGAGAGACGCATCAACAACAGGCGTCCCCGTTCTTTGTGCAAGATCAAGAACCACAGTGGTAGATGCTTCTCTCGAGGAGATTGTTTTACACCAGCAAACTGTCCTCCAAGCCATTCCTTTATACCTAAGGATGCAGAACTGGGAAGAAAGCAGGGAATCAGAGTCTCCCTGATGACAGTATTGAGGTGGACTCTCAGAATGTGTTCTACTTTTAGTGAAAGGTCCCACCAGTGGTGGGATTCAGCAGGTTCGCCCCAGTTCTCCAAAACAGAAATTCTGGCTGGCCCCTCCCATCCAAGTTTGGAAATAAAGTACTGTAGTCCTAATTTGGGTGCAACACAGGGTTTTCCCCTGGCCATGCCCACCATACCACACCCACAGAGTATGTAATATTTTTTTTTATTCCCACCTGAACAACATGTCTTATTTATATTTGGAAACTCTGCAAACTGTGGGGCAACCACAAAGCAGACTACGGAGATCAATAGCACATTCCATTGGAGCTATTCAAGATTGCCATGGATTAATTATTCTGGATTAAGCAGCCCTGCTTTTTGTTTCCACATGATTGTTAATCGTGGGAAGGGAACATGAACAGGATTCTTGTGTTTTGAAATATTTATTTATTTATTATTGCACTTATGTAGACATTGGTTCGGTCAATATTTTTGTGAAACCAAAACCCTTTAGAGGCAAGTCTCTAAAATGCATCTGGACTGAGATTCAGGCTAACAAATGCTCATCACATGTAACAAGGGAACAAACCATTCCAGACAGAGTGCTTCTCTAGGCTTTACGAAATACCAACATGCTCCTCCATATTTTACAAGAAAATCAACAACACAGTACTAATGCTTTTACCAGAACTCTGCAGTTAGAGAGCTCATGAACTGAATCTAGCATATTAGTAATTCTTCTTGTATAACAAACAGCGATTTCAATCCAGCACACCTAAATGTTTTAATTATTCCAAAAGAGATCAGCTAGAAGTTAATTTAAAACTTTCTGCATCTGTGTGGTCTGCATAACTAAGCAGGCAATCCTTCCTCAACATTTCTTTATCAGTCATGGTCGGATGTTAATTTCTCTTCCAAGCAGTCAATTTGTGGGTGACATTTCTGCATATAATGTCAGACAGGAAACAGATAAGTAAAAAAACAAACACACACACATGTTTAGACATAAACAAGGGGTGTGATAGCCAGGGACGTCCACTCCTTGACATAGCAAATTCCTTCTCAGAGAACAGACTCGACTGTGCGACTGAACAACACTAAGATTCAAATATGTGCCTTTCCTCTGAGAAATAAGTAGGCATCTTGGAAGGACATACAGCTAGAATATAATTTTGGCTCTAATTAGGTAAAGGTAAAGTTCACCCTGGGTCGAAAGCCAGTCGTATCTGGCTCTAGGGTTCAGTGCTCATCTCTGTTTATAGCCAAATAAGCCAGCACTGTCTGCATCTGCAAACATTTCTGTGGGCATGTGGCAGGCATGCCTCAACATCGGAGTGTATGGAACACTGTTTGCCTTCCCAGTGAAGTGGTTCCTATTTATCTACTTGCAATTTGTTGCTTTCAAACTGCTAGATTGGCAGGATGGCTCCAATTATCTAGGTGTTATGTTGAATTGTACATGAACCATTGCCAAAATACAAAGAAACACTATCAAAATTGAAAGCAAAAGACCTCCACAAAGAACAATATTCTTCTAAGAGCTAAGCCTTGGTCCTATGCTACTCTGCAGGTAGTACAGTTCAGCCGTTGTAAAACAAATAGGCATAGCACACAGTGAAAGCTGTGGACTCATTACTGGATGCCTGAAGTCAACTCTTATGGATAAATCATCTACCCAGTTGGCAATGCACCCATTGGCATACAGAAAAAAGCAGCATTTAATTGCGAAAGACTCAAAAGGCCCACATCAATGCACACCCACTCTTTGGCTGTCACCCCATTTTGCCAGACGAAATTCAAGGAAATTCAAGAACCTCTGAAAATCCTGAAGTAACAGCAGAAAGTCCCAGGATTCTAATGTAGAAAGAGAGAACTAATCCTCTCTTTATATGAATGGGAGACACCAAAAGTCTAGCTTCTGGCTACACAGAGAAATTGCTTGCAGTTCACTTAATAGGCTACAGAGTGGAGTTGGCAGAACCAAGGTGAACATAACAAAATAAGGGGTTTTTATGGATACAGTTCTTTTGGAGTGCAGAAAAGAACAATTTCACACCTAGCTCAGTGTACTCTATGACCAACAACAAGAACCATGGAAGATATGAGGTTAGATTCCTGAAATGCTCTTGATCTTGCCAATCATTGGGTGAAAATTGTTAGACATATTTGTTAATTGTGGTTCAGTGCTTTTGACAGAAAGAACAGCTGCATACTGAGTCACACAACTCAGTACACAGCTGGTAAAGCCTGCAGTGATTGATTAACTTGTGGCAATGTAAAAGTTACATTATTTGTGCTATACCAACACTAGGTAAGAGGATTTTAGCTGCTGATAACCACTGCCTTACTAGGTCTTGGACTTGCACAAATAAATACAAGGATTAAGTGAGTTGTTTGGCCAAGGTCTAAAAGTAACTGGTATCAGTGGTATTAGGATTTTCTTTCTATCTTCTTCCTTCTGTATCCCTCTGTAGTGTCTAAATCTTGCTGCAATGGGGTTTCTCCTGGAGAAGGGTTGTAGGATGCAGGGGGGTCTTCAGAAGAAAGGATATCAAGAGAACAAGTAGAATTCAGTGGATGCATAATAAGGTCTTGGTTTGGGTACCTTGTGAGCAATTAATGTACCATTTTGTGATTCTTTTGTGTGTATATTTAGCTTCAGAATGGGCAGAAACAATACAGACATTTTGCACAAACTATGCAAACCACAATGTAAGCAAAAACTGCTCCGTGTTGTACTGTCATGCTGCCTCCAAAATTTCTCAGCAACGGAGTTGAGAATGATTGGGGGGACCAGTAATAGGCTGTCAAACCATATCAAGACATCTAGTCTTGACCATAAACAAGACATTGGCAAGTATCCATCACTGCTCAATACACATTGAACATGATGTCAGAGAAAAAGCTTTTAACTAGAGAGTGACAGATCAGACCATTTCTTTTATTTATTATATATTTATTTATTGAATGCAGCTATACGCCACTGTTTTTAGCATTAACCTGCTAGAAAAAGCTTGCTTTTAAAATCTTTTCCATAGGTACTTTTTAATATGCGTTCTCTAAATATGCATTTTCAATAATACTTTCTCTCAAAATTTATGTTTGGATTCAGCCTTTGAAGTACAAACTATATTATAACGTGCTGAGACATATGAAGCTTAATATATAGCTACACTGTGCTCTACATATTAGACTTAGATGTAGGAATCAGTTCAGTTTATATTTAAATTTACAACAATTAATTTCCTAAAGCACCGTCCATTTTGGTAGAGCCTTATGTAGAACACTAAATTCATGCATGTGAAACAATTCAAATGTGTATTTTATTTCCTCATCAGTAACTTGCCTTTTGGAGTTCACTGTGGCTTATTCCTCAGCACATGAACACAGGAATGTATGAATAGTATTTTTGTGATTGGACCTTTAACATACACACCCTGAATCTGTTGGTAACATGATTAGGAAATGAATAAAGACATTAGTCTCTTAATCTGTAGCAGCAAAACAGATTATTGAATTTACATACACACAATCTTGTGGCTTCTTGGGGGCATCTGATGAAGTGGACCACAGTCCCATGGATGCTTATCTTCTTCAAGTGTTGTACAGTAATACCTCGGATAACGCTAAGACTCGGTTCCACAAGTCTTGGTGTTATCCGATTTTTAGTGTTATCCGATGCATGTTAAAATCCTATGGGATGTATCAGATAACGTTAAAGCTCCATAGAGTTACATTGTAACCACACAGGCTTTAGCGGTTGCTATCCGGTCCATCCCATAGAACCTTAACGTTATTCGATCCAATTCTCCTCCCCAGATTACTTAACGTTATGTGATTTTAGTGTTATCCGAGGTAAACGTTATCCGAGGCATTACTGTATCTGACTCAGAATATTGATTCTCATCATAGTAATCAGCCATGAAGATTGTCCTGGCAACAATATAATGCAGTAGTCTTCCATTTGGCTTCCACATCGCAGTGTGGCACCCTGACCACTGATCCAGTTCTGTGACTCACTTTCTGGTCCTGAGCCTTTTGGCACACAAAGTCTTCCTCAACCCCAGGCTAGTATTGATGAAGCTGCTGCCCTCCATCAAGATGGATTCAAGTGGGATTTAATCCATTAGGAGAGCATCACTCTTCCCTGTGGACTTTGCCACCCAAGGCTGTTAGTCCTCAGGGTGGTCAGGTTAGTTAACTGCCACATGACAATTGCCATTGAGTCACGGTCAGTAGGGTCTACTTTATTACCATAGCAAGATAACCTGCCCAGACACCAAAATTGATGCTATTACCAAATAAAAATTTCTGTGTTTTTATTTTTATTGATTTTAAAACATTTAATTAATTCTAACATCAGTTTAAGAGTAATATGCGGAAATAATGACATCACCGATCATGACAATGTCTAAATGCTGCAAATAATTATGTAACAAGAAATATTCTGGATGTTATGTTTCCAAGCCTTAAACAGTTTATCTTCAACATATAGGCATGGATCTCACACAATTTTTAGTGTGACAAAGAAATATGTTGTGAATTTGTCAAACTAGTAAATCAAAAGTCTTCTTCTTCTTCTTCTTCTTCTTCTTCTTCTTCTTCTTCTTCTTCTTCTTCTTCTTCTTCTTCTTCTTCTTCTTCTTCTTCTTCTTCTTCTTCTTCTTCTTCTTCTTCTTCTTCTTCATTTACTCCTTTGGGTGTCAAGAGATCAATTGAACTATAACCAAGAATTCCAGGTTCAGATCTAACAACCAGGGATTGCGAGACATTAACTAAAAGCATTTGTGTTCCTGAGAAGTATTTCCATGTGATTTCAAACACACGAGGAGGCAATGGTGTCTGTAAGAATTTTTCTAAGCAGGATGAAGCATCATCAAGGAGCTACCAGATAACTGGGCAGAACCACATGATTCTCTAACGCCTAGCCATGAACAACCATGGCTTGTGTGGAAAGCTTTAAACAGACTGCATGCCTGGGTAGGAAGATCAAGGGCTAATCCGAGAAAGAGGGTTTTCCCTGTAAATGGTAGCCTGTGTGAATGTAGAGAAGAGCAAACAACCACCCATATAATACCTTCAATGTACACTGAGGAGGACCTTATGTTGGCAAGAGGAAATGCTGTTGAGGTGGCTAAATATTGGACTGATGTCATCTAGTCCTTTTAATTCCTTTTTGTTTTAGATATGTTAATTTTAGCTTTGTATGTTATTATATGCTGCTGATGCCTCTGACAGGAATAAAGAAAGATCATGGTATTTTAGCACAATACACATAACTACAGAATGGCTTGTTTGTGTATGTTAAAATCATAAGTATCTTTGAGAGAACAGAAGAGGTGAGTCCACATGGCGGACACCCATTAAGTAGGGAAATATCAATTCCCACCAATGTCCACATGGCAGACGCCCATTGAGTAGGGAAATATCAATTTCCCCCAATGTTGCATCTGAATATATACTGTTGAATGTCATCTTTACAAAGATTTCCAATTTTTAAAATGTATACTAGCCATTATATTTGGGAAGTCAGGAGGTAGATGTGTATATGCCCATTTGCATGTGCCTGTGCATGTGTGCATTGTAGCATGTATGCACATGTGCATTTCTTCAGATGAAATTTTCAAAGACACCAGCATCTCAGGCCTCCTGCCTGTCTTTTCCTCTCCACTTTATTTGAAAAAGAGCAATAATGTTTCCTCACCCTTTGGCACCCAATGCTCAAACTTGGTAAGACCATGAATGCAAATTAGCTGGGATTCTGGTTTAGTTGCAGTCTCAGCTGCAGAGCTGAGGTCTGTTTGATGTTCTGTTGAGTGACGGTTTGGAGGGAACGTTACTTCTCGCTAACTGGAAGAGCTTATTAAATCCTTGATTTGAAATCTTGCTGTCAAAGAGAACACCATCAGCTGATACTGTAAAAGGCATGCATTGTCAATTCTTGCTGAGCCTTAAAACTGGCACAAAACATAAAGTGAGGAGACATTAAACGAACTGACAGTCTTGAGGTTTCTACTGTAAACCTTCCGGAAATAATTATTTAAGTTTGCAGTGTTTTAAGGAGAAAAGGTGACTTCCACTCAAAGAAAAATGTTTTAAGAGGAACTGGGAGATCATAAAAAACCAAAGTAGAATACATTTGTTACAGGAATTCTTAGAAATTAAATTAAAATGATGATGGGAGAGATTTGTGGGAAGTATTTTTTTTAAAAAAATGTTTGTAGAATCAGAAGAGCCTGTGGCAGTTTATATGGAATTACAAAATAACACAGATATGACAATAAACTATATACAATAAGTGGGTAATTTACTATGTCTAGGAAAATACAAAATGGCGTATGCCATTTAGACACTTGAAATAAGTATATTGGACAGAACAGAGACATAAATGAATCATGGGCAGATACTGTTCATGTGACAAACCATATTTTTAATAATTCCCAAAGCATTCTTCATCAGATTCTAGAGTAACATCAGGACAAGAGAAAAGATTATCTTTCAAGTAGTATGATTAATGAATGGATGCCTACTGAAATTATGGATTTCTGACAACTTCTAGAAATGTATACCCCATGCTCCTGCACTATAGACAAAGTGGTGGTGGTGGTGGGGAGGCATAATTTTGAAAATTCAAAAAGAACTGCTTTCCCATGAGTGATGAAGGGAACCCAATTGTGAGGGCAAGTTTTTGAAGGGTACAGTTAGGAAAATTCTGGGTAGGGGAATGGTACCTTCAGCAACTTGATCTGAGTTTAATGTAGCCAAACTGCTGCCTCAAATGTCAGATCCAACTGTTTTCTTTGGGTGAAGAAGAGGAACAGTATCTTGCTTTCTGTTTATAATGAGACAGTAGCAATACCACCTTTGGCTAATGTGCTCAAAGATGTCATGTGAATAGACCTTTAGGCTAGAAGGGTTAGCTAATTTCATTCAGAATCACCGATGGAAGAGTTATAGGCAGCAAGAAACAGATGCAATACATCATATTCTGTCTTCATGATGACATATTCATGCAAGCCAAAATACCTTAATGTTCTATATACAGTTTAGATGTAACCATTGCCATTAGAGCACATGGGTAGTCAATCATCCATCCAAGTGTAGAGGTTTCTGGGAATTATCACTTCTACACAGAGACAGCTTATATCATGTTCTGTGGCAAGAACATCTGGAAACTCATGGGAAGTTTTCTGACTCAGCCAGAACAGTCACAAGCTGGAGGTGAGGCTAAAAGAGAAGCAAATTGTCAAAAACTGGCAGGTTTCTGGGATGATAATTAGCTCCTTTGAACATGCATTCCGATATATACTATATTGCTCTTTCAACAAGAGAAGAATAATTTTAAAAGTTATTTTTTTTAAAAAAAAGAATCAACTGAATGAATAAAGTGTAATGAAAATGCAAACGTTTACTGCTCAGAATTATAAATTAGTTGCATCTCATTTGTATGAGACAGGGAGGGGGATCTTGTTTGATTAATCCCGGATACTTCCCTCTGTAGTCAATCTATATTATTAATTGCCTTTTGCATTTGCAATCCTAGAGATCAGAGATGATGATGGTAATTTTCCTTCTTTTTTGTTTTGTTTGTTACTTACCCATCTCCGTACCTACACCTTTTGAGAGGTGACAATTATATAAAAGCAGCATTCCATAAATGAACAAATATACAGTACATATGAGTACTGTAATATAAAATGATTTATAAATAAAACAAATATAGTTTATAAAAATATGGATTCAATATAAAAATTTAAAATTATAGCCTATGTTGAAATAAATTAAAATTCATTACACTTTAGCTTGGCAGCTTGGCAGTACTCTTTAATTCAGTCTAGAGCCTGACCATCCAGATTTGTAGAGTGGTCAGAACTTCTTTTTCATAAATAAACCAAGCAAAAGGCTAGCAACAACAAAAAGAACTTTATTGTTTATGACCATGGTTTTTTTGAAATCAATGGTGATGTAGATAATATATCTTAGGTAATTATATAACATCATGGTCTGTAACAAATCAAAAACATAACTTCATGACTGCCTGCCAAAAATTGTGCTACAGCATATGTGATAGCAGTGAGCAATCCTAACTAATACTGCTTCTTAGTATTGGGGTATGACTGAACAATAGGTGACATTTAAAGGGAAGTCACCCTTGCTTGACAGCCAGTCATACCTGACTCTAGGGTTCAGTGCTCATCTCTGTTTATAGCCAAAGCGCTAGCATTGTCTGTGTCTGCAGACATGTCCGAGGACATGTGGCAGGCATGACTAAATACCGGAATGCACAGAATGTTATTTTACCTTCCCACCAAAGTGGTACCTATTTATCAACTTGCAATTTCTTGCCTTCAAGCTTCTAGCTTGGCAGGAGCTGGGAGAGAGATGGATGCTCATTCTATTGTGCAGTACTGGGGTCTCAAACTGCTGATCTGTCAACCTGTCATCAAGTTCAGTGTCCTAACCTCTAAGCCACTGCAGTCCCCATTTAATGGGAACAGAAGAATATAATGAATTGCATTTTCAATCTGATTTAAACAAAAATAATAATAACACAGTTACATTCTGTACCAAGAATTCTTAATTATCTCCCTTCAAGATACAGTAAAACCCCGAATAACGATTGCATCAGATAACGCTAGAATGGGATAACGATGCAAGTTTTTTGGAAAAAAACTTGCATCGGATAACAATTCTGGATAATGATTCTAGCGTTATCCGAGGCAATGGTCTGCGGGTGTGGGGTGGTTTGGGTAGAACTACCCAATCCACCTCCCACCCACAGTGGTCTCTGCGACTGCAGTAGGGTTGGGGAAAAACACGAGCCTTTCCCCCGACCCTACTGCAGTCGCAGAGACTGCTTGTGTCTCTTTCCCTCCCTGTATTTAAACTACAGGGAGGGGAAAAGAGAGAGACGTGATTGGTTCTCTAGAGACCCAATCACGTCTCTCTCTTTCCCTCTCCCTGTATTTTAAATACAGGGGGAGGGAAAGAGACACAAGCAGTCTCTGCGATTGCTGTAGGGTCGGGGGAAAGGCGCGTCTTTCCCCCGACCCTGCTGCAGTCGCAGAGACCGCTGCGGGTGGGGGGTAGCTTTAAAGGCAGGGAGGAAAAGAGACCCGATTGGGTCTCTTTCTTTCCCTGCTTGCCTTTAAAGCGGTTTGTCCCTGAAGTCAGGGCTTTTTTTTTTTTAGCGTTGTTCGATGCATGCATCGGACAACGCTAAAAATCAGATAACATCATGACTTGTGGAACCAAGTAATAACATTATCCGGGGTATTACTGTATGTGGAAGGCATCTGTTGGAATCTGGAATCTAAGTTCTGTAAAAGCTCTACAATGCTGTGGAAAAATCAGTGTCTCACAAAAATTAATAAATAAATAATAATAATGAAAATTTGGCCTTGCATGAATAACTTAAAGTTGTGGATCCCAAATAAAGAATTGTGACCCAACAGTGACAACCCTATCTTAGCTAGCAATACAATCAAAGATCTAATTCCTATGAGCATCAGAACGGAGACAGAGAAACTCTTCTATAGAAAAACTGTAGGCCGCTCTTTTATCATGCAACTGCTGAACCTATCTTCAAGTCTGCAATTGTTCCATCCTACTCCACTTTGTCAAGGAATGGTCCTCTAAAACAGTGTTCCCCAACCTTTGGCTTTTGGACTTCAATTTCCAGTAGCCTAAGTCTGTACATTGGCTGATCAGTGCTTTTGGGAATTGGCTTAGGTTTCTGGGAATTGAAGACCATACACGAAAGGTTGAGGAATACTGCCCTAAACCAGGGGCTCCCAAACTAAGGCCCATGGGCTAGATCCGCCCCCTGGTGCCATTTCATGTGCCCCCAGGGAATTAATAAAATATTATCACTTAGATTACAAATGTGTCCTAGGACTGCATTACTAATGGAATTGGGAAGTGTCAACTTGGAAAAACATAAGATCTTATTGCTAACATGATAACAGCTGTGAGATAGTTAATAGCCAAGAATTGGAAATGTATCAATATTTTGGATTGGAGGAATGGTAAAAAGAACTGTGGAACATGGCTATAAATGATAAACTGACATGCAAATTAAAATTGAAAAAACGTGTTATTAAGAAAAATGAATTTATAAAAATCATAGGGGAATTTATTTTCCCCAGCTTCCTCAAATTTGGCACAGAGAGAGAAAACATCTAAACTACCCTTGAAAGACAACAAACAAGCTGCTGCTGCTGCTGCTGCTGCTGCTGCTGCTGCTGCTGCTGCTGCTGCTTCTTCTTCTTCTTCTTCTTCTTCTTCTTCTTCTTCTTCTTCTTCTTCTTCTTCTTCTTCTTCTTCTTCTTCTTCTTCTTCTTCTTCTTCTTCTTCTTCTTCTTCTTCTTCTTCTTCTTCTTCTTCTTCTTCTTCTTCTTCTTCTTCTTCTTCTTCTTCTTCTTCTTCTTCTTCTTCTTCTTCTTCTTCTTCTTCTTCTTCTTCTTCTTCTTCTTCAGGTGTTGTATCCATTCCGGATATTGGCTATCATCATGGCAACAATCTTCCTGTTCTTAACTCCTGGAAACAGTTTTTCCAAGGACATGCCACACCAGTTTCTCAGGTTCTTCAGCCGTGAAGTCCGTCTACGTCCAGGGCCTCTCTTCCCAGAGATCTTTCCTTGCAGAGCAAGTTGGAGTATTCTATATTTTATGTTATTCCTCATGATTTGGCCAAGGTATTGGAGCTTTCTTTGCTTAATGATCTTAAAGAGTTCTTTTTCTTTATCCATCCAGCACAATACTTCTACATTCGCCACACGGTAAACCCATGATATCCTTAGCAGCCATCTGTTGATCCACATTTCAAAAGCTTCGATTTTCTTTTCAGATGCTTTAGTCAATTTCCAAGCTAGCAACACTGGGAATACATAACATCTCACTATTTAGATCTTTATAGCAAGAGTTAGATCTCTATTGCATAACAAGTGTTGTATTTTTATGAAGGTGGATCTTGCTTTTTCTATTCATATTTTATCTCTACCTCGGGATCCCAATTTTCAAATAAACAAGCACATAATCATTTACCTAAACCCAGCCATTGCCATATATAATAAGTTATATTGTTTCACAACTATAGATGTGAATATATTTGCCTTTGATACTAGCTTTTAGTGAAAAGGAATTAATAATACAGAGCTAAATGATGACACATAGCCATTCACACTTTTATCCCATTCACAGGAATGTGGTTTTTCATAGTGATCTGGAAACATAGAAACAACTTAATGGACAAAGACAAATATTGGATCAGAATGTCATTCAATCCATGAATTCTTTTGTGGTCATAGGTAGGCCCAAGGAATCATTGCACATCCCTATTTTTAATTTTTTTTCTATTTTGTTTCATTTACAATTTTTGAATGCCCTCCAGTTACTAGTCCTGAACAGAATGGTCCACTGAAATGAATAGGATTTGATTAATATTCACTAATTTAACAATTTATCCAATGGTTTCCCTAGTGCACATTAGCAATTAGAATTGAGCCAACATTTTCTGGTTGGCTGACGATTTTGACCTGAGGAAAGGTGGATAACATCTTTTTTCCATATGTGTTGCTGTCTTGATGAAAATTACAGTTCTTGCTCCCTCTTACTATGGGTTTAAAACCACTTATACTCCAATTTTTCAATTATAGTTACACAAAACAAAACAATGACCAGTACCCTATTAAACAGAAAGCCCAGCCAGTGTACCAACATGGAATCACCATGCTTGTCCAAACACTGCACTGTCAACTGGTGGGGATTTTTTAACAGGTCGTCTGGTTGTGCAAATGGCATGGTCCCACTTTACTACCCTAGTGGGATCTTCTGCTTAGCAGAAGCTCAATAAGCTAATGTCATGGTTGACCCTGTCGTCTTCCTTCTCTTTCTGTGGAAATATGGGCTTGCAAATGTTTTCCAGCTGGGTCCTACTTGCTTTTGTTGAAAGTGCTGTTTCCCACCATCTTGATTTCAGGGGTCCACATGTTGGGCCTTTTGGACGGTAATAGAAACAGTAAATGGCTACCTACACAGGTAAGGATGTAATCAGGATGAAACAGTGACCATGACTTTAGGCTATGAAAAATGGAAATGTAAGAATAAAACAAGAATTGCTTAACCTAGAAATATTCCAGTTAAGTCAATATTCTTAGAAAAATTTGCTCCATCCATATGAATAAGTACATCTTTTGAGTGGCAAGATATTCTCAGCTTTCTTTATGACAGAGATGATATAAAAAGAATTACAAAGAATTTTTTTTACACAAGCAACACAGAGTGAAGTATTAAAGTTTAAAATTTGTTTTGAGGGAATCTGAGCACTTAGTGAAACACTGTCCTAAATTCAGTGTATTTGTCAATGTGGAAGTAGGAAATAAATTGTGTCTTAATTTCAAAGCTGAAAGAGAACTTCTAAAAAAGACCTGAGCAGCGGAAGTATTCTTGTCAATCTTTAGTTTTCTACTTATTCTGTCACCTGTCCATGGAATAACCCATTTAGAAAAATAAAATAGAAAGGAAAGGAATATTTCAGCAAACGTCAAGGCCGCTTTTATTCCGAGTGCGTGTGTGCTGGCTGCTTTATTTCATGTATGCAATGTGAGAAATTCACAGATTTCCAGTCCATTAAAACACATTTCAGAGCTGTGTTGTTTGAAGTTACTTTACTTCAGAAACAGCTCTTTTCAATTAACTCTGAAGCCTCTTTCAACAGCATTTCATAAATAGGCCAACATCAATGGCAGCCTCTGAGTCAGTGTGCATCTCTAATGGAAATGCACAATGGGCCTCCCTCCATGCCTGCAGGGGGAACATCTTCCATTTCAGACACAGTCAATGAGAAGTTTTGCCAGTTATTCTGGGTCTCTCTCTTTTTGCTTTGTGTATGTGCGCATGTGTGTGTGTGATTGTGCATCTCAGGTTTAGCTGGTAGCTGATCAATGGCTATGCTTTTTAATTACATTGTACGGCCTGTAATGATTTGTCACTCATTGAAACTGGGTGCTCTTTATGGTCAGTGCGGGTTGGGTAAGAAACACAGCACAGAAGAAGAAAAAGGAAGTCATGCTAAGCATCCATAGCACTTTTCATTTTTGTCCCACAACAGGGCAGGAAGTATAGAGGAGGGAAGGATCCTCAAGGCCCACCATTTCCTCAAAAGAGAGGGGCTATCAGGGAGGAGGGGCCCAGAAGGTTTGTTGGTTGGTTGTGGTTGTGAAATGTCTGTCTGTCTGTCTCACTGTCTGTGAGGCAGGCAGTTTAAGGTGAAAAGAGCAAAATCATGTTTCAGCTCAGGGGCCTTGGAGCAGATCATTTGAAAAACAACTGTTCTGTTAACATGAATACATCAAACTATGCATTCATGCAAATCAATACATCACCTTTTCTTTTATAGTGTTGTAGACTGCAGTGGCTCAAGTGGCTAAGACACTGATTGGAAGGCGGCAGATCAGCAGTTCGATACCCGAATACTGTAGGATAGAATGAGCTCCCGTCTTTGTCCCAGCTCCTGACAACCTAGCAGTTCAAAAACAAGAAATTGCAAGTAGATAAATAGGGACCTCTTTGGTGGTAAACAGCGTTCCGTGTGCTCAGGTGTCTAGTCATGCCTGCCACATGACCACGGAAACATCTGCAGAAGCAGACAGTGCTGGCTCTTCGGCTATGAAACAGAGATGAGCACTGAACCCTAGAGTCGGATACAATTGGCTTTCGAGCAAGGGTGACCTTTACCTTTACCTTAGACCAGAGGTGCCCAAACTAAGGCCCAGGGGCCGGGGGCGGCCCCCGAAGCCAATTTATCTGTCCTGCGAAGCCCTCGTCGTTCCTGGAAGCGGAAGTAAAACACGCCCGTATGGGGCTTTGTGGGCCGGATGAATTGGCTTCGGGGCCCACACCCGGCCCCCAGGCCTTAGTGACCAGCTCCCTGAACCATATGATTGGCCCATGGCCCAAAAAGTTTGGGCACCCATGCCTTAGACTGTTCACGTGGAGTGATTGTGACTAAAAATTCAAAATAATATACCCAAGATACCAAAGAGTGGCATATATAGGCATCACATCAGAGAAACAGCATACATCTTCTTGCCCTGGATCACTGATGTTGAACATTGACACAACCCACCTTTATACCGTTATGTGTCTCAGGTTTTTTAATGCTTTTGATTCATTGCTTTGTATAGCCTCAGAATGTGGCTACTACTTCTTCCGTGTCTAGGCCAGATGTGAAATTGCCAAAATGAAGGTACCTTTTGGTGAGTTCATTCTGCAGTCTGTTTGACCTGACCTAGTATGAGAAAGATTAGCCAGCAACACAAGGTTGTCATTACCATGGTACGTCCAATTGTGGTTCAAAAATACTACACTGTTTGTGGAGGCTCTTTCTGTGTACCTTGTATACGGCTGGTTTTGTGTATAGTTACTGAAATATCTCCAAAAATATTTATTTATTAGTAACTCATATATCATGACTTCCCCTCTATGGCAGGAGTTCTCAAGCTTTTAAAGCTGGGGCTGGGTCACACTCCCTCAGACAGCTTCGGGGGCCAGATGGTCATTTTGCCCTTCCTCCACCACATGACACTTCCTGGTGTGGTGGAGGTGGTGGTGGGCCACATGAAATGGTGCCGCAGGCCACATCCGGTCCATGGGCCATAGGTTGAGAATTCCTGTTCTGTGGGCCTAAAGAAGCATACATGACTGTCCTACCCATTTAATACTCACAACAACCCTATGGGGTAAATTAGACTGAGAGAATATGTCTGGGCCAAGGTCACACAAAGACTTTGATGGATGAGTGATGATTTGAACATAGGTTTCTTGAGTCAAAGTCCAACACTCTAACCATCACAACACATGAACAAAAGTGATTCAGTTTGCCCTGAATTCTCATGGTATTTGCTCATTCATATAGTTTTTAGCCTATCCCCCCCCCCCCTCAGTACTGAGGCCTGTGTTCTCACAGTTCTATTAAAGAAGCAGTCATCACTAAAAAACACACCACACACACACACAGTGTTACAGTATTAAAATACAATGCAATACATTAACCCTATTAAAGCAAGAGCTAAATGAAAATCAATTTAAGTGCATATGTTAAAAAGTCAAAGAATAATTAACAGACTATAATTTTGGAAGATATATGAGAAGGCCAATGCATAGAACAGGACAAGTCTTTTAAAAATTCTTCATAAAAACCTTCATAGCTCATCTTTTTTTCTTTCCAGATAGAACAACAATAATCAGAGGTGTCCTTTGATTTCCATTCAGTTTGCATGTCCATTTTCTGCCTTTGTTCCCTAGCAGGACATCCAAAGGTGTGAAAGAATAAATAGAGAGATTCAAGGACAGGAATTGCTGCTGCTGATAAAAATATCCTGGAGGGATGCCACTGTGAATCAATACCATGAGCTACGTACATTGACTTTCTGCTCCTGAGTAGCGGTGGGGGTACAAAGGCATTGCACTCCTTCTACCAGTGGGAAAGGTGGACATCTGTTCTGAAGGAAGTCCAGAGGTTACTTGTCTTTGGAGCTAAGCATCATTTTTAATAGACCAATTTCAGAGGTGATGCAACCTCATAACATTCCAAGATAACAACCTCAGAGATAACCAGCATTGCTAAAGGTTTTCTAGAAAGTAGCCCCAGATGATTCAAAAAGGAAATTAGGTTTCTGCTGATTGCAGCATGGCAATTAGATTAATTTGTCAGATTTTTTTAAAAAATAAATGGACCCAAAAAACTAGCCACCCACCCCAAAAAATCAGAATGATTTGTTAAAGTGCTACTAATACCTTTAAACTATGGGACACTTGGATTCAATATCTAACAACAAAGAAAGTTTCTTCATCAGAAATACCATTTTTACCCATATAAAGTTTTATGCATGTTTAATAATTTAAAACTGTGCCGCCACCGCCACCGCCGCCGGACCTCCCGACCAGCATCCGCCAGCCAGTGAGGAACAGACTGCAGCTACGGGCGGTTGTTCTGCTATGTAATGTTTTTTATGATGTGTATTGACGTTTTATGATGGTGATGATGTCGTTGACGTATGTGCTGTTATCTATTGTATGGTATTTATTGCATTTTACTATTCTATTGTATTCCATTGTATTTTATTGCACGGTGATGTTTGATGTTTGTGGTTTCTGAGAGCCGCCCTGAGTCGCGTTTGCCGAGTGGACGGCATACAAATTCAATAAATCAAATCAAATCAATCAAATCAAATCAATTTGATTATTTTATTTATTTATTTATTTAGATTTATTATCCCGCCCTAATCAAGCGAACTCGACCCTAGGAGGCTCACAAAAAAGAAAAGAAGTACCCAAAAGAGTGCAAACCAAACCAAACAATCCCACCACACCCCCACAAATGGGCTAAGAGATGCCAAGAGCGCCGCGGGGTGAAGACACGAAGTGAGTCTGACCGAACACTAGCTAGAGTTACTATTAAAGCCTACTTAGTGGCGATGGAGGGGGTGAAACGCCAGTGTTTCACCTCCCGCATTGACTCCACAGATAACTGCCCAGCTACACTGTTCCGGGTGACAAGGTCCTTCCTGGGTGGGGGGGAGGGCCCCAGGTGGCAGGGGTCACCTGAGGTTTTTGCGGATTATCTGACAGAGAAAATTGCTCGGATTTGCCTGAAGTTGAATCCTGGCGTGGAAAACATAGAGCTGGGGTTGTCTGAGGTACAGTCTTGCCATGTTATCTGGGATTGGTTCAATCCCTGAGGAAGTGGACAGGCTCCTGGGAGCTGTCCGTGCTACTGCCTGTATATTAGACTCTTGTCCTGCCTGACTTGTTAAGTCTGCCGGGATGGTGAATGGTGGCTAGATCGAGGCAATTATTAATTCCTCGCTCTGGGAGGGGGCTTTTCCGGCATCTTTCAAACATGCATTGGTGCGCCCCCTCCTGAAGAAGTCTTCCCTCAACCCAACCATAATGGCCAATTTTCGACCAGTATCCAACCTACCCTTTTTGGGTAAAGTATTAGAAAAGGCAGTGGCATGGCGGCTACAGGTGTTCCTGGATGAAGCAGATTATCTGGATCCTTTTCAGTCAGGATTCAGGCCCGGATATGGGACAGAAACTGCACTGGTCATGCTGGTGGATGAACTCTGGAGGGAGCGGGATGGTGGACATCCATCTGTCCTGGCTCTTCTTGACCTCTCAGCAGCATTCGATACCGTCGACCACGGTATCCTTCTGGCAAGGCTCCGAGGATTGGGGATTCAGGGCACAGTGTTGGCCTGGTTTTCCTCATTTCTGAACGGCCGGACCCAGTCGGTGTGGTTGGAGGGTGAGATGTCCAGTCCTAGGCAGCTCCAATACGGGGTGCCTCAGGACTCGATGCACTCACCGCTCCTATTTAATATCTACATGAAACTGCTGGGTGAGATCATCCGTTCTCATGGGGTGAGGTATCCTCAGTATGCAGATGATACCCAATTGTATATCTCAGCCCGTGGCGACCCTAGCGATGCAGTGGAAGTCCTTTCCAGGTGCCTGGAGGCTGTCAAGGTCTGGATGGGGGACAATGGGCTACAACTGAATCCTGGCAAGACTGAGTAGCTGTGGGTTGGGGGTCCTGTGTTATCTCGGGAACTACCATCTTTGGTTCTGTATGGGGCAGTCCTGCCCCAAACAGACCCGGTGCATAATCTGGGGGTCCTCCTGGACTTGTGACTCCTGCTCAAAGAGCAGGTGGCATTCATGGCCAGGAGGGCCTTTTTCACAACTTCATGTGATTTGCCAGTTACAGCTGTTCCTAGACTGGGACTCCTTGCTCATGGTCACACATGCCTTGGTCACCTCCAGACTTGACTATTGTAATGCGGACTACATGGGGCTGCCCTTAGTGGTCATTCGGAGACTTCAGCTGGTCCAGAATGGAGCTGCACGAGTAGTGTTGGGATGCAGGCGTTATGCCCGTGCCTCACCACTGCTGAGGGAGCTGCACTGGCTCCCAGTTTGCCTCCGGGTGCAATTCAAGGTGCTGGTTATTACCTTTAAAGCCCTTTATGGTAGTGGGCCAGGATACTTAAGAGACCGCCTCACCCCAAGAACATCTACCCGGCCCATCAGAGTGGACCGGAGAGGCTCTCTGGTTGTGCCATCAGCCAGAGAGGCCCATCTCTCTGGAACTAGAAGGGGGGGCCTTCTCGGTGTCCGCTCCGGCCTTGTGGAAACTCCTCCTGATAGAGCTACGCCTGCAGGCAGATTTGCTGTCCTTTAGGAAAGGAGTGAAAACCTGGCTGGCAGGTCTGGTCTGGGGAGTGGATGGTTCAATTTCCCCAGCCAGTTGGATGATTTGACCCCCAGTATGTCCAAGTTATAATTCCTAGCTTTTAATTAAGTTTTTAAGCTTTTTAAAGTTTTTAATTTTTAAAGTGTTTTTAAAATTGTTGGAAATCGCCCTGGGTCCCTTCGGGGAGGAGGGCGATAAACAAATATAAATATAAACAAACAAACAAACAAACAAACCCAGAACCCGAACCCTAAGGTTCAAAATCAACTTCAAAAAAATTAAACTATAAATTAATAATAATAATAATAATAATAATAATAATAATAATAATAATAATAATAATAATAATAATAATAATAATAATAATAATAATAATAATAATAATAATAATAAAAACACAAGTTGCCAATTGTCTAAAGTTTCTTTCCAACATAAACCTATGCATCGCTACTCTAGCAACTGCAATTACACTTATATACTGCATCATAGTGCATAGTGCATCAAAGAGTCTTATTCTCAGAGAAATAAATATAAGAATGCAGCCTTGACTAAACCTCAACAGTAGAGGATAAAGGAAATGAATAGACATGTGTGTCCTTATTGAACACAAAATACTTGATGATTGTAAGCAAAAATGTAAATAGTGTCTCCCAGATAATATTGGACAAAATCCTATTCATGCAAATTTATGCCCATGAAAGTTGCATCAGCTAGCACTTGTAAAATGCAATTTAAATTAATCCAAAGCTTTCTATCCTTCCATTTTGGTTCTGAAGTACCTGGGTGGTTCCAGTTTTTCCTTGAGAAGTGTTTGGTAGACCCAAGACTTGGGGGCAGCCTTTAATTGCTGTATCACTAATAGCAGACTCTATCCTGGCACTGGCTGTCCTGTGATGATTTATTTATACTGTTAAATGCTCTCCTTGCCATGTCCTAAGACTTCCAGAGGGCAAAAAGGAACCCTAAGGAGCCACAGAAATCTAAAACAGAAGAAATAGGAATGTTTGAAATAATTTAATGTATTTATCTATATTTAATTAATATTTATTTATTTATTTATTTGTCCAATTTGTTATCCCGCCCCAATTAGGTAAACCCAACTCTGGGCGGCTTATATTATACACAGTCAAACCTCGCATAAAGAGTGTTTCGCTTAAAGAGCAACTCACTTAAAGAGCAGAATTTTCTCTGAATGTTTGCTTCTCTTACAAATAAAACCAACCAAAAACTCACTTAACAAATAAATCTGGGTTCGTACCCCCCCCCCCAGAAGTCACTATTGGTCACTTACAGTGGTGTTTCACTTAAAGAGCAATATTTCTGAGAAATATGAAATATTTCTGAGAAATACATGTGCCACAGTGACTGGGAAGGAGATTTGTGAGATCTGTGAAGAGCATTGCCAGACATGGCCTTCCATATCCATACTATGAAACTCTATCGTATTCAAGGAAGGGTTTGTGGTGGGTGGCGACTCCTCTTCAAGTACCTAGACATCCAGTGGTGGGCTGTCAAAAATTTTACTACCCCACCATGGGCGGAGCTGATGTCATGGGCAGAGCCACCCTAAAGTCTCCTTGAAATAAAATAAAATGGCACACTCTGCTCACCGTACTTGATACGCCCTTCTCCAGTCTGCTTTCCACTCTTTCTGCATCTTTCATTCTTCCAACTGGCATTCCAAGATTGTGTTCATTCATTCAACTGTACGATGCTCTGTGTTGCTGGCAGAATTCCCACCCACCAAAGGCTATCTGCTGGCATTCCCACTGTTGAAGGTGCAATCAGTATGCTCATTACAGTCATTTCTTAACACCTAGCACTACTGGGTGTTGGTGTGCTCTCTTCTAGTTTGGCACAATCACTGGGAAGGTGTCAGAAGTCACAGGGAAATCCTTTAGAAAAGCTTTGCCTGTTTGCATTTTTTAGACATCCAAATTCAAAGGGCTGTAATTTGATGTCTGAAATCCAATTCCAAATTTTGATGCCAATGCACATTCCTATGATACCCAGCACAGCTATCTAGGAGTGATAGGCCAACACACCATGTGTTTTTTTAAATGTGAAAAAGAGAACATAAAAGGTGATGGTGATTTTATTTTTCCCCCCATTGTCAATAAGTTTTGTTGTTTCTGGCTTTTTTTAATGTGTGGTGTTGATTTGCTTTCTTGGTGTTTTTAATTTTGCTCAATTGGTCTATATCTTTTTTATTATTGTGAAGATTTTTATTATTGTTGTTATTGTGTTGTAAGCCACCCAGAGTAGAAAATATGCCAGATGGGTGGGGTATAAATGTAATAAATAAATGAATAAACAAAATAGTTGATCAGTGGTGGAAAAAATGCACACTGCATGCATTCATCTGAATCTCGACTCTTGCCAATTGTCAACAATTATCAAGGCTTTGCCTCCACTCTTAGGATCCTGCATAACAAGCCATGTGAAAGGACCCAACCCTTAAAAATTTATTTTTACATCACCTAAACAAGAAGTGCAATTTGGACAATGGAACTAGGTAGCTCAGTGATTGGGGCAGAGCTTGGGTGTTCAGTTCCCCACTGTGCTTCTCTTCTAGCTCTGCAGTTTGAAGGTTATTATTCTCAAATGATACTCAACACACTGAGCATTAAAATAGTAAAAAAAAAAAACCCCACACATGATGGCAAAGCTCACTGAATGTTTAAACCCATCTGCTCTCAAAAGTAAACAACCTTGGAACCCAATACTCTACCAAGCTTTGTTTGCAACTGCACACTCTCAGCATCTCAGTCAGTCACCCTCCAAAACTGCCTGCTGCCTTTCAGATGTCTTGGCTGAAACTCTTATCACACCCAGGCAGTACAGCCAATTAGGGACTGTGATGGCTCAGTGGCTAAGGAGCTTGCCTTGCTAGCTGGAAGGTCGGCAAGTCAGCAGTTTGAGACCTGAATACTGCGTGATGGAATGAATGCCTATCTCTGTTCTGGCTCCTGCCAACCTAGCAGTTTAAAAGCAAGACATTGCAAGTAGATAAGTAGGGACCACTTCGGTGGGAAAAGATCTTGGGAACATGAGCCTCATTTGGACATCCCCTGAGCAGAGTTCCCCCAGCAGAAATCCTTTCAACCCAGAAAGCATCTTTGTGTGTGTCTGACACAATTAAAATAAAAAGTGCAGCCAATGAAGAAATGGTGGTCTGAAAGATGTCCACCTTAGGAACTCTCCATTTGCCTGAGGCCAGTAATCTTGTGTGGAATTCAGCCGCCCAGGGCTGAAGCCAAATTTGCTGCCCCCTGGTGGACATTTTCACCCACTCCTGCTACGGCTTCTGGGAATTGTAGTACAAGAACATACATAGTCCAAAAAGTGCTGCCCGGGGCCACCGCCCCCTAGCCCCCCTAGTGATGCCACTTCCTGAAGCCATGGGCCACTTTCCTGCCAATTCACCCCACCCCCAAATGACATCACAAAGAAATCTCACTTCTTCTCACATGAGAGTCAAAAGCTTCTCAGTCATCCACCAGTACAATTTCTACCACTGCAGGCAAAGCTTTTTGCTCTTCCAACTATCTGGTAAACACAGGAGGTTGTGAATCAAGACAAGAGCCCCCTGCATTATTTTCTGTGGGCAGCACTGCATTTTCCACTGAGGACAACAACCTGCTCTTATGCGATTAGCCCTGTTCCTTCACAGTCACTGCCTGCACAAATGTGACTGAAGTGTTTACATTCTGTATCCTCTTGATAATGGAAAAAATATGTAGAGTAGCATACTTTTTTTACATTACACTAAAGCACGTTTAAAAGTCTAAAATATCGAATTTCCCCCCGGCTGGGTAAGTTGCACAGTCCCTGAAGTATGCCCAGAGGAAGGGCATGGTAAGTCACTTCTGCATACCTTGTTCCTAGAAAAACCTGAAAAGGGTTGCTCTAAGTCAAAACCAGCCGGATGGGATGACATTTTTACTCTTAGCCGGGTGAAGCCTGTCTCAGCAGAAACAAGCAGGCCATGTGGCATTCAATGGCATGGATATTGTTTTAACTGTTGTACATTAAATGTATATTTTTCATATAATAAAGTGGGTATCTAATAAAGAAGGCTCCAAAGTCTGTTGCTGCTGTAACATGACCATCCCATTCCCTCGATGAATGTTCCCAGTACTATTATTTTAAACAACAACAACAATATATGTGATCACCCCAAGGAAATGTTCTGAAGTGACACCCACAATCTATATGAATCAGGATGAAAGAATACCATAATACTACTGCCCTCATGAGTGGATCCTAGATTGGATCGAATCACAGCAACAAACAAACAGAGTGGTTATCATAGAGAGAAATCCATAATGCAAAGTAGGCATTACATTTGCATACAAGTAGATAATGCATTTTGGCTACATTTCCCAAGGTGTCATATCAATCAAAGATCCCATCCACACTGTACATTTGTTCAACTCTCCTGGCACCAGTGATGCGAACATTTTCTCCTGTTGTCATCACCACAGAGAGCTGAAACTGATGTCAACAGAGCCTGCCTGCCTGCCTGCCTGCCTGCCTTCCTTCCTTCCGTCTATCCATCCTTCCTTCGGTCTGTCCATCCTTCCTTCCTTCCGTCTGTCCACCCACCCACCCTTCCTTCCTGTTATTATTATCTGCCATCAACTCATCTCTGACTCATGGTGACCCAATACAGCCCTGCTCAACATCTGCAAGTTATAGTCTTTGGGCACCCATAAGGAAACAGTCCATCTTGTGTTTGGCATTCCCTGTTTCCTTCCAACTTACTTACCACTCTGTTGGTTTGTTGCTGTGATTCAATCCAATGTAGGATCCACTCATGAGGGAAGTAGTATTATTGTGTTCTTTCATCCTGATTCATATAGAGTGTGGGTGTCATTTCAGAACATTTCCTTGGGGTGATCATTCTCTACCACTCTGTGCCCTGTGGATAGGTAAAACAAGGACTGCCAGGGAGGAGAGAACAAACTAGGTATGGGAAGGCAGAAAACAAAGGCAAGAGCAATTTCCGTAAAGAATGAGACATCAGGGAAAAAGTTTGGATGTGCGTGGGCAGCAGTACTGCATCCTAATACAGTCAGCAACAAATATCTTGTCTATGTATAGATACGAAACAAAATATCATTTGGTGGTGAGAACAATGGAGCCCTTGCTATTTTTGTGCATAATCAAGATTCAAGTACAGGCAGGGATTTGGTACTGGAGACTACAACCACATGACATTCCTTGTGGCACAAGTAACTTATTACAAGAAATAGGGGAATATGTCTTGCCCTGAAATTCACAACTCAAACCAAAAGGCTCACTGCCATCCCATCTATAGAGTACTTAAAGAGTCTAGCAGTCACTATCTGTTTCCCACCCTGCATCTGCTCAGGTCCATAGCACCCAGTTTTAGAGAGCTGGATCTTGTACCTTCACTAGAACTTCAAGATGGTTCTTCACACTCTATTTTAAAGGCATGATCTCACCTGACCTTCCTTGTTCATTCGCAACTACATGCAGCTCCAAAGTGACAATGACAACTAGCAAAGAGGTAGTTCATAAGGTGCACATCTCTACATAGCATAGGCATGTGACTTGAAGATCAGCTCTTTGGAGGATAAAGGAGGAAGAGATATACAGAAACTTTCCTCATTCATGTTTAAGAAGCTCCAACAAAAGATCATAGCACTAATTTCAATGGTAGCTTTTGCTTGATCAGTGCCATGATTGTATTTCTTAGAGTTAACCATATTTAGATTAATGTCTACTATTGTCCAAGCTAGAACCAACCGGACAAGGAATGCTTCCAGGAACCTGCCATGTTGATGCTAAAAACTAATCATTGCCAAACTAGAAGCAATGAAGAAGACCGAACCATTCTACACTTCACCCACTTTCTCCACTTGCACTTTCTTTTGTTCACTTTTCTCATCCACTGCTGTTTGGAGACTTCATTTTTATCTGACATTAAGTGGAAGAGGAAGTTAAAGCTTTGGTGAAAGTCCTTGTGTTAGAATGGAGCAAGAAACAATGGCTGTAGTCTTCACTTGTTGCTTTTGAATGTTAGAAGAATGAATATAATGGAGGTCAATAACCTCTGGAAACATTCTGAACTCCAGACCCAACCCTGGGAATTCACCAGGAAGCACATTCAGAATAAGTGTTGGGATAAATAGAACAGCTGTTTGATTTGGATGGAGGGTTGGTTTAGTTTTTAATTCTAACTCAAATCAACTGGAGTTCGTCACTCTTTTGAATCTATTTAATATCAAACACTAGCCTGTATATGTACTCCAGCCAGCCACCTGACAGAGCATCTGAGCAAAGGTGGCACAATTAGTGGGTATTCCTGCCTCATTTCTGGAATGAAAATTACCACCTTTTCACTACTAAGCATTGGAAATTCTACCATAGGTTTTAAAAACATTTTAATATACTTGTCACTCCCCCTTAAATACATATTCAACTTTTTTAGTCTGCCTCCTTTAACTCTTTTTCTAATAATGTCTACTTGACTATTTTATCCATTCTATTTTTATTTACCTTCTTTCATTAATGAAAATCAATAGACATTCACAGTCTCATTAAAATGCAGCATACAGTACTACTGGATAAGCAGGAGCAGGATGTGATGCTCCTAAATTCTATTAGATGTCTATTTTACCCCCCCCCCTCAAAAAAAAAAAAATTCTGACCATTTTTGTTTGCTTGCTCCCAATACATCATGGTCTCCTAGAGATGTGGGCTTCCATTATGTTTCCTTTATTCTTAAGGTCTTGTGGAACCTATTCTGACACCTTAGCATGGTTATTCTTGGGCTTTCTAGTTATTCTTATTCTTATTATTTATTGAATTTATACCCCGTCCATCTGGGATGGACTCCTACTCCGGGCAGCTTAACAAACACCATTAAGATAATAAAACAACCCCTACCCACCTAATCAAAATAAGAACTTATTATGCTCTAGGGAAACATGGTCCATGTGGCTACATAATTCTCTTCCTATAGAGGTGTGGTCATTGCCTCACGTTCTCACCATTCTGACTAAAATATATTTATTTCTATGGTCTTTCACAAAAAAATTACTATTTTTGTATTGTTCTCAACCCATTTTATTGAATCATTTTCTCTACCATATTTTATCAAACATTTGTGACTTTGTGGCTTTAATGTTATAATTTTAAGTGTGCTTTTATAAAAGTCATGATGAGCTCATGGCTTCTGTGAGGAGGGGTCAGATAAAAAGCATGTGAAATAAATATATTAATTTGTGGAGAATTCATTGAAGTTAAATTAAAGAAAACATATGAACCAGCATTTAGTCTATGTCTGCTTTAAGCAAAGTAATAGCATGGGTTATTTTTGTATTCATATGAAAAGAAATTTTATTGATAATAGTGTTTACAGGTTTGAAACATATAGCATAATTACAGGTTTGAAATGTATAGTATAATCTAAACAATGTCCAGAAATACTATTAGAATTATCTCCTCAGAATGAACAAAACATTTCTGGAGAAATAACCAGAATTTTATTTATGGACTTCATCTGAAGCAGTCATTTCAACTGTATAGTTTTACAGAGGGCATGACATTAATGGCTCTATAGGTGAAACTGTTCCTTACTGTTGACCTAGTTCCTTTCCTGCAACCCTAATTTTATACAGAGTGTAACTTCAGTGTTCCATAGAAAGCATCCTGATTGACTGTTTTCTAATATGGCTGAACGGAGAATCAGGTCATATGCCTCACATGCAGCATATAGATAGACTGGAAATAACAGGCTACTGGGTTATAAAACGATCAGGCACTTTCTGAGTCTAGCACAGATCAAACTTTTCCACTCTCCAACAAAGGAAGCACAGCTGCTTTGTAGTTTATATTTGGATGTATAACAGAGCTACTTGATTTCTTACTATTCTATCCAGTCTTAATACTTTGAAAAGTACGCATTTTAAGAAAAACAATATACACGGAAGTATATATTTCTGATGGGACTGAGGTAGCTCAAGTAGTTAAGACACTGAACTTGCTGACTGGAAAGTCGGAGTTCAATTTGCGGGTACTGCATGACAGAGTGAGCTTCTGTCTCTGCCCCTGCTCCTGCCAACCTAGCAGTTCGAAAGCAAGAAATTGCAAGTTGATAAATAAGGACCGTTTCGCTGGAAAAGGTAAAAAGTCTTGTCATGCCTGCCACATGTCCACAGAAACATCTGCAGATGCAGACAGTGCTGGCTCTCTGGCTATAAACAGAGATGGGCACTGATCCCTAGAGTTGGATAAGACTAACTTTCAAGCAAGGGGGACCTTTACCTTTACCTATATGTTTATGATTTGTACAAAAAATACTAAGCTTAAATGCTATTATTATGGATCATTTTTATACCCAACCTGTATTGTGGACAAGACCAATGTGAATAACAGACTATGGAGAGACAGGATACTTTTCTATGGGCAAAGGTGTCAAACAGGGGTTCATTTTGTCCCCTAATCTGTTCAATTTGTATTTACCAATATCATATGGAAAGCCATAATAGATTTAGATGGAGGAGGAGTGAAAATTGGTGGGTGAAATATCATACATTTAAGAGATACAGGTGGCACCATCTTACTGGCAGGAAAGCAGCAATGACTAGAAATGAATTTTAGTTAAGGTAAACGAAGAAAATGCCGAAGCAGAATAACAGGAGAAAAAAATTATGACCATAGAAGAAATATACAACTTTAATATTAACAATGAAGAACTTGGAGTCATTAAAGATTAAAGTGCTAGTGTTTTTATTTTGTTTTGTTTATTTTGTTTTGTTTTCTGATATGCCTGAACCACAGACTAACACAGCTACTATTCCAAAAAATTAAAGATTTTGTATGCTTTTGTTCAATCATCAATCCAAATGGAAACTGCAGCCAAGAAATCAGAAGAAGACCTGGAAAAGTTGCAGTAAAGTAACTGGAAAAGGGTAAGGATGTTTGCACTTAGTGACCAAGAGCAAGATAATCCATACAAGTAACATTGGTTATTATGTAGGAATGTGAAAGTTTGATAGCCTAAAAAAGCTGACAGGAGGGGGGAAATGGTTCATTTGAAATACGCTAGTGAAGGAGAGCTTTGCAGATACCTTGCATGGTGAGAAAGACAGATAAACTTTTGAAGGTCCCTAATCCATAGGATAGGACTGCAGTGGCTTAGTGGTTAAGAAGTCAGCAAGTTAGCAATTCGAGACCCGAGTGCTTCACGGTGGAGTGAGCTCCGGTCTCTGTCCCAACTCCTGCCAACCTAACAGTTCAAAAGCAAGAAATTCCAAGTAGATAAATAGGTGCTGCTTCAGCGGGAAGGTAAACAGTGTTCTGTACACTATGGTCTCTAGTCGTGCCTGCCACATAACCACAAAGACTTCTGCAGATGCAGGCAGCGCTGGCTCTTTGGCTATAAATGGAGATGAGCAACGCCCTCTGGAGTCGGATATGACTGGCTTTCGAGCAAGAGTGACCTTAATTTTGATGATGAGCTGTGCTAATTAGAAGACAGAACTCATCTGTCTGCGCCCTGTATGAAAGCTGAATGAGAACCATGGAGAATATCTCTTGTGGTCCTTTCCAAGACCATCCGCTTTATACTGTGTAGACATGTAACTTTTGGGAAGGCTTGTCAACTAAAGAATGGGAAAATAGAAAACAATGTGAATTAAAAGCTGATAAAGTACTACATATGTTGGCTTAGTCCAGGACTGGAATCCATTATATGGGGAATGAAGCACATTGTACAGGAGTACCCAGATCCCCCCAGCCCCCATTAAGGGGTTATAAAGACATACCTTTCACCTCATGACTGCAATGCTGCTTGCTGATTATATTGCATGAATAAGCCTGGGTAAATCCTATGCCACAGACAAGCCTTTCACATCACTCAGCAAAGGCATGCTTTGAGATCTAAATGCCTGTATGAACCAACCCTCAAAGAATGACCAGTGCGTCCTCAGGCCTGATACAAATTTAGTTTCCTTCTTCTGCTGCTTGCATATATATGACTTCACCTATTTCCCTCCATGAAGTAAAGTATGTATATGTGGATTCCTCTTACAATTGTGTGCATATCAGCTGTTGCTGTTTTGAAGCATGTGCGTTATTTGGCTTTGTTTTAAGATGCTGGACTCCACACTCAGTCGGAGCAAAAGAATTGAGCAAGGACTACTGGTTGGATGGGTCAGGGAGGGAGCACAGAAAAACCTGGTGCATCAAAAGGCTTCAATGCTGGTGAGACAGTGGGTGGAGCTTAAGAAAACATGGGATGTCAGTTCAGCTTTGCAAAAATGGGGCTGACTGGTTGTTTTAAATTCTAATAGCAATGACTTGGACAAAACATTTTATTAGTTTCAGCATTGCCACTAAGGAGTGTGGTGGCTCAGTGATTAAGAAGCTCGCCTTGTTAGCTGAAAGGCTCACAAGTCGGCAGTTCAAGACCTGGGTACTGCATGAGGGACTGCTGAGCACCTGTCACTGTCTCAGCTCTTGGGGACACGAAAGGTGCCTCATTCGGGCGTCCCCTGAGCAGAGTTTCTCCCGCAAAAAGCCTTTTAACCCAGAATAATTTCTGACATGAAATTATTATTAGCATTGCCACTCAATCCAGCCACCATGCTTATTTGCAATGGTTTGGTCAGAACAGAAAATGGGAGGCTGAACTAATGAGATAAATCATTCATTCTTGTATCATATTTTAGGGCAGGTGCAACAAAGTACAGCACTGGAGTTAGTACTTCAAGCTCTCATCAAATTTGCATCTGTAATGAGAAAAGGAAACCTGTGAGAAAATTAAGAGCATGGAGCCCTTTATGAAACTCTAGGCCTTCTGTAAACGTTTGGAATGGTGGAAATCTGTTAATTGAGGCAATTGATTTTTGCTGGGAAATGGTAGCAATGTCTAATTCATTAAAGCCTCAATCAACTTCCTTGAGGCTAAATGGGGTCATTCCATTCATAACCTTTTAGTGAAGTATTAACAATTTGGAAACATTTCGGTGCATATTTTAAAAAGTGCCACATTAACAGAAGCAAGCTTCAAGAGAACAGAGAAAGAAAAGTTGAACACATACACGCACATAGAGAAAGAGACTGCATGGCCTCCAGCCCCTGTCCTCCGCTTCTGCAGCATTTTAAGGTCTGTGTTTAATATTGCCAAGCCTACTTGAGTGATAAATGCAACTGTATAAAAATTACTTATTACAAGCTGTCATGTTGCCTCACTTACACTGCGAGGCTAGAGGCACTGGTACATAAAGCTAGCATCTCCACCTTGACAGCGTCGGCTTTAAAATAAAATGCTTTCAGTCATGAATACAAAACATAATTTACCTTTTCATAATACTTCACTTCAGAAAGCTCGTGCTGTTACCGTCAAACCTTTACTTGAGCAGTTCCCCCTTCAAGTCAACTCATTCCAGCTTGTCAGTTTACCCCCACTCTGGCTTTTCATTGACTCACCTTTCAAGGAAACTTAAGCTGTTTGCTTTAATTGTTTTCCCCTCTTTAACTTTGTTTCTCTCCTCAGTTGTCTACTCATGCTAAAGCTTTTAACCAGAGTAGAGAACTGGTTTTCCATGGTCTTCCACTACATCTTGGGTTTCCCCTTCCCAATGGTCTTGTCACACACTGCCCACCACTTCTGACTGCAGCCTCCTCATTGACTACCCTAGCTTCAAAACAACTGGCTGAGGCCAGTTTTTAAATCTGTATCAAGACCCTCTAGAGCGGCTCTGCTTCTGCATTAATACTGTACCAATGCTTAAACACAAAAGCTCACTGTAAGCTATGGATGTCAGCTGGATTGAAATTGAATGTGAAGGTTCCAGGGAGACTTGCTGTGTAACAACTGATTCGTTGTGACTCTTTTTATAGTTGGTCATGATGCGTACAGTATGTGAAGTTCCCATCTGCGCTGGTGTCTGCCCACCAGCCACTCTGCCACGCTGGCAAACGTGGCTTCAGCACTGAGCGCAATTGGAACAGAGCTGCAGATGCCTCCCTTTAGCCCAAATTCCTTTTGACAATGTTCACATCCAGTTAGGGCCCAAAGTGCTTGTACTTGTCAGTTGGGATAACAAATGAAGAAAACAGTCCTCTTTCCCCCCCAGAAAGGGAAACAAAATCGCTAAAGGAAATACTTTCTTGTTCTCCTTCCTCTCCATATCCTGACATCTCTATCTCCCCAACACACACACACACACACACACACACACACACACACACACACACACACACACACACACACACACACACACACACACACACACACACACACACACACACACACACACACACACACCATTCCTGTGTTCCATCCTCAGTAGACATATCTCTCCCTGAGATACAGTGGATGAAGTTCAGATTGCTATGCTAAGCTCTAATTGCCAGATGTGTTTTGTTTATTTGTCTATGATGCTTCTATTTCTTCTACCTTTTCCTCCTCCTCCCCTTTTTCCTCACAATGGTAAGCCATATTGGGGACAAAAAAATTGCTATGAAAACAAAAAAATAATGTCAGTTTTCAGATATTTATTCAGCATTTACAGCTCATTCCATAATAATATTTTGCTTTCTGAGGCATTCCTGAGAACAAATACATTTCATTAGCTCTTTGGAGTAAAATGTGTATTCTTGTCGCTTAGCTGTTTTAGAAACTAATTGCATTCCTCTCTTAAGAAGAGAAATTACAAGGCTAAAGTAATCCTTTAGGGAAAATGACAGATAAACAAAAACATTTAACATCATTGTCTAAAGAGGAGTAGGCAACCTTTTCAAGACCTGCGGCCAATTTTCTTCCCCTTGAGTCTCTCGACTACACAGACCATGCATTGTGCCACAAACCACCGAAAACGGCATTGAAAGTACCTAATGTCCACTTCCATTTTGAAAAACCGGTGGGTTTTTTCCCATGCTAAACAGTATGTAATAAGCATTGAAAAGATAAATTGGCACTTCTAGAGGCTTCTCGAAATAGTGTTTTATATTCATTTGGGACCTGAGGTGCCTTTCTTCTCATGGAGAATTCTCCCACTTGCCTCTTCAGATACAGAAGCTCATTGCAGTAGCCCCCTTCTCAATAGTAATTTTGTGGTAGAGGAGAAAAGGCCATGTATGGTCTTTATGGTGGTGCTCTGAATCAGAGCCACTGATAAGGGTGACAAACATTATTTAGATATGTAAAATTACGTGGCTTCAAGAGACAAGAGATGGACAACCTGCAGACCATGGGATGCATGCAGAGGTCTTGGATGTTTTCCACTGAGTCTCCAAGTTATTCTCATCAAATTTTGCCCTCCCCAGAAATCTATGCTCGCTCTCCCTGCCCTGTTTTAAGTGATGCAAAGCTATGAAATCCAATGCAAGATATAACACATTTTCTCAATTTCCTGTTTCCACATATTCTAGGGCAGTGATGGCTAACCTTTTAGAGACCAAGTGCCCAAACTGCAACCCAGAACCCACCTAGTGCCAACACAGCAACAAGGAAAGGAAGGAAACACTCCCATTGGGCTGCTGGACAGAGGGGCGGGGCAAACTCTGCTGGGGTGACTGCATGAGTGCCCACAGAGAAGGCTCCGAGTGCCACCTCTGACATGCGTGCCATAGGTTCGCCACCACTGTTCTAGGAAATGTCTTACACATCAGACTATTGGATTTGTCTTAAGGCCTGTTAAGTGTAACTATTCTGTAGAATTCCACTATATGCAGAAGGAGGCTGGCCCACCTATTTTATCCAGTTTGGGAGAGATTTGCTGTAAGAATCTGGATTAGCTTTAATGAATGGCTTCTTTCTCTTCTGGCCATGGATAAAAGAATGGAAATGCATGAAAATGGATGGAAAGCTAAATTTGCACTTTTTTTTATTTGAAAGGACAGCTGCAGCTCCCAACTGAGTCCTTACATTATTCCTTTACTTCACAATTTGATAAAGACATCAAACTCATTTAGACTCCTAAAGGAATTGTTCCAGAGATCAGAATGGAGAAAGAAAACATGGAATGCAGGTAAAAGCATGCACATAGCATTTACAGGAGTTGCTTATGACTAGGCTTCTTTATTGTATCTACACCACTCTTCGAAAGCCAATTCCCTGCTGTAGGGGTTGCATTAAACCCCGAGAAACACTTATTTCTATTTATTAAATACAAGAAAGTTGGTGGGGAAGAGTTAACACATTTAGGTGATCATTACTAATAAAATATTTAGCATATTGTATTACAAGTAGCTTATTATTATATATTATAATTGTATATGTAATTATTATATATACAGTTTTTGATGGTTGAGTATGGAATTGAGTGACTGGGTGTTGAAAGATTATTAAATTGATTTTAAATAGGAATTTGCATTTATATTATATTAGCACGCTTAAAGCCTTATCAGAATAAAAGTGGGGGAAAAAAAATCCAATTTAAGATTTTATTTATTTTCCCTTTCAGATATTATCTATCAAATCAAAACCAGGTGTTGTCCACCCATCATCCTCCATTTTGACCACAAAGTCTCTGATGTACTGCTCTAGTGCAACATGAACTTTATTAACAAGAAAACAGTAGTATAGTAGTACAGTATAGTATATTTCGACTTAAATGCTGCCCCATTCACACAGCGACTCTGGGCGGCTCACAGAGGAAACAGTTACAATTACATAGCAAATTCCATAGCATAAAAACAATTACAAATATCACATAGCAGATTATAAATATCACATAGCAGGAATAACATCACAGAACATATCAAAATACATCCCAGAAAATCTTCAGTAACAATTACAAATTACAAAACATCAGGCAAACCTAAGAAATACATCAGAGATACTATGATCATTACAGCATCGAAATTCAGTAGGCATCAATGTCAAGCAACAGGTGGACAGGTGGGGAAAGTCCTGGGGCTGGACGCGGCAGCGGCCTCTCCGCCTGGCCGCAGGAATTTCTGGCGGCAGTGGCCCAAAAAGTTCTGCCACGGTAGTGGCTTTTAAGCCCCAACCAGGGCGAAAGCCCCCAGGGACAAGTGGGAAAAGTCCCGGGCTGGATGCGGCAGCAGCCTCTCCAGCGGCCTCTCCACCTGGCCACAGGTATTTCTGGCTGGCTATTTATCGGCCTCTGGGCCGAGGTGATGAAGTCGGGGGGGCAAGAGCATTCTCTCACTGTCCGCAGGTGCCAGCAGTCTTCTCCTCCGATCAAGGTGATGAGGTCTGGAGGGAGGGCAGCAGCATCCTCTTACCCCCCGCAGCACCAGCTCTTTATTGGCCTCCGGGCTGAGGTGACAAAGTCCAGGGGGAGGGCAAGAGCATTATCTCACCGCCCACAGGTCCTGGCTCCGACCAAGGTGACGAGGTCTAGAGGGAGGGTGGCAGCATCCTCTTACCCCCCGCAGCACCGGCTCTTTATTGGCCTCCAGGCCGAGGTTTTTTTGCCGCCCGCAGGTGCCAGCAGTCTTCTCCTCTGACTGAGGTGACAAGGTCTGGCAGGAGGGCAGCATAAACAACTCTAAAAATCCAGTAACTGCTAGGAAGAGGATTGTCAGTCCCTCACTAGTCTTGAGGCTTCTTGTCAAGTCTTGGCCAACCCTTCAAAACCAGTTAACATGCTGCTGGCAATGAGGGCAGATAGATGGGCAGATGGACTCCTGAGATAACCTCAGGTTGGTGGGTCTCCCTCTGTCATTCCAAATTGTGGAGTTACTATTCCTCCTCCACTGGTTGTGCTTCTCTCACTATCCTCCAAAGAAGGGTTTCACCATTACTCTTTCTTTTGCTGGCCACTCTACCTTCTGAACCAGACCCACTCCTCAGCCAAAGAGGCTTCTTTCAATATGAAAGTCTATTCTGGGAGCAACATTTCTTCCCAGGCCTCCAGACACTTATATTCCATCTCTTCGTTGGAAAAAGTGCCTCCTGGGTATGGCACATTCACTCCTGCTTCTCCCAACTCTAACTTCTCAACTCTAAACCTCCCAACTCTCAACCTTCTCCACCACTAACTCTCCTAGCTCTTTTTCTACCCCATGAGTTCCTTGCTCCTCAAACCATCTCCTCAACCCCTGGTGTTTCCTCCTCTGCCAAGTTCTCCCCTTAGAACAGGGGTGCCAAAACCTTTTTGGCCATGGGCTGGCAACATAGTTCTGTGGGCCAGTCATGTGGTTTAGCAGGCCAGTCATATAGTTCCTCCCACTGGAAATGGAAGGAAAATGTGCCTTGCAATCTGTTTTGTAACAGATATGGTTTGCAACAGGATGCCATTTTCTCTGCTTAAACCAGGGGTGCCCAAACTAAGGTCTATGGGCTGGATCCAGCCCTGATTCCAATTCATCTGGCCCATGCCACCCTCATTGCTCCTGGAAGTGGTGCATTTTACTTCCACTTCTGGGAGCGACAAGGGTGGTGTGGGATGGATGAATTGGAATCAGAGGCTGGATCTGGCCCACAGGCCATAGTTTGGGCACCCCTGTCTTAGAAGATGAATGTCCCAACCTCCTCTGAAACATCTTGTCCCCAATCCAAAAGTGAGCTTGACATCTGGAACTCTAGGCCAGGGATGGTAGGGGGCAAAGGGCCATAAAACTCTTTGGGTTTCTCCTGACACCAGCATTATATATTTTTGCTATTTAATGTACATGGATGTTTATTTAGCACTCTTTTCCTCTCCACCTTCCCTCTCCACCATGTTTTAAAAACCAACTTCCATAAGGAGGAGACCTTGAAAGCTTCCACATTTTTGAGCTGGCTTCAATATAAGTGTATATTTACATATGTTTTTAGGGTAAAGGTAAAGATAAAAGAATCACAATAACATGGATTTTAGAAATAAAGTAGAATTTAAGCTGTACTATGCCATGTTGTGACCAATTCTGGCATCGGGAATAACTTAAACATTTGGTGAATATTAGCAAACTATAATACTTTGTGGTAAATTAGCTGTCTCAGCTAATGGTACTTGATTTCTATAATACAGTAGTTGAAAACATTATCCTAAAAATCCTTCATTTTCATGCTCTCTGCATTGATTTGGACTGTAAAGATGGATAAAAAGCATAAAGTAGATTGTTTTTCATACAGAATATGCGGAAGTGTTACAGAAAGGATCATTGATAGAGAGCAACTTCAATTTCCCAAAATAGCTATTTAGCCTGGTGTCTTGTGCAATCTTATTATTGTTAATGCTTCACAATCATCCAGCTTTCATTTCAGGTCAAGATGTTTACATGGCTAATGGTTTCTTAAAAGTTCATTCCCCACTCATCCAAAATACAGAATGAAGGAAATAGAACACCGTCTATTGTAGTTTACAATTCATTGTGATTATATGGATCATATCACAGAAGGGCAACTTTCAAATTTGAAGATTCTATTTCCTTGCAAACCTACAGCTACATGGCTCCACATTAAAAGCAAACCACTACAAAAGACCAATAATGGTGTCAATTTCTCAATGCATATTATGCTGAATGACTGTTCAAATGTTTGTAACAAATTCTGGCATTTTCTTGCTGGCTGGATGTTACATATCCGGCCACAGAGCCAGAGGCTGGGAGTTCAATTCCCCACTGTGCTTCCGGGGAGAAGAACCAGCCTGTGTAGTATTGTGGGATCTGTACAGTCCCAGGACCATCTAGAAGAAAGGAATGGTAAACCACTTTTGAGTACTCACCACCTAGAAAACCCTGAAAAGGGCTGCCATATGTTGACATTGACTTGACAGAACACAATTATTATTTATTAATATTTACCTACAAATGCTGGCAAAACCCAGGTTAATTTTTTGCATGTCCTGATATAAGTGTACATTTACATACATTTTTAGGGTAAAGGTAAAGATAAAAGTTGCCCTTGCTTGAAAGTCAGTCGTGTCCAACTCTAGGGTTCAGTGCTCATCTCTGTTTATAGCCAAAAAGCCAGCACTGTCTGCATCTGCGGATGTTTCCATGGACATGTTCCAGGCATGCCTCAACACAGAACATTGTTTGCCTTCCCACTGAAGTGGTACCTATTTATCTGCTTGCAATTTCTTGCTTTCAAACTGCTAGGTTGGCAGGAACTGGGACAGAGATGGGAGCTCTCTCCATGGTGCAGTTCTCAGGAATTGAACTCCGATCTTCCAGACGTCAAGGTCAGCGTCTTAACCACTAGAGCCATCACACTTGAGCCACCACACATAAATGCTGACTATCACATTGAGATGATCACCAGCCTTTTGCTGAACATAAGGACCTGGATCAAAGATATGTTGCATACAAACCATGTTATCTCTCACTGAGTTAAAACTTGCTGTGTTGAATTCAGAGGAATTTGAGTCCCAGTTCTCTCAGAAAACAGATCTGGTAAGGACTGCAGTTGGAAGGAAGAAGATAATCACTTTCCATTGCCACAAAGTTGTCTCCTGGGGTGAAAGTGCAACATTTGACTTAAACTTCATATGCAAATATATTACCAGTAAGGCTCACACTACAAGCCATGTGAAAGATGGAGCTGTCAGTGACATCTCTTGGTTTTGTTGAAACACCCCCATGCTTCGAGTGAAGCTCATTCCCTCACTAGCCACAATTACACTGAAAATGTTCCACTTTTGCCTGCAATTGTCTGTGGGTCTTTTTACCCCCTCCCCCAGCCCAAAAGTGATTGTCAGTAAAACCTCAGGTCAAGTGAGAAAGATTACATCTACCCTTACTTTAATGCATAATTGGAACTGAACTGTACCACATTGACAGGCTTCTTTAGTGCGTGAGGTTTTATGTTGACATTTTATCTCATTTTATTGCTCTGCTGTGCCCTGTTTTATTATTATTTTTATGATTCATTGTTCTTAAATTGTGATTTTATTGTGAGCTATTCTGGGAGCGTTGCTGAAGCACTGGTCCATAAATATTGTAAACAGAATAACCTAGTCTTTTTGAGAGCGCTTTGTTGCCGTTTGATCCAATAGGAACAGTTCTGGGCAAAGTAAAAGAAGAACTTCCCTCTGTTTTACTACCTGCATAGAGCGTGTTCTTATAGGGCAGTATAACACACAGTACTGGAGATTTGGTGCAGAGCTGTCTGATAATAACACTGGTTGCTATTGGGATGTTCTTTTAAATTATGATATGGTGAGGCTTTGTTGTGGAATAGCTTAAAATATCATATTGAGAGATCATACTTGTAGCTCACAACATGGATCTAACCATTTTCGTCATCTCATTATAAGGTGGAAGAAACACATAGGAGCAAAATTAAGACCCTCTTGATGATATGGCGCCAATCCTCAGAATAAGCAGTGTATTTTTTGAGTTTGAGCAGGTCATGAAAGAAGAAGAAGCCTCAACTGCCAATGGTTGCCTCCATTTTGATGCTTGTCTGGAGGTCTTGAGGAAGAACAGAGAAGGGCCATGGATGGCTTAACTGTGCTTGAGCTGAGCCACTGTAATGAGGACTGGAAGAAGGAAAGACAGGTGAAGCATAGGAGGAGAACTAGGCCACAGGGATGGAAAGTCAGGAAAGAGAGAGGAAGAAATTGAAAAGAACCTAAAGTGGAATGTGTCTGGCTTTCTCCCAGATGGGTCTCTTCGTCTTAGTCTCCTGAGAGAGATGAGAACTGATCAAAGTGAGTGAACATGGAGAGTGCTATTGGGCCCTCCCAGCCTATTATTTTGTAATTCTCTGATTAAAGCAACCCCTTCTGGTGATACCAAACATGCACCACTGCAGCCATCAGATTGTGCCCATAATTTACCACATCTTCATTGCCTTCACCAGAGAAATACACTTATACATACCCAGGGTCTATGGGACCTGTGTAAGGCAGTGAAAACCATAACACGTACATGTCAACATCTCAAACCAAAAGAGAGCACTGGCAAAGAAAATGGAGCTTTCCATACTGCCTGGAGAAGGCCTTTTCAAAGTACAGACTCCCAGGAAATGAAAACTGGGTGGAGTCAATATACCCTATACTTTTACAAAAAAATTGATCCATCTACAAAATGAGGCTGTCCAGGTTCCTATTAAAAACACTGTATTAAATTGTTAGTGCTTGTTTATATTTCCAGTTTCGGCTTTGGATTGCCAAGAGGAATAGAAACTGGACACCACGGATTTGGGGAAATATAGTGACTCCTCAAAGCTGACATGCTGGGGAACAGCTCTCAAGACCTTAGGAAGGCTTACTCTGTATGGTACTGCTCTGATCTTGTTTTCCAAAGGTAAAAAACATTGGCGATTGCTCCTTTGAAGGTCTGCCATCTATTAGTGGTAGGAAGAAAAATCTGGCTGTTCCCATCCTTGGTGGCACAAGCTTGTAATCAACAGATCTGGCATTCAGTATCATGACAAATGGGCTGCTTTGCCAGTTAGTTTCACTGAGATTGGTTCCTGCTGGGACGATATGCTTTCACACTTGTTAAGTTGGCACTTGACCATTTTCCGGGTTCTGTCTTGAATGAGGCACATCTGTTGTAGCCACACAAATGCATTCTGCTGGTTCAAAGTGCCACATGATCGTCCTATTTTATGGAAGTTATCCAAGCTTTGTGCACCCTTGGGTACGCCGCTTAGCAGTTCCACAGTCTTGGTTACACTTGATGAGCCAGGTTGCCATTAGCAATCTTTTCTCTTTTTCCCCATTCACAATGCATTGTGTGCATGCACACACACACACACACACATACAGAGTTGTCTTCCCATTTACTGAATGGCACAAACACAAGGGGATGTCAGATGGTCGCCTCGCTTGAGACATATCGGGTCTTATGGATGTAATAGCTCCATTCAGTGCTCTCTAAATACACTAATGTTGCACTGTGTTTTGCAGCTGTTTGTTAACAACAGAAACTGCACAAGAAGGAAGGAAACACATTCATTCTTGTAATCTGTTCTTATAAAGCACGGCACTTGTGTCACTAAGAACCCTTTCATCTCATGGCCTGGGGAAAATGACATCCAAATCCTAAGTCTTTTCATTTTATTCATGTTCCTGACTCAGTGTAGAAACCTTGGAAGGTCTCCCATTACTAACAGCCATAGGATGGTGTTGGGGAAATGATCAGAAGCAGAGGGACTCAATGTTGGCTTACATTTGAGTTGGTTTGTGTCTTGCTTGATTCTCAACTAAAGATGTAAATATAGTAAACAGACACCTTTTTTTTACAACCTTTGAGGGAGGGAGGGGAAGAAAGTTTGGATAAAAGATAAAATAGCTTACTAATCAGATGGTTTGCCTTTGAATGCATACATTCATATAGCCCCTGAACAATAGCTGGGGTTGGGAAGGTTATCTAGATCGGGATATTGTCCTTCTGCATTTCCCCTCACAAAACCTACAGGCTCCCAACTCAGAATGGAACGACAACTGTAACCAAAAGGATTAAATTTTGGGCAGGAGGCAGTGAATCTGCATAGATTGTAACCTGAATTTTAATAGGAAGCTTTCCAAGGTCCTGAATCCTACCTTAGTATAGTATAGTTTTGTGTCTTGAGAATACCTGTAAAGTTCAGATTAAAGCATGGGTTTAGGGTGTGAACCTTGTGATTAAAATCAAATAAAAGAATGACCCTGATACTTGGCAGTCCAACATAAGACTAATTTATTTCCTTCAAAGCACAAACAAATATGCAATTATCAGAATTGTCAAGGTTATAGACAGGGAAACGCAAATGAGAAGACGTTTTATTGTTCAGATAGGAGTTGCATACAAAGGTGATGAGTTTAATTGAATACTTCTGAATTTTACATGATTATTTTATCATATTATTTTTCTTACGCATCTCATTTTATTGATATTATATCACCCCACATTTAATCTACTATTACCCCATTTTATGTAATTGTATTTTATTCCATCCAATGTATTGCATTTTAACTTGATAAGGTGAGCTGACTAATCAACTAATAAAGATTTTACCATATTTCCTGGTGTATAAGACACATCAGAGGATAAGACACACCCTGGTTTTTACACACATTTTAAAGGAAAAAAATAATTTTCTACTTTTTTTCATGAACTCCCCAAATTAACTCCAGGAGCTGAGGAAAGTGGAAAGGGGTGGGAGAAGGATCTTTTAAGCCCACCTCTTTCCCCCATCCCACTCTCTTTGCTTGGTGGCAGAGGGAGGGAAATAGGATCTTTTAAGTCCATTTCTTTTCTCCCCACCCCGCTCTCCGCTTGGTGGTGGTGTGAGGGAAAAGGGGTCTTTTAAGCCCCTTTATTTTCCCCATTCTCCTCACTTAGTGGGGTGGTGGTGGTAAGAAGGAACTTTTATGTCCATTCCCCCCCCCCCACTCTCCACTTGGAGATGGGATGAGGGGTAAAGAAGGATATTTTAAGCCCATTTCTTTCTCCCCACACCACTCTTCTCACTTGGTGGTGGGGTGAGGGGAAAACAAGGATCTTTTAAGTCTGTCCCCCCCCCCATCCCACTCTCTTCACTTGGTGGTCAGGTGGGGAAAAAAGAAGGATCCTTTCAGGAGGTTGGGGGGGATTGGCCAGGATTCAGGCCGGACAAGATTGCTCTTTTAGGAGCCTCTTGCCCAGCTGATCCCACCCACCACCACTGACCATTAGGAGGTGGGGAAGTCGGGATCAAGCCAGGCAAGAGAGCTCCTTTGGAAGCTGTCCTTCACCCATCTCTTAGTGGTCAGTGGTGGCTAGCCACCAAACCGCACCCGGGGGGAGCTATTACTGGCATATAAGACACACTCTGTTTGTCCGGTGTATTTTGAGGGGGAAGTGAGTCTTATACGCCAGCAAATGCAGTAATTTAATTGATACTTGGCACTCCTGAGTTCAGCTATACATTTGTAGTCTCACTTGTTAATCTATCCTTTCCCAGAAATGGTCAAGAAATGATTGTTCTCCTTCTCTTCTATCACAGCAGATCGGTAGCTGCATATCTCATTCCTTTCCCCTTGAGAAGTTTTCAGATACAACATTAAGAAGACAAACATACAATCTGATATCTTCATGTCATGTTTCCTGATTCTACTCCATCTTTCCAGTCTCAAACCACTTCTACTCTTTTGTTTCTGACACTCACTGAAGCATGATTGCATGGCTTCCCTGGTTCCTTACTATATCATCATTTTCCATCTCCATCTCCTCTTCCTGTACACACCACCACAGGAAAAACTCCTTCTTCAACTATGTTTCTCTCCCTGGTAAGCTAATGAGGGCTCTCCTGCTATCTAATCTTTCTAAACATACCCACACACTAATCCTACTCATATGGTAGTATGTTTTGGTAAGACCTGCTGGTTTCTAGGTCTGCCAGCTCCACTGGACTAATGTACATGCTGTTTATCAGAATTAAGCCAAGTTCCAAAAGAGAGACCTTGCTGGAGCAAAATCCCTGTCTGTCATTGATCTTCTGGAAAGGCTCATATTCTGGAAACAAATTATTTATGGAGAAACCTGTCTTCAGCAAGCATGGAAGCATGTTGCCATTGTTTAACCCTATGTTTCTTTTGGCATTCCCCTGTGAGCAAAGTTTTCCTTTCTCCAAATATGTGCCATTATTGTACCCTACACCTCAGTCATTAAATAAAAAGTATTGCCTTGTTTTGCCACCCTTTTTGGCATTTGGACATCTTGTTTGTTGGCTTTGATTTGACTAAAAATGGAGGACATTATATGGTTCTGGTGCATTGTGGCCATTAGTCATGCTTCTTCAATGCCGGAGTATTGGTCTTGTGGACCTTCTGCTCCACTCTTCCTGCATTTACTCTGTTATTCTGAAAGACTTCTACTGTTGTACTGAAGGAGAGAAAGTGGATGTATGAGTGAAATCCACTGCTGGTCTCATACACATCTCAGGGAAGACCATCTGGGGTTTCTCAGATTCTCTATGGGTGTACAGTGGTACCTCGCTTAAAGACACAATGCATTCCACGGGATTGCTCTTTAAGTGAGTTTGCTCTTTAAGCAAAACACCATTGTAAGTGATCAATTGTGACTTCTGGTGTGGGGGGATTGCAAACCCTGAATTTAGTTGTTAAGCGAGTTTTTGGTTGGTTTTAGTTGTTAAGCAAGGCAACCATTTAAAGAAAATTCTGCTCTTTAAGAAAGTTAGTCTCTAAGCAAGGCACTCTTTATGCGAGGTTTTACTGTATTTCCAATTTGCACAGCAGTGGCTTAGTGGTTAAGACGCTGGATTTGATGACTGGAAGGTTGGCAGGTCAGCAGTTTGAGACCCAAGTGCTGCATGACAGAGCGAGCTCCCATTTCTGTCCCAGCTCCTGCCAACTTAGCAACTCGAAAGCAAGAAATTGCAAGAAGATAAATAGGGACCACTTTGGTGGGATGGCAAACAGTGTTCTGTGCACTCTAGTCATGCCTCCCACATGTCCACAGAAACATCTGCAGATGCAGATAGCCCTGGCTCTTTGGCTATAAATGGAGATGAGCACTGAACTCTAAAGTCAGATACGACTGACTTTCAAGCAAGGGTGACCTTTACCTTTACCTTACAAGAGACAGGGCCACAGAAGCTAGCTTCAGTTGTGCATCTGCTTTACCTGACATTTATATTTTAACGTCTGTGTTTGCTCGAAGTTGACATTCTATACCCCTTTTAGGAACTAAGAAGCACACTCCACGGCTTGTATGACACATTTAGAGAGCACAGCTGTTGAGTGGACAGGAGGACACTGCCAGCTAAATATAGCTTTACTCTGGTCAAGCCTACTTCTAAGTGGCCGTACCTAAGCCCCTTTCAGGATCTACTGTGTACAGTTGAGAGTTTGTGTAATCTTGACGGGAGGAGAACTGCGATCTTACAACACTAAAACCTTTTTTAAAAAAATTAAAAATGTTCAAAGGAAAACAAACACCTCTGAATGTGCAGAAATTGTCCTGCTTTCTTCTCGGATGAAAAATGTGGCTCCAAATCTAAAGTAAAGTGTGACTTTAATTTCATTTTATTGTCAACAGACAAATATTTAAGATCAAATCCTGATGAAGATATTTTTGAAAAACTGGCATTACCGGAACAGTTTTGATATATAACCTCATCATTCCTCCACATTCTTCTTGCAGTAAAAGAATGTTAGCAACTATTCCTGCCTCAAACATTCCCCCCCCCCCCCCCCGTCATTTGCATTGGCACCGTTTGGCCCTATTCTTGTGTATATCCAAATCTTGTAAGGGATTTTTGGGATCATCTCTAGGTAGACCAACTATTCAGCTAAAACTGTCCACTAATTGCTCCTCAGGAAAACACAGATGCCTGGTCTGAGTGGATTTTTTTAGTAACTCCTGATGCCTAAATGCAGTTCCAGATGAGGCCCCTTTTTACATCTCTTCATGTATATGTTAATTGTGTTCTCCTTCTTCCAGTCAGGAAGTATACACAGAGTAGCATCAGATTGAGAAACATGGGGGGTGGGGGGTGGAAATGACATTTCTAAGAATAAGCAGTTGTTACTTTTATGTACAGTTGTACATCGCTTAAGGACCACAATGTGTTCCACAGGATTGCTCTTTAAGCGAAACACCATTGTAAGTGACCAGTTGTGACTTCTGACAGGGTGAGTTGTGAACCTCGATTGATTTGTTAAGCGAGTTTTTGGTTGGTTTTATTTGTTAAGCAAAGCGAACATTCTGAGAAAATTCTGCTCTTTAAGTGAGTTACTCTTTAAGCGAGGCGCTCTTTATGCAAGGCTTGACTATACTGTAAAAAGCAAATGTCTTGGAGCATAATAAAAGGCTCTCCAACTTTAATTTAAACAGGAAAACAAGAAATATTGCTGCTACAAACAGAATTTTTTGGGGGAAATTGGACAAGTAACTGCCATGCACATTAAAAAAATTGAAAGAGAACAAAGCATTGTTACTAATTCCTTCTTGCTGTGATTAATCTTATCACCAATAGCTTTTATTTGCAGAGAATTGTTGTGAATGCTACTTGATTTCTTTCAGCTTAGCTCTTCCCCCCTTTAGCTCCCCTCAACTCTATGACACCTCTTGAAAGCCTGCAACATTAGCAGCATCTTTAATTTGACATATAAATAAAAATGGCTCCGTTCGCTACCAACAGGAGCCTTTGAAAGATAAATTAGAATTCCTTCTTCCAATTTTCCCATTGACAAGACTTAAAGGCAAAGTTAAGACAAAATTCTTGAGCCAGCGAACTTGCTTCTACAAGTACAAAGGAATTTAAACAGTGGCCTGAGGAAAAAATGGGATTTAACTGTCAGTCACTTGAAAAGAATTTGGGGAAAGGAATACTGAGGCTTTGTCATATGGTGAGATGCGAAAGGAGTGACATGTCACTGACCCTGGTGCCAAGCATCTCAAGATGAAGAGAGGAGCTGCTCAGGGCCTACGCAGCTGCTCAAAGGTGTTCAGGGCCCTGGTTTTAATTACATGTATTAATACAGTGTTTAAAAAAAACCCAAAAAAACTCCTAAGTGCATTATACCCTGTAGTGCGCAACAATTTTGAGCATTTATGAGATTCAGGCAATTAAGAGTCTAAACTTTCAAATGTTTCCAGATGGCACACTGATTAACAATTGTATGAATTTAATATTTGTTTAAATGCACTGTGCTGTAAAAAATATATTTCTTAATAGTAGCTGAACATATTTGCTGCAAATCTTTGCAGACAGAAACTTGTCTCATCGCCTGGAGAGGTGGAAATCTCATTAGCTGATTATACAGATCAAAAGCAGTGTTGGAGCAAAGTAAAAAGACTTAATATTTTTTTTAAAAAAATGTTCCTTTCCTCAGCAAATTATTTTCTCTTCTCATCGGCCTGCACTCCCATCCTAATGCCAAGCTCTTCTGCTTTCAACGCAGGCTTATCAGGCTACTTTAAGATCACAGCCAATTAAGCTGAGCTGAAGTTTAGCTCTTTTTACACAACATAACTCAGAAGACGCTAGACCAGTGGTGGCAAAACTATGGCATGCATGCCAGAGGGGGCACTCAGAGCCCTCTCTGTGGGAACGTGCACCATTGCCCCAGCACAGAGTTCACCAGAGTTCATTACTAGAAAGACAGAAGGACACAGGGATGGACTGCTCCCTTCTCCATCCCCACACTCACCTGAGGCATTCTCACATCACCTGCTCCTCTGCCCAGCAGGCCAATGGGAGTGCTTCCTCCCTCCCCCCAGCACAGAATTCACCCCACCCCTCTGCCCAGCAGCCTAATGGAAGCACTTCCTCCCTCCCCTGTGTGGCTCACATGTGGCATGAGGGCGTGGAGCGGACAGCAACCTGTTGAGTCTGTGGGGAAGGTGATCCTGCTGTATTACTGTGTTTTCCTTTTAAGACAAAATATGTTAATGTATGAGTTGTTTTTTCTAAACTAAAACCTCAGTGGCCAGGTTAAATTGCCGTGTTGGCACTTTGCAATAAATAAGTTGGTTTTGGGTTGTAGTTTGAGCACTCGGCCTCTAAGAAGCTCACCATCACTGCCCTAGACCAGGAGTTCTCAACCTTTTAAAGTCAGGGGCCGGGTCACACTCCCTCAGACAGCTTCAGGGGCCAGATGGCTAGCATCATAAGTCTTTTATGTAGATGTGGGGAGGTGTAGGAAGGGGAAAAAATGTTTCCAAGCCCTAAGAGTCAGGAAAATGTTCGACTGAATGGCTTAACATCCCATTGTGTGTAACATTTTAGCCTTATTCAGGCATACAGTGAAGGGATAAATCTCCCTGCACAGAAAAGAAAGACGACTTAGATCTGGCTGCTCCATCCTTGCTCTTATCTGTGAAGAGCTAAATCTGAAAAGGAGATCTGTCTCTATCTATGCGGGATGCTTTCCTTATGATCAGTAATATATGGGGCCACTCCATCAATAGAGATGGTTCCCTTCAGAGATTAAAATTATGAGAGAGGGGTCAAGAACAACTTCTGCCATGAACATCGCCCCCTCCTCTGGGCCCACAACAATGGGCCCATCTAAGATTTCAAAGTAACAACTAGGGAAGGATCTAGAAGAAGAAATCACCAGATCCTGGAGACTACCATGCCTGCATCTCATTATATCTAGTCCTCCCCAATGGTATATCTCTCTCACACAGTTATTCCTTCAGTTGAGGATGATGGTATCTCTGTATGGTTGAGCACATGGAAAAGCAGTGTGCTGTTATACCTGGAGGATGGGCAGAGTAACCATAAGCAGAACCACATATTAAAATCTAATACCAAGCAAAATTACAACACCACCTCACCTAAGTTAACCTTTGAATAATGACAATATCTGGAAGTCAGCGGTCTACAAAAATTACAGGTGATATTTGTTTAGGGTGATATTTGAATATTTCTTTTGTTATTTTCTAACCCTCTCCTTTCTTTTCAGCTTGTTGGAGTTTTGCTTTTGGGGCAGTCAGCACAGAAGGGTGAGCTTGTTAGTTTTATTACCTTTCACTTAGGAAATAGCATAAAGATGGAATGATAGATCAGGGCCTCTTTTCCTGCAGTGTCAATTATTTATATGGAATAAAACCTACCTAGTAAAATGAAATTGCTTCATTCCTAAAGGGCACAAGATAAAGTTTTTCTTTTCAAGGTGGGGGAGGGGAGGGTTCTTTATGAAAAATGTCATAAATATTTAAATGTAAATAATAAAATCTTTTACATGCATTAAATAAACATGAGTTGGATATTACATGTGCTACAGCCAGGGTGGTAGACCTGGCAGCATTGGTTTTAAAGATCAGCTGTGCAGTAGATTTGGTCTGGGCTTATTCAACCCTAGGGATCATCAGGGTTCAGCCTCTCCGTCTTTTGCAGTACTGGTCCTCAGCTACTGACATGTCATGTAATAATAAAACTAAAAAGCTTTAAGCATGTGCTGAGTGTACTTCTGGAAGTGATTAATTCCTCCTGGTAGATTGAGAGCATTGCAGAGGTAGGGGAAGGTCCTGCTCAAGTTTGTGTCCTTCAGGTGAACTCTTAGAAAAGCCAGAAAGACTGTATCTGCAAGTTTAAAAACTGTTCAAGGAGTTAGGGAAGAGGATTTTTGAAAGAAGCTCCATAATGTGAAAGGTTATTTATAAAAACATATATTGGGGGGTGGGGAAGCTATCAGTATTAGGGTTGTTTTTTTGTGCACCAGACCCAAGACTCTTGAGACTTCATCAAACTTACTGGAATAAGTGTCTGTGCAAGGTAAAACTCATTGATCCTGAAGGTGCGTTCGGAATGCAATTCATTATCATTACTCATTGCAAAATTAGAAAAAAAAGATGTATGGCTGTTTCTTGCTGCAATATGAAAAAGAAGGTATTTTCCATTGGTTTGTTCATGGCTTTTCTTTGTTTTTTTAAAAAATATATTAGGATTGGGAAGCGAACTGCATAAACATAATTCAATACAAAATCCCTCTAAAAATGTTAAAGCAACTAGAAGAGTGAATTAGAAAATGTTTGCTTATCATACCAAAACATTGTTAACATTGCCATTCGAGAGCTATTTTGTTATAGCGCTTATAGTACTTGGTGGCAATTCAGGAGTCTTGGGTAAAATCCATGAAACTCACTGGCTAGCCATAAGTTCCTCAACCTGACTTAGCCTTCAGAGTTGCAAGGATAAAGTGCCTGGAGGAGACCATGTGCAGTATCTTGATCTCACTGGAGAAGAAGGAAGGTATAAATGCAACTAATTAGTAATAAGACATTATTTCAGGGCTATTAAAATACGACTGTAGCTTTATTAAAATGCAACTTCATAACATTCACATTGCATGTGTGGCAATGTTAGTTGTAATTCATGCAAAATGTGCTAGCCAGTGGTGGGCATCAGCAGGTTTGCACCAGTTCACCAGAACTGGTAGCAGAAATTATGGCTTGCCCTGCCAATCATAGTTTTCAAATAAAGTAGTCCTAATTCAGCTGCAATGCAGGGCTTTCCCCCTGGCCACACCCAACACACCACACCCACAGTGTGGTAGTAATTTTTTTTGAGCCCAGCACTGGTGATAGCATTCTTTTTAATTCATTGGTCAACATCCTATGGCATAGTGTAGTCAGTTCCTCTGTAATTTCCATTCATTCAAAAGGGCCTAGGGGGCTGCAGTGGCTCAGTGGTTAAGAAGCTTGCCTTGTTAGCTGGAAGGCCAGCAAGTTGGCAGTTCGAGACCCGAGTATGGCATGACAGATTGAGTGCCCCAGCTCTGTCCCAGCTCTTGGGGATATGAAAGGAGCATCATTTGGGCCCCCCTGAGTGGAATTTCTCCAGCAAAAATCCTTTCAACCTACAATAATTTCTGACATACAAAATTATTATTATTAGTTTGTCTGAAAAATACTTTAGTGTTGTAAGCTGCAGATAGGATCTTTTTGAGGAGGGCGGCATAAAAGTTTGCTTAAATAAATAATAATAAATACAGAAGAGTTGATGCACCAAATCCTCATTGATTCAGTGGGCCTACTAGAGTACAATTTGTTTTACTAAGCATTAGCCATTATCTGCAAATAATATTTCTGTAAAGTTTTAACATCTCTCTGTGTCCTTCACCTTCCCCTGTTCCTAAACTGTACACATGTAAGGATTGACTAGGACAGGGTCCAAAACTGAGAACACTCAAAGAGATGGCAGTGATACATAGGTTATACTCAGTTGGTGGAAAGGGTATGGGAAACACTGTTCCTGACAATTCCAACACACTAAGGATACAGCAACAAGGGAAGGTAAATGGCACAGATGGCTCTTACAACTTTAGTGATACAATAGCTGGTCTATGGCCAGAGCCCTATGCATGATTTAAGCTTGTATGAGGGAAACATCATCAGTTGTACCAACAAATTGCTACTCATTAACAAGGTACTAATAATGTAGAGTGTGCACCTAGGACAGGCCCCCCAAAACTTTTTGCGACATGGACCTGCCCATGTCCCTGGACAGCTCAGTGTGCCGATCATGTGGATCCTTCTGCCATAAACGTTGCTGCTAAACACATCCGCAGCTGTCGTAAACACATTTTCAACAGCCGAGGGTGCATTTATAGCAGCATTTATGGCAGGTGTGGGTGCCTTTATACAAGTGCAGATGCATTTTACGGCTGTTGTGAATGCACCCACTTCTGCTTCCTGGAACATCAAGGGCATCGCAGACCATATGAAATGGTGCCGTAGGCCGGGGTCAACCTGTCGGCCGTAGTTTGGCCACCCTGATCTAGGACATCAACCAGACCTTATTAATGAGCAACAACTTGCTCTTGCAACTTACATGATTTTCCTTGTGCTCATGTAAATGGACAATAGGATTTTGGATGATTGGAACCTGAAAAACAACATATACAATTTGGGATAAATTTATACTCCTGTGACAATGAATACCATTACTGTGGATTGAGGAAAGGGAAAAATTTTATACCAAGGGCCCGAACAAGAAGCAAATGATTCATTACAACCAGAAAAATGGCCTGTGGCACCTTTCATAAACTCTTCAGTGTAATCTGAGTTTGTATTATTACCCCTCCCCCTCTGTATCAGTGTTGTGTAAGATTCCAAGGTTGTCTGTAAGCAAGTAGAGGCTTGGGAAATTAAAGTATTCTTGACAAGAATGGGTTGAAGATTACTTGTGATGCACGTGCCCTTGATGATCATTCGGAGGCTGCAACTGAACCAGAACGCTGCTGTTCGGGTGGTGATGGGTTGCGGGCTGTGTGCCCGTGCTTCACCACAGCTTCGGGAGCTGCACTGGTTGCCAGTGTGCCTCCAGGTGCAATTCAAGGTGCTGGTAATGACCTTTAAAGCCCTACATGGTAGTGGGCCAGGATACTTAAGAGACTGTGTCACCCCAAGAACATCTGTCTGTCCCACCAGAGCAGACTGGAGAGGCTCTCTCACTGTTCCATCAGCTAGAGGGGCATGTAGCTCTAGCACTAGAATGAAGGCCTTCTCAGGGTCTGCTCCGGCCCTATGGAAACTCCTGCCAATTGAGCTCCGTCTCCAGACGGAGTTGCTGTCCTTTAGGAAAGAACTGAAAACCTGGCTGGCAGGGCAGATGTGGGGCACCGATGGAGGGGTGAACCCTGCCTGCTGGCTTATATAATTAAGATTTTCCTCTCTATTTTAATGGATGGGGGGATGTGGTAAATTATTTTGACTTTTTAATTGGGTTTTTAAGGGTTTTTATTTATTTTTGTTATTGTTTGTAATTGTTGTTAGCCACCCTCAGTTGTTGCTGAGTTGGGCAGAAATAGAAATTTTATCAAACAAACAAACAAACAGACAAACAAACAAACAAACAAACAGACAGACAGACAGACAGACAGACAGACAGACAGACAGACAGACAGACAGACAAACAAACAAACAAACAAACAAACAAACAAATGTGATTGGTCTCAATTGTGGGCCAAAACACTAATGGTTTTGGGTTGTTGTTTTCCTTTGCGCCTACCTTGTGGACAGGTCAATCCTGCAGTGAGGGAGCAACATCTCGTAAGCAACTGTTCCAATAAAAATAAAATTTCACCAGACACTTGGAGCTGTTGGAATTACCGGATGGAGACCCAAGGTTGCTGGTTTCATCAGGGGTCAGGGCAGCAGGTGTCATGCACAATTCTATTGCTCACCTCTAATTAGTAATTTGTCCAGTGGTGGGATCCAGCCGGTACGCCCTGGTACGCCTGTACCAGTAGTAGAAATTGTGTCTGGCCCTGCCCATCCAGTTGCCAGAACCTTGGGTCATAGGCCTATGCCTGCTTCCCCAATTACCACCACCACCACCAACACACACCAACCTTCTCTGTTGTCTTCTGGGAGAGGGAGGAAATGACAGACCGGAAGGGACGCTTTTTGAAAAGGTACAATTTCCTGTTCCTCACCCTCATCTGGTCTCCTTCCCTTCTAGGAATCATCTCCTCGACACCCTTAACCCCTTCTGTGCCTGGTAGAATCTCTTTTAAGCCTCCTGGTGGTCTTCCTTCTCCCCCCCCCCGACCCCCACATTTGAAAAATCACTCTGAAAGAGAAGGAGGATCAAGTCACATGGCCACCTGGTCATGCCAAACCAGCCACATGACCACATGGCCATGCCCACCATGCCACACCCACAGAGTATTTTGTAAAATAAATTGAATCCCACCACTGCATTTAACCTATATGTAAAGGTTGCCAAAGTGTCAGTGTTGTCTGTGTCTGCAAACATTTCCATGATCATGTGGAGGCATAACTAGACACAGAATGCAGTTACTTTCCCACTGAAGTGGTATCTAATTATCTACTTGCAATTTCTTGCTTTCGAACTGCTAGGTTGGCAGGAGCTGGGACAGAGATGGGAGCTCACTCCATCATGGAGCACTCAGGTCTCGACCTGCCGACCTTCCAGTCATCAAGTCTTAATTGTAAAGCAACCTAAAGAATACTGCTGCTTACAGCAAATTTTTACATTTATTTATTTATTTATTTATTTAATTTAATTTAATTTAATTTAATTTAATTTAATTTAATTTAATTTAATTTAATTTAATTTAATTTAATTTAATTTAATTACATCTGCCACATTCTCTCATCTTCAAGCTTCTTTCAATTTAGGAGTATTTCCAGGCAAGTTTCAACTGGACTAGACTGTTTTTCTCTCTCACAGGAAATCCTGTCCATGTGTCTTTAGAAAAAAGTCTTGTTAAATTCAGTTGGACTTTCTCCCAGGTAAACAGACAAAGAGCTGCAACTTATATTTGTGTTGCTTATTATAACCAGCTGTTTTCCCCTCGCCTGTATAGTTTACCAGCATTTGCTCGCTACACAGTGGGAAGTTTCTCTGAGGTGCCATAATGTAGTATCTCTGCTAAATAAATGTTTTGCTGATGCCTAGTGACAATCTGCAGAGTGCTCAATAGCATGTGACCTTTTCCATCTTTGACTTCAGTAGGTGAACGCACACTTAAACTCATTTGGGGTGCCAGGTTTGTGCTTGTGGACTAAAATCCACAGATTTTTGGAATCCCAAACCAAAAATCTGTTCACCTCTGAAATTCAGACGTGCAATTGAAAAGAAAACAGATAATGCCTGTTCATTATTAATTTTATTAATTACACTTTTATATCATCCATCAAACACGTTGCTACTCTGGTGAGTGTATCACAATTTTAAAACACAGAGATGCTAAAATCATCAATTAAACACAATATATAACAATAAACATTAAAAATATTAAACAATATGGGTGACAGACATTGAGGTTTTCATATTCCTTCACCAAAGAGAACCTCCAGGAAATAAATAAATAGGTTTTAAGTTGCTTCTTAAAAGATGTTAAGAGAAGAAGCTTCAGGAATTTCACAGAAGAGTGAATTCTACAATGTGGATGTCGTAGTGGAGAAGGCCTTGCTTTAAGATTTCTTAGATAATTTCCTAAAACAGTGTTTTCTAAAAACTACATACTGTGCCTTTCCATCAGCAGAGGATAGCATTGTTTATTTCCACATGAGCTTAATTTAAACATTGGTGACTGGATAACCTGGTGTTTTAGGTATCTGGCTGTACAGTCAGAGGTTGGGAATTTATTCCCCCCTGTACTTCTTGGGAGAAAAGACACCTTGTGTGAACATGGGCAAGCTGCACAGTCCTAGGGTGCCTTCAAAAGAAAGGAAGGATAAACTATTTCTGTGTATGCTCCCTTAGGAAAACCTTGAAAAGCCATACAGTACTATATCATCATCATCGTCATTATTGTCATCAGTTTTAATTTAACGCAGGGGTGGCCAAACTATGGTCTATGGGCTGGCCATGGCCCACAGTACCATTTCATGTGTCCCACCACTCCCCTCACAACTACTGGAAGTGGACACGTTTATGATAGCCATAAAATGCACTCATGCATGCATGAACATGCCTGCACCTTGCTGTAAAAGATGCCGTAAATGCACCCGCGACTGTCATTAATGTGTTTATGGTGGGAGGAACCATGTAGTCGGCCTACTCAGCTATCCATGGTCAGGCCTGTGGCACAAAAAGTTTGGGAACCACTGATTTAAATGACTTGTACAGAGCTTTCTCAATCCAGTGAAGTTTAACTGTATTGACTGCATCCACCTTTAAAATAAAATAATTTGGTGTGTTCCCTTTCAGATTTGATTTGCTACTACAATACAATACAATTTTTTTCCCTGGGGAAATTTGTAAGGTTTGTAGGTGACATTACTGACTGAAACATTAATTTAGCAATTGGATTATAAAATAATTGTAAAAAAAGATGATGTCCCAGTGTAATCTGTACAGGTAATATACAGGTGTTTGACACACACACACACACCTTTCATTTTCTCAATTTTCTCAGAAAAAGAGTTTGACCTACTAATTTCAGTGCTCTTCTAGTGTATGCCCAAAGCAAGTCTTTGGGAATTATAAAACAGGAAACACTGACACAGACATTGAAACTCAAGAAAATTAGTCTTGCGGGACCTAATTGTGACCCAGATTTTGTTACTATAAACCTGTAAACTGGGCATTAACGTGGGCAAGGATTTGTATTCTGGACAATATATACTGTAGTTTTTAAAACTCGCCCCTTGTTTATATTTCCCTGGCAGAGCATGTAACTATTTACACATTAAAAAGCTACAGAAAACGTATCCCAATTTAAGTTAATTATTGCCAAGATGAGGGGGGAGATAGCACAAGTGCTTATTAAACATTAGCTCAGAGAGTCTGTAAGGGGAAAGCTCAGGAATGAAAAGGAGCATTGTTTTCTTGCTGGAAAGGAAATGGTTGAGAGTATTCAGTTGTAATCAGAAGTGCTTATGTACACAGTTACATGTGAGTGCCACTATTAGTCAACAGAAGAACACTTTGGAAGATCAACTTGAATTCCTTTAAGGTGCTAAAGTCAAGGGCTCTTCGGCTCAAAATGATGGGCAAGAGTCTGATACACATTGTCTCAACCTCTTGGTAAAGGTAAAGGTAAAGGTAAAGGTAAAGGTAAAGGTAAAGGTCGCCTTTGCTCAAAAACCATTCGTATCTGACTCTAGGGTTCAGTGCTCATCTCTGTTTATAGTCAAAGAGCCAGCACTGTCTGCGTCTGCAGATGTTTCTGTGGACATGTGGCAGGCATGACTAGACACCGGAGTGCATGGAATGCAGTTTACCTTCCCACCAAAGTGGTCCCTATTTATCTACTTGTAATTTCTTGCTTTCAAACTGCTAGGTTGGCAGGAGCTGGGACACAGACGGAAACTCACTCTGTCATGCAGCACTCAAACTGCTGACCTGTTGACTGTCCAGTCATCAAGTTCAGCATCTTAACTGCTAAATCACCGTAGTCCCTTAACCTCTTGGTAAGAACAGGCAATTGGCTGGGACAGCTGTGTAGCACTGGATGAGGAAGGCATGTGTAATCCAGTAAGCAATTCCAAAGGAAACACTCTTTCATGAGTACCATGTGGGAAAAAATAATATACACAAAGATCTTTGAATAAATGCAGGTTTTCATGCAGTTTGGTCTTCTTTGGCTTGATAGAAAATGCCTGTTCTGGATGTATCACGGGACTGCCCTCCTTATATTATGGCAGACTGTCACAAGAGGTCTGCTGTCCAGTTGGCCCAAGCTATGTTTGACAGTGGCCAAGGATCAATCATGCCCCCTCCACTATTCTGGTGCCCTGGAACTGTACAGAAAACCTACCTTTTTGGCACCATTTGCCAATGGTACTTTAGAGCTCAGTTCCTTTGTAACTTGCCATCTGTTTTCATTAATTGGGTGTGTGTAGACAGAGAAAGATGGAGATTTTTTTCCAGAAAGCAGAAACATATGGGGAGAGAAAAGGAATGGACCTGAAAGATTCAATCCTCCTGTCTTGTCAACTGGTCATGAAGATTAAATGTTGGCTTGCAGAGAGCAGAATTTTGGCTTCCTGCTCTGCCTTCCCCCAGATTGACAGTTGAAGGCAAGGTCATGAGCACCTGCAGAACTAAAAGGCCTCTGCTTGCTTTTCCTTTCCACACATGACATCTTTTAATAACTTTTGGCTATGACAAGAAGTCAGCTAGTTGGATAGCTCAGTGAAATTGGGTACCTGACTATGGGGCCAGAAACTGGAAGTTTGATTCCTCATTGTGCCTCCAAGAAGAAGAGCCATCCTGGCAAGCTGCACAGTCCCAGAAGAAGAGTATGGTAAACCACTTTTGAGTATGCTGCACCTTCATGCTACTGCCAAGTTTTCATTAGGATAACTCCTTCTTTCAGATCATTCCAAAGTTTTCAGTTTATATGTGTGAATATAGGTGATTTTTAAAACAAGCAAACAACCTTATGCTTCATTGAAGAGCAAGTACAGTATGCTTGAATCCACCAAACCTATCTAGTGAAGGCTGGTAATGCTGTTAAATGTCACTGCACAGATTTTGGGTGGAGAGTGGAATGACATCTTCTTGATCCTCCAAAACTGTGGAATTCCAGCAGAAGCTGGAATGGCTTTTCCCGTTTCAACCAAAGTTATCAGTGATAGTGCTTTTATTGACCTCTTGCTAGGTAAAGGTAAAGGTTTCCCTTGCTCGAAAGCCAGTTGTATCTGACTCTATGGTTCAGTGCTCATCTCTGTTTCAAAGCTGAAAAGCCAGTGCTGTCTGCTTCTGCAGACGTTTCCGTGGTGATGTGGCAGACATGACAAGACACCGGAGTGCACAGAACACTGTTTACCTTCCCACCGAAGTGGTCCCTATTTATCTACTTGCAATTTCTTGCTTTTGAACTGCTTGGTTGGAAGGAGCTGGGACAAAGACAGGAGCTCACTCCATCCTGCAGTACTTGGGAATCGAACTCCTGACCTCCCACCTTCCAGTCAGCATCTTGCCACTTGAGCCACTGCAGTCTTCTCCCTACAGTTTCTGTTAATATATCTGGGATGAGAAACAGGTTCTCCATACTTGATGAAGGATGGCCTATCCACTAGGGAGATGTTTAAAGCACCTGCCCTTTCCTGGACTGGCGTGTTTTGACATGCAAAGCCAGCTTTGGAGCTGTGCCACATCATACCTCATTTGCCTTTAGGCCTCAGCTACAGAAAGGGGCAAACCTTCCTTCCCTGCAAAGGACGTCTCCGTCAGTTTTCCAGAGGATATGTGTAACCTACGAAGGAATCAGTGGTCCTTAGCCTGGAATACCTCCATAGTGACAAACAGAAAGCATTGGGTTATAAGAAGGAATGAACTTTATCTTTTCCTAGACCTCTGTCTACTCTGTCAAGTAACTTGAGCCACAGTGGAACATTATGATTGGACAAAAGGAACATTAAGAAGTTACACCCCAATAACCAGGAGGGTTTTCTGCTGTTAAGTCAGCAGACTTTTATGTCAAGCTTGGCTGACTAATTATTGCTTATAATTTGCATTAGGATTAATTAACTAATTAGAGAGGAATGTCTGAAGGCAAAGTTATGGCTCTGCTTGTCAAACAGAGGACTTTAATTATTCTGATATTTTTAATTATAATCAGTTGCTGAACGAGTATTACATTGTCAGCGACTATGTGGCAGGCACGGAGGTTGTGGAACTGTGGGCATTGCGCTGCTACTTCACCTAGAACTAGTGGAAAGGTAGGGTTGACAACGTGAACATAATAGGAAAGCCTTCTGGCTGCTGTAATCATTAAAAACCATGTACACAGCGCTATGCAAAGTGGTGACAGCGCTGCATATTATTATGGGTGTGAGGGTGGCTCCCCCCCCGGAAACCTCAAGCACTGGAAATACATTCAGAGAGTATTTTGATTTCCAAATGATTTTAGGGAAATTGTTGTCTGAGAAAACAGGGCCTTCTCTATGGTAGCTCTTTCATTGTGGAGTATCTCCCCAAGCCTAGGAAGTTCACTCTCACTCATTCTTTTCTCCACAAGAGTTTTGAACTTTTGTAAAATACCTAATGTTCCAACACCATTACTAACATGCAGAATTATATTTCAGCTAGAAAGTTCTTGTTCACAATTTGTGTCACAAAATGGGTGGGAGGATATCACAAATTTCAATCTTTCAAATGTTTCCACTCCATCAGCTCTGGCAGGGCAGAGGAAGGAATGAGCCCTGTTCAGCCATCACTACACTTTACTGCCCGCAGAGCCCTACCATCATATCATCAAGCAGCAGTTCTATCAGGTGGTAGAAGAGGCAGAGAAAGGAAACAAGGCCACTATGGTAGATCAACTGAGAGACTGAGGGGGTTGACTACACTGTTGGGAGACAGGCGCAGAATTCAAAAAGATCTTGATAGGCTTGAACACTTGGCTGAAACCAACAGAATGAACACCAAGGAGGAAAACCCAAACAAACAGTTATAAAATGGGAGATATTTGGAATTGTTGTAAATCACAGGATACATATGAATCAACAGTGTGGCTTCAAAAAAGGCCAATGCTGGTTTAGGTTGCATTAACAGAAGTATAATCTCCAAAACCCACAAGGCTGTAATCTTCCTCTATTCAGCACTAGTTAGACCACATCTAGAGTATTGTGTCCAATTCTGGGCTCAACATTTAAGAAAGATGCAAACAAATTAGAGCAGATATGGAGAAGGGCAACAAGGATGATCAGAGTAATGTAAACCAATCCATATGAGGAAAGACTGAAGGAACTGGGCAGGTTTAACCTTGAGAAAAGGAGATTGAGATGGAACATGATAGCACTCTTCAAATACCTGAAAGATGGTCATGAAGAGGAAGAGAAGAATCTATTCTCCATCATCTTAGAGTGAAAGGGAAGCGTAATAACAGGCTGAAACTACAGGAAGACAGATTTTTTGTTGTTCAGTCACACAGTCAACTCTGATCCTTTGTGACCCTTTGCAAACCATGGACCATTGCCTCCACCATTCTCCTCAACTCACCCAGCTCTGTACCCATCGTGTCTACAATACCATCTAGCCATCTCATCTTTGGCCGCCCCCTTCTTCTTTTGCAATCCACCTTTCCCAGCATCAAGGCTTCCTCAAGTGAATCTTCTCTTCTCATTTGATGATATTTGGAATTTTTTTATTGTTGCTTGATATTGTTGCTTATTGAATTTTGATGTTGTAATGATTTATATTACAGTGTTTTTGATTTATTTCTTAGGATGTCCTGATGTTTTGTAATTGCAATTGTTATTGGAGATATATATACTGTATATGCGATATTTGTAATTTACTATGTGATATTTGTAATTGCTTTTATGCTATGGAATGTGCTATGTAATTGTAACTGTTTCTTCTGTAAGCCACCCAGAGTCGCTGTGCGAGTGGGGCGGCATATAAGTCGAAATACAAATACAAACAAAATACAAATGTCCAAAGTACTTTAGCTTCATCTTTACTATTTGATCTTCCAAGGAGCAGTCAGGGTTGATTTCTTCTAAGATCGACCTATTTGTTCTTCTCACTGTACAGGGGATTCTCAATGGCCTGTTGCCATTATCTTGGTTTTCTTGATATTAAGTCTCAAGCCAGCTTTTGCACTCTCCTCCTTCAACCTAAGTAAGAACTTCTTTAGGTCTTCTTCACTTTCTGCCATAAGGGTAGTGTCATCTGCATATCTCAAATTGTTGATGTTTCTCCCAGTGATTTTAATTCCAACTTTTGATTCAGACAGCCCTCCATTGCACATTATGTGCTCTGTGTATAAGTTAAATAGGCAGGGTGACAAAATGCAGCCTTGTCTTACTCCTTTTCCTATTCCAAACCACTCTGTCATTCCTTATATAGTCTGAATATTAGGAAAATCTTCTTAACTGTTAGATCAGTATGATAGTGGAGCCAATTGCCTCAAGAAGTGGTAAGCACAACATCATTGGGTGCATTCAAGAATTGGACAACCATCTACCAAATCTGCTTTGATTTGAATTCCTGCATCGGAGGTTGGACTCAATGGTCTAAAAGACCCCTTCCAGCTCAGGGATTCTTTGATTCTATGAAATAAATCAGAAATAGGTTTAAAGTTTTTCTCTCAAGTTGATTTAATGTCACATGGTCTTTGTATCAACCTGTGTGTCCTCATGCAACAACTTATAGGAAGGTGGCATAGTTAATACATATTTATATACAACAAAGTGGATTACAAGGAGGAAACAAGTTCAGAATTCTATTACTAATGAGACATTAAAATGTAGAAAAAGTATATGAAACTTTTTGACCTCTTATTTGTTTGTTTGTTTGTTCAAACTTGTATGCTGCGCTACTCACTGAGCGACTCAGGGCAGCTAACATAATATCGCAGAACATCACACAGTCACAATAATAAGCTCAATAATAAAACCAAACAATCCAATACAAATTTAAAAGAAGAGAATTTAAAATAGTTTTAAAAATTTAAAGAGTTAAAAGAGTTAAGGGAGAGAGGAAAATTATCGAATCAGCCAGCAGGCCAGGGTTATCGTGTTACTAGTACCCCACACCTGCCCCACCTGCTGCTGAAGGGCAGCAGCTCTGTCTGGAGATGCTACTCAATTGGCAGGAGGTTCCATAGGGCTAGAGCGGACACAGAGAAGGCCCTCCTTCTAGTGCTAGAGAGATGTTCACAATATCCCATTTCAGGACACACAAAATTGAAGTTTCAATAAAAAATTGTACAGTTTAAAGATTGGCGAGGTATTGGAATGTATAGAATTAAAGATCAATTTGAAATAGGGAAACCAAGTGCAAGTGGACAATTAGAGGAGAAAAGAAGTCAAATATAAACCAATTGGCTACAATTAAAACAGGTAAGGAATTTTGCAATCCAGTTGTATCAGAGATCTGACCCCATGAGAACGTTAATGGAACTAGTTCAATATTGTGTAAAAAAGAAGATAAAAATAGAAGAAAGGGAATAATCTCAATTATATATAGAAATGTAGTTGAGAAAAATATGTAAGGGTTTCAGATCTAAGATAGTATGGGAAACAATTTTTAAAAATACAAGGTGTCCCAAAAGTTATCACACATAGGGAAAATGGGAAATTGTATTTAAATGAAACTTTATGGTAAAAAATCCATCTCATATTTTTACAAAATATTTACAAAATATTTTTCTATTAGTTAGCCACAAAGAATAAGCCATGCCATTTCATAGTGATCAAAACATGACAAAAAGAAAAAAAAACCCAATTTAAATAATAATAATACAATCATCTTACTTATCCATATATCCACTAATTCCATACCCTATTATACTTTTAAAAAAAATTCTAACCCATTGACTATAATTATCTATCTTAAAAGATTAAAGGTGAAGGTAAAGTTCGCTCTTGCTTGAAAGCCAGTCAGATCAGACACTAGGGTTCAGTGCTCATCTCTGTTTATAGCCAAAGAGCCAGCACTGTTGGTGTCTGCATAAGTTTTGGTGGACATGTGGCAGGCATGACTAAATACCTGAGTGCTCAGAACACTTTTTACCTTCCCACCAAAGTGATACCTATTTATCTCCTTGCAATTTCTTGCTTTGGAAATACTGGGTTGGCAGGAGCTGGGACAGAGATGGGAGCTCACTCCATTGTGCAGTGCTCAGGTCTCAAACTGCTGACCTGCCGACCTTCCAGTCATCAAGTTCAGCATCTTAACCACTGAGCCACCACAGTCCCTTATCTTAAAAAGATTACCGACGAACAATTCAAATTATTTCCAGTCACATATCCCTCATTACTTCACTCAGTGACATATTTTAATGCTGGTTGCCAGATTCCCATAAATTGGTCATGTTTTATTTCCACTTTCTACCCTGTTTCCCTGAAAATAGGACCTTCTCCTATAGTAAGGCACCCCCCTATTTTTCCCCACCTCATAAATATAAGGCCCCTCCCCCAGAAATAAGGCACTCACCTAAATCTTGTCCTGGCGATCCACTGTATCAGCAATAAATGTGTACTGTATTCTTCGTCATGGAAAAATAAGTCATCCCCTAAAAATAAGACCTTGTGCATATTTTGGGAGTTTAAAAAAATATAAGACAGTGTCTTATTTTCAGGGAAACACTGTATATGTTGGCCTGATTAGTTAATTTTTCCATCAGTACAGTTTGTCAAATTCTGCTAAGAAATCTTTGCAATGGTCGGTCTTGTGCATTTCCTCAAGATCATGAGTTTTCACACCTTGCTACTCAGTAAGAATTCCAATCAATTCTTTATTGTAAAGATTCTTATTCTGCCACCTAGTAAATAATAATAATAATAATAATAATAATAATAATAATAATAATAATAATAATAATAATAATAATAATAATAATAATAATAATAATAATAATAATAATAATAATAATAATAATAATAATGCTTGATTCACAATTATTATTTATTTGTCAGACTCTATCATCAATAAATCATCATTGACTTTCTATCCAATTAATTATTTCATACCAATATGCTTTGATTTTAGAACAAGTGATCCACACATGTTTAGAACAAGTGATCCACCCTTTCTTCCAAATTTCTTTGTTAATTTTGTGCAATATTATGGTGTACAAATGCCATCTATGGACTACCTTTAAAACCATTTCTTTGCTTTCAGCCAATATTGACTTACTGTATATGGATGTGAGATCCAAATTTTCACTCATATTTCCTCTGATACATTTTGTTGTTGCTCAGTCGCACAGTTGATTCCGACCCTTTGTGACCCCATGGACCTCTGTCCGCCAGGCACTTCTGTCCTCCACCATCCTCCTCAACTCGCTCAGTTCTGTGCCCATTGTCTCTACAATACCATCTAGCCATCTCATGTTTATATGATTTTCACATTTCATTGTTCCCTGGATGTGTGCACACATTTATATATTTGTCTAGTAGCAAATTCACATGCCTATTTCAAATTCCTTTACTGGCAATCCACGGCTGATTCATACAAATGATGAGCTCTTTTACTTTTCCTCATTTTAGCTAAGATTTAGGTGGGGAAATGGAGTGATACTCTCTGATATAAAAGCATTTAATAACCTACACTTCAGATATTCATGATTCTATTAATATGTCCAAGAACAGTATTGCAAATAATTCCAGCAAATCATTTGTGTGAAAAAGCTTTCATATGGATTCAAAATCACTGCACTGGAACCTCCATCCATCCTATAATTCAGCGATGGTAAACCTATGGCATGCATGCCAGAGATGGCACTCAGAGCCATCTCTGTGGGCACCCATGCAGTCACTCCAGCACAGAGTTTGTCCTACCCCTCTGCCCAGCAGCCCAATGGGAGCACTTCCTCCCTCCCCCGGCACAGAGTTCACCTCACCCCTCTGCCCAGAAGCCCAAAGAGAGTGTTTCCTTCCTTCTCTGTTGCCATGTTGGCACTTTGCAATAAATAAGTGGGTTTGGGGTTGCAGTTTGGGCACTCGGCCTCTAAAAGGTTCACCATCACTGCAATAATTCCTATCTCACCATTGACCCATTACATTGCATCCTTGTGAACTCTCCAGACTAGTTACTTGTTCCTAAATCTTACATTTGAGGACAAGTTGCAAAAAGTTGTCCTGCAGATAAATTTATCTACCAAGAACACACCTTCACAGCATTTGTGTACAAAGTGTCTATTTTATCATTTCTACCTTCCAGCCATATAATGTATTTTTTTTTGCTTTTGTAGAAGCATGTGCAGAAGAATTTTGTTTCCTCAGAAGACTTGCCTTTCTTCAATATATTCTCTTTTCCTGCAGCCTTATAGAATCTGCACATGTACCTAGCAAAACATTTCTGATATTTTTAGTACACTTCCTTCAATGCCTATCTCCATCTTGACTCCACCATGGATATCTGATATCATTATTTAGGATCATAATGTCTCTTTCTAATGCTGTGGGATAGCCAATCTTCCTGGAAATAGCATGCTCTACCTCAGCTCGCTACTTCTAACACTGTTCTAATACCAAAGCTGTCCATCTCTTTTTCTTCCTTATCTTACATTTTCCATTTTTCACATTCCTAGCGCAACACAAATAAGTCTGCTTTTGCTCTCTTATAGATAATACCCAGTTACTATTTACAGTGAGGGCACTTCACAACAACAACAATAACAATAACACAGAGACACCCCCCCCCCCGGGCAAAAAAACAAAAACAAAAACCTGGCATCTCTAGCTGAGTGAGGACAAGGATACCCAACTTCATAGTGAACCAAGGGCCACCACTTTCTCAGTTTCTTGATTTTGGTCAACTGATCTTGTGGGTAGAATGAAAAATAGCTTCTTCAGGCATCATTACCATATGGGGCAGTTTTAAGCACCTATCTAAAGGATTGTCTGTTCTGATATTCTGTTTTTATGTCTGGCGTGCCTGGGCCTTCTCCATTCATTAAACCACCTTCCTTTCCATTTTCATAGCCTGGTTCAATGCTTATCATTTACATGCTGCAGCAGGATCTCACATCATCTTTGCTAATTAGTGTAATTAACAGGGAGATCATTTGATAACTCCAGGATCTCACGGCATACTGCATGTGTACATAAGCAATCAGCATTGGCAAAACCTTTACTGTAGCCCTTGCCAATATTGTTGGATACAACAAGCACCATCCTTAGTCCACACAACCCCTGGTGAGAAATGAAGGGAAGCTGTAGTCCAACAGGGCCTGAGGTTCCCCACTCCTAGCCACCCACCATCCTAAAGCGACAGGAAATCTAGTGATAGAGCATACATTTGTGAACAGGTTTATTTCACAGAAGACAAAAGCTTGGTGGCGAAAACCTTATCTCAGTTCTTCATAGCCATCTATGTATCATAGTCCCAAGCCCAGATGAGAAAGGAGGAGGGTTGGGCATCAAGTTAGCACCTCGGCCCCATAAAACTTTATTGCTGAAAAAGGAGCCTCATTGCCTGATATGTTGTAGTGGGGGAGACGGGTTCTGCGCAGCATGAGAAGGAACTATCCACATTACAAGTGTGCTAGTCCGTATTTCCCTTCCATGTTCTGGCCTACTTTGTAATTTACATTTATCTTTTCACTCAGTATGTCACCTTAGATTTCATGAAGATTTGCTGTGGCATGCTGAATAATAATCACCATATCCTGTCAAGTAGATTCTGCCTTACGGCGAGCTTTTCTAGGATTTTCTAGGTAGAGAACACACAGAAGTAGTTTATCATTTCCTCCTTCTGGTGACACCTTGGGTTGTGCAGTTTGCCCAAGGCCACTTACAGTCTGGCTCTTCTCCCAGGAGGCATAGTGGGGAATCAAGCTCTCAGCCTCTGCCTTTGCAGCCAAATACCTATGGTAACTCACTGAGCTATCCAGCTTGCTGTGGCATTATTATGAAGCAAATGCCAGTGAACAACACACTGACTTGCATCCCTATTACTACAGTGGGAGGAGTAAGACGATGGTGTTTCAAAAGTTATTCTTCCTGAGGGTTCCATAGCTTTTGTTTCTTTTCTGGTCCACCCATAATTTACAGCAAGAAAGTAGGTGTTTCCTTTCTGACTAACATAGCTTTTGGCAATATTTTCTGATACAATCCTTCAGAAGCATGAAAAGCTGTCACGTTAATAACTTCTTTTCTCTTTTATCCTGCTGCTCGGGCAAAAAAAAAACTTTAATGAAGCTAAGTTGATACATGAAGTTAATATAGTATATACAGTTCAATAGAGATCAACTTAAGTATGGCACACTGGCAACTTGTGAATGGCCTGGAGGCGAGCCAAAGCACCACATAGAAATTATTACTCCAACATTCAAAAATGTCTATGATGCATCAAACCCTCTATAAATTGATGAACTCTAACTTATATGTTCAGCAATCCTGGAAAGCTATGGGCATCACACATAGGACAGAATTGGTTGGTTGACTTAGAACAATGCTTTCTCATCTTTTGGTCTTCATATATTTCCTCTACCTGAAATGTGATTATTGCATCTTAATTTGAGGATCCATGGGCTGTAGGTTCTGTCAAAGGTCCTCCATAACTTTGATCACAAGACTTAACCAGTCCATCTCACAGATTTGCTTTCTGTCTTAAATTGGACACTTACAGACCAGTACATTTACTCAAATGCTTTCCTTGTCCAGTCTGAACATCCTAACAAAATCAATTGTTTGTAAAGTTACAAGACTATTCATAAAGGGCTCAGAGCTCAAGGATTTAAATGGGATTTCCATTGGACCACAAAGCCCGCTCCCCAAAGTGAAATTACAGATCAGCAACAATGTTCAACTAGGACCCAGGAATAATCTGGTACAGTATAAGACAAACTCAGAACCTGAAACAGCAGTACTGTATATCAGTTTTTGTTAACTATGAAAACCAGCCATAGTACTAAAATGTGTCACCAGTGATCTGCAGCCAATGACAATCTCTCTCATGTGCACTTGAGTACTGAAAAATGTCTGGCTTGTACTAGTTACTCAGCACAATCAACGAGCCATATAAAGGAGATAAAAGACACTGGAAACAGACTTGATGGTAATGAGCCTATGCTAACTAATAAAGTTATTGACAACAGCATGGATTCATACAGCCAGCTTTTCTCATCTGTATCTTCGGCTGATATATTTTTTTTAATTAATTTTTATTGAACAAATGAAAAATATAATAGATAAAATATAAATAAAAAAGAATAATGACAGAAACAGACTATTCACCTGTGCCAGAAACAGAAACAGACTATGACAAAAATAGACTATTAACCTGCAGACACCTGAGCCAGGGCTGGTGGCATTCAGAAGGGCTGCCGCTGCCCCTCCAGACTCTGGGCTGCTCTGGCCCTGCCTCGGACCAGGGAGAGCAGGAATACCTGCGCTCGGGCTGGTGGCATTTAGAAGGGCCGCCACCCCTCCGGACTCTGCGCTGCTCTTGCCCAACCTTGGACCGAGGAGAGCAGGAACACCTGCACCAGGGTTGGCGGCATTCAGAATGGCCAGGGCCCCTCTGGACTCTGTTCTGCTCTTGCCCAGCCTTGGACTGGGGAGAGCGGGAACAGCTGTGTGGGTCTTCCTTCCTCCACTACCAATATGGACACTTGCCCAGCCAGCTTGGCTGAGGGGGAAAGAAATAGCAGGGAATTAGACTTAGTGCGTGGGGTAGAGTTGTGATTTGTGTGAACTGTTCAAATGTTTTTGAAGTGTTTCTGAAATGTATTTATGATGTCTTAATTTTGTAATTGTGATGGGGGATTTCTTAAATTGTATGTGATATGTGAGATGTGAGCTCACTCCATCATGCAGCCAGAAATCGAGCTCTGACCTTCCAGTCACCGAGTTCAGTGTCTTAACCATTTGAGCCACTGCTGTCCCTATGTGCCTTTAGCTCTGCTTATTTACACCAGTGATGATACTTTGTGCCATCAAAGTGATTTTTACTTACAATTTCCCTGCCTAGGATTTTTTGAAGTATAAAATGCTTAAAAGGTGGCTTTCCAATCCCCCCACCTTTAAAAAAAAAAGATGCTCTGGGGAAATGCAGCTTGCTCAAAGCTGCAAGGCCTGACTTTCTTCCCAGGAGGCATTGTGTGTGGGGAAACTTTTGACCCTTGCCTCTGAGCCAAGTGCTCTAATCTGCTGAGGTATCTAGCCAGCTTCTCTGCAAGGTCAGTTATGTCCTATTAATGGCTAAGCATTCTTGGAAAGTGCCAGCAGCCGGTGATAGAGATAGTTCAGTAGGTTTTGCTTACCTGGAATTTCAAGAGGTTTTCAAAAGTCATTCATCAAAGTCTCCTTGGCAAATTGAGCAGTGAAGGGATAAGGCAAAAGGTCCTCTTATGAATCAGTATCTGGCTGAAGAGCAGAGAACAGAGAGTAGGAATAAATAGTTAGTGAGAGGGACTGCAGTTGCTCAAGTGGCTAAGACGCTGACTGGGAGGCGGAAGGTCAGCAGTTCAATTCCCGAGTACTGCAGGACAGAATGAGCTCCCGTCTTTGTCCCAGCTCCTGCCAACCTAGCAGTTTGAAAGCAAGAAATTGCAAGTAGATAAATAGGGACCACTTTGGTGGGAAGGTAACAGTTTTCCTTGTGCTCTGGTGTCTAGTCATGCCTGCCACATGACCACTGAATGCTGGCTCTTTGGCTTTGAAACAGAGATGAGCACTGACCCCTAGAGTCGGATACGACTGGCTTTCGAGCAAGGGAAACCTTTACCTTTACTTACCTTGCAATGTAGGGCTGTAAAAAGTGGAATGATACCCAGTTTATATACTGGGCAGAGGGATAGACTGGGACTCAGGAAGTCTGGATTAGAATCCCCATTTGGCATTGGAAAGTCGCTCAGGGTGTGGAACTGGTAAATCCATCCATTAAATACTACACTTCCCTTAAAAGCCCTATTAGGATCTCCATAAATCAGTCCCAACCTGATATTGCATAACAACAACAAATAATAGGTTCCTCAAGAAACTGTAGTGCTTTCTAACTTGTTCATAAATAATCAGGTCCTAAATATGAGGTAGTCAAAGTTTAGAGTAGTTCAAACAAATAAGAGTACTGTACCTATATAGAAAAGGGATCCAAAAACAATTGCCAAACTAGAAGACAGATATTATTAAGATGGCAAATTTGGTCCACTGTAGACAGTGTGATACATAGATTGATCTGGTTGTCACTGATCAGAGTAGGGCAATGTTTCCCAAATGCTGGTGTTTGGACTTCAATTCCCAGAAGCTTAAGTCAATTCCCCAAAGCACTGATCAGTCAATATACTGGCTTAGGCTTCTGGGAACTGAAGTCCAAACACCAGCATTTGGGAAACACTGGAGTAGGGGATCTGCATTTGAAGGGAGAGCTTTAAACAAACTGGCTGGCTGGCTGCTTGGTTCAATTCAATTCAACTCAATTCAATTATTCAACTTGTATGCCGCCCCACTCGCAATGCGACTCTGGGTGGCTACCAAAGAAGCAAAATATCACAGTTACAATAAATACAATTACAACATCACAGTTACAAAAATATCACAATTACAATCATAAAGTAGCTACCAAAACATTTCAAAAGCAAAACTCAGAAATACATTATGAAAAATACATTGCAAAAAAGCCAACTTGCATGTTGAGAAACAGTCCTAGTCACAACTTTTTGAAAAAGGATATTTTAGAAGTCAAAAAATTGCATAGACAGGAACTATAACACACCTATATTCACATAATTCCTTTTTATGAAAATCTAATACATCGACTATCCCCAAAAAACATGGTGCCAAAGTGAGAAATGAAACTGGATGCGCGTCTCATAGAAAGCAGCCTCAAATTACAAAGGTTTAGAACAATTGTCTGGATGAAATGCAAAGGTTTGACTTGTGCTAATTATGCCAGTATGTCTGGATTAGCAGCAGACCATGTAGACATCACTGGATGCACTGTTTGGTTTTCAAATCTGATCTGATCAACAGACTAGGCACCCACCAGTGTACTGTGATCCCATCATAAGAAAACCACCATCTATCAGTTATAAATTGCTAGACTTCCCTTTAGCTTTGCTTTTTTGCACCAGTGATGATACTAAATTCTAGAGTCCAGTCCTAAGGACAATATTCTTCAGTAATTGAGGCCTTTGAAATATCACCTTAGGTCGCATTCTGATAGCTAATTCTCCTGCCTGTAGTGCTTAGGATGGAGGAACTCCAGCAGTTCATCATTGCCTTGCCCCTTAACCTTGTGTCTGGGAGAGCTTCTCTGGGCCAGGGTGCATTAGGGCTTTCTCCTAATTCATGGCCACAGATATGACAATGGAACCAATTGCCTCTGGAAAATGGTGAGTGCTCCAAAGCTGGAAGCATTCAAGAGAGAATTGGGCAACCACCTGTCAGACCTGCTTTGATTTAGATCCTTGCATTGAGCAGTGGTTGGACACAGTTGCCTCATAGACCTCTTCCAACTCCGTTATTCTAAGGTTCCATATGCTTTAACTTGGATTATGACATTGAGCATGGGATTGGTCTTGGTGGCCCCATCCGACTCTGGCACATTTTCCATGCTGCTCCACAAGCAATCTATCCATGTCCCAAGCCTCAAGACTTGCCATTTTGGACAGGCCTCAGAGAATCTCATCTTCTTGACCTTCTCAACAGGTCTGAGGGTGCCTTATTTGTCAATGAAGAGATTTCATAAATATTGATGGATTCTCTCTCTCTCTCTTATTTTTTTACCTACACAGCACCTGCCTTGCAATGCTTTCTTAACATAACACTCTGGTTTACTTTCCAAATCTCTACGTCAGTGTGACATAAATAAAACAAAAAGATGTATGTCTCCACAACAAACTGACTGATTCTCTGGCTAGCCATCTGCCCCAAGAAGTCCATCATAGCTCATGCTATGCCAGGCCAGGGCCCAGTTCTCTGAGGTAAAAGGAAGATTTCAACTGGAGAAACAGCCATTTCCCTTTATGTATAAGGTTTATGTAGCTGGAGCTCCCCTTTTTTCTCTTGAGTAGAGCTGTTCCAGTGCAAAACTGCTCCCCTGCTTACTTTTTAGGTGGGGGAAGGAAGGGAGGTGAAAAAAGGAGGGGTAAACATAATCTCTAAATTTAGACAACTAAATAGACAGGACACCTACTCTTTCATCTTTGGTTTCCTTCATCTTTTACTGTGTTGCACTTTTTCACTCACACCACTGGATTTCAAGAATTAAAACCTTTTAAAAAAGCACAGATGTCAAATGTGTGGATTTTGTAGATTTTGTTATCTCTTGTATGAAACCGATCCCCACTGATGCACATACATGTTATGTGCGCATGCACATATAATGGTTGGATCCTTTCCCCACAGTCTTCTCAAGGCTGTAGGGAGGCTTTGGCTCGCTTTCAGTGCACTGCTGAGCAAGCGTTAGGAATTAGGTATCAGAGGCATCTGCCATACAATAGATTTCCTATATTTCCAGAGGGCCTGGGCATTGATGGCTCTCAATCCTTCTCATCTTCTCTTTTCTACTAAAAGTTGCTTTCAAAGTATTTGGATTGTCCTGTGGGATGCTCTGACTGTAGTCCAGATGAAGACAGCAGTGGCTCAGTCACGTATGACTGACACTTTATATTCCTCAGAACAAATCATTCACTACAATATAAGACTTTAAATATAGAAAGTCCTTCTTTCCTCCCTCCCCCCTCTGTATATTTGATATGTAAAAATCTCTGTTGCTTATATTCCTTGCCCATATGAAATATTTTTGCACTTTTGTCCATGTAAACACAGAATTAGTCTCCTGCAAGTTGAGGTGGTGGCAGTTCCAGAACAGTTATATTTTTGCAGATAACAGGATTAGGTTGGATGTGGGTAATAAGTTGGTGAATCTCCCCCTGGCCATTTCTCAACACTGTGAGAGCACTAATCCTTTATGCTTTGATGTCTTCTAGTTTTCCATCAGGTGCAGCTCAGCACATTTGTCCCGGGGCAGTCAGCGCTCTTATAAGATCTCGTAGTGTCCTCATTAGCTGCGCCTATTTACCCATCCAGCCTGTTGAACCCAATTTATAGTTTATGTGATTAATTCCCAAAGTACAGTAAACCCTAGCTTTGAGGCTTGGCATTATAAGGCTGCATCTCTCTTAAAGGCAAGCGCCAGCTAGTGCTCTTTTGTTATATGGCTGTACCATATATTAAAACGGTAATAATTTTCCTCCCAACTACACACTGAACATTCATTATATATACTTCCTTTCAAACATATAGCTCATAAAAAGTGTTAGACAGTGGACCATAAAGAAGGCATTCACCTCTTTCTTGATTTTTTAAAGCTTTACTTCTTATGCTCCATATTGCAATTACTGGCATTGTTTTGCGAGCCTAACAATCACCATAATTTACTGCTTTTCACATTTGCAGGAATGCAAAGGTTCTGTACTCAACACTGCCTTATTCTAAAAGAGGAGGTTTTGTGGAAGCGACTTGTGCCTTGTGACTGTTTATTCCGTCATTTTAAGACAGCAGACAACATCTGTCAGCCGCCTGCGTTGTGCTGGCAATTTGCATCTAAACTAAGTTTCATCAATCCTACCAAGGAACTGATAGTAGTCGTACAGTCCCTGCATGGATTACTCTTGGTATTATGGTGATGGATACTGGAGGACTTGTAAGAATAGTAATGGCAGTTGAAGAGGTCTATTCTTGATACAGGTCATCTACTCATTTTTAATTTATGGCAACTCTATGGATTAGTGACGGCAAAAAGGTCCTGTATTAACCATTCTGTTATGATTTTGACTAACTGTATTGAGTCAATCCATTTTATGTTAGCCCTGCTTTTCTTACTGCCTTTCACTTTTCCTATAGTTATTGTCTATTTTAGGAGGTCTTCTTATGTTGGGTCCAAAGTGCAACAACTTTTGTTTAGTTGTTTTAGCTTCTTGTGAAAAGCTGCTAGGTTTGATTTGATCTAGCATTCACTTAAGGACTGCAGTGGCTTACTGGTTAAGATGCTGAACTTGATGACTGGAAGGTCAGCAGTTCGAGACCCGAGTGCTGTACGATGGGGTGAGCTCCTGGCATCTGTCCCAGCTCCTGCCAACCTAGCAATTCAATAGCAAGAAATTGCAAGTAGATAAATAACAGCATTACGTGTGCTTCGGTGTCTAGTCATTCCTGCCACATGACCACAGAAATGTCTCCAGATGCAGACAGCACTGGCTCTTTGCTTATAAATGGAGATGAGCACTGAACATTAGAGTCAGATACAACTGGCTTTCGAGCAAGGGTGACTTTTACCTTTTGTTGTTGTTCCATCGCACAGTCGAGTTTGCACCTTTGCAACCCCATGGACCACCGATGCTATCCTCCGTAGCCCATCCAGACCTATGTCTTAAACTGTCTTCATGACACTTCATGATCTTGTAAAACTCTCCCCTCCAACCACCATCACATTTTTAATTGGTCACTTCCATCTCCCTCAGCATGCCACAATATCCAGCTTTCACATCCACACAACTGTTGGCACCAGTGATGGGATGACAAAAATTCTACTACCACGCCATGATGTCATGGACGTCATGGGTGTGGCCAATGTCATGACGTCATGACATCATGGCCGAAGCCGACGTCATGACGTCATGACGTTGTGGGCGGGGCCAAAAATAAAAATAAATAAAAAATAAAAATAAACATACACACACACACCCCTCCCTCTCAGCCCACCCACCCAGACACAAATAAATAAATAAATAAATAAAATAAAAACAACCACCCACCCAAAACACAAATAAATTACCCCTCGCTTACCTTTCTTGGGACCCGGCACCCCGACTGCGTCCACAACCGCCGCTGCCGCCGCCGGAGCTGCCTGCACCCCTGTGGCCTCCTCCTCGGGAGGCCACCTTTTTAGCCCGGCTCCGGCCATGGCTAGGGGCGGCGGGCAGCAGTGGCTCCAGCCGCGGCTGCCGAGCCTCCCTGGGCCGTCCCCATGCCGCACTGCCGCCGGGCTAAAAAGGGACCGGCCCAAGGAGGAGGCCACAGGAGTGCAGCCAACGGCAGCTCCGGCGGCGGTGGACGGTGGTTGCAGGCACCCAGCCCACAGGCCGGCGCCCGGCGGAGGAGGAGGCGTCAGCGGTGCACCACGCCGGGCATCCCCAGGGCATGGGGCTTGTCGTCAGCGGACGGCCCAGGCAGCCCTCAACGTGCCGCGGGGGAGGTGCCCTTCTCAGAGGGCTGGTGCCGCCGCCGCCGCCGTCCTGAAAGCTTTAAATAATTTTTAAAAAAAATGGAGCTAAAATGGCTCCAATTGACTGCGCATGCGCAGAAACTCAATCTGACACATGCGCAATGCGTCAGATTGAGTTTCTGCGCATGCGCAGTCAATTGGAGCCATTTTAGCTCCGATTTTAAAAAAAAATTTCTTTCGGTGAGGCGTCCGGAACCGGACGCCCCAAAAGTGGACTCCCCTCCCGGAGAACCCTCCGGAATTGGTCCTACCGGTTCCAGGGAACCGTCTGGAACCAGGGACATCCCATCACTGGTTGGCACCATAAGGGAGATAAGCTCGACCTTATTCTCCGCAGACAATCCTTAAAACTGACTATATTTTCTAGTGACTTGACTGCTGCCTTTCTGAGCCTCAGTCTTCTTCCATTTTCTTGGCTGCAGTCTCCATTTGAAACATGATGCAATTGCACAAGGATCCATTGAGAGTGACCATGAGTGGGTCCAAAGGAACAGCTCCACTTTCCCCATCTCTCCTCCTGAGCACACATCCTCAGGAAGCTTCAGCTAGTTAGTTTCTGTTAGGTACTGGGCCAAAAAGACCCAGGGTATGCAGAGACCTTTGGCTCGGGGTGGTGGTGGGGGTGGATTTTGTTTTAGAATGAAGACATTTGTGGAGCTCAAACTATTTAATTGTGGGAGGAGGGAGTGGATTCCACATGTTTTCTTTGCACTGAGTTCAATAAATAATCTTCAGAGTAGAGTGCAAGGGCATTTTCTCTACCCTATCCATCCTCTGTCTGCTTCTCCTCCAATTAGTACCTTCCACAGCACATTTCTATCAATACAGAAGAAGGGGGGAAATGCCGTCAGAGCACCTCTGACTGCAGACACTGGATGCCAGGCATAGGCCCAAACAGGGAAGGGTTAGTTGTTCCCTCATGTTTGCACACAGAACAGTGATGGTTCATCAGAGGAGGAAACTAAAGAAGGTGCAAATTAGAGCAGAAGCTCGCCGTATAAGCAAGCCAATGATCAGAAGCTGCCCTGAGGGCATGTTAAAATTGCTCAGGTAAAAAACCAAAATGACTTATTGGCCACATGCCTTAGCAATTTCATCCTGACCATATTATCTTTCTGTTGCCGTGTTGTTGTTTTTTGTGGTGTTCACTAACTCCATACCCAGGAGCTCAAATCCTTGTTGTAGAAATGTTACAGACTCAGAAAAGAAAAACAGAAATGAGAGAGGGTCTTGTGGCTGGTGTATACACTAAGGTCATCACATGGACATTTTTCTGACATTGCTCTCCTATAATGGTTAACATGATGCTCAAGAATACTGGATATATACGCACAAGCTAACTGATCTATTGCTTTGTTTGTCATTCTCGGGGCCTCTAAATATATATTTTTCTTAAAATTACTGAATTTCTATTCCTGTTAGAAGGATACAGATTTTGGGGATTGACACTATGGGGCTTCTTTCCTTCATTTTAATTATATTACTGTATTATTAATTAATACATTGTCTATCACATTCTATAGAACAGAAGAACAGTCAGACAACCTACACAGAAAAACAAAAACTTCACCTCTGAATCACTATACACACCCAGGAAATATGATAGAAACAAGAATATCCTCCCTTATTACTATATACTGGTTGCAAAGAAATCACCAGAAATCTGCCAACATCTCCCTGAAAGTGCCATATACATTGATCCACTTCCAATATAATGTCCTTAGCTGTACCATGTGTACTCTGCAAGTCCAAAGAACCCTTAGAGCAGGAGTTCTCAACCTTTTAAAGTCTGGGGCCGGGTCATGCTTCCTCAGAAAGCTTCGGGGGGGGGGGGGGACAGCCATTTTGCCCTTCCTCCACCACATGGCACTTCAGGGTGTGGTGGAGGCGATGCCCACCCCCCACATGAAATGGTGCTGAGGGCCACATTCGGTTCACGGGCCACAGGTTGAGAATCCATGTCTTGAAATAAACACATAACCAGCAACCAGTTTATGCCAAAGTCCTCTGATCTTTTGTTCTCTTCACTTCTTGCATTAAATTTTCCTGAACAGCAAAGACATTATGGGATTCTTAAATTTCTTAACCTGCCTTGCATGTGGCGGCTACCCACACCCAACAGCCTGGACTACTTTCTCTGCATTCACCTAATCACATAAACAGAAAACCCAGATTTCTTGGCATGTAAAAAAAATAATCAAAGCTACAGGGAGAGTGATGGAGGTTCTCTGTGTCAGAGCAATTCCCTGGTGGACCATTTTAAAGCAGCTTTCACATGGTGACCTTTTTATGAGGAGACAAATGATTCACTTCCAGAATGGGAAGTTTTCATAAGTCTTAAGGTTGATCAACCAAGCACATTGGACCATAAAGGATGTTAGGACTTAGAGAAATAGCACAGATTGTATATCAAGAGCAAAAAAATTTCTCCTTCATTTCTGGGAAGTTTAAAATATGACAAGTGAGGCCCCATCATTCCCAGCCCTACCCAGGTGAAGTGTGATGTGGAGATCACCTGGTACAATTTCCACAAGTGATGCTCAGCCATGCAAAGGTGTATAGAATCCAGACATGGCTATTCCCAGGGAATGGTATTGAGCTTCAAAATCTGCCTCATTATCCTTTTCTATGCTTTGACCTATCCGCCTACTCTGTGTTACTCTATTGTTTACTCAATAAACTGTAGACAAAGATTTGAAAGGTGGGGGGAGTGTAATATAAATATTACACTTTAGAGTGATATAAATCTATGTAATCTCACAAGCAACCTTGTCTGTAAAACTCAACAGTCTTTGTTTAAATTTTTCCCTATCGCAAAAGGGTAATATTTTGAGTTTTCTTTCCTATATGCTATGGAATGGTTTGTGATGGAATGAAATTAGAATAGATACTTTGTTAGCACACACTGCCATCATATCACCATACATTCTTTTATGTACGAGATTCCCCTGCCATTTTGCCTTCAAGGATCAAATCCATCCAGGCTATGTAACATACATAATCTGTTTGTTGATATTTTAAACACTCTACATCTGCATTCAGTGCAAAAGGAAAATCTTTTTTCCCCATGGCTGCAAGTGGCAGTTAGTTGCCTGAGTTTTGACACGTTGGCTTGTGCGTTATGCATATTGGCCTCCGTGTTTGCCTTGCTATTCATCTCCATCTCCCTTCTCAATTCTGCAATTTTAATAGCATCTTTCAGTTGAGGAATCTGCTCTGCTCGGAGCCGGGGAGGGACGGCTTTTGAATATCTCAGGCACACTTTCTGCATTCTTAATCCATATTTTTCAGGCGTCATTCAAAAACATTCCCGTTAGCAGTCTGGTGGATTTCTTTGTATCCACCACCTTGGAGGAAACAGATTCTGCCTCATGCTGATTCCTTTTATAAAATCAGAACAGTTCTTTCATGAGTATGAGCTAGCACAGGGGAGCCCAAACTTTTCAGGCTGCGGGCTGTTCACATGCTCCAGGGAGCCGGTCACTACAGCCTGGGGACTGGATACAGTCCCCTCACCGCTCCTGGAAGCAGAAGTAAAATGCGCCCGTATGAGTGCATTTTACTTCTGCTTCCAGGAGCGATGAAGGCTTCACAGGCTGGATGAAATGGTGTCGGTGGCTGGATCCGGCCCCCGGGCTGTAGTTTGGCCACCCCTGAGCTAGCATATAGCACAAAATGACCTCAGCATCTCTCTATCACTCGCTTTCTGGTTTAATAAATAATATATTTAATGACGAGGTGAGTTTTCAATCTGGAAAATTAAAAGTAAGTGGAGAAGAACAAGGAAAGGAAGGATAATAAGGAAAGGAAGGATAATGAAAGGAAGGGGAAACCAATATATATATAATATACCAATACATATATTGGTTTCCCCTTCCTTTCCTTATCCTTCCTTCCTTTATTATCCTTCCTTTCCTTTCCTTGTTCTTTTCTACTTACATATATAAAAAGAATATAAAAAGAAATTATTCTGGGTTGAAAGGATTTTTGCAGGAATAAACTGAGATGGAATTGATATAGCAGAGTGCTAGAAGTGGCTGACTATGGCCACACCCCAGAGTGTGAGAGTGTTTGGTTGAGTAAAGCACAAAACAAACTTTCAGCTTGGGTTGTAGGAATTTTCTATTTACACTATATACAAAACTGAGCACGAAGTGCAAGGTTACACATGTCTTCTATTCAGACTATGTGTTGCAGCAAAGTCTATACAAAGTCTATAAACAGTCTTTGGAAAGCTTCAAACGTCTATCTTCAGTAAAGCAAAGCAAACACAGTCCAAACCTTATCTGTTCCTTCAAGGTCGGCTCTGAAGATAGTCAGCAGTTCCTTTAGCTCTCCCTCAAAACACAGAGTCTTTTATCAAGGCACCACAATGCGGCAGTGGTATGTTATCCAATGTCATGCAGTCCGGCAAGGCAAACATACCAGGAAAACGACGAACGCAGTCCAACAGCTGGCTGGCAACGATGGCAACAGCAGTGTCAGACAGCAGGCAGGCAACAGCAACAGCAGTGGCACGAAGCACACAATGGCACGAAGCGATGCAACGGCATAAAGGCAAAATGGCATAAAGAGCAAAGTGTCTGAGAATGTTGCCTGAATTTATGCTACCTACAAACCCTTAATGATAGCACCTGGCTGGGGTAACATGCAGAGCCTTAAAGGTACAGTCATTGGTTTGCTCTTGTTGCAAACACTAGCTCATGTATCCTAACATAAACTCCACTCAGGGGATGTCCAAATGAGGCTCCTTTCGTGTTCCCAAGACCTGGGACAGAGACGGGCACTCAATCCACCATGCAGTACCCGGGTTTCAAACTGCCAATTTTGCGGTCTTCTAGCTCAAAGGTGAGATTCTTAACCACTTCCTTCCCTTTCTCTTTCTCTCATTTCCTTTCCTTAAAATCTAGCTATTGGAGATGGAATGCTTTTGCTCAATGGAATTACACTGATAGTGGATAGAGCCATTTACCCTGTATGCATAACACCTCTGCATCCACTGCTTTGTGTGACAAAATAGTCATCATGGTTTGTAAAATTGATGTAACAAACCAACCCATCGCTATCTCAAACAGTAGGATTGTACTAGTGGCCAAGATAATTTTCATTTGACTTGGGCACTGGATGACAAGGTAGAATTCTTCTGAATGCTTATAATGGAGGCGTTTATAGTATCTGATAAAACCAATACAGTGACAGATCCTGGTTTTCAAGATGACACCAATACATATTCATAGGGAGCTCCATCTTTGTTAATGCATTTATATAAATTAAATGAAAATAGACCTTAGGTTATTAGCCTTAAATAAAGTGTTAGGTAAGCATCTATTTTAATGTAGCTATGAAAAAGAGTTCCTTTTGATTTTAATTCAGATTATCTCCATGCAAATTTTAGTTAGGCTTGTAACTTCATTTAGCCACCTCATCCTTCAGTTGAAGTTTCCTGAATCTGCTTTTATTTCTAGCATGGCCATGTTAATTTTGTGGTGTTAATCCATTAATCTCTTTCCACTTTGTTTCTCCCTGTGCCAGTTGAATAATTGTATCAGTGCATATAAAAGGACTTCTTGCGGCTCTTCACAATCAGCACTTTCTTAATAAAAGCCAAGGCAGAGGTCTAAGTTGCCCATTTACAAGTGTAGGGTGTTCAGTCTTTGACACAGATTTATTTCTAGAGGGTTATAGTGAGTGCATGTCTTATGTTTATATTTGTATGGTTAAATATGGCGATGAGTTTGTGCACAGATACACACCTACCTCTATAGTATACAAAATATGATGATCTAACCTTTATAGCCGTTGGTTTCTTTAGAGACTCCTTTTTTGCCATGGTCTTCAGATCTCTCCTCTAAACTAAGACCAGAGGAATGACAAAGCATAATAGACAGTCCTTGTGCCTATAGGGGAAAGCTGGCTTTGTGGCCTAGGTTTCTGTGTCTTTCTAGGGCATGTCTTCTTTCACCTCAGAAAACTTCATTCGACTCTTCCAGATTTATTCCCCTACATTTCTGTTTAATTTACTTCTCATCTCCACTGCACCCCTATGGCACTTGCATTGCATCCATCTCAAAGGGTCACAAGTCACAGTCTTTAAGTAGATGTTTTCCTCAGCCATGCCCATGCAATTGACATGCCTTGCTTGGGGGAGCATTAGAGTTCCTACTTCTATGTTTCATAATGTTCCATGTGCACATGTATGCCATTTTGCCAAGTGCGGTGTCTTTTCAATATGCATCACCTATATAACACACCATATTTATTTGAGGTGGGAGAAGGAGATTATCAGCTACTGTCCTGGATTTCCTTCTGTCCATTCAGTGGCAGTATGAGGCCTAGCTTGTAGCTATTGTTCTCAAGGACTTCTTTTTAAAGCACATTTTTTAAACTCATGTTGGACATACACTTTGATATTATACCTTATGCATATGTGTTAATTTACTTGGAAGAAAATGTAAGGCAGCTTCATTTGCCCCAGTCATATCTTGAGACAGAGAGAAGTATATATTTCAAGAGGTGCAGCCTAGGAGAGCTTGAATGTTATTGTCCAAAACATTGTTTTTATTTAAAAATCAATTTGTTGCTTGTGACTAATGTGTTACTGTGTTTAAATTTAAACTCTTAAAAATACAAACTGCCCAGAATCCCATAAATGGTTCCCTATGCAATGTTGCAGAATAATCTTTTACACTGAATATATAGTCACTTATGTAATCTTAGGTTATATTTCAAAGTAATACTGTTGATCCTTGTTGCCCTCCTCCCCAGTAATGTCATGCATCACTTTGACTTTCTCAACACAAACAAGGTGAACTTGCCAGAACAGGCACTTCCTTCAGTAGCCAACTCCTCCCTGTCTGCATCACCTACCATGGCTAAGTCACGCTTGGTCACTTTCTCTCACTTGCCAACTAGACAGCTAGACAAGTTACAATTTCCCTAAATATCCACAGGGAATACATTCCAAGACCTAACACAGATACATGAAACCACAGATAACATTAAAAAAACCCTATATTTAATACATGCCTGAGTCATATAAGTGGAGGAACAGTTTCAAATGGCTCTGTTGTTCTACATAAGAGCTATCAAAACATCTGCCTCTATTCCTCATAAATGTAACACAAATGACAGTAGTCTCTAGTGGCTACCTCTGATAATGTGCCATAGAAATATATATAAAGTACTGTATGTATTTCAGGGATTTTTATTGAATATTTTTAGACCGCAGATAATTGAAATCGCGGATACAGGATCTGCAGATAGGGGACGAGGCCCATAGTTTATAGCTTGTGAGCAAGCAGCTGCCCTATCATGCCCCCCTCTCTATGTTCACCTGTTTTCATCACCATGGAAGAGATGCTCAGAAAACTGTACCAACTGCTGAGATCATTTTCTGCCCCTGTGGTTGACCGTTGTTGCTGCTGCTCCTGCTGCTGCTGTTGTTGCTGCTCTTGCTGCTGCTGTTGTTGCTGCTCTGACTGTTGTTGTGATTAGAATTTTTTTGTTTCTGTGCTCCAGCTATTCAGAAAAGGATCTGACTCTATCTTGTATTGCAGTGGAATTTTGGAATATGTTTCACATCTTTCCAGCATTAATGTAAGCTTAAATCCTAGCAAAAAGCAACCTATCCTTGACAGAATAACCAAGTATTATCTACTATTACTAGGTCTCCATTACTCTAATTAGAACAGAAAGCCAAACTGAGTGATATCCTGCAATTTGAGTGGTGCTTGATGTCATTTGAGTGGTGCTTGATGTTTCCATGAAACCATGAAGTCCTCAGCTGCTATTCTTGACAGGAGAGACTCTGTACAGACATTCAATGTCATGTACCATTCTTTAGACCAATCTGGTTAGCTCAGGAAGGAAAACTGCTAAGAGAAAAATGGGTAGTGCTTCCAGGGAATCCTCATTCTTTTAGCCACCTATCCTCATAAGCATTCAGCACTGGAAGGTTTTTAAAGTAGGATGATGAAACTAAGCAAACTACAGTACCTCCAAACCCCACCCTTCATAGCTTTGTTGTTCAAAGAATCCTGTAGGTTTCTTTTTCGGAACCTGGTAGACAGAGCTAGGCAAGTTCAAACCACCTCATTCTCACAAACAAGTTTCCCCAATACCAGTAAGATTAGCTCTCTTAATACAGGATCAAAAGCTGATGATCACAGTCTTTCTAACTATTTGTCCTGGCATTCAAAAGTGCCATTATTTTCCCTACTACTGTTCTTAGCACACACACTGCTTCCATGTCCTTTCCTTCATATAACATGGGTTTGTGCACAAGTCACCCTAATATATATATTGTGCAAACATTTTTAATATACATATTTTAATCTGTACATGAATCAGGAGGCAACAGTTAGGACAATGGAATGACGGAGTGGTTTGGAATAGGAAAAGGAGTAAGACAAGGCAGCATTTTGTCACCCTGCTTATTCAACTTATACACAGAACACATAATGCGCAATGCAGGGATGGAGAAATCACAATTTGGGATCAAAATTGCTGGAAGAAACATTAACAATTTGAGATATGCAGATAATACCACCCTAATGGCAGAAAGTGAGGAGGAACTAAAGAAGCTCCTGATTAGGTTGAAAGAAGAAAATGAAAAGGCTGGCTTGAGACTCAATATCAAGAAAACCAAGATAATGGCAACAGGCCCTATCAGTCCCTGGAAAATAGATGGGGAAGAAGTAGAAGCAGTGACAGATTTTACTTTCTTAGGATCTAAGCTCACTGCAGATGCTGACTGCAGCCATGAAATAAAAAGGCAACTGATTCTTGGGAGGCAAGCAATGAGAAACCTGGGGAACATAGTGAAAAGTAGAGACATCACATTGCAAACAAAAATTTGCATAGTCAAAGCAATGGTATTCTCTGTGGCAATGTATGGTTGTGAGAGCTGGACCATTAGGAAAGCTGAGCGCAGAAGAATAGACGCCTTTGAGATGTGGTGTTGGAGGAGAGTTTTGAGAGTCTCTTCTACAGCGAGGAGAACAAATAGGTCAATCTTAGAAGAAATCACCCCTGACTGCTCCTTAGAAGGTCAAATAATAAAAATGAAGCTAAAGTACTTTGGACATCAAATGAGAAGAGAGGATTCACTTGAGAAAGCCTTGATGCTTGGAAGGGTCGAGGGCAAAAGAAGAAGGGGACGGCCCAAGATGAGGTGGCTAGATGGTATTGTGGAGATAATGGGCACAGAGCAGAGCGAGTTGAGGGGGATGGTGGAGGACAGGAGTGCCTGGCGGACAGTGGTCCATGGGGTCGCAGAGAATCAGAATCGACTGTGTGACTGAACAACATCAAAATAACATGTGCCTTTTGGAGGTAAAATAAACACAATTGCAGAATTATGGAAAATAGATTTCAGAAGACAAATGAATTCCAGCACACTATCCAGTCTGATGAATTTCATATGTTTATACAAAAATATGAATCTTGTAAATTCTTCCACATTATTACATGCAAACTCAACTTATTGTTAGATAATCTTTGTAGAGTTGTGCAAGACCTTATAAATTCCCCTTTTCTTTCTTATTAGTTCAACTATTGAACACATGCTCAGATACAACTTTAACAGAATAGAAAAATGTTATAAATAAAGCTGTCAGGTAGATTACAAAACTATAATACTGTACAGTAGTTCACTCCATCTTGTTGCAAGAAGCAGAAAGGAAAATCTCTTAAGCAAATGATGTTGCAAGAGGGGCACTGAGTTGGTTTGTAAGACTAATGTATTTTGAGTCAGAAAGAGACTGAACTGAGCTGATCAACTGAACCACTCAGACAGAATAAACTAAAATGGAAAACAGTTACTCTTACACGGAAGAAACATTTAGCCTGCTGATTGGCTGCTTAGGTTCAAACACAGGCAACTGCTATGCTTGTTAAAGGTTGGACCTTCACATCGTCATGTTAGTATGCAAAACAAACATAAAGCATGATGGGATTGCCAGCTGGAAACTCAACACTCATGAGTAAGCAAAGGTCACTTACGTACATAAGCTTGAATAAGAATATGGATCCAGGACATTTAGATCGCAACTAAACACACCATACTATATACCAGTGATGGCAAACCTTTTAGAGACAGAGTGCCCAAACTCATCTTTGCCACAGGCTCAACAGGCTGCTGTCCATGCAGCAACCTAACACCGCATAAGAGCTGCTTGTCTTACCCCAGACAGGGGAGAGAGGAAGTGCTCCCATTAGACTGCTGGGCAGAGGGGCAGGGCAAACTCTGTGCTGGGAGAGGGAGGAAGCACTCCCATTGGGCTGCTGGACAGAGGGGCAAGGTGTACTCTGTGCTGGGGTGACACATGTGCTGACAGAGAGGGCTCTGAGTGCCCCCTCTGGCATAAGGGCCATAGGTTCACACCACTGCTGTATTTTGTTGTTGTTCAGTCCCATAGTGAATCTGACCCTTTGCAACCCCATGGACCATCGCATGCCAGGCACCCCTATCCTCCACCATCCCACTCAACCCACCCAGTTCTGTGCCCCTTGTGTTAACAATACCATCTAGCCATATTCTCTGCCACCCCTTTCTTCTTTTGCCCTCCACCTTTATTTTTTATTTTTTTATTTTTAGATTTATATACCGCTCTACTAGGTGTAACCAACTAAGGGCAGTTTACAACAAATATATAATCACAAATAAATATCAGAATTTCAACAACAAAATACATCATGGATACCCAATAAAACAGTCAATTACCAACAGCCTATATAGGGTAGCTCACAGTTACAAAGTATTCATATATATAGATAATAATACTGATAATATTACAAAAATATACAAAATTCAAATGCAAAATAGTACCATCAAACAACACAATATAGCAGTACAGTCTAACAATACAATGCAATAGTACAATGGGGAGATACAAAATAGAAATATACTTCAACAATACAATATTACAATACAGTTAAATCATATGTACAACGTCCTGCCACCGCCGAAGCCAGCAGCAATTACCCCTCCTCCGGGCATAGATGGAGGGGCCCGGAGGGTGGGCGGGAGCAGATGATAGAAGGGCCTCTGGGCTAATGGAAGGGCCGGGAGGGTGTGAGGCACGTCAGCATCTTCAACCTCCCAAGGCCACGGGAGGCTCCTTTATCCTCCTGGCCGGTGGCAGGGCCGGGAGGGCACATCAAGGCTTTCTCAAGTGAATCCTCTCTTCTCATTTGATGTTCAAAGTACTTTAGCTTCATCTTCAATATTTGACATTCGAAGGAGTTTTCCCCAATTATTTTAGGTCCTCTCTGGTGTGGGATTTGATGCAATAAGAACAGTGATGGGATGTAACAGGTTCTCACCAGTTCGCCAGAACCGGTAGTAATTTTCCTCAGTGTCCCGGACAATCGGTAGCAGCTTTTGGGGGGAACCACCTTCGGGGCTTACCTTTTCACTGGTTCCCCTACTGCGCATGCGCGCCAAGCACTTGGTGTGCATGTACGCCTACAGTGCTTGGCATGTATGCACAGCTTCCTTGCTGTCCACCCAAGCGGGGAGGAGGAAGAGAAGCTGCTAGCCTGAAGCTCCGTATAGCCTGCTCCCCAGGGTAAGTGACTCACCTTTGGATGTGGTGTGTCTCTGTGTATTTTAATGTGTATTTAATACCTTTACCTATATTGACGTACTACCATAGTTCCTAAAAAGGCCTGGCAGCCTGGCTTGGGGTTTTTAAGCAAAGTCTTGGAGTTACCTCATCAAAAAGCTACACCTGTGCTGTTCCAATTGCTATTCCAACTGGAGAACCCTTAAGGAGGTACAGCTGTTTTACATTTACATTAAGGCATATTATCCTACAGAACTGGTTAGGCAAAGACTTAGTACCTAACTTCTTTAACTGTTGAAAGGTTGAAAAGTGCCAAAATGAAGCCATCTTGTGGTGAGTTCATTCTGTAGTTCCTTCCATCTGACCTAGTGTGAGAAAGGTTAGCCAGAATAAGCTTTAATCTCTGTTTTAAAAGCTCTGGTTGATTTGTGTTTGGGGTGGGTGGCTGGCTGGCTGTATTTTAATGTATTTTTTTATTTATGTATTTATTAATTTAATTTATTTATGGGTTTGTGTTGTGGGTGGGTGGGATGAGGGGTGTGTGTGTTCTTATTTTTTTATTTCATTTTTATTTTTTGTATTATTATTGGCCCCACCCACGACATCATGACATCATGATGTTAGCTCCGCCCACACTGTGATGACATCACGGTGGGGTAGTAAAATTTTTGTCATCCCACCACTGAATAAGAATGAGGACCATGGTTGCTTTCCCAGAGAGTATCCCAAAGAATCATGACAGCTATGCAGTGTGTGCATGGAATTGCAAGAGATGGGGAAGAATGAAATGAGGAAAACAAGAATGAATAGGTTGACATGGAATTGTGCTCTACATCAGATGAGGAATCTAAAGCTCCATCTTCTACAGCCCGTCTGAGTCTGACAGCACCAGTGGAATTTTAAATAAGAAGGGGAAATAAAGTGTGTGGTTCCCTAATAGGCCTTCACTGCCAAAGGGCCTGACATGTTTCCTATAATGAGAGGAAAGGAAAGAAAGGAGGCATCCCTCCTTTCTTGCTATTTCTAGCCTATTTTGTAATTAATTTGATGCTGTTACAGAAAATTAATTGGGTTTTGATAATAAAATTGAAGGAACTATGCGAACTCTGACAAATTAACTTAAAAAAAAACTTTCCCTAATAAGGCCCCCATGCCATGCTGATAATGGGTGTCCCTCAGGTGATAAGGAAAACGTCTAAGAGAACTTCCTGGGTATCATCATGGAGTATATATTAGAGGACTAATAGTTAACCAGGCTCCTCCCCTCGTGATTAAGGAGATTAATTAAAACTTGAAAGTGCTGGTGTTGTGAGCACAAGACTGAAACTGCTCAGCTCTGCTCCCAGAATGCATCACTTTACAAACTAAGTTACAATCCGCTTTTGGATGTCAGAACCTATATGGTATTCCTTCCCATAAATGGCAGTGGCACATTCTTTAGTTATTTGTTTATTTGCTTTAAGCCAGAGGTACTATTTAACAATCCTAAACTTTAATTTGTGAGGTGAAATGGCAGCCCTAGGTTGAGCTGCAACTTTGATTTATCAGCCTTGCAATTTCAACAGGTGCTGACTGTATGTCATTCATCATTTCTAAGTGAAACAAAAAAAAACCCACTCTGCCATATTACAAGTTAATATTTCATTTCCTACCCCCTATCATAAAGGAGTCAGACAAGGCTGCATTTTGTCACCCTGCTTATTCAACTTATACACAGAGCACATAATGCACAATGTAGGGATGGAGGAATCACAATTCAGGATAAAAATTGCTGGGAGAAACATCAACAATTTGAGATATGCAGATGATACCACCCTAATGGCAGAAAGTGAGGAAGACCTAAAGAAGCTCCTGATTAGGTTGAAAGAAGAGAGTGAAAAAGCTGGCTTGAGACTCAATATTAAGAAAACCAAGATCATTGCAACAGGCCCTATCAGTCCCTGGAAAATAGATGGGGAAGAAGTAGAAGCAGTGACAGATTTTACTTTCTTGGGATCAACGCTCACTGCAGATGGGGATTGCAGCCATGAAATAAAAAGGTGACTGATTCTTGGGAGCCAAAGCGATGAGAAACCTGGGGAACATAGTGAAAAGTAGAGACATCACATTGCAAACAAAAATTCGTATAGTCAAAGCAACGGTATTCCCTGTGGCAATGTATGGTTGTGAGAGCTCGACCATAAAGAAAGCTGAGCGCAGAAGAATAGATGCCTTTGAAATGTGGTGTTGGAGGAGAGTGTTGAGAGTCCCCTGGACAGCGAGGAGAACAAATAGGTCAATCTTAGAAGAAATCAACCCTGACTGCTCCTTAGAAGGTCAAATTGTAAAGATGAAGCTAAGGTACTTTGGACATCAAATGAGAAGAGAGGATTCCCTTGAGAAGGCCTTGATGCTGGGAAAGGTGGAGGGCAAAAGAAAAAGGGGGCGGCCAAAAATGAGAAGGTTAGATGGTATTGTGGATGCAGTAGGAAGAGAGCTGGGTGGGCTGAGGAGGATGGTGGAGGACAGAGGTGCCTGGAGGGCGGTGGTCCATGGGGTTGCACTGAGCGACTGAACAACAAAAAAACCATAAATTTGCTTGCCAAAAAGCAGAGAAAAAGGAGGGAGGCAAAAGAAAGGGGACAATGCTTTAGTCCTGAGTCTTTTAGCCCCTTCCCTCCATTATCATGATCCTGCACCAAATATTAATAGAATCAAGTTGCTATTTTATTTCCAGTTGCTAGATCTATATGCTGATGTTATTAAATACTCAATGCAGTGGCTCAAGTCACTAAGATGCTGACTGGGAGGCGGAAGGTCAGCAGTTCGATTCCTGAGTACTGCAGGATGGAATGAGCTCCCGTCTCTGTCCCAGCTCCTGCCAACCTAGCAGTTTGAAAGCAAGAAATTGCAAGTAGATAAATAGAGACCACTTCAGTGGGAAGGTAATAGTGTTCCATGCACTCCAGTGTCTAGTCATGCCTGCCACATGACCATGGAAACATCTGCAGAAGCAGACAATGCTGGCTCTTCGGCTTAGAAACAGAGATGAGCACTGACCCCTAGAGTCGGATACGTCTGGCTTTCGAGCAAGGGAAACCTTTACCTTTACTAACTCATTGTTATGTGACACTATTTATAATGAAGGATGACAAAACACACAGCTGCCTTTTGCTGAAGCATTTCTTCATGAGAAGAGTCTACATTTGGATCCCTTCAGCCTTGTGGGTTCATTTTGGCACTCTCAGCACACAGTTCCTGTGTGCCTTGGGGTGGGGGAATAAGTTAATTCATAGAAGTCTGTGGCAGATCACAGCTTGGAGGCTATACAGTAAAATTCTGTACTGCAAACCAACTGGACTTCCTTCCATTGGTACCATTTCTTGCCGCTTGTTTCTGCCTGGTTATAACAACATTTGTTGCCTCTCCCTCTGAAGTTGGTCCCTGAATGGACACTCCATCTTCAGGTCTGTTAAACTACAATGCTCCCAGGCTCTCCATTGTAGTGACTAAGAAACCTACTTCAGAATCAGGTGGATTGAATTTTGTCTCTGCAATGAGTTTGCTGTAAGTATCTTGAGGCAAACATTTAAGCCTTCATTTTAGACTCCCCCTCTGTAATATTCATTGCCCTGGGTAAAAGTAATCTCATCAATGGCCTTTTTTCATATTATCAGATTTCTTTGACTAATACATACTAGAACCACATGCACAAGCCATCATAGGCTGTTCGCTATGCAACGGGCAACCACACAAGGGTCAATTGGGCTACACTACCACTGTGCTGTGTGATTGGAGTTCTTCTCCCTATGGAAGCCTACATGCAAAGGAGTTTGATACTCTTACGATTGTCCTCCTTAAGCATGGCTCAATGTATTGATATCAGACTTGAGTAAATTTTGGGAACTCAGGGAGTTTGGGAGAGTTTTTAACAGGATCTTAGGTAGAATTAAAGGAGCATAAGTGTACTCCAGCTTGTTGGGACTTCCATTTTTGAACAGGAAGTTGGATAGAACTAGGCCTATGATAGACCACAAAGCCTTCCACTGTTGGACTTTTTCCTGGATGAGCTACCTCTAGGTGTCTGTCTGTCATGTGAGACCCACAGAATGGAGAATTCTGGGATTTGTAGTCCAAAAAGAAAACAAAAAAAGGAATGGTGCATCCCTAATAAGCACACAACTCATCCTTCCTTTCCTAATGCAAACACAACCATAATTTGGGAAGTGAGTGAACCCTACACTTGAGAAGGTTCATCTGCCACCATAGAACTCTACACTCAATATTTAAAGCTTACTACATTTGCAAAACCAGTGATGCTACGTGGTAATTCCTCCATCTCAGATCATAGCTCTTTGCTCATCTCTATTGAAAAACATTTCTATTGTTATTTTTTTTTGAAGGAGATGCAGAAATACATTAATATGGTTATGGATGTAGACAAAGAGTACATCAGAATGTTTCCTAAAGGGGAGAGCACAGGTTGGTGCTGGGTATTTCTGCACATGTAGAAGAAAATGTTATCCTTGTGGCAAGGTCTTCAAGAGTATCTACCATAAAATGCACACTAATGACATGGTGACATTTCCATTGGGATATGATCTGTGTTACAAGCATCTCTAGAAGCTATAGCAGGATGAACATTCATCGTCAACATTCCTATTTTAAAATATTTGCATGCATTGGGGCTGAGACACAAATCTCTATCAAAATAAGTGATTGAGAGGGGTGGTTTTGGCTGGATTTCAGTCAAGTAGGATCTTCTTCTTCTTTGCTTCCTTGGATCATCACATCTGAAATAAACACCAAACTTTTCTCTGTGTGTCTGTCTCTCCTGCTCTTCTCTCATGTGTCTGTGTTTATGTAGGAGCTTCAGTGTTTTGCACTTTGGATAACAGTAATGTAAAAAGCAGTTGAAGAAGTTCTAATTTGATCCAAAAAATGTAAACAATCCATGCAATGTTTTCAACATTTAGTCTGCACAACCTTCATCGTATCTTTTTAATGTGCACAGAATAATGTACATGTAATTCAGAATACAGTAAAACCTCATATAACACTAAAACCTGGTTCCACAAGTCTTGGTGTTATATGATTTTTAGTGTTATCTGATCCTCTATGGGATCCATAGAGATACATTGTAACCACACAGGCTTTTGCGGTTGTTATCTGAAGCATCCCATAGGATCCTAATGTTATTTGATGCAATTCTTCCTCCCAGATTCCTTAATGTTATGCGATTTTAGTGTTATTCGATACTAATGTTATATGAGGTATTACTGTAATTGCCATTCAATAATTTTACATTTGTAATGTTAAGAAAGGCAAAACCGGGAATCAACTCAGCAATAATACCTCCCATTCAATTTAAGCTATGGATTCGGGGTTTGTTTGTTTTTAAAGAAAGCCTGTTTACTATATTTGTGCCTATTATTTATTTTGATACTTTCCTATCTGATAGAGGCAAAGAATAGGTTCTACTAACGACTACGCTCTTAATGTCTGATAAATTTTCTTTCATGAAGGAAGGACACAGCTCTTTCTAACTTAGCAGCTGATTGGATCCACACACCCTCCGGGCAGAACTTTGCCAGGATAATGATACAGCTAATGTAATTAATTAACCCCTTTGAAGTCTTAATGTTTCAGAGAAATGTTTCAGGTAATGGTATTTAGGTAGCAATAACAGTTACTGTTTTATTTTTTTATTTATAGAATTATGCAACTTCTCAATGTGAGGATAATAGAATGAGGAGAAGGGCTTGGAATGAGAAGGACTAGGAAACAAAAAAGGTCTGAAAAATTACAAAAAAACTTCACGTTCTGGAATATTTATTTATTTATTTATTTAGTACTGTATTGGGGACCCAACATCGTTTATTGGTGGAATGAGTGTTTTTGTTAGTAAAATTTCTAGATCTTGACTGTTTTCCAACAGAGTTGTCTTTTTTCAATACAATACCTAGACCAGAGTTAATCACAGTGGTGCATATGCTTAAACTGTGTTGTTTTTAATGAGAATTTCAATTGTTGAACTGGCTATATCTCAATGTTTCCAATGCATTTGCAAGACACAGTGGAAGGAAATCTTCACAAAGACACCTGATGCCTCATGTGGTTTGTGCTTCATCTAGCTCTTGACATGTTGTCTGGGCTCTGGTTTCTGCTCAGTTTTCAAGAGTCAATGAGATCTAGAAATTCAGCCAGAGCTTGGCATCATGAATGGGCCTCAGCCAGAGCTGTATCCCATTGGATTGTGGTAGGGGCTTTGGCTAGGAAACCCTGAATCAAGAAATTCTGGAATTTATATCCCTTCCCCCCCAGGCTGCCATTCTTTCAATGACTCCTCTAGGGGCTGTGGTGGCTCAGTGGTTAAGAAGTTCACCTTGTTAGCTGGAAGGCTGGCAAGTTGGCAGTTTGAGACCCAGGTACTGCATGACGGGTTGAGCTCCCGTCTCTGTCCCAGTTCTCTTGGGGACATGAAAGGAGCCTCACTGGGCGTTCCCTGAGCAGAGTTTCTTCTGCAAAAATCATTTCAACCCAGAATAATTTCTGACATGAAATTATTATAATGATTCCTCTCCATGCAAAGAAGCCACATTTCTATGTTGGCTTCTAGACACAAGTGATGGGAGTGAGTTCTTCAGTTAGAGCTCTCCATGGTGCTGCAAGTAGAGATTTGCCTTATCCCCTTGTGGCCCATATACACAAGACATGACAGACATCTGAAAGATACTCTAAGACTGTCTCTGGTAGTGTCCATAGACATTCTTACAACTAAGTCTTCCATCACTGTGAATGGAGACTGTGTTGGAATTAGGCAACATGTAAGCCTCCTTGCTCACTGCCGTTCAACTCAGCATTTCATGAGCTAATCTTCTTAATCTGTTTTTACCATCCTTTAACTGGGATTGATGAAATTTATCTACATCAGTATTCTTTTAATCCATTTAGAAATAAGACTAGTTTTTAGCCTTATGAAAGGTTTCGTCTTCATTTCAAACATCTCCCTCACCCTCTGTATCTCAGAAAAAAATCTTTTACAAAATCTTAACACACAAGTAACTGGAAATGTCATTGCCGGGATTAAAGATCTGTATGTCACATGTTGGGCTAATGGGCTGCACTCTATGCAATCAGCTGCAATTTTTAGCTACACCTTTCTCTTTAGCAGGAGTCACACTTGTTAAATGGGTACAAGCAAATTCATTATTACCATAACATTTCTGCTGATGTATTCCAGCAAAGGGAAGCTGGAATGAGAGCTGAACAACACGTGTGTAAAATCAAATGTTGCCGCCACCGCCGCCCACCCGCCACCGCCCCCCGCCGCCCCCACATTGCTTGCAGAGTAATACTTTCATTTTCAGATTCAGGTATGTGCCTTTTTGAACTTTAATTCCCTGACGAGCTTCAAGAATGGCCCATCATAGGTATGCAACATGCAACATCTCTTATGCCAATGGCAGTGACATCACAGACATAGATGGATGAGAGTCTGTGAGCAGTTCCACCTTGTTGTTGTGCTAGCACAGAGCTGTAACACTAATCCCTCTTGGCTTCTGGTTAGAAGCAATCAGAATATTAACAGAGGCATTTTAATTGTGCACATTTCAATATCCATATTAAAAAAGGATCTGCAATATGATCTTACTCAAATGTTATTTCAATGCTAATAAAAACCAATGAATAGACTCAAGACCTTAGTAAATAAAAATCCTGTTATTTTACTTCAGGGATTGCAATTCTTGGCCAGCTTGGCATCTCTCCCCCCCCCCCTCCAACACACACACACTGAAAATGAGATTGGTGCTTTCATTTTAGCCTTTAGTAGAAAATTCACAATGAAAAATACTTCAATAATTATTCTCATTAGTTAGCTGGGAGAGAATAAGAAATAATACACGTTAAGCAGCAGTCAGAATCAAATGCTATTTAAAAAGAGAAGGAGAGGGGAAATAAATAATGATGCATTGAAGAGAATTCAACTGTGAAAGAAGATTGCACAATCTTTGTTTTCCCAATAAGGAATAGGTACCACATGTTATGGAAAGAGTAGTTAATCCAGTATAACCCAGATCCATACAGACATGTACATAATTTAAAGAAAGTACATCTGAACAGGCTTTTTTACATTAACTAAAATAAAATCTAAAGTCTTAAGGGAACATGGAGAAATGGCAGGATTAGCATACAATCAATCAACAGATTCTAAATCCATGTATTTCAGGATGGAAGGATAGGCCATGACCACTAAGTAGCCATGTGAGCAGTCGCTGTATGTCAATGTTTCCCAACATGGACCCGTGCCCCACAGGGGGACTTTAATGTCTAGAAGCCTAAGTCAGTACATTGGCTGATCAGTGCTCTGGAAAATTGACTTAGGCTTCAGGGAATTGAAGTAAAAAAACAGAAGATTGGGAAAGGAGAATGCTTGTGTCCTGAACATATAACTGACTATGATACCATGCTTTCCTCCTGTCTAATCATTTCAGAGTGCTTTCTAGCCCCAATGCAAGTCAAGAGATAATATTTACTAACTAGTAGAAGTAAAGGAGTCTTCCTATTGGCAAATACTTCATGCTCCATGCTCTTCTGGTTCCTACATCTGGGAAATGTGTCACACTTTCTCCTCTGGTCTGCAACCCATAGGAAACCATCTTTCCTATGGATGGGTTACCATGACTATGTTTTGGGGAGAAAACAAGGCACACATCTCAGGATACAGGTAAGAAATACAAAGAAAGACAGTTTGTCAGACACAATAAAGACAAAATAAAAACAGGTATGGAAACTCACATCAGTTCCTGACTGTAGATTGGGCTTGAAGTCAGGACCTGTGTCTGGAAAAACTTGCTAAGCTTTTTTCACACTTCACAGCTGAGATACTAAGAACAAACAACAAAGAGCAAACTATTTCAGTTCTGCCTCTACCAAGTGTAAGTGGGAATGGTATCCATTTCCTCCATTTTGTTACACCAAAGGAGAACAAACAGTGATGGGCAAAGTACGTTTATCTGCAGTCATTTTTACAGGATGAATCCTGGAGTTACAGTCATCTTCAAGAATATGGACAAATCACAAGAGTCTAACATCTTTTCATACAGCATCTATTCATGCAGTAAATCTACAAAACATTGGTTAGGACTAAAAATACTGAAGGATAAAATCCAGACAATATGACTGAACTAACAGAAGAGCAGCTGAAGCTGTCCTGAATTCAAACACTTTTCAACCTCAGGTTGTTGGAAATTACTTATCACTATTCTTATGCTATGTAGGCATAATGGCTACGTAGCTGGGCTGAAGGAAGATTGGAGCTAGCGCAACTCTTCTCCACCATACCCCTTATCCATTTTTCATCTCCTTTCTGACTTGACTGGTTTTAGCCAGCACAGCTGGGGGAATGGCAGATTTTCTAGTAAGAAGATATCTGAAATTGGAAGCAACAAGGTCAGTTGTGCTGGCACAAGAAGCTTCTGCCCCTTTGGAGCTGATGGCAATTGCTGCATCTGTGAGTCAGGATTGCACTGTAAGTCTGCAGTGCAAAATGGGAATAAGCTCCAACGAAATTCTTGGAATCTGAAGTAGGCACATATAGGACTGAACTACAAGTGATCTAGAGAATATTTTAAAATACATTCTGATTTTCTGTTAAAAAAAATATGAGATTTTACAAAGGAGGAAGGAAATCTTTCTTCTGTAGATACTTTTTCCCGTGTCAGTACTACGTGAAAACAGTCCAGATGATCTTGCTATTAAAATGAGATTCTACAAATTCTGTATAAATTGAGGTTGTTCATGACAGGCAAAAATATTTCCTTTTTTTTTTCAGAAGCTGCACTTTTCAAATGTTGAAAATCCATGCATCTACCTGTCCACTGGAATATCAAGTTTAGCAATTCAGCTACTATGTCTTACTCGAAGAGGCAGAGCAACTACTTCCTTTAGCTGCCTTTTCACAACTCATCACAACACAAATCATCAGGACTGATCTGGATGGCAAGCGGAATCTGGGAGTTGCTGACTATCTCAAAGTAAAAGCAAAAAGTACAAAATCAAACTTGATAAGGTGGTAAACCAGTCCTAATTCCCCATCACATTCCTTCACTGAGGGAGAGCTTTGATAGTAGGAACTGCAGGCATCCAGAACAAGGGTTGGTATGACATCTATTTCTCTTACTCTTATGTAGCTTTTGGGTTTATAAAGTTAAGGCTCTGTTGAAGGCAACTTCATTTGCCTCATCATGCCTTCGTGCAGGCAGGTGACACTTTTTTTAGAGGGAAAAATAATTCTTCCTATTGAATTTATAGGACCACAGAATAATAAAGTGGGGGTTAAAAAGTAGTGGAATTCCTCCCTTTTAATGTGCATTCTTCTTTTACTGTACCACAAGATGTTCTAAATTTATAAGATCAAATGACAAATTTTGAATACAATATTCCCAATTTTTCATTCATTTGTTTCATATTTTATTATCATGTAGAAACTTCCTTCATCTCTGGGGGGGGGGGAAATCTGAATAGTCTAATTACCACAAACTTAATTTGCAAGTCCCTTTTTTCTCTATTTTTCTTATCCCATGTTTAAAAAAACAAATAGCTCCCCCCCAACTCCACACAGAACCCATCACCACCCACCCACACTTGATTTCTTTTTCTCCCAGAGATTGTAACAAATAAATAAAAGACCAAACTCAACCACAAAATAAGTCAAGGGAAAAATGAAGTACTAATTAAGAAAGCTGGGGTTTTATGCAAATGACTCCTTCACCGAAGACAGTCTAATGAATGTGCCCCGAGTTGATCCATGTGCGTTTTCGCCAAGCTGACAGCTGGCTCGGAGGAAGGTCAGGCGGAATCAAGCGTGTGCTGAGCATAATCCTTCAGATTGGCAGCTCTGCCCCCTGGTCACTGTTTGATTATCTCCCAAATTGCTGTATTTCACAGAGATAATGATTTTTTATGGTCACAGATTTGAAGACAACTGCTGTATCCTGAGGGTTGTCGTTCTGCAAGGAGACACTGCTGCTTCCTTCAGAGGAGAAGGGGGGGGGAGTTGCTCTCAATCTCAGCCCCCCTTTGCCTTCCCCCCTTCCTTCTGGAAGGCTTTTTAATAAAGAGTAAGAGTCCCCAGTTCAAATCAATTAGGCACCTTGTCCCATTTCCTTAGCTAATGTCCTACGCAAAGGTTGGGTTAAGGACTCTGTATGAAATTACAGAGCATGTCTATGCTGAAACTAATTTGCAACTTGTGTACGCAAGGCAATTCTTCCCAAAAGTACAAAAGAGCAAACATCCTGGATGGAAGAGGTGAAGTCTGGGATTTCTGTGAAGGAATTTCTCCTATTTATTATCCTCATCCATTGTTATTTAGTGGCTGGTTGTCACATTGGAGATATTGGGCCCCAGGGGGTTAACAGGATCATTGCAGGCCAGCAAAAGGGACGCCCCTCCCATCCCAACCTCCCAACAACCACTCGGGTGGCCTCCAGGTTCTAACTCCTGCTCATCAGTGCCCACAATTGGGTATGCATTTTGAAAAATGCAGAAAACCTGCAGGGTCCCTCCTAGCAGTTATCAGAAAAACTCAGCATCCAAACCCAGAGTTGAGGTTCACAAGGGCTCAGAGATGAACAGCTCCAAATATTTGGCCCCGGGCAACATGTTGGAATTGACTAAGTGTGCAGCAGTCATCGTCATGCCAAAACAGAAGCGGAGTTCCTTTGAAAATCTGGCCCTTGGTGAAGGAAAAGAATGCATTCGTAATGCCCTATTAAATGGCTCACCAAGGTAAAGCCAATGAAATCTATTTCAGACTGCAGTTCACTCATTCCAGTGGAATCAAATGCCCTCACAGAGAGCAAAACACATTTGTTACGGGTGGTACTGATCAGACTATTGCTTCTACTGCAAGCCATGTAGTTCCTTAAAAGAAAATGTGTGTGTGTGTGTGTGTGTGTGTGTGCGCGCGCGCGCACGTGCATGTGTGTGCGTGTGCATGCATGCATACCTGTGTGTATCAGTCTACATATCAGATATGAAGATGGTGTGTTAAAAGCAACAATCCTATAAGTCAGTTATGTCTTGTAGGGTGTCTACTGCCCCCCCCCCGACCCAATCCATGGCCAAATAAGAGCCGGCAGATGGGTGCCTGACCCACTCTGTGCCCTTTTGGTGGCACTGTAACCCAACCCTTGTCTGGATCTGGATCTGCATTTCTATGTTCCTGGACTGCCAAGGAAAACACATTCCTGCAAAGAGGAAAATAGAAATAGCAAGGTCAGATGATAACAAATAGGCAACTGTACCAAGCCAGAATTTGAGGCCGGGGTGTTTGTGAAGGAGCTGAAGTGCAGATATGACAGGAGAGTTTGTTATCAGAGCAGTCTGTATAGCTGGGTTCTCCATTTTATTTTCCTCTTCTCCCCCCTCCCCCCCCCTGGAAAAAGCCATAATCTCACTCATCAGAAAAGTAGATCTCAAAAACTTCTACAAGGAAGGCAGTGAAAGAAGGACATTAAAAAGACAATGACACAGTCCTTTTTGATTCTTTTTAAATCTGGCAATACAGAGAGACTGGCCCCCTTTCTTCATCCCCTAGAATTTTACCTCATTGTCTCTCAGTCTTCTGCTTTGCAGTCAGTCCATCAGCCTCTCAGGGTTACTTATTCAATAGTGTACATACACACACACACACACACACACACACAATGTAATTAATCTTGTAAAAAGAACTTTCTATCTTTACACTTTCCATCCTTTCTTTTCTTATTCTTATTCTTCTTCCTCTCCCCTAAATCTGGATCACCCGTGGTTTTGTGACCATTAGGATGCAGACTATTGGATGACTGCATAAACAAAACTCTAAACAGCACAGATTTGTCCTTGCCCTCTCCTGTCTCCCTCTGCTTTTGGGGACAAAGTTTTCAGTTTTAATTTCCCAATATCATGAAGTGCCTCATTAAGCCAATTGGTGATATGGGAAATTGAAAGAGGAAAGCACATTTAAAGGCACAACCTCTGCATTCATTCCGTTCTAGTGATCATATCCACTGGATATGGATCAAAACATAGAAATCCTACCCACACCAAAAAGGTAGGAGGCCCTGAGGGTGATGCAGAAAGGTGTGGATAGGAACAGTATGAGGATGGGTAGGTTCACTCCTTAAATCACATTGTGTGATTACCAGAAAAAAAGGAGCAAACCAGCCGTTCCCTGCAGAGGGAATCAATCAGCAGGACAAATGCGTATTGGATCATTTCCAAGATAGAATTTCTGGAATGATGAATCAGAATGGCTTCCTTCCTTCCCACCTGCCTTCCTCCCTTCCTCTGGTCCCACCTCTGCTTATCCTTTTATGGTTTCCTCTTTCTTTTGAAATATGTAACATATCATTTCATATTGGTTGCTTATATGTCCATTGGTGTAGCGTGGGTTTCAGCCGTCCAGGGCATAGGTCAAATTTGCCACCCCCTGGGCAGGGCCCAGGGCGCCGGTGGTGGTGGAAGGTCCCGGTGCCCATCCCCGCAGTGGCCTCTTTGCTCAGGCTGCTAGGGGCAGTGGTGAAGTCCTATTTATTGTGACATTTTGCCACCCCCCAAAAAAAGTGCCACCCAGGGCTGACCGCCCCATGCTATGCCACTGCATATGTCGTTTATTTTTATTTTATTTTTAAATGTATTTGCATATACAGAGATGATCCAGTGGTAAAGTGAGAGGATGACAGGGTGAGCTACCACTAAACTCATATTTGCAAGTGGGGTGGTGGTGGAGAGAAAAGGTGACTGATCAGTGAAGAGGACACAGTGTGGGTTGCAGTTTTACACACTTCTGTGGAAGAGGAAAGCCGGCTTTGTTGGGTGTCTTCCCACAGAATCTCCTCATGCAATAAAGGTGGCAAGAGAACCAAATTCTTTGGTGGCTATTTTTCCTCTCTCCTTTATTTCTCTCTCTCTCTTTTCCCATTCCCTTGTTCCCAGACCAATTCCCTGCTTTCTTTCATTAACCCCACAGGTTCCCTCCCCTCATATCTTGTGTTTTTCCTACCACTCTTCCTCCTTCCCTACAGACATGCTCACCTATATCCATATAGAAGTCGCAAGAGAGAGAGAGAGAGAGAGAGCAAATGACCATTTTGCAACCAAAAAAGTACCAGATGGATTTGATTCAACAGTTGCAATATGTGGGCAGTAAAATAAATAAATAAATAAATAAAATTTTCAAATTTGCCTGTCTTATTAAAAAAAGAGCAAATCCTGAGGTCTTTGATGATCTAGTAATGTGGGAAGTATGCAGTTCAATCAAGCTCTTTGTTATATCTCCAAGGACAATAGTTGAACTGTGCTAGAACTGGGCTTCTCTGGGTTTTGTGAGGACTAAGATGGAGAAGTTTTTTGGGAGGTAATGAGGTAACAATTAATGAGGTAACAATTTGGGAGGTGGGAGGTAACAAAGAGACATTGCAAAAGAAATGCAATGAATAGGAACAAAGTTACTCTCCTAACAGGCATCATTTTCCAGTGAATTTTAAGAGTTTACTTGTGTTTTATGGACCTATAGACATTTTCACAAGAATTTTTCAATTTTGCCTTTCTTTATACCAAATCAAGGGTTTTTGTTTAAAAGTAGTGGAAAGTAAAGAGTATCTGAATAAGAAGCAAACAGTTTCTTTGAAACACAGGAAAAGAGAAGAGCAACCGATTAATGTCTAAATACTATAGCAAATAAGGGGAAGATAGTACTTTCAAGAAGTTTTTACATAGTACTTTTAGTTCTTTCTAAGTTCTGTTCACATGTCCCAAATTATCTATGAGTTTTTTTATCTATGAGCAACATAGAAGGGAAACTCTATAATAGTATAACAGTATGAATGTCTGGGAATAGTAACCATGTTAGTCTGTGTTTCAAGCATATCAGAGAATAAACAAAACAAAACAAAAACGTTGTGACACTTTAAAAACTAACTGCTATATTTTAATGTCAGCTTTCATGGACCGAATCCACTTTGTCTATAATAGTATGTTATCTTTATTTGGCCAACCAAAAGGGAAAGAAGGCTAGGGAATTTCACAACACAATGGACCCTATTTGTCGTCATCTTCTTCTTCCATTTCTTGGCCAGATGTGAAACTGGCAAAATGAAGGCACATTTTAGTGAGTTCATTTTACAGTTCCTTTTGCCTGACCTAGTGTGAGAAAGAGTAGCTGGCAACACAAGGCTGCCTTTACCAGGGTACGCCCGATTGAGGTTCAAAAATACCACAATCTTCGAGGAGGCTCTTTCTGTGTACCACATGGAACCTCTTTGTGATACATGTCTTGGAAATATCCACATATTCAGAGACAATGTTGGCAGAATTTCCCCCTTTCCTCACAGTCCTTGGCACTGCCAAGAAACCAGGTCTTCAGAGAGTTCCACCAGTAGATGTACTTCTTACCAAAGAAGAAAATGCAAAATATCAAGCATTCAAGAGAGGAACCAAACTGAAGTGCTATATTTTATTGCAATATAAGGGGCAGGTTGTATTAATTAAGCTTTCTAAAATCCTTTTCTGACTTTGCTTTGATAGCAATTAATAAGAACTATATGAGTTATATTTGAAAAGCGAGAAGGAACCCCACAAGATGTTCCTGAATTTAAGCAAACATTAAAAGTGGAATTTAAAACATGTTGTTTGCAGTTTAAAGATACAGAATACAGTAATACCCCGGATAACGATTGCATTGGATAACGCTAGAATCGGATAATGATGCAAGTTTTTTTGGAAAAAACTTGCATCGGATAACAATTCTGGATAATGATTCTTTAGCGTTATCTGAGGCAATGGTCTGTGGGTCTGGGGTGGTTTGGGTAGAACTTCTACCCAATCCACCCCCACCCGCAGCGGTCTCTGTGACTGCAGTAGGGTCAGGGAAAGGCGCACGCCTTACCCCTGACCCTACTGCAGTCGCAGAGACCTCTGTGAATGAAGAAAGGGTGAGGGAATCCCCAGCGCACGCTAGGGATTCCCTCACCCCTTCTTCATTCACATTGCTTGTAGCTTGGAATGCAGGAAGTGGGGGGGAGAGATGCGATCTCACACCTCTTTCCCCCCCATCTTCCTGCATTCCAAGCTATAGCTGTGCTGGGGGTGGGTATTCCCCCCCCCAGCGCAGAGTTAGCTTTAAATGCAGGGAAGTGGTGAGGGAAAGAGACACTATTGCTGCACTTGGGGGCAGAATTCCCCCCCCCCCCAGTGGAGCGATGACTTCAGTGATTGCTAGCCTAGGGCTTTTTTTTTTTAGCATTGTTCGATGTATGCATCAGACAACACTAAAAAAAATCGGATAACGTCATGACTTGTAGAACCAAGTCATAACATTATCCAGGGTTTTACTGTATAGGTTGTTGTTTTTTGATCTGGGCTTTTTCCTGCGGTCATGACGCGTACCCTGTGTCCTCCTCCTCCTCCTCCTCCTCCTCCTCCTCCTCCTCCTCCTCCTCCTCCTCCTCCTTCTTCTTCTTCTTCTTCTTCTTCTTCTTCTTCTTCTTCTTCTGCCATATCTGAATCTGAATATAAGAGATCATCATGGTGATTAGCCATGAAGACTGTCCTGAGAATATAGCTATATTTTAGATATTGGAAAACATTTCAAATAAAACTCTAAAGAAGTGAAGTTGATATGCTATCTAAGATTAAAAATCTCCTTGACACAAGTGTGAGAAAATGCGAATATTTTGGGGAAATGTTTTAAGAATGTGGTAAAAGCATTAACATGAATATCAAATTATTATTCTTCTGTGTCTGAGGGCAAGCAAGCTCAAAACTGACCAGTTAATTTATTGTAATCATCATTTATTTATTTTGTTTATTTTATTGCATTTTTATACCACCCATTTGGGATGTTTCCCACTCAGGTTGTTGCATATACAAATAAGAAAATAATAAAAACCAACAAAATAATAATAAAACAACTAAACAATCATCATGTTTGTATCCCATCATGTAATATTAGAACACAATGTGGATGTGTGGAAGTGTTCAGCTACAACACCAGATGCAATATACAATGTATGACAAATGTATGATAATGTATCATACATGTATCATACATTAATGATCTTCTCTAATTCTTTTATCGGTACCTTTCTCATTTTCAGTCTTTTGATTTCTTGGCTGCAGCCATCATTTGAATTTATGATTGAACTGAAGTACACGAAAACTTTCATTATTGGATCTTGGAAAAAACAAAGGAATATCAGAAACAAGTCTTCTTCTGATTCATTGATTACACTAAGGCCTTTGACTGTGTGGACCACAACAAAATGTGGTAAGTAATTAAAGAGATGGGAATACCAGAGCACCTTATATACCTCATGAGAAATCTGTACATGAATCAAGAGGCAACAGTTAGGACAGAATACGGAAGGACAGAGTGGTTTGAAATAGGAAAAGGAGTAAGACAAGGCTGCATTTTGTCACCCTGCTTATTCAGCTTATACACAGAGCACATAATGCACAATGCAGGAATGGAGGAATCACAATTTGGGTTCAAAATTGCTGGAAGAAACATCAACAATTTGAGATATGCAGATGATACCACCCTAATGGCAGAAAGTGAGGAGGACTTAAAGAAGCTCCTGCTTAGGTTGAAAGAAGAAAGTGCAAAAGCTGGCTTGAGACTTAATATCAAGAAAACCAAGAAAATGGCAAAAGGCCCTATCAGTCCCTGGAAAATAGATGGAGAAGAAGTAGAAGCAGTGACAGATTTTACTTTCCTAGGATCAAAGCTCACTGCAGATGGGGATTGCAGCCATGAAATAAAAAGGCGACTGATTCTTGGGAGACAAGCGATGAGAAACCTGGGGAGCATAGTGAAAAGTAGAGACATCACATTGAAAACAAAGATTCATCTAGTCAAAGCAATGGTATTCCCGGTGGCAATGTATGGTTGTGAGAGCTGGACCCTTAGGAAAGCTGAGCACAGAAGAATAGACGCCTTTGAGATGTGGTGTTGGAGGAGAGTTTTGAGAGTCCCTTGGACAGCGAGGAGAACAAATAGGTCAATCTTAGAAGAAATCAACCCTGACTGCTCCTTAGAAGGTCAAATAATAAAGATGAAGCTAAAATACTTTGGACATCAAATAAGAAGAAATGATTCACTTCAGAAAGCCTTGATTGTGGGAAAGGTGGAGGGGAAAAGAAGAAGGGGGCGTCCAAAAATGAGATAGCTGCTGCTGCTGAGGCCCTCGGCAGCTTCCTTGCTGTCTTCCCAAGTAGGGAGGAGGAAGAGCAGCTGCTAGCCTGAAGGTCTCTACAGCGTGCTCCCCAAGATAAGTGACTTGCCTTTGGGTGTGGGGTAGGTTGGTATATTTTAATGTACATTTAATGTGTATTAATTTTAAATGTGTATTTTTATGTGTTTTTATGTCTATTTAATGTGTATTTTTATGTGTTTTTATGTCTATTTAATTTGTATTTTTATGTGTACTTATTTTTTTAAACTTTGGCTCCACTCATGACATCATGACGTCAGCTCCACCCATGACATCATGACATTATGACATTGGTTCCACCCACAATGTCAGCTCCGCCCACAGTGTGGTAGTAAAATCTTTGGCTGCCCATCACTGCCTGGAGGGCAATGGCCCAAGGAGTTGCATAGGGTCGGAATCGACTGTGCAACTGATCAACAAATAAATAAATAAATACAAATTTTCTAGCTTTCTATCTATACCAGTCTTTGCAGTAATAGATTGTGAATAGTGCAGAAAGAAATTATGAAAATCCCCCAAATCGTGGCCAAGGTCTGTGCCAGGTTAGCTTCTTAATAGCGAGCCCCAAACTTTCATTGTGGCTTAATTGCAATCAGAGTCACCCACCCTCTGAAGACAGTCTTAGCCTCTACTCTATCTCTATAATTGAAGTAGCTAACATGAGTTTTCTGCCCCAGATGAGTAAGTTTGCCCCCACCCCTCTTCAAATAAAAGGATGTTCAACCTTCTCACGTCTTTCTGCGCTATTGCCTGCACAGAGGTATAGGCAACAGGCAATCCAAGCCACTATTAAAATGTGTCATGGTGAGCCCTGGAATCTTCATTTTCATTTTGATTAAGGTTGGCATGAAAGTCATGTAACATCTGTTTTCAGCCCAGCAGGCAAGAGACCCCTTCTCAAGATCTGTTTTGGATATGGCGTCCTGTCTGACCGCTGGCATGTGGCTGTGTTCAATTGTAGGTGGGAAAGGGCAAATAGTTCCTTCAAACACAAATTCTCTTTGGAGGAAAACAAATCTCTTTCAGGAAAAAGAGAGAGGTAATCTTTACCTATTTGGGCATGACAGGCAGTCAGTAAAAGTACACATCATTGTGCTTTTGGTCTACAGTAGGAGTTCACAACCTTTTTAAGCCTGGGGCTGGGTCACGCTCCCTCAGACAGCTTCGGGGGCTGGACAGCCATTTTGCCCTTCCTCTGCCACATGGCACTTTCTGCAGTGATGGCCAGCTCCCGTATCACACCGGTTCACGTGGGGGGGGGAGGGGAGTAGTAGAAATTACTAGTGGCCACACCCATTTCCCTCCCTCCACCTCTTCCTGGGTCTCCCTTCCAGGGACCTCCTCCTGCACACCAAGAAACAATCTATGGGGCAGGGTGTGGGTTTGGGGAGGGGTCCCTCAACTACTTCCCCTCCCAACTCCAACCCCAGTCCCCCAGCCCAAGAAAAAAATTCTCTCTGTGTGGGAACCCCTCTTCCTTCCAGCCTCTGTTCTCCTTCCCCTTTCCTCCTTTCCTCTCTTGAGGGAACATTTTGGTGGGAAAGGTCATCCTTGCTCAAAAGCCAGTCATATCTGATTCTAGGGTGCAGTGCTCCTCTCCATTTACAGCCCATTTACAGCCAAAGAGCCAGTGCTATCTGTATTTGGAGACATTTTCATGGTCATGTGCCATGCATGATTACATTGCCCACCCAGCCACATAGCCCTGCCGACAAAGTAAGCCATGCCCACAGTGTGGTAGTAAATTTATTTTGTAACCCACCACTGACTTCCTGGTGTGGTGGAGGTGGTGGAGGTGAGCAGAATGAGACAATTGATCTCACACACATAGTGAAAGTTAGAAATACTCATTTTCTAGCATCATCTAACTTTTCTGATCATATTTCTGGTCGGGGGTTTGAAGATTCGTGCATCTAGTTAAAACAAATGGTAGCTCAGGTCCAAATAGAATCTCTCATTTTCACCCTTCATTACTAGTATTCTCTTTTCTTCCTTGGTTTTTGAAGTGTGATGACAAAATTTAATAGATCATATATTTGTCAGCAGATAACAAATATATCATGCCTGATATTAAATACAATTATATTCACATGCTTGTATGAACATAATTGCTGCTAGTAAGCATTAAGCAAGTATGTCAAACTGCTCTGCCAGAAAAGAGGAATCATACCTTCTCTGCTAGGTCAGAGGAACCATCTCTAGATGTCCAAGGATAATGTCATAGTATAAAGAAACACAAGTACAATTTGGATGGAGAAGTTGCTAGCCAGAATTTTTTTAAAAAAATAGATTAGTACAAAATAGACCTATTCTGTATGCCTTTTGCATACGTTTTTCAGAATCTCTTTGTTTTGAGCCATACATATTTGGTTGCAGCCTAATAAAATTAAACTTGTGGAAGAACATCATTTTATCCCTTGACCCTCTCAACCAGTCCTTGAAAGGCTTTGGGATCATTCATCAGTAGAAAGGAGGCCTATCAAGACTGCTAAATTTCATGGTGCCAGCAAGAGAAGATTGCTGCATAAACTAGCCAGAAAGGATGGATGGCATAGAGGCATCATTGTGATGTCAGTGTGAAAAACGGAATCCCCAGCTGATTAAGTGAAGAATTCAAGAACTTGTTAGGATCATTTATTTATTTCAGATCTAGGAAACTTGTTCAGGGTAGATCACCAAGTGTCCACCTATTGTATGATTAACTCTTTTGGCATTCAGACATCCTAGGCCTTGATGAGAACTACATCTAATTGCCATGATTAAAACCTCACCTTCAGTGCTACCATGTTTTCTTTTGCTGTGATTTTCATATTGCAATTGAAATTCTTAAGCAAATCACCCATCATTAAAACCAACAATGTTTCCTCATGAATATTTGCAATAGGAATGATGTTTTGTATACACTACATTTCTAGCTCTACAGGGATTTGAAGAGAAGGGTATGTTCTTATTTCTTGGCAGGAATAAAAGCCTATTCAGATGTTTAGCTCTGTTTGGGATAAACAAAACAAACAAACAAACATCTCAGCACAGATATGCAAACCCAAAGGCTTTGTATAGCTGGGAGCTTTATTGATTCATGTCCCACCCACATAATCTGCTGAATCTGCTATAAAAATTAAAGGGGGAGACCTGCTTGGGAAATTCTAGCCCTCCAAGCTCATTCTTTAACAAGAAAAGCCTTTCATAAGAGAAGCAAACCTGAGTTGGTGAGAGGACATTGGCAATGTCCAAGAGGGAATGTTACTCTTTATTCCAAAGAGCAAGGATTACATTTTTATTAAAGGACACAGGACCCAGCCATATCTACCACTATAGCTCATTTACTGTATATGCTGGCATATAAGACTAATCCCCCCCCCCCGAAAAACATTCCTCCAAGTGTGTGTGTGTGGGGGGGTCGTCTTATACGCTGTGTGTACTTCAGTTGGGATAGACATAGGTGCCCATAGTGGCCTCCCGATGCTCACCCGGTGCCCATAGTGCCCTCCCGATGCCTGCCTTGTGCCCATCGTGGCCTCCCGATGCCCACCCACCTCATTCTACATACCATCCAGTATCACGCGGTATCCAGTGTGGCTGCGGCGAGACAGGGGTGCCAGCCTTTTCGGCATGACTGGCCCGTTCTGCTCGGCAGGAAGCAGTGGTGCTCCACCCCGCCCCTTGTCTACGCAGAGCTCGCACATGCGCACTTGCCCACTAGTGCCGGCCACAGGGAGATGTTGAAATCAAATCTGATGTTCTTTTATGTTTTATTTGGTGTGTGGAAGGTGTGTGGAAGAGGGGGTAGTCTTATACAGCGAGTATATAACAAACTCTTTATTTTGAGTGGAAATGTTGGGGGGTCGTCTTATATGCCCAGTCGTCTTATACGCCGCCATATACGGTAAGCAAAAGTTTTCATGGCCAGTACAAACCAACATGAAAATGTAATGTGGAGATAGTTGGAGGAGAAAGGATTGGCAGGAAGGTGGAAAAACAAGTGGGAATAAGGTCAAATTCAGGTGTGGTTGGTTTCTGAATTTCACAATGTTTCTGAGAAACAAAAACAAACAGCAAATTGCAAATATTCTTATAGCTGATTTGCAAATGTGAATCCTGCTCCTAAGGGAAGGCAAAGATTAGAAAGTTACTTGTTTTGGATAAACCTCCCAGAATCCCTGAGTAAATCATGGGGATCCAGATGCATAGGTACACTCTACCATGAAAAACACAGATCCTTCTGGCATATCAGAAAAAAAAATAAACAAAACAAAACAAAACAAAACTATTATTATTATTATTATTATTATTATTATTATTATTATTATTATTATTATTATTATTATTATTATTATTATTATTATTATTATTATTATTATTATTATTATTATTATTATTGTCACGTACCAGGTGGCCCCCTCTTTTGGAAAACCCCTAAACCAAAGCAAAAACAGGGCGGGCTGGACGGCAAAACAGAGTGACAGCTCTTAACTGCTTATCAGCCAAAAGGGGTTTTAATTTATGGTAGCATGTTCAAAGGCTTGTGTGTGAAATGCAATGCTTCTCTTACCCTTTCAGTCCAATGAAGACACGTTGTTCAGGAAAATGATGAAGATTTATTGATCAGGTTCATAAAGAATAAAAGTCAGTAGCATAAGTCAGTCCAATACAGTCCACAGGTAATCTAGGTAACCATTTTTAAGGAGCAAAAATGCATAGCTCCTAGGCAAAAGAATGCTAGCCCATAGAGATCCAGAAACAAAAGCTCTCTAATCAAAAACAGGTCTTAACTCATGGAGAAGCAGAAACGAACTCCCCACTTCTCTCCAAAATGGAGAATTTGCAGTCAGGTGGTTTAGCTTTAGCCAATCAGGTAACAGAGAAAACTTTCTCAAAACAATACATTGTTTACACACGTGCACAGAGAGTGCTCTGGCACATAGACAAAACATGGCTCTCAGCTAGCTTAGAAAGATAAGAAATTACTGAAAAACATGCTGTCTGTAACACAGCCTTGAGGCTCAGAGAAGACGAAGGATTTGTTCTGAGGCCTATTTGAAACTACTATTTCACCAAGCTTTGAGAGCATTAGGAAAAAGATGTCATTTCCTGACAACAACAACAGTCCCCAACCTGCCCTGGCTTCTTCTTCCCCTGGCAGTTGGTGTAGGCAACCTTAAAGACTAACTGCTTTATTTTTATTGTTAGCTTTCATGGATCAACTCCACTTCTTCAGACAAAGAATGAAACTTACAGGTATGGTGGGTTTTTTTTTTGCTACAGTGTTTTTTCTACAGTGTTTTTTATTTTATTTTTATTTTGTTTTGTTTATTTTGTTTTGTTTTCTGATATGCCTGAACCACAGACTAACACGGCTACTATTCCAAAAAATAGATCTCTCTGTACATCTCCTGCAACAAGAATGAATACTAAGTTTAGAACATATGAAGGAGAGAAGCCCAGAGAACTAAACAAGAGAATGACTGTCAACATCCACTGAATGGATATGTGCCTTCAGCCAACTCAGATCCAGAAAGAGCTTTAGGGCAAGAACAAACATTCTTGAGGGTATGTAAGTGCAAAACCAAATTAGAAGATGGAGGAAGGAGCTTAATCAACAAGGAATAACATTAAAGGAGGATATGGTTGAGAGACTCAGCCTACCCGATGACAGTTGGAGGACACTGGATAGGCTGAGGGTTGGAGACCCTAAATGCAAGACCAGCAATGTTCAAGTGGGGGATGCTGGTGGACAACAACACACTGTGTGTATGTGGAGAGATACAGAAGCTGACTCATTTACTGGTCTATCAATTACTGCCAGAAATATGCACTGAAAAGCAGTGGTGGGCATCAGCAGGTTCGCACCAGTTCGCCAGAACCGGTAGCAGAAATTTTGGCTGGTCCCGTCCATCCAAGTTTTGAAATAAAGTAGTCCTAATTCAGGTGCAACACAGGACTTCCCCCCTAGCCACGCCCACCATACCACACCCACAGTGTGGTAGTAAAAATTTTATGAGCCCACCACTGTGATAAGGACTTATTTTTTGCTAATGACAAAGCCAAGTGGCTTCATTTTGGCAGTCCAGGGTTTGATTGGGACATGAAAGAAGAAGAAAAAGAACATGGGCATGATAATGTATGCCTGTTTTGCTGAGTTTTTGTAAAAACCATTAACAAGATCATTTGAGTGAAACTCTTTACAATTCCTTAACTTCTCTGTAAAGTACAGTACTGTATAAGCAAATACTACTACTGTTACTACAGAATCCGGTTCATTTGCTGGTCTGTTGGTTACTATCGGAAACTTGTACCAATGAGGATTTAGGCTCAGCCAACATCAAAGCCAAGAAGCTGGCTTCATTTGGGCAGTTTAAAATCTGACCTAGACACAAAAGAAGAAAAATCTCAGTGAGATTTCCAGCCTCTTATGGCAATGTTTCAGAGCCTCAGGCAAAGACTTTCCTTGGTCCTATTAGCCAAAGCAGATATGACATAGAAGATTTGTGACTAGGTTGTTTGATGCTTGCCTTTTTTGACTTCACAATGGTTATAGGATGAGAAAGAGAACTGAAATCAGGATTATGGCATTAGGTACTGGACAGGGATTATGCCCTACCATTTAGCTATGAAGATAACTTTTACTGTACACTGAAAGGTGACTACACAATAAATAACCTGTCATATATAAAACAGATTTACAAAATACAAAGTAGGAATGCCAGCCACAACTTCGGTTCTTTCCTGAGTGCCAGCCAACCTCAGTACTGATTTCAGCGATAGGGTCCTTCTGCACATAATTTGTGTGTCCTGGGCCTGAAATATCTTCCACATCCCAGTAGGAGGAGGAGGCCGATGTAATCCCTGTACATTTCTGTGCTCAACACAACTCTTGCTGGATTGGGGCAAAGGAGGCTAGGAGTGTGTTAATTAAAGTATCATTTAAAGCTCAGAGTGCAGAGCTACTTAGGTGACACTGAAATTGTCAGGAAAACAACAACAAAAGACAATCCATCTGAAATTTTACTTGTATTTCCTAATGCAAGACTTAATTGAGACACTTGAAAAGAAGAACAGTTTCATTGTTAAAACACAGAGCTTTTTTTTTTTAATTGAAATGAAATAGGAAAAAAAATCCAGCTTGGGTATAGGACATAATTACCCAAAACATTAAAGCAAATAATTGGCAGCACTGTAATTTTTTTCTCCCCAGGTAACTACCATATGTATTACACAGCGAATCATTGAATCCATTCCTCCCCTCATTAATTACTGTGATGCATAAATAATTGGAAAATTATATGTCCCCCAAATGATTTAGTAATACATTTTATGTGTCTAATAAGCTCAGTCTTTTAATCATATCGAGTCACGTTACAATAAATTCAACTTGGGTTTTTTCATCTATTCCATTATCTCTCATAGAAGAGCTGCCATCTCTTTGCATTAAAATGCCACCCTCTCTTCAGCATTCCAGTTGCTTCTTTAGATGTCCATGGTTGAGACATAGATCTTTCCTATTTCTAGACATTTGCAAACCAAGAGGCACCACACTCTAAGAGTCACAGCGCACTACATAAATTGTCTCCTCCCCTTAATGTAGCCGAAGATGTCTTTATTTCCACCCTACTTTTTTTCCTTTCTGTTAAGAGAATAAAAGGAGATGTTTACAAATTCTGAATCAAGACAATTCTCAGCACAAAATTTAATATAAAAATGAAAACATCTGAATCATTTTATAGTGAACAATAACTAATGCCTTAATTGATGCATGGCATCTGTTACGCTCCCCACATCTTCCCGCTCTATTTCAGATTTAATATCACAGTCTCTGACAGTACAGCATCAGGTTCTGACTCAACAGTACACCTTCAAGGAGAAACTCAACCAGGGGAGCATGAGAGCCATTGATACAATAGGCAGCCTTTTGAAGCCATCTCTAGCAGCTGTCAAAACAGCTCAGCTTGTCCCTGCCAGTCAGCAGAAGGCTTTGTTATTGCTTAGAGAACCTATTGTGAGTTCTAGGCTTAGTCCAGAATCAGCAACACCAGGTAGCTTTCTGAGAACAAGATTTATAGCAAAGGTTTAGCTAAACCCACAGCCTCTCCCCCACCCCCCATGCTATCTCTGCCACTATTTTGGAGGGTGGATTTGTTTTTTGTTTTGGCAGCTTCTAAAGATAATATTGGGTTGCTAGTGTGGGATAATATGATTATTGCTGTCTGCACAAATGTAAGGGGAGAAGCCTCCACACATCTGATGTGATTGGCTGGCATCATGTCTCTCATAGTCTTTATGAGAATATTAATAACCCAAGTCATGACAATAGAAAACAATACAAGACCTGCAATTGTATATACATGGCACACTTACTGAGTAGACAAAAGGGGATAGATACCATAGCTTTACATAGCTCCAGTCCTCAGACTGCAGTCTTGCAAGTGAAAAGGGACTCTACATATAAAGAAGAACAAGAATGGAAACATTCAAGGAACTGTAGTGTTCACAGGGTACGCACTGTATTGCAGCAGCAAGAGGCATGACACTCCATTTACCAGCCTGTCAATGAACATTATAATAATCATAGTTGTGTGCTGTTAAGTTAGTCCTACTTCTGGCAATCACCTGTCTGGCTGGACATACCACTATGGTAATAGAGTCGACCATACAGCCAGTGACTCAACGCCGAGTGTTGGGTGGCAGCAAATAACCTAACTCCCTAAAGGGCACAGTTCCAGAATACCCCCCAAAGAAAGTAATGGTATACCACTTCTGTGCATTCTCCACCTAGAATATCCAGGAAAGGTTTGCAATAAATCACAATGCTGAGTGTTGGGGGCAACAGCTATGGGTGAATAAGCCCCTTTAGGTGGGGTGATGGTACCCCTCAGTGAAGGAAATGCCACTGGAAACCATTATATTGGGCCAAACAGCAAAATGAGTGGAGGAGGAACTCTGATTCCCAACAGCCATGGAGGCGGAAGAGGTCATGCCAGATGGACTGGCTATGAAGGGGCACCTTGATAATATCCTCAAGGCTGCAGCAGTCCATTGCAGTCAATTGCAGTCCCGGTGTTAAATCCTGCATGTCTCAGTTCATTTGTGCTGCTGGAGATGGCTCCATGATCATAGTGTATGGGTCTCTTCATAGCAAGCTGGGATCCACCTTAAACAAATTCATGCCAATGGCATTTTTTTTCCGTTTTGGGGGGTGGATGCATTTTCGGATATGAATTGCAGCTGACGATGACAACAACAACTTATGACAACCCTTTCCAGGGTTTTCTAGGTAAAGAGCACACAGAAGTGGTTTACCATTCCCTTCTTGTGTGGATGACCTGAGAGCTTGCCCAAGGCCACTCAAGCTGGCTCTTCTGGGATTGATAGTAGGGAATTGAACTCCACACTTCTGGTCCACAGCCAGCTATCTATAGTTCACTGAGCTATCCAGCCAGTTCTATAATGCCAGTTCCTAATCTAGGAATTAGTTACTTTAGTTTACCTGGCATTTTACGTGTGTGTGTGTGTGTGTGTGTGTGTGTGTGTGTGTGTGTGTGTGTGTGTGTGTGTGTGTGTGTGTGTGTGTGTGTGTGTGAGAGAGAGAGAGAGAGAGAGAGAGAGAGAGAGAGAGAGAGAGAGAGATTTTCAAGTTTTTAACTTTTAGATAATTATTATGATATCATTGTTTTAAATTGGCAGGCTGTGTTTTTTTATTGCTTGCATGCTATATTTATGTTCATCTCTGAGTCAGTTTTGCACATGCATTGACCAAAAGACAACACAAGAATAATCATCAATAATAAATAATTTCTGTGGAAATGCTGAAATGTCAAGAAGTGTGATCAGACTGAAGCTAAGGCAAACTGTTTAAAAACAAAAGGAATCCCAAAGATCACAGAAACCATAACGAACAAGAAAGTAGAGAAGGGAACTGCTAAGAAACTGTCGTGCATTATACAACAAGACAAAAAAACAAGAGATGTGGATTGGAAAACTATTTATGGAAGATCTACAAAGAACTGAATTCCAAATTTCCAGGTGAATATAACTGCAGATGTCAACTCTCACCTTATCACATCTCACCTTTCAGTTCTTGACAATCTCTCTCTGGATCTTCAAGACTTAGGAGCATTCTACACTATTTTCTTCTGACTTACTTCATGGATTCCATAGGATTAAAGACATTTGTGATTTGTCTACTCAAAGTTCATGCAGCAGTCATCCTTTCAGCATCACACACATAAACAGGCCCTACCAGGACAGGGGTGGCCAACCTTGGTGACCCAAGTGTTGTTGGACTTCAATTCCCAGAAGCTTTTCACTGTAATTCTCTACTTTCTCTTTTCACAACTGTAACTAAATACTTTACCACTGAGCTTTATGACATTCTCCTTCCATAAATTATCTCTTCTCATCCACCTTCTGGTCACATCAGCTCCCACAACAGAGCAAGAGGCAGCAACATGGGCCAACATCTGGGCCAGGTGATTTTCTTCCTCCGCTCTTTAGAAGGGTCACATCCCAGTAACTAGAGAAGAAGATAAAATGTATAATTAAAAAGTTAACTGTAGAAGTAAGTAAAAAGTTACATACACTTCAAAAGGTGTGAAGCTATCTCTTATTAAGTGATCATTGTAATATAATATTGTTGCATGTTAGTTAGTGAGGAAATGAATGAATTACAAATAACTAGTTAATAACTTCCAAGATATGCTCAAATGGGAGGAGGCATTATTAAGATCATTATCCAGGAGGGAAGTATGTATTTTTAAATCCAGTCCCAAATCTAATGAACCTTGTGTTGCTGTTTACTAATAAGGTACTAAATGCACAGAACAAACCTCACATTTAACGTAATGTAAAGTGGTTTGTTTAAAAAAAAAAGCAATTCTGTATCTATAATAATTGAGTGGTACCAACAGTCGCAAAAGGCTGGAGTCGACTGGGCGACTGAACAACAAAAAACCAACAGTAGACTGTAGATCCTATTAATGATATACTCCTTGAAAAAGACTAATCACTGATGCTTCCCTAGGAGAAAAATAGCTACAGAATAATTGGTCATAAACAATTTATGCAACCCAAAAATTTGAATAATTTTAGAGAATATTGTAGTACCCAGCTGGCTGGATAGCTCCGTGAATTAAGAATTATGCTCTGGAATTAGAGGTCAGGAATTTAGAATCCCTTATTGCATCTCAGAAGAGCCAGCCTATGTGCCCTTGGGCAAGCTACATAGTCCCGTGGTGCACTGCAGAAGAAAGGAATGGTAAACCATTTCTGAATACTTTCTACCTAGAAAACCCTGGAAAGGGTTACCATAAGTGAGAACTGACTTGCAGCACACAATTTTGATGATGATATCCAGTATTTCTATGCCAACAGCATGTAACATGTTCTGTTTACAAGGACCAGTTGCTAAAACTGGGTGATACTAGAAGAAAAAGTAGGGCTGTAAAATGTTTGTGATTATTCTTTGACTTCAAAAATAGGGGAGGGGAGAAAAGCTATTAGACGAAGAATTTGCTTCCCTCGTAATTCTGCTTGGGCTAAAAAAAAAAAGCTGAATTCCAGAGCTAAAACTTCAGGATGTGTTTTGATTCTGTATGACCTAAATTGGAACTCAACCATACATAGATGAGGTTTCTTATGAGCAGTAGAAGTGCCTGCATTTTCTCCACAAGCTACCGGAGAGAAAAAATTCTGGAGTGACTTTGTCTGAATGCTTCTGAGTGCACAGAATGAATCACATGAGCTTTTAATGGGTGGGGGGAGTTCTTGAAAGTGCACTTCTTTGTTCAGATGTGTAGGTGGTATCCTCATCATCCTCATGATCCCCACATTGTGCCTGTAGAGGGAAGATAGCTTTAAGATTAATTGAGATTTATCTCAGACTGTATAGCATTCCAGTGCTGTGTAGGATAAGAAGCTTCTTCCTGATTCCTCCTCCTTCCAATTTTGTGTTATCAAAGAAAGGGACACATAGACTTCAGCAATAGAGGATATACTTTACCTTCTGCCCAAGTGACCATCATCTATCAGCTGGGTCCAAGTACAAAATAGCACTTGAAGAGGGCAGGTGTAGAATGGAAAGAACAAGCCACCCTTTCTCACTACCTGCTATGTCCAATTATTGGTTTTCTGTAAAAGAACTGGAGTTTTGGCAGAAATCCTTTGACAAACAAAGGGACACCAATTTCCTACATGCTTTCTCAATATCCCACTGTAAATCCCACCTCACACCTCAATGTGGCACAGCGATGACACTGGCTGTCCGGCACTATGGTGGAGGGGGTGTATTCTCCTGGCAGGTTCAACCATGCCTCAAAGGTGTTGGCTAGTGGTCCAAAATGGTTCCCCATTCTGGAACTGCAGGTCAGCTAAATGCAGTGGTGGGCTCCAAAAACTTTTACTACCACAATGTGGCCGTGGTATGGTGGGTGTGGTCAGGGGGAAAGCCCTGCATTGCACCCGAATTAGGACTACTTTACCTCAAAACTTGGATGGACGTGGCCAGCCAGAATTTCTGCTACCGGTTCTGGTGGACTGGTGTGAACCTGCTGATGCCCACCACTATGTAATTTGGGTTGGGTACTTGGGAAATTCCTTGGCCAGTGCATTGCTCTATGGCCAACTTCGACATGAGCCCAGCCAGCTGTCATCATATTAAAAATGGAGAAATGAGCATCGAGAACACGGGCCTCAGTTCCCTGCACGCCATCAGACCCTGCTACAGTAGTGGTAGGACCTCCCAATGGCAAGAGGCTACTAAAATCTCATGGGAGATGATGCTTTGATCCGCTATGCCAAACTAGACATGTGAAGTATGGATCAACCAAGTAAGTTCTCAATATCAGCAGGCTATTTTAGTTGCAGCGTGGGAGTCTCTTGCTGTCCTTGCATATAGATCTTTGTAAGTTAAAAATCTCTTGTTGATTACTTGCTGATGCTCAACAGTAGTTGTGATGATGGGGGCAATGACAAGGGAGATAATGGCAATGTGATGATGTATTTAAGTTAGTTGTTTATATGTTGAGGGGCAAAGCCAGTTTAACTATGGGCTTTGGTTTGCAATGTCTTACAGGTCCTGTAAATGATCTGTGAGTATACTAAGGGAACTGTGCACCTGATCCTTGACTCAGATGGGAGGAAACTAAGAACTTTGTTTAATATTGGCAAATCCACAAATATTCAACAAGTTAAAAGGTATATGTCTCGAGTTTTTCACTGGGCTTTCTCTCCAAACCCTCTGGCCTATAGCCTACTGAGCTGTTTCCTAACCCAACCAGCTCTGAATTTTCATATCGAAACCCCTGCACCATTGGTTCAGTGCTTCATACATGTGGCAGTCACTTTTCATGAGCACTCATACCAAACAATAATGATATAGTTGCTCACACATGTTGCTGTATATAAATGAGCTACACTATAGTGTGTACACACAAAGAAAGTCCTGTGAAAGAGAATTAACTTTCTGTTGGCCTAGATCGGGGATCTGCAAACTTGGTTCTCCATGTGTTCTTGGACTTCAATTACCAGAAGCCCAAGTCAGTATGCCTGCTGATCAGGACTTCTGGGAATTGAAGTCCAAGAACATCTGGAGAGCCAAGTTTGCAGATCCCTGGCCTAGATCAACTTGTTTCATGAGTTTCAGAGACTTATGTGGATTTTCCTCTGCATCAAATATTGGTTCTCCAGCTGTTTTGGATATCAACTCCCAGAGGTCCCAGTCAGCATGGCTTATTATTATTATTATTATTATTATTATTATTATTATTATTATTATTATTATTATTATTATTATTATTATTATTATTATTATTATTATTATTATTATTATTATTATTATTATTTCAATTTATATGCCGCCCCACTTGGTGAAAACCAACTCCGGGGGGCGTGGTTTGGATGGCGTAGGAGAAGCAGCAACCTCTCCTCGCTCCGCTAAAAGAATGGGTTTATCAATGCGATTTTAAATTAAAATGAGACTTTTGAACTAAAAAATATACTAAAAGTTGGCTGAAAGAGCAGGCTCGAATTCCAGCAGGCTCAGGAGTGTGAGTTCCGAGTGGTGCTGCGATCGGGAGCCTCGGAGGAGGCTCCCGACCCAAAGCGCTGCTCGTTAGAACCGACTGGGAGCCATTGCAGCGAGCGATCTTGGACGGGGAAAAGTTCGGAATATCAGAAGCGCTTACGTTTGGAGGACTTGGAGCGCTAGGAAGCAGCCGACTTCTGATGGAGAGGAATAGCGGCACCGAAGTCGTCTCCAGTAAAGAAATCTGAAAAGACGGTGAGCAAGAGCGGGAGCCTGGAGACAGACGGGGTGCTGGGAGGAGAGATACGGAAGGAGCTGGAGGTTTGAAGCCGGCAGGGATCAAAGAGATAATTTTCAGAGAGTGGAGATCGGAGGAGAGAGAGAGGAAGGAGGAGGGAGAAGAGAGCGGAATATTGGGCAGAAGATTAACTTTTGGTATTGGCTGTAAAGTTGTGTTGAAAATCGGACCGTTCCAGGAAAGGAGAAAAGAGAAAGTTTTGCTGATTTTTCCGGATTGTTTCAAGGATTTTTTATTGTTATTATTGCTTTTTTGGATTGTTTAACTTGGGAAGTAAATGTGGAAAGGTTAGCAGGAGGCTGGCATAATGGCGGGTGAAAACGAAACCTATAAGAAGAAACGTCTCTTTGTGTCTTAAGCAAAACAAAGAAGTGAAACTTATCGGGACTGCCAAAGGAGGAGGAACGAAAGTGAGCTTTTATATGTAGTTAGCAGATTCGATTTTTTTCTCTTTAAAAAAAAAAAAAGGGGGGGGGAATCCCTTTAAACTTTTTTTTTTTTACTCTATATTATTGGGACTGCTATTAAAGAGACTGAGTAACATTTTTTTTTTAATAAAAAATAAATATTCTTTTCTTTTCCTGCTCTCTTCCCCCCTCCCCTCTCTTGGGGAGAAAGGAGGGTGGTGATCTTATTTTTACTTCTTGCTCTCAAGTCCTTATATCCTAACTGCTCTTCATGATTTTTTTTTTCTTCTTTCTCTCTGCTTTCGGTATTCCTGACTTCTACTTTTGAATTTAATTAGCTGTCTCTACCCCGGCTCCCCCTCCCCCTCTCCCTTTATTGCTGTGTTATATAGACATATACACATAAAAAATACCATTGTTTGATTAACTAATTAATTGAGATATATCACAATACAATTGAAGTACCTTCCCCCGCCCCTCCCCTTCCCTCCTTTCTGATTTGTTAAAAAATTAGCAAGTAAATAAAGTGAATAATATTGATATAGAATTAGCTTGATAAAATTAAAATAATTGATTAATTGATAGAATTTAAACATAATTTACTGATTTATTGATTCATTGATCTTAGTCACACCCTATATAATTAGTCTTCTCTTCCATCCCCCCCTCTTCTCCCACTTTTTGACTTTACCCAAGCTTTCTAATTTATCAAATCTACTAATGTATTAACTTTATTAATTTTTCTTATTAATTTTACAAAATAAATTAAATTAAAAACTATTAAATTTACTAAACCTATTAAGTCTAAAACTTTTTTATTACATACATATTACATATACATTTTAGATTTTTAAGCTCTTTTATCTTATACTAAGTAGATCAATTTATTAGATTTGATTGATTAAGAGGGAAAGTGATTAAATTTATCTTCTCTTATTAATTGGTCAATTTTATTAAGTAATCAATCAATTTATCAAGTTCATTGATTAGAATTTCGAATTTTGAAATATAAAATATATTAATTGTTTAATTGATTAATTAATTAATTAATTAGGAAATAATTTGGAATTTCTGACTAAAACATATAAAAATACATAAAAATAATTGGTTTTACATTTTAATTCAAATAGATTGAAATATTTGATTGATTACTGGTTTTTTCTTCTGGAAAATTTTGGAATCATAATGGAGGGAGGGCGGGGGAAAGAGGAGGAGGAAGTGGTTAAACCGAAGACAAGGAGGGATAAAAAAGAACAGAAGGACCAGAAGGAGAAGGAAAGACACACCCCATCACCGGTCTTGGAGACACCAGCTACGATGGATACGCCCAGTTTTGAATCATCTGATATGGACAAGATGTTTAAGATGTTACAACAAATGTCATTAGAAATAAAAAGAAACAATGAAGAAATGAAGAAGGACAGAGAAATTGCTAGACTCCAACATGAGAGTCTGGCGAGATCTCTTACTGACTTACAAAAAGACGTTACAGAGAATACTAAAAAGATTAAAGTGATTACAGACACAATTCAAGAGGATGTAAAACAAGTGAGAATAACAGCGAATGAACTTTTTATTCAGGAACATGCAACTTCAGCAAGAGTTTCGGCACAAGAGAAAAGGATACTTTTGGTGGAAGAGGGGCAGAGAAAGCAGAACATTGTGATCAGAAAAATGGCTGAACGAACGCCAGACAAGCTTAAAGATAGGATAGTTGATTGGCTTAATTCGTTACAAATGGGGAAAAATTTTGTACCAGAGGATCTTGGAGGAGTTTTTAGAATTGGGGGTAGAAGGGGTAAGAATGTACCAAGAAATGTTTTGGTCAAATTTGCAAATTGGGCGGATAAGCTTAAAGTAATGGCTTATATTAAACAAGCTGGTTCTGGCGTTCTAAAAATTGAGGATGATGATGTGGAAATCTACAATGATATTGCCCCAGAGGAAAGAAGATGGAAATACAAGATGAAACCGGTTACAAAATTGCTGACCTCCAAGGGCATCAAATATAACTGGAGATTCCCGCAACAACTGAGTTTTTTTTATGATAAAAAAATGCATATTCTTGACTCGAAGATGGACATTCTGGGCTATCTAACTCACATTGGTCTAATTAAAGTGGCTACAAGTGAATGGATTGAATTAAGAACGGATTTGTATATGTCTGGGGAAATGGCACCAGTTTTGAGGATGGAGGGGGAGGAGGGGGGAGCGATGGGGGGGATGGACACGTCGGATCCGAGTGTTGAAATTGTTGAGTGAGAATAATGAATAATAAAGAAATATTGGCGGAGGGAGGAGGGGAGCTACAGGGAAAGCAATGTCATCCTGCTCCGGTCCCCCCCTCCCCTCTTTGGCATACGGAGGCGACATTCTTGAAAAGGAAGTGGGGAGGTTTAAACAAAGCAGAATAGTTAAGTTTTTTTGTTTATTTTTTTATTATGTTTTTCAAGTTAGTCTTAATATGTTTTTAGATTATCTTTGTTTATTATTTAGTTCTTATAGTTTTTGTAAGATAGGGGATAGGTGGTACACGTCCAGGGAGTATTGTAAAAAATTAAGAAAGATGATAAAATTAGATGGTTAAGAATTTAAAAATACTAACATGGAATGTGAAGGGTACAGGCAATGTATTAAAAAGGAGGAAATTACAGATTGCACTTAACAAAGAGAAAGCAGATATTATCTTTCTTCAAGAGACCCACCAGAAGTCTGCAGAAACAAATAAAATAGTCCTGAGAGGGATACAAATTTATGAGAAGGCCTTTGGCTCATCAAAGGCAAGAGGAGTTGCAACTTTAATTTCAGAAAAGGCAGGGTTTAATATGACACACAGTATAGCTGACCCAGAAGGCAGATACCTTATAATCAAAGGAAATATAGATGAGGAGGAAGTTACACTTATTAATATATATGCCCCAAACGATAAGCAAGAAGAGTTTTTAAATAAGATGGGAAAAATATTAGAAAGAGAAGGAACAAAAAATATGATTATAGCAGGGGATTTTAATCTAATAAGATCTGAAATTGATAGTACAAGTAGTAAGAAAAAGTGTAAAAAGTATATTTTGGATGATTGGATTAAGACACTGGGGGTAAAAGATACATGGAGGGAAATTAAAGGGAATGAAAGGGAATATACTTTTTACTCCCACGTACATAATACGTATTCTAGAATAGATTATATATTTGTTACAGAGGGGTTAATTAGAACTATTGAGGATATTAAAATAGGGATGTTCAAAGAGTCAGACCACGCAAAAATATTAATGGAAATAAAATTGGACAACGGGGGGGAAAAGGAGTATAAATGGAGATACGATTCAAACTTATTTAGGGATGACGTTAGTAAGAAAAATGTAATGCAGAAATGGGAAGAATATTGGAATTGGAATGATAACGAAGAGGTCAGCTATAGTACGGTATGGGATACAATGAAAGCGATATTTAGAGGGGAATCCATAAAATTAAACAGTATTAAAAATAAACAGAAAAAAAGCAGGTATCAGGAGTTAGAAATAAAACTAAAACAACTTTACCTGGAGCATGCAAGAACGAAGAATCAGAGAATTCTTGAGGATATACAAAAAATTAAGAAGGAATTGGATGGGAAAGATATTGAAAAAATTAAAAAGGATATGATTTATTTAAAAAGAGAATATTTTGAGTACAGTAATAAGAATTCTAAATTACTAGCAAAGGCAGCAAGAGAGAAGAAAACCAAAAGTCAAATTGGGGTATTGATTGACAAAAATGGAAAGAGATGTAATAAAAAAAATGGATAAAATGAAGATAATAGAAAATTTTTATAACGAACTGTACTCAAAAAGAGAGGTAAATTTGGACAAACTTAGAGAATGTTTTGAAACTCAAGGAATTTCACAAATATCAATAGATCACAAAAATATAATGGAGGGAGAAATCACAGAAAGAGAAATTGAGGAAACGATAAAGAAATTAAAAGTAGATAAGGCCCCAGGGGAAGATGGGTTATCGGCTGAGTTTTATAAAGACTTTAGAGGATGGATTGTGCCGAGATTGAGTAAATTGTTTAATAAAATATTAGAGGGTGAAGCAACTCCACGGTCATGGAACAGATCAATAATAGTTCTAGTCCCTAAGCCAGGCAAGGACTTAGAAAGAGTGGAATCGTATAGACCGATTTCACTAATTAATCAGGACGCAAAAATTTTCACATCAATAATATCAAATAGACTGAGTAGTTTTATATTTGATTACATAAAGGAAGATCAGGTAGGGTTCGTCAAAAACAGATACATGTCAGATTTAACGCGAAGAGTAATAGACCTAATGGACCTAGCAGAACAAAAGAAAGAGCAAGTGGGATTTTTGTCACTAGATATATTCAAAGCTTTTGACTCTTTACAATGGTTAACAATTCAAGAGACGATTAGACTATATGGATTTGGTACTAGATTTCAGGGAGTGATTAAGAAATTATATCAATTTGGAACAGCTAGGATTAGAATTAATGGTGAATATTCAGGGAATATAAACTTAGAAGCAGGTACAAGGCAGGGCTGTCCATTGTCACCAACATTGTTTATTCTGGCCATGGAGTTTTTGGCGAACTCAATACGCCAGGATGAGGATATAATAGGAATGAAAGGTAATAAAATTAACTTATATGCAGACGACACTCTTATTATTGCAAAACATCCAATGAAAGCAATTGAAAATATAGATAAGCACTTGAGTAAGTTTGAGGATATGACGGGCTTGAAAGTAAACTGGGACAAGACTGAAATGCTATTCTGTAATGGGACTAAGGAAGAAGAAGAAAAAATAAGGGAGAAGTATAAGATTCAGATTGGAAATAAAATTAAATATCTGGGGGTAATAATATCTAATAACTTTGGAGAACTTAAAGGGTTAAATTATGGTAAACAGAAGAAGGAAATCGAACAGAAAATAATTCGGTATAACAAGCTAAATTTATCATGGTTCGGACGGGTTGCATTATGTAAGATGATGTTGTTACCCAAAATAAACTTCTTATTTGATGTATTACCAATTAAGTTGACTGATAAAGAATTAAAAGAGTATCAAAATATAATCAATAGATTTTGTAATGGTAAACGGGGAGCTAGGATAGCTAAAAAATTATGGTATATATCTCAAAAAGAGGGGGGTTTAGGAATACCTAATATTCGGGATTATTACAGGGCATTTCAGGTAAGAAATGTTATTAAAATATTGAATAGGGAAGAAGTAATATGGGAAAAAATTGAAAGGAAAGAGTTCCAGAAATTTGATAAATCAATATTCTTAAGTGGAAAGAAGGTAAATTCAAAAACATCCCCTAGGTGTAAACTGATGAAAACAACAATTGAAGAATGGAACAGAATAAAAGAGGAGCTTGTCCCAGGCACTTCGCCTGTTATTGAACTGGACGACTTAAGTGCTTTTCCAATACAAATAGATAGTAGGATCAGAAGTATTTTAATAGAGAAAGAGGCTCTCTTGTTGAAAGATTGGATTAATATATGCAAGGACAGTGACAGAAAAAGAGAATTATTTTTACAAATGCAGTTAGATTGGTTCAAGATTCTTCAAATAAATAATTGGAATAAGAAATATTTGACAGATGATAGTTTAATGAGAGAGTTAACTTTATTTGAACTTATGTTAAGTAAGATCAGGAAAGGCGACATGGGTATTAAAGGAGTAGTAAGTAAGATTTATAAAATCCTGAATAAAGGTGGAAGCATACAGGAAGTTTTAAAAAACAAGTGGGAATATGAATTAAATGAAACAATCTCAGTGGAAAATTGGAAGAGAAAATGGAGAAAAAGGATTATGAGATCCATGTCCGTTAGAATGAAAGAACATAATTATAAGATAATCTGGTGGTGGTATAGGACCCCAATTGGGCTGCACCGAATGGATAACAAGATTAGTGATAAATGCTGGCGTTGTAAACATGAAGTAGGAACATATATACATATGTGGTGGACATGCAAATGTTTGGAAAATTTTTGGCAAAAAGTGAAAAACGAAATAAATAGTATATTGGAAATGCAGCTCGCTTGGGGTCCGGACACAGTTTTGTTAACGGAGGTTGATAAGTTCAATATAAGTAAGGATAATAAAGAATTGATGTCTGTGATGCTGTCAGCGGCTAGACTTTGTATTGCAAGAAATTGGAAAAATGATGTTTCGATAAAAATACAAGATTGGTATAAAGAAATGTGGGAGCTGGCACTGAATGATAAACTTACCTGTGAGCTAAAAATAAGAAAAGGAAGAGTTAAAGTTAATAATTTTTGGAGAATCTGGAAACCTTTTGTGGAATATGTGACTGTCAAGAAGAACGGGGTTGCTCCTGTACCTGAACAAAATGATTTTTGGAAATTATGAGTTTTTACAATCCCCTGGACATTGTAAATATCACAGGGGTGATAATAAAAGTGTGTTCTATGATAATGTAGGAAAATAAATGTATTAGAGAATGAGTTGAAAAATGGTATCAAGTATGATTTAAGCAGCTTTTACACGGGATGAGTAGAGTTTAGGTAATTTTTTATTATTATTGTTGTGGTTGCTTATATATGGTTAATGTAATGTACTCATATTAATGTAAAGGAAGAAAATTTGTTTCTATGACATGATTTATTCTTTTTTTTTTCTTAACTCTCTTATTTCTGTAATGTGTGTATAACTCTTTATTATTGTATTGTACTGTATTGTATATTTTGTTTCTTTTTTAACTTTATTGTTGTATGTTTATATTGTTTAAATACCTATAAAAATTTAATTAAAAAAAAAAAAAAGAAAGAAAACCAACTCCGGGCGGCTTACATCATAAAATCGAACACAATACAATATAACAGATCAACAATACAAAATCACAGCATAGTGCAACAACATAAATGTAAACACAATATGATCAAAATACAGTCCATAATCACAATACAATTCATATCTAATACAAAGAGAATAACCATACAGTAATCAATTCAGTAATGTACAGTACAAAACCCCGTCCCACTACCATCCACATCCCCCGCAACACAGCTGCCATCCAGTCTCGGTATGGCTGTGGCGAACACCCACCCCCTATCCCCAGGTAGTCTCTGGGAGCCGCTGGGAGCCGGCAGGGCAAATTCAACTCCCCCGGACCGGTGTTTCGAGTCCGGGGGAGGTCGAGACGTCTGCGCGGGCTGCGTGGGCTGGCGGCGTTTTTTCCGGCCATGGCTCCTGCGGCGCGCTCTTTCCAACACCTCCGGACAAATGTTAATGTGTCCCCACCGCTGAAGTTCTTTTTATCGGCCCCGGGGCCAGGGTGCCTGGTCCCGGAGGAGGCGGGGGTGGCGCCTCAACTGCCCGCAGCTGCCGCTGAAGATCTTTCCCTCTCCGGGCCAAGGTGGAGGGGCCCGGAGGCAGGGCAGGAGCGTCTTCACGTCCCCGCCGCCACAGTTCTTTTTATTGGCCCCAGGGCCAGGATACCTGGTCCCGGAGGAGGCGGGGGCGGTGCCTCAACTGCCCGCAGCTGCCGCTGAAGATCTTTCCCTCTCCGGGCCAAGGTGGAGGGGCCCGGAGGCAGGGCAGGAGCGTCTTCGCGTCCCCGCCGCCACAGTTCTTTTTATCAGCCCCGGGGCCAGGATACCTGGTCCCGGAGGAGGCGGGGGCGGTGCCTCAACTGCCCGCAGCTGCCGACGAAGTTCTTTCCCTCTCTGGGCCAAGGTGGAGGGGCCCGGAGGCAGGGCAGGAGCATCTTCGCATCCCCGCTGCCGCAGTTCTTTTTATCGGCCCCGGGGCCAGGATACCTGGTCCCGGAGGAGGCGGGCACGGTGCCTCAACTGCCCGCAGCTGCCGCTGAAGATCTTTCCCTCTCCGGGCCAAGGTGGAGGGGCCCAGAGGCAGGGCAGGAGCGTCTTCGCATCCCCGCCGCCACAGTTCTTTTTATCGGCCCCGGGGCCAGGATACCTGGTCCCGGAGGAGGCGGGCACGGCGCCTCAACTGCCCGCAGCTGCCACTGAAGATCTTTCCCTCTCCGGGCCAAGGTGGAGGGGCCCGGAGGCAGGGCAGGAGCGTCTTCACGTCCCCGCCGCCACAGTTCTTTTTATTGGCCCCAGGGCCAGGATACCTGGTCCCGGAGGAGGCGGGGGCGGTGCCTCAACTGCCCGCAGCTGCCGACGAAGTTCTTTCCCTCTCCGGGCCAAGGTGGAGGGGCCCGGAGGCAGGGCAGGAGCATCTTCGCATCCCCGCTGCCGCAGTTCTTTTTATCGGCCCCGGGGCCAGGATACCTGGTCCCGGAGGAGGCGGGGGTGGCGCCTCAACTGCCTGCAGCTGCCGACGAAGTTCTTTCCCTCTCCGGGCCAAGGTGGAGGGGCCCAGAGGCAGGGCAGGAGTGTCTAATGGTAAGAGATTCTGAGAATTGAAATCCAAAGCAGCAGGAGGACCAATATTTGAGTGTTACCACCATAGACCATTGTCAGCTTCCAGAGACTAGGACATTACAGACATAGGCAGGACCCAGATTAAACTTCATTGAAATTGATGAGGAAGGTTAATTGAGACTAACACAATGTGCAGTACAATGCTATGTACTGGTATGTTTCGTCAGAATTTAAGTCCCACTGAGTTCAAGGGAGTTTACTCATGTGTTAGAATTGCAGCCTAAAGCATAAGTAAGAGTCATTGGATTGGGGCCAAAATCCACAATAACATACTATTTAATGTCTTCTCTGAACACACGCTGGCATGTGAAGCTTTCTGCATCAATCTGCTTAGCTGTCTGTGTGGCCCTAGACAACAGATTTCACATCGGGGGAGAAAAAACAGATCACTATCCATTCTGGCATTGTCTAAGGAAGATAGATCAAGATGTAAGCTCTGATATGCCAAATATGTCTACTTAACATAGATGGAGATATGACAGTGTGTCAAGAAAAATGACATCAAATGCATGTCATTCCAAAATGAAGTAGTTTCTAGAGGGTGTTTTAATAGACAGAAAAGTTGCACAGTATTTCCCTTTACTCTTGAACACATCACTTGTGTACTTTTATTTTTGATGTATGTTGACCTTTTTATGACCGAAATTGGCCAAGTTTGACCCTTAAATCAGTCAGATTTCTTTTGACTTCCTTACATGGATAAAACACAACACCAGCCACGTCCAAATGTATGTATTGAATTTTTTTTTGGGGGGGGGGGCATTTTTGGCCACATATGTACCCCACAAAGCTTCTTTGGGCAGAAAATCAGCATCCAAAAGTATCACAAGTATTGCTCTGGATCCAGCATCAGTTGTCACACCTGGTGGTAAACTCCACTTAATAATTCTAGATTTGCTTCCAAGTACACTTACCACACAAATTTGTGCTCCTTAGAATAGTTGTGTATGAGATCCATCTTCCACTTGGGGTAATCAGTCACAATATATGGCAACCTGTTTGCCAGATGATTGATGCAGCCCTGTGTTTCTATATGCATGATATTTTCTGACCACCATTCTTGTCCTCCATCCATGAAAGTTTTTCAAGGACTACATTCTTCTGATCAGCTGGTCTAACTCTTCTCCCTTCTAAACCACTATTTATGACTCTATCTGATACTCTTGGTGCCCCAGATCCGAGTCAATTTGTAACCTTTCCATTGATTTGCAATGAAAAATCAAAAGAGCTATTTGAGTTCCATGTCCTTCTGTGTACTTGCACTGATGGTCTTGCAATTTGGACACAGTTTACTCTAAAGAAAGCACAAAACCTACCAAATTTCACACATTTAGTTTCAGGGATTAGGGTACTAAACACTTTGAAGGTTTGCTTTTTTCAAAAGGAAGAAAGGGTCTGGAGCAATTTGTGCTCCAGATACAAATTGATCCCACATGACCCAGAACCAGATCTAGCAGTTCTGTTTGGATCCATACCTTGTGCAAATCTCATTGATTCAGTTAGTGATTTAGCATTTTTCTGAATCTGGTGCACAGCCATGGTTACAATTTGTTATGGGTCATTCATGACTTATAATGCCTCTAATAGGGTTTTCAAGATAAATGAAATATTCAAGACTATAGGTAAAGGTCGCCCTTGTTCAAATCCAGTCATATCCGACCCTAGGCTTTGGTGTTCATCTCTGTTTACAGGCAAAAAGCCAGCGCTGTCTGCATCGGCAGACGTTTCTTTGGACATGTGGCAGGCATGACTAGATACCGGAGTGCACAGAACACTTTACCTTCCCATGAAAGTGGTATCTATTTATCTACTTGCAATTTCTTGCTTTTGAACTGCTAGGTTGACAAGAACTGGGACAGAGACAGGAGTTCACTCCGTTGTGCAGCACTCAAGCCTTGAACTGCTGACCTTCCAGTCGTCATGTTCAGTATCTTAGCATTCTATTAATTTCCACGTGGAGCAACAGTGATGCAGCTCTTCACAGCTGAAGACCAGTGGCTCAGCAGTGTGAGAACAAGGCCTTGGTGTAGAACAAGGCTCTTTCCCTTCCCAATCAGTTGGAGGGAGTTTCCCAGCCATCATTAAATGCCAGCAGCTGATGGAGCAAAGCCATGGTATGTTGGAGAGCAGCAGTTGTTCACTACCATCAGAAACGCACAACGCCTCTGCCCCATTTGGCTAATCTCCCTCTGATGGCCTCCCCGAAGTCACTGACCTCCTCCTCTCCCATTCCCTGCTGGCATGGCACCTCAGGGGAATCAACAAAAGGCAACAGTGTTGTTATCAGTTCAATAGCCAGGGGACAAAATAGGAGGTTTCCCCTTAATCACTCTAGGTACAGATTCACTGAAAAATTTATCTCTGACCCCAAGCCAGGACTGGCAGCCTCCCATGTGGGAGAGACCCTTCACTAATTTAAATTTGTCAGACCAAAGCATCCTGTGGCTTTTATAGCTGGGGAGGAGAAAGTAATGAATTTCTCTCTCTCTCTCTCTCTTTTTATAAGCAGGCAAATATATATGAGAAGGAAGGCTCCTTTTTATCACTTCTCGCACTATAGCCAATACGATCGTGGAAATGGCAGCTGATTATGCTTCCGATGTGAACACAGTGTTGAGAAGGGTTGTTTTTGTTTTTAAATGGCAACTCAAATACCAACAGTGATTAAACTAAACCCTCAAGACATTTATGGATAATTTTAGAACCTGTTCTCTCTTCTGCCTCCCTGCTTTCTTTCGGCTTTTCAAGGTGTCTTTTAATTTTGAATATACAAGCAGACCGAATGCTAAAGCTGAACAAGGGATGGAGTCAAAATTCACTTGGTTTGCATTTTTTTAAAAATTTTTTGCATTTGCCAAACCCATGGGCAGACCATAATACAATTAATTTCTCTCTCTCTCTCTCTCTTTTGCATTTTTCAGCAATGCCATTGTCAGTGTTTTTTTTTTTTAATTAAACAAAACTCAAACAGTTAGGGGCAGTGGTGGGATGTCAAATTTTTTACTACCCCACCGTGATGTCATCACAGTGTGGGCGGAGCTAACATGACATAATGACATCATGGGCAGAGCCAATGTCATGACATCATGATGTTGTGGGTGGGGCCAAATAAATAATAATAATAATAAATAATAATAATAAAATAATGAAATAAAAATAAGCACACACACACACACACACACACACACACACACACAGTGGTGGGATGTCAAAAATTTTACTACCCCACCATGACATCATCACAGTGTAGGCGGAGCTAACATCATGATGTCATGACAACATGGGTGGGGCCAAAGAAAAATAAATAAATAAAATAAAATAAAAATAAACACACACACACACACACCCCTCAACCCACCCACCCACAACACAAACCCATAAATAAATTAAATAAAAATTACATTAAAATACACCCACTCACTCCAAATATAAATCAACCCACCCACCCACCCCAAACACAAATCCGTTACTTACTTGTTAGTATGACTTAGTATAAGCAGCACCATGTTGCAAGATAGATATGGTCATCGTACTGGTTCTCTAGGATAATATGCCTTAATGTAAATGTAAAACAGCTGTACCTCCTTAAGGGTTCTCCAATTGGAACAGCAAGTGGAACAGCACAGGTATAGCTAATTGATGAGGTAAAAAACCCAAGCCAGGCCGTCAGGCCTTTTTAGGAACTGTGGTACTACGTCAATATAGGTAAATGTATTAAATACACATTAAAATACACACAGACACACCACATCCAAAAGTGAGTCACTTACCCGGGGGAGCAGGCTATAGGGAGCTTCAGGCTAGCAGCTACTCTTCCTCCTCGCTGCTTGGGAGGACAGCAAGGAGGCCGTCCATACATGCCAAGCACTGTAGGTGTGCATGCACACCAAGTGTTTGGCACACATGCGCAGTGGGGGCACCAGTGAAAAGGTAAGCCCTGAAGGTGGTTCCCCCCAAAAGCTGCTACAGGTTCTCCGGGACACTGGGGAAAGTTACTACCGGTTCTGGCGAACTGGTGAGAACCTGTTACATCCCATCCCTGGTTAGGGGAAACAATAATGTGGGTAAATACTTGCAAAGCAGAAGTAGACATTTGTATAAATGGCATGCAAACTTCTGTAATAATTTGTCTGTCCATGCACATTAACATGCAGGTTCAAAGCTTACTCTTTTGGATTGTAGCTCCCAGAATTCCCCAGCCAGCACCGCCACAGGCTATCCACATTCTGAGATCTGTAGGGTTATTTTTTTCTAAAGTAATGTTTCCAAGACCCGTGCAAATTCGAGTAAATAGATCAATCAATTGATCACAAACTGATGTGGAAGCACGAGGGAACAAACTAGTGCTTAAGGGGAAATGCAGATGTTATGGAAAACAAAAGACATACAGTTGCTGACCCCTAGAAATAACTTGAAGAAGTTCCTTCCATCTATTCTGGGACCAGAATTGGATATAGACTGCCCTCTGAGTCTCCTAAATCAGGAGTTCTCAACCTTTTTAAACCAAGGGCTGGGTCACGTTCTCTCAGACGGTTTTGGTGGTTGGACGACCATTTTGCCCTTCCTCCATCATATGGCACTTGCGGGTGTGGTGGAGATGGTGGAGGTCACTTGAAATGGTGCCGTGGACTGTGTCCGGCCCATGGGCCACAGGTTGAGAATCTCTGTCCTAAATGAAAGGCCTCCTTATGCTACTCTTTCCTTGACTGAGAGAAGGACCCAACTGAATGTCTTTCCCAGAGGCTTCCTCCTATCTATAACAGAGTCCAAAGTATTACTTCCTTTTAAAACAGACCCAAGGACCTTTTGTAAGTGTGATGCAGGAGCAGTTTGGCACCACCACCCATATATGTTTGCTGGCCTTATTCCCTGTATGCCAGGATGCCCCCACCCCAACCCCAAAACAAACATGCTGAGCAACAAGTTCTGGAAACAAGCTGTACTCAACTGCTTTCATGAAGAGTTCCTCCCAACCTCAGGCAACCATACCTTAAAGCAGGGGTTCTCAACCTATTGCGCAGAAGCCGGATGTGGCCCATGACCCATGTGGCCCATGACACCATTTCATGTGGGCCCCCACTGCCTCCGCCACACTCGGAAGTGCCATGTGTGGCCGGCAGAGCAAAATGGCCGTCCAGCCCCCAAAGCTGTTTGAGGGAGTTTGACCCGGCCCATAGTATGAAGAGGTTGAGAACCCCTGTCTTAAAGTCAATTGCCATATCAGTGTTCTGTGCACTCCGGTGTCTAGGCATACCTGCCACATGTCCATGGAAACATCTGCAGACACAGACAGTGCCGGCTCTTCGGCTGTGAAACAGAGATGAGCACTGAACCTTAGAGTCAGATATGACTAGCTTTTAACCAAGGGAGACCTTTGCCTTTACCTTTTCAGGTTTGAACTTGGTGAGAGAGTGGTTCGTAGAAAGCAGGGCATGAATCCCAACCTACCAATGCATCAAGGAAGCTATTAGCATCTGTAAAATCTCCTCTCTCTCTGTGTGTGTTTGCTGTATCTGTGTGCCTATCATTTATTTTGGGCTGGGGCTGTCTGAAGATTATTTTCCTATAACCTTGTAACAGCTTCTCTTCAAAGGAGTCAGGATTGGCTAATCTAACTTGTACAGTAATTGCTTTCTAGTATGCTAGGGAAAATAAAAAATGGTTTTCAAGAAAAGGAAAGCAACTGAAATATCACAAACAATGTCAATTTCAGACATTTCCTAAAATGTGTCTTGCTATACAATTGCAGTCCTTTCCAATCTGGCACATCATGTTTGGTGCGGGGTGGGGAAATCACATTTTTAACATAAAAGTAGAAGAAAGCAAGAAAAGCATGATGACATTCTGTCTTGCTGTCAAGGAGTATGTGATTAAAATGTTTAGCTGAATACGTTATGCAATTTCCTTTGATGTAGCAGCATTTTTCTGTTCCTGCTTGTATTCTCCTACCACACAAGGGGTTTTTTCTTTTAAAAAAGAAAGGCTCTATTAGTAATGTTTGCAAAAAGCTTTTCAGGTGAAAATCTCTGTGTAAATGCTGCTGCATTTGTGGAATGGATGTGATATGGCTTTTCTGCATTACCCTTGTAAAATAATACATATTTTTCAAAACCACAGTCAAAACACAGATGCTTATAAAGGATGACCAGATAAAAACACTGGATTAAATATTAGATGTTATTTTTCTTCTCTGATTAATCATATACTCTCTCTCTCTCTGTAGTACACAGTATATATTATTTTTAGAAAACAGTTTTGTCTCGATTAAAATGTTCCAGCCAAATCTGCAATTGTCGTCTGTCTTACTTTGAAGGAAATGCAAGCAAGCATAGATTCTGGGTGTTTTCCCCCTTTTCATTTCAAAAGAAGAGACCAAAAGAGAACAGCTCATAATATAAACCATGTGGTCTTCCTCTCAATTTTACCTCCATGCTGATTACAGACTTCTAATGCTGTATTGCTCTTCAGCGTGAAAATTCCATTTCTGCATTATAATAAAAGAGGAAGAAAGATTGAAGAGGCCTTGATTACTTAATAGGGGGAAAGCTAAAATGATCAGGTGTATTATATAGAAGGGGAGAAAAACCACAAACACAGATTCTCTTGTACATAAGGTGCCATAGGACTTTAAACATTTTATTTTAAGTAACAAATAAAATAGGGAAACATTTGCTCTTGTCATCCAAGCTGACTTTGATCCCCAGTACAGCCATTGAGTGGAAAATTGAACCACACTATAATTGCTTTCTCTCTGACTGATAAAGTGGTGTAACAAATTTTGTGTTTGAATGATAAAATCAGCAATTGGCCCCTAGCGTTTCCTTCTGCCATTCCTCTGAGGACACACCAAAGTCCCATCAGGCCTTGGGGCAAGAGCAAAGGCTGCAGAACTGTAAATCTACTCCAAGTTGTTGTCATTAATGATGAGTTCTTGCCTCGGTTTTCCTTCTTTAAAAAAATTAGAAAGTGACGATTTCTTTCTTTTTAAAAACATGACTAATGTAAATCACTTCGGGCTGATGAGAGAACAGGGCAGGGAAGCCAGAGGAGGGGGAAAGGACAGTTCTGGTTGTAGAGAATCAGAAGGCAGTCGCATAAGTAATGTGCACACAGAGTAAAAAAAATAATATATCAGAAAGGGAAAGGATGAGAGCTACTGGAATCCTTGTAAGCTGTAGCAGAAACAAAACTAAACAAATCAGGCAATAAATATTTTTGCTATAGGAACAGAAGCAAGGTCTACCCTAAATTCATTTGATACGCCAACACCCAAAATACGAATCTAAAGCAAACTCTTTCCAAGTGTATATTTACTGGCACTACAAAATTAATCCAACAATGAATAGTTTATCATCATGAAAGATTTGTTACTGTGAATTAATTTAGTCCCTACCCTTTTGTGAAGGAGCTTAGGAGCTGGTGTTTCTCCACTGTGTTGTTATCATTAAAAGAGCCAAGGGGCCAGTAGTACTGAGTAGAGACCATGAAACAGAATGAAAGTTGGAGAGATGTGTCCTTCACCACATTCCCACCTTTGAACATTTTTATGGAGGAGAAGACTAGGGAGTAAGATGGCTACTGTGGGCAGTATTTTATTTATTTTATTTGTCCAATTTATAAAGCTGGCCAACTCGAAACGACTCTAAGCAGCTCACAAGAGATTTTCAACAGCTGTGAAAGGGCAGTAAATTGTTACTTGCTAAAATATTACTTTACTATTCTGTTCTTACTCTTGTAAGATATGTTTTTGGTAATTCATACTTCACATGTCAAAAGAACATGGCTGGCTTTGGTTACTTTGCACCATCTTTTCAGTTTAGTATGTACCATTTTCTCCTTTGTCTCAGGCAGAAAAATATCTCAGTCATGAGGGTTACATATTACTACCAATGTAAGGATTAATATGTCTCTGAAAACTAGTTGGTGGGGGATGCAGGCAGAAAGATGCACTCAGGTCCTTTAGGTAAGCTTCCCATAATAACCTGCCTGGCTACTGTGGCAACAGAATCCTGGACTAGACAGACCTTTGGTTTCATCTTGCACTTTTCTTCTTAGGTCTTAAATTATATGTAGGAAGTGACACATGGGGAAAGGCCTGAATTATCAGCTGGTCAAACCATGGGTGGGGGATGAGTGACAACAGGCAGTGAATGTATGGTAAAGTATGTGGAAAACTTGGAGAATCTATCATGATGCTCATCAAGAGATCTACATGTTGGATGAGAAGAAGATGGGATGCTACATACAGCTGGCAGCAGTGAATTAGATGCTATCTTGAAGGTATGATGCAAAATCCCTAAGTGGTTGAAGGATGTAACAATATCATTGGATCTAAGAGCCATCAGACTCATGAACTGAGCAGAAAGCCAGGGGTCTCAAGATCACCAGTTGCTCGAGACACTCTTCCTTGTCTGTGTAGAGGAAAGGCTTACCAAGAGTGCTACTTTGAGGACAGCACATTTCAGAAGTTGCCTCCACAAAAAGCAGTAGGATTTTATATAGATTTAGATACCTATTTAGTTCAGCTCTAATTGCTGAAACAAATTGTCTGGCTTTACACTCTCAGCAGCTCCACCAGCCCTATCTGGGCAATCCTTTGCCCTGGTACTCATTCTTCTGATCATAGCTGGCCTTATGTCTGGTTTTCTTCAGAACGTGAGCTAAGGGAGGCAGGGAGGTGAGCTAACAGGAGCATTAAAACGAACTCAGTGACTGTTTCTGAATCACTGCAGTGAACAATGAATGTGATGAACTACAACAGCAAAATACAAGTGTACACAACCTATTTAGCATATAAAATTGCAATTCTCCTGCTGGCAGGGGTACACATGCCACACCTGTGCCAATAAAATAGCCTTGGGGAATTACCAAACCATATAAAAAACAGCAGCTATCACTCTCACTGTAATCCGAAGATCATTAAAGGCCAAGAACTCGCCATTGTTAACAGATGAAATGTGAATATCTCAAAATTGACATTCCAAATTTTCATCTATCACCATCACCACCTAACTGTGGCGATTAGAGACCTCAAACCAATATTCTTGGTCACAAATGAGGCCCATCAATCTTTGACCCATTGATTTCACCTGGCAACTCAGGGGGCAAATTGCTCCCTCTGCTGTTTTGCCCAATAGCCCCATGTCTCTCTCATTAATCACCCGTCTCCTGCTTACTAAGTGCCTCACAGACCTTGAGCAGTAGCACCCATTGCACTCTGTCTAAGATGCCATAGTGAGTGGACAATGAGGGAGCCATAAATCCTGAGCATACAAAATTTCTTGGAAACCCCCCCCCCCCGCTTCCCAATGTCAATCTGAGGCCATCTGCTGTTAGAGGAATAGGCCAAGGACCATTTTTGGAAAACAGAGAAATTTTTTTTGCAAGTATCAAATTCAAAACCTTTACTGAGTAGCATCAAAGATCCTAAAAAATGTTAGGTGGATAACTACTCATTGTGAGCCTTTGACTGTGGAACAACCGGCATGAGGCTAGGCAACAACTCAATAGACAGCCTGACTTCTGCTTCACCTTAACAACATCTTTAGAACTGCACAGCTGTCTATCATGAGGTTTTCATGGGGGAGAGACCTGCCTGGAGCAAACATCCTTAAGAAAAAAATTGCTGGAGACAGCCACTGCCAGTCAAGAAGTTAGCCTTTCTCCTAGCCTGCATGGAATGGGGCATGGGATGCATCCTCCACCCATGGAACAGTTACTTTGAACAAAATGTTGTACCTTCTTCCTACTGAGTTGGGACTGACAGTGTTCAAAGTCAGTTCTGTTTGGCATAGTAGGGTTTCTACAGTCCCAGCGCACCTATCAAGGCACTGGGGGCCTAACCTGAGTTTTATTTTCTTTCTAGAGGCTCCAACTAACACAATTCAATGGAATCAGCAACTTTATAGAAGAGGCTTGTACAAAAGCACACTGGAGAATTTTAGGTATTGATTAAATAATATTAATATATTTTTTGCCTCTAGTCAACTACCGTGTCTTCAGAACATTGCAACTGGGACCTCCTCCATCGTTTCTTGTTATTCCAGCAGAATGCTAATAGCAGAAGCTTTGGTGTTGTCATTTGACCTATACACACACACTCTCTCTTGTCTGGTTTTTTAAAAAACATACTTATTTACTCATAGACAATATTTCTTCCCTGCCAATACCCACCCCCTCATTTTTCCAAATATAATCCCTTCATATATTCCCCCGCCCCCCTGCTCCATCCCTCACGTGTCTTCTTGGCTCACCGTTGATGCAATGACTGATGGATGGGAGCACTGCCTTCCTTGACCTCATCAACATCAGAAAGGTTTTCAAATCTCAGTCATCTCTGACAGCCTTTGAGAAGAGAAATGAGACAGTCTCTCTGACACAAAGGCTTCTGGCCTCCGGTAAAAAATTCCTTTTGAAACAGGAGAAAAAATCTGAACACTCCACAGACCACACTGCTTCACATTCATCTCACAATGCAGCCAATCCATCTCAGCTCCGTATTAGCTTTCAGACAGTGTAGTTTCTCTGTCTGTTGTTGGCCTGGCACTATTTCTACAATATCTTTTTTTGGTGCACTTGACAGATAATTGTGCAGATCTCCAAGGCAGTTCACTTTATAATTATAGGTCCAAGATGAAAAATTGGGATAACTTTGGCCTTTTTAAACTTGTGGCCCTAGTTTGGTCACTTTATTAAACTTATACACACAATGCTTAAGGGACTAAAATCACATATACATATACATAAGGACAGAAAATTGTACACAGGTTGAGGTCCACAAGCCAGCACAATATATGCTTACTATAACTAAAGCTATGAAGAGGGACAAATGTTTGTTGTTCAGTTGCACAGTCGAGTCTGACCCTTTGTGACCCCATGGACCATTGAATGCCAGGCATCCCTATCCTCCACCATCCCCTGCAGCCTGCTCAGCTCTACACCCATTGCATCAACAATGCCATCTAGCCACTTCATCTTCTGCTGCCCCCTTCTTCTTTTGCCTTCGATCTTTCCCAGCATCAAGGCCTTTTCGAGAGAGTCCTCTCTTCTCATTTGGTGTCCCAGGTACTTCTCTTCAATATTTGTCCTTTCAAGGAGCAGTCAGGGTTGATTTCCTTCAGGATCGACCTATTTGTTCTCTTTGCTGTCCAGGGTACTCTCAAAATTCTCCTCCAACACCACCTTTCAAAGGTGTCTATTCGTCTGTGCTCAGCCTTCCTTATGGTCCAGCTCTCACAGTTGTACATTACTACTGGAAACACCATTGCTTTGACTATGTGGACTTTTGTTGGCAGGGTGATGTCTCTACTTTTTATTATGTTCCCTAGGTTTCTCATAGCTTGCCTCCCAAGAATTAATCATCTTTTTATTTCATGGCTACAGTCACCATCTGCAGTGATCTTGGCTCCTAAGAAGGGGAAGTCTATCACTGCTTCCATTTCTTCCCCTTCTATTTGCCAGGGAGTGATAGAGCCGGTTGCCATTATCTTGGTTTTTTTTTTAATGCTGAGTCTCAGGCCAGCTTTTGCACAAATGTAGTCTTAAATATATTCCCCTAGTCTGAATTACCACTTTTCAGAATGCACCATATTTGTCTCTTCTTGGCAATAGTTTCTCATAAGCTTTCTTTCTCATAGGTGGTTACTTTTCTTGGTAACCCTGAATACGTGTCTGTTTCGATGGAAACATTCTCAGTCCCACAGACCCTTCAACTGAGAATGCACTCTAAATCTAGTGCTGGAATTTGAGATAGTCAGCTTCTTTTCTCAGACCTCCAGCAGATCTGTTTTGATTTGGCTCTTCCAGTTAGACAGGCAATGCGAGCAAGAGATTAGACCATGCATGGGCAGCTCAAATATTGCTAAGATCCCGAGGATGCACAAGTGAAAATAGTAGACATTAAATTTGATGGAAAGGAACCCCAGAACTGAACTGGAAGAGGAGCCAGTACCTAGGAGTCATCAACATGGTTAAGGTGCGAGGGGGGAATCTAGCTCCATGTTCTCCATTATTGTTTTGTTCATGCAAACAATGTCCTGTCCAAAGAAGTGAAGGGTTCTTTTTCAAATGTAGGCTCTAAGGTAAAGCCAGTCGTATCCAACTCTAGGGTTCAGTGCTCATCTCTGTTTCAAAAACCAAAGAGCCAGCACTATCTGCTTCTGCAGACGTTTACGTGGTCATGTGGCAGAGAGGCATGACTAGACACCAGAGCGTGTGGGACACTGTTTACCTTCCCACCAAAGTGGTCCCTATTTATCTACTTGCAATTGCTTGCTTTTGAACTGCTAGGTTGGTAGGAGCTGGGACAAAGACAGGAGCACATTTCGTCCGGCAATACTTGGGAATCGAACTGTTGATTCTACATATGAGCAATAATACCATTTTTGCAGTGAAGAAGATAGTTGCTTACTTGGTTTTGGGGAGGCAATAGTTAGGGCAAGATTTAATTAAGTTTTTTTCCATTAAATATGTGTCTGCGTGTAAGAAAGCCCAAAGATATTCAAATCCAACTCCCAGCCAATTAGCAGCTGAAGCATCACTGCTTCCTTTAAAAAGAAGTGTACCATTCCCCTACTGAACAGGTGTTATAATAAAAATGTATTCCTAAAATGTAGGCAAAATTTCCTTTCTCATAATTTGAATCCATTGCCACAAGTCGTATTCTCTGGTTCTACTGAAAACAAGCTTGCTCAATCTTCTACAGAGAGCTCCATATTCTGTACGACAGCCCTTCAAATACTTGAATAGGGCTATTATATCATTTCTCAGTCTTCTTTACCCCAAGAAAAAGATCCCCAGCTTCATCAGCTATTCCTCATTCCTTCTCTCTGGTTTACGTTCACTTCCAGGGCCCAGAGTTTCTCTAACAATGGTGCCAATTGCAGCAAATGTTCTAAACCCAGAGTCCCCACCTCCGATCTTGCTGCCTCTCTTTAGTTCAGAGTGATATCACCTCACTAGGATACAGGTAAGATATAGGATGTGAGGAAAACAGACATCCCCTCCCCAACAACCTATACAGCACAACATGCAGGTGTAGGACCAAGTTCATGATTTATAAGTAATACCTTACAAAATGCTGTTGTTCAGTTAGCATCCTGACAGATCTGTGTTGCTTGCACATATGTCAATTCACGGTTCTAATTGGCACATCATACGTTACCTGGATCAGGAAGTTTGAGAGCCCCAAGGAATGGTTTCTATAGACCAAAGCTGCCAAATACTTCTGTTTTCCTCCTGGTTGACTTCTTCCCTACCAGTCCCTCAAGCTAAATCATAGTGTCTTGACTGGATTGAGCTTCAGGCTTCAAGCATGTTCAGCAATAGCCCTGACCTTTTCTTACTGTTGTCATTCCAAGTGACATTTCTGGCATGTACAACCAAATGACACAAAACTGACAGGCCAAGTTGCCATCAAGAAGAAAAGTGGAGGAGGGAAAGACAAAAAAACCATAGAAGAGAAAAATGAGTTTTAATACCATTACTCTGACACATTACAGCACTTTCTCATAATAAGTTATACAAGAAATTAAAATTAACCACACCATCTCATGGTGTTAATGTATTGTAAGAAGACTATGTACTGGAGGAAATGGACACCCAGACTCAGTTCATCAGTTGTAAGAAAAAGAACTCAACAATTCTATTCAAAATAAGATAGAGGCACATATGTACCAGATGTGTTCCCCCCCCCACACACACATACTTTTATATACAAGGTACAATGTTTAAAAGTAATGGCTACTTTAAAACACTTAAAAATACACAAGCTTTTATTTTTATCTCAATTTTGTTGCACTTCTCAGAACCCTGTGAACATTCCCCTTTCCTGTTTGTAACAGGGTGTGAGACTTCATTTTAAACTCCATTTTTTAATGTTTTCTCACTTATTAAAGTGTGTTTGTATATATTTTTCAATGGTATGCATGCTTATCTCTTCTCATGCTTACATGTATGAATGGTTTTGCAACTCTTTCATTTGGGGGGGGGGACACCAACACATACATTGGTGTATTTCTGAGGCAAGATGTGCTTTTTTTCATGGTGAGTTGCAGGAGGTGTGAGGTAAATATCCCCCCTTTACACATTTAAAAGGTAAATTGGCACTCATGGGGGCTTATATATTTATATGGAAAGTGGAGGAGGGGGAAATTGCCTCATCCCAAAAATAAATGGCCCCATGGTCACACTTTGGTTTCTTTTGCATTAATGTATGTCAAGTCAATTCTATGGCACATGAAATCCTAAGAAGGAGCTCTCAGGCAGACTGTGTTGGAAGGAGCTTCCGCCAGAAGAAGTTCTTAATGCCAATGCAGTTTGGGTTAAGTTTAATAAACACAGACACAAGAGTTAATGCTTATTTCTTCAATCTGTTGGACAGTAGGCAGAGGGCAACAGGACTAGTGTACTCAGAATGGCTCCAATGTATGGCAAGGAAAAAACACAAGAGCCATATGGAGCATCCCTCAGTAATGAATGCAATTAAAAAAAGACTGTATTCACTTAAAACTCCATGGTTAATCTTAAAGCCGTCTCTCTCTCTCTCTCTCTCTCTCTGTGTGTGTGTGTGTGTGTGTGTGTGTGTGTGTGTGTGTGTGTGTGTGTGTGGCATAAAGTTTCTAACTGTCTCTGGTTGGCCTAAACACGACACGTGGTTTAGAATCCCCATCTTGGAGAGAGCAGAAGGAGTTCGTTTTTGGATGTCTATGGATTAACATCTTGGCCTGTGAGACTATTCCTTTTTGTTTTCATCATGGTTACCTAGATTACCTAGGACTATTGCTCTGTTTGCTGGACTGTCTTATGCTACTGACCTATGCTTTATGAACCTGATCAATATACCTGATCAATAAACCTACATTTGCTGCAACAACGTCTCTTCATTAGACTAAAGGGTAAGAGAAGCAATGCATTCACACACAAGCCTCTGAATATGCTACCTATTAAACCTCCTTGCAGAAGGAGCACCTTGCTTAAATAGTAACTAGCTTAAAGAGCAGAATTTTCTCCGAATGTTTGCTTTGCTTAACAAATAAAACCAACCAAAAACTCACTTAACAACTAAATTGGGGTTTGCAATCCCCCCCCCCCACCAGAAGTCACAATTGGTCACTTACAATGATGTTTCGCTTAAAGAGCAAACTCACTTAAAGAGCAATCCTGTGGAACACATTATGCTCTTTAAGCGAGGTACAACTGTATCTAGATAAATAGGTCACCCACACATACCATAATAACGCGTGTTCATTTTCCATGTAGATCTGCTGAAAATAAAGACACTTTTTTGCATATATGTGCATCAACAAGCACTTCCATGGATGCACACATGCATGTATAAACAAGGAACAGGAACATTTTTTAAAAAAAAAATGCAGATACCCAAACTGTCACTCTGTTTAGTGTTTCAAGGAGAAGGGAGGGGAAAAAACTTCAGGAAAAAAAAATAAAACATCAGCAGGCAATTAGACTAATCTGCAGCAAGCCAGGCTTGTGGGATCATTGTTTGGTATTTGCTAGGGCCCAAGCTGTGTGCCCTGAAGGGCCGACCTTCTAATCATTATCTGTCTGTTTTATTACCCAGCCAAACTGGGCCCAGTTTTAAATAAAATATGCAAAGGTTTCTTAAATTATCACCTGGGGCAAGGCGGATCGCCTTTCTTGCTGTACATGTTGTTAATCTGTGAAATGCAAATTCCCTTCATCTTATAGTTGAGCTTTATTAACTTTTTTGAATTTAAAATTTCTCGAACAATGAGTTCTGTCAGCTTCTGAAATTATATTTTCTTTCTCTTTCCCCCCCACCCTCACCCACTCTTCCTTCCCTCCCACCAAAACACAGAAGCGAGTTTAAAGCAGAAAATCACCAGGGGAAATAAGAAGGGTTTCATCTCGCTTTCAGAATTTAATTGGCTCCTTAGCAATTATTAGTTTTTGCGGTTAAAGTCATTTTTTATTACTATAAGTATTTTCTTAAAGAAACCATGTTACCTTTCCTGGGTGAAGACCTCAAATGTCACAAGGGCAAAACTGGGGACCTTGCATGGCCAGAGAAAGGACAGGCTTCAGAAGAGACCACTTTTGTCTGTGTAAAAGCATGATTTTGGTCCATAAGAAGAAACAAGGAGGCCTTTACTCTCCATATCATCACATCATTTGTCAAGCGATTTCTCACTTAAACCACTCAGTTTTAAAAACACTAATATTGTTTATCTGTAGCTCAGACACTAGTAAAGCAAAAGGTCTCTGTGATCTTCCCGAAAAAGCTTCATGGGAGCCTTGAGTTCTTATCCTGCTGCTCTTGACCTGCTGTGCGCCCTTGAGAAGATGATTTATGTCTCTGCTGACACCCCACAGTGCAGCTTTGGGGTACTTTCAGAGAAAAGGCTTTGGCTCTGATCCCCAAGGTGTGTGGGGATCAGAGGATGGACGTCCCTGATATCAGGAGCTGCTGCATTCACTGCAGTGACAGCGGAGTGCTCTGTGCCGGCTCGTCAAACTGTACCGTGTGCACAGCACAGGCCTCAATGCAAAAATGAATGGGCCAAGCTTGCTTTGAGGGTCACTACTTGTTTCTATTTTAGAAGCTCTTCGTCCAACCTCTGAAAAATATACAGTAAAACCACGGATAAAGAGCGCCTTGCTTAGAGACTAACTCGCTTACATAGCAGAGTTTTCTCTGAATGATTGCCCTTGCTTAACAACTAAAAACAACCAAAAATTTGCTTAACAATTAAATCAGGGTTCACAATCCCCCCCTCCACCAGAAGTCACAATCGGTCACTTACAGTGCCAGTGGTAGCACTTTTTCCAAGTGTTTTGCTTAAAGAGCAACTCGCTTTAAGAGCAATCCCATGGAACGCATTATGCTCTTTAAGCGAGGTACCACTGAATATACAGCATTAGTGATATCAGAAAACAAAAACAAAAAACAAAACACTGCAAAACACTGCAGCACTTTAAAGACTAACTACTTATTTCATTTCATTTAACTACTATATTTTTAATGTGAGCTTTCGTGGATCAAGTCCACTTCATCATACATAGGAGTGAAATTTCAAGGCATGAGCTTATATACACCAGATACAGAGGTAAAGAGTAATCAATCAGAATGACAAGCATGCAAATCCTTTCATTCCTTCCACAATACTGTTTTCTGCAGAAGAAACAGATGCCATTGACCTCCTAATTTTTAAAAGAATAGTCCTCAACCTGTTGCACTCCAGTATTTTCATACTGTCCTCTCAACTTTTCGTAAAGTTGATTTGCCTTTTTGTTTTGTTTTTCTTATTAAATTCTTCTTCTTTCATGTTCCGATCAAACCATGGACTGCCAAAATGAAGCCATTTTCTTGACAGTGTGATGTTGTCCACTAGCAACCCTCCACTTGAGCATGTTGGTCTTGCATTTTGAGACCCCAATCCTCATCCTATTCAGGGTCCTCCAAGTGATGTAGGGGAGGTCAAACCTGTCTACAGCAGTGGGGCATGGCTTTTAATTAGCTGTTTAAGTTTGGGGAGAGGGGAGAGCAAAATGATGTTTGGTGTGATCTCTGTCCCCCCCCCCCCAAAAAAAAAAAAAAAACAGTTCTCGGTTTCCTTTTTTTAGCCAGAGAAATCAAGAAACAAAATAAAAGGTGGGAAGATGAGAAGCAGAAGCATCTGTACAACAAAGGATGAGGCAACTCTTTATGTTACCTTTTCAGATGGTTAGGAATGCAGGTCACATTACCCACAATGTCAGATGTTATCATTAAAGATGTTCTGCACTTTTACTTAGGCATTCCTGGGACATGGAATGGAAATGGTGTCTGCACTGAAGGCAGCAAAGACTATGATGACATTCAAAAATTTGCCACTGGGGTAAGGGTGGGCTGGCTCCTGTGTGATGCAATGTACATGAACGCCCTCTGCCCTTTCAGCAGATGAACCTACAATCAACTTGACATATGGGAGGCTAAAATTAGCCTACATCCTTGTCTCTTTCAGCCACATCTTGGTTTCTGCAAGTGACACTGGACAAACAATTCAATCATTTCTGTTTGGCATCATTTATTTATTTTCAAAATATCAAGAGCAATTACAGAGATGAGATAAGAATCTGTCACAACCCAACCAGCATCCAGTTGTCAGAAACTTCTATTCCACAGAGATCACCATCATATTATTTTGATTGTTGCTAGCCATTGGTAGCCATTGTGAACCAGACCAGATCCTGTCTATATAAGCTTTTCTTGCATTCTGTTGCTTGATCTTACAATTTGTGCTATCCTCTGCCCAGTCTGTAACTGTGTGTCCTACAAGACATGGGTTTCTCCTGGTTGCAGTCATAGCTTAAAGTCCGTAGTTCCTTTCAAATATCTAGCTACTCTTTTGATGGCTGTTCAGTCACCCTGTGTTGGTGAAATTATGTTTCTGCTCAGTATCTCTAAAGTATTGCTTTTCTTGAAAACTTGTAGTAGCATTTTTTTAAATTTTTCATTCCAACCTCAAGCATCTTGCTTCATCCCATATAGACCTTTTTTTCATTTGTAGACCAAATCAGAACTAAAGTACAGTTGTACCTCGCTTAAAGAGCATAATGTGTTCCACAGGCTTGCTCTTTAAGCGAGTTTGCTCTTTAAGCGAAACACCATTGTAAATGACCGATTGTGTGTGTGTGTGGGGGGGGGGGGTTGCGAACCCCAGTTTATTTGTTAAGTGAGTTTTTGGATGGTTTTATTTGTTAAGTGAAGCAAACATTCAGAGAAAATTCTGCTCTTTATGCGAGTTACTCTTTAAGCGAAGCGCTCTTTATGCGAGGTTTGCATGTAGTTTGTATAATAAATCAAGATGTTTCTGTACTGTAGCTGTTCCGTATATAGCTTCTCTACAATTTCCTCATTTAGAAACAATCTTGACATTTAGAAGGTTGACTTGCATCTATTTGTCAAGTGTTACACTTGACAGCAGGACCAAAGATTTCATTGAAACTTTCTCCATGTTTCTGCAGGAATCTTTTTGCAACCATTCTGCTTTGTAACCTTCCACTTCTCCTTCTTTACTCTGCTCACCTTGAAGACCCACTTGCATTGATGGCTTGTTTGCCTGGTGCTTCTCTTCTCTTGGAGCTTCTCTCCATCAAGTGGCTTCAGTTGAAGGCATCTGTTCTAATTCCTCCCAGATCACTGGCTCATTCTTCAGCAACAACTTTGTGAAATAGGAAAGGCAAGGACACAGACATACCTTTGTTGGGTTGTGGTAGGCATCTGATGGCTGGTTCTGGAGCATGCTGTGACATCAGTTCTCCTTCCAGTTCAACAACCTCCATTTCAGTCATCTTCTCTTGGTGTATTGCTCTCATCCTGTGTATTTAACTAAATTTGTGAAAGCATTGGCACTGCTACACTTAGCATATATTCAACAAAGTGGTCTTGGCCTTCAGAGATATCTAACACCTTCTTTTGTCACTTCTTTGTTCATCAAAATGAACCTTACAACTTCACCTTTTTTTGGTGATTGGGTTACCTACAAAATGGCAACAAATAATTGAGAAATGTGCAGATGCAGGAAAGCGATCAAGAGTACCAAGTACAATACAACAGTAAAGATAAAAGTCACCCTTGCTCGAAACCAGTTGTATCTGACTCTAGGGTTCAGTCCTCATCTCCATTTATATCCAAGGAGCCAGCACTGTCCGCATCTGCAGACATTTCTGTGGTCATGTAGCAGGCATGCCTAGACACTGGAGTGTACAGAACACTGTTTACCTTCTCACCAAAGTGGTATCTACTTACAATTTCTTGTTTTTGAACTGCTAGTTTGGCAGGAGCTGGGACAAAGATGGGAGCTCACTCTGTACTCAGGTATCAAACTCCAACCTTCTAGTCTTCAAGTTCAGCATCTTAACCACTTGAGCCATGGCATTCCCAATTTTACAATGCAATGCAATGCAATGCAATGCAATGCAATGCAATGCAATACAGGAAATAAAGAAGGTGAGTCAGGAATTCCTAAATTGTATTGTCTTTATCTAGTTTGTCAGATTAGATAACTGCTTAGATAGATTAATCAGGACAAAGAAAGTACGTGCTTGTCATTTGATTCACCAAGAGTATCCTTGGAAAAACTACTCAGAATTTTCCTTAGAAATAAAAACATTCCAAAATACACATAAAATCCATTTTGAAGGCTCTCTTAATGAATGGGGGTAAATGGAAGACAATATACATATCATCTATTCATCCTTCACAGTCTTCCTAAATCATCTTTCCTTTTGTAATAGTAATAAATTGTTGTAGTTTAGAGGCATGTAGATAAGTTGCTTATTCTGCCTCAGTGTAACATATCAACAATCAGCATCCAACTTTTGGTCTAATTTGGTGATACAAAAATGTTATGCATCCATCTCCACCAAGTAACTTGTTTATCTCATCTACTTCAGATTAGCGAAGTATCTGGTAAACACCTAAAATCAATTGAAAATATAATATTATTGGCTATTATAGATGAAAACTGAAAAAAACTATGTAGGGATAAATCCATTTGAATCCATTTCAGCTTCTAGAAGAGAGCATTTCCTCAAAGTAGCACAATGGTATTATTCTACAGTCAAATTTAATTAAACAAAAATCTGGATCAAAATTGTTGAAGAGGCTGCAAAGTTATTGGAACATGTATGCATTCCTGGTGGCACTAGCCTAGATTTCTTAATTTTGGGGTGAAGGTTTTGATAAAATTGGAAAGATAACATCACAAAGGTTTTCCATGACTCTAGCATTATGTTTTCAATCAGTGGTGGGAATCAGCAGGTTCGCACCAGTTCGCCAGAACCAGTAGCAGAAATTCTGGCTGGCCCCGCCCATCCAAGTTTTGAAAAAAATAGTCCTAACTTAGGTGAAATGCAGGGATTTCCCCCTAGCCATGCCCACCATACCATGGCCACAGAGTAGGTAGTAAAAAAGTTTGAATCTCACCACTGATTTCAATGCATAATTACACCGTAATACTGTATGTAGCAACTAGACAAAGTATTGGAAAGTGGCTGCAGAACTTTTAATAAATGCTTGGGAAACTAGAGTATGAAAATTAGCATTGATGGAAAAACATAATATACCAGAATTCCAGAATAGAATTATTTTGTAAAACTTGGCTCCTTTTTATTCAGTATTGTAATAATTATATTGATGCTTTTCACAATCTCTCAGTCTTTTGTGTTGATTTATGTAGAGATGTGTTAACTTAATTTAGTAATACCATCTGATACTCTTGCTGTGTATGTTATTTTGGAGGACCGTAAACGTTATCATTGTTTTTGTACAGTGTAGTCTTATTTTTTAGAAAAATAGAAACAATATTGGTACTCTTTTTCTCAGCCCTTAGTGGGAATGAGGGCCTAACACCCTTCTCTGTGATATAGCTTATGCTTATGCACCACCAATCAAGAACCTATAAACTATTGATGCTGATTTTATTGGACAACTCACATTGCAAAACATGAGTACTAGTTCTTTTTATATTCATAGACTCACCATTGGCTATTTGAATACTTCCACCAGGATTTCCACCATAAGTAATAAAAACATTTCCTTGTGTATGTGGAATGGCTGATACATCTTGACTCAATGATCTACTCAGTTTATTTTTGTTCAGAGTCAGAAGCCATACAAGCTCTTTCCCCTTTATTTTCCACATTATTCTATTGCTACATCTGCTTGAAAAATGTCTGAAAGATGGAGGTTCTTTAGCTAAATGACCCTTCCCACCTACAGTTCCAGAAGGAATGTGGCTGGTTCCAGGATATGACTTTTTCTTATTGTCCTTCCCATTTACCAGGTAATTGTCTCAAGAAAGTTCCTTTGTTCTATGTATTCCTTTCTGATGTCTGATTCTGATTCCTTTCTGATTCCTTATGTCAAATGGGCAATATAGAAATGGAATGAATGTGGAGCCTCTTCCAAGCTTAATTTTTGTTTTCCGTCAAGAACAGATAGAAAAGCATCAGTTTTTCCACCCAGTATTCCCATAAGAAAGCCAACTTTTAGTTTATCATCTAAATTTAATCCAGTCAGGTTTATGTTACCAAATGTACAGTAATTTAAAAAAATAGATTTTATGCTTTACACAGTACAGTAATACCTCATATAACATTAGTATCGAATAACACTAAAATCGCATAACATTAAGCAATCTGGGGGGGGAGAATTGCATCGGATAACATTAAGATCCTATGGGATGCATCGGATAACAACCGCTAAAGCCTGTGTGGTTACAATGTATCTCTATGGATCCCATAGGATTTTAACATGCATCTGATAACACTAAAAATCGGATAACACCAAGACTTGTGGAACCAGGTTTTAACGTTATCCGAGGTTTTACTGTACTTAAAATCAAGCCTCAATTTCAAAAATTCCCTGATCCAAATAGCTTGTGATTTAAAACTGGTGAAGCCTTAGTATTTCTTTAGGGCATTTAACATGTTTTTGGCAGATTCATATTCCTTTATGTACACAATTTGCTGGTCTGTTAAACTTCCACAGATCGCATCCTTTGCAATGGAATCATTATTTTGCCAAATTATCCTAGCTCTTCCTTCTGCTTCTCATGGTTCATCATTATCAATGCTGTCATGGACTTGTAGATCCTTAAATTAATCTTCAATCTTGTCTTCCACTGAGAAGAATTAACAGAAATAAGCTTTGGAAATTTTCCAGAGAAAGTTTTATTCTGGTCAAAATCCACCATTGCATTTCCAAGCTACACTAATTTGGTTATTGATCTCCAAAAAAGGCAGCTCAAAAATGAATGCCCCACATGAATTATTTTTTGCCTCTCCTGAACACCCCCCCCCCCCAATCTAGAATCCTGGCTACAGCCCTGGAGCCAAACTAATCTGTCTAGACCCACAATCTAGTGGAGAATTTCCCCCCTCTTAGTTAGCAGAGTATGATGTAGAAAAATATATATAACAGTAGCACAGAGAAAACATGGGGAGTTTTGCTCATTCTCTACAGCCTTTGTCCTTGACTAGAACGGTGTTTCCTAACCTTTGGTTTTGGACTTCAATTCCCAGAAGCCTAAGTCAGTTCCCCAAAGCACTGATCAGTAAATGTATTGATTTAGGCTTATGGGAATTGAAGTCCCCCTGTGGGGCATGGGGACCATATTGGGAACCACTGCTCTAGTGCATTGAGAGTAGAAATATTTATCTTTCCTTACAGTTACCATCCATATCTACAGTTAAAAGGAAAAAGAGGAAATGGAGTCTCCAGCATGTGGAGAGACCTTCTATGGTTGCTTCTTTGAGCATGGTCAGAGGAAGAAGAAAGGATTGACAATAAAACAATGTAAGCAAGCTATTAAACAGAAAGAAGGGGCAAGGGCTTGCCTCAGGCTGCCAGTGGTGGACAAAGAACTTTACCTATCAAATAATGGCAAAATATAAATATATTAGGCTGTAAATAAACCCCTTCCTTTGATATCAATTGTCAGTGAATGCAAGGTTGCCATTTTCCCAGAAGATATTAAGGGCAACAAATTCTGTAAATTAACCAGAGATATCCCATGGTCCACCCATGAAAGACCCTCATGGGAAGAAGTCAGTCAGTTTTGTTGTTTTAAGTAATGATTAAGGTAGACAAGCCCGTCTTTGTCAACATCTTCCGCTCTATGCATAATTGAAGTAATATCTATCGAACTCAACTCTTTTTTTATTATTAAAGATTTTTCCAATAAAGGACTTCCAGTTCCCTAACATACTGAGTGACCTTTTCTATACTTTTCCAGCTCTGTTGTATTGTTTTTGAAAGCACTCTTTGTGTTCAACAGTTCTTGGCTAGGAAAACTTGCCAATATTCAAACGTCCCTTGTCTCAATTTTAATCCTTCCGCAAAACAGCAGAATTTATTGGCTGAATATCCTTTCCTTTGCTACAGAGAAGAAAACAAATCAAAATGTAATGCCAATCTTCCTAGCCTCCTGACCTCATTTTTTTGAGCAAGCTGGTGACCTCCTTTCTCAGCTTGCAAGCATGCTTAATTGTTTCCTAAGGAAAAGAATTTGTACCATTATTTTAGTAAAGGCAAATCCTTTACATTTTGCATCCTTGTTCAGCTTGCAGTCAGGGCAGGTAGCTTTGCTAGGCAAGTGCTAAGCAGAAAGAGAGATACTAAGGAAAGATGTGGTATGATGTGTTTAGGCCATTATTACATTGCTCTATGCATGGATCCCGGGACTCATGCACTGACAGGAATTTCTTGCCTTTCCTCAATGTAACTACATTAGAAGATGAGAAAGCCAAAACAGGCCATTGTTAGATGGAGGATTCATAATTGAGGCATGTTTCCAAGACGGTCTAACCTCATGACACTCTTCAAGGGGGATGGTCCTGATTTTGATCAAGCACCAGCTCTACCTTCAAGCAGATTTAAAAAAAAAACAGCTGGATATATGGGTTTATAATGAAAATGCTGACACAACCTTAACTATAGAGGGACTAGCTGGCAGTGGCATAATAAATAATGTGGGAAATATTTTACGATTCAAGGCAATTACATGTTCAGCCATCTTTTAGGATATCTGGCCTATGAAGGGTAAGGATTAGGTTTCCTTGACAAGTGTAAAAGACCCATGACTCATGACAGCTGGAAGGCATGAATGAATTACCCCTGGCTGAGTGAGAGACTGGTAATCACCTGTCATTGCTTTAAAAAAATACTATGTTTATTTGGAAAGAGATAGTAAGCAAGGAAGGGGTGGAGGGCGAGATCTTTAGAGAGGGAGACAAACAGATTAAAATAGGTTCCATTGGTCGGAGGTGGGGGAGGAAGCTGGTGATGAAAGTTTGCTAAATTGTGAAAGTTAGTCCAGGGAAATCTGCCCCTGGCATTTGCACAGGAGAAAGAACTCATTTTCATTCTCCATGGCAGATAAATAGGTTTTCAGTGGGCAGTGAAATGACAGCTCCTGCTCGTAAAAGATGTGGCCCAGGTAGACTGTGGTTTCATGCACTCTAATGATGCCTAAAGGCTCCGCTGGCTCTTTCAGAGAGATAACCTGTTTTTCCCTTTAGGGTTTCCAGATGGACATACTCTTAAAAATAAGGGACCATTTAGAGTATCACGAGACTGTGAAAGTGGCTTATGTCAGAACACTCAAGATCTCTATCCTATATAGACCAGCCACTGAAATCCCAATGAATCTTAAGCATCACAAGAAATACAGAACTGCCAGCTTCAAGCCAAGTTTTCACCCCATTGTAAAGATGAATATAACTTAGCTCATACTGTGATGTTCATACGCTGCACATGTCTCGGCAGCAGCTAGCAATGTGGAGGGAGTGGAAATGAACACATAGAACATAATGTCCTTCTTTGTAAGTTAAGGGACTTCTTCACTTATAAAATGACTATATGGGCACTGGTCAGCTCTGCCTCCTGTCCACCCATCTGAAGCAAGTGTTCTATCTGTGACACCTATGCATAGTGTCAGAGGTCAACTTTACTAGGAAATAGGTCTTTGATCACATTGGACACCTCCTATGTGCACACATGAACACATGATACATGGATGTCAGTGTACTGACACCAGTGGGGTGCCCCTACTGTAGCCCACACATTCATTAAAATATCAAGAGGCTGAATTTCTTTTGCAGTCTCCACCTGTGGGATGAATCAAAGATGTCTTTCTGCAGATATCAACAACACTCTGACTGAGAGCTTAGAAATTGCCCAGCAAGCTTGGACAGTGGCAAGGCAAACCTGGAGTATTCTAAGAATTGATGCAGTGGTGGGATTCATCAGGTTCACACCAGTTCGCCAGAACCGGTAGCGGAAGTTCTGGCTGGCCCCGCCCATCCAAGTTTTGAAACAAAGTAGTCCTAATTTGGGTGCAATGCAGGGCTTTTCCCCTGGCCACGCCCACCATGCCACGCCCACAGTGTGGTAGTAAAAATTTTTTGGAGCCCACCACTGAATTGATGTATAAAAACATAATGTCTTCAAACTCCTCTCTGTGTTGCTCTTTGAGTGCAACTACAGAAGCCCCTGCTGTCTCTGGTAATGCACATTGGCATAATGATAAATTTGGAAATGGAAATGCTTATCATGGCAGCCCTCACAACCAACAAACTTATCCAAGACAAGTCCAAAAATGCAAGACTTTGGATTGAGCCATATACATAAATATTTTGTAAATTTAATGGCTCAAAATTGCCCATTCTCAAGATGCCAAACAATCTTCAGATACTTCACATTACAACAGTGAGGATTGCCACTTAAGCTCAGAAGGAAAAGTGAAACCAGAGAAGAGTGGAAAGTCATGTCATATTCCATTCTATTTGGAAAGCTCAAGAGACCTTGATTCCACAAGTGATGGCTTTGCTACAATACTACTCATGTAGGGTAAGATCTCTCAAGATAGCTGAAGAAGTGCCAAGGTGCTGTTTTATTTTGTTGGTATGGCTAGAATTTCACCAGTTGTGGGATTTTTTCACATCCTCAGTGATGGTTCTACCCAGCACCTACATCAGGAGTTCTCAACCTTTTAAAGCCAGGGGCTGGGTCATGCTCCCTCAGACAGCTTTGGGAGCTGGATGGCCATTTTGCCCTTCCTCCACCACGTGGCACTTCCTGGTGTGGTGGAGGCAGTGGGGAGGCACATGAAATGGTTCCATGGGCCACATCCACCCCATAGGCCGCAGGTTGAGAATCCCTGACCTACATGATTAGCCTCCAATTTGAATCATAGGTTTGGGAACCATTCAGAAAAAAGCCACACTTACTGTGGCTATGTTAACCTTGGGGGAGTGCCATGGCAAAAGTAAACTACAGGTTGGAATATATTAGAGGATAAGATGGTGAAGATGAGGCGGTGCCTAATATGAGCTACCCACTGGCACAAGAGCAGGTTATGTTGTTCCAAGGACTGAAGGAAAGTTGCTTCTTTGTTCTGCTACATTTTGAACATACTTTGCCTTGGAGTATCTTCACAAGGTGACACTCTATCATCAAAGCTAATGGGAGACTGGAACCTGTTTATCCATGGAGTTGGCCTAGGGGAGGGATCAACAGATGGACATCTTGGAGAGTTTGAGAACTTTGGTCTCACTGGCTGGTGGCAGCCCCCTTCTTTATTTTTAAAACTTCCATTGGAAGAACTGCTGAGTTTAAGAAACCATGAAAAATATATTAAATATACATTTTTCATGGTTTCTGTGACTAAGCAGTCCTTTTGGTTGGAAAAAAATCCTGAAGTATATAATTCTCTAAAGCAGGCCATTCACTACAGTTATGCTACTGGAAAGACTCTGAAGTTGAAACATTCTTCATAGTTTGAATGATCTGAATGATTCTTCCATATCTATATCTATATCTCATATATATGTAGAGATATAGAGAGATAGAGAGAGATAGAGAGAGATAGAGAGAGATATATCATGTACAAGGAATACCTCTTTTATTAGTGATGGGTTTGCACTGTAGGTTACGCAATGTTACTTAAGGAAGTTGAAATGGCTGCTATGGTTTATTTATTTATTTTATTTTATCATATTTCTATGCCGCCCTCCACACAAATGACTCAGGGCAGCTGACAACAATTAAAAATAATCAATAATAAAAAGCCACAATAAAATATCCACCTGTCACAAAAAGTAGTAAAAAGTTAAAATTTAAAAAATAAAAAGATTAAAAGAGGAGAGGATCAAAAGATACAGCTAAAAACACAAGCCAAAGAACTTTAACATTTTCTATGAAGGGAGTCAACCATATATAGCGGCCATTTTGACTTGCTTAAGTAACATTGCGTAAGTTACAGTGCAAACCCATCACTGATAAAAGAGGTGCTCATTGTACATGGAAGCAAATCACCAGCTGGATTCTGGCTTTCACATTTTGAACATTGTTGTCTTGTAAATTTGGAAACTGTTGATCTTGAGTAGGCAGTAAAGTTTAACAAAGTGGTGGTTTTGGCATTACATCATGGTATTTTGCATTTAAAAAATTTCCTGACTTTCATATTGTGTTCTTAAGTCAGGGAAATCTGTCCTGCCTTTTTGTGGTTTTGGTCCAGAGGTCAAATTAGTCGTGTGTTATGACCCTGAAATTCATATACTATACATGGAAACTTGTAACTGACACAAGGCACTGATAGATATTCCAAATGACTAAAATAGGAACTCAGCAGACACTACATATTCACTACATAGAGAACACTTCTATCAAAACTAAGTGAACAAACTAAGGCTTCATGCATTGTCTTCAGCTTTGATGTTTTCCCCAAACATTTCTGCTAAATGACAAATGATTCAAATTCCATGTTTTCAGAAGCAAATTGAATCATCCCAATTTTTTTGTCCCAGGCGATGTTATTATATCGCCTCTGTGTTTATACAGACATGCCATGTTTAAATGACAGATAATGGCATGATTGCTTAAGACACTTAAAATAATGTGACACCAATTTATTAACATTAGAAATAAAGCCTTTGAAAAGGACCTTGAGCATTCTATTAGCATTGATGTGTCAATCCTTTACTTGAAGGATGGCAAGCCTGAGTCCCAGCACAGCCTTAATTAACAGGAAATAATTAGTATCTTTTCCCCAGCTGTGAATCTGAGATTTTTTTTCCAGCAGAATCCATTGATTGATAATTACAGTGGAGTTAGTTGTAATAAAACTCCCAGTATTGCAATTTCTAATTGGCCTTTAAGGACATTTTACTATTGCAGTTACTTTGTTCCAGGCTTCCCTTTCCCCCTCCTTTTCTTTCTTTCTTTTTCCTTTCTTTCTTCCTCTCTTCCTTCCTTCCTTCCTGGTGGCGCAGTGGTTAAATTGCTGTCCTGCAACCAAAAGGTAGTGTGTTCAATCCTGACCATTGATCAAGGTTGGCTCAGTCAGCCAGCCATCCTTCCAAGGTGGGTAAAATGAGTACCCAACATGTTTGGAGCAAAATGCTAATTAACTTGTGAACTGTCCAGCAAGTGCACGGGATGCTATGGGGTGGTATATAAGTGTGATTGCTTTGTTTTATTTTGCTTTCTTGGTGATTTAATGTGGTCACTTTTCTCCAAAAGCTAATAGGAAAACAGAACAGAATGTGCTAATGCTTTTGTCTGTAGATACACTGGTTTCTAATGCCAGGATACAGAAGCTTTACAGGGCCACAAATACTTCTTAACAAGAGGTTAAGAATAAAAACTGGGTAATTCCTCAGGTATATGGGATAACATTTTGAACTAAGCGAAGCCAGTGGATCCAAAAGGTAACTATGTGGACCTTCGAGGTTTAAGTGGCAGTCTTTCTAAAATTAGAAACAGTGATGGACAGCAGCCAGTTCACACCAGTTTGTCAGAACCGGTAGTAGCTTTTTCCAGTGTCCCAGAGAACTGGCAGCAGATTTTTGGGGAGAACCACCTCGGGGGCTTACCATTTTGCTGGTTCCCCCACTGTGCATGTGTGCCTACAGTGCTCGGCGCACATCATGCCAACAGCGCTTGGTGCACATGCACGCCTAGGCACCTACAGCACTCTGCCTGCTGAGCCAAGCAGCTATTCGCTGCTTGGAGTGTGGCAGTGCAGAGCATTGGGTTGCCACACACAGCCATGGAGCAACCAGTGGCTGCTGCTGAGGCACTCGGCAGCCTCCTTGCTGTCCTCCCAAGCGGGTAGGAGGAAGAGCAGCTGCTAGCCTGAAGCTCCCTACAGCCTGCTCCCCAGGATAAGTGACTCACCTTTGGGTGTCAGGTGGATGGGTATATTTTAATGTACATTTAATGTGTATTTATTTTTAATGTATATTTTTATGTGTTTTATATGTATTTAATGTGTATTTTTATGTGTTTTATGTCTATTTAATTTGTATTTTTATGTGTAGTTATTTTTGTTTTTTTTACTTTGGCTCTGCCCACATTGTTGGCTCCGCCCATGATGTCATGATGTTGGCTCCGCCCATGACATCATGACACTTGCTCCACCCATGACGTTGGCTCCGCCCACAGTGTGGTAGTAATTTTTTTGGCTGCCCATCACTGATCAGAAACCATACCGCATATACAATGAGGAATATTTAACCTGGAATAGTTAATTTTCCTGTTTGTATACCATGTTTTTCCCCCAATATTTTTGTTGTTTTGTTGATTGGTGTATCTCAATAATAATACTATGTACATATTAAAGAATATGCAGTTCCTCCTCAAAATAAAATAAAAATACATTTAAAAATGGAGTAACAGCTAGTTTTGTATACGCTGGAAAGTATCCTTACTAAAACGAGGATCTCTCCCAGTGGACATATCAGTGGACACGAACTCAGTGTGAATAGTAACAAAGAGAATGGACCTCATTAATCCCAAAGCAAACCTTCTGACCCTGGTTCTGAACAGAACTTTGTATATGGTCAAAATAGAAAGCCACGTCTCCATGATTAAATCAAAAGGTGCAGAAGAGAATGCTGTTCCCCTGTGACATTTCCCCCATGGAGGCTGGCAAGGGACTGGATGTCTGGCTGCAGATGTCTTTGTCTGATGCTCACATCAGCTCAGTCACCTTATTCCAGAGAGGGCTGCCTAGCTTCCTCCAGCATGAGGATGTCAGGCTGCTTATCCACGTCTTTGTGACATCTTGACACTGAGTAATGCATCTTTCTCTTTTTGGAGGTCTTCCATCAGTGATATACACAGTGATCCAATTTACTCGAAATGCATTGTTTTGCATTTTCTTAGCATAAGCTGAAATGCTGTACCTTCTATTTTAGTCATCTTCATGACACAGACTGGCTTTTTCATTGAAAAATATGACAGGGACATGTTCAACGATAATACCTTTCAAAAAGATTTATTGTATATACTCGAGTATAAGCCAAGTTTTTTAGCCCCAAAAAGGGAACACAGATTATACTTGGGTCAATGACCACGAGGGTCCCAAGACTGTGCCGGATTGAGATGCACCAACAATTTAATTAATTTTACCATAGTTTCAGATATTTTGATTATTGAAACTCACTAGCAGTGGCCACATTTCCCACCCTCAGCTTATACTCGATTCAATCTATTTTCCTGGGTTTTCAGATCAAAACTAGGTACCTTGGCTTATATTCAGGTCGGCTTATACTTGAGTATATGCAGTAATCTTTGTTTGATAGATTGAGTCTTTATGGATTGAAATCGTTCAGTAGTTCATCTCCTCCTGGTGATTTATTTTTTCCACTTGCTTTCAGAGCAGTTTTCACTTTACTTTTTAGAACTGCATGTTCTTCCTGATAGATTTCCTATTCAAAGGAATCTGTCATCCTTTTAGTTCTCCTGTAAAGGTCTTTAGTATCCTGTTCCCACATGCTTATTGTTTTTTTTCTTGGTCAGACAATATGCTTGACTATTGCTCATTCAGCATTCCTAATCTAAGCTTACATTTCCCTTTGATTTATTGAATCTTCTCTATTTCTCTATAGTCATTGCTGTAATAGTTCTCTTTGTCTCTGTATGCATCCAGGTTTCTGGCCCTATCATCTTTTACTTTTGTCTTTCTCCTGTCCTTTACACTTTTACCTGCTTCTCCCATCATTTAGCAGGTGTTTACCCTTACAATCGTCTTCTAAGAAAAGTTAGTATGAGTGTCACTGCTGTTGCTTCTTCTGTCAGTGTCACCTTCAGCTACCCATGCTGCCCAGTTGTTTATTAATATCCATATACACTAATAACCACCAGTGCATTGGTTACATTCTCTAGCTGGGCAATTATTTCCAGCACTCCCCTCACCACCACAGCTGCTGTCATCGTGGTCTCTCTTCGACACCAAACACCAGCAGCAAGACATGCCTCCCCACAGGCAAATTTGATCTTGAATGAGTGGTTTGCTTTGCTGAGATACAGGAGCAGAGATTATGCCATGCCCATCATTCTCATCATTCACCCTTTCATGAATATTTATTGCTGCTGCTAGTTGTGGTGTTGAATTCAGTGGTGACAGCAGCACCATAGCTGGATCCAAGCCTGGGTAAAGCAGAACAAATCTGAAAAACAAAACAATGACCCACCAACTGGCAATGCTCAATATACATTCCAGCCCCAAAGATAAAAGATGGCAAGGAGTGGAGTATCTTGAGGACCATTGTAATTTCCCATTCAAGCCAAGTGATGCTCAAGGTGTTTCAACAAATGGTTTTATCTTATATGAAGCAGGAAAAGCCTATGTCCAAGTTGGATTTCAAAAAGGAAGAGGCACTTGACATCATATTGCAAATATCCATTGGGTGCTAGAGCGTACCAAAGAATTTCATATCACTCTATACTGTCTAGACAATAGCAATGCCATTGACTATGTGGACTATGAGAAACGATGGGTTGTTCAGGAAGAAATGATGGGGTTGTGGTGTGTGCTTCAACACTTTATTGCCTCAATGCACAACTTGTATTGTTGTCAAGAAGCTACTGTTAGGACAGAATATATATAGAGAAAATGGTTTCGCATGGACAGAAATATCAGACAAGTGTTTATTTTATCCTCTTAGCTGTTCAATCTGTATAAAGAACACATCATACAGAAATCCTGGCTAGATTCAGACAAAGGATGAGTGGAAACTGTGGGAAGAAAGATCAATAAACTAAGATAAGCAGGTGACATGATCTTACTGACAGAAAGCAGCAATGATTTGAAATGACTTTTAAGAAAAGTGAAAGAAGAAACTGCCAAAACAGGACTGCATTTGAAGATGTAGAAGACAAAAATCATGACTGAAGAACTACACAACTTTAATGAAATTGAAATGGTACAAGATTTTGCATACTTTGATTCAATCATTAATCCAAATGGAAACTGCAGCCAAGAAACCAAAAGATGACCAAGATTTGGAAGGACATCAATGGAGAAATTAGAAAAACCATCCAGTGTATTGATGTGTTATTGGAGACCAAGAACAAAATCCCCATTCTTTTATTCCCAATCACCTTGTATGAGTGTCAAAGCTCAACAGTAAAGCAAGCTGACATTAAAAAAATAATTTATCTGAAATACGTTGCTGGAGAAGAGCTCTGCAGGTACCCCGGACTGCCAGAAAGATGAATTGAGGGGTCCTAGAGGAAATCAAGCCTGAACTATCTCTGGAGGCAGAACAGATTAAACTGAGGCTGTCCTACTTTGGGCATATTATTCTTATATTTATATTCTTATAATTATAAGGCAAGATTAGAGAGAGAAAACAATAATGCTGAGAAAGCTTGAAGGCAGCAAGGAAAGAGGAAGACCAAATCTGAGATGGATTGACTCTGTAAAGCAGGGGTGCCCAAACTATGGCCTGCAGATGCCCCAGATGCCAATTCATCTGGCCTGCAACAGCCTGGCCACTCCAGGTGTGGCACGGACACATTTGGACATGTGTGGGGATGTCCAGAACAATCTGGGAGTGTTCTGACCCCTTTGTGCATGCACAGGGACATCCAGAACCACCTCCGGGAGAGGAGCGTACACATTTGTGCATGTGTGGAGACATCCAGAAGCACTTCCAGGAGTGGCACAGATGCATTTGCACATGTGTGGGGATGTCCAGAACTACTTCCTGACATGGTTCCAGATATGCATGCAGAAACACATCCGCTTCTGGGGGCATGGTCAGGCCCATTCAGCTGTTTCGGGGGCAAGGTCAGGCCCCCAGTGCAAAAAGTTTGGGTACCCCTGCTGTAACAGAATCACTGGCTTGAGTTTACAAGGGATGAGCATAAAACAACTTGGAGATCACTTATTCATAAGATTCCTATAAGTTGGAGACAACTTGATGGTCAACAACAGCAACAGCAACAATATCTTTATTTGATACCCTTCCACCCCACTTCCAGAATATCTATTGCTATATAAAATGCCAGAAGGCGTGTTTTGTAAGCACAGATTCTATCGTAGGCCCACCCCAAGGTCTGTGCAGTTCATTTTGCAGCCCCATGCTGTGTGTTTCTCAGCTCTTAGTGAATTCCTTAGGCAGTTATTGCCACTCCTTGGACTGAGAGAAAAGCAAGTACTCCCCAAACCCCTATTACATTCCTGCTCAAGGGGTAAGACCAAGAGTGTGTTGGGGGGGGGAACAAGGCAAAGAAAATTCCCCTTGCCTAATGTGCTCATCCCTCACGCTAGCAAGGTGATGCTCAAGATAATATAGGATAGACTGCAACAGTATGTGGAGAGAGAATTACCAGAAGTGCAGGCGGGTTTCAGAAGAGGCAGGGGGACTAGAGACCACATCGCCAACATAAGATGGATCATGGAAAAAACAAAGGAATATCAGAAACAAGTCTACTTCTGTTTCATTGATTACACTAAGGCTTTTGACTGTGTTGACCACAACAAAATGTGGCAAGTAATTAAAGAGATGGGAATACCGGAACACCTTATAGGCCTCATGAGAAATCTGTACATGAATCAAGAGGCAACAGTTAGGACAGAAAATGGAATGATGGAGTGGTTTGGAATAGGAAAAGGAGTAAGACAAGGCTGCATTTTGTCACCTTGCTTATTCAACTTATACACAGAACACATAATGCGCAATGCAGGGATGGAGGAATCACAATTTGGGATCAAAATTGCTGGAAGAAACATCAACAATTTGAGATATGCAGATGATACCACCCTAATGGCAGAAAATGAGGAGGACCTAAAGAAGCTCCTGATTAGGTTGAAAGAAGAAAGTGAAAAAGCTGGCTTGAGACTCAATATCAAGAAAACCAAGATCATGGCAACAGGCCCTATCAGTCACTGGAAAATAGATGGGGAAGAAGTAGAGGCAGTGACGGATTTTACTTTCCTAGGATCAAAGCTCACTGCAGATGGTGATTGCAGCCATGAAAAAAAAGGTGACTGATTCTTGGGAGGCAAGCGATGAGAAACCTGGGGAGCATAGTGAAAAGTAGAGACATCACATTGCAAACAAAAATTCGCATAGTCAGGGCAATTGTATTCCCTGTGGCAATGTATGGTTGTGAGAGCTGGACCATTAGGAAAGCTGAGCGCAGAAGAATAGATGCCTTTGAGATGTGGTGTTGGAGGAGAGTTTTGAGAGTCCCCTGGACAGCGAGGAGAACAAATAGGTCAATCTTAGAAGAAATCAACCCTGACTGCTCCTTAGAAGGTCAAATAATAAAGATGAAGCTAAAGTACTTTGGACATCAAATGAGAAGAGAGGATTCACTTGAGAAAGCCTTGATGCTTGGAAGGGTCGAGGGCAAAAGAAGAAGGGGACGGCCCAAGATGAGATGGCTAGATGGTATTGTAGAGACAATGGGCACAGAGCTGAGCGAGTTGAGGGGGATGGTGGAGGACAGGAGTGCCTGGCGGACAGTGGTCCATGGGGTCACAGAGGGTCGGAATCGACTGTGCGACTGAACAACAAAATGTGTTTCTTCTTGCTAGTTATCTTCTGAGTGTAGAATGCCACCACTGACATTTTGGCACTGTTCTTCTTTCATGTCCCGATCAAACCCTGGAGTGCCAAAATGAAGCCACTTTCTTGGGTTTGTCATTGGCGAAATTTAGGTCCTCATTGGTGCATGTTTCTGGCAGCAATCAGCAAACCAGTAAATGAGCCACAAAGAGAGTGTCTTGTCAAGTGTCACACGAAGGTATTTTGGTGCTGGGCAATGCTGCAGTCGGTTCTCTTGCTGCATAACATCCAACTCAACCCTTGCCTCTCGGTTTCAAAGATGGAAAGCACCCACATTGTTTAGTGTCTCCAGAACTCATTAAGAACACTTCAGGGAAATAGCTGTAGGTTTGCGCACAAATGTTTATTGAAACAAAACAGGTTGGTGAAAGCATAAGGTTTGACAGTTTATACAGACACACATGCAACAAAACAAAATGGGTCCCTCGCCCAAAACATAAAAAGGACTCCAGGGTGGCATGGTAGGGGAAAGACCAAATTGGCAAACTTATAGAAAAGACAGAACACCCTGGAGGGTACAAAAAACACTGCCCAACCTCCATAGGGCCACTGCTTTTCGAACGCAGCACGCGGAGTTCCTCCTGCACAGTTCAAAGTGGTTGGCAACTGCTTCACTAGCAAAACAGTATCTGAGCCTAGCCCATCTAAGCCACCCCATGATATTACTGGTGGTCAATTACAGACACCAACCTGGCACTTGATGTTTCAGTGGCCAATTATTTCCAGAGACCCTTGCTGCTTTTCTTAGCAACTGGTCATCCCACAGGTGTTCCATATAATTCTTTTCCTCAGCTGCTATAATTGCAGCCAAAGCTTGGCCAGTCCAAGCTGATAAGAGATGCAGGTAGACATTTCTAGCACAGCTATACTTATTATATTCAAGGTCACTGACCAACTTCCTCAAAGCCCTCTTTATCTAGGGGATTTTCTTCACATCATTATTCAGGGGAAAGGTGAACAGTGAATACTATTCTTTTGAAAAGTTACATTTCATTGTTTGACATAGCAGAATTCCTGTCGTGTTTCCCAAACTTTGATTTTTTGGACTTCAATTCCCAGAAGCCTAAGTAAATTCCCCAAAGCACTGATCAAACAATGTACTGACTGAGGCTTCCGGGAATTGAAGTTCACTTGTGTTCCGCAGAACATAGTTTGGGAAACTCAATCAAGTTTCTGCTGATAATGCAGTTCACATGTCTCTTTCTTCTTTTTGTGGTCCCAGTATTCCTTGTTGTCAATTTCAGTTTTGGGAACGACATCAAGGTGATATCAAAATCTCTTTAGAAGACTGATATCTGCTGGTATTGACAGAATTAGAAATATTGTTCTGGCTGTAGTACTAGAACAAGACCTGAGATGCTGCTTCACATCTTACTAGTTCCAGTTAGAACAGCAGTAGAACATCTACATTCCCTAAGATCCCCAAGTCAAATCCCCAAATCTAGAACATATTGGGCTGTCCTAGACTTTTTGTGTGTGATATAAGTTCCTCTGCGCTTCCATACCAACTGCCCAGGCTAGTCTGGTTTGTTATAGTATATGTATGGGTACATGTACAAAGCTAGATTGACAGTTGGCTTTGGACAATCATCTCTTTGATGGGATCAACCAACAATACACACTCAACTGAACAGAGAAACATGTTGCTGTCATTTCATAGCACAGCTGAGACAGTGTCTTATCTATGACTGTTTTGAGAAGCATGGTTGTGGTTTTTCATTTCATCTTCTCCATCTCTCCTCACAACCATGTATTACAACTCCCCATTTTGCCCATCACTCTAAAAGGAAAAGGAGGTTATGGTGTTGTGCATTTAGGAAAGTCTCAGCCCAAAAAACCCTGAACGTTACCTTTTGATTCTCAGATGGTTTTATTGCTAGGTGGAGAAGAAGAGGAGGTAGAATAAGGAATCTCAACAGATATCTCTGAGACTCTCAACACTGGAGGACTTACAAGGGCAAAGTTCTGAATCTTACTTTTCACTATCTATTGATTAGCCCTCTTTATATATAACACCTGAAGTCTATGGACTTTTAATGAATAACACGACAATACTATGACATAAAGAACATCAGAAATGCAGTGATAGTCACTTACTTAACTAAAAATAACAAAAGTTTCTTAAGTAGGTTGAAACAGAAATGCAGATAAGCAAGAGTGCCTCAGTTACAACAGGGCCATTATTATTATTATTATTATTATTATTATTATTATTATTATTATTATTATTATTATTATTATTATTATTATTATTATTATTATTATTATTATTATTATTATTATTATTATTATTATTATTATTATTATTATCATTGTCGTTGTCGTTGTCGTTGTCGTTGTCGTTGTTGTTGTTGTTGTTGTTGTTGTTGTTGTAGTAGTAGTAGTAGTAGTAGTAGTAGTAGTAGTAGTAGTTGTTGTTGTTGTTGTAGTAGTATATGGACTTATATGCTGCCCAAGCTACGATGCGACTCAGGGCGACTCACAACAATACCACACCTAATATATTATACAAATATCACAATGCAATAAAATAAGATACAATTAGCATAAGTCAAAACATCACAAATCAACTACCATCATAAAACGTTTAAAAAAGTCAATCATCTAAAATGTTCAGTAAGTTGACTGCAAAAGAGTCCAAAATGTCCTAAAAGTCCAAAATGTCCTAAAAGTCCAAAGCCTAGGCTGGTCAGGGGAAGATGCCCCCCCCCCCGCCCCAATGGCCAAGTCCATGGTCAAGTCCACAGCACCAGTTAGATTGAAGTGGTTTGAGGCAGGTTTCTCTGTGTTGCCATTCCGGATACCTGTCTCAAACCACTTCAATCTAATTGGACATCCTATCCAAGACCTGAAAGTTACAATTCTGGAACAGAGAAATTATAAGACTAGGATTGAAAGGGAGACAGCAGAAATACCCATCATAGGGGATTGAATATTAGCGAAGCGTTTCTGGGGCATTATCAAATTTGATACACAGATTGCAAAATGCTGCTAGATATTTTATATATTATATTACAACCGCACACCAACGGCCAAGTCCATGGTCAAGTCCACAGCACCAGCCAGCATAAGGGCAAGAAACTCCACCACACCAGGGCCCCTGCCACTGGCCTCTGTGTGGCCGAGCCACCCATTATGCCGCTGCCCACTCTACCACGGTTCAAACTGACGCCAGGTCTGCCACACCTGACGCTGACCCAGCCACAGCTTGTGTAGCAGCTTTTGTTGGTTATAGGTGGAGGACTACATCCTAAAGATGAGGTAACTCAAAGAAGTTAATGGAAAGAAATATTTATTTATTTATTTATTTATTTAAGCAAACTTTTATGCTGCCCTCCTCAAAAAGAGCCAGGGCAGCTAACCCAACTCTATTATCTTGTCTCGCCCTCAGCCCCCCCCCTCCACGCACATTTTCACATTATTGACTAACACAATCCTCCCAAACAACAATTCAGAGATCACCAGCAGTTGAAGGGACCCAAAAAATGATAGAGAAATTGCCTTTCTTGAAACAACAATATTGTGCTTGAACTAAAGTTGCATTGGAAGACAGAGAGCTGAAAGTAGGCTTTCCCCCATGAATTATTTGAGAATGATCTGGAATTTGGTTTATTCAATGGATAGTTCAGTCTTAATTATGACTATTTTAAGCTGTCACTAGAGCCAGGTTAGAGGATATACATTTTAGAATCATTTGTTTATTTATGACAGAAATTCCACTGGCTGTACTGAATTTCATTTGGTTCTCTTTATGGTGCTCAATAGATAGTGTGGGCCAGACTCTAGTCTAGGTGTTGTCCATTTGCATTTCTGCCTGGAGTGACTCTGCATTATCAATCTGTAGTGTAAAAACTGCATTATTTTTTGTGTATGTGAACTTCACTTGACATCATGGCAGATCATAGGCCTGGAAATCTTGCAGCTGCACCCTTTCATGTCTGTGCCACTGATACATACCCTGCACACTTGGCTATGGTTTATGAACTGACATCATGGACCTTGTGGGACTGCAAAATATGGCTTTCGATCAAAATGTCATGAAATTGTCAAGTTCCAGTTAAGACACAGCAGAGAATTCCATTTCATGTCCCAGGATCTCCAAGCCAAATCCACAAGTCCAGAACACAGTGGCCTAGGCTTACACTTTAGCTGTACCATGAGGTGGGCTTATTATGAAAAGATCAAAATACTCCAAGAAGCAAATATCCAGAGATCATCAGAGGTGAGAGGGCAATGGGTATGGCTGCATTCCTCCTTTGAAATCTGGAGCTGCATACATTTACATAAAATGAAAATATATTTTAAATAAAAGATTGCGAGTATCAGAGTAAAGAATGGAGGCGGTACAGTAATTGCAAAATACGATTCCTACTGACAAAGGAAAAAAGGCATGCAGGAGGGACATTACTCTGAGTCACTCAGATTTGGAAACCACAAATGCACCTATCACGGATATCAATTCACCAGAAAAATAGATTTTAACAGCATCTGAATTTCCCCCCCATTAATAAAGTACATTCTGTATGCTGGTATATTTGAAGATTCAAGCCCACTGGAAACAGAGCAATAAAGAGCCCTGAAGAAAACCTAATTTTAAAAATTATATTTTTATTTTCCTATAGAAAAATCATCCATAAAACAAAACTAAAAGTTTTAAAGCTGCAGTTGTGAAATGTGTGGTTAAGGCAATAGCATAATCGCACAGACATTATCTTTTTTATTATTATTCTGAAGTTCTCAGAATGTAAGGATCCTGCTCCTTTTGACCCCTGAATTTGGTGTATAAAAACCATGCCTGTAAGTTTCACTCCTTGTCTGAAGAAGTGGACTTGATCCACAAAAGCTAACAATAAAAATATAGCAGTTAGTCTTTAAAGTGCTACAGTGTTTTTTATTTTATTTTTATTTTATTTTGTTTTGTTTTCTGTTATGCCTTAACCACAGACTAACACGGATACTATTCCAAAAAATTCCTTTAAAAATATTATTCCACAGTAGTAAAATTACACTTTTTAAAATCAAGACTTGGCTATATCATTATGCAAAAACAATAGCCAAAATCCCATTACACATTTAAGCAGCTGTAACTCCAACAACATAAATTTCAGTGACAGTGCAGTTTTTTCCTTCTGGGTATTTTCCAAGTCATGCAATTGCTATGAGACAAGAAAAAAAACCCAACTCTCTTTTAATTGGTGACAATTCACCACTGAAATTTACCTCAATTTTGGTAAACATAACTAACGTGGTTTTGGCTACTGTATCTCATATGCAAAAGTTCCTCTGGCCTTCCAAAATCCAGAAATTCTCCTGAAATTCAAGCAGAACCAGGACAATGTGACAGCATCAAAGTACAGAACAAGTACACAACAAAACAGAGAATCTCTAAGTCCCGCTCTCTTCTATGTTAATTAGCTTCAAGAATTCTGCTTCTTGCCATTCTTGTACTTGGTCAAAATATTGATTTGCATTACAGCTAGAATCCAAGGCCAATGAAATATACTTCAGGATGGAATTATGTGGACTCATCAATTAGGCAATCAGTGCAAGTTGTCCCTCAGACAGCCAGTAAGCAGTTGGTTCAATCAGTCTTTTACGCATCCATTTTATAGCTTAACCATAAGACCTAATTACATCTTTATTAGTTGGACTAGCATTAACTGTCAGTAATTGCAATACATTTCGTTTAGGAGCTGCTATTTAAAGTGGGTTTCCACTATTTAACCAGATGCCCTCCTTTTATTACTGAATGCATTCATAATATGAAGCCCCAGCTTCATAGACCAAATAGAAATTATCTTCAGTCTTCTAGATCCAATTGAGTGCACTGTTACATTTAGGAAGACATACTCTGCACAAAACATCCTAAAAGGGAGGCCTTTGGGAAGATTTCACTGAGCGATCACGGTCAAGATCTTTTGCATTGTTTTTCCAAATACTTCACAGGGCTACAGTCACTATACCATGTTTTTCAATACATACATCTACATCAGCTGATGAAGGCAACATAAAATGTTAATTTGTGTGTGTTTGATGAACCACAAATGAAGACAACTGGAGCTGGTAGAACTTCCATATATATTCTCAGCTCAAATAAATTACTTTTCAATAAAGTGAACTGGTTTACATAATCACCTCCCTGTCCTTGAGTAGACAAGTCAAGTGATGGTCTAGCATTTGTGAATTAGGCTTTGTATGTTCTTGTTGGATAGTAACAGTTTATGATCAATATCACTGTCTGCCCTTGGCCCTACAGCTTCTCCAATTGTGTAGTCTATTTGGTTTCTGTATTGGTCATCTGGTGATGTCCACAGGTATAGTTGTCTGTTGAACAACCCCAGATGGCCAATGAAGAAATCAAATAGGCTACATAGTTGTAGATGGAGAAGCTGCATTCTATCTGCCACAACAGCACTTGGGGCATATAGATATACTGATCATGAACTGTTAATATAATATCCAAATTTAAAGTAAAGCTGAAAAAGAGCATCAAAAGTTGCAGTGCCAAACTATAACTTAAACAACATTTCATGTTGACTATGAAGTCTGTTTAAGGAATAGATTTGCATTAATACACTCAATTGACTATGAACCAGTAGAACTGTAAACTGAAAGCAGGGAAGAAAGTAAAAAGAAAAACCCAGTAGTAAAAAGAGGGGAGGGGGAGCCAGGATGACTGAGAGAAGAAACTCATAAAATTGGAAAGGACAGGTGAGAAGCAAGAGCAAAATATGACAGAAATAGGGTCAGATCCCTGAATGTTGTTTTTCAGCTACTGTCACATAGAGACAACAAGAACTATTACAATAACCAGTGCAAACAGACAGAAGAGAACAACAAATGAGGAAAAATAAGAATTCTTTTCCAGAAGATCCAGGAAATCAAAGGGAGATTTTAGTCTAAATTAGGAATGCTAAATGACCTACAGAGAAGCACACTGTTTGATCAGGATAAAATAGAGAGAAGATGGAAACAACCTATACAAAAGTGATAAAAAGATGACAAACTCCTTTGAGGAGGAATCTTATGGTGGAGAACCTGAAATTCTAAATAATGGAATGAAAGACTCTCTCACTGATGGACTTTATGGACAAGAAGCTACAAGTGTAAAGAAGTGTCACAAAGAGCAAGTTCATCCGTATTGTTCTATCCCCAATCACTGTCTACCAGAAAACTTGATACTATCGCTTATTTGAGGTGTGTTTTTGTGTCAGAGATTACTCTGGGTTGAAAGGATTTTTTCCATCAGTTGAAACAGAGTACTGGAGGAAAGCTTTGCAGTACCCTGGACTACTAGAAATATGAAAAGTGGCTCTTAGAGCAGAAGTCTGAACCATCTCTGGAGGCAAAAAGAAAGAGAGTGAGGTTGTTCTACTTTGGGCATGTCATAAGAAGGCAGGATTCTCTGGAAAAGATCATAATGCTGGGAAAGTTTTGAGATTTTAAAGAATACCCATTTTTGGGGTCTCTGTAAGTCAGAGGTTACTCGATGGCAGATAACATCAACCACAAAGGACCTACCAAAACAAATACAGCTCAGAAATGTACCTGAATGTTTGAATTGAACAAGACCCATTCTGCTCACTTTTAACTTTGTTGTAATCAGTGAAGTCAAAAGAGCTTAAAACGATCCCCCCCCCCTTTGATACTCATCTATCGCTTATTTGAGGTGTGTGTTTTTGTGTCAGAGATTGCTCTGGGTTGAAAGGATTTTTTGCAGGGAATGCCTGAATGAGGCTCCTTTTATGTCCCCTATCATGCAGCTCTTGGGGAATCCAACACCTTCCAGTCTCCAAGCACAGTGCTTTTACCCACTGAGCCACTGGGCTAGCTTTCTCTCTCATGGCTGCAGCTGAAGTATCTAAGAGTGACAGTCTGCTATCCCTCCCTCCTGATAACTATTATCTGCAATATTCATCAGAAATTTTGTATTTGCAAGAACTTTTATTTTTTGCAAAAAATGCAGAAAATGTCAACACATGCTGCCTTGTCACAAGGAGATTAAAATCAGAAACATCTCTTGGAATGTTTGTGATTTTTTTCCTGATCAACCATCCAGTCTTTTCATAGCTCTTTCATCCCTGTGTACTGATAACAAAGAGAAAAGACATTCATGCTATGCAGAGACATTTTGCGCAAACTGCAGAATTTCCCTCTCTGGGGCTAGAAAATCTTATGATGGTTTACAAACTGTCAAGAGGTTGAAACAGGCTAGCATGCTGAGCACAAGAAATGTAGAGAGAGTGCTTCACAGGAGTTGGGCAGGTTTTTCCAGTGGTGGGCTCAAAAAAAAAAATTACTACCACATTGTGGGCGTGGTATGGAGGGCATGGCCAGGGGGAAAGCCCTGCATTGCATCCAAATTAGGACTACTTTATTTCAAAACTTGGATGGGTGGGGCCAGTCAGATTTTCTGCTACTGGTTCTGGTGAAGTGGTGCGAACCTGCTGATGCCCACCACTGTGTCTCTTGCAGAACCTGTAATTTTATTTTCCCTGAATACTCTGAGAACAGTTCGTCCCATTGCTGTGAATTTGATGGTTCACACTGGGAAAACTCTGGAGAAATAAATTGTAACTGGTTCTGTTGCTGCTGAGTAGCGGGAGTAGCAGAAGACGGGGGGAAGCAAATGAAAGCAGCCCAGGTGCATTTTAAATGGATAAACAAGCAAATAGCAAAATGAATGAAAGTTTAATATGAATGGGACAATGAGAAAGGGAAAAATATATATTTCTGCATGCTTATAATATACCTGAAGTCTGGCTAGGTTATCCTGCTTTGGTAATAGAGTAGACTATACTGCCAGTGACTCAGTGTTGATTGTCAGGTGGTAGTTAACTAACCTGACAACCCTGAGGACTAATGGCCTTAGGTGGTGAAGTCCACAGGGAAAGGTGATGATCCCCAAGTGGATTAAATCCTACTTGAATCCATTTTGATGGAGGGCAGCAGCTTCATCAATACTGGCCTAAGGCTGATGAGGACTTTGTGTGCCAAAAGGGCTCAGGACCAGAAAGTGACTTGTGGAACTGGATCAGTGGTATGGGCGTCATGCTGTGATGTGGAAGGCAGATGAAAGGCCACTGGATTATATTCGTAGGACAGTCTTCATGGCTGATCACTATGAGGATCACCAATATTTGGATTCAGATATGGAAGAAGAAGATGAAGAAGGAGGAGGAGGAGGAGGAGGAGGAGGAGGAGAAGAAGAAGAAGAAGAAGAAGAAGAAGAAGAAGAAGAAAAAGAAGAAGAAGAAGAAGAAGAAGAAGAAGAAGAAGAAGAAGAAGAAGAAGAAGAAGAAGAAGCATATACCCAATGTTCAATATTGATTCCATTGCCACTGGACACACAAGTATAAGCATGGGAAAGGAGTAAGCCCCCAGCTTGTTCTATGGTATCTGATCCGATTGAAAAAGGCTTAACAGATGCCTGGAAATGAAATTGTTTTAGTTTTTCTACTGCCATCATAAACTCATGTTATGGGTAATTAAAGGGGTGGTGGTGTTTCACATCTTTGTTTCCAGTAGATCCACCTCAGAGAGCAAGAACATAGGAAATTTGTAAGCACAGTTATCCATACAGATTTCTGAGATACCCTTTCCATGAGACAGCTCTCCATTTGACTTAGACAGCTGACTTCTCTAATTCTAGAGAGGCTTAAAAAAAAACCAGGGTCCTGAAATTTTAATCTTTCATTTCAGATAATGTAAATTAGGTAAAAACAAAGAGCCTCTTTGAAGATCATAGTATTTTTGAACTACAATCAAGCAGGCAACTACAATTTTGTGCCAGCTAATCTTTCTCACACTAGGTTGTAGTTGGGTTTGTAGGAACTACAGAATGAATTCTCCAAAAGGTGGCTTTATTTTGGCAATTTCACATCTGGCCTAGACATGGAAGAAGATAATGTAAACGTAACAAGGTTATCTGTTATTTGCCTGTTTATTAGATTTATAATCTACCTTTCTTCCAAAGCATGGATGTAAACAACTAATCATAAAGTAAAACAAAACAAAACAACAATTGTGCATCGTGAAGTTAAAATAGAAGTAGCAACTTTTCCTTTCTGTTCATCAAGCTATTGTACTCCTCCCCACCCCTTCAAACCCAACTACAAAGTATCTTCCTTTTAAAGAAAACACCATCAACATCACACAGAGCTATCCTGGCATTTCCATTAGATCTTCTGCTAGTCATCATTTTCAGTTCTTGCATTTCTGCTCATCACAGCCTTTACCACCTGATGTAGTTTGCAAGCACTGTCATTAGGAAATCTGTCACTTCTGCACTCTCTACACAACACCCACACACTGTGAGACATGAACAACGGTAAGGGCATAGGCCAGTCATTTTGCTTTTTCCTGACAAAGAAGTAAGTTGGGTGTACATGCCAAAAAAGGGAGGCTGGTGCAGTGGAGTTGACAGTAATGATATCCAACTTGGTGTCTTTTCACTAACAGAAGCAGATGTGATCAAACGTATGCAGGCAGCTGGTCTGCTGAGTTCAGAAAGTGCCATTTTTTCCCATTGACAATTGCAAGAAAAGAGCTGAGCTTAAAGTGTGTTTGTCAGCCTTTTCACTGTCAGTTTAAATCTTTAGCCATAGTGATTCTTGCTCATATGTACTGACTATCAGATCTGAGGTCAGGCATGAATTCTCCCTAGTGACATATAGGAAAAAGTGTGTGTGTGTGTGTGTCTGTCTGTCTGTCTGTCTGTCTGTATGTATGTATGTGTGTGTGTGTGTCTTGCAAATAATATACCTGTCCTCAAAGATCTGATCACGTGGGAAGAAATAGTAATGGCCTCCTGAGATTTTTCTTCTTCCGTGTCTAGACCAGACGTGACACTGCCAAAATGAAGGCACCTTTTGGTGAGTTCATTCTTCAGTTCCTTTTGCCTGATCTGGTGTGAGAAAGATTAGCCAGGAACATAAGGGAGCTGTTACCAGGGTACACCCAATTGTGGTTAAAAAATACCACAATCTTCGAGGAGGCTCTTTCTGTGTACCCGGCACTTGAGATGAAAGAAACAGAAACATTTCTGCTCACACTCATTTTATCCTATATGCATTTATGCATTTGTAGAACTTGGTCTAGATCTGGCCATTTCTGGAGCCCTCGTGCTTACTTTGTAGGAAAGACACTTTCTCATGCTGTCTCCTCTGTGCCCTTACTACCTTGACTATGATAAAGGTCGCCCTTGCTTGAAAGCAAGTTTTATCCGACTCTAGGTTTTGTGCTCATCTCTGTTTCATAGCTGAAGAGCCAGTGCTGTCTGCTTCTGCAGACGTTATTAGCAATTACACTTCTATACCACCCCATAGCACTTTGAGCATGCTCTTGGTGGTACACAAGGTAATTACCATTTTGCCCTAAAGATGCTAAACATTGTACTGACCTGGGGAGGAAGGAAGGCTGAGTCAACCTGGATTCCAATTGGAATTGAGCTCAGATTGTGAGCAGGGTTTGGGCTGCAGTATTGTAATTTAACTACTCATGGTTAAAGGGTCATTTTGTTGTTCAGTCGCACAGTTGATTCTGACCCTTTGCGACCCCATGGACCACTGTCCGCCAGGCACTTCTGTCCTCCACCATCCTCCTCAACTCGCTCAGCTTTGTGCCCATTGTGTCTACAATACTATCTAGACATCTCATTTTTGGCCGCCCCCTTCTTCTTTTCCCCTCCACCCTTCTCAAGTGAATCCTCTCTTCTCATTTGATGTCCAAAGTACTTTAGCTTCATCTTTACTTATTTGACCTTCTAAGAAGCAGTCAGGGTTGATTTCTTCTAAGATTGACCTATTTGTTCTCCTCGCTGTCCAGGGGACTCTCAAAACTCTCCTCCAACACCACATCTCAAAGGCATCTATTCTTCTGCGCTCAGCTTTCCTAATGGTCCAGCTCTCACAACCATACATTGCCACCGGAAATACCATTGCTTTGACTATACGAATTTTTGTTTGCAATGTGATGTCTCTACTTTTCACTATGTTCCCCAGGTTTCTCATCGCTTGCCTCCCAAGAATCAGTTGCCTTTTTATTTCATGGCTGCAATTTCCATCTGCAGTGAGCTTTGATCCTAAGAAAGTAAAATATGTCACAGCTTCTACTTCTTCCCCATCTATTTTCCAGTGACTGATAGGGCCTGTTGCCATGATCTTGGTTTTCTTGATGATGAGTCTCAAGCCAGCTTTTGCATTTTCTTCTTTCAACCTAATCAGGAGTTTTTTATATTCCTCATCACTTTCTGCCATTAGGGTGGTATCATCTGCATATCTCAAGCTGTTGATGTTTCTCCCAGCAATTTTGATCCCAAATTGTGATTCCTCCATCCCTGCATTGCTCATTATGTGCTCTGTGTATAAATTGAATAAGCAGGGTGACAAAATGCAGCCTTGTCTTACTTCTTTACCTATTCCAAACCACTCCGTCATTCCATATTCTGTCCTAACTGTTGCTTCTTGATTCATGTACAGGTTTCTAATGAGGCATATAAGGTGTTCCGGTATTCCCATCTCTTTAATTACTTGCCACATTTTGTTGTGGTCCACACAGTCAAAGGCCTTAGTGTAGTCAATGAAACCTCATATGCAAAGGTTTTCCCATGACAAAAATTTACATAAAGGAAGAGAGAAAACAAAATATCTGCACGAAAGAAGCAAAGCCATTTTTTCCCAGTTTAACTATGTACCACCTTATTGTCCAGTTTGACTTGAATCTCAATTTATTTTTCTTTCATTCTTTTTATCTACCTTCCTCTCCCTCCTGACTATCTTTGTGGCGTATTCTGCACAGATGTTTCTCCAAAGTCATAACAAGTTTTTTTCCAAGTGATTTCTACAACCAGATGTTCCCTGGTTCCCAGGTGTGCTAATGCCTCTGTCAAAGCTCTCGCAACTTGACATAGCAGAGGCAGAGCTGGTATTCATTCAAGCTAGAAAAATTGCAAACAGTTCCACACCAGTAGCACGGTACTTTTTCTGCTAGCAACTTCCTGAGAGAGGCTGTTCATGAGCAATGAATCACTTCTTACCATACTGTGACAGTCTGTAAAATATAAGGCAATCTGGTAGGAAAACCTTAATAAGACAATAATACATATCTAAGAACACCTGTGACAGAACAGAAGTTACTCTGTTGATAGGTTGTTGCTTTAGAAAATGGATTGTCTGAGTAGACCTTGCATTGCATTCATGAACTACCTGGTGTTATGGTGCTTTATGAAACCATCCCTACATGAAATCTCCCCTTTTCACAATTACACAGTGCTTGTATGAATGCTCATCACAGTAGTCTAGCTTGTTTCTTTAGTCATCTGGCTCGTATTAATGTTAGGTAGGGATGTGCATGGTGAAAAGTGTCATCGGTCTTTCTTTAGGAACTAACTTTCAGTTTCAGTTTCTAGTGCAGTGATGGTGAACCTTGGTGCTCCAGGTGTTCTTGGACTTCAGTTCCCAGAAGCCTTGATCAACAGGAGTGTTGACTTGGGCTTCTGGGAATTTAAGTCCAAGAATACCTGGAGTGCCATGGTTTGCCATCACAATTCTAGTGTGTATGACACTTTTTTCCTTAACATGAAAGATCGATACATTTCTATCTTGTTTTTCTACTACAAAGTCATCACTGTAATTATTATACCTGTCTGGGAGGTATTTATTATTATTATTATTATTATTATTATTATTATTATTATTATTAGTAGTAGTAGTAGTAGTAGTAGTAGTAGTAGTAGTAGTAGTAGTAGTAGTAGTAGTAGTAGTAGTAGTTCAAATTTATATTGCTGCCCACTCGCCGTGGCGACTCAGGGCGGCTTACAAACAATCAATATATATGCATGGTTGGATTGCAAAGCAAAGCAAAGCAAAGCAATCACACTTATATACCACCCCATAGCGCTTAGTGCACTCACTGGGTGGTTCACAAGTTAATTAGCATTTTACCCCCCAACATGCTGGGTACTCATTTTACTGACCTCAGAAGGATGGAAGGCTCAAACAACCTTAATTCCTGGTCAAGACTGAACTCACAACCTTTTGGTTGCAGCACAGCAGTTTAACCACTGCGCCACCAGGTCTCCAATTTACTCATTTTTACCCTTGTGAGCAGCCACTTTTCTGCCTTTCTGGCTGTCTATAATATCTGTAACGTTCACTTGTAACACCACATTTCAAATAAGTTGATCTATTCCTCCCCCATCTTTCTTCCCAGTCTTTCTTTTAAATTTTATGGATTATTCTGATCTTGGTCTCCCAGGACCAACTTTGCTAACTCCTAGCTCTCCTTCTTTTTCTTTTTTAATTACTTCAAAATGTGAGGGGACATCTTTTAGAAAACATTTTAGTACGTTTTAATTGTACCTCGTGCAGTTAAACCATTTTTACTGTGGTCATTGTAAATAAAGTGATTTGATTTGATTTGAAAACATTCACATAACAGAGCTTTTGGTTTGATGGAGCTTTTCTTCCTCAGTTTGCCTAACACAAGGAATGGGTTTAGAAATTGAATTTCTGTATTGCAGAGTGAGCATTGCAACGTTGGTTTACCTACGAGGTTAAAGCAGGAGTTCTCAACCTTTTTAAGCTGGGGGCCTGGTCATGCTCCCACAGACAGCTTCAGGGGCCCAACAGCCATTTTGCCCTTCCTCCGCCACATGGCACTTCCTGGTGTGGTGGAGGCAGTGGGGCCCCCATGTGAAATGGTGCCATGGGCCACATCTAGCCCATGGGCCTCACATTGATAATCTCTGGGTTAAAGGGTGTGTCTATTTCTCTGTTGCATGGGCTTATTCACGTCTTTGCTCTTCCATTTCACAGCCCTTCAAAATACTTTGGTTCAGACTACTGTCACATCCCAGCTGTCCTTGCTTCTGTTCTCTCCCAACAAGCAAATGTTGCACAGATTAAGAAATTAAATTTTCCTTTTGTAGAATTGCCTAGTGCCAGAGAAACCCATCTTCTGGGATTCTCTGGCTTGGGCAATTCTATACAAGGGAAATTTCATTTGGAATTTGTTTGTAGTCTGTGTATACTTAAGGGACTGTTTTTAAATGCCAGGAAATTTTATGAAATTCATCAAAACCCTTCCAGTTTATGTCTGTTTATGAAAAGCCCAGTATTGCTGCACAATAACTTGCCTATGTTACCAGGAGGAAAAAAGGATGCCAAGATTTACACAGCAAACGTCAGCTTGAATGACGATGACACCAATGGTAGCAGTCAATATAGTCTGTCTTGGCATAGAGAATAGTACCATTGACACAGTACCATTCACAAAGAGACACTTTCAATTGGTTGACAATTTGGCCCACAATCACATCATTGGCTTTAGATGTGGGCTAACACCTTCCATTCTACGCCAAAAATTATCTGATTTTAGCCATCACAGTTTTATAGAACTCATTGAAGGGGTTTGTAAGTTGTGTGCTGTCAAGTTGTTTTTAACTTACAGTGAATTATGAATTTGAATTCATAATTGCCACTTCAGGCTAAAGCAGGAGTTCTCAACCTTTTTAAGCTGGGGGACAGGTCATGCTCCCTCAGACAGCTTCAGGGGCTGGATGACCATTTTACCTTCCTCTACCACATGGCACTTCCGAGTGTGGTGGAGTTGGTGGTGGGCCACATGAAATGGTGCCACCAGCCACATCCAGCCCACGGGCCACAGGTTGAGAATCCCTGGGCTAAAGTCTTATAAGTGAAAGGTCATGCCTTCCTTTATAGAGTCAAATTTATCATATCTTCCTAATTTCCTACTGCTTTTCCTAACATTATTGCTTTTTCAAATAAATCTTCTCATGATTTGTCCAAAGTTCAATGGCTTCAATTTAGTTATTTTCACTTCTAGAGAAAGTTCAGGCTTGATGTTTATCTATATCAGGGATTCTCAACCTGTGGCCCATGGGCCGGATGTGGCCCATGGCATTATTTCATGTGGCCCTCCACTGATTCCACCACACCAGGAAGTGCTGTTTGGGAGAGGAAAAGCAAAATGGCCGTCTGGCTCCCAGTTTAAAAAGGTTGAGAACTCCTGATCTACACATTCCGTAGACATCCTGTATCTTCTGGTACTCCATGGTATCCATACACTACATGTTGAATACATTTTTTCCTGTCAACTCTCTTTACCGTTCAGCTTTCATATTCATACATAGGAATCAGGAATATCATCATATGGATGAACTTAGCCTTGGTCTCTAGAAATAAGTTCTTAAGTTTTTTAATTATATTGGTCAGAGATCACCAATTCAGAGATCACCAGCAGTTGAAGGGACCCAAAAAATGATAGAGAAATTGCCTTTCTTGAAACAACAATATTGTGCTTGAACTAAAGTTGCATTGGAAGACAGAGAGCTGAAAGTAGGCTTTCCCCCATTAATTATTTGAGAATGATCTGGAATTTGGCTTATTCAATGGATAGTTCAGTCTTAATTATGACTATTTTAAGCTGTCACTAGAGCCAGGTTAGAGGATATACATTTTAGAATCATTTGTTTATTTATAACAGAAATTCCACTGGCTGTACTGAATTTCATTTGGTTCTCTTTATGGTGCTCAATAGATAGTGTGGGCCAGACTCTAGTCTAGGTGTTGTCCATTTGCATTTCTGCCTGGAGTGACTCTGCATTATCAATCTGTAGTGTAAAAACTGCATTTTTTTTTGTGTATGTGAACTTCACTTGACATCATGGCTGATCATGGGCCTGGAAATCTTGCAGCTGCACCCTTTCATTAATTAATTAATTAATTAATTATATAATTGGTTTCAACTGTGGATTTTGAGAATTTTCAGAATTTTAGCCTGTACTGTTTTGATGTTCTTTAGGATGTGTTAAACTGCCCTGGGTTGCCTTGGGCGAGGAGGGCGGTATAGAAATTAAAATAAATAAATAAATAAACCTTTTCTAGTTCCTTCATAGATTCCCCTCTAAGTATCAATGTTCATCCAATTTCTTTCTTGGTCTGTTTGATGGGGGAATCATTTTACCTTCACGACAACCTCACCAGATAAAGTAGGACTTGAACACCCCTTCTCAATGGACTGTGACTTCCTATCCTGTTCTTGTTGACTTTATTGCATCAAATAGAAGACGCAAGTCAGAGTGATTTTCTCTTTCTATGGTGTTTGGAAGAACAACTTTTCTTTGCTACTACTAAAAGGAGCACAGGGTCACCGAACAATGTTGAATATATAATTGGAATTGCTATGCCAAACACCCCCCAAACATCAGCTCAGCCTCTTTGCAGAATGACTGTTGTTTAGCCAGATCTTGGACTGTGACATGATTTGAATCCCCTGCCCTATTTAACCCACACCTGCTCTCTACCAGCTCTCTCCCCTCTCCCTCAGTTCATATTTAGAAATAGCCAGCTGAAGCCAATTACTTAGAACAGTTGAAACAGTCAGGTTTATATTTCAATGGGTGCTTCTGGAGAGTTGTGGCAGCATCAGAGAAGGGTTGTTGCCAGTTGTCTGTTATTCTGTTGCTAATCCCAGCCTGGCCAGGTGCATGGCCTGCAGGTAAGGTGTGGGAATACCAGATCTCTTTGTTGCACATTAGCGTCGTTAGCTAAGCTGTCATGACAGTTCTCTGTGTGCACATGAATCGCTATGTGTCTTTGTGCCAGCATATGTAAACCAAAGACAGAGTTTCATGTGATTATAATTCTGTTCATTCCTCCACACAGGACATTTGCAGTAGGATCAACTCATGAAACCAAAATTACATTACAATGATGTACCCTGACAAAAACAACAGCAACAAAAACTAATAATAATAATAATAACAAGACCGTTTCTTCGTTAGTTATACAATGCAAGTGTCATGGCTGGGTTTTGTGTAATAGTCCCTAGACATTTTTTGCCACTCCGAATATCTAGAATAAATCCTTTGTTCAGCAATGGATACCTGACTGAGGCCAACATTGGCATGTGCCTGCACTTGTAAATAGTGCAGATGTTTGGCATCAGTTCCCTTCTTGGAGCCTTGGCTCCAGCAAAACAGGAAGTCATGATCTCCACTTATGGCTCCAGCCCCATAAAGCCTCACAGCGCATTGCATGGGTGCTCCTATGCCACTAGACCAGTGATGGTGAACCTTTTAGAGACTGAGTGCCCAAACTGCAACCCCAAACCCACTTATTTATCACAAAGTGGTAACACAGCAACAGGGGAGGATGGAAACGCTCCCACTGAGCTGCTGAGTAGAGGGACAGGGCAAACTGTGAGCTGGGAGAGGCAGGAAACGCTCCCATTGGGCTGCTGGGCAGAGGAGTGGGGTGAACTCTGTGCTGGGGGAAGGAGGAAACGCTCCCATTGGGCTGCTGGGCAGAGGGGTGGGACAAACTCTGTGCTGGGGTGATTGCACGGGTGCTCACAGAGAGGGCTCCGAGTGCCACCTCTGGCACGCATGCCATAGGTTTGCCACCACTGCACTAGACATTATCGTCTGTGGGAAACCAGTGCATGAGTCCCATGTTTTGCTCCAGCAGTTTCATCCACAATTTCATCACACTAATTATTTCACCTCTTAGCACACATAGCTATTTAATTACTTTTGTACTCAGTTAGGTTTGTTTTCCCCACTTTATTTAGTTTTATAGTATCATTGATCAGGAACATTTTCTCTTCTTTAAAACTTCTTCACTCAATTGTACAAGCACTCTTCTTTTACACCTACTGAATTTCTTTGTGTTGGGCTTAGAAGAAGAAAATAATTTTTCTGTCTGCATAGATTCCCTCTCAGATTTCAAACTGTGTAAATTTGTAAGCACACAATTTGCTGACATTTTGAACATCCAAGCTGACTTGACCTGGTTTCTTTTTCAAAAAATTCCTCCACCTCACCCACCAATTTAAGCCTGTAGGGGTAGTTGAGTGCATGACAGAGACAGAGAAAGAGAAGAAAAGGAGCAAGCTATGTTCTGAGTAAAAGGAGCTGGGGGCACGAATACTATCATTCGATGCATGTTTGTTTGGTCATAGGTAAATACAAGTACTGTACAGTATAAGAGGGCTATGGTGACTTATTAGTTAAGGCAGTGAGCTTGATGACTGGAAGGTCAGCAGTTCAAGCCCTAAGTGTTGTGTGACAGAGTGAAGCACGCATTGTCTGCCCCAGCTCCTAACCTGACAACCTAGTATCATGGTTCCCAATGTGAGGCACATGCCCCATGGGTGGTGGTGGTTGATTTTAAGGGGTGGTTCAAGAATGAGTTATTTAACAGTTAGTGGCATTTTAGGCTTCCTCCACATGAATAGGAATTCACTTTTTGAATAATAAGAATTATAAGTCATGGGGGGGGAGTGGGAGATCAAGATTTTAGAGATGGTTAGGGAAGGTTGGGATCTGCTGAGCTAGTAGTTTAAAAAGCAAGAAATTGCAAGTAGATAAATAGGTACCACTAAGGTGGAAAAGGTAATAGCATGCTGTGTGCTCCAGAATCTAGTCATGCCTGCCACTTGACTATGAAAATGCCTACAGACACAAAGAGCGCTGGCTCTTTGACTGTAAACAAAGATGAGCACCACTCCCTAGATTTTGACACGACTGGCTTTCGAGCAAGGGATACCTTTCAATACAAGTGTATTCAATGGGACCTACACCCAAACACAAATGCCTGATATAATAAGTATTTGGCTTAATAAAAGTATGTATGGGCAACAGAGTTAAGTTACCTTATACCCATCCTTAGTTGAAATATACACACTCCTTGATAGGTGAACAAAGATATAGACACAAATTTTCCTTTCGTGTTAATGAAGATGGACATACCTTTAGAAGGTATAACAGTTTAAGAAACAATTATTTCCCAGTACATAAGGGCAGTTTGAAGAACTATAAGAAGGCAGACTCCTTCTTATACTTGTTATCTAGTTATTGTGATGGATTTGCCAAACTTAACTCCATGGTGAGGGTATTTTATGATTCCCAGAATACACTAGTCTGCATGACAAGGTCAGAAAAATGTTAGATTTGACACATACAGAAAGCCACACACTGGTATAACCTCTCCAGAGTCCTTGAGATGGCATAGTCTAGAGCCATGGTTCCCAACATGGGGAACATGCCCCACCGGAGGGGGGTGTTTGGTGTTTAAGGGGGGCAATTCAAGAATGAGGTAGACCAAGTTAATGACCTTTTAGGCTTTCTCCACATGAATAGTTCTCTTTTTGAATAATAAGAATTATATGTTGGGGGGGAGGGAGACGTCAGGGTTCTAGAGATGTTTATGTGAGGCATGGCCAAAAAAAGAGTGTGGACCACTCATCTGGAGAAAGCTTTTGCTGGTTTTATTTTTCTAATGTGATAGTTTATTGAAGTTGCATACATTTTTGTAAATATTCAGAAATTCATGTGGGGTCCCAACTCTAGAACAGCTATGACAAAAACAGTGACTCAGCACACTAACAGCAAATATGTATGCTGACATTTTAACTTGTGACAGTTTACCATTGAGACTTACATTAATTGCATTATGCTGATATAAAAACTCAACAGGACTTTGTATGCACTGACCCTTTTAACTAAATGTAGTTTAGAAGAATGTGACACTGGGAAATCTTGAGTTTAACCTGCATTCAAGCATTGGGCCTGTTGCAATAATAATAATAATAATAATAATAATAATAATAATAATAATAATAATAATAATAATAATAATAATAATAATAATAATAATAATAATAATAATAATAATAATAATAATAATAATAATAATAATAATAATAATAATGGGTCAGCTCTTGGTGCCAACACCGAAATTGGCAAGGAAGGTGACAACTAGGAGAAGAGCCTTTTCGGTGGCAGTGCCATCCCTATGGAACTCCCTTCGGGCGGAATTGTGCCAGATCACTTCTTTGCTAACATTCAGAAAACAACTTGAAGCGCTTCTGTTCAGGGAGGCATTTGAGTAGGGCCACTCACCGGACTAGTGTTCAGCTTTTATTCAGCTCCCCCCCCCCCAGTTTTAATTAAATTTGATATTTGTTTTTAATTAGGTGATTTATTATGCAATTTTATTATGTGTTTTTAATGTGTTGTTGTTAGCCACCCAGAGCGGGGGTAACCCCGGATGGGAAGAATATAAATGGAAGATGATTGATGACTATGACTATGATTATGACTATGACGACAATAATAATAATAATAATAATAATAATAATAATAATAATAATAATAATAATAATAATAATAATAATAATAATAATAATAATAATAATAATAATAATAATAATACAGTTGTACCTCACTTAAAGAGCATAATGTGTTCCATAGGATTGCTCTTTAAGTGAGTTTGTTCTTTAAGCGAAACACCATTGTAAACGACCAATTGTGACTTCTGGTGTGGGGGGGGGATTGCGAACCCTGATTTTTTAAGCGAGTTTTTGGTTGGTTTTATTTGTTAAACGAAGTGAACATTCAGAGAAAATTCTGCTCTTTATGCGAGTTACTCTTTAAGCGAGGTGCTCTTTATGCAAGGTTTGACTGTAACAACAATAACAAAAGCAGCAACAGCAGCAACAACAATGGTCCTAAGAAACGTTGTACAGATTTCCTGCCATCAAAGGTGAAGCTACATTGGTAACGACGACACAGAATTTTTCTTTAGGCATCCCAAATGTTGTTCATTTGGATAATGTCTGGAGAGCATACAGCAGTTGATAGATATTTGCAGCCTCCCATACTCTTCGCATTTCTGACTGCTTTGTCTATCCTTACTGTTGACACCAAAAGCTCAAGGGTAAGAGCAAGATGCATGTTATGTCAGGGCAAGAAGCTGCCAGCTGACGGGAGAAAGGCTAATACCAAACCTGAAGGCACAAGTAATAGATAAGTTGTGAAGAAGGAAAATTAAAGTCCAGTAAACATGAAGGAAACTGTCAGACATTTGTCATAAGAAAATCTGCTGAGTTGTTTGTTATGGGAAACTACCTTTCTCTACAATCTCATCCTCTCACCACCCTTCTATGACAGGCATACACCCTGATCCAAACAATGTTCAGTCAGCAATAGATGGACACATTTTAGCTTCAGAATAATTCTAACTGTGACTGCTCTTGACGAGTGTTTTCATAACTATCACGCTCAGTCTGAGCCGGTAGTGCAATGTGATTTCCCCTCTGATGGGCCTCCTAGGATTCATGTTGATAGGACATCCAAACAATGAATGGTAGCAATTTTGTGCAGCAGCAAACATTGAACATCTCTTTCCCCAGCTTATTTCTGGTCCCCAAAATGTACATCTACCAAATTTTCTCAAGCTTTGCACCTTATATTAAAATCTAGACTTAGTCAAACTTCATATAGATCTATTTAAAACAGATCTATATTGCATAAGATTTTCATAACTCAGTAATGCTATTGAAATACAGTAAAACCTCACATAAAGAGCACCTCTGGCATGTATGCATCTGGTACATACACACCTTACACTTTCTCAACTTGTTTCCGCTGTTCATTTATCTGGCTAACCTTTCAGTATGGAACCTCAACTCTAAACCTAGAATGCTCTTTGTCACTGCACATGGTGCTTTGGTGCCATAACGTGGGCTTGTGCCTAACAAAGGTGTCCCACACCCCATTAATTGCTTTGCCTGCTTGCCTCACTGCCTGCCATTCTCTTTACTTCTATCCTGCCATCATGATGTAGCTAAGCATGAGGACTACCGGAGCCATGGACCTCTGAATACGAGCCTGATGCTGATGCTTCCTGCCTCCACTGCCCACTTGATCTGTCAATACAGCCTGTTGGGAGATTTGTCACTTCCTTACACTGCCTCTGCATTAAGACAAGGGATGGTGCCTACTGACAAGAGTATTTCTATGAACCGCCATTAACCACCGGCCACCTCTACCCAGTATGTCATTAGTGCAGGACTGCAATTGGGAACTATGAACATGTGTGCTATGTTTTCTGAAGTAAGATTGTGCTGTGCCCTAAAGCAATTCATGGTAACTTGCCCAAAGGTGTCTTTAAATCCTTATTGTCTGCCTGCTGACCCAGTGATTGTTGCACAGGATTTAACAAACAGTAGCCTACACAAGAGGTGAGCAGATAACAGGCCTGCAAGACTGACTCTGTGACTTCTTCCAACCCCCAAGAACAATCTATCAGACCTAGGTGTAAAATAGTGATCGGAGAAGGGATATGCCTATTAGGCCCAAGGCATGATTCTTCTAAAAGGGCTGTGGTGACTTAGCAGTTAATATGCTGAGCTTGATGACTGGAAGATCAGCAGGACAGCAGTTTGAGACCCAAATGCTGCATGACAGAATGAGCTCCTGTCTCTCTCCCAGCTCCTGCCAACTTAGCAATTTGAAAGCAAGAAATAGCAAGTAGATAAATAGGGACCACTTTGGTGGGAAGGTAAACATCATTCTGTGCACTCCAGTGTCTAGTCATGCCTGCCACATGACCACGGAAATGTCTGCAGACATAGACAGCACTGGATCTTTAGCTGTAAATGGAGACGAGTACCACCTCCTAGAGTCAGACACAACTGGCTTTTGAGTAAGGGAGGCCTTTACCTTTACTATGATTATTCTAAACCCTATACAATAATACCTCGGATAACGTTTACCTTGGATAATGCTAAAATCACATAATGTTAAGTAATCTGGGGAGGAGAATTGGATCGAATAACGTTAAGGTCCTCTGGGATGGATCGGAGAACAACCGCTAAAGCCTGTGCGGTTACAATGTATCTCTATGGACAGTGGTGGGATGTCAAAATGTTTACTACCCCACCGTGATGTCATCACAGTGTGGGCGGAGATAATATCATGATGTCATCACAGTGTGGGCGGAGCCAAAGAAAAAAATAAAAATAAAATAATAATAATAATAAAGTAAAAATAAGCACACACACACACCCCTCAACCCACCCACCCACCCACAACACAAGGACAGCAAGGAGGACAGCAAGGAGGCCATGCATACGTGCCAAGCACTGTAGCCATGCATGCACACCAAGTGCTTGGCGTGCATGCGCAATGGGGGAACCAGTGAAAAGGTAAACCCCGAAGGTGGTTCCCCCCCAAAAAAAAAAATCTGCTACCGGTTCTCCAGGACACTGGGAAAAGTTACTACCAGTTCTGGCGAACTGGTGCAAACCTGTTACATCCCATCACTGTCTATGGAGCTTTAACGTTATCTGATCCATCCCATAGGATTTTAACATGCATCGGATAACACTAAAAATCGGATAACAGCAAGACTTGTGGAACCAAGTCTTAGCGTTATCTGAGGTATTACTGTACTGAATAAGTAAATGCGACATTTGTAATGTGCCTTCAAGGGTTCCAAGTGCTACTCACCAAATCATTTAGTGTGGGATATCAGTAAGGGCCCCCACCCTACCCATATTGAGCCAAACAAGTTTGATATTCTTATCAGGTTTTTAGGAGAGGTGCTACCTCAAGTGGAGAATGGAGCCTGCATTTTCTCTCAGGATCCAAATGTGGGTTGGAAGTAGAGGGAACATTTTAGTTGTCACAGTTGTTAAATGCTCAAGAGTTGTTGTGCCAACAAGACAAATAAGGAAGAGGCAGAAATGGATGGGAGGGACGATTAGAGGTCTTGCCCACTTGGATGGCAGTGCAAGACTCCCTCACTTTTAAACAGGAGCATGTTTCTTTGTGTAATGAATGGGTGAGGGCTGCTAGGATGGTCGCAGTTTACCATTTGTGGATTCTCTGTTCTGTGCTATGGTTTCAGCCGCCTAGTTTGTTTCTGTTGGAAATGCCCTGGATATACTGTGCGAGGTCATTTAACCTTCCTGCGCCTTGGGTCACTTCCTTCAAATTACAATGGCTGCATTTTTCTACATCACAGGCTTGATGAAAAGATAACGACATGAAGGGATTGTGGGGCACACAGGTGCTATGGTAATGGAGGGCATCCGAGGACCATGAATAGGTAGTTTATTAGCAGCTGTTTGGTTATTTATGTGATTAACTGTGCATATGACCTATGACAGAAGTGCCTGGAGCCTGAGACAGAGCCACGGATACCGTCAGTGAGATGGATATTTTACGAAGACATTATGAGTTTGCTTAGAAATCCTGAGCCAAACTGAAGCAGTAGCAATAACTCTGAGTTTACAGACATCCGCGAATTATGAGCGCATTGCACTTTTGGAAAATATATTACATGTGGGAAAGCTCATGTCCCAAGGGCAGGCGTTCTGTTTCTTTCATGACCCATAACTCAAGAGCATGGCATGCAGCATTTGCCCTTTACAGAATGTCTTCATTCTTTACAGGTGAGACAGATGATCTCAAAGAGAGTACAGAAAATCTGACTCTCTCAGCAGTGATTGGGGTGAGATTATTTTAACCTCTTTCACTTTATATGGTCAGTTATCACAGACGGATGAGGAAGAAAGGTGTGTGTGTGTGTGGGGGGGGGATGACGAAGACACCAAAGCATTGTGTTTAATTGTATACTAGATGCATCTGAGCTGTTATCTGATTATTGTGCTGCTATTATGAATTGCACCCTGAGAAAGGAAGGAGAGTGGATCTCATGTATAATACACAAAACTGTCCAGATGATAATACAAGAAGTACCAAACAGCAGATACAATGCAGAATGACCAGAAGTAGGTTTTTAAAAAGACCTTTAGATGTGATCCTGTTCTCATCTTCTCATATTTGTAGGCTCAGGTCACAAAACATTACAAAGATTTTTTAACTTTAAAACTTGTGAGAAATTTTATTACATGACTCGTGTTTCTTCACATCCCTGTTCACTTCCTTATTGGCTGACACAATAGGTTGGCTACCGGATGAGACATCTGCCAAGAGCATTTGTCTGGATTTTTATGCAGCTATTTATTTACTTGCTGAATTAAATCTTAATTTAAATCCTAGCCAGAATCCTACTGGCGTTTATGTTAGGTTTGAATAACTTGCTGCAGCTCATTACAGCGAGTTGACAGGTTTTCAGTTGCCTGCCTAATCATGTGTCTGCCTGTGTAACCAAGAAGGGCCCTAGCACCAATTATCCTTATTAGTTAGCAGCAAGTAACCATAGCAAGTTAGGCAAACCTTGCACAAACCAACTTAGAATTCCATGCACTATATTTGAAGACCTGGTATAATTATTTCTCTCCCTCCCTCTCTCTCTTTCATACATACAAACAAACATATATCTGCCTGTGAGCTCCAGCAGAAAGGATGGATTAACATGAGATTCCTATAGGGCCAGCTTACACAAGTCAGCTAACGAGAAAAATGAAGCCCACACTCTAGGCTCTGTGTATCAGTGAATGAAACAAACGAAATCTAGTGTTCTATGATATTTAATCAATATATTTAATCAATAAATATATAATGTGAACCCATTTGCCAATATAATCCTATTCATGAGCTCAGTTAGAAAGCTTGCAAGGATCAAATAGTGGTAGAAATGAAGGTAAGCAGGCAAACTCATGTTCCCACCCATCCAGATGTCCTATAGACCATCTCATGTTCCCAATGAGTGTGTATATAGCTGCCGTAAACAAATTCATTTGAATATGATTATAGGGCTTGTATAGAGCTTTGCACTGAACATAGGAGAGAACCGGGGGGGGGGGGAGGGACTGGGAAGGCACAGCTTACCTGTGTTTCCCTCACCACTACCTTTTGAGTGTTAAACTCTTTCAAAAATAACACCAGGATAGGTATTCTGTGATTCTGGAGCAATCTCAGTTTCTCATCCTATCCTATTCCACATTGCTATATATCATCTTCTGTTACTTTATGTTACTTCTTGGGCAAGAAGTTTATTGCTGTCTTTTCTCCACAACATTATCCTCACAGGTTAACTCAAAAAAAGGCAACTAACAGAGAGGAGTACTCAGGGAGCCACAAGGACTGTAGAAAATATGTCCAGAATCCTACTGCCTTGTCTAAGATTAAGACTGGGAAATCCAATCCCTAAATATTTCATCCATCCATTTTCCCATCCTGCTGAAGGCAGCCCAAAATTCTCTATTTCTTTGCATGGGGGATAAATGTCCCCAGAAAGCCATGTGTAAAGAGAGATTTACAACATGGTTTCAGTCACGGGTTTGCAAGATGAAAATGTGGCTTGAAGTTGTCTTTGCTTCCACTGAGATTCCATTGAGCTTCCTAATATCTAACATTAAAAATAGTTTCAAATTCACCTAGCTCACTGGTGCTTCCTGTTTAATTTCCCCCATCTGCAGAACATAAGACAAGCTGAACCATACAATTTTGGTGCACCATTACAATGGGATTTTGTAACTGGTGGTAGAATATTGTAAGCCTCTGAATGAATGTCTTGTGACCCTATGCCAAAGGTAAACATCAGATATTTCCTTTAGTAATGATGCAGCAACTAAGATCCAAGCTTGTGTTCATCTGTGTGGCTCTATCCTTTGCTTTTGTCCTCTGTCACACTAAAGTGGGTCATGGGAATGGAGCTGCTATGGGAACTACACAGGACTAGGTGGGCATGGTTCTCTCAAGCAAAGGGTTTTACTTAGTTGCTTTTGGTGGAAAGATACAGCCGATGTCCACATCTAACCTAACAAGAAGCAATGGATGGACCATCAGTCTGATCTCACTATGATGATGATAATTTCTATTATCTACAGTGTGTCCCAAAAGTTGCCAAACATAAGAAAAACTGCATAACAACAGATATCTTGGAACGTGTTCACCGTGAGTGTGTGTAGAAAGAGGTGGCCAACACGTAGGGATGAATATTTTGGGATGAATATTTGGGATGAATATTTTGTACATAAAAGTACTGTACATTTAACTACAATTTTCCATTTTCCCTGTGTTGGTGGCATTTAGGACACCCTGTACTTTGACTGCAGCCAACGTCCAAGATTTCTAACAGATAACTTTCCTAGTGTGAACTGTAGATGCCAGTTATAGGCATTCATTCATTCATTCATTCATTTATTCGATTTGTATACCACCCTACTTGGCATGTATATCCAGTGGTGGGCAGGGAAAAAAATTGCTACCACACCGTGGGCAATGCCTACATCATGCCATTTGGCCACGTATACATCCGCAAACACAGGCAGCACTGGCTCTTTGGCTGTAAATGGAGATGAACACTGCACCCTAGAGTCGGATATGACTGGCTTTCGAGCAAGGGAGACCTTGAACCACTTGCAGGGACAAAACCTGACGTCAAATTTGAATACCAATCAGAGATCTTCTGTTATTAGGTAAAGGTCACCCTTGCTCGAAAGCCAGTCGCTACCAACTCTAGGGTTCAGTGCTCATCTCTGTTTATAGCCAGTGGACTTGATCCACAAAAACTCACATTAAAGTACAACAGTTAGTCTTCAAGGTGCCACAACGTTTTTGTCTTTTGGTTTTGTTTACTCTCTGATATGCTTGCACAGAATAAAACTTTTTAAATGGTAGCTGTGTTAGTCTGGGCAGGGCAGGGGGGTGGGCGTGCCCACCCAATTTTAGTAACACACAACCCCGCCTGCCTGAAGGCAACCCAATTTTGCTACCCTCCTACCAGGGTGGTGTATGAACCTGTTGTTGCTCACCACTGTATATGTCCTATAACAGTGTATTACACTTCTCCTGATTTAAAAACTCTTGTATCGCTAGGTGAGAGCCTTGTCAGGGTGCAGAGGCTTGAGCAGTCTAACTAGGCAGTGTTGCCTATCTCTTGCCAATGATGTTAAAGGTAAAGGGAAAGGTCACCCTTGCTCAAAAGCCAGTCGTAGCTGACTCTAGGGTTCAGTGCTCATCTCTGTTTCATAGCCAAAGAGCCAACGCTCTCTGCTTCTGCAGATGTTTCTGTGGTCATGTGGCAGGCATGACTAGACATGCTGTTTACCTTCCCACCGAAGTGGTCCATATTTATCTACTTGCAATTTCTTGCTTTTGAATGTTAGGCCAGGACTAAAACTCAACAAAGCTTCCTCCGTTGGATCCCTTGGGCCAAGTGAGAGCAGAGGGCTCATGTCATGGTCCGTCTAGCCAGTGGTTGATGTGATATTCAAATGGCTAAATAGATGCATGCAGATGGACTTGATTTCTCAAGTCCATTTGCATGTGCAGGATGTTGTCACAGAGATGTCTACCAAAGTGCAGGCTCCTCTCAGAATAATGACTCCAAGGTATCCAAGGCATGGTACAGAAAGGGATCATAATGTGAAAATATTTTATTAACATGTGGCCAGCTCCTGGAGTGGGACGGGGTGGGAGGGATACCTAATAGCCCCTCCCCGTGACAGGAGGCCTGCCCCCTCCCTGCCCTAGCCATAATTAGTGACCACCTTGAACATTTCCTCCCTTGCCCTTTTCCCTGATGCTCCAAATGTAGGGCCTCCAATTTGTGATCAAGAGAAAGGAAAGAATGGATGTCCCTTAAAAGCCAGCATTTTAAACGTTCTGCATGTAGATTAAATGCTGATGCCCCTTCCCCCTCCTCAGCTTTAGCACCAGCTTCTGGAGTTGGCTTATTTCACCGATGAACTATTTTGTCTGTCAAGTCAGATTAGGTCAAATTAGTTCTCATTTCAATAACTGACAAAGATTGCCCTTGACAATATCAGTGACCTCACATGTACTGACAAGAGTCAGAGTCTGCAGAATGTGCCGGAAAGTTTTCTGCCATGACAATAAAATCAGGGAGAAGATGAAATCACTTAAACGAGCTGAAGGTTGTGTGTGTGTATGTGTGCACGCGTGTGTTCTCCTCTCAACACTGAAAGCTCTATATGAGAACTGCATCTTATTAGTTCATATAGTTTACGAGGGTTGTTAAATGTGATTTTTAATTTAGCTCTACTTTATTTATCTTAGAACCACCATAAAATCATGAAAGATGCTTGACATTGGGAAGATACAGGCATATAAATAACTGTTTATTGCCTTACAAATGGTGAATGAGTTTGACTCACAACAAACAGCACAAGGGACAAAACTGTTGCTCTTTTTCTCTGACATTCAAAGCTAACGGCACTTGAGAAGGTATACTTATATGAGGTAAGAGTCTCAGGACAAAAAAAACCCATTGTCTGGTAGGGTGTCACCATCCCAGTTTTCAAAACTTGCACATGGGGCAACTATTAATCATAATTATGGAATTATGTACATTTACTTTAGATTCCAGTGCTATAAAATATAACTTACACATAATAAACAATGATTAAATCCTATCCCGTCAATTCTGATTCATAGAAACCATTTACAGAATGTTTTGGGCGTACAATACTCAGAAGTGTTTTAACATTCCTTTCTTCTCAAATATATAAAAAAGTGAAAATTAAACATTAGACTCAATTGTTCTCGAGACAGAAGGTTTACATTGCAACCATCATACTTAGCCATGTATAAGGTTTAAAGATCCAAATGTGTATATGCCAGACTTCCTAATTCTTCCTAATTTTAAAACAAAACATAGCTTCCTGCTCCCACTCACCAACACCTTTAAAAAAGAAAGAGAGAAGTATATTGGTTTTCTACAGCTTTTCAGACAAAGCAAAACAAAACACTAAGTTATTATTAAGTAAAATGAAAAAGAGGAACAATTTACTGTCATTCAGCTTGCTTTTCATGGATCTGGGGCAAAAATTTTATTTTATTTCTGTTTTTCTCACCAAGGTTACTCACAGTCAATTAAAACCACACAGTAACCACATTAAAAACAATATTAAAACAATTAAACATACAGCAATGAATAAGACCATCATCAAAATCAATTTTATTTTATTTTTAATTTTTATTAGATTTTCAAACAAAATACAATTCAAAGAAAAACATACATTACCACAAATACAACATATCAAAGAAAGAAAAAGAAAGAGGAAAAAATAAAAATAAAATAAAACTTATTACAAGTAATCAATTTTAGAACATGTTTTAAAAAACAAAAAAACCTCTGAATTCAATAGATTCAGGATTCCTTTTTTTTTTTAAACACCCAGCTTACTACTTAAAAGCCTACCTGGAAAGGAAAGTATTTGTCTGAATAAGTGAAGGACATGCATTACTAAAAGTTTTATTTGGTTGTACTAAAAGCAAACGCTGCAAACAAAACATTTGAAACACAACACTTCTCAGGAGCCAAGGTAGAAGCCCATTGAAAGTTTAATGTTTCACACTACCAGATCTATCAAGTTCTGCCTCACCACATCCTATAGCAACTCTGTCATAAGGAAAACTAAGGCAGGTGACTTATCTGACAGAACTATGATGTGGGTTTAGGAGCAGTTGTTTAAACAAGGGAACTATGTCTTGTGTGCATTAAGCTGCCATTCAGTATGCTAGAGGCAACCAAGTTTTAATAGCCAGTTTGGACCACTTCTGTATATGGAATGGGGGCATCTTTTTGCCTCAGACAGAAAAATATCATGGTCCAGGCAGACTGTACATATCATTGTACATTCATTGTCATTACCTGCTACTCTTGTCTGAGCATACATCCTCCCCCCCACCCAGATCATTTTGAAACTGGAAAAATGCCATTGGTGTGAATTTGTTTAAAGTGGATCCCAGCTTGCCATGAAGCGCCCCACACATTATGATCATGAAGCCATCTCCTGCAGCATGTATGAAATGAGGAAATTTGGTGTGATAAGGAAAGGCAGGATTTGACTGCAATGGACCCCGGAAGCCTTGAGGATATTGACAAGGTGTGCTTTCACACCCAGTCCATCTGGCATGGCCTCTTCCACCTCCATAATTGTTGGGAATTAGAATAGGCAAGTGATTCCTCCTCCACTCATTTTGCCTTTGGACCCAATATGATGGTTTCCGGTGGCATTTCCTCCACTGAAGGGACCATCACCTCACCTAAAGAGGCTTATTAACCCGTAGCCATTGGCTCCTTTAGGGAGTCAGGTCATTTACTGCTCATTGAGTCGCTGCATGTACATTGTATTGCCATCAAATCAATTCTGATTTATTTATTTATTTATTTATTTATTTATTTATTTATTCAACTTGTATGCCTCCCCCCCCCCCCACTCACAAAGCGACTCTTGCAACTATTTCCCAGGAATTCTAGGTGGGGACTGCACAGAGGTGGTATACCATCAGTGATGGGCTCCAAAAAATTTTTACTACCACACTATAGGTATGGTATGGTGGGTGTGGCCAAGGGGAAAGCCCTGTTTGGCACCCAAATTAGGACTACTTTATTTCAAAACTTGGATGGTCAGGGCCAGCCAGAATCTCTGCTACCAGTTCTGGCGAACGGGTGTGAACCTGCTGATGCCCACCATTACTTTCTTTGGAGGGTATTCTGGGACTGTGCAGCTTGCTTAAGGACATACAGGCTGTCTCTTCTTCCCTGGAAGTGCAGTGGGTAATCAAACTCCCAACCTCTAGCTCTCCAACCACATACCCAAACCACTGAGCTACTGTGCCAGCTGTACACTTCTTAACAATTTCCTTGTGATCTATCCAAACATATATACAAAAGCCCAGGACTCATTGGCTGTGTCAAATATCAAACACAATGTTAGTGGTTGATATGACATTGCCTATAGGGTTTTAGTGAGTACAATAGTGCACATTAATTGCCTATGGATTCAATTTGCATAATATTTACATGGCATCTCCATATTCTTTATACAAGAATGGAAAGACTCAGAGCTAAAATTAAAATCAAAAGAATAAAGGAATGTCTTTATGTACGCAAAGAACTAAACTCGAAATAAGTTTCATTTTTATATCAAACTGTATCAAATGAATTGTTTAACATTTTGTTTTATATTGACTTTTAAGGTGAGATAGGGGGCATTTTAAGGGTAATCGTGCATTTCCAGTTTCAAGAGTAAAAAAATCCAACAAGTCAGTGTAAGGGTAGGAGTTACACAAGTCCTAACTGTACACGGTGATGATGGGTACTTAAACTGACACATTGGGTTGACACAAGACCAACTCAAGTTATACTGAATTCAAACCCCTTCCAGCCTAAGGATGCTGGGAAATGACTGGAGACTCCCCTCAACTTAGCCTTAGTTTATGCTGGTATACTGGCCATGAAAGATGTTGATGTTCAAAGGTGTCTCCCAAACTACAATACAAAAGAAAAATTCTTAAAATGGCGATAAACAATTTTTGTTCTCTGGAGTTAGATCAGTTTTGGAGTCCTTCTAACTAGGATGGCTCTAAGAGTCCTGATTACTCTAGCGTTTTATTAGACCCGGCGTGCCCAAACTACGGCCCACAGGCCAGATCTGACCCATGACGCCATTCCATCCCGGCTTATCTGTAGGTGGCATTCCAAAAGTTGGGGCTGGTTCTTGGGGAGTGAGTAAGGAGGGTGGAGGACTCTAAGTGAGTGACTTTGGTAATTAATCCAAAGCAGGCCTGGTGATTGGAAGACATCTGGAGGGAAGGAGGAGAATGGGATTTGGAGTGATGTAACATTATAAAATCCATGTACCCCTTTGTATGCTGATGCTGTGCCTTTTCTGAGTTTTTGTTCTTTCTATGCTGTGCTGAAACGCAAATCCCTCAGCCTAAGGGAGGCGTGCGAGAATGCAGGGGGGGGGGGGCGGAAGCCCTCCTGGCTTCTAGCTAGGTTTGTTATTTTAGCTCTATTTTGCCTATGTATGCTCTGTGACATCTTTACCTTACAATAAATATCCAGACTACTGAAAATCGTGTGATGTGTCTTGGAGGAAACAAGATTGGGGAAAGGCAACGCTACCCAACGGAGAACTTCAATCTTATATCCCCCTTCTCTTGTTCCCTAGTGACAGCAAAATTACTGCAGCCTCACTGCTTTATCATTCTCCCTTCAGTTTCTTTTTCATGTCTTTTGTTTCTTTAATTAAAAAAAAATCGGTTGTGCTCCTTTTCAAAAAGAAAACTGACTCCAGATTTGTTTAGCTTTAGCAAATGATTTGTTAGCCTATCAAGATGTTGATAGGTAACAGAACACATCTAGAAAAAGTGTACAAGGTGTTAGTGTTAGCTTTTAAAGCCCTGTAGGCTTGCAACCTTCTTACCTCACTGAATGTCTTCCCTTCAGTTCTGTAGCCCACAATACTCGCTCCTCTTCATCAGTGCAGCTTCAGGTGCTATCCCTGAGATTGGCTAGGAGGATTGGAATGAGGAGAAGAGCCTTCTCCATGGTGACACCAATGTTGTGGAATGCTATTCCACTCGAGCTGCACCAGGCTTTCTCGCTCCAGTCTTTTAAAAAGCAATTGAAGGCTATGTTTTTTGAGGAGGCCTTTGTAAATGTTTCACTTATCCCTTGCTTTTAGACTGGGGCCCAGCTTATACTTTCCCAGTTCAGCAGCTTAGGACATGGGTCTGCTGTACTTCAGCCCAATTTTATGGCATGTTTACTGTCAGTTTCAGTGTAGCTTATTTTTATTATAATTTTATGGGAGGTACTTTTAAAATATTTGTTTGCTGTATGGGGGATTTTATGTTGTTAGCTGCCTCATGTAGGGATTCATTCTCCCTAGAGAGACGGGGTATAAGTGCAACAACGACAACGACAACGACAACGACAACGACAACGACAACGACAACGACAACGACAACGACAACGACAACGACAACGACAACGACAATAATAATAATAATAATAATAATAATAATAATAATAATAATAATAATAATAATAATAATAATAATAATAATAATAATAATAATAATAATAATAATAATAATAATAATGCTTGACAATTCCTATCTTTTCAGTTCTTTGGGTACATCATCATCATCATCATCATCATCATCATCATCATCATCATCATCATCATCATCATCATTATTATTATTATTATTATTATTATTATTATTATTATTATTATTATTATTATTATTATTATTATTATTATTATTATTTGCTGTTGCCACTTATGGAAGCAATAGAACAAAATCAAATCATTGCAAATATAGTTTTATGAAGTATACATTGTAGTTCATGCAAGCAGCATGAAGGAGAGTGCTATACAGTTTTCAATCTGCAAGAATTTTTTTTAGAAGGAACTGGCACTACTGGGTAAGAAAACCCTGCAGTATATTGTGGTTCCTCATTCTTATCTGGTTCTTCATTCTTAGTGTAGCAGTTAAGAGGCTGACTTACTAGGTCTAGTGAGTTTAAAACATCTTGTGCCAGCTGAACCAAGTGTGCATTGGCAGTCGCTCTCTGAGAGTTTGGTCCACAAAAGGATCTGTCTGCACAACTAAGATTAGCCAGCATAAGGCAGGGGTGGCCAACTGTAGATCTCCAGATGTTCTTGGACTTCAATTCCCAGAAGCCCTGATCAGCAGGAGTGCTGACTTGGGCTTCTGGGAATTGAAGCCCAAGAACAGCTGGAGATCTACAGTTGGCCACCCCTGGCATAAGGGCTGAAAGGAGGAAGAAGAGGTGAGGCAAAGGAGGAGAGAAGCCTGATCCAAACCTTCTCTGCCCTAGAGACACAGCCACTATGCCACCACAAAACCAAGGGGAGGGTAGTCCTAAGTAATTTTCAACTCCTTTTTCCTTGGGAGGATTTCAATTCAGCACAGTTTCAACCAGATTAAAGGCAGGTCAGCAGCCCATTAAACATTTTGGCTAATAAGAACAACACCCTAATGTACATACCGAGCATCCATATGCCATCTCTTCCACTTATTCACTAGTTCATTCTTCTCTCAACCTTACCTGAAATCATGGGGTTTCTTCAAGAATTACAAAGGTAATACCTTTGTTCAGACATATAGAAAGCTCCATAATTGTTTATTTATTATATTTCCATCACATTGCTATAAGCAGTTCTGCCCTTGGATCCATTTATCCTTGTTACAATACCAAGTGAGCTTGATAGATGAACCAAAGATTCTTAGCTCTAGTCCAGTCCACTCACTACTCTGCATTGTACCAAGTATGACCACAGTTGATCTTCTTTCATGTCTAGGTCAGACTTTAAACTGCCAAAATGAAGCCACCTTCTTGATTTACTACAGCTGATAAGTAGCATTGCTCTTAAAGCCATTCAGACATTGAATCACATTACTTTGTATTATTTCCACTCCATCCAAACATTACTCTGTGCTGAGGGAGTTACTGTTTGTCAGTGAAAGCTCTTGCAAAGTTAAGCTAGGTTTAAATGAGATCATGACCATGCAAAACTGAAAGGTGAAAAAATACTGATCAAGCTAGTAACACTTACCTACTACTTACTTACTTGGTTACTTGGTTGATCCGTGTTTCCCACATCAGATTGATGTGGCGGATCTAAGCATCATCTTCCACTATTTCCAATCGCATGCCAGTATCATCCAGGGCCTTGGGAACTTTGCTCTGAACTAGTCTTCCCATCTGGTTGCTGGCCTTCCTAGTGGTCACCTTATGTCAAGTGGTATCCATTCTGTGATAGCTTTCATCCACCTGCCATCTTTGAAGCGGCACATATGCCTGGCCCACCAATGTCTTGCAAACTCAATCAATGTTGATGCTTGTTTTACACCTGATCTTATATACAATTCTTCCGTCTCTGTCCCAGCTCCTGCCAACCTAGCAGTTTGAAAGCAAGAAACTGCAAGTAGATAAATAGGGACCACTTTGATGGGAAGGTCAACAGCATTCCGTGCACTAGTATTCTGTGTCTAGTCATGCCTGCCACATAACCATGGAAACTTCTGCAGAAGCATACAGCACTGGCTCTTCAGCTATGAAACAGAGATTAGCATTAAACCCTAGAGTCAGATACATCTGGCTTTTGATCAAGGATGACCTTTACCTTTAAAGATGCAAATGGCAAAAACTTTATTTTTTTGTTTTATTTCACATTATTTCAAGTGATGTTACTTTGTATGTTTTCATGTACTTTCCCTTACATTTAACTTGAAAAGACTGTCTTTTCTTGGGTTTCCCCCATTTCCCCCCATTTTCATTTTCTCATACTAACTAGTCCAAAATCCCCCTAAAGAACACATTAAAAACTTAGTCAAAAATACAAGGCAACAGAGAATCAGTCTATTCTATAATCAGGGACGAGTTCAATCAACAACCATCACTGCCAAACAAACCGATCCCTACCTAAATAGGGGTGTGAATCCAAGAAATAATCCCAAGAATGCAAGGGGGTAAGGAAAAGATCAAAAACAGAGGGAGGCAACCAGGCAGCCCCAGGTGAAAAGTGCATTGAGCATGTGCACTTTAAGGAATGAGTGAAACAAGGAACAATTCCATTGGGTTTTAACCAATTCAAGTACTTGTACTTTTACCATTCCTGATAGATGTTCTGATTGGTTACTGACAACAGCCCTTGGTTGCTATTGGATGAAAAATGTCATGGGTAATTTTACAGGCAAAACGAAAGAGAATGGCAAAACGAAAGAGAAACACACACACATCACTTGTATGTTCCTTTGTTTCATTAAAATGCAGCATCTATGTTTATGAGTCTGTCTTTTCAGAATCGGCAACATGTTCTTCCCACTTTCAATTAAAACATAAAAGTTACCTATAGTTGTTGTTGTTGTTTTTACAGAAGGGCTGTGATGTCACTCTCTTCCTCCTCATTCATCAGAATAGTAGTTAGAAATGACTTTGTTGTCAGATAAATTAGATTTTTTAAAATTAAAGTAAATTATCTATCTCATTTATCTCCCTTATGAAACCCAAGGCAGCTCACCACTTATCTTTCAAAAACAGATTTGGCTAAAAACACAGTAAGTTATACTATGAAAACAGTGCTAAATATACCATCAAAATAAACAAAAAACCCAATAGATAGTGCAAGCAAAACTTAAAACATATCCTGGTCATGATAGGTTTGGAAAGGGCAGAAGCCTGAATTGATGGTATGACTACATAGAAGAATTGTAGGGAAGGAACTGAGGGTCTGTCCAGACTGTCCTTTTAGGGCTAGGAAACCATCATCTCCCATTGAAAATGCTTTCCCTTTGAAGTCAATTAAGTGACTTTCAGATGGTGTAGCCAGAATCATCCTGGTGGGAGACATTCTACACAGTGATCCATTCAGCAAGGTTTGTTTGCTTTGATTTGCATAGCCTCTTCTGTTTAACATTTAGAGATCGAGAGATTTGCAGAAAGTTTTCCTCAATTTTAACCACTGTCTGCAGGTTTGAGACTATATTACCTTGTTTCATTTTTGAATTTGTTAGTATTCTCAACATACTTTTGAAGGAACAATGCCAGCCAAATAACTGACTTTTTCAGCAGGGTAGGTTTCACAAAGCCAGTAATAACACTGCATTATTCATTAAGAGCTATATTCATTTGTTTGGTATGTGCCAGTTTATAGAATATGACACTAGCATGTTCTTCTGTTGAGTAGCATAGGGACAAAGCTGTTGTTCTTGTTCATTGGTGTAAACCGACCAGTTTCCTACGTATGTTATTTCTGGTGGCAGCTTTCTCTTTGGCATTTAGACAAATTTTTTTGTAGGTCAGGTTTCAATACTTTGGAATAAGGCAGTGCTCCAAAATCTTGCTTTCTCGATTAACTCAGAGCGTCCACTTTAAGTGGAAGGCACAAATATGTATTTGCCAAGGGTTTGGTTTCAGATGGTTGTTTTTAAGGAAATATCTTCTAAGGCAGAGGTTGGTTGGAGTGCAACAGACTCAAAGGTTTTCCCTTGAACTGTCAAGGCAAGATCATCAGCATAGATGAAAATATTGGAGTATAGGAACATCTGCTGATCATTTGCATAAAAATTAAAAGCGATTGTGCCAGAATCCTACACTATGGGGGACCCTTCTCCTTTGATTCCTCCAGTGACTGTTACCTCCCTTGATGTTCAACAAAGAATCTTTTGTTTTGAAGTCAAATGTTGACCATTTCTGTTAATGATTTTTAATAAGGTGGTAGACCTTTTTGAGCAGCAATTGAAGATGGACAGTATCATATGCCACTTTAAGGTAATCAAATGGTTCGGCTGGTTTAGTGTTGCCACATCCATCTTGTCTAATTAGTATTGTGCCTTAGTACAATTTAAAACCATTCAATATCAAAATGACATCTGCTTTTAGAAGAACATGATCAGTGGCCATAGGCCAGTTTAAATAAAAATGTTTTTCCCCTGTGAGCAGAATGAAAGCAAGGATTGAATACAGATCAAAAGCAGGCACATTCTGTGTCTTACAAATATTCAGAATTGGCCCTACAAGCTGTCAGATTCCCAAAAAAAATCACAGGCCGTCACATTCTCCTGTATAGCACCTTATAGTGTGCATTTTACCACACTTCTCTTTTCTTGACAACATCGCCTGCATCTAAAGCACATGGGTGAAAAACAGTTAGAAATGATGGTTTCCACTGTGGCTTATGGGCCTGTCCTGCTAACTCCGGTGACATTTTCACAACCGTGTGTGATATCGAGTCCAGCCGCCTGACCTATACAACAGCATTAATTATTACTAATTAAAGAATTAATTATTCATAGCGCAAGGACTATTAGCATGGCAGAGACGTGTCAGAGTGTGAGTTATGCGTGGTTTATGAATCTTCAGAAAAATAGATTCTTTAATAAATTAATAAAGGGGCTCTGGGGTTTCATTAAAAGGTGGCTGCAGGGGTTGCATGCCAGTTTCCAAGGAGACCACAGGTGGTTCACTCGGATTTCTTTTTCTCCCAGTTAAAACTTGTTTGGGCCAGATGATATCCCCCCCCCCTCTTGCTCCTCACCCCCATCCACACTGCTCTTTCCTCAGGCGCAGAACTCAACATTTTAATGAAACCCCTGTTGTCCTCATCTCTCTTTGATCCCAATGTGATCCTGAGCATCCAAGTTGGCCACTTGGAAGTTGATGGTATGCTTGTTTTCTGAGGGAAAGCTGCAGCATGAATAAATAACTGCCCTGATAAAAGCTCTCAGATAAAGCGAGGCTAAGATAAATAAAGGGCACCAGGAAAAAAGGGCATGGGGGAAAGAGGGTGGGCATAAATTCAAATGAATGAACTAGGATAAGAGCAATGTTAATTATCCTCTATTCAGTCTTGTGGTCTATTTGGTGGCAGTTATTACTTTAAACAGGATGTTTCCCCCTTTGATTTATAGGTATTATTGTCAGGGAAAAATATTTAAGCACCCTTATTCATCCCCCCCCCCTGTCATTGTCAATGTTTCACAGCATTTGTTTCACAGTAATAATGATGATGGTAATATTAATACCTTCCAGCACAGCTAACTAAATAGTGATATAAATAATAATATTAATGTTTTCAAGCATTTCCCTCAGTTGCTTCTGGGCACATTACAAATTCTGTCTTTGCTTAAGCCACAGAGGCTTAACAAAACAACCCTACAATACCATTTAAAATATAATAAAATAAAATTATGCTTCACTTCCAAGAACCCAAAGATGAAAAACAGGGTGGACCGCTTTCTGCAATCCATTTCCTTAAGAAGAAGCCCAGATCTTTTACACACACCCCGGAAAAGGCTGCCTTATTCTCAGATGGTTTTTTTGGAACTCTTTAAGGCAGAAGATGGGAAGTTGTTACTCTGCTTTTAAGAGGCTGAAAACCCAAAACACCAGAAAAGGCAGATATCATTCTCAATATATTTCCATGTGTGTCCTAAAATGTCTCTTTTTCAATCAGACAAATGGTAAATTTTGAAACCAGTATTTGGGAGGACATGTTGTTTGTTGTTGTTCAGTCGCACAGTCAATTCCAACCCTTTGTGACCCCATGGACCCCTGTCCGCCAGGCACTTCTGTCCTCCACCATCCTCCTCAACTTGCTCAGTTCTGTGCCCATTGTCTCTACAATACCATCTACTTTTTGGCTGCCCCCTTTTTCTTTTGCCCTCCACCTTTCCAAGCATCAAGGCTTTCTAAAACAGGGGTCTTTAACCTGTGGTTAACGTGCTCCCCTGAGCAATTTCCATGCGGTCCTCCAACCTACTTGTTTACTCCTATTACCCTTGAGGCATTTCCCCTCAGACACCCAAGGGTTGTTTTTCCTGTCCCTTTATTAAATAAGCTGTCGGAACTCCAGGCGTCTCTGTAAGGCCCCCCCCCCACTCATGCTCCTGACCATGTGCTCATTTCTGGAACATATTTAACCCTCACCTTCCAACTCTGAGAGACCTGGGCCGTGTTTAAAAGGAGCTTAGTGAGTTCTAATAGTAGAGCAGAACAAGGGAGGCTCCTTCTTCTGGTAGCATGCAGCCGAATTGCCTTGTGTGTGTGTGATAAGAAAAACAACAATCTTCAGGGAGAAACAGCTGTTTTATTCTTCAGGTTCATGTAGCAAAGTCCATGGAAAAGCGTAGATCAAAAGGTCATGAACATAAGATCAGTCCAGTAAACAGTCCAGGAACTTTTAGGTAATCATAGTAAAAAAAAAAAAAAAAGAAGAGTAATCCCATACCAGCAAACAGAGTTACAGTCCAGGGTCTTAAGCCATTGGGAAACAGAAACGAACTACTCACTTCTCTGCAAACATGGAGAATCTGCAGTCAGGTGGGTTACTCTTAGCCAATCAGGTAACAGAGAAAACTTTCTCAAAACAATGGTTGTTTACATTCATGTGAAGACATAACACGCTAAGCTCTGCTAGCTCGAAAGATAACACGGGAACACTGGCTGAAACATGGTTGAAAAACATGCTGTCCAAGAGGCAGAGAGAAGACAAAGGATTTCTATGAGGCCAATAATGAGGCCTTGCTGAAAAATAGCAATTTCAAGCCTTGGGAGACATTAGGAAATAGGTCTTTTTCCTGACATAAGCATTTAATAAAGAAGCCAGGGCAGGTTGAGGACCTTGCCGCCCCTTCCCCTGTGCCCACTCCAACATATTGTATTGTAATTTAATGTAATGTATTGTCTGTAAGCCACCCTGAGTCGCCACGGCGAGTGGGCGGCAATATAAGTTTGAACTAATAAATAATAAATAAATAAAATGTTTCAGTACTGTACATGTGAGAGGAAGATAAAGAAGTTGCGTGGATGGCTGCAGGATATGTCTGACCTGTTTTTGCAACAACAACAAAAATGTGGGGAAAATAAAGCAAAAGGCCTGGCATTTCCCCAAAAAATGTTTTGCATACTGAACATTATTAGAGTCTCCACCCATCAAGGCAGGTGGAATTCCAGAACAGATTCCCTGATTGCTATAAGCATGGAAAGGAAATAAGCATGTTCCAGAATCCATTTGAAGTAGCACCAGGAGATGCAAGAAACTTTTTCCAGATGGAACGACAGTTGTACCTCGCTTAAAGAGCATAATGCATTCCACAGGATTCCGCTTTAAGCGAGTTTGCTCTTTAAGGGAAACACCATTGTAAGTGACCAATTGTGACTTCTGGGGGGGGGGGGATTGCAACCCTGATTTAGTTGTTATGCAAGTTTTTGGTTGGTTTTATTTGTTAAGTGAAGCAACCATTCAGAGAAAATTCTGCTCTTTAAGCGAGTTAGTCTCTAAGCGAGGTGCTCTTTATGCAAGGTTTTACTGTAATTGACATGCAAATCCAGTGATTACCTCAGTGACATTTACAAAGAAAATAGTTTGCTACATTTCTATTCTGGTCGACCTGGTATATCTATCAACCAAAAGAAATTTGTTGTAGGCATGTTCACAATCTTTGGCACCACATATTCCTGTGAATTGGAGTTCTGGGGAGTTAAGAACAGGAAGACTATTGCCATGATGATAGCCAATATCCGAAATGGATACAGCAGCTGAAGAAGAAGATTTCTGTGAATAAAACAAACTCAACATGAAAACTGTGAAATCTGAGTTACATATGAACAATTACATGACATTTTAAGGATGTCTGTCACAAACCTTGACTTGGACATGAATACTTTGGCTAACAGAAAGCAGCCACAAAAAAATCTCACTGACTAGGTACACTTTTGTAGCTAGAGAAAAGGATTCCAATGTAAAATATGATTTTAAAATGGATTGCATCCAAATTAACATTTCTTCATTGATCTCTGAATGTATACTTGTGAACTAAATTGGTAGGTTAATAAGTTTTGTTACATTTTGATTTAAAATATGGCTCCTATGAGGCATTGGGTAGCCTATTTTCATGTCCCAGAATTTTAAGGACCGTCGTTTTAAGCATTCACATGACCTCTTCTTCCACTTTCCTCCAAGTTTTTTAGACCAGCAAGCTGGTGTGAGGGAACAGTTTTTTCTTCACAGCAAATGTGTCCAATGGAGTAGGATAGCCTACTGGAAGCTTAATGGCACACTCATCTCTAGAAATGGAAGAGCCACCTGCCCACCATGTTTATACTGGTAAATTATTCATAGCTTGGAGCAGACAGAGATCAAGGTTCTCTGCCACTCTGGATTGAAAACTCTCCCATGATATGAAGCAGCCCAATTATTCCAGGACCATGGCCAAATTTCCTCAGGGAAACAAGTGTCACTGTGTACGTGTGAGTTACTTTGCCTGGCAGATAGTCACCGTACATCAGTCTTGCTTGCAAACGTTGTAATTTGGTTTTCTTTCTGCTCACTAACAAGGCATCTGCAGACATATTTGCACAGCAAATGCAACTACATTTTTACAATCACAATTGCTGTAGCTTTTGGGAAAGTACAGCAAATTAAGAGCAACCAGTGAGGAGGAAAACAAAATTTTCCTCTTCAGTTTTTAATATACTTTTGTGATATCTTCAAAATATCATGAGTAGCACAGCCCATAAGTTGCTATATAAAATATCCCGAAGCCTTCCTTCTAAAGCAGGCTGTTTCTGAGAAAAAAGCACAACTGATTACATTTGAGGTCAACAGAGCTGTCTAGTGTTTCTCAGAGATTTTCTGTTTTTTGTTTTTTGTTTTTTTGGTTGGTTTTTTTTTTTTTTGCTAAGTGGGTTTTCCCGTTGAAAAATTGTTGTACAATTTTTTCCATAGGAAAAATATTTATGCGGGACACCATTTAAAAAAAAACCTGATTGTTATGTGATTTCATTGCTATACGGGTCAATTGTTGTATGAGGTTCCACCCTGTAATCCTAATTTGGGTGCCACACAGGGCTTTCCCCCTGGCCATGCCCACCATATGACACCCACAGTGTAATAGTAATTTTCTTTGGAGCCCGCCACTGATAGTACAGCTAGGCCATAGTGAGTCTGTTTTGAGCTAAAGATGAGCAGGTACAGCTGTGTTAATAAACTGGACAGTTTTTGCTATATTTGTGGCAAATATACCCCATGTGATCAATGCAAAAACCTAACCAAGAGGGTGAGAGTTGCTTACTTCAGATCTTGATGTCCTAGGCAGAATCAGGCTTCAAATTTTGACTCAGAGCACTTGATTTAGTATAGGACACATGGATTAGACCAAGTAGCAGACAATATTTATGTTTTTGTGATGCAGTGGTGGTCTTCTGGCTTATTTCTTGTGCTTGCTTATATTATACCTATGTTTGAGCAGTAGAGAGTATGAGGCTATGTTTGACAAAAAGTGGGAACTGTTTTGATTCTCTGTCCCACTTATTGGCTATTAGCATCTTCCTGGATCTTCCTGGGATCAGAAAAAAAAATAAGACCACAGGTCTGAAGAGCAAATTGCATTATAACCAGTGGTGGGCTCAAAAAAATTACTACCACACTGTGTGTGGGGTGGGGTGGCCAGGGGGAAAGCCCTGTGTTGCACCTGAATTAGGATTACTTTATTTCAAAACTTGGAAAGGTGGGGCCAGCCTTAATTTCTGCTTCTGGTGACTGGTGCGAACCTGCTGATGCCCACCGCTGATTACAACATGTCAGCAGTGAACAACATGCCTAGGCAGAACAGCTAGCCTGCTAGTTAGAGTTATTGGGGGTTGCTCAAAGTTACAGCATCCATAAGTTGTGGATGTTGGAGTGCCCAAACCATCCCCTGAGTGATGCATATTGAGTCTCCACCTGGGGGTTCAGCTCTTTTTTTTTTTTTGTGGCACCCACAATTAGCCTGTTCTCAGCAAGTGTGGTCACTGAGAGGTGAACCCTGCAGCTGTCAAATGGCTGCTTCCTTTGTTAACTTCCAATACGCTGAAACTGTTGGCAAACAGCTTCAGCATACAAGACAGTGAACGCTTCTCCTCATCTTCTGTGAATGGTCAAGGGAAGTGATTTTTTAAATTATATTTTGGAGATTATTGCTAAAGTGAAGCATCAAAATAAAACATTGCCTTAGCAATAAGCTCAAATAAATAAATAAATTCCTTTGACTGTTCACAGACAAGTAGGGGAAGTGTTCAATTATTCAAACTTTTTGGTCCCTTCTGACAGGAGCTGTGTGCTGAATGGCACATTGTTCCTCCCCCTGAATGGGTATCAGTGCTTTTCCAGGTGCTTCACCTGCTCCATCTGGACATGCCCAAAGCTATAGATTGTGATTCTGTCTTTACTATTCCATTCTATGGAAACAAAGGGTGTAGAGGTGAGGGGGGTGTTAAAGTTGCACAAACTGCAAATCTGAAGATAGTTCAGGTTTCTTCATTTTAGTCCACATTTGAATGTACTGCAGCAGCAGCACATTCAATGAATTAATCACTTCTTAATGGTCTACGCTCAGCACAGTAATATGAGAGGTATTTTTTATTTAAAAAAATGTAAATGCTTAGAATGTAGTTTAAATATATTATTCAAAACATATCCAGGTAAATGTTTAAAAATGTAAATGTTTAAGGTATGGTTAATCTATATATATTTAAAAATATATCCAATCAGAGTTAAAAGCAATAGAATAAAATCAGTTTTTAAAATCAGTGCTATGGTAACTGCTACTGCAATATAACACTCATGGTTTGTGCCACTGAGGGGTCTGCCAGAATTGTTCTTCTAATCTTGATCACTGTAGCACAAAACTTGGTGGTTTTACGAGAAGCAACACAAATATTTGTCCTGATTCACTGTTGCTTTAAATAATTGGTCCTATCCTCAATCACTGGCATGCTTTTCACTACCTCTCAGTCTGGTGAGTGAAATATGTTCTGTCCAGAATGCCCTCAAACATAACATTAAATGGTCCTAAATTCATTTCCCCAGTACCTGAAGCCTCCAAATACCCAGTTTCTTATACTTATTTTACATAGTCTACATCAGTGGTGGCCAAACTTTTTTCCTTCGGGCTGGTTCCGCCCCCAACATGCAGATATGGAGACTGGAGGCGGACTGCTCCTTTCACTGACGGTTCTGACATCAGCCGTGGTGGCAGCAGTGGTGGCAATCGTGCTTTGTCCCTGCTGCTCCGAGCAGCTTTTGGGAATGTGCATCGCTACGTTAGGGAAATTTTTGGAGCCTTCCCTATGTCAAAATCTGCAGTGCAAGGAGAGTTCCATGGCGTGTCATTCCAGGCATCATAAGTGACATCAGGTGGTGGTGGTCCTAGGAGAGCCGGGGTACTCAGCCCAGGCAGGATTAATGATATGCACGGGCCTAATTTGGCCTGTGGGCCGTAGTTTGGGCGCCACAGGTCTACATAACTATTTTGTTTGGTCCCATTGAAGGTCAGCTTTCTTGGGCAGGTAATAATTTAGGTGGGGGATATCAGCAAAACAGTTTAGCTATTATGTTTTAATCTGCTGCAGTTTTGCACCTTTATTAGGGGGAGGAGGAAATGGTTATTAAATATAATCACAACACTTCGAATATATGATTCTTTTTCAGAGAACAAAGCAGTGGAGATTTGGAAGTAAGCCATGCATCATCTAGTCTAGAGGTTTCCAAGCTTTTTATGCTGCGGGCCTGACCATGCCTCTCGGACAGCTGAGCAGGCCAGACCACACCACTGGAAGCAGAAGTAAATGCACCTGCTTTCGTGTTTACAACAGCCACAGATTTACAGCTGAAGTAGCCACATTTACTCATATGGCTGTTGCAAATTGTCCACTTTTACTTCTGGGTGTGGCAGTGGCAGGCCACATGAAATGGTGCCGTGGACTGTAGATTGTGAACCCCTGATCTAATCCAACTCAAGGGCAAATCAGGAAATCCATTTCTAAAGCATCTGTGACCAATGATGATCCAGCAAAGAGGCTAAGGATGGTTTAAAACAGGGATTCTCACCCTATGGCCCACAGGCCAGATGCAGCCCGCAGCACCATTTCATATGGCGCACCACCACCTCCACCACACCAGCAAGCACCATGTGGTGCAGGAAGGGCAGAATGGTCATCCATCCCCCAAAGCTGTCTGGGGGAGCATGACCTGGCCCCTGGCTTTAAAAAGTTGAGAACTCCTGGTTTAGAAATATCTTAACAAAGGCCAGCCCACCCAGCATCCAGTAGTTTATTCCACCAGAAAGTACTTGTAGTTACTGAGATGGAATATAAATATCCCCAGCTAATAAATAAAATTTAAAAATAGCTGTCCTATGAATAAGTGTCATGAAAATAACCCTTTCTCAATGAAACCATTCTCAAAGATATAAAGGCGTAAGGCATATTAAAATCAATTGGAAATGGCATTTCTGAAGGAAAGAAGCAGATGAATACACAACATTGGTATCAGTCTGGGTGGTGACTTTCAGAAAGAGGAATTTGTGAAAAAAGGAGAGAGAATAGATCATGCTCTCACAACGGTCAGTAGTTTGAGTAACATGTACTTGAAGCAGAGATTAACAAGGGCAAAGAGGTACGCAGGTACTTCCCGTTCTCCACAACAGCTAGGCCATGACAGCTTCAGGGCAGGGTGGAAAGACAGGACTTCATTTTACCCTGTCACTTATGGATGATCTCTGGTGGGAATGGGGTGAAGGTAACCCATCTGTCCTTGCTCTTTTTGACCACTCAGCAGCATTCGATACCATCAACCTTGGGTGTCCTTCTGGATTGGCTACGAGGGTTGGGGATACAGGGCATGGTGTGGCCCTGGTTTTCCTTCTTCCTGAGAGGCTGATCCAGTCAAAGTCCTATCCAGGTCCCTGGAGGCTGTGAGGGTCTGGATGGGGAACAATAGACTACAACTGAATCCTGGCAAGACTGAGTGGTTGTGGATAAGGGAACCTGTGTTGTCTAAAGAATTACCAGCTTTGGCTCTGGATGGGGCTTTTTTGCCCCAGACAGCCCCGGTGCATAATCTGGGGGTCCTCCTGGACTCCTGTTCGAGGAGCATGTGGCAGTCGTGGCCAGAAGGGCTTTTGCTCAATTTTGAGTGATTCACCAGTTACACCTGTTTCTGGACTGGGAATCCTTGCTCATGATCACTCATGCACTGGTCACCTCCCAGTTAGATTATTGTAACACACTTTACATGTGGCTGCCCTTGATGACCATTCAGAGGCTTCTGCTGGTGCAGAATGTGGCGGCCCGCCTGATGATGGGGTGTGGTCACTATGACCATGCCTCACTCTTGCTACGGAAGTTGCATTGTTTACCAGTGTGCCTCCGGGTGCAATTCAATCTGCTGGTTATTACCTTTAAAGCCCTACATGGTAGTGGCCCAGGTTACTTAAGAGACCGCATCACCCTGAGGATATCAACCTGTCCCACTAGAGTGGATCGGAGAGGCTCTCTAAGGGTACCAACTGCTAGAGAGGCTCACCTCTCTAGCACCAGATGGAGGGGCTTTTCAGTGGCCACTCTGGCCCTTTGGAACCTCCTGCTGACTGACCTCCACCTCCAATCAGAATTGCTAGCATTCAGAAAAGGCCTGAAGACCTGGCTAGGCTAGAGGGTATGGGGTGTTGTGATGGAGTAGCCCCACCCCAGCTCATATGACTATAAATAACTTGCCATTTAGGGATTTTAGTTTAACTGTTTTAAGGATGTTTTAATAAGGTGTATTTTACTGTGATTGTCATTTTTGTTGACTGTAAGCCGTCCTGAGTCGCCATGGCAAGCGGGTGGTGATATATGTCTAATAAATAAATAAATCTCCTATAGGGTGCCACTGCTTCTTTGCCAAAATGTTTACAACCTGATTGCCAGACTGAACCATAGGATGTGAAAACCAGATTGAAACAGTTGAAATAGAGACCAAAGGACAATAAGGCTAACCATGGTTATCACTCATGAAATAGTAGGTCTCTAACTACCCGTTGCTGGAAGGCATAAGCAAAGGGATCAATTTGCCTGTGATTTCCTCAATAGTGTCATCTGAACTCCGGATGCCAGCTGAAGTCTCAGGGAACTTCTGAGCTTCTCTGAATATCCAGGATGGAAGAAAACTTTCAGGATGAGCAGGGCTGGCTGCAGGAGAACATCTGAATTTTGCATGTGAAGTAGTTTTGAAGCTCACGTGCCCATTTGTGCCTCTTTCCAACAGATTCCAGGGTTGTAGTGTAATTGTTCAATATTGGCATGACCAAAAGCCAGGAACAAGGAGAGGAAAGAAAGAGAGAGCTGTGAGGTGAGAGGTTTGTACATGTATTTGGACCCATTGTGGCATCTTAAGCATGGCAGAGAGTGGAGTACTAACATCACAACTCATGGGTCACAAAACCTTGCATCAAATTTCGAGGAGATGGATAGTTGCGACTTGGCAATTCTATTTCCCATATGCTTACGGAGGACCACAGTGTGAAAAGAGAACTGGGTTAGTCAGCAATTTGGTTTTACAATCTTACATAGATGACACTAAGATTATGGAGCATTGCATGCACAACGGCCTCAGAAGAGGCCCTTTCTGCACTCATTTCCCTAGTGGAATTGTCACTATTACTGCATATCCTCAGGCTAGCTAACAAACAGACAATAGACAATTCAAATCAACATAGGGTAGTAACCTTTAGCGCGAATGGTTCTCTTGTCCCGTTTATCTCAGTATTGATGGAATAAGAAGCCAGTTTAATTTGTCTCAGCAGAATAAATAGATTGCATTGTTGGTTTAATGATCATCTAGATCTGCAATTAGCAGAAGTAAAATAATCTCAAACATTTTAGTTAATTACTCACCCAAACGGATGTTTACTAATATACATCATAAGAACAGGAATCATTTTGGAAAAATATTATCGGCCCCTATAGGGAAGCAATTCCTCCCCCGGCCCCCCCATCTTTCAATTTTTTAATTGAGCTCTGGAAAGATTAAGGCCTTAATTAAATACACATTTTATTTCTGTACTTATTGTTCACATACTGCATCCTTCTAATGTAAAATTGACATTCTGGCATTGCTCATAGGCCCAGAAGACTACAATAATCAGCAGCAGTTTATTATAGCAAAGGACCAAAATAATTAATAAAGTATGAACATTCACTTATGATTTTAACTTTTATCATCATGGCTGGAGATCAGCATATGTTGACTGGCAGCTTTCTTTTTTGTTAGTTATGTAGGGGCAGGAGAGAAATATTCAGTGACAATCTAATAATAGTAAATGGAAAGGAATACAGTACTGTTGTGCCTTTTTCCTGGAAGTTGACTGCAGGCGGTATATACCATGCTTTGCACCTTCAGCCATACAAAACACTGCAATGGCCATAGTTCAGGCTAGGACACTGCTTGCTGCAGTATTCTTCTACGGAGCTGCAAGTGAGGCAGAAAGATGGATTCTCATTTTTACTGTAGTTTACTGTGACCGCAAAGAGCTGTAAGAATCAAAGAAGCATAGCAAAAGCTATGTTGAATTCCATGATGAGTGCACAGCACCTGAGCAATGATGGGCAGTGTTGCAGAATTTTGGATTTCTGGTAAAATTTTCTTTAGGTGTATAGTCGAAGTGCAAAGACCAAAAGAAGAGAATAACCACAAGTCTGCCAGGGCCCACCCATTTCTCTTTAACTAGCACACAAAGTCTCAATAACACATTTTGAGACATTCATAGGCGATAAGATGACATTTTTCTTTATTTGCAGTTACATGGAATTTCAGATATTTGCATGCTGTGTTCTTTTTAACTGTATATGCGCTAGCAACCAACTGAACAGCCCAACTGCAAGAAAACAATTGATACCAACTGATAAAGATAGGGAAAGAACACAGACCAGAGAGAGGTAGGGCTTTATTTGACTCTAAAGGCTGGAAGGAACAACTGGTTTGTGAGTATTAGTCAACCCCAGCCCAGAAAAGTCCCATCCAGTCCCTACAACTACATAAAGTGTAGCATGTGAAGTGGTAAACATAACACTAACAGATAGTACCAATGGGGAACAAGGACATGTACCCTGTGAGCAAGTGTAGACTCTTTTTAAAGTATGCCACAGCTTACTAAATCTCCTTGAAATCAGTGAGTTTTACTTTTAAGTAAACCTGAATAAAACCAGAGTGTAAGATAGGAATAACAAGAAGGAAGAGGGGAGGAGGGTGGAAACTTACCAGACATTTGTATAAATTGGAAATCTTTGGAAGTTTTTGAAAATGAAGAAAAAATATTTTGAAAACAAAGGAAATACATGTCTCATTCTGAGATATGTATTTCCCCCGTGGCCGAGGGAGGCTCGAAGATGACGACGACGATGACGCTGCGCCCTCCCAGCCCTGCCACCTGCCGGGAGGATAAAAGGAGCTTCCCGTGGCCGAGGGAGGCTCGAAGATGCTGCCGACGCCGCCGATGCTGTGCCCTCCCGGCCCTGCCACTGGCCGGGAGGATAAAAGGAGCCTCCCGTGGCCAAGGGAGGCTCGAAGACGACGATGACGCTGCACCCTCCCAGCTCCACCACCGGCCGGGAGGATAAAAGGAGCCTCCCGTGGCCGAGGGAGGCTCGAAGACGACGATGCTGACGCCGCTGCGCCCTCCCAGCCCCGCCACCGGCCAGGAGTATAAAAGGAGCCTCCCGTGGCCAAGGGAGGCTCAAAGACACCGACACCGCCGCCGCTGCCCCCTCCTGGCCCCGCCACCGGACGGGAGGATAAAAGGAGCCTCCCGTGGCCGAGGGAAGCTCGAAGATGCTGCCGACGCTTTGCTGGACTCTACCTCGGCCAGCCGGCCTCGAAGGGAGCAAAACCTGTGGGTCCTGGGCGGTGATAAAAGACCTCGTCTCGTAGGAGTTAGTTTATAATGCTGAATTTGTGATGTTATTTTTATACTATGTAAGCCGCCTAGAGTCAGGTTCGCCTGAGCAAGGCTGGGTATAAATTTGAAAAATAAAATAAAATAAATAAATAAATAAATAAAGTAACATTTTGAAAATATGAATCATATCAATATGTTAAATTGTTAGTCATTAATTATTTTTGCCAGAAGCAAGAATGAAGTGAAGAGCTTGTCTTAAAATAAAAACCATGAAGTGCTAAAGCAGGAGTGCCCAAAATTTCCAGGCAGTGGTCTGGTCACATGGTTCTTCCCTGTGGAAGCAGAAGTAAAACACACATGCACAGGTGTGTTATGTGCACATGCATGCACATTTTACTTCCACTTCCAGAAGCAGTGAAGGTGGCATGGGCTGGATGATTTGGCATCATGGGCTGGATCTGGCCCACTGTCCGTAGTTTAGGCACTCCTGCACTAAAGCTTTGCTGGGTTATGTCAAAGTGAACCAGCATTTGCTCTCCTCCCAAGAGTAGACTCTCCCAAGAGTATACTCCCAAGAGTATAGAGACTCTCACAAGCTCATTTGAAAGAATTGGCCCCACTTTATCATTTGAGCATTTTGGACTCTGAGACACACTGCCCTGGAATTTTTATTTATTTATTTATTTTGACTTGTTTAGCTGCCCCCTCGCCAAGGCGACTCTGGGCAGATTACAATCCAAGAAACATCCCCAACATAACACACTCCGACAACTCATACACATAGATAAAACATCATAAAAACTCTAAAATCTCTGAAATCTAAAAATCACAAAATCACAAAATCTTGAATCTAAAAATCTAAAATCCCCATAACACCATTGTCAGATGGTCATATGGAAGTTTTAGACATAAACCATGCATGTAGGTAAGGCTGAAAAAAGACTACAATTACAGTAATATCTCGGATAACGCTAAAACTTGGTTCCACAAGTCTTGGTGTTATCCGATTTTTAGTGTTATCCGATGCATGTTAAAATCCTATGGGATGGATCGGATAATGTTAACGCTCCATAGAGATACATTGTAACTGCACAGGCTTTAGCGGTTGTTATCCGATCCATCCCATAGGACCTTAGCGCTATTCGATCCAATTCTCCTCCTCAGATTACTTAATGTTATGCGATTTTAGCGTTATCTGAGATAAACGTTATTGGAGGTATTACTGTATCAGTAGCTGGAATTAAAGTTCTTTAGATACGATAAAGTCAACACTACTGACAGTGCCCAAATTTCTAAATAATAGGTACAAAGATATATGTAAGGGAAAGGAAAAGCACATCATTAGATATAAAAATATGCTCTGGGAAATTTTGGTACACCAGCTGGCAGGGCTGGGGGGAACGCCCTTCATATCAACCATTGTCTTTTGAAAATATTTATAAAGTTCTGAGAAATGAATGAAATGCTACCTGTCAATTTCAATATGTGGCCGAGAATTACCTTGTTATCTAGTTTTGGGGATTTACAGTTGAAATGGCAAAAAAAAAATTGATTATATTTGTCACAGTGGCAAGACTAGTTATAACTAAAAATTGTAAAGTTAATTTTTATTTTCAACATGATGAACAGTATAAAGAGATTTGGAATATAGCTATTAATGATAAATTGACACCAGTGATCAGATCTTTAAATTCTCTCTTTATCTGAGGGATAATATGTAACCAGGTCTTGGATCTCAAAAAGAAACTTGGTGACACAGTGGTTAAACTACTATACTGTAGCCTAAACTGCTGACCTTGTAAATTCAATACTAATGGGGTTCAATGTTGACTCAGCCTTCCTTCCTTCTGAGGCTAATAAAATAAGCACCCAGTGTGTTAGGGGCAAAATTGTAATCACCTTGTGAACTGCCCTGAAAGTGCACTAAGTGATATAGAGTGGTATAAGTATAATTGCTATTGTTATATTCTTTAGAGATTTCAACAGTTTTAGTAAATCTGGAAGAGGTCTATACTCTCAAATGATTTGTGCGATGCTTCAGCTTGAGCTATTGAAATATTGTCCCATTTCAATATATATGTGGAAATTTAAAAGAGTGAACCTTTGTCCTTGTATTGGGTAGCTGAAAGGATAAATGATGCAGCAAATCAGTTATTATTAACCCTGTTAATCGCTCTGGTTTATTTCTGTTGCTGCAACACTTCCACCCAGGATTCAGATTTCACATTCTCTGTTAATTTTGGTTCAGCCTTCCTCATTGTCTGTATCAGGGGTTCTCAAGTGTTTCATGCCACAGGCCGGACCATACTCCCTCAGACAGCTGAACAGGCTGGACTGGTGGTTCCCCTGCCATAAACACTGTCGTAAATGCATTTACAACAGCCACAGGTGCATTTTACAACAGTGTTTATGCATTTACAATAGCTGCAGGAGCATTTACGGCTGTGATAAACATATCCGCTTCCACTTCTGCTTCCACTTCCAGCGGTGGCGGCAATGTGGGCCACATGAAATGGTGCAACGGGCCATGTCCAGCCCATGGGCCATATGTTGCAAATCCCTGGTCTATATACAGAAGTTTCCTAAAACAAACAGACCACTGTGCTGGGATATTTTGGGAAATAGGCGATTCCAGAAAACAGTACCAATTGTTTTCAGTGTCTAAATAAGTTTTTATTACCATTTTCTTCTTCTTTAGGACCCCTGTTCACATGGATTTGTATGCTGAAGAGCCCCTAGTTATTGCCTTTGGTTTTGCGGCAGAATGCAATATTTTCCTGAGGAAAATGGTGGGCTATTCCTGGGAGCCGTACATTTCAAGGTCAAGCTTGCATTCAGGGGCAAGATATCTCTGAAGGAACCTCACCCATATATATATTGCAATCAGCAACCTGTTTTGTCACCAGCACACTGCTGTTAGACAACAAAAGCAATGAGAGAGTTACATAATTAGAGAAATGGGCCATTGATCTGAACAAATTAAGCTGTTTTGCTATTATTCTAACCATCAGCATTTGCACAGTATTAACGCTGAAGATGGATATTGGAATTATAGCTATTAAGATTTCTTTTTTTCCTCTTTGTATCAGAGCAGCGCACAATTTTGATGGGTTTGGTGCTCTATTATCTTATTTTGTTCGTTACTTGCTTGTGTCTCTCAACATACTTCCAGGGGACCAATGCCAAATTTTAGATTTTTTTCCCCCAGTGGGAGTAAATTTCAGGCAGCCAGCAATAATCCTGCATGATCTACTTGTTGGGCATCTGCTTATTTATACAAGGGATTCTCAGCCTGTAGCCCATGGGCCAGATGTGGCCCACGACACCATTTCATGTGGCCCCCACTGTCTCCACCACACCAGGAAGTACCATGTGGTGGAGGATGGGCAAAATGGGCATCTGGGCCCTGAAACTGTCTGAGAGAGTATGACCTGGCCCCAGCTTAAAAGGTTGAGAACTCCTGGTTTATACCATATGGTGCTAGCATACAGGGACAAAACTATTATTCTTATCATTTGTGAGTGTGCACCCCAGTCTAACCCAGACAGTTTCATAAGTATGTTGCATCTCCTAGAAGCTTTTTGTTTGTTGTTTAGATAACACAGGTCTGTAAAAAAAATCAGCTGCACAGGATATTGTCAATTTTATGTTTTATAGTGTGCTGAATCAAAAAATGACCTCGATTTCCCCCCATCACGTACAGTTTTTCGCAAAATATGAATGTTTTGCATTTAAAAAAGCATATGAGTGATAAGAAAATCACTATTTTATTACAATGAATAAAACATATTATTTCTTATAATTAAACAAACAATTTCTTCATAATATATATTTACATTCTGTGTTCACTCTTTTTGTCTATGAAACCTTTTCTTCTTTTTTATGTTCCTCTGAACATGCTTTTGCTTTCCATTTTCTGTTTCCCGTTTGAGCATCCAACAATAGTCAGCTAGCATATTGATGTTCCATCTTCCTTGGTAGCATCTCTCAATATCACGGACATCCTGGTGAAATCTTTCACCCCGCTCTTCATTGTAGGCTCCCAAGTTTTCAGGAAAATGGTCAACATGGAAGTGTAAGAAATGAACTTTTAAGCTCATCTTGCATCCTTGAACTTTATATGCATTCAACATGTTTTGTACAATGGTTTTGTAGTGAGGGTCTTTAGTATTCCCTAAAAACTTGTGAACTACATTTTTGAAAGAGTCCTTTTCTTTTTCTCCCATTGTTTCTAAAAAGAGGGGATTGAATAACAGTTTTCATATGTCAGGGCCAGTAAAAACTCCCTCTCTCAATTTGGCTGCAGACAGTTTTAGGAACTTGGAACACAGATACCCTGTATCTGAAACATTCCCCATCTTTTGGCAGTGGTTTAACAAAGTGCTTCATAAGCCCTAATTTAATATGAAGATATGGCAATAAAACCTTTTCTGTTGGAACCAAGGTTGTATGAATGATGTTTTTTTCCACCAGGGATTAAGGTGTCTCAAAGTGACCAATCAGTTTTTGTCCAATTGAGGTCTCTGGCTCGACTGTCCCACAAACATAGGTAGTAGGGACATTTTGTATAACCTGCCTGCTGGCTTAACAATATGGTCTCCACAAACCATCCAGCAATGTTCTTGATATTTGATTTTGTCAAGAATCACAGTTGAATCATTATAGTTTTCATCCAAATTCACCGAGTGTCCTATAGGAAGTGATGCAAATGTATTTCCATTATGCAGCAAGACTGCTTTGAGGCTTGTTTTAGATGAATCAATGAATAGGCACAACTCAGATGAATCATATTCTATTTCAAGGCACTTCATTAGCTCTTGAACATCAGTACAATAAACAAGATTTCCATCTTTGGAGAAAAACTGAGTGAATTCTTTCTCTCGGTGCCTGTACCACGAAAATGATGTTCAAGGTGACAGCAGTTTTTTATTTGTTAGTCTTGATCCCAGCAATTCGGCTGAATCTTTGGAAATACCTACATCTCTAACTAGGTCATTGAGCAAACTCTGAGAAAAATGTTGAGGTACCTCATCAACAGAAAAACCTGAGCTAGATTCGTCCTTTGAAGGCAATGTGCCTCTGTCCTCCAAATCACTCAGGATATTATCCAAACTGGAAGGAGGGTGTGGAACTGGTATTTCAGAGCTATGAAGCACTGGACAAATAGCTGAATTAAGGTTTGGGTAAGATATCTTCTTTTTATTTTTTGTATTAAAGCTTTTCACATCTACAGAACAGAAATAGCCGTCGGTAGTGTGGTTTTGCTGTTCATGCCACATCCTAGGAATGCCAAAACGGAATGAGGTATTCTTACTTTTAAACCACAAATGAAGATCTTCTTTGCACCTTCTACACAGCTTGTGAAGAGCCCAAGCTTTGTCTTGATCCCTAAGTTTCAACTTGAAGTAAGCAAAATACACTTTCTTCACAAAATGACCTATGTTTCTTTGTTGACTTTTAATAGTGTATTCACCACAGCTCAACACAGCCAGTAAGATTCCTGGATATGTTCACCTTTCACTACAAACAAAATAAACCTGTTGGGACATGATCATCTGAGCTTCCTCACACCACTAAACCAGTGGTGGGCTCGCAAATTTTTTACTACCACATTGTGGATGTGGTATGGTGGGCATGGCCAGGGGGAAAACCCTGCATTGCACCTGAATTAGGACTACTTTATTTCAAAACTTAGATGGGTATGGCCAGCCAGAATTTCTGCTACTGGTTCTGGCAAACTGGTACAAACCTGCTGATGCCCACCACTGACTACGCCCCCTTCCTCTTATTTTCTCTTTGCATTATTCTTTATTCTAGCTCTAATAAATATTAAATGAAAGTAAGAAATTATTTTTGGATGGGGTTTTTAGAATCAAGAACAGGATATCAGATTTTGGGTTAAAGGCAAACTTCACACTAAATTAAACTAAAAACATGAGTTTTGCAAGAAAACGACGAGATGGAATTTTTAAAGTATTTTTCTCAGTTTCACTAAATAAAAATCTATAAGAAACAGTAGAAAATGCAGGCCTGTGTAATTGTTTGTAGGTCAGAGTTTGATCCAGAGTAACACCCAAATACTTTGGAGTAGAGCCATGTTCCAAAATTTTGCATTCCCTGCTAAGTCGGAGCTTCATCTTTAGTTCTTTCTTCTTGAAATAGAAAGCTTTATACATTCAAACCTCGCATAAAGAGCGTTTCGCTTAAAGAGTAACTCGCTTAAAGAGCAGAATTTTCTCTGAATGTTTGCTTCACTTAACAAGTAAAACCAACCAAAAACTCACTTAACAAATAAATTGGGGTTCACAATCCCCCCCACAACTGGTCATTTACAATGGTGTTTCACTTAAAGAGCAAACTTGCTTAAAGAGAAATCCTGTGGAACGCATTATGCTCTTTAAGCGAGGTACAACTGTATATACCGTATATAAAAATTCCTTTCAATGAATTGGTGATGCATTGTGTTGATCAGCAATAATCAACAACTTCATCTTGCTTCCTCTCTACAGATGAGTAGGAAGATAGATTTTCATGTCTCAACATCATGAAGCAACTTAAGTAAGTATGGAAGAGAAAATGGAGTAGGATTTTGTTTGTTCTCTGTTGTTTCATTCACTCAAAGGGAAAGAAGATTGTACTGAACTGGTCACTTGAGATGTAGTGTGACTGATCCTTGTACTTGGATTCCCTCAATTGCCTTTGATTTTGTTCTAAATCAATCCAGACTGGGATAATTTGGCCATCTTGTCACATCCTTAATCTTATCAAAAGCAGCCAATTTTTTCCTCCAAATTTTGTGAACTTATATGAAAAATAGCCAAATCAAAAAAAGCTATGATAACCTATTTATTTGTACTTGTCAAGTCATCGTCGTCGTCGTCATTGTCATCATCATCATGATGTCCTAATGAAAACAGTCATACAACCAATGACCATGAAACTTGGCCTGACCGTATTATGTCATTTCTGAATCCACTTCAGAAAGGTAACATCAAAATCACTTTTAGATTTCACACTTCCACCATTTGGAGGGAGTGATCGCTGTTTTCCTGTGGCAAAAATACAATACTAAAACATTAAATCATACATTTCTATAACATTTATTACATTCCAGTATTTTACCCTACTCTAGAGGTGAATCATAATTTCACACAGTAAAGAAGACAAATCTGAACATTTCCTGTCACACAGCTGCTGAGAAATTAATTTTAATAGAATAAAAACTCTCTTCGTGATCGAGCTTTGAAACATCCCCTTTTGATCCCAAATATGGCATAGTTGACTTTCTCTAACTCAATTGCTGACATGTGCACGCCCTGTTTTTCAGTCCATTTACCTCATTTCATGTCTTGAACAGTTTCAAGTTGCCCCTTGGCTTAAAGTTTCCCTTGCCAATTTCCTAAGCGAGACAACTACTGAGCAGTTTCAAGTTGCCCTTTAGTCAATTTCTGAATGGGAGCTTTCTCTAGCTTTCAATGGAAGGCTGTAGCGAGTCCCGTTTTGAAGTGTATTTATCTACATACACTCATCTTTCTTTGTGTTCATGGGTGCATGTACATATGCTGCTTATGTAACACATGTGATCATGGGGTTGGGGTAACTAAATCAGGGATGTAAAAAGACTTTACAGTATTTTTTTAAAAATGGGATTTCGAATTTTCAGCTATCACTCTTAGGAATAGTCCAGGTATTGGCCTCTGTATTTACCACAGCCTTTCTTACCTTAACTGAGATTTTTTTTGTCATCCTGTCACATATAAGTCACTTTTCTTAGACAAGGTTCTCCAAGATGTCATGGGATCAGTGATGGGATGTTACCGGTTCAGACCGGTTCACCTGAACCGGTAGCACCCATCAGGAGGGGGTCACCGGGGTGGTGGTAAACCCCTGGGAAATCCAGTTCGGTCGCCTCTCCAGGCCCCCTCCAGAAGCATACTTCCAGGTAGCTATTTGACACATGCACAGTAAAAAATAGAACTGTGCATGCGTCAAATAGAGGTTTGACACATGTGCTGTTCCACGCAGCCATTTTAGCTGGCTGGAAAGGAAAGGAAAGGAAGAAAGTGCCTGTTCAAGCAGTGGCAGTGGCCTTTTCTTGCCATGCCATGCTGCCGCGCAGCTGTGGCGGTTTGCCACTGCGGCAGTTTGCTGCCGCACAGTCACGGTTCCTGCCTGCCTGCTGCCTGTCTAGTTAGGCAGGTAATTTAATGGTTTTTTGTTTGGGGGGGTGGATTGAGGTGTGTGTGTGTGTGTGTGTGTTTGTGTGTGTGTTTATTTTTATTTTATTTTTTTTATTTTTTTTACTTTTTATTTTTTATTTTTTTCCTCTTTGGCTCCACCCACAACTTCATGACATCATGACATCGGCCCCACCCATGATGTCCATGAGGTCACAGTGGGGTAGTAAAATTTTTGACAGCCCACTACTGCACGGGATGACAAAGATGGGGAACCTTCCCTCTCCCTTTAATGGCTAATGGAGATATTCAATCTAAGTTGTTTTTATCCTGTTGCCTTTGCCTCTTTCAAATCCTATTGAACCATCCCCATATATGGAACAATTCTCCCTGAAAGAGTCCATTGTCTGACTTCAAGAGTGAAACAATGTGTCCCATTTAATAAGATTAGCTTCAATAAAGGACAAAGTATTATTGTTTTTTAAGACTGTTTCTCAGATCATGGGGATGATTGTTAAATCATTATTCATACATGATTTTGGCTGCAGGTACTACTTTTTTTTCCTGGAGACTTACCATCCTTCCTAGTGTAGACTTGATAGCTCATTCTCTTTGTCTCTGTGTTTATATCTTCATTTTATTTTTTACATGATGTGTTTGTGATTCATTTGTTTCAAAAAAATGCATTGTGAAGCAATTATTCTTCTCACTTTGCAATATGACCATACTCAATTATATCTTCTTTTATAATTCTACTTCCCTCTCACTTTCCTTTAGGACTGCAGGTCTTATTGCAAACAGTTTCTTTGCTTTAATGTTTTATTTGTGTTGCTCTCTGCTTCTTATCTTGATACCATGAAAAGTTGGAATAAAAAGAGGAGAAGAGGGGTTTCAAGTTGGAAGTGTAAAGAATGCAGGTGGGCTGACCACTTTCGAGGCATTTTGTTAAACTTGTTGGTCATTGCACAGCTAAGTTACTAAGGGCTGTGGTGGCTCAGTGGTTAAGTAGCTCACCTTGTTAGCTGGAAGTCTGGCAAATCGGCAGTTCAAGACCTGGCATGATGGATTGAGCACCTGTCTCTGTCCCAGCTCTTGAGGACATGAAAGGAGCCTCATTTGGGCATTCCCTGACCGGGGTTTCTCCAGCAAAAATCCTTTCAACCCAGAAAATTAGTGATCCCCAGAAGGTCCTGTTGTTTACAGATCTATTCAGGTCTTATAAACCAAAGACCATGGCTTCTTTTATTGAAACAATCCATCTCATGTTATTGCTAATTTTATATCAAGTTTTTGAGAGTCATCAGATGACTCAAGTAAGAACCCTCCCAAATTCTCTTTGGATTTTGCTTTGTATGAAACCAGTTGGCAACTTAGTCCTTAAAGAATTTATCAAATTGCTTCACTTCATGAATATTCACAGGTCAATGACTGAAATAAACTATGTATGTATGTATGTATGTATGTATGTATGTATGTATGTATGTATGTATGTATGTATGTATGTATGTATGTATGTATGTATGTATACAGGAGGTTTGGGAAACTTTTAGATGTCCATTGAACAAGATGAATAGATTATAAATTATGACAGCATTAGCTTTAAATATATCTGGGGGGGGGGATAAGAATGTAGATTTGTTCAGCCCAGAAAGAATGACAGGAAACCTCAACATGCCATATAAACATAAAGTAAGAGGAATTGGGCAAGCAAGCATTTTCATATTTCTCTCACAAAGTTATTTTCATTCAGAATGATTTTGCTGTTATGCAATCATTTGGCTGCAAATAGTGGAATCCATTGGCAGAAGGTCAGTGGAAAGAAAAGGAAGGCGCACCACAATTGAGTCTCATGTTATCTGAAAGTCTCTGATCACCTGCTGTGATTTCTTTACCATCAAGTCACCACAGAACTCTTCCTACACACTTTGTCTTGCCTCTAAAACATCTGCAAGATAAAGTGACAATGATCACACATTATGCACAATGTGTTTTGCTTTTCTATGGACCTTTTCATCTTTGCCCATATGAGTGGCACCTGATACACATAACTTTCAAAATATGGCCAGACTGCCAGAATTACCAGTAATTACATGATATTTAGAGCCTGAACCCCTGGATTATGTCTTAGACTTTGATCTGAGCCAGTGCCCAATGCCATAAGCAGGTGTCAGGGCCAGGATATGTTAAGAAATAGGTACTAAAGGAAAGAAAATGCCTAATGCATCACTGGGTAACTGAACAGTCCCTACATCTCGGAACCTAAAAAGAAGGAAGAGAGAGACTTTCAGTAGCCTTGATGCTGGGAAATGTTGAGGGCAAAAGAAGAAGGGGGTGGTAGAGAATGAGATGGCTAGATGGCATTGTTGATGCAATGGGCACAAAGCTGTCTGGGTTGAGGAGGATGGTGGAGTATAGGGGTTCCTGGTGTGTGGTGGTCCATGGGGTCATGAAGGATTGGAACCGACTGTGCAACTGAACAACAAAAAGGTTCACTTCATTCCAGAAATTTAAAACACATCTTCTCACACATACATGTCCTAATGTTTGCTCTGGAAATGTTGAGTTGGCACCACTGTGAATTTAAAAATAATTTGGGTGGCCACAATTTTTTTAAAAAAATAACAGACTCCATCCATTAGTATTGCATACAATAAAAATCAGATTTGCCACATTACAAGTTTTGCTTTCTTTTCATTGGCTTTGTTATTCCTAGAATATAGCTGTAACAAAAGCCTACTCCACTCTTCTTAAAGCCCTTTGTCTAAGACTAAATTTACCAAGGCTGGGTTGCTGAGTTGTGGCCACACATGTTCAGCTCCAGCTCCTCCAAATGAATTTTAAAGGGCTAAGCTAGATTTGTAGAGCAAAGCACAAAAATATTTTGATGTCAGGTCAGGACAGCTGTACTAAACTGCCAGCGCCCACTAGTCTGTAGCCTATAAAGCCATTATGGAGATCAGGCCCAATAAATTATTTGCTTTGAGCCTTCTCTTCTTATACAGTGACTGTTCATTGTCCTACCAATAAAAAAGAGAGAGATTTAGAAAGACCAAAATAGCCAGTAATTAGTTTTCTATTTCCTGTTATAAAAATTGGACATGACTGAAGGGCTGAGTCACTTGTGTTGTGCTCAAAGGAAGGACTGTTAACATCCCTTATAGCTCTTCCTTTTAACACTGGGCATAATTTTAACATCCCAATTTCTCTGATCGCCATAATTGGAGACAAAGAGGAGATAGAAAATGAGAGGGCTGAACCCAACAGTCTTTCAGTTTTATGTGAAATGACAAGTGGAGCCCAGAAAAAAGAAAGAAAAACCATAAAGAGAGGAAGGATTTCTTCCGAGAGAAAAACTTCCTTCCTTTTGGCAAGGAAACAAATAATCAATAAGAACAACGAGAGAGCATCGATTTTTGTGCAGAAATGTACTTGGTGATTCTGTGAAGAAGCAGGAAAAAGGAATTACTTCACAGATGTTGGTCTTTAACATGCTCTCCACCCCACCCCCTGGAATGATAGGAACCAAAATTAATGAGTCTTATTAATGCAAATTGTGCTGAACAATCCTACATAAATAGCCCAATACCAATGGGGCCCATTACCATTAACGCTGGAAGTGATCAACAAATAAAACTGTTAAGACTTTCGACACAGGCATCACAGGACAAATTGACGTCTCTGCAAGAGGTTCATGACTGTGTCTGGCTGGCTGTTCAGCTTCATTTTGCTGCAAGAGACAATACCAAGCCATGATGTTAAGTACAGCTGAGGCTGCTTTTCAAGATACTACCTATTTTTTTTCTCTCTTGAAAATCTTGGGTGTGGTGATATTTTGGTCCCTCTAACATTGGAATTATGATGAAAAATCAGGGCTGGTTAATACCTTTAAATAATAATAATTTCGTGTCAGAAATTATTCTGGGCTGAAAGGATTTTTGTGGCACAAACTCTGCTCAGGGAATGCCCAAATGAAGCTCCTTTCATATCCCCAAGAGCTGGGACAGAGAGGGATGCTCAATCCACCATGCAATACCCGGGTTTAGAACTGCCAATTTACCAGCCTTCCAGATAACAAGGCGAAGATACTTAACCATTGAGCCACTGCAGACCCTTCCAATATCTTTAAATGACAGGGAGAGAAACTAACAGGCAGGCAAGCAAGGCAGAGAGAAAACCAAACAAATTGAGAACCCCAGCAACCAGCCCACTCAAATGGTAATACTACAGAATAGAACCTACAGTTACAGTTCTACACTAGGGACTGCAAACTTGAGGGATTAATTCTAGGAAACGTGACATCAAAAGTGTCATCTTTTCCCATTCTTGACCCTCAGGGTGTCTTCAGCAGGGTTCTGAACCCTGGAGTTTCCTATGTACTCCTCCCAGACTCCTTCCACCTATCTCCTCTCCTCCAGCTGCCTCCAACCCCCCTTTTATGACCCTCACCTCCCAAGATGCCTCCTCCACCCCATCTTTCTCCATCTCCCTTCACTATGAGGAAGAGCTCTGGCTATGTCACCCTCTTCCACCCAAAGATGGCTGCCCAATCTACCAGTGAGATGGTGTTTGGAATCTGAACCTGTGGACCTTTAAGGGCAATGAACAGCTAGTTGTACCAAGCCTCTTCTTATTGGGACATACTGTTGATATAGCTAGTCTAGCTGCCTGCCTTTTTGGAAGGACCAGCCATGGGAAGTGTCATATCCAAATTTACTACTTCATGTCTCTTCACATCTCCACTTCATAGAAAGTGGCTTTAAAAATGGCAAGTTAGATGAACTTTGAAATGGTGAGGTTACCATTTTTCAAAAGTTGAAACAGAAGCCCTGGTTTATCAGGGAGGGGGACACGCATGATGTTCTCTCAATTTATCTCCTTGTGAAGAGCTTCCTGTGTTTTTATCAGTGTGAGAGAACATAAAAAGTGACAAAGAGGAAAAGAAAGAGATTGAGAGAGAGCGATTGAAAGAGAGAGAATATCAAAGTAAGAAAGAAAAGAGGGGGGAGAGAAAGAAGCTGCCTTTGTTTGTAATCAAAATGATCCCCTCTTCCTCTTCCTTTTCTGGAAAGATACTTTCTGGGTTGAAAGGATTTTTGCTGGAGGAACTCTGCTCAGGAGACGCCCGAATGAGGCTCCTTTCATGTCCCCAAGATCTCTTCCCACCGAAGTGGTCCCTATTTACCTACTTGCAATTTCTTACTTTCGAACTTCTAGGTGGCCAGGAGCTGGGACAGAGATGGGTGCTCATTCCATCATGCAATACTCGGGTCTTGAGCTGCCAGCTTGCTGACCTTCCAGCTAACAAAGCGAGCTTCTTAACCACCGAGCCAATGCAGCCCCCCTTACTACATGTTTACACTAGAACACCGGATAACGTTATGACTTGGTTCCACAAATCATGACGTTATCCGATTTTTAACGTTGTCCAATGCATACATCGAACAACGCTTAAAAAAAGCCCTGACGTCAGGGACAAATCACGTTAAGGCTCGTGTCGGGTGGCGAGACAAGGTTCCTGATCGCATGAGACAAGGGACAAACTTCGCAGGTTGTCCCTTGTGGCGTGCGAGCGGGCAACAGTTCTTGCCACCAACAAGAGCCTTAGCGTTTGCTAAGGCTGGTGTCGGGTGGCAAGACAAGGCTGTTGACAAAGCCTAGCAGCGCTTGGCTTCGTCCAGCAATCACTGCTACTGAACTAGGGTCGGGGGAAAGGCAGGCACCCGCCTGCCTTTCGCCCAACCCTAGTTCAGTAGCAGCGATCCATCGCTGGGGTGTGTGTGGATTGGGTAGATGTTCTACCCAATCCAACCCCCACACACACACATGATTGGCTCGGATAACGCTAAAACAATCGTTATCCGATGCAAGATTTTTCCAAAAATCTTGCATCGTTATCCGATTCTAACGCTATCCGGTCCAATCATTATCCAGTGTATTACTGTATCTCTCATGAGGCAGAAGACGGCTGCGGCTTGTTTGTTTGTTTGTTTGCTTGCTTGAAGGCTCCTCAGAGTCATTGAGTTGAAAATTGAGGAAGTAGTTTACTATGCCTCCTTTCCCATTCTTTTATGGAGAATTTCAGGGGAGGGGATTTATTCTGCACTATGTTAGGAAGAGCAACACCTTGTTCCTGGCTTTAACAAGTGGGTGAACTGGGCACACTTTTCAGGAGAAGTGGACATCTGATTTAGGATGGAGTGGGGTGAGATTATACTATCATTTAACAGCCCTTAGTGAAAATGCTTTCTTCATACTCCGAAAAGCATTCTTTGGGGGGGCGGGTGCCTTTTTTTATACATCTATTCTCTCCCCCCCCTTGCATATCTGCAAATTTGAACAATTTGTGTTTTTCAAGTTATGAATGGTAAATTCAAGATTTTAAAAAGCTGTATCCATTTGTCTTATGACCCAAACAGTGTTGGAGCTGAGGTCCTGTAGTATCCAGCATTTCCTTTTGAAACAAAATTTACAGTAAAACCTTGCATAAAGAGTGCCTCACTTAGAGAGTAAATCACTTAAAGAGCAGAATTTTCTCTGGATAGTCGCTACTCTTAACAAGTAAAACCTACCAAAAACTCGTTTAACAATTCCCCCCCCCTCCAGAAGTCACAATTGGTCATTAAAATGGTGTTTCGCTTAAAGAGCAAACTCGCTTAAAGAGCAATCCTGTGGAACACATTATGCTCTTTAAGCGGGGTACAACTATAGTAGTGTGAAGCATACTTTTAAACAAGAGGCATCCTCAGGAGACAGGAAGGAGCCTCCATCTGAGCTTCCAAGAAAGATGCATCATGGATAATCCTCCTTCGCCGCCGCCCCTGTCATTTTCCAAACTTGGTATGCAAACAGAGCAATAGTTGTGAGGAAAGCAACAGCTCATTCTTACTATGCTACAGGTTTGTTATAGATGATGGGCCAACATGAGGCAAGTGGCAGTTGAAAAAGACATAACTCACTTAATTTTTGAATTAGTGTCATTAAAGCCTCTGATTCTCCAGCTTTATTCTTGTAATATGCAGTTTGGCACAACTGCCAATGTGCAAGTTGGAAACTGCAGAATGGAGAGAACTGATTTCAACTCTGTGACTCACTCTCACCCACTTCCCCTATAAAGAGCTAGTTGCACCTAATGTTGAGTCTGTTCAGTGAGTATCAGATGAGCCATGGATTTCTCTCCAGATAGGAGCAAAGAGCCTGTTTCCATAAAATGACACATAATTTATCTGCAAATTTTCACAGGCCTTCTCACCAACTGCCAGGACACAGATGAATATGATCATAATATGATATAATAAAACAAAACTTATTTCAGTGCAGCATGTAAAGGGAGGCAGAGACAGAAATGGCAATAGAAGCACAGGTTGTTGATTGGTTCAGTAGGGTTATCTCAGTATGGCCGTTTGTTGTCATATGCCATTAAGTCACCTCAGATCCATGACAACCCTATGACTAAGTAACCTCCAGAATTTCCTATCATTAAAAGTACTGCTTAGCTCTTGCAAACATAAGGCCATGGCATTCTTTATTGAGCCAGTCAATCTCATGCTCAGCCTTCCTCTTTCCCCACAGCCTTCAACTTTTCCTAGCATTACTGTATTTCCCAGTGAGTGCCATCTCCCTATGGTATTGAGCCCTTTGCCTCTCTCACAACTGAATGATTTCCTATTTGGAAATGCCTGCAGTACCAGCGAGTGTTGTATAAGGGAAGCTTTGCTGTATTGTACAAAGAAAGGGAGTTACAGTGGCTTAGTGGTTAAGATGCTTGAACTTGATAACTGGAAGGTCTGGCAGGTCAGCAGTTCAAGATCTGAGTGCTGCAGGATGGAGTGAGCTTCTGTCTCTGTCCCAGCTCCTGCCAACCTAGCAGTTCAAAAGCAAGAAACTGCAATTCGATAAATAGCTACCACTTTGATGAGAAGGTAAACATCATTCCATGCACTTTGATGTTTAGTCATGCCTGCCATATGTCCATGGAAATGCACTGGCTCTTTGTCTATAAACAGAGATGACCACTGAACCCTAGAGTTGGATACGACTGCCTTTTGAGCAAGGGCAACCTTTACTTTTACCTTACACAGAAAGAGCATCCTTGAAAATTGTGGTACTTTTGAACTGCATTCAGGTGTACCCTGGTAACAGCAACCTTGTGTTGCTGGCTAATTATTCTCACACTAGGTCAGGCCCAGGACAGGGGGATTCATCCTGATGCACCCTTGCCTCTGGCACCTTGGGGCGCAAATAATATTTTTTTTTATTATTTTATCCGCCTGCACTTTAGACAGTGATGGGATGTCAAAAATTTTACTACCCCACCCACCCCAAACACAAACCCCTCACTTACCTTTGGAAGCAGTGGCGCAGCAGCGTGGTGGCAAACCACTGCAGCGGCAAACCGCCATGGCGGCAAACCGCCACAATGGCACGGCATCCTGGTGGGGCCATGCGTGGAAAGGCCACCACTGCTGCCACTTCTTCAGGCACTCCCTGCGCCCTTCCTTTGATGCATGCGCAGTAAAAAAAATGAAGGTTTGACGCATGCGCAGTTCCCGGGAACCATTTTGGCTCCAATTGTTTTTTAAAAAAATAATAATAAATCCTGGTGACTTCACCAAAACGAGGGTGCAAGCATAAGCATTCCTCACTTAGTAACACATTGTACTATAATGAAATTTAAAAGGTAATGTGCTTCTCTTCAAATTGGAATTCTTGACTTTATAGAACATTACATAACAAATTTAATATTGAAAATTCAACCACAGTTAAGTCATAAGGAATCAATTGGATAGTTAGCTGATGATCTTCTAGAAGTCAGTTGACAAGCCAACGCGAGGTTTTATAGTCAGTTCAGCTATATCATTTCATGAGAATCAGTAGGATTCTCAAGTAGTGGCTTCATATTTGCAGATATAGCAAAACCTCACATAAAGAGCGTCTCACTTAGAGACTAACTCTCTTAAAGAGCAGAATATTATCTGAATGGTCGCCTCACTTAACAACTAAAACCAACCAAAAACTGGCTTAACATCAAAATTGGGGTTTGCAATCTCCCCCGTCAGAAGTCACAATTGATCAATTACAATGGTGTTTTGCTTAATGAGCAAACTTGCTTAAAGAACAATCCAGTGGAATGCATTATGCTCTTTAAGCGAGGTACCACTGTAATTACTGTCCTGTAAGGTTGAAGCTTTGTTTCTCATTTGCTGCTATATGTGCTGATCACAATAGGTCCAAAGTCAGGAGAAGATGCATTTGACCTCTTTGGTTCTGTAGATTCGTTCGGCTGGAAGTTTTCTAGCTCATGAGCTCATTTTCTAACATGACTACATTTCCTGGGAGAATCAACATCCATGAATGAGGAGATCATTCATTTATTGTACTTAGTGCAACTTTATCCTGATCTTTTCCCCATCATGTAAAACAGGGGTTCTCAACCTATGGCCCATGGACTGGATCCTGCCTACAGTGTGCCATTCCATCCAACCAGCGCCCTTGTTCCCATTGCCGCCACCACTGTTGCCACTGCCACTGCCATCCTTTCCCCTTCCACCTGGCTTGGCATGTCCCTAACACTGCTCCACAGCAGGGGCAGATGTTGTAAGAAGTCTTACAATATCTGCCCTGCTATGGATCAATGTTAGGGACACGCCAAGCCAGATAGAGGGGGAAAAGATGGTGGCAATGGCAGTGGCAGCAGAAGCAGCAGACACCTGTGGCTGCCCACGTCCTTCCTGGGTGCCGCTCTGGCCAAGTGTGGGCAAGGACAGGCAGGACCCCTCCTTCACCCACAGCAGGCTGGTAAGGAGGGTGGCAGTGGCATAAGTGGAAGTGTTGGTGGGCCAGACTGGTGATGTAGCGGGAAGTGTTAATGGTGGCAGTGGCAGCATGGTGAGGGAGTGTTGGTGAGCCAGACTGGTGTTTCCCCAACTGTGGCAGTGGCTGTTGCAGGGGGGAATAGTGGGGGTCCATGGTGGTCCCAATGATGGGATGGGGGACACCAGTCTGGCCCACCAACAGTCTGAGGAAGCATGATCTGGTCCCCAGGTTCAGAAGGTTGATAATCCCTGATGTAAAGGATCAACATGAGATAATTTTCTGATGTGGATACCAGTTCCCTCTCATCTGGTGTACTGTGACAATACCCTTACTATTTGAGTGATTAGTCTGTCAGAACCCTACTTTTCAATCTAAAACATATTCCTATTGAAATTATTATCGGTAACTACATTATTCTAAGATGCTGGAAGAGGTGCTCTTTTTACATAGCACTTGTGTACAGAAAGAATAACTGATTTAATGGGATGGATCACGATGCATTTTAATACGTTACTGACTAGAAAAGAGTTAGCAGATGCAGAAGAGATTAAGAAAAGATGGAAAGAGTACACAGAGGAACTCTACAAAAAGGACCTCAACACCCCTGATAATCACAAAGATGAGAACATTGAACATGAGCCAGACATTCTGGAGAATGGAGTCAGAAAGGCCCTAAAAAACACTGCAAACAACAAAGCCAGTAGAGTTGATGGTATCCAAGTTGAACTTTTCAAAGCCCTACAAGATGATGGAATCAAATTATTGCATTCTATATGCCAGCAGATTTGGAAAACACAACAATGGCCACAGGATTGGAAAAGATCAGTATACGTTCCACTCCCCAAAAAGGGTAATGCCAAAGAATGTTCAAATTATCGAACAATTGCGCTCATCCCTCACGCTAGCAAGGTGATGCTCAAGATAATACAGGATAGACTGCAACAGTATGTGGAGAGAGAATTACCAGAAGTGCAGGCGGGTTTCAGAAGAGGCAGGGGAACTAGAGACCACATCGCCAACATAAGATGGATCATGGAAAAAACAAAGGAATATCAGAAACAAGTCTACTTCTGTTTCATTGATTACACTAAGGCTTTTGACTGTGTCGACCACAACAAAATGTGGCAAGTAATTAAAGAAATGGGAATTCCAGAACACCTTATAGGCCTCATGAGAAATCTGTACATGAATCAAGAGGCAACAGTTAGGACAGAAAATGGAATGATGGAGTGGTTTGGAATAGGAAAAGGAGTAAGACAGGGCTGCATTTTGTCACCATGCTTATTCAACTTATACACAGAACACATAATGCGCAATGAAGGGATGGAGGAATCACAATTTGGGATCAAAATAGCTGGGAGAAACATCAACAATTTGAGATATGCAGATGATACCACCCTCATGGCAGAAAGTGAGGAGGACCTAAAGAAGTTCCTGATTAGGTTGAAAAGAGAAAGTGAAAAAACTGGCTTGAGACTCAATATCAAGAAAACCAAGATCATGGCAACAGGCCCTATCAGTCCCTGGAAAATAGATGGAGAAGAAGTAGAAGCAGTGACAGATTTTACTTTCCTAGGATCAAAGTTCACTGCAGATGGTGATTGCAGCCATGAAATAAAAAGGCGACTGATTCTTGGGAGACAAGTGATGAGAAACCTGGGGAGCATAGTGAAAAGTAGAGACATTAAATTGCAAACAAAGATTTGCATGGTCAGGGCAATGGTATTCCCTGTGGCAATGTATGGTTGTGAGAGCTGGACCATTAGGAAAGCGGAGCGCAGAAGAATAGATGCCTTTGAGATGTAGTGTTGGAGAAGGGTTTTGAGAGTCCCCTGGATAGCGAGGAGAACAAATAGGTCAATCTTAGAAGAAATCAACCCTGACTGCTCCTTAGAAGGTCAAATAATAAAGATGAAGCAAAGTACTTTGGACATCAAATGAGAAGAGAGGATTCACTTGAGAAAGCCTTGATGCTCGGAAGGGTGGAGAGCAAAAGAAGAAGGGGATGGCCCAAGATGAGATGGCTAGATGGTATTGTAGAGACAATGGGCACAGAGCTGAGCGAGTTGAGGGGAATGGTGGAGGACAGGAGTGCCTGGAGGACAGTGGTCCATGCGGTCGCAGAGGGTCGGAATCAACTGTGCGACTGAACAACAACAAAAGAAAAGAGATGCTAGAAAAGAGTTGTCTTGGAATTATCTCCAAGTTCCTGCCTTTATACCTTATAAAACTAGCACCTTTCCCCACCCGCTGTTAATAGCCAAGGCAGACTTAAGTGTTTAAAGGCAGAGTTTATAAGGACAGTTTTTCAAAGGAAATTATTTATGAGCCATTAAAACTGAGTACATGACCCACTTTTTACTCTCACAATGCATAATGAAGACGAGAGGCAGCTAATTCCAATCATGTTGCAAAAACACTGAACAGGACAATCCTGTGTGTGGCTACTCGAAAATAGGTGTCACTGAGTTGTATTGTGCCTTCTCCCAGGTGAGTGGATATAGGATGGCAGGATTTTCATATCAAATAGTGCAGGCCTTGTCATATCTTATTTTGTTCATCCCTGGAACTGATTCTCAATTGTTTTCTTCCTGTGCATTTATGCCAATGTCTGGCACCAGATATTTCATCATCATCTAACTTTACTACAGCCCAAGACCAGCATAGTATTGCAAAGGGAACAGAAGCTAAAATGATGGTACTTAAAATATATAAAGAGACAGAAATTAAAATGAGGGTGCTTAAAAAGGAGTGTTTCTGCTCAGAGTTAGGGAGAAGTAAGATTAGTACATAAGGTCCATAGTGTTACATTTATAACTAAGCTTATCATGTAATGCTACTAGTTTATTTAGCTGAAGGACCTGCTAGGATTGTTCTTCTGATCTTACACACTGTGGTGCAGAACCTGACAGTGTTGTGGGTGAAGGTGGGCTTTTCATCCAATAGCAACCAGTGTGTATATGTGCTAGTTGACCGGCCAGGATACTTGCAGAGCAGCGGAAATATGAACTTGTTCCAGATGTCTCTACAGATGTTTCTATAAAAAGGGCAAATGCTGAGCATGTGTTCCATGGCTCAATTTCTCCAGTGTCACAGGGACATGGTCTCTCTGACATTGGTGTCCTAAGGAACTTTCCCTCGAGATCCACAAAAGGGAGGGTATGACAGCGGGCTAATGTAAATGCCCTCTGATGACTTGGTGTCTTAAATTGGACCAGATGCAACAATGTGTCTCCAAGACTCTGGAGCCAGGAAGGTAGAGGTCCTGGCTAGGTCTTCTTGCCTTTCCATGTCTAGTGTTCTCTCTTTGATGGTCTGATTTGCCTGATTCCACCAGCTCCAGCTACAGCCTGAGTATTCCTTGGCCAGCAAACATGCCACCCAAGGGCAAACTCCCAACCAGGGGCAGGAAAAGATAGAAGAAAAGCCCCTCTACTACATCCCCCCAGCAGAAGGCATGGAAGTAGCAAGAAAGAGGAAATGGAAGCAAGCTATATAAAAGCCACCTGAACCCTGGCCACCCCCTGGCTACAGCCCTGTAAGAATCAGTACCCAACCCTACTCCTTTCACTGATCAACACTCACTAGAGAAAGAAACCTCTCCAGGGCAGCATTCGCCCACCATTACAGGGGGATCTGAACAAAAACAAACAGCTTCACACTTTCACGAAGCAACTGAGAGGTGTGTATCTGATTTCTGCTCAGTCCTTGTTAGCAAATTTTTGAGTGGCTCCGAAAAATCCAAGAGCAAGTACAAGTCCTCTCCCATGATTTAATTCGGCTCCCAACCAGAAAATAAAGGGTCAAGAGCTCAGGGAATGCCAGCACACTCCTCCCTCATCCCCCGATGTCCATGACAGTATACACCAGGAGCCATCTCTTCACAACAAAATCAAGGTGCTGAGAATTCTACAACTTGACCAAATTGTGATAAACCTTCCCAGCAAAGACTCCTGTCTATGGGCAAGCAAAAGCAAAGCACCCAATATTTGTAATGCTTCCTTTTCAATATGCACCTGAAAAGATTATGGAGCTGTGTCAGGCTTCCGACCGCCTCGCCCTGGGTCCCCTCCATGCTTGGGAAATGTTAGGAAAAAGACATCGTTCCATGACAAGCTGAATGGGTGGGGAAATTTCCTTTGGAAAAATAAACCATCCTCACCCTTTACCTGGAACACCCTTTACCTCACCCTTTACCTGGGCGGATCGGAGGGGCTCTCTTGTTGTTCCATCTGCTAGAGAGGCTCACCTCTCTAGCACTAGGAGGAGGGCCTTCTCCATGTTCGCCCCGGCCCTTTGGAACCTCCTTCTGACAGAGGTGTGCCTTCAGACAGAGCTCCTGCCCTTTCGGAAAGGCTTAAAAACCTGGCTGGCGGGGCAAGTGTGGGGAGCCGGGAGCGCGGGATCCTATGTAGGGTGGCTGATCTAGCGGACAGCCACCCTTTCCGGTTTTATTTCTCCTCAGTTTTATCTCTTGCTCTGTTTTAAGCATTAGTTTTAAGTCTTAAACATCTGTTTTAGAGTTTTAAACATTAGTTTAAGTATTCTTTGTGCATGTGTATCCTAGTGATTTTTAATTAATATTGTAAGCCGCCCAGAGTCGGGCTTGTCTGATTGGGGCGGGATAGCAAATAAGAAGAAATAAATAAATAAATAAATAAATAAATAAATAATACTGCCTATGTTGCAGAGACAGGACTTTTTTTTGCCTAGGGAAGGAGGTGCCTTCATTTACTTATGCAAAGTAGGTGATGGTTTTCAGATGAGAGCAACTTAAAAACAAAGCCCAACCCTCTTAAACACTCATCCATAATTTTGACATTGCATATACTGTGACACACTCATGTGTTGAAGAAAATAACTTTTTTTGCCACTTCTTTCTGTGGAGTGGCAATTCTAGTTTTAAGGAACAAGGGACATTTCTGAAATATTCGTGCTTCCTCCTCATTTCTCTCCATTGCCTTCTTTCCCTCCCAGTTCTAATTTCCTCTTCCTTCCTCTAGGGCCTTCTAGTTGAACCCATCATCTGATCTGCCAATGCCTGAACCTCAAACTCTTGCTCAAGGGAAGGAACATTTTTTCTCCCTTTGCCTCTCAAAATGCTAAAATTGGATCTGCTTTAGATTTATTATTTGTATTACAGGAACACCTAAAGGTCTAATACCAGCCAAGATCAGGGGGTGCACATTGTGCTCTGCAGCATACAAACATGTCATAGGAGGAAAGACGCAAAGAAGTTCTGTAAAAAAATTTCCCCACGATCAATCATGTGAGGAAGGTCAGTGGCTGAAGGAACACAAGGAAGCCGGCTTGTGCGTGCTGTACCTGGATTCATTAAGCCTGCCTTTACATTGTGCTCTTCATAGAAATACAGAGTTGTACAGCAGAAGTAGAAAAAGAGGCAACCTAGTAAAGCCTCTGCATTCAAACACTTGCCTCTCTCCTTAGACATGAATGGATGACAGCCACAATGGCAGACTTGTTTTCCACACCCCACTGCAGGAATGATATTCAATACAGCAAAGGTCACTGAAATGGTTCAAGGTGAGCAACAGAACTCTGCTTAGAAATTTACCTCCCAAGAGATAGGAGATTAAGGCCCATTCTTAAAGGGAACCTGCTATTCCTGGAGTGAGGCAGAGGGGGACTAATTTAGTTGCTCAGACTTCACCAACTCCAAACCCAAAGCAGCCCTTCTAGACAGCTGGGTAGTTGTGGGTACGTTGGTCAACTGTTTCATTGTTGAGTAATATGAGAAAGAATTTTTGCGTTTCTCATCTCCCACTCCTGTCCACAAACACTGTGTTCCTTGCCCTGTGCTTGCTGAGTGCTGTGAACTCCCAGTCCAGCTTGTGACTGCTTGTCCATCTCTTCTGTAAACACAAGAAACAATCTTCTACCCATTAAAATCCATCTAGCAATATATAATGAACATGTGACTACTGTAGAAGTGTTGCGCCAGATTGAGAAGGAATAAGAACTGTCTAAGACCATAGTATTGTAGAGACAATGGGCACAGAGCTGAGTGAGTTGAGAAGGATGGTGGAGGACAGAAGTTCCTGGTAAACAGTGGTCCATGGGGTCGCAAAGGGTCGGAATCGACTGTGCGACTGAACAACAACAAAAGACCATTAAACAAGGAAAGCTCCGATACTTTGGGCATATCATAAGGAATGACATAAAGTACAGACTACACCAACTGATTATACAAAGAAAGATTCTTGGGAAGAGTGGCCATGGACACCACCAGCATGGACTTCATGGCTGAAAAACCTGAGATATTGGTGTGGCATGTTCTCAGAAGAACTGTGTCTGATGAGTTAAGAACAGGAAGGCTTTCACTATGATGATAGCCAATATTTGGAATGGACGCGGTACTGGTGTGTGTGTGTGTGTGTGCGTGTGTGCATGCGTGCGTGCATGCGTGCGTGCGTGTGTGTGTGTGTGTGTGTGTGTGTGTGTGTGTGTGTGTGTGTGTGTGTGTGTGTGTGTGTGTGTGTGTGTGTGTAAGAAGTTCTATATCATAAGAGATCTCTAGAGTTTCAAAGGTCTTCCTAGTCTGTTATTTGAAATCTTTCAGTTCAAAGTGGAGAACTAAAACAGGGGCTCTTTGCCCCCTGCAAAGTATTATGGTCTTCTAAGGAGCTTTCCATATGATGTGTGTTGAACTGATCTCAGCAGAGTAGGCATGGGAAAGCTTTGTGGTGGTTTCAACTCTTGGTGATATTATACACTTCATAATCTCCAAAACATGTTCCATGACAACATGCACCTTGTCTTAAAAATGCACTCTTTAAAGACTTGTTGTACATTTCAGGGTAAGAAAATACACATGAAATTGTGCAAACGTTGGGAAAAAAATACAGTTTTTAAAAATGCACATAAGTACACATAAAAAAACCTTCCAATTGGGAAATTTTGTAACAAAATGAGTGTTATCAGGGGTAAAGTGTAAAATGGAGGAGGTGATAACAGAAAATACATACCATATATACTCGAGTATAAGCTGATCCAAATATAAGCCGAGGTACCTAATTTTGACACGAGAAATCAGGAAAATAGATTGACCCAAATATAAGCTGAGGGTGGCAAATGCAGCAGCTGCTTAGTGAGTTTCAATCCTCAAAATATGGTACATGAAAATAAGATGCAGCAGAAAGGAGTTTTCTCCATGCTAATTGAGATGTGCTGACGACAGGACAGGAGAAGTGGGTGGTGAAGGCTATTAGCCTTTTTTCATTGCACTCTTTGACTGGAGTATAAGCCGAGTCCACTTTTTTGACCTCCTTTTAGGACTGGAAAACTAGGCTTATACTTGAGTATACAGAGTATAGTAAATGCAAGTAAATTTCCAGGAAAGAAGAAAAATAAGCATAATAAGCATCACAACTTGATCTGAATAGAGGATGGGATATCTGACAAGAGGATTTTATACAATGTGAAGAAAAAACATTGTGTCTTACTAACAATGCTGAATTTTAATTTTACTTTATATACATTTACTTTATATGAGAAGGAAAAATATGATAGATAGATAGATAGATAGATAGATAGATAGATAGATAGATAGATAGATAGATAGATAGATAGATAGATAGATAGATAAGACAGACAGACAGACAGACAGACAGACAGACAGCATGCCATCTCCTCATGCTCTTACAATATACCTCCTTTCTAACACAAAGGACAACTAAATTGACATCAACTGAAGTTAGTATTCCACTGTCATTTTTCTGGACATCACCGATGACAGCGCTGCTTGCGGTGATTTGGTCGGTCCCTCACACATCACTGTTTTCATGTCAGTTCTCCATTTCATGTTGTGGAAATCCTTTCTGTCAGCTCCCATTCCGTTTGATAGGTCAGGCTTACACCTGCAAGCTGGGCCAATGCCTATCTGACAGGATCTGTCACAGCGAACCAGTCGCCACGCTTGGCAGAACAGCAACTTCACTTGGGAGCAACTTTGCCAGTGTGACTTTTAAAGGTTCCTTTTCCTCCCCTCTCCCTCCCTGCCCTCCTTCTAGCTCCTCCAGTCTGTACCAGCTACAGATCCTGGATGCAGAAAAAGAAGTGACAGCTTTCCTCCTTCAAGAGAGGAAAGGTGATCCTTTGGAAAATGGCCTGGTTTTCTTAACTTCCACTGGCTTGTTTCAAGACAGCAGTTAGATATCTTCCGACACACACAAGCCAGAACACCTTGTTGATTTTAAAGCTAAACAGAGGGAAGAAATCAACCAACCAACCAATATTATTCTCTATGTAAACTCATGATTGTCTTGCAAGTGTTCTGTCTGCACACTGTTGCCATATGCCCTTGTTTGTACACACGTGGAACTTAGACACATGTTTAAACCAAATGTTATGAGAAAAAAAATGTAAAGTCACATTATATCACTGCAGAAATAGGACAAGCATGGAGAGAGGAGGGGAGGGGAAGAAGAAAATGAATTAATATTCCAGACAATTAAGCATGTAGATCAGGGGTGCTCAAAATATGACCCGGGGGGTGGATGCAGCCCTGATGCCAATTCATCCAGCCCACAAAGCCCTCCAAGAGCAACAAGGGCTTCATGGGCCAGATGAATTGGTGTTGGGGGCTGCATCTGGCCACCCAGACCTTAGTGACCAGCTCCCTGAACCACATGATCAGCTTGAGGCCCAAAAAGTTTGGGCACCCCTGATGTAGATCATTACAGATGTGAAAAAAGGTAAATATCTGAACACTGTTTTGAAGGGAACCAGTAGCCAATAGTTTAATTTTGTGGTTGGATGATGAAGATGGAAAAAGTGGTGCCTGTGAGTTCTTGGAAGGATGGGCGAGGAAAGGCTAATGTTCTCAACCTTTTTAAGCCAGGAACCAGGTCATACTCCCTAAGACAGCTTCGGGGACAGGGTGGCCATTTTGCCCTTCCTCCACCACATGACAGTTCCTGGTGTGGTGGAGGCAGTGGGGGCCACATTAAATGGCACTGTGGGCCTCATCCAGCCTGTGGGCCACAGGTTGAGAATCCCTGGTCTAACCATACAATACGAAGGAAACAGAAACCAGTCAGCCCTCACACAAGATGCCTAACTGGACTGGAGACAAGCAGAAAGAAGATAAATAATTTGTCCTCCAGCAAGCCAAGTAGCTGTTCTAAAATTAGGGAGGCAACAGGAGTATGAAAGTGTTAGAAAGGCAAGAGAATGGAGTAGATATGTTACCTGTTCCAAAGCAAAGAAGGCTGAAGGGGATTGTTTGCCAGGGGCTCTTGGGTTTGTTCTTAAGGCAAGAACTCTAGCATTGGAGGGATTGTTCCTTGTAAATTCTAGATAGGTTAAATTACGTGGGCTCTTATGTGACAAAAGTACAACTTGTTCTCCACAAACACCTAGTGAGAAAGACATGACAGAGCTGCAGTTTTGACCCTGTGGGGCACAGAATGTAGAAACAAAACACAGATTTTCCTTACACACTGTATACCAGGGGTTCTCAACCTGCCGCCCATGGGCTGGATCCAGCTGCCCCTGCACCGCCAGAATTGGCCGCAGACTCATTTATGGCTGTCATAAACACATTTATGACAGCTGTAAATGAGGCCACGGCCATCCAAACACATTTACTACATCTGTAAATGAGTCCACGGCCATCGCAAACATGTTTAATATGGCCATAAATGAGTCCGCAGCAATTGTAAATGCCTTTATGACAGTCGTGGACACATTTTATGGCAGCGGTTATGGCAGGGAAACCACGAGTCCAGCCTGCTCAGCTGCCTGAGGGGGTGTGGTCTGGCCTATGGCTGAAAAACATTGAGCGCCCCTGCTGTATACTGATGGGAATGCACATTGTAGTGGGAAACTTTTTTAGAAGCAACTGACAAACTGCAGCAGACCAACTGGACGGATTTCCTTCCAACCTCACATAATTACTTAGAGTCTTGCAAAGTGAAAAGCGGTTCCTAATAATGAACAACTCTAACAAGTGTCAACAGGTTAATAAATACCAAGAGTGTATTTCCAAATGAACTTCGCCACAAATCTTCTTTAACATTATTCTTATCAAGCTCTATACAAGTCAGCTAGTAAGAGTGTCTGCATGACTCAGTTCCATTAGGAACCCAGCAGAGACTCAGCAATAGTATCTGCATAATCTGAAAATATCCCCTGAACAAGTCACTCTGGTGTTTTATGTTAATGGAGAACAGTTATGGCATGTTAGCTATTTCTTTTCCTGAGTTCTTAAATCCCAGGAAAATACAAATCACAAAGTCAAGATACTAGGGAAGCACTCTAAATAGCTGCGAGTCCGATACTATGTATTGATTATTCACTTTATATACACAACAACAATTCTTCAAGGTAGGCCTGGCTACAAAGGTAAGATTGGATCATGGCCAACATAAATTGACCATAAATGCATGTTACCTATTTCTTTGTAATGGTCTAGAAGGCTAGAAGTAACAAATAGGATAAGAAAATGCATGCATGTTGCTAGTCATTACTCAGGAGAGGAGGGGGGAGTACAGGATAAGTGCCATGTGATGAGAAAATGGACAGGTCTTGTGCAAACCCCTTGTTATCTCAGTCCAAGTACAGGACCAATTTGATACCCCAAAATGCCCATCTAAACTGAAATAAGCTAAATTATGCATTATTTTTAAACAGTTCCATCTTTAAGGAAAATAGAAAACACTGGGTTTTTTATACCAACTGTCCAGCAAAGTATAATAATACGATAGACAGTAAATGTGCAGTGACTCTAACTGCTAGTACTAAATTAAAATAGGCACAGCTATATAAATATTAAACTTCCAGCTGTAGACTGTATTCAACAGTACTTCAGCCAATTACTCACTGGAAGCATTCCATATGTGTCAGAAAAAGGTTCCATTTTCTCACAGGCAATCTAGTTGTTTAAAAGTTTTGCTGTCTCATCTGTACATGATAGTATATCTTAGGTATGTTGCTGAATGTGACCTGAATTATAATTATTTTCATCACTGGTTACACATTTATACAGAGAAATTGCATTTCTTTCTACCCTCATTGAGAGAAGAACTGGATCAATAGTAGGAAAAAGAACAGGAAGGTATGGCCAAATGCAGAATGGATGATAATTTGTGACAGAGGAGAGGGGAGTAGAAAGGTTCATACATACCTTTTGTGTCCACACAATACAGTATTGCCTTTTCTCTGTCCCAACATGCTGACATGTTACTGACTTTTAAAGAGACATGGCCTATCAATAACATGCGGGAAAATGTTCTCTATGTTGTGCATCTCCCATTGTTGAACCAGCATCTGGTGTAGGTCAGTGGGTTGTATGGAGCTAAAGAATGGGAATTCAAATCCTCACTCTCCCTGTTTAGACACTGATCGCCCTGAAGGTTGTGCGGTCTGCCACCTGTGAAGCTTTGGACAAGCTGCATGGTCCCAGAACTGGTAGACCCACTTCTAGGCATTAGCTACCTATAATACCATGGAAGGGGTCACCATGAGCTCCAATAAATGTAATGGCACACATCAACAAACAAACAAACCATCATCATGTGGAAACTAACATGGGATGAAATGAACTATGGGATTTATCAGCAAGCCTTGCAGGGCCATTCCTAATTTGTCAGCGACATTGTGATTTCCTCAGCTGGGCAGTTTTGCCCTCTCTGGCTGTTTGGATGGCACTCTTCACCTCTGGTACCTTACAAACGGTAACACTACCTGCCACTTTGTCGGCCACACCAAGGATGTTCTGAGCGCAGCTTTCTCTTCTGACAACCACCAGATTGTTTCAGGTTCCAGGGACAAAACCATTAAACTCCGGAACACCCTGGGTGTCTGCAAGTATACTGTACAGGATGAAAGCCACTCTGAGTGGTGTCCTGCGTGCACTTCTCCCCCATCAGCAGCAATCCCATCATTGTCTCTTGCATCTGGGACAAGCTGGTGAAGGTGTGGAACTTGGCCAACTGCAAGCTGAAGACTAACCACATTGGGCTCACTGGCTACCTGAACACAGTGACAGACTCACCTGATGGTTCCTTGTGTGCTTCGGGTGGCAAGGATGATCAGGCCATGATATGGGACTTGAATGAATGCAAGCACCTGTACGCCCTGGATAGTGGTGACATCGTCAATGCCCTGTGATGGCACAAGAGTACTTTTATAAAGAATCTAAGCAGTCCTGGATGGGAATCGAGGATCCTGTGTTTGGAACTGTCATTTGACCAAAACACATCTGTGTAGTTCATGCTGTCATATAACAGAAATGGATCCTCAGTGGAAAGAAAGGTTATTTCAAAATTGTTTCTATTTTAAATTGCAAACAATCATAGGTCATTTTTAAATTGCTTTTTGAACCCTGAAACAAAGATTTTAATAAACAGTTAAACTTACAACTACATTAAAGACAGTACCCTTAAAAACAGGTAATGGTAAAGGTCACCCTTGCTTGAAAGCCAGTCGTATCTGACTCTAGGGTTCAGTGCTCATCTCTGTTTACAGCCAAAGAGCCAGCACCGTCTGCGTCTGTAGATGTTTCTGTGGACATGTGGCATGCATGCCTAAACACCAGAGTGCAGGGAACACTGTTTACTTTCCCACCAAAGTGGTCTCTATTTATCTACTTGCAGTTTCTTGCTTTTGAACTGCTAGGCTGGCAGGAGTTAAAGACAGGACAAGCTACTAAAACAGGGCAATGTCAATTTCACAATAATGTTTATTTTCCCTGTGTTTTATTCCATTACATTTTATTCTGGTTTGAGTGACCATAATATTGGAACTGGCAGATAATGTTTTCACTCAGAAACTTTTGGAAAGTGCCTTCTTCTATTGGGTTAGAGAAAACACATTTGATTTTTAAAAAGAGGCAAAGGGATTCATTGGGTAAAGGGTTGGATGTAGCATGCTCTTATGAACCAGGAGAACTAATTCATTTGGCTGACTCTTTCCATTTTCTATTATGCATATAATTTCTAATTGTTTTATTGAGCATTAGAATGATTATCCATACTTAGCGTAATGATAAAACAAGCTCCAAAGTCCAATATAGTTGGCACAGGCAACCCTTGGGATTTTTGCTTTTCTTTTTATTCTCATTTGTAGGGTAATTAAAGAGTGTGGAAGATCTTGAAAGAATTGGCAGTATCTACCACACTCAAATCTCTTAACCAGAGGCTAGAGGAAGGAAGACTTGCCAAGATGCAGTTTGTCAGTTGTCCTCTCTGTGTCCTCAATTAACAACAGGAAATGTGATCTCTGTTTTCCAGAGAGAGAGAGAGAGAGAGAGAGAGAGAGAGAGAGAGAGAAAGAAAGAAAGAAAGAAAGATGTACTTCTTAAAGAAAGGAACTATAATGAGATTGCACTGGATTGCCTCAAATACATGTTATATTTCAAACTGCTCAGAAAGAACAAAGAAGAAGCCTGGAAGAAAATAAAATTATCAAGGCATTTTGATAAAATAGGTACCAATCAGAAATAGGATGGAGGTAAGAAGCAATCATTTTGATATGTATTGTATTTTGTTTGCATATTTTACCCCAATTAATATTTACCTTATTTAATTTATATTTCTGCTTTCACTGGAAAACTGAAACCAGTGCCTGATTACTGCTCCTATCTAATACCCATGCTGACTGTGATCAACCATATCATATACTGGAGGAGGGGAGAGAGATCTGAGCCATAAGAATATCTAAACATTCACAAAATCAGCTTTGGTTGTTACAGTCTTAATTAAGTATAGCTGCCAGGAAGTGACATCACACTCTGAAGAAATGTATTTAAAAGTACTGCTAAAGAGGTCAGCCTGCATAGACATCAACACACATCAAAATGTTTGTATGGAGAAGCTCTTAAAGGTGTTGAAACATGTTGTGGCATTCAAAGCCAGGCTTTCTAAAGCTAAGCACTCAAAGCCCTCTTCCTAGAGCAGTGATGGAGAACCTTTTAGAGACTGAGTGCCCAAACTGCAACCCAAAACCCACTTATTTATCTCAAAGTAGCAAATTAGTAACAGATTAGGAAGAAAATGCTCCCATTGGGCTGTTGGCAGGGCTATAGTCAGGGGTGGCTGGGGAGGGATAAGCCCCCCCCCCGAGCTAACAGCCCCACCCACCCTGGGCAAAGTTCCAATGTTATATACTGTATATACATGTGCGTGTGTATGTGACATTGTTGCCCCTCCTGAAAAAATATCCCTCTCCCCATCTAGAATTCTGGCTATGGCCCCAGCTGTTGGGCAAAGGAGCAGAGCAAACTTTGTGCTAGGGGGAGGGTGGAAGCACTCTCATTGGGCTGCTGGGCAGAGGGGCGGGGTGAACTCTGTGCTGGGGTGACTGCACGGGTGCCCACAGAAAGGGCTCCAAGTGCCACCTCTGGCACATGTGCCATAGGTTTGCCACCACTGTTCTAGAGAGAAGTCAGCTTAGCTTTCTCCCACATGCATTTTTTAATTGTTTTTTTTAACTATCAAAGTTACCATGTATACTTTAGAAATTGTTACCCAAACAAACTTTTCATGCATCCCTTCCTGGTCAAAATATCTTGAAAAATAAGAGGGAAGAGTGATGCAGAGTTTTCTTACTCACTTTTCTTCAATGAAGGTTGCTAGTCTGCCAAACCACCACAGAGCATAGGATACCCAGAAAAAGGGAGAGAAATCACCACTGTGGGGACCAGGATGCTGAACTGGAATAAAAAACCCTTTAAGTCTGACCCAGCATGGATGACTTATTTTAGGTTCTAATGTTCATTATAAAAAAGGTGATGATATCTGCCACATCATGCTAAATATATTTACCCACTGATTTCAGTCTCCAACTGAATGACACTACAGAGGATTGCAGCCTTACATTTCTAAATACCAATGGCCTTTAAAGAATAACATCCGGGAGAGGAAATTTAGAACGAAGAATCGGAGGATGGGGAGCACATTCAGACTTCCCTGCTTACTGTTTCCCAGACTCAAATTGTACTCTCCTTTTCCATTTTTCCTTTGACGCCTCCATCCAAGACATGAAAACAAACACACACATGCACACACACACTCACAGCCAGTGGGAGAAGCTTAGATACCTGATTGCATATTGTGCTGCACATAATTATAACTCACCTTAACAGATTGTCCATGGTAATTGTTGTCTAACTATTATCATTGCCTCTTAGATAAGATACTACAATTAAACTTGCTGTTTTACTAATGATAATGCTGAACAATGATCTGGTCTAAGATTCTACCTCACAGTTTGAAATTGGGACTACTGCTATTTTTCAACCTAGCTTCCTATGGGAGTATTAATTATGCCCTTCCCAGTCTCATAAGTATTGAGGGTTCGAAGTAGTTTGGCCAAGCAAAGTGACAAATTGCACATACAGTAATAAAATATTATTTCTAAAGGATCTGTGGGAATTTGATCCTTTTTATGGAACCAAACACACCCTCCCAAACTGATTTGGCATCCGATTTAACATATGCACTGTTGTTGTGTGCATTTTTTTACCCACCACCAACCCTCCTCTTTATTGTTATGAATGTCCCTCACAATGGTGTATTTTATTTCATCACTGACTGCTATGGCTTCTTCGCCCCATGTTGCTTATCTTGTGTAGGATATGCACCAACTGGTGTGTTCATGTGAAATGAGACATGTGTTGCCAATGCTTTAGCAATGACACAAGGGAGGGACTTCCCACAGCTCCTGCTCCTTCTCTTTTAAAATAACAACGGAACAACAACGGTTCATTGTTGCTAACAATCAGTAACCTTGGGGCAGGGATCTGATCCTACATATGAGCAGGAACTCTGCCATTCTAACAGATGGGCCACTGAGCATAAAGCCAAGGAGAGACATGTATATTCATTAAACCAATAAGGGTACTGAGGGCATGGTTGGCAGCCAAGAACGTCAACCTCTCTTGGTGTTTTGTTCTGAGTGAATATTTCTTCTGCGAGAGGGGATGCAAAAGCTCTGGACTGAATTCACTTAAATATGAAAATTAAAACAAAACACCTCAGTGGGTTGTATCTGAGCCATAGAAAGTGCTATCAGTGGCTGCATAAACTGTAAGGCTGCCATGGCAGAACGGTGAACAAATACAGTACAACTCTGCTGTATGCAAAGGTGTGTGTGTGTATTTTTTGTTGTTGGGGGATTTGCATATTTGGCTGCTCAGGAACTAGCCAAGCCCTCCTTGTGACTCCCCAAAGGCAAAAGAGGGGAGAGGGCTGCCCTTAATCCTACATTGGGCTCTAAACATCAGTTCCTAGATCTGGAGACTGGGAAAGGTGGGAAGCAGTGTAACAATGAGGCTGCCTTAAAAATGTGCAGAAAACCCCCATCCCTCCTCCCCAGATGTGAAGATCTATGGTGGTCTTCCACACTGTCCCAGAAGTTTTGAAAAGGCTAATAAATCCCACACAGAGAAATAAAAAAATGACTACAGAAGAACTGTCCTTTAGTATTGACAAAGAGTTTTGTATACCTTGGTCCAATTATCAATCCAAATGGAGATTGTATCAAGAAGTCAGAAGAAGACTGAGACTCGAAGGCAGCAATGAAGGAATGAGGCAAGATCCTAAAGTGTAAGGATGTGTCACTGGAAACCAAGAACAAGACCATCCACACTGTTGTATTCTCGATCACGATGTACAGGTATGAAAACTAGGCAGCGTGAAAGCTGAGAGGAGGAAAACATGGATTCATTTGAGATATGGTGCTGGAGAAGAGCTTTACAGATAGCCTGGACTACCAGAAAGATGAATAAGTGAGCCATACAGGAAGCCAAGCCTGAAGTATCTCTGGAGACAAGAATGTGGAAGCTGAGGCTGTCTTACTTTGGACACATCATGAGAAGGGAAGATTTTCTGGAAAAGATGATAATGCTGAGAAATGTGCATGGTGGCAGGAAAAGAGGAAGGCTCTGTAAAGGAAGTCACAGGCTTCAGTTTACAAGACCTGAGCAGGGATCTTAATGACTTCTTTGAGATATCTCATCCATAGTCACAGGTAATCTGTGGACACATAATGATAACAAACAAATGACACATGATAGGAACCAGAAGTGGCAGGTTTATCCATCTATGCCAGGAGCTTTGTGCTGAAGTGTGGTTGCACTCCCCCCCCCCACCCGAGGCTCTTCAATTTTAATACACCTACGACAGGGAGATAACAACATGGTACTTTTCATGCTCTGAGTAGTTGTCTCTCTAAAATTTGAATAGTACAGATGGATACATTTTTTTGTTTAAATTCATTTTTTTAAGAACTTGCCAAAATTCACATATTCAGGACAGGTTTTTTTAAATGAACACAACAAAGAGAAAAAATGAATGGTTTCCCCATCCCTCCTCCCCAGAGTTGAAGATCTATGGTGGTCTTTCACACTGTCCCAGAAGTTTTGAAAAGACTACAGAAGAACTGTAACCACAATTGTGCCCCTCTCCAGCTCCTGATATGACAGAAGGTTTGAGACCTACCATGCCTGATAAAATGGAAACAACATGGCAGTAGATGCAGACTTCTGGTGTTGTAGATAAATAAACTAAGATAGGAATTTTACAAACGAAGACTCCAAGGTGCAATGTCATATACACCATGGCAAACTCCTTATGTAATTCTTTCTTGATTCATCTGAGCATAGAATTGCCAAAGGACATTGCCCCCCAGAACTGGGGCAACACTATGCAGAGATTTTAAAATCTCAGCATGCTAAATAACTGAATGCTTATTTGCTTAACCACTAGAATATGGCCTCTGCGCATTTCCCCTTTATATGAAGGTCTCTTAACTGAACAAACTTTTTAAAGATTTAACTACTAGCTTTGATCAACTGACTACCTCCTTAATTATTTTTTTAAAATGTTGTTGCAAAACTCCAGTAAGGAACCCATGTAATTTCTTGCAAGTGTGAGATAGCTCAGAATTTAGTTTATGAGAAGGCAACATTGTTTGTAATACTTCTTTTTAGTTACCTTTGGGAATTTTGCACATTAAAGTAAGAGAATTAGGCATGCAAATAGTCTTCAGCCTGAGTGCAAAAAATTGGTCTGAATAACCATACCGCTTTGATTTAGGGGCAATTACAGGGTAGAGGAAAGATACATCGTTTGCAGATGAATACCACAATGTATCCTTCCTGTTTCACTTGGCATTTACAGTATAGGCAACACCGATGCTAGTACTGTACTACATAGGGGAAATGGCATCACCTGCAGCGGCATGACCCAGCATCGAAGCAGGGACTCTTTAATTGTCAGATTCTGGACAGCGTGGAAAGCCACCCAGATCACTCACGTTGAGTGATCACAGCAGGGGCTCTAATTAGCAGTTGCTAATTAGAGAGTCCCTGCTTCAATGCTAGGTCATGCTGCTGCAGGTAACATCATTTCCCCTACGATGCATACAATGATACAAGAGTATTTTGATTAGAGGGTTAAAAATAACCTCAGCAACTTGAGTTGGGAAATGAGGAAATTAAAGGTGATAGAGCAGACTAAGTTGCTGACACCAAAGAAGAAGTGGGGCTGATATTATATTCATTTGTAGCTACTCCACCAGCCATTTCTCAGAGTCAGAGCTGTAGAGTAATGGGAAAGATCTGTGTTGCAATTTAGATGGCCTTTTTTGCATTCGGCAGTTATCTTCTTTTACTTTGTTTGGCCACTAAGTTTACTACAGTTATTTATTACACTCTTAGGACTAGGTATGCGTCCTCCTACAGAAGACTGATTATTGTATGGATTTTGATACTCAGGAAGATCATATTGCCAGTTAGGTTCTGCCTTTCTTTGCTGCTTTTCCCCCTTCTCATTTTTCACTTTTTGGCCTAGTTTTTGGCCTTACTGTCACAGGGTGCCCATTCTTGAGAAAGTGCCTGTTTCATCATTGACGCCTTGTTAACTAGTGACAACTCATCACTGCTCCTTATGCCGATATAAATTCTCAGTACGATTCTTGTCTATCACGTCCCTAAATTGGTGGTAGTGCATATCCTGCCCAGGTCATACTCATTTGTATTCTTCTACATCCACCGTGATTTTTTAAAAGTACAGATCCAGAAATGCACAGTAATGGTGTGGAACTAAACACAGAGAAGAGAAGACATAGCAGAACATCTACTAAAGGGTACAGGGCAGCTTAACCACCATTTCTGTGACTTTTATTTTGTTATCAAATGGGTGAGGAGCTTTTATGCCTAATTAAACTGAATACTTTAAAATAAGCAAGTTCAGAATCTATCAGTATCAATTTGAAAGATCTGTATAAATTCCTCCTGAGTGTTGTCTTCTTTGCTTATTTATAGCTGGATGATGAAACAAAACATTCTAGTTGCCTCAATTTAAATGGCAAATTACTCTGAATTGGCACAGGACTCTTTCTTCTCAGCCAGGGAACATCTTTCTTCATCCTCACCAGCTGAATATAACTCATCTCTATAGCATCCTTCCAAAAGAACATCTTTCCAAAAGTCTGAAGGAGATCATGGGAAAGAGAATGCATCGACATAGGTATTAACATATCCCATGGATGGGCTTCATGTTTGGATGAGTTTGGTGGAACGATGACTGGTAGCTAAATGCCTAACATAAATTATTAACTTATTCATCAAAGCCAGAATTTATTTATTTATTTATTTACATTTCTGTACCGCCCTTCTCGCTGGGGCGACCCAAGGCCGTGTACAACATCATAAAAGCATAATGAAACCCAACCCAAACACATTGTTAAAAACTTCAAAATTACAATTATAAAATTTGAAAAGTTTTTAAAATTTATAAACATCCACAGGTCCCAATAATCATTTAAAAGTTAAAACTCAAAAACACAAGATTAAAAAGATTAAAAGATTAAAAGACCAGGAGGGAGAGGGAGCTCAAACAAGCCAGCGAGCTGGGGTCATGGTACCGCCAGGACCCCATACCTGTCCCGCCAGCCATGTTTTTAAGTTCTTCCTAAAAGACAGCAAATCCATCTGAAGACGTAGCTCAGTTGGTAGGAGGTTCCATAGGGCCGGAGCAGACACAGAGAAGGCCCTCCTTCTAGTGCCAGAGAGATGTGCCTCTCTGGCTGATGGAACAACTAGAGAGCCTCTCCGGTCCGCTCTGGTGGGACGGACAGATGTTCTTGGGGTGATGCAGTCTCTTAAGTATCCTGGTCCACTACCATATAGGGCTTTAAATGTGATAACCAGCACCTTGAATTGCACCCGGAGGCAAACCGGCAACCAGTGCAGCTCCCGAAGCAGAGGTGAGGCATGTGCATACCGCCCACACCCCATCACCACCCGGGCAGCTGCATTCTGGACCAGTTGAAGCCTCCGGATGGTCATCAAGGGCAGCCCCATGTAGAGCGCATTACAATAATCTAGTCTGGAGGTGACCAGAGCATGTGTGATCATGAGCAAGGAGTCCCGATCTAGGAGTGGGCGTAACTGGCATATTACACAAAGTTGTGCAAAAACCCTCCTGGCCACGACTGCCACCTGCTCTTCGAGCAGTAGTCGTGAGTCCAAGAGGACCCCCAGATTACGCACCGGGTCTGTTTGGGGCAAAACTGCCCCATCCAGAACCAAAGATGGTAACTCCCACAATGGCCCAGGACCCCCGACCCACAGCCACTCAGTCTTGCCAGGGTTCAGCTGAAGCCCTCTCACAGCCTCCAGGCACCTGGAAAGGACTTCCAGTGCATCGCTTGGATCACCACGAGCCGAGATGTATAGCTGGGTATCATCCGCTGAATACTGTACAGTATTTGTTTTTGCCATCTTCCCAGCTCAGTGAGCTGACTACTGCCCCCTGCAATTATGTGCCTTTTCTGCATGTGTTTTTCAAACAAAACTATTCACTCAGTTTTGCATACAGATGATTTGAATAAACCAGAGGTGGCCAAACGTTTCTGGCTAAGGGCCAGTCACATGGTTCAGTAGGCCAGTCACATGGTTCCTCGCACCAGAAGCAGAAGTAAAACGTGTCCATGTATGTGCAGGATACTGCCGTAAATGCACCCATGGCTGTCATAAATGTGTGTAGGACAGTTGTGGGTGCATTTACGGCAGCGTTCTGCACATTCATAGGTGTGGTGTTATTTCTGCTTCCAGGAACGGCGAGGGCGGCACAGGCCAGAGGAATTGGTGTCGGGGCTGGATCCGGCCCATGAGCCATAGTTTGGACACTCCTGGAATAAACCTACCAAACTATAATGCTATTTAGGCAGACAGCCGCTGCTTGTGGTGGTACTGGTTGACAGTCCCAATTAGAATTAAACTAGATGAGAAACCTTTTTAAAAAATCCTTATTCTTTTCAAAAAATTATTACCTACCTTTCAATGCCTGAAGAATTACAGTAACTGTAATTACAGTGAAAGTTATTTTTCAGTTAAGAGGTATGGTACAGTTGGTGTTTACCTGGTATAAAACCAGTGATGGGATGTAACAGGTTCTCACCAGTTTGCCAGAATTGGTAGTAACTTTTCCCAGTGTCCCAGAGAACTGGTAGCAGCTTTTGGGGGAAAACCACCTTGGGGGCTTACCTTTTCACTGGTTCCCCCACTGTGCATGCGTGCCAAGCACTTGGTGTGCATGCACGCCTACAGTGCTTGGCATGTATGCAAGACCTCCTTGCTGTCCTCCCAAGCGGGGAGAAGGAAGAGAAGCTGCTAGCCTGAAGCTCCCTATAGCCTGCTCCCCAGGGTAAATGACTCACCTTTGGATGTGGTGTGTCTGTGTGTATTTTAATGTGTATTTAATACCTTTACCTATATTGACATACTACCACAGTTCCTAAAAAGGCCTGGTGGCCGGCAGGCCTGGCGTTCTGGCTTGGGGTTTTTAAGCAAAGTCTTGGAGTTACCTCATCAACAAGCTACACCTGTGCTGTTCCAATTGCTTTTCCAAATGGAGAAACATTATGGAGGTACAGTTGTTTTACATTTACATTAAGGCATATTATCCTAGAGAATTGGTTAGGCAAAGACTTAGTACCTAACTTCTTTAACTGTTGAAAAGTTGAAAAGTGCCAAAATGAAGCCATCTTGTGGTGAGTTCATTCTGTAGTTCCTTCTCTCTAACCTAGTGTGAGAAAGATTAGCCAGAATAAGCTTTAAGCTCTGGTTTAAAAACTCTGGTTGATTTGTGTGATGGGTGGGGGGTTGGGTGGATGGCTGTATTTTTATTTATTTATTTATTTATTTACGGGATTGTTTTGTGTGTGTGTGTGTGTGTGTGTGTGTGTGCATATTTTTATTTTATTATTTTATTATTTTTTATTTTTATTTTTTTCTTTGGCCCCGCCCATGACATCATGACATCATGATGTTAGCTCCGCCCACACTGTGATGACATCACGGTGGGGTAGTAAAATTTTTGACATCCCACCATGGTATAAAACTGATACCTTAGTTCAAGATTCATTTTGCCATTTTGTGTACCAGTTTTGGAAAAGGAAATGAGCAACACACTAGTACTTTGGTTGGTTGGTTGGTTGGTTGGTTGGTTGGTTGGTTGGTTGCACTTGCATACAGCCCATCTGTGATTGATTGCACTTGTATACAGCCCATCTGGGATATGCTCCTTCTTCCTTGTACTTGTCCTTAGCCTAATACCTAGTGTTACATTCCATGGCATTTGAAAGTAGACCTGTGCAAGTCATTCAATAAATCCTGAACCAAATAGTGTGGGAATGAGTGGTTTGGAATAAGGATGTGTCTGCTTTATCACCCCATTCCCTTCAGCGCAACAGAGTCTGCAACCCACTGAAGGTGCTGATGGTTCTGCTAGAAACTGCCAGGAGCAACACACATTTTAGCAACACACATTTGATCACTGATAGCAGACCATGGTGGGTGACAGGGATTCTCCAGGTGGTTTGGCACAACAGCTCCCATAATTTCTAATCATTGATTATGATGGGGTGTGATTGACTCATGAGATCTTTATTGACAAAAACATCTGGTCAACCAATCTCTGCTGTAAATGCTTGCAGTAAAATAAGTATCTGGTATTTCTCAGACAAGGGACTGCGGTGGCTTAGTGGTTAAGACACTGAACTCGACAATTGGAAGGTTGTCAGGTCAGCAGTTCGAGACCCGAGTACTGCATGATGGAGTGAGCTCCCATCTCTGTCTCTAGCTCTTGCCAACCTAGCAGTTTGAAAGCAAGAAATTGCAAGTAGATAGATAGGGACCACTTTGGTGGGAAGGAAAACAGCATTCTGTGCACTCCGGTGTCTAGTCATGCCTGTCACATTACCACGGAAACATCTGCAAATGCAGACAGCACTGGCCCTTTAACTATAAACAGAGATGAGCACTGAACCCTAGCGTCAGATACAATTGGCTTTCAAGCAAGGTCAGTCTTTACCTTTACCTATTTCTCGGACAGATCGTTGCTCTCTTCAGCTTTCTAGATACGTTTCCCAGCACCTCACCAACCATAGCTTTATCTCTCAATGATCCAACTCTACTTATCAACTTCACATGCATCTTTCTCAACATGGGCATTGAAACAGGAGAGTTGGGGAAAATTCAGAATTTGGGTTCTGCTCTTTCTAATTGCAACTCACCACCTGTGGTAAAATTATGGAAAAACACATGAGCATTTCATTCACGCGATAGCCTTAAAACAAGCAGCAGTTCCAACTGCCAGTGTGATATATAGACACAAGGCAGGGTGGATGAGGGATTAATTAGGTCTGTCCGTGCACATTGCCAGGGGAGCGCTTCTGTAGAGGTGATTGAAAACCAGAAAAGAGTGGCATTACTCTTCATTGTTGGTTAAAGGCAACAAAAATAAAGATGCAATTGAGTTGACAAAGCTTCAAGGTATGTGGCTAAGTCATTTTGGAAGGTGTCAAAATGATCAAACTATAATTAATTAGCCACAATGCTATACTTAATTCTTCAACTTTAATGCAGACTTCTGCTTTTCCCTCACCCTATCCTACACTTCCACGTTTTTCCAGCTCTAAATGAAAAAGCAGCAAATTGGATATAGCAATTATTTGCTCCCATGCATGCAGACTGAAGAAAAAGAAATGGGATGATTAATTTTATTTTTCTTTATAACGAAACCCTCCTTTTCAATCTTATTGACATACTTGATTTTCTATTAGGGAACTGTAGGACTGTGATGCATATTTCTAGAAGCTTCCCAACCAACGGGGGGGGGGATAAAATATTGGGGAATTCATTGACTACATGCTTTGGATACTGATAGAAATAATCAGCAGATTCCTTATGGTCCTTCCATGGTACAAGTGCCAATATGAAAGCAGTAGAGAATTAATTCGATTCTCTCTCAATATCTTTTTGATGCTTTTTTTATTACACTTTGGTTGGTTTTCCCTGCTAAGAGCAGTTGGTGTGCTATTTGGTTTGAGGTTATAGTTGCAAAGTGTCCTTTTCTTTGGACCATTGTTCAGTCTTTTCAATAGTCTCCAAGCTTTCTAGCTGTTTGTTGCATTGTCAAGCTCTATTACGGTGTTTATCCAATGAGTTCTTTTTGTTCCTCCAAGAGCTGAGATCATATTTCTCCCTTCTTTTGCTGTATATTCATTAAAATGATTATCTTCAAAGTCTGGAATATAATCTAAGTAAAGTATTTGCCAAGTATTTCCAGAGTGAGATATGAAATGTAGCTGGCCCACCACCTTCATTGAATATAAGCATGAAAACATTCCAAAATTGGAGTTACAAATTGATTATATTTCTGTGATCTGAAGCACAGCTGTGCCTAAGCATTGTTGCAAATGTTTCCAAGTTGGCTTTTTCTGAAAGTATGCCTCCTACAGAATGGTGTATTGGTTTTTCATATTAGACAGCTTCTTAAAGCAGAATTGTATATTAAGTGATTTACAAGTTGATGTTCCTTAGTTTCTGTATTGTACTCTTTAGTAGAGTCTATAGAGAGAACTATAATATCTAGTCTTCCAAAAAATTGCACTTCTGGGTTGCTTGTGGGGCGTCTCAGTAGCAAGACATAGAAGGAGCTTTTCCAAAGAATGGAAAGCATTGTGAATATACTTGGGCATCCCCTGAGGGCAATGCCATGCAGGTAGCTAATCCTTCCTATCCTGAAGTGTTGCTGCGGAGACTGTCCCTTGGGACTCTGACTCCAAACATCTGGTTCTGTACCCAGCTCACAGACTTTTGTGGCTGGCGTACTATCTCATAATATAACACACATCTCATAATATCTCATAATATCTCATAATATCTCATAATATAACACACATGATATATCTCATAACATACATCTTTTGTGGCCAGCATACTATCTCATAATATAACCACCTCCTCCTCCTCCTTTTTCTTCCTCTTCCTCTTCCTCTTCTTCCTCTTCTTCTTCTTCTTCTTCTTCTTCTTCTTCAGCTTCCATATCCGTTCTGGATATTGGCTGTTATGGTGATAGTCTTCTTATTTTTTACTCCTTGGAACAGTACAACACATAAAAACATATATGTTGTTAAAAACAATGTGTGTGTTTTTTTTTTATTTGAGGCCTTTGCCGGTGAAGTGCTAAAAAACATAAATGACTTTGTTGACCAACAGAAGACTTCAAGAATGGAGAATCATTTCTCTTAATGGGTCAAGATGATCCACAGTATTTATTCATCCACTGAGAAGATCTTATCACTTGTCTCTGCCAGGACTCTGCCAGGAGTGCTAGACTGACTTCACCTGCCATCACTTCCAAGCCCCTCTCACATGTTGGGTTTCAAAAAAAAAAAAAAAAAACCACCATTGCGGCAAGCCACTGCCGCAGCTTCTGAAGCCTGCTTGTAGTTAGGGTGAAAGGCCTGAAATTGTAGGATTATGTATTTTATATTATATTGTATTACTGAGATTATATCATGGATATGTAATTAGAATTGTATTTTTTGTAATTTTTGTAATGTTGTTTTGCAGGGTGGGGTTTGTATTATTGCACTGCTGTATTATTTATTGTATTACATGGTATTATTTTTTGTTATGTTATATTACTTTTGATTGTGTTATATGTATGGCTCTGTGAACCGCCCTGAGTCAGTTTTTACCAAGTAGGGCGGTATACAAATCAAATAAACAACATAAACTTGTCACTGTCAACTTACCTTAATTGAAACAAAAAGAAGTACCTGTCCTTCTGATGCAACAGAATGCAGGTAAATATGAACCCAAGTATCTAACCCTTTGGAGTTTTATGATTATGAGAATTAATTTTGATCTGGTCATCTGAACAGATGTTCTCTTTAGAAATATCCATTGGCCAAGATTTATATATTTATTTATGTAAATTTCTATCGTCGCTCCACTCCAAGGACTCTGGGCAGCTCACAAAAATAAAATGATAAAAATCACAAGGTTACAAGATTAAAAAATTAAAAACACACGAGATTTAAAAGTTGAAAATTAGAATTAAAAAATAAAAACTTAAATGGTTAAAAAATTAAAAAGAGGGAAGAGAGCTAACCAATCTGCTAGCAGGCCAGGGTCACATTCATAGTACCCCACACATGCCCCGCCAGCCAGGTCTTTAAACCTTTTCTGAAGGACAACAGCTCTGTCTAGAGACTCAAATCAGTCGGTAAGAGGTTCCATAGGGCTGCAGATGGCATGCCAATTGGCACACAGTGACTGTTTCCCCTGATACCCTCCATCTTCTCCTCAAACCTGTAAACACATTCATAGTACTGCCACCACAAAGCCTTCCACACCTAGTCCAAGCAGACCTAAGGAGCTAGGATCAAAGAAATAATTAAAAATAAACCAAGGCAATGGTTTAATTGTCCCTTCAAGGCAGCTTGCATTGTGCTGAATATTTGTTAATTTTAGCTAATTAACAGATGGTTTTTAAAGTGCTTTGTAAACACTTTCTGAAGAGGGTGAATTTGTAGCTACATGTACAATTACCTCTACACAGAAACCCCTTAGTTTTGTTTTATTATTATTGTGTAGAATGTTACATTCATATTAGTATGGCATAGTTAGGAATTAAAAACTCCTCTCGTAAATACACTGCCTCTAGAATATGTCAAAGTTGTGTAGGGGAAATGAATCTGAAATATTACATTGATTGAACATGAGAAAGGAAATCTCCTAAATGCTGATAAGCTTGTGCGAATGTGTATGAAAATGTGGTCACAGTGGAGGGATTATAACAGAATGGCTGGATCCTACTTTTCTTTCTAATTAACTTTATACCAGATCCCTTGTCTTTGGTTCCTCCTGACCTTGTTCCCATCCCATGAGGCAATTTTCTGTCCATTTCCCATAGTCCACCATTTTCTGTCAGGCCAGATATAGTTTTAAAAAACCCTCATCTCTTCCTTTCCTGCTCAGTATATCTGTCTTTACTCCTTTGTTCTTACTTGATTCATGAAGCACTGTAGTTGCAGAATATTCATAACATTTGTTTCTCACGCATAGATCACAAGTGTGATGTCATCTTCATGAGGGCCATTATCGGAATGCTTCCCCTCATCTCATTACCTCATAACATAATGGAAAACATTATTGCATAGACCCTTACTTTGTAAAGGTTGTAAGTCAAACATCTATATGATGAAAATTGTATTTTAACTTAAGGTTTTTAAAAACCTAATATATAAAAATGTTTTTAACTTAAGTTTTGATTTATTGGTCTAGATTTCTACTCAAAATGGAAAAAAATATTAAAAACTGAAATACCAAAATATGCCAAACTGTTCCTTTTGGAGATTTTGGATAAAGAATTAAGGAAAATAAGGGAAAATAATATTATATATGATAACAATATCAAGACTAGTATGAGTGAATGGATGGTTAAACTAACAGACATGGGAGAAATGGCAAAATTATAAACAATTTTAAAAGATCAAACTGTGAGAAAATTCAAAGAGGAATGGTCATAAACTACATAATGAAGAAAGAAAAGTCAAGAGTATGTTAAAGGTTTTGAGGTAAATTATAACCCAAAGCATCCATAGGGATTCATTGAGAATATAAAACAACGGTCATGAATTGATCAACATAACACAAACAATTCTATTAAAAATTCGTAACCCAGGACAGCATTTCCATAGGATTTGCCATCATAAACCACAGCAAATGTTATCCAAAGTGATCATAACTCAAGGTTTTACTGTATATGGAGATCAATCATACTAATAGATATACAGTAATACCCCGGATAACATTTGTACCGGATAGCGCTAGAATCGGATAACGATGCAAGATTTTTGGAAAAACCTTGCATCGGATAATGATTGTTTTAGCGTTATCCGGTACAATTGTGTGTGTGTGTGGGGGGGGTTGGATTGGGTAGAACATCTACCCAATCCAACCCCCCCCCCCCCCCAGCGATGGATCGCTGCTACTGAACTAGGGTTGGGCGAAAGGCAGGCGAGTGCCTGCCTTTCCCCCCCCGACCCTAGTTCAGTTGCAGCAATTGCTGGACAAAGCCTAGTGGCGCTCGGGCTAGCTAGCCCGAGCGCCGCTAGGCTTTGTGAACATCCTTGTCTCGCCACCCAACACGAGCGTGTTGGGTTGCGAGACAAGGCAGCCACTCGTGCGCTTTGTTGCAAGCAGTAAGGGGCCAGTCAACAGCCTTGTCTCGCCACCTGACACGAGTGTGTCGGGTGGCGAGACAAGGAAGCCACTCGTGCGCTTTGTTGCAAGCGGTAAGGAGCCAGTGTGGTGCGGAAAACAGGCACCCGCTGGCGCGCAATGGGGATCACACGTCAAGGCAAGGGATCAAAATGGGGGGTGCCACCACCCCCTTTGATCCCTTGCCTTGGCGCGCGACCCACGTTTCTATAGCATGCCTGGGCAAGGGGTGCCTTGGCCGAAATCCTCACCCCCTGCGTGGGGGGAATTTCAGCCAAGGCACCTCTTTTCCGGGCATGCTGTCCAAACGGGGGTCACACGTCAAGGCAAGGGATCAAAGCGGGGTGCCACCCCTGCTTTGATCCCTTACCTTGACGTGCGATCCCCGTTTTGATAGCATGCCCGGGAAAGAGGTAGCTTGCCCGAAATCCTCACCCCCGGATAATGCTAAAAACCGGATAACGACATGACTTGTGGAGCCGGCTCTGGGCTCTCTTTTGGTGACTGAGAGATTCGTAGGCTTCGAGCGGCGTCGGCGACAGCAACAGCAGCAGCCCTTGGACATGAATCAAAAGCTTTTGTGTCCCTGGGACTCCGACCCCTTCCCTCGCCCAGTGCCAAATCTCAGGAAAAAGCAAAGGAAGCGCACAACCTTGGGTAGCTTACCTGAAATCCTCACCCCCTGCACGGGGGAGGGAGTTTCGGGCAAGCTACCTCTTTCCCGGGCATGCTATCGAAATGGGGATCGCACGTCAAGGTAAGGGATCAAAGTGGGGGGTGGCACCCCCCACTTTGATCCGTTGCCTTGACGTGCAACCCCCGTTATGATAGCATGCCCGGGAAAGAGGTAGCTTACCTGAAATCCTCACCCCCGGATAACGCTAAAAACCGGATAACGACATGACTTGTGGAACCAAGTCATAACGTTATCCGGGGTATTACTGTACAGTAGTTAAAGTAATTGGGTAAAGATGAAAAAGTAACTGGTAATTTTATTTATAAACTGGTGCAGTTTCTTTTTTCTTTCTTTTTTTCTCTTTTGAGTACTTTTCTTTTTCATTTTTATTATCGTATCTTATTTTATTCGGTTTTATCTCAGTTTTGTTATTGTTTTTCTTGGACTTTCTTATTTGTTGTTAGTTTTGTTTTGTTTCTGTGCTAAATGAGAGAAGATTAGGAGTGTCTCTGTTGTTGCAGCATTTTTTGGTGTCTATCATTGTCAAGGATATTTTTTTTTGGTGTCTATCATTGTAGATGTCGGTGTCTGTTTGGAAAAATAAAACTTTTTTGGGGGGTGGGGGGAGATTTGATTGACTGTAGAACTGGTATTCCACCATATTTGACGGCATGGGTTTTTAAAGTCAAATTCACCAACATATTTATAAAAGTGGATTTCTCTTGGTATTGACACGATACATAGAATACGTGTTGTTGTTCAGTCGCACAGTTGATTCCAAGAACAGCAGTATCTATGTTTGTTTGTTTTTTTAAAAAAAATCATGCTAACTTCCACAACAAAATAGAAACCCAGCAGTCCATTTCTGCAACTGACATATTCAGGCTTGCACTCTGTGGGAGATGGTAAGATACCCTGCAGAAGAATCAAACTAAATTAACTGACAATCACGGGCCTTTGCAGGACATCCTATTCATTTATGCATCAACTACAATAGAAAGATATAAGCAAAAATGGGTAGGATTTCTTACTGTACAGCTGTTGCTTCTATGGTAAAGTGACTTAAGAGCTCACATTGCTCAATTCCATTGGCCCAGGTCTATTTCCTGTGCAGTTGTCATTAATATAATCCAACATTTCAAACTTTATTAGAATATAATGCAGTGCAATTTTTTTATTAGCTAATGGGATGCCTTTTTGCACTCCTTTGTACTTTTCAAGCCCTTAGAGCAAAGGCTATAAAACAGGCAAGTGTGATCCCATCTGGAAGTCATTAAAGATCAATAGAGACAGAATCACAGAATGAACCTATCAAAACAAATGTGAACAAAAAAATAAGTCAGCTTCTGTTTTCAAATCCCAGACACTAAAGCACCTCATACTCTCAACGTGACACAGAGTAGCAATGGCATGTTAACACCAGGAATGAATAATCTTGTTTGAAAGAAGAGTAAATATGGTTAAAACCTACCCTATCCTTAATTCTTTAGGACTACAGGAAGTCCTTCAGTGTGTGGGATGTGTCCCTAATGTAGGTGTCAGGAAGGCTGGAAGAGGAAGGGGAGAGGTTTCCAGCAACTCATCTTACTCTCATTGATGTCAGCTGAACAAAATATACACAGTTTTGGAACAGCAAAATGTAGTTCTCTCCAAGCGGAAGGGCTGTGAGCAGGATTATGACACAATCAAATAAACATAAAATTTCCCAATTTTTTTACTACCCAATAAGGAAGAAGAAAATTCTGATCCCACCGACATGTGTTGGGATAATCCACCTGAGCTGTCTATAGAAGAGAAAGGCAGCTGAACTGTCCTCTTCTTCCTGCTCTGGGGTTAACAGAGACCAGTTGCCCTGGGGCAAAAGATCCTGGTAAGATATGTTTTGCTTTTGTCTTGATCTGAAGGATTTTTTTATTGCCTGTATTATGGTCACCTTTTTTGTGCACCACATTGTCCACCCAGAAAAAACCCCTCAAAAAGCTTCACAAAATTAAATGCAATAACCGTCATTCACAATCAGAACTCGGTTATGATTCATTTAAACCATCCTAGAAGTTTATATAAGAATAACATGTTGGTCAGTTAACAATATCCTATTCCTGAAAAAGGGACTGTGGTAGCTCAAGTGGCTAAGGCACTGAACTCGGCGATTGGAAGGATGGAGTTTGATTCCCAGGTACTGCATGACAGAGTGAGCTCCCATCTCTGTCCCACCTGCCAACCTAGTACTGTAGTTCGAAAGCAAGAAATTGCAAGTAGATAAATAGGGACCACTTTGGTGGGAAGGTAAACAGCATTCTGTGCACTCTGGTGTTGAGGCATGCCCAGTGATGGGATGTAACAGGTTCGTACCAGTTCACCAGAACCGGTAGTAGCTTTCCCCAGTGTCCCGGAGAACCGGTAGCAGCTCTTGGCAGGAACCACCTTCGGGGCTTACCTTTTCACTGGTCCCCCCCACTGCGCATGTGCGCCATGCACTTGGTGTGCATGCACGCCTACAGTGCCTGGTGCGTATACACGGTCTCCTTGCTGTCCTCCCAAGCAGGGAGGAGGAAGAGAACCTGCTAGCCTGAAGCTCCCTATAGCCTGCTCCCCAGAGTAAGTGACTCACCTTTGGAAGTGGTGTGTCTGTGTGTATTTTGATGTGTATTTAATACCTTTACCTATATTGACGTACTACCACAGTTCCTAAAAAGGCCTGGTGGCCGGCAGGCCTGGCAGCCTGGCTTGGGGTTTTTAAGCAAAGTCTTGAAGTTACCTCATCAATAAGCTACACCTGTGCTGTTCCAATTGCTGTTCCAATTGGAGAACCCTTAAGGAGGTACAGCTGTTTTACATTTACATTAAGGCATATTATCCTAGAGAATTGGTATGATGACCATACCCATCTTGCAACATGGTGCTGCCCAGGCACTTATACTAACAGGTAAGTGACGGGTTTGTGTTTGGGGTGGGTGGGTCGATTTATGTTTGGGTGGGTGGGTGTATTTTAATGTAATTTTTATTTTTTTTATTTATTTACTTTATTTAATTTATTTACGGTTTTGTGTTGTGGGTGGGTGGGTGGGTGGGTTGAGGTGTGTGTGCGTGCGTGTGTGCTTATTTTTATTTTATTTTATTTTATTTTTTCTTTGGCCCCGCCCATGACATCATGACATCATGATGTTAGCTCTGCCCACACTGTGATGATGTCACGGTGGGGTAGTAAAGTTTTTGACAACCCACCACTGGGCATGCTTGCCACATGTCCATGGAAATATCTGCAGACGCAGACAGCTCTGGATCTTTGGCTGTAAACAGACATGAGCACTGAACCCTAGAGTCAGATACGACTAGCTTTCAAGCATGGGTGACCTTTACCTATTCCAGTAAAATCTACATTTTACTTACCTGGCAATAGTCATATCAGAAGAGCTAACAAAAAGAAACCAGCACACAAGAGCAACAAAAGGAAAGATGAGCAAAATATCTATTTAGACACTTCTCAGGTGTGATGCATCCCTCCACCATCAGTAAGACACCCACATCTCACCAACATCCCAGACAGAGCATTCACAACCCCATAGCAATTCTTCTCCTGTCTTCCTCTGAGCAGCAAAACACTTTACTGCTACATCACATTAGAAGGAGCTGTATCCTCCAGGGTGGAGTATACATAATTAAAGTAAGCAATTCTATAAAAGGATGAAATGTATGATAAGCATTGGGGGAACACCATTTTTAACAATCTGAAAAGTTTATATTTAATGAAATGACGATGCCACCAGAGTTCTTTGGACAATCGGAGAGAGAGAGAGAGAATCAAAAGTCCCACAGAACTACTTACTAGATGAAAACAAGCGAATGAATCCCTGTTCTGGACATCAAAACAAATCAAAGCCTGGATTGAAAATACAATGACCATAAAACAACCTGACTGGAAATCAGAGTTCTCTGCAGATTCAAAATATGGAGCTCTGTTCCTTCATATAATTGCATTTACTTAAGACATTTCTGTCTTGGTCTTCAGCCAAAGCTCTCAGAAAGTTTACCTAAAATCAATAAAAGCAATGTCAAATCAATCAGACTATAAATGAGGCACAGCTATCCTTTAGCAGTAAGGGAATATTAAATCTGAGCTCAGAAGTCTTTGGCAACACACACACACACACACACACACACACACACACACACACACACACACACACACACACACACACACACACACACACACACACCAGTGATCACCTTCAGTAAGAAAAGTGGGACAAAGCTATTGAAGAAAGATACTACCTGTATCTGGATGCCCATTTGGCTTAGGTAATTGTTTATTTTTTTCTCCTAGAATTTGGACTTAAGGTTACTTACAAAACTAGGATTCAAGACATGACAATATTAAATGCTTTAAAATCTTTGATTACAAATGTTAACAATTGTTTAAGGAGAGCTGACACATGCAACAACGTTATACTGAGCATTTATCTATGCTGTTACTGCAATCCTTGGCTAATAGAAGTTATTCAAGACAAAAAAAATGTTCACTGATATTGATGGCTCTGATTCTTTTAAATGCAGATGCCACAGATTGAAATTAGGGACTTCTGAATGAAAAGGATATGATCCTTCACCCAGCTGTTATGTTTCCCCTTGAAACAATATAGCAGAAGAAAGGCCTGTAGATTTAGATCTAGAGCGGAACGGAGGGGCTCCCTATGCGTACCAATGGGCGAGCCTCTCCAGCACTACATGGGCCCAGCGGGTGTGGGGTGTTTCTACTGGACCTACCAACCCACCCACCTACCCACCCACTGGCTCATATGATTATTGGTCAACTCTACCATCTGGCTTTTAGATTTTTAGATTGAGATTTTAAGATTTTAAAGATTTTTAGGTTTTAGAGTTTTATGATGTTTTATTTATGTGTATTATATGTTGGAGGGTTTTTTAAATGTCAGTGTGGTTTCTTGCATTGTAAACCGCCCGGAGTCGCCTTGGCGAGGGGGCAGTTAAATAAGTCAAAATAAATAAATAAATAAATAAATAGTAGACCTCACAAAATGTTCAAATGAAACTTTATCATTTAAAACCAGAAATAGACTCCTTTTCTTTTTGTGTAATCATGTTTCCCTACAGCTACACTGATCAACATTCCTTTCTGGCTCCCTTTCCAAATCACATTTTCAGGCAACTGAGTGTCCAGCTGAAAGGCAAAACAGGAAAAACATGAATGATTTGTGACCACTTTCTAAAAGATGTAATGTACAGCTAAAAAATACTGCCCCTCAATGGGAAAAAATGTGTTTCTATTAAGGGACTAAGATTGTGCTATGCTTGTTGGAATTTTTGCTTGTGCACAGGAATTTTGCTCCAGGACTATGTCTGTCACTAAAATTGACAACTGCCTATGGCTCTGTACAATTGAAACGTAGATCTTAAATTTCACATCATTATCCAAATAAAATATATCTGCCAAAGGGGACTAGTATTACACAGTTAGAGAATTGCGATACCAGTCCTATGATTAACATATTGAGAGGGATATAAGATTTTGTACCTGTTTTCCAGAGGGAGAACAACTGGGGAGCTTGTGGTAAAAGGACTAATTGAATGTGCCCCCTCTGTTAAAGAAGAAGATGCCCAGCATAGGGTCTACTTACTTCATCAGCCCTTCCCTTCACATAGCACCTTGTGCTCTGCTGGTGGCAATTGGGTGGGAAGGCATGAAATCGCTTCCCTTTTCTGAGGGGGGAAAAGAGAGAGCAAGAGCAAGAGGAAACGTTTCATCACGTTCATAAGTCAAGATACAAAAGGGTGTCTCTCTTGCCCTTTGAGGCCAAAATGGATTAGGAAGTTACACATGTTAAGAAAGAACTATTTTAGCCTCCCATAATAGCAAAAAGTAAGGCTAGATGATAAACAAGATTTGTGATCTATTCAAGATTGCTAAAAAGAGCAAACAAAGTATGCATAGGAGAGGGGGGGAGTGAATTTGGAACAACTGTTTAGCTGCTAAACAGTTGTTCCAAATTCACTCCTCTCTCTCTCTCTTTAGCACTTTCATCAACATGTAGGGGTTCTACACTCTCTGAAACATGACTAGGTAGGCTTTTGACATAGCATTTTTGTATTTCTATTTCTTTACTCTAATGCACTTTAATATATGTGCCTATAGATTTGTGTATGTGAGTGCCTGTCTTCTGCTTCTATGAATGCAAGGGGTTTTCTCTTAAAGCTTTTGTGTGGTGTTCCAAAAGCCCATCCCAAAATACCACTGCAAATTTTGAGGAGGGCACAGGCATCTGAAGAGGCAAAGGGAAAATCACCCCCACCTCACCCCCCACCCCCTCAGTTAACAGGAGCCTTTCATGAACAGATAAGCATAATTGGAGATAACAGATATTTTATCAAACAAAAAAATGACAATGTGCACAAAAACAAGTACTGTACTGTATTTGCTGAAGTATAAGACCCACTCCCCCCCCTTAAAATACACTGGAAAATGAAGTGCATCTTGTATTGTATATAATGGCCTTTAGTGGGCTACTTTGGAAATAACAGGGTGCGTCTTATACTCCAATGTGTCTTATACACCGGCAAACACGGTATATTATAAGAATAAGAGGAAATAAGTGTATTAGGCCTAATGCATTGGACTAGAGTAGATTGCTTACAAAGTGTCCTTATTAAGAAAGATACATAAAAACAGATGGATATTGGAAGAATGAATACAAAAATAAAAATGAATTTTTATGTGGACTCTTTTTTTTTTGCCCAGTTTTGTCATCTTTCAACCTAATGTGAACATGGGGGTGAAACAATTTTGCAGCCAGGGAAACAAAGCAATGTGATGAAATCGAATTTGCAGAGTCACCCATTTCTATTCTTGTCGCAGGAGCAGACTAAGCAAAATTTAAAAAGTACTCCCCCATATACAAACCCTACAATTTCCCTCTCGTGCCTACTTAGCAAAAACGGGGGGGGGGGGGAGAGAGAGAGAGAAGGAAAATGTCATCAGCTGTGGCAATAATTCTCCTTTTATTTTTGTGGGGTGGGAAGCTTGAGGAGGAGCAGATGCTTGTGAGTGATCCCATACTGGATTCCAAACTACTATTTGCTTCGTGGGCAAAGAATGCCTAATAGCAGTTTTAAATAGGGCAATTCATGCAGAGAAATGGTGGAGAAAGGTGAAATACCCGGTCATGTTGATCTAACTCCATCTCCATTTTCTTCTTGATTTTCTCTCTTCTTGCTGGAATAACTAATCACAGATCTTTCTCCACTTTCTTTACTTTGAATCCTTAACATAGAATCCCTGCTGAATTAACTGCTTAATGAAGGGGCTGCAGTTCAGACCACCTCCTCTTTTCCATTTGGAGTGGTTGATGGTTTTGTTTTTTTTACATGGAGGAAAGTGGGACATAACTTGCATGGGAGGGAAATGAGACACGAATACAATAGAACCCCAGACAATGTTATGACATGGTTCCACAAGTCATGACGTTGTCCGGTTTTTAACATTGTTCGATACATTGATTGAACAACGCTAAAAACAACCTGAGAAGAGGCGCTTGCATGCGCGCGAAAAGGCGCGCCAGCGGGAGCCTCTTCTACCAAACGGGTATAGCAACGGGGATGCCACCCCCCACTTTGATCCCTTACCTTAACGTGCGATCCCCGTTTAGGCGCTTTGCGATGGGAGTTTGGGTGCCAAACTCCCATTGCAAAGCACCTAAACAAGGGTCGGCATTTCCGAATTTTCCCCTCCCCCGGGGGAGGGGGGGAAAAGCTGACCCTTGTTTAGGCAAGCGAAATGGGGATTGCACATCAAGGCAATTGCCTTGACGTGCGATCCTTGTTGCTATAGCGCGCCCGGGAAAGAGGCGGCTTGGTCGAAATCCTCACCCCCGCGCAGGGGGAGGGAATTTCAGCCAAGCCGCCTCTTTCCCAAGCCGGGGAGACGATGTTCTCCTCTCCCAAAGTTCTGAAAGGGTAAAGATCCTTATCTTTTCGGAACCTTGGGTGGCTTGCAGGCGTGTGCGCGTTGGTGGGGGTTAGCGCAGGACATGGAGGTCCCCCCGGGTATCCTGTGCTAAACCCCACCGACGTGCGCTGCTCGCCCGAAGTTTTGAAAGGGTAAAGATCCTTATCTTTTCGGAACCTCGGGTGGCATGCAGGTGCGCACGCATCGGTGGGGGTTAGCGCAGGACATGGAGGTCCCCCCGTATCCTGCGCTAACCCCCACCGACGCGTGCCGCTCGCCCGAAGTTTCGAAAGGGTAAGGATTCCCATACCCTTTCCAAACATCGTGGGGGCGAGCGCTGGGGGGTTTGGATTGGGTAGATGTTCTACCCAATCCAACTCCCCCCCCACGCATATGCTTGTTCCGTATAACGTTAAAATCGCGTTATTCGATACAAGATTTTTCCGAAAATCTTGTCACATTATGCGGTTTTCGCACTATACGGTACTCGCGTTACCTGGGGTATTACTGTATAGCAATTAGACTTATATACCGCCTCATAGCACTTAGTGCACTCTCTAGGCAGTTCACAAGGTAATTTGCCCCTCATCATGCTGGGTACTCATTTTACTCACTTTGGAAAACTGGAAGGCTGAGTCAACCTTGATTCCTGTCAGGATCAAACTCACAATGTGAGCAGTTATAACTGCAGTACTCTCTAGTCTGATGTGTGATGACTATACGAATTAATGAACTCTAAAGTGTCCTATCCTTAACAGCTCTTTTCCAATCTTGCAAAACAATGGCATCTTATGTTTACTTGTCCTCTCTTCCTACATTCCCCCCCCCCACACACACACACACTTTATAGCAATACAGTAAAACACCGGATAACAATTGGATCAGATAATGCTAAAATCACATAACGTTAAGTAATCTGGGGAGGAAATTGGATGGAATAACGTTAAGGTCCTATGGGATGCATCGGATAACAACTGCTAACGCCTGTGCGGTTACAATGTATCTCTATGGAGCTTTAACGTTAACCGATCCATCCCATAGGATTTTAACATGGATCGGATAACACTAAAAATCGGATAACACCAAGACTTGTGGAACCAAGTCTTGGCATTATCTGGTGTTTTACTGTATTGTCTTTTCTATTAAGTATCACTCAGGTCTTGCAAACTAACAGCTGTGGCTTCCTTCATTGAGTCAACCCATCTCATGTTAGGTCTTCTTCATTTCTTACTGTTCCCTCCCCTTTTCCCAGCAATATTTTCTTTTCTCATCAGTTCTACATTTGCATTATATGTGCCCAGAGGAGGACGATCAAGATGGTAAAATTTGGGAAACCAAGTCCCATGCAGTGTGGCATCCTTTCTAGCTGTCCATTTTATCTGCTAGACTCTCTTCCAGCACCACATTTCAAATGAGTTGATATTTTCCTGTCCTTCTTCCCTGCCTCTTTTTTCTTTTAAGCATAGTATGGATGATTTTGACCTTGGTGTCCAGTCTTTGCTAACTCTCAGTGCTCCTTTTTTATTATTTCAAAAGGTGAGGGGATATCTTTTGAAAAACATGCAACATGTTCATATATCTTATAGTCTGATATACCTTTTCTTCTTCAGGTTGCCTAAACCAAATAAAGGATATGGAAATTCAAAGAAAGGTTTCTAGTATGCATTCAGCAGAGTGAGCATACCAACATCTGAGAGCCTAAAGCAGGGGTTCCCAACCTAAAGCCCATGGGCCGTATCTGGACAACAACACCATTCCATGTGGCCCCCACCCCTCCAAGAGTATTCAAGAAACAAAATGGCCATCCCTTAGAAGCTGTTGGGATAAAATGGCCACCCCAATCATGCAGGCAGGGCAAAATGGCTGTCTGGCCCCCGAAGCTGACTGAGAGAGCATGACCCAGCCCCCAGCTTAAAAAGGTTGGGAACCCCTGGCCTGAAGGATGCATATGTTTCTCTATTATATATTTTGCCTCACTATTTCATTTAGTCCAAAATATGCCTTCAAAATATTTTGGCATGGAGGGAATACAGCCACATCTCAGCTGTCAATTGCTTTTGTTCTCTCCCAGTAAAGAAGGTACAAATTAAGTGCTCATCTTCTGGGAGCATTTAGCACTGGATAATACTACATGAGTGAAGTTTCAGTTGGATCATGTGTGTAGTGTTTGTATACTTAAATTTCTGCTTTAAAAATCCAAGAAATTTAAAAAAAAAACCCACACATACCAGTTTATATACGTGAATATTTTGCTTCTGTATCCATGATTCATGATGCCAGGCACAGCCCCAATGTTGCTGCAGAATATCATGCTTGCATTGCCAGCAAGAAAAAGGAGGCCAAGTTTTATATAGCAACGGGTAGCATGAATAATCACACCACCAACTGCAGCACTGAAGATGATTTAATTCTCATAGAAAATGGGATAACTTCCATAGTACTATTCACATAGAGACACCAAGCAAGGGAAGCTCCCAGAAGCTCATTTTTTCATCAGTTAACCACTCCTCACCCAAAGACAACAATTGTCATTGCTGTTTTTCAACAAGTGTGAGTGGTGGACAGCACAAGAGACTATCTTGACTGCTGCCATTGCTATGTGAAGTTTGGTGTTATTTTTCCTACATGGGTACAATATTATGTAGCAATATTGGGCCATTTCTTGGAGTTTTTAATCATGGATTCAGAAGCACAATATCCCACATTCATGAATGGGAGCTTCTTGATGAACTGATTATAACATAGTTTGAAATAAGCATTGAGATTATTGGTCCTGTCACCTCTGCCAAATTATTGGGCATTATAAGGAACAAAAATGCCTTTTTCTAACCTAGTAGAAAATATCAAATCCATTGCATGTGCTGAGGAGCAAACATAACCTAACTTGGGTTTTGGATAATTTAAGTCAGACTTCCAATTTTCATGAGAACTAGAAAATATTAGCTAGTGATAAAGGAGATAATCTACTGTCCACCTTTGAATGTGGAAATTTTAATTTGAAACCTTGATTATTATTTTTGGAAACTCCTCAATTGCTCATCATAAAACAACTGCATCTGCTGTGGTTGTTTGAAAAGTCTTTAAAACAAACTGAAGAAACCAACTAGAGTGTGACATCCTTGGGGTGCATCCACTGTCTTGATGAGAAAATTGCCCCTTCCTTTATCTCGAAACATACTGATGTTTAACATGTTCCATAGCACTCGGAAAAGATGAGCAAGGGAAAGGCTCTGTCTATTTTATGTTGATCCCCTCATCCATCCGGAAGCATAGAAGAGGCTGAAGTAGAGCATCAGCCATACAGAACAGCCTCAGGTAAACCAGCGTAGCACTCCTGTGGGTTATCATGCAGGCCAGGCCTGGAAGGCAAAGCAAAACCTTCCACTAGGGAAGTTCCTACTAAAGTGTTCACACCGCATCTCTCGGATTATCCCCACAACACTACCATATCATCTGGCTTCCAACTTCTCCCCCTCTGGCAATGCAGACACTAAAAATTCTATTCCTTTCCCTGCACCTTCTTATCCTTTAGTTCTGTCTTCCAATCGTGTCTCCCAGCCGCCATTGGCTGAGGCTTGCCCCTCGCCACCAAACACCAGGCTGGATTAGCTGCAAGCCAATAGCTGGGGGTCAGGATTAAGAGGCCAGCATGCACTTTAATATAAGCTGCCTATAATTAATGGCATTATTAATAGCTTGACTGAAAAATTCATTAAAAAATCCATTAAAAATAAATACCCTTTTACAAAAGGCATTGCCTTGGGTAAGAAAAACAGGGGGGAGAAGATAAAGCAGAATTGATTGGTGGTTTTCAGTTCAGAGAAAGAAAGACCATAGTTCAAGCTGATTAAAATTGAACATTTGAGATTAAGCACTCTTGCCAAAATATTCTCTGTAGTTACTTAATATGAAAATATTATAAGATGTCACATTTAACATCCTTTATACCAAGCAGACTTGAGCGCATGATACACACAACTGTATGTCACTACTGTGCAAAGTTACCCACCACAGAGAAGCATTAAGAGTTGTATGGCAATCGGAATTTAATTCCATGTGCTAAACTTTAGCTCTCAACTGGACAGAGGATTTTTCAGCTGCCTCAAGGAATCTTGGAACAGACATTGCAGGTTTCTAGGTGGGCAGAAAACTAGACAACTTTCACTCTTATGATCTCTTGAATCTGCACATAAGGCTGTTTTGGTCTTGGCACGCTATGGTGCCCAATTTAGACATTCCACCTATCCTATTAAGCAAACGACTCCTTTTCACCCAAATGTGAAAACGCTGAAACAGAATTCTTAATTAGGTACCCTCCAAATTTATTTGTACTACAACTCCTATTACCCTTAGCCAATGTTTGCTTAGGATGAGGTGAGGTGGGGAATACAGAACAAATATTTGGACAGCACAGGTTGGTAAAGGATGGTTTGGACTAGTGTCTATTAGTCAAACCACATCTAACACATGTGACAGCTTTAGAAGAACATAGACCAACTGCTTGAAGGCCTGTATCATAATGGCTCTCTCAGGGAATTTAGATCTTTCAACCCTAAGCTAAAACCCTAGTACAATTAAAGATTACAGATGAGCACACAAGGGACCAAAATACCCAAGAGGTCACATAAAACATTTGTCAGGTTCCCCAAGGCAACAAATTTAGTATACTCATTTACAGTTTGCCATTAATGTCTTTGCTCTATGAGAGTTACTTCTGTCTTGCCCTTTGCATTTTCTCACTTCAAAGCAAATGAGCTGTTTGTTCCTTTTATCACTCTTGTTTTAAAGTAATACTGTGTGCATTTCTTGTGAATGACTACTACCATTAGAAGAATGACTTCCTATAGGCATAGATGTCAGGTAGGTAAAGCTTGAAAGCCAGTCATCTCCAACTCTAGGGTTCAGTGCTCATCTCTGTTTACATCCAAAGGGCCAGCAATGTCTGAATCTGCAGACATTTCGGTGAACATGTGGCAGGCATGCCTTGACACCAGAGTGCATGGAATACTGTTTACCTTCCTACTTGCAATTTCTTGCTTTCGAACTGCTAGGTTGGCAGGAGGTGGGACAGAGACCGGAGTTAATTCTGTCAGGCAGTACTCAGGTCTTGAACTGCTGACCTGCCAACATTCCAGTTGACAAGTTCAGCGTCTTAACCACTTGAGCCACCACAATCCCTTAAATGTCAGGAGTCATGTGCATTTTATCCCTTTCTCTGTTCCACCATAGGCAGAATATATCATACAGAAAGCCAGAGTAGAAGATTTTTTGGGAATAGAAGACTAGAAGACAAGAAGAAGACACCTTCTTACTGGCCGAAAGCAGTAATGACTTGAAACACTTTTTGTATGTGAAAGTGAAGGAACAAAATGGCAAAGCAGAAGTAAAAAGCCTTGACTACAGAAGAACTACAGTAAAACACCGGATAACGATTGGATCGGATAACGCTAAAATCACATAACGTTAAGTAATCTGGGGAGAATTGGATCAAATAACATTAAGGTCCTATGGGATGTATCGGATAACAACCGCTAAAGCCTATGCGGTTACAATGTATCTCTATGGAGCTTTAACGTTATCCGATCCATCCCATAGGATTTTAACATGCATCAGATAACACTAAAAATCGGATAACACCAAGACTTTTGGAACCAATTTTTAGCGTTATCCGGTGTTTTACTGTACTTAACTTTAATGTTGAAAATGAAGAAATTGAAATTGTTAAACAATTTTTGTGTACCTCAACTCAATCATCAATCCAAACAAAGCCTGCAGCCAAGAAATCAGAAGAAGACTCAGGGGAGGAGCAATGAATGAAAATATCATCAAGTGTAAAGCTATGTCACTAGAGAACAAAACCAAGATCACCCACTCTGTTTATTCCTAATCACCATTTATGGGTGTAAAAGCTGGCGGGGAAAAAACACATTTGTTTGAAATATGGTGCTAGAGAATCTGGACTGCCAGAAAGATGGACAAGGAAATTCTATGTCAAATCAAGCCCGAGGTGGCAAAAAAATATGAAACTGAGGCTGTCCTACTTTGACCACATCTTGAGGTGGTAAAATTTGCTTTTTAAAAAAGACAATAATAATTGAAGACAAAAGAAAAAGAGGAAGCTAGAACATGAGAGGGACTGATATCCTAAGGAAACCCACCGAGTTGAGTATGCAAGAGCTGAGCAGTGCTGTTGGGAACAGCACATTTTGTTGAGCTTTCATTCATACAGTCTCTATACATCAGAGAAACTTGATGTTGCATAACAACAACAGAGGCTTTTAAAAAGCTCTGTTGCACCAAGGGCCAGTATAGACAGATCCTTAGGGCTTATTTTTAATAGGGATTCAGCAAAGGGAGGCATAACTTATCACTCCCTACCCATATTCCACATGGCTCACCATACTTTATTTAGAAAGTTTCCCATTCCCAGATAGTTCCAGTCAAGACTTCTTCTGATTGTGATTTTTTTTATAAAAAAACAATTCTCAATAATTTGAGAATTTTCTACTATGATTCCTAAGATTTTTATTTCCTCTAAATGACTAGTAAAGTCCTACTTTGCAAAGCTGTCTCAGAATAGTTTGCATGTTTGTGTTATGGTATAGTCATCTATTTTTATTCCTACAGTGCTGCAGAGGACACCAAAGTCTGTGTATCAGACAAGAAACAAAACAAAACAAGACTAACTATTGTATTTTTGGCATAGCAGAGAATAAACAAAACAAAAAAGCTGTAGCACAATTAAAGACTGTTATATTTCAGTGTGAGGTTTCATGGATCAAGTCCACTTCATCAGACATGGCAGTGAGGCTTCATGGCATCAAGTAATACACATCAGTTACAGAGGGATTGGTTAGTGTTGGTATAAGTGCCTGCGCAGCACTGTTCCTCTATTGTTGCAAGGTGGATATAGCAATGTTACTTTAATACTGTTTCCAGAGACTCACTGAGGACGGCCAGGTGCTGTGAGACAGCACAAAATTCAATGAGCCTCTGAGCATATTAAGAGGCACATCTGAGTGCAGACTTGGGCTAGCATTTTTGCCTGCCCTTGGCCTGACATGCTGTTGTTTGCATTCGCTATGGCCGAGTGCCAAGATTTATGCCTGAGCCAGTGTCTGGAGTGTGTTGTGCTCGGGAGCTTCGTTGTGACAGCTGAATAGCCACAGAGGTACAAGAAGGATTGCTTCACAGCTTCTTCCAGCTACTCTCAAACCGTGGACCTGCTTTTGGACCAACAAAGTCTGCTACCCACTCTGTGTGGTGTAACGTGGTTAAGCAGAGACTAGAGTTGTGTGCTCTATACTTGGCAGAGTAAAGACTGTGTGTGTTGGACTGTTGAACTTTGCATATACTGTTACTGCTGAAAGTCAAGCTAGTTTGTTTTCTGCCTGCACTGTATATATATTGCACTCCTCAAGAGTAAAAAGGCTTTTACACAAGAACCTGCTTGCTTCTTCTTTGTCTACAAGCCACCCAAGCTAGCACATGTTTGTGCCAGGGTTCTGGGTGCAGATTCCGCCAAATCACCAACAGTTATCATAACTGATAAGCACACAAATCAATGTGGCTTCATACAATTGGTAGTGGCAGATGATCTCTGGTTGTTATTCAGATTTTAATGTGAGTTTTTGTGGATGAAGCCCACTTCTTTTCTTTTGCCTAATATGCTTGCACAGACTAACAGGGCTGCCACTTCAAAAATTACAGCTACTAAAGGTAATGACTAAAAACTTGTGGCCAGGCTGTTGTCTTTTACAGCAGCAGTGCGATACACAGAAATAGCCTCCTGGAAGATCGTGGTATTTTTGAGCCACAATCCTGGTGACGACAACCTTGTGCTGCTGGCTAATCTTTCTCACACTAGGTCAGGTGAAAGGAACTGCAGAATGAACTCACCCAAAGGTGCCTAGACATGGAAGAAGAATAGCAATAGCAACATCAAAAACACATTAGGAAAGAAATAGAAAGCTTTGCTTCTGCCATTACTAGTTACTTGGAATGTTTAGTGAAATCTTCCCTCATACACATGTTGCTGCTCACAAAAAGGATGCCAAACTTTGTAAAGGCATCTGCACTCAGCAGCATGTGTTATATTGAAGGAGAGGTATCTGAACACACTCATTTCCCCCCTTTCTTCTTCTGAAACAATCCCATTTAGCCCAAGCAAGAAAGAAATGGGATGAAGTGCATTTCCAACAGTCCTGTCCCAGTCCACCAATATTTCAAACCAGGGTCATGCATAGATGTCTCTATCTCTCTTCAGTGTAGGGTTTTAAACTCCTTTGACTCTTTCAGCTTAAGGTAATGGTAAAGGTCACCCTTGTCAAAAGCCAGTCTTATTTGACTCTAGGGTTCGGTGCTCATCTCTGTTTATAGCCAAAGAACCAGCTCTGTCTGCATCTGCAGACATTTCCGTAGAGATGTGGCAGAAATGACTAGACACTGGAGTGCATGGAATGCTGTTTAACTTCCCCACCAAAGTGGTGCCTATTTATCTACTTGCAATTTCTTGCTTTCGAACTGCTAGATTGGCAGGATCTGGGACAGAGATGGAAGCTCACTCCATCATGCAGTACTTGGGTCTCAAACTGCTAACCTACTGACCTTTCAGTCGTCAAGTTCAGCGTCTTAACCACTAAGCCACCACAGTCCCTTTTAGCTTACAAACATTCATATTTCTTTTACATAGGAAGTCCCGTGAAAATGTAGAAACCATTCCCTCACTTCCGGTGTGCTCTTTTTACTTTAGAATTGATAGGCACTCTGCCATGCATGTTTATTATTAGAAGAAATTATGTTTCTTATCTGCATTTCCAGCATATGGTTAGGTAGGCGCCAGGGTTTTAGACTATGCTATCTGAATCCTCAGCAGCGATGCCCCATGAACTGACAGGGAAGTATCGTCGTCCTACCTAGAATATAGGTATATGCTGGACCTTTAGCCCAGCTTGTAGTTTGCTAGACTCTGACAGAGGAGGACTGATTCTGGACATGAGAAAGTCAATTTCTGAAGTACGGCTCTCCACATCTCCACTCAGCATAAGCAACTATCTGTTTTGGCAAAGGAATATGACCAAAATTCATTTACAGTATTTGATTTATATGCCACCCCTTTAGTGTAAGCTCTACTCTGGACAATTTACAGTTCTTCTTGCTTCTTATACTATGGGCTGCACCTGTGACTGTGTACCAATGAGATTTAGACACCAAAATTATGATACAAAATAGATTGCTATTTCAGGGGATTTGCTATATATCCCCCTTTCCCCCCCAGGTATACAATGTGAATGGGTAGGGGGCAGGGAGTGAATACTTTTCCCTGTTTGTTACACATAGGCTAAGGCAATGCAAGGAGAAAGTTCAGAGTCTGATCACCAGATCAGCATCAACATTTATAAATACAGTTGTACCTTGCTTAAAGAGCATAATGCATTCCACAGGATTGCTCTTTAAGCAAGTTTGCTCTTTAAGCGAAACACCATTGTAAATGACCAATTGCGTGTGGGGGGGGATTGCGAATCCCAATTTATTTGTTAAGCGAGTTTTTGGTTGGTTTTATTTGTTAAGTGAAACAAACATTAAGAGAAAATTCTGCTCTTTAAGCGAGTTACTCTTTAAGCAAAGTGCTCTTTATATGAGGTTTGACTGTATCATCATTTTGATTCCAACCCATCCACCCCCAATTGCCTTTTGTACAGTAGACAGCATAAAATCTTGCTCCTGCTAGAAAGATTATAATGCAGAGGAATCAGTTTTCATTATTGTTCTCCTGGAAGAAATAGAGTGACTCATGTGTAAGTGGCTCAGTTGTGCCTAGGATGCCCAATGTGAGGTATCAATGAACCCTCTCACTCTTCTTCCCAGGAGGGCAGAAATATTGCTTTTTCTGGCTCAACATGCCTTCTTGGCTCTTTGTGCTGCCAGCTGTTAGGTTGAATGGCAATCAAACTCTTTGTGGCTTGGAATTAAAAGGATCCTGGAGGCTATGTAAGATCCCACCCTATCGCTGGAGGAGGAGTGATTCGGTGTTTAGATCATCTCTGCGAAGGCTAAAGAGGATTGCTAAATTGTTTTCATGGCTTTAGCAAAAGCAGGCAGTGGTGACACTATGCAGAATAGATATGTCCTTACAATGGGCAGATCTTTTAAAGTGTGGCAGTGGGCAACTAGAATAAAAGGAACTGGTCCGTAAGGAGAATTATCAACAGGCTTCCACCCCCTACTATGACAGATAGATGGGGGAAGGGCAGAGAGATTGCACCGTTTTCTAATAAAGGTAGCATGAATTTGAAAGCAAGAAATTGCAAGTAGATAAATAGGGGCCACATTGGTGGGAAGGTAACAGCGTTCCGTGCACTCCAGTGTCCAGTCATGCCTGCCACATGGCCATGGAAATATCTGCAGAAGCAGACAACGCTGGCTCTTTGGCTTTGAAACAGAGATGAGCACTGATCCCTAGAGTTGGATACGACTTGCTTTCGAGCAAGGGAAAACTTTACCTTTACAACCAACTAAGAATATGCATTTATTTATTTATTTATTTATTTATTTATTTAAATTTGTTTATTGCCCTCCTCCCCGAAGGAACCCAGGGCGATTCCCAACACAACAGCATATTGACAACAATTTAAAACCAGTTCAGAAATTAAAAGTTTTAAAAAGTTTTAAAAGAAGCTTTAAAACTTAGCATTAAAAACTAGGCATTATAGCTAGACATTGTAGCTAGGAGGCACTGGGTGTCAAACCATCCATCCAGCTGGGGAAATTGATCCATCCATCCCCCAGACCTGACCTGCCAGCCAGGTTTTCAATCCTTTCCTGAAGGACAACAGCTCCATTTGCAGGCATAGTTCTATTGGGAAGAGGTTCCATAGGGCCGGAGCAGACACAGAGAAGGCCCTCCTTCTAGTGCCAGAGAGGAGTTCCTCTCTGGCCGATGGCACAACCAGAGAGCCTCTCCAGTCCACTCTGGTGGGATGGACAGATGTCCTTGGGACGAATTAGTTCATAATGTGTCCACCAACCAATCAAATTTAAATGCATATCCATATCAGTAAAACTGCAGCATGCTTGGCTTTAGGGAGAAGCTGAAGGAAATCCAAGATAAATAACAATTTTACATACAAATGTTAGGAGATTGTTGTTTTTTAAGGAGGCAAAATACTTGAAATTTTATAGCTCCTTAGTTTGCTAATATTCCACACCAGAATCCAAACATCCTCACAAAACAAACTGATCTATCCTGAAACCATGGTCACACTGAAGAAAAACTTGCCACCCTCAATGATGTTTATCAGTTCAACCAGGCAGGAACGGTTCTTGGTGCAAAAACTGGCATTGTTTACTATTCTATAGATTTCTCACAAACACACCCACTATTTTTTTTTAAGTGTAACTCTTAACACACCCAGTTAGTTTAGCCAATGGTGAGGAACAATCAGAATTGCTATCCAACAGCATCTGGAGGGGCCCTTGCCTATTTTTCCTAATTACTGAAGTATTTATTTCTGTTGAATTCCTTAATGAAATTCACCAGATCTCCTTGTGTTTTTTCCTCTTGTCTTCCAGCCCTGTGAAACTTTCTAAACTGAATACAGAAACCCAGGACATTTCCCCAAACTCGTAAATGATACAGAAATGCTTTATGATTTTTTTCTTTTTAAAATTAGTATATGAGGTGATATTTCCTGGGGTCGTCGTCGTCCCCATGCATACCAAACAATGCTATGCTTTAAGTGACTATCATTTGGATATTCCATGTCCAAGTAATATTCCAGAAGTTACAGATTAAGAATGCCTGACAAATTAGATGCTCGGGCAGCACAGTGATGGGGAAGACATTAACAAAAGAAGATAGGGACGTATTTTCTCAGGGAATTTCTAGACAATACAAGCCATTATAAGGTGTAAATATTATATTCATGTTAAGCCAATTCCAAAGGCATGTAGTGATATAATGCAATATCCAGGCCAATTTGGGGCACACATTTTATGATCACCTGTGACAATTTTATGAATAGGTAGGTACTGTTCTAAAAGATGAGGGCATAATCTAAAACGTTAGTGGTCTTCCAGGAGTGTTTGATCTCAAGATCAAATGAGGTGTCATACCTGTTGCAAGATGGTAATAAATGTGCATGATTTAGAACAGCGGTCCTCAACTTTTTAAAGCTGGGGGCCATTTCACGCCCCCTCAGACTATTTTGGGGCCAGACTGGTGGTCCTGCTACCACCACTTGCCTTTGGTGATGCCAGCAGCGGGATGAAGGATAAGGGCTTGGGGTGGTCCCACTCAGGACCACCCTGAGCCCATTACACTCCCCCATCCCTCTGGTGACATGACCACCCCAGTCACGAACACTACCACCCCACACCGCCTGCTGGCAGGAGCATTCCAAGCCACTGACATATACACTGCCCAACTCTCCCACCACTGGTATTGGGACCACCCCAAGCCCCCAACGCTCCCCCACACATTACTTCCCTCAGTGGCATAGCATGAGTTTCAGCTGCCGGGGCGGAGGCCAAATTTGCCACCCCCTGAGCTGATGACACAGATGGTGTCAAATTTTGCCATCCCCAAAAAATGCTACCTGAGCCCCCCCCCCTAAGCCACTGTTTTTGGGAGTGAAGGAGGGATCAGGGTGTCCCAAAAACAAAACCCTCACTTTTTAGGAGGTTGGTCTCCACCATGTCCCACACCTGCTTCCAATACACCCACCCCAGGGGGCTTGTAGATGATGAAAAGCCCCTGCAAACCCACTTTAGCTGGCCTCATGGTGGACGAAGTTGCTTGCTGTGGGTGCCGCCTTCTCAAAGCTCCCTTGCGCAGGCAATGCTCTCACCGGGTCCATCGCCAATGCAAGGTCTCCCTTGCCCAAAAACAAGTTATATCTGACTCTAGGGGTCAGTGTTCATCTCTGTTTACAACTAAGAGCCAAGGCTGTCTGTGTTTGCAAACATTTCCGTGGTCATGTGGCAGGCATGACTAGACCCGACCTGCTACCTGCTCAATTTCCAGGCATTAAGCTCAGCGCTTGAACCACTAAGCCACTGCAGCCCACAAATGGTTAGTTAGGTAAAGGCAAAGGTTGCCCTTGCTCCAAAACCTGTTGTATTCAACTCTAGGGTTCAGTGCTCATCTCTGTTTCAAAGCCAAAGAGACAGTGCTGTCTGCTTCTGCAGATGTTTCTGAGGTCTTATGGCAGGCATGACTAGACATCGGAATGCACAGAACGCCACATGATTTTCTTTAGTCTAAGCCTGAATGTTGCGATCAATAGGTTGTGATCTGAGCCACAATCTGCATCTGGTCTTGTTTTTGCTGAATGTATGGGGGTTCTCTATCTTTTGCTGCAGAGTATGTAATCAATCTGGTTTCGATGTTGGCCATCTAGTGATGTCGATGTGTAAAGTCTCAGTTTGTGTTGCTGGAAGAGAGTGTTTGCTATGACCAGTGCGTTATCTTGGCAGAACTCTATCAGTTTTTGGCCTGCATCATTCTGTGTTCCAAGACCAAATTTGCCTGTTATTCCATTTACTTTTTGATTTCCTAATTTGGCATTCCAGTCTCCTATGATAATGTGTACATTATTTCTTGGTGCCTGTTCTATGAGGTGCTCTAGGTTCTCATAGAACTGGCCAATTGTGGTTTCATCTGCACTAGTGGCTGGTGCGTATATTTGGATTACTGTGATATTGAGTGGCTTGCCTTGTATTCTGACTGACATCATTCTATCATTTTTGAGATTATATCCCATTACTGCTTTTCTTACCTTTTTATTGACAATTATGACTACATCGTTGTTGTTTTTTTGAGGTTTTCTTGTCCACAGTAGTAGATATGATGGTTTCCAGAGCTGAATTCACCCATCCCTGTCCATTTTCACTTGCTGATTCCCAAGATGTCAATGAGCTTAGAGAACACTTTTATGAATTCTGCAGTGTTTCACTGATAATTTGGTTAAATCTGTTAAAAATCATTTTAATCAATCAAAACCTAGACTGCTGCCAAGAGTGAAACACCTACAAGAGCACACCTCTGGACATTTTTAGAAACATATCATACAGTACTGTATTCCATATAGGCTTTAAAGAGTAAATTCACTACTGCATGCTATTTGTTAAGTCACCACCAGGTGGCTCCAGCAAGTCAAGCACTCAATCTAGCAAGAACAGAGGAGAAGTCGGGAGGGAGAGGCAGCATGAATGAGTTTTACTGACGCAAGGCTTTTTGTGCTGGGACATTTTGCTGTCCCCTGGTAAATGGTGCCTGGGGCAACCTGCCCCCCACCCCCAGCCTACGCCACTGGCTTCCCTGCTTACCAGCCTGGAGGAGCTCCATTGCATCAGCGTAGGAGGGGTCCTGGCTGTCCTTCTTGCTCACGCTCAGCCAGAATGGCCGGGAAAGATGCAGGTGGCCATGTGCATCTTATGGAAAAGCCACTCTTGACCAGAATGGCCCCTGGGAAAGATGTGGTGGAAGCAGTGGCTGGAGCAAGGACACAGGCTGGATGGAATGGTGCCATGGGCTGAATTTGGCATGCAGGCATTATGTTGAGGATCCCTGATTTAGAAGGTGCAAATAAGTGGTTCAGGTGCCAGAACTAAGCAGCCCTCATTCAGAAGGAGAGAAGGAGAGTTTAGTCCTTCTTCCCATCATGCAATTGCAGAGGATTGTGTCAGGAGGACACTTGATGGGTTGATCCTGATGTGAATAGTAACTTCAGGAGAACAAATTTCACATGGGTCCTGAGAAAAGAGAGAAGATTAAACTCTTCTCCATTGTAATCCCAGTGCTGTTCATGTCTCTGTACTGTTATTCTCATTTCTTAAAACTAGCATATTTGTTATATTCATATCCTTGTCATACCTAGTTTGACATTTCTAGCCCTGCACACTTAAAATGTCCAGAAAAGTCAAGGAAATAGGATGGGCTCATTCCTGCTTTTGTTACATGAATCTCATAGTCATGACATATATACATAATGTTCCACAATCATTAAGATGTGTGTGCTCCACAATTGCTATCTTCACAGTTTAGAGGAGGAGAACAAAATATCTTAAATATTTGGCAAACTATAATGGAGCATGATCCACAATCATTCCTGTATGATCAAAAAGTCAAGAGACAAAGGAGACATAAAGTGAGTCTCACAGAGTGGATGTTGATTTTCACATATGTGGATGCTAGTAATGTACAGCCTATTTAAAAGATATCTGGATTCTATGCAAGAGCCAAGAGACCAACTATTATTCAATTACTACTTTAAATAGAGTCTCTGAGTTTGGACAAATATACTTGTCAATACCATGCATATGATCTTGTAAATTCTTTAGGAATTTCTCACTGCTTGAATTTTACTAAATGTCCTCTATAGTCAACAACCTAAAACCTACAAGGTTCATTTTACATATGTTTATTTTTGACAGCTGATATACAAATGTATTTCATCTTTAACCTTATTCATACACAGACATGATAAAAATTTTGTTAGCATTTTAACAAGTACATACAGTCAAATGACAATTGGTCATTTATAGTGGTGTTTCGCTTAAAGAGCAATCCTGTGGAACGCATTATGCTCTTTAAGTGAGGTACAATTGTATTTGACTTTTAATATATCATTTTAGTATTATGTACATAAGAAAGCCATTCACTGTGCCCACACATTTATTTACTTATTTATTTATTATTTATTTAAATTTCTATACCACCCTCCTCACTGAAGGCGACCCAGGGTTGTTTAACACATCCTAAAACACATAAAAAGGCTAAAATTCTAAAAGTTCTCAAAAACCCACAGTTAAAACTAATTAAAACTACAACTAAAACATTATATGTTTTAAAACTTAAGAACTTAAGGGAGCAGTGGAGGAGGTCAAACCAGCCAGCAGGCTGAGGTCATTGTGCCTCCAGTACCCCAGACCTGCCCTGCCAGCCAGGTTTTTACACCCTTCCGGAAGGGCAGCAGCTCTGCCTGGAGGCGCAACTCAGTTAGCAGGAGGTTCCACAGGGCCGGAGCAGACACAGAGAAGGCCCTCCTTCGTGTGCTAGAGAGATGTGCCTCTCTAGCTGATGGTACAACCAGAGAGCCTCTCCAGTCCATTCCAGTGGGATGGGCAGATGTCCTTGGGACAATGCGGTCTCTTAGCTATCCTGGCCCACTACCATATAGGGCTTTAAAGGTAATAACCAGCACCTTGAATTGCTCCCAGAGGCACATTGGCAGCCAGTGCTGCTCCCGAAGCAATGGTGAGGTACAAGCATAAAGCCCGCACCCCATCACAACCTGGGCAGCCGCATTCTGAACCACTTGCAGCCTCCGAATGGTCACCAAGGGCAGCCCCATGTAGAGCGCATTACAATAATCAAGTGCCTGGAAAAGGGGCAAACAGAGTAGGTCCTAATTCTTTCCGAATCCTTTTAGGCATACTTCCAGCTGATATGTGTTCCAGCACGTGTGTTACTAAATCTCCAAACTGTCACCAAGTCTTCTGACTAAAGTCAGTTACAATGGTAGAGTTTTCCCCATTGGTTTCACCAGCCATGCCATTAAATAATCTTGTTTGGTAGGTCTGAGAGTTGAAATTGGGTACTGAGAAATAGGAGCAGCTCATGTATCATCCTTCTGCTCCATGGTTCTTTCCTTTCAACTTTTACAAGTAAGAAAAGGAACCTGCAAGGGCCAAAGCTATTAACTGAATGAATTGGTGCATTTGTAAATTGCACATTAAAAAGCATGGATTTTTAATTGGATTCTAATTGAAGCCATCCCCCTTGAAAAAGTTCACAGTGCTCCCTGTATGCCTCTTGGTTGAGGCACTGCATTTCAGATAATATTTGTTGGTTTCCAGAGAAATTAGATAATATAATTACTTTAGAATCTGGTGGCCGTGATTGGGATTCTGTCTGGTTAATTCCAGAGGGGTAGCCATTTTACTTTATTGCAATACAGTTGTACCTCGCTTAAAGAGCATAATGTATTCCACAGGATTGCTCTTTAAGTGAAGCACCATTGTAAGTGACCAATTGTGACTTCTGGTGGAGGGGATTGTGAACCCCAATTTGTTTGTTAAGTGAGTTTTGGGTTGGTTTTATTTGTTAAGCGAAGCGAACATTCAGAGAAAATTCTGCTCTTTAAGCGAGTTACTCTTTAAGTGAGGCACTCTTTATGCGAGGTTTGACTGTAGAAAGCACCAAGAATCTTGTGACATTTTAAAGGACTAACAAATTAATTGGGGCAAAAATCTCTGTGGCCTGCTCACTTCATCAGATGCATGAAGTACTTATTTCCTGAATATTGAGAAAAGCAGAGTCCATTTGAGAGCGGTATCAGCACAGTATAGGAAGGTCAGTTATGTAAACATTGAGAATGTAAAAGAAACACTGGTGTCTGAGTCCAGGACCCAGGACAACCAGGTAACAGGCCAAACATTAACCATATCTCAGTCCAGAGTCCAATCCCCAATGAAGCCATGATACAGGACTAATCCAGAAGGACCAGAAGTCAGGAGAAAAGACACAACAGAGAATCCTCATGAACTGGAGGATGATGAGGATGGAATTTTAGGAGTAAGGATGAAGGCAATGCACAACACTCCACAGGAACAGAGCAGGGAGTTTTCAGGAACAGGAGTAAGGCAAGAGATCATCTGGAGCAGGAACCAGGAGCAAGGCAGAGATCTTTGATAGCAGAAACTAGAAGCAAGGCAAGCAATCGAAGAGCCAAGCAATTGCAAGTCTGCTGACCTTCGTTGCTGATGGCACAACAACAGTCCCCAGTGACCTTGTTCCAGGTGACCAGGTCCCTCCTTGGTAGAGGGGGATCTGGCCCTGGTTGGCAGCGATCGGCTGAGGCTTAAGCTGATTATCTGGTGGAGAAAATCGCTCAGATTCGCTTGAAGTTTAATCCCGGCATGGAAGATCTGGGGTTGACCAGAGTGCAGTCTGGCCATGTTATCTGGGATCAGTTCGATCCAGTTGGCCCTGAAGAAGTGGACAGGCTTCTTGGATCTGTTCATGCCACTGCCTATGAATTGGATCCATGCCCTGCCTGGCTAGTCAAGGCATCTAAGGCTGTGTCAGGTGGTTGGGTCGAGGTAATTATAAATCCATCTCTGCAGGAGAGGTTTTTTCCAGCACCCTTAAAACATGCTTTGGTGCGTCCCCTCCTGAAAAAGCCATCCCTCAACCCTACGGTACTTACCAACTACCGACCGGTATCCAACCTACCCTTTTTGGGTAAGGTCTTGGAGAAGGCAGTGGCATGGCAGCTACAGGAAGTTCTGGATGAAGCGGAATATCTGGACCCTTTTCAGTCAGGATTCGGGCCCGGATATGGTACAGAAACTGCATTGGTCGCATTGGTGGATGATCTCTGGTGAGACTGGGATGGAGGTCATCCATCCGTCCTGACTCTTCTTGATCTCTCAGCGGCTTTCGATACCATTGACCACGGTATCCTTCTCGGAAGGCTCCAAGGATTGGGGATCCAGGGCACTGTGTTGGCCTGGTTTTCGTCATTTCTGAGGGGCTGGATTCCGTCTATGTGGCTGGAGAGTGAGAAGTCCAGCCCTAGGTCCCTTCAATATGGGGTGCCTCAGAGCTCGGCACTCTCACCTCTCCTATTTAACATCTACATGAAGCCACTGGGTGAGATCATCCGTTCCCAAGGGTGAGGTATCACCAATACGCAGATGACACCCAGCTGTATATCTCAGCCCATGGAGATCCAATTGATGCAGTAGAAGTCCTATCCAGGTGCCTGGAGGCTGTCAGGGTCTGGATGGGGGACAACGGGCTACAACTGAATCCCGGCAAGACTGAGTGGCTATGGGTAGGGGGTCCTGCGCTATCTCGGGAGTTACCATCTTTGGTTCTGGATGGGGCAGCTTTGCCCCAAACAGACCCGGTGCGTAATCTGGGGCTCCTCTTGGACTCACAACTACTGCTCGAGGAGCAGGTGGCAGTCGTAGCCAGGAGAGCTTTTGCACAACTTCGTGTAATACACCAGCTATGCCCGCTCCTAGATCGGGATTCCTTGCTCATGATCACACATGCTTTGGTCACCTCCAGACTTGATTACTGTAATGCACTCTACATGGGACTGCCCTTGGTGACCATTTGGAGGCTGCAGCTGGTCCAGAATGTGGCTGCTCAGGTAGTGATGGGGTGCGGGCGTTATGCTCGTGCCTCACCACTGCTTCGGGAGCTGCACTGGTTGCCAGTATGTCTCCAGGTGCAATTCAAGGTGCTGGTCATTACCTGTAAAGCATAGTAGTGGGCCAGGATACTTAAGAGACCGTGTCACCCCAAGAACATCTGTCCATCCCACCATCGCAGATCGGAGAGTCTCTCTTATCATTCCATCAGCGAAAGAGGCGCATCTCTCTAGCACCAGAAGGAGAAGGCCCTTTGGAACCTCCTGTCAACTGAGTTACGTCTACAGACAAAGCTACTGCCCTTTCAGAAGGGCCTAAAAACCTGGCTGGCAGGGCAGGTGTGGGGCTCAAGTAATACGGGGTCCCATGTTGGGTGGTTGATCTGATGGGACAGCCATCCCTCTCTCGCTCTTTTAAACTTTTTAAACCTTTAAACCTTTTAACCTTTTAAATCTTTTTAGATTTTTGTAAATTTATAGATTAATTGTTTTAATTGAACCTTAAGGTTTTAATCTCTGAATTTGTAGGGGGATTGTTTAATTGTTTTGCATTCATTGTGTATAGTCTTTCCCTTTTCTGTAAGCCGCCTAGAATCAGGTTCGTCTGATTGGGGTGGGATAATAAATCTAAATAAATAAATAAATAAATCAGGAACAAGGAAGGAGATCTTCTAGAAATCAAGATCAAAGCAAGAGTTCTTCAGAACCAGAGCCAAGCGAGCGCAGGCCCACTGACCTTCATTGCTGAGGCAACTTCTGGGAGGAAGGGACATTTCCTATATAGTTAAGCCACCCAAAGCTTCTTGATGGAATTTATGTAGTGCTCTCAGGTGAGGTTTAGCAGTTGCTGCAGCATGAGAGTCCAGTTCTGTAGTATTTAGAGCAGCAGCTGCAAATCCTGACAACTGGGAAAATCATTGACAAATTCAATGCTGGATTTAGAACCCACACACTCTTTCTGTACTCTTCATGTTCCAAGTCTCTTCTACGGCACAGAGCCACAACACTTTATCAGTGCAAATGGCATTGTGTGTCCACAGGTCTTCCATGTAAAGGACCCCGTGGGGATAGTCATCAGTATACATGAGATCCCCCTGCTTCTGGAATCCTCCATTCTCTCTCCCACTTCTTCAGTTGGATTGTCTTCCAGTCTGGACAGTTACAGGCCCCTCAATTCATGGATTCTTCCCCTGCTCCTCCTTCCCCTGTAGACTTTGTTCCAGTTGATGAAGCTGCCTGATTTCTTCCTGCCACCAGCAGTGGCATCTCTAGGCACTGCTGGAGGAGACTCAGGTTGATGTACAGTTGGCTCTGCATTGAAAAGTTCCAAGACTTCATGCCCCTGGGTGTGGATAAACCATCAGGTCCCAAGTGATGAAAAAGAGCACAGATGGACAAACTCAGTGTGAGAAAAATACAAAAGGACCTCTAGATGCCAAGGGTTCATGTCCCAGTTATAGATACCTCTCCATTTATCCCCACATTCTTGTCCTCAATAGTCCTTGTCTCATCCCCCAAGATTGTAACCATCTTCTTTTATACGCCACTCCAACCACTAAAGGTTTGTCTGCCTTCTTTCCTTCCCCTGTCCCCCATAATTGGTTTCACTGTTCATTTATTTATTTATTTATTCCAATTTGTTATCCCGCCCCAATTAGCTAGACCCAACTCTGGGCGGCTTACAACACAAATCAGAAAAAGACATAGCTTAAAACAAAGCAATTCATAGTAAAATACAATCAATATGACACTCCTACGTGCCTCACACATATTAATATTCACTTCATTAGTTAAAAATTGAGACTACAATTAATCAGTTATTTAAAAAGTTAAGTTAAAATTAAACTTTTAAAAATTACAATTATAAGAATATTAAGAGAGCAGGAGGCAAGAGCAGGAGGCAAGAGCAGGGAGGGTGGCTGACTCATTAGATCAGCCACCCGGCATAAGATCCACTGTTGTTGCCCCACTTAAGATTTCAAGCAGCCAAGAGAAAGGCCCTGTCAAGGATGCCACTACATCTTCTCATTTTGGCATTGGAAGTTTGCAACCTGGGTACTCCATGATGGAGTGAGCTCCCGTCTCTCTCCCACCTCCTGCCAACTTAGTAGTTCAAAAGCAAGAAATTGCAAGTAGATAAATAGGACCACTTCAGTGGGAAAATATCTTGGGGACATGAAAGGAGCCTCATTTGGGCGTCTGTCCTCAGAGTGGAGTTTCTCCAGCAAAAATCCATTCAACCCAGAATAATTTCTGACACAAAATTATTATTATTATTTCCCACTTTCTTCTGAAATTTGACCATTTTACCCAAACAAAGATTCCCGCAGTCAACCAAAAAAAAAAACCCACCATGCATCATAATCATCATCACTGAACTTTTTATTTTTTGGTATTGCCAATGCATGGCAGCAGACACAAGAGTTAAGTATAAACATCAGAAACCAAGTCCCAAAAACCTGCAAGTGATGACATTTTGGAAAATCCCTGATTTCTCAGCTTCGGAAAGCAAATTAACAGTTGTTGGCAATTGTTTTCAATTGTTGACCAAAGATTGTGTAATAGCTCCCATTGCTAAAATTAGCAAGAGAGAAAGATGATCTGATCTTTCTTCTACATTAGGGGTGCCCAAACTATTGCCTGGGGGTGCTGGATCCAATCCCCAGGTCTTAGTGACTGGTTTCCTGAACCACGTGACTGGCCCACAGCCCAAAAAAATTGTTCTATGTTCTTGCTTTAACTTTTAGTGTTTTACAATTTTCTTATTTTTTGTACTTTTGAGGTTACATGTTGGTGGAACTTCAATATCTGTACGGTATGTTCTTCTTTGCTGCTTATCTAAAAGCATAATACCCAGCTTATTGAAATGAACAGCTTTATCCATGAGAATTTGTTTGTTTGTTCCTATATTGTGGTTTATTTTAAGTGCCAAGAACACTATCTAAGTGCCTGGGAGATGCTGATGATGCTGATAATAATAATAACAACAACAACAACAACAACAACTACTACTACTACTACTACTACTACTACTACTACTACTACTACTACTACTACTACTACTACTACTTTTCCATGCTCCAGTTTTTGTCTTTTTGGGGGGCTGGGTGGGAAAGCATTTCAAGAACTCAGAGTTATGTAAATAACCCTTTAATATTCTGAAGGAAGAAGGGAAGTGATTAAGGAAGCTAATTGGCAATAAAGAAATGTCCATCTTTCTCCTGGATATGTGATGTATATGTATTCTAGCTTTGGCATATGATAACTTAATTAAAACAATAGAATATTCATTGTCCATAACATTTTTTAAAAGGTGTCATATAATTTGATTTTAAGCTGAATATCCCTTTGGGCTATCCTTTCTTCAACTTGGTAGCTTGCACTGCTCATCTTCACATCAGTCAGCAAGTCACATCATCCTAACGGCATATTTTCTATTCTGTATGCAAAAGATATCCATGAGTATTAACTAAGTTCACAAGAGGAATTAGGATCAGTAATAAATGGTTTCACAAAGAGGCTTTGGGGAATAAAAATGTGTCTTAAACCAAAATTCTCATACACCAGACATCATCTTTGATTTACCACTGTATCCAATATCTTTAGGTGAAGAAATTGACAAAATTTGGGGGGGGGGGGGACACACACACACACACACAGAATATAGCCATTTTCTGTTAGAAGCTCTGGAGACTAGGAAGATGGATCAGGTGTCAGCTAAAAGCCAATGTGTGCCTTGAACAAAAGGACCATTAATGCAATTGATCTCCTGCAATTCAGTTGGCAGCTATCTGGATAGGATACCTCAGAATTTTGATTCTTCCCTGCACTTCCCAAGGGCAGTCTGCACAGTCTTGTTTTAATTGTTTTAAATTGTAAGCCACCCTGAGTCCTTGGATAAAGGCAGGGTATAAATGCAATAAAATAAAAATAAATAAATAAATAATAATAATAATTTTAAAAATGTATCATTTGATTTACAGTTGAAGACTGCTATAAAATTTACAGTTCAAGCCCTAACCAAGGCCCTAAGAACTATTACGGTAACATCTAAGTTCCTAGAAGAGTTGGTTTTTTTGGAAAGTTGGGATGTTCAAGTCCAATAAGCCTAAACTTTCCAAATTTTTAGGGACTTCTTTAAGTTTTGCTCCAAGATCAATGATCCAGCAAAAATCCAATCAACCCAGAATAATTTCTGACACAAAAATATTATACTATGGGTACAACAACAGATTTCTTCTTCCATACACTCTCAACTTTTATTTGCAAATCATGATAATTTGTGATTTTTCTCCAGTTATTTGTCTTCAATTTGTTCCTTTCCTGGTATAGCAATGTCAATAAACCAGACCTTCTTTTTTTCAACAACAGTTAGATCAGGTGTGTTGTGAGTCAGATATCTATCTGTTTGAATGTTAAAGTCCCACTGGAACTTGACTCTCAATTTTAAAATCCCACAGGATCTTGACTCATACATTTTTAAACACACACAAACTGAAATTCTGTTGCTTGGCATAGTAAGTCTCACTAGAATATTTCCATGGAATCAGTAGATACTTGGTGAGTCAAGTCCTCTATAAGTTCCATAGATTCAAATAGCCTTACTCTAGTTACAACTTATTATGCTTAAGTATGTAACAAGTAGAAATAGGCCCATTTAAATCCACTGAACGTACAGAGGATTTAACTCACTGAATACCCACTGATTGATTCCACAGTCCTAATCTTACGCAATTTACTACATTAAACAACAAAATTTTGGCTAGTGTATGCGCTCCGGTGTCTAGTCATGCCTGCCACATGACCATGGAAATGTCTGCAGAAGCAGACAGCGCTGGCTCTTCGGCTTAGAAACAGAGATGAGCACTGACCCCTAGAGTCGGATACGACTGGCTTTCGAGCAAGGGAAACCTTTACCTTTATACACTAGGTAAAATGTGCAAATACATTTTCAAGAAAATGCACAGTGCATGAATATCAGTGTAGAAAGAAAAAAGCTTTAGTACCTTATACAAAATAAGGATAGAAAGAAAATGTAGTTCAGATTTGGAGAAATAAAATAAAATTGATTCTGAAAGATTTCAGATACCTCTAGGTTAAGTCATGAAGTTAGATGTTTTGATGGGACCTACTCAACAGGAAAAACTCATTGAGAAAGATATTGTTTGAAAAACACTGTTGTAAACTCTAACTGCTATCATGATATCTTGTTATAAATATGTTGGGACTGAAATCTTGTTGCTTAGCCTAGTAAGTTGCAAGTACAGGAGGCCTAGTGAATCAGTGGAGATTTGGCCAGCCAGCTCTTCCATAATTTATATTGATTCAAATAGCTCTTTAATAGTTTTTTATACACTACACTAAGCAACAGGATAACTGCCACTGGCTCATTACTACATTATAGTATTATTTATTGTTTTCATTTATAACCCAGCTTTCTCCAAAAACTGGGACACAAGGCAGCCTACAAGGTGCACTAAAGGACTATCGATAAAAATATGGTTGTAAAATTATTGATGCTTGGTTAAACAAATTATGCTCCTAAAACAGAGCCGAATTCAAAGCAAGTTAGAAATTCATCAGTAAGAAGCAGGCCATCCATTATAAACCCCTTCAGTGATCATTTGCCATATTGCAACCTAAATAGCCGGGAAATAGCCTCACGTTCATACCCAAGAATGTGGGGTGGTAGTTGAAGCATTACCCATTGAAGCATTACCTATTTATCTACTTGCAATTTCTTGTTCATGAACTGCTAGGTTGGCAGAAACCAGGACAGAGACAGGGGCTTACTCCATCGTGGAGCACTTGGGTCTCAAACTGCTGACCTGCCAACCTTCCAGTTGTCAAGTTCAGCATCTTAACCACTAAGCCAGTGCAGTCCCTATATAACAAGGTAGCAACACCCATTTTGATGTCACTGCAAAGTGCTGCTAAAGTTTCAAAGAAGCTTTTATTGTCTGTTTCGCTTCCTCTTGCTTGAGCCCTGGAGGTTCATTACAGCACTTTCCCCCACAATGTTGGCTACATGACTGGTTGTGTTGACCTCGGGGAAATATATCACCTTGGGGGGGGGGGGAGAGAGTCCAGAAAAATAGCAGACATTAATTTTGCTGCAATCCTTCACACACGTAGGTCACCTAAAAGTTAAATCCCATTAAATTTGACTCAAAAGAACAATAAAATCTTGTAGGATTGGAGTCTTTGCCTTTATGACAGTCATATGCTTTTTGTATGTCTTCATTTCTTTAGTAGAGCAAATGACACTGTATTTTAACAATGGAATTTAAACTTGTGTCTGATTCATAAATTTGGTGTTTAACTCACATAGTGGTCCTTAGGTATTTCACACCCCTCTATAAACCACTTTTTTATCCTAGGAGATCTCAGATGGCCATGCTAATTGCCACAAAATGCTAAGGAATAAAGAATAAAATATTACTTCCCTCATTGTTAATGTCATCATCATATCATCACCACCACTATCACCTATTTTAAAATACAATGTCCTGGAAAGACATGACCTCATGAAGTCACACAATTCTTACAAGTTTACACTTCTTGAGGCAGCGCCATAGAAACAGTTTCAGGATTCACTCAATACAAATTTGCTAGTTTTTGCTGAAAGCTGAATTGGAGTTAAAGCCCCTTCTGGCAGACATTCACTACCACCTAATGCTGAGAAACAGAAAGACAGCACTGTATTTTTTAAAAAAGTAAAATAAAAATCAACATGGGGAAAGAACTAGCAGAAGTTTGTTCGTTTAGCTTTAGGCACAGCATTTCCCACCCACAGTTCGTCCATCTGTACATCCAGCTCATATAACACTGTTTGTGATAATCAATTTTATCCCCACTTTAGGCTTGCTGAGAATTTTGTATCCGATGGAATATCATTTCTCATATTGATCTGTGAGCTCTCTGGATCACCTTTTACTAATGGTGTCCAGCGCAGAGAACGGTAGCAGATTTTAAAGCCCATCTTTACTTTTTACTCACCTTGTTTGGCACCATGGATTTCAGGGTTTCTGCTTTCCAAAAACTTTTCTCCTAACCATCTTCTTTGCTGAAAATCCCCCCATGTTCATTGGAGTGCTGCTGAGGGTGTTTAGGAATGTTCAAAGTGCAAATCAAGTTTTCTGTGTCACCTGAGAGCATGCTAAAGAATATGGTATATATTACAGTCAAACCTCGCATAAAGAGTGCCTCGCTTAAAGAGTAACTCAAAGGGCAGAATTTTCTCTGAATGTTTATTCGCTTAACAAATAAAACCAACCAAAAACTCACTTAACAAATAAATTGGGGGTCACAATCCCCCCTACCAGAAGTCACAACTGGTCACTTTCAATGGTGTTTCACTTAAAGAGAAAACTCCATTAAAGAGCAGTCCTGTGGAACACATTATGCTCTTTAAGCAAGGTACAACTGTATAAACAATATAGGTCACCCTTGCTCGAAAGCCATTCATATCTGACTCTATGGTTCAGTGCTCATCTCTGTTTATAGCCAAAGAGCCAGCACTGTCTGTGTCTGTAGACGTTTCCATGGTCATGTGGCAGGCATGACTAGACCAGCGGAGTGCATGTAACGCTGTTACCTTTCACACCAAAGTGGTACCTATTTATCCACTTGTGATTTCTTGCTTTCGAACTGCTTGGTTGGCAGGAGCTGTGACAGAAACGAGAGCTCACTCCGTCATGCAGCACCCAGGTCTCGAAATGCTGACAAGCTGACCTTCTAGTCATCAAGTGCAGCGTCTTAACCACCAAGCCACTGCAGTCTTTTACTGAAAATAAAGGATATTAAATACTTTTGAATTGGCAAACTCCCTTTCATAGATTATTTATTTATTATTGGTTCAAATTTATATTACCACCCACTCGCCGTAGCAACTCAGGGTGGCTTACAAACAATACATTACAATGCAATATGTTGATGGGGGCTCAGAGGGGAGGGTGGCAAAGTCCTCAACCTGCCCTGGCTTCTTCTTCCCCCAGCCGTTGGCATGGGCACAGGGGGAGATGACAAGAAATATTCTGAATTTTTTACTGTCAAACATTTAAAGAACTCCAGCCTCATTAGAATTAAAAAATTTTAGTATTGTGAGAAGGGAAAAGGATTTGCTTTACCAGTTCTCCTCATTCCATTCATTTTTTTCTAAATATATTGTGTTCTCCTCCAGTCACCTGATCTTTCAATGTGCTATTTCAACCAGAAAGTCCAAAATTAATGCATTTAGGATGGAGTCTAAGATCTTTTTTCCAGGAATTACAGTTCAACGAGAGAAGTGCTGTATGTCAACACCTATGCAACTACAGCTTTGTAGGACACACTCCTATGGCATTACTAAAACATCACAAAAAGGTACATCAGAACAAAGGCTTTATAATCAGGGAATTTGGATTATATACCTTTTCGTGCAAAGACTTTGTCATATCCATTCACATTAGCATAGTCCTGAAAATCAAGATATGCTAAATAAAACTAGCAATTTTAAATATCACGCAGTCCTCTGTAAGGCTTTTTCACAAGTCCCTAGTTTCTTGTTTGGAATATTTATGCAACATTTACCATTAAAATTCAAATGCTCTAAAAGGCTATATTTGTCATTATCATTTCTCTTGTTAGAGCCAGAAAAAAAAGTAAACATGAAAAAGCCACTTTACTGTAACAACTGTTGCTAAAATGCAATGTAGATTACTGTGCATTCCAGAAACAGAACTGTACTATAGTTAAAATTCAAGGGAATTATTCAGGCCAAGTGAAGCAGTGTACATTTAAAACTGTGCTTAAGGCTACAATCCTTTGCATGCTTAACTGGGAAAAAGTATTTTTGAATAAATGTACAGAGAACCAGACTTGCCATGTCTTCCATTCTGGTAATACTTAAATAGTGCTTCAAGTATGACTAGGTAGTATTCTGTTTGTTGTCACAATAAGAAGATTTGCATTGTTTCAGCACACACACACACACACACACACACACACACACACACACACACACACACACACACACACACACACACACACACACACACACACACACCATGAACCCATCTGTCTGTCTCCAGCAATATTATTTGCACAATAGAACAAATGGCTCAATGTTCTCTCCCTTTGAATCAGCTACAGTACACATGCCACATGCTTTCTAATTCTTTATTGTTCTCGGCTGAACCTCTGTGGCCCAAGCGGCAGGAGTGAGGGGACACATGTCACAACTCTCATCTCCTTGCCCACAAAACCTCCCTTGTTCTCCCAGTTCCTTTTCTGTGGCCATGCACACTTTCAAACACTCAACGCAGTGCATTCGGCTACTCCACTTTCATTTATTTGCATTTAAGTCTCAGGTAAGATTATTTGCCTAGCTTTGCAAGAAATGGAGCACGTCTTCCTGGCTGCTCTAGCAGGACCTCAGCAGCACATTCGGACACTACAGCAGCAGAATGCATAGGCATGTGACAAATGCACAGTCATGTGGATCAAGAAAGGTATTTTAAAAAACCCAACTTTGGTGAGAGACCACATCTTGTTTTCTCTGTTTACGGTAAGGTAAAGGTCGCCTTTGCTCAAAAGCCAGTCATATCTGACTCTAGGGTTCAATACTCCTCTCTGTTTGTAGCCAAAAAGCCAACACTGTCTGCGTCTGCAGATGTTTCCGTGGACATCTGTGGCAGGCATGCCTAGAGTGCGCAGAACACTTTTTACCTTCCCACCAAAGTGGTACCTATTTAACTACTTGAAATTTCGTGCTTTCAAACTGCTAGTTTGGCAGGAGCTGGGACAGATACAGGAGCTCACTCCATCATGCAGTACTCAGGTCTCGAACTGCTGTCTTGCCACCCTTCCAGTCAGCATCTTAACTATTTGAGCCACTGCAGTCCTGTTTAGGGCTAAAGTTTACTTATTTGCTTTCCCACAAGAGCAGATCACCACGAATCCTTCTGAACCAGAACCAAATAGGACACACCTTATGCCAATTTCTTCAGCTGCTAAATATATCCTTTGGAAAATATATGCAGAAAGGACAAACAGTGCAGCCTACTTGCCAAAGGTGTAGGTGTAGTTGCAGCCTATTGAGTCAAGTGCCAAGTGGCAAATTAACACTTAATGTAATTTGCACAAATTCAACAGATCTACTCTGCTTGGAACTGCCATTGGGATATTGTTCTTAATGTTTTGCTGTTCTTCATTACCCTGAGTATCAGGACACTTCAATTTATTTATGAAGTCTGAATATCAGAGGCTACTTTGTTTAAATGATTTTAGGCTGTCACTGAGTGAAACTATCAGGGCAGCTGCTAATAATGTAAAATTACATACAAACAGTGCCAATCAACTGTAAATGTTCAGGGCATAAACTCAGGGCAACAGGTATTATTTTCATACAATAAACTGAAATTACCTATTAAAAGTCCAGCCAATGAATGCTGAACCAAACATGTATTCACTCTGGCAACAGATAATGTAAAAAAAAGGTCATCAAGGGAAGAGAGGTTTAAGTGACAGAAGTCCTGAGTTATTTAAGTGTTTAAAATTCAGAATAAACATTTTGAATTGTGATTAGATATCAATTGGCTGCTTCTGTGGAGGAAAAGATCATTTCTTCCTGTGATACACGTGCATATATCAATTCATACATCCCACGTATACTTTATCCCCATACTGTGTTTACACTGGAAGAGTCTGACAATCTCCTCTCCCCCATCCATATGTGGCAATGATTCTCCTGTTGGCAAGAGATTTTTCTTAGATCGCACTGTGGTGGCTAGCAGGCTGCAATGGAAAGGAGAAGGCAGTGCATTTTTGTCAGGTAAGCAGAAATCTGGTCATTACACCAGCTGTCATTTACCTTCAGAGCAAATTATCTGTGACTGAGAATTATGATCACTGTATATTACTGTATTAGTTTTTACCTGCTTTTTTGTGATCAAATTCATTTTCATATTGAAAATAAAATTCATGAAAATCTTGTTTTGTTCTCTCCACTGCTATTTGTACATGAAAGTATAACTAAGTTTCAGGTAAGTAACTAAGAAAAAACTGGGGTAAACAAATATGCAGGAGGAGGAGAGAAACCCCAACACAACACAACATAATACACAGCAAAGACAAAAGTTATGGTGATCAGCATACTGTATATACTCGAGTATAAGTCTAGTTTTTTAGCCCTCAAAATGAGGTCCAAAAAGGGGGTTCGACTTATATTCGGGTCCCAAAGCTGCAGTGGTGCAAATTGAAAAAGACAGGGGGGGGGGGAAGCATGAACACTATGAAAAAACTCTAAAACAAATGTCTAAATTAATTAATTTTACCATATTTTCTTGTATTTTAATTATTAAAACTCACTAGCAGCTGCTGCTTTTTCCACCCCGAACTCAGGTCAATCTATTTTCCTACTTTTAGAGGTCCAAATTAGGTACCTCAACTTATATTCGGGATGACTTATAGTCAAGTATATATGGTAGCAATTATTGACTTTACCAGTAAATCAGTAAATGTACAGGATTTTATTGCACAGTATAAATAAAATGGTCCAGGCCAGAAAAGGAAAAGCAACCTTTTCCCTCATTTCAATTTCAACATTTTCCCCCACAGAAACTTTTAAAATACAGAAGGGAAAAAAATGTCATTTGGTCATCTAATGACCTCTGGTGGATGAATCTAATTGATTGAGAATACAGCATGCTGTTGTATGATTGGTTCCTCTCATCAAAAACAAAGCAATCTCCAAGACGCCTTTTCAGTCTTGTTTTCATCCGTTTTACAGCAAACATAATTTTATTTACTTGAAATATGCATACTCTGCCTTTCCATCTTAATATCCAAAACAGCTCACAGCACAGTAAAACATACACTTGATGATTTCTAACACAGCTAAACAAAAATGACCTGACATTTAAAAACAACAACGAAGTAGCAGATATGAAAAAGTATTAAGCAAGCAAAGACTTAATGTGGCAAAGATGAAGTTATATTTGACACATTTTTAAACCAAAAAAAGGCAAACAATTGTTGGCAAACAAATGCCAACAAAGGACAAGAAGCATTTATGTGTCCCTGAAATTCGATACAAGGAGCAGTGCTTTTAGTCGGCCTTTAAAATCCAGCAAGGAGGCCACAAGTTGAAGGCAGTGCAAAAAAAAAACTTCCACGAACCACATATCATGATCAAGAAAATTTCACATGTTGCCACCTGCATTTCCTGTTTTGGCCAGGCTTGTATGAAACATGCTGACTCAGATCTTGAAAAGGTACTTTCTGCACGTTACTAACTGACGCTTATAGTCCCAAATGTAGTTAGCTGTCATTGTAATTACAGAGGTTTTTTAAAAATTGTTTACTTTCCCCATTTCTCAAAAGTAACTGAGACAGATACCTTTTAGTTTGTGTAAGTTGCTTTTTTAAAACACACAAAAATGCTACAAATTGCTGGCCTCTTTGCCACCTTAACAACTACATCAAAGCATTAGGGAGCAACTAGCACTTGAACTATAGATTAATCCCTGTCCAATAAATATTGAGCTCACCCACCATAACTATAAAAGTATTTAAAAGTTAGAGCTACACTGCAAAAGAAATAAGGTTTCTGCTTGTTAAATTTAAATAACATTTTTAGTTCAATTCCACATATTTTTGTTTCCTTCCTCAATGCCCAGTGGTGAAACACTGCTATAGAAACAACAGTAGAAAATACTTCTAGAAGATAAACTAGATCTTTCATGTTCCCTCTCGGAGTAGCCATGCTGGCTAGAAATTATGAGGATGACGGTCTGAATTCATTGGCAGGACCATACTTTTCTTAGTTCTCAATGACACGAGATGTTCTATATTTAAATAGAATAGCAGCAAGGAGAGTGCAGCCTTTAAAACGATGGATGCTTTAACAAGAAAGGGAAAAAAGTTTTCAACTTCAAGAAATGACCCAAGTGTAAATAAATCCTGCTATTCCCCACAACTGAATATGTGCTGGTTCAATTTGTACCCATGCATTTCTACAGAAAGCTTATAAATATAATGGCATGCCAGTTGAAGAGAAGAAAAGCCCATGTTTCCCAGGAACAAAAGTATTACCAGTTGAGTGGAAAATATGATATCTCTATAAGATAAGTGCTGCCTGGAGGAAATACATCTGGATTGCTGCACCATAAATAGTAACAGCTGCACATTTACTCCACCCCAACCCATGTGATCATCTAAAGAGGTCCAATATCTCTCCAGTCACTCGAAGAATGTTTAGGAACATGCCTCTCTTCCCTGCCTACCCCCACAGAGCAGATGAGAGAAAAGCTGGCAGACATATTCAAGCAGGACCTGAAGCGTCTCTCCTATAGGAAGACAGCATCTCCTTTACTGGATTCCACTTCTTCCTATCCTGACTATAATCCACAAAGAATACAGTATTATCATGCCAGACTTCCTCCTCCTAACTAGTCTAATTATGTGGCAAAACCCAGAAGCGATCTTCCATTTGTCCACTTCCTGCTTCTACCATCCAATAGCATGCCCAGACAGTTTCTCCTGGATGGTCACAGGGTTTTCTGGATTCCTATTTCTTCTGATAAAATGGCTAAAATATACAGACAAAGTAAGCAGCTAGGCAGCACAATCCAAGATGGATGGCACCAGGCACTCTCAAACCCATGTAGAATGAGTGAAGCAAGGGCAGAATGGTCCTCACTGGGTCTCAAGCAATCCGGACTCTTTTCTTCTTCAGGTGCCATATCCATTTCGGATATTGGCTATCATCATGGTGATAATCTTTCTGTTCTTAACTCCTCAGAACAGTTCTTCCAAGGACATGCTACACCAGTTTCTTCGGCCATGACCAGACCCGTTTACGATTCAAAATTCCTGCTCCCCCTGAATACTGTTGCTATTAAATAAATTATACATTTTGTGCAATTCAACAAAGAAATGATGAAAACAAAAGGTTAAGCATAAGAGGGAAATATAAAATAGAAGTTTCATGTACCTCTCTTTAATATTAGTAATATTTTGTTCAAGACACTATATTTCAATAATTGATGAAAGAACACAAAAATGAAAGGTGAAAAAGAGAGCCCTTTTTTTGTATTTTTCTACTTTTTTAAAAAAATGAAAGGTTGCGGGGGGGGGGGGCTCCCCAATTGTCATGCTGGTTGGTTGCTCTCTAATTGTGGTCTAATACATCTAGAAAGCAATGAGTTGGAACAAAGTGATGTATTTCTGTGGGGAAGATCTGGTCCCTGAAAGACTGAAAGCAGTGATGTAGCATGGGTTTCAGCCGCTCAGGGCGTAGGCCAAATTTGCCACTGCCTTATTCAGGTATTTAAATCCAAAAGGTTCCAAAATTTACAGAAATTCTAAAGAAAGAACTTTTTGGCAAGAATAACTTTCATTGTGAACAATCCGAGCACAAAATAAAACATGGGTAATTGCCACAAGGCAACTGGTTAGTACAGACAGTGTTGCCAGTCACTCGAGTGAGCGAGATGACTACACCCATTTAAAGAAAGGGGATTCTCTGGTTCTGTCACAGATTAAATAATAAAAAGTTCAGTGCTCATTTTAATCGGTCTGAATTGAAGGTATGACAAAAATATGAAATGAAATGGTTCCAAATTTTAGTTCAGATTGCAAGATATTATTATTATTTATTGTGAAATTTTGCCACCCCAAAAAAGGGCTGCCTGGGGCAGGCTGCCCCCACTGCCACCGCTACACTATGCCTCTGACTGAAAGAACTGGCCTTGAGAAAAGGAGATTCAGGGGTGATATGACAGCATCTTGAAATGCTTGAAAGATAGTCATAAAGAGGAGTGGCAGGATCTGCTCTCAATCATGCCAGAATGCAAGACACATAATAATGAACTCAAGTTACAGGAAGCCAGCTTTAAGCCGAATATAAGGAAATATTTAACTGTTGAAGCACTACAACAATGGAACCAATTACCTCAGGAAGTGGAGAGCAGTCCAAGATTGGAGTCATTTAGGAGAAAGTTGGACAACCATCTATCATATCCACTTTGATTTGAATTCCTACACTGATCAATAGCCTCATAGACCACTTCCAACTCATTTATGCTATGATTCTATGAAACTGCTTTGTTTTGAGATACCACTGCTTATGTGAAATGTGGAGTTGGGATGGTGGGTCAATAACCAGTAAATTTATTTACATTGACTGAAAAGGGCTGATGGATTGCATTGGAATGCCTGTAATTTAAAGCCAGTACCTTGCTTTACCTTGGACTTTAAGAATGAGTAAAGCATTCCTGCATTCGGGATGAATGAGCTTTGATATTACTGCCAATAACTGGTTTACAATAAGAAAAAGGATCATAAAAAGCCTGAGGGCCATGTAGTTTGTGGTCCCCTCCCTCTCACAATCATAGTTTTACCATTCTCCTTGCTCAATTCCAGAAATGTTTAACTGGACATCAATATCATTTCAAGTTATTCTTTTCTGTCTTCCCCATTTGATTGAAAACCATGGGAACACTCAATGGTATGTCTGACCTTTGCTAAAAGGAGATGATCTTGGGTGCACTGTACCATATAAGACAAGGGGTGTTTAGATTTCCCAGGTTACCAGCTTTCCAGTCATGGACATTTGGGGACCAAAACTGCAGAGAGTTGCCCATCATGATGACATAGGGGCAAGGCCTTTTTGGTGTCACAAGGGGCGATACCTAGAGTAATGATAGTATAACAATGTATGCACATATGGGTCTTCTTGTACTACAAAAAAATACAGGTCATGGCTACTGTGTCCCACATCTTGCTCCAAATGGTATGAATGGACATCAAGATGTGCATGCATCTTCCCAATCATTTTCCCAGTCCCCTTCCACATGCTTGGCTTTTTAGTGCACCCATGTTGTGCTCATACAACAAACATACAAATGCTTTCTCATTGAGTCAGTGAGCCTTGATGCTGGCTGAGACTGAAGGGAGATGGGTCCTCAAGCTACAAAGCCACCTTGGCAAGAAATCTCCTTCAGCAATGTTTGCCCTGATGTGATTCAGCTCTGCGGAATACTGTTTTGTGAGGCTTTAGGAAGCATGAGACCTGATAATCTTAGTCCTGACTTTTCATTATACAGTCATCTCTCTGACAGTCTGCAGCCTCTTCAGCTTTCACATTTCAGTTAAAGCTCCTGGGAGAAGGTGTCATGAGGAAACTCCTCTCACAGAAAAGTAGACAGCCAGAGACACTGCAGAAAACTGGAAAGAAATATAACAGAAAGACAGAAAACATATAGCTACTTTGGATAGCCCCCACAAAGCTCAAAAATACAATGAGGAAAACTTCAAATCTACCCTGAAAATGAGGAAGGAAAAGTAGTGCCTCTTCAGATGGGAAAGAAAAGTTCACAGATGTTACAGCAGTAGTCATTATTCTCAATATCTTGTTATCAAATATCTAACGATTTAGTAGTCTTCTCCAACAAGATAGATTGTGTGTTTACAAAGACTACTGTGGAGGATTATAATGAGGCTAGCCTCCGACCTTAAAACTCACATTCCACCTCATCATGCCCTCTGGTGACCATTCATAACCTTGGATACCATGGAGTCGTTACTCAGCTAGGAGTCCTTGTATGAGTAGATGTCTCTGTGATGACATTCCACACAACTTATTTATTTATTTATTTAATCAGATTTATATGCTGATTTAAATCCTCAAAGAACCTCAGGGCATCTAACAATGCTTCAAAAGAGACATGCAACACAATATAAAATCCTGTCTAAAATTAATATTAAAAGAGATTAAAACTAAGCAAAGTTAAAATATTTTAAAAATTCATACACTGAGAGAGGGAGGGGGTCAGATGAGCCAACAAGCCGATGCAACTGTCTGACCCAAACCCCATACCTGTCCCGCCAGCCAGGTCTTAACCCCCTTCCTAAAGGGTAGCAACTCCGGCTGGAGATGTAGCTCAATTGGCAGGAGGTTCCATAGGGCTGGGGCAGACACAGAGAAGGCCCTCCTCCTAGTGCTAGAGAGGTGCGCCTCTCTAGCCGATGGTACAACCAGAGAGTCTCTCCGGTCCCCTCTGGTGGGATGGACAGATGTTCTTAGGGTGATGCAGTCTCTTAGGTATCCTGGCCCACTACTATATAAAGCTTTAAAAGTAATAACCAGAACCTTGAATTGCACCCGGAGGCATACTGGCAACCTGTGCAGCTCCCTGAGCAATGGTGAGGCACGAGCATAACGCCCGCACCCCATCACAACCAAAGCAGCTGCATTCTGTACCAGTTGCAGCCTCCAAATGGTCACCAAGGGCAGCCCCATGTAGAGTACATTACAATAATAAAGTCTGGAGGTGACCAAAGAATGTGTGATCATGAGCAAGGATCTCGGAGCAGGCGTCACTGGCGTATAACACGAAGTTGTGCAAAAGCCCTCCTGGCCAATAGTTGTGAGTCCAAGAGGACCCCCAGATTATGCACCGGGTCTGTTTGGAGCAAGACTGCCCCATCCAGAACCAATGATGGTACCTCCCGAGTTAACGCAGGGCCCATGACCCACAACCACTCAGTCTTGTCAGGATTCAGTTGTAGCCAGTTGTCCCTCATCCAGACCTTGAAAGCCTCCAGGCACCTGGAAAGGAAACTTCTGTCCATAGCGATCTGTCCCTGGCAGTTCTTTCCATGTTGGTCCAACATTTTTCTTGTTTTCCCTACTATCCACATGAATGCCAGAAATGAGGCTACTACTTGGAGGACATGACACTAAGTTGTAACTAGTTTGCTTGTTCATCCCCATATATTAACACAACAAGTCAGCAGTTTGAGACCCAGGTACTGCATGATGGATTGAGTGCCCTTCTCTGTCCCAGCTCTTAGGGACATGAAATGAACCTCATTCAGGCATTCCCTGAGTGGAGTTTCTTCTGCAAAAATCCTTTCATCCCAGAATAATTTCTGACATAAAATTATTATTATAACACAACAAATGATCCATTCTTTTGAACAGTGTTGGTGACTCATAACTAGAAATATGGGGAAATTACTTTGGGCAACTTAGTAAAAAAAAAAGGAAATTTTCAAGCACTATTCACAACTTAATACATAAAATCACTCTGCTAAACAGTGTTACATTTGAGACAATTACCTATGGTCTTTGGACCTTGAGGGCACAATCATACATGAATCCACAGAAATGAACATGTCCCCATGCATTTTCTTTAAATCTTCTTTTCCACAGGATTGTCCAACAGATGGACAGGCTGAATGGAGAGCAGAAGTGGTGCCTTTCCCTCTCTGAGTTGCCAATAATTGCATCAATGGAGGTTATTATGCTTGCTTAGTGTAGTAAATTTCACTAGGGTATGTTAACTGAAGCAATCAGGGTTTGATGAGTTAACTCTTCTCTAAGCTCAAATGATTTTAATAGGTTTACTCTAGTTGTAACTTACCTTAGCATAATATGTCACAACTAGAGTAGGCCCATTTGAATCAATGGAATGTATGGAGGAGATGAGTTACCCAATCCCTACTGATTCAATGGAAATACTCTAGTGAGACTTACTATGTCAAGCCACAGGATTTTAGGTACACAGAAATAGCCTGCACAAAGATTGTTATATTCTTGAACTATAATTGGGTGCACCCTAGGCAATGGCCATTTTGTGCCAGCTAATCTTTCTCACACTAGGTTAGGTGAAAGGAACTGCAGAATGACCTCACCAAAAGGTGGCTTCATTTTGGCAGTTTCACATCTGGCCTAGACACAGAAGAAGACGAGGCAATTGAGTCAAAGAAGTCAAAACTTATATAACTTATATAACTTATATTGGGTGGCTGCTGCAGGACAATATTATAGATCTTAATCATGGAAATACAACTGATATATGCAAATCCTTTTCATGTTTCAATCAAGATGAAATCATTTTAATAATAGTTTTTCAAAAAGGTTAATGATTCATTATGAAGCACTGGAGGAGGAACATAATACCCACAATATGCTGTTATGTGAATGCTGATTAAGGGCATCACTATAGCATAGAGCAGGAGTTCTCAACCTTTTTAGGCCAGGGGCCAGCCATGCTCCCTCAGATAGCTTCGGGGGCCGGATGACCATTTTGCCCTTCCTCCCCCACATGGCACTTCCTAGCGTGGCAGAGGCAGTGGGGGCCACATGAAATGGTGCCATGGGCCGCATCCGGCCTGTAGGCTGCAGGTTGAGAATCCCTGGCATAGAGCTTTAGTCTGCAGGGCCTAGTCCTCCCTGGCCAAAGTCAACATTTAATCTTAGCTGGAGAAAGTCTGTAATGGTCTTGTCCGCTCTAAGTCAGAAGGCATTGTTGGGATGCTGAAAGGGGGGAAGCAGTCGAGGAAAATCATGCCAATATTTTGTTGTGCAGCTTGTTCACCCAACAGAAAAGGAAAGAGCCTCAGGAAATCTCCCATTTTCCTGTGGGAAGAACACCCGATTGGGGGAGGCCATCACCCCACCAACTCTCCCCATGCTGGATTGTGACAGAGATACAGCACCTCTGCTTACTTTCTAGAAATACCTGCGAGGAAGTGAGAGGGATGCCTCCCAGGGAAGATGTGGTGAGCGGCAGAGACTAGCAAACATCAGAACTTGAGCCATATACAAGACACAAGCTATCCTTTGGGCATCCCTACCCTGACACCTTGTATGTATTCAGCTGCTCATGTCTTAGTTGTGAAAGCTGTCAGTTCATCTGAATAAATATAACCCACAATTCACAATGTCTCATAAGATACATGGATTGCTTATATTAATTAAGAATGTTTGATTTTTATTTTACTCACTTCCTTGAATCCTATATTTCTGGAAGAAAAACTGTGTACAAACCAAAATGAATAAAGTATCATAATTTCCAAAAAATTGTCTTCCACGAAAGATTGCATTATTTCAAAAATGGTATGTGTTTAGGGGTTTTGTTTGTTTTGCGTATATAAATCCTGAATTGTCAAGGGGACAATGGTTTAATTCTTTGTATCCTTTAAAAATATATAATTATTTACAATTTATCGACTCTGAAAATGTGTTTGAAAGAAGTAAAACTTCGGTCAATGTACAGAATATGCAGATAATTAAAGAGAGAACAGTCAAGGCTGCAGCCGCAACATTTTGTTATGCTTTTAGTATGAAACTGCAAAGACCATTAAATTGTTTCTCCTAAAGGCGGGTGCTGCACATTATGTACAACTGAACATCTTATGAAATCTATGCATGCATTTCCATTGCTTTGATATAAACAGCCTCTTAATTTCATTACCCTCATTTTTTTTTTAGTAAAAAAATTGAGAGTTAATTTTTGCACGCAACTCAATTTAAAAATTATCTTCATTACTATGGATCTTTTACCCAGTGGGTAGAATATCTGAAATGTACAATTACATAACAATCACAGGCATATTTTTATTTATTCACATTTCTTGCCAGATCTGGATGATAATGATATACACAACTCTATCTGAAAAATCAAAGACTGTGGGAAAATATTTTTCTTTTACCATTTCTTTTTCCTTTGCAAGAAAAAAAGTTCAAATAAGTCACAACATCCACTTATTCCCTCCCCCTCCCAATAAATGGGTTTTGGCATAAGCTATAATTCAAACTACTGACTCGTAAAATTAAGTTTCCCGCCTATGAACTAATATTTTAATGCTTCTATGCCCCAACTATTGGAAATCGGTTGACTAGTCTTTAAGGCAGGTACAAGGATAGACTGGAACATGCTGCAAAAAGTTGGTTTCTGTTATTCTTCTAGTAAAGACAAAACTATCCCCACAAACATTTGAAATTCATGCATGTGTGGGACTGTATGGCAGATTACACAGAAGATATGTGAAAATATGAATATAGTATTCAGTTTCAGAAATTAATTCTTTACACTGAAGAGAGTAAGGTGTGTTCCTCCTTGTGTGGCAGTTTAATTATCAAATAAAACTTGTTAGTAAATATTACATATATTATAACATAGCTAGGGGCTGCAGTGCCTCAGTGGTTCAGAAGCTCACCTTGTTACCTGGAAGGCCAGCAAATTGGCAGTTTGAGAGCCAGGTATTGCATGACGGTTTGAGTACCCGTCTCTGTCCGTCCTCTTGGGGACATGAAAGGAGCCTCATTCAGGCATCCCCTGAGCAGAGCTTCTCCAGCAAAACTCCTTTCAACTCAGAATTATTTCTGACATGAAATTATTATTATTATAACATAGTTAACACTGGCAAAACTAACGTGTGTGTTTGGCGTCTTTCAGCTTCAAATGTATGACTGGAAGGGTAAGGAACTGTGTGAGTTTCTTTATGATTGTCAAATTGGGCCTCCTTTTTATACTGCAAACCCAGTTTTTCTTCATTTATCATGCTCTCCCAAAAAGTAAGGCTATATACTATACCAGTGAAATAATTTAATCTGTAAACTGAGTATCTAAAGGCATTATAGTCATCTGAGTGCTTGATCAAAAGTATGTTTACTCAGGAATGAATTTTTTAATGTGTATTTCGAAATGTTTATTTACCGAAAGGCAACCACAGGCGTTCAGATTTGAACGTATTTTTTCCTCATATCATTTTTCTCACTCTTCCCTGATACCAGGTCCTAAACTTTCTCTGGAAGCAAAAATAACAAAACTTAGGTTATCACACTTTGGACACATCATGAGAAGACAAGACTCTTGGAAAAGGCAACAAAAGAAGGGGGGGGGGAATTGAAGGCAGCTGCCAAAAAGAAAGACCAAATATGTGATGGTTTAACTCCACAATGAAAGCCACAGTCTTCAGTTTGCAGAAGCTGAATCGTGCTTTGAGGGCAGGATGTTTTGAGAATCACACATTCATAAGATTTCCATAAAACAGAGTTGACTTGACAGCACATAACAACAACAAAATACTGTTGCTAGCCTCATGTAGGAACAATATCCATTGAAAGAGTATGGTTTTTATCAGGAAAACCAAATGGGAAACATCTCATTTGTAGTATTTAAAAATTGATTTGCTAATATTTGTAAACTGCAAGTAAATACTGAAGTGCATGGATGGAATATGCCTTCAAATTGTCTGAGTAGTCAAATCCCTTTGTTGAAGTGTGCTTACATAATTTGGGTTCTTATTCTGAAATATCACACTGAAGTTGTGCAGCTCCACAATGAAAATGAAACTTTTCTACATTGCTGCATTTGTAGTATTTTTCTGAAAGAAAGTGCTATCCTACTTATAAAGATCATGCTTTATAAGAAATGCTTATTAAAGAAATGCTTGAAAACGATTGCACCAGATATTTATATTGTTATTGTAAAATGTCAAAAATCACTTAATTTTAGTTGGAAGAATTTGTGGAGGTCATGTAATCCACTTTTGCTGAATATATGCTTTATAAAGCATGTTGTAGCTAACATTCAAGACAGATTTAAGCAACTGGGGAAGGAATGAGATACGGTACTGTGCAAAAAGTCTTAGGCCACCACCAGCTGGTTTGGAGGGGAGGGGAATCAATGGGTGAATTGGGGGACATCACTTGGACAAACTGTGCCAAACATGGAGAGGGTTGAGAGGAGATTCACCATTAGGTACTCTTCACTTTTGCTGTCTGTGACCCCTCCCAAATGATTCATTGAATTTTACCCAAACCAGCCTTTGATGGCCTAAGAGTTTTGCACAGTATTATATATCTCAGTTATGCAAATCTGAGCACTTATTTTTGAGCTAAATTGTATGAGCTCAGCTGACTTGTTATTCTCAACTGGTGTATGCCAACTGAACTGTACGGACTTTACACTTCTATTGACTTATCTAGTCTCAGTCATTCAATGGGTCTACTCTGGCTGGGGCTGACAATTTGATTTATCCATATATATTTTAGACTAGCAGTGATGAAATTATTTAAAATAATTTATGTACTATAGTTCTTTATAAGAGATATGCTACCATTGTTTTCCCCAAAGCCCAATTTTAGTAAATTTTGTCTCAAGGGAATATTTTGCTGTGAAAGATAATGTCGTTTCTATTTCAGGGCTGTTAAAGAGCAGCCTGCAACAGATCTTGGCTTTCTCTTCCATGCAAAGGGTTAAACAGACAAAACGTTGAAAGGAGCAGAGGACTGAGATGGAGGGGTAGAATAAAAGGTTAGTGTTTTCTGTCCATTAAAGAAAGCTTTCTTTGCTGAAACCCAATTGGTCATGCATTCCTGCTGTGTTTCCTGGCAGAGTGGAGCCTAGCTAAGGCACCTGCCCTACCCTAATGTGAAGAGAGGTTTGGGCCACCGATGTGACCTAGGCGTTCCTTTCATGATTTGTATTTATCTGTCATTTATTACACAGTTTGCTCATAGGCCAAAAGCTTTTAAGAAGCAAAGTGGGGGATGTGTTTCCTTAGTCCCAACGGAAATTCACCTTATGGCATAACTGAACATGATTGTTTCAGTCTCTTTAACCAAGAATCTTGTCAGTTTCTCCAAGTTGTACTGCGCATCCAGAGAACAAATCGACTCCTCTTCCCCACATTGATAGTTTTACTGCATTCATCTCTGCCAGCTTTGCACAGTACTGTAATGCTATGAATTACATGGCAAAATGTCGGGTAAACTGGTAGAAGATAATTTCAAAAGAAATAAAAGAAACAATGTCTTGAAGACCAAATATTAGCTTGACCAGAAATGTTCAATTTATTTCTTTTCAATTTTATTTCTCTGATTTTGGCCCTTGTAGTCGTTTAAGAAAAACTTTTAATGAAGCACTCAATTGTTCATTAATTATTTGTTTATTTAGATTTAGCACTCAAAAGGCACTCACAGGGCACATTTTAAAAAATTAAAATGTCACACTCCTAAAAATCTTGTACCCACAGCACTGATACTTACAAGAAATACAAGGAAGGCTGACTATCTCATATATTCATTTGGGTTAGTTTAATATTTTAGTTATCTGCTTTTATTCTGCTTTCTGTTACATCATTTGTAAAATTTGAAGACAAATCTTCCTTAGAATTAACTCGAGACTCTATGACAAATCTTGGGGACATGAAAGGAGCCTCATTTGGGCGTCCTTTGAGTGGAGTTTCTCCAGCAAAAATCCTTTCAACCTAGAGTAATTTTTGACACAAAATTTATTTTTCTCTGAATCTTATGTGGCAGGTCTTCAAGACCAAAATTGCTTCTGCTCCAAGGATCTTGCAATATGTATGTGTGAGAAAATCAACATTACCTATTCTCTAACTATAAGGATCCCAATCCATGTAAAGCCACATAGACAGACTTTGTGAGATCCTATCTCATAATTTAAGGATTAGCCATTGCAAATGGGTGCTGTTGGATTTCTCCTGAAGACACTGGACTACTTTCAGAATGAACCTAAGAGAATTCACAAGAAGAATTTTCCATGAGCTGTTGCTATACACCAATATCTTACTGAGTTTCCACAGCATGCAACATCTTCTTGTGCAATGCAATCCTTGCAGAAGTCCAATCATTCCACATACTATGCTGGTGATATTTGCTCTGTGATAGGATTTTGGAGCAGTAAGCTGGAAATGTTTGAATGATCAGAGCATTCCCAAAGTAAAGAACGATTCCTTTCCTCAACAACCATGAAAAAAATACAGAAGTAGTTTTTAACCACAATTTGATTGAATTTTTTGGAATATCTAATAGGGTTATCTGTAAATTGTGATTTTGATTCCAAAAGTCTAAAATTCAGTTTTAATTTCACTGTTGTTCGCTTTTAATTTAAACACAGTGCTACCAGATTCTCAATATACTGTATACTGTATAACCAATAGGGATATATCAAATGTTGCTATGTGTCAGTTTTCAAATATAGCAAAACAATAAATGCAGTTGCATGACAAATATTTTCAAATGCAAAATAATTATTACTTGTTAGCTATTTGGTACTACACAAGTACTGAAGTCAAATTCATAAGTAAAAATAGTTGGTAAAATAGGTATTTGATTATTTAACAAATATCTGAGAATGCTTAAAAATCAAACTTACAAAGGAGAATTAAGGATGTCGATTCATCACAGTTGTAAATATTCATTAACAGCTTGAACAACCAAAAATCATAGTTAATTTTGCTACACAATTATAAAACTACAGAATCATATTTTTGTAATTCTGTTGTGAACATACAGTGATGCATGCAGAAAATGATAACTGTAGAACTAAGACTCCAGTATTATAGCCAGGGTTACAATAAAGTTCTCTGTTATGAGATTCACAATGTCTTTGAAGGTTTATATAACTGCATTAGAAATATGACGTCCGAAATGGCAACACTGATGGTCTTGCTAAGCTGCTAAGTTCACTGTTTTGCAAGCCCACGAGTTGTGGAGCATTCTCTTCTAATCAGCTGTTATCACATGTGTATTTTTTAAAATAACAGATATATACAGAGGCAGAGGCAGCTACAAATCCACAGGAAATATTGACATTTTCAGATGGAAAAGTTTACACAGATGAGTCCCTCTGTCAAAGAGTAACTACAATGATTAAAGCATATTGCGGGTACATGTACATTACAAACAATACTTGTTCATTCATTTGAAAAATTATAGGAACTACTGCCAAAACTTTTCTAAGAGTAGTGAAGTTCCTTAGAGGTTTCCCTGCTTGGTGGGAAACCCCTGTCACACAACTGGCGGTGCGCTGGTTGTGAAATTGGCCATACAACTGGCTGCATGCAGGATAGCCTGTCTATGTGGGAGGGGGCACTACCATGTCATTGTATATGGTTTCTCTCTCTCTCTCTCTCTCTCTCTCTCTCTCTCTCTCTCACACACACACACACACACACACACACACACACACACACACACACACACACACACACACACACACACACACACACACATTCTGGCCTTTGTCACACTGTCCATGTAGGTACCAAATAATGAAAAGCAGCAATTCCATGCATGACCCAGTGATTCATAATTTCTTAGTATTTATTTTAAATAGTTGAGTTGTGCTGTGAGTATTTTAAATATTTGAATTGCACAGAGTCGTGCTGCGAGTAGGGCGGCAAACAAGTGGAAATAAATAAATGAATAAATAAAATATTTGTATTTTTTGGAATAGTAGCTGTGTTAGTCTGTGGTTCAGGCATATCAGAAAACAAAATAAAACAAAATAAACAAAATAAAATAAAATAAAAAACACTGTAGCACTTTAAAGACTAACTGCTATATTTTTATTGTTAGCTTTCGTGGATCAAGCTTCCACTTCCTAATTCTGGGCTCTAACTGCCAGGAGAAGGATAAGACTAACATCCTCTGGCTGGGAGGAGGAATGGACTTCAGCTGTTTATGCTATGTTGTTTTTTTCTGATTGTAAGCCGCCCTGAATTGCGAGTGGGCGGCGAGTGGGCGCCCTGAGCCGCGAGTGGGTGCCCTGAGTTGCGAGTGGGCGGCGATATAAAGCTAAACAACAACAACAACAACAACAACAACAACAACAACAACAACAACAACAACAACAACAACAACAACAACAACAACAACAACAACAACAAAGTCCACTTCTTCAGACCATCTTGATCAGATACAGGTGCATTTAGGGAGGAAAATCCACCCACATGTATTTCGTGATTTTTAAAAAATGATGTCACAACAAGTGTGTGTGTGCATGTGTGTGCATGTGTGTGTGTGCATGCATGTTTCACACAATGATTACTACTCAGTGCTCTCCCTCACAGTATGAATGATAGTGGAGTGCTATTAAGGGCAACACCAAAATAAAATGAATAAATTTTGTGTCAGAAATTACTCTGTGTTGAAAGGATTTTTACTGGAGAAACTCTGCTCAGAGGACACCTGAATTAGGCTCCTTTCACATCCCCAAGATCCTCGTGCAGCACTCAGGTATTGAACCCCAACATTTCAGTCTTCAAGCTCAGCCTCTTAACCACTAAGCCACCACAGTGCTGTACGGGCAACACTTGACACTGTGCATTGAAATTGTTACTGTGCATTGAAATTTTTCCAAAAGGGACTCATCTTGGGCTGAAATGCAGTCACATGTGCAGTGCTAACACAATCAACACAATATGGCATCCAAAGACTCACACTGGCACTTCTGCTTCCTTCCTTCCTGGTACTGATATTTACTGATAGCAAATTATCATTTCCATTGAGGCTCGACTAATTTCAGGCCTTTCCAGTTGTTCCAATATATGTTTGTTTTGCCAACATTTACCCCTGGCAATCTGTTTGGTTAATGAAAGTTGTACTTTTTAGCTGAATCTTCTATTCTGTTGGTGAATGAGGGGAGAGCAGAATATAGCATTTTATAGCAATGGCACTAGTCCTTCAGCATCTCAAGTTTTGCATTTCAAATTGATTTCTGTAAACAGATGGTAAAGGTAAGAGAAAAGCAATAAGAGGGATGTATATAGTATGGGAAATCCTTAAATATTAACTGTGTGGTTATTATTTTAAGCAATCAAGATACCAGTGTGCATTTGTTGAAATGTTGGGCCTTAATGAATATATTGCAAGACCTTTTGTATAGAACGCCCCTACCCCCTTGTGGCAAGATGTCACTTCTGGAATGGAAAAAGCAATTTTAAGCGTTGTGTTTTAAACATCTGTGCCAGAGCTAAAGCTGCTCAGATCGCTCTCTTATTATTTCCTTTACAGTATTCTGAATAAATGCCATAAATTGAATTCTTTCTGTGGCAGAGTTACTGGACAAAAACTGAGAATTCAGTTAAAGACATACTAGCTGCTGCTATTGTTAATTTTTAATTCTTTAAAACTGAAAATCCAAGACCAAAAAAGCATACATTAGGACACTTTCAACATACATTTTCCCCTCTGTAAAATAAGTACAGTAATACCTCATATAACATTAGTATCGAATAACACGAAAATCGCATAACATCAAGGAATCTGGGGGGAAGAATTGCATCAGATAACATTAAGATCCTATGGGATGCTTCAGATAACAACCGCGAAAGCCTGTGTGGTTACAATGTATCTCTATGGATCCCATAGAGGATCAGATAACACGAAAAATCATATAACACGAAGACTTGTGGAACCAGGTTTTAGTGTTATATGAGGTTTTACTGTATACCTTTGTCTGTTTCTCTGTCTATTAGTACATCAGTTTTCTTCACATTTAATACTAATCCTACTACATAATATAGGAAAAGACAATGTGGTGCAGAAGATGAGTGTTAGATTAGTGCTCAGAAGACCTAAGTTCAAATCTCTAGTCAGCCTTAACAACTTACTCCTAGAACATCTCACTCACTTTATTTATTTATTTATTATTTATTTGTTCACACTTGTTCATCGCCCTCCTCCCCAAAGCGACCCAGGGCGATTCACAACATATCATCCACAACAAACAATTTGAAACCATTTAAAAAGTTTTTTTAAAAAAAAACTTAAAAGATTTAAAACTGGGCTTTGTGGCAAAGAGGCACTGTTAAACTTGCAGCAATCCAGTAGTGTCTTAGTTGTATGTAACAAGAAGAAGGCAGTAACATACCAATTCACATGTATTACTGATGTTTCTAGAACTCTGAAATTTTCAAAACACAATGCAAGTTTTACACTGTCACCAGGGCCATACCTAGGATTCCAGATGTCAGTGGGTGAATATTTTTTCAGGATGGACAACAATGTCATATATCTATGTCATATAGATAAGCAGCCAGGAGTGGGCAAACTGCCCTGGCCACCCCCTGGCTACAGCCCTAACTGTCACAATACAGGCTTGTATTGAAGGGATAAACCTTGCCAATCCCCGGGAATTGTCTTGTGCCCACACTCCAGGAGTCTCAAACGGTCGCCATACTTCGCCCTCCTTTTCGGGTGACAGCTGAGTTTGGTACATTCTCCACTCTTCCTCCATGGGACATATCAGGTTTAACAGGCATGGTCCCCTAAAGGTCACTGAGGCATTTCCTTCTTCATCAAAAGTAATTTGCACTCAAGGTTTGGACAAAAAGTCTCTTCCTAAGAGAGAAACTGGACATTCAGGTATGTAAAGGAATTTATACTTCACAACCATATGCTGAACTAGATACCAGCTCCTTCCATGGTTCGTTCTCTCTCTCTCTCTCTCTCTCTCTCTCTCTCTCTCTCTCTCTCTCTCTCTCTCTCTCTCTCTCTCTGATTAGGCAACATGAAGCTTTGATATTAATGACCCCCACCATCAACATAGCAGTTTGGGCACTGCAATCTTCTTTTCCTGTTTCACTGTCTCCCTCATGTCTCTTTGTAAATCTACTGTCAAAACAATTGATCCATCTTGTCCCTCTGACCATTCAAGATTCCTCCTTAAACCTCTAAAATGGTGTCTCATCCACCTTCCCAGATGGTGGACAAGCTTTTACATTTCACCTTCTTTTTGTGTTATTGTTGTGCATCCATCTCCACTGTCCTCAGCCATCTCAGTGTCTCCTGCTGCTTCCTATGCTAAAAAATTGTTTCCCTTAATGTTCCCAGGAATTTACTTTCTTCATTTATTACAAGTCTTTCCACATGAAACTTATATTCAGACTATAGACATCCAACTACATAGTCACAAGAGCATACAGTATATTTCCCATACAGCGGCGACTAAGGGCAGCTTACAGTCAAAACAGCAACAGTAGAGTAAAAATCATAAAATCATGAGCCTTCTAACAACAATGATTATCTCTAAAGCCACCAGAGATATGGAGTCAATGCACTGATACTGAGGGCAATGGTTTCATCAAGCAGGAGAGCAGGGATATCCCTCCCTCTCCTTAGAAGGCCCAGAAGTGACACCCTTGTATGAGCAAAGATATCTAGCTTTTGCTTCAGTGACCTCCTCCTCCTCCTCCTCCTCCTCCTCCTCCTCCTCCTCTTCTTCTTCTTCTTCTTCTTCTTCTGCTGCTGCTGCCATATCTGTTCCCGATATTGGCTATCATGGTGATAATCTTCCTGTTCTTAACTCCTCAGAATAGTTCCTCCGAGGACATGCCACACCAGTCTCTCAGGTTCTTCAGCCATGAAGTCCATCTACGTCCAGGGCTTCTCTTCCTAGGGATCTTTCCTTGCAGATCAAGTTGGAGTATTCTATACTTTATGTTGTTCCTTATGATATGGCCAAGGTATTGGAACTTTCTTTGCTTGACGGTCTTAAAGAGTTCTTTTTTTAAAATCCACCTGTCACAGTACTTATACATTAGTCACATGCTCACCCCATGATATCTCTCAGAAAAATAAACTGTTCATAATCAGTAAATATACTTGCAATTTGATGAAAACAAAATTGTAATTATTTCTTTTTCCTTTGGTGGACAAACCTTTGAAAGTGCATGTCATTTGAGGATAATCTGTATTAGGAAACAGCAAAGGATGCAAATATCTACTCTGTTCTACTATAAAGAACACAGAGAATGGAGAGAGCCGAGTGTTCCTATAACCATCCTGGAGGTGGTGTAAAACAAATCTAATTTTTCTGGCTTTAGCTTAGAACATGCCTTCAATTGATTATGAAACTTCTCTAGGGGTGGTTACTTCAATTAAAGTTAAGTGATGCCAGGCATCAATTGAGATCTATCAAACAGATTTGAAGGGGAGAAATTTAATAAATGGTAGTGATTTTTCTCTCTGTTTTCTTTTAGTAACTTCAGCTTGCAGATAATTTTAATTGGAGTACTTTTGTCTCCTTTCCTTCATTCAAAATAAGTTGATTCTTTTTAGGTAAAAGATAAAAGTCACCCTTTCTTGAGAGCCAGTCATATCTGACTCTAGAGTTCAGCGCTCATCTCTTTTTATAGCCAAAGAGCCAGTGTTGTCTGCATCTGCAGACATTTTGGTAAACATGTGGCAGGCATGCCTCGACACTGGAGTGCATGGAATGCTGTTTACCTTCCCACCAAAGTGGTCCCTATTTATCTACTTGCAATTTCTTGCTTTTGAACTGCTAGGTTGGCAGGAGCTGGGACAGACAACGGGAACTCATTGTATCGTGCATCACTTGGGTCTCAAACTGCTGACAGGCCAAACTTCCAGTCATCAAGCTCTGCGTTTTAACCTCTAAGCCACCACAGCCCCATTTGTTTCTTTTTACCACCTGCTTAACTTTTTTAAATTTAATTTAATTTAATAGATTTATATACCACCCTATAAAGCCAGGAGAAGTTCTGCTGATGTGGAACCTATGCTGACCTAGACTTGTTCCAGTTTGTACAACTCACATGGAAGAAATGAGGAACCAACCTACCCTAAATCACTTAGAGGACTCTGAACAGGCTAAGGGTTGGAGTATTTAAATGTAAGACCAACATGCTCGCGTGGGGGCTACTGGCAGACAACAACACACTGTGTGAATGTGGAGAGATACAGAATCTGGATCATTTCCTAGTCTGCCGATTGTAACCAGAAATATGCATGGATGAGGACTTAAGTTTGGCCAATGACAAAGCCAAGAAAATGGCTTCATTTTGGCAGTTCAGGGTTTGGTTGTGACATGAAAGAAGAAGATGGTAGAAACAGATTTTCATACACTGTCCACCACATAGTAACTCCTCTAGCCCCCTGAACTGTTCTCTTCCAAAGAAAGTTCATCCAGTGCACCGAAAAATTTATCAGGAGCAGGCAGAGGTGCTTGGATTTACATTTGCAGAAAGCAACAGCCAAGTCCTGAGTTTGTGATTACTAAATAATTGCCAGGGAAAACTTATTGTTTATTAATACGGGAAATTTATTTGTGAATACTGAGGGAGGAAAAAAAGTCTCTAGACTTTCTTCAAGAAACCTACTGAGTGGGGTTCAATGCTTGCACCTATGGCTAACTAACTCTTAAAACAGGGGTTCTCAAACTATGGCCCATGGGCCAGATCTGACCTGTGGCACCATTTCAGGTGGCCCACCACCCTAGCTTCTACCACCACCACTGGAAGCTGTGCCATGTATGGTTCCTTTTAATTGTAAACAGTATTTCAAAGTAGGAGTGAGGGCAGTGAGCCACATGAAATGGTGCTGCAGGGGGAGAGAGGACCATTGGGCTCCTGGCCTTGTCTCACCCCAACCCCCCCTCCAGGACCCCAGCCCCAAGGATAACCTCCAGCCCCACAAGGAAGGACTAGCCTCGTTAGAAAGCCCCACTCACCCATTCCCCAAGCAGGCAATTAATCTCATTAGCATCAGTCAGAAAGGGGAAGGGGGTCCAAAGCCTCTGTTGATGGTTGGCTCCCTCCTTCCAGGAATAAAAAAATGCCCACCCCTTTGAAGCTGTTGGGAAAAATGGCCACCTCAAAATGGCCACCCCTACCGTGCAGGCAGGACAAAATGGCTGTCCAGCCTGCTCAGCTGTCTGAGGGAACATGACCCGGCCCACTGTTTGAAAAGGTTGAGAAACTGTTCTAATAACTAGAAAAAGTAGGAAGTGGGCTTGGAGAAGAAGAGAGAAGGAAATCTTGGACTACCAGCCTACATATCATTTCATTCAGGTTAATCTGTCTTTAGTCTTCATTTGAGAAGCCCTTCCTCCCTCTCCTGTTATTTTCTCCTCACAAAAAAGGAAACAAATTCTACATGTGAACAAGAACTCTGGTTGTAAACTCAAGATGCTTGCTTGCATGGGAAGCCTGCACATAAACAGGAAATTCTCCACTACAGACATTATCCCTTTGCATGTGGCAGAACAAGAAGAATCTAGAGCAGTGTTTCCCAATGCAGGGCACATTCCCCACAAGGGGACTTCAATTCTAAGAAGCCCATGTCAGTACATTGGCTGATCAGTGCTTTGGGGAATTGAAGTCCCAAAACCAAATGTTGGGAATCACTGGTCAAGATCCTCTTCTGCATCTCTGATATGTACAGCCAGGGTAAGTAATGTTTGATTGGGGCTGAAGAATGGACAAGAAACAAAAACATCTGGGCTGACTCTCTACTTATTGCTCCCATCACTGTTGCAAATTACATGCCCCATGTATTGACTCTGGACAGCAAGGAGAACAAATAGGTCAAACTTAGAAGAAGTCAACCCTGACTGCTCCTTAGAAAGTCAAATAGTAAAGAGGAAGATGAAGTACTTTGGACATCAAATGAGAAGAGAAGACTCACTTGAGAAAGTCTTGATGCTGGGAAGGGTTGAGGGCAAAAGAAGAAGGGAGCGGCCAAAAATGAGATGGCTAGATGGTATTGTAGACACAATGGGCACAAAGCTGAGCAAGTTGAGGAGGATGGTGGAGGACAGAAGTGCCTGGCGGACAGTGGTCCATGGGGTCGCAAAGGGTTGGAATCAACTGTGTGACTGAACAACAAAAATAGGGTTATCTGTAAATTGTGATTGTAGTATTGTAGTATTGTCAATTGTAATTGTGTATCATAGACGCAATGGACAGAGAGCTAGGCGAGTTGAGGAGGATGGTGGCAGGCAATGGTCCATGGGGTCACAAAGGGTCAGAATCGACTGTGCAAATGAACAACAACAAAGGATTGACATTACATTTTTTAAAAGGAGCATGCCGCATGGGGTGAGTTGTGGTACAGATGGATTAAGTTTCTTCCTACCCATAGCAGGCAAGAACCTGGATCCAACTCACAGGGTTCCACATGAACAGGGAAAACTTTGGTTTTGTTTCTATAGACTGTGGTGTCAAACTAATTTGACACTGCCATTTTGCTTTGCTAAAATGTATGGTGTTTGATGAAATGTATCCAGTTTTAATAAGATTTGCATGGGCCTCGTGGTTTCTCTATATTCCTAACATATATGAAGCCTCTTTCATTCCATTATCGGCTTTATCTTTTTCTTCCATGGAATATTATCACATTTCATGTAAGGAAAATCATTATAGAACAATTAGACTGAGTGGTGCATTACTGCCCTATTCCTACCATCTCTGAGAGGGGTGAGGGGTTAGGAAGCTCTGGAGACAGCACAGCATGATGTTTCAGCTTTGGTTAGGAGTCAAGTGAGCAACTTTTTTGTTGACTCCATTGCTCTACCCACTTTCTGGCATGTCAAACAATCCCTGATCAGAAGCTTTTACATAATCTAAGCTCCTAGATCTCTATGAAGATGTGTTACTCTTTTGCTCTTGGGTGACCCAGATAGAGATGTACAATGATCCTGCTTTGGGAGGTGATTTATGTATAATTTCCCCAGTCCACTATATTTAGACTGGACCTAACATTTGTACTCTATAATCCACACACTGGCACGTGAGCATGACATTGGGTCAAGGAGAAGGTCCACAACAGGAGACTTGATAGCTATGCAAATCCATGGTTCTCAGGTGAAGTTGGTGCTTCAGGGTTGGATATTGTGGATGGGATTATCTATACACATTGATTCTTCCTTCTTTGCAACCTTTTGGAGCATGGCATCCTTCCTTGTGGTGATCTCAGTGGAGTTACTGGTATCATTAATCTCCCCATTAATGCTGAATGTGTCAGAACAAGCTTCATCTTTCCCCAAGATCCCATCTGTTTATGAGATGTTTTGTGTACCCTGAGATGTTGTTTGCACTTTGAAAGTTAAACAATTTTTAAAAGGGGGGGGGGGGCAAATTCAAAAAAATATATATCAGCAAATAATAGGGCATGATATTGTTCTTTTCTTTGTGTCAGGGCGTAGCACAACTTAAAATTTTGAAAGTATATGAGATAAAAGTAACATTAAAAACAAATTAAAATGTTAAAACAATCAGACTATTTTTGAACAGAATCAGTTATCTTAATAGCGTTATCTCAGCCATTCACTAGATCTCCTTTTGTATATGTGGTAGTTTTTCTTATGAAGTCAGAACCAATTTACAGCCCTAACAGGCAGAACATGGATCAAACCCTGGTCTCCTGCATGCTAGTCCATCTCTTTATCTACTACAGCACACTGACTAACATAACAGACTTTAATAATCATATAATTCACATATTGAAGTTTATGATAGTTTCTCCTTCTATAATCTAAATGTCCCCTGGTTTGTGGATGTTGGCAAGCAATCAATGAATTCATTTATAACTGAAACCAACTGTAATAAGGTCATCTCAAAGCCAAAAGTCCTCTCCATATAATGCCTTTTTGACATCATTAATCCATGTATTAGCTAATGTTTCCACCTTGATTTGTATAAAAATCAGACAAGAGATTCTTAAAATAAGCAAGCAAAGATGCCCCTCTAAAAGGCACCTTACATTTATTGATTATAACATCTTTCCTTTGTTGCTAGCTTACTAGCATACAGACTAAAAAGTAAATGTAAATGTCAAAACCAAAGGCCTTTGATATTGGGGGAAACAGTTCCATTCTAAGGCCAGATATGCTTTGCATAATGTTGCAAAGCAAGAGGCTATATGTGGAAAGCACTGGGCAAAACAGGATGACAACTTTAGATCTTAGGGAAAGTCAACATAATGACCACATTATCAGATGCATTAAAGCCAATTAAGCCAGCAGCTATGTTATTATAGGCCTGCTGGAGAGGCCCTATGTTAGGACAGAACTGAATGAGTCACATCCCACCATCACTACTGGCAATTAGGGGCCAGAACATATAAAGCTTATCATCAGAAAATGGTTTAATGGGTTGTTCTGAAATTAGCAGTCTTATAAACACAGTAATACCTCGGATAACGCTAAGACTTGGTTCCACAAGTCTTGGTGTTATCCGATTTTTAGTGTTATCTGATGCATGTTCAAATCCTATGGGATGGATCGGATAACGTTAAAGCTCCATAGAGATACATTGTAACCGCACAGGCTTTAGTGGTTGTTATCCGATCCATCCCATAGGACCTTAACGTTATTTGATCCAATTCTCCACTCCAGATTGCTTAACGTTATGCGATTTTAGCGTTATCCGAGGTAAACGTTATCCGAGGTATTACTGCATCTTTTTTGTCTATATAACCATCTCCCATGGAGCTTGTGTATACAGGATCATGTCCATTGATTCAGTCCTGTAGTTTTGGAGAAAAGAAGTCTACTGGCAAAATAGATTAGCAAGGATTTGCAGATTCCACCAAAGGAAGGTTTGAAAGTTATTTCCATACATTCACCTTCTTTGAATAGTGCAGGTCTCAAATGATGGGCAAAATAAGCAATCCAGACATTAAGGGAAAAGTTTGTCTTTACCCCAACCCCACCTTTGGTTATCTGGTTGGTCTCATTCTCTTGCCTGACACACACACACCCTTCTTAGGGTGAAAGGAGATGGCTAGGTTATTCTAGAGAAAAGTGGTATGCATTACAAAATTGAGCACCCATCCTTTCCAAACTGTATCTCAATCAAGAGTTTGGTCTGAACATCAAGCTAGGTAGATGAATAAGGTGATAATGTTGTGTAAGCAAGCTGAATTGGCAAGAAGCCCAGAAACTTGAAGAGATAAACTAGTGGGACGCATGATTTTTCCCAAGGCTTTTGAATTGGCAACAAGAGTGCATCCGACACTACATATAATTTTATGCATGAGTAAGCAGTTTGTGAAGAATTTCTGGATAAGCTTGGGCAAAACAGAGGCATAATTTGTTGTGGGTGGGTATAACATAAGATACCAAGATAAGTCACCGAGGATTGCTGCGCACATTCAGAACAATACATGACATTCCATGCCTTTTGGCCCTGTAACAAGCTAATGAGTTTCATAGACTAGGACACGATAGAATAAACAAGGTGGGAATCAATGCTCTTCATTAAATATCAGGAAACTGAGGTGACTGAAGGCTAGTTTGTAAGCAAGGAGAATATACAGGACTGTAAAAAATATATAGCATCAATATGACATGGAAGTTAACTCTAGCTGCTCTTTCCATACATCTTTGCTAGGCATCGCTTTTTTAGAGTAAACCATACTGCTAGTGACTCAACACTGAGTGAAAGGCAGAGGTTAAAAAATCCTGACAACTCTGAGGACTAACGGCCTTGGGTGGCAAAGTCAACAGCCTGAGGAAGAAGTTGTGAAGGCCTAGCAGTGGCTGAGAACATTGCCCTCTCCTCTGAGCCCACAACAGCGGCCTGAAGAAGAAGATGCGAAGGCCTAGCAGTGGCTGAGAACATCGCCCACTCCTCTGGGCCCACAACAATGGCCTGATGGGAGTTAGTTTGTGTTCTGGTTTGGTTGTTTTATGTGGTTGCATTTTATAATTTTTATTGTATTGTTGTTGTTTTGACTGTAAGCCGCCCTGAGTCGCCTCGGCAAGTGGGTGGCAATATAAATCTAAATAAATAAATAAATCCCACCTGAATCCATCTTGATGGAGGGCAACAGCTTCATCACTACTGGCCTGGGGCGAATGAGGACTTTGTGTGCCAAAAGGGCTCAGGACCAGAAAGTGATTCACGGAGATGGATCAGTGGTAAGGGGAACAGTCGTGCTGCAACATGGAAGGCAGATGAAAGGCCACTGCATTATATTCTCAGGACAGTCTTCATTGCTGATCGCCATGATGATCACATATATTCAGATTCGGATATGGCAGAAGATGGCTTCTTTGAATCGTGGTGTTTTTCCAACTCTAGGATTCTCACTACATTTCTAATTTGGCACTACTGTGTCTCCTCTTCAAATATTCTATGAAATAAATTTACTCTTGCTCCAAGAAAGCCCACAATATGTGAACCTGGCATCTTGTGAAGGTGGAGAAGAGGAAGACAAAAGGCCCCAACTGACCCAGGGCTTCTGATTAGCTTTAAAGAGGAGAGCTTTAAACCCAGGTCCCAGATGCTTAATCCGTGCTGTTCAGAGAACTATTGATCCCTCACATGTTGGCGCTCGTGAATCCAGTTAAGGCTTTCCTGCCCCTTGAATGCTGGCTCTAAAAGTTAGATGTTTAGCCCTCATTATATTGATTTTCCTGTCAGATCTAAAGTTTCAAAAATCAGTTCAGCTTCACTTCAAAATTTTACTCGAACATGTTGATATTTCCTCAACTGGCATTGCTTGAAACAAATTATAAATTCCATAAATCTCCCTTGTGTTATTTATATCCAGTGATGTTTCTGGAAATGCAGGATAGAACCAAAAGAGGCATGAGGAGTACACAGAATATACATATTCACCTGACAGTTGGTTTTATTTTATTAAGCCACTTTCAGTGTTACCTGCCAGGTACAGCTGGCTATAAATTATAAATAATAATGGAACAAGAACATTTGCAATGCATACTGAATTACACTGAAATAAATTTAAGAAATACTCATGGACAACACCCACAGCTTAACCAGGTGCTTCGAACTGCCTGTTCTTCAGAAACGTGTCTTGTAATCCAAGTGTAGGTAGAAAATAAAACCTCAAAATGATAGAACTATCTGCAAAATTTAATTTCTTCCTCCCTAAAACACATAGTGCCCAAATTCTATTTTGCCTGAAGGGGAAAAATAACAATCCTTAGGAGAGCTAGAACATGAAACTCATCTTTACATTAGGAAAAATCTTCCTGAGAAGCTCAGAGTGCTGTGCAGTAGTTATCCACCAAGAAACCAAATTAGCACTAATTGTATTGTGGCTTGCTGTTGTGCAATCAATGTGACTTCACCAAAGGAAACTGGCGTTGGTGTCACTAGGTGGCATAGTTTTGACACATTTACAGATCATTACCTAATGCTAATAACATTTCACAGCAAGACTGGCTAGGGAAGGAGGGGGTCCTCTTTAACATCCTTCAGCTGTACTGGATGAGCTGCCTATCAGCTCCCAATGGGCTGGAGCTGGAAGCTGATCTTTGTCATCAGGCCTTGAAATTAAACCTCAACAAGTGGCCCTGCACCTTGCCAAAGAAGCGCTCAAAAGCAGTAGGATTGCTGTGGGGAGAAGCTAAGACCTTGATCCTAAAAGTAATGACCCAAAGGTCTAACAAATTCTTCTAAATGTAGTCTTTTAATGTGGCACCTTCAAGACTCATAGGTTTTACTTGGCATACATTCTTATGGACTGCAGCCCACTTCAGAGACAGGAACAGGCCAAATAAAACTACTTAGTCTTCAAGGCACCCCAAGGTCCCTTGCTGTTTTAGACATCTCAAGCATGGAAACAAGGAACTTAGTTTACATTCAACTTTATTTAGCCATTAACCAAACTGGTTCAAGATAGCCAAGAGAAGATGAGGCGTACAGGTATGACAGGATGAAATTTTACAGTTTGAGTGTGTTCTCTTCATAAAACCACCAGGGCAAGAGTCTTCAAACTAGCTTTAAAATAAAAGGATTGTTCTTGCTTTGCCTTAAAAAGAAAATGGGCAGACTGCACTGTACTTCAGCAGTGGAGAAAATGTCAACACAACAACTGTGCATGTTTATGCTGTGAGTGGTTCGCAGTGATAAAGAAAAGTGAAAGCCTCACCACTACTACCAGCCACCCTGTTAATAGTTTTTCATTTGCATTAGGTATCCCTGCCACTAAAGAAAGGCAATCAACAGGACAAATTAACTGGTCCTTAAGGATCAGCTGGGCTGGATAGGTTTAGTCATCTGGCTGCAGAGTCCAAGGCTGTGAGTTTTATTACCCAATGGGCCTCCAAGGGGAAAGAGCCAGCTTGTGTGGCCTTGGGCAATTTGGACAGTCCCAAGACACCCCACAGAAGAAGGGAATGGCAAACCACTTGTTTCAGAGTTTATACCTAGAAGACCCTGAAAAGGGTTGCCAAAATCAGAACTGAGTTGATGGCATGCAAAAAGTATTACTGTATTATAATATGGATGATTATCCTTTGTTATAAGTGTGCATTCCAATATATATTCAAATGTACTAGTTAACTTTTAGTTCTTTCTGGAACCCAAAGTATCATGTACATGTGCTAAGGAGGCTAGTGTTTGCTCACTTCACACTATATTAGCAAGTCTGAATGCAAATTTGGATGCATCTTTGTTAAATTATTATTCCTATGCACATCACTTGTATGTCCAACTATTTCTTATGATCTTTGGAGTGGCCACTTGGCGCCAGGACTCACCAAAGTAGTAAATCTGGACCAGGGCTCCATTTGGCCTCATTCATGGGTCCCCTGAGCAGAGCTTCTCCAGCAAAAATCCTTTCAACCCAGAGTAATCTCTGACACAAAATCATTATAGGGCTACCATTACGATGTGTTCTTTTATACAAATAATAGCAATAACAATTCCTTCATATGGAAAAGTAGCAAACCTCCTCTATGATATCTTAATTTTCCATGTGCTTGACTTGTCTGCATATAGAAGCACTCAGAAATGTGAGTCAGGGATTTACACTGCTTTGGGATATGTGATAAACCCAAACTTAATCAAGGATATTTGTATATTTCTGAGGTGGCCATTGGGTAGAGAGAAAAAGCCTAGGGACTCTAATGGGCAGAGCAATACCCTCTACAAATTACTCTTATTAAATCTTCTCTTTCTGAGGGTTAAAAAAGACATGTAATTAAATGTTGTGGGGGAAAGGGAAATCCGGAATCACAGCTTTTAAAATAGATGTCTGTCCAGCCTTTACTTCAAGACATCAAAAAAACAGGTAAGATGAGCTGGAAAGCTATCGGCTGGAAGTAACCTAAACCTGAATTCCCTACATCAGGGATTCTCAACCTGTGGCCTGTGGGCTGGACGTGGCCCATGGCACCATTTCATGTAGCCTCCCCCCCTCCACCAGACCAGGAAGTGCCATGTGGTGGAGGAAGGGCAAAATGGCCATCAGGTCCCTGAAGCTGTCTGAAGAAGTGTAACCCTACATGAAGGCAGGGGTTGACTTGATGACTTTTAAAGACACCCTACAATTCAATAACTGTCCATTTATACCAAAGCACATATAGTTATTACATGTGACGCAGTGGTTAAACTACTGTGCTGCAAACAAAAGGTTGTAAGTTCAATCCTCATTTTACTGACCTTGGAAGGATGGAAGGCTGAGTAAACCTTGAGGTCGGTAAAATGAGTACCCAGCATGTGGGGGGAAATTGCTAATTAACTTGTGAACTGCCCAGCGGGTGCACTAAGTTCCCTGGGGTGGTATATAAGTGTGAATGTGATTCCTTTTGCTTTACTATTTCAAATTAATTAGTTAACAGTACAGTACACCACTCCCAGATGCCAAGGTATATTTATCCCCTCACTCTTCAAGTTTGGATTTTCTTTTCTTATTATTGTGAAGGTAAAAGTAAAGGTCACGGTTTACCTTCCTACCAAAGTGGTCCCTATTTATCTAATTGCAATTTCTTGCTTTCGAACTGCTAGGTTGGCAGGAGCTGGGACAGAGAGAGGAGCTCACTCCGTCGTGCAGTACTTGGGAATCGAACACCAACCCAGTTGTCAAGTTCAGCGTCTTAACCACTTGAGCTACCGCAGTCCCTATTGTGAGGATAATCACTGCCAAATATCATAAGAGGTGCCCTGTGTTCACTGTTTGGGGTTCTCTGGGCTAGAGGTAGGCAAATAATTCTGCCAGAAATAATTCTGATGATGCCTGTTCGTCTTACCACCAAGCGTCAAAGCTGTTTGCTCCCACTTGTGGGAGAGAAGCTTTTCTTAGAAATGCTAGAACAGATTAGCACAGGCCCAGACAAATATCAGTTTGGAACGCCAGTAAAAGGACACAGGGTAAGTCAGGCACCATCCAGTGGGCCCTTAATTGGGCATGGGATAAGTTGGGTGCCCAGCACGCTTCCTTAATGTAAGCCCTGCCCTACACCTTTCAGTTTTCTGTGTCACCTTGGAGTGAATCAGGAGAGGCCAGCTCCTTCTTCGCACCAGAAGCAGGAAGGAGTTGCTGAGATCTGCAGTGAATATGCTGAAGGATTTGAGTAATTTAGACTTTGAAACAGTTGGAGGAAAATATTAAAGATCCTTTCTTTTATTGTGAGATCCAGCCCCTGCCTTTACAGGCTTTAAGAAGGAGGCTGAAACTTGGTGATCCTACATGAAAATCCAGCTCAGCTAATGAGATATGGCTCAAGAAGTGACACAAGAGTCTGGTCCTCTCTACTGATCTATTTTGGCTGCCCTCCTCCCTCTTTCTCCATATCCCTTTAATAAAAATTAAAGATGGAGACAGGAGTTGGCTTTAAAAATAGTTATCCTAACCAGGATGTATTACAGCAAACACCTTTTGCCTCGGGTGGTCAGCGGAGTTTCCTTCTGTGTCTTTGATTGTTTCATTTATATGGCCGATTAGACAGCAATGGACTTCTCTTATTGCCTTTTCTTAGTGGTGGAATTTCTGCACACCTTCCCCGCCATGAACCTGGTGACCCCTCAAGGCAGTCACTCCCATAACTGTTGACAGGAGGAGGATCTCTCTCTCTCTTTCTCAAGATCAAAGCAGCAAGAAGATTAACAGCCATGGTGCTGAGTGGGAAACAGTGTCTCAATTTTCAAATTGCTTGGGCCTTTAATTAAAAGAGAGAGAGAGAGAAAGAGCAAGAAATGGAGGAAAAGGTCCTGAATGTGTAACATTTTCAGAAGACTCACATTCTATTTCACCAGATGCTAAATTGCTTTCTACACACACACTCACCCGCACTTTTCGTTCCTCTGTAAGTACATTCTGCTGCTTAATGCTATCTCTCTGTGCTCCGAAAGAGTCCTTTAATCAAATTGCAATGGTAGTCCGTTAAAGGGGGGAGATTAGCCAGCTCAGGGTTCTGCAGCACAGTGCGCTTCTGCGAATCAGACATTCTTCCTCCTAGGGCTGTTTTGAAAAAGTTATTCCAGGAAACTTTATACCTCATTTGTTACTTCCTTGCACTTTCCATTAGTCTTTTCACTAATGCAGTCAAGAAAGGAAGAAAAACAGATTTATAACGTGAAGATGTGACCACCTCATTGGTGCTCCTATACTAGAGGTAAGAAGTAACATGCTCCAAGTAATGATATTACCCACAATGCTTTATCTTGGGCAATAACAGAGTGTAACTTTTTTTTCTTCTGAAAAAAAAAACCTTTCTTATAACAAGTGATTTATTGCTCACTTTTCATCTAAACTCTGCAGTGGTTAAACTGTGTCCTTGAAACATTTAGGGTTGGTTAAGACACTGAACTTGCTGACTGGAAAGTCAGAGTTCGATTCCTGGGTACTCCATGATGGCATGAGCTCCCATCTCCGTCCCAGCTCCTACCAACCTAGCAGTTTGAAAGCAAGAAATTGCAAGTAGATAAATAGGGACCAATTCTGTGGGAAGGTAAACAGCATTCTGTGCACTCAGGTGTTGAAGCATGCTGGCCACATGTTCACAGAAATGTCTGCAGAGACAGACAACACTGGCTCTTTGACTATAAACAAAGATGAGCAATGAACCCTAGAGTCGGATACCTTTATTCCCCCCCTCTCCAATGTTCAGAAACAAACAGACCTAAAGAACAACACAAAAGTATGCAGCAGTGCAATGAGCAATGTAATGAATTATCTTTTTTGTCAACATTTGCACAATTTACAAAATGAAATGCTCTCTTAACAACTGAAATCAATTTTCCAAGCACTGTTTTGTACTACATATTGCAACTAAAATAGAGCACAAACTGTGTTATTTAGTCTTGATTGACCAACTCACAACACAATCACCTGAGGATAACTTTAAAATTGGTATATTCCACACGCAGGCTCCTGAGATAAATTTGTAGTTTTAAATATCCTATTCACTGGTTCGTTTATTTATTTATTGCATTTTTATACCACCCATTTGAGAAATTTCCCACTCTGGGCAGTGTACATACAAATATCAAAATAACATAATAAAACACACAACAAATTAAAAATAAACCAACCAAATAAATACATCCTAAAATAAAATAACAGTCATCTGAGGGCACAGAGGATCAACTGACTAGTTAATTTATTGCTAAGGAGATAACACTCTGAAATGTTTCCTTGAATAGGAAAGTTTTTAATTGTTTTTTGAAGATAACCAGTGATGGGTCCTGGCTCAGTTCCACCGGAAGTATGTTCCACAGCACTGGTGCCACCACTAAGAAGGCTCTATTTCTACTTATAGACTTTCTAGTCATCCTCGGGGTTGGCACCTGGAGCTGCACAGAAGAATGGGTGATATGGGGAGTTGTTGAAGGAGAGACACTCTGACAGATTCAAAGTTATAAAGGAAAAATGACATGCCTGCCCACTCCATCCTAAATGTTTTGCATTCACAGAACTATTTGCATAGATCAGAAACTGTCAAGGCTCCTTTTCATGGCAGACCTCAAAGGTTGCACATGTAGACCTGCAAACACAGAACTCTAAAGGGCAGAATCCATTTTAAAAAAAATTCTTGATGGTAGATTAAAATCTACATTTATTTGAAAACTTGCACAAACTGTCACCAAGAGCAAGGAAAGTAAGCCTCCTTCAGTTTTGGACCACAACCAACAACCATTTGGCCGGAACTGTGCCAGTCCCATAGGCCAAAATATATGGGATGCCATGATCTAGGCAGCTTCAAGGATGTAAAGGTCACTTGAGGAAGTTAAACTGAGCTAGGACCCAGTGCAGAAGATGAACTGTCTCATCGGTTCCAATATCTTTGTCTTAAGAAATAGCACTGCTAGATCAAACCATGTCCTTCCATCCAGAAATGGCTGTCAAATGACCTTTTTTGATGTTTGAGAGTTGAATAAAACACCAAAGATGTCAAAGATTTGAATTTTGTCTTTGTCTGAACCTTCAGCAAAGTAGCCAATGCCGGTGGAAGGATTCTGGCAGTGGTGTATCCTCTCACCACCATCACCCAAAAGAGACATCACCTCTTTATGTGTAACGATGTGTCACTGGAGGCAAAACCCAAAATTATTCACACATTTATAATTCTGGGAATCATGTATGGATCTGAAAGTTGGTCAGTAAAGAAAGCTGACTAAAAATTATTGTATATAAACATTTTTGTTCCAGCAGGCTATTAGTGTCGAATAATTGATTTTAACATAGTTTCCCAAAGTTTGCTCCCAATATATCCTTTCTAGTGTGTTTTTAAGATGGATTTTCTACTTCTTAAGCTGTCTTTACCTAATGATTTTAATATTTGCATGTTTAATTATTTTAATGCCTCTTATGTGTTGCTTCACTTCCTGTCTCTTTCAATGATCTCCGAACTGCCTTGAGTCTCCTTGCCTGGAGAAAGGTGTCATTGAAGTGCAGTAAATATATACAATAAAAAAGTAACAAAGAAATTATGTTAACTGTTGACTGTCTCCCACTTCAAAGTACAAAACATTGTCCTAAATGTAGATTTTAAAAGCACACCCAGGTGGATTTACTCTGAATGGCAGAAAGTTGCAAGCCGGACATATCTGCAAGAACCAATGTAGATACTATTTCATTCCAGCTTTATCCCTTTCACTGCAGAGTTTTTGTCCTCTTTGCCAGAAGCTTGCCTTCTGGCAATATCCAGTTTTCTAATAAAGGAACCACTTTGTCAATGACAGTAATGATTATCTCCTGCAGCTGCCCACGAAGCTGCTTTTTGTAACACAATTTGGCCTTCTTTGGCCCCTGCTTGGTCCTATTTAAAGTCCGGCAGGGGTCCCCTGTTTGATCATTCATTGATATAATTGACTGGGAATGATCAGAGTGGCTTTATAGATTTTTATTGATAGTTAATTTTTCTTCCATCATTGTTTGCATCGGAGAAGAGTCTAACCTAATTTGGCATTTCCCAATAGGGATCTATCATTATCCAGTTTGGAAAACACTGCTGGCAGCTGCTTGTCACCAAAGGATCAGAAAGGGCTGTTAAAACCTTTAGAGCCACCATTATTTAGCAGCAGTTTAGGAAGTTAATGAGCACTATAAATTACAATCAATAAGTAAATGCAAAATACAGTTGTTCAGCAAGGCATTGCCTTGCTATTAAACAAACATAAGCTGTTTTTGTTTTTGTTTTTCTTACTATGTACACACAGGGAGATTCTGAATTAATTTCAGAGCCTGATAGGGCCCAACTGATTAGTAAAAAAAAGAGCTTCCTGTCTCAACTGGATTGTAAGACAAATTCCTAATGGAGCCTGAGAAGAGAGGAAAGAAGCCAACGATACTTTATCTTGCTGCATAAGCCACCCAAGGCCTCGGAATACACCAGCAGAAAGCAACACTTTGTACGTCTCTGTGTGTCTGATCTGCTCCAGCAGTGCTTCCAAAATCCGTAACAAAACCACTCAGCATCAAGGGGAAACACCTACATGTCTACCAGGAATAAAGAAAAGTAAACACGGGATTGTAAAATATTTCTATCATGGCTTTGTTTTTTCTCTGAAGGTCCAACAATAACCAAAGCTTTCTCTTCTCAGAATATTGCAATAATTAGATCATGAACAGGTTTCAAGCAGTAGTGCAGCCTGGTAAGTAAACTCACTGAATAAAAGAAATCTAGAACCGGAAGAGGCATCTTGGATAATAATATCTTGCCAGTCGTTGTCAGCTGCTACTCGTACCCGAATATACATTTTTCCTGGAAATCATTTTCTCAGTTGATGGATGTGTCTCTGGTGACTCAATAAACTGATCCTGGCATGAAACATGCGGCCACACATATTACACTGAATAGATGGTGGAGGGCCTTCAATTTTTTTTAAAATAATATCTTCTTTTTCTTCTTCTGTCGTATCCAATTCCAAATATTGGTGATCATCATGATGATCAGCCATAAAGACTGTCCTGAGAATATAATGCAGTGGCTTTTCATCTGCCTTTTGAATCATAGCATGACACACGTACCACTGATCCTGTTCTGCAAGTCACTTTCTGGTCCTGAGTCCTCATCAGCCCAGACCAGTATTGATGAAGCTGTTGCCCTCCATCAAGATGGATTCAAGTGGGATTTAATCCATTTGGTGACCATCACCCTTCCCTGGGGACTTCAGCACCCAAGACCGTTAGTCCTCGGGTTGCCAGGTTAGTTAACCACTCAGTGTTGAGTCACTGGCAGAATGGTCTACTCTATTACCATAGCAGGATAACCTGGCCAGACCTGTTTAATTATATAATTTTATAATTTATTAAGTCAAAGATGTGTCACCATGCAATCCAAACAACATTTGTTAGTTTTCCTTCCCCCGCCCCCCATCCACACCTGGCCAAGACTTTGATTTCCCCAAGAGAGCCCTTTATTTTCTCCTCTGAGCTGTTTTGACATTGCTTCATTAAGAACCTGGGTTTGGCGGTTAGTAAACTTGTCTAGGAAATCTGATCTCAATTGTAGACCAGCCATATTGGATCTGGAATCAAATTTCACATGTGACTTTTCCTTCTAAAAGATCAAGTCTTCTGATAGTGTCAGAGTGACAAGTGTGTAAACGTGTGAACAGCTGATTGGGTCTTAAAATGTATTTTATAATTCAAGCCCTGCAGTTCTTTTGGCTGCCTCTGGGCAATGAAATAGTACAAGAAAGCAGAAACAGGATATAAAGAAGAGAAAAACACAACAAGAGACACCAACTTATCTAAGAAAAGATTGAGGGAGATTACAAGACACATATGCAATTCTCTACAGTCCCTAAACTCTCTTGCGAAAAGGTGGAAATGAACTAATTTATTAGTGAAATCACATCAGAGGCAGTAATTTCATGTTAGTGAATTTACATGTAATAACATTAGGCTTCCATCCCTGCATATCATCACAGCATGGCCCTCCCAGATGATGAATGAGCTGCCTAAAGAAAGATGATGGTTTGATTGTTTTCACAGCAAACAGAGCAGCATTTTAATTTCTTGCTTCTGTGTTTATTGCTTATTTGGCCCCTTGCTCAGCTTGTAAAAACTCAGCTAAGTGGAAATGAATAAATGTAATTACTGTGGGTGACAGTGGTAATCTGTGTGGGTTTTTCATATTGGCTTTGCCAGCACTAATCTAATCACTGGAGAATATGTGTCACTGCACCAATGCGCTGACATAAAGCAGAGGCCCTCCGTCAGCCAGTGGCTGGAAACAGGAACCTTTATGCTGGAAAACAAGGGGAGAAAACTGATCTAAACATACCTTGTGTGCTGTACCTGGAACTCCCAATCTGAATCATCCCCTCCAATTCAAATAATTTGAAAATTATGAAAAGAGCACCATTGCTCACAAGGCTATTTTATTCTCTAGAGGAGGAAACATGAGAGGTTTTCCACTTTACCAGTGGACAAGGGAAATAGCTTTGGACTAATCAAGCCCAATGTGTTTGCACCAAGTATTGCATATCCTTCCCTCCCCTTAGATGTAGAAACTCTGATTGTGGGTAGCTGCAGTGATTCTGAGCTTGGCCAGGGAAGTAAAGGTTAACGTCAGGAAGTTATTATTGATTTAAACCTCTGAACTTGAAAACAACTTCTTACTTATGTTTTGACATAATTCTCAGGCACCAGAGTCACATATCATTATAGTCAGAGGGTGATCAGAGGTTCTGTTGGCTAGGAAGACATAAGTGTCAAAGTCCTGTTCCCTTCCTTCTGCTACTGTCTGCTTGCTGCTGTACAGAGAACAAAAACAAGTTAATTTTTATATGATAACTGAAGTATTTTCTTAACAACTTGGCACTCAGATCAGTTTTAAACTAAGCTCCTGAGAGGAAGAGAGAAAGAGAATCAAAGAGTGGGATGGAGCAGGGAGAAGAGCACAGGAGGGGATGTACTGCACATATCTCCCCCCCCCCCCCGATGATGCAAGCAAGTCTGGGGGTTGATCAGACACTTAAGCCAACTGAATTCAGGCCTCCCATCCACAACACAAACCTGTAAATAAATTTAATTAATTAATTAATTAAAAATTACATTAAAATACACCCACCCACCCCCCAAACACAAACCCATCACTTACCTGTTAGTATAAGTGCCTGGGCAGTACTGGTCATCGTACCAGTTCTCTAGAATAATATGCCTTAATTTAAATGTAAAACAGCTGTACCTCCTTAAGGGTTTTCCAATTGGAACAGCACAGGTGTAGCTTATTGATGAGGTAACTCCAAGACTTTGCTTAAAAACCCCAAGCCAGGCCACCAGGCCTGCCGGCCACCAGGCCTTTTTAGGAACTGTGGTAGTATGTCAATATAGGTAAAGGTATTAAATACACATTAAAATACACACAGACACACCACATCCAAAGGTGAGTCATTTACCCTGGGGAGCAGGCTATAGGGAGCTTCAGACTAGCAGCTTCTCTTCCTCCTCCCAGCTTGGGAGGACAGCAAGGAGGCAGTGCATACGTGCGAAGCACAGTGGGCGTGCATGCACACCAAGTGCTTGGTGCACATGCACAGTGGGGGAACCAGTGAAAAGGTAAGCCCTGAAGGTGGTTCTCCCCAAAAGCTGCTACCAGTTCTCCGGGACACTGGGAAAAGTTACTACCGGTTATGGCAGACTGGTGCGAACCTGTTGCATCCCCTCACTGGTAAAACCTCTACATAGGATTATTTTCCCGTTCCACAAGGATATTTGTATGTTGAAAAAATTGTATGTCAAAAACACATTGCATTACCAAAAGAGGCCACTAAACGTTACTGGGTTTTTTTGTATGTTGAGTTTTTCCTATTACAAATTTGTCTGTTGATTTTTTTAGCTGGTATTTCTATTTATATGTCAAATTTTTTGTAAGTCGAACCGTTTGTATGTCGGGGTTCCACTTGTATCTAAAATAAAAGTAACAAAAGACAGAACGGTGTGTGTGTGTGTGTGTGTGTGTGTGTGTGTGTGTGTGTGTGTGTGTGTGTGTGTGTGTGTGTGTGTGTGTGTGTGTGTGTGTGTGTGTGTGTGTGTGTGTGTGTGTGTTGTACCTCAAAGTAATCTCTAGCTGCCGAACAAAACTATATAGAGAAATCTTCATTCCAACCCTAGATAAGATTGAATTTATCAACACTGTCCCCATAATTTCTAATACTTGCAAAGTCTCAGTCATTCACAAAAGGGCACATTAAAAGACATTTCTCATTTTTGTGGATTGTCCTGTTGGTGGCAGCAGCGAAATGGAAGTGTGACTTTGATAGCTTTCATATCAGGTGAACTCTACGCAGTGCACAGCACACAACTCTTAGTGGAGATTCTGTTCATTTCTGGTGAAAAGCCACAGGCTGTCTTCAGCCTCAGCACTTATCCAGATCAGAAAATGAACCAGCAGCATGCCTCAAAAGCTCTGTGAGAGCCAGCAACTCAATGGAAACAGAGAAAGTGAAAGACTTGGTTCTGAACTTTGTCCAAAATCTTGTTCAAAGTGTTTATTGTTTCAGTCACACTCATGGTCAGAAACAGCAGAGCAGCATGAGTATCAGTGCCTGGCTCATCCTGAAATTTAATATATAAACTTTAAATATCCTTGCTTTGAAGAATGTGCTTCTTCAAGGCAAGTATGTTTAAAATATATACAGTATTTTTAAATTGGAGCAAGTGGACCACCTTCTTCCCTTTCCACTTTAAGACATGAGTATGAGCTTCCTCCCCATCCCCCAAAAAGAGGAGGAGAATGTGGTACCCTTCAAAACAAAGAGAAAGTTTATGCTTTCAAACAAAGGAAAGTGAACCAAGGTAGGAAGTGGTACCTCCTTAAGGGTTTTCCAATTGGAACAGCACAGGTGTAGCTTATTGATGAGGTAACTCCAAGACTTTGCTTAAAAACCCCAAGCCAGGTGACATTTATTTTCCTAAATTGGTGGCAGATCTACCTCTCAGTTTTACTGGGCTCTAGATTTTGATCCCCCTAGGGCCTAGGCCAGTGGTGGTGAACCTATGGCACATATGCCAAAGGGGGCACTCAGAGCCCTCTCTGTAGGGACGTGCGCCATCACCTCAGCACAGAGTTTGCACGAGTTCATTACTAGAAAACCAGAGGGTTGCAGGGCTGGGCTGCTACTTTCCCTCTCTCCACGTGCATCTGAGAACATTTCTCACATCATCCACCACTCTGCCAAGCAGCCCAATGGGAGCACTTCCTCCCTCCCCTGTCTGGGGTAAGGCAGGCGGCTCAAATGTGGCATGAGGGTGAGGTGTGGACGGCAGTCTGTTGAGTCTGTGTCATAGGTGGGTGCAGGAATTACCTTTCAATAAAAAGTTGTATCATTTAAAGCTCTATTATTGTGTTTTTCTTTTAAGACAAAAGATGTTAATTTATGAGTTGTTTTTTCTAAACTACCGTAAAACTTCAGTATTCAGTTTAAACTACTGTGTTGGAACTTCATGATGAATAAGTGGATTTTGAGTGACAGTTTTAGCACTTGGTCTCTAAAAGGTTCGCCATCACTGCCCTAGGCAGTGGCACACAGAGCCCTTTCTGTTGGCATGTGCACTGCTGCGGGCAAGCCCTACCCCGCGCTGCTGGCACCAGTGGCAATGCTGCTTCCCACCCATCCTTCTCCCTCCACCAATGAGGCGGCAAGAGGAAGGCTTAAATCCCACCCAGGAGATGGCAGCAGTGGCAGCAGGGATGAGGTTAGGTGACTGGATACCCAGCCACCCCTCTTGGGAGAAGGAGGTGCACATGTGGGGGTGCACCCATGGGGGGCATGCACATGCAGTTACATTATGTCAGCAGAGGCATGCCAGCAATGTCACATGGCTGCATGGGCATTTGTGGTGCCTGCCCATGCGCCTCCTCCTCCTTGAGCACTTGATCTCTAAAAGGTTCACCATCACTAACCTAGGGTAAAGCCTGGTTGCTCCCTCTGCTAGTTACAACCCTGGAAATCAAGATGATTTACCTCCAAAGAACAGCTAGAAACATTAGAATTGTTTTAATGTTCTTGCGTCTACCTTTAAGCAGAGGCTTAAAGCCTCCCATTCAGACCAATAAACGAACAGTCAACATGGTTCCTCAATTATATCCACTGCTTCCACTAAGGAGGGTTGATAACAGCATGGCTAAAACTGCCTGAGGCATTGATGAAATAGAAGTCAAGATTGGGAGCCATTTATAAGGTTTCTTCAGTATAGCAATAAACATTCGGCTGAAAGAGAAAATGGTGTCAATAGCAGCCTTATAAAGCTGGAATACACGTGCCTCAACTGCAATCAAACCAATTACTCCACTGAAAAATCTGGAAGACTCTGTAAAAATTAACACCCTGTATCAAATGGACCATGGCTATTGTCTTAGAATTGTTGTAGATCACAAGCTGAATATGAGCCAAAGGTGTAATGTGTTTGCAAAAAAAATGCCAATGTTATTTTAAGCTGCATTAACACTAGTTAGATCGGATCTAGAGTGCTATGTCCAATTCTGGGCACCACACTTTAAAAAGAATTACAACAAACTGGAATAAGTTCAGAGGAGGGCAATGAGGATAATCAGAGAACTAGAAACCAACCCCTGTGAGTAAAGACTAGAGAAACTAGGCATGTTTAGCCTTGAGAAAATGAGACTGAAAGGGGATATGATAGCCCTTTTTAAAATACAATACCTTGGATAATGTTTGCATCAGATAATGCTAAAACCACTTAACATTAAGCAATTTGGAAAAAAAATTGCATCGCATAACGTTAAATCCTATGGGATGCATTGGATAATGTTTGCTAAAGCCTGTGCTGGTTACAATGTATCTCTATGGAGTTTTAACATTATGCAATTCTACCCATAGGATTTTTGGATAACACTAAGACTTGTGGAACCAAGTTTTAGCGTTATCCAAGGTTTTACTGTACTTGAAAGATAGGCATAAAGAGGAAAGGCAGGACATGTTCTTGATCATACCAGAGTGCAGGACACATAATAATGGGCTCAAATTACATGAAAAGCAGGTATTGGCTGGATATCAGGGGAAATTATTTGAGAGGCACTGAGTGCTACAATCCTGGAGGCATTCAAGAGAAAAATGGACAACCATCTGTCAGATATGCTCTGCATTGAGCAGAGAGTTGGACTCAACGGCCTCCTATGCCCCTTCCAACTTAGTTGTTATGTGATACTATGATTCTGTTAAGCCCAGTATTTAAAACAATTGGAACACTGTGTAACCAATGTGGTAAAGTGGTGAAAATACAGATGTCAGGTTTTGACACCATAATTCAATTTCACACTGGTATACCTCCCCTGGTAGGGAGAGGTTCAAAGGCACCTAAACCTTCCTGGTGGGGAAAGAGACAGCATAGAGAACACCTCCATCATCAGAGGGAAGGAGAGGAGATGTGGACTCCAAAATACAAGCAAGAATACCTGCAGCAAAAAGGTTTGCAGCAAAGTATGAGAGACTTTGACTTACCCATAATGACTTCTCCAAACAAGAACTAAGAATTTGGAAATGTTCCCCGATCCCCAGTAACATAATAATGAGGGAGAGGTAGTGGGACTTCGTGTAAACCATGAAGTAATGTGCTTCCATTAGTTTTCTTATAAATAGTTCGCAGCAGCTTCACATCTTGGATTTGCTCCTGGAAGGGATAGACCTGGACTAGCTCTGCTGGAGGTAGAGTCACTCACAATAGTCCTTGTCCTCTTCTACACTTATGCCTTCTTTATGCATTGTTACATCTCTGAGAGCAGAGATGTGCCTCTTTTAGTCCCAAATATGTAATTCTAAATTTCCTGTTAGTAGCTGAAATCCAGTCGTCAGACCCAGCTAGAGTAGGTCCATTGAGTCAATGGAACTCACCAAACCCCCAGTGGTTCGGTGAGCCTACTCTTGGTTGTGACTTACTACTAGATTTTAGCAACTGTTTCTACTCAGCTACTCCCCAGTCAAAAGCAGCAAGACGTTGTGATAAAATGAGGCCCCAAGTTCTTCACATATCCAAAATGGAGTTTAGTAGGTTTCTAGTCTATAGTAGAAATGTGGCTTCTTGTGCTAGCCAAAAGGGCCATTTGGTTGTTTTCACACTTTGGGGCCCAGGAAGGGAAGAGATAGACAGAGAGGTGCCCATTGTAAACAAGACAACCAGAGTTGTTTACCCAACTCTGGAATCTGATTGGAAGTAGCCTGAATACCCAGGTTCACTTGATACCTGGCGAGGATCTGGCAGAGAGCCAGAAGAGAGTTCAAAAATGGTTGTCAACTAGGGAACATCGACAAGAAAGAGATGGGCTTTCCAACTAGGCCTTATCTCTGGAAATCTTAATTATGGTAACTTAGAATAGACAGACAGATTCCTTTTTTTATTTAGGGGAATACTTGTCTGAAACATCCTTTCTTTAAAACAAATTAAAGTTAGTTTATTTTTCTATGCTGAGATCTGTAACCTGATTCATCAAGAACCATGCTACCAATTTAAATAAAAATACTTTCTTCAATCAACGCGTGTTCATTGAAAATGGGATACTGGGTTAAAAGACAGTAAGTCCTTCTTTTTTGCCTCTTGAAAATGCTACCGTAACCTCTCAAATAAATGGGCTTGTCTCTGTAAACAGAGAAGCTAATATTTGGTTCAGTCTGGCTGGGCTGAGAACGGATGGTGAACATATTTTTTTCTTGTGTGAGTTTGGGAGAGATCTAGAGGGGATTTGTTTGAATAATCTGCCTTGGATTGAATGCTTGAGAGGTCCCAAGCAAGTGAGGAAGAATGTGCATTCATCATAGATGTCATATCTTATTAAGCATGATATGTTGAGCTTCTTAATAAAACTAGTCACTCCTTAAATTCAGAGCTAAAATAGTAACAGATTCCATACACTGAATCCAAACAACATAATTCAGTCATTCCCAAACTCCAAGAAGTCCCAGCTAGCCCAGCAAATCATCAGGACTTTGGAAGCTGTAGCTCAAGTGTCTCTTAGAGACCATATTTGGCTGCCTTTTCTGCACAAAGAGAAGTAGGCTATTGAAAAGAAGGCAGATGGTAATATGGCAGGGTTTTGAAACATAATCGAGTTTCATTTATATTACAGACAACACTATTGATTTTCAACAGCAGAATTTCACCGTCAATCTTTCTATAACATGGTCACCAAGGTAAGTGCATAGATTCACTTTCCTCCTGCATCTGGTGAACCAGAGCAGAAATAGATCTGATCTTTACCCTGCAAGGTTACCAGCTCTTGACCTGGAGAGAGAAGGAAGTAGTTCAGGCAGCTCATGCGGGGACCACCTTTTCGATAAAATTCCCCTGCAGGCTTGGAAGTGATGGTCATTCTCAGCAGCATTCTTACACATAACAGAAAAACAAAACTATGTGTAAAATATGTATGTATCAACATACACAGAGGCTTCAAATAAAAATTCTTACATGGAAGTGACTTATTAGTGTGAATTTGGTATCAGTTGTGCTTTCTTGATACAGGAATTATAGGAATATCCAGTATTCTCCCTGAATTTGATATCTTCCCCCCCCCTTCTACTACATGGGGGTGAAGCTGACTTTCAACTTGGCTAACTGGGAAGAATTCTTTTCAGCATCAAGGAATTCTTATTATTAGTAGTCTGTTGCACTGGGCTCCAGCTAATTTCCTCCATCAGTTGATGTTGACAAAAGACATTATGTCCTGGGCAAGTTCTCTCCAGCCTTCATACAATAAGACATGCCATGTAAACCTAAATATATGGAGTGAGAGCGTTGGCTCAGCTAAAATTCCCACTTGCCTTATTTGGAAGAGCGAGAGGGTTTCCAAAGGAAAAGAATACAATATGAGCCCCTGTAGAAAAACACTGCTGGAATCAAGTTGTCTCTTTTGCTTCTAGCAGTCTTTGGCTTGTGATCATTTGTTTATTTCTTTAAGGAATCCAGTGTAGGAAGAAGTGCTGGATTGACAGCAGTTATGTATTTATCCAAAAGAGCAGGCCAGGACAGGCAGGGGAGCTGCAGGCATTCCCCATGCTGTCTAACCTGCCTGCTTCACCTCTTGACCCACTAGGACCACCTCCTAGGGCGAGTAGGCAGTTCGGATTCTGGGCCTCACCTTCTGGGACTGCCAGTATGAAGAAAGGGGCAAGTGTTGATTATTTATATTAGTCAGGACCAAGACTTTTTCAGACTTGAAAACCCAGCTCTATAAATCTTATTGGCCTTGAAATCTTATGATAGACTCTCTCATGAGAATACTATTCTCTCTCTTTTTCACTCTCTCCTTCTGGCAGAAACACTTTCCTTTCAGAGTAACAGCTCACCTCCCCCCATCAGAAGGAGTTGCTTAGGCAAGAAATACATCAAGAATAAAAACAAAGACCAGCTGTACAATACGGTCCACCCTGGTAAGATTTGCCAGGTCTCAGGACACACAGAGCAAGCCTTAGGGCAGTGATGGTGAACCATTTAGGAGGAGGAGGAGGCATGCAGGCAGGCTCTATGAGTGCCCACACACCCATGCTGGCATGCCTCTGGCGAAATCATGTAGGTCCATGTGCACGCTCGCCGCTTGAGGTGTGCTGGTGACACCACATGTGTTCCTTCCAACCCTCTGCAGGTGCTCCTTACCCCCTCCCCCACCCGGTGGCCTCCTTAGCCCCTCAAAAGTGCTCCACCCACAGGGCCTCCTCACACCCATGAGTGCTCCCCACCTCCTGTGTGGCCTTCCCACCCCCCACAAATGCTCCCCACCCCCTGGATAGCCTCCTCCCATACTAGTGCTCCCCACCACCACCCGTGGGACCTCCTCACCCCCACAAGTGCTCCCCATCTTACCTCACCCAGGCACAACCTCCAGGCCAAGATTTCAACCTTCCCTCTCACCTCCCCTTTGGTAAAGGGAGAGGGGTGGTGGGGAAATGACACTGGATGGGCTGGGTGGGGCAGGGCTTCCCCTTGATTGCTCATGTGCCAGAAGAAAGACCACTTCTGGCACACGTGCCATAGGTTCACCACCAAGGCCTTAGGGCAGTGGTCAGCAACATATGGCCCACAGATGGGATCCAACCCGTGGTGTCAAATCATCTGATCAGTGCCCTCACTTCAGCCGCCACAGCCACAGCCACCGTAATTGGCTGTGGACTCATTTACAACAGCCGTAAATGCACTTACGACAGCAGTGGACACATTTACTGCAGACATAAACAGCAGGGGGATCACCAGTCCGGCCTCCTCAGCTTAAATAGGTTGGTGACCCCTACCTTAGGGGATCACTGTGCCTCCCTGGGTTCCTGGAGGGGAGGCAAACCTCAGCCCAAATGGTCCTGACGGAAATGAAAGCTTGATTTCAATCTGGAAATTGGGTTAATGCAGGAGGGACAGTGTCTGCTCTCTGGAATACATACAACTTTGGGAGGGGCATTTTGCAGACCCTCAACAGCTCAAGCCAGAGGCCACATCTCCCTTGGGCAAAAACTAACTTTTGCCTGAAACACATCTGTTTCTACTCCTCTACAGAAAAATTGGAGTTTGTGCAGGGTTTGAGGAGATCTCCCAAGCCCTCTCTAGCCCTTCAAAACCCTAAAATAAAACATAAACATAGCTATCTGAGTTTTTCATCCTCCGCTGCCTCCTTCTCCCCTGCCCCCTTTCCAGCTTTTAATGAGCTTTATACAGTAAAACCCTGGGTTACAACCTCCTCAGTTTAAGTTTGCTGCAGTTTACAATGGCAAATCCTATGGAAATGCCGTCCTGATTTACACATTTTTAATGTGGGTTTTTTTTTCACTTTACAATGATCAATTCTGGACCATCTTTTTTAATTTTTCAACGAATCCCTATGGATGTTTTGGTTTACACTTTTTTTTAGATACAACAGGCTGTTGGAATGGACCTCCATCGTAATCCAGAGTTTTACTGTACAGCCATTTCTGTGTCCTACACCCCACACCACTTGTCAGCCCCTGTCTTAAAGCTTGTGACCCACCCATTCATAGCTGACACCAGGGTCCCCTGTCTCACATGCAATTATGTGTTGAGCTTGTGTGAAGTCAAAAAGCTGGGAACAAGGAGAAGGGGCTGGGGAGGGGGAGCTGATGGGTACATGAGCTTAAAGCAAAGCAGAGTGTGAAGCACTAGTATTATACTTCTTTTTTGCACACGAAGAGTGTGAAATGTATACACCACATACTGGTCATAGGCCATCCACAAACACAGCAAGAGGATAGGTTCTGGGAGGGGGGTGTAATTCCTCACATGTCATATGTGCAATAGATAATTATGGATGAAAAAAATATCCTAGGGCATTTTACTGAATGTTTCTTTGTTTTCTTTGTATTTTTCAAAGTAGGCAATAAAAAATTTTACACTCCCTCAGAGAACTACTTTTCTATTTAATTGTATAGAGAGATATTAATTTGCTTTAGTAAATAAAAATATCTAATTTCAGTGTATTACTGTATTATTCTGTTAATTTTTGATAACTGTGATTTGACTTTATCTAGCTCTGTATTTGGATGGAAACAAACATTTTCAGCTGAAAGATTTCAGCCAAACATTGGGAAGAAGGAGAAGTTCAAGCCAGGTTCCATTTTGATAGTTGGAACTTAAAAATCAGATGATGCACAAGGCTGGTTGACCTCAAACCTCAACAAATTGACCCTCATACCACATAGATGGCACCAAGGGCAGTTTTGAACTACCTTTTTAAAAATAAAATATGGATGCTAGAGAGCCCCAGAGGTAATGGGGGCACATTTAAATTTCCCGGGGCCTGTTGCCCATCCTGTGTTTACTACTTTAGCATTAATGGCTGCAGCTTCATCTGCATTTGATGATAAAAAGAGATGAAGTTGGTTGTCATCAGAATGTTGATGGCACTTCAAATTGGAATATTTTGAAGATCTCTTTCAAAGCTTTCATACAGATATTAAACATTATGGGAGAAATCAAGAGATCTGCTAAGCTAGGGGTGGCCAATGGGCCTGACCATGACCCTGGAACAGCTGAGCAGGCTGGACCATGCCCCCCCTCCCCCAGAAGCAGGCACATTTACAGCTGATGTAAATGCACCCACTTCCATGTTTATGTCAGCCATGTGTGTGTTTGCGCATGGGTGAGAGTGTTTTACAGCTGATGTAAACACACCTACTTCTACTTCTTGGTGTGGGGAAGATGGTGACGGGCTGGTTGGAACTGTGTTGTGGGCCAGGTCAGGCCTTAGGTTGGGAACCCCTGTGCTAAGGAATCAAGTAGTAATCTTGCAAAATTACTTTCTGGCAGTGGCCATCCAAATAGGAGCAGAACATTCCTGCATGGTACTACCTGCTGTCCACCATGAAAATCTACCTATGAGTAGCATAAGACAGCAGCCATGTGAGTCATAAGTAGAAGCAAACTTCTGGCTTGAGTAAAGCCTTTACTGCTGGAGTAGCCAACCTTGGTGCTCCAGCAGTTCTTGGATTTCAATTCCCAGAAGCCCTGATCAGTAGGTGTGCTGACTTGGGTTTCTGGTAATTGAAATCCAAGAACAGCTGAAACACCAAGGTTGAGAAACCCTGCTTTCTCTGGATCACCAAAAAGTTAAAAACGTGCTGAGACTCTGAATTCTTCAAAAGTCTACATCAAAGAGGGGTAATATAAAATGTCAGATAAGGGAGAAGAACATTGTCTAAAAATTGTTCTTGAGCAGACTGATAGTACCAAGATTGGTGTTACTGAAAACTGATGAGAAGGTGAAGAAAAAAAAAACGGTTCATACTCTCCCTTGCCCTTTCTCTCAAAATGTGACACAAGGGCAATTTTATTCTCAAATCACACCAGGTACTTGATTTGAAACTAATCTGAGACATCAGCTTCATCTAAAATGCACTGAAGTTGCAAAGCAAATATTGTCTTCATCACATTGCCCAGGAAGCACATGTTATCCTCAGGGCTATTTAATATTATCAACAACATTAATATTGCTAAAATCATCTGGGTTCACGCTGTCAGATGAAGGACCCTACCCCTGCCCCTTGTATTGCCAGAAAATAGTCTATTGAAATAAATATGTTTTAATTTGGTCATATGAACTGGAGATATGGGTATCTTCATTTAGATGGCATTGCCCAAAATGATTCAATTAAAAAAAAAAGATCTTTTCAGCAATGAGAAATTATTTATTTATGTAATCAAACTTCTATGCCGCCCTTCTCATGAATGACTCAGGGTGGCTAACAACAGTAAAAAAACACAATCAACAATAAAACCAACAATAAAATACCTACCCATCTCAAAAAAGTTAAAATTGTAAAGATTAAAAGATTTAAAAAGATATTAAGATTAAAAAGTTCACCAATTAAAAATTCACCAATTAAAATTACAGTTAGAAGGGAGAGCGGGGGAATGGTCAGGTAAGCCAGTGGGCTGGGGTAACCACCTGGCCCATACCCTACACCAGCCACACCAGCCAGGTCTTCACACCCTTTCTGAAGGCCAGCAACTCTGTCTGAAGACACAACTCCATTGGCAGAAGGTTTCATAGGGCTGGGGCAGACACAGAGAAAGCCCTCCTCCTAGTGCTAGAGAGAAGAGCCTCTCTAGCCAATGGCATGACCAGAGAGGCTCTCCAGTCCACTCTGGTGGGACATACAGATGTTCTTAGGGTGATGCGGACTCTTAAGTATCCTGGCCCACCACCATGTAGGGCTTTAAAGATAATAACCAGCACCTTGAATTGCACTTGGATGCAAACTGGCAACCAGTACAGCTCCCAGAGCAGCAGTGAGGTGTAAACAGTGGTGGGCTGTCAAAAAAATTTACTACCACACTGTGGGCGGGGCCGATGTCATGGGCGGAGCCAAAGTCATGACATCATGAGGGGATCCAATGTCATGGGCAGTGCCAACATCATGACATCATGATGTGGGTGGAGCCAAAGAAAAAATAAAAATAAAATAAAAACACAGTACACATAAAAATAACATAAACACACACTACATAAAATACCCCACACACCTGAAACACAAAGAAAACAAACCCTAGTTCCTTACCTTTGCTGGGGTCAGGCGGTCGGGGACTTGGGGAGCAGCAGGTAGATAGTGGCCTGGCCTGGCCAAGCCCAGTAGTACAGCCAGGCCCGGCAGTGCAGTCAGGTCCGGCCTGGCCCGGCCTGCCGGTGCCTCTGTGGGAGCAGCGTTGGCAGCCACCTCCACCTCTCCAAGGATGCTACTGCTCAGAAGTGCCCATGCATCAAAACTCCATTTGACTCATGCACACTTCTATTTTTCAGTGTGCATGCGTCAAATGGAGTTTTGACGCATGAGCACTTCCAAGCAGCCATTTTGGGCTGCCTGGAAAAGTCATCTGGAGGGCAGCCAGAGAGGTGACTGAACCGGTCGCCTGGGGGTTTACTCCCCCCCCCCCATGATCCCCTCTGGATTGCTGCTACCGGTTCGGCCGAATCAGTCTGAACTGGCAGCAGCCCACCACTGGGTGTAAGCATAGCTCCCACACCATATCACAACCTGAGCAGCCGCATTCTGGACCAGTTGCAGCCTCCTAATGGTCACCAAGGACTGCCCCATGTAGAGCGCATTACAATAAACAAGTCTGGAGGTGACCAAAGCATGTGTGATCATGAGCAAGGAGTCACGATCTAGGAGCAGGCGTAACTGACGTATAACATGAAGTTGTGCAAAAGCTCTCCTGGCCATGACTGCCACCTGTCCAGGAGGATCCCCTGATTGTGCACCGGGTATGCTTGGGGCAAAACAGTTTCATCCAGAACCAAAGATGGTGGCTCCCGAGATAATGCAGGATCCCTGACCCACAACCACTCAGTCTTGCCAGGATTCAGTTGTAGCCCGTTGTCTCCCATCCAGACCCTAACAGCCGCCAGGCACCTGGAAAGGACTTCCACTGCATTGCTTGGGTCTCCACGGGCCAAGATCTACAGCTGGGTATCATCTGCATATTGATGATACCTCACCCTGTGGGAACGGATGATCTCACCCAGCGGTTTCATGTAGATGTTAAATAGGAGAGGCAAGAGGACCAAGCCCTAAGACACCCCATATTGAAGGGGCCTAGGGCTGGATTTCTCACTCTCCAACCACACCGACTGGGTCTGGTCCTTCAGAAACGAGGAAAACCAGGACCACACAGTGCCCTGGATCTCCAACACTCAGAGCCTTTCCAGAAGAATACCATTCTAGATATGGCTTCCTTAACTTGTCATGGGTCCCTAAGTAGATTAGATTTCCATCACTCATGTTTGATTAAGAAAAGTCTTTATCATATCCTGTGTTTGGAAAGCAATTGTTAAGGATCAGCAGCTAAAATTCTCAGCACCACGTTAAATCACCTGAGCAAAGTCATGCCTGTGAAATTGGTATAAAATCAATATAAAGTTGCAACACTAAGTCATATCAGATCAGTTGAAGTTGGGAAGGATAACAGAGTGAAATGTTTGGGGATTCCTGAGCAAACAAGCCTCCTGATATGTTTTGTTTGGGTCACTCTCGTCTTTCTTAGGTTTAAAAAGTTGAAATAGTTTCATAATACATCATTGTCAGATACTCTCTGCAGAAACATTCAAACAGAGATACAGTTGTGGAGAGATATACTGAGCAATTTTTTTTCGGCTGCACAGCTTCAAGAGATTTTCCTCTTCTGGGCTGTACATGGAGTACCTTGTCATTAGAATGGCAAAATTATAGCCCCTGCTTAGGATGAGCGGTTCTCAGGTATCCTTGGTTAAAATAATTTCTTACTGGATGTGTCAGCAGCATTTCCCATTTTAATATTTGGTAAAGCAAAGGCAAGAGAATTGCTTAAAATCTGTTTCTGGTGTTCATGAGCAAAACCAGTACATTCCACTCAAATTAACTTCTGCAAGAAAAAAGAGAAAAATCAATTTCCACACAGAACAGCATCTTTGTTTACTGTCATTGTTACTCTTATTTTTACCCTCAGGATGGGAACAATATAGCACAGGTAATAATCTGGCCAAGGACAAAGTGTCATTTTTGTTGGTGGGGGATGGTACGGCTTTAATTCTCATCACTTTAAATATCCTTATCATTAAAACTGCATGGCTATTTTGTGAAAACATGGAGCAGGCACTGCCTGCGTTTCCGATTTTTGCATCTTCTGACCCCATTTCAGTCAATTTTCCATATCCTGCCTGTCTTGAATTCACTGAGGGAACACACTGATGTTGTGTTTATGTTAATTTTATGCTCTCTGAGTTGTGTCTGTTATTCAAAGCAGTCGAAGCAGTTATTGCCAGTAATCTTATTTCTGCCGGAGCCCCAGGGCAGACTAGGTCTCAAAATCGGGCCTGCAGACAAAGACAGAGCCATCACAGCCTGCTGGTAAATAGCAGCTCTTTCCCAGAGAATCTGATATCAGTTACTTTGCAAACACAGTAATAAAATGAAACAAATCAGATTTTCAAGTAAATAAACCAGGCTTCAGTGGCAGTGACAATGGTCAGGACAACAGGATTTTAATAAGTGGCACTATATCCTGAGAAAATATGAGAGCATCAGGACTACTTGCATCACCAGTTTTCACCTTACCATGAACAGACAGACAGACATAAATAAACAGGGGGACACAGGCGGCAAAGCAAGGAAACCTATGTAGGTGTTCAAGTCCGATGATACACTAATGATGGGCTCCTTAAACAAAAGGTCATTTGCCCTGAGCTTTTGACAAGCATTATCTCCCATGCACGAGGGGCAGCAAAGACCCCAAATTCTGAGCCCTATTTCCTTATCCATTGCAGACACCTCTGTGGTGGAAAACCTGTTCTATCCATGTCAATACCCTCCCTGATACAGAGCCCTAAGGTTGCATCTGCACCAATGGTTCCCAACCTTGGATCTCCATATGTTTTTGGGCTATAACTCCCAGAATTCTTGGCCAGAACAGCCAAAAGGTGAAGGCTTCTGGGGATGTTGCCCCAAGAACATCTGGAGAACCAAAGTTGGGAACCACCCATCTACACTATACGGTTATAGCAGCTTGACCCCATTTTATCTGCCATGGCTCCATCCTAGAATTTTTTGGGATTTATACTGTGCTGCTGATGATGACTGGTGATGATACAGTGCTAAGCTCTCTCTGGGTGGTCCTGTACAAAAATGCAACTGCCTTGGTGCTTCCTGGGAGCCCTAGGTTTTTGTGGGAGGTGTAGTCTTGCTGCCTGTTAGGCTGTATAGAAGACACTACCAAAGAATAACAATGAGCACAAAAAACTAGGCCATTCAGGAAGTACTGGAACATTTTCTTTTTTTGCACAAGATGTAAGCCCAAGACAGCCTGGAAAGTAGGGCCTGTTCCGGGGAGTGAAATATAGGTGTCCATAGATATGTATGGGGACTACAGTGGCTTAGTGGTTAAGATGCTGAACTTAGCCGCCCTGGGTCTCTTTGAGGAGGGTGGCATATAAGTAATAATAAATAAATAAATAAATAAATAATGACTGGAAGGTGGCAGGTCAGCAGTTCTAGACCTGTATGCTGCATGAGGGAGTGAGCGTCTGTCTCTGTCCCAGCTCCTGCCAACCTAGCAGTTCAAAAGCAAGATATTCAAGTAGATAAATACGTACCATTTTGGTGGAAAAGGTAACAGCATTCCATGTCTAGTCATGCATGCAATGTGATTAAGGAAACATCTGCAACATGCAGGTAGTGCTGGCTCTTTGGCTATAAATGAAGATGAGCACCAAAACCTAGAATTGGATACTACTGGCTTTTGAGCAAGGGTGACCTTTACCTAGCTGTGTCTCTTTTGGTAGGAATTTCTAGAATTTTGTGTGGTGAATTCTTGAACATTCTGGGAATGATATAAAAACCAAAAACTAATGGAGAACCCATAGTATGTAGCCTAATGCATGATTGAGTCATTGATGTTCTTTCATGATAACCGAATAAACAAAAATGTTTTCTATTTAGCCAGATAGATTGTGACAGTTTGGGAAAATTCTTTGTTTATGCATTCTTTGCCTGAAAACATATCCTTTGTGAATAGTCAAGATTCAGTTTAATGATGTTAAATAAAAAATACTGGTTTAACATGTAGGCACTACAGCTTAGGGTAATCAGGCTCATCTAAGTCAAAATAAACAATGCTCTGCCTAACAAATATACCCTTATGCAACTATATGTCATGTTCCTGTATGAACAGTCATCCAGATCAGGATTTGTACCTGAAGACAGATGATTTGTGAATGGATCTTCAACTCTGAAAGGTGAAGCTTTATATACAGATTCAAGGAAAGGCAGAACTTCTCTGTCATTTTTATATATATATAAAAACCCAAGGCAAATGAAGTCAATCTCCCATTTACTACCAAATGATTGATGCAACTTGCACTTTTTTAAAAGACCAAAGCATTCACCCCAACTGAAAAATATTCTCTAAAAAATAATTATAAAGTAAGGTGTAAGGTCTATTACAAATTCAAGGAAACAATTCATCATACCAATGCAGGATGTCCTAAGAAGCCATCATTACTGGGGTATAATTAATGTCATAACCAGGTTGCAAAGATAGTTTTTCAGCAGTTGGTTAAGTCTTATGGATTACCTCCATATTACAAATTCTAGTCACCTCCAGTTGTAGAAACAAACTGCAATACTGTCCTGGGACAAACAACATATTACAGATAAAACATTTGGTTTTAATGAGATGGGCATTATATTGGCAGACAAGCAACAAAGAAAAGCATATCTTATGGAAGCTGGGGTTCCATTAACAAGCACCAACCTCAAGAGTAAAGAAGGTGCACAAGTTGCAACGTATGAAACATTAAGGCAAGACATTAAAAGAACATAGAAGCAAATTGAGGTCATATACCAGCATACTAATTTCAGCACCTTGGAGTTGTTCCACCATCTTTCATTTCAGCATCTTTGGCTATCCATTTAAAACATTTGCCAATAGCACTAACTTGCTTTCTGAAACTGAAAAAAATCATTGATTTTGTAGACATACCATCTTACTCACAATTTTTTAATACTTGATTCCTATTTTTTTTACCCTTTGTTCCACAGCAATGTAAATAGAAGAACATGTAAAACTCATGAAACATTTTAGAATGGTGATGTAATGAAGGGGGGTGGGAGGAATTTTTATGAACTACTTTTCATCTAGAGATGGAGACAGAGTTTCTTATGTCTATCCCATCAGGATAGACTTCCCTAAAGTTATAGTTAGGCTTCCATTCAGCAGCAGTCTCTAAGATGTAGCTCAAGTCAACATGCTAGACATATGTCATACTCGTATGATTTTAAAACTTTAACAACACAATTGATAGCTGCTCAAAATTAAAGGGTTGGGGAAAGAAATACAGAATTTTATTTTATTCATTTTTTAAAAAATTGGACAAGTACAAAATCTAAACACCTGTTCATAAATACTGAAAAGATTTGATTAAAATAAAAGTTGAAAGCAGGAGAATGTGAAATTAATAGATGTGTCCTTTCAGACAGCAGGTACATCTCTGCCCTTAAACTTCTGGCTATGGTGATGATGCAAAATCAGGTTTGGCACCTCTTCCTTCTGACAGACTTCTCAACTTTGACAATTACATGACCGACAGATATAGCTAGTGATGGGATTCAAAAATATTTACTACCTACTCTGTGGCGGTGGTATGGTAGGTGTGGCCAGGGGAAAATCCCTGTGTTGAACCCAAATTAGGACTACAGTAATACCTCAAATAACGTTTACCTCGGATAACGCTAAAATCGCATGTTAAGTAACCTGGGGAGGAGAATTGGATCAAATAACGTTAAGGTCCTATGGGATGGATCGGATAACAACCGTTAAAGCCTGTGCAGTTACAATGTATCTCTATGGAGCTCTAACGTTATCCGATCGATCCCATAGGATTTTAACATGCATCGGCCAGCCAGAATTTCTGCTATCATTTCTGGCGAACTGGGGCAAACCTGCTGAATTCCACCACTGGATATAGCATAGTTCCCTGCATTCTATGATTCAGGAATTAGCTGCAATTTTTCATTAGCTGTCAGGTTGGCGAATGCATATGGGTGAGAATTGCATTCAGTTTATTTTTATAAGATCTTTCCAAAATTTGCATATCTCCTCATAAATGAAATAGAAAGAAAGTGTTTTATAAATGAGGTTTTAAGAAGTTGGATTTGTGAGAAAGTGAAACTGACAGATTGGCAGAAACTATTATGCCTAACATCTGAACATTTAATCTAATTTACGGATCCAACATTTGTGGGATACTTTTAGAGAGGCTCAGAGAAAAGCATGAAGTGTTAAAGTGGAGTTTCTGAAAAGAAATGCTTAAAAATAAGAATTTCCCTGCAATAAATGAGGATTTTTATTTTTATTTTTGAGAGGAACCCAACTTTAACCTACTGAAGGGAGGTTCCAAATACAGTATGAAGAAAAATATGCATGATAAGCACATGAAAGTAGAGTGTTGTAGTTTGCTCAAGCAGCCCTAGGTTCAAATCCACAGTCAGGTTGCAAACCATGTTGATTGTCCCTGTTTCTTGGTATACTCTTACCTGAAAGATTTCGTGAAGCATTCCTGTCTCAGTGTATATACCAAAAAATGTTGCAACACACTACAGATTCTCCATACATCAAATTATTTTCTTAAATTTTTAAAATCTATATTATATATTGAAATAATAAACTACCTGTATATGCATTGACAAATAAGTGAACAGAAAAACATCTATAACAAAACAATTAGTTACCTTATCAGAATGACCCATTAACTTTTAATAATTATCTTTGTCCCAATAAATTAGCAAAAGTTACATGTGAACTTGGAAATTGTTGTTCATTTTCTTTCTTCTATTGCATACAAATAACAAGAGCTATAGTATATTGGATTCCTTTGCTGTCCTTGGGACTCTATCCCAAACATGCTCATACCAGCTATTTAGAGAAAATTCTTTACTATCTTCCATTGCCAGACCAACTTTTGTCTTGCTGCTACAAGTAGAAATGTTTATATATTGTTGCATATGATCATTTGCAAATAGATAAAATAAATAAATTTCATGTCAGAAATTACTCTGAGTTGAAAGGATTTTTGCTCAAGAAACTCCAATCAGGGGATGCCTGAATGAAGCTCCTATCATGTCGCCAAGATCCGTCATGCAGCACTTGGACATTGAACCCCAACCTTCCACTCTTCAAGCTCAGCATCTTAATCACTAAGAAGTACGAATAACCACTGATGAATTTTTTTTTACTTGAGATTTGCTCTGCTTTGGCTTCTTTGATTATGTGCTATCAATTCATAACTGCTTCATAGCGACCCTTGGATGATTTTCAAGGAATATGAGATATTTAAATAGTGCTCTTACCACCATTATTCCCTCCCCACACGAGTTTCCAATGGCAGAGTGGAAACTGAACTGAGATCTTTTGAGTTCCGGTCCACCACTTTGTCCACTACACTAGACTGGCTCTCAATTTGGCATGGATTAGGGGCCAAAATCTAGCTGTCAAGTGACATGCTCACCATAAATGAAAGAACAACCCAAGCTCTAAGGGGCAAAGGATCAAGGTTCCTTGAAACCCACTTTCATGGCCAACACACTTGCAGATACTTTGCCCCAAAGTTCACCCAAAGCTTCTTTTACTTTATATACTTTCTTTTTCAGTGTCTTTCTTAAACTTATTTCTGATTTCCTTACATCTGACATTCAAGTATTTGAACAATATTCTCAGGTCTTTTGTCCTTACTTATAGCAAAAAACAACAACAACCAAACAGCTTACTTTCATCAGTTTATAATTTTTCACAAGATCAGCCATTCTGATATGTTGAGAAATCTCATTTTACTTTCATAAAAATATTTCTGAAAATCTGTGGATTGGAAAAAATAAAATTTGTGGCGAGGGGGAGAAATGAAATGAAATATATGCAATTTATTTTCACATCAAACCTAAACTTATTTTTACTATTTAAGCCACATAAAATGCTTCATTCATAGCATTGTTCACATGCAACACAATCTGGCATAATCAAAATGTGAGCATACTCTGCACTAAAGAGAGAGTTCCAAACTGCTACACCCTATAGCTGCCTATGTGTTCTATAGCTTTTGCCATCTGAAAAGTATATTGCTTCTGTGCTGACTCTCTAAACCTAAAATGTTGTCACCAGCTCTTACTGAACTAGACAAGAGAATGACGCACAACATCCTCTGAATGGATTTGAGCCTCAAGTCCTCCAGATGAGATACAGGAAGAACTTTATGGCAAGAACAAGCATTCTTTAGGATATGCAAGAGCAAAACCAAATTAGAAGATGGAGGAAGGATCTCACTGGACAAGGAACAACATTAAAGGAGGATATAGCTGAGGAACTCAACCTCCCCTACGTCACTTGGAGGACTTTGAATAGGCTCAGGGTTGGAGTCCCTAAATACAAGACCAATATGCTCAAGTGGGGGCTGCTGGCAGGCAACAACACTCTGTGTGAATGTGAAGAATTACAGAATCGAGCTCATTTATTGGTCTGCCAATTGCTGCCAGAAACATGCACCGATGAGGTCTTAAGTTTGGCCAACAGCAAAGCCAAGAAAGTGGCTTCATTTTGGCAGTTCAGAATTTGATTGGGACACACAAAAAACTGGCCCAGTGCAAAAGTCATCCTCTTCCTTTTCCTCTTCCTCTTCCTCCTATGTGTGATTCACATATAATATTTACTTTGGAATTGTTATGCAAGGGACACCTCCAAAAATATCTTGGCTTCAGGTGAGATCTCAGGAAATGGAAAGCAATTTACCTGGCAACCCTAGTCATATACCTTACAGTTGAGAACTCCCTGATGGCTTAGAAAGGTTGCAGAATGATGCATTCAGGCAGGCAGCCAGAAAGTTGCCATCTTTGTTTAAGTAAATGAATGTGCCCACAGAGTACACTTACAAAACAGTCAGTGCCGATCCAAGTACAACAGCCCTTTGCTTACAGAACACTGAAAGTGGAGCTGGCTTTGTCTTTTGTTATCCTTTCCCGTTGGCAGCACTGTCACCTTGTCTTCAAAATAAATACCAATCAGGATTGGCTCAAAGGGGGATATTCCTTCAAAACCCAGTCTGAAGGATGCACTCCTCCATTCCCTGGGCTATAATTCATCACCAAGTGTGAGCAGCCGCCACATTAAAATTCTGCTGGCATTTCCCTGCACACCGTCATAGACCGGTAAGGCCCAATATTAGTGACGGTCCTGGGAAACCATCCTTGCTTTTAGCTGCCTGAAGGCAGCTGTGATCCCCAGCTTGTCCTATCTGTCAGTCTATTTGATCTCCAAATGAATTGCTTTTGATAACAGCTATATAAATGCAGAACTGTTCCGCTGGGCCTTCTTAAATGAGACTCCTCTCTTTCATCTCCCAGTCATTTCAAAAAGCAGATAGACTTGTTAGAGGTTTTTAATGCAATGATTTATGTTTTATCTTGCCTGGTTTGAGGCAGCATTTATTTAGCACCAAATTCTTCCCAAGCCTATACGCGAGCAGAAATGCTTGAGCACAATATTTGGAATTCAAAAGATTAGATATTATATATATTTATATATAATTTATATACATATCTAATACCTTAGATGTTTCGAAACTCACATACAAATGAATACACATCATGTGCACAGAGATGTATATGTGCTTAAATGAAGGGTGAACGCAACATGCATATGGATATGGAAATGGTATGGTTAAGAAGCAGGGTTGACATCACTTTAACTTCTGTTCAGAGCTGAGCTCTTTGAAGAACCCTTCCCCCCCCCCCTTAGTATAGAGTCCCGTCCCTCCTCACAAAATTCATCACTAGAACAGAGCAGATTAGGAAAAAAGCAGAGCACTAAATCAAGGAAGAAACAACATTTTAAACACCTGAGAGACAATGTCAGGAATAGGATTTTCAGGATGGCACACGTTTGTATGGGGAAAACTCACATTTTCTAAATTTGAAGTACATTACTTTTTGTATGTTTAGGCTTTTAAAATTCATCTTGTAGTGTTTGTTGATGTTTCCCACCTCAAGCATATTAATTCATAGGTGGCATAGCTGTACTTTAAATAATTAATTAAATAAAAGAAACTCCACTTAAATGAAGCAGCTTCTATTTATCTATTTACCCAAATGCTCAATTACCTGTAGGTTCTAGATTCCTCCCAGGCAGTTTTTACCAATGAGGCTATATTGCCTTTGAAAAGGAAGGAGCAGAAGGGGGAATATTTCCTTTAGGTTTCATGAAAACAAATTCCTTGCAGACCTGAATTAGCATATTTGTGCTGCTTGTCTGGGAGAGAGAGAGAAAAATCAATTACACTGAGTAAAATCCCAAGCCAACTAAAATATTTTGGAAAGTTTTGCATGAATCGGGCTAGGCCAAGTTTTTCCTTAGTGGTGCATTTGTTTGTGCCTGCTACCGGGTGAGAATAGGAGAGTTCTTGTCACTGGGGGTAAAGTTAAAAGACCAAAAAGGGGGGAAACAAGCAGAGAGAGTTTGAGAGTTGCTTTCTATACTGAGCTCATAAATATTTCTCCACCTTAGCACCTGCAAGAGTTTGTATGGGAAGATGTCCAGAATTTTTGTTTGTTTTCTGACATGCAGATCAAAAGTTGATTAGAGACCATAATGGGCTTCTCAGCAACCTTGAGATTGAAAGGGAGTCATTTAGAGTTAATCTGAATAATCTATTGTTGCTAATGGCTGTGTGAAGCAGTATTGTTGTGCTTGCTTGTCTGTCATCTTGCTTGACCACACCCGTCTCCCTTTGACCCTCTGAATTTAGTGTATAAAAACCATCCCTGTAAGTTTCACTCTTTGCCTGAAGAAGTGGACTTAAGCCATGAAAGCTAACAATAAAAATATAGCAGTTAGTCTGTAAAGTGCTACAGTGTTTTTTTAATTTTGTTTTGTTTTGTTTTGTTTTGTTTTCTGATATGGCAGTGTTTTTGAGTTAAGAATGCAGATGGGAATGTATAATTGAGGTCTACCTTAATTTTGACCAAAGCAGAATCACAGAAATAAGGACTTAGAAAAACCAAGAACAAAAAACTGGATACATTCAGGGGGTGGGGAGAATAAAAACCAGTAAACAAAGATGTCAGGGGGGAATAAAGTCACACATGTTGCAATAAAGAAGTAAAGGTATATATTTGGATAGAAACTAAGGAACATTTCCATTAAACTGGTACAAAAGTCAACAGAAGGAATGCAGCAATCTATAACCAATGAAGCCCCATCTTTTATGTCCTACTGAAAATTTATTTGTCTTTTCTGGAAGGTATGTTAAACTGCACATCTCTGGGAGAGAAGAGCAAGAGTGATACCAGTAGTAATAGGACCCCTGGGCTCAATCCTCAAAGACTGAAAAAGATCTGAGTACAATTGGTATTGATAAGAATAAGATTGTAATAGAGCAGCTGCAGAGCATAGCATTACTAGGTACCAGCTACATTACCAGGTGAAACCTCACTGTCTCATACGGCCCGGGCCCAAACAGTGAGGTTCCAATGAAACCAGTTAGCTTAAGTTGATGCCCCTTTTGAGTTGGCTTGTATGAAAATTTATTTATTTATTTATTTATTTACATTTCTATACCACCCTCCTCGCCAAAGGCAACCCAGGGCAGTTTAACATACCAGTATCATAAAAACATTGAAGCAATATAGATTAAAAATTTAAAAGTTCTAAAATCTATAATTAAAACCAACTAAAAATAGAACTAAATCTTGTATAATTTAAAACTTAAGGGAACAGAGGGGGGGGGAGGTCAAACCAACCTGCAGGCTGAGGTCGTTGTGCCTCCAGTACCCCAGACCTGACCTGCCAGCCACATTTTTACAACCTTCTGAAAGGGCAGTAGCTCTTCCTGGAGGCGCAGCTCAGTTGTCAGGAGATTCAAAAGGGCCTGAGCAGACACAGAGAAGGCCCTCCTCCTAGTGCTATAGAGATGAGCCTCTCTAGCTGATGGCACAACCAGGGAGCCTTTCCAGTCTGCTCCGGTCTGCTCTAGTCGGATGGACAGATGTCCTTGGGACGATGCGGTCTCTTAGGTATCCTGGCCCACTACCATATAGAGCTTTAAAGGTAATTACCAGCACCTTTAATTGCACCCAGAGCTCCTGAAGCAATGGTGATGCATGAGCATAATGCCCGTACCCCATCACCACCCAGGCAGCAGCATTCTGGACCAGTTGCAGCCTCCGAATGGTCACTGAATGATACACTCTTAGCCATGCAATACCAGTCTCAGGTATCATAGACAAGTACCCTCAGCATCAGGTTGAAGGTCACAAAGATGATCCACTAATCTTCAGATATATGGCACTCTTTAAATGAATTTAGTTGGAATTTTGCTATGGGTGCATGAATGGATGTGAAAGACCTTTCATCTTACCTTGTGCAGTATGGTCAGAGTATGGATTTGCATAGATTCTGTTTTGTATCATTTGATTTAGTTGAAGAGAAGATCAGTGTAATATTTGCATGTAGAAAAAAATGGATGAAATACTAATTAGGGTCATTGTTCTAGCCTCCAAGCAAATCTACTGTGGAACCAAAAAAAAATCCTAACTCCTCGGATTAGAATAATTTCCCAACAGATAGGATAAAGCTTTTCCTTGCTTCTTAAACCTCCCACTGCATTGCCAATATTACAAACAAGAAAAAGAAACACTAGGAGCTATTTTATTGGATAAGCATGCAAATGAAGCAGCAGATTTAGATTCCTTAGCTAAGAGATCAGAAGGAGAAGCCTGGAATTTTCGCAACGGGTATTTATTTATTTATTTATTGGTAAATGAATGGCAATGGCATATATGGAATAGTCGCCTCTGAAGACATATACAACACACATATAGCATGATCTTCAAGTAATGGATAATAGGAATTATTTCAATTAGGAACTGGCTGAACACTTGGTGAGTTAGATAATCCTTTGTTGGGCCTCTAAGGAGAAGAACCAACCAATGTAGTCATGGGTAAGGTGCAGAGTCCAAAATTGCCGCCCACCAGAAGGGATGATAAACCACTTCTGTGTACAGGTCACCCACCATATCTGTTAGGGGGCTAAGTATTTGCCCTAACTATGTTGTATAGCATATTGTACTCTACTGAAATACTGTACTGTTGCTTTAAAGGTTTTTGACCTGGGAAATACAAGTGTTGCCTACTCACTTTGCAACCTAAGGTCCTGTGTATAAAGTTAGGCATTTGGTCACACGTTTTCAGCCAATGTGCTCATCGGAAGCTGTTGTACTCGCCAGAGCCTGTGTGCTCATGTTGCTTGTGTGATTGTCAGAGCCTGCGCGTTCACTGTCCATGTGCCTACTGAGGGCTATGCTCTGAATGCTACTTTGATGCCCTCTGGGACTTCTCCACAAGAAACTGCTTGTCTGGTAAGAACTTTAACTGGAAGAAGGAACAGTAAACTTTGAAGCTACTTTGTAACTATGTATGCTGACTCATCACTTGACCAGCATACCAACGGACTTGGCAACTGCTCAGCGAAATACTGTCTTTCTAGCTGAGCAATGTAACTTGTGAGTTAGAGCCTTGTGTTTGTTTTACTAAATACCACAGTGAACTGAACTGCATGCTACATAGAGAAGTTATCTTGTTTATGTTACTGTTATCTTGTATATATTTGAAGCCTTTCATCTGCACCTTCAGTGAAGTATTTCTTTTGCACCGAACAAGCCTCAGTTGTTCTGTGTTGTCTGGGAAAACTCACACCTTCTGTTGCATGTCTTACTCTCCACTCTGCTACACACCAACAATATCCACAAATTCAGTATCTGTGGGTCTAAAAATGTGCAATTTTAAATTTTCTAATACATAACATATATGTATTTCTTTGGCACCTTACCAGAGCTAGCCACTAGATGCCACTGTCTGCAGTGTAATGTTTACAAGTACTAGAGGCAGACATTTTGGTAGCTCTCATGTAGAACAGTGGAGGCATTTAAAACCCATCCTTTACTTCTATGTCTCAAGTATATATGTTAAGTATAGGGTTTGTTGTTATGCACAATTTCTGGTATCCACAGTAGATCTTAGAACATATCTCCTCTGGATACTGAGGGGAGACATGTATTTTCTAACTAGAAAACTCTGGGAAGGGTATCCATACGTCAGAATTGTCTTGACAGCACACAATCATTTTCAATCATACCTCAAAGCTGAAGTATTCAATTTTGGATGTACCCCTGATTGAATTTTGTTCCTAATGCAACTGAGGAAGGCAGAAAGAGCTCTCTCTCCCCTCTCTCTACTCTGTTTGTTTTTTCCATTGCTTAATTAGAAGGGAAGGGTTGGCTTCTGGAAGATGAAGAGTGTCACATAAAGTGACAAGGGGCAAAAGGTACAGAGAAGGGCAACAATGATGATCAGAGGACTGGAAATCAAGGCATATGAGGAAAGACTGATGGAACTGGGCATGTTTAGCCTTGAGAAATGAGACTGAGAGGGAATATGATAGCACTTTTCAAATATATGAAAGATAGTCATAAAGAGGAGCGTTGGGATCTGTTTTCGGTCATCCCAGAATGCAGGAGACATAATAACAGCCTCAAACTAAAGGAAGCCAGATGTAGGCTAAATGTCAGGGAAAACTTCTTAACAGTTAGAACAGTACAACAGTGGAACCAACTGTCTCAAGAGGTAATAGTCAAGAGAGGATTGGGCAGCCATCTGTTATATGTGCTTTGATTTGGATTCCTGCATTGAAAAGGGGATAGGACTTAATGGCCTAAAAGGCCCCTTCCATTGCAGCTATTCTATGAAAATGAGACACCTATCAAGCTTTTCATTGACTAAATATGACATTGCATTTTTCCCTGTTGGTCTGGCGGTACTTTGAGGACCATTTCCATCAGCTCCAGTAGGGGAACATATTCAGACCATGCTTTCCTTTCTGATTTTATCTCTTATTTCTTACCCAAATCTCTACCTAGGTTAACTATTCCTATTTTATTGAGGAAAAACTGACCAGTGCAAATGTCTACCCAAAGGAAGCCTTTGCTAGCCTTTCCAAGAGCAAGGCAGAAAACAGGCCTCATCAACACTGAGAAAGCTCAGAGGACCGGGTCAGTTTCCACGTACAGTAATACCTCCCATAGTAACTCGCTTAACAAGCAGACCTTTCCCCAAAAGGTCTGCTTCATGGGACCAGCAAAAACTCACTTAACGAGAAGCTTCACATCAACAGGGTGTTTGGCAACGAGGCTGGGGACTCCCCATCCTCATTCTCAAATGCCCTGCCGAAGCATGGGCGAAGCAGTGGGGTGTTTTGGAACGAGGTGAGGGAGTCCCCTGTCCGCATTCCACATTCTGCATTCTGTCCGCGCGCACAGCAGGGCTTGGGTTGCATGCCTGTTTAACCCACGACCCAAGCCCTGATCACACTCTGCAATCGGCGCTTGGGTCGCAGGTAAGAACAGGGGTGCCCGTTCAACCCACAACCCAATCCTGACCACAGCATGCAATCAGCACTTGGGTCACAGTTTGAATGGGCGCGCACCTGTTTAACTCATGACCCAAGTCCTAATTGCACTCTGTGCAATCGGCACTTGGGTTGGGGGTTGAACCGATGAAACACATTTCCCCATAGGAAATATGCACCTTCAGTGCATTCCTATGGGAAAATGTGTTTTGCTGAACGAGCAACTCGCTGAATGAGCAAACACATGGTACCCATTTTGCTCGTGCAGCGAGGTATTACTGTACTAGAAAGGATGAGAATGGAAACAAATCCTATTTTTTTATATACAGCAAGCCTTTTGCAAGTAACTCACTGTAGGCCAAGCCATCGGTTCATATGATTATCATACAGAATAATAACATGTGTGGTGTGAGTGAATCAATTCCCTCCTAGAGGCAAAAACCCTGGAAATTTAAATGCATATCTGATGAGTCATTGGCCTGCTACTGATTTGCAAGTATATTTTGTTTGAATTCTAATTGCATTTCAAAGCCTCCAAAAACAGAATTGGATTTCTCACAATTTTAAAACATGTTTCTCTTGAATGGCTCCCCCTCTTCCCCCCTTCAATTTCTGACATATCTTTGTTCATATTCTCACTCTTTGATGTCCTTACATCTAGGCCAGGGCACAAAGAGATGGAGACCAGTTTGGTGCAGCAAAGCCAAAATGACATCACACTGTAATGCCATCATTTGCTAGTTTGTATCTGATTGATGTAATAACTGCATGTGGCTGTACTCATATTACTGACTAAACAACAAATCAGTGAGAATCCTGATACAGTAAAACTTCGGTTAACATAATTACTGTGTTCCCTGGGAGGTTTCTTAAAGCGAAAATTACTTAAACTATATTTCCCATAGGAATACATTGCATGCAATTTCCCATAGGAATGCATTGAAAACCAAAATATGTTAACCAAAATGCAGTTTCCCATTGAAAACCAGTTAATCTGCTCCCAAAAGAATTCCTTAAACTGAGTCACTATTTTTATAGATTTCCTTTTGCTATATGATTTTTATGCTAACCAAGCCGTTTGTTAACCAAAGTTTCACTGTATTTGTGTAAGGCAGTGTTTCCCAAATGCTGGTGTTTGGACTTCAATTCCCAGAAGCTTACGTCAATTCCCCAAAGCACTGATCAGTCAATATACTGGCTTAGGCTTCTGGGAACTGAAGTCCAGACACCAGTATTTGGGAAACACTGGCGTAAGGTTTGTATATCTTGCTGTGAACAATTTAAACTAATTGATGAGGTGCTGTGAGACTGTTCAGGGATGTATGGATAGTTAAGACACCTGAATGCACAATGAAGATATGCAACATGCACAAATACCAAAAGGATTCCATTTGAAGTACTGCTACCAGTATTTTGATTTCATTATGAAATAATTTCAATACTAAAAGTTCAGGATTGTAATAGACAATATTTAAAACAAAATCAATCCTGCCTAAATATCAGCAATGAGGGAAAGTGTGGTGTAGTGGGAAGGGTATCATCAGACTAAGAGTGCAGCCAAGTGACTGCAAAGCATGCAATTGTACCAGAAGATACGCAGATGATACTACCCTAATGGCAGAAAATGAGGAAGAACTAAAGAAGCTTCTGCTTAGGTTGAAAGAAGAGAGTGCAAAAGCTGGCTTGAGACTCAACATCAAAAAAACCAAGATAATAACAACAAGCTGTGGTGTTGGAGGAGAGTTTTGAGAGTACCCTGGACAGGAAGTAGAACAAATAAGTCAATCCTAGAAGAAATGTACCCTGACTATACATTAGAAAGTCAAATAGTAAAGATGAAGCTAAAGTACTTTAGACATCAAAAGAAAAGAGAGGATTCACTTGAGAAAGCCTTGATGCTGGGAAAGGTGGAAGGCAAAAGAAGAAGGGGGTGGCCAAAAATGAGATGGCTAGATGGCATTGTAGATGCAATGGGCACAGAGCTGGGAGGGCTGAGGAGGATGGTAGAAGACTGAAGTGCCTGGCAGGCAATGGTCCATGGGGTATCAAAGGGTCGGAATCGACTGTGTGGCTGAACAACAACAACAAAAATGCACTTTTTGAGCCTTCTGGCCTTTTACAAGGTGAGAATGCACTGGAACATTAAGGGAACATGGAAGACTATACATGACTTTGGATCAGATCACGTAATAAGGCAAGTAAATATTTCCTACACTTGCAGCATTATCCTTCAGGCAACACAAATATTTCACTGCTAGCAGCCTGAGCCACCAGGCATGGTGGTATCTTTCAGATGACAATTGCATAATAAAAGCATGCTAATTTGTCAAATGCCTATTGAGACAAGTTTGTGCTAGGATAGTTAAGTCTTTTAAGGGTATATAGCCCACAGATACAAAAGTAGTACCTTCTCTAGTAGGGCCTTATGTTCCAGTGCACACATTCATCCAGGCAATGCAGATCAGTTCAGGTCATGTTGAATTCACAAACATCAATCTCCCCAAGCTTACCCCTACGATACGTTTGCAGGATTCCTGCCGAGTTTGTCCCTAAAGTGAGAAGTTTGCCTTTTTGTTCTGCTTCACTCTTTCACCAAATCTTAACTGTCCTGCCTCCAAATTCAAGGAGGCCTTTCTCAATCTTTATATAAATACTTCCTTCACACAGCCAATGTTATTAGTCATAGTGTGCAATCGGCTCTCTGTTGGAATAGCAAAGAGACCCACTGGCAGTGTGAAATGACTGATCTCTTGTGAGGATGTATCTACAGCTTGGAATCCCAACAGCCTTCTTTAGCTGGAGGCGTGGGAGAATTTTCTGTCAGTAAGGTGGAAGAGGGAATAGTAAAAGTAAAGGATTCTGCAAGTCACACAATTTGGCAGCCCTTGTGTATACCTTTCAACATACCAATAAAGGTTTGAAAAAGCTGGAAATTTCAGTCTCTAACTGCAGGGTTTTGCCAGGGGGTCATAGACTGGTTTTCAGGTAAAACTGTTATGCCAGATTACACAAATCTGCTGCCTTGACAGCAGAATACTAAGAAAGCAATGTGATTTTATGTGGGCACAAGTATCAAGCCTTCATTCTAATATCAGCACTAGGAAAGAAAGTGAGCACCCCTGAGAAGGTAGTGAAGCTGTCTGTACAGTAGGACTTCTATCCCGGGTTAGCTCCAGCAGAGGCTCCACAGTATCTAGGAAGCAGCTGTCCAACTCTGAATTCAAAATATAGTGGAGATAACCAAAAGGTATCTTACTCCTTATTTCTTACTTACAGACATGCAAAGCTGTCACCATTAGCTATAGCTGTGCACAAACTATCCAAAGCAAAAAGACATTCTCTGACAGCATCTTGCAAACAGGATCAATGGTGGCTGCACAGTGGACTTGTCACCCACCCACTCTCCAAAAAAATTTTTTTGCCCTGCAATGACAAAGAACAACTTGTGTAGCATTAGGATGTTTTGGACTTCAACTCCCAGAATTCCCCATTCTGGAAGTTCTGCTTGACAGACCTACATTCACAGATATTTATACTGTATGTGGTTCCCCTGGAGAGAGGCCTAGCTGGAAGGGTTCATGGTCTAGTTTTCCAGTTTAAAAAAAGAAGAAGAAGTACTTGCTGGGAGACTCTAGGGCAGTGTTTCAACCTTTGGTTTTTGGACTTCAGTTCCCAAAAACCTAAATTAATTCCCCAAAGCACTGATCAGTCAATGGGTTCTACATTGGGAACCACTGCTCTATGACCATTTTCCCATATTGGGGGGCACCAATCCAGCTATCCCCCCACCTCAAAGCTGTGATGAGTATTGAGCCATCAGAGATGAGGACAGCTTTAAATAATTTATTTGGTTATTCCACGTCAGCCAAGTCCAGGATGCTTCAGCCTTCTTACTAACCCTTGGGTTTTGCATTCTGGGAGATTTTGTTGAAAGCAGCTTTATTGGCGGACGGTTTGTTAAACATCAAGTAGTTGCTCAATAAGTTTTACAATTTCCTCACCTTTCTCATCAAACCAGTCCTGATGAACACATTTCTTAAGTCTAATAATTTGATTCCATTGATTGTTGATGCTTCTGCTTCAAGGTGGAATTTTATCTATCTTAACATTTTATTTTATCTCAACAATCAAGAAAGATCGCTTGTGACAAAAGTTGGAAACATTTAACTGTTTTCATGGCAATTTTATCCAAATATTCATGTTGGAAAAAAGTAGCTGGTGCTTGGTCCAGCAGTCATCATTTTTCTTAGTGATGCATATATCTCATGTATTTCTACATCTAATAATGATGTAGTATAATAGAGGCCCATTTCAAGAACACAGATGATTCTAGGTTGTTTCAATTTCAAAGCTGAAACAATGAATTTGTGATAAGCAGACTGTATTCATTGCAAATCCTCAAGAGAAACAAACCATGGCTATTACAATTTCCAATGCAATGGTTTCCAGCAACTTCAATTCCACATTTGATTTGCTGAGCCAACTTGGGCATTAAAGTTGCCAAAAAGCATCAACTTGTCCAATATTCATACACTATCAAGACCAGAGCAAAGATCATTGTAGAATTTATCTCTGATGTCATCGTTATTAATATATGTGTGCTGTAAAGACGTGGAGGCCACATTGATGATGGTGAACAATGGGAATTTGGCAAGAGTCAAAACTTTGAACATCTGCTAATCTGTGGAAACTTGCCTGAACAGTGTGATATTGAGGATTTGTTTGAAGCAAATGACAGGGCTATTCAAACTGCTAAATACTGGGAAAGTAGAATGTGAATATGGAAACATGCAGTTCATGTGTGCATACATTTTTAGATAAGTACTGTTGCTGTTTTTTTAAATTTTGTTGGCTTAAATTTTTAGTGCTTTAGACTTGGATAAATGAATTGTTATTAATCATGTTTGGAGTATAAGCACTGGGAGGCACAACATATGTCTTTAAAGAAAATTGGAGTCTGATGATCATCAGTTGCGGTGATGTTCTGATGTTCTGGTTATGTATTTTTTTGAATGTTTTGTAAGATATATTGATATAGATTTTGTAATTGCTGTCTCTTGATATTTTTATACATTATATCTGTAACTGTGATATATTGTTTCATTGTGACTCCCGCTCATTTTGTAACTTTGACTGGAGATTCCTTGAATTGTTCATTTTATTTGATACTCTGCTATTTGATGCTGTAACTGTTTTGTATTGTTTTGTTATAAGCCGCCCAGAGTTGCCATAGGTGAGTGGGGTGGCAAATAAATCAAACTATAATAATAATAATCAAATTTCCATCAATTCATTTTGACAAAGTGCTATGTTTGCTAGCAGTCTGGTTCTGAAGAGCAAAGGCAATTCCTGTTTCATGACAGACTTGTTTTGGGCACCTATGCCAGAAGAAGGTACACCTAGCACCAACTTATTCTAGTCCAGTGGTGTTCAAACTTTTTTTCTGCGGGCCAGTCCCGCCCCCTGACACACAGCTGTGGGGGGCCAGAGGCGGGCTTCTCCCTCTGCTGAGAGTTTTGACGTCAGCAGCGGCAATCACATTTTGTCCCGGCTGCTCCGAGCAGCCTCTGGCTCAGTCCCATCCCCTCTGAATTGGGGAAATTTTTGAAGTTTCCTCTGTTTCAAAATCTGTGGCGATGGAAGGGTAAACCTGGTGTGCTGCGGTGATGTCAACCTGGGCACACTAATGGGCTCTCCTAGTGCCACAGATTTTGAAACAGAGGAGGCTCTGAAAATTTCCCTAACATGGTGATTGGCTTTAGCAAAGGCTACAGAGGGGATGGGACCGAGCCAAAGACTGCTCGGAGCAGCCAAGACAAAGTGCGATCGCCGCCACTGCTGTCAAGTGGTGGGGGTGGGTGGAGGAGTGGTCCACGGTGAGCCTGGGTATTCATTGTGGGCCACATTAATGATATACATGGGCCTAACTGGGTCCACAGGCCATAGTTTGGGTGTCCCTGTTCTAGTCACTAAGGAGAACAATGTCATCAATATAGCATATACTAAAGGTTCTCTGGCAAACCAGTGATGGCCAACCTTTTAGACACCGAGTGCCTAAGCTGCAACCCAAAACCCACTTATTTATCACAAAATGCCAACATGGCAACAGGGGAGGGAGGAAACTCTCCCATTGGGCTGCTGGACAGAGAGGCAGGGCAAATTCTGTGCTGGGGGAGGGAGGAAGCGCACCCATTGGGATGCTGGTCAGAGGGGCGAGGCAAATTATGTGCTGGGGCAACTGCATGGGTGCCCACAGAGAAGGCTCTGAGTGCCACCTCTGGCACATGTGCCATAAGTTTGCCACTGCTGGCCTAGACTCTGAGTTGCCTGTGTGCAGGTCTGCAGTTACACTTCCCAGTGTATTGCCAACTCCTGCTTTGACACTCACCCATCACCACAGGTTTTTAATAAGATAGTGAAATGAATAGAATGATGGAGATGAGTTGAATGTGATTTTGTTAAAAATGAGGAAGATTTCTGCACATACTCCCACCTGTACCAGAGGCGTAGCTACTGCCGTATCAGCCGTATCACTTATACTGGGCCCCGGGCTACGGGGGCCCCCAACGGCAGGGCGGCCAACCATCCTGCATTCTGCTGGACGGTCCTCACCGGCAGGAAATTTCTTTAAAAAAAAATTGGAGCAAAAATTTACTGCGCATGCGCAGAAACTCAATCTGACATATTATGCATGCGTCAGATTGAGTTTCTGTGCATGCGCACTTTATTGGAGCCATTTTTGGCTCCAATTTTAAAAAATAAAATTTAGGAGTCGGAGCCGCAGCTTTTCGGAGCGGCTCCGATGGTGGCCCTCAGAGGAGGGCACCTCCCCTGGGGCCACCCAGCTCCCACGGGCAGGTTGAAGCCTGCCCGGTCTGTCTGCTGCTGCTGAACCCCCATGGCCTGGGGACGCCTGGCAGAGTGCGCCACCGCCTCCTCCGGGTCCGGCGGTGGTGACGGCAGCGGCGACAGCGGCAAGCGGCTCCGAAAGAGGAGGAGGAGGCTGCAGTCGGGGGCAGCGCGCCTTGCCATGTGGCCCCAGGAGGGTAAGTGAGGGTTTTGTGTTTCGGGTGGGTGGGTGGTTTATGTGTGTTTTGGGTGGGTGGGTGGGTGGATTTTTATTAAATTTTTATTTTATTTCTTTATTTATTTTAATTATTTAAGTTATTTACGGGTTTGTGTTGTGGTTGTTTGGGTGGGTGGGTGGGTTGAGGGGTGTGTGTGTTTGTTTGTTTATTTTAATTCTATTCTATTTTATTTATTTATTTTTATTTTATTTTTATTTTTGGCCCCGCCCACGACGTCATGACGTTGGCTCCCCCCACGACGTCATGATGTCATGACGTTAGCACCGCCCCACTGTCCCGCATATAAAGGGCCCCCAAACAAATTTTTATACGGGGCCCCGCCAAGGTAAGCTACGCTTCTGACCTGTACATACATTTACATAATCCTACATAAAATGACAGCCTTCCCAGTTTCTCACCTTGATATGGCCCAATTTTGCTTCCTGACTACAGTCAGGAGCATGAGTGGGAACATGAGTACAAGATCTCCCAAATTTTGCATGGCTAAGCACCCTTTTCAGGTTGCCTTGGGTAACTTATATCAGTCTATCCTCACAACCTGGAGCCCTCTACCAGATTTTGTACCCTCACACGTGACATAGTCAAACTGTTTTGATTCTCCCAGGAAAGGGCAGTGCTGTGTATCATTTCTCACTCAATCCCACAATCCACTGCACTCCATTATTTATCACACCACTTTATACTGAACATCCCCAGTTAAGTCATTACAAAGAAAACCTCTAGGTCTGCTACTGAGCTTCATCACATGCAAATAACATTTCTGGGCATTTTTAACATGCCGTTTTATACAACAGCTAATCATCACTGCTGGTCAGGCATGACAATATGAAGATGACACACAAGACACAACCCACATAAATTGTGTCTTTTCTGTTGCTGAAAATACACATTCTCCCCGCCCCTGCCCAGGATTAGCACAAGGCTTGTATTTTAATTTTTGTCAGTTACGAAACAGAAAAATATTTTACTAGGAAAGAATGGTATTAAGAAGAAATGATTCTTCAATTTGCCCTTAGGCAAGGCAAAGACAGGATTTGATTTGCTGTGTTACACTGGAATCTGGATTGGTACCCAGAGATGAGAGAGGTGTTTAATAAAATTTACATTTCATTTTCTCACTTGACACCAGTCTCCTGTCACTCACCAAATGAAGGGGATTTAGCAAATAATTTTTGTCAGCATGAGAGGGAAGCATATTTATAGCAAGTTTTTCTTCTTCTTTGCGTTTGCAGCCATATACGGTATATTGCTGGACACATTATTCTTCTGCAGTTGCAGCTGACTATGGAGCTTTGTTGAGGCCAAATGTAGCCAGTTCCAGGAATTTTATCATCAAGAAGGATCCCTTCTGCTTTGTGTCTCAACCTTTTATACACATGTACTTTAACCATCAAGTCAGTTGGTGCTCTAATCTTAAACATACTTGCTAGGGAGGAAGTCCGAATGGAAACAGTGGAACCTTTTTCTGAATAAATATACATACAGTTAGGAAGGGTCCTTTTTGACTGCCCCATTCCTGTGCCAAGTTCAACTGATCTGTAAACATAGCAGTAAAAAGTTGTGTATAAAATGATACTTTCTGTTACGAGTGCTTAATCTGCCCTCATGTTCCTTTGATGATAACTAGACTCTAGCATTGTGAGAAGGGGAAAAAATTTCTCCCATTTTCAACTTTCTCCTTTTTCCAGATTTGTTCCCTTCAAAACCAGTGGAAGATTTTCCTCAATGGGGAGGTAAAGTAATATTCTAAGGTCAAGAAACACAATACTGTAATCAATTGATACAGTTTTGATGGCAGAATAAAGTGAAGGCTCATCAAAGAGGTATAGTTTTTTAGATTGCTAATTCTACATGGAATTGACTACATTAGAAGTTGGAAACAAGCAAGGCCAGGTATTCATTCTGTGCACTTTAATTTGAAATTGTGTGATTAACTACAAGTTCAAATAACACCTATTTGATAATGTATGCATACATTTTTAGATGATTAATATTTTTTTAAATTATGTTGATTTTAAATTTTATTGCTCCAAACTTGGATGGATGGATGGATGGGTAGGTAGGTAGGTAGATAGAAAGGTAGATAGAAAGGTAGATATATAGATAATTTACATCTAGTCTAAGCTGAAGGTCAAGGTTATACTCATGTAAGCATTTGCATTTATTTATTTATTTAAACAAACTTTTATGCCACCCTCCTCAAAAAGACCCAGGCTGGATAACACAACTCTCAACACCTAAAAACACAATAAAAACATAATATAAAATCAAGATTAAAAGATTAAAAAGCTAAAACAAGACACACAGAGAGAGAGGGATCAAATGAGCCAACAGACTGGGGCAATTGTCTGGCCCATACCCCACACATGCAGGTCTTGACCCCCTTCCTAAAGGGCAGCAGCTCTGTCTGGAGATAATAGTATCAATGATTATACGATAGCAAATATATGCACCACCTCATATCTACAATTGTCTCAAAACCTAGGCATGCATCAATCCATCAAGGTCCTTCTCATATACAGGATGCAAATTTAGAGATGGTTCACAGCTGATGTCCAAGTATTACTGGGTTTATCAGTAAGTGAACCACTGAAGGTTTTGTAACTTCAAATAAGTTTCTCCAAAATGCAATCTGAATAAATAATTGATCATGTTATTGTAATTTGATGCTTTCCTTCATATCTTCTACTGAATTTGTCACAGGGCTTTTTCAGTCTTTTTGCTCTTTTGTGAATTGTCTCTTTTCTCTTTTTTCCACCTCACCCCATGTTGAAGATACAATGCTTAGCCTCCTTTCATTCATTATGTTTCTTGATACCAATTTATTGAATGCCAGACAGTTTTCCAATAATGGAGTGGCTTTTAGATTTACAAGTTCATCACGAAGTTGCATTCCGTTGGATAAATAAAACCAGTCTGTGAGGAATGGCAATGGATATATTCCTGGTGTTTTTAATAGCTGGTCAGCAGTTGCTCTAAGGATGCATAATAGAAAATACAGGTTTCTGATCATCACTGCTTAAACAGAAGAGGAAGGGCTCTACTTTCCCATCAAGAACCATGTTTCAGGTTGCCCTTTCCTTTTTTTATTCCTCCTGAACAATTTTACATTCATTTCAAAGAAGCAAAAAGTATCTTCTTATTTTGCCAACGTATAGCAGAAAACCAGACTTCTCCTATATGACTGGCAAACATGTTCTATTTCTAGATGAAAACTGGTTGGATTCCACCAAATGTCTACACATCTGCGCCAGCATAAAATCAAAGCATCAGGGATTAAATTATAAGCCACTTTATATCCCTAAACAAAAGTTAAAACACAGAAATATTCCTTTAAAAACATTGGATCAAATATTTAGGCCTTGCTCTTAGGACATAAAATTAGTTGGCATAAACAAAATAGAAACAACTTAACTTTGATGTTCTCTCAGTTTTCAAAACCAACATCACTTTAAATAAAAGAGAATTCAAAGATTAGCTATTCCATGTCGCACATATTATATTTGCTTATAATATTGTTATTCTTGTTTACATTTGAACATAGTAGAGTTTTTAATGATCTTGCTGTGGTTTCCCCTAATAAAGGACTGGATTTCCTCTTGCAAAGGGTAGTGATGGGGAAATCTGCCCATAAATTATTTACATGCTACTCCAATCAAATGTGGTACCTGTCATCCGCACCAGCCAAAATGAAAGTTCACTGTGTAAAGGTGCCAAGGGAGAATGGCAGGCCTCCCACTGCGGTTTTATAGACAGAACTAAGTCAGCACACATTACGTGTCAGAGCCAACATCAGAAAGAATCAGATCCTTTGATCTCAGACCTCCACAGGAAGCTTAGATCTCAGATAAATTAGATAAAAAAATGAATTTATAGCAGATATGTAACCTAAGGCATAGAACTGAACACTCTATTTTGAAAGAGTATGGCAAATATCAAAACATATAAACTGTAGCATTTCCTCTCTTTCTCCTTCTGCTTTTCTGTGATAAATATTAATTAAAATAAGAAGACGAGACTCAAAACTAGCCTCTCTGTGCTTCTTTTATAAGCAACAGGTTTAGGTTAGAGAAACTTCCTTGTTTGCCTTTCAGTATTACAAGTTCCAACAGGAAGATGGAAAAACAATGAGGTCTGTAGTTTCATTAAGCTTTTACCCTTCCTTTACCTGCAATTGGAACAGCGCAAGTAGGGAACCTTTTCAAGTCCAATTAAATTTCAAGGAGTTTTCAGTGACTATGTTCCAGAGGTGGGCAGCACTGGTGGGGAAAGGGTGGGCCCCGCAATCTTGTATATCAGAGCTATTGCTGCCAATGGCTAACTTTAGAAGAGGCATTCAAGAATTTGGCAAGAAAAAAAAGCTGTGAAGGTATGAAGAGATGAGGAAATAGGTGTGGCCTTGAAGGGAGGCCCAGAGGGCTGGAGTGAGGTGCCAAGAGGGCGTGATTTGGCCCATGTGCCCATAAGGGCCCTGACTCTGCTCTGAAAATGTTCAGAGAAAATGGTTTATTGCAGACTGATATAGGGCATTCTGTGCTTCTGCACAGGATAACCCTCAATAAGAAAATCATTCTTAAAGAATCAAAAGAATGTAAAATAAGTGGTACAAAATTTTGTTTTCAAACACATAGTCACCATTTGTGTCCCTCCAGATGTGTCTTCCTGTTATCCAGCATCATCAATGATGGGGAGATCTGCAAGTCTGTATGCTCCAGACCCCTGGCCTCAAATAATAAAACAGCAGTGAACAGTAGTGTATTGAATGTACTTGGGAGGGGCACCCTGAGTGGCTAACTCTGTAATACATATACAGCATTACCAGGCAAGTGGCAATACTAAATTGACCAAGAGATTAACTCCACTTGGATTTTGCATCATTTATTTAAAAATATTTAAAATTGCACACATCCACATTTAATGGGTTGAATGCAAAGATGCCCTTCTATGTGTGGAAGCTGTCTTCTGCTCACTGAGGTGCAGTCTAGGAAATCTGTTCTATGAGGAAAGTGAAGCCATATCTGAAGGCATCTGCTGCTTCTGGAAGGATCTGTACAAGAGCCATTACACAAGGAAAGAAGCAGAACTGCTAAGGAACCTACCTGCATTAATTCTTCTGGAAGACCTGTGGAATAGCACTAGTAGTATTTCTCCTTCCTTGCCTGGTTCTTTGGGTCCAATCATATATTGCTGAACTTACCCACTCTAAAACTGAAAGTGTAAAATCAATGCAAACAAAACTTTCACTTATACGTCCCTTATAATACATCTCAGAAATCAAGCTTAGGGTTCTATAATCATTTCTTTGCACTAAATATTGAAACAAAGAATCTTAAAATAATCTACAATGGTTCTAGGCCCAGGTCTGTTCATAATCACTAAACATGTTTTGTGCTATACTGAAATATTGATAAATCGCCTCAGCACTATATTTGTTATTTATTGTTTTTTCTTATTAAGGAAATGACATACAAGCAGCAGGTTTGTGCAGTGGGAGCATGAAATGCATGTAAAACCAGAACATGACCCGGGAAAATTGTGTCTCTTAAAAATGTTAAGTGAAATGATTGTTCACAGTCAACGGTTTTCCCACTATCAATATACCATTAAACCGTTTCAGCCTTACATTAATTAATTTTTTAAAGAACATTTGATGAAGAGTTGTATATATTGGGATCGTGAAATATCTGTAAAACATTTTTGTTTCAAATACATGTCTCCAAAATCTGTTCTTTTAAAATGTATTGTTTCAGTTTATAACATTAATGAATATGCAGCTCAACCATCCCAGCACTATTGTAATTGCTAATTTTATTTTCTTAAAGATATTGATTCAAGAGCTTTAAACAATAAAAGTGTGAAACATGTTCTATCCATGTCTCAAAAACCTGCAATTCATATCCATTTATGTGCCAGAAAGATGCTTACAAAAAGGATTGAGGAACAGACAAAAAGGTGGTGATAGTGTTATATCTTCATAAGTGGGAAGGACATAACCCTTTCCTCAATTCATGTAGCACAGTTGAAACCTCACTTTTACATACAAATAGGGCCCATTATACATTAATATCCCAAAGCACTTACTTTGGCATACAAATGATATTTAGTTGCACAGTTAATGTGTAGTTTAAATCTCAGGCCACAATCTGGTGTACATTTATCAGGGGTTAAGATACAGTGGTACTCTGGTCCAAATAAATATGTGAAGTATTGTGCTGCATGGACACTAAAATGACTCAAACTATTCGTTCAATCATTCAGAACTGCCTAACCAGGTATAAATAGATCTTGAATATTTTGCTAGAACAGCAAATATTCTCCTATTAAGCCATGATTAAAAATATTCTCCTGTTAAGCCATGATTAAATGCAAATATCTCCTGTTAAGCCCTTCTGTAAGCAATCATTTTCTATATTTAGTATTTATATATATTCTATATTCAATAACAATTGTGTGCCGTCAAGTTAATTCTGACATATGGCAACCCATTCCAAAGTTTTCTAGGTATACAAGGCATTGAATTCTGAGATTCTGCAGCTTGCCCATGATCAGATCACACAGGGTGAGTTTTGTCCCAGAAGGGACAATAAGGAATTGAATCCCCAGCTTCTGACTCTAAAGCCAGATTCCTACATCACTAAATTATCCATCTAGCTTTCTATGTTAATTCACCTCATATTTCATTGAAACATTACAGATATTACAGAAGATCTTAGGGTGAATTGAAATGCCCTTTCTCCATTTTCTTCCTGTTCTAGGACGTGTAGTTATGGGTTGACATGGTGGCTGTTCGGATGGGTCATGGAAATTGGTTGAAGGATTGGTCTAGTTCTTGTTCTTGTTACCAAATATTTTGAAATTCACCCTTTAGTTTGAGTCATACAGCATGGGGAGTACTTTTAACAGCTTTTGAGATTTATTACTGAATCAAGATACGGAGTTCTTTAACTTGTTCTTTCTTTGCATTTTTGGCAGCCTAAAATCCATCTCTTTTTCAAAGTATGCAGAAACCTGTCAGCTGGTGAAAATTAGTCGTTAAGGACTAAAATACTTTGCTTTATACATGTGTGCCATGCACGCCATGTGCGCCAGGTGCCAGTTGTACTGGATTGTAGCTTTTTAGGAACAGTGGTAGTACGTCAATATAGGTAAAGGTACTTTTAGTTTAGTCATATCATCTTTTATGATTTTATATAACTTTCAATCTGATTAGTTGTATTAGGGAAGCACATACAGTACTAGTATTTCATTGATTATTGTACTGTCTAAAAGTATATTTAGCTTCAAAAGACTTGAACGTTTCATATTTGTATTTTTATTAATAATAAGCTTATATTCTAAAACTTTCCCTTAAGACATGATTTCCTTCATAATAGCAGGGAAGGACATGAAAGAGTTTCTTGACATATATATAAAGCCATGTTATCTGTGGAAAAACTTGGTTTGTGTAGCATTATCTATACTCTCAACATCCTGATTATTCCTAATTACTATCACCAAAGGCTACAAACCTCTGCCACGAACAAGAGAGAGAGAGAGGGTTGCTCTGCTTTCCTTTGAGATGTTGTTTAAAGCCAACTCTTTCATATGTTTCTACTTTAATATTTTACTACTATTACTTTACTTTTATTGATGCTTCATTTGTCTTTCATTGTAGCCTACTTATGAGAACAGTTAGTGAAAAGTTGGCAATAAATACAGCAAGTAAACAAATAAATAAATGTTATCTGACAAACAGTTGCCAATTTTAATTCTGGCTTTATGATTTTGATACAGTGAATTCATGCTCAGGCCATAAATATCCATTACAAACTTATAGATTTTATTTCTTGACATATCTGTGATTTTAACATGTATAGAAAAAAGCCTTGATGCTGGGAAGGGTGGAGGGCAAAAGAAGAAGGGGGGGCCAAAAATGAGATGGCTAGATGGTATTGTAGAGACAATGGGCACAGATCTGAGCGAGTTGAGGGGGATGGTGGAGGACAGAAGTGCCTGGCGGACAGTGGTCCATTGGGTTGCAAAGGGTCGGAATCGACTGTGCGACTGAACAACAACAGAAAGAAAGAGTGTCATTAGAAGAGAGGGATTCTTTCCAGACCCTATAATTCAGCTGAATTTTTTAATTTATATGCGCATTTGCTGAAACATTTTCATCCTGCTTTTCAACCCCACAATGAGTCTCCAAGGCCTCTTGCTACTTAAAAACATAAAGCTAAAAAAAAAAATGAAGCCAAGAGGTAGAAACCAGTTCCAAATAAAGTGCAACTCATTCACTAGGGTTGTGGTGGTGGTAAATCAACCAAAAAATGTTGACTTGATGCTAAGGGTTGCATGATCTGAGTGCAGTAATTAAAAAACGCAACCACTCAACGAGGCTTCCAGTGAAAAGCATAAGCAGAAAAGGGCCTCCCATCAAGAACACAGAATTCAAACAGCTTGTGTGGGAGAAGGCAGTTTTCCAAATAGCCAAGTCCTAAAATGTTTACAGCTTTACAGACAATAATCCACACTTTGAATTCTGCCCACAAACAAAAAAAAGATAGCCAATGCTTTACAAAGTAAAACAGAACCAAATGTTACAAAAAGCAAGTCCCCAAATAACATTCCTGTAGTCGGATTTTGCATCAACCAATGTTTCTGATTACTCTTCAGAGGCAGCCCCAGGTACAATGGGTTGTAATAAATTAACCTAAGTACTGTATAGTGAAGGCATGCATGACAGTTACCCAGATCTGCTTTCCTTTCTATGGAAAGATATGGCTTGGATATCAGATAGGTGTGTGTGGCACACCTAACTCCTGCTGCTGCTGCCTGATAACCCAGGCTTAAAATTGTGTCCAGGATGTAAATGTAAAACAGTTGTACCTCCTTAAGGGTTCTCTAATTGGAACAGCAATTGGAACAGCACAGGTGTAGCTTATTGATGAGGTAACTCCAAGACTTTGCTTAAAAACCCCGAGGCAGGCCGCCTGGCCTGCCGGCCTCCAGACCTTTAAGGAACTGTGGTAGTACGTCAATATAGGTAAAGGTATTAAATACATATTAAAATACACACAGACGCACCACATCCGAAAGTGAGTCACTTACCCTAGGGAGCAGGCTATAGGGGAGCTTCAGGCTAGCAGCTTCTCTTCCTCCTCCCTGCTTGGGAGGACAGCAAGAAGGCAGTGCATACGCACCAAGCACTGTAGGCATGCATGCACACCAAGTGCTTGGTGCACATACGCAGTGAAAAGGTAAGCCCTGAAGGTGGTTCCCCCCAAAAGCTGCTACCGGTTCTCCGGGACACTGGGGAAAGTTACTACTGGTTCTGATAAACTGGTGCAAACCTGATACGTCCCATCACTGAGTGTACATCAAAGAAAGGTATTGCAGAAAAGACTGGTTAATGTCCAATAGTTTATATTTATAAATGTAATTAAAAATACTTACATTGTATGGTGAGAATACATACATTAGAAAGCCATCTGCTTCATGATATCTTTCATGTTCCCCCATGAAGACTCTTTTGATCATAGTGACAATATGTAAAGTACAGGAAACTGTGTTGAGTTGTACATTTACTGTATATTGTGATACTTTTCTTGGTACAAATCTTACTTCAATTTTACAGCTTATTGCTCCTTTTGCTTTATTTTAATCCATTGATAACAACAGATCCCAATACAAGCACAGGAGCTATAGAACTCAACAGAACAATGAAAATTATGATAGCTCTTTTTCCTCTGATGGCAATACAGCATATGGTAAAAGAACAAAATCTAACAGACAATGTAGTACCTGAAAAAATATATAGAACAAAACAATCAAAATAATGAAGAGCATGTGTTTCAAGACTTGAAGATACAATTATTGCCACAAGCAAGGAAATTGTGTTTGGGATTGTTTAATGGCTAAACAGAAAAGATGAAGTACTGTACTGAAAAACACAGTCTTTATCACAAATGAACATCAAGATCGTGATATTCCTTATGGTAAAATGAGGAGAAGAATCATTCTGGATCAGAACAGAAGTCCATCATATCTAGCAGTCTGATTTTTACTATGTCCAAGTCATAGCACCTGAGAAGCTCAAAGATAGACTTTAAAAATACAAGCTATTTTTCTGCACTTCCAAAAGTACAGTCAAACCTCACATAAAGAGTGTTTCGCTTAAAGATTAACTCACTTAAAGAGCAGAATTTTATCTGAATGGTCGCTTTGCTTAACAAATAAAACCAATCAAAAACTCACTTAACAAATAAATCAGGGTTCGCAATCCCCCCTCCCCCAATTGCTTAAAGAGCAAACTCGCTTAAAGAGCAATCCTATGGAACACATTTTGTTCTTTAAGTGAGGTGCAACTGTATACCATTACTTCCAAACATGAAGATTCAATTTTAAGCAGCTGCATCCATTTAATTTGTCCATTTCTTTATTATTGTCCTCTGAATCAGGACCAACAAATTACCTTGGGGAAGAGTACACCATTAAATTAAAAATGCAGTATGGTTAAGAATGCTTCCTGTAATCTGTTCTTGGTCAATCAGTTCTGAACCAATCAATTACAATAATAGCTCGGATAATGTTTGCATCAGATAATGCTAAAACCGCATAACGTTAAGCAATCTGGGAGGGGAAATTGCATCACATAACGTTAAAATCCTATGGGATGCATCGTATAACGTTTGCTAAAGCCTGTGCCAGTTACAATGTATCTCTATGGAGTTTTAACGTTATCCGATGCATCCCATCGGATAACACTAAGACTTGTGGAATCAAGTTTTAGCGTTATCCGAGGTTTTACTGTACTTTCTCCCACCACTTTTACTTGGGATGAAAATTAGGTGAACAGGTTTCTAACTTCCAGTCTCCCTTTGGGACCTGTTTGTTTTACTAGTTACCTTTTCAACCTCTAATAAAGAAGCTGAGTTTAGGGACATTGCATGTCCTATGAGATAAACTGTTATACATGTGTTTAATTTATTATGCAGTCCTAGATATGTTCATTCAGAAGTGAGTACCACTGAATTACCAGCTTCCTGGTGTCTCAGTGGGTAAAAGCACTGTGCTTGGAAACTGAAAGCATGAGGTTCGATTCCCCGAGAGCTGCACTATAGGGGACATGAATGGAGCCTAATTCAGGCATCCTCTCACCTCAGAGTAATATCGGACACAAAAACACACACTACTGAAGTAAGAGTGGCTTCCTCCTAAGTGAGTGTAATAAAGATAAAAATAAATTAGAAACTAATGAGACTCCAGGTGGTCTCTCATAACATCACTAATTTTACTCAACTTGTGCAAAAATGCAGAAAATAGATGGTATTTGGTGTCCTCTTTGGACTCATTATTAGATAATGAATCTTAACTGGAGCTTAAATAACTTTGAAGACAACATGGTGGAAAGAACCTGTGGAGACAATCAGATTCCAAAAGCTAAATTTTTGATCTTGGACCTCTCCCCTTACATATCCTGAAAAGTGGTAAATATGCTTACAGAGGTTAATAAATTCTGTTGAAATATACCACCACAAATTTATCTAAACTCAATGCAACAGCAGTACATTTCAAAAACAGTTTACAGTATATACCCAACTTACATATGCCTCTAGTTACATAAAATTCGACTTACATAATGATTTTGTGCTAAAACCATGTCCTGATTTACACGATTTCCTATGGGTTTGCTTCGAGTTACATAAAGCTTCTTTTCCCTCTGAGTTTGCTTCGAGTTACGTAAAAATTCATTCCCCTATGGGTTTGCTTCGATTTACATAAAAAATTCATTTTTTCCTATGGGTTTGCTTCAAGTTGCTTAAAAAATATTTTTTCCTATAGGTTTGCTTCGAGTTACAGAAAAACTGATTTAAGTAAAAGCCTACAGAACTGACTTTTTTCATAAGTAGGGGTTTTATTGTATTTATAAGTGAATGCCATGGTTACTGGTATTTACAGACATCATTATGTCTAAAAGAACTTATAGACACATTTTCAAAACATTGAAAACCCTTTTCTATGTTACCATCTGTATTTTCTTCAGAAACCATAGGATGATTGGTCTTCAAAATATTTGGAAAGCAGTAATAATTCAGGAATAAAAAGAGAAGTAGATAGACCAAATTAAAAATGTTAAAAAAAATAATGGATCCTAGCCTGAGTCTGAAACTATTTATTGACCATTATGTAGATGAGTTATCTGTACCACTGTTGATTCAGTATTCTAGCTTTCTGCCTATATTGTTAATGTTAGAAATAATGTATGATAATGTGATCCCTTTCCCTAAGATTACTAACAACAAAAAGCAGTACCTCAGAAGCTAAATAGTGAGTAAAGGGGAATCTTTAATCTAGCCTGCTATAAGATTCTTTGTAGGATACTGGTCAGAGGGGACAAATGCTTATTGGTTTAATAAATTCATCACTTCCAACATGACATATGTCCACTTTGGCTAAAATAACATTTAATCAAAGTAACTTATCTGTTCTGTTCCATAAGGCTTTTCTGAGAAGTAAGATCTGCCTTGGAGTGCTTTGATGCTTTAAAAAGCAGAGAAGTGCAATATTACATGAGTTTTAGTGGTTAAATTGGTCAGTGGGTACATCTGAACTGGGACACCTTTAGTACTTCATATCACAGGAGTACCACTGCTGTTTTTGTGTGCAATATGGCCAGAAGACAAACAAATTCTTATAAACTACTCTCTTCCTGCTGCCTCTACAAAATATATGTCTGTGGGTGAACACGTTCTGCTTTCTGTGAAAAGCAACAATTATTTCTACTAAGATTTGTTTCCTGGCTAGTAATCTTGATTGGGTTCAGGCTCAATGTGGTGCTAAGTTTCAAGAAGACCCCAATTGGCAGCCCTGGAAGCTTTTTATAACTACCATTCTAGGTCTACTGCGAGGCCAAGAGTAACATACTGTACTATTGAAAGGAGAACTAGCTCCATTTTCTGGCACATATGCTTCAGATCTCAAAATATTATGGATATATACTGTGCTCGTCACAAAAAAATCTCCCAAGCAAGCTGGTATTTAACGCTGGAGCGAGCTAATTTGGAGCTAAACTACTTTGTGAGAGGCAGTTTGGCGGCTGTCAGACGACGGAGGCTGAGCGTGTGCGGCAGACCCATTTCTTTAAATGTTGCTAACAACAATCACAATAAGGACGTTCGTCAAACGAATAAATGCAGCAAACGATTACGCAGCGAACATCTGTGGAGCACATTCCTGTCATCCCTGGAGTTTACTGACTATTAATTTGATATAGGTTTCTTTTAAGGAATGTGTAATGTTTGGTGACTGTCCTTTATTCGAGCCTTCTTCCTCTCCCAATAGTTTCTTCCTTCATTCCTTTCTATGGCATCTTTTGTCGCTTATTTTTTTGGGTCAGGGAAGGAAATGCTGTTCCCTAACTCAGAAAAGTAACTTTTGCTTGACCAGGAATTCCCATCCTAAGGCTCGCAGACCAGATCTGGCCCACAGCACCATTTCATGTGGCTCGCCACCCCTTCAAGGGCATTCAAGAAACACAATGGCCACCCTTTGAACCTGTTGTGACAAAATGGCCACCCCATCATGCAGGCAGGGCAAAATGGTCATCTGGCCCTCAAAGCTGACTGACAGAGTGTGACCCGGCCCCAAGCTTGTAAAGGTCGGGAAACCCTGTGCTTGATGATCGGTTGACTTTGTTTTAAAAAGAAACAAACAAACAAAAACCCTGTGTAGAATGAATGCTGATGTGAAGCAGTTCAGAAGATCACAGGGGGAAAAATGATCACTTTCCATTGCTTGAATTGCTTTCAAAGCCCTGATAAATGTTTAGTCTTCAAAAGACAGGCAGCTATTCTGGGCAAAAAATGGGCCAGGCACTTACCATTATTTAACAGAAGCCAAGTGTCCACCCTGTGAAACAGGCATGGTAGTTGATGTCATTGGTCGGCATGTAAATCAGAATTAGCTCATTGGCTTCCTTGGAGCGATGCCAATTTAAACCAGCTGAGCGACGGCCCAGGTTAATGTCAGTCGCAGCGATGAGTCCATTACATTCACAGCTTAAAAGACCACAAGGGGGGCATCAGGGTCATTAAGCCCATAATTGAAAGACATTTGCACACTGTATTTCTTTTCTCTGTTCTCATCCAACCGTGCCTACCTGCCTAGGCTGTTACAACCCCTGCAAAGATATATTTACCGTGATCAGGGTTCATACGTGCAAAGCCCAGTTGTGGCTTCAAATTGGCACACGGTGGGAAGCTCTTCACATCACAACTGATGTCGTTTATTTACTCTGCTATCTTGAATAGTTCAATAAGCACAGGTTGTGTAACTATGTGCCTTAGAGCTTAAATGGCCGCTATTACTGGTGAAATATCTCAGACTTTCCAGAACATTATTCTCACATAGGCTCAACTACTTCTAGGACAGTTCTGTTTAAGCAACCTTTTGGCAATTGAACTTCTTTTCAAACTTCATTTCCCCTTTTGGCTGAACGGAAATAAAGGAGGTCCAGAAGTTTTAAGGCCAGGAAAGGGGGAATCATCTCCTCTGTTTTGTGGTAACAATACTCATTTGCATATAAACCTAAAATAATTTTGTTTCTTTAGAAACATAAAATACTTCATATATAATTTATGCATACAGTCAAACCTTGCATAAAGAGTGCCTTGCTTAAACAGTAACTCGCTTAAAGAGCAGAATTTTCTCTGAATGTTCTCTTCATTTAACAAATAAAACCAACCAATCATAATAACATCATACATAGATCACAGGTAAACACCCCAAATACAATAAATGCACAGTAATATAAGGCTGCATTTTGTCACCCTGCTTATTCAACTTATACACAGAGCACATAATGCACAATGCAAGGATGGAGAAATCACAATTTGGGATCAAAATTGCTGGGAGAAACATCAACAATTTGAGATATGCAGATGATACCACCCTAATGGCAGAAAGTGAGGAGGACCTAAAGAAGCTCCTGATTAGGTTGAAAGAAGAAAGTGCAAAAGCTGGCTTGAGACTCAATATAAAAAAAAACCAAGATAATGGCAACAGGCCCTATCAGTCCCTGGAAAATAGATGGGGAAGAAGTAGAAGCAGTGACAGATTTTACTTTCCTAGGATCAAAGCTCACTACAGATGGGGATTGCAGCCATGAAATAAAAAGGTGACTGATTCTTGGGAGGCAAGAGATGAAAAACCTGGGGAGCATGGTGAAAAGTAGAGACATCACATTGCAAACAAAAAATCATCTAGTCAAAGCAATGGTATTCCCAGTGGCAATGTATGGTTGTGAGAGCTGGACCATTAGGAAAGCTGAGTGCAGAAGAATAGATGCCTTTGAGATGTGGTTTTGGAAGAGAGTTTTGAGAGTCCCCTGGACAGCAAGGAGAACAAATAGGTCAATCTTAGAAGAAATCAACCCAGAATGCTCCTTAGAACAACAAATAGTGAAGATGAAGCTAAAGTACGTTGGACATCAAATGAGAAGAGAGGATTCGCTTGAGAAAGCCTTGATGCTGGGAAGGGTCGAGGACAAAAGAAGAAGGGGGCGGCCCAAAATGAGATGGCTGGATGGTATTGTAGACGCAGTGGGCATGGAGCTGAGCGAGTTGAGGAGGATGGTAGAGGACAGAAGTGCCTGGCGGACAGTGGTCCATGGGGTCGCAAATGGTCGGAATCGACTGTGTGACTGAACAACGACAAAAAATACAATATATATAATTTATTACAGTCAAACCTCACATAAAGAGCGCTTCGCTTAAAGAGCAACTCGCTTAAAGAGCAGAATTTTCTCTGAATGTTTACTTCGCTTAACAAATAAAACCAACCAAAAACTCGCTTAACAAATAAATCGGGGTTCGCAATCCCTCCCACAATTGGTCACTTATAATGGTGTTTCACTTAAAGAGCAAACTCGCTTAAAGAGCAATCCTGTGGAACACATTATGCTCTTTAAGCGAGGTACAACTGTACAGTACTGTATATCAAATTACAAGAACAACATATAATAATACACTATAAAAATTATACAATATCAATCCAAGTACAATGTTGCTGGGTTTTCCTCCTATAGCTCTCCCACCCCTTTCTGTTCTGTAGCTTCAGCAGACACCATCCTTGTTATGACTATCCTGCTGAAGGTGGATAGTTGCCTGAGTCATTTCACTGGCATAAAACAGAAAGAGAGAAATAAAGGGAGTTCTTTCCATCAGCAAGAACAGAGGAGGTGAACATATCTTAGCTCACCTTAAATTCTACTCCAGATTAAAAGAGAAGATCTTGGGAACACTGAATTAGAACAAGGTAGTTCTAGAATTAGCCCTACTTTGAAAATAAATTAGTTCCTTCTGCCTGGAGGGGGAAGAAAGTAATATTTTAAATTATGGTAAAGTGTTATTTTAGTCTTTTTAAAGGGTCAGAGTTGTTGTTTCTTAGTTCAGTCATATTTCAGACAGTCAAATTATTTAAGTGTAAAAATGGTTCTTGCACTGTAGAATTGGTTTATACATTGTGGCGAGACAACAAGTAGCCAGAAATTGGAAAGGTGATATGAATTTAGAAATTGGTAAATGGTATGTTGATGTTTGGGATATGGCATTAAATGAAAAACTTACATGGGAATTAAATATAAAAAGGGGGTTAATAAAACAAAATAGATTTTGGGACATTTGGAAACCTTTTTTGCAACACACATTGATGGATAATAAAGGAGAAAAACCTGCTCCGAATACAAAGTATTTTTGACAGAATGATTGAATTGTAAAAGGAGTGGCTGGTAGACTCAAGGACTATAGTGCACTGGGTGGTAGGTACCATGTACAAAATAATAAAGTTGTAATATTGTGGTTAAAGAGGAGAGTGGATATAAAGGTGAAATTATACAGTATAGTAAATGTATAGAAAATAACTAAAGTAATGTCCGACTACATTATATTATATTGATATGTATTTTTTTCTCTTCCTCTTCTTATCTTTTAACGCTGTAGGATGTACGTGGGAACTACTTTTTTTGGTATGTAATTGTTTCTTTTATGTTTTGTAGATTGTTTTGTTAGTTTGTTTTAATAAAAAAAATTTGAAAAACAAAAACAAAGAAGAAACACAAAAACTTCCATACTGTTTCAAAGCAAAAAGAATTGTGTTCCTGGAAATCTTCAAGAGTGGTGATTATCTTCGAAAACAAGATGAAGAGCTTTGCCTAAGTATAAAATGTTTCAGGATTTTGAATTTCTTGAAAAATACTCTTTAGCTGCAAAATAGAAGTACAATGACCTACAGAAGAGAATAACTATAAGTCTCCTGGAATACAACCCTTTCTCATTAACTGTCATTTAAAGTCTCCATAACTCACTCTGAGACATTTGTAGAAGAAAAATGAAAATATTTATTTACTTACAGTTGTTTAGTATTACAAGCCGACATATGCTATTTTCTTTACTTCACACATGCTAGCAATCAACTAAACACACCAACAGAAAAAATGAAAGCTACCAACAAAGAGAGGGAAAGAATACAGAGCAGAAATAGATGAAGCTCTCTTTGAATTCAGAGCCAGGAAAGAACAATGGTTTAGCACTGGATGGATAGACACTTCCTCAGCCCAGAAAAGTCCCTCCCAGTCACTCCAAGTACAGCATGCAAAGGGGTAAATACAACTCTAACATAAATGTGACTAACCAGCTTATTTGTTTCTTTTTCAAAGAAAGCATTTAAAAAAAAACAACCCGCAACCAATGCCAAAAGGTTTCAGAACTGGCCCCCAGACCATAATTGGTCCCCATGACCTACCACTGAGCCATTCTCTGTGGCATTCACACCAAGGAAGTATGCTGCAGCCAGCCATATATCCAGCATCAATTCTGGTGGTGACAATGTAATGGAAGGAAAAACCAACTAGGTCCTGAGCATATCTGAGCATGCTTAAAAGTCCATAAAAAAGAGATAAAACTTCCAGCCACTTTGCACATTAGGTAGGAGGCAACACTCACCCAGGACCCTAAACAAGTAGCAGGTAGAAGCCAATATTATTTTAAAAACTGCAATGGAATCTAACAGTTTACCCTATTCTACAAAATCCACCAAAGGAACAAATTTCTGTACAGATTATGCTTAGTCTACAGCAGGCATGGGCTGGGCCACTGGGACAGGGCAATTCATCCTGGTGCACTCTTGGCTTTGGCGCCCTAGGGTGCAAATAATAATTTTATTATTATTTTATCCACCCACCGTGCTGCACTTTAGATTAAGCCATTGCTCCAAGCTCCCTCCTTCAGCATGGAGCAATGGTTTATTCTAAAGTGCCACATGCTGGGCGGAGCAAGCAAGGGGCGGTGACCAAGCAGTTCCCGGGGGCAGCCTTCTCCCACGTCCCTTGGTCGCTACCAGTGGTGGGAATAAAAAAAAGTTCCTACCACACTGTGGGTGTGGCCATGTGGCTGGGTGGGTGTGGCCTGTTGGCCATGTGACTGCTGTTCACTATAGAGCTATGAAAATAGAAGCCTCTTCTATTTTCATGGTTCTATAATGAACCTCCAAAGCCATCTCCCCCTTTGTCCAAGGCTTTTCTGGGGCTCTGTTTCAGCCTGAAGCCCCTCCCCTGCCACTCTGGAGGGGCTGGGCAGGCACTTTTGGTTGAAACAGAGCCCCAGGAAAGCCTTGGACAAAGGGGAAAGATGAAGCCAGCCCCCCCTGAAGAGGAGGAGATAGGAGGGGAGGGATGGGAAGGTAGGTGGAGCAGGGCGGGGAGGTGGGCATGGCCGACCAGTTTTGCTACAAGGACAGGAGATCCAGTGTGGACCGGCTCATGCCCAACACTGGTTGCTACCCCTCACCCCTGTCCAGCACCCTTCCATGGTGCCCAGCACACCCCTGGTCTACAGTTCACCCAGGAGCCTAAACAAGTAGCAGGTAGAAACCTGCATCATTTTAAAATCTGTGATGGAATCTATCAGTTAACTCTATCCTACAAAATCCACCAAAGGAACATATTTCTGTACAGATTATGTTTGTCTATAGTTTAGAGCAAAATCTTAAAATTCCTTTCTACGCTATGAAAACTTCATCCAGCAAAAAAAAAAAAGTCATTTACATTATAATATTTTATTAAGCATATTTTCATTCCTCACTTTTTAACTTTACCATGGAGTAAGACACCTCACTAAACAAGCCCATATTCCAAGAGTAAAACTTAAGTGTCATGGGAGTAACTTTCTGTAGTTATTTTTAAAAAACCAAACACCCTTCATTTTAAATGCATGAAGTCTCACTTCCTTTTCCATTCTTCTCATTGCTATGCTTCTTATAGATGCTTCTAATCCACTGCTACAAAGTGGTGACTTGGGGTTTGATATTGCCTCAAAATGAGAAGCATAAAAGCTATTTATTCAGTTCTCCCGGTGCTTGCTCTAAGGTGTTTACAAACAATGGGTTTATTGAGAGCCAATTCACTTTCATTTAACTCAATTTCTTCAGCAAATTTCTTTGCATTTTAAAGACCCTATTGCAGTTACTGTTTGCAAAGCTTTTCCTTTACAAACAACACTGGAGAAGAAATGTGACAGTCCACAGAAAAAGTGGCTAATGTCAAAACTAACAGCACCTGCCAGTATTTAATACAATTAATATCAGGGAACCCAGCCAGATAAATAGACAGCAAGAACTTGGGAGACACGTTCCATTGAGGCTTTTGCTGCTAGCGATAGTAGAGCTGGAATGTAGTATCAAAGACAGCAATTGATCAATTTGATCATGAGGACTGTAGGCCAACAGGCTCAATTTTATCACTTGATCCTTTACAGGCAGGGGCTGATGCTGATCTCTGCAGAATACATTTTGCATTTATAGCCTATTGGTTGGGCCTGTGTGTGGTCAGTTAGTGTTAGTTATGTACCATCAAGTCAGAACTGACTTACAGTGACCCCGATAGGGTTTTCAAGGTAAGTGTAATATTCAAGGAGTGTTTTTGACCAGTTCCACATTCTCAGTGAGATTTCATTAGAATCCTAGTCTCCAGAGTCCTAATCCATCACTCTCCACTACACCGCACTGGGTACCTCTTATATCATTTCGGATCCTGTATTCATTGTTTTCACTCCAGATCTTTCTCCAGGGCAAGCAAATTCCATTTTGAATCACAGCACCCAAAACATATTCTCAGGGATGGGATGTAACAGGTTCTCACCAGTTCGCTAGAACCAGTAGTGACTTTTCCCAGTGTCCCAGAGAACCGGTAGCAGCTTTTTTTTTTTTTTTGGGGGGGGGAGGGACCACCTTCGGGGCTTACCTTTTCACTGGTTCCCCCACTGTGCATGCGCACCAAGCACTTGGTGTGCATGCATGCCTACAGTGCTTGGCGTGTATGCACGGCCTCCTTGCTGTCCTCTCAAGCGGGGAGGAGGAAGAGAAGCTGCTAGCCTGAAGCTCCCTATAGCCTGCTCCTTAGGGTAAGTGACTCACCTTTGGATGTGGTGTGTCTGTGTATATTTTAATGTGTATTTAATACCTTTACCTATATTGATGTATAGTAATATAGTGGTACTGTGGGTGGGTGGGTGGGTGGGTAGGTTGAGGTGTGTGTGTGTGTGTGTGTGTGTGTGTGTGTGTGTGTGTGTGTGTGTGTGTGTGTGTGTGTGTGTGTGTGTGTGTGTGTGTGTGTGTGTGTGTGTGTGTGTGTGCTTATTTTTATTTAATTTTTAATTTTTTTCTTTGGCCCTGTCCACATCATGATGTCATGATGTTAGCTCCACCCATACTGTGATGACATCACGGTGGCGTAGTAAAATTGTTGACATCCCACCACTGCATATTCTGTTTCATTCCTCTATTAATGATGGCACCATGGTTTATGTGAGTGTAAAAGATAAAACTGCATGTGTTCAGAGAAAAGTGCTGGAGTTATGTCATGTATAGGTGTGCGAGGTTGAAATATGGAGCAGAGCACATTTTCTCTCATATATATTTTCTGTTTTGAGTCAGAGCTCAATGGAAGAAAAACATGCCGTTCTGGACATCCTGGCTAAGTTGCACAGAAAATTTGCTTTCCCACAAGACAACAGAAACATCTAAAATTATCAATTGTTTCCCTGCTGGTTCCAGTCACGGGAGATTGTACTCCCATTCTGGCCCTTGCAGGTCTGGCATGCCCTTGACTCATTTTTTTTCTGTTTTGTGCCAAGCAGTATCTATAGATAAGCAGGTTTGTACCTCGGGGCCACCAAGGAAGAATAAGAAAGTTCACACCAAAGTTCACACCACCCAAGAAGAGTAGACCCATGTGGAACCCATAAAAAGCCAGTGCTGCCGGGAACACTAACATAGACTGGTTGAACATACCAGAGATCTACAGGAAAGCAAATACTTGTGTTGTAATAAGACAAAATAGGATGTGTGCAACAGAATAAAGTTTTTCTGGAACTATTTAAAACACATGAAAGAGCTGAAACACATTTGCATTATCCCACTGAGGTCAATAAGACAAAAGGATGACCTTGGATAACGCTAAGACTTGGTTCCACAAGTCTTGGTGTTATCCGATTTTTAGTGTTATCCGATGCATGTTAAAATCCTATGAGATGGATCGGATAACGTTAAAGCTCCATAGAGATACATTGTAACCACACAGGCTTTAGCGGTTGTTATCCGATCCATCCCATAGGACCTTAACGTTATTCGATCCAATTCTCCTCCCCAGATTACTTAACATTATGCGATTTTAGCGTTATCCGAGGTAAACGTTAACTGAGGTATTACTGTATGAGAGAGGTTGAGAGGAACTCTCCTGTAAGCCTCTTCAAAAGGCCATGTCAGAATATCGCTGGGAGAGCTGTTCGTCCTCCTAAAATTTGCAGTTACGAATAACTTCTGCAATGACTCAGTGACAATGGAAGATAATGGGATACATTTTATGAATGGCAGAACCCACATTATGATCAAATCCTTAACTCTGTCCAGGCATTCTGCCCCAAAATTGTGTGGTGGAAGTCACAGACATGTATTCTAGGTGCACGCCCCATTCACACCCTCTCTGGTTGGTTAAGTAGATCAGAAAAAGAGCTGTAACTGCATTTGGCCTGGTGAAATGACAGCATTCCATACAAACAGAAACTCTGGCTTTCAAAGCCCTGTAAACTTGTTGAAGGTGGTTGCAGCTCTTTTTCATACCATGCTTGGCTACACAGGGAGGTAGAAGGAGTGGGCCTGGAACACATATCCCAGGCGATCTCTCTCCATGATTACAAGACATAATGCCATGATAGTGTTCTTGTACACTATGAGTTTGGATTAGAGAGTATGCAAAATGATAGACCCTGAGCAGAATACAGTGAGTTTCTGAAAACCAGAGATGTACAACGTTATGTGTGTAACTGGAGACAGTCTTTTTCACATTACAGTAAAACTCCGGATAACGATTGGATCGGATAACGCTAAAATCGCATAACATTGGGGAATTTGAGGCAAACATTTGGATCGGATAACATTATGTTAACCATTATGTTAACGTTATCCAATCCATCAGATAACCTAACTATTTCTGAGGCTAATGTTTGCCTCAAATTCCCTGAGGTGTGGCTGTGACTCACGAGTTTCTTTTGGGAGAAAGGGAGGGAGCTGCCTGCTCTCAAGCTTGCAACATTTGAATAACAAAAGCTTGCAAAACCAGTCTGACTAGTTTAGCAAAGCAAAGCAAAAGCAGACATGAGGGGTGGGGGGTGTCCTGACTGCAATTTAAACCATGCAGAGTTTCTATATGGAGCCATGAGCACAAGAATCAGTTTTAAAAGCTAGCAGCAAGGGTGCCCATACTTTTCAGACCACGGGCCAGTCACGTGGTTCATGGGTGCCCAAACTATACCCTGTGTGCCAGATCTGGCCCTGACACCAATTCATCTGGCCAGTTCCACCATTGCCACTCCCAGAAGCTGGGTGAGTTTTACTTCCGCTTCTGGTGTCAGGGCCAGATTGTATTGTATTGTATTTGTATTTTTGACTTATATGCCGCCCCACTCGCATAGCGACTCTGGGCGGCTTACAGAAGAAACAGTTACAGTACATAGCACATTCCATAGCATAAAAAACAATTCCAAATATCACATAGTAAATTACAAATATCTGGCACACAGGCTGTAGTTTGGGCACCCATGAACCATGTGACTGGCCCGTGGCCTGAAAAGTTTAGGCATCCCTGCTGTTAGCAAGGCTTCTGGGCCAGATCTGGCCCCTGACACTAATCCATCTGGCCTGCACCACCCTCATCACTCCTGGAAGTGAGGGTGAAGTGGGCTGGATGAACTGGTGTCAGGGCCGGATCTGGCTCATAAGGAGTAGTTGGGGCATCCAGGAGCCACATGACTGGCCAGTGGTCTGAAATGTTTGGGCACCCCTGCTGTTAACAGGGTTTGTGGGCCGGATCTGGCCCATGACACCAATGGATTCCTGTGCACTTGGCTCCAGATGGCAATCTTGCATGTTGGTAAATGGTGGGATCCATTTTGGGTCCTGCTTCTATCCGTTAGCCAGTGGTGCTCAAACTATGGCCTATGGGCCGGATCCAGCCAATGACACCAGAAGCAGAAGTAAAACTCACCCAGTTTCTGGGAGTGGTTGATAGAACATTAACCAGTCTCATAGCTCAGACAAATATATACAAGTATATTTGAATGATATGTATTATATTAGGGGTACAGTACTTAAGAGTTGATCCTCTGATATGGTGTGGCAGTGCAAATCAACAACACTGCACAACAATGATTTTGCTACTGGGAATAACACATGCGATTTACATGCTATTGAGTGTGCTGATTCCAACTCAGAATTTGCCTATCATGTACATATTTTAAGTTATAGACATGCTACAGCTGTTAAAATGGTATTCGGTAATGTATTTTTAAATGGGAACATTATAACAGTTGCAGCTATCACTATACCTGCTGCCACCTCAGCTGAATCATGTCCCCTGGTGGCATGCATGTTCCAGCAGTAGCTGGGCATGCCTGGGCAAGTAAATGAGCTGCCGTCAGAAATAAGGCAAGATGGACCAAGGGCACGTCTCTAGTGGGAAACCATCTTATTGGATAATATAGCTAGGCCATAGTGAGTCTGTTTTGAGCTAAAGATGAGTAAGTGCAAGTGTGTTAATAAACCGGATAATTTTTGCTACATTCGTGGCAAATATATCCCATGTGATCAACACAAGAACCTAACCAACAGGGTGAGATTTGCTTACTTAAGATACTGAATTGGCAGAATTGGACTTCAGATTCGGATTCAGCACTCGTGATTTAGTATAGGACACATGGATTAGACCAGGTTGCAGACAATATTTAGTTATTTATTTATTTTTGTGATGCAGTGCAATCTATAAGGCAATATTTAAAATGGTATCAGCACAAACAAACAAAAATAAAACTTTTAAACTGCGCTTTAGATTGACATTTTTATAGCTTTGTGTCTGTAGGAATCTGAACTTTTGAATCTGTCAATCAGAATCCAACTGTCATCTAGAATGAGAACTTTTAAAATCCTTCCTGACCCAAAGGATTGTTTGGGATTCATGCTTGCGAGTGAATTCTGTATCTGGTTGCGTAGAATAACCAGAAAAATTCAGGAAAATATTCAGAAGCTAACTTGGTTAACCTGGGAAATCCAGACAATCCAAGAAGTTGGGTTTTTTTTCCTTTGTCATTGGGGATTCAATGGGTAAAAAGGCAACAAAGCTATTGCTACTATTACACTTGTCTGTGGCTTGAGAACACTTTGGACAAAGCTTGAAAATGATACTTTTATTCTTTTATTTTCTTTATTCTTTTTATTTTATTATTTTTATTTACATGTTCAGTTTTCATATTATATATATTCTACCACTTAATGGGGGTTATAATTGAACTCTTGTTCTTTTTAGATTCATCATCTAATTTTTTTTTGCTAATTGTCAACCCATTAACCCAGGAGTTCTCAGCCTTTTAAAGCCAGGGGCTGGGTCTCAGGCAGCTCTAGGAGCCAGATGGCCATTTTGTCCTTCCTTCCTGGTGTGGTGGATGCGATGGGAGACCACATGAAATGGTGCCATGGACCACATTCAGCCCATGGGCCATAAATTGAGAATCCCTGCACTAACCTATTCTATGTCCACTTATGTGCCTTTTTGGTGATTTTTTTTTATTTTAAAAGAAAATTTAAAAGTTTCTTGACCCTGTGACTGGAGACATATTTTGGAAAGCATGTGGGCATGTTAGTAAAGTTTTTGTGGCTTTATGCTGTCTCCAGTTAGTAGTTAGATACCTCAAGCATTCCACCATATTATGCTTGGTAATTTAACACACATACACACTTCAAAGAGGTTACATACCATCAAGTCTTATTTTTATTTATTTATTTATTTAGTTCAATTTATATGCAGCCCTACTCGGTGCAACCGACTCAGGGCGGCTCACAACAATTCACAAAATCAACAATATATTATATAATCACAACATATCACAATACATTTTAAATTAAACCTAATAGAAAATACAGTCACTTCAGATGTGTGGTGATTATATACCTAGATAACTTGTTGAAAGACAGTCCTGACAATTACTTTGTGGTTAGTTGAGAAGAGTTTAACTGATGAAAAAAATTAGTCAGGTTTTGGAAATTCCCCCTGTTTGGTTTCTCATTATGAATAACATTAACGATAAGAGGGTTTCCTGAAGACCATTTCGTCTGCTGACATTGGTGTCATCAACATTCAGGCTGCCTTTCAGTAGGTAAAGTTTGGTATCCTTTGTCCTGCTGACAATGCAGGCACATATTGTGCAGGAATATCAAGCAGTTTCCTAGTTTTTTGTTGTTCAGTCGCACAGTCGATTCCGACCCTCTGCAACCCCATGGACCACTGTCCGCCAGGCACTCCTGTCCTCCACCATCCCCCTCAACTCGCTCAGCTCTATGCCCATTGTCTCTACAATACCATCTAGCCATCTCATCTTGGGCCGTCCCCTTCTTCTTTTGCCCTCCACCCTTCCAAGCATCAAGGCTTTCTCAAGTGAATCCTCTCTTCTCATTTGATGTCCAAAGTACCTTAGCTTCATCTTTATTATTTGACCTTCTAAGGAGCAGTCAGGGTTGATTTCTTCTAAGATTGACCCATTTGTTCTCCTCGCTGTCCAAGGGACTCTCAAAACTCTCCTCCAACACCACATCTCAAAGGCATCTATTCTTCTGCGCTCAGCTTTCCTAATGGTCCAGCTCTCACAACCATACATTGCCACAGGGAATACCATTGCTTTGGCTATGCGAATTTTTGTTTGCAATGTGCTTTAAATGATAAGTTAATGAAGTTTATGTCGGTTATAGCAAAAAGAACTAAATACTCAGTTATACATTACAAATGACCTTAAACATCAGAAATGAATTTCTTAAGTACTGAATGTGTGTGAATGTCACAATAGGAGTTGTTCTTGCCTCTTGCAATTTCCAGATTAACTTGTTTTGTTTAGTGATAAGTTTTCAGGTCAGAAGCATGTGCTTCCTTTAGAAGTCTGATTTCTCAGGAAAAGGGTGCTTCAATCCTTTGAACACTAACATGATTGCAGCTATTATGACAGGTCATCTGTAATGTATAGTTCCATCCAAAAAGTCATTTACAGATCAAAGATGGTTTATTTTGTCATTAATTTGAAAAAGTTGCTTTGTTTTCAGTTACTTGTCACCGTGTCTCAAGGTTGAGAAATTGAGCTTTAAAAGTGCAATGATTCAAAGTGATTCCTGGAAGCATTATGTCACTCGGATTAGGGCCTATAGTGGACAGAGAAACACCTGAGGGATTTTCAAAGTTTAATGAATGGGAATGAACTTTGTAATTAAAGTTCATTGTCCTTTTAAACCATTGGTCAATGACCCTGCCAACGAGATGGGAGGGGAGACAAAATGTGAGCTTGGCACTTTGCCAACATGCCCTGACCTTGAAAATTTTTGAGGAGATTAGTGTGATCTCAAGATCTGATTCCAAGGCCACCTAAAAATTCCTAAGGAGGGAGGAAGAGGGGGAAATTGTGTATAAAACCCCCTGATTTTGTTCAGTGAAGGAGTGCTTCTTCAAAGGAGGCGAAGCCCTTGTTGGAGTGAGTTAAGATTGGGAAAACATCTGAAGATGACACTCTGATTCTATGGGGCCAAGCCAGCCCACTACTTGGGAGATAGATGTAATCTCACCAGTCTGACACTTAGCCGAAATTACAGCAAGGCAGGACGTTAACTCTGAGAGAGATGAGTCAAGGACAATACTTAAAATCTGCACATTTTCTTATTTTTCAGTATAAATTGCATGTTAGAGTAGATTTAGATTAGGAACCCAGGAATGGGGAATTTTATTTCTAGAGTGTGTTATGAATTTATTAGCTTAAGTTTAGCTATGTTTTTCATTTGGATATTTCGTGGGATTATGCTTTGCTTCTCAGTGCTTCTATAATTAAAAGGAAGACGGAGCCAGGATTGGTTTCATTTCCACAAAACACAAATGGACATTTTGTTTTGTGAACTGGATTATTGGTCCAAGTGTCAACATAAACCATGCTACAGGAGAGAGATCTTGCAGGACTCCCATTGCAAGACCTTGGGAAACTCGCCCAGGCAAAGTGGGATCAAAGGAGCAGCTCAGACTGGTGATATCTTCACAGTATAATTCTGTTGCCTGGCAGTCTGAAAGGAGGACTTGATGCACAGCCTATTCAACCCATAAATGCAGCACTTGGTTCCTCAACCTCTTCACCTGTGTGCCCTGCTGCTATCCCTAAGGAGGAGTGAAGGGAGCTCAGTTTTGGGGTGAAGTAAGGGTGGACATGGTAAGGTTGCGAGCTATTTGATATGATGTTATGTGACTGTAGCCCACTTTTTCAGATGTAGAGAGTGCATCCTAAGTAGACAAGATATGTATATAAACATTTAAATTCACGTTGTTTGTATAAAATGCTGGAGTAAACATGCTACACTACAATATTTCTTTAAGGAAGTGCTTCACAACCACTTCAACCCAACATGTCAGTCTTTAAGATACCACAAGACTGTTTGCTGGTTTTGCTGCAACAAACTACAGATGAACAATACAATTCTTTGGTAATTTCAGGTTCTGCTAGTGATTGACTGAGCTTCTCAAGGCTGTAGGGAAGCATAGGAATGTGGGAAGAAATTAAAAGATGAGCCTTAACAAAAGTAGAAAATCTGGAACACTGGTTCAGTAGAAAGTTTGTGCCAACTCAAAGTGTTTAGTTCTGATGCTTGATTATCCACATATAAAATTTCTGCATGGCCTTACAAGTACAATTAATAGGATGTCTCTATGCCCATTTCTATGATTTCACCTGTTAGGGGAAATGGTTCTAGGCAGTCTCCATTTACAGCACCTCCTTTATTCTGTGGTAGAAGGCTCAATTCCTATGTTCCCTCCTCTCTTACCTCTCTCTCTCTCATACACACACAACAAAAGGTTTCATAGATGATGGCAGGAGAAACTATTTATTTTATTTATTTATTAATCAAATTTATATTCCGCCCTACTCGCACAAGCGGCTTAGGGTGGAGCACGACAGGCATATGGTATACCACAAACACACTAAAAGAGCAATAAAAATTAAAAACCATTAAAACAACCTCCCATTCCCTAGCCTAAAAGGAACCGGATAAAAGGAATGGGAATGCGAGTCAGGATAGAAGGGTAGATGTAGGAAGTTAAATAAGCCAGCCCGGGGGGAGGGGGTGTCAGTAAACCATCACTACCCCACACCATTCCCACCAGCCAGGTTTTCAACCCCTTCCTAAAAGCCAGTAACTCTGTCTGGAGGCTCAGCTCCAGAGGCAGGCGGTTCCACAGAGTCGGAGTGAACAGGAAGAAGGCCCTCTTTCTAGTGCCAGAGAGTCAAGCCTCTCTGGCAGATGGTACAACTAAGGCACCTCTCTGGTCTCCTCTGGTGGGATGGACAGATACCCTTGGGGAGATGCGATCTCTCAAGTAACCTGGCCCACTACCATATAGGGCTATTGTGATGTAGGTTTAGAAATTCCTCCAGTTACCTACCTAAGCTACTACAATTAAGAGCTGACCCTATCTTCTCCTACCTTGATCTCCCAAAAGTTCTCTGGCTGATCAGTGGACACTCTGTGTCAACCTATAGCAACCAAACAGTCCTTGCTATCCATATAGTCCACTATACATTAAGTTTAAGCCATGTAATTTTGCTTGAAACCATGGCTTGTGTTGGTAATTATAACTATTAATATTTGGCCCTTTGATTGCCTAAACATCTAACTAGAAGTGGTTTAGAAAGCAAACCTAGACTGTCTTCTAAAGCACTTCCTAAGCTTAGTACTTGATGAACAACACCTTCTTGAATGTAAACAATTGTTCAGCAGGAAAAGCAATGCCAATTGGCTGCTGCGGCATATCCCAAGGTAATACCACTTTAAGCTCCACATAAACTCCTAACAGTTTCTATCCTAAAACTAGACCGTAGGTGGTAGAGTTTTTTACGATATGTTATAATAGTGCAATAAATCTGTTAGCTTAAAATCGAATCTCCGTGGCCTTTTAGAGAAATCATCATTAAATGCAAGGCCCTCTTAATGATGCCATCCTGGTGAAATTGTTTAATCTGCAAAGAGGGTGAAAGGTCACCAAATGAATTTTTTATAATACATCAACTTGACACGCAATAGGGAAAACTGTAATAGATAAAAGCAAAGGAAAAGGGCACTGTCTTCTTCTGATAGGTCAATAGCAGCCAAGAGAGTCACTCATCCACTTTTCCTTCACTGCTGTGCTCCTTTCCCATTTAATATGGACACCCAATTAATACCTCAGCACCACAGACAACCTCATTTTAGGTGAATTATAGCAATTCCTTCCCCCTTCTCTGAAATGAAAGTGATCACAATACATCATAGCATTGTGCGAATTAACGTTAATTGATTCCAGTTACCAAGCATCGATGGGCCACTTCTATAACCTGGGCCTTATTGGGAGCTGGAAGGGATGGAAGGAAGATTAGATTGCAATGTCCGTTGCTTTGACGACGGCAGTCACCTGACGCCTTGTTAGGTGGTTTGTACCGTTCTATTGCAAGCCCCAGTGGGGTCGTCAGTAAACTGGAGTGATGTCCAAACATCATTACATGCTGCTTCAATATTAAAGCAAAGGGATTAGCACCTTATTGCAAGCAACCTGGATTTGTCATTGTGCTGTCGTTATCCAATTTCTAGGTGATAATGTGACTATGGCCTCTGGGTACAAAGTCCTCTAGCTAAAGGCAGAGCATAAAAAAAAGTCCAACTGGCCAACAGCTAAAATCTTTAATCTTTACTTGCTATGCTTTCTACCATTGAGGTATGTTATTTTTCTAAATCTATATGAAGTACTGCTCAATGAAATAAAATGGAAAGAAAAACCCTCATTATTCTGGGTCCTGATTCTCCTCTACTCTGTAGTAATTTCCTGTCAGTTTACACTCTCCCTGTAGTAGCAGATGGGGACACAATTCCACTTTCTGTAGACCCAATTCCATGTTGATGTTAACACAAGCTGACTTTTGAAATGGATTTTCAGTGTACTGAATCAGTCTTACAGATGATTAGAAACTTCTTGTATCATCGTCAACCCAAATTTCAGGTATGTTCTGAAGATTTGAAAGTACTGTACACTATATGCTTTCAGTATGATCTGGACATATATAGTACCATTTGTAAAATTAGTCCAACACATGCAGCTACCATGAAAAATTAACTCATATCTTGTTCAACATATGAAGAATGGTTGCCTCAATTTGTTACCTCTCAAACAAGGAGTCCCAGTGAAAGCAGTAATATTAAAAAGAATTCATGTTTTAAATTTAAAACATTTACCAAAAAAGGAGGCAGACATGCTGCCAAGAGTGAATACACTTGATTTAAGTTGTGTATCTAATATGAGCAGGTTGCAAGGAAGAGGCTACAGAATCAGTCTTGCTCAGATCTCAGGTGGTCTATTTTAATCCAGTACTGTATTTTGAATCCAAAGAAAGAGGCAAGTGTAGTAGAGACAAGACATAGATGCTAGCCCTCTATCATGACTGTTTCTAAACATAGATTAAAGATATTAGGTGAATACTATATGTGAGCAAAGGAAATATTTCTTTGGGACTCTAGTTCCCAACACAGGTTAGCAGTTCTACAAGAAATCCATAGCTATACCAAACTGATCCATATTGTGGTTCAGAGTTAGGGATGATATCGCCAAATAACAAAATTGGGGGAGAGACATCAACTCATAGAGATGAAATCTCAGATGAAATCTAAAACCTACACTTCTCATGTGATTTTTATATCCCCTCTCCCCATTTTAAAACTAACTAAGGAACCTGGTGTACATCTCTACCTATTATTTTGGGAACTTAATCTTTTTTTCTCTACCACTCACAGCGTGGTACTCTACTTAATAATAATAATTTCATGTCAGAAATTATTCTGGATTGAAAGGATACTCTACTTGATGAAGATCCATACAGGGTCGAAAGTTAGCCTAAGATTGTGTATTTTCTTTAGTGGTCTAGCAATGATACCACCACCCCTGCATTTGGATTATGGGCTATCAGAGCACAATGGACTGTAAATGCAGAATATGCAAGCAGGAGAAATGTCTTCTTATCAGCATGTAACCAAATTTCTGTCAGACAAAAGTTAGCCCTTATGACTGAAATTGTATAGAGAGCTAATTGGATGGTGGAAACAGGATTTGAATACACAGTTCAATTCAATTCAATTCAATTCAAATTTATTTTTATACCCCGCCTTGCTCAGGCGAACCTGACTCTAGGCGGCTTCCAAGGAACATAAAGCAACAGTAAGCAAACAACATAGTAAACAACCACATAGTGTAAGACAACACGGAGGGGCGCGGCGGCGGCGGCGGCGTTCCCGCGCTCAGCGGCCGGCGTCCTTCAAGCCCCTCGGCCAGGGGCTCCTTTTCACCTCCCAGCCGGTGACGGTGGCTGGGAGGAGCGCGGCGGCGGCGGCGGCGTTCCCGCGCTCAGCGGCCGGCGTCCTTCAAGCCCCCTCGGCCAGGGGCTCCTTTTCACCTCCCAGCCGGTGACAGTGGCTGGGAGGGGCGCGGCGGCAGCGGCAGCGTTCCCGCGCTCAGCGGCCGGCGTCCTTCAAGCCCCCTCGGCCAGGGGCTCCTTTTCACCTCCCAGCCGGTGACAGTGGCTGGGAGGGGCGCGGCGGCGTCGGCGGCATTCCCGCGCTCAGCGGCCGGCGTCCTTCAAGCCCCCTCGGCCAGGGGCTCCTTTTCACCTCCCAGCCGGTGATGGTGGCTGGGAGGGGCGCGGCGGCGGCGGCGGCATTCCCGCGCTCAGCGGCCGGCGTCCTTCAAGCCCCCTCGGCCAGGGTCTCCTTTTCATCTCCCAGCCGGTGACGGTGGCTGGGAGGGGTGCGGCGGCGGCGGCGTTCCCGCGCTCAGCGGCCGGCGTCCTTCAAGCCCCCTCGGCCAGGGGCTCCTTTTCACCTCCCAGCCGGTGACGGTGGCTGGGAGGGGCGCGGCGGCGGCGGCAGCGTTCCTGCGCTCAGCGGCCGGCGTCCTTCAAGCCCCCTCGGCCAGGGGCTCCTTTTCACCTCCCAGCCGGTGACGGTGGCTGGGAGGGGCGCGGCGGCGGCGGTGGCGTTCCCGCGCTCAGCGGCTGGCGTCCATCAAGCCCCCTCGGCCAGGGGCTCCTTTTCACCTCCCAGCCGGTGACGGTGGCTGGGAGGGGCGCGGCGGCGGCGGCGGCGTTCCCGCGCTCAGCGGCCGGCGTCCTTCAAGCCCCCTCGGCCAGGGGCTCCTTTTCACCTCCCAGCCGGTGACGGTGGCTGGGAGGGGCGCGGCGGCGGCGGCAGCGTTCCCGCGCTCAGCGGCCGGCGTCCTTCAAGCCCCCTCGGCCAGGGGCTCCTTTTCACCTCCCAGCCGGTGACGGTGGCTGGGAGGGGCGCGGTGGCGGCGGCAGCAGCGTTCCTGCGCTCAGCGGCCGGCGTCCTTCAAGCCCCCTCGGCCAGGGGCTCCTTTTCACCTCCCAGCCGGTGACGGTGGCTGGGAGGGGCGCGGCGGCGGCGGCGGCGTTCCCGCGCTCAGCGGCTGGCGTCCTTCAAGCCCCCTCGGCCAGGGGCTCCTTTTCACCTCCCAGCCGGTGACGGTGGCTGGGAGGGGCGCGGCGGTGGCGGCGGCATTCCCGCGCTCAGCGGCCGGCGTCCTTCAAGCCCCCTCGGCCAGAGGCTCCTTTTCACCTCCCAGCCGGTGACGGTGGCTGGGAGGGGCGCGGCGGCGGCGGCAGCGTTCCCGCGCTCAGCGGCCCGCGTCCTTCAAGCCCCCTCGGCCAGGGGCTCCTTTTCACCTCCCAGCCGGTGACGGTGGCTGGGAGGGGCGCGGCGGCGGCGTTCCCGCGCTCAGCGGCCGGCGTCCTTCAAGCCCCCTCGGCCAGGGGCTCCTTTTCACCTCCCAGCCGGTGACGGTGGCTGGGAGGGGCGCGGCGGCGGCGGCAGCGTTCCCGCGCTCAGCGGCCGGCGTCCTTCAAGCCCCCTCGGCCAGGGTCTCCTTTTCACCTCCCAGCCGGTGACGGTGGCTGGGAGGGGCGCGGCGGCGGCGGCAGCGTTCCCGCGCTCAGCGGCCGGCGTCCTTCAAGCCCCCTCGGCCAGGGTCTCCTTTTCACCTCCCAGCCGGTGACGGTGGCTGGGAGGGGCGCGGCGGCGGCGGCGTTCCCACGCTCAGCGGCCGGCGTCCTTCAAGCCCCTCGGCCAGTTCTCTTCAAGAACCCCTCCATATGTCAGGCAGATCTACATGACCTCTGAAGAGGAATTTGTAAACATGTTCAGCTCCATGCATTTACTAAACTGCAAGGATTGGGAGTCCAGCTATATTAGAATTTCCAATCGCATGAGCTCTCTAAGTGTATTCAGGTGAACATGCTTAAAAGTCTGCTTCTGACTTCTGACTTAATCACATGAAAGTCTTATTGATTTCCAGGGAGCCAGGTTGCTTGCATCTCCACTTAGCCCTCTGAATGCTCTCAAGAACTGTACAATGCTTGAACAAGATTTTTGGCAATATAAAATTGAGCAAATGCTATCATTCAGAAAAAAATCTCAATGATTCTAAAAAAAACATTTTTAGTGGAAAAACTCATATTAGGTATAAAATAGGCTGAGAAATCTATTTTTTTTTTCAGGACGACATAACACAATTACTAATGAGTTTACCTTTCAGACCTAACATTTAAAACTTACTGATTCTGCTGTGTATGCACATAGTTGCACACTCTGCAACTTTGTGCTCACACACAACTATTTCACCTTTGACAATAAAATCTACCTCCAGATCTACAGACCTGCCATGTGTACTTGGATGGCTCTACATTATACAATTACAGTAAAACCTTGCATAAATAACACATCCCTTAGAGACTAACTCACTTAAAGAGCAGAATTTTCTCTGAATGGTCACCTCGCTTAACAATTAAAACCAACCAAAAACTCACTTAACAACTAAATCGGGGTTCACAATCTTCCCTGCCAGAAGTCACAATTGGTCACTTACAATGTTGTTTCACTTAAAGAGCAAACTAGCTTAAAGAGCAATCCCGTGGAACGCATTATGCCCTTTAAGTGAGGTACCACTGTATATTCATGGATGATTTAGAACACTTCCTGAACTGGTACCCATACATTGTTCACATATTTATGATCTGGACCCATGGAAAGGAGAAATTTCACCAGGATTTCAATAACTTTTACCCAATTATCAACTTCAGCCTGAACCAGTCTACACAACGAGTAAATTTCCTAGACACCCCAGTGAAGCTTCTTCTTCTTCCTGTGTCTTGGCCAGACATGAAACTGCCAAAACTAAGGCACCTTTTGGTGAGTTCATTCTGCAGTTCCTTTCACCTGACCTAGTGTGGGAAAGATTAGCTAGGAACACAAAGTTGCCATTACTAGGGTGTGCCCAATTGTGGTTCAAAAATACCACAATCTTTGAGAAGGCTCTTTCTGTGTACTCCATGGTAACAATAATAATTTTGTGTCAGAAATTATTATGGGTTGAAAAGATTTTTGCTGGAGAAACAGCGTCAGGGGATGCACAAAGCTATAACATTGACATCTCAGTACCACAAGAAGAAATAAGCCACTGAAAATTTAACAGCAATAACAATTACAGCATAAAAGTACAAAACAACAAAGAATCACTTCCTCAGAGAGTAAAACTTGCTGAAAATTAAGTCATATTTAAAAGGCATAGGGAAATAATAGGTCTTCTTTTGGCACCAAAATGACAGTAAAGTAAATGTCACTTTAGCTACTCTAAGGATGGCATTTCAGAACCATGGTAAAATCCCAGAGTGGTCTTCAAGGAAACCAGCTGTGAAGGAGAGGTCAACCCAGCAGAGAGAGACATGGATAAAAGTCTGCTGAACCAATAGACATTGCCTGGGCATCCTCTTTGAAAGAGAGAGAGCAACCTCAACCATCCAACTCTGCAAGGTGTAACAGTAAAGCCAGCAGCACTGGGAAGATGCCAGTCCAGAAAAAGGCTGTGAGTCCCACCCAAGTGCAACAAGGAAGAGAAGAGGCCACACATGTTGGAGTTGAAAGTCAACCATATCCAGGAACTGACATCCTGCTGGGGAAGGTTGATACAGGGGCTGAGATATGAATGCTCACAAACCATTGGCCTAGAATGACATGGCAACAGGACAACACATTGTCTTCTACACAGGAGTTCCAGAAGGAACGGCATTTGTGAGAAAGGAAGGACGGCATTTCCACACACCTGGCTCAGTCCTTGCACTTTTTGTGATATGAGTCCTGCTTCCTAAGAGTTGCTTCCTTTTCATCTCCCGAGTTCTGTTGCTGCCATGTCCCCAATAACACCCCTGTCTATTTTCATCCCCATGTTCTTCTGACCTAGCACGGTCAGCCCAGCAACTGGCATAAAATCAGCTGGCTGAGTCACTATTGTGGCCTCAAGAGATATTGCAGTAAGAGCAGACGGAGCAAAGAAAGAGGTTATTTTTGCTATCTCTTGTTCACTTATTTACAGGTCTCTGTCTTTGATGTGAACAGTGGATTTCTCTTGCTCCTGGGCAAGAGGTGACACTGCTGAGTTATGAAAGCTTAAGATAGCTTTTGTTATGGACAGCAGAGATTAAAAATAGACCAGAGTTTAATGATGATGGAGGAATAAGTAATGTGGGAAACAGGCCACTTAATCCTTTTTGAGGATTATTTAACCCAAAAATGGCTATGGCTACAATGTTCACAGATTGATGCATTGTACAATAATAAACTAGCAGTGCAATTGTGTGCATGCTTACTCAGAAACCCTCCAGTGTGTTCGGCAACATTTAATTTTAGGACAGGGTTCAGGGGACAGCACTGTTATTCATCTTTTGGTATAAAGCACATTGTTATTCTGTGTCATCTGGCTTCATTTACAGCTACCTTAGTAGGATTTTTAAAGTATGTGAGGCGATCCAGGAGTTAATAAATAATAATAATAAATCTATTATTGATTTAGAAAAATATATTATTATTGTTTTGCTGTGTTGTTTTGCTGATTGTAAGCTGCCCTGAGTCGCCATGGCGAGTGAGCGGCGATATAAATAAATAAATAAATAAATAAACCATTGAACATCCCACTGCAGTGAGTTTTCATAGCCAAGTGGGGACTTCAACCCAGATCTGGTGATTCCTGGTCTGACAATCCCCTTATAATACAATACATAATATGCAACCTCAAGTTGACAAGTTTTGAAGCAACCAATGAATCCTTGCTTTCTACCTGTTGCTGCTCTAGCCCCTTAAGAACTGAGACAGTCACTGCTTGACCAGAAGTGCCTTTATAGCTTTACAGTTGCAGTAACTTTTCTAGACACTACAGTCTCTGATATCCAAGGACCAGCATTCTGAACCACTGGGTTTTTCAGCTCCACTAGCATTCTCTAGAATTCTAGCCGTGCTAACTAGGAAATGAAGGGAGAATCCCAGCATTCGGTGATTTAACATAAAATGAGAGAAACAACTTTCTTTAACTACCAGAGCCCTTACCTGCTTTAGTCTCTTTGTGCCATGTTGTGAGATGGTCATAAAAATTGTTGTTTTGGAAATATGTAAATCCAGAAAAGTGTCTCATTAGAGCAGTTTTATCAAACAAAAAGATTTGTGTGAATTGTTTGGTTTCCAACATAGCTGGTGCTGGTCTTCATAGTCCCAAAGATCAATCTCACTTGCCCCAGCAACAGAGTCATTGAGAAAGGTATCAGTGAAACCTTTCTCAGTTGGTCTGGAAGGTGGAGGGTAACCCCCAGGTGTATTGATCAATTAACGCAGGGGTTAACAGAAAAGTTGATAACGCCATTTTGGCTTCCATTTTTTGCATCCAGACATTAGGCTCAGTAGTGCCAATGCTCACTGGAGCAATGTCTCTCTAGGGTTTCAGGGAGGACTCCTCCCTAGTCCTTCCTATAAACCTCTAGCATTCCCTAAGAGTCTCCCATCCCTGTAGCAACCTGACCAAATCCTGTTTAGCTTTCAAAAGCAGGCAAGGTGACCGTATTCAGAGGTCAACATTTTCACTCTCCTCCCTCTTTTTATCTTCACCAACACAGAGAGACAGACCAAAACAGCTACTTTTTGAAAAAAAGACATTCATGATATTAAGGCACCCTGTGTGGTGCTCACATCGAAAAGGCAGGGTATAAATGTAAATAAATAAATAAATAAGATATTCAAGAATGGAAGTGGACAGTCAAGAAATAATTTACTCCCCTCTCCAAAAACCCACCAAGATATAGTGTTTCTCTAATTCATTATTCTATGAATCCATAGGAGAAAACTCAAAACTCATGTAAAACAAGTCTTTCAAAAATTAGGAGGGGTGGTGGTTAAACTACAAATGAATACAGTTATCTATGGGGGACAACGGGCTACACAGACTGAGAGGCCGTGGGCCAGGGCCCCCATGTCATCTCGGGAGCTACCATCTTTGGTTCTGGATGGGGCTATTTTGCCCCAAACAGACCCGGGTGCGTAATCTGGAGGTCCTCCTGGACTCATAACTCCTGCTCAAAGAGCAGGTGGCAGTCGTAGCCAGGTAGGCTTTTGCCCAATTTCGTGTTATACGCTAGTTACACCCAATCCTAGATCAGGACTCCTTGCTCATGGTCATGCACGCTCTGGTCACCTCCAAACTTGACTATTTTAATGTGCTCGGGTGGTGATGGGGTGCCTCTGCCTCGCCACTGCTTCAGGAGCTGCACTGGTTGCCAGGGTGCTGGTAATTACCTTTAAAGCCCTACATGGTAGTGGCCAGGACAATTAAGAGCATCACCCCAAGAACATCTGCCAAGAGCAGACTGGAGAGGCTCTCTAATTGTTCCATCTGCTAGAGAGGCATGTCTCTCTAGCACCAGAAAGAGGGCCTTCTTAGTGTCTGCTCCGGCCCTATGGAACCTCCTGCCAACTGAGCTGTGTCTCCAGACAGAGTAGCTGCCCTTCAGAAAAGGGCTGAAAACCTGGCTGGGAAAGCAGGTGTGGGGAACCAGCGATGCGGTGTCCCCTGCCTGCTGGTTGACTCAGTAAGAACACACTCTCTCTCTCTCTCTCTTTTAATTGCTTTTAATCTTTAAAAGAGTGGGGTGATTTTTGGTAGTGGTTTTAATGGGGTTTTTATTGGTTTTTAAAATGTCATATTGGTTTTATTTTCTGTGAGCCGCCCAGAGTCTTCAGAGTTGGGTGGCAATATGAATCAGAAAAAAATTAATAAAAAATAAATAAAGTCCTCCTTTTGCTGCCACATGTCTCGTCCCCCTGTATGGATTTGAAACTAAGCCTTGTCAACTCACGCACCTGCATTTCCATTCAAGTTCAACACACAGTCCATATTCAAACCAACAGCCAAAGGAGGGAAGGAAAAATGGTCAGAACAAAGCGACAGCAAGAGAAAATGATCCCTAAACTCCCCATAGAAGCAAACGAACCAGGAACTCATCAAGCAACAACCAAACCCCAACCAAAACTGTCAGGACAAAATCAAGTGTTCAGCCACTCTGCTTATTATTGTTTTCAATAGGAACCAAAGCCAAGTGTGAATGTGTGCATAAGCAGGGAGAGAGGGAAAGGAGTTGAGGAGAGCCCTTTTTAATTTGGGTAGTACATGGCATCAAGACAAGACAAGGAACTGGGAGTAATTCCTGCAGAGGCAAATGGCTTGTGTTATAGTCCTTCTGTCAGGTTGCTTGATCTAACTCCATGCTGAGCAGTCACCTTTTCCTCTCCTGTTGCCATTTCTCTGCTGGACTTCTGATTTCTGAGCCAGTGTTTCTCCTATCTTATAAGTGCAAGGGTTTGCATTAGAGAGGAGGGTTTTCCCCCCTGGTTGGTCTCTCTGCCCTCATCCTTTTCCTTCCCCTCTTCCAAATGGTCTCATCTGCCAGTCACAATTTCTGTGGCCAGCAATTTTGATCACTTTTAAAATGAAACCCATGCTGGTCTTGGTAATCATAATGTCATTTACAATTTGCCACAAAACACGTTTATTCAGTTAGTAGCACATCGGAGAAAAGAGAACTCCATATGAACTCACCGCTGAAGACCTAATCTGATTATTTCCTCATGAAAATCCAAGCAGGGGTGCTTGTAAGCGGGGCTGAAAGGGGAAGAAGGGAAAGAGGCCTGCTCACAGCTGACTCTCATAATCAACACAAATAGATAAGTGACACACCGTGTCAGGGGCAACATCTAATCTGCCTTGCGGCTCTCCTTGAAGAAAAAGGCCAGAGTGGACAGGCCTTAATAAATACTGATTGACCACTGAATATTGAGGTGACATATGCTATTTACATTGGAGAAAAACAATAACAATGATAAATTCCAGAAGCCTCCTTTCTAAATGACTGAAATTAAATTAAACTGGTTATGTGTTTGTTGTGTGTGGGGGGAGGGAAGAATTAGTGCTGATGTACATGAGTGTGTACATGTGGCAGGGAAAGTCAGAAAAATCGAGAAGAAGTGAGCATGTGAATTCTGTCTAGACACTTGTCACACTTGTGTGCAACTGCAATGTTCATTCCCTGGCATGAGGTACTGAAGTCCTTTCAGCTCCTAAGTCCAAAATTATTGTGTCCATGAGAAGAAAAGTATGTATGTTTTATCTACAGTAAAACTCCGACTTACATATGTCTCAAGTTACATAAAATTTGACTTACATAATGATTTTGTGCTAAAACCATTTCCCAATTTACACTATTTCATCTGGGTTTGCTTCAAGTTACGTAAAAATTCATTTCCCTATGGGTTTGCTCTGATGTACATAAAAATTTCATTTTTCCTCTGGGTTTGCTTTGAGTTCCTTAGAAAACCTATTTCAGCAAAAGCCTACAGAACTGACTTTTTACGTAAGTAGGGGTTTTACTGTACAGTAATACCTCGGGTAACATTTGCATCAGATAACACTAAAATTGCATAACGTTAAGCAATCTAGGGAAAAAACTGCATCGCATAACGTTAAAATCCTATGGATAACATTCACTAAAGACTGTGCCAGTTACAATGTATCTCTATAGAGTTTTAACTTTATGCAATTCATCCCATAGGATATTAACATTTTAACATTAAAAATCAGATAACACTAAGACTTGTGGAACCAAGTTTTAGCATTATCCGAGGTTTTACTGTATTTTGTTTAGCTTCTAAGATGTCGGTAGCTTCTTTTTAGTACATTCCAAAATAAAAACCCCACACAGCACCCTTTCACATTACATTTGTTACATTTGTTTAACTTTTGTTTTGCCAAACATTCAAGTTGGGTTGCAGAGCTTCTGACAAATATTAACTTTATGTCAATATTTGTCCTTCCTGTCGTGAAATGAGGATTTTCCACCTCATTTCACATTTGAAAAGAAAAATATCCTGTGTGGGTCCTCTCTGCTTAAGGGGGAAAAAGCACCCAACCCCACACAACTCATGTGCTTTATTTAGAAAATGGACCAAATGGGAAGGGATTCTTAAAAAAAAACAGAGAGAGAAATGTTTTACTTAAAGGCACAGAGATCTGTGCTGGGGGGTTTCCCCCCTCCTTAGTCTCCGATGCCTCCAAAGTTCTACATTTCAAATTGAATGAAACACATCAACATTAATGATTTTCCCCTTTAGGTTAGTAACATCATTTCCTGCCACTAATTTCTTCCCCAGTTTATGATAGATTTCACAGCGCATACTTGTAAGGAAAAAATACAGGCATTTTTGACTAAAACAAAGAGGTGTCATCAAGTTTCTCTAATATGTCTTTTATCAAAACAAAAACAAATGTCATGCAATGTTGTTTCCATCTGCCTTGATTTGCCGGTCACATATTTCCAAAGCAAAAATAAATGCAATCATCATGTTAAAAAATAAAAGTGTGAGCATAATTAATGGAGCACTATCTATACATTGTAGCTCAGTGGCCCTGGGCAAATCATTCAAGAAATTCCACAGGAAGAAGTGAAAGAAAGAAAAATAGTGGCCAACAAGGAGAACTATGTGCCTAAGTCCCTGCAGCTTCACAAAACTACCTAAGGGCTTGTCTTCATTGGCTCATTGGGGTTGGCTGGACTGGGCCAATGCTGGACTGGGCCAAGGTCTAATATGCCATTTGGTGCAATCCTCACATCCAGATGGCATCTCAAGTGACCCTATGAAATCTGGCTTCTTCCTCTTGTGCAAGGCTATAGTGGATTTCAATTTGCACAAGCTCCAGAAATCTCTGTCTGCTTAGCCAAGGGAACTTTATGGCAGGGAGACATATGCAAAGAAGATTTTGGCCTGTAGGTTTGTCCCTTTCCACATTTCTGGTTCTCAGCAACCACAGTGGAGCACTGAGAATCCACAGTGGTGCTAGAGTAAAAAGACTGCGGAAGAAAACTAATCAGGAGGGAAAGACAGATAGTTCACATTGCCTCCTGTGTGATTTGAAAAAAAAACCCACCCTGAATCCTCATAAAATATTTCTGTTAAATTATTAAACAATACACACAGAGGTCATATGAGGTATCCAGTGTGGTATAGTGGATAGAGTGATGAACTATGACTCTGGAGACCAGGTTTCGAATCCTCACTTGGGCATGGAAACTTACGGAGGGAATGAAACTGGTAAAATAACCCGTTAAATATCTCACTTACTTTGAAAGTCCTGTTAATAATAATTGTGTGCCATCAAGTCACTTCTGACTCATGATGACGCTTTTCATGGTTTTCCAGATAAATAATACATAGAAGTGGCTTTACCATTCCTTTCTTTCTCAGGTGCCCTGGGACTGTGCAGATCTCCCAAGGCTACACACAGGTTGGTTATTCTGGGATGTGCAAAAGTGAATCAAAGCCCCAACCTTGGCCTTCGCCAACAGATACCCAACTCACTCCATCAATTACTGACACTGTAAGTTGGTTTCGACTTGACGACACACAATTCATGGAGACAGATAATGATTATGTTTAATGAAAAGATTTATCAGCAATGTAAAACAGATCTGTATCCACTGGCAAGAACAAAAGGGAAACTTTAATGTTAACTGGGGGAAGCAAGGCAGGGGTGGTTCTAATGGGTGTGCTGAAAGATATAAAGAACAGAACTCACAAGCCAGTTCAGTAAATTGAAAACAGCCCAATGTGTTTAGTATAAATTGGCCAGAAGAACAGAAGTGGAACTAGTAAGGGATATGTAAACTGGATTAGGAAGAAAGGGGACTTGAAGAGTTGGGTGCTCAATCCACAGCAGGTCAAAAATAGTTAAATAATATCCAAAGATTTAAGGCAAAGATTTATATCCCAGAGGTCAACTGATCAAAATATTTTAAAGCCAAACTGTTCCATGAAACTGAATTTATATAACATTGAGGTCTTGGGGAAGGTCATTTTTCTGAACTCACCAACAGCTCTTTTTACTTTGCAGGGTGGCAAAAACCATCTACTCTGCAATAGGATTCAGATGATCTGTGTGAGTCAGTAGTCCTTAATACTGTAGTTGTGTTCAATTTCCTTATAATTTTTTTTAACCCCACCACTGGTTTTACTGTATCATATGCAACTGTGAAATCAATAAAAACTACTCTTGTAATCTGCCTCCTTTCATATCTATCCACTGTATGCTGGGTAAATTAAGTATTTGACCAGAGCATGACTTTCCCAGTTGGAAGCATGACTGTTCTTTAATGATCATTCCATCAACAGAATCATAAATTTTGTTCATTATCTTTATCTCCAAGACTTTGAAAATATGACAAAGGAATGATAACTGACATTGTGATGCAGTGGTTAAAGTGCTGCACTGCAGCCAAAAAGGTAGTGAGTTCAATCCTGACCAAGACTAAAGATTGAATCAGCCTTCCATCCTTCCAAGGTTGGTAAAATGAGTACCTAGCATGTTGGGGGCAAAATTTTAATTAACTTGTGAACTGCCCAGTGAGTGCACTAAGCACTATGGGGTGGTACAGAAGTGTAATTGGTATAAAGTTCTTGGGATCAGTCAGTTCTTTTCCTAGTTTAGGTAATGCCACAACATCCTATCCATACAAATATTAATCAGTTTTAGGACAGGGTGGGCAGCCACCAGGATGCTTCAAAGTTTCAGATTAGGTGATCTCACAGAGACCATAGATTGTTTTGGTACCAGTGTCTAAACCAGATCCACACCTTTCTTCTTTTGATATACCCTCTGCTGATCTCCACTTCTCATTTTGTGGATCGTTCTAAAGTCAGTGGGCTGTCTTGAGTACTGTACAATGTTAGGGGGGGGATAGTTTCCCAAACTTCTCCATTTGAAAACAATGTGGTTATAACTACAAACTAGCATGATTTTTCAAGAACAAATCCTGCCAGATTAATCTTATCTCTACAGTCAAACCTCACATGAAGAGCGCTTCGCTTAAAGAGTAACTCGCTTAAAGAGCAGAATTTTTTCTGAATGTTCGCTTCGCTTAACAAATAAAACCAATCAAAAACTCACTTAACAAATAAATTGGACTTCACAATGCCCCCTTCAATTGGTCACTTACAATGGTGTTTCGCTTAAAGAGCAAACTCGCTTAAAGAGCAATCCTGTGGAAAACATTATGCTCTTTAAGCGAGGTACAACTGTAATTTGATTGGGTAACTTCCTTGGTAGGCAGTAGGAATGCTGTAGCTGTAATATATCTTGACTTCGGCAAAACCCTTGGCAAAATGCCCCATGATATTCTGATTAGCAAAATGATTAGGTGTGGCCTGGATAGACAGTGGTTCTGAGATCTCTTCAGCCAGTTTCTCCAATATCTTCATATGCATTTCATCCAGCCCTGGGTATTAAGTAATGACGTATTCTTTGTATTTTTGTGTTATCAGTCTCAAGCTGCAATCTTGACCCTCCCTTTGCTTTTGCCTGGAGGGTCATAGTCTCTTGTGAAGAATGGAGCTGAAGAAGGAATTGATCACTACTGCCTTTTCTTTGGTGTCTGTTATCATTTCTCCATCCCCACTGAGTAGCAGAGCCACTGTTTCTTTCCTCTGTGTTTTCCTCTGCGCTTACCTGAAGAAAGCTTTTTTAAAATTGCTTTTAGTGTCTCTTACTAACTTCAGCTCATTCTCACCTTTTACCTTCCTAATGCTATCCCTGCAATTATTTGCTAGTTGTCTGTACTCCTCCTTTTGTAGCCTAGCCTTCCTTCCACTTCCCTTAAGTGTCCTTTCCTCCTTTTTTTTAGCTCTTCTCTATGTTTTTGTGAAGCCACTTGGGTGCAGGTGGGGAGTGAAGGAGAAATGATCTCTGTATGCAGAGCACTTGGTACGAAGGTATGCAGTTTAAAAATCCAAACACATCTATTCTGTGTTTTAAAAACTGAAAAACTTGCATGCAGCAGTAGTGGATTTCATTATATCTGCCAACTGACTAAAATGATCCTTACTTAAAGTGAATAACACGTCTCTTTGACATTTTGATATAACAAAGCCTTTAGGTTTTCTGTGTTATAGGCTTTCATTGTTCCGTATCTACTCAAGTTATTTCTGCACAAAGCCTACAGATTTGCTTACACACAAACAATCACACACAGCTGGCCACAGTCTCTTCTCCTGCTCTGTGTGGTAGCTCTGTTGAAAGGAAAGCAAAACAGCATTCTTTTTCAATTCAGGGCTGTCTTGCTACGGCATGATAAACACATCACCTCTTTTTTCCAAAGTGCAGCTCTGATTTCAATGGATGCCAATCGGAAAACAAATGTGGGTTGTGCCAAGCACTACTCTGAACTGTGGATATAATGGGATTTGAATGGGAAGTCCCGGACACAATAAATCTGTGCCATATGTGACCATTTCCTGTGTCAGTTCCTTTCTCATAACCAGTGGACTCCCCTCCCTTCCCCCTCCCTCCCTTTCTTTCCCTTTCATGACCCCACACCAGGACTCTGAAATCTTTCATGGCTGCTTATCTGCCTGAGGCTCTTCCACAGCAGTTGCATAAATAAATGAATTTGACAGCAAACATCATAACAGTTAGCAGGAGTGTGTACTCACCACGAGTGCCTTGTCCTGCTTCGCTAGACAAATGGAAGAGGAAAGCGCTTGTTTGTTACTGCAAAACAAAACTATGCTCTTTGACAAGCAGTGAAATAATTAGTCAAATAAACTTGTCAGACTATTGTTGCCACAGTATATTTTGTTTTGTTTTGCTAAGAAGAAAGATGGTTTTCAGAATCCCCTTCCTTCTATCCCATTCTCTCTTCCAATATCCATCACATTCCAAATGAGATAAACTGCAGCTAGGGAAGCATATCTGTAGCTGGGAACCTTTCAGAATATAAAATTCCCCCTGTATGAGGTAAACTTTGCTTTATTTGGAGTCAGGCTTGGATCCCATTGAATTTGGATACAGCTTAAACTTTGATTCATCCTGATGGCTACCCACCCTGTCTGGTATTTCTGTCACCCCACCCTATGATTGCTGAGTGTCAGGCTTCTGGTTGAAATAAAAAAGGAATTGCCATGTTTTCTTCAGTTCTCCAGGTGAAGAAGAAAATATCCAGGTGAACTTCAGTGGAGACAGAAGAGTTTGACAGAAGAGTATGCAAAAGGACTTCAAAACCCAGGCTGTCATTTCCACTCACATCCATCTGGAACCAAGGATCAGCCTGAATGTGGCTATATGTACAGTATGTTGTTCCAAATGGCTTAACACCTCAAATATACCCACCAAACTGCCTTTTGCCAAGTCTTCAGTCCTTGTTTCTATCCTCTAAGACCACTGGCAATAAATCAGGTTCAAAAACAAAGCATGGCACCAGCACTGTGGCTCATGAGACTTCTTTTTGCAGTAGTTGAGGCACCAGTGGTGCAAAGCCTGGAAGGGAACTCTAGTCTCCCAAGTAAACTCCTTGCCTACCCCATTTTTCTGACACCACAAGGTTTTGGTGGTTTCAGTTTTTGTCTCAAAAATCTCAGGGAATTAGATACTGCTGACCTCTGGCAATCCTATCCAACTTGAAACAAAAATTGTTGCACTTTTTATAAGAGAGGGGTACAAAAACAATTTTCCCGGTTGTCCAGACTGAATTGGAATAGAAAAGAAGCCTACAGCCCCATGCTATAGTACAGGGGTGCCCAAACTATGGCCCGTGGTCTGAACCCAGCCCCCGATGCCAATTCATCAGGCCCACACTGCCCTTGTTGCTCCTAGAAGCGGAAGTAAAACACGCCTGTATGGAACTTTAGTCTCCCTATATGGGTGCATTTACTTCTGCTTCTGGGAGCGACAAGGGCGGCATGGGCCAGATGACTTGGCTTCAGGGGCCAGATCCAGCCAACAGGCCATAGTTTTGGCACCCCTAGTTTAAGCAGAGAAAATGGCAGCTTAAAATCTATCTCATCCTGTTGCAAAATAGATTGCAAGGCACATTTTGTTTCCACTTCCAGTGAGAGGAAACATATGACCAGTCTGCTGAACCACATAACCGGCCCATGGTCCAAAAGGTTTGGGCTCCCCTGCTATAGTAGGTTAGAAAACACCCTGCCATTTCCAGAAAGTCTCCTTACTCTAGTTTACCCTCATACTTCTCAGAGGTTGATACAGGATTGTGCAGCATCGCACTGCAATGGGTTGCTTTGTGGAGTGCAATCTCCTTTAAAGCAACCTACCTGTGCCCACTTGATCCTATCTCTCTTGTTCTAGATTAGTCATCCTATTTGAACAAAAAGGTATCTTGGGCATGGAATAGGGTTAAGCTGGTTTGCAAGGTCGTGTATGTTCTTTAGTCATTGGTAAATAATTTGTACTGGACTGTGTTACAACTGGTCCAAAATGCAAGCTGTATCACCATCATTACTCCCTTGAGAATCCTAAAAAAAAAATCCTGCTTTCCTCCATGCATCCACAAAGAAAGCAGAAGGTGGGGACAACTTCTCAACATGTTCAACTTATATAATATTTTTAAGAGATGAGTGAAACAAAGTCTCTTACAGCACTAACAAAGATCCCTATTAGCTGTTCTTATGGCTTTAAGTATGAAAGAGTTATGTACTAAGAATGTAACAAGTATTCAGAATTTCTCATTCTTTTATGATTTTCTGTTAAATACAGAACTACTAGTCTAGGACATTCAGTAATTTGCCTCGAATTTATTGATCAGTATTTGGCCTTCCCTTTGAGGAAGAAAAAAAAATAGTTCTTGCTGATTTTCCAGATCTCCCTGAGCTGATTTCCCATGAAACGGCTTCCTACTGAAAGGAGACCCTGTTCTCACGTTCCCTTCTGCCTCTACACATTGTTCTACGCAGGAAAATACCAAATGCTGTACTGCTTAACACCCAGCCTAATGAAGCCCATGCATGAAAAATGTCATTCTTCACAGGATGTGTGACAAACTGGAACAGCTTTGGATTCTTTTGCCCCTCCTGGGTAAAATGTGCACAGGATAGATACCATTCTGCACAGGAGTTGGATGAACCACCATCTTGCAGTGTGGGGAGGAGGATGGCCTGAGAAATGCTGTAAAATTTCCTACAAGATTTTTCAGCGGAGTGTGTGGAATATTTCAGCCAGAAACATCTCACCAAAAAGAGAAAGAGGGGCTCTCCCTGTTGATTTCTGAGAGGATGTAAGATCCCTCCCCCTCATCCCTAATCTGTGCACTTGTAGGCAACCATATCATTATTCTTCAGATGGTTTTAAAGAGATTTGGAGTTTTGATGTGCCCACTGGTGTATTACAGGGTAGAGAGGAAGGACTCATTACATCGCATGGGTCTTTCCCTGTCCTTTACTCTAGCACTCACCACTGTCCAGCCTCATTGTTTTTGCTTCAACAAGCTAAATGGAAAGAAGAAACCATCCTGTGACTTTGTCATCTCATCCCCTTCTCTTCAAGAGCCGAACCAGCGGACTTCATCCCATCCCCTGGAGGAATGTCATCGCGATGGAATTAATTAGCAGAGACATGTTGGGGGGGGGGTGCTGCTGCCTCTGTCTGTAGTGTTTCCTGATTCTCTTTGCCTCATTTCCCCCTCCCTGGGCAGCCCGACCTAAGCCAAGCTTGGCAAACAACCAGAAATGTGAGCAGCCACTTGCTATGCCATGATCTACACAATTACATCTGGGCCAATATAGATCTTGAGAAGGATTCTGGCTACTGTTTACTTTAGCTTCAGAGACATTAGTATTTGTTCCTGATATTGGATGAAATCTTGTGGCCAAACATTGACCCTTTAAAGTTCTGAGAATTTCTTGGGGTTCCTTTCCTTTCATGAAAGAACTAAAAACTTGGCTGGCAAAGCAGGTGTGGGGCACTGGTGATGTGGTGACCTGCTGGCTGGTATAGTAATAGCTCTCCCTCACTCTTTTTAGTTGTTGGCCTAATTTTTTTATTGTATTTTTAATTGGGGTTTTTACTGCTTTTAAGTTTTTTATAGTTCTCTAGTGGGATTTATGTAGTTCATGATGTAATTGTTGTATGCTGCCCAGAGTTGCTTGCCGAGTGGGTGGCAATACAAATGTGACTAATAAATAAATAAATAAATCATGATGAAGTCATTGGTAAACTTCTGATGATGATGGGGAGGTAAATATTTAAGATCCCCCACAAAAAAAAATCATTCGGATGTAATAAAGACGTCCCAATAGTGGCAATTAAAAACTTCCTCTCCCTCCAGTAGCCCACAACAGCTTCCTCTTGATGAAAGGTATTTCCAGAGAACCCCAAGAACTATGGGAATGGGGATGAGGACATGACATTCTAGAACATTACTGCAGATGATGTCATCTACTAAATGTGGCACTACTTACCACAACAGGAGTTCAGTCATTGTGTAATAAGGAGGCCTGAACTAATCTTAAATTAAAGACTCAGGACCAGATGGGTCTTTTTTTAAATGTCAGCTGGCATAAACAAACATCAGTACAATGGAGAAGAGTGGAGGAAAAGAGAGGCAGTACCATGTACAGCCATTTTAATCCTTGGGTTTTTTTTAAAACAATAGCAGAATGTGACCAGTCACATAAGGTAAAAGGTAAAGGTCACCCTTGCTTGGAAGCCGGTTGTATCCGACTCTAGGGTTCAGTGCTCATCTCTGTTTATAGCCAAAGAGCCAGTCCGTCTGCATTTGCAGACGTTTCCGTGGACATGTGGCAGGCAGGCCTCGATACTGCAGTGCACGGAATGCTGTTTACCTTCCCACCGAAGTGCTCCCACCGAAGTGCTCCCTATTTCCCACCAAAGTGCTCCCTATTTATCTACTTGCAATGTCTTGCTTTCAAACTGCTAGGTTGGTAGGAGCTGGGACAGAGACAGGAGCTCACTCTGCTGTGCAATACTCAGGAATCGAACTGTTGACCTGCTGCCTTCCAGTCAGCATCTTAACCTCTTGAGCCACCACAGTCACATAAGGGAGATAGCAGCTGGGATTCATTATTCCCCTTCCCTACACCCGTCCCCAAAGCAAGATGATGCCATCAATTGTCCACATGCGTATAGGCTATCATGCATGGCAACCTCCATCCTTTCTGTGTTTATTTAATTTACATCCTGCCTTTCTCTTAGAGGGACCAAAGCAACTTATAAATTTAAAAACAGATAAGAAAAAAAGCTACACGAGAAGTATGGTGTTAAAAAAGCATTAAATATCTGATTATATATAAACAAGGAACAAATTAATACACCTTAACAAACAAATTTTGAAAAGCAATAACAAAAAGAGATGCAGTGCCCTCCATTAAAAGGCTCTTCTCCATTAGTTGATCAATGGCCAGAGGCATCTCCAAATAAAGACAGCCAGGTACGGGCCAAAGTGGCATTCCTGGGAGTGGCACAGCTTGGGATCAACCCCCCGCATCCCAATGGGCCTCCCTCATTGCCACCCCAATGACACCTGCGAAGATAGTGCAACAGAAGGAAAATCCTCTCTTCAGGATCTTAAGATCCACCTAGGTTGCTTTGGGAGCAAATGGACCTTCAAAAAGGACTAAGTACCGTAATAATAATAATTTTATGTCAGATATTATTCTGGGTTAAAAGGATTTTTGTGGGAGGAACTCTGCTCAGGGGACATCCGAATGAGGCTCCTTTCATGTTCCCAAGATCTTTTCCCACTGAAGTGGTCCCTATTTATCTACTTGCAATTTCTTGCTTTCGATCTCCTAGGCTGGCAGGAGCTGGCACAGAGACAGGCGCTCAATCCATCATGCAGGACCCGGGTCTCGAACTGCTGAGTTGCCAGCCTTCCAGCTAACAATGACTAAGTAAAAATAACTGATGCCAGAAATAGTGGGATGTGAAGGGCAAATATCAGAGCAATATTTTGGACCACGAACCCAACAAGCTTTACTCTTTTATTAACCTTTTATTGTCTCAAAACCTGTCAAAGCAGAACACAATGTCAATCCGACAAAACTCACAACGTACGTGTGATTAGTTAAGGCTGGATGCAGCAAGCCACTAATCTTTCCCCAGAACAACATCCCAGTGTTCTTTCCAGGCAGAGAATGGATATTGCACAGAACAATGTGGAAAGGCAACTTCAGAGTACGACAGCCCAACAAAATTCACCTATATCAACCAAATACAGAGGAATAATGCACACAACTACAAAATGTCCCCTGGAACAACAGTCTAATACCGATTCTGGGCAGAAGTCTAAAATATTGTCCATCACATCCCATTATTTTGGGCAATTTTTTTTCACTGAGAAGTCCTCTTTCCAGCCCATTGCATTCCACTCTGGGATTTCCCTAGAATTGCCCAAAATAATTATGTAAAGATTGGCAGAAGATAAAGAAATAGAGAGAAAAGGATGCTGAAGGGGGGAAATCCTAATAGATGGATTTTGAAAGCAAGAAATTGCAAGTAGATAGATAGGGACCACTTCGGTGGGAAGGTAACAGCATTCCGTGCACTCCGGTGTCTAGTCATGGCTGCCACAAGACCATGGAAATGTTTGCAGAAGCAGACACTGCTGGCTCTTTGGCATTGAAACAGAGATGAGCACTGAACCCTAGAGTCAGATACAGCTGGCTTTTGAGCAAGGGAAACCTATCCCTACTTCAAAGCAGAAATTGTTACTCCAAAAACTAAGTTCAAAATATTTTCCCCCAAACTTTGTCTGTCTCAAGAATGTAGAAGACAAAAATATTTTGAACGTAGTTTAGTCTGATGAAAACCAAAGGAAATATATAAATGACCATATCACAAATGCTTTGATAAGACTTTTTGAAGACAGTAGCTTTTATTTCAGATAATAGCCTTGCTAATAGGCTTATCATTTGCATTTCTTAATAACAAACAATGCTCAGAATATTTCATTTTTAATGGAATTCAATGCATTATTCTTGGTATCCTGTTTGCCATTATTGTAATTGTTCCACCCCCGCCCTTTATGTGTAAATAATCTATTGCATTGAACATTTTCAGCTGATCATGTTGCCATAACCAAGAGGCCAGAAGATTACAGGGAAATAGTCTATGATGCCCTCTGGCAGTTGTGGCTAACCTATGGCATGGGTGCTAGAGGGGGCACTCAGAGCCTTTCTGTGGGCACACATGCCATTACCCCAGCACAGAGTTTGCCACACCCCTCTGCCCAGCAACCCAATGGGAGCGCTTCCTCCATTCCCCCAGCATAGGGTTTGCCCCACCCCTCTGCCCAGCAGCCCAATGGGAGTGCTTCTTCCCTCCCCCCCCCCAGCATAGAGTTCACCCTGCCCCTCTGTGGCGCAGCTGGAAGCTTGTTGAGTTTGGCACTCAATCTCTAAAAAGTTCACCATCACTCCCTTATGGTGTCCAGTTCAGATATTGTAACTTGAAAATCCTTATACAAATCTTCTTCTTCTGCCATATCCAAATCTGAATATTGGTGATCATCATGACAATCAGCCATGAAGACTATCCTGAAAATATAACGCAGTGACCTCTTATCTGCCTTCTGCATTGCAGCATGATACCCATACCACTGATCCAGTTCTGCAAGTCACTTTCTGGTCCTGGACCTTTTTGGAACACAAAGTCCACCTCAGCCCCAGCCCAGGATAGATGAAGCTACTACTCTCCATCAAGATGGATTCAAGTTGGATTTAATCTACTTGGGGACCATCACCCTTCCCTGTGGACTTCAGCACCCTAGGTCATTAGTCCTTAGGGTTGTCAAGTTAGTTAACCACTGCCTGATGTTCACAGTTGAGTCACTGGCAGTAGGGTCTACTCTATTACCATAGCAGGATAACCTGGCCAGAGCATGTTATACAAATACAAAATAAAAACATAGAATACTTCCTTTGTCACTTAGACTTGGTAAGAATATGACAAAAACCTGAAAAAGTCACTAGAGGTACCATCCTGTACCTCAGTTTGTGGACTCAGAAAATAAGGGTCTGTGCACTTCCAGGAACTCACCCCTATGCTGAGTCTGACTGGATAGTCTGGATACTGAGCATACAAGCAGATGTGGCAGCTGCAAATTATAATTTCTGTCTGTTTTACCACAACTTAAATTCATCTTAAAATTTCTCTACAAATACCCGAAATAGGCCAGTCAAAGTAACTTTAAATAATAACTGAGTGTTACTCATTATATCTAAATAACTTCGGTGTTACTTATTGAAAAGCTTTGTAATTATTTGTTTCATTAATGTTACCCCCCCCAAAAAAAAAAAAAAACCTGTTACTTCCAAGCAGAGGCTGTAAGAATATTAAGGGGCAGAGTTTGATAATGTAGTTGATGAAATTCTTTATTACAAACCATAGGATTATAACACAAAGCATAACTTAAGCAAATATTGTCCAGAATTCCATAAATATATGCTTAAATCTCATGTAACTCCATTTAGCTAACTGATGAAGTGCTGGGCCACATCTCAGTGGCTCAGTTAGGCTCCTAATTAGGCAAATAACTGAAAAGTGTCAGGCATCTTGTCAGTTAACTGGAATTAGCTGTGGATGATAGGATTCTGGCCATAATATACATCACTACTGTGATGATTTTATCAGTGAGCTTTTCTCACATACAGGAGGACCTCTGCTCGAATTCCTGCAGGCAGAATCATGGTAGACCCACTGCACCTTGAGCCAACAATGTCCATCTCATTTCAGCTTGAACTCTTTGCCTTCCATTTGTCTGCTACTCTATCCCTTCAGGAGCAAAGAACCAACAATGGTATCCAGAGGAGGGATAGCAAAGTGGCAGCCGAGTCCTTTGGAAACAAGACATACCCAAGGGGCCTCTGTTCCTTCATTGACTATTTATAAAGTGCAGTATATTGGCCTTGACAGTGTCCTTCTCTATTAGGTTCCTGAACACTGAACTACAAACTCCATGTTCCCTAGTTAAAGAAATGTTACATTTCACATGATTTATGTACGTGATCTTGGGGTGGGGTGGTGAGACAAGGTGGAGTTTAGATTACAATATTCTCTGGCAGACCCTACACTGACAGATGTGTGTAACAGGTAGTAGAATGCTGAAGAGATATATTTTTGTAAAACCACAAAGAAATGCCCTGACTCTTCTCACCTTTGTGGGGGACAGGATAACAAGCAATCCCAAGATCTTTGAGGTTCCATGCATCGACATCTGATGCACAGTGTGCACATTTCCCTGACAGCAAGAAATGCTACCGCCCACTTTTCCTCTCCGGATGCCTGTGCGCTCTTCTCAGCACGGAGCAGCCTGCTCTGCATATGTGACTCGCTCCACCATATTGCATATCAGGCACTGGCTGAACATTCAAGGTGATGCCTTTAAAACATGCCCAGCTTGGCAAGTCTGAGCTGAGACTACAACGCCTGACAAATCTTGGGAAAGCACAGCGAGCAATTGCAATGTACAGCTGGCCCCGTCTGCTCACTTTCTCGCTCTCCAGACCTTTCCATCAGGATCAGTGTGGGGGTGATTTCCTGGCAGCGCACAGACATTTCTCTTCTGTGATACGCAAAAACAGGTTTGAAAGTGGGCTGGTGCTTCTGGTGACCTTCTGCCATGCAAGATGTATCATCTGAACCAGAATTCTATTCTTCGTTGACCCAGATTTCCAAGACAACCTTACACATGCTAATTGTGGTGGGAAACACAAGTGCAATGCTAAGATTTCCCACAGCAATGCAGAAAAGGGATGGATGCCATGAAGAAATGAACACTTAGGGGAATGGTGAACCTGTCCTAACTCAAGCCACAAATCCCTTTGAATCTGGAAATCTCTTGAAGACTGGGTTTGGCCTTCACCAATATCAGTCCCAGTCCATGATGACTCAATTTGGGAGGGAGATAAAAACAACAAACCTCATACTTCCTGGGTAGGAAATGACAGCTTTGAACATGCTTACAGTTTCATTCCAATTTAAGAAAAGGCTAAGCTCTTATCCTTACTATAGGAAGTCCTTCTTTTGAATACCCTTCCTTTCTCAAATGTTAAGAACAACGATAGTTTAAAGCTTTTTCTGTGTGCAAAGCATTTCTTCAAAACTTGAGCATTGGGTACTTTTCAAGAAAGAAGAAATGGCACATGTATCAATCACTGATTTCTAACTACTTTTCCATGTGCAGTCAAGAGCTCTGGCCCAGTGGCGTTTCTTGGTGTTGTGCATTTCAGTACTAGGCTGTAAAACAATCAGATTTTGTCAATATTTCATATACTGGTATTTGTTGTAGGACATGCTAGCACAATATGGATATTTGTGAGAATATCTGCAGTAGGGTTAAGCTGCCATTATCCAAAGTGTATTTGGGCAGTAGCGTAGCATGGATTTCAGCCACCAGGAGCATAAGCCAAATTTTCCACCCCCTGAACAGGGCTTATGATGCCGGCACCAGTTCCCACTAGGGCTTCTGTGAATTGTACTCCAAGAACACCCATATGGAAAATTGTGCCACCCAAGGCGGGCTTCCCCCCCCCCCAGGGGACCTCCCCACACTATGCTACTGCATTTGGGATTTAGGATGGAAGAAGTTAACATTAGATATTACATGGGGGAAGTCTACATTGGCAATCCATGCCTGTGTGAGAATATTAGACCTATGACTTTGCATGTTTTGGGGCAACAACAAAAAATCCATGGGACTTCCAAGGTTCTCACTACATAGCCATTATGTGAGCAGGTCCCATGTCCTGCCCTTTCCATGTGCAATATCATGGTAATTGGGCACAGTTTTAATAACCCCATTGGTGTCTCTTTTATGTGCAGAATTTGTGTGATTTGCATTGGAAGCTTCTACTATATGGGTTATGGATTAGCAGCAAGATGCATGAATATCTTTAAGAGCTGTGACACTGAAGGAACACAGGCACCTTCACATCTCAACATTATGGTCAAAAATCCTCAAGAACTGCATAACCCTTCCAAATGTGGCAAGTAATTAAAGAGATGGGAATACCAGAACACCTTATATGCCTCATGAGTAATTTGTACATGAATCAAGAAGCAACAATTAGGACAGAAAATGGAATGACAGAATAGGAATAGGAGTAAGACAAGGCTGCATTTTGTCACCCTGCTTATTCAACTTATACACAGAACACATAATGCACAATGCAGGGATGGAGAAATCACAATTTGGGATCAAAATTGCTGGGAGAAACATCAACAATTTGAGATATGCAGTTGATACCACCCTAATGGCAGAAAGTGAGGAAGACCTAAAAAAGCTCCTGATTAGGTTGAAAGAAGAAAGTGAAAAAGCTGGCTTGAGACTCAATATCAAGAAAACCAAGATCATGGCAACAGGCCCTGTCAGTCCCTGGAAAATAGATGGGGAAGAAGTAGAAGCAGTGACAGATTTTACTTTCCTAGGATCAAAGCTCACTGCAGATGGTGATTGCAGCCATGAAATAAAATGGCAACTGATTCTTGGGAGGCAAGCAATGAGAAACCTGGGGAGCATAGTGAAAAGTTGAGACATCACATTGCAAACAAAGATTCGCATAGTCAAAACAATGGTATTCCCTGTGGCAATATATGGTTGTGAGAGCTGGACCATTAGGAAAGCGGAGCACAGAAGAATAGACGCCTTTGAGATGTGGTGTTGGAGAAGGGTTTTGAGAGTCCCCTGGACAGCGAGGAGAACAAATAGATCAATCTTAGAAGAAATCAACCCTGACTGCTCCTTTGAACGACAAATAACAAAGATGAAGCTAAAGTACTTTGGACGTCAAATGAGAAGAGAGGATTCACTTGAGAAAGCCTTGATGCTTGGAAAGGTCGAGGGCAAAAGAAGAAGGGGGCGACCAAAAATGAGATGGCTAGATGGTACTGTGGAGACAATGGGCACAGAGCTGAGTGAGTTGAGGGGGATGGTAAAGGACAGGAGTGCCTGGTGGACAGTGGTCCATGGGGTCGCAAAGGGTTGGAATCGACTGTGCGACTGAACAACAAACAAACAAAATGTGGATTTCATTCTTTTCATTTCATCTAGTTTCCATGCCTTTCATCCAATTTTCCATTATTTTTGTTGTCCCTGGTGACACAGTGGTTAAATTGCTGTACAGCAACCAAAAGGTTGTGAGTTCGATCCTTCCCAGGACTTAAGGATGACTCAGCATTCCATCTTTCTGAGGTTGGTAAAATGAGTACCCAACTCATTTTGGGGGGCAAAATGCTAATTAATTTGTGAACTGTCCAGAGAGTGTACTAAGCACTAGGGGGTGATATATAAGTGTGATTGCTTTGCTTTGCCATTTTTCATCTACCCATTTTGGTACTATCATACTACATGCCCTTCCACCATAACTGATGAGCCAACATGTTTTGTGTTTTTTGTTATGTTAACACTGCAGATTTTTACACATATTAATAAATAATATGTGTAAATAATAATAAATAATAATCTGTTTCTTTTAAAAGTGGCTGAGGAATGCCTCCAATGCAAAAGAATTGACCTAGCTACATCCATTAGCTATACCCACTAGCACAGGAGTTCTCAACCATTTTAAGCCGGGGACGGGTTACACTCCCTCAGTCAGCTTCGGGGGCTGGATGGCCATTTTGCCCTTCCTCCACCACATGGCAATTCCTGGTGTGGTAGAGGCAATGGGGGGGGGCACATGAAATGGTGCCACAGGCCACATCCGGCTTGTGGGCCACAGGTTGAGAATCCCAGGACTAGCAAGAGATCCTAGCATGCAAAGTTACAGTATGTGGAAGGGACACAAAACCTGCAGTTCAAAGGAAAGATGGGATGTTGTTGAAAGATCCTGATGAAAAGAGTAACCGTTTCATTTAACAGAAAGGTAAATGCTTCCTGAGCAAATTTATCATTAAGGTGTACATGTATCTTTTGGTACAGTATATAGATATAATCGGGATCTAATATTCTGGCCCTTTCAGGTATGCATTGCATATTATACTCTATTAAATTGTCCTGCTTAAATGTATTGCATAGGTTAAAAAAACTGTGCAGCAAATTTAAACCGGGCAGTTGTATAGATTAAGGAAGATTGTTTGGTGGGATAGCTCAGTGATTTAAGTTTTATCCCCCACTGTGCCTCCTGGGAGTCTTGGGAAAGCTGCACAACAAAGTATGGTTAACTACTTCTACCTAGGAAACCCTGGAAAAAGTCACCATAGGTCAGAATTTATTTGCTAGCATACAGTTTATTTATTATTATTTATTAAATAACACTGTTTCATGACTTTCCACACACACATTTGAATTATCTGAAAGTGGAATGTACCACAAAAACGGATGGACATATTTCCTCTTCTTAATCGCCCCATCCCTGGTTATCTCCAGAATGGAAATACCTAATTATTATAATGTCCCCTAGAATTTTGTCTTACACATATTGTGCCACTTATATTAAAGCTTTCCTTCCCTCATCTTAGTGAATCACAGTTAGGAATCTGTCATTTTGATCCAGTATTCAGTGGGATTCTTGACAATTTGCTCTCTTCACATGTTCTCATGAATGGATGACTGGCTGCATCCCAAAAGTCCCAGACTCAATTTAATAGTGAACATACAAATAATGTGCACATATCTCAGCTATTCCAAAATTCTAAATGTGCTTCAGTTTTAAAAAAAGGAAAGTATTTCAAGAATTTTTTATACTTTAAGTAACACACACCAATATGTACATACAGTATCTGAAAAATGAAATTATCAAAGAAATGAACAGGTCTTGTAAACTACCACCACAACACCTAACCCTAACAACAACACTGGAAGAGGGCTAGATCAGATAAGAATATGAGGAAGGAGGATGTAAGCAGGTTTGGACCTCATTGATATATCCAGCCCTAATGGTTGCCCTTGCTCAAAAGCCAATCATATCCAACTCTAGGGTTCAGTGTTCATCTACATTTACAGCCAAAGAGCCAGTGCTGTCTACATCTGCAGATGTTTCCATGATCATGTGGCAGGCATGACTAGACATCGGAGCGAGCAGAATGTTGCTATCTTCTCATTTATCTACCTATTTATCTACTTGCATTTTCATGCTTTCAAACTGCTAGGTTGGCAGGAGCTGGGACAGAGACTGGCACTCACTCCGGTGTGCAGCAGTTGGTCTCAAACTGCTGGTCTGCCAACCTTCCAATCGTCAAGGTCAGCATCTTAACCATGAAGTCACTGCAATCTCTCTTTTGGCATCTATCCACATCTATATGGAGAATAGTACAAAGGTGCCCATCTGCAGGAGATAGAAGTTAAGAGCGTGATTCTTCCCTGTTGCTGGAACTAATCAACACTTCCACTGTTGCATGAACATGTAGCCAAAACAAACCTTCTTGACTATAATTTATTACTGAAAGGTAGTGCCCAGAAAGGGATTTGCAACATGTGACCTCAAAACAGCCCAACCCACTCATCTGCTGCTTTATTGATGCATTTCCCAGGATTATGGGAATGTGCAAATGAGAAACTGGCTCCCACATCAGTGGGTTTGCACATGAATGGAGTTTCAGCTATACACTAGTTGCAATGCTAAACAGAATCTACTTCAGGAGTTGGATCAAGAAATAGAAGGAGAGCCAGATTTTTTTTCTTCACCAGTTGAAATAACTCTGTGGGAGAAGGTTCACAGCTGAGAAGGCTTACAAAGCAATTTCCTGTGGTTAGAAATGTATTATTTGTCTTCAGAATACAACTTACATGTTCTCACCCTCCACAAGACAGTTACGGTAAAAAAAAACCAACCTCTGAACATTCTTATTCCTCAAAGCATTCAGTATGTCTCAACATACTGAATATAGAGAAGAAACCTGCTTCCTTTCACACATGAAAAATCAAAATCAGGCTTTTCAGTCCAGTCAGTGATGGGATGACCCCGGTTCCATCCGGTTCCCTGGAACCGGTAGGAACAATCCCAGAGGGTTCTCTGGGAGGGTAGTCAACTTTTGAGGCGTCCGGTTCCGGACGCCTCACTGAAAGAATTTTTTTAAAAAAAATTGGAGCCAAAATGGCTCCAATTGACTGCGCATGCGCAGAAACTCAATCTGATGCATTGCACATGCATCAGATTGAGTTTCTGTGCATGCACAGTCAATTGGAGCCATTTTGGCTCCAATTTTTATTTTTTTTTCTTTTGGAGCCGGAGCTGGACCTTTCAGGGCGGTGGCGGCGGCGGCACCAGCCCTCAGAGGAGGGCACCTCCCCCGGGGCACATTGAGGCCTGCCTGGGCCATCTGCTGCCGCCAAGCCTCCCTGGGCCATCCGCTGCCAACAAGCCCCCATGCCCTGGGGACACCCGGCGGGGCGTACCGCCGCTGCCTGCAGCCTCCTCCTCTGCCGGGCGCCTGTGGCCTCCTCCTTGGGCCGGTGCCATTTTTGGCCTGGCTCCGGCTATGGCCAGGGGCGGCCAGGGGCTGTGGGCAGCAGTGGCTCTGGAGGTGGCTCCGGCCATGGCCGCCGAGCCTCCCTGGGCCGTCCACTGCCGACAAGCCCCCATGCCCTGGGGATGCCCGGCGGGGGGCGCCGCCGCTGCCTGCAGCCTCCTCCTCTGCCGGGCGCCTGAGGCCTCTTCCTCCTCCTGGGGCCAGTGCCTTTTTGGCCCAGCTCTGGTTGCGGCCATGGCCAGGGGTGGCCAGGGGCTGCGAGCAGCAGTGGCTCTGGCGGTGGCTCTGGCCGCGGCTGCGTGGCTGGAGCCGCCGCCAGAGCCACTGCTGCCTGCAGCCCCTCACCACCCCTGGCCGTGGCCGCAGCCGGAGCTGGGCCAAAAAGGCACCGGCCCAAGGAGGAGGAGGAGGAGGAGGAGGCCACAGGGCTGCAGGCAACAGCAGCTCTGGCGGCGGCAGTGTCTGTGGACGGCGGCTGCAGGTGGTGGCTCCTATGGCCGTGGCCTTCGGAGGAGGAGGAAGCCGCAGTCAGGGGCGGCGCGCCTTGCCGGGTGGCCTCGGGTCATGGGGGTTCATCGTCCCAAGGAAGGTAAGTAAGTGAGGGTTTTTTATTTGGGTTGGGTGGGTAATTTATTTGTGCTTTGGGTGGGTGGTTGTATTTTTATTTAATTTTTATTTTATTTATTTCTTTATTTTATTTATTTAAGTTATTTACGGGTTTGTGTTGTAGCTTTCTGGCTGGGTGTGTGGGCTGAGGTGTGTGTGTGTGTGTGTTTATTTTTATTTTATTTATTTTTATTTTTGGCCCCGCCCACAATGTCATGACGTCATGACGTCAGCTCCGCCCATGATTACATGACGTCATGACATTGGCCACACCCATGATGTCCGTGACGTCATGGCGTGGTAGTAGAATTTTTGTCATCCCATCACTGAGTCCAGTGTTTCTTCCTCAAACTACATACAATCACTGGTCTGTACTAGATCTCATTTCAGATTTAAAATTGAGTCAGTAACAGGATTGGGATACAGGTGGCAACTATGCTCAAATCTTTTTGTGACCTATATCAAACATTACCTAAAGATATTAAATAATACGACTTGGCAATCCACTGGTTCCACTACCCCCAGTAGGTCAAGCAGCATTGACAAAAGAACAGCCATGTTGACAGGTGCCTGTGGGTATCCCATATTTCATTTCTTTTGTTACTAGACCACATGGTTTCTTGATCCCCTTTCAGAGCCATTGCATCTTGTGGAAGTGATTTCCATAATTTATGTGTTGGAAAAAGAAGCATTTATAACCACCTTGAATTTTTTTACCATTTAGCTATTTCAAGTAATTCTTTCTCCTTGTTCACTTGCTCCACAATGTATATAATTTTTCAGTCCTCTATCATGTAATGTATGTCCCTTTGCTACCCATTATGCTACATAGCATAGGAGGATCTAAGTCTAAGTAAGTATCATGTCCCTTTACTTGCCTTTTTTCTAATTTAAAATTGTTCTGCATGTTGTAATCTTTCCTTTCATGGGGGAAACGCTTATCCTTAGTCATTTTCCTTGCCCCCTTCTGCTTTTCTAGTGCTAGTGCTATAATATATATTTCAAAACACAGTGATCAAAACTCCTTGCTTTTTAAAAATTTTATAAGGTATATTTGTATCCCCTTTCGCAAAGACAACTGAAACAGGACCATGCCCCACCAAAGCATCTCTAAAATCCTGATTCCCTCCCCCCATGACATATAATTCTTATTATTCAAAAAGTGAACTCCTTTTCATGTTGGGGAAGAGTAAAAGGCCATTTACTTGTTCTAACTTATTCTCGGTTTGCCCCCCTTAAAATCAAATGCCCCCAGTGTGCCCCATGTTGGGAACCATGGAGTTAAATGGGGGAGTGGCTAATGTGAAGGTAGGTCCAATTAAATTATATCTAAACTTAAAACTTTAACTATTAAAATAAGTGAGAAATTAAACTGGTTCCAGGTAATGTAGATCTTTATATTAAAAAGTATGTTAGATCCTGCTCTGGGGAGTAGTAATTGTGCCTTAAGAATTAGGAATTTAAGTTTGAAGGAATGGGAAAAGGGATGTTAAAGGGTGGTGTTTGATGTAAGGAGATTTGAAAGGAGTTGAATATGTGGAAAAACAAAGTTGAAAACAAGACATTAAAAGTGGGGGAAACTTCATAATTTGTTAAACTAAAAAAGTTTTAGTGTCAAGTCTCAAAGATTTTTTAACAGAAAAATAAATGCCATTAATTTTTTTAAAAAATATATAAGCTAGGGTAGTTGCCTTTTTAACTTTTTAATCCTTTTAACTTTTTAATTTTATTAACCTTTTAATGTATTTAATGTGTTTTAATCGTGTTTTTTAATTTTGTAAACCGCCCTGAGTCTTTGGATGAAGGCGGGATATAAATGTGATTAATAATAAATAAATAAATAAAAATAATAATAATGTTGGGGGAATACACAGAAAGAACCTCCTGTGGCATTTTTTTTAACACAATTGGGCATACCCTCATAACAGCAACATTGTTTTGCTGGCTAATCTTTCTCATACTAGGTCAGGTAAATGGAAACTAGGACAGATGCGTCCGGGGCTGGCGGCTTTAAGAAGAACTGCCACTGCCCTGCTGGACTTTGACGCTGCTCTCGCCTGGCGCTGACCAGGGAGAGCAAGGACAGCTGTGTGGGTCTTTTCCCACCACGACCAATTTGGACATTCTCTCAGCCAAGTTTGGCTGAGGGGAAAGAAGTAGCAGGGAAATGGACTTAGTGGGCTTAGTGAGTGGGGTGGAGTTCGAGATTTTTGTGAACTGTTTAAAGTGTTTTGTATGTGTTTTTGAAATGTTCATGATGTCTTAATTTTGTGATTGGGATGGGAGATTTCCTGTAATGTTTTTTGATATGTGACACTTTGATATGTTTTTGATATGTGATATGTGATATTTTGTGATGTAATATTTGTAGTTTATTGATGTTATTGATATGTGATATGTGATGGTTTGATATGTTACTGATATGTTGATATGTTACTGATTTTGATATGTTATTAATATGTGATATGTGATACTTTGATATGTCATTGATATTTGATATGTAATACTTTGATGTTTTGATATATGATATTTTGTGATCTATGTTGTTAGCTGCTCTGAGTCGCTTCGGTGAATAGAGCGGCATACTAATCCAAAATACAATACAATGCAAATACAAACTATAGAATGAATTCACCAAAAGTTGCCTTCATTTTGGCAGTTTCATGTCTGACCTAGACACAGAAGAAGAAGAAGTAAAGTTGGAACATGAACCAGTTTATCTTACTTCTCACTGAAGAAAGATCTGAAAATGAGCATTGTTCACTGCAAAGCTCCCTATGATGTGGTTTCCCTGGATCAGTGCCCCACCCCACCTTATCCATCTGCTGAAAGCCACAGAATATTAGAAGCAAAGGATGAAAGCAGACTTTCTCTATTCTCCATCCTAAACACTTCATCTCCCCAAGGAGGAGAAACAAGAGGCGGTCAACTGATCCAACCTGGTGCTATTTTTGGTACATATAGGAAATATACCTGAGGATGAGTCAAGTGAATCAGGAGTCGTTACTAGATCTCTGGACTGTGCAGGCTTTGTTCATGGCTGCCACCAATGTTGAGGAGGGGAAATTTCCAAGAACTATCTATAGCAATGGCACTTGTACACCACCCCATAACACTTAGTACATTCTCTGGGTGGTCCACAAGGTAAGTAGCACTTTGCCCTCAACATCTTGGGTATTCATTTTACCAGCCTCAGAAGGATGGAAGCTTGAGTCAACCTTGAGCCTGGTCAGGATATCTGAACTACATGTGGATTTCCTTTTTGAGCTCATGCCTGGCAACAACCACTGATTTCACCATCTCTCCATACAATGAGCCTCTTTCTGCAAACAGTTCTCCTGATCTTGCAGCTCAAGTATATTGCCTGTAGAAAGGAGGGGGGACTGGGATTTGGGGTATATTGATTTCTTTCTCCTATAAATATTGTCTTTCCTCTGTATGAGAATAATATATGTACAGATATATCCTTAGCAACTATTGTGCTCATACCAGTGTGATCAAAACAGTGGATGCTCTGTCATTTTTTAAAAAAGTAATTTTTTTACAGATGAAGTGGAGATTAAGGGCATCCTTTTGTGTCAATTCAGAAGTAATATCCACTGAAATAAATGGTGCTTACCACCAAATAGATACACTACTGTATCCTTAGTTTATTATGAGTACAGTACTTAACAAGGGTTTGAAAAAGTCATGTGCAGCACCTTATTTGACTGCCTCTGTGTCTATGGTTTAAATCAGGGGTTCTCAACCTATGGCCCACAGGCCGCCTCCTGTCCCTGAGCAGAATTTCCACCAATGCCGGAAGAGTCCGTATGTCACTGGAAGTGTTGAAATCGCTGCATTTTTGCACTGAAACGTCGTGAAAATGTGGCCAAAAAATTCAAAACTGATGTGAAAATGTTCCTCCCTCCCTCCCTCCTCCAAGGGAAGTTGGGTAAACATCCAGAAACATGGCACAAATGCACATGCTGCCTGTAGTGGTGGAGCCACTGGCGCCGGTACTTGGAAGAACCATGTCACCTCAGCTGACTGAGGGGTTGTGGTCAGGTCCCTGGTAGGAAAAGGTTGGAACCCCTGGTTCAAATAGTCTAACAGTGTGATCCTACGTGGAAATAAGCCCTACAATACTAAAAATGTTATTGCATGATATTTTTATACCAAACTATTACTTTTGTGCCAGTGTGCTGCATTTCCCTGCCCATGGCCCGTCCTAATTTCCAAATGAAATTTTTTTAAGCCAGCAGCTGTAAATAAGCTCAGTGGTTTCATCTATCTATATACCAGACCCTGAAGATCCTTTTTTTGATTATCCAGCAGAAAAGATACTCAAGTGTGAATTGTTTTATATTGTCTTACACTGACTCAGTGATGGCTGTTGGCCAGGGCAAAAGTGCCCTCCAAAAAATCTGACCCACATCCATCCATCCATTCAATTTTACCCTGCTTTCCTCCTCTAGTAGGGATCTGAGGCAATGCACCAAAAATTTAAAACCAACAATATGTTGACAAAAATAATATTTAAAGCTATGACATACATATATTTTTAAAAGTACAAATTTTTAAAAGCCCCTCACCAAACGTCTCTTTAAAAAGATACACGTTCAGCTGCAGGCAGAAGAAAAGAAGGGAAGGGCCCAGCTACACCTACTGAGGAAATTCCATAATCTGCGGGAAATGGACACAATTCTTTCCTTGTGGACAAGTTTGTAGTCGGCCTTTGTCTCCTCAAAAGAGCTCCATTTGTTGACTTTGTGCCATCAACACATAATTTTCCAACTCCTTTTTATACCTTAAATGGCCCTTTCAGGTAATATATTGAATACACTTGAGTTGTTTACGCAGATGAGAGTCCTTTCTGACCCTTCTTTTCCCACAGCTGTTAATCCTTCCTTAATGTCCATGATCTGGGGAAAGAGGCAGACTGTCCTTTGATGGCAAGAGATAGCTTAGGAGTTAATCTCTGCTTTGATGTTTTCTTCAGATCGAAGATCAATTGAAGGTGTTATTTCCCTTTAGTAATTTGGATATACTATTTCTTCCAGACATGTAGGAAGGATTTCTGAAGTATCTACATCAGGGATTTCCTGTCCCCTATCTCTGAGCTTCTCCTTCTCTTCACACCATGCTAAAACCCATTCCCCACAGTTTTGTGCTATTTGCTGTCCCTTTTTGTTTCACAGTCCTTGCATCACCACCAAACATTACAATCCTGATCTCAGGCCTAAATCCCAATGATTTCAGATTTAAAAAGCAGCTGTAGCAACACAGATTACAAAAAGTTGTTGCAAAAAGTGTCAATTTATAACTGCTCTCTGGTTCCTGTTCGTTAACTAGTTACTGATGCTTAGAACAACTTTTTGCTTATCCCATGACTGTCAGATTTACTAAGGAGTCTTTTGTCAATGACTTTTTCAAAAGTTTCCTGAAAGTTCTGAAAAATATTTACTGTTTACCCTCGGCCATGATATGTTTATCAGTGCTCTCACGTAACTCTAAAAGTTAATGAGACTGGACTGACCTCTGCAGGACTTTTGTTGGTTATTTTTCAGCAATGGTTTTGTCCTCTGCATTTGATACTTTTATGTTTCACAATACTTTCCATATATTCTTGTCCAACTGCAATAAAAGGTTCCACCAATAATCCTGGCATGGATATTAAGTTAAGTGGTTGACAATTTACTGTAATTTTTGTTTCTTAAAAATTAGTATTGTGTTGGCCACTTTCTAATTATCTGGTGCATGGGGTGAGGTTAAGAGGATGCTATGAGTTTTTGTTAGAGGCAGAGGATCAGAAAATTCATAATTACATTCTTTAGGAATTCTTGGTATGATCTGAACCCTCCTTTTTTAAATTATTATTTGTCAGTAAACTCTCGATCCTTGCCTCTTGTAACTAATGTTATTTGGTGAGACTACCTGAAAAAAATAACTTCAGGTACAAAAATCTGCCCTACTTTTTTTGATTTCAAGAAAATATAAGAGCCAAACTTAATGTAATAAAAAGAATAAATCTGTGTGTGTGTGTGTGTGTGTGTGTGTGTGCACGCACGTGTGTGCAAGCGAGCATGCAATAACAGCTGCTAGTGTTCCACATTTCAGAGAGGTACAATAGGATAAGTAAAGGATGATTAACCTACCCCTCAAAAAATAAAATAAAAAAAATAATATCCCAGTGTTTCTTCCTAGGAGGGAAACTGATTTTTTGACAGCAAGAGCAGCTTTTACCATGAGTATTAATAGTATGAGTATTAATGGTATGTGTGACTTATTTAACATATCATGAGGATGAATGAAATAACACATCTCCACAACCCTGATATAGATGGCAGGACACGAAGTAACTGTAAACTCTCCCTCCCTCCCTCCCTCTCTCTCAGTATCTGCGTTTTAGCTCTAATTCGCTTTTTTGTCTGGTGCTATTCCTACAGGGAATGAAAAGCTGTTGATAGGGAGCGAATGGACAGTCTTCCATCCAGGCAGTGAACAGGTAAAAATATACTGAGCTGCAATAATATATCACTAACAGGTGCCTTCAGTGTTCCCTCACATCCAGAGCTGCTTAGCTTATATGCCCTTCAATACATGCTGGGGACTGGGCAGAGGTCAGATGTCTGAAGTCTCCTCCCAGAAGGTTTATATGAGCTGCTACCTTTCATCCTTTCTCATCATTTTATCAGGGAGAATCCCCATCTCTCCCCCCCCCACTCCCACCCCACGGCAAGTAGTCAGCCTGCCACACTGCATTCATTCAAACTATAGTAAAAGCCTAAAATAGCTAGCCATGGTTTGGGCACACAAACCCCCAGACCAGCTATTGAGAGAGACAATAGCTAGTTCTTGGAAAATGTTTTGCTTCTAGCAGCCTGATGATTAGAAAGATAGGGTGAGAAGAACAGAAAAGATAATGATTCAGTATTTGCTGTGGAAATAGCAAGTGCAATTAGAATTATCATGTGAGTTGTGATCAAAACTCTGATTAATTGCTTACTGCTGTTTCACAGAGAAGAAATTAGTGCATATCTAATTGCTTTCACTGAAATGTACCCTCTGCCTAATTTGTCCAAATTTAAATATACAGAATTTTGCATTAGAGAGAAAAACAGTAGGAACAGTGGCTGGGGGTATGTGGAAGGAAGGAAACAAGACAGGGTAAATGTTGAAAAACCGCTTCTCAGAAGTGTAAATCAATTGACATCTGTATCATTCATGATCTGCTATATGTTTACATGTGCATGTGTGCAAGAATGTGTGTATGTTTCCTCTCTCTATGTTACCTAAATATTTGCCATGGCATATGAACAAGAGCAGACCTGAAGGCTTCATCAATTTTGCTCTCACCATGTTTACATGTGTCATGATTAGTGTGATAGCTTAAAGCTTCGTAAAGGAGCAGCAGAACAGAAGTAGCTAGACTATGGAGTGGAGCAAGTGACAGGGACTTCACCCTGCTTTTACTTAAAAGAGATAAACTGGTGACTATTGTAGATAGTAATCAACAGCTTTAAAATACAACTTTCCAATCATAGGTACAAAGCTCAAACTTGTGCCTCTAATTGAATCCAATTATGCAGTGGTGGGATTCAAAAAAAAAAATTACTAGCTACTCTGTGGGCATAGTATGATGAGCATGTCCATGGGGAAAGCCCTGCATTGCACCTGAATTAGAACTACTTTATTTCAAAACTTGGTTGGGCAGGGCCAGCTAAAATTTCTGCTTCGGGTTCTGGGAAACCAGGACGAACCGGCTGAATCTCACCACTGCAACTATGTCAAGTTAAGCTTGAATTTTTCTGACATGCCTATTTCTAAAAACAAAACAGTATGCAGCATGATTGCCATGTTAGGAAGAAAGCTGGACATCTTCATATGATAGAGAATGGTAGTCCTCTCCTCGTCATCTTTGGGTATAAAGGATCTGGGACAGATCATATGTGGATACTGGGAAATATAAGTAGAGGTGGTTTTGTCTGAAGAAACATGAACATAGAATAACACAAATAGCCCCACTCTTATAAAGAAAGCTATGCACATAAACATTCTTGTGCATGTATATCCATCTGCTAACTTTCACCATTCTTACGAGGGTAAATATGTGAAAGAGAATCCTTACCTTCTTTCTGTTACAAGTGATAACAGATAAGTACCTTTTAATTATGATAATTGGACTGTGGTTAAGTTTAGGAGACCCAGTGCTGTACTTGAATTAGCTGCCCTGGAAAGCCATCTAAGCCTTAGGTATGATTACTAAATTAACTTCATGGTCTGTATGTGAAAACAAAAATAAACTCAAATATCTTTCTAAACTGCATAATTTGTTTTGATATACTATATGTGGGGGCTAAATTATTATTTTTTCTCTTTGCAGAATTATTTTCCTTTAGTCTTTCCAGGTACTGACATTAATTTTCTAGCTATGACCTAAATGTGGCCAACACTTGAAAGGAAGTTTGAGCAGCCAATAATTACCTTTGTTCCCCCTCCCCCACAGCTTCTCTTAACTTTCTAATCTTCTATCTTTGTCTCCTTTCCTTTTCCAGACAGTTTTATTAAATTCAGATACTTCCTTGAGCCAGCTTTGTCTGAGCGCTTGTTCTGTTCTAGCTGCCTTAAAATGAAAGAAATGTATTCCCATAGATTTCTAATCCCACTGGTGTCTTCTACTAGAACTGAACTCATTTCCCCCGCCCTATTCTTCTTAACTGGATGCAGCTTCACCAAAATAAACTACAACAGCTGGGAAGAATAGAAAACAAGTGATTTGGAGGGATTCAAAACCAACACACACACACACACATTTTTTTAAATAGGACATAATTAAGAACAACAGAATTGGAAGCTCAAATTAAGGTACATATTTCATCTTACCTATCCTGTTTGTTTGTCACACTAAAGCAGAGATTCTCAACCTATGGCCCATGGGCCAAATCTGGCCCGTGGCACCAAATGATCTGACCCCCACCCTCGCTCCAGCCATCACCAGCAGAATTGGCTGTAAATGAGTCTGCAGCCATTGTAAACACGTTTACGACAGCCGCAGACTCATTTATGGCAGCCATAAATGGGGGGGGGGACAACCAGTCCAGCCCCCTCAACTGTTTGAGGGAGCATAACCCTGCACTAAAAGAAGTTCTGACCCTGAAGCAGTGTTACCTGTTTTGACAAAACCCACAAAATTAAATTAAAGTGGCTGTGAATTGTAGCCTGCTAAAATTTACAGGACAGCAAATTCTGCCTTAAACTCTCGGATGGAACCCAACGTGTAACTGTGTGATACCTCATTTAGCTTCAAACTCTGTGAAGGTAAAACCAGACAGTCCTGCTACTCTTGTGGACCCCTGACCTGTGCTGGATGGCTCTGAGCTTTGCAAGATAGAAAAATTAAACAATGCAGCTGAGGTCATAACAGCAGAAAGCTACTTTAAAATAATAAATAATAATAAAAAAAATAGAAGTTACACAATATCCCAGCTTTGACTGCCCCGCCATGGTGCATTGAGCTTCTGGATGTAACATTTCAGACACAGATCTAGTTGGACTTTTGCTCCATAGCCTTCACAAGTTCCCACATTTGGGAATTTAGATTTCACTTCCAAGTGTTATTTATAAACATAACAGGTTTACATATTAAAATTTTGCAAGAGTTTGCTTTATACATTTATTGCATTTTCCATGGGAATATTTTAAAATATATTTTTTTAATACTTTTTAGTATATAAATAAAACTAAATTACTCTATTTGCAGATTGGCTGTTTCTTTCTGGGCTGCACAGGACAAAAACCAAAAGGAAAGGCCTGAAGAGGGAACCTTTCTATGTCCCTTAATAATCAGAATTTCTAAAAAAATAATCCCAAATTGTCAATTTATTACAACTGGACTTCAATGTGCCTCCTGGGATAAGAGCCAGCCTGTCTAAGCCCTGGGCAACCTGCACATTCCCCACATGCCCCCAGAAGAAGGGAATACTTCTATGTATTCTCTATCTTGGAAACCTTGGTCAGAATTAACTTGATGGCACACATTTATTATTGGAGATTAGATTTAGATTTAAAGGAGGGTGAGAGAGAGTGATAAGGATCCAAATAAGATGTTTTTGCATCATTCCTTCCCCTTAGGTCAAAAAGTTATGTTTAGAACCCAAAATAAATATAATTAATATGATTTTAAAACAAGAAATTAGGATTAAAGGCAATACAATTTTAAGATGTGATTTCTCCCAAGAAAATGATTATTATACAGTTGTTTCTTTCAGAAACAACCAGAGAACTACTTAAAAAAACAACCTTTTAAGAGAAAGAAAAAAGAAAGCATAAAGAATTCTCACTTAATTCTTTGATTTCATTCCTTTAGGCTGTTTGATGTAAGACACTTCAGTAAAAAATGTTGTTGTCCCATGAAATTTCTCATCTCCGAGACAGGAAAAGAAGAAGAGAAGGAACATTGTTCTTTAGTCCTTGTGGTCCTTGTAATTTGCACAAACAATGTTAGCATAAAATTTGTGCTCTTCCCCATTGAGAAGCAAAGCATATTCACACAACAAACACAGAACAAGTAGCTGACTGGTTTAAGAAGATGCAAACATCCACCCCAATGCTTCTAATTCTTAAGAGTTTGTGCAGTTGAGCAGGAGACACCATCCATTTGTGTAATTTGCATTATTTGCGTTAAAGCACTATCTCACATGATTATTCTTCACTTTTTTAGAAAAACCTTAAGGGTATCTTGTCTTCTTGGACAGTACCACAAAATACTTTGCCCTCTGATGGGATGAAATGACAACTGGATGGGATGGGGTGAATCTTTATCACTCTTCCCTTACACATGGGATGCTATACATTCACTGCCCATGGCAACTAGAACAGACCCAGTACAGTGCTGGTCTTAGACCATAATAAATATTGATTTGATTTGAAACTTCCCTTCTTTGAATATATGTAAGGACCAGTGTTGTGTACAGTTGCTACAGTGACAGGTTAAGAGCCAGGAGACCTGTGTTCAAATCCCAGCTCAGCCATGGAAGCTCCTTCAGGACTAACAATGGCAAAGCTGTTCCTTGCATTTCTTACATTCTTTGAAAGTCCTATTAGAGGCATGAGCAACTTGATAGCACATAACAACAATGTGTGTGTGTGTGTGTCTGTCTCTCTGTCTGTCTGTTTAATTCCAAATGAGGGAGGAAATGTAGGGTTTGGAAAGGACTTCCCCCTATTTCAATTTTTCACTTATTACAAAATTGCGTCATGTAAGCTGCAATGGTAGGCATCCTTTCTTCTTCTTCACAGTAACTCTGTCAAATATGTTAAGATGAGAGACAATGGCTGGCCCTAGATTAGCCCATACATTACTTTGATTAGTGGGAACTACAACCTGGATCTTCCAACCCCTGATCCAACACTGCAACTATTCTACAATGCTGGCTCCTGATTCTAGACTAGAAACCCCTGTTGAATTTTACAGTGGAACTCTTTTAATATTTGCTGATTTAGAAATAAGGAGGGAGGCAGGAACCTCCACTTGCAGTCAGTTCAAGAACAGAAGTGTATGCTTTCATTTTTTGGACTTCAGTTGTCAAAATTCTCCAATAATTCCAGGAATTGCTGCCCAGAATAGTATTTGTCACTAAGCTGGGTGGGATATAAATGTTATCAATCAATTGATCGAAATAACTTGTAGCTTTTACCCCCACCCCAATGGAAAAGAACATTCAGATGATTTACCTCCTTCATCGCCATCTCCAACCTTCTTGCTTCCTTTTGCTGATTTGATTGTAAAAAGGAACTGCAAAGTGCTCCCTGGGAGACAAAATCTGAATGTTTGTTAGGTTCTCTAGAAACACCTTTTTCAGGTCACTTTAAAAATTCAAAATTTAACAAGCTTTCGTAGTGCATGACTACTTCTTCTGACTAATGTGACATGGAGTACTATGTGAACTACGAAAGTTTGCTAAGTTTTGATTTTTAAAGTAAACTGGAAAAGGTGTTTCATTTCTGCATCTGTTTGAACTTCTGATGGGTTACACAGCTGGACTTTGTTTGTTGAAGATGAATCACTTTATGGGCAGCCAAATCTACAGTGTCATTATTTGGGTTTATGGACCAAATTCCATGAATTCTTGGGTAATTCTGGGAATTGAAGTCAAGAAACAGAGAAGAACACAACCTACTCAAGGGTGGTTGAAATTGATTCTGCACAAAAGCCTTTTCATTTGATAATGAACACTTTAATCAAAATTTAAAAAATATTGAACTGTTTAGTTCCTCTTGAATAAAATGATCACCCAGAAAACAATTTGCTCATTATATATCTAAGTTTTTGGAACGTTAAGGTTTCAAGTCCCAGGGCTTGCTCAATGAGCATACTGTGTCCACATTTCCCCCCTAATAAGTTCTAATTACTTGCAGAAATTATGAAATGGTAGCCATGTTAGTCTGTGCAAACATATCAGAGAGTAAACAAAACAAAACAGCAAAAAAAGACAAAAAATGTTGTGGTCCCTTAAAGACTAACTCCTGTATTTAAATTTGTGAAGTGGATTTGATCCACAAAAGCTCACATTTAAATACAGGACTTAGTCTTTAAGGTACCACAACATATTTTTTTTGCTGTTTTGTTTACTCTCTGATATGCTTCCAGAAATTAATGGATTTTAAATCTTTTCTTGTATTGCATTCTAAACACAATAAGAATCAACAAAAAGCCTTTAAAAAATACATCCGAGAATTTTGAGTTATTAAATAATTGTGAGCTAACAAGCTGCAGCTGAGTTGCAGTGACTGTAATAGAATTTTTGAGATTTGTAGCATATGTAAGGAATGGTTTTAACACTACAATCCCACGATGAGTTTCCATGGCCAAGCAGGGATATGAATCCAGGTATCCTAAATCACCTGTCAAGTGCTTGGGGCGTGGGTTATTCTCTGTCATTTCAAGAGGTAGTCCACTTAGATCAGAGGTTCTCAACCTATGACCCATAAGCCAGCCCAGACCTGTGGCACCATTTCAAGTGGCCCATGTCACCGCTGCCGCCACCACCACCACCAGAAGCAGACTTGGACACATTTATGACAGCCATAAATGCACCCATGTCTGTCATAAATGCATTTACAACAGCCACGGAATGTTTTATGACAGCCACAGGCACATTTTATGCCAGCGTTTACAGTGGGGTAACCACCAGTTTGGCCCACTCAGGGGGCGTGGTCCGGCCCACAGCTTAAGAAGGTTGACAACCCCTGACTTCAATCTTTCTTTGCAAATAAAGATTCTATTTTTGAAAGGAGTTTCTGTTTCACTGTTTGATTGGAAAACAGGTGATAAGGGAAGAAATCACTGGCCATAACAGTAGCAACAGTAATTTGAAAGTGATTGAAAACTGTTTCAAAAACATCCTTCTAAAAACAGCTCTCCATTTATTTGGAAACTTTTACCGGGACCCCCATAGAAAAATGACATGGGTCTTGGACTTTGTAAAATAGATTTTGCTTTCCCGTCCATAAACAAGTCATATCCAGCCAGTGTCTTTCCTCAGGTTTTCGGAAGTGTGGGGTTAAAAGAGATGCAGAACATACCCTCTGGAACCATGACTCCTGTACGCATATGCTGCTCCCTCTCTCTGGTTATAGCCAAAATGTTCTCTCTGGCCTAAGCCGCATTACCTTACCTGCAGGGAGACTTTGAAGCAGCATCGCTGTCTGAGAGGTTCTGTCTTTGTTGTTCAAACCATAAAACACTCTGTGTGCAAGGAGGGGAAGGTACTGAGAGTGTCAGCCCACATAGCAGTAGACTGCAATATGGCTACAAACAGCATTATGCCCAGAGGTCTATCCAGTTGAGTTAGAGGGAAAAGAGCAATTAATTAACTTGACTTTAGTAATCCCTAATGCAGGGCAATGTGACCTTTTCTCTATGTCACATGCCACATGGAATTCAACCGAAGTATGATATTGTGTCTCTAACAGGACCCCAGCCCACTTCTAAAGATTGTTGACTTAGATAAGGACATGCCATTTTGGGACAACTCTGTTCATTGTACTGTTCTAAAACATTTCTTTTGGGAGGCAAATGGGTTGATTATGGAGGAACTCACACATGGGCACAAGGGAAAGAGATAACATAGCTCTGCATGTGTACCATCCCACAGAACACTCGGTCTATTTTCTCCTTCCTCTCCCTGTCCTTTTTTTTAAAAGACAGATTTCAATGTGGCAGGCAGAGATCTAAAAGCTATCTAAATGTTTTGTAATTTGTCCTCTACTTGCCAAAGGTCTTTCAAATGCACCATTCTAGCATATCCTACCCCTGAATCCTATTTGAATCCACTCTCTCTCTCTCTGCCAACTAAAGGCAAGGCAATGTTTTTCAAAATGACAGCCAAGGAAGGGTAGCTTCACCAAAACAACAAACGGATCTGACTCTGTGTCAGAAAAAAAGTTAATTTTTTTCCAATGATTTTACATCTTGGTTGTAAAAGGTAAACACATTGCCTCTCAGAATAGCATTGATAAAATTACTTGTGTGTGAACTGCTGGGCAGAAACTTGATTCTAAATCAGTATTCAAGCAAGGGTTGTAAAGAGTGTTGTTATTGTCATTTTTACTCCCTCATTCTTTGTGATTTTCCAAGTTCATCTTCTCACAGACACAAGTGACACATTCAGTCATTTTAATGTAGGAGCCTGCGGTAGCTTAGTGGTTTATGAAGCTTGCCTTGTTAGCTGGAAGGCCGGCAAGTCGGCACTTTGAGTCCCAGGTACAGCATGAAGGTTGGATCACCCTTCTCTGTCCCAACTCCTCCCAACCTAGCAGATCAAAAGCAAGAAATTGCATCTAGATAAGCAGGGGCCACTTCGGTGGGAAAAGATCTTGGGGACATGAAAGGAGCCTCATCCGGTCGTCCCCCTGAGCAGAGTTTCTCCAGCGAAAATCCTTTCAACCCAGAATAATTTCTGACATGAAATTATTATTAGTCGGTTTAATTCACATTTTGGTAAGTCTAATTCCTTGATTTCTTTATACTAAGATGCAGACTTTTTCCCAAAGCAAGAAAAAACAACTAGCTGGCTGCCCTAATTCTTTCCATCCCATGTCATCTATCCATTTGTGAGAGTAAATCTTGCTGAACTCAGTCGGACTTCTTTCTGAAGAAACACATAACATAGCAAACATATGCTGCTAATTTTAAATCACTTTTCACAGCTCCCAGTATTATGGCTAATGTTTGATATGGCTAGAAATAGTGTAATTGAAAATAAAAGAACATTAATAAAATACAGTCCCACAAGAAATAACAAGAGAAATGTGCTTTCCGGAGCTGCTGAGAAAGCATGCTATACAGAAACACATTTTATTTAATGAGTGTCAAATAAGAACTTAAGAGAAATTCCAAACAAGTGCATAGGTACCCAGTAATTTTAACATCACTAAACACATCTTATTGAATTTCATCTTCATCTGGAAGCTTTCTTTATTGATTGAAGAAAAGTGATATTTTATTACAGCCAATACTGACTTTTTCTCCACATTGTCTTCTTCCTAAGATCCTCCAAAACAAGTGAAATCCCTTGATGGATAATGCTAGTTATAAAGGGTATCTTAATGACTCATTACAATAGCTCCTTTCAAAAGGCACATCTATTTTATTTTGTTTTAACATGTTTACATTTTATACCATGTGAGAAAAATTCAATGGAACCAATTTGTCTTCATCAAATATATCAAAAGGCTATTTTTAAGCACTAAAAATTCTTAAAAGCTAGAGTCCTGGTTTTGAGTAACTTTTCCAATTTTGTTGGTCAATAGCTGGATTATTACATCGCATTGTACCGATATACTGTATCACTAATTCAGTAGCACAATCCTTAAAAACTTTTAATTTAAAGCCTTACAGATTTTAATTTTATTTCCTTCCATCTGGAATTATGTACATCATTAAAATAAGGTCCAATCCAGACTATGTTACAGTTCAGAAGATGCTATGTACGCAGTGGGGTCACGCAGACTTCAGCCGCCTGGGGCGAAGAACAAACTCGTTCCCCCGCAGCTCGCCGCTGCCGCCGCCCCCACCCCCCACAGGACCCAGCCAGAAGGCGGCCCTTTTGCTGTGCCGGCGGCCAGGCTGCCCCCTCTTTGCCTCCCCCTGGCCGTGGTTGCCCTTGCTCTGCCTCCTCTGCCACCTACCCCTGACGAGCACCCCGCATGCGCGCATGCACGCGCTGCTCACCTCCGCCCACCCACCCACCCAGCTAGCCATCAGGAGCTCTCCGCCACCTACCCCTGACGGCTAGCTGGGTGGGTGGCTGGGCGGGCGGAGGTGAGCAGCGCGTGGGCATGCACAGGGCGCTCATCAGGGTAGGTGGCGGAGAGCCCCTGATGGCTAGCTGGGCGGGCAGGTGGGCGGGCGGAGGTGAGCAGTGCGCGCACATGCAGGGCGCTCATCAGCAAAAGGGCCACCTTCTGCCTGAGAAATCCTGCTTCCTAAGCCCAGGCAGAGGAAGGCCAAAGCGGTGGGGACATTTTGCCGCCCCCTGAAAGCCGCTGCCCGGGGCATTCGCCCACCCCCACCCCCACCCCCACCCCCACCCCCACGCTACGCCACTGTATGTACGTCACCAAGCTACATATCCCAGCAATGCTTAGGACTGTGATGGCGAACCTTGGCATTCCAGATGCTCTTGGACTTAATTCCCAGAAGCCAAAGCGCCCTGTAAATCCACACAAATGAGTTTACTGTGATTCATCTAGCACACGCTGCCCTCGTCGCTTCTGGAAGTGGAAGTAAAATGCACCCATACGGGTGGATTTTACTTCCTCTTTCGGGAGTGATGAGGGCAGAAGTCCAAGAGCATCTGGAGTACCAAGGTTCACCATCACAGGCTTAGGATGAAGCCATAAGAGTTACAAAGAAATAACATTTCTACAGATACACTCATAGACACTGGGGACATCTGGGAAGTACACAGATAACGAGGGGCGAGCACTTGGTCACAAAGGGGACCCATGAAATATCATTGTGTACCATTTCAACTGAGAAAGGGTCCCATGAAATACATAAAAAATTATCTGAAGACTCCATATGGCTAGCAGGCTGTAGGTCATCCAAATGTGTCAAAAAATAAGTGAGAATTTCATTTGAGGAATTTTGATAGGAACTATACTATGCAATATTCTGTGCAAAAATTAAACCTATTTCCAAAAAAAATTGAGATCTTGAAAGTCTGAATGTGGAAGAAACTGAAACTGGCAGATTTGTCCATCTGAGCAAAAGACCTTGAGTGTTCAGCTCTTAAAAGTCTGCCTTTAAATCTTTGTATATCTCCTGTCTTCCTGATCCTGTATTAAGTTTACAATCTCTTCTTCCTGATAAGCTTCTAGTCTTCAAAAGCTAGGTAAAGGTAAAGGTTTCCCTTGCTCCAAAGCCAGTCGTATCCAACTCTAGGGTTCAGTGCTCATCTCTGTTTTATAGCCAAAGAGCCACCACTGTCTGCTTTTGCAGATGTTTCCGTGGTCAGGTGGCAAGCATGACTAGACACCGGAGCTCACCGAAGGCTGTTTACCTCCCCACCAATGTGGCCCCTATTTATCTAATTGCAATTTCTTGCTTTTGAACTGCTAAATTGGCAGGAACGGGGACAGAGATGGGAGCTCATTCCGTCCTGCAGTACTCAGGAACAGAACTGCTGACCTTCTGCCTTCCAGTCAGCATCTTAGCCACTGCAGTCCCAGTCTTCAAAAGCTAAGGAGCAGGCAAAGAACAGCGTGGCCTTAAGGTTAGAACAACTACCTTGAATCTTAGCCCTGGAAAAAGTACAGGAAATAAAGGAAAGCAATCAACAGATGAGTATACTGTACACTATATTGAATATGGCTAGATCAGAGGGTTGAGATATTTTTTTCCACACAGCTTTTACTCAAAAAATTATTTCTAAACAATTTGGAAGGAAGATGAGGTGAGAAAAATTAGAATTTAGGAGGCAATGAAACCAATAAACCTGAACATTTCTGTCAACTAGTCATGACAATAGCCACCCTTTCTAATCAGGTACTGTGCTTGCAATTCTCCTCCTTCTAAAATGCACAACAGCTGCAGGGATGAACCAGATTGGAGCCACTGCATATATTACAGAGGATGCATCAGTAGTTCTTAACCTTTGGCCCTCAGCAAATTTTGGGATTCAAATCTCAGAAGTCCCCAATGATATGGTCAATTGTCAAGGATCCTGGGAATTAAAAGCCAAAATGCCCAGAGCACTAAAGTCTGAGAACCCCTGGCTTAGACAATTTTCCCGTTAAAGATTCCTCCCATAAGCTAGTCAAAGTTACAGATCATTCCTCTCATTAGCAAATCAGCTTATATGAAATGTTACAAAAGAAACACCCTCATTAATATGATTTTCGCTTATAATTGGTATGTCCTCAGGTAAGGATGTGGTGTATATTTGCATCTGTCTAGCACATATGATTCACTGTTTTTGGTCACATGTGTAATTCTGTGAACAGATACATGTTTAATTGTCTGTGCCAGAAAATTAAATCATAAACTTGCTGTACAGTTTTGGATTCTTCATTACAAAACTTCACTCTCATCTCACTAATTATTATATTATGAGCCATACTGGAATCCAATTACTACAAGAAGCTGTCCCCATTCTTGTCAGTAGGCTTAAATTCAGATAAATCATCACAGGAACAAAGTTGTTTTAACAGTATAACAATTAAAAAACATAGAAATGAAATGAATTAGATCACTTTAATTACTTTCACAGTTTTATTGTTTAATTGATGGTTTTTATTAAACACTGGACAATTAACCTGTCAGACGTAAAGTTTAAATTGTAGACAGGTTGGGAAAACTTCCCAGTCAGAATACTAATACAACCTGCTAATGCCAAGCAACATACAACTGTGAAATACTCAGAAATGGGAAGGAGTGGGGGAATGAGGGAACAAAGAGTCTGAAGTGTCCTCTGAAAAGCCAACTCCACAATACAGTTGTACCTCGCTTAAAGAGCATAATGCGTTCCACAGGATTGCTCTTTAAGTGAGTTTGCTCTTTAAGCAAAACACCATTGTAAGTGACCAATTGTGGGGTGGATTGTGAACCCCGATTTATTTGTTAAGCGAGTTTTTGGTTGGTTTTATTTGTTAAGCGAAGCAACCATTCAGAGAAAATTCTGCTCTTTAAGCGAGTTACTCTTTAAGCGAGGTGCTCTTTATGTGAGGTTTGACTGTATATGGAAGCTCATTCAAGATTTTGATAGTTCATTACATTGAGCTATAATTGACTCTCACTCTCTGTCTCTCTGTGTTGTTTAGGTATTCTTAATTCCAAATGACAGTTTTGAGCTTTTATTTACTGTAAACCATTTCCATACCTTTTCTTTATGGGCTCCAAGCATGTGTGTCCACAAAAAGTGCAATTTTGGCGATTTCTCTGCGCCTCAAAACCTTTAGTTTAGGAATCAATTGTGCCCACTCCTAGACCAGGAGGCCCTGCTCACAGTCACCCATGCCCTGGTCACCTCCTGTTTGAACTATTGTAGTGCACTCTACATGGGGCTGCCCTTGATGACCATCCAGAGACTGCAGTTCGTCCAGAATGCAGTGGCCCACACAGTGGTGGGGTGTAGTCGTTTCGCCCACACCTCACCACTGCTGCGGGAGCTGCACTGGCTGCCTATATGTCTCTGGGTGCAATTCAAGGTGCTGGTTGTTGCCTTTAAAGCCCTTCATGGTAGCGGACCAGGATACCTCAGGGACCACATCGTCCCTAGGACATCGACCCATCCCACGAGAGCAAACTGAGAGGACACCCTTCAGGTACCATCTGTTGGGGAGGCTCACTTCTCCAGCACAAGGAAAAGGGCCTTCTCAGCCATAGCCCCCACACTATGGAACCTCCTCCCAGTAAAACTATGCCTGCAGGCCCAGTTGCTACCATTTAGGAAAGAATTGAAGACATGGTTGGCAAAATGGGTCTGGGGGCCGGGATTGTCAACAAGCTCCCTTTTCTGGCTTGTGTGAGGCACCCCTCCTGTAATTCTTTTTTAATGTTACAGTTTTGTAGATTTTTTATTTGTTTTTATATAGTAAATGGCACAGCAGAGGTGTGTGTAATATTGGTATGTTTTTAATGGTTTTAAAACTGTTTTATATTGGTTTTAACTGTGTACACCGCCCTGAGTCCTTTGGACAGGGTGCTATATAAATCTATTAAAAATTAAATTAAATGAAAGTCTTCTGTGTATGCAGCTAAGTAGAGGTAAGAGATATACATTGCATTAGTGGCCTAGCCTTTGTTTAATATAGGGGTGGCCAATCCTTTTATGCTGCAGGCTTGACCATGTCCCCAGGACAGCTGAATAGGATGGACCACACACCCGGAAGCAGAAGACGGTGCATTTACAGCTGTCGTAAATAGACCCACTTCCATGTTTACACATGTCTGGGTGCATTTTCACATGCGAGGGTTTGTTTTACAGCTGATGTAATGTGTCCGCTTCTACTTCCACATACAGAGGGTGCAGTGGCAGGCCACATGAAATGGTGCTGCAGGCCTGGCCCACGGGCCGTAGGTTGGGAACCCCTGGTCTCATAACACAAGTTAAACAGTGTTTAATAAACTAGAAACTAACTTGTATGATTATAGCTCTAAAGGCAATCTACAGCATTGTCTACATTAAAATAAATAATTAATCTTGACACCAACCTTATGGCTCCCAGGGCTAAAAGGTATTAATTTTCTCAGTGCAAACGCTCAAAATGGCACAACAATAACAGAAGTAAAATAGGAGTCACTACCACTTTTATATTTATACCTCAGGACTGAAGTTGGTTAGTGGTTAAGACACTGAACATGATGACTGGAAGGTTGGCAAGTCAGCAATTCGAGACCCGAATGCTGCACAACAGAGTGAGCTCCCATCTCTGTCCCTGTGCCTGCCAACCTAGCAGATAGAAAGCAAGAAACTTTAAGTAGATAAATAGGTGGGAAGGTAACAACTTTTTGCGCACTCCAGTATCTAGTCCTGCCAGCCAGATGACCACGGAAATGTTGGCTCTTTGGCTGTAAACAGAGATGAGCACCTAGAGTCAGATACAACTAGCTTTTGAGCAAGGGCGACCTCTACCTTGAATTTACTACCTTTACAAATCATTTGAGATTCTGGCACACATATATTTATATTTAAACATCAGCACCTGCACTTTATATATCTTTTCCTTATCTCATATTCTCACTATGCTCTTTGGTTATATGACCAGTGCGCAAGAAGCATTTCCTCCAGTGCTTTATCTCCAGTTTCCCATCTTTCTGATGAACCTGGCTCCCTCAATTTCCTGTTTGCAGAACAGCTGGCTGCAAGAAAAGGATTTGGGGACATTTCTGAAGAATCACTGTCTACCTCAGTTGGAAGTTTTTCTGATTAGTCAGGCTCCTTGATTTGGAAATATAAGGATTTATAATAAAATAAAAGGACACTGTAAAAACAGAGGGAATGAAAAGAAAACAAACCAATAAAGAATCTATCCTGTCATAACATTTGCAATTCTGGTATTTGCTGGTCTTGGAATAGGTTCAAAATAAATGAAAGAAATGTGTATTTCATTAAAGGCTAATATTTGGAAGACAACAGAGAAAACAATAATGAAAGGATTCTAAATGTGGGTATATCAGGGATCTGTGCACAGAAAGTTGCCTTCTCACCACTCCTCCCACAGTCTTGGTGTCAACCGACTGAAACATTCATCAATGAAAAGGACAGTTTGTCAAACTGTTAACACCATCTCCCTATAGCAAACATTATTCACAAATTGCTTAGATTGTACAGGTCTTATTATAAGCCTGGTAGAGCTGCCTCTCTGCCAGACTTCAGCAACCTTTCAACAATGCGCACCAACCCAGACGATACTGGAGTGCTTCATAGTTCAGATCAGACAAGCACAGAAGAGTAGGATGACATCTGCCCAAATAAGTACTGCTCTGAAAATTGCTTAGGGCAACTACAGAAATCTGTGCTGACTTTATCAAGAAGTACATGCACGGCTTTTACTAGTAGCACTGCAGAAAGTGACATTATGGGGTTCTTCTAAAGAGGTCTCTGTCAGTGCCAGCCTCATATAGTCCAACCTATTGGGAATGTTTGCAGTGCCACTTTAGTAAAAATACCTCCCTCCACTTTCCCCACAGTGTTCTTCTCCACTTTTCTCTCTTTCCTGAACGTCTCCCTACTCCTTCTGACAGCTGCCGTCTTCTTCCTCCTTTTGGTTCCATCCCTAGTACGTTCAGAAACAAGGCCAAAGAATTCTATCTTCCTTGCTGGAGTCTCATTTACTCTGCTCACAAGGTCCTCCAATCCACACCTTTTGGTCCTTATGAAGATCAGGCTTATTTACACCACTTGGGCAATATAGCGGCAATGGTAATGTAACTCTAAACTAGGCACCTGTTGGTAGGCTGTACTATCAGCCACATAGGTCTAAGTCCTTGCAGGTGGTTCCGATGGCTCCCTAGTAGCCATTTCCCAGTGAACTCCAATCCAGGAAGAAATGTGGAATACATATGTAAAAATTACATAAGTACAAATTACCATTACATTTTTCAGTAGGTGAATAGGACTGCCTATTCACCAGTACAACCTAGGCAGACAAATGTAGTTGTGTTTTAACTCCTGGGGACAGGAGAAGAGTGAATCAGAATGGAAGCCTAAATCTAATAAAATCTAGTAAAAGCAATTAAATTATGCTTTTCTTGCCAAATTCTGCACCTCTGGATCCTCCAGTTCTCAATTGCTCCTTGCTCACTGCAACAGCTTTGTCATCCTGGCATGCACAAGGCAAAATCACATATGGAGTATCAGACCTCACCATTCAGTTTATCAAAGACCTTTATGTCCTTCAGCAATATGACCCCATTCTTCTATTCATTAATAAAAATCATGTGGACCAAAGGGTAGAGTTAAACTTTCTTGTAATCACACATACATTTAACATTTCTGGAACACTTTGCTGCTCCTCTTGGGCTGAGGGAGCAAAGCAGTGAAATTGTATTGCTGTTCTTCCATTTATACCACCATTTATTTATTTTTGTTTATATATACCACCTATCTAGGTAATTTCCCACTCTGGGTGGTGTACAGCATTTTAAAATTTACAAATTAAGCAACAAACAATAACTCAGCCAACACAATCTCCCCTGCTGTCATCTGAGGCAAACAAGTAAAGCAGCAAATTTCCCTCTGTTGCATTCCGTTATCACGTATTTACACCTCAGCTTAGATTTTGAGTTGAACAGACAACTGTTCTGGGACAAAATGGTCTGTGTTGGTTCATGTACACGTTGATAGTTTGGTAAGTAACTATGCTCCATAACAACTATCTCAGTGGTGGGTGAGATGGAATTGATATAGCAGAATGCTAGAAGTGGCTGACTATGGCCACACCCCAGAGTGTGAGAGTGTTTGGTTGAGTAAAGCACAAAACAAACTTTCAGCTTGGGTTGTAGGAATTTTCTATTTACACTATATACAAAACTGAGCACGAAGTGCAATGTTACACATGTCTTCTATTCAGACTATGTGTTGCAGCAAAGTCTATACAAAGTCTACAAACAGTCTTTGGAAAGCTTCAAACGTCTATCTTCAGTAAAGCAAAGCAAACACAGTCCAAACCTTATCTGTTCCTTCAAGGTCGGCTCTGAAGATAGTCAGCAGTTCCTTTAGCTCTCCCTCAAAACACAGAGTCTTTTCTCAAGGCACCACAATGTGGCAGTGGTATGTTATCCAAATGTCTTGCAGTCCGGCCAGGCAAAACATACCAGGAAAACGACGAACGCAGTCCAACAGCTGGCTGGCAACGATGGCAACAGCAGTGTCAGACAGCAGGCAGGCAACAGCAACAGCAGTGGCACGAAGCACACAATGGCACGAAGCGATGCAACGGCATTCAGGCAAAATGGCATAAGAGCAAAGTGTCTGAGAATGTTGCCTGAATTTATGCTACCTACAAACCCTTAATGATAGCACCTGGCTGGGGTAACATGCAGAGCCTTAAAGGTACAGTCATTGGTTTGCTCTTGTTGCAAAAACTAGTTCATGTATCCTAACAGTGGGCAGCAACAGGTTCACACACACACACACACACACACACACACACACACACACACACACACACACACACACACACACACACACACACACACACACACACACACACACACACAGTGGTTGTCGCTAAACATCTGGAGGAAGTTGTCCAAACTGCAAACGAGTGTGTTGCCAAAATCCGCCAGTGGCTCTCATTAGCTGGTTTGCATCTAGCAGATCATAAGACTGAGGCAGTTCTCGTGACCAGTAGGAAAGCCAGAGAGACTATCACCCTTACTGTTGGAGGCTGCAGTATTCTCTCGCAACCGTCACTACGATATCTGGGTGTCCAGATAGACGCCAGGCTACGCTTTAATGAACATTTGCAAATTGTGAGTGCAAGGGCTGGAGCAGTATGTAATGCATTAACAAGGATCATGCCAAATATTGGAGGTCCACGGCAGACTCGCCGAAGACTCCTCTCGAGTGTTGTTAGTTCCGTGTTGCTGTATGCAGCCCCGATTTGGTTTGAAGCCACAGCAGAGACATCATACATGCATCAGATAAATTCAATATACCGTAGGAGTGCCCTGCGGGTGGCTCGGGCATTTCGAACAGTCTCGTACGATGCCGTGTGTGTCATTGCTGATATGATGCCGATCCATTTGATAGCAGAGGAACGGGCAGAGATTTACCAGCAGAGGCGAGAAAACCAGGAGAAGGAACGACGCACAATTGCCATAGAAGCCAGGAAAGAGAGGATAACACAATGGCAGCAGGTCTGGGATAAATCAACCAAGGGACGGTGGACACATCGCCTTATCCCAGACATCAGGGCATGGTCGACAAGACAGCATGGAGAGGTGGACCACTACCTCACACAGCTGTTGACAGGACATGGCTGCTTCAGAGCCTATCAACACCGCTTCAGGCTGGATGATGATGCTTCATGCCCCATCTGCCAGCCCGTGCAGGAAGATGCAGAGCACGTGTTTTTTCATTGTCCACGCTTTGATGCAGAACGGGAAATTCTACAGAGGCATTTTCGACAACAGCTGTCTCCAGAAGATATCATCAGTGAGATGTTGAGTAGGGAGACTACCTGGGTCGCGGTGTCCAATTATGCAGCCAGGGTCATCTTGGAACTTAGACGTGTGGAGAGACTGCGAAGAAGGCAGCCAGAGATATAGAGGAGAAGGAGGGCTAGGAGCCAAATTGGAGGAGGGTTTTTTAATAGCCATTTTGCCCCCCATGAAGTAATGCCTGACGGCGGTCCCATGGGGTGGCAGGGCGTAATGGGAGGTGGTTTTAGTGGGTAAGAATCCCACACACTGTGAAGCCAGAGCAAGGGCTCACAGTGTCTTTTGAAGATTTCCACCTGCCCTTAAAAAAAAAAACACACACACACACACGCACGGGGGGGGGATAGCAAAATTGGGTGGTCTCTGGGGAGGGTGGTGGTGAAATTGGGTGGCCTTCTGGCAGGGGGATAGCAAAATTGGGTGGCCACACCCACCTCCCTGCCCTGCCCCATCAGGATTTGTCCCTGCAAGTGGTTCAAGGTCTCCCTTGGTCAAAAGCCAATAATATCCGACTCTAGGGTGCAGTGCTCATCTCCATTTACAGCCAAAGAGCCATGCTGCCTGTGTTTGCAGATGTATACATGGTCATATGGCAGGTATGACTAGATCGCCCATGACATAGGCTCTGCCCATGATGTAGACTCCACCCACGATGTAGGCTTCACCCACAACGTAGTATCTGCCCATGGTGTGGTAGTGAAAAGTTTTGCTGCCCACCACTGAACTATCTCCTGCAGATTTTTGCACTGGAAACAGTATCAAGAGCAGGTGCAGTGACATCCCAGGTTCAAAAGTTTCCAGAGAATTGTAATTTCCACATAGATAAATGGTCCAACAGGATGTAGGACTATATGGAAACTAATGCTGCCAAAGTGCTAAAAGTGTACTGATAGCTATGCTGCAAGCCTTCTACATTGTGAGACCTTGCATTGTTGGCCTATGGCTGAGCTGTCTCAGACTGTATAAATCAGCACTTCACACAACTGATTGAAAGAAGAAAGTTTGCACCTCTTTTGGTTATATCAACTTCCCTGGCTTATCATTGAAAAATGGATCCAGCTCATCGGGAGACCAGAATGCCACCCAATGGAAACCACTATTTCCTCTAGAACCAGCTGAAGGGCCATCTAAGAAAGGCAATCCCTTGGAGCCCTGTGCATATGATACTCGGTGCCTTTCTGCCACCCAAGGGAGAAGACTAGGTCTGATCCCTGAGCTAAGCTGACCCATGGCCCCGTACACTGGTCCATTTTAAAGAGATTCCTTCCACCCACCTTCCAGATCCATCACAATATTGTTCCAAATATAAAGCTGTGCCAATAGTACAATGCAAACCCCAAATCACTCCTATATGTACTAGAAACTGTCAGAGGTTCTGCAAACTAGAACAACCAGAACTCTTCACCTTATCACACCCAATATCTGCCCCTTTCCCTAACACCATCTTTAGAACATGAAATTCTTGCATTTCATATCATTGGAAAGAGAGGGTAGGAGAGAGAAAAAGCCCGCCATGGGACAAGAGCAAAGAAGAAGCAGTGCCCACCTGTTTTTAAAATTGTCCATCCGACCATTGAAATGACTTTCCCAAACCAGGCTCCTCAGCTTCCTCACATCATTCTGAATATTTAGTTAGTTAGTTAGTTAGTCACACTTCTATGTCGCCCTCCTCACAGATGACTCAGGGCAGTGAACAACAGTTAAAAACACAATCAACAATAAAACCCATGATAAAATACCCACCCATCTCAGAAAGTTAAACTTTAAAGGATAAAAATTAAAAAGAGATTAAGAGTTAAAATTCACCAATTAAAATTACAAGGGAGAGGGGGGAACATCAGATCAGCCAGTTGGCTAACATGCCAGCCAATGGCTTACTGGGTGCAATTATGAACTGCCAGCCTCTCGGTGCCCCATAGCACCAGCTATGTGACACTGCCATGGTGTATGGAAGAGCCTATTGTGATTCCTGGTTGAGCCAACATACCAACAACAAATCAGGCCTCGAGTAATTCCAGGATCCAGCTTCATCAGGTAAGTTTAAAAGAAACACTAAAGGTTGGCAGGAGAGGTGGAATAAGGCCTTTTTCAGACCATTATTCACACTACAGTACTCTTTAGCCAATAGAACAGGGGCCAAATTTAAACAATTGAAGAATTACTTGAGTATGGACAAGCTTATGCAATACTATTTGTCTTTGTTTAGTATACTGAATAAGAGAGTGCTATGTCTGGCAAAGAGAAGGAATGCCCAGAAGTAGCCATTCTGTACTAAGTATGCACTTCTCTGGTTTCTAAAGGTCAAACACCTCAACATTTCCCGTGAGAAACAGCTGTGACATTGCCACCAGAGAGTCTTCTGCGGGGACCATCTTGCCTTGAGGGAAACCAGATACAGCTTCTTCACATCAGTTTTTGTCTTTTGTTTTACTGATGCTATTTCAGTGTAAGGAAAGGAAAAGCAGAAAATATCATAAACAAAGATGCCACCGACATTACAGTGTGCTTTGTGCCTTCTACAGTATTGATATGATGACCCACTCATGCCATCATTTTCAGATGACTAAGAAAGTTAACAAACGCATGCTTCTCCAACATAGGGTAGAACGCTATGCTTATTATTATATGGTTGCATTGTTGTAAGCGTCTGTGTTATCTCCCTCTTAAAAACCAATGGTGATCTCTGCTTTTTCTACTTTTCTGCACATTTATATTGCAGTTATTATTCTCTGATGACATAGTTCTTCAGTTGTATTATTTTCTGGAGATTTCGGAGTCTCTACCTGTGCCTTTTACACAATGGACAGTTTATAATTGTGGTTATGAGGTGGCAATTGTTATTTGTACCCCTTCTCCACCTTAAGTTAGTTTAGGCTTTATATGCTTACATTTGGACTTTAAAGGAAAAGTTATCTTCTTTTTTTTTGTAATTGGTTCTTTACAGACATAACTACAGTTCAGAAATTGGCAAGTTCAAAGTATACTCTTGACAAAAAATGTAACAAATAAGCACTGATTTTCTTGTCCTTTTCTTGTAGTGAGCATATGAGAGTATCCTGTATTGTAAGTCATCTTGACTGCTGCCATTACATACCCACATAGACGGACACATAGATATGGATTTAAGCAACTGTTGCTCAGCTGAGCAGCGCCGGGAGAAAGGGGAATGAAAAATAAGAAAAAGAAAAAACAGTCCATTTGCAGCAGGTGAACAGGTACGCTGTTCATCTTGCAGCAAAGTTAAGAGAGGGCCAGGGAGAGAGGAGCCAGCCTCTATATAAAGGCAATCAAGTGGCTCCTGCCCCCACCACATGCAGTCCTCTTTCTCCCTGGGGGGAGCACCGCCCGCAGGCATATGCCCATGTGTGGCATCCCTTGGAGTTGCCAACATTTGCTCTATAAAGTTTGTCATCTTTATTTCCTGCTGGCAATGTGGTCACAAAATTGCGCAGCAATATCAGGCCATTTGCTGGTGTTTTGAATTTCTCCTAACCCAAAGCATGTGGCTCCATGTGTTCCAAAAATGGACTGTGATTGCCTTTTTATTTTCTTTATCCTTCTTATGTAACTTCTAGTAAGCTGTGAGTAAATTATCCCTCCCCCTTTCTAATCAAAATGTCATATTAGACTGATTCTTCTTTATTAAAAATTGCCTTTCTGCACTCTGCATAGGATAAAAAGGACCATCTCTATGCAAAACAGCTAATGGACATAAATCAGGCATCAGAAACAGCAATATACAGAAACCCACTGCAAACCATTTCAATCTACTTATACACACTATCCAAGACTTGAAAGTTACCATTCTCAGACAGATAAAATACAAGACAAAGATCCAGATTGGGACAGCAGAAATAAAGTACATCCATATGATGGACACCCATCTCAAAGGTTTGAATATTGGTCTGGGGTTTCTGGGACATTACCAAATTTGAATTTTTTGGAATAGTAACTGTGTTAGTCTGTGTTTCAGGCATCTCAGAAAACAAAACAAAATAAATAAAATAAAATTTAAAAAAACACTGTAGCACTTTAAAGACTAACTGCTATAGCAGAGCTCTGTCTGATGAAGTGGACTTGATCCACGAAAGCTAACAATAAAAATATAGCAGTTAGTCTTTAAAGTACTACAGTGATTTTTTTATTTTATTTTGTTTATTTTGTTTTGTTTTGTTTTCTGAGATACCAAATTTGATACACCACAATTAACAGGTTGTTATATACAGCTATATATGTTGTATGTTATATGTTGTTATATTATACCACCTTCACAGAAATTACTTCAGTAGACTTCTTATCCACAGCATAGGCTTCCTCTCAGAACAAAGGATGAACTCACAAGATTGTCAATAGATAAAGATTATTAGATTAGTAAATGTTTAATGCCAGGTGTTTGTCTTGTATCCTCCCATTAACCATTTGCAATTCAACAGGGTGAAACTTCACAACTAATCTAAATAACAACCAGAGATCTTCTGCTGTTACCAGTTGTAAAAGGCTATATTGATTTGTATACTTATCTGTTATGTTAACCTACCACTCTGTACCTGATGTATATAAATTGATGCCAAGACGTCTCACTCCTATGCCTGACAAAGCAGGCTTGATTCACAAAAGCTCACATTAAAATACAGCAGTTAGTTTTTTAATTTTATTTATTTTTATTTATTCTTCAAATTTATACCCCGCCTTGCTCAGGCGAACCTGACTCTAGGCGGCTTCCATAGTATACAAAAAACAACAACAACAATATCCCACCAGAGACCCCCCCACAGTGGTTTTTTGTTGTTGTTGTTTTGCTTACTCTCTGTTCTTTAGTAAGTGCTGAATATGTTGAGAGTTGGAATCTTGGAAACTTCAAGCTATTGATGTCTCATGGTTTCTGTACAGCTGCTGTTTAACGGAATAAGGATTCGTTAAAGTTCATAAATACCCAACAACATTTTCTTTGGCAGATTCTGCTTCCACTGTAACACCAGAATTGTTTCCTTCTTACAATGAGAGTGGGGTAAATTTATCCACTGTGCATCTTTCAAAACTTGTGCCGAAGCTTGATCGTTGCCTTTATGTAGGTCTGTTGGTTTTTATCAGATTTCTCATCAAAATCTTCTTGGGCTTTGATTATAGCAGCAAGTGGGGACAATCATAACCTTTCCTTGACATACCATTTCCCTCAAATATTTAAGTTCTCAGAAATCTCACTGAAAAATAACTTTTTTCTAAGCTTTGGGAATGGACTTTAGAGCAGAGCAGAAGGCTTTTAAACCACACACAACCTTCAGAGGCATTGCTTGTTCGAGTGACAAAAAGTAATAAATTAACTGTACTGTTTCAGTGACTTTGACAGAGTCGTAATTATAAAATGAAAGAGTACAAAAACAGAATCCTTATTAAAAAGACATAAACACTATTCTAAGCAACACGTTCATGGTTTCATGGATCAAGAAATCCACTAAGAAAATGTTCACACCATTGGAAAAAACTGCTCCTTGCAAATATATACTTGCTTACTAGTGGCCTCCTGTGTATTTTAATTACTCGGAAACTCACCATCTATATGTAACAGCCTGCAGGCAGTTCCAAGTTCTTTGTACTTTTTATGAACCCATTTCTTTTATAAAGAATTTGGGTCATGATTTCTGCTGACATTTTTCCCCTGTGCCACGTTCCTTCAAAATCTCACAACAAGGACAATAAAAAAAGTATTTCCCTTTCTTTATCCTTGCACTTTATTTTCTAGCCCCTAGCACATTAGGGTCAGTAGTAATTAGCAGTGACAGAGAATAAAATCCCAGTTAAAAAACAGTTGATTCTACTCTAAGTGAATTATTTCAGGCTTAACTGACACAGCTGGATTGTGTTTAGAAACACCTGTATAACAAACACACACACATCAGAGGCGTAGCTACCGCCGTATCTGCCGTATCAATTATACGGGGCCCCTGGGTCATGGGGGCCCCCAACGTGCGTAAACAAAACAAATCTTTACCCTTCCTAAGGGCCCCCAAAAGATTTTTATACGGGGCCCCGCCAAGGCACGCTACTCTTCTGACACACATACACCTTGTATTCACTAACTTTGACAGTGTCTTGACCAACTGGTGGATTCTCTTAAATGACAACTTCTTAGAAATGTTTCCTAAAGATGCAGACAACACACAAAAAAATTCCATAGTGTTATGCAGATGTGCCAGTTTCATTTTCCTCCAAATTTGGATTGTGCATATTTTGGTAAATTCAGATCAAAAAGAATTTGAAATAAAATGTTCATCCAAGGAATCTAAGCCCAATGGATGTAACTTGATTTGTAAAAAGGACAAGAAAGCCTTCCCCATACAGTACATTACAACTTCAGTCTTGACTATGAGAACTCTAATTTTTGGCAGAACCTTTGTTGTCATTAGTCCATTTCAAATAATGATGTAGCTTAGTACTTTACAGTTAGAAGAACCATTATCTCCCAAGTATTGTTGTTATTATTGTTGTTGTTATTTTGCTGTTGTATTATATATCTGTGCTAGTACTGGTAATAAATTTTCTCAGCAGAAGGGAGCTGACTTTTTAAAAGGCTATATTGTTATAGGGATTGTATTCCCTGACTGTACTGTATTGTCATTTTTTAAATCTTAGATTTATTAACTGCATGGTTAGATTTATTGACTGTATTTTGTTACATTATGTGCCATATTTATATTATGCTGTTGCATTTATATTTGAGATTGTAAGACTGTATTGTATGTTATCTACATTGTTAGCTGCTCTGAGTCGCTTCGGCGAATAGAGCGGCATACAAATAAAAATGCAAAATACTTGAGGAAAGGAGAAGGATTGGTACAGTATATTATTATTATATTTATCATTTATTCTTTCTTTTTTTATTCCTGAGGAGGCAGAATCTCCTCCTCCTCCTTTTATTCACACATCAACCAGGTTAGGCTGATAGAAACAGATCAAAAGTCACCTGACCTCATAATCACACAGTCTAGCAGTAACTTCATTCAAAGACTGAGAAACTAATGGTATCAATAAAAGAGACACCAACCACAGTCACTACCAGATAGCCAGGGAACCCCAAACCAGAGTTATTGAACAACTCCTAGGACTGAAAGAACAGAGACCTTCCGTCCAAACCAGCATTCACAGCCCCTGAGTCCAGCTCCAACACTTGGACATCACAATCTTCTCCAAATTCTTCTCAATCTTTAGAGCCAGTGACCAGTTTCAATAGTTTACTTCTCATAGGGAAGTGTGAAATGGTAAAATATAGCAGAGTGCAGGAAGGTGGCTGGCTTTTGCCACACCCTGAGGTTTGAGAGTGTTTGTTGAGATACAGGAGACAAAAACAAACTCCGGCTTGGGTTGCAGGAAATATGTATTTACACTATTTACAAAGGTTGTGCACAAAGTGCAAGTTAACACTTGTCTTGAAGTCAGACCAAGTGGTGCAGCAAGTCCTTATAGTCTATGTGAGCTAATTAAGCTCTTATCTTCGATAAAGCAATGCAAGCAGTCCAAACCTTTATCTGTTGCTTCAAGGTCGGCTTCGAAGCTATTGACCAGTTCATTCTAGCTACAGAGTAGCTCGGTTCCAAAACAGTCCTTGGTTAGGTCACCACAATGTGGCTGAGGTATGTGTTCCAATATCTTGCAATAAACGGCAAGTAGACATACCAGACAATCCTCAAGAACGACGAATGTCCGATGGACGTGAGCACAGCAACCAAGCAGTCAGAGAACAACAGACTGGCTGGCTGGCAAAGACTGTTGCCTCAATTTATGCTAGACACAAACACTCAGTGCTTGCACCTGGCTGTGGTAGCTGCACAGTCTTAAAGATGCAGTCATTGGTTTGCTCTCGTTGCAAACCTACTCATATATCCTAACATACTCCCCCTTTGCAATGTGAGTGTTCAACCAATGATTGATGCATCACCATCTAAAAAAACAGACAGGGGTACAGGATATACGTTTACAACATTCCAAGCATTTCTACACAGTATTTGTGTTTCGTCATGGGTAAAGGCTTTGTGAAGACATCTGCTATGTTTTCCTCAGTAGGAATATACTCCAGCTTAATGATATTCTTCCGTACTGACTCTCTTACGTTTAAGTACCTCAGGTCAGTATGTCTAGACCTGCTCTTTACCCCGATACTGTTTGCTGTAGTGATTGCTGATTGGTTGTCCTCGTACACTACTACCGGATCATTACAGCTCACCCCTAGGTCTTGCATGAGCTGTACGAGGTTGATCACCTCAGTGCATGTTAGTGACAGGCAAGAGAATTCTGCCTCCATGGTCGATAGGGTGATATGTTTCTGGCGCAAAGATTTCCAATTGATTGGAGCACCCCCTAGCGTGACAGCCATTCCAGATGTGGACTTTCTAGTATCTGGGTCTGATGCAAAACTTGCGTCTGCATATACGGCTAGTGACAGGCTTCCTCTCGGCTCAAGATACAGTGCCTTTCTCATGGAATACTTTAAGTATCTCAGGATTCTTTTGGCCGCTTGCCAGTGTCTGACTTTTGGATTCTCAGAGTACCTGGCTAGCTGATTCACGGCAAAAGAAATATCTGGACGAGACCATGTCGCAAGATAAGACAGGCTCCCTATCAACGATCTGTAAATTCCTTTATCGAACTCTGGCCCTTCGTTTACCTCCTGAAGGAACCCAGGAGCCATAAGGGTATTGCAGGGTTTTGCTAGTTCAAGCTTGTACCGCTTGAGTAATTGCGATATCTTGTCTACTTGCGAAAGTTTAAAACCTCTAGCTGTCTTCTCTATGTCAACCCCTACGTAAGTCTTGATATCCCCTAGATCTCTGATATCAAACTTGAGTTTTATCTTTCCTATCAGCTCAGCAGCTGATTCCTCGTCCAGTGCTATTACGGCAATATCATCTGTGAATACTAAGAGCAATGTTGTTGCTTTGCCCGACCCCTTTTTGAAAAGACATGGGTCTGCAACTCCCTGGTTAAAACCTAATCCTTTTAGGAACTCCACAAGGCACATGTTCCATTCGTACCCTGATTGACGAAGGCCATATAGGCTCTTCATCAGTTTCCAACAGACAGACTTACTATCAGGGCTAGTTAGTGTTGGGGGTTTCCTCAAGTATAATTCATGTCTTAAAGGGGCATTGAGGTAAGCTGTGGCTACGTCAATATGTTTGACCACATGCCTGTGCTTAGCTGCCCACGTTAATGGTGCCCTCAATGTTGTAGCCTTCAGTGATGGGGCGAAAACCTCATCGTAGTCTCCTTCACTCTGGTTAAACCCTTGGGCGACCAAACGAGCCTTACAAATTCTTTTTCCATCGGAACAGTTTTTAACCTTAAAAACCCACTTACACCCCAGGACCTGTTTCCCTGCAGGTATGGGTACCTCCTTAAAAACTTGTAGGCTTTTCATCGCTGCTAACTCTTTATCCATAGCATCCTGCCATGGCTTTTGATCTGTTTTTGGTAATTCAGCCAGTTCTGCAAAGCTGGCAGGTTCCACTATCACAGAGCACGCCTGATATCTGTCAGGCTGCCTCCTCTCCCTGGTAGACCGCCTGACGATGGCAGGTGGTGTGGAGACAATGGGTGTCTCATCCTGGGAGTCCTTAAGCACTAGAGATCAGGGAGGAGATGTATATATAACATGAACACCTGCTACAAATGGTTACTTTTACTCAATGGTTGTGATTTCATTCTTAACAGCTCCCCTGGTGGCTTAGTGGTTAAGACACTGAGCTAGAGACTAGATAGAAGGTCAGTTTTCGATACCTGAGGGCTGCACTTGGGGACATGAAAGGAGCCTCATTCGGGTGTCCCCTGAGCAGAGTTTCTCCAGCAAAAATCCTTTCAACCCAAAGTAATCTCTGACACGAAATTATTATTATTTCATTCTTTATGATGCTTGTAGGACCTAGGTCTGCACTTCCTGATATTATTATTACACCTACTACACCTACTATTTGGTGCTTTCTCAGATGTTACCCACCTGTCATGCTGTATGAGTGAAAAATCTACCTCCTAATCACCTCTTGAACTGGGGTAGCAACTTATCAGGAATAACTTTTACACATCTGCTCCTGATGTCTCCCTAACATATATTGATTCTTATGAGCCATACGCTATACGCTATAGCATGTATACATCTAGTCTTGGCTAGTTTGGGGGCTCAGCTCCAAATAAATTCACATCAATGGTTAAAATAGCTTGAATATGACTTTTTAAACTTTATGTCATAAACGTATCATTTCCCCTAAAATAGACATGACTGTCACAGTAGAATGAAGGAAAGAAAATGGTTATCATGATAATAATAAATTTGTGTCAGAGATTACTCTGGGTTGGAAGGATTTTTTTGCTGGAGAAACTTCACTCAGGGGAGTTTCTCCAGCAAAAATCCTTTCAACCCAGAGTAATCTCTGACACAAGTTTATTATTATCAGAATAAGGCTCCTTTCGTTCTTGTGATACAGAAAAGGGAACAACCCAGATCTGTGTGTTTGTGTTTGCTATTCTTTCATATGGAATTAATAGTGGTTTAATGGGGTATGAAAGAATGTTTTACTGGAAACAATGAGGAACAATTGTCTAGCTCACGTTTCATTTCACAGGTCATTATTGCATTAAGAAGTAAATCGACCAAGTCCGGTAAATAACACTCTGTGTATTGCTGAAAGCTTCAAACAAAGCAGTTTTAGTTCACTGTCATTTTTAACCCTTGCAGAGATCTGCTGCAGGCTAAACAATTACTGTCTTCACCCACCCCTGGCAGGTAAGCATTACTCATTTTTACCTCTCATCCCCCATCTCTAGCAATCCCCACCAGGCTAAGGGTTTTGCATTGCTGTTTTGTTTATTAGCCAACCTAGCCAACTGTGTGTCTGGTGGCTTTGAAAAACAACACACATTCTAGCAAGCGCTGCAGGCATCTCTAAACAGGCTGCTTCCTCTGCAAAATTAATTGTTGCAAAACACAGCAGTTCTTCTGTGTGTAAAGCACTGCACACTTAACACTCAGCAGTTTGCTTTGGTTATATATACGGCTGGAACATGCAAAGAAATCCAGTTTTTTCTTTAAGCCTACAATCAAGCTAAATCAGCAAGGGTACAGAGCCTCACTACAATTCATTAGCTCAGTGTCGGAACAGACCCCTGGTGTAGCTTACTTGATTTGCAGGCCATAATGCAGAGCAGTCCTGTGTGCCACCTTTCAGCTTAGAGAGAAATGTGTTTCCAAAGTTGGAAAGGTACCAACACCCATCTAGTCCTCAAGCTATTCAATGCATAAGATTCACAGCTAAAGCACTACCAGCACAAGGCTACTCCACCTCTTTAAATAAAACCAACAAAGGGGAATCTAACACCTCCCAAACTAGTCCATTCCTTTATCAAACCGTTCTTACTGCTAGAAAGTTTTTCCTAATGTTTCCTTTCTTGCAATTTAAATACAACTGTTCAAGTCTTGCCCTCTGGAGAAGCAAAAAAACAAGGTAGCTCTAGACCAGTATTTCCAAACCTTTGGGTTTCTGACTTCAGTTCCCACAAGCTGATTAGTGCTTTTGGGAACTGACTTAGGCTTCTGGGAATTGAAGTCCAGAAACCAAAGGTTGGGGAACACTGCTCTAAATTGTACATGACCACCATTGAAATATTTTAAAATGGCTATTTTCTCTTCTCAAAGTTAAACGTTCCCACCACTTCAACTGTTTCTCACAGGATTTTGTTTCCAAGTCATTTTTTGGGGACCTTTCTCTAGACATGTTCTTGCTAATCAAAAAATTTGTCTCATTGTATTGCACAGTAATCCAAGTACCATATATACTATACTATACTATTAGTGAAGGGATGTAACAGGTTCTCACCAGTTCACCAAAACCGGTAGTAAATTTTCCCAGTGTCCCGGAGAACCGGTAGCAGCTTTTGGGGGGAACCACCTTCAGGGCTTACCTTTTCACTGGTTCCCCCACTGCACATACACGCCAAGCACTTGGTGTGCATGCATGCCTAGAGTGCTTGGCGCGTATGCACGGCCTCCTTGCTGTCCTCCCAAGTGGGGAGGAGGAAGAGAAGCTGCTAGCCTGAAGCTCCCTACAGCCTGCTCCCCAGGGTAAGTGACTCACCTTTGGATGTGGTGTGTCTGTGTGTATTTTAATGTGTATTTAATACCTTTACCAATATTGACGTACTACCACAGTTCCTAAAAAGGCCTGGCAGCCTGGCTTGGGGTTTTTAAGCAAAGTCTTGGAGCTACCTCATCAATAAGCTACACCTGTGCTGTTCCAATTGCTGTTCCAATTGGAGAACCCTTAAGGAGGTACAGCTGTTTTACATTTACATTAAGGCATATTATCCTAGAGAACTTGTTAGGCAAAAAGTTAGTACCTAACTTCTTTAACTGTTGAGAAGTTGAAAAGTGCCAAAATGAAGCCATCTTTTGGTGAGTTCATTCTGTAGTTCCTTCTATCTGACCTAGTGTGAGAAATATTAGCAAGAATAAGCTTTAAGCTCTGGTTTAAAAGCTCTGTTTGATTTGTGTTTGGGGTGGGTAGGCGGATGTATTTTAATGTATTATTTATTTATTTAATTTATGTAATTTGTTTATGGGTTTGTGTTGTGTGGGTGGGGTGGGGTGGGGTGGTTTAGGTGTGTGTTTGTGTGCGTGCTTATTTTTATTTTATATTATTTTTATTTTATTTAAAAAAAATTCCTTTGGCCACGCCCACATCATGACATCATGATGTTGTCCCCACCCACACTGTGATGATGTCATGGTGGGGTAGTAAAATTTTTGACATCCCACAACTGTATACTATACTATACAATAGAACCCCGGACAACGTTATGACATGGTTCCACGAGTCATGACGTTGTCCGGTTTTTAACGTTGTTCGATACATTGATCGAACAATGCTAAAAAAAAGCCCTGACGTCAGGGACAAACCACGCCGAGGCAAGGCTCGGCTTGTCCGAAATTCCCCCCCCCCCCCCGGTAGGCACGCAATCGCATGTCGTTCGGGGTTAGGGCAAGGTACGGGAAAGACCCCATCTCCTGCCCTAACCACCGCCGGCGCGCGCAAGCCTGCAAGCCGCCCGAAGTTGCGAAAGGGTAAAGATCCTTACACTTTCACAACTTCGAGCGTGCGCACGAGTGTCGTTCGGGGTTAGGGCAGGATACGGGAAAGGCCCCCATCTCCTGCCCTAACCGCCGCCGGCGTGCGCAAGCCTGCAAGCCGCCCGAAGTTGCGAAAGTGTAAGGATCTTTACCCTTTCGCAACTCAAATTTTAGAAAGGGTAAGGATCCCCGTACCCTTTCCAAACATCATGGGGGCGGGCGCTGGGGGGGTTGGATTGGGTAGATGTTCAACCCAATCCAACTCCTCCCCCACGCATACGCTTGTTCCGAATAACGTGAAAATCACGTTATTTGATACAAGATTTTCCCAAAAATCTTGTCACGTTATTCGATTTTCACGCTATATGGTACTTGTGTTACCCGGGGTATTACTATACTATACTATACTATACTATACTATACTATACTATACTATACTATACTATACTATACTATACTATACTATACTATACTATAAATCGTCCCAAATATAAGTCAAGATACCTAATTTGGACCTCTAAAACTAGGAAAATAGATTGACCCGAGTATAAGTCGGGGTGGAAAATGCAGCAGCTTCTAGTGAATTTCAGTAATTAAAATACATGAAAATACAGTAAAATTAATTTATTCAGACATTTGTGTGGTTATGTTTTTGAGTTTTTAAGGTACTGTTGGTGCTTTTTTTTAAAAAAAAAATTATATTTGAATTTGCACCACTGTGTTTTTGGGACCCTCGGGGTTGTTGACCCAAGTATAAGCCGAGTCCCTTTTTTGGCTCTCATTTTCGGGGCTAAAAAACTAGACTTATACTCAAGTATATACAGTAAGTGTGACCAAAGCAGAATAAAATGTTGCTGTTACTTTCCTTTCTCTGGATCTTGTTGATGCAGACTAGAACTAAATTAACAACTATAGACATTAGCGTAGTCTAGCCATATTTTAGCTTCTTCGTCAAAACAACCTCATTGAATCCAAAGTCTTCCTAAAATCAAGATATGCTACATTCAAGCATTCCCCTGGTTTCTCAAGCTTGAGACTCTGTTATAGTTTGGGACCTTGCTATCTGTCAGAGCATCTCTCCCTCAGAGCAACTCCCCGCATCACCTGATCATCACAGTTGGTGCAGTTCCAGGTGCCACCCTCGAGGATGGCTTGAAAGTCTTTAACCAGAAATAGAGCCTTCTGGGTGGTGGCACCAACACTGTGGAATACGCTACTGGTGCAGCTGCGCCAGGCCCCATCACTGGTTACCTTTTTTAAAAAAAACAATTTAAAACGCTCTTTTTCAAGGAGGCTGTTCAGGATGTTGTTCCCCTATCGATAAAATAGCCAGTTAGGTTTAGTCCCAATGTCCTCTGACACCAATCATTTTTAGTTTAGTTTAGTTTAGGTTAATTTAGTTTAGTTTAGTTTAGTTTAGTTTAGTCTATGATGTATTTGTTGGTGGTGGGTTTTGATTTGTTGTGGGTATTGTTGTTATTTATTTTCTGTTTGTTCACTGCCCAGAGTGAACCACTGACACTGACCCCAGCCCCCACCCATGGCTGGGATTGAAGAGCCGCTGTGGCCATGGGCGGCACTGGGCGCCAACGCTGACCCTGGGCCCCATCCACGGCTAGGGGTTAGGCTGGTTGGTGCTGGGGACAGGGCCGTTGAGGCAGGGGGGCAGACATTGCCCTCTGGCCTGTCTGGGCCTTGGATTCCTCTGAGGTCGACTTTGAATTTTTTTTGGATGAATGACTTTTTAAATGTTTCATGATACTGTATTGGATGGATATTGTTGTGAGCTGCCCTGATTTGCGTTGTTGATTGAAATGAAATGAAATGAAATGAAATAACACCCAGATGGGCAGTATAGAAATCCATTAAATAAATATAAATAAATAAATTTTGAAAAAGGGATAAGAATAGCATGGCATTACTTCTTTTTCAGAATATATATGTGTATATTCTATATATATAAAGAATCCAAACTATCAGTAAGAGAAATAATTCTTTATAGAGCACTTAATCTGCATTCAACAATGACATTTTCATGGTAGGATTTTGAGGCTCACCATAGCCCTGTGGCTCCCAACTTTTTTTCAGCCATGCCCCACCTAAGCATCTCTAAAGTCCTGATGTCCCCCCCCCCCAGACATATAATTCTTATTATTCAAAAAGTGAACTCCTATTCATGTGGAGGAAACAAAAAAGGCCATTAACTTGGTCTACACATTCTCAAATCCCCCCCCCCTAAAAATCAAACATTGGGAACCACCGCCGTAGATTAGATGATCAGAAAAATAGAAGCTGTGAGAATGAATTAAAAGGACACATGAATTAAAGGGGGACATAAAGGCTCTCTGCATAGGTTAGGCCAGTGATGGCGAACCTTTTAGAGACCAGGTGCTGAAACTGCAGCCTAAAATCCAGTTATTCATTGCAAAGTGCCAACACAGCAACAGGGGAGGAAGGAAACGCTCCCATTGAGCTGCTGGGCAGAGGGGTGGGGCAAACTCTATGCTGGGGGGAGGGAGGAAGCGCTCCCATTGGGCTGCTGGGCAGAGGAGTGGGGCAAACTCTGTGATGGGGTGACTGCATGGGTGCTCACAGAGATGGCTCTGAGTGCCATCTCTGGCACACGTGCCATAGGTTTGCCACCTCTGGGTTAGGCCATTGAAGCTGATGGGCTGTGATGGGTATTCGTGACAACCTCCGCCCCCCCCCCCAAAAAAAAAAAGATTACATTTTAAGGAGTGCAAATGCTAGAGCAATGTACAGAGCTACAGTCAACTGATATAGCAATAGCAATTACACTTATATACCACTCCATAGCACTTAGTGCACTCTCTGGGTGGTTTACAGGTAATTAGTATTTTGTCACCAACATGCTGGGTACTCATTTTACCAGCCTTAAAAGGATGGAAAGCTGAGTCAACCTTGCATCCCATCAGGATTGAATTCACAATGTTTTGGTTGCAGTACAGCAGCTTAACCACTTTGCTACTAGGGCTCTTTGAGAACTGGCATGTGTGTGCTCATGTGTATGTGTGTGCAAGGATCTAAAAGTTTCTCCAAAATATTTAGTAAATTGACCTAATTCCCAAGAAGGTGAAAGGGCATTCACTCGTCATTGTCACATGCTATTGCATAAGTTATATTTCCCATTGTATATCCTTGGTGTGGCAAAGCCTTTTCCCACCCTGATTTTCAAGTGGCTGCTTATCAGATGATCTTTAAAAATTGCCACAAATCTAGACGCCCTTATCTCAAGCTATGTGCATGAACACACTGAACAATTAACCTGGTTTTAAAGGGCAATTTGGTGCACAGTGAGCAGTGCAGCGCTGACAGTGGCTTGTGATTCATAATGAGGTCAGAGAAAGCAGGGGGAAACGGAACATGTCTGAGCCAAGACAGTGAATTAATCAGCCCTCTAAGCAGCCAGAGAGAAGGATCCTTAGAGAAATGCCTTTTACCGGCTAAGACATTAGACATTTTGTTTAAAGATTAGACATTTTGTTTAAAGATTAAAGTTCTTTTTGTGCTTAATCAGTTTCTTGGGCAGGATGGAAAATGGGATTAATTACAGTCCCTCGAATCGAGCTCCCGTACTGCAGAAGTCATAAATGATGCAACTTTCCTGCAAAAATGGCCGCCATCAGGAACAGCACGCTCAAGAGATGCTAATTGTAATTAAAGAGTTTATTTGGAATCACAGAGCAGAATCTTAATCAGGAGGAGAACAGAGCCTCGCTGCATGCACTTTCAGCACATGGCTGTATAACAAAATGGGCTCTTTGGAAACAGGCAGTTTGCTTTAAAAGGCTCGCGCAAGGTTTTATGCCGGAGGGCCCTCACATTCTCTCCTCTGTGGGATTCAAGTGAAATCTTATTAGGTCAATTGTTTAGAAAGCATCTCTCATTAAGAGATCTCAAAGCACTTTTGAAAAGTGAATAAAATTATCCCATCCTGCTGCAAAATAACTGTGGACCACGCTGCCAATTAAGACACATAAAGGTTATGCTGAATTAAGTTATTTGCCCTGAAACAAGCAGAGACACATACAATTGGAAATAATATCCCTGATACACAAGTTCTCAATCTTTTCATTGTTCTGCTACAATCTTTCTGGAAAAGGAAATATTTATCTATACAGTATATATCCTTCAGTTACCCCATTGTGTTTTCAGTGCAGCTTTGCAGTTGGAGGTGGGTTTTCTCAAAGTTGAAACCAAGATATGGATATCCAGTTTTAACTGCTACTTGAAGCTAACGTTCTCTCCTTTGTCAATAGATTAGCCAGTTAGGTCCCGTTTCAATGTTCTCTGTTGCCAATTATTTTATTTTATTTTATTTTGGTTAATGATGTATTTGTTGGTGGTGGGTTTTGATTTGCATTGTTGTCATTTATTTTCTGTTTGTACACCACCCAGAGTGGGATAACACCCAGATGGGCGGTATATAAATTTAATAAACAAAAATAAATAAATTGTCTTCATTAATACTACAAGATACTTACCAGTCAACTTGGAAGAAAGCTTTGTTGGCCAAACCCAGATCTTATGGATTTTTGGAAAGGTTGCCTCATCCACACAGGATATGACACTGCTGACCAAATCCTCAAACATATTAGGGAAGTTGAGAGGCAGCATGATTTGGGCACAACTTCAAATAGTATTTTACTTGACAAGCCAGCTATCTACCTCTGTTCACTTTTAATACAAAAACATCATAGAGCCTTCACCTTGGCCCACCTGGTTGCTCTACAGGGGTGTCCAAACTACAGTCCAGGGGCCGGATGCAGCCCCCAACACAAATCCATCTGGCCTGCGAAGCCCTTGTCGCTCCTAGAAGCGGAAGTAAACTGCGCCCGTTCAGGGGCTGCATCCAGCCCCCAGGCCATAGTGGCCAGCTCCCTGAACCACATGACCGGCCCATGGCCCAAAAAGTTTGGGCACCCCTGCTCTACAGGAAGAGAAGTCCAAAAACATCCCTTAGACTCAATGCAAACATCCTTGTAAATTGGGTGGTGTAGAGACAGTAACACACATCCTCCTACTTTGCCTTTTTAAAATCTTAATATAAGGAGAGGTTTTCTAGAACCTCATTTAAAAGGACTCCCAGGATCCTCAGTAGCACATTATACCCTTTTATTGTTTTCAGGACATAACAGAGGTATTTTATTTGAATGGCAAAAGTTCTTGCCCGTCTGTTAAAATCTGTGAAGGGAAGGTTTTAGAAACTTAATGACGTTTTAGATAATAGCAGTAATTTTAAAAGAGGTTGTTAAGCAACTTCTGTTAGGATTGTGCCTTGCACAAATGTAAATGTATTATTTTGTCTTTTGGATTATCTGTATATTTGGATGTTGGTCTTCGGCCACATTAAATCATTACATTATATAATATAAATCCAGAAGCAGTTGTCTTCAGATGGACTCAGGATATATGGCAAGAAATAGTTGTCTTCAAATAAACCCAACAAGATTGGATGGTGAGCCTTACAGATTTCTCAGCATTATTGGAAGACTGTTGGGTACAATTTAGCATCACAAAAAGATGGATAGTTCTATTCAAACTCTGGCTTTCTGAAAGTAAACACATTTCCTTCCAAATCTTTGAAGGGAACTATTCTTGAGCAACTGGGGATCAAATTGATTCAGTTTTCTTTACAAAAAATAATAAAATAAATGTTAAATGCTATGAGAAAACATCTTGGCAGGCAAGCTGATAATACAGATAATTATCACCTTATGCTTCCCAGAAGCCTCAATCAGTAGGTGTACTGAATAGGGCTTCTAGGAACTGAAGTCCAAGAACACTTGGTGCCCCAAGGTTGAGAAACCCTGATACATACAATGTCTTTTGATAAATAGTCCTGTATTTCTCCTCCGTGAATGTGTTGCAGGTTTCTTATGGCTGAGGGTTAACCTGCAGGTCAGCAGCGATTCTAACCTGCATCTGTCTGAGGCTATTGTGGCTAGGATCTGTGATGTTCGTACAGTTGAGAAGGCCAACTCTTGTGTGTATGAATTAATCCCATGAAAACATGAATGAGCCATGCTGTCAAAGGAAAAATTCCTCAGCTAAGTAACATTCTTGCCCTTTGATACAAACAGCTATCTAATCTGATTCAGTTACATTTGTTATGAAAGCAACACTGTCTATTACATGTAGTCTGATGCTGGCCACCCACTATAACAGGGGTGCCCAAACTTTTTAGGCCACGGGCTGGTTACGTAGTCCCTCCCACCCAGAAGTGGAAGTAAAATGTGCACATGTGGGCGCTGAACACACCCACACATGCACAGAACACTGCCATAAATGACCGGTGGCTGCTATAAATGCCTTTACAAGTTACAACACTAATGGGTAATTTATGGCAGCATTCTGTACATGCATGGGCAACGTTCAGTGCTCATGCATGCATGTTTTACTTCCACTTCCAGGAACGACAAGGGCAGTGAGGGCTGTATTAGTTGGCACTGTTGGCCATATCTGGTTTGCGGGCCATAGTTTGGGCACCCTGTGCTGTAGTGATCTCACCAACTGTTTCACAAGATTCCTGGCAAATATATAACATGATCCTTCCATGAATACGCTATGACCAACTGAGCTGAACACATTGCTAATATAACAAGAAAGCACTGCTTACAACAGCTTCAATATGAGCTCAACAGATTTAGTGAATGTTGGTGCAGCTGATGTAAGATTCAAAATACCAATTCCCAGTGTCAACCAAGAAGGACGGTGGCAATTTAGATGCCAGAATTTCAGCATCTGGGGAACAGAACACACCTGCAAGACTGAAAAAGACAAACTAGAGCTAGTTTCTCATTTGCATTGGCAGAAAGAAGAAACAAAACAACATTGATGTGGCATTTCCTCAAGGTTATTTTAGAAATTTTGAAACTGTAACTCTTAAATTAATGAATTACCAAACTACAATACCTGAGGAAACCTTAAGTAAAGCAAGCGAATATATGTGAGAAATATCTGAAGAGCTACTTCAAGGATGCCTAATGGAATTTTATTTTTATTTTATTTTTTGCATTCACGACAAACTAATACAAACCATTCCTACCACTTTTAGGTTCTCCTCTCAGTGTCTCTGGATTTGGATAGAAGCTAAAGAAATAGTAAACTTTCCCAAAATGTATCCTAAGGACACCTTTTATGCAGATTTGATATGATATAACAGCTTGCTGCATGAAATCCACAAAACCTTAGATTTTAGCTTATAGCTGCATGAGAGTGGAGCTATGTTATTGTGCAGCATAGCAAACCAATGTTCTGCAAGGCAATTCTAAAAATGTGAGCAACCACAACAAAAAAATTTCAATTTTCAGCTGGTCTTTGGATCAGTATCATATTTGGCACAGATGTAGCTGATGACCTGCTTTTGCTCTGTACCAAGTTTTGGAGCATTTGGGGAAATGGTTCTTGAATTGTGATTTTTAAAAAAGTAAAACTTTTTACTACCCATGTAAAAACAAGCAGACTTTTATGTCCCCAAATTTTAAAGATCAAACTGAAAAAGCCAGTCTTTCTTTTCTTTAAGGAGAAAGCTTTTTTATTTATTTATACAAAATCTCAGCTGCAGAAATATTGATCCTTTAAAAAGGCCACTCACAAAAGTAAAACAGTGCATTGAAAACCAATTAATCTGTTCCAGAAATCAGAAAAAAGATTGAGAAAAAAAACATTTTATCTGTTCAAAACTCTTTATAAAGTGGCAAAAATAAGGCAAAAAAAAAATCCAAACTGCACTTTATAAAGAGTTTTGAATAGATAAAATATGTTTTTTTGCCACTTTTTTCTGACCTCCAGAACAGATTAATTGGATTGAAATGCATTCCTGTGGGAAACCACATTTCAAGTTATGAATTTTTCATAATATGAAAATCCCAAGGAATGGATTAAATTCATAACTCAAGGTCCTGTTGCAGCCCACTTTTGACCTCAAAGGTTGCTCTATGCATGAGGCCCTCAATCCTGTAAAATGAAGTGTTGAGCCTCTTGACCTAGGAGTTCAACATCCCAGCCTGTATTTTCCACACATACCACTAAAACTACTGGCAAAGTGGTTACATTGCTGTACTACAGCCAAAACATTGTGAGTTTGATCCTGACAGACATCAAGGTTGACTCAGTTTTCCATCTTTCCAAGGTCAGTAAAATGAGTACCCAGTATGTTGGGATCAATGTGATTCACCTAGAGAGTTGCACTATGCACTATGGGGCAGTATATAAGTGTAATTGCTATTGCTATTTTATCACTGGCTTTTTTGCAGAGGATGCTCATGAAGTTCTAAGACAATCAGAGCAAGACATGCAAAGAAGTCCTTCCAGTGATGGGATGACCCTGGTTCCATCAGGTTCCCTGGAACTGGTAGGAACAATCCCGGAGGGGAGTCAACTTTTAAATTTTAAATTGGAGCCAAAATGGCTCCAATTTACTGCGCATGCACAGAAACTCAATCTGACACATTGTGCATGCATCAGATTGAGTTTCTATGCATGGGCAGTAAATTGGAGCCATTTTTTGCTCCAATTTTACTGCGCATGCACAGAAACTCAATCTGACACATGCGCAATGAGTCAGATTGAGTTTCTGCGCATGTGCAGTAAATTGGAGCCATTTTGGCTCCATTTTAAAAAATTCGGTGGCGGCGGCAGCGATAGAGGCGGCAGCGGCGGCGGCGGCGGCAATGGTGGCAATGGCAACAATGGCGACGGTGATGGTGGTGGCAGCGGCGATAGCGGCGGCGGCTATGATGGCGGCGGCAGTGGTGGTGGCGGCAACGAAAGCGACTATGGTGACTATGGCGACAGCGGCGATGGCTGCATTGGTGGCGATGGCGGTGGTGGCAACGGCAGTGGTGACGATGGCGATCATGGCAGCAGCGACGATGGCAGCAGCGATGGCGGCGGCGATGGCGGCGGCGATGGCGGCGGCGGCAGCAGCCTGGGCAGGCAGCACCAGCCCTCAGAGGAGGGCACCTCCCCCGGGGCCGCCGAGCCCCCACAGGCAAGCTGAGGCCTGGCCTGCCCTGGCTGTCCGCCCCTGCCGAGCCCTCCCAGGGGGTAAGTGAGGGGTTTGTGTTTGGGGTTGTATTTTTATTTAATTTTTATTTTATTTATTTATTTATTTTATTTCTTTAATTTATTTGCGGGTTTGTGTTGTGGGGGGTGGGTGGGTGGGTTGAGTGTGTGTGTGTGTGTATTTATTTTATTTTATTTTTAAATTATTTTTTACTTTAAGGCCCCGCCCACAATGTCATGACATCATGACATCAGCTCCGCCCATGACATCATGACGTCATGACATTGGCCACGCCCATGATGTTGTGACATCATGGAGTGGTAGTAACAAATTTCTCATCCCATCACTGAGTCCTTCCCACCTTTTCTTCAATGTTATTCAGGTGACTAGGGTCAAAAATTTCTGTCCAGTGCCAAAGTGACCACCTAAGGTTGCACTGCCTCCCATGCTGGTTGGACAGGCCAATTGGATCCGAAGGTAGTGGACATTGGAGCAGAGAGAGTTTATGAGCCCTCCATGTCTTGCTTCCAGTCAGTCATGTACTGCAGCCATGTGTCAACATGCCAGATGCCATCATATTCTTCCTGGGATGCAGTAAATCTATCCTGGCATCTGTAGCTTCATTGGCTCAGTGCAGACCCAGAATGATTTTTTGTTTTCACTATTAAGCACTTTCTGGTTAAATGAAATAGGAAGAGAGATTTTTCTGCAGTAGCTTGAGTTGAATATTCCTAGGATTTCACATTTGGTGGACATGAATTTGAAGTAGTTTCTTTGCCAGTTCGACATATTAAATGAATGGAAGGATTTCAGTTTAGAATGGAGTGGCTTCTTCAGAGCCAGGAAGCATGCATACGCATACTTTTTCAGAGATTTTTTTGGGGGGAGTGGGGGGATCTTCATGTTTTCTTATTGGTGGAAGGTGTGGAATCTTACAGGACTTGAAAATTCCTTGTTGAAGTAGCTCATCAAATCAAGCCAGCCTAGATCAGCAAAGAATGAAGACTTTAGCAAGTGTTCCTGATACTTCTAGTCGCAAGAAAAGAAAAGATAGATAACTCATCCATAAATCTCTTCTACTGCATTACACTTTGTTCTCTGCTAACTCTGTCTTACAGTTGACAGAGAGCAAAGTGGGACTTACAGCTAGCTAATATGATGAACACAGCAGCAAATCAGACCTAACTGAAACAGTAGTCTAAAGCCTTAAAACAAATCTGTATTTCTAAAAAAAAAAATAATGGGTCATTATTCTTCCGTGTCTAGGTCAGAGGTGCAAGAGCCAAAATGAAGGCACTGTTTGGTGATTTCATAGGGACTGCAGTGGCTTAGTAGCTAAGACACTGAACTTGATGACTGGAATGTCAGCAGGTAGGCAATTCGAGACCCAAGTATTACATAATGAAGTGAGCTCCCATCTCTGTCCCATCTCCTGCCAACCTAGCAGTTTGAAAGCAAGAAATTGCAACTACTGTAGATAAATAGGTACAGTGGCTCTTTGGGTATAAACGGAGATGAGCAGCAAACCGTAGAGTCAGATACGACGGGCTTTTGAGCAAGGGTGACCTTTACCTTTGGTGATTTCATTCTGTTGTTTCTTTGGCCTGACGTTCTGTGAGAAAGATTAGCCGGCACAACAAGGTTGTCATTGCCCAGGGTACACCCGATTGTGGTTAAAAAATACGACAATCATAAGATTCCTGTGTAAGCTTGCCTCGTTGGGAAGATGAGTCCAAAACCAAGCTCCACACTTTCAAAAACTCAATCCACAGCCTCAATCTCCAAAGCCATGGAATAAACCATCAAAGGCAGCTATAGATCCTTTAAATGCCTATAAAGTCTTACATGCATACAGGATGTTTCACTATTGTCCCACCCCACAGCTTAACTTCTCTTATTACCCTTTAGCAGCCTCAAAAAGTTTCAGAGTTGACCTACTCACAGCTACAGTTGAAAGTAGCATGAATTCCCATGAGATGTTGAACTTGCTCTTCAGATCCCAATACATGGCTTTGGTAACAGGTGTGTGTTTGTTATGTGCCATCAAGTTGCAACTGATTTACAGCAACCATAATAAAATTTGCAAGGTAAGTGAGATGTTTAAAGAGTGGTTTAACCAGTCCCAAGCCACCGGTGAGTTTTTATCACCAAAAGGGGAATCAAACCTAGGTTGGAGTCCTAGTCCATCACTCTATCTACTGCCTAAGCAGTTACAGTGTGAATGTGGTAGCATGATGTAAAAAGAAAGTAATTGAAAGGGACAAAGCAATTACAAAATAAGAGGAAAGATGGCAACTGGCCAGGAAACAGCAGCTCATATCAGAATTAATGGGAGGTAAACAAACTCGGGAGCTCTATAGTTTTGAACAAGGAAAATACAGATATATAGAGATAAAGCATGTAGGATTTCTGAACAACTGCTCATTAGAACCCTCCTTTATGAAGCACATGTAAAAATAAGATCTTATCCAAACCAGACATTCTCAACCAATGGCCTGCGGGCCAAACCCAGCCCCCAACACCAATTCCTCCAGTCCCTGATGCCATCACTGATCCCAAAAGTGGAATTAAAATGTGTTCTGCACATGCACAGAACATTCTGCGCATGTGTGGTGTGCATTTTACTTTTGCTTCCAGGTGGGAGGAACCATGTGACTGGCCTGATCAGCAGTCCAGGAGGCATGGTCAAGCCTGTGGCCCAAAAACCTTGAGAACCAATAGTTTCAGGAGCAGCACTTAGCACATGTAGATGATCACAATTAACTCTCTCAGATGCTCAAAGGAGGAGTTGTATCTTAATTCCTCTTTTTTAAAAATACAAAAAAGGACAAAAAATACAAGACAACAAAAAACTCTTAAAACATATATTACATTAGAACTCTATTTGCACCTGCCAATCGTGGGACTTCTAAACCTTCTACATTGTTTAACTTCACATTCCATCAATATTCTATGTTTTTTTTTATTTACTAAACCCTTTAATGTTATTTCATTCCATTCCATCTGTATTATGAATTCTCTAAGCTTTGTTAATTATCTACAATGGGGTTCCCAACCATTTCATGTGTCCTTTGGCCACCACCACTGCACCCAGAAGTGGAAGCAGACACATTTACGACAGCCGTAAAATGCACCCGTGCATGCATAAACGTGGTTATGTCATGGAAGTGGGTACATTTACTTCCAGTTCTGGGGGGCATAGTCTGGCCCACTCAGCTGTCCAGGGGGCATGGTCAGGCCCATGGTGTAAAAGGGTTGGGAACCCTTTGTCTACAACAACCATGTTGTTTTAACCAATATTTTAGTCTATTTCTCCATCTGTAATATGTTAAACCAAGAAACTTTAACTTTCTCAAAAAAAATTGTATGTTCCTATGGAACACTTTGTTTAGCCAATCCTTCAATCTTATTACCCTGACACCCTAGCAGATCAAAAGCAAGAAATTGCAATTAGATAAATAGGGATCACTTTGGTGGCAAAAGATCTTGGGGAACATGAAAGGAGCCTCTTTCAGATGTCCCCTGAGCAGAATTTCTCCAGAAAAAAAACACCTTTCAACCCAGAATAATTTCTGACATGAAATTATTATTATTTAAATTGGCCCATTGACCTTGTCTTGCCCACCCCTGCATTAAGACACTTGAAGAAGTCCATGACGCTGACAAAGAATCAGGGACATCAAAATACTGATAATAATAGAAACAGAAGAAACATTATTATTATTATTAATCCTTTTTTAAAATTCTCTGGACATTTCTCTAGATATGAGTCAATGTTGATGTTCCTGAGCAATATATACATGCACCCAGTTCACATGATGTGATATCTGCCCAGATCAAGTCATTTGATATTATTATATTAAATACCATCCATGTATATGTTTTTCAAATTTGGGGTTCCTAAAGATACACACCACAGGTTTTTTTTATTTATTCTCTGTCTTCTATCACCATTACAAAAATATTTATTATCATTTAACATTTCTCGTCTATCATTGTTAAATAAAATCATCTCTGATTTATTCTAATTTATTCTTAGAATTGTTACTTCTTCAAAACTGACCAGATGACCTTGAATTATGCATAAGCTTTTTCTTGGGGTCCTGTGTTATCTTGGGAGCTACCATCTTTGGTCCTGGATGGGGCAGTTTTGCCCCAAACAGACCTGGTGTGATCTGGGGGTCATTCTGGACTCAAGACTCCTGCTCAATGAGCAGGTGGCAGTCGTGGCCAGGAGCGCTTTTGCACAACTTTGTGTTACTCACCAGTTATAAAATCGGGACTCCTTGCTCATGATTACACACACTCTGGTCACCTCCAGACTTGATTACTGTAATGCACTCTACATGGGGCTGCCCTTGGTGACCATTCGGAGGCTGCAGCTGGTCCAGAATATGGCTGCCCAGGTGGTGATGGGGTGCAGGAGTTATGTGCATGCCTCATCACTGCTTCGGGAGCTGCACTGGTTGCCAGTGTGTCTCCGGGTACAATTCAAGGTACTGGTAATCACCTTTAAAGCCCTACATGGTAGAGGGCCAGGATACTTAAGCGACCGCATCACCCCAAGAACATCTGTCCATCCCACCAGAGCGGACCACGGATCTTTTAATCCTTGTGATTTAATGTTTCTAATTTTATCTGCTGTTTTTAATTTGTTGACTTTTTTGAATTTTTAATCTGAATTGTTTGGAGAAAGGCCTTGATTAATTCTACAGTTGTTTGTTTTTATGTCTGTTAAGCACCCTGAGTCACTTCGGTGAGTAGGGCGGTATAGAAATGTGAAAAATAAATAAATAAATAAATAAATAAATAAATAAATAAATAAATAAATAAATAAATAAATAAGGACAACACAAAAGAGGCATCAAGTCTGTGGTGAGCTCCAAATCCACTCCACTGGCAGATTATCCGTCTCTTTGATGATAGGCAGAGATGAGACTGGAAGTTCTCCTCTGCAGGAATGGACATCACATTATTTTTTTCTTCTTTTGTCCCTGCCTTCTACCAGAAGAGGGAACAATCCTTTCCTGCCTCTTCCATTGTACAGGAGTTCTCCAATATATTTTTAATTTTATTAATGTTTCAGCCTCCATATCTTTGAGTACGCTTTTTCATACATGACAGGTAAGACTCTATGGTCACCATTCAACAGTTATCACATGAATGTTACAGAATTTTAATTTGGAGGGGGAACCAGAAATAATGTATAGAAAATGGAAGAAGGGGCAAAAAAATGAAAATTTATAAAGCAGGGGAAGAAAACCGCTCTTAATATGTGTGGTGATATCTGTACCATAAACTGTATTCCAAACATGAGTTTATTTATCTCACCAGGAGTAATTTCTACTCTTAGATGAAAACGTCCTGGTGATAAATAGATAGTTGGATGAAAAAGTAGGACAATTTTTGCCCTAGAGAAATGTAAGCAAGGTCCAGTAAGAGAGTTCGGCATTCCTCTAAAATTAAAGATTAAATCAATTATACAGCACAAAACTGCAGCAGATGTAGAATTAAAGAACTAAATCTGTGTAGAATTAGCCACCCTCCCATGTTCTTTAATATTTAAACATTACTTTTGTGCTGGAGAAGAGAAAGAAAGCTAATCGTATATCCTTAAGAAACAACATTCCATCCTAAAGGAAACAATCCATCCTAAAGGAAATCAACCCTGAGTGCTCCTTGGAAGGACAGATACTAAAGCTGAAGCTCAAGTACTTTGGCCACCAAATGAGAAGATTCACTGGAAAAGACCCTGATGCTGGGAAAGATCAAAGGCAAAAGGAGAAGGGGGTGGCAGAGGATGAGATGGCATCATTGACACAGTGGGCATAGATCTGGGTGGACTACGGAGGATGCCAGATGGCAGAGGAGCCTGGCGTGCGTGGACAAGGGGTCACAAAGGGTCTACTTGACTGTGACTGAACAACAATCACCCAGTATGAAGAAAATACAAGGAAAACTGATCCTAATTCAGTAGGGGGTAAATGACATATAGAAACAGTCCACAGAAAGTTCAAGGCACTGTTGGCCGAGTGGAGGAAATCTCCCCTATTGTCCAACAGAGTTTCATAGGCAACTCTGGCCAATAGTTCTGAAAGTACAGCATATAGAAAGAGGAAACAAGTGCAAACACTTATACCCACATCTTCTCCTAATATTTTGTCCCCCAGAAGAAATTGAGAGAATGGGTACTGCTTAAGGACTCAGCTCTCATACATCCCTCAGGTTAGGAACTCTACCTGCAGTGGCTTAGTAGATTGGAAGGTCAGGTTTCAATATCTGAGTACTGCATGATGGATCTTGGGGACATGAAAGGAGACTCATTTGGGCATCCCCTGAATGGAGTTTCTCCAGGAAAAATCCTTTCAACCCAGAGTAATTTCTGACATTAAATTTATTTACCATTCTACTGCAATGTAAAAGCCTCCATAAGCGATAGGTAATCAGCATCTATTGATTGAGCCACCAATTACCAGTGTGTGCATTGGGTACAATGCACCACAAGAGCCAGAGATGACTTTGTCTCCTAGACAGAACAATAGAGTGGTCAATAACAGGGATACTTTGAAATAATAAAAGGAAAGCATGCCTTTACTATACATAAATACATCCTTGGATATAACAGGGGGAGGTGGTTATCCTCCAGGTTACACAATTGGCCCATTGACCTTGTCTTGTCAACCCTGCATTAAGACACTTGAAGAAGTCCATGATGCTGACAAAGAATCAGGGATATCAAAATACTCATAATAATAGGAACAGAAGAAGCAAGTCAGACCACTGCTCTACCTCATTTTTTTAACATTGCCTGGTGATGGGTCTCCAAGCTGTCTGGAATGGGGTTTCCCAGACTAACCTGGACCTGCTAGAAACTGAAGTTGGGCTTTTTGTAAGCAAAGATAGCACTCTCTCACTGAACGCGAACAAGAGCTGAAAATTTATTTTCCAATCCCAATGTAAATGAGGGTTAAATGGTGATAGCATGGTGTAATGGATGGAATTATGGACTAAGACTCAAGAGATGTAGGTTGAAATTCCTGCTCAGGCATGGATACCATTGAAGGAAGATGATAAATAAATCAATGTATTAAATATTTCACTTTGAAAGGCCTTTAGATTCACTGTAAGTCGACTCTGACTTAACCTCATGTAACACAAGGTAAATGAAGCCCTTTGGGAAAGAAAGTGTGAAGGATGTCCTCAGAATAGGGTCATATATACATACTGCTTTTCAGGATAGCATTTTTTTAAAATCTCATTTTCTTACCCAGAGTAATTTTTTAATATTCCCTTCTCTAATGTGAGGATAAAATAAACAAGGATTTACAATCCTACATTATAGCCATTCCTTGTGGTTGCAGCAACAAAGATAAACAGCCATTGTCTAGTAAGTCCATATAATGATGGCTCTTTTAAGGTTCCAACCTCTTGCACTTCATTCCTGGGGTCAATGAGAATGGATAATGGTTGTGGCTCAGCCAGTGTTTACTTTGGTGAGAATAGATGAGTCAGATGAAGAGCAGCAGAAGGTATTGTTAGATGACCTCTGACAGATAGGCTTGCTTTGCCACCAGAGGCAGAAGGGTTATTCAGATACATATGCAGTAATGGGATGTAACAAGTTAGCACCAGTTCGCCAGAACCGGTAGTAACTTTTCCCAGTGTTCCCGAGAACCGATAGCAGCTTTTTTGGGGGGGGGGGGGAAACACCTTCGGGGCTTACCTTTTCACTGGTTCCCCCACTGCACATGAGCGCCAAGCACTTGGTGTGCATGGATGCCTACAGTGCTTGGTGCATATGCACAGCCTCCTTGCTGTCCTCCCAAGCGGGGAGGAGGAAGAGAAGGTTTGTGTCTGTGCTTATTATTTTATTTTTTTATTATTTTTTATTTGGCCCCGCCCATGATGTCATGACATTGGCTCCACCCATGACATCATGACATCATGATGTTAGCTCCACCCACGCTGTGATGACGTAGTAAAATTTTTGACATCCCACCACTGTACATATGTATAGAATGAAAATTGGGGAAATAATAACAATAATTGCGTGTCAGAAATTATTCTGTGTTGAAAGGATTTTTGCTGGAGAAACTCCGCTCAGGGGATGCCCGAATGAGACTCCTTTGTTGTCCCCAAGATCTTGTCCCACCAAAGTGGTCCCTATTTATCTACTTGCAATTTCTTGCTTTCAAACTGCTAGGAAATGGAATGCAGCAACAAGGATATATGAACCAAAGTATGTTGACCATAAATTAGTGGATTCAATAAGATATGGTGGCTCTCAGCATTTTGTAGAACAAACTACCAGAGAAAAACATAAACATCTGGCTTTAAATGGATTTAAAAAAATAAAATAAAATAAACCTCTCTGTGTTCGCTCTCATTTGGAGGCAACGTGGCCTATGGAGCAAATTTTGAAACATTCTATTGGAGTTAGGCATGTTAGATTTTTTTAGAATGGGTAAAATAGATCAAAATATATCGGCTAACTATATATGTGGGCTAACAACCTGTGTGTTACTCTTTTGGTGAGGCCTTAGCCCTACTCAGTCATTTTTCCCCCTTGTATCTTCAGCAGTACAGTTCCAGAAGAGTCTGAAGAAAACCATGAGCAAGAACTCAGGGGGTTTTTTTATCTTCTCAGGGTTCCTGCTTGCATGTAGAGGCTGCATGTGGGTAGTCACTTCATCTCTTAAGGCATATCCCTGCTGATGTTGAAGAATCAATGAAGACATAGAGGTCTATCTATCTCCTTCTAACTCTCTGGGTTAGAAAGTAACATTTCTTTCTGAATTTCCATTTAACATCTCTGTAAAATCACTGGGATATCCTTATCATGCAGGCTAGGATCACTTCTACAGTAAGGAGAAACCAAGTGTGATCCCAAGAAGACACCAAGCTAAGTTTTTATATTATTTTTTATTATTAATACAGCTCCCTGTGCTGGCTTTGGCTCTTTCATTTCCTTCCCAAGTGATATGGATCTGCCTTGCTTTAACCTCAATTTACAATCTTTGAAATAATGTGATTGGCTCTAAAACAAATTCATAACATTAAAGAAAGTGCTTCCAGGGATTTCTGTAGTTTCATAAACTAGATTTATTTGCACATGGGACACTAAACAATCATAATGCGAAATCAGATCTCCTAGATTTTTTTTTATTGCTATGCGAAATTGGTCTGCTTTATATTAATTATACTTGGTCCCTTTCTCTAGAAAACCAGGAGGATTCACCATAAAGCAAACCACAGCCTGGTTCCTTCTCCCTTCCTTTTTGGTGCATGTGGGCACTTAGTACAGTAGACTGACAAAAATTGGGAGGCCTTTGCTACTGGCATCAATTGAAGTTTCAGGCACTTCCTCTTGCTATTGTTTATAGCAGAAGTTCTCAGCCTTTTTAGGCCAGGGACCGGGTCACACTGCCTCAGCCAGCTTCAGAGGCTGGAAGGCCATTTTGCCCTTCCTCCACCACATGGCACTTCCTAGTGTAGTGGAGGCAGAGGGGAGCCACATGAACTGGTGTCGTCAGATGCCTCCGGCCCATGGGCTGGAGGTTGAGAATCCCTGGCTTATAGAGTCAAAGAATGACCTTAGCAACAGATCAGAGAAACAAAAAAAAGGGGGGGTAAAGAAGACAAAAACATTACGGCACCTTAAAGATGAAGGATGATACTTAATGGCAATGATTTATACATGTCTCCATGCTGCAGAAGGACACAATGGTGGCTTGCTATAGTAGACACAAATTGCAAATCATGTGAGCCAGAGTGCCATTTCACACTTGGTAATGGTTGGAGATCCTTGGTGGCTATCCTGATCTATTCCTCTGAAACTTTGGTCTGTAAAAGTGGCAAACAGTTAGTAGATAGACAGAAGAATATTCCAGCTCTCAATGAGGATGTGAGAATGTTATTAATGAAGGAGAAGAGAGCAGTGTTTACAGAAGGAGACATGTGGCAGCAGTGTCGTAACAGGGGGGGCTGCCCCGGGTGGCACTTTTTAGGAGTGGCAAAATTTCACAATCAATAGGACTTTGCCGCCACCCCCAGACTTCCTAGTGGCTGGGGCAAAGAGGCCGCTGAGGGGGTGGGCACCCGGACCCTCCACCACCACCAGCGTCCTGGGCCCCACCCTGGGGGTGGTGAATTTGGCCTATGCCCCAGGTGGCTGAAACCCACACTATGACACTGTGTGGCAGGATTACTCTGCAGAGGCTGAAGACCACTCTGGACATGGTGCTGGTCTCCCTTGGGCTCACCAGTATATGATTTTATTAGAAACACCTTCCCAACAGCAGTTCTTTTCAGCTGTGAAGAGAGGAGGCTCCAGGAAGCACATCCTCTGTATATGTCTTCAGTGCTGAAGTGTTTATCAGAGAATAGAAAACATGGATAAGAACAAAGCTGACATAAAATGGGATAAGTGGCCTGCATTTCTTTCAAGGGCATAAAAAAACTTTGAATATGTAAATCTTTAATTAATAAATACAGACTTTACATGAGCAAATAATGTAATATAAAAATAGAGAAGTTGGTAGGAAAGGCCATCCAGCACAGTGACAGCAGTCAATTGCTCTTTTATATTATTAGAAACCCGAATGAAGTGAAGCTTGTTCTACTTCAGTCCACCTGGGCATTTTTGTGGCCTAGAGGACCACTCCAGACAGTGGTAGGATTCAATTTTTTTACTATCTACTCTGTGGGCATGGTATGGTGAGTGTGGCCAGGGGGAAAACCCTGTGTTGCACCCAAATTAGGACTACTTTATTTCAAAACTTGGATGGGCAGGGCCAGCCAGAATTTCTGCTACTAGTTCTGGCAAACTGGGGCAAACCTACTGATGCCCACAACTGACCCTTCTGAGTTTTTCAAGGAGAAAAAAATGTTCAAAAAGAGACCTCTGGAAACACCAGCTCTTGCTTAGAGGCTATGGGTGATTCCAAAGGATCTTCTTCCACAAGAGGTTATCTGGATATTTTCTGTGGGATTTCTTAAACTGCTGTTTTTTATGAGTCCACAATGCTTTTACCTTATGTCAAATAGAACAGAAGAAAATATGTGAATAGGGGAAAATATAATTTAAATTATTCATTAAACGAATTAAAGCAAAAAAAAATTTTTTTTTAAATATACAATAAAAGAAAACAATTTGAACAACAATTTAAAACAGCTGCCACCTTGTCTGCCAGCAAAATGATGAGGCAACCACCAACCTTCCCTTAACAGGGAATTGCAGTCTAAGCCTGAGAGGAGCTTCTCACATCTCTACTTGACAATATCACTATCCGCTACAGATTTAAGCATGGCTTTTTTTAATAAAGCCTGGTTATACAAACCCTAATGATTGCCTTTCCAACTCTAAGACACTTACAATGTGCAATAACAGTGTATCTATAATAGTCTTTTTCTGCTATCAGGCATCTGTAGTTTGAGCAAAGTGTGGGAAGAAAATATATTGCTCAAGCACACCTATTCTTGTGAACACCATGACTGTTCTTTGTCAAATTTCTGAGTAATTCTCTCTGTTCCCTCCCCAACCCATTGATTCAAAATGTCTCTCCTACTTTCAGTTTGTCTTTGCAATACATATCGGTGGACTCCTTTGTTGGACTATTGCTGAAAACTGTATTCCTGAGCATGATATCCGGAGAGGATAAAGGAGCGCCTGGGTCCCAAGGCAGCTGAAGATGCCCAGTGCTGCATCTCCTTCCCCTCCGGCCACACCAATCCTGGAGAGGATAAAGGGCATCTCCTCCTCCTCCAGCCGCTGCCCTTGACTCTCCTTCCTGGGGTCGGGAAGTAGATAAACTGTGGTCCGTCGAGGACATTGAACCCAGACTCCATTTGGGGAGATTGAGCCCGGACTCCATCAATGATGTTGAGCTCCGGGCTCTGGCCCCTGGGCCTCACTACTGTCTGGCTGCAGTGCTGACAGAGGACAATGTGGTTTACCTGATTTATTTGTTCTATAGCTTGTATTTATTTATCAGGATGTGCTTTTCATGTTTATCTGATATTTTGTGATATTCTGTGACACTTTGTGATACTATTAGCCGCTCTGAGTCGCAGTGGGAGTGGGAGGCATACGAGTGGAAACAAATAAATAATTAAATGATCAGATTATCCTTCTATCATATCCCGACAAAGAGTGTAAAATTTGAGCCACAAGACATGGAACATTGCAGTAGATGGTTTTTAGCCATCTAGCCTTTTATCCAGAAAAGGAAAGGAAGTGTCACTTCCCTTAAAGAGAAGGTTACTCACATGCAAGTGTGCATGCACACAGAAGAGAAAAACTGTCCTCTCCCCTTACATAGTAGCAAAATGTTTCCCTCATGTACAGCCTGCAAATAGCCCTCTGGAGCTCTTGCTGGATTTCAGATACAGTTGTGGAGTGAAATACATCTCTGGCCTGAACAATGAGATGTCATTTAGTCTATCCCAGAGAAAAAGAGGAAGAGAGGAAACATCTCACCATAGACTTTATGGTGTACTTGTGAGAATTTGTTGTAGCTATGCTAGCAGTGTGCAATAGACTAGTTAGCAATTCAAATTATAAGTAATCATGCATGATGCTCATAGTAAGTTTAGCAGGGAAATTTATATGGTTCGAAGATGCCAATTCAAATTAAAAGAGGATGAAACTGAGCTAACTATAGAAGCCATCAGTGGTAATTTCTACATGTGCAAGATTGTTGCAGGACAAGGTGAAGGCTAGTTCACCAATGCTGACAAAGAACTAAACTGTTTTCTTGAAGAAGGAGGATGTGATTTAAGGAAAAGGTTATGAAGGATAGCAATAAGCAAGTTATCTCTACAAAAAACCAGGAGACACCAAAATGAAAATGCCCTCTTCCTCCATCACATTAGCGTTAGTGTGACCCTTTAAGACAAGTGGTTTGTTAAAACGTGCACACTCTTCACATTCACTCCCACAATGCCTGATCCACTTCTCAAAAATGAGATCAATCTTCTTGAGTGAAATGAGCTGTAGATTTGAACAACAGACTCTTCTTAAGTACCCAGTGATTTGGAGGGCCACTGAACAAATGCAAACAATACATCATTTTACCAATATGAATAAACAATGATTGAGAAATGTCCATGTGCTGTATTTCTGCCTGTTGCACTTTATTTTAAGAGTCCAAGATAGCTGGTGTGTGAGAGAGAGAAACTCAAAATTTCTTTTCATGGGTCCAAAAGGTAAATTCTAAGAGTTTATACAGAGAGAGGCAGCCGATTTTATCCATCATATCTTTCCTAAAGCACAAATCTGTGTATTTAGTCTGTGGGAAATGCTCAGTCCTTGAGGAATTTCATTTCATTAATTTCATTTATTATATTTGTATACCACCCAATCAATCATGAGACTCAGGGCGGCTTACATACATCACAAAAACCTTCAATGATACAATAAAAAATATAACAGGATACAAAAACAGACAATAGCAAACAATACAGTCAATGGAGACAATAGCATACAATATGATCAAAAATGCAGAATATAAAGGCTGCTAATGATAATAAATATAAATTTCTGGATTTCCCAGCACTCAAAGGAAAACGTTTGCCTCTAATACAGGCTGAATAATTCTTTCGGCTGCCCTCGGGCAACTTTAAAAGGTGTCAATAGACTGGTGATAACGTTCTTGTGGGAAAGAAATACTTTAATTAGGCTTTTCTGTCTGCAGACAATAGACATCTAACCTGAGAATATCAAACGATTGAAGGACAATTGGTAGCCACTAAGCTTGGAACATCTGAAAAACAAAAGAATATAAATAAAAATCATGAAGAGAATGTTCAGATCAGATTAAGTATTAAGTGTGATTTCTCATTCTACATTTGAATCATTGCAGTATAAAAAATGAAAATGATAAAACCACTTCCTGGTGACCTTTGTTGCAAATGCCACTCGTCAGTTCCCCACAAAAGCTACATCTTCATTGTTCTCATCCCTTAGGGCTGTGATGGTGAACCTTGGCACTCCAGATGTTCTTGGACTTCAATCCCCAGAAGCCCAAGTCTCTGTGGTATTGCAGTAAACCCATTTGTGTAGATCCATAGAGACTTGGGTTTCTGGGAATTGAAGTCCAAGAACACCTGGAGTGCCAAGGTTCACCATGGCTGCCTTAGGGCAAGTGACTGTTCCCATTTTAAAGGCAGGATTCAAAAACACATATTGGTGAGATCCAGTGAAAGATCTGAATCAGGATTATAAAGCTTGGAAGAAATGAGACATAATATCACATAGCGTTCAAAATTACTAACTGCTGCCAGCACAAGTACAGTGGAACTTGTACAGTGGAAAATAGTGGCTCAGTTTACAGATATTTTTAATGGATTAATTGGTTTTCAATGCATTCCTATGGGAAACTGCATTTCAGTTTAAGTATTTTGGTTTTCAATGCATTCCTATGGGAATTTTCATTCAATGCATCCCTATGGGAAATTGCATTTCAGTTAAAGTATTTTGGTTTTCAATGCATTCCTATGGGAAATTTCATTCAGTGCATTCCTTTGGGAAATTCAATTAAAGCAATTTTTGCTGTAAAAAACGTCCTGGAGAACACATTAATTATGTTAAACAAGGTTCCACTCTACTGCAGATACAATATACATTTAAATATAAATATATTTATTTATTAAATAAACACAAAGAAATTGTCCCTTGATCCCATCTCTTACTCAGCAAAGAAATTCAGTTCACAACCAGTGAAATCAGTTTATTTAAAATGCACACACACACACAAGGGATTATAGATGTTCGTGTTTTAGAATGGACTGTCTGTATTTCTTTTACACTGCCTGTCTCTAATCTGCAGGGATGAAAATGTTGCACAACAAACCAATCTGTTTTGTCATTCACATTTCACATTATCATTAGGTCAAGTTACTAGTCAAATAAACAGTGGAAAACAGATGGTTCCAAAGTGAATAGAAGGCTTCTTTTCTCTCCTTGTGCTATAAATAAACAAAAGAAACAGAGGTCAAGTAGATTATGAATAGAGGCAGAATTGCCCTGTGTTCATATATGCAGTTTGAATGACAGCCAGGTCATTGGTGTGAACCTCAATTGTGTCTTTTGCTTTATTAACAAGTCTTATATCTTTTAAGGTGCTTACATTTTTTAAAGCAAAGTTATTCTGTTTTTCCCCAGAACATTGATTTAGAAATTTAAAAAATATGTGCAGACAATATTTTAAACTCAACGTATGATTTCAAATATTCAGAATTCAGTGGGATCTAGTCAAAGAATTTGTACATGAGCCCAGGCTAATGATTTTCAGACTATTCACTGGGTGAAAATCTGTAGATGAATTTCTAAATCAGCTTCATTTGCTGAATTTGCTCCCAGCCATTGGCCAAATAAAAGAGATATTAATGTTAAGTTCATTTACATTGTCAGATACATCAAAAAAATATAGAAATATGATTGTGGGAATTTTTATTCTTCCATGTGAAAAATGCCAAAATAAAGGCATCTTTTGGTGAGATAATGACAGGAAAAATGTAAGGGATAAATTACAGTTGGTGCAATAAAAATAATTGAATCAATAATCTTCAGCTAGAATTCCTTAACATTGTTACACCCATGGTATATTTAGCCAATGCTTATACAGATCATAAAAAATGTTGCAGAAATCACAGCCACCAAGAACTATTCATCCATATGTGGTAATGAGCTACCATTCTGGAATGAAGCAGTTACAAAAAAGGAAAACATTACACATGAAACAGCACATAGCAGAGTGTCATCAGCTCTGTTGACAGTCAGGGAAAGACAATCCAAAAAGAGAAATGCATGAATTCAATTTATGCTGATGACTGGTCACAGGATATTTTATTTACTTGGTTTATAGCTCACCTTTGTCTCATAAATGAGATTCTGAGCAGCTTACAATAAAATAGTAAAACTACATGAAATAAGTAAAAGCACAGAACATTAAAATGCAATTTAAATATATATTCTATTCTATTCTATTCTATTCTATATTCGATTTATATCCCGCCCCAATCGCGAAGTGCGACTCTCAATAAGAGGGGGAGGGAAGAGCAGCTGTTGCATTAAATGTCCCTTTCCCAAGTAAAGTCCATTGTCTGAATGTTGCCTGCTAAGAGATGAAAACTACAGAGAAGAGTTTTTAACACTGAAATCTTAGTATTTGGAATTAGGGAAAATAGTAATACCAGAAAAATTGACAAATAAATTAGCTAAATGCAAAGTTAAAACACCTAATCCTGACATGTTATGGCATAACCTTTTTTCATATATCCAGTATCAATTTGTCATCACTTATCTATTTAAGCGCAAATCAACCGAACACCAAAATGTTCTGTCCTTTGCTTTCTGTTTCCATCTCTGGCCGAACAGCTTTACCATCGGCTCATCCCATCATTTTCATCATCTGCCTAGTGCCCTTTTGTGGTCCCTAGGTATCCAACAGCCAGGGAAAAAGAACTCAGGGCAGGCTGAGGACTATGCCGCCCCTCCCCTGCGCCCACACCAATGGCCAGGGAAGAAGCCAGGGCAGGTTGAGGACTTCTCTGCCCCTCCCTCTGCATCCACACCAACAGCCAGGGAAGAAGAAACCAGGGCAGGTTGAGGACTTCGCTGCCCCTCCCCCTGTTCCCATCCCAACAGCCAGGGAAGAAGAAGTCAGGGAAGTTTGAGGACTTTGCCGCCCCTCCCCCTGCGCCCCATCAACTTATTGTATTGTAATGTAATGTATTGTTTGTAAGCCGCCCTGAGTCGTAATGGCAAGTGGGCGTCAATATAAATTAGAACTAATAAATAATAAATAAATAAATTATCCAGTCTGGTAGCCGATAGGTCCATCTGTTATCCTTTAAGTGGGTGATATGACATGTCCATCTTCTATTTGCCACATATAGTTCATCGACCACATCACAGAGTCTGGTTCTTTGGCGTAATTCCTTATTGCTAACCTTATCCCTGATTGTTACTCCACACATCCATTGTTTCATTGCTCTTCAGGTTACCATCAGTTTTTCTTCCTCTAATTTTGTTATTGCCCATAATTTGGATGCATACAACATTGCTGGTAACACTGTCATATTGAATATGTTTGCCCAGATATTCGTCGGCAGACTGTCATCTGTTAGCACTACTCAGTTTGTATACTGAAGGCAATCCAAGCTGCTTTGTGTCTTCTTTTCATGTATCAGTCAGAGGCTTACACAGCAAAATTTATCAAAGCCATTGTTCTGTACTGTACATAAAGTGTTGGTGCATGAACCTGAAGAAGGAAGTTTTAGCCATGAAAATTTCTTCTGATTGTTTGGGTTTTTCAAGTTCTCCAATAAAGGTATCACCATCTGATGCATTAAAAGGACAAGACATCTCTGTTAGTTGTTATACTCCTCAACTATGGACAAGAGATTAAATGCAAATGTCTATTTTAAAGAACTCTGTACAACCCTTTAACTTGCCAAAAGGTTAATTTTATATTTACTCCACCAAAACATTAGGAAAATATATATATATATATATATATATATATATATATATATATATATATATATATATATATATATATATATATATATATATATATATATATATATATATAATTTCATTTAAAAAATATTCACTTTTACTCAGTCTCGGAATTTTGTTAAAACTGGTCAAAAATAAAATAAAAATTATATCTGATCCTCCTGCCAAGAAATGACACTTAAGCCAGTTGCCCATTGGTAAAATTGTACAATTTGAAGATTTAAAAAATATTAACAAAACAAATCAATAAAAACAAAAACATCCAATCACTTGAAATGCACTGAGCTGCAACACAACACAGACATTAAACGCATTTATAGCAATTACATTTATATACCACCCCATAGCACTTAATTGCACACTGGTGGTTCACAAGGTAATTAGCATTTTGCCTCCAATATGGTGGGTACTTATTTTGCTGACCTTTATACCCATCAGGATTAAACTCACAATGTCAGTAGCAGTTTTTGGCTGCATTATAGCAGTTTAACCACTGTGCCAAAAGGGCTCATCATTTATTTGGTTCCAAATAAAAAAGATTGATCGGTTGGCAGTGTGTGAAGGGGAGGTTAACAAAGGGCAGTGGTGGGCATCAGCAGGTTCACACCAGTTCACCAGAACCAGTAGCAGAAATTCCAACTGGCCCCACCCATCCAAGTTTTGAAATAAAGTACAGTAGTTCTAATTCAGGTGTAATGCAGGGCTTTCCCCCTGGTCACACCCACCATACCATGCCCATAGTGTGGTAGTAAAAATTTTTTGAGCCCACCACTCACAAAGGCCCTCCACCACCGGTGCATTCCAGAACTGAGAAGCAGCCACCAGACATCCTCAGCAAAGCATGCTTCTGACAAATGGACCAAGATAATGTCTTCTTCCCAAATTCTTACAAGTGGCTCATAAAGGAAAATACAGCCTTTATGGTGCCAAACTCTATATGAGTTTATAGGTCATAATGGGTTTTCAACTAGTATGCTGAAATAGAAAGCCAATGATGTTTTCTTAACAAGGGAGTCGTGTCCTGCCTGCAACGAGTCCCAAAACAGTCTGGCTTTAGTATGCTGGACCAGATGGTGTGTCAGAACAGTTTTCAAGAGCAACCCCACAATGAATGCATTACTGTAATCAACTAGAAGTAGTTAAGCAAGAATGGTCCAAGACATTCCATTCTCTGAAGTAGAATTTGTGTTGTGTCTGCTGCTTTCTGTCTTGTCTGGACTGAACAACTGTTTATATCCATGACCCTGTCCATTACTGATATCAGACATAGATTTTTAACTTTGAAAATATCGTAGGACTTAAATAGGTAAATAGGGTTGGGTCTCATCAGCAGAAAATGGCATCAAACTGGAGTTTCCAAAACTCTGGGTGGAATTATTATGATTCTCCCGAACGTCAAGGAGGAAGAGAAGTCTCATGGAAGCTGAAGGAGAAGAAAGCTTTGTCATTGTGTGTGAAGTGGTTTATATCTTGGAGAAGGGCATGCTTTAAAACATTCAGCAAGGCAAGGTCCAGAGACTTCTCATTGCACAAGCTATGGCAACAGCTAGTGCAGAAAACTAGGAGGAAAGGGAGACTGCTGACTTGGGCTTCTGGTAATTGAATTCCAAGAGCGTCTGGAGTGCTAAGGTTGGCCATCACTGGTAGGGCCTGGGGGGGGGGGACCTGGCATGCCTTGTAATAGATCTAAGATAATGTAAAAAGCAAACTCTAGCAGAAATGACAACCAACCCCATCCACACCCAGTTCTGTGTTTTACATTACCTTATCTGAAAGGTTCCATCCAGATTTTGAGCCCTTTTATCTAGCTTCTCATTCTGCTCATTCCCATAACCATCTAGTCAGGAACAGTTACAGTCCTTATCCTAAACCTTTTCCACCCCACTCCAGTGACATTAGAAAGACCTGTCCATTGGTCTCAAGTATCTTACTGTACTGTATTTGTATACCATTGGTATCTTACTGTACTGTATTTTATGATATTCTATTGTTTGAATTATTGATGCATGATATTTCATTGTGTTGTGACAGTTTATTGTTCTGTTGAATTGTTTCATTGTGTTTGATTGTGTTGTGAGCCGCCCTGAGTCGGTTTTCGCTGAGTAGGGCAGCATATAATAATAATAATAATAATAATAATAATAATAATAATAATAATAATAATAATAATAATAATAATAATAATAATAATAATAATAATAATAATAATAATAATAATAATAATAAAAGTGTTGACACTAAAATTTCAGGGAATGAGGTGATGTTAACCTGGGAACCTTGCATCAGTGTCGAATTCTAAATGATCTCTCGACAGTGAAATAGCACGGGGGACAAGACAGAACCATGCGAGACACAACAGACCAACATTCATGGCAATGAGCATCACATTCTGAGTTCTGAAAATCTAGAAGCACAATAAATATTCTACCTCAACCTGAAGACTTGTGGCAAATTGTATCAAAAACCACCAAGAGGTCCAGACACTTCAAAGGGTATAACTCTTTCATTCTCCTGTTTCTGGCATCAATTATCACAAAGTAATGAAGGCATTTCTTTCATATAACTACATCTGAAAACAGGTTAGAATGGATGGTACGTACAGATTCCCCCCCAAAAAACCAATCTGGTACCTGCAGTGATTCAACATCTAATTTTGTTTTGTTTTGCTAATGCTTTTGCTAACAAATAAAGGCCCTTCTTCTTCTTCTTCTTCTTCTTCTTCTTCTTCTTCTTCTTCTTCTTCTTCTTCTTCTTCTTCTTCTTCTTCTTCTTCTTCTTCTTCTTCTTCTTCTTCTTCCTCCTTTCTTGTTTGCACAAATAGATCTCACCACATTAGCAGACAATGTTTTTCATGGAATGTCTCAGCATTTTGAGAAACCATGTTGTGCTGAATACTAGGAAATGTGTATTTATTATAGCCTTAAATCCAATAGATTACTTGCAGATTTTGTGTTTGAAATGAGAAGGGGGGAGGAATCACGAATTCAACAGACGTCAAAGTAAAAACAATGGCGCTAATTAGCTTGCGGGGAGGGGATAGTCTAGATAGTAGAAATCATTACTAAAAATGTGGTACAAACCATACTATTACAAACATTGTTAATATAACCAGTCAAGGCAGACTGAAACATTATTCTAAAGAGCAGTGGTTCCCATGTGTTAGCCCTGTGTATGGAAGAAATTTGTGTTTGGGGGATAAAAAGCTTAGGATCTAAGCCAATAAATGCATTCCCATGTAAAATACGTCTCATACTTAGTCTCATGTATATATTTTATTTGAATTTATATCATTTTGGTCAGTTTGCTAGGTTGCAGATTGTCAAAAGTAACAAAATCTTAAAATAAAGTCGTGATTTCCTATGTAATCGTCATTTTGTTAGTGGGATCCCATATTAGTGGCATACATTTGTTTACAGCTAATCCTGGACACAAACACATCTTTATTCCAACAGTCATAGGCATGGCAGTGGTGGAACATCACTCTGCATTTCATGTGGCAGAGGAGTGAAAGAGGAATACTGTACAGTCAATTGAATGACAGAGGACTCCATTGTAGAGCTAGACACTTTTCACACACTTGAAGAAAAAGAAGGAACTGAAGGGTTTAAATACATTTCTCTTATCCTATGCCTCTTTCACTTCTTGTGCAGGGATATGCTAAGTTGTGGCCAAGCATCACATGCTTTGAATCACAAAGACTGAGGAGAAAGGTCAAGTAATGTTAGGTTTAAGTCGTCTTTGTCCCCACCTCCCCCCATGATTTTCAGTACATTTATCAAATGCTAAAATATGGATATATTAAGATATCATTCACATGTTTATGTTCTTTGTCCAGACAAAGAGTTCAGAAGTAATTTGTCCCAATCTTAATGCTCTGGCAGAAAACAGTGCTTGCTAATTGCTCAGGCAATGACACAGCATCCCTTTGATCAAGATTCTTGCTCTATAAAATGCCATAAATAGACCACAAAATGTTAATCGGGAACAACAGAAGCATTATTATGTGAGATACTGGGCTCCAGCATTCATCTCTTCAAACAGAAAAAGTTCAAAGCTAGTCAGAATCAGAAAAGGGAGGGAGGGAGAGAAAGGACCCATACAGAATGGATTCCACCACTTTTTAAAGAAATAGCCCGAGGCAACATGATGTCACAGTTATATCCTTCAAAACAACATGCCAGTGCCAAGAAGTATAACATGCTCTTCCCTCCATCTTCCACACATTGTGGGATGAATGTGTCATATTCAAACTCTGGCAAATGGAAGAGAAGCACGGAGTGATTCTATGCATTTTGTGGGTCCAGACTCCCTCTTCTTCCATGTCTAGGCCAGATGTCAAACTGCCAAAATGAAGGCACCTTTTGGTGCGTTCATTCTTCAGTTCCTTTTGCCTGACCTAGTATAAGAAAGATTAGCCAGCAACACAAGGTTGCTGTTATCTCCTCCTCCTCTTCCTCCTCTTCCTTCTCTTCCTCCTCCTCCTTCTTCTGCCATATCCAAATCTGAATATTGGCAATCCCCATGGCAATCATCCAGTGGCCTTTCATTTGCCTTCCGCATCGCAGCATAACACCAGTACCACTGATCCAGTTCTGCGAGTCATTTTCTGGTCCTGAGCCCTTTTCATACGCAAAGTCCTAATCAGTGCCAGGTCAGTATTGATGAAGCTGCTGTCCTCCATCAAGATGGATTCAAGTGGGATTTAATCTACTTGGGGACCATCACCCTTCCCTGTGGACTTTGCCACCCAAACTGTTAGTCCTCAAGGTTGTCAGGTTAGTTAACTGCCACCTGACACTCAACGTTGAATCACTGGCAGTATGGTCTACTCTATTCCCATAGCAAGATAACCTGGCCAGACTACTTCGCCGTTACCAGGGTACACTAATTGTGGTTAAAAAAAATGCCACAATCTTCAAGGAGGCTCTTTATGTGTACCCAGAGTGAAACTGACTTTCATGGCAGAAACAAGTTCTCTTCTCTCTTTTGTCAACCCAGTGGAAGAAAGCAATCTAGAAAGGAATTCCTACTTTCAAACACATATGCTCTCATCTGATAGTATCAATGATACCACATCACCGAAACACAGATGAAACTGTACATTTTCTGCATACACAAAAAAGCCTACTTAGATTTATTAGGTGCACTAATCTACTCTAAGATATGCTGTGCTCTAATATCTGCTTTGTAGGAGGTCTTTATGGGACACAGGAAGCTCTGTATCAGCAGAGCATACACCATAATATATAATTATTTGCACATCTCCTTCTTCTTTCATGTCCTGATCAAACTCTGGACTGCCAAAATGAAGCTACTTTCTTTAATTCTACCAACCCTAGTCCTTTATTGCCCTATTTCAAGAATTAGGATGGGACCAGCCAGGAGGAAGATGATGACAAACTAAATCTGGGGGTAAACCATCACATTTCTCTAAGCAGTGGCACAGTGTTATCTTCTAAGCATACTCACAGAATCACATAATAATTGAGTTGGAAATCCATCAACTCCAAACCCCTGCTCAGTATGGGAATCCAAGTCAAAGCAAGTGTGACAGATGAATGTCAAGGAATGTGGGTTAAATGGTCAATAAAAAAATATTAGTATGCATTTTAGATAAATATACTTTAATTAGTTAATTTTAATGATTTGGGTAGAATCGGTTAGATACTATTACATCATACTTTTAACTACTTCGAGCACGGTTTTCAGTGGAAAGAAGAGCCATAAATTAAATAAAGAAGAAAAATATTTCAAAGAGGAAATACTTTTCAGTGTTCTCTTAAAGTGTTTAACTGTATAAAAATGAGAAGAGAGTGGCTTCATTAATATTTGAACTCACAGGGCATTTGCATTTAATTAAAATTCATGAATACAACACTTATCTTTTCCTCAAAATGTTCCATGATGAAATATTTGTATATTTGCAAGCCAATATTAAAAAAGATAATTTTGTTTTCTTTTTCAAATTCTTTATTTATTCTTTTCAGATGCGTGTTCCCTGCTCTCGGAAAAGAAACTCTGATGCTTTGTATTAGTAATTTAAACCTTCATTTATGTTATTCTTTTCGGTAAGAATTAACAGTTTCCAAAGTTTCCATCCCCTGGACAAGATTAAGAAAGATTTTGCATGTTCCTTCTCTGCAAAATACATATTTAAGTGCAAACCCCCCCCCCATTTTAACCAATATATCAGACAAGAAACAAAACAAAACAGACATAAATGTTGTGATTCTTATTGCTATATTTGATGTGAGCTTTTGTGGATCAAGTCCACTTCCTTCAGATATTTTTTAGCTAATGTGGCTGATTATGAAGAACCCTGATCTTTTTGCTCTTACGTAGGAGTGGAAAATTTAACAGCAGTTGGCCTTTTCTTTGGCAGGGTGTGTTACAGAACCCTTTTTTAATTGAGACTAAGAAAATTGGTATTTGTTATACCTTTAGTTTACAAATCCCCTACCCAGACTTGTCCATTGTGTGGGTTGGTGCAATATAAAGAGTGCACACTACTGCAGAAGCAGATGTTTAAGTTTTATATGCTGATTTCCACTCCTATCTCTGAGAACAGAGTGATCCAGCCACAGAATCTACTTCAGAGCACTACCACAATTGCTATATCAGAAGAATGTCTTTTAAAGGGACCAAGTTTAATGGATTTTACAAAAATAAACAGAATTTAACACACTATCTTAAAAGATAACTATGAATAACATAAATATTTGTTCCAGAATCAGAAGGCTAAATATGAGCTAAATAGTGAATAGCTGAGTAATAAATGCAACAATCAAGCCTAATTCAAATACTTAGTAAAGGGTGTATGATTTTTGCTGTAATGAAATTTAGTGTTAAACTTTGCTCAAAGAGCCTTCCCAGAATTTAATGTAATGTAATTTAATTTAATTGTTCAATTTTTATGCCGCCCCACTCGCCTAAGTGACTCTGGGCGGCAAACAATGATACAAAAAGAATACAAAATGTACAGTTACAGTTACAATTAAATTATTATAATGCACAAAATATTTCAGAAAATTCCAAAAGAAAAAAGAAAGAAAAAATTATCCCAATTACAATACCAAAATATCAGAACATCGTAATACAAGAAAACACTTCACAGAAAAATCACAGAAAAACCGACGGAGCCCAGAGCTTGACGTCCGCAACAGAGCCCAGGCTCAACATCTGCAATGGAGCCCAGGGCTCAACTGATACTGATACTGGAGAATCTGATACTGGAGAAGAAGTGTCAGATTCCAGAGACCCTGGACATTTGAGGTTCCAAGAGTCTGAAGACACAGATGATGTTGACCTTGTGGGTATGTCATAAGAGAAGACTGGACCTATGCTCAGCTCATGAGAATGACACAGGATGAAGACACAAGCCCAGAAAGAAGCTCCCAGATGAAGTGATAAACTGGGGGAAGACTCTTCAGGAGAAAGAGCCTCCTCAGGACTAGACTGGCTACCTGTGAGAAAGCTCTTCTCCTAGGAAGACAGCCCTGCAGCTGAGTTTATTCCTCACTTGGCCAAATATCTACAGCCGAGTGTTGGCAGACACCAGCCTCCCATTAATCTAACTCTTCATCTCAGACTGTGGATTCCTAGAGACAAGATTTCTATCAGTTCCCGCTCTTATATCCAGTGTGCCTGGATCCAGTCTATGGCATCTGAACTGGATGTTACCTATATATGCACTATGTTCAGTGGTGGGCATCAGCAGGTTCTCACCAGTTCGCCAGAACCGGTAGCAGAAATTCTGGCTGGTCCCACCCATCCAAATTTTGAAATAAAGTAGTCTTAATTCGGGTGCAACACAGGGCTTTTCCCCTGGCCACACCCACCATGCCACGCCCGCAGTGTGGTAGTAAAATTTTTTGGAGCCCACCTCTGACTGTGTTCCTCTTGAATGGCTGGAGTGTTTGGCCTGCTGATGGAGAGCAACTTTGTCTCTTCCTCATTTGCCATGCTTTTTACCTGGCACAGTCCTTCTGCATAGCCTCTACTCTCATTTTAGACTTCCCTGGCTCTAGGCCTCAAGTGACCAAATTGTCACCTGTGGATTTGGCCTAGCTGGACAACAGACTCAAAGTGGATTTGTCTGACCCATGAATGTATAAAATTGAGGGAACATGGGTAGGAGAAGCATGACTGTGTTTCACAGTAATCCCTAGTAATAAATACTGCTTAGTTTTCAAATTATTGAAGAAATTTTGTAAAATTTTGTTTTAAAAGGAAGCATGAATTCTTGAATTGTATCTGTTGTGATACCTTGAAGACAAAGGCCATTATCCTGTTCAGTATTTACACACAAGTAGACCTTCAACCATATAAGCTGCCACAGCAATGTGACACCAGGCCATTCAAATCCTAGCAACCACATAAACAGCATTTCATCAGATCTTCATAGCACAGTTCTATGTATGTAAATATTTAAAAGAACACTGGTCTAACTCTATTACAATGTTGAGCTTTTGTGGAATACCGTATATATTCAAGTATAAGCTGAGGTTTTTAGCCCCAAAAAGGGGACTTGGCTTATACTCGGGTCAATGACCACGAGAATCCCAAGACCATGCCGGATTGAGATATGCCAACAATTTAATTAGTTTTTATCATATTTTCATGTATTTTGATTATTGAAACTCATTAACAGGTGCTGAATTTCCCACCCTCGGCTTATAGTTGGGTCAATCTATTTTCCTGGGTTTCCAGGTCAAAATTCGGCTTATATTCGGGTCGGCTTATACTTGAGTATATACGGTACGGTTAACTGCAATTGGTGTCATCCGGAAATCCAGGTGTTTACATGTGTGCACACACACATACATTGCACACACATTGCACACATATACACTTATGTGTAGAGCACACACTTGATTGTGGATGAGGTTGTTGTAGACAGTGAGGTCAGAATGAAATCAGATGCATAGCATAGTGACAGTGATAATTGCATTACTAACTTACACCATTCACAAATGATATTTTATTTATTTATTTATTTATTATTTCAAGATTTATATTCCTGCCCAACTCCAAGGACTCTGGGAAGCTTACAAAATATAAAAACTACAATTAAAAATCCCAATTTAAAAACCCCATTAAAACCTGCTGTTACATGCTGCCAAATGTGAGGTAGAGATGTAAAGAATGGTGCCAGTGTTGCTGCTCATAATAGATGTTTCTGTTTGAGAATAGGGCATCTCAAGAAAACAATACAGACTGATAAGAAATTTTCAATCCCAGAAAGAGTTCTTATCTCCAGCCTAAAAATGGAATAGTACGCCTTGGTGGTGTTTTTTTTCTCTCTGTTCTACATTTTGTTCAAAATGTAGTACAGAAAGAAAGGAAAAACCCAAGGCTTGTTGTTCCTTTCTTAGGCTGTAGAATGGAACAATTTCAAAATGTTCAAAATGTAGTGGTGCAAAACTAATGTAAAACAACACACACATAAATAAAATTTTATGAATTATCGAAGAGATACAAACCACCAGTCCCCAAACCAGAAACTCTGCTAGTACACACAAGAAAACAACCCTCAGTTCATATTCTGTTAGCTTACATTTTAAAGACATGCATAGAATCAGTATCTCAAATGTGCAAAACAGCTGAAAGATCATAACCAAAAAAACTCACTATGATGAGAATTTTGAGTGTGCTTTCTCACTTGCCACATAAGGATAAAGCGAAATCTGCATCAAAATGTCACGATGGGCAGTGTTTCAACCAGCCTTGTTGTCGATACATCAATCAATTGATCGATCAATCAATCAATCAATCAATCAATCTTACAGTCTATGACCAACACATTAAAACGAGAGTTAAATTTTTAAAAATTTAAATCCTTGGAATGTAGTTAAAATATATCATTTAAAAAACATATCCATTCAAAGTTAAAAGAAATAGAATAAAATAGGCTTTTAAAATTAGTGCTATGGTAACAGCTACTGCAATAGAACATTCATAGTTTGTGCCACTGAGGGACCTGCCAGAATTGTTCTTCTAATCTTTAGGAATTCGATAAACAAAGACAGCCATGTGATCCATACATAAAATATAACAAATGCAGGAGGAAGGTGATACTTTTATAGGATCGCTTTTAAAAAAAATCAAACATTGTGAGCTTTCGTGATTCAAGATTACTTCTTCAGGCATGCATCAATTTCATGTGGATAGGGATTCCTGGTGCAGATTCCTGGTGCAGTGTACCCCAATAAGCTAGCGAGTGCCCAACCCTCACCCAGTTCAAAGGTCTCCTGCTTTTGGGTTGTTTGTGACTGTCCCAGGTCACGAGATTGCATACGTGCCTGGGGGCCATTTGTTACACATCTAAACCATGAGACTGAATGATATAGGAGTCACACATACAATGTATTAACCAATCAGGTAGAAGCCAACACTAACATGACCCAATCACCGCCAATGTACCGAACCTAAAATAGCCAATCTGTGATTTTCTATGTAAGCGTTTCCTTATAAGATTGTAACAATAAAAAGGCTCGAACATGAGTTCGAGAGAGTGTTCTCCGTTGGACCAGAATTAGTGTTGTGTGTTTCATGAAGCTTCTTCCCTCACCCCAATCATCCAACAGATGACTTGCCACCTCAAGTTGTGTCAGATACTGAGCTTGGGAGACGAAGTATCTTCAGGACTCTGGATCTCTGGCTAGGTCTCCTTGCCTCTCCATGTCCAATATTCCAATTGTCCAATATTCTTTGCTCAATGGCCAATTTTGCCTGGTCATTATCTCATGGCCTGTATGACAGATTCAGAGAAACCAAGATTCTGAAACCAGCCTTGGATTGTTCTTTTCCATGCTGACTGAAAGCTGTCTAGCATAATTAGCAGATTAAATAAAATCTTAAACTAGAGGTTGAGCAAGGCCAACCATAATCTCACCTCAACTTTTATCATGTCTGTCTCCAAATGGAGGGTGCAATTAGATACGTAGTGAGGGATTTGTAGGGCTGCCCGTACTTTTTCCATAGGGTGGAGGCCCTGATTGTGTTCCACAGAGCAGTTGAAATAAGATTTTGGCTTCAAAGAGTTTGATAACTGCTGGATGTACTAACCTCCTTTAGTCCTCAAGAATTTTAATATGGCAGTTGCAGCCCTCTGGGGTATAAGAGCAGTCTGTAGGGCCATGATGGTGAACCTTGGCACTCCAGATGTTCTGGGACTTCAACTCCCAGAAGTCCAAGCACCCTGTGAATCCACATGAATGGGTTTACTGCGATTCATCCAGCCCGCACTGCCCTTGTCACTCCCAGAAGCGGAAGTAAAATGCACCCGTACAGGCCGGGTGAATTGCAGTAAATCCATTCATGTGGATTCACAGAGGGCTTGGGCTTCTGGGAATTGAAGTCCAAGAACATCTGGAGTGCCAAGGTTCACCATCACGGCTGTAGGGTGTGGCCATTTCTGAGCCAGAGGCTTGGAGGACTACTCCCAAATATTTAAAATTGGAGACCTGCTCTATACTATGTCCATTGATTCTCCAGATATGTTTCTTAGGCCTTTTTGTGAAAGTTATAACTTTAGTTTTCTGATAATTAATCTCTAGTTGATTATTGTTACAGTAGTGAGCTAAGATGTCAATGCTCTACTGAGACTTAGTGGGGTATTGCTGTCTTCCAAGATACTTCATTCTATCTGATTTCTCCCCTACACAGATGCATTAATTTTTGTGGCCACTGAGAATGCTTAATTCTCATTAGTTTTTTCATGTTGTCTCCTGCAAGAAATCTGCTTTATCCCCTTTTTAAAAAAGTGTTATATTCTTCTAATATGTTTTTCGTTAAATTGAATTACTTCTCAAACCTTGGAAATGTGTAGATTTCATCATGTGCATAAACCATACATTTTGGCTACATGAGAATTTTCATTTAGAGAAAGTTAATTTGCCATTACTCAACAGAAGAAATATAAGTGAACCTTGTTCTCCTTTTGCTTCTAAAGTTTGTCTTCTTCTTATTCTCTGTGCCTGGGTTAATAATAATTTTTTAAAAAATTGTGCCATTAAGTCACTACCATATAGGGCTTTAAAGGTAATGACCAGCACCTTGAATTGCACCCGGAGACATACTGGCAGCCAGTGCAGCTGCCGAAGCAGTGGCGAGGCACGAGCATAGCGCCCGCACCCCATCACTACCCGAGCCGCCGCATTCTGGGCCAGCTGGAGTCTCCGAATGGTCGCCAAGGGCAGCCCCATGTAGAGCGCATTACAGTAATCAAGTCTGGAGGTGACCAGTGCATGTGTGACCCTGAGCAAGGAGTCCCGGTCTAGGAGTGGGCGTAACTGGTATATTACATGAAGTTGTGCAAAAGCCCTCCTGGCCACGCCTGCCACCTGTTCTTCAAACAGTAGTCGTGAGTCCAGGAGGACCCCCACATTATGCACCGGATCTGTTTGGGGCAAGACTGCCCCATCCAGAACCAAAGCTGGAAGCTCCCAGGATAACACAGGGCCCCTTACCCATAGCCACTCAGTCTTGCCGGGATTCAGTTGTAGCCCGTTTTCCCCCATCCAGACCCTAACAGCCTCCAGGCACCTGGTTAGGACTTCTACTGCACCGCTTGGGTCCCCACGGGCTGAGATGTACAGTTGGGTATCATCTGCATATTGATGGTACCTTACTCCGTGGGAATGGATGATCTCACCCAGCGGCCTCATATAGATGTTAAACAGGAGAGGTGAGAGTACCGAGCCATGAGGCACCCCATATTGGAGGAGCCTAGGGTTAGACCTCTCATTCTCCAGACATACCATCTGGGTCCTGCCCCTCAGAAATGAGGAAAACCAGGCCAACACAGTGCCCTGGATCCCCAATTCTTGAAGCCTACCCAAAAGAATGTCATGATCGACGGTATCGAAAGCCGCTGAGAGATCGAGAAGAGCAAGGATAGACGGATGGCCTCCATCCCGCTCTCTTCCCTGTGACTGTGCAGCTTGCCCACAGACACACAGGCTAGCTCTTCTCACTGAAAACACAATAGGAAATTCAACTCTCAACCTCTAGAACAGAGGTTCTCAACCTTTTTAGGCCGGGGGCCGGGTCATGCTCCCTCAGACAGCTTTGGGGGCCGGATAGCTATTTTGCCCTTCCTCCACCACATGGCACTTCCCGGTGTGATGGAGACAGTGGAAGGCCACATGAAATTGTGCTGTGGGCCGCAGTTTGAGAACCCTGCTCTAGAATATTTAAACCACTGGTCTGTCCAGCTAGTTAGTTGGGTAAACGGCAATCTATTTCTGAATGTGCAGTTTTCACAATGTCTCCACTATGTGTACACAATTTTCAAATACACCGTTTTTATATCTATTGTTCTGTTAATAATAAAAAAAGTTTCCATGTAAATATTTGCAGATTTGGATTATTATTTTTTTCTTTTATCTTTTTTAGGTTTTCATTGCCACCGCCACCTCCCAAACACTCAAATGCATTGCAAACCTTGGAACTGTGTAGATTTTAGTCAGTTAAATGTGTTCTATTGTGTAGACTTAGGAGGTACACTGTTGAGTAAGCCCACATTAAAAAGCAAGTCCAATTTACTTGGCATCCATTTCTCGCCGGGATACAAATTTGTGTAGGAAAATAAAGTAGCTTGCAAGAATTTTAGATACAAAAACATGTGACATTCCTACAAGTACAGCAATATAAATACAAAGAAAAGCATTGTTTCACTTGGCGCCAGAGTTTCCATCCCATCCCTGTCTCTCAAGTAGAAGTGTAAACTCAGCTGGTTGTGAATGTTTTCTTATAGGGCAGCATTGAAGCACGATATTTGAAGCTATGTTTGCTAATACTGTACTTACACACACCTGATCTGTGTAGTGTACCAGATAGTACATTGAACTAGCACTTTGGCTTGGTTTTGAGTTGGTTTGGAGCTCATTGGACAAGGAACAACATTAAAGGAGGATATAGAAAAGGAACTCAACCTCCCCTACATCACTTGGAGGGCCCTGACTAGACTGGGGGTTGGAGTCCCTAAATGCAAAACCAACATGCTCAAGTGGGAGAAACATGTTGTGTGAATGTGGAGAGATATAGAATCCAACTCATTTACTGGTCTTCCGATTACTCCCAGAAATATGCACTGATGAGGATGTACATTTGGCCAACGACAAAGCCAAGAAAGCGACTTCATTTTAGCAACCCAAGGTTTGATTGGAACATGGAAGAAGAAGAAGAAGAACTAGTACCCAGATATACCTTAAATATCTCATTTAATTCTGAAGGCCTACTAGGGTCAACATAAATCAAAATGATTTGACAGCACTTAGCAGTACCAAATGTCTCCTTTGGCTAATTTGATGATTACATGTGAACATCCAGAAAACATTCAGAAGGGTTATCCATAATTCTGAGGTGAGGTTACAAAATAATTCAGTGAAACAGGCAAAGCTTGCTCATGCACAGCAACTTTGTCTTGTCCTCATTTAGCATGTAAAAAATAGGCTCACGCCTGAAAGCTGAAAGCATTCATGATACTTCCCAGAGCAAATAAGGGTGGAAGAATATAAAGCATCTGAATTAAGAACGAACAATTCTGCTGCTCTCCAGGATGGCTTCCTTCAGATGTTCAGACTTCTGAACAACAATGTCTTTTCTTTAACTATGTCATTCAGGCAGAAGCAAAGACTGATGGTGTGAATTTAGAAGCACGCCTGTGAAGGATCTGGCATCTGATATGTATTTATTGACATTAAATTTTGGGTTTAATGCACTCCTGCCACTATCTAACAATTCACCCTAAAAGGCTTTTTAACTGGCACAAAGAAGAAGGTCAAAAGTAAGTTGACCCCTGACAGAATGCACAATTATTAGAGAGGGTCAAGACAAGAGCAGCTGCTGGAACCCCACTGGCTCAGCAAAGTACTTCCCAAAGTCTGGTTATTAATAATATGCTCAGGTTCGCCCCTCCTGCCCACCACCTCGACAAGGTCCCTTTAGCTCCTCTAAGAAGAATTATGGCCCTCCCTAGCAGCTGCAATAATTGTGTCCCCATTGTTACACGGACCTCCTCCTGACCACCCCCTACAAGTGTCCATTGTGGAGACAGCGTCGAGCGATTACATGCTCTGGCTGATACGGTTTGGGCCCAGCTGCCTAACTGCTGACACACGAGCATCGAAAGGGCGGGCGGAGGAGTCATGTCTGCAAGACGGGACTCTAACATGCCAGACCTTTTACATAAGTCAAACAGGAACAAATGATGCTTTATGGGGCCTGCTGACAGAGCAACCTCCTCTCCCTTTGAAGTGGTAGCTGCTTATAGGCTCTTACAGCTTCTCCTCTTCAGCCCAAGCAAACATCCTCCTTTTGATATGCTACATGCTCATTATCTCTGCCCCATTTAATGATTTTTGATTGAAAGGTGGCAGTTTAGTTGCCAAGAGGATACTTAAAGAGGCTCCACAAAGTCATGTCTCCAATAAAGGCTTTCCTTATTCAGTGGCCTAAATTTGGAATTTCTTAACAGCGTGTTCTTGTTCTTTGTAGCAGATAAGGGCTGAGCGTGAAATTCTTAATTAAGCAGTAAATAGTGTATGGGGTGTCAGCAGATGCAGCCTGTAGCCATGGAGACTAAGTCACATGAGCATGAGAGCAGACGCTAAACTGGAAGCCTCAGGCTTGGAAGTGAATGGCAGCTGAAGAATCCTACAAAGCTTGTAAATGGGATTAATTAGTTGACTAATTATTTCAGACCATTAATGCAACTTAAAAATAAAGCCACTTTCTAATATTAGAGCAAGGAATTCCAAAATGCTGGAAAAGGCAGGCTGCCTTCTATCTTCCAGCACCCTCAATGTATGATGGTGAAGCTACAAGGCCCGTGTCCCATAGGGCTGTAACATCTTCTCAAGCCTGTCCCATAGGGCTGTAACATCTTCTCAAGCCTTTCTGCCCTCAAAAGTGCTTTCTGGAGCATAGATTCTGGTGTGTTCTCACAGACAGATGTCAAAAGGACACAAAAAGGCAGCCAAGGAAAAATGAGTTTTGTCTGTTCCAAGATTTCCAAAGTTCTTCAAGCTTAAAAATCATTTACTAACACCTTTACAGCTGAGAGTTATAACACATCCCTCCCATGTACCACTTACACCAGGAGTTCTCAACCTTTTAAAGCCGGGGGCTGGGTCATGCTCCCTCAGACAGCTTTGGGGCCCATGTTGCCCTTCATCCACCACCTGGCACTTCCTGGTGTGGTGGAGAGGGGCACATTAAATGGTGCCATGGGCAGCATCTGACCCATGGGCCACAGATTGAGAATCCCAACCTACACTTTTATACCTTCAGCATTTCCATAATCTAACTTTTCTGTAATTGGTACTTCTATTATTGGTTTGATAGCCTAATTAAAAATTTTGGAATATTAGCCGTGTTAGTCTGTGTTTCAGGCATATCAGAGAATAAACAAAACAAAACATTGTACCACTTTAAAGACTATCTGTTATGTTTCAGTGTGAGCTTTCGTGGATCAAGTCACTTCATCAGACTTGGGAGTGAGGCTTCATGGCATCAATTTATACACATCAGGCACAGAGGTACAGAGTGATTGGTTAGTATAACAGATAATCATACAAATCAATGTGGCTTCTTACAATTGGTAATGGCAGATGATCTCTGGTTGTTATTCGTGATACTGTACTTTGTTAGCCACCCTGAGTTGCATTGTGAGTGGGCAGCATACAAGTGGAAACAGACAAACAAACAAATATTCAGATTAGCTGTAGATCCCCCTGTTTTGTTTTGTTTTTTGTTTTTTGCAAATAGTGGGAGAGTGTGAAGATACTATTTCAATTGCAAATAGAAGGAAAAGTGGGAAGATGCTATTTCAGTTTGCAAATATTGGGTTACAATGTATCTCTATGGAGCTTTAACATTATCCAATCCATCCCATAGGATTTTAACATTGATCGGATAACACTAAAAATCGGAAAGCACTCAGACTTGTGGAACCAAGGCTTAGCATTATCCGAGGTATTACTGTACCTGGCATTGAACATTTGCTAATGAATTTAACCTTTGCGTTACTGTGTGAGCACATCCTTTGTTCTATGAGACAGTCCATATTGTTAAACAGAATTTTACAGGAAAGTTTGTGAAGGTGGCATAATATAATAAAATATAATATACAACATATATAGCAGCATATCAATCTGTATATCAAATTTGATAATGTCCCAGAAACCCTTGGCTAATATTCAAACCTTTGAGGTGGGTGTCCAAAAGATGGATGTATTTTATTTCTGTTGTCTCTCTCTGGATCCTAGTCTTTTAATTTCTCTGATCCAGAATCACAACTTTCAAGTCTTGAATAGAGTGTCTAGACTAGTTAGTCTCCCATAAAGATCCTTGAGTTTTCTCAACCACCTAATCCAAAGAAATGTGAAGGAGCTGCTGAAACTGCACTTTTCTGTGAATGTGCCTCCATAATAACTGTTCCCATTTTCACAGTGCCACTGTGGACTGTTGAAAATACTTCACTGTGGTCAAAATCAGACCCAGACACCTGGGAATTTTCTCATATAAATTTCCCATACATAAGAGCACCAACGTCATACTATTATGTGTTTCTTAGTTCACCAACCATGGGTACAAAGAGAGTTTCATTCTCTTTGGATGGCATTTTGAAGTACTGTACTATAGTTCACGATAGAAGCAAACCAACACTCCTACAGGAGATAACAAATCCACTAATCCAGCACCAGATTCCTAAAGAAAGACCCTGTAAAAAGTAACATAAGGATGAAAAATACTGGAAAAAGATTTCTTTGGATTCCAATGGTCCACTCCAGCGGAGAATGTTGTCATATACCTAGAAGAGGGACTGAACTATATTTCCTATTACCCTTTGAGCTTGAGTTCTACTTTAATGGGCATGGTTGTTGAAAACTGCATTAACAGTATCCCTAATCAAAATGCAATGAAATTTGCTCTTATCTAAAGAGGTTAATTTCTTGTTTTCTTTTCTGAAAAATCAGTCACAGCTTTTGATATGCCTCTGTGAAGAAAACAAAAGTCATGGTGATCAATGACATCGAGGTCAGATGGCAGGACTTCTGTACTGCACCAGTAAAATTTCCAGAGGTGAAGTTATCAAACATAGCTAATGTCAAGAGAGTAGAAAGATAAAAATCAGAGTAAATACAGTCACGAAGAAGGAAGGAATAGACATAACATAACTTAATATGAACGTATAGTATTCATTCATATAAACCCAAAATGCTACTCAGCCTCAACATTATTAATCACAGTTCTTCCATCTTTTCTTTTTCACTGCAAGACTTTTCACTGGATTTAGCTGTCTTTTCAGAAGTATATTCTTGTTAATAAAAACACATATTTACATAATGCAGAATTTTAGAAATTGCACACATTTGGAGCCCAAAGAAATGGTCATGGCACTTCCCTGGTGTTTGTACAATCTGAAGTTTCTTTCCTTCTATTCTGGTTTGCAAAAAATTCACACAAGCTCTGCACCTTTTGTGTCCCTTCTGAGACATGAACTACCCCAAACCATACCACTCATTAAATTAAAATGAAATTATTCTTAATTTTAGCTCTGGAATTATTTTTCAATTGCTTTCCAAACATAATTTTTTTTTACACTTTGTCACATGACTAAGACACCAATAAAATATAGTTTATGAATGAGAACTACCTTGCATTTCCTACATTTAGCAATATCAATTACACTTATAGTGCTCTGGGCAGCTCACAAGTTAATTATCATTTTGCTCCCAACATGCTGAGTGCTCATTTTACCAACCTCAGAAGGATGGAAGGCTGAGTCAACCTTGATCCCCATCAGGATTGAACTCACCAGTACAGCAGTTTAACCATTGCATCACCAAAACTCTTCTACCTTCAGATATCTACTGAGCAGAAGGCTGCCAAGTGACAGAATATAAATTTCTCATCATAGTGTAGAATTGTCCACCCACAGACATTTGATAGTGCATCCAAGACCTAATTGGCAATTGTCGTATTGTTACTCTCATTCACTTTTCAAGTTAAAAGAACAGATTGGGATTTTTCAAGAATGTTAAAAAGTGAGTCTCTGTAAATATTCAACAGTTTATTGTGGAAGGCTTACTTCTGTTTGACCACTTTCATGTTTTTTCACAAGTTTAGACTAACATAGAGACTCATGGAACAAAGATGGTAGATTAACTTTCCCATTTTCCAAAATCTTATATATATTTGTTGTAGTCTTTGCATCATATTTTTTCCAACTGCATTCCTCTTGTGTGCTTGAATGGATCTCTTGAGTGGCCAAGTCAAGGCAGAGAGGATACACATCTCCTTTTGTAAACTACAGAGTAGCTTGTGGATAGCCACCTTGGAGGTAGTAAGTAGAATATTCCACTAGGACTCAGGATAGCTAAAATCTAATCCCCAGCTGGCCATGAAATTCATAGGCTGGCCTTGGGTTAGTCACCCTATGTCACTATCTCAAAAAGCTATTTGGGAGGGGGGCAGAAAAGCATGGAGCTATGTATATCATTCTTGTGCTCTCTGGAGGAAAAATAGGCTAGGAATGCAACAAATACGTAAGCAATGCTCCAGAAAAAATTCTAATAATAAACAAGACATAGTATCACTTTGTTTCATGTGTATAATTTTTTTCATGTGTATAATTTGCAGTGCATAAGACCATTTAAAAATACAAAATTGCAATGTTTGATATGTAATTTCAGATAGAACAAATACTTCAGTTCATTCGTTCGTTCGTTCGTTCGTTCGTTCGTTCGTTCGTTCGTTCGTTCGTTCGTTCGTTCGTTCGTTCGTTCGTTCGTTCGTTCGTTTAATGTGTTTATATACTGCCCATCTGGAGAACAGAATCCCCCACTCTGAACAGTTTACAAAAATAAATTAAAATTCAACATAAACTGAAACAATGATTATTATTTTTAAAAACCATACAACATTCTTGCCAGAGGTGACTTAATGTAAATTTAAAAATGAATTGATAAAACTAGTAAACAGTAGAATTTTAGGTGTGGGAACAGAACAAACAAAATACATTTCAAGGGTAATATCGGTAAGGTGCTGCAGCAATTTGTGCCACTTGAAAGACCGACATGTTTTATTGGACATAAACTTTCATAAACTGCATTAGATGCTTGCAATATCATCTTGGTTTACAGATTCAAAATGGAAACATCTGATCAGAAAGCTACAAGACCTCTCTCTCTCTCTCTCTCTCTCTCTCTCTCTCTCTCTCTCTCTCTCTCTCATTGTTGTTGTTGCTGCTGATTTTGCCCACTTGTTCTTTAGCCACAGAGGAAACCAAAATGATACACAAAAAGGTAAAAACATCATCTAAAAAGCAATTAAATTGTTATTTTAAAAAAGTAAATGCCAACATTCTGTAAATTAAATGGCAACTCTAAAAATCCAAGTGCAAACCATATTTTTAAACATCAAAGGCCATACAAAACAATAATCTGTTGCAAGTTCATCAAAGGTGAAGCCAGCCAGACAACCCTTGGGACGGGATTCCCCGATCAGGCTGCTACAATAGAGAAAGCCCTGTTTTCGGCACACATCAGCCAAGCAAAGGCATATGCCCTTCTCCTGGGAAATGAACAGAGACAAAGCTTACGATCAGATGGATTTTTGTCCTGATTTTTGGTCCACTGTGGAGACAGGTAGGTTTACTCTTTTTTCTGGAGATCATAGTGTTGAATGTTGTATTTGTGGGTTTTGTGAGCCGCCCTCGGTTACACTGAGTAGGGTGGCATATACATTGAATCATCATCATCATAATCAATGATGACGACGACGACGACGAAGAAGAAGACAACAAGAACAAGAATAACAACAACATGAACAACAACATGAAAAATGTTGCTGAAGTGAAAGAGAGTTCCTATCCATACCTTTCTGGAGCCCTATGAAGTGCTTCTGTGTTATTAATATGTGCATGTTTGCTCCATTTTTGTTCATTTCCAGGGTGTGCAGTCACTGGAAATGAACCAAAGTTAGCTTGTGGCCATCAATTTGACTTCCTCTGTCAATTTTTCAATGTTGTGCAGTGGCTTAAGAAGAGAGCTTCATGATACTAGGAAATTAAACACTTCCTCTGCTTCGTGGAGAGGCAGAGAAAGTAAATTTTAAAAACTGTACTGAAAATAAATATTAAATTAAATTAAAACTTCCTTCCAGAAATGGACAGAGTCAAGAGGCGGCAAGGAGGGAGATGCTTGTCACAGCAACATGCACAAATTAAATAGGGAACACACACTAAATAGGGTAGTTAAAAACTTCCATCCTCTGTTCTTCTATGGCACATGCAGAAGAAACAAAAATAATTTTTAACTGGTTAAGGCATCACTGATGCACTGTCACTTACAGAAAATAAGAAAAAATTGAAATCTTATTTCTAAAAGAGGGAGGATGCAGAAGGGGACAAAGATGTGTGTCCCAACCCTATTAGCTTTTTTAAAGGAGTCAGAATAGTGGTTCTTGCTATGTGTGTGCTGTTTAGATGTAACAATAACTCGAAATGACATATCGGACTTCTATACCTGACTCCAAATGACCCTATTTATTCAGACTTTTTTTGTTGTAGAAGCAGTGACAGATTTTACTTTCCTAGGATCAAAGCTCACTGCAGATGGTGATTGCAGCCATGAAATAAAAAGATGACTGATTCTTGGGAGACAAGTGATGAGAAACCTGGGGAGCATAGTGAAAAGCAGAGACATCAAATTGCAAACAAAAATTCGCATAGTCAAAGCAATGGTATTCCCTGTGACAATGTATGGTTGTGAGAGCTGGACCATTAGGAAAGCTGAGCGCAGAAGAATAGACGCCTTTGAGATGTGGTGTTGGGGAAGGGTTTTGAGAGTCCCCTGGACAGTGAGGAGAACAAATAGGTCAATCTTAGAAGAAATCAACCCTGACTGCTCCTTACAATGTCAAATAATAAAGATGAAGCTAAAGTACTTTGGACATCAAATGAGAAGAGAGGATTCACTTGAGAAAGCCTTGATGCTTGGAAAGGTCGAGGGCAAAAGAAGAAGGGGCAGGCCCAAGATGAGATGGCTAGATGGTATTGTGGAGACAAATAGCACAGAGCTGAGTGAGTTGAGGGGGATGGTGGAGGACAGGAGTGCCTGGCGGACAGTGGTCCATGGGGTCGCAGAGGGTCGGAATCGACTGTGCCACTGAGCAACAACAACAACAAATTACCCCTCTCCCTGCCCTCCTCAGCAAATTAGCCAACCGAGGCTGCTGAACTAGCCTGCGGTCCGTGCAAACCTATACGAAATATGTGTGAGACTGCTTTTCATATATTTGAGTGTTGTTAACCAGTTTGTGATTAACTGTCCTAGCTTTTAAACCATTCTTGCACTGGAAAAGTGCACGTCCACAGTACAAAGAAAGAGCTTCCTCAAAGATTGTGGCATTTTTTAAAATCACAATCAGGTGCTCCCTGGTAATGGTAAACTTGTCTTGCCATTGCCAGCTAATCTTTCTCAGACTAGGTCAGATGATGGAACTGCAGAATAAATTCACCAAAAGGTGCCTTCATTTTGGCAGTTTCACATCTTGTCTAGACACGGAAGAAGAAGTGCAAACTTGTGCATGTTAACTAAGACCTGCTGAGTTAAGTAGGGCTAACACCCAGGTATTAGGATTGGACTCTGTGTGTTGTTGAAAGTAGTGCAAGTGAGAATCAACTGACAGTCAGACAGTGCAAGACAAAATATATACCCTGGCAGACTTATACAGGATTTAACTAAGTTGCGTAGGATAATAGGTATTCAGGCATTGTCATTAAACAAGTGGCAAGGTGTGGTCAGCAGTTCTATACATTTCACATTTTGCAGGCACAAGCAGAGATAAGACTGTACAAGGTATCCTACAAAACCAATCTATTCTTTTACACTGGAATACACACCTGTGCCTTTCAGAGTGAGAACTTTTGCCCATTCCACACCCAATACTTCTTTAAGGATTAGGATCCAGAAAACATCCAGGTTATACCCTTTAATTCCCCTTCAATAAAACACATTTTCTGTACCTTCAGTTCTTGTTGTCCCCTATGGTACTGCACCAATTTAGGAGGCAGTTTAGCTTCAGACATAGGGATGGGTGGCAGGGTAGATGTATATTGCTTTGAATCCTGAAAGGGCAATGACTCTCCTAAAATCTGCAAAATTCACTGGCTGAATGTAAGTAGTGTGTTCCTTCACACATTACAACTGTTCTACAATATGTATTTCCCTCATTTTCTCTGACTATAGTTCCCCCAGGGAAAGGGAAAGGTCACCCTTGCTCAAACGCCAGTTGTATCCGACTCTAGGGTTCAGTGCTCATCTCTGTTTACAGCCGAAAACCCAGCACTGTCTGCTTTGCAGACATTTCCATGGACATGTGACAGGCATGACTAGTCACCAAAGTGCACAGAACCCTGTTGACTTTCCCACCAAAGTGGTACATATTTATCTACTTGCAATTTCTTGCTTTTGAGCTGCTAGGTTGGCAGGAGCTGAGACAGAGACAGGCGCTCATTCCATCATACAGTACTCGGGTTTGAACTGCTGACCTTCCACCTCCCAGTCAGCATCTTAACCACTTGTGCCACTGCAGTCCCACTAAGCTCCCCAAGTGACCATTTAAAATATTTTTCTATTTTTTAAAAATTACAAAAGGAAAATGAAAGCTGCCAGTGCCCATAAAAGGCTCTTCCAACACCGCTCCCAGCAATGGGGATGCTTACACAAAATATGAAAATTGGGGGGGGGGGGGATAAAGACCATTGAAGAGAACAGTGGGACAAGTAACAAGTAAGAATTCCATTCTAGCTCCTGGAGGAAAGGATGTGTGGAACATTGTTGAAGAGCAGGAACTGCTGTGGCAATGGGGCCACGGTGGCTTTGTGGTTCAGATGCTGAGCTTGATGACTGGAAGGTCAGCAAGTCAACAGTTCAAGACCTGAGTGCTGTGTGACTGAGTGAGCACCCATCATCTGTCCCAGCTTCTCCCAACCTAGCAAATCAAAAGAAATTGTAAGTAGATAAATAGGTATTGATTTGGTTGATAAGATAACAGTGTTCCCTGCACTCCAGTGTCTAGTCATGCCTGCCACACAACCATGGGAACATCTACAGACACAAACAGCACTGACTCTTTGGCTGTAAGCAGAGATGAACACTGGCCCCTAGAGTCAGACACAACTGGCTTTCAAGCAAGGAGACCTTTACCTTTCTGCAGTGGTACCTCGCTTAAAGAGCATAATGCGTTCCACAGGATTGCTCTTTAAGAGAGTTTGCTCTTTAAGTGAAACACCATTGAAAGTGGCCAATTGTGACTGGGGGGGGGGGTATTGCGAGCCCCGATTTATTTGCTTAGCAAGTTTTTGGTTGGTTTTATTTGTTAAGTGAAGCAAACATTCAGAGAAAATTCTGCTCTTTACGCAAGTTACTCTTTAAGTGAGGCACTCTTTATGAGACATTTGACTGTGTTTCTTTCAATGGCCCTCGTTTTATATGTTAAGCTAGTCCCAAAATGAACTACTGTATAGCTAACATGATTGAGCACTCCTACAACAATTAGCACCATTTTAATTTGCCCTAAATAGTCAGTGATTTTCACTGTGCCCTAAATAGCCACCAATCTACCTCTCTTTAATGTTAATGGAGCAGAGTAGGGCATGAGTATTTGTAATTCAGAGGAACCAAGGGAGTCTACATGGATCATTAACACGAGAGGGTTTTCATTACCAAGGGAGGACGGTGTCTCTGTAGGATCTGTTCCTGCCTTTATGGAAAAGAAACCTGCAGAGGAAACAGTCATCACAGGAAGTTAACCCTTGCCTCAAACTGCCATGAGCCTCTTAACATTGCTAAAAACAAATCAAAAGAGGAGGAAAACCTTGTTGATTTATCAGGAATAGTGTGCTTTTATATCCTAATAAGTTTCAATTAAGAAACCATTTGATATAGAAATCTTGCAGAGCTAGTAGATGGAATGTTACAGTCTGAGTTAGAATTTACCATCATAGTTGTATAAACTGTTATGTAATTTAGCTCAAGTGTAGTGTGCAGAACTGTTGAACATAAATGACTCACAAAGGATTTGCTAAACCAATAAACAACTCTGGGTAGAATAAATATCAGCCCTCCTGTTTATGTTTACTATTAGCTCGCTTGTCCTAAGGCTCTCTTTTTCTCAATCTCTCTCTCTTTCCCTGTGTGTATATATTAAGACAAACATTGTGTTTAGCTCTAAATGTTTGTGCTCAGTACTTTTGTGAAATAATCTGATGTATGTATCTTAAGGGAGTCCTCCTAAATCCTGCATCATCCCTTGGTCTTCAGGTGGCAGTGGTATTGCAATCAGTTCATTATGTACACTTCTCTTGATTGGGAAACTGGTAAAGTGCCTGATGACCTTAAGAATGCCACCATTATCAACACCTTAAGAAAAGTGATCGTAATACTTGTGGTAACTATCATGGTACAGTAATACCCCGGATAACGTTTGTACTGGATAGCACTAAAACCGCATAACGTTACAAGATTTTCGGAAAAATCTTGCATCGGATAACGCGATTTTTAGCGTTATCCAGTACAAGCATGTGCGTGGGGGGAGTTGGATTGGGTAGAACATCGGGTGGGCGGGCACGCATCAGACGGGGTTAGGGGAGTATACAGAGGTCTTCTCCTATCCTCCCCTAACCCCTTCCGACGCGCTCCCGCCCGTCGCCCAATATTTTGAAAGGGTACGCTAAGAAAAAAACGCTAAGAAAAAAAACCCTGACTTCAGGGACAAACCACTTTAAAGGCAGGCAGGCAAAGAAAGAGAGCTCCCTGCCTTTAAAGTCACCCCCACCCTCAGCTCTGCCACGAGAGAATCCAGCCTCCCCTGTTTACCTTGCAGTAAGTGCCAACAGTCAGCCGGAGCCTTTTTTCTGTTCCACTTCCTGTAAACAGGGAAGGGGGAAAATACAGAGATGTGATTGGTTCTCTATCTTTTTTTCTTCTTAATGCCATGTGACACTAGAGAACCAATCACATCTCTGTATTTTCCCCCTTCCCTGTTTACAGGAAGTGGAACAGAAAAAAGGCTCCAGCTGACTGTCGGCACTTACTGCAAGGTAAAACAGGGGAGGCTGGATTCTCTCATGGCAGAGCTGAGGGTGGGGGTGACTTTTAAGGCAGGGAGCTCTCTTTCTTTGCCTGCCTGCCTTTAAAGTGGTTTGTCCCTGAAGTCAGGGTTTTTTTTCTTAGCGTTGTTCGATCAATGTATCGGACAACGCTAAAAACCAGATAACGTCATGACTTGTGGAATCAAGTCATAACATTATCCAAGGTATTAGTGTATATCATTGTTATCCATCACTGGCTCAGTTGCCTGAAAATTATCTCTGAAAGGGTCCTTCCAGAATCTCAATGTGGCTTCCGTATTTCCCGAGGCACAACGGACATGATTTTCTGTGCAAGACAACTTTATGAAAAATGCAGAATAATTAAGATGTGAGGAAGTAGACTTGGTCCATAAAAGCTCACATTAAAATATATTATATATTATAAGAGAATGTTGTAGACATAATAAGTAACGTTGCCTGAGATGTGCAAATGTTACTTATTTGAAATAAAATTCTCCAAAATACTGCACAACTGAAAGATAATTCTCTTCAGATATTTAAAAAAAATACTATTATAGATGGCTTAGAATTAGTTATTAATTCATTATCCATCTAAAACATGCATTGTTTCACCATTGTTTCACCATTGTTTGACCAGTATCATTGTTAATAAGCTGAAATTAGAATGTCAGGGTCCAGATGTAGTTAACTAAACAGGCATATTATTTTAAAAAAATAGTGCAGTAACAGATTCATTGAATAATGGATTACATTTCATGCAAGCTAAAATGATAGGCTTCAGAACAGTGCTCAAACTGATATACAATTTCTCTGTTATAAAACAAATATAAGTGAGTGTACTCTTTGGTCCTGCTCAAGGGTTGTTGCCTTGTCATAGCAAGGGGGCTTGTGTGGTTCAAAGAGGTTATGGGCTATGCCATGTAGGGCAACCCAAGATGGATGGGCCAAAACAGATAGCTCACTAAATGCAATCCATTGGAGAAGGAAACAGTGACCCACTTCAGTATTTTAGCCAAGAAAACCCCATGGACAGTATCAAAGGCTAAAATATATGAGAATGGAAGGTGAGTCCCTTGGGTCAGAAGGTGCCCAATATGCTACTGGAGAAGAGCAGAGGACAAGTACAGGTAGCCCCAGAAGGAGTAAAATGGCTGTGCCAAAACTGCAAGGATGCTGAACTGTGGATGTGTCTGATAGTGAAAAGAAAGTCCAATGTTATAAAGAAAAATATTGCATAGGAACCTGGAATGTAAGATCTATGAATCAAGGTTAGTTGAATGGGGTAAAACATGAGATGGCAAGACTGAACATCAATATCCTAGGAGTCAGTGAATTAAAGTGGACAGGGGTTGGCAAATTTAATACAAGTGAACATTATATCTACTACTGTGGGCAAGAATCCCTCTGAAGAAATGGAATGGCCCTTATAGTCAATAAAAGAGTGAGGAAAGCAGTAATGGGATACAACCTTAAAAACAAGAGAATGACCGCGCGCCGGCTGGATCTCTAGCCGGCGCGCGCTTTGCCCGGGCGGCGGGGGAGGAGGAAGCGACGGCGTTGGCGTCCTGGGCGGAGCCGCGCGCAGCCCTCAAAAGGGGTGCGCGGGCACGAGCGTCGCCGCGTTCCAACGGGCGACAGCCGAAGCGGGCGCAAGTTGGCGTCCTCCTCCTTCGGCTGCCGCGAGGCTTCTTCAACGGGGTTTGTTCTTTCCGTGCCGGGGGGGTGGCGACCACCCTTACCGTCGTCTGCTCTCCCTCCTGGCTCCGTGATTGTTCCGGCCTCGACGCCTGGCGGCGCCCGTGGCGGCGACGAACCCCGGCCTCCTCGTCCGACAGGCCTGTCACTTTGGAGCGCACGAGGCGGTTGCATCGTGCGCTCCTGGGGGGCGGCGGGGGTCAATCCAGGCAGACCGGTGCCGTGTTTCAGGCACTCTCTCCCCCTTGCGGGCCTGTCCTTTGGGCACAGGGGCTTGCACCTGCCGCGGCCTGAGTGGGGGGCCGCGTTTGGCGTTCCGGCCCTGGGTCGAAGCCGCACTTTTTTCGGCCTAGTTGGCTCGGCACCCTACGTCCCTCTGGCTCTTTTACCCTGGGGCTGATTTCCCCATCCAGCCTGCTTTGGGGACACCCCAGCGACTGCACGGGCCGTGCAACGCCTTGACCTACCCCGGCCTTGCACCGTTAGCAGGCTTCTGCTTTCCGTGGTGGGCCGCGGTTGCCCGCGTCCTGCCAGGCATGGCGCCCAAGAAGGTCGCGGCGAAGAAGGCCGCTGCGCCTTGGACTCGCCGGATGGCCCGTGGGCCGCGTGGGCCAGCCGGCCTGCCATCGGGTGGGGGGGAGGCCCTTCCCGTGGATACGGTGGGCCTGATGGGACGGGTGGCGGCCCTGGAGGGGGCCGCGGGCCACGCCCCGCCCCCTGTTGCGCGCCGCCCGGCCCGCCGGGCGGTGCGTTTAGCGGCAGACCCGGGTGGCGAGGACCTTAGGACTCTTCTTACTGCTTTATTGCAGCGCTTGGACCGTATGGAGGCGGCGCAACAACCGGCCCAGCAACTGGCTCCAGACCCTGCGCCGGCGCCCGGAGAGCGGGCGGTGGAGGACCCCGGCCCGGTGGCGGTGGCAGTACCATCTGATGACGGGCAGGTTGAGGACCCGGCCCCTCCGGCGGTTCCTCCGGCATCGGCCGGGGCTGCTCTGGGTGAGTGTCCGTCGACGGCTAGCGTTGCACCCGCTGCGCCTGCTGCGCCTGCGCCACCTGCGGTTCAGCCCGCCCAGTGGCCATGGCCCCAACAGAATCCTGCGGGGGCGTGGCCTGCGCCGACGGGGCTGCCGGCCGGTACGCCCCCCTCCATTTCTCCGGGGTGGCCCGTGGTCCCGGGACAGCCGGGCCCCCCGGGGGCCGTACAGCAGAATTTGGCCACCGCGTGGCCTGTGGCCGCTGCGCCGCAGGTCCCGCCTACCTTGCCCTCCGGGTCCCCATGGCCTTTGCCCGCGGTCCCGCAGGCACCTGCGTGGCGGGCGCCTTATCCGCCCACGCCGCTGGATAGCGCTTTCGGCCACCCAACTCTCCCGCCGGCCGGATGGCCCTACGGCACGGCGGGCAACACCGGGTACAACTCGGTGCCTAGGGCCGCCGTGCCTTCCGGGGACCAATCCTTGCCCCTGGGGGATCACCTGCTCCCGGCTACTAGGGACAAGATCTGGCGCCGGGAGTACGTGGATTTTTTTAGCCTCCTTAATAGGGATTCTACTAAGGAGGAGCGGGATAAGGAGGACGACCGCGATAAGGAAGTGGCAAGGCGCAAGAAGCCTCCGCGGTCCTGGGCGAACTGGCTACCGGGTTTTTTGGTTTATGCTGGGGTCCTGACGAAAGCTTACCCGGATATGGCCATCCCTTTGTTCCAGTATCTGGACATCATTTACCGGGCGTATGTCGATTTTCCGGGCCAGGCATGGCTGGTTTATGATGAAACGTTCCGGATGCGCGCGGCCATCCGCCCGGCGATGCGCTGGGATGAGCTCCACTCTCAGTTGTGGCTCCAGCTGATGACGCAGTCCCGACCGGCCCTCGGCGATCGTTACGATTGCGGGCACTTGGTTCAACGGCCCGGCCCGGCACAGTCTCCCCGCCAATCGGCGGGGCAGGGGGTTCCAGCCCGCCTGCTGTGCTGGGACTTTTCGTCTACGGGACGGTGTAACCGGAAGCCGTGCCGCTTTCGCCACGAGTGCGCGGTCTGCGCCGGACCGCACCCGGCCTCCTCATGCCTTAAAGCGGGCGCGTCCCGAGGCCGAGGCAGGGACCAGCCCGGCGGTAAGCGCCCCGCCCCCGACCCAGCCGTTGCCAAAGGGGCCCAGCCCCATCCGGCTGGAGGTTCTTAATGACTGGCTGAGAGACTACCCCAGGCGGGCCGATGCGGCCTACCTGGCTGCCGGCTTTGCCTGCGGTTTTCGCATCCCCTTTGTTGGCCCCCGGTCGCCCCAGGATGCCCCGAACCTAAGGTCACTCGTCGGCCTTGAGCACGTGGCCAGGGCCCAGATTTTCAAGGAGGTTGGTTTGGGTAGGGTGGCGGGTCCATTTGACCGCCCGCCGTACCCCAACCTCAAGGTGTCCCCGTTGGGGCTGGTTCCGAAGAAGGCCCCCGGTGAGTATCGCCTTATCCATCACCTCTCTTACCCCGAGGGATCGTCGGTCAACGACGCTATACCGGATGCCCTCTGTTCTGTCCGGTATACGTCGTTTGATGAAGCGGTGACCATGGTTCGGTCCTGTGGGCCGGGAGCATTGTTGGCCAAATGTGACGTTAAGTCCGCGTTTCGGCTGCTCCCGGTTCACCCCGATGATTTCGAACTACTGGGCTTCCGGTTTGAAGGCCAGTATTTCGTTGACCGGGCAATGCCGTTTGGGTGTTCCATCTCCTGTGCTGCGTTCGAGCGCTTCAGTACTTTCCTGCACTGGGCGTTGGTACGCAGGGCGCGCTCTGACAAAGTCGCGCATTACCTCGACGATTTCCTCTTGGGGGGTCTGGCGCACTCCCCAGCGTGTCTGCGCCTGCTGCACTCTTTTCAGGAGCTGGCGGCCGAACTGGCGCTACCGCTGGCTCCTGAGAAGACTGAGGGCCCGGCCACTACCCTCACATTCCTTGGGATTGATCTGGATACGGTGGCCCAGACGTCCCGCCTCCCCCTCGACAAGACCGAGAGGGTGGCTGCTTTGATCCGTCGTCTCGTCCGCAGGCGCAAGGTTACGCTCCAGGAGCTCCAAGAGTTACAAGGGCATCTTAATTTTGCCTGCCGGGTGGTGGCTCCAGGCAGGGCCTTTTCGCGCCGCATTTGCAATGCGACAGTGGGCCTGACCAAGCCTTTCCACCGCACCCGGATGACCCGGGGGATGCGGGCCGACCTTATGGTGTGGCTGGACTTCCTCCGGGATTTTAACGGCGTTTCTTTCTGGCGCAAGGAGCTCTCATTGAACTCCGGGTTTCAGGTCCACTCGGATGCATCGGGGGCCTTTGGATACGGCATCTTTTTCGACGGCCAGTGGTGTTGTGGCGAATGGCCACCCAGCTGGCAGGGCACTGAGGTCCTCTGGGACTTGACGTTCCTTGAGTTCTTTCCAATTCTGGGCGCCATCACCCTGTGGGGATCGCAGTGGTCTGACTCCGTGGTCACATTTTGGTGTGACAACGCTGCAGTGGTCCAGATTGTGAACACCCAGACCTCGCGTTCCCCCAGGGTTATGGCTTTGGTACGGCCCTTTGTCCTTGCCGCGCTCCGGCACAACATCGTTTTCAGGACCCGCCACGTCCCGGGTGTGGATAACTCTATTGCTGATGCCCTGTCCCGCTTACAGATGTCGCGGTTCAGGGCGTTGGCACCCGGGGCGCGGGCCCTCCCCTTGCAGCTGCCGGAGTCGCTGTGGAGCCTTGGCGGGCAGAGGTGAACAGAGCCATGGGCCTTTCGCTGTCGGCCCGGACCCGCAGGGCGTATGAGATGGCTTGCAAGTCTTTCGCAGATTTCCGGACCCGTTCCCACCTTCCTCACTTATGGCCGTTGCCGGTCGACCATGTACTGCGATTCATGGTCTCGCTGCATGACGGCGGCCTCGCCCCCCGGACCATCGGGGGGCGCCTTTCCGCACTTTCATTCGCGGCTAAGGCCAATGGTTTTTGCGACACATTGGGGGACTTCCGCATCCGTCGGGTGTTGGAGGGGTGGAACAGGGAAAGAGGCCCTAGTGTCGATTCCCGACATCCTATTTCACCGCCAGTGTTGCGGCGGTTGGCTGCTGCCTGGCCCCAGGTCTGTCTGGACCCCTATGAGTCCTGTCTTTTTCATGCGGCTACCTCGGTGGCCTTTTTCGGGGCCCTACGGGTTGGGGAATTGGTGGCCGCCTCCAAGGCCGACCGTTCGGGGAGGGCCCTGGCTTTGGCGGATGTCAGCTTGGCCGGGGAATCGGTCAGGCTGACGATCCGATCCTCTAAGACGGACCAGCGGGGGCGGGGGACGTCTTTGTTGCTGCTTTCATGCAGTTTCACCGATGTCTGCCCGGTGGTGGCGGTGTCCCGTTATTTGGCAACCCGCCCGGCCTCCCCTGGCCCATTTTTTGTGCACGCGGACCGCTCCCCATTGACCCGCTTCCAATTTTGGAAGGTCACCGGAGCTGCACTGTCCATGGTGGGACTCCCGGGGGTGCGTTATGGGTCCCATTCATTTCGCATAGGGGCTGCATCCACGGCGGCAGCGTTGGGTTATGGGGAGGCAGACATTATGCGGATGGGGCGGTGGGAGTCCTCCCGGTTTCGGACTTATGTGCGCCCTCTTTCGGTCTAACGGTTTCGCTGGCACAGTTTCTGTTTCTTTTTCAGATCGCCCTCCGCTGCCTGTTCCTGCCCGTGTTTGGATTGTTGGGCACAGTTACGTCTTCTGGGCTGCCCGACATGCCGCGGCCTCCTGCTGTGGAACCCACCTGGGTTTCCGGGGCCGCGCGTACCTGCTGTGGCGGGGGTTCCGGGGCATGGAGTGGAATGATCTTCTCCAGTTTGTTGAGGCATGTGGACGGGCCCCCCCGCCCGACGTCTTAGTTATCCACCTGGGGGGCAACGATCTTGGGAGGCGTACGGGCATTGACCTTGCCCGGGCGATTTGCCAGGATCTGGAGTACCTCCATGGTGTGTGGCCATATACCAGGTTTGTCTGGTCGGCCATGATCCCGCGTATGGTCTACCGGAGCGCCGGTGATCCACGACGCATTGATCGCGCCCGGCGGGGCGTGAATCGTGTGGTGGCCCGCTTCTTCACCAGGGAAGGGTTGGGCACTGTGGTTGAGCACCCTCGTTTGAGGGTCGAAGCCCCGCGTTTATACCGTCAAGACGGGGTGCACCTCTCGGCGGATGGGCTGGCTGCGTTTATTGAAGCCCTGCACATGGGCCTCCGGGCGGAATTGTCGCCCTCTTGGGGGTGGGGGGGCGGTGAGTAGTTTGCACTCCCCCCCGTGTGGCGGGTAGCACTGGTAACGATATTGTGTCGATCCCTGACGAATCTGGTGGGGACGCAGTTCATCAGTCAGTGAGCGGCGAAGCATAGAGAGAATGACACCACTGGCTGATGAAATGCGGTCCGGGGACAAGGGACTGCCAGTTTTGACAGACTGCAGTCCCATAAACTGTCCGCTCGATTCAGAGGTTCGAAGCTCTACGGAGACTTCGGACAACGGGATCTTTAATTGGATAAACTAAGTAAAGTCATTAAGTAAAAGTTTAGATAAATTAAGGTAAGTATACCGATTCAATCCTTACCAGTGCTACTACGGCCCGTTGCAGGGCAGTTAAAAGCGTTAAGTGTTAAATGAGTTAAGCTGATTCAAGTTAATAAAGTGGCCCAGTTTTTCAAACCAAAAGACGTTGTCTGACTCCTCATTTCGCCGTACCGGGGCAATGATCTCAGTCCAAATCTAGGGCAAGCCACTCAACATCACAGTAATCCAAGTCTATACTGCAACCAATAATGCACAAGAGGCTAAAGTCAACAGGTTCTATGAAGACCTACAACACCTTCTAGAACTGACAGGGAAAAAGATGTCCTTATCATCATAGGAGACAGGAATGTCAAAGTAGGAAATCAAAAGGTAACTGGAATAAAGGACAAGTATGAATGAAGCAGGGCAAAGGCTTACAGAGTTTTGTCAAGAAAATGCTCTGGTCATAGCAGATACCATCTTCCAGCAGTCTAAGAGGTGACTCTGTACATGGACCTCAGCAGATGGCCAAGACAGAAATCAGACTGATTATGTACTTTGTAGACAAAGATGGATAAGTTTTATATAGGCAGCAAAAATGAGGTCTGGAGTGGACTGTGGCTCAGATCATGCTATTTATTGCAAAATTCTGGCTTAGAATGAAAAAAACCTAGGGAAAACCATTAGGCCATCCCTTATACACTGGGGATGTAGAATAGACTTAAGTGGTTAGACTTGACAGACAGAGTGCCTAAAAAACTATGAATGGAGTTTTGTAAGATTGTACAGGATGTAGCATTGAGAACAGAAGAGTAGTGTGCCTTGGCAGGGCCCCGTATAAAAATTTGTTTGGGGGCCCTTAGGAAGGGTAAATATTTGTTTTGCTTACGCACGTTGGGGGCCCCAGTGGCCCGGGCCCCCCATATAATTGATACGGCAGATACGGCGGTAGCTACGCCTCTGATTGAGAACCATCCAAAAGAAAAAGAAATGCAAGAAAGTGAAGTGATTGTCTGATGAGTCTCTACAAATAGCTGAAGAAAGAAGGAAATTGAAAGAGAAAGAGAAATAATTATCCAACTAAATGCAAATTTCCAAAGAACAGCAAGGAGAGCTAAGGGGAGGCATTCTTAAATGAAAAATTCAAATACTGTAGAGGAAAATAACAGAATGGAAAGGATTAGTGATCTCTTTTAAGAAATTTGAAACTTAACATTTAAAAAAAAGATCATGGCATCTGGCCGCATCACTCTCTGGAAAATAGAAGGGGAAGAAATGGAAGCAGTGGCAGACTTTACTTTCTTAAGGTCCAAGATCACTGCAGATGGCGACTCCAGCCATGAAGTAAAAAGACACTTACTCCTTCTTGGAAGTCAAGCTATGGCAAACCTTGGCAGCATAATAAAAAGCAGAGACATCACCCAGCCAACCAAAGTCTACATAGTTAAAGCAATTGTCTTCCCAGTAGTAATATATAGCTGTGAGAGCTGGACCTAAGGAAGGCTAAGTGCAGAAGAATAGACACCTTTGAACTGTGGTGCTGGAGAAGTCTTTTGAGAGTCCCCTGGACTGCAAGGAGATCAAATCAGTCAATTCTAAAGGAAATCAACCCTGACTGCTCCTTAGAAGGACAGATACTGAAGCTGAAGCACAAGAACTTTGGCCACTAAATGAGAAGATAAGATTCACTGGAGAAAGTCCTGATGCTTGGAAAGATCAAGGCCAAAAGGAGAAGGGGATGGCAGAGGATGAGATGGTTAGACAGTATTGTTGACATGGTTGGGAGTGGATCTGAGTGGATTTGAATTGTGACTTCTGGGGGTGGTGGTTGTGAAACCTGATTTATTTGTTAAGCGAGTTTTTGGTTGGTTTTATTTGTTAAGCGAGGCAACAATTCAGAGAAAATTCTGCTCTTTAAGCGACTTACTCTCTAAGTGACACACTCTTTATGCAAGGTTTTACTGTACATAATTTTCCATGCTAAGCTCCCCTCATGCCCCTTCCATGTGTGGTTCATTACAGAAAGCCTACTTGCTATGGTAACAGTCAGAGACAGGTAGTGACCGCTGTGCAATTGCAAGCATCAAAGTTCATAAAGTTTTTATGTGAAATCAATAGTCCAGGTCTTTGGGGAGTTTTCAATGCTGTCAGCATATAATGTTCCCCCACTAAGGAAAAGTCAGAAAGAATTGGAGGAGAATCATTAAGTTGTAAGGGCAAGGCAGAATTCAACAGCCACTGACACAATTCAATGATTTAGGTCAAAACTAGACACAGATTGTTGGAGCACAGACCTGACTCAAACTCTTTGCTCTTCCCCACAGTTTGTTTCTCCATAGTCCATGCCTCGAGCATTTCTCTCCTCACCCAACCTCAATGTGTTCAGAAGAAAGGGGCTATAAGGAGGGAAATTCCCATTGTTTGGCCCCTTTTCCTGTGAAAAAGAGGTCTTTGTGCCCTCTCTCTCCTTACATGGGCAGAATAGTCCATGAATGAATATACACAGATCTGATCCACAATGTCTCTACTAGAGTTATGCTGGTGATATGGACTGTATCATCCCTCTAGTACAGTGTTACCCAACCTTTGGTTTTGGGGCTTCAATTCCCAAAGCACTGATCAGCCAATGTACTGACTTAAGCTTCTGGGAATTGAAGTCTCCCTGTGGGTGGTGAGCCCCACATTAGGAACCACTGTTCTAGGATCAGCAGCAGCAGCCCTCCGAATTTAATAGCTGGGTGAACCCACTGGGGAACAACAGTAGAGTTGGGTAGCCTTTACAGTTGGCTAAAGGCTCTTGCTTTAATATTCTATTTGTGTGATTCCCATAGTCATCAGGTAGGCTATCTAAATAGCTTTTGATGTCTAAATACCTTTTCTAAATAGCTTTTCTTATGGCCTAGAAGAGCTTCTGCACATTCTCACCTCATGGAATTCTGCACCAGCTACATGCTGCTTCAAACTCTTTCTTCCAGTCCTGTTTATGTAACTGCCTATCTATTGTGGATGTTCCACTTTGGATCCCCTACTTGACCAGCTGGATCCTCTTGCCATGCAACTTGCAATAATCCCTTGCACCCACTTTTCTAAAACTCTGGTTTATGTTCTGTTCCTCTCTGACCTTCTTCCCTCTGGCTTTTTACCAGCTCTGTTTTCTCACTACTATACAAGATTTTGCCAAAATAATTCAAATAATAATTCTCATGCTGCCTGGACTATTTTATATCTTGCCTCAGCCTCTACTTATCTTCCATTTTCTTCACTTTCTACAACATTCCCCCCATCCCTTTTGTTTTAGTTTTCTGAGGTCTTGCCCCATTCTATCTTTTGGCCATAATTAAAATGGAAGCTCTGTAAGAATCACTGTATTAAAAAAGACAATAGAAAGAAGGGTCTGTATATTCATGAGTTGCTTATTAGAGGGGAAGTACACATATGACTTTGACCTCCATTTGTAGGCAGTGTTCTTCACTGAGATTAGCAGAATCCTCTCCTTCTGCCTTTAACTTGTAGTGGGGGCTAAATCAATGCAAAAAGCTGAAGTACAGAAGTAATAATTGGTTTAAAAGCATCTTTTAAACATAAAAGGGCTGGCTGAGTAGAAGGTTTAGCTTTCTTATTAAATTAATGTCATAAAGTTTTAATTGATGTTAAAGGGACATCATTATTAAAGGATAGAATTACACAAATTAATATGTAAATTATGACAAGAAGACTCTTTATCATGAGATAATCGAAGATAATCACACCCTTGGGGTCCTGTATGGAACAAGCCACAGCTGACTGCCTCAGAATCTCTTAACAAGTATGCAGGGAAAATGGAATGTTTGCACCCTGAAAGTCTCTACCTTCTAAGCTTGCTAGAAATGAGTTGCTACATGAGCTGTCATTATCTGGAGATTAGTATATATGTATCCATCCTGTCCTTTACTAAGCAGTGGTCCTTTTATCACAGTCTAGTATGCTCTTCTCTCTGGTTTAGGAGCTAGGGACAGATGATCTGTTGGACCTGTAGCAGTCTATAGAGGAATTGGAGGAGGAGGAGGAGGAACCTCTCTCCACAAAAGATGCAAAAGAAATTGTGAAGCTGTGGGACAATTTCAAGACACTGTTAGTACGGCATCCCCTAGATTGGTTTGGAGAAGTGAGGGTCGACACTTTCGAGACTGAACGCATATCCCTGTATCGCCAATTTTCGAAAGGATGCCAAAGTCAACAAACTATGGAATGTTTTCTGAAGAGGCCTGGGACAGAAAAGAGACCTGCCTCTGCCTCCTCCTCTGCAGGATGCTAAGACTGTGTCCAAAGTTTTGAAAGTTAAGATTTGTTCATGGTTACTGTTTTTTACGTGAAGTTTTTGTGAAGTTTTTGCTCTGAGAGTGCAATGTAGAAAGTTTGTACAGGAAAGAAAATTAAACCAGTTATGTACAGTACAGTATGCATATGTGTGACATGTATTCATGTTGCAATGCTTATTTTTTGCCACCTAGACCAGTGATAGCCAATCTTGGCAGTCCAGGTGTTCTTGAACTTCAATTCCCAGAAGCACTGATCAACAGGAGTACAGAATTAGGCTTCTGGGACATGCAGTCCAAGAACATCTGGAGTGTTGCCAAGGTTGGCCATCACTGGCCTACGAACTTTACTGTTTTTTAACTTTAAGCTTTCCTGTTTTGTTAAGTTTGTTAAGAGTTTGCTGAGGTTGTGTTGTTTTTCATTATTGTACTGTTTTGAAACTTTCAGGGTTTTGTGTTACAGCTGTTATTGTTGTGAACATTACTGCACAGTAAAGTTTGCTTTAAAGGTGCTTTTAATAAAGGACAGAACTTTGAAAAGAAACAAGACTCTTTATTTTTGTCTGGTTGTGTGAATGTGTGATTTTAACAACTGTTAGGTTTTGTTTAAAATACTGTATTAATGCTTGATTTCCTGGTGCTCAACTTCTGCAGTCAAGGTATGAATGGACTACAATTAGCAAAAGACCAAGTCAACACTCCAGCAGATCTGGCCTTCTGCTAATTGAAATCCATACAGCTTGAATGCAAATGACTCAACCTGGATGGAAGGCTTCGCGCCATTTCTACGCAGACTCCGCTGGCCTCCATTGACTCCAACTTCTTCTTCTTCTAGGCCAGATGTGAAACTGTCAAAATGAAGTCACCCTTTAGTGAGTTAATTCTGCAGTTCCCTTTGCCTAGTCTAGTGTGAGAAAAATTAGTCAGCAACACAAGGTTGTCGTTACCAGTGTACAGTTGTACCTCGCTTAAAGAGCATAATGCGTTCCACAGGATTGCTCTTTAAGCGAGTTTTCTCTTTAAGCAAAACACCATTGTAAGTGACCAATTGTGTGTGTGTGGGGGGGGATTGCAAACCACAATTTATTTGTTAAGTGAGTTATTACATCACTATTTACTAGAATGTCTCTTCCAAAAAACAGCTTCCTATGTCACATGCCCAACCTGCGGACCGTGGGCCAGATGCAGCCCATGGCACCATTTCATATGGCCCCACCAACACCTCCACCACACCCAGAAGTGCCATGTGGTGGAGGAAGGGCAAAATGGCTGTCTGGCCCTCGAAACTGTGACCTGGACACCGGCATTAAAAGGTTGAGAACTCCTGATGTGGACTAATGGAAAGAATTCAGAAATTCCATCAAAACCTCAGTAATTTTCACTCTAATATAAACCTAGACTTAAACTAGACTGCACAATAGTTTCTAGACACCACTTTGCAGTTACACATTTAGCCTCCAAGAACCACACCATTTCAAACTTTAATTGATCAGTACACAGACTTAAACACCTCCAGCCCTCATCCCGAACAGTTCACAAAATCCAGTTAATCACATCTGCTGAGATCCAACAGATACTCAAAATTCATGGATTTCTTAAATTACAATAACCACTCAATGGGGGTTAAAAAAAATCAAAAGTACCCAGAAGCAAAGCACTGCTGGACTGACCAAAAGAGAAAGGTACTGAACACCATGGCTAGCCCCCAAATGACAGCACACAACTTATAACCAAATTTCTTAGGCAGCACAAGTATATGTATTTTTAAAACTTCTTTTTCATTTCATGCTTTAATGTTTGAATTCTTATTATCTCTTACTTTTTTAAAAGGAGGCTTTTAAGGTTATACTGCCAATAGCCATGCAATAGGTTGTGATTAGCTTTTCCATTGCCAATAGCTGTTTTTCTTGCTGCCAGACGTTCCCATGGTCATGTAGCAGGCATGACTAGACACTAGAGCATATGGAACGCTGTTTACCTTCCCACCAAAGTGGTCCCTATTTATCTCCTTGCAATTTCTTGCTTTCAAACTGCCAGGTTGGCAGGAGCTGGGACAAAGACGGGAGCTCATTCTGTCCTGCAATATTCGGGTATCAAACTCCTGGCCTCCCACCTTCCAGTCAGCGTCTTAGCCATTGAGCCACTGCAGTAAAGTATTAGAAATATAAAAAGAGCCCTGGTGGTCCAGTGGTTAAACAGCCCAAATGTTATGAGTTCGATCCCGACTACATACAAGGTTGACTCAGCCTTCCATCCTCTTGAGGTCTGTAAAATGAGTACCCAGCATGTTGGGGCAAAATGTTAATTAACATGTGAACCACCCAAGAGTGCACTAAGCGCTGTAGGGAAGTATATAAGTGTTATGGCTATTGCTATACAATTGACAAGATTAACTAGGGGGCAATGCCTGTTTCATTGAGGGTTGCGAGAAGTGAGTCTTGTGAACCCCATTGGGGTGAGCTTGGCAGAAGAAGCACCACTTCCCATGTCTATCTAACACCTGCCCATTCCTGTCCACACAACTCTCTTCCTTCTCTCCTCACTGATCTCATTTTTTTAAAATGCTAGTATAGTCCTTGAAGGTACTGTGTGCAAAAATTGTTACTGGCTGTTGTGTTGTTTTGTTTTTTACATGGAAGGCAGGAGGGCAGTGGTGTTAAGGAGGAACAGCCACAACTGATCAACAGGTGTGCAAGCAACTGAGGTAGAGGGAGAGCAGCAAGGTGGGATGAGAAGCTGAGGAAGGACTGAGAGGGATATAAGCAAGCAGGAGTGAGGCCTTCCTTGTGGTGCCATTTGACATTCTTTGCATTCTGCTGCTATACCCAGGGGTATTTATTTTATTTATTTATTTATTTATTATTAGTTCAAATTTATATTGCCGCCCACTCGCCGTGGCGACTCAGGGTGGCTTACAGACAATACATCACCTTTCATTACAATACAATATGTTGGGGGGGGGGGCGGCACAGGGGGAGGGGCGGCAAGGTCCTCATCCTGCCCTGGCTTCTTCTTCCCTTGGCAGTTGGTATAGGCACAGGGGGAGGGGCGGCAAGGTCCTCATCCTGCCCTGGCTTCTTCTTCCCTTGGCAGTTGGTATAGGCACAGGGGGAGGGGCGGCAAGGTCCTCATCCTGCCCTGGCTTCTTCTTCCCTTGGCAGTTGGTATAGGCACAGGGGGAGGGGCGGCAAGGTCCTCATCCTGTCCTGGCTTCTTCTCCCCCTGGCACTTGGTATAGGCATGGTATACTGGGCACCATGGGAGGGCACTGGACAGGGCCTGCAAGGGGTGGCGACCAAGGGTCAGGGGAGAAGGCGGGAACTGCTTGGTCACTACCCCTCACTTGCTCCGCCCAGTGTGCGGCACTTTAGAATAAACCATTGCTCTAAGCTGAAGGAGGGAGCTTGGAGCAATGGCTTAATCTACAGTGCCATACGCCGGGTGGTCCAAGCGAGGGGTGGTGACCAAGGGACAGGAGAGAAGGCTACCCCTGGGAACGGTTTGGTCACAGCCCCTCACTTGCTTCACCTGGTACGCTGCACTTTAGAATAAACCATTGCTCTAAGATGAAGGGGGGAGCTTGGAGCAATGGCTTAATCTACAGTGTAGCGCCCCGGGCAGATAAAATAATAATAAAATTATTATTTGTGCTTCAGGGCGCCAAAGACAAAGGCACATCAGGATGAATCTCTCTGTCCCGGTGGGCCAGCCCATGCCTGACCTCACTCTCGCCAATGATAGGCTTGACTGTGTTAGGAAGAAATGGATAATGTGTGGTTATTCTACCTTTGCTCCACTTTTGCACTGTGAACATTTAATTTTTGTCAGGTACTGTGCAGATGGTGATTGCAGCCATGAAATAAAAAGACGACTGATTCTTGGGAGGCAAGCAATGAGAAACCTGGGGAGCATAGTGAAAAGTAGAGACATCACATTGCAAACAAAAATTCGTCTAGTCAAAGCAATGGTATTCCCGGTGGCAATGTATCACTGTGAGAGCTGGACCATTAGGAAAGCAGAGTGCAGAAGAATAGACACCTTTGAGATGTGGTGTTGGAGGAGAGTTTTGAGAATCCCTTGGACAGTGAGGAGAACAAATAGGTCAATCTTAGAAGAAATCAACCCTGACTGCTCCTTAGAAGGTCAAATAATAAAGATGAAGCTAAAGTACTTTGGACATCAAATGAGAAGAGAGGATTCACTTGAGAAAGCCTTGATGCTTGGAAGGGTTGAGGGCAAAAGAAGAAGGGGGCGGCCCAAAATGAGATGGCTGGATGGTATTGTAGAGACAATGGGCGCAGAGCTGAGCGAGTTGAGGGGGATGGTGGAGGACAGGAGTGCCTGGCGGACAGTGGTCCATGGGGTCGCAGAGGGTCGGAATCGACTATGCGACTGAACAACAACAAAAAACTGTGCCGTTTGCTTTTTATGGATAATACTCTGGATAGCAGAAGACTGCATACCTATTCAGACTGCAAGAGAAGATAATTATTGTCTAGATACCTAATTGGATGAAAACCTGTTTTGATCAAACCCAGTGTTCTATAATTCCCATGCCCTTTGTTCTGAGAATTTGCAAATATCATATTTTCTATGTTTGATTTCCAAGTAAACACTTAAATTACAATCCCGCATTCATTAGCAGCACTGTTCAGTCAACTACTGAATAAAATAGATCCTCCAGTGACAACCACAAGTCAAAGTCAGCTGCTTCTGTTTTTCTTCATATGCCCACAATACTTCGGACCAGAAAGTTTAGTCTGTGTGTCCAATACTACACAAGATCAATCAAAGCAGAAGAAAATACAAAGTATTTGAGAAAGGATAAATCAGGAGTTCTCAACCTTTTTAAGCTGGGGGCCAGGTCACGCCCCCTCAGCAGCTTCAGGGGTTGGACAGTCATTTTGCCCTTCCTCCACCACAAGGCACTTCATGATGTGGTGGAGGTGGGGCTCCCAGATGAAATGGTGCTGCAGGCCACATCCAGCTGCAAGTTGAGAATCCCTGAGGTAGAGGATAAGTACTGGGAGTTACTCTGGAAACAGAATAGTAGAATGTTTGTTTGTTTGACATAGTGACGATCTAGTGAAATCCATTACTCTTGGCATTTACATATAAAATTCAACCTCTCCACCAGATATAAAAATTCACTAAACAGAGCTATAAATTAAACTAATTAAAGATAATAGTAATTCTTTTTTATAATTGTATTTTAATTTCAAAACATATAAAGAGGAAGATACACATATATAAAAAGAAGAAAAACCATAACAATAATACCTCAATATGAGCTAGAAAAAAATTGTAATAATGATTCATCTTTGTTTATATTATAAAAACAAATAAACGACAACTACATTTGACAATTGACACAATTAATATCAATTCCAAGTGGCAGCAGGCAACATACAACTAGTAAAATCCCCAACAGGTCAAAGGTTCTACCTGGCAGAATGTCTTCAATACCCATTTTAAATAGTCCTGATAAAATATGGAGAGATGGTTGACTTGTTTGCCTTTCTGGAGATTGTGTAATATACTTGCTGTTGATAAATACATAAAGTTCATAAATCTAGATGTCGAGCCAGAGGCTGAGACTTTGTTTCTCCATTGTTCATCCCGGAAGCACCAGCCTATGTGACGTCAGGCAAGCTGCAAAGTCGCAGAATGTCCCCAGAAAAAGGGAACAGTAAACCACTTTTGAGTACAGCTGGGAAACACTAAAAAGGGTCACTGTTTGAATTGTCAAGAATTGACATGACAACATACAATTCTGTGGCCAGTATGAAAGGAAATATGTTGAAGGACTGAAGCAGAATGCATTGAATACTGAACTGTATATATGGAACCTATGTATATCCCTACAATGAAATGCAACAGCTGTTTAATTGATGAGAATACTAGGCAATAGTTAGAACTGAGGAAGAAAAATATGTATGTAATTGAAACTGAAATGCATCCTACTTACACAGTCTATGAGAAAAGGACCATAGCATATAAATATGTTTTCATCCTGCTGGGGAGAGACTCTATTAAGCAACATAAAAAGCATTAAACACACTTTCCATAATTGGCTATTGCAGACAGTACTGTGAGCTTTGTGTGTGAAAGATAGGCACAGAGGCAGCCTCAGAAAATGATAGGCAAAGAGAAGGGGGAGGGAAGGGAGTGTTTTCAATGGAGCTGAATACAAAAATACCTAGCAAAAATACCTAGCATGAATCTGTACAGGAAGGAAGGGGGAAGGAGTCCTATCCACAAGCATACAGTATTACCCTGTAGTGAAGAATATGTAAGAACAACTGTCCCATCACTTCTAAGAGTTCAAGACACTGACAGATGCATGTCTAAAACAGGGATTCTCAACCTGCGGCCCACAGACTGAATGTGGCCCACAGTGCCATTTCATGTGCCCCCCTCCACTGCCTCCGCCACACCAGGAAGTGTCATGTGGTGGAGGAAGGGCAAAAGGGCTGTCCAGCCCCTGAAGCTTTCTGAGGGAGGATGACCGGCTGCCCCCAGCTTTAAAAGGTTGAGAACTCCTGGTATTAAAGTTTTAAAGGATCACATGTTCTATCTTCTGAAATTCACAAATAGTTCAGGCCTCATGATGAACATAGAAAGATAGAGATTATGAATGCCAGTATAAGGTTGAGGTTCTCCCTTTGGTAGCGTTGCCTTCCCCCAACCTTGTTTCCTCCAAGACCGATCACACGATTTTCAGTAGTCTGGATGTTTATTGTAAGGCAAAGATGTCACAGAGCATACATAGGAAAAATAGTACTAAAATAACAAACTTAGCTAGAAGCCAGGAGGGCTTCCACACACACCCTACATTTTCACGCGCCCCTGCCAGGCTGAGGGATTTGCGTTTTCAGCACAGCATGGAAAGAACAGAAGCTCAGAATAGGCACAGCTCAGCATACAAAAGGGGTGCATGCATTTTTATAATGTTACATCACTCCAAATCCCATTCTCCTCCTTCCCACCAGATGTCTTCCAATCACCAGGCCTGGTTGGAATTAATTACTAAAGTCACTCACTTGAGGCCTCCCGCCCCCCTTTTCTCACTCCCAAAAATCACCCCCATCCTTTGGAATGCCTTCTGCAGATAATTTCAGGACCATCCTAGCTTGTCTCTGTTCTAATCAAGATCATCCCCCACATTCCTCCTAAACACAGAGAGACAGGGAAGCTTTCACACAGTGTGGGGGGGAGGGTGACTCACTCTCAGCTCTTACATGCCCCACCCAAGTCGAGACGAGGGGTCTTAATCACCCCGAATCTAGCCAGAATCCAGAAGTGAGGAAGCCCTAATTTCGTTACCTAAAAGCGCAAAACCTCCAGTATGGCATAGCAAAGGGAAAGCAGAGCGTCAGATTACAATGTAAGCACAGCAAGCGCACACACATTTTCAAACTTAACCTGCTTTTACGAGGCATTGTTCCACAGAAGAAAATTCACCCCAGGTGCCTCATCCGAACCCAGGGCCACCCTCAACAATTGTTGGCAAATCACCCTAGGTCCCTGCCAATTGATCCCCTCATCCTGGCCCAGGGAAGGTCGAACCAACACCCATGAGCCCACTCCCCACTTAGAGAACTGTTTGGGTGACAAGGCAAGACCCGCAAACTCCTGCAGAATCTTAGGCCAGGGGAAGATGGGACATCTCTACCCTCCCAATTAGCCTTCAGAAAATCCAGAAATACAGCAATTTTTCCCCCTCCTCTGCCAAATCCCCGTTGGGGACCTGCAGTGTAGCACACCCAACACACTGTTCACAAAATCCCTTCACATCAGCCATCATCCCTTCCCATAAAAACGTCTTGGCCACTCTGTCTAGAGTAGTTTTAAAGTGTGCATGCTGAATGAAATCAGAACCATGGGCGACTTGCATTAATTTGAGCCGATGTCCCTCAGGAACCACTAATTGCAGATGAGGCTGCCACCCCATTCCCCCCCCCCCAAGGTTCCACGATACAGCAATTCTCAAATCTACCCAAACCTGTCCCAGAATGAGCCACCCGGAAAAGGCTCCGAAGTTGCCAAGGATTGTAACAACCCCCCCCCCCGGAGTTTCATCTTGTTGCTGCTCCAATTTAAAAGCATAGTACGCGGGCAAATAGTCCACAGAGGGGTTAGTCTCTTTGTCAGTCCCAGGACTCTCCACTCCCTTTCTCCTCCCCCTCAGCCAAGATGGTTAGTTCATTCTCAGCGGGCAAATCCTCCTCAACCCGGCACCGCAAGGCAGAAACAGAGAGAGAAACAGTCTCAGGCATTTCCCCCTCCCTCTTGCACTTTGGGAAGGGCAGAGATTCCTCCCTTACAGCCGAGGCTGCTTCAGTGAAGGGAGGGGAATCAGGCCCAGATTCTTCAGGCTGGAAGTCAGCCACCTCCGCCCCAGGCCTCTCTCCCCATTCCCCCTGGACCCTCTGGGCAGCCTCTTCCAGGCAGAACAACAGATCAATCCCCAGGATGAAGTCAGGCTGATGGGACCCAGAGTGGACCAAACAGGTTAAAGGGCCTTTGTATGAACCATATTCCACCAAAATTTGGGCGAGTTCACATTCCACGATCAAAGCATCCTTGGGAGCATAAGCTTCCATCCCCACCCTAATATCATCGATCAGCTGCCCTGGAAACAAAAACTTCTTATTCACAGAGGACAAATCTGCTCCTGTATCAACCCAGGTTCGAAGGGTAATAGCCCGGTCACCCTCAAAGACAGAGCCAGGAATATCCCCTGACACTGTGAAACTGATCCTTCAGAAGGAACACAACCCCCATCCAAAATGAGTATTTTTGATTACACAATTTGAGAAGCAATAGCATGTGGGGTCTCCATCTAGAGCAGTGTTTCCCAACCTTTGATGTTTGGACTTCAATTTCCAGGAAATCAATATCCCAAGGCACTGATCAGCCAATGTACTGACTTAGGCTTCTGGGCATTGAAGTCTCCCTATGGGGCAAGGGCCCCATGTTGGGAACCATTGATCTAGAGCTGTGTTCCCCATCCTTTGGTTTTTGGAATTCAATTCCCCAAAGCACTGATCAGCCAATGTACTGACTTAGGCTTCTAGGAATTGAAGTCCAAAAACCAAAGGTAAGGGATCACTGATCTAGAGGATATCTACATACACAACCCTTTAAATCACTGCTACTGGTGGTAATAGGGATAAATGTTTGTTAAATTCTTACATAAAGGGCCAAAATCATTTTTAAAAAATGAACAGTGGCCTTCCAATGCTGCCTCCTGTGTTATAGCAAACCCCTTTCCAATGAGACTGCCCGTCATTAATGAAAAACTGTCCCAAATTGAACATCTGAAGACAGGGTGATGACACCGAGTGATTTAGTATAGCAACATTATTATTTTGTTTTAAATGGACCCCCAGGTGGGCACTATGATGGATGAGGAAACATGAAGGTAAATAATTACCTAAACCAATGGAAGGTGCAGAAAGGTATGGAAACAGCTATACATCAATTCTCCAGTGCCTTATAAAAATTCAGTACAAACATTCAAGACAGGCAGAACAAAAGACCTAAGAATCAACAGACTACAGGAGGTTCACAGATTCAGAGAAACCTCCTCACCTACCACTGCTAAATAAGCTTTATTTCTCCAAGCAATACAATGAATGATGCTTCTCCTCTGTGTTCTGAGGAGCCACTGAATTTTACCCAACTCCCATCTACATATTACATTTTATGTGTTGTATACCCAGCAACAACCCAATTGTGACTAAGAGGCAAAGACTGTATCCTTGGCCGGGCAGGATCTAAGTCTGAAGAATGAATATAATGAATTCTCCTCCATGCACTTGTAAGTTGTAACTTACAGCTCATTGGTCGTATAGCTCTTCAAACTGCCCTGTAGGCTGATGTTAATATACAAAAATAGTTCAAACAGACAGGCAATGAGGGTTTTTTAAAATCTCATACAGTGGTACCCCACATAACGAATGCTTTGTATAATGAAAAATCCATACAAGGAAGCATTCATTAGGCAATCACGATATCCCGCATAACGGGGGGGAAATTAATTATACGGGGTTTTCATTAACCGGGGTATATCCCGCTTAATGTAAACCTTGTATAACTAACTTTTTCCCCGTTATGCAGGGTTATGCCAATTTGATCCACATAATGAAAAAAACGCATAACGAAGAACTCAGTGGAATGGAGCTTTTTCGTTATGCGGGGTACTACTGTATTTTGGTGGATATCCTCACTAGTTAGATTAAGATTCTCTGACAAAATTAGGTAAATGTTACCCTTGCTTGAAAGCCAGTTGTATCTGACTCTAGGGTTCAATGCTCATCTCTGTTTCAAAAACTCCCCACTGGAGATGAAAAACATAATCCCAGGAAAGAGATATGGTAATATATCAGAGTGTGAAACAATGAGAATGGTACCCAGACACTCAGCATTACACAACAAGAGTAGAAATTTGATCCAGATGTGTAGTTGGCAATAGGTGGCCATTGGTATCACTTGAAGTGTTTGTTAGGTGGCTATTTGCCTGCAGGGAGTAGAAGTGAGACCACCAAGCCACTTCTAGAGGTCATTGAGCAGCTTTAAGATGGTAATGACTGTTCATTTCTTGTGACCCAGATCAAACTGTAGGCAGTGACCTAGGAGAGAAAGTCTCTGTATCCCATTTCCAGTATCTTGACCTATCCAATTTTCCCACTGTCATGGTCCCTGACATTTGTCACAAGGGTCACAAAACAAATAGATAAGAGTACTGCCTAAAGCACAAACACAGGCACCTTATTCCAAAAATACAGTATTTTAGATCGTATTCCCCCACTGCCAGTAGTCAGTTCAGTAGTCAATTCACATTATGTCAGTTGGTATTAACCTAGAATTCCAGTAGTGTCTTTAACAAATGATCTGTGAGTCCTAGGGTGGGGGAAGCCCTCCATGTTTATGCAGATGGTTAGTGTCTTGACAGCAGCAGTTTTAGGCAAGGAGGGAACTTTATGTGGAAATCCATTCTTTAGGGTAATGATTGATGGGACCCTGTCTGCAGCCAGTGGCCAGAGAAGTGCCATTTTACATGAACATCTGGTTGCAATGGAATAAAGCCAGGTGACCTTTCAAGAGATTTGGTCACTACATTGTGGTAAATGTCTGTCCTTTGCTAATGCAAAGTTTAAATCTAAGCTGTGTGCTTTGCTGGATTCTTCCTCCTCTTCCCTGCTGAGAGTAAGAAGAAGTCTGAAGCATATCTCAGGATTAGCACATGCTCTTTATTTGGCACTGGCCGAAATCCTGTCATGCAGCTCCCTGTGATGATAAGGCCTGGCTTGATGAAGCTGGAAGAGTTAGTCTTTCTCAACGTTGTCCACCTGGATTCTCTGTGCAGCAACATGCCAGATCTGGGGGAGGGCAGGGAGGAGGAGTTGCAATAGTCTTTTGAAATTCAGTCACTCTTGCCAGGTGTTGAATCTGAGTGTACATACCCGAGAGTGAGTGAATGGGACAGAAGTGCTATCCAGCATACTTTCATTGCTTCTCTATTCTAGGACTCTTTCCCCTTACTCATGACCCTTGAAATTAAGCAGGAGCTTATTCTCTTATTGATGTTTCCCCACTCTGGCCAACCAGATACTGTATGAAGCCAGAAAGCAGAACACTAAGACATGTTGTTGCTTTCTAGCAACTGATACTCAGAGCCATACTGTTTCTGATACTAGGTCTTTAGATTCATAGCTTTTGCGGGCATTTCTCTTCTCCTCTAGATAGTTCAACCCTACTAACTGCTGTCTGGCCGAATAACTTGCTACAGCAATGGACTAGACCATACAGTTAGCAACTCAACACCGAGTGTTAGGTGGTGGTATATAACCTGACTCCCCTAAGGGGCCAACAGCTACAAACCACTTTGAGCAGGCCCCCTTTGAGTAGAATGATGATCCCCTCAGTGGAGGAAATGCCTTTGGAAATCATCACATTGGGCCCAAAGGCAAAATGAGTAGAGGAGGAATCACTTGAATATTATGTTCCCAACAGTCATGGAGGCAGAAGAGGCCATGCCAGAAGAACTGGCTCTGAAGGCGCACCTTGTCAATATCCTCAAGGCTGCAGCAGTCCATTACAGTCCCGGTGTTAAACCCTACATGTCTCATTTCATTTGTACCACAGGAGATAGCCCCTTTAGATGTTGATAAATGTGTTAAAAACCAGTTCGACAATCAGCTGAGCTCTACCATCACTAAGGTGGGCATAAGCTTTTACTGCTTGGGGACTTCAATGCCAGAGTTGGAACGGATTATCAACTCTGGGGAAAGGAGAGGGCAAGCAAGGACTTGGTAACTGCAATTCTAATGGACTATGGCTTCTTAGTCTATGTGCAGAACATCAAATCTTCATCACCAACACTCAATTTCAACTACCCAACCATTTTAAGACATGTATGCACTCCCACTCCAAGCATTGGCACATCCATGACTACATCATCACATGGCAATGTGATAAGAAAGATGTCCTCATCATCAGGTCAGCTAGAAATGTCAACAACTGTTGGACAGACCATAAGCTTCTGATCTCTAGACTCAGGATTTATCTTCGCCAAAGACCAACTAGGTATCCGCCTAACCAGCCCAAACAGAAGTTTGGTGTTTCTAAAGTTTGGAATGAGCCCATTGTTGTGGATTTTCAGAACAAGATCTCTGACTGACTGTTGAATAACCCAGTCAAGAGTCATGATATCGAACAAGAATGGGCCTCACTGCAAAATATTATCATAGAAACTGCTGAGGAAACCATTGGTTTTGTGGGAAAGAAGAGGCAAGACTGGTTTGATGACAACAATGATGAAATCTCATGCCTCATAAATGCCAAACAGGAAGCCTATCTATCCCTTCTCCAAGATCCATCCTCCAACATGAAGAAAGTTCATTTCCAAGAACTAAAGTGAAAATGCCAGGCACAGATAAGAGAAATTATTAACATCTGGTGACAACAAAAAGCTCAGGAACTCCAAAGGACATCTGACACTTGTGACCTAAGGAACTTTTATGATGGCATAAAATAACTATATGGACCATCTCGTTCTTCATCAGGCACTCTGAAAGCAGCTGACAATGCTACAATCCTTACAGATGGCCAGAAAATCCTGGACCAATGGAAGGAACACTGTTGAATGTTTTTAAACGGAAACTCTACCACTGAAGATTTTCTTCAAGAAGTGCCACAACATCCCCATCAGCCACAGATGGCAGTTCCACCAATGTACCCGGAATTCTGTGAGGCTCTGAATAAACTGATACCCAGAAAGGCTCCCTGGACAGATAACATTTATCTGGAGTTAATTCAGAGGGGAGGGGTGCTTCTAAACACAAGGCCCTTCACACTCATTCTCTTGATTTGGGAAACTGGTAAAGTGCCTGCTGACCTTAAGAATGCCACCATTATCACTATCTTTAAGAAAGGTGATCATGGTATTTGTGACAATTGTCATGGCATATCATTGCTATCCATCGCTGGAAAGATTTTCTCAAGAATCCTGTTCAGTTGCCTGCAAATTATCTCCAAAAGTGTACTCCCAGAATCTCAATGTGGTTTCCATATTTCCCGAGGCACAACAAAATGGATGTTTTGTGCAAGACAACTTCAGGAAAAATGCAGAGAACAACAGAATCTGCTCTTTTTATTTTTTATGTTCTGGAAAAGGCTTTTAATTCCATACTGAGACCTGTTATGTGGGCTGTGCTGAGATGCTTTGGTTGCCCTGAGCGTTTTGTAGATCTGGTCCAAGCACTTCACAAGAGCATGTCTGAGAAGGTTCTCCATCAAAACAGTATATCAGATGCCTTCCCAAACACCCACAGATTAAAGCAGGATTGTGTGTTTGTTCCAACCCTTTTTTCCATTTACTTGGCTGCCATGCAAAATGAAACATCTAATAACAATACAGGTGTAGAGATTAAATACTGCTTCAATTGAGGACTCTTTAATTTAGTTAGACTACACGCCTGAAGACTAACCAATGTTAACAGGATAATGGAAATGAAATATGCCGATGATACTGCATCAGTTGCAATAGTCAGTCAACTCTTTCAAGAATTCTTGTGATTATTTTGGTCTCACCATAAATGCTCAGAAAACCAAGGTACTTCCACAACCTGCCCCAAGGAGCCCTTCCAGAGTTCAGTATCACCATCTCAGAGTCAATACTGTAACAGGTAGACCATTTTACTTACCTTGGTAGCATCCTGTCTAAAAACTGCATCTATGAACAGGATGTGATGAAGAGAATGAGTGCTGCCCATTCTGCCTTTGGTTGTCTATTACATTGGGTCTTCATGAACAAAGATTTAACAATCCAGACTAAGCTCATGGTATATCAAGCTATTGTTATCTCAGTGTTACTGTATGGCTGTGAAACATGGACCCTCTATCACCGAGACATCAAAAAGCTTAAGTGCTTTCACCAACAGAAGCTAAGGTCCATCTTGAACATCAAGTGGGATGACTATGTCACCAACATTGCAGTCCTCAAGAAGGCACATGTAAATAGTATTGAAGCTTTCATAGACCATCATCTTAGATGGATAGGGCATGCGCTTTGTATGATGGTTCCAGGTTTTCTCATCAAATTCTTTATGGGGACCTTAGCCCTGGTACAAGAGCTTGTGGAGTTCCTTTGAAGTGTTATAAGGACAGCTGAAACAAAATATGAAGGTGTCAGGTATAGACCCACCAACTTGGGAGGCAGCAGCTGTAGATCGCCTACTTTGGTGCCAAACCATCTCTGCTGCTACCGATCTCTTTGAAGGAGAATGCCACATAAATGAAGAGGCAAAGTGACAAGCATGGAAGCTTTGTAAAATTCAACTATGCCCTCCACCATTTATTCAGTGTAATGTGTTTGGCCGCATGTTTCATGTCAGGATTGTTTATTGAGTCACTAGAGACACATCCATCACCTTAGAAAATGGCTTCCAGTGAAAATGTATGCTCAGATATAAGTAGCAGCTGACAATTAACTGCTAACCAGACAAGGCTGTTCTGGGAAGTAGGGTAATGCCTGCCCTTAGTATCCTAACAATTCAATCCTGACTGTAATCAAGAAAAAGTACTATTCCATACTTGATAAATATATCCTATAGCACCGGGGAAGCACTTTTTGTGCCTCAGTGAGTCATTCAGAATCTCTCCCATCTCAAACCCACAACTTCCTCTTGTGCATTTTGAGTATCAAAGTGGAGATGCTGCTGAATATCTTAAGTTCCTATTTAAATTACCACATCTTGCTGCTGATAGTGCTCATCTTGAATAAATCTGGGTAAAGCTTTACATTTACAGAAAGTTGGTGTCCAACCAATTCCCAGTTGTTTCACCTATGCTTATTGCAATCTTTAGAGAACCATGTCACATGTACATGATTTGTTGCTGACTAAGTAATACATGTGAAACCCTATTTAAATCCAAGTATCAAGGGGTTGATACTGTGTTTATAATGCTGTGGCAATGTTCACAGAAAAGTCCCCACACACTTTGAAAGTTAGTTTCTTTAAACAGCCTCATTTAGGATACATGAAGCTAATTTATTAATATGAATCATGCCACTGAATAATCATTCTGTCTTTTTTTGTTTTCCTTTTTAACTGAAAGCCAGTTAAAACACTAATTTTTCATGCATGTACACTGAAATGATTATGGAGAATAAAACAAAGAAGAAAACCCTTAAGCATTTGGGGGCCGACCAAGAAAGATAAAGGAGAGAAACGGAGTGAGCAATGATCCATTCAGACTATGCAGTCAGATTTTTTTTAATGCAACTGCATTGAGGCTAATTAAAGAGTCTAAAATTGCTTGTTTAGTGGGATAGACTATAGTCTATAATAACTATTTGAGACAGGGCCAGTTTAGATTTCTGGAGGCTACCTGATAAGACATGTTCAATGAACTTTTGATCCTCTGATTTTAATCTAAAAATCCTATTAATATACAAAAAAGATTTGGCCACAGTAGTTTATAACTAAATTACTTACTAGTTAGACTACTGTAAATACTGTCTACGAGGGATTATACTTGACCAGTGGTTGAAAGATACAGGTAGTGCAAAATGCAACAGCCAGTCTGCATATAAATCAGCCATGAAACAACTACATTGACTTCCAGAAGGAAAACCTGATAACAGAGGAACCAACTGGCTTTAGGGAGAGCAGATTCACAATAGACCACTGCCTAGTCCTTCAACATCTCATTAAGAAACACTTCTCCAAGAATAAGTATCATTGCAGGCTCCTTTCAGCGATTTAAAGGCCACCTTCAATCCCAATCCCCAGGATCAAGTTGGGGGATGTGGGGAACTGATGGGGGCCCCATATTACAGTGATGCCCAAAGGCTCCTGGTGTGGTGCCTACGGGTTGACCCTTGTACCCCAGTAAATTAGCCAGTGCCCATCCCTGATCCAGTTCAAAGGTCTCCTGCTTTTGGGTTGTTTGATTACTGTCCCAAGCCATGAGATTGCATATGTGTCCGGAGGTTGTTTGTTACACAGTTAAGTCATGAGACTGATTATTATAGGAGGCATGCATACAATGTATTAACCAATCAGGTAGAAGCCCACCCTAACATGACCCAATCATGGCCAATGTACTGAGCCTAAATAGCCAATCTGTGATTTTCTATGTAAGCATTTCCTTATACAATTGTAACAATAAAAAGCTTTCTTGAATGTGAGTTTGAGGAAGAGTTTGTGTTCTCCGCTGGATCGGATTGTTGTATGTTTCATGAAATTTCATCCCATCCCCCCAGTCGCCCTCACAGGGAAAGAAACAAGAGAAATCTTCCATTGACTGCCAGCTGAGCCACAGTCTCCACACCAATAAAAAAATTAGTGTCAGATGTGTCCAGCAGGGGCATCTTACGGAGCCTGTACCCACACAGAGGAGCATCAAGCAAGGATGCATACTGGCCCCACTTCTATTTAACTTCTTTATCAACAGTATGGTTGACCATCTAAAAATCACTCCTGTATGCTGATGATGCCTTAATTCTCTCTAGAACCCATAAGGTCTCATAAGAGTGCTGGTATCTCTGGCTCATTGCTGCAGCAGTAATGAACTGGAAATCAATTACAGTAAAACTACAGGACAGTCAAACTACAGTAAAACACCAGTTAACGATTGGATTGGATAACGTTAAAATCGCATAATGTTAAGTAATCTGGATCGAATAACGTTAAGGTCCTATGGGATGGATCGGATAACAACCGCTAAAGTCTGTGCGGTTACAATATATCTCTATGGAGCTTTACCATTATCCGATCCATCCCATAGGATTTTAACATGGATCGGATAACACTAAAAATCGGATAACACCAAGACTTGTGGAACCAAGTTTTAGCGTTATCCGGTGTTTTACTGTACCAGAATATTAAAGCTGTAACCCTTTCTAAAAGGCCTAAGAAACACATCTGGAGAATAAATAGGCATAGGATAGAGCACATCACCAGCTTTAAATACATGGGAGTAGTCCTCCAAGCTTCAGGCTCAAGAAATGCCCATAACACACATGCTGTTCTTATAGTCCAGAGATCTCCCTTCACCATATTTAAATTCCTGGGGACCAGAGGAGGCCAATACATCCCTGCTGTATTCAAGCTATTTTGAAGCTAGAACCCTGTCTAATAAGCCACTCTCCCCCAACAACTTGGCCCCTATGGAAAGAGTACAATTTAAATTATTGTGTGCAGTTTTCTAGACTCCCTTTTTTTTTTTTTTAATTATTTATTTCCAATTTTTATACCGCCCTACTCGGATTGGGCCGACTCAGGGCGGTTCACAAGCACAGAGAAACAATAAATTTATAAACACAACATGTAAATATAGGAAAAAATAATAATCAGCACTGTATCAACACCACAAAAACATCTCAACATCATTACATAATCAAAATTCAATAGGTATCAATTTCAACAACAATAAGAAATTACAGAAATCATCAAATTTACACAAAAATTAGAACAATACCAACAGTCCAGCTGCTGCTGCGGCTTTTAAGCCCCCTGCCCCAGCGCAGCCTCAGGACGCAGGTGGAGAGTGACCCAGGCTGGGCGTGGCAGCCACCTCTTCCCCGGCCCCAGGTGTCTTGGCGACGGCGGCGGGGAGCGAAATGTCCTGCTGGGCTTTTAAGCCCCCTGCTGTGTATCCAGTGCCATCCTTCACCTGGAGATGGCTATGATGAAGATTGAGATGAGATTGTGCAAAGCCATGCTCAACCTTTGGCTCAAGACTCTGTTTATTTCCAGTGGACTGGCTCCTCTTCTGTTTGAGTCTAGCAACATCTGATGGGCTAAAGGTTCTTCACTTTCACTGGGCCTAGCAAATTGTCTGAGCTTAATGAAGCAAAGCAAGAGTACTGCAAATAACTTGAACAGGAGACTATCTTACTCATGAAGAATTCTGGAATGTTTAGCCTCTGACTGGGAAATGCTATTAATTATTGTGGGCTTAATTTATATTACCTTTCAACTCACTCAGTTGTTACAAAATCTCTCCTTTACATGACTCCATCCTATGGAAGAGAAAGCAAATGTTTATTTTACTGTACTATACCTTCCCTAGTATAAAATTACAGACTTTTAATTAGGCATAGAGCTGAGTGGGCTGCAGAGGATGGTGTAGAATAAAAGTGCCTGGCGTGCAGTGGTCCATGTGGTTACAAAGGGTTGGAGTCAACTGTGCAACTGAACAACAAAAAAAATCACAAGTGTTTAGGATTAAATGCTCTATAGTTTTGCCTCATGTCTTCCAAGAATATAGAAGATCTGTAAGGCCACAAATTTTAACTGGAGCTTTTTCTAAATTAATTAACTAATTGAACTTAATTAATTAAAATAAACCTCTTGACTGTAAATTTAAAATATCCACCAAGAAGCAACTATAGTGGAACCTCAGTTAACAAATTTAATGCGTTCTCCAGGATTTTTTGTACTATGAAAAATGTGTAAAGTGAATTTCCCATAGGAATGCATTGAATGCAATTTGCCATAGAAATGCATTGAAAACCAATTAATTCTTTCCAGGGAGAAATTGTTAACCGAGCCACTACTTTCTATGGATTTCCTTTTGTTATGCGATTTTAGTCTTAAGTGAGCCATTTGTTAAACGAGGTTCCTATGTATATAATAAATATTACTAAAGTAAAAGAATAAGGAACATAATACTTGAATGACTTCTACCAATTCTGGAAATAATCCAGCATGAAAAATAATAGCCGCCATTATTATTTTTTGTAGCTTTCAAAGGCAGCACTTAATTAGCTTAAAGTTCCACCAACAATGCCAATCAGTAATGATTAATAGCTGCCCAAGTAGCCTTGTGTGTCATTTTAACTACACTAATACCCCCGATAATGCTAAAACTTGGTTTCACAAGTCTTAGCATTATCCAGTATTTAACGCTGTGCGATGCATTGATTGCACAAGGTTAAAAAAAACCTCAGTTCCCTTTCCAAAGAGGAAACGGAAGCGAGAGTTGAGCCAAGCACTGGTTTGGTTGGGGTGAGGGCATGAGCGCCCATTCTCCCCTCAACCCAACAGGTGCTCTGATGCTCAGAGCACCTGTTTGGTTGGGGGAGAATGGGTGCATGTGCCCTCCCCCAACCAAACAGGTACTCTGAGTATCAGAGCACCACTTTGGTAGGGGGGGGGAGCAGGCATGCGCACCCTCCCCCCAACCAAACTGATGGTCTGAGTGTCTGATTGCCTGTTTCCTTGGGGTGAGAGTGCACGTGTGCTCTCACCCAGAGGAAACTGGCAAACCAATGCTTGGATCTACGGAAGCCCCCTTTCCCCAAAATAAAGCCCCCCCCCCCCGAGATCTCTGCCCCAAAGCCTGCAGGGTCTCCAGCCCTGCGGGCTTTGGAGCAGAGATCAACATTGGGGAATTTGAGGCAAACTTGCATCTCACAACGTTATCTTAATGTTGTGCAGTGCAAAACTTTGCCTCAAATTCCCCAACGTTATCTGGTTTTAATGCTGTGCGGTGTACACATTAACCAGGGTATTGCTGTATTCCTTGAATCTCTGTGAAGAAGTCTTCACTAAGTTCTGTATCTTCAGAAGAAGCTGGATTTCCTCCAAAAAACTCAAGTCTGAAACTATTCCAAAAAAATAAAAATGACATTGGAGGCAGGGACAATAGTATGGGAAGAAGATAGGAATAAAAAGGCCTGGAGGAAGAAATGTTCCTTCTGAGAGTTTTCATGACTGCCTGCCCCCCTCATGTCCTAGCCAAAGTAAATGGGCAAATGCTATAGGGGAGAAACACAGTTAATTCTGTCACCACACAGGCTGCTTATCCAAAAGTAGTCATCAAGCACTGTGGCAACTCTGAGGGTGGGAAAGCTAAATAATGACATAAATAAAATAATGTAAAATAAAGTTTGACTATGAATTCCATGTCAGATAAAAGAACACTGGATGGCATTAAAAACAAGAGAAATTAAATTCATCACAGGTTTTATTTATTTGGAAAAAAGCCTGTCACTGGAAACACTCCCACATATTAAAATATGGATGGCTCAGTTGAGGCCCTCAATTATTAAATCCATTTTTAATTATTAATTAGTTGGGAGAACAACTCTACCAAACTCACACAGGCTGTTGAAGAAACAACACTTGTACCTGAGGTAACCATGATGCTGTGCGGTTCAGTACTGCAATACACTGAATATTTCTTCTCCTCTCCTATAACAGCACTGCTGTTACTTTTCCTGCCGAAGTAGTACCCATTGAGCTACATGCAATTTCTTGCTTTCAAACTGCTAGGCTGGCAGGAGCTGGGACAGAGATGAGAGCTCACTCCATCATGTAGCACTTGGGTCTCAAACTGCTGAGCTGCCAACCTTCCAGCCGTCAAGTTCAGCATCTTAACCACTAAGCCACCACAGTCGCTGAAGGAGGGCAATATGTCTGTTCTCAGAAAACAGAAACACTGATGTTCATCAAATGTTGCTCACTAATTAGCTAATTGTTAATTGAATCACTGGATGTCACCAAGTGAATTTTACTCTATTCACAGCTGCTGAAGAAGCTTGTCTTTCTCTCTGCAAAAGTGAGATATTTTTGCTTCCCAGGAAAAGAGACCCGTTTGCAACCTTGAATTAGAAGACCAAATGTAGGAAAAGTCTCGGATTGCCCTGGTTCTTTCCTCCAGCATACCACTAAATCTCCTAGATAAGTGCTCTATGAGATCGGATGAGTTCTCTCTGGGGGTCCTCTCTTTGGAAACCTCACCATTTCTTGGTGGAGCAAGCAAGGTTAAGCAGGAAGGAGTCCAGGACAAGGGAAAAGGTCCAGTACCCCCATGTAGCCAAGAGGAGAAACCAGTTCCAGTCCCATGAGTCCTAGATGGCTAACCTGCATGGGGTTCCTGTCTCTTTTTCCTCAGAAGTGAAGAATTACAGCGAATGTGCTAAATCTCAGGCACAAATGGCAGCCAGTTCTTCACAGCTCAGTTTGAACTGTGCAGGGACAGGAGAGGTCTCTTTCATAGTCAGGGACTGTAAAGGTTTTCAAAGCCATTCTCTTAAGTCCCCATGCCTAGGTGGAAATGAGAAGTTTTAAATTCAGATTGCTTCAGAATTTTGACTTTTGGAAAGAAATGTTTTCCTTTAACTTCTAATCAAATCCAAAGTTAGCCACATATTATGCATCCATTTCCACATGCATTCTTGGTAGTGGCATATCTTTTTTTTCAGCCTGGGAAATAAGGAACGTAGTAATAACCATACGTTTTAGTTATAATGTTGCAACTCAATTTTGTACTGTGATTGTAGTTTTTGTTGTAAGCCGCCCTGAGCCGCCATGGTGAGCGGGCGGTGATATAAGTCTAAATAATAAATAAATAAAATAATAAATATGTTCCCTTTTATCATTTGTTTTTCAGCAGTTTCTTCCTCTGATCAGTACCAATGATCTCAAGCCAAATTTTTCTGCCCATTCTCAGCAGATGCCACATTGCACTCAATAATGAAAGGCACGTCATCAGTCTTTACCTTCTAGTGACGGAAATCACAGAATACTACTGAGATATTCATTAATAAATATTTTCTCCCAGTGTGATGCACTTGTCAGAAATCTGAGTCCAGGAGGTTTTACATAAAAAACAAGGCATTTCTCTACCATCCGTTGACACAAAGATGGGCAAACACAACCTGAAAAGAGTTATCTGGGAATAATAGACATGTATGTGGAACAGCACTGAGGTGGGGACTGCAGTGGCTCAAATGGTTTATTTATTTTTACTTTTTATTTATTTAATTGAATATATATTCCACCCTACTTGCACAGGCGGCTCAGGGCAGAATACAACCAATCAACAAACATACAACATACAGTTAAAACTCTAAAAACAATTTAAAACCATTTAAAACAACATCTCGTTCCTTTAAGTAAAGGAGTAAAGGAGAGGGAGGGTAAGTATAAGATGTTAAATAAGATGTTAACTAAGCCAGTGGGGAGGGGCCAGCCAAGGGAAGCCTTTCCTGCCAGCCAAGTTTTCACACCTTTCCTAAAAGCCAACAGCTCTGTCTGGAGGCGCAACTCCAAAGGCAGGCAGTTCCACAAAGTCGGAGCGAACATGGAGAAGGCCCTCTTTCTAGTGCCCCCACCACCTCCACAACACACCTGGAAGTGCCATGTGGTGGAGGAAGGGCAAAAAAGCCATCTGGCCCCTGAAGCTGTCTGAGGGAGTGTGACCTGGGGCTCAACTTTAAAAGGTTGAGAACTCCTGTTCTAATCACTACACCTCAGTGCCTCTAGTGTACTCTCTATTTTCCTGGGAATAAAGCCCTCGAGTCGACAAGGATCCTTCTGACTAAATATATGAAGAATTACATTGATAGATGGCATGTACCAAGTGATGGGATGTAACAGGTTTGCACCAGTTTGCCAGAACCGGTAGTAACTTTTCCCAGTGTCCTGGAGAACTGGTAGCAGCTTTTGGTGTTTGGTGCAAATCACCATGTCCTCCAAAGCAGCGAGATGGGGCTGGAGCAGACCCCTAGCTGCACTACCACTTCCCAGCTGAAGAGGGCAGCACTCCCCATGTCTTCTGGGAAGTGTCTGCTACCACCATGCTTTATTTTATCCAATCCCCAGTGTGCACATACACTGAGGAAAGGATAAAATATAGTGGAGAAGTTAGTTAAATCCCCAACAGGATTTTAAAATGGGTAGGTTGTACATGCAATCAGATCAACCTGCCCCTAAATCAAGCAGGCTGTATGTCCATGCGGACAGCCTCTCAGTCTGTGCAAACTTTCTGATTTCTGACATCAAAATGACATTTAAAAAGAAGCTCAAAATTGGATACTATTGATCTTCCAGAATTCATTCTGATCAAAGATAGAGGCCTGTGACACCAGTGGCTTAGTGGTTAAGGCACTGAACTTGAAGACTGGAAGATCAGCAGTTTCTGAAGTCCCCTGACCTTTTGCCTTACAGCACTGGCCAGGTAGGTCAGGGGACTTCGGGAACAGTGTAGATCTGGTTCCCCAACCTCCCTAGAGGCAGCAGGGGTGGTAGGGAGCCTGAAAGGGGGGGGGGGACTCCTGGTTTTTTCTGCCCATTTCGGGCTCTTTGGAGCCCCTGTCACCTCTGGGGAGGTTGGGGGCCCTGATCAGTGCTGTTGCCGAACTCCCCAGGCCTACCCAGGCACTGCAATCACAGCATGTGATAGGCACTTGGGTTGGGTGTTTCAATGGGTGCATGTCCAGTTCAATCCCCAACCCAGGCAGCCAATCCCATGCTGCAATCCACCTGCCTCTTTGGAAAGGGCAGTGGGGATTCCACCCACTGTCCTTTCCAAAGAGGCAGGCGGATCCCCTCCCCCGCCCCCTTTCCTCTTCTGAAAGGGAATACGGCTTTTTTAAAAACATTGTGCAATCAATGCATTGCACAACATTAAAAACCAGATAACGACGAGACCTGTGGAACCAAGTATCATCGTTATCCAAGGTACTAGTGTAATAGTAATTTCATGTCAGAAATCATTCTGGGTTGAGAGGATTTTTGCAGGAGAAACTCCACTCAGGGAATGCCCAAATGAGGCTACTTTCATGTTTCCAAGAGGTGGGGCAGAGATGGGCACTCAATCCGTCATGCAGTACCCGGGTCTCGAACTGCTGACTTGCCAGCCTTCCAGCTAACAAGGCAAGCTTCTTGACCACTGAGCCAGGGCAGCTCCTGTCCAATTCAATAAAGCTTACTGAGCTGACCATTAACAATGGGCTACACTGAAACTGGAACTTTCAATATCCAAAAGCCTGTGGCTATATTTTTAAAACCTGCATACCAATCTTTCTTTCTATATTTAACCTGGGTAAACTGCACCTTCCAAAATCAAAGTGGACTTTCTCTTTCTTCTTTTACTCCCTAGTTTGAACCTGGAATAAGGAGCAGGATCACTCAAATATGAAGGAGCTTTGGTTTTATTGCTCCTCAGGTTCTTATCAAGAAGGAGTTGTTCTCTCCTAAAAGTGAAATTTTAGATCCACCCCCATCTCCCTTCTTCAGGCCAAATTCACTATGTGGGCAGCTTACTGATGCAAAGCAGGCTTCTCTCAGTCACTTGGATGATGGCTGAAGCCATGTGCAAGCTTCTCATAATTTCCCTGAGGTAAAACGAGAGGTCTTTGCTTATTTATAATGACTAAGTCCTCTGGCCATAGAAAATGAATCTATTGCTCGCTGCTGTTTGCAACTAAGAAGCCTTCACTGTCCTGAGTTACTTGAGAGCTCCTGAAGTGAAACCCCCTGAGCTTGCTGGTATCAAAGAGAAAAGTACTTCAGAAGGAAGAGAGACCAACTGCAGGATTTTCTACTACCTCACAATTTAGAATTTGGAATTTTTTCTATACCCCAGAGTTACACTTCAGTTTCATTTCATGCCAGTCAACTTTCTTTTTCTCCCCCCTCCTTCCAGCCACTTTGCGATGTAATATCCTGGAAATTGAATACTCAAATATTAAAGGAGCAGCATTTTGAGACCTGGGGTTTATCTACAAAGCAGGGAAAATGTAAATGGAACTTCTGTGACCAGCCCAGATCCATTTCAAAAGAAATAAGACTATTGTTTCTGGATAAGACGCCCAGTGGCAGGCTGATGTAGTAGATTTGCAGCATTTTTCCAAATACAGTGGTACCTCGCTTAAAGAGCATAATGCGTTCCACAGGATTGCTCTTTAAGCGAGTTTGCACTTTAAGCAAAACACCATTGAAAACAACTAATTGTGGGGGGGGGGATTGCGAACCCCGATTTATTTGTTAAGTGAGTTTTTGGTTGGTTTTATTTCTTAAGCGAAGCGAACATTCAGAGAAAATTCTGCTCTGTAAGCGAGTTACTCTTTACGCGAAACGCTCTTTATGCGAGGTTTGACTGTACAACAAGGGTTACTAATATATTTTAACAGTGATAGACATCCTGTCTAAATCCTGACTAAATATGCCTGGGTTTTACCTCTAAAAGGCAAGACGGGCAGAGAAGTGTCCTAAGCGTTCAATGCTATTTTCAGACAAGACGATAGGAAGTGTGGAAAATTGCAAACAGACCATGGTCGTGGGTTCCTAAACCAGTCTGTAAAGAAATTGCTAAAACTACATGGTGTCCATCAGTTTGTCACCAATAAGGAAGTCAAAGCAGGGGTGATGGAAAGATTTAATAAAACTTTGAAAACAAAAATGTGGAGATATTTCACGGATAATAATACCTTTAACTATATTGACATACTACCACAGTTCCTAAAAAGCTACAATCCAGTACAACTGGAACTGGAACTAGATGTAGATGGAACAAGATCTAGAACTAGAACTAGAAATCATTTTATTGGTAAAAATAAAAGCAGCAGGGGGGAAGAGGCTTAGTACTCATTACTGCTGGATGTTTAAGAAATGCAAGAAAGAGAATATGTCTTTGAAAAGCTGATGTGCAGATTTTCAGCAAGATCCCTGTGAAGAACATACTCCTGTGTACAAAATGAAATAGAAGAACATTTTAGTAAACTTTTCCATCTCTCTCCCCCCCCCCATCGCTCTCTCTCTCACACACACACTAGAGTGACCATAAAAAATCGATGTCGGAATGTTTTCAATGGGAACCCCACAAAGTGATCAGCATTTCCAGATTTTAAGGTAGTTAGAGTTTGAGCACAATTGGAGCATGTTAACCCATGCCGCTGTACGCTTAAAGTTACAAAAATGCAATTTTTTGGGCTGACTAGCAACGTTTTGGGGCCGTATCTCTGGAACTACTCATTATTTTCTCATGATGTCTCAAATTAAAGGCAATATGTCTCAAATTAAAGGCAATATTATTGTAACTAAATTATATTCTATATATATTTATTGCTACTTCTAGTTGAACCAAGCTATAACAGCTTCATCATCATTATATCATGATTTTCATGTACATTTAGATTTAAGGAGACTTTTTTATTTCTTTTTCTTTTTTTGTTATTTTTACATCTAATTTCCGAAACCAATATTCTTTGTAATGTATATTGTTAATTTTTTTCAGATTAAAATAAAAGAGTAAAACAATGGCTTCCACCTCCGCCATAAGAACCAGAACCAAAGATAAAATTTTCATTGTAGGCTATCCGGCTCACCAGATAACTGGTTGTAAATTGCCCTCTAATCGTCAAGTTTTGGCCACTTTGTTCTACAATTTGCGTACTGTGAAATTGAATCTAAGAGATTCAGCAAGAATTACCATACAAGAAGTACTTGTTTTTTTGGGGAAAGCTCGGATTCCTACAAAACATGTGAAAGATGCTATTAGTAAATTAGAGAATCTTCACGCAGAGTGGAGAAATGTACAAAAGGACCTGAATAAAAAATCGGAAGCTGCAAAGAACAAAATCAAAGAGTTCGCCTCAAAGGTGGATGATATCTTTGATATTGCCCATCAAGATGCCTTGGCCATGATGAAATCAGAAGAAGACAAGGAGTTTCTTTTGAAACAAAGGGATAAAAGTTGGCCAGGCTCTATGCTTGGAGTTGATTTGAAGTTAGCTCGAGCTGAAGAAAGAAAACTATAAAAGGAACTTGCAAAAATGAACGAGCAAATTCAAGTGGAATGTTTATTCGACATAGGTAGGTAAGATTCTTTTATTTATGCTTGAATATTGATCTTTTGCTAGGTACATTTATGTCCCCTGGTTTTTGTTTAGTTTTTACCCAAGCACCAACAAAACAAGATAACTAACCTAACTATTTTCATAATTAATTTGGTCCTTTTCTTTCTCTTCTTTTGTTCATAGAAACTGATTATGAGGAAGATGAGGATAGTGATGAAGAGGAAAACAAATGCGATGAATATATTGAGGATGTGCTGCGAATGGATGTTTGTACTTCTCAAGAAGTCGAGGAGCTTCCTGGATGAAGCGTGGGGTTAGGGAAATTTTAACCATGAAACTATCTCTGTTGTTGGATCGGTGTAAGGTATCTGACAGAAATGCCACACGAATACTCATAGCTACCATAGAAGCATTTGGGGAGAATCCTGACGAGTTCAAAGTGTCAAAAACCACCATCCATGCTTTTCAAAGCCACCCAACCAAATGGTGAGAAAACAAGGCAGGAAGAATTTGGACCTACCTGGTCTCCATCCTGGTTATTCTTTGATGGCCTTTTGGAAGAGGAAGAAAAGAAAGATGAAGATAAGGCAGCTTTAAATGAAACCCTGGAAACTGATGTGGGCAAAGAAGTCACGCCAGCAAGAATTTTATTTCTCAGTGTTTTTTTTTTTTGTTTTTTTGTTTTTTTTGAGAAAGCATGCGTGTGTGTTAGGGTGACCACAGTGATAATGGGAGAAAATTATTTCCCGAATTGTGTCAACGGGAACTCCACAAAATGATCAGTCTTTGCAAATTTTACGATAGCCATAGTGTGAGCATGATTGGAGCATGGTAACCCGTGCCGCTGGGCGCTCAAAGGTTCAAAAAAAAAACCCCTTGATTTTTTGGCTGGCTAGCGACGTCTTTGTTCCGTATCTCTTAAACGCCTCATTATTTTCTCATGATTTATGTCTCAAATCATAGGCAATATTGGATTCTATACATATTTGTTGCTACTTTTAGTCGAACCGAGCTATAACAGCATTTGTCATCAAAAACGTGACTTGGAACCTCTATTAACGAACTTATATGAGAATTATTTTATATTTCCAAAGTATGAAGTTAATTATGATGGAATAAAATGACAGAATGTTTTGTTTTTTACATATTTCAATGTATTTAAATAAGAAAAGAGAGTGACATTACACTGTTTACCATCTTTAAGAAAGATACAATAATGAATAATCTATTCTAAAGGTTTGCTCAAAGTGTTTTTTGAAACATCAGGATACAGCTTTCGGCATTTGTGTACTACTTGTAAAACATATTGTTTCTGCTCCTCATATTTGGTGAGAAGGTTATTAAAGTCTGTAATTAATTTCACTCCTTGTTCTGCCACATCATTAACGACCTTTAGTGTCTTCACAATCCCCAATCCTTCCTTAAAATGTATATATTCAGGCCAGCTACTGGGGGGCTCTCTGAGAAAATCTGTGTTAATCTGAAAACGCTCAAAGAAATTCATGGTACCCTTGGTAATTAAACCAGATAACCCTGCATTAACCAGTTCTTCCAACTGGTATATTCAAAATTTGAGGTTTACAATTCTTGAATTTTCTATCTTGGTCTCGGTCTGAGTTAGGAGGACTTTGTTCGCCATTTCTGATTTTTCTTCGTCTGAAATTGAAGGATTAAAGAACACAAGGGCTACCAATTCTGCATTGAAATACCACAAATGGTTTGAGAATTTCACCAGAACTCTCTCAGAGATATCCTTGTCAATCTCCTGATAGTCCAACAAACATTGCAAGAGATCAAAGCCTTGCTTGGGAGACGAGTGTGCTTTGTGGGCATTGAACCAAGCTTTGCAATACACTCTAACGAGAAAAATACAGACAGCTTCTAAGGCACTGTGTTCTTCATAACTCAGTTTGAATTGTCCGTGGAATAGGAATATCTTCAGACAATAGATGGCCTTGGCCACCCACCTGGCATGACTGATGGCACCTGGAGATTTAAATCCCACTTCCGTTCCATTCAGTGCTCCTACAAACACCAATACCAATTGTAGGTGCTCCCTGTAATCGTCTCTGGGTTGTCATTTTGTGAGTTTAGTGTTGAAATCCGTAGTTATGTTGGCAATTGCTTCAGAAGGTAGATGTTTTTTCACAGTTTCGTTGCTGATCCCCGTGTCATATTGTTTCTTGTTGAGCTTCGCCCATGCATTTTGGAATCTCTTGAATATATCGGGTTGAGGCCCAGTTGTTGATCCAAACTTAGATTCAAAAACACCTCTCAACATGACTTCAAGAATATGGTGGTGGCAAGCTAGGTAAAGCAGCTCTCTACCCAACATGTATTCCAAAATTGTACAGGCCCCTTTGAACCTTCCTGTGTTTGATGCAGTGGTGTCAAAACACATTGCCTTGATAGTATGGGAGACACCCCATTCCTCGAGACACTCATAAACAGCCAGGGCTTGTTCTTCACCAGTGCTGCTGTCTGCTACAAGAACTCCTAGCAGTTGTTCATTTTCACCATAAGAAATTAAAACAGCGTTTTGTTCTTTCTGCTCTGTCTTTAGAACGTCTGGTAACATTTTTCCACCCCAATGAACTACAACAGCTTCCTTCTCTGGGATATCAATTCGTTCCAAGATCTTCTCAGTGTATTTTTCACTGAATACTTTTTCCTATCACGTAGGTAAACAGGGCACATTGTTACTACATCATTTCTGGTGCACATGGCTGTGACGTCACTTCCAACCATGTGGGTAAACAAACAAGGTGGTGATGACATCACTTCCTGTCATGTGGATAAACAGGGTGCATTGCTACTATGTCATTTCTGGCGCACATGGCCATGACGTCACTTCTGACCACATGGGTAAACAAACATGGCAGCGATGATGTCACTTCCAGTCACATGGGTAAACAAAAGCATATACAGTAATACCTTGGATAACGCTAAGACTTGGTTCCACAAGTCTTGGTGTTATCCGATTTTTAGTGTTATCCGATGCATGTTAAAATCCTATGGGATGTATCGGGTAACATTAAAGCTCCATAGAGATACATTGTAACCGCACAGGCTTTAGCGGTTGTTATCCGATCCATCCCATAGGACCTTAACATTATTCGATCCAATTCTCCTCCCCAGATTACTTAACATTATGCGATTTTAGCGTTATCTGAGGTAAACATTATCCGAGGTATTACTGTAGTGATGACGTCACTTCCAGAATACGATTTTGACAGCAAGTAGCTCCATTAAACTACTCTTATGTTCCCAAAGTACTGCCAGCTGACAGGAAGATCAGGGCAATGGCCTGACAAGAGGCAATTTAAGAAGCAATGATCCTATTATTGAAAAGATTCTGCTCTGAAAGGGAAAAAGGTGCACTGTGGCTGGTAAGTACTGCACAGATTCATCAGAGGCTGTTCAAATTTCCCATTATTACCAGTTCATCTCCTGAGCTATTTAGTAGATGAGACTGAATGAGTGCTTTTCAGAACTTGAATGTAGGGCAAGATGATCACTGAAATGTTAACATCTCTTGCCTATATCTTCAAAAGTTAGAAGTCAGTCATTATGAAGGGGAATTAATTGGTGAGAGAAAAGTGGAACAAAATAGAATGATAATGATAAAGAGAGAATCTGGAATGTGTACACCTCCAGCAACCCCTGATCTGCCAAAAAAAATAATTTTGGGGTGAGGCAGACATGTATCCACAAGTTTCCCATGAGCTCTACTGGGTTTTGGGACCTCAGGTGTTTGAAACAACTACTAATGAGCTACACTTTGTTGTACAGGTACAGCATAGCTTCAGTTAAAGCACTAACACACATCAAAACACTGAGAAAAATCTAACAACTCTCCGTTTCATTTATTTTAGCATCCTAAATTCTGCACCCAGGATTCCATCTCTCAAAGACGTTGGAATTATCAAAGAGCAAGAAAGACACAAGGGGTCTCTGAAGGCAAGGATGAACAAGATATTGGAGATAGAGTAGTATCACATTGTATAACCTCCTGAACTCTAAAAATCAGACTCACATCCCATTTCAGAAACCAGCATCTAACCAGTCACCAGACACCAGTCACGCTTTTCACCTGAGCGCTAACAACAACATGGGACCAGTGTGCTTGACTTGTGGTGTCTTTTGCCTTCTGCCCAGTGAGTAAAACCTGAAATGTTGCTGTTCCCTCAGAGACGCCAGACAGTCTAGATCAATTTTAATGGAAAGGACAAAGATATAGCCAAGGCCACCTAGTCAGATTTCACTTTGGAAACTTGTCAGGAGAGTTTGTCAGGGAAAGCATATGAATAGAGTCAAAGACATTGATAAATTTCCCTTCTAAACAATCAATAAAAAAAATCCCTCCATCCCAAGCAGGCTTCTGCTCTGGACACAAGGGCCATAATTACATTGTCAAAAATTCAAGTGACTCCAGCAGGCAGAAATCTCTGTTAAAACTGACGTGTGATTGGCAGTCAGTTTATGGGTGGTGTGCCCTGACTGGCAGGGGAGCTGGGTAAAGCCAAAGGCAACAGTGAGATTTCCCAGTCTGCTCTGACCACCCGAGCACAGGGCTGTTGCTCAGAGGGAATTCTGAGAGGGAAAATCCTTAGTCATATTAAGATATCAAAGGAAGAAGCTGAAAGGCACTTACTAAACAATCAAAATTCAGCTATGGAACATTTCCTCCAACGTTTCCTATTTGAAAGAAAAGTAAGAAATTAAATTACTCTTGATGCTGTCTACTTTTGGAGACAGCTGAAAATGTTTCAAAAGTCTGTTTCCTTAATGATTTAGATCTATGCTAGGTATACATATTTATTTTGAATAAATAAAAAATCTGACAAGCGCTCCAATTTGTTTCATGCTACAAGCCAGGTTGGTATTAAATTGGAACCAGCAAAGTACGTTGATTTTTTGATGTGAGCGCCATGACGGCACAAAAAGAATATTTTCTTCCCTATGTTATTTTGAGGGAAGCCCTCCATTGCTCTGCCCCTAAATTGTGGATTACACACTTTAAATTAACCTTCATTGTACCAATGAGTTGGAGCCGGGCCTCAAAGGTCCCACTTCTGGCAAGCTCACGATTTCTTACATCACTGCTGAAGAATTGTAACCAAGAGATGTTTCCAACAGTGTGTCACAAACCACCCTGCACTCTGTTCTTCCACCCTCTAAATCAGAGGTGGCTAACCTTGATGCTCCAGCTGTTTTTGGACTTCAGTTACCACAAGCCCAAGTTAGCACAACCTGCTGATTTAGGCCTTCTGGGAATTGAAGTCCAAGAATGGCTGGAGCACCAAGGTTGGCCACCACTGCTCTAGAGGATTCTCCAATGTAGACTGGAACTGGGACTAAAGCTATATAAAACAAAAAGAAATGTGAATTTTATGTGAATTTTCCTAGAGCTTGGAAAATTACTTTTTAAGGTAATTTGTCAAGATGCTGGTTGAGAAGTCCACAAACTCTGAGTTTTTATTTTTTATATATATATAAACACAATTCTTCCCTGTTTGCTTTCAAACTACTAAGTTGGCAAGAGCTATAGGTGCAGTCCTAGGTAAGTGAAGGCATTCTTCCTTAATATTTATGGAATTTAAAGCTGCAGGGGGGAAAGCCCTGCATTGCACCTGAATTAGGTCTACTTTATTTCAAAACCTGGATGGGAGGAGCCACCCAGAATTTCTTCTACCGGTACTTGCAAACTGGAGCAAACCTGCTGAATCCCACCACTGAGTCTATTTCTCTAACTTTCACTGATGCAAATGCCTTACTTTAATTGTGATTTTAGTACAGTAAGTTGGATTTAAAGTAGACCCATTTAAATCAATGGAACTTATGAAGTAGATGACTCATTAAATCCCCTTTGATTCAAAGGGCTTATTCTGTGATTTACTATTTATTCGCAATAAAAATGTGAATGAATAAATAAATAAATAAATAAATACTACACTAAACAAGAAGATGTTGAGATCTAAGTAGAAAAAACTAGAAACAGCTTTTAGGATCTAAGAGAATAAGAGGGAATTGTGAAGTCAACTCTTTTTAACATTCCATTGATTCAATGAGTTAATTAGATGGGACCAACAAGTTTTTGACATTTACAGGCATCTGTATGCTTGACTGTATATCTGAATGAAATTGTAGTGCATGTAATTTTGAGTCCTCCAAATTTGTCCCTTCTTGCAACCTATTAGTTCATAATAAATATGTAGCTGGTAATTTACAGTGTTGACATTTTTAAAAGCTGCTCTTTCTTGCTTTTATAGTCCTTGGCCTGTTTTTCAAGAGCAGGAGAGAAGAACTATTGCTCAAACAAGTCTTTAGCTTCGGCATTTCCACTGCTTGTTAGGGCTACCAGACAAAGCAAGAAATATCTTGCCTATGGCCTTAGGGTAATTCTGTAAAAATATCAGTGAATGGCTGTTATGATGGCTTCCCAACCAAACAAAATAAATACAATTATACCAACAATAATCATTTCTGTACAGCAATAAAGAATGCATTTCTCAACACCCTACTCTCTGAGGAAGGAAGAAACATTGCGAGGCTGGCTAGCGCTTTGAGCGAGCACCGGAACTGCCATCTATTTCAAACAAACATCCACTCTCAGAAAACATTCCTCTCCATTTTTAAAAAATCAAACTGATAATTGTCAAGACAAAATGGGGTGGAAGGGGGAGGAATGTACCATATATAGTCAAGTATAAGTTGGGTTTTTTAGCCTCCAAAATGAGGTCCAAAAATGGGACTCGACATACTCGGGTCAATGTAAACACTCAAAAACATACCCACACAAATGTCTAAAATCGGTGTTTCCCAAATGCTGATGTTTGGACTTCAATTCCCAGAAGCTTAAGTCAATTCCCCAAAGCACTGATCTGGCTTAGGCTTCTGGGAACTGAAGTCCAAACACCAGCATTTGGGAAACACTGGTCTAAATTAATTAATTTTACCGTATTTTCATATATTTTAATTATTGAAACTCACTAACAGCTGCTGCATTTTTCACCCCGGACTTCTACTCTAGTCAATCTATTTTCCTACCTTTAGAGGTCAAAATTAGGTACCTCGACTTATATTTGGGACAAACTTATAGTAAATATATATGGTACATATAATGTATATATCAGTGAAGACAGGCTCAGAAACATATTGCGATCCTAAGTATGAGACAGGTGAGTCATACAGGACTTTGAGACATTTCCTCTGTTCCAGAAGTTTTTCCCCTTTCTGGTTCCTGCTATTTATGGCATCTTTTTTCCTCTTTGACTTATGCTGCAGAAAGGACATTATCAGGTTGTAGTACGCAAAATCTCAACAGATGGCTGCTTCTTCTGCTTTGCTAAAACAACCAAACTAAAATTAGAGGTCAAATCTTCCTCCTCCCTGGGGTCTGGACATCATCGTGGCCATTTGGATTTGGCAGGTCTAAACAATGAGGTTGTGTTGCACCCAAACCAGTCTCCCAGGGGTTTCTTTGTTTTGTTTTGTCTTTTGGTCACAACTTTCCCACATTTCTTATGCCATTTATTTTAACCTAGATCAGCAGCTGCAACAGCCTGCACGTCTGTTTTTGACAATGGAGTTGCTTATATGCCAATAAGCGGGAGTAAGGTGTTTGAAGATTTGTGAAAACAGTTCCATGTACAGAATACCAGGATCATGTCTCACTGTGGCTGCTCTGGGAGAGTGCTCCCACTGTACGCACACACACACACAAGTTGGCTGGAGTTTGACCAGCTGGACTGCAGGGTTCAGTGCTTATCTCTGTTTATAGCCAAAGAGCCAGTGCTGCCTGCATCTGCACACGTTTCTGTGGTCATGTGACATGCATTACTAGACACCAAAGCACACAGAACCAGTGATGGGCAGGAAAAAAATTTTGCTATCACACTGTGGGCAGAGCCTACATCATGAGCGGAACCTACACCATGGGCAGAGTCTATACCATGGGTGATCTAGTCATGCCTGCCATATGGCCATGTATACATTTGCAAACACAGGCAGCACTGGCTCTTTGGCTGTAAATGGAGATAAGCCCTGAACCCTAGAGTCAGATATGACTGGCTTTTGAGCAAAGGAGACCTTGAACCACTTGCAGGGACAAAACCTGATGTCAAATTTGAATACCAATTGACTCCACTGCACAAGGTCACCAGGACTTGGAGGAGGAGGTGGAGGAGGAGGTAGGGGGGGGGCAGGAAGATGGGCGGGGCAGGGTAGGGCATGGAGGGGTAGGGCACGTCAGGGAAGTGGGTGGGGTGGGATAGGGAGCTGGGCGGGACCACCCAATTTTGCCACCCCCCTGCTTGAAGGCTCCCCAATTTTGCTACACCCCCCTGCCTGGGTGTGTATGTGTGCGAACTTGTTGCTGTCCACCACTGCACAGAATGCTGTTACCTTTCCTGCTGAAGTGGTACATATTTATCTACTTGCAATTTCTTGCTTTCAAACAGCTTGGTTGGCAGCAGCTGGTACAGAGATGGGAGCTCACTCTATTGTGCAGAACTCAGGTCTCAAAATGCTGACCTGCCTACCTTCCAGCCATCAACCTCTAAGCCACCTCAGTCTTACCTGCTCCTAGTAACAGTAAGTAAATAGGTATCTCACTGGAGATTACAGGGGAAGGGGGATAGGAGCATGCTGAGACAGGGTGAAGGGATGAGAATGTGTGAACAGGTATGTGTGTTGCCAACTCAACAAGAGATCCTAAAGAGAACCTAAAGCCCATCAGACCTGGTCAGTCTGCATTGTCAACACAGTATGAATGTGTGCATGCACGTGGATGAAAGTCCCAGCCAGTAGTGGATATGAGAGGTTTCAAATGTGTGCCCTATGAGAGGAGAGAGCTACAGAAGAAAAAGTAATTTTGTATAGACTCTGGGCAGTCATTGGAACTTTACATGTAAAACAAATTCCACTGAATTTCACCAAACATGAAATACGAACTGATTCTAATTAAAGGGATCTTGAGCAAGCAAAACATGCATGGTACAAGTAAAACCTCGGATAACACTAAAACTTGGTTCCACACGTCTTGATGTTATCCGATTTTTAGTGTTATCCGATGCATGTTAAAATCCTATGGGATGCATCGAATAACGTTAACGCTCGATAGAGATACATTGTAACCGCACAGGCTTTAGCAGTTGTTATCCGATGAATCCCATAGGACCTTAACGTTATTCAATGCAATTCCTTCCCCCCCCCCCATTAATTATGCGATTTTAGCGTTATCTGAGGTAAATGTTATCCGAGGTATTACTGTAATTGCAAGGGGAATTCAAAGGATTTCAAGTAGACGCAGTGAAAATCCTGTGGTATGTTCCGTGCTTCTCTATCTATCCCCTTATGACCCAGCTGCAGGAATGCCAAAGGAAAGGGAAATAATAATGTTGATTAATTCTCAGTTAACTTGGAGATGGAAATGCCATACTTTTTCATTAAGGAAAGTGGTTAGTTAAGGTTCACTGTTTTGTTACATGCAATACAGAGAGATACTTGCATTGCATTTAGCCAAGAAGGAAGGAAGGAAGGTTGGTTTACAACCTATATATTCATAATACAGTTAGGATACCTGTTGCCATCACAGTTCAGCAAGGTGTTTACATAGGCACTTGATACTCAAGTGCTCCCGTAAGAATTAATGGAACTCAATGTGTGCTTAAAGTCAAGCAGTGTATGAAAGTACTTTTCTGGATCAAAGCCTCCCTCCCCCTCTGAGTTATACACAGGCAGCTGCTCAGTCAGAAACTACTCCCCAAACTGATGGCCGTGCTCCTTGGCCATCTGCATGTGTGTCCATCTGTTCGGATGGCATGTACTCCCTTGCAAGCTGTTTGGGCTCTTTCCTGACAGTACCAGCGCCAAGCAATGGTGATTTTAATCAGCAGTCGGAATGCAGCATCTATTCTGCTCCACGTGAACTGAACTGAAACAGCACCATCTTTGGCAGTCCGCGTTGATGGTGGCTGCGCTTGCCAAGAAAGCCAAAGGCCAGAATGGGAAGAAGATTATTGCCGCAGCAGACAGGCATTTACGGAGTCTTAATGACAGCAGGTGCTTTGTAAACATATTTCTAAAAACTCTGTATAGTAAACCCTATATATTATACAAGTTCTTTATACAGTCTGATGAGCCACAGCAAACAGTTATCATGACAAGGGGCCAGGCCAAATTCTCATTGCCTGGACTCACCCACTGTTTCAAGCATGTAGAGGAGATACTGCCCTATCCATGTGCTCCAGCAAATGTGTATGGATTAAAGAAGGAAACAGGAGATGATGCAAACATGTGCTGAGGCTGAGGGCAAGGGCTGTGCCTCAAGCATCAATATTTCAGAGATCCTATACCAGGGATTCTCAATCTGAGACCCTTGGGCTGGATGTGGCCCACGGCACCACTTCATGTGGCCCCCACTGCCTCCACCACACAAGGAAGTGCCATGTGGTGGAGGAAGGGCAAAATGGCCATCCGGCCCCTGAAGCTATCTGAGGGAGCGTGAGTGACCCGGCCCCAAGCTTTAAAAAGGTTGAGAACTCCTATCTTATACGGTCTTGGGAGACTTTGAAGAAACCCTACATACTCTTACCTCAAGTACCAGTATGATTAGCGTGTGACCAGTAAATTCCACAGGTTGTTTCCAATCTCTTCTCTTTTCACATGTTTATTGCCTTGCCTGCTGAGGCTGGAAGCAAGGGTTGTACCTCAAGGAGGAGAAACTGTCGCAGAATGCATGTGACACAATTGTAATTGTTTTTAGGATTTCCTAGATTATGCAAGGACTTCAGCTGTTCTGAGAATAAATAGAGCTGATGCACAAAAGTGTGTTCATTTGATGACTGCAACACCAGGGAGCAATTTGTTTGTGTGAGACTCATCGCGTACCAAAGTTTATGCCAACTCAAGCAGTGCACTCATCAGTTTTCTATCCCTGCACTCAGTTACCAGGCCAAGAGAAACCAAACAGTGCACATAGGGGCTCCCCCATGGCTTTCTTCCTGCAGCACATCCTCCTGCTGTTCTTGAAACCAGTCCCTTCCCTCGTGTGAGCAGAGACTGCTGAATGATGATGAACATTTTTCAACTCTGTTGGCCAATAAGAGCTATAGAAACACTATACATGTTGCAACCTCATTCTAACCAGTTCTAGAAATAGATGTTTCCATGCTGCTGCATTCAAACTCAAATCATGATTTACAATAACAGAAAAGGCACCGAAGAGCATAAAATTGATACAGACTCGGGAAACATTAAAAATTTACATGTCCTGCCATCTTGAATTCCATAGGATATATGAAGTTTGTTGCCCACCTATCAGAGGGCAACAACGGGCTCAAAATTGACTCAGCCTTCCATCTTTCTGAGTAGGTAGCATGTTGGAGGCAAAATATTAATACCTTTGTGAACCCATACAGAAGCTAGGCTAAGTGCTATGGGACAGTAGAGAAGTTGTTATTATTCCACTAGAAAAATATTTTTTCCCCAAATCTGTTAAAAAGTAAGATAATAATAAGGATCAGAGTTGCTTAAAGATTGTGCTCAGTCTGCATTTTTAAGTGAACTTACCTACCTACTTTGTAGTTTGCAGGTTAATACACCAACTGGAACATCTTTATTTGTTTTTCACACATTTGTATTTGTATTTTGGATTTGTATGCTGTTCTATTCGCCAAAGCGACTCAGAGCGGCTAACAACATAAATCACAAAATATCACATATCAGAACATATCAAAGTATTACATATCAAATATCAATGACATATCAAAGTATCACATATCAATAACATATCAAAGTATCACATATCAATAACATATCAATAAACTACAAATATTACATCACAAAATATCACATATCAAAACATATCAAAGTATCACATATCAAAAACATTACAAGAAATCCCCCATCCCAATTACAACATTTCAGAGTTTTGTAATACAATTCTCAATAAAAATGTAACAATATACATTAAAATACATATTTTTAAATCACTACCAGTAAAAATAATATAAAAATCCTATTGTGTATTTATGCTGCCGTAATGCATGAATCTCCTGCAGATTGCATTATACTGGCAGATATAGCTAATAGGATTTTAGCCAACAATAATTTGTGCACTATAAATTGCTGATAGAGAATGACCATCCCATGAACAGCGAGTAAGCTTCAGGGCTATGTACAGGTTCAGAGTTGAGTCTCCTCCATCCATGTGTAACACTCTATACCAGTGCTCCATAAAGGCACCCAACAACCTGGGTTTTCCATGCATGTGTCTGCTTGCTTCCTTAAGTAAGAGTGCTCTGAATATTTTAGGCAAATTATAGAGTTCTCAAGGGAACTTGTGTAGACCAAAAAAAAAAAAAAAAACTTGTGAGGACTGCAAAATACTTCACCAAGAAGTCTTCTTTTGCTGAGAGGGCCAAAATAAATTAAACCAAGAAGAGATAGCATTAAGCTAAGAAGCTCAGTTCAAATCAGCAATTACATCTAAGTAGAACTCAGAGAAAATTTCTGAATGCTACAAATAAGAAGTGAGCAGTCACAACCTATGTTGTTTATATCATATATGGGCTGAAATCCTGTTGTATCGTGTAGTAAAAGTTGCAGCCCGAGTAGGGACACTGAATCTAAGGAATTTAAACAGGAGCTTGTTGTGGCCCTGGAACCTGAGTCTGATGAGGAAGACTTTCTACCAACTCCTCAGCCTGTTGTCAGCGTGAAACTGCTTCTGTTTGATCAAGTTGCTCAAGACATGACAGGAGCACAGCCAGCAAACGCTGAGGCACCAAGTGTCAGTGAAGAGGAGGCGAAGCTGAGAACATCAGAAAGATGCAGGTTGCAGCTGCGGAATCAGCTACACATGCCTAGAAGAAAGGAAAAGGCTCGTTTGCAAAGACCACTCCCAGTGGTGAGCCCTGAGCCTGAAACGTCTTAAGGAGATGCGCATGCTAGCATAAGCCTTGTTGGAACAATCTTTGTGCATCCCAAATCTGCCCTACTCTGACCTGTACCTCTTACATGCTAACTGATCCTGGACCTTGGACCCTCTGCCTGGAAACTCAACTACTCTTCTGGATCAACCTTTTGCCTCAGTTATCCAATGACTGGCTTCCGAACTCAGCTCTTCCTGACCAACAATTCTGCTCATCCTTCGGACTGTTGTAAGACTCTGCCTCTTGGCCCCTACTCTTTGTGCAGTGGCTGCTAGCCAGCCTGCTCTTCCATGCAGGAAGGGACACAACAGGAGCTATATGACCACTTGTTGTTGTTGTTGTTCAGTCGCACAGTCAATTCCGACCCTCTGCAACCCCTTGGACCACTGTCCACCAGGCACTTCTGTCCTCCACCATCCTCCTCAGCCCGCCCAGCTCTGTGCCCATTGCGTCCACAATACCATCTAGCCACCTCATTTTTGGCCGCCCCCTTCTTGTTTTGCCCTCGACCTTTCCAAGCATCAAGGCTTTCTCAAGTGAATCTTCTCTTCTCATTTGATGTCCAAAGTACTTTAGCTTCATCTTTACAATTTGACCTTCTAAGGAACAGTCAGGGTTGATTTCTTCTAAGATTGACCTATTTGTTCTCGCTGTCCAGGGGACTCTCAAAACTCTCCTCCAACACCACATCTCAAAGGCATCTATTCTTATGCACTCAACTTTCCTAATGGTCCAGCTCTCACAACCATACATTGCCACAGGGAATAACATTGCTTTGTTTATATGAATTTTTGTTTGCAATTTGATGTCTCTACTTTTCACTATGCTCCCCAGGTTTCTCATCGCTTGCCTCCCAAGAATCAGTAGCCTTTTTATTTCATGGCTGCAATCACCATCTGCAGTGAGCTTAGATCACTTTGATCACTGCAGAAAGTAAAATCTGTCACTGCTTCTACTTCTTCCCCATCTATTTTCCAGAGACTGATAGGGCCTGTTGCCATTATCTTGGTTTTCTTTATATTGAGTCTCAAGCCAGCTTTTTCACTCTCTTCTTTCAACCTAATCAGGAGTTTCTTTAGGTCCTCCTCACTTTCTGCCATTAGGGTGGTATCATCTGCATATCTCAAATTGTTAATGTTTCTCCCAGCAATTTTGATCCCAATTTGTGATTCCTCCATCCCTGCATTGCACATTATGTGCTCTATGTATAAGTTGAATAAGCAGGGTGACAAAATGCAGCCTTGTCTTACTCCTTTTCCTATTTCAAACTACTCAGTCATTCCATATTCAGTCCTCTAACTGTTGCTTCTTGATTCATGTACCCCACTGATTTAATTTGTGTATTGTAGTTGTGACTTGCTACATTAACCAACAGGATTTTAGCCAGTGTTACATTAAGCCTAATAGTGTTATAACAGCAAACACTAATTACTAATAAAATCACTGCATAATGTGGTGTCATTACATTTTTGTGTTAATGGGGAGCAAATAATATGTACCATAAGGAAATTATCACTTTCACATAAATCCAAATTGAAGTAGCATTCACAAAGTGAGCCAAAGCTTGCTTTGTTCCCAACCCTGTGAGTTCATACATGGTTGTTGTCCTGCTGCCATTCTTGTGTGGCTGCAGCCTCCTCCCCTTTATTTTCATAAGTTACGTCTCCCAGTGGGAGGCAAGGGTGGATGTATTGTGGCTCCAGCAATGTGCCATTTGGTGCACAGCCAGCCACTTGACACACTATCACTGATGCTGCTCATTTTGAATAGCACTAGTATAACATTTTATAGAACAATTGGGAAGCTGACTCAGATGGCTGTTCTTTTGCCTCTCTGTGGGCCCTGTGCTTCTTTTGTATGTCTAAATATAAATTGCCATGTTTCTTTTCATTTTTCTACCCATCCCGAACAAGCCATAATTGCTTACTAGAAAGCAACAGTTGCTGATAAATACCACTCTCTTAAGGTGCACAACCGGTTCCATTTTGGGATACAACTTTCAAATTCAAAACACTCTTCTCTCAAATCTGAACGTTCGCAATGAGATTACTCCCAGGTCTGTGAAATGTGCACCCAAGAGACTTCTTTGCTGGATATATACAGGGGTGGATTAAGCAAAGGTGAGGAAAAGTTTACAGGGTTGTCCTGATTTTTACTTAGATAATGTTGGTGGATATGTGAAAAGTGTAAAATCGACTAAAGTGGCAAACAATACTAAGTTGATCATTATACTTTCAGATGTAGGTAAATGTGTAAAAGAAACACATATTTGAAACACATATTTGGAACCTCCTGCCAACTGAGTTACGTCTACAGACAGAGCTCCTGCCCTTTCGGAAGGGCCTAAAAACCTGGCTGGCAGGGCAGGTGTGGGGGTCCAGGAACATGGGGTCCCATGTTGGGTGGCTGATATGATGGGACAGCCACCCCTCCCTCACTCTTTTAAACTTTTAAAATCTTTTTAAACCTTTTAACCTTTTTAAATCTTTTAGATTTTTGTAAATTCATGGTTTAATTCTTTTTTAATTGACTTTTAAGTAATTTATGAACCTCAAGGTTTTAATTTATGATTTTTCTGTAAGCCGCCTAGAGTCAGGTTCGCCTGATTAGGGCGGGATAATAAATCTAAATAAATAAATAAATAAATAAATATTGCTCCCAGGTGACATCAATTAATTCCACTTACATAAAAATAATAGATTTACCTGTTAATAAAACAAATGAATAAAAATTGTTTTCTTCCATTTGTTTCCTAAGAGTTACAGGTTTATGTTCTCATTCTCTCTCTTGCTCACTCTTTCTCTCACACACACATACACAATCTTCTAACAAAGAAACTTAAAAGTCTAACAAGAGAGGTAGGAAATAAGAGAGAAAAAAACGTAGAATTTTGACATCTTAAGACTACAATACAGTAATACATTGGATAATGTTTGCATTGGATAACGCTAAAACTGCATAACGTTAAGCAATCGTGGGGGATTACATCGCATACATTAAATCCTATGGGATGCATTGGATAATGTTCACTAAAGCCTGTGCCGGTTACTATGTATCTCTATGGAGTTTTAATGTTATCCGATGCATCCCATAGGATTTAAACGTTATCCGATGCATGCATGTTATCCGATGTTATCGATAACATTAAAAATTGGATAACACTAAGACTTGTGCAACCAAGTTTTGGCGTTATCCGAGGTTTTATTGTACTTGTTTTGGCCACCAAGAAAAAAAGTCAGGTCTCTGCTTTGACATTATTGCCATCTTGTGGTGAATAGCCATGAAGCCAACTCAGTGTTTTACCCCCACTGTCCATAAAAGTGAGGAGAATAAGCATTCTAAAATGAAAAGTTTAGCGACAAACTTATGTGGGGTATGGGAAATAATATATTGAACTAAGTAGGTCATACCTTTAAAAAAGGAGACTGAGGGGATGGTATATGATAGCACTTTTCAAATACTTAAAAGATAGTCATAAAGAGGATCTGTTCTCAATCATCACAGAGTACAGGGCAAGTAAAAATGGGCTGAAACTACAGGAAGCCAGATACTGTATAGTCTTAATATAAAGGGGGGGAACCTTCTTAAAGGTTAGAACAGTACAACAATGGAACAAATTACCTAAAGAGGTTGTGAGCATGCCAACACTGGAGGCAATCAGACCTACCTTGATTCGTATTCCTGCATTGAGCAGAGGGTTGAACCTGAGGGTCTCATTGGAAAATTCCAACTTAGTTGTTCTATGATTCTATGAGATGCTTGGCTGACATCTTTGTTAGGGCCAAAATGTTTTAGTTTTGATAATTTCTTTTAACTTTTAAGTGGAACTTAATTGCTAGTATAGTAAAACCTCACATAAAGAGCACCTTGCTTAGAGACTAAGAGCGGTTAAAGAGCGGAATTTTCTCTGTATGATCACCTTGCTTAACAACTTAAACCAACCAAAAACTCGCTTAACAACTAAGTCGGGGTTCGCAACCCACCCACCCTGCCAGAAGTCACAATTGGTCACTTACAATGGTGTTTCGCTTAAAGAGCAAACTCGCTTAAAGAGCAATCATGTGGAATGCATATGCACTTTAAGCGAGGTACCACTATATGCATAAAACCCAGTGGCATAGCATGGGTTTCAGCCACCCGGGGCATTAGACAAATTCGCTGCCCCCTGGGTGGAGCCCATGACATGGGTTTCAACCACCCAGGGTGCAAGCCAAATTTGCCTCCCCCTAGGCAAGGCCCAGGGCACCAGCACCCATCCCTGCAGCAGCCTCTTTGCCCCAGCCGCTGGTAAGTCCAGGGGTGGCAAAGGCCTGCCACCATAGTGGCCTATTTATAGTGAAATTTTGCCACCCAAAAAAAGTTCCACCCGGGGCAGGCCGCCTTCCTTCCCCCCCCCCTGTTTTTTTTTGTTGTTCAGTTGCACAGTCGATTCCGACCCTCTGCGACCCCATGGACCACTGTCCACCAGGCACTCCTGTCCTCCACCATCCCCCTCAACTCACTCAGCTCTGTGCTATTTGTCTCTACAATACCATCTAGCCATCTCATCTTGGGCCGTCCCCTTCTTCTTTTGCCATTGACCCTTCCAAGCATCAAGGCTTTCTCAAGTGAATCCTCTCTTCTCATTTGATGTCCAAACTACTTTAGCTTCATCTTTATTATTTGACCTTCTAAGGAGGAGTCAGGGTTGATTTCTTCTAAGATTGACCTATTTGTTCTCCTCGCTGTCCAGGGGACTCAAAACTCTTCTCCAACACCACATCTCAAAGCCGTCTATTCTTCTGTGCTCAGCTTTCCTAATGGTCCAGCTCTCACAACCATACATTGCCACAGGGAATACCATTGCTTTGACTATGCGAATCCCCCGCTACACCACTGATAAAACTGAAACACACTAAGTGCAGTTACACTACCAATGAGAAGGAAGTTAGGGTGAGCCACTTATTAATGATCAGGCTTCTTATTTCATGTCCAGCTCAAACTTTAAACTGCCAAAATGAAACCACCTTCTTAGCTTTGTCATTGGCCAAAACTAAATCCACATCAGTAGATGCGTCCAGTAGTAATCATCAGATCAGCATATGAGATAGATTCTGCCTCTCTCCACAGTCACACAGCAGCCCCCACTTCAGCATGTTGTTCTTACATTTAGGCACTTGAACCTCAGCCTATTCAGTCCTCCAAGTGACATAGGGGAGGTTGAGTTCCTCAGCCATATCCTCCTTTAATGTTATTCTTTGTCCAGTGAGCCCTTTCCTCCATCTTCTAATTTGATTTTGCTCTTGTCTGCCCTCAAGAATGTTTGTTCTTGCCATAAAGCTCTTCCTGGATCTGACCTAGTGGACTTGAAACACATATCATTCTCTTGCTTAGTTTTCTCGGTGTCTGTTGTTACTTTCCTCCTTATCTTAGGTGGTGCAACACCTGACAACATGAAGTGGCTTAATAAGAGAGCTACTTCCAGATATTGAAAATTAATTACTTCTCTTGCTCAGCAGAGAGCAGGAGAAAGTGGAGGAAAGTTTTAAAACCATGTGACTAATAGAAGTATTGTGCCAACTGGATAAAGAACAAGAACTCTTACAACCACCAAGCAAAGAAAGCTCCAGTACCTTGGCTATATCATGAGGAACAACATAAAATGTAGAATAATCCAACTCACTCTGAAAGGAAAGATCCCTGGGAAGAGACACCCTGGACATAGATGGACTTCATGGCTGAAGAAACTGAGAGACTGATGTGGCATGTCCTCAGAGGAACTGTTCCAAGGAGTTAAGAACAGAAAGACTATCGCCATGATCACAGTCAAATCCAGAACGGATACAGCAGCTGAAGAAGGAGTATATGAAATAAATATGTTTATTCGTTTTACCAATTCCACTCCAAATGAGTTTTCTTGGCAAAGCAAAGATTCAAACTAGGGCTCCTCGGTGAATCACTCGATCAAGTACACCACACTGAATTATATTTAGCTTAGCATTTGATAAGTGGACTTCTGGTCATAGGACAGGAGCTTCCTTTCCCTGTACTCCTCCAGATCATTCTGGTAGAGACCGCCTGTTCTTTCCAGAGCAGTTAGGGTGCACAAAACATGGTGTGGAAAATCAGGGATTCTTTTTTGTTGTTGTTCAGTCACACAGTCGATTCTGAGCCGTTGCGACCCTATGGACCATTGTCCTCCAGGCACCTCTGTCCTCCACCATCATCCTCAGCCCGCCCAGTTCTGTGCCCACTGCATCCACAATACCATCCAGCCATCTCATTTTTGGTCGCCCCTTCTTCTTTTGCCCTCCACCTTTCCAACCATCAAGGCCTTCTCAAATGAATCCTCTCTTCTCATTTGATGCCCAAAGTACTTCAGCTTCAGATTTGCTATTTGACCTTCTAAGGAGTAGTTAGGGTTGATTTCTTCTTAGATCGACCTATTTGTTCTCCTCCCTGTCCAGGGGACTCTCAAAACTCTCCTCCAACATCACATCTCAAAGGCATCTATTCTTCTGCACTCAGCTTTCCTTATGGTCCAGCTCTCACAACTGTACATTGCCACCGGAAATACCATTGCTTTGACTATGCGAATTTTTGTTTGCAATGTGATGTCTCTAATTTTAACTATGTTCCCCAGGTTTCTCATAGCTTGCATCCCAAGAATCAGTCACATTTTTATTTCATGTCTGCAATCCCCATCCACAGTGATCTTTGATCCTAAGAAAGTAAAATCTGTCACTGTTTCTACTTCTTCCTGTTGCCATTATCTTGGTTTTCTTTTATATTGAGTCTCAAGCCACCATTTGCATTTTCTTCTTTCAACCTAATCAAGAGCTTCTTTAAGTCCTCCTCACTTTCTGCCATTAGGGTGGTATCATCTGCATATCTCAAATTTTTGATGTTTCTCCCAGCAATTTTGATCCCAAATTGTGATTCCTCCATCCCTGCATTGCACATTATGTGCTCTGTGTGTAAGTTGAATAAGCAGATACAGCTCAAAAAATAATCAGGGCAAGTTCATAGAACAAGGTAGGAGATGTAAGGATCATTCTATTACCTACGTTGTAAAACAGCTAGGATAAGTCACCACATGGTAAGTTAACTACGGATCATTGCTCTTTATAATCACAAGCAAAAGCCACTTACTCCAGAATAAACTAAAGGGAAATTTCTTAAAGGGAAGTTAGTGGGAGTCTGAATATGTAAACTTTTCCTTTAGAAGAGCTACAAAGGGAGCTAAGCAGAGCGATGCTAAGTTAGGAGGAGTAACCTCAAGAAGCATCCTGTCTGCACATTAATTTTAAGATTATATCAGAGGATATTTCAACTCCCATTAATGTTTGAGTTTATTCCCTCCCCTCATGCATTCAACACAACATTAACAAAACATATAGTTGTATGTTACAGGAGTCAGCAAACTTGGCTCTCCAGATGTTCTTGGACTTTAGTTCCCAGAAGCCCTGATCAACAGGTGTGCTGACTTGGGTTTCTGGTAATTGAGTCCAAGAACAGCTGGAGACCCAAGTTTGCTGACCCCTGTTCTAGTACTATGTTACTTTTAAGTAGAAATGATCAAAGACATACAGTACTTGTGTCTACCTTAAAGGTGATCAAAATGTTATGTCAATTTAGTTTGTTTCTCAATCTATTACATTTCACAAAAAGCCAGTACATTTCAGTGCTTAACATAATTCCCTCCAAATACCATTTTAAGCCACACAGTGCATGGACAGATCATGTTTTGGGACACCATAATCAGTTAAAACAGGAAAATGCAATTATAAACTATTCAGAAGCACCAGGGGTTTGTTTCATGAAGGAAAGGGGCACCCACAACTGGATCTCACATATGCCATCTTTCTCAGGATCATCAGTTATATCGATCCCTAAACCCACCCTCACATGCCCTTCTTCCACCAGAACCTTGCCCTACTAAAACATATCTCACTTCCCCCTTAATGTCAGAGACTGGATACATGGTGCATGCTCTCTAGCCTGCAAACATTTCACAGTCTAAAATCTTCTTCTAAAATGCCAGTATTCTTTATGGGATGACAACTTCAATGCCTCAATGACAAACTTTTTAAATCTATACAACAGGCAATGGTCGCGCGGCCGCGGCAACTGCCGCGGCCGCGCGCTTTGCACCGGTGCCTGCCAGAAGAGCGGGCCTGGGCACGAGCGCAGGGGGCGTGGTTAAGCGCTGCCCTTATAAGGGCGGCGCGCTCCCTGCGCTCGTTCGCCAGTCCAGATTTTGACAGGCGAGCGAACGGTCGGAGTTTAGGTTCCACCGGCGGCGTTCCCCTTTTCCTCCGGCGGCTGTTTGTACTGGCGAGTTCTTCCTCACTTTTACCCGCTGCAGCTCTGCTCAGCGTCGGGGCTCCCCTTCTCCGCGCCTCCGATTGATCCCGGGGTTCCTGAGAGGCGCGCGCTGTGGCCATTGGCTTGGCCGGGCCCTTACGCCCGCCATTTGGTGGTCTTCGGATTGCGCCCGCCATTTTGGGCCCGATCCTCGGCCTTGCTGTCCGGGCTTTATTTTGCTGGCCGTCTCTCTATTGCCCCTGGCTTTTGCTGGGGCTGGGGGAAGGATAGCCCTGTAGCCTCCTCATTTTGGCCTCGGCTCGCTGCCCTCTGGCCTTTGGGCGTCGCCCTCATTGCGTCCGCCATTTTGGGCCCCTTTTTTCGGCTTGCCCTGGTGACCAGGTCACCCAGGCTTGCTGCTGCCACTGTTCTGCCCCCGTTTGGCCCCCTGATAATTTTGGGTTGCAGGTTGTTCGACTGCCTTTGAGCGGTGGGGTCAGCCCTGGTCCGGAAGGATCCAGGTTTGCCTCATCTCTCGCATTTGGGCCCGCAGGTGCTTCAGGCCTCTGCGTGTGGTGATTCTTGGAGGCTTAGTTCTGAAGGTGTTGGCCATGGCGCCTAAAAAACAGGCCGAGCCTCGCCCTCGCCGCCTTCCCCGCAGGGCTACTGCCGCAGGGGTGCCCAGCCGCCGCTCCCGGGGGCGGATGTGGCCCCCGTTACCCCTGCGGCCCTCCTCGACCATGTGGCGGCCCTAGAACGGGCCGCTGGCCTGAACTTGGTGCCAGCTGGCCGGCGGTCAGCCCAGAGGGCCGCGCGTGCGGTGGCTGGGCCGGCTAACTCCGACTGGAGTGAGCTGGCCTCGGTTATCCAGCAGCGGATTTCGCAGCTGGAGGCGACTTTGCCGCCGCTCCGGCCCACCGACGCTCCAACACTGGACGGGGAGGCGGGCCGGATCGAGGATTCTCCTCCCCCGGCCGACGCAGAACTTGAGGATGAGCCCAGCGGTGTCCGACCGGTCCTCGTCGCTCCGGCTGTCCCGGCTGCTCGCGCCGGTGGTGAGTATGACGGCGAGCCTGGTCCACTTCCCCCTGCTGGGCCGCAGCAGCTGCCTCCTGTTGTTCCGCAGCCGCCCCCGGTTGCCGCGCACTTGCCCACTGTGGCACCGCACCTTCCGGTGCAATGGCCTTGGCCGTGTCAGCAGATGCCGGCCATAGTGTCGTCTTGGCCGGCGGCCGCGCCTGGACTGCCGTGGTTGCCCCCGGCGCCATCGGTACAGGGGTCGCCATCGGTACAGGGGTCGGCACCCTCATGGCCGCTGGCTGCCCCGTCGGGGATTGCTCCCCCGTCGGGGATTGCTCCGCCCCCGCAGGCACAGCCAGTGCCCGCCACGTGGCGGGCGCCCTATCCGCCGCCTCCGGCGGCTTCGCCTTTCGGCGTACCCTCTATTATGGCCCCGGGTTGGCCTTGCTACACCTTTGGGGACACGGGCTATAACTCGGTGTCTCGCTTGGCCATGCCGTACGGCGACCAATCGTTGCTGCTCGGCGACCACTTACTTCCTGCTACGCGGGATAAGATCCTTCGGGGGGAGTACGTGGATTTCTTCTCCCTCCTCAATCGGGATTCCACGAAGGAGGAGAAGGAGAAGGATGATGACGCGGCCAAGGAGAGGGCTAAGAGGAAAAAGCCTCCTCGCACCTGGGCCAATTGGCTTCCAGGTTTCCTGATCTACGCCGGTGTCCTATCCAGGGCTTTCCCCCAGTTAGGAGTGTCCCTATTCCAGTACTTGGATATTATTTATAGGGCGTACGTGGACTTCCCGGGCCACGCATGGCTGGCGTATGACGAAGAATTTCGCATGCGCGCGGCCATACGCCCTGGCATGCGCTGGGATGAGATGCACTCCGCACTCTGGATGCAGCTCATGACACCAACCCGCCCGGCCCTTGGTGAGCATTACGATTGCGGGCACCTGATCCAGCGCCCTACTCCCTCTCAGGCCCCCCGCCAGCCGGCGGGGCAGGCGGTTCCGGCCCGCCTGCTGTGCTGGGAGTACTCCGCTTCAGGTCGCTGCTCCAAAAAGCAGTGCAAATTCAAGCACGAGTGCTCGATTTGCGCGGGCGCCCACCCCGCCACCTCCTGTTTCCGAGGGGGGGTGGGCCGGGGCCGGGGTAAGGACCAACAAGGGGCCAAGCGGGCCGGGGCTGACACCGCCCCTGGCAAAGGGCCCCAGCCCGATTAAGGTTGAGATCCTGGACCGCCTGCTGCGGGATTATCCTTCGTCCACTGATGCCCAGTACCTTTCTGAGGGTTTCACCTTTGGCTTCCGTATCCCAGTAGTGGGGGCGCGGGGGCCTCAGGACGCACCCAACCTTCGATCTCTGGTGGGTATGGAGTCAGTGGCTAGGGCACAAATTTTTAAGGAGGTAGCGGCAGGCAGGGTGGCGGGCCCTTTTGACAACCCGCCGTACCCCAACCTTAAGGTTTCCCCATTGGGATTAGTTCCAAAAAAGGCCCCGGGCGAGTTCAGGTTGATTCATCACCTGTCTTACCCTGCCGGGTCTTCCGTCAACGACGCTATTCCGGATGTTTTGTGCTCGGTCCGGTATACATCGTTTGACGAGGCTGTTCGCATGGTCCGCTCCTGTGGTCCGGGGGCGCTATTGGCCAAATGCGACATTAAGTCCGCGTTTCGGCTGCTGCCGGTGCACCCCGAAGATTTCGAGCTACTGGGCTTTCGTTTTGAGGGCCAGTATTTCGTGGACCGGGCCATGCCGTTCGGCTGTTCCATTTCCTGCGCCGCATTTGAGCGCTTTAGTTCTTTCTTGCACTGGGCCTTAGTCAGGAAGGCAGGTTCTGACAGGGTCGCCCATTACCTCGATGATTTTCTTTTTGGGGGTCCCGCTGGTACTGGGGATTGCGTTCACTTGCTCCAATCATTTCAGCGCCTGGCGGAGGAGTTGGCTGTTCCGTTGGCGCCCGAGAAAACGGAGGCTCCGGCCACTATCCTCACTTTTCTGGGCATCGAATTGGACACGGTGGCCATGACCTCTCGCCTCCCCCTTGACAAGGTGCAGCGCTTGGTTGAACGTATAGATTCGCTGCTGCCCAAAAGGAGGGTTACCCTGCTCGAATTGCAGGAGCTTCACGGGCATCTCAACTTTGCCTGTAGGGTGGTGGCCCCTGGCCGCGCCTTTGCTCGCCGTTTGTGCGACGCGATGGCCGGTCTGACCAAAAAGTTCCACAGAACTAGGCTGACCCGTGGGATGAGGGAGGATTTGGAGGTCTGGCTGGCGTTCCTTAGGGATTTCAACGGGGTTTCCTTTTGGCGCTCTGACCTTTTCCTCTCTTCCAGTTTTCAGGTCCATTCCGACGCATCGGGGTCTTGCGGTTTTGGCATCTATTTTGATGGCCGTTGGTGCGCCGGCACATGGCCGCCGCACTGGCGGGACTCCGACGTCGTGAGGGACCTGACTTTCCTGGAATTCTTTCCCATCTGGGGGGCGATCAACATGTGGGGACGTCACTGGGAAAACTCCGTTGTCACCTTCTGGTGTGACAACGCGGCGGTTGTCCAGGTGGTCAACTCGCAGACGTCCCGCTCCCCCCGGGTTATGTCCTTAGTCAGGCCGTTCGTCCTGGCTGGGCTGAGACTTAACATCGTATTTCGCGCACGCCATGTGCCGGGGGTGGACAATTCCATTGATGATGCCCTGTCCCGCTTTCAGATGGCGCGGTTCAGGGCGTTGGCTCCCGGTGCCAGGGCACTTCCTTCGGAGTTGCCGGACGCGGTCTGGAACATTGGCGGGCCGAGGTGAATCGGGCCATCGGCCTTTCCCTGTCGGGTCGCACACACCGTGCCTATCGCCTGGCGTGTGGGGCTTTTACCACCTTTAGGAGCCAGCAGGGTTTGCCGGAGGTTTGGCCGCTCCCGGTGGACCATGTGCTTCAGTTCATGGTTCACCTGCGGAGGTCTGGCCTTGCTCCACGTACCATCCAGGGGCGGCTGTCGGCCTTGGCCTTTGCCACCCGGGCGAACGGTGTTCCCGACACCCTTGGCGATTTTCGTATTCGCCGGGTGTTGGAGGGCTGGTCGAGGGAGCGTGGCCATCGCCCGGACGCCCGACAGCCGGTGTCACCGGAGGTGCTGCGGCGTTTGGCTGCGGCCTGGCCACGCCATTGCACTGATGGGTATGAGGCGGCATTGTTTCACGCCGCTTCCTCCGTGGCATTTTTTGCTGCCCTCCAGGTGGGAGAACTGGTGGTGGCGTCCCGAGGGGACATGTCTGGCCGCGCGCTGCAGCTGGCTGACGTTGCGTTCACCGCGTCGTCGGTCCGGCTGACGGTCCGGATGTCTAAGACCGACCAGCTGGGCAGGGGGGTTTCCTTACTGCTACTGCGGTGCAGTATAGCAGACATCTGTCCGGTGGGAGCGCTTGAGCGCTACCTGGCCATACGCCCCTCTGGTCATCTGCCCCTTTTTATACACCGGGATGGGTCCCCGCTGACTCGTTTTCAATTCTGGAGGGTTACCGGGGCGGCCCTGTCGGAGGTGGGGATCCCTGGTGCCCGTTATGGCACCCACTCTTTCCGCATAGGGGCTGCTTCCACCGCAGCCTCTTTCGGGTATTCTGATGCGGACATCATGAGGATGGGGCGGTGGGGGTCCGCTTGTTTTCGGACGTATGTGCGCCCGCTGCTGCCATGACCTGCCTTGCTGCCGTTTGTTTTCTTTTTGTTTTCTTTCAGAGCTCTTCCCTCGGAGTGATGTGGCCCGTGTATGGATCGTCGGCCACAGTTATATCTACTGGGCCGCCCGTTTTGCTGGTGCAGCTCCCTGCGGGATCCACCTTGGCCTGCGGCAGTGGGCCTTCCTCATGTGGCGGGGGGTGCGGGGGATGTTGTGGGATCAATTGATGCCTTTGATGATGTCAAGCTGGCACGTGCCACCCCCCGATATCCTCCTTGTACACCTAGGTGGGAATGACCTGGGTCAACGGATGGGGCTGGATCTTTCCAGGGCCATTTGCAGGGATTTCCATCTCCTGCACCAGCATTGGCCGGCGACCAGAATTGTCTGGTCGAGTATGATACCGCGCGCCCGGTACAGGGGCGCGGTGGATTACCGGGCCGTGGATTGTGCGCGGCGTAGGGTGAACCGCGCCGTGGCACGTTTCCTGCATGCCCGGGGTCTGGGTACGGTGGTGGAGCATCCGCTATTCTGTATGGAGGAGTTGGGCCACCTGTACAGGGGCGATGGTGTGCACCCGTCACCGGACGGCCAGGTTTTGTTCCTGGGAGCTCTGCAGCAGGGCCTGGTGACCGAGTTGTCGGTCTCGGGGGGGGTGGGGCGGTGAGTAGTTTCACTCCCCCCGTGTGGCGGGTAGCACTGGTGAGGAATAAATTTGGTCCCAGGAGAACCGGGTAGGAACGTGTTTTGATCGGCCACTCTGTGAGTCTGATCAAAATGCGGACCGTGGACTTGGGTAACTGCCCAGCTCGGCAGCAGGCAGCCCCAATATAGAGTTCGCCCGGTGTGGGGTCAGAAGGAGATAACAGCTGGTTACTTCTGACCGGGACAGTAAAATGTTGTACGGATATGGTTGTTCGATATCCAAGTTAACCTTGGAATGGATATCGTTGACCTCACCAGTGCTACTGCGGCCTTGCTGCATTAAGTTACTGTTAAGATGGTTAAAGTTAACCAAGTTGATCTTAAATAAAGTGGCCCAATTTTTCAACCAACATCACTGTGGTCAGTCTCTTTTGTGCGGGCATATGGGGGCAATTGGCCACACGTTTAACTTCCTCAAACCAACAGGGTCTAGGAACTTGGCAGAGTGATGCAGTTGGAATATGACAAACTGCCTAGAAATTATTTAAACTCCTTGAACAATTGTTAGGATTGTTGGTTACATTTCTGGTTAGAGCCACGGCCGGGCAAGCACAACACACGCTCCTTGCTAGTTTCTTGTAACTGGGAAATCATTCCTCTGTTATTAGCTTTAGGGTCAGCAGCAGAAAGCCTGGAGAGGTCGGAGCACTGGGAAATCTTTAAGTAATGTATTGCCATGGCCTGCCCAGACTGGCAAGAGCAAACAAGTGAGACCAGAGCCAAAACACAGAGGCTGACATAACGCACCGGTCTCTCTCCCTCCACCTCCTGCACTGACAGATTGCCATTTAACTAGCAAGCACAGAGCAAGTGTTCCTGCTCCCAGTCACCAGTGAAGGACAAGGTTAACATTTTAAGTGATGGAATACAGTGTATATATTTCCCCATGCCAGAGACCCAGGACTCCAACACTACCTTTCAGAACACTTAATTTCAGTGATTGAATACATGGGGCGTACTTTCCAGACGGTGAACTCTTGACAGCTTCTCAGATTAATACACTGGAGAGATTGGCTTTTCCCTTTGCCGTGCCCCTGATCCACCTGAAGGGAAGGTGGAGGCGGGGAGGGGGGTAGGACTACATCTTCAGATACAACAAAAGAATTAAGATGGTTTGGGGACAGAGGGGGAGGTTTTCAGGTTCAATTTAGTTGCCACATTGCCTTCAAAGAGTATTACTGTATTAACAGCCATCTGCTGAAAATAATTCTAGAGAAGTTGGGCTACCATGTTCATTCAGCAATAGGAATAATTATCTCCTTAAAGACACAAAAATATTTGCAGAAACAAACAAAAGTTGATGGTTTTTAGCTGGTAGCGAAATATGTTTGGTTTTTCCCCAAGAAGGAAAAAAACAGCTATTTCCTAGTAAAGGAGCAATTAGGGAGATGACTAGAGCCATAATTTAAAAAGACAAAGTAAATTTCTACATGTCTCTCCCACACATACTTTCACATAAGTACCTGTTATTCACAGAGAGAGAGAGAGAGAGATGCAGTGCAAGTTCATGGACACATCTGTGGTAGATTCCTTGCAGACAAAAATATTTTTCTACCTGTCAGTACTCTAATCCAAAGAATGGATCCATGCCAGAGGTGACTAGGGAAATGTTTAATCAACCAAATATATAGCGAGCAATTTGCAACAAACACTATTGTTCTCATCTTATCTTAACATTTCCTTGAAATTTCACCCCTTCTGCAGGGTTTAACCTATTGCTCTGCTTGGCCCTGTATCCAAAACCTTTGTGCTAGTATAGTCTGAGGCCCGCAAGAATCATAGGGTCAGACATCTGAAAGGACGCAGTTTGGGAAAGGCTGGGCCAAACAGTTGCTTATAGGAGTTTATACAGTTCACATGTGGCTGATGCTTAGGCTTCAGTTCCAGGCAGTGATGGGATGTAACAGGTGCTCACCAGTTCACCAGAACCGGTAGTAACTTTTCCCAGTGTCCTGGAGAACCGGTAGCAGCTTTTCGGGGAAACCACCTTCGGGGCTTACCTTTTCAATGGTTCCCTGACTGCGCATGCACGCCAAGTACTTGGTGTGCATGCATGCCTACAGTGCTCAGCGCATATGCACAGCCTCCTTGCTGTCCTCCCAAGAGGGGAGGAGGAAGAGAAGCTGCTAGCCTGAAGCTCCCTATAGCCTGCTCCCCAGGGTAAGTGACTGTAGTTCCTTCCATCTGACCTAGTGTGAAAAAGATTAGCCAGAATAAGCTTTAAGCTCTGGTTTAAAAGCTCTGGTTGATTTGTGTTTGGGGCGGGTGGGTGTATTTTAATGTATCTTTATTTAATTAATTAATTTTATTTATTTATTTAATTTATTTACGGGTTTGTGTTGTGGGTAGGTGGGTAGGTTGAGGGGTGTGTGTGTGCTTATTTTTATTTTATTTTTTATGTTTTTAAATGTTTTCTTTGGCCCTGCCAACAATGTCATGATGTCATGATGTTGGGTTTGCCCATGATGTCATGACGTCAGCTCCGCCCACACTGTGATGACATCACGGTGGGGTAGTAAAATTTTTGACATCCAACCACTGGTTCCAGGCATGCCTTTGTATGCCAACACTGGAGAAGGTGGTATAGGACAAAGGAGGTTAATACTTTAAGGGCCTCACCTGCACTGTATCACATTTTAAAGATGCATAGCACAGTCCAAGTTTATACCTGTAATAAGGAAAGAAGGAAATTTCTCTTCAAAGCTATGCTCGTATAGCCTCTTGGGCTCTAATGAAAGTCTGGTGTGTTTGCTATGGAACTGATGAATGACATACTCTTCCCACTAGCCATTATTGAATAAATCTATTTACACAGAAAATATTGACCTGGACCAGTGAAGTGGGACTGGAAACAGGAAACTAGCAGGCCCCAAAGGTAGAAGGGCATTTCCAGGCAAGAGTGTTAGCAACCCAAGCCCATAAACAACAGCACTATCATTAATTACCCAGACAGGGCCAGCCACATACACAGCAAGAAGGCTCAGAAGCCAACTGGAAATAGTTCCGCCAGCTGATAAGTTATGGGGGTGGGGGGAGCAGGCAGTTTTTAGGCCACCACCCACAGCCTGAGCCAGTTCATGGGTTGTGGAGACTAATCTGCACACAAGCAGAAGCTGAAGGCAAATGTAAATACTGAATAAGGAGCATGAGGTAGAAATTATCCAAACATTATCGCTCCTGTGGTAAGTAATTAAGAAAACAGAAATTTTCAAATTCCAGAGATAATATAAAGACTTAATAGAATCATAGCATAATAGAATAACTGATTTTGAAAGGGGCCAATGAGACCACTGAGCTCAAGGTAGGAATCCAAATCAAAACAGATCTGATAGATCATTGTCCAGTTTTATCTTGAATGCCTCCAGCATTGGAGGACTCACCACCTCCCAAGATAATTGTTTCCACTGTCATACTGCTCTGACAGTTAAGATGTTTTTCCTGCTATTCAGCTTATATCTGTCATCCTGTAGTTTCAACCCATTGTTACATGTCCCTCACTCTGGGATGATCAAAAACAGATCCTGACCCTCCTCTTTATAACTATTGTTCAAGTATTTTAAAAATTCTATCATATCCCATTGTCTTAATTTTTAAGCCTAAACATGGTCAGTTGTTTTTTCCAGACTTTCCACATAAGGCTTTGTTTTTAGTCCCTGGTCATCCTTCGTGCCCTCCTCTGAACCTACTCTAGTTTGTTGGCATCCTTCTTAAAGTGTGGTGTCCAAAATTGGACACAGAACTCTAGATGTGGCCTGACTAGTGCCAAATAGAGGGGGACTAATACCTAATAGGCTTTGATGACTATACTTCTGTTAATGCAGCCTAAAGAACAATTGGCTTTTTTTTTTTTTGCACTGTTGACTCATATTCAGCTTGTGATCAACAGTACAATAATTCAAAGATCCTTCTTGCTCATAGTATTAGTATCTCCTTTTTTTTTGCATGTTTTTTTCTCTTAGGTTTAGAACTTTGCACTTTTCCCTCTCAAATTCCATTCTATTAATTTCAGCCCAGTGTTCAAGCCTATCAAGATCTTTTTGAATTCTGTTCCTATCTTCCAATATATTCATTATCCCATATTCAATTTTGTGTCATCTGAAAATTCAGTAAGTATTCTCTCCACTCCCTCCTCCAAGTCATTAATGAAAATGTTGAAGAGCACTGAGGCTCACGTGGTACCTACTTGTTACCCCTGTCCCCAGTTTGAGAAGAAGCCATTTGAGTACCATTCTGCAACCAACTATATATTCACCTGACACTCGTATTATCCAAATCACAGCTCGTTAGCTTGCTAATTAGAATATCTTGGGTACTTTGTCAAATGCTTTTCTGAAGTCAAGATATGGTACATTATAGCATTCCCCCGGTTTACCAAATAATTTTTTTTACCCAATTGAAAAATGAGATAAAATTAGATCTTCACAAATCCACGTTGGCTTCTAGTTATTATTGCATTGTTTTCAAGGTGCTTACAGAGTAATTGCTTTATAATCTGCTCCAAAATCTCCCTGGTACTGATGTCAGATTTACTCATCTATAGTTCCCTGGTTACTCCTATTTGCTCTTTTTAAAAAAACAGGGACAAAGTTAGTCGTCCTCCAATAATCTCCATGGCCTGACAGGCGGCTGAGAATATTGCCCCCTCCTTGAGCCCACAACAACGGCCAGAGGGGAGTTAGTCTGTGTTCTGCTTTGGTTGTTTTGTGAGGTTGTATTTTATTATTTTTACTGTACTGTTGCTGTTTTGACTGTAAGCCACCCTGAATCACCTCAGCGAGTGGGCAGCAATATAAATCTGAACAAATAAAATAAATAAATAAATAATCTGCCACTTCAACCATTCTCCACAATGTCAAGAAAATGATAGTGGTTCTGAGATCTCTTCAGCCAGTTCCTTCAATATTCTTGGATATAATTCATCTGCCCCTATGGATATGAACTATGGATTATATTACAGCATCTTTGATTATTTCTTAGGATGTTCTAATCTAATGTTTTGTAATTGTAACTGATATTGGACACATATATACTGTATACGTAATATTTGTAATTTAGTATTTGATATCTGTAATTGCTCTTGTGCTTTGGTATGTACTATGTAATTGTAGCTGTTTCTTCTGTAAGCCGCCCAGAGTCGCTCTGCGAGTGGGGCGGCATATAAGTCGAAAATACAAATACAAATACAAACTTGTTCAAAGTGATAATGAATTCCTTGACTACTTTTTAAAAATCAATTTCAAGCTGCAATTCTGCCCCTCCTTTTATAGTTCACATTTGCCAGGAGGAACGTAGATTTCCTTGAGTGAAAAGACCAGGCTGAAGTAGAAATTGAGAGTTTTTGTCTTTTCTTTGTCATGTTATAATTTTCCCATCCCCATTGAGTAGCTGAGCTACTTTGTCTTTTCAGTGTCTTTTGCTAGACAGTAAACAAGTAAACAAAGAACCAAGTCTAAAAAATTATCTTCAGGTACTTAAAAGAGAGTTTGCAGTGACTGGTAGCAATATCAGAATAAAGATAAGGCAGGGACAGGATTTTTTGGGGAAAGTCATGGTGTCTTAAGTATAAGAGAGGCAGGGATACAAAGAAAAGAAGTTGCAGCTGTTCAGTTCTTTCATTGTACCATTTGTGTTCTTCCAACTTGCCACCATCAGGAAACCCTTCTGTATCCCAACTTTCTGCCAGGGAACTGTATGCCTCTGCACTGGAACCACAAAAAACAGCCCAGAGTGGTTGGGCCTCTTTCTGAGGCAACCCGAAGATCACCCTTCCACTCTAATAGAAGGAGGTTGGTCCATTACGGCATCCCAGGCATTGTTGCCCTCCAACTCAGGCCAGCCATAGCTAGCTCATTCCACAAATTGTATTTTTTTTTAAAAAGCATGTAAAGAAAACCACCATCAAAGAGGAATGACTTATAAATGTAATTGCTTTTCTGTGCCTGCAGGTGACTCCCAATCCCTGATGTTTCTCACAGGTGCTCTGAAGAAGAAGGAAACTTTAATTGCCAAGAGGCAGGGTCCTTCTCAATGACCATTTCCAGATATTTTCTACAAAAACGGAAAGTGAAATGCCCCATCTTTTCCTATGGGAAATAACAATCACCTGTTTCCAGGTCAATAATAAGTGGGTGATAATGCTATTACTCCAAGGATTTTTTTTTTGTTTATTTGTTTGCAATTTCAGACATGTGCATAGGCAGGGATTGGTTCTTTCCTGAATGCTTCTGCTTTTTGCACAATCTGTGTACAGGATATGAGCAAGAAAGAAAAATGTTTGTGTTACAATTGAAGAGAAAGGTATATTGGAGAACCAAATAATATTGTGATTTGTTTGTGTTTCATTTCATTTATCTAAGCACTGCTGCTCATGCACATATGTGCCTCTGGCCCAGACCAACATTAAGTCCATTATTTGGGGAGAGGCAGTAGGTTGGTCCATTTTTTAATAGTGTCCAGACATGTTAGACACTGGGATGGTCCTGATCCCCCCCCCCCATGCATGCTTTTGGAGCCCCTTTAACTGGTTCTACCTTTTCAGCATGGTTCCATATATGCTATTCCCAAAATATGTGGATGCTCACAACAGGATATATGATAGTCTTGCAGCTCTCAAAGGTTGCTTCTATGCAAACATCCAGTATGCTGAAGACATGCCCTTTTGGTATATTGGAAATTGAAACTGAACACTTCCCCTGTCTGTTAATGGTTAGGGGTGATTTTTTAAAAATGTTTTGGAATAGTAGCCGTGTTAGTCTGTGGTTCAGGCATATCAGAAAACAAAATAAAAACACTGTAGCACTTTAAAGACTAACTGCTATATTTTTATTGTTACCTTTCGTGGATCAGATCCACTTCTTCAGACAAGGAGTAAAACTTACAGGCATGATTTATATACACCAAATGCAGGGTTTAAAGGGAGAAGGGTTTGTTCAAGCAGAATGACAGACAAGCAGGCATAACAATACAACTTCCTACAGCTATCAGTAACAATAGATTATTCATATTAGTTTTAAATGTCTCCCTTTCAATCTCAAAGGTGTGGAGAAAGCCCATTCTGGTTTCTGATTAACCTCTTACTTGCATGTCAGAAAACAAACAAAAACACTGTACTTGGTTACTTCCTATTTTGCTAAAGAGAATTGGCAGGAAGGTTGTAATACACCAAAATTTAATATATAAAATATCTAGCAGCATATAGCAATCTGTGTATTGAATTTGATAATGTCCCAGAAACCCTTTGCTAATATTTAATCCCCTGTGATGGGTGTCTAACAGATGGATATATTTGATTTCTGGTGTCTCTTTTTCAATCTGAGTTTTGTAATTTCTCTGTTCCAGAATTGTAGCTTTCAGATCTTGGATAGAATGTCCAGGTAGATTAAAGTGGTTTGAGGCAGGTTTCTCTGTGTTGCCATTCCGGATGTCTGATTTGTGTCCTGTTCTATGCTGGTCTTGGACTGTAATAAAGATTTGATTTGATTTTGATTAATTTAAATTTAGCATATAAATGATTAGAAATATACAGAAACAATATTTTTAAATTAAAATTAAGTGGTACATTGAATCAGTGATTATCTATAGACATAAAAAAATCAATTTCCCTGATTGTTCACAGACCATCAGGGGAAGTGGGTAAATATTCCCTTCCCATTTGGACAGGAGGGGTACACCGAGTGGCACATTGCTCTTCCCTCTGACCATAAGTAACACTTTTGTGTCCAGTCCACCTAAATGAGCAATCTGGACAGTCCGCCTTGATGCTCCTTGGACTCTGTATATGTAGAGAGACAAGTTTCATTAGGGGAACAAATATGGTACAGTGGATACAGGGTCTAAGTCTCAGGAGAACTGATTCAAATTGCTCATGGAAGCTTGCTGGAGAATGGTGTTGATAAAACTACAGTATTCTTTAAATATCTCATATTCTTTGAAAACCCTAATTGGGTCACTACAAGTCAAATGCAATTTTAATATATCACTGATTGTCGTCAATTGCTTTGTTAAATTTTATACCTGATGGGGGCTCGGCTTACTACAACCATGGACATGTGGCTCCACCTCCCTCCTTGCCTCTTCTTGCCACAGATAGTTGGGCCCCAGCCTGCTCCTCCAAAATGAGGGTATGACCTTCAATACATCCAAGATTCCTTTGAGAACACAAATAGGAAGGGCAGAAGGTAGTGAGGAGAAAGCTGTCTGCCAGGGAAGTCTATCTTCAATTACCAGCCCTCCTGTTGTGTACATTTCTGTTAAGCTTACATGGAGTTCATCAAAACACTTTGGAAGCCATTGGCCTCTCTAGTTTTACTATGGTTGAAAGTAACTAGAGTTGCAAAAACCCAACATGAAAAAACACCTACATCTCCTGAAAGCTATCAGAAGACATTGTATTCATTTTCAAGTCAATACAAGGAATCATTTTTTTTATTTTTATTTTTTGCCCTTCCCATTTCTACTAGACACTGTACCTAGCTGTACCTAGCAAAATTGCATACAGTTCCTCTTCTATATTAAGACTTAGGACTAGGCTTTCAAGGGCTCTCATTTTCCCCCTTTGGTATAAGAGACATAATTGATTAATCAGCAAATATTCCATTTCCAGGACAACATTTTGATTCAGACCCAGCACATGATAGATGTTTCTTTGGCTTATCTATATACATCAGTGCCATCATGTATCATGGACTGATGAAAGCACCATGTCATGTAAAATACTCAGGTTTAAAAGCAGGCATAATTGCATAATGCTCTTAGGTCCAGAAGAATAAATGCAGGAAACAGATCCTCCTCCATCTGATAGCACAAGTTCATAAACTCTCCAGTACCTAGACCAGGAGTTCTCAACCTTTTAAAGCCAGGGTCCGGGTCATGCTCCCTCAGACAGCTTCAGAGGCCAGACAGCCATTTTGCCCTTCCTCCACCACATGGCACTCCCTGGTGTGGTGGATACAGTGTGGAACCACATGGAATGGTGCCGTGGGCCACATCTGACCCATGGGCCACAGGTTGAGAATCCCTGACCTAGACCAAGTACAACAGTGTGGCCTCTCCAAACCCGCCTGCCCCCTCCTTTGTCAAAACAGAATGAAAATTAAGTAAATTGCAGTGTTTTGTTGAAGTATATACAGTATATGGAAATTACAAACAGAGCTGTAAAAGAAGTGGAAAAGCCAGCACCATTCTGGAATGAAACTGCTACTGTGCATCCAAGAAGAATGTGTACTATAGTTGTTTAAAAATAAAACAAATGAACCTGCTTCCATATCTCCCTTGTTTTAGTTCAAATGCTACTAGTTTACATAAATTGATACATGTTGTTTGGCAAGGCTGTGGCTAATTGTTGGAGTGTGGAGGCACATAGTCAGTTGTGCGATGAGGCACACGACCAGGCATGTGACTGTGACATACCCTCTACCACCTCATCAACTGGCTGTATTAAACTTTCTTATGGAGAGGTGCACAGGAGGGAAAATGTACAACACTGAAACTTCTCCCCAACCATACCCCGAACTAAACAATGTAAAATGTATCAAAATTAAGCATACTGTATTTAAGGTTAGCCTTTCCTCTTTCAAATCCAAGAGAAATCAAATTTGCTAAATGATTTTGATTAATTTTTTTAAAAAATATATCTATCAGTGGCATGACAGACATCACAGCCAGGAATCACCTTCACATCCACTTTTAAACATGTCCTTTCAATTACAGCTGTAGTGTTTTGGATAGATTTCTTATTCGTTTTTGAAATCCTGAAGTTTTGTATTTTCTTGAAGTTGATTAATTGTTGGTTAATTGTTTACTCATTGATTAATTGTTTACTCATATGAACATGACTACAGAGTCCTTCAGTCATGGTTCTTGGGAATACAAAGTATTGTCTGCAGGTTGTCCAGAACGTTCTTCATGAACTAGAAAGAAAAACAGAATTCAAGGTTTGTTCATACTGAAATCCTGTTCCACAGCTTCACTTGCACAGTGGGAATGATGATGATGGCAGTGGCACGATGCCACAGATTAAACATTTCCTTTTGCAGTTTTGGAGTGTGCATTGTTTGTACACAATGCAACAATATCACATGCACAGGTCACAAAAGTCAGCCTTTAATCAGTGCCAATCTGTCAATACCAATATCGTCATTCCTGTTACAATGTCAGACCCCATATAACAGGATTTCTGCCGACACATTCAAAGTACTGTATTGCCAGAAGTATAGAACATAGGTTTCTGATTAAAAATTCATCCTGGTCTTAACCCTAAATTGGAGAAATGTCAACTGTGACAAACATAGGTTTCTGGTTTTTCCTAGAGGGCTTTAAAGGTCTTGTAGGACCTTTGGAAACTATTCAAGGACCGAATTTCTCACCTGACAGTATAGCTTCAAAAAAATAATGGTCGCTTTCAAACTTTCAATAAGAAAAAGCTGTCTCGGTGTTCCTAAGTCAGAGACAGGCTTTGCTCTTCTCACAAGCTTACAGTTTTTCTATGCCTATAAAGTTTATGAAAGATAGCCCGCTAATTTCTATACCATCCACAACTTTTTCAGTAATCAGACAGGGATAGGGAACATTATAGAATATGCATGGGAGTTTCCTCTAAAATGTCTGTTGAATTAAGGCTTGCATTCCTCCTTTTCCTCCTTGCTTAACAATTTAGATGGATCCATGTGTGTTTTTCTTCAAACACCTTTAATGTCAGTTGTATAAAGGAAGTAGAATTAAGTGCATTGGCGACTGCTGCACATAAGAAAGACTTGTAAATCTTGTTATTTTTCATATAATTAAATTCCTAGAGCAGGAGTTCTCAACCTACAGCCTGGCAGCTGGATGTGGTCCATAACACCATTTCATGCCAATGAATTATGTCATGATTTGGAAGCTGTGAGAGCCTTGAGACAGAAGAAGGAAGTCTTTCATTACCAAAAATCACTGCTGGAACTTATTGCTGTTATATAATTAAAGACATCCTCCTAAAGAATTGACCACAGGTCCCACATCCAGTGAAAGGGACTATTTGCAAGTCAAAAAACCTGTAGAAGAGGAAAGTATTTCATTATAGAAAATCCCCCCTGTTGGTGACATCATCATCCTTCCATCAGAATAGTTACATCAACTGGATTCCAGTCAATATCTATTGCTTTTGAAATGGTAGTATTTATTGAAATGAAAGCAAATTCTGCCGCTGATAATTTTTTCCTTCTAGTGCCAATTAGGCGTGACTGACATATGGAACATAAATGTAGTATGTCTGCAGAACTCTTATCAATTTTTCAAGTGCTGTCTTCCAACCCCTTAAATGTTAAAAACATCTTGTTTCAATATATGTGTCTGGAACTTTTGAGAGTTGTTCCCAAAAGCTGAAACAACTGACAGAAAAGACTCTAATAATTCACTTTCCTGGAACTATTCTTGTCAGTCTTTGGATTTCTTTGGGTATGAATGAAATGTAATCCATTGTGTGTTTCCTTTTTTAAAAAAAGATAAAAAGCTTGATATTGCCCATAGATACAGTCCTCTTTTCCCCGAGATCTTATCCATTTTGATAATGAGTATTTATGAGCTCCTGGGTCTGGCTTTGATACTCAGTTATCTATTTCAGTTCAAGATTTATTCCCATAAACAAACATGCCCATATGATAAGTGTAGGAAACTCCCTCTTGAGAGTTCCTCCTTCTAATTTTGTTTCTGAACTTTGCAATCATTATCATATTAGAACTGAAAGAATGGAAGGGACCCTGTAGATCATCAAGTCCAGCCAGTGTCAAGGAGGGTTGGAGAGAAATACAATCTTTTGCTCTGCAGCCTGATATCTAAACAACTAAGCTATCCAAACAAGATTTGGACATTTTTGGGAAATCGTGAAAATTGGGGCATGCTTTTAGCACAAAATCATTATGTAAGTCAAATTTTATGTAACTCAAGGCATATGTAAATCGGAGATTTACTGTAAATCTAAAGATATTTGGGGAGTGGTTGGGGTTATGTGTTATTAAATGAAAGGTATAAAGGCAATGCAGGATTATTTTTATTTTTTGGAAATGAATAGAGTTGTGAAATATGGTTAAAATAATAAAAATTATTAAACAATTTCCATCTAAAGTCCAGTGGGTGGAGAAGTGCACATAGATTTATTATTCTGATTTGTTGTACTCAGTGGTACCTCACTTAGCATGAAGTATTCCACACGATTGCTCTTTAAGCAAAACACAATTGAAAGTGACCAGTTGTGACTTCTGGCTGGGGGGGGGGGGGGATTGCAAGCCCCGATTTATTTGTTAAGCGAGTTTTTGGTTGGTTTTATTTGTTAAGTGAGACGACCATTCATAGAAAATTCTGCTCTTTAAATGAGTTACTCTCTAAGCAAGGCGCTCTTTATGCGAGGTTTTACTGTAAATGGAGTTTGTGTTTTGCGGTTCTTTTTCTTTTATTTTTAATTGTGCATTTAATAATAGTAATAATTTTTTAAAAAAATAAATGCAGAAAACAATAGGTAAATGCCAAATAAATGTAAGCAAGGTGGAATAAGTATATGATAGTTGAAGATAAACCAGAAAAAGGGGAGGGGTTGTGTTGTTTTCTAAGTAATGTTTGAAGGTAGTAGCTTGGAGACGTCATGATTTCCATTCTGACCAAGAACAATTATTTTCAGCTCATGCATAAAAATAAATGTTTTAATTCATGAAGTCTTCCAAATTATTCTTTTGCACCTTTCTTCATCATTGTTAAAATAGTATATGCTTTTCTGTACCAATTCTTCTGTGAATTACTGAAAACAGAAAATAAGAATGAAGGGAGAGATAGGATATTTTTGAAAAAATAACATCTACCTTCAAAATGTCAAATACCTGCTTACCTACGCACAACTTGTAACTACGCCATACTGTCATTCCCACTCTCTAAGAGATGGGCAACTCTTAAGTTAATTGATGTGAATAAAACAGCCAGAGAGGTTTTGAAATGGAAAAAGAGAATTTTTATCTAAGTGTTTCACATAACATAGCATTACATGGCATTACATATCATTACATGTGCACATGAGGTGCCCAATTCCGTGGGAATGAGGGACCCTTATTAGCATTTTAATGAGGCCTTTACACTTTTCATAAGTCATGAAAACGTGTTCTTCCAGTCCAGATGGTGCAGCTGGGATAGGCGTTCCACACTTTATCTTAATGTTACATATTCATCTAGCACAGTAGTGGCGAACCTATGGCACGTGTGCCAGAGGAGGCTCTCAGATCCCTCTCTGTGGGCACCCATGCAATCACCTCAGCATAGAGTTCACCCTACCCCTCTTCCCAGCAGCCCAATGAGAGTGCTTCCTCCCTCCTCCAGAACAGAGTTCACCCTGTCACTCTGCCCAGCAACCCAATGGGAGCACATCCTCCCTCCACCCAGCACAGAGTTTTACCTCACCCCTCTGCCCAGCAGCCCAATGGGAGCACTTTCTCCCTCCACCCAGCACAGAGTTCACTCCATCCCTCTGCCCAGCAGACCAATGGGAGCATTTCCTTCCTCCCCTGTTGCTGTGTTGGCAAATAAGTGGGCTTTGGGTTGCAGTTTGGGCACTTGGTCTCTAAAAGGTTTGCCATCACTGATCTAGCATATTCAATGATGTACATTTACCATGTCCTCTTTGCTTGTCATGTACATGTCTGCTTACTTACATAAGACCCTTGGGTGTGTTCTTAGTAAACTGGCTGTAAACAACTTTTTAACTTGAATGAACAGCATCATTCCAAGATGTCTCTGCTTATGTTCTTCTAATTGCATACATCATTTTGTAAAGGGAATATTGTTGAATAATTAATTTTAGATAATTTTGTACTCACAGTACAACTGTGCTTTTAACTGGAATCAGTATGTTTGGGTTTATGGGCTAAGGAAAATGGAGGAGGTGAGCCCAGCGACCTGAAAATGGTATTTGTTAGAGAAGAGTGTGAGAATCAGTTTTAAACCAGGGCATTGTTTATTTAACAATAGACACGAGGATACATTGAATGGTAGGGAACTTATGCAAATACAATATTATCTCTCCATGTCAAACCGATACCACCACTAATACCACTAGATTCCCAGCTTGTGCGCAAGGCTTGTCTTGGATTTTGCATGTGTGAGAGAGTAAAAGACAGAATGAAAGAGAGGGAATGAATAAGAGAGAGCAGCAGCAGCAGCAGCAATATTTGTGGTTATTCTTCCCTTACACCTAGGAGCTACTTTCATTTTTTATTTATTTTCAAACTTAAAAAAAAAAAGCAAGCTCCTTTCTCCATTTAATCTGACAAAGACTGTCCTCCTACAATGACCTTCTCCCTCTTCTCTCCTCCCTTCCCCCATCCCACCTCAGGCCGTTGCCCTCATGGCAGTAACTAGATAACACACTCTATCAGAATTTTTTTTAAATCATTGGAAAGGCACTAGAGCTGATAGTGGCATCAATCCTAACCTGACACAGACCAGGGTCAACCATTTATCTCTTCACATTGCCTGTGGTTACAGCGGCAGCCATTTTGGCTTTTTCTCTGCAATTTAACAACCTTACAGAAGGCACATGAGTTGGCCGCGACAATAAGATCTGAACTTCAACTTGTGCTTACATTATCGGTTGCTGCACACCAACTGCCTAGGACAGGGTTCTCTCTTAGAGCAGAGTAATATCATTAATAATATTAGTAATATTATATAGAGATTAATCAAGAGCCTGAGAGAAATGAGGCAGCATAGGTTCAGAGCAATTTGAGAAATCCTTGTGGGTGGATAGATTATAACTTTGTAGCAATTCCCCATTTTGCACCAACCACACAGAAGTTATAGAATTATTGAATGTTAGAGAATAAACAAAACATAAAGACAAAAAATGTTGTGGCACCTTAAAGATTAACTGATATATTTTGATATCAATGTCTGTAGATCAAGTCAACTTTGTCCACAAAAGCTAACATCAAAATACAGCAAGTTTCTGTGCATGTGCTGCAGTGACCCAGTCTGGAGTGAATCCCCTTTTGAGGTTATATGTTTAAACATTGGGAGGACCAGCTGTGTGTAAAAAAATACCCCACCCTTTTGATTCATTTGGGCATTTTGAAAATAGAAGTCCTGTGTAGGACAGTAAAAAGCTGCTTTGAAAGTAGGGGGCAGGGAAGCCATGCGTGGAATAGATACAGCCATTGCATCATGTGGGCAGGGAAAATAATTTGAATTCACCCATTTCATAAGCAGACTCCATCCCAAGGCACTTGATGATGTAGTCAACCACTAACACTGCAGACTAGATTTTGAATTGGTCAGGGCAAGGAATATGAAAAAGAACATGCAAGTTTGACATGTTTTGTGAAAGAAATCTTGGCCAAGGCTGCCATAAGGGAGCAGGTTCAGCAATCAAAAGTCAAAGTAAAGGATTAGTTTTTATAGATGTCAAGAACACCCCAAAGAGCTTCTGCCTGAACAGACAATTCAGTGACGACAAGGTGCAGAGGTAGTATCCAAGATTACAGAGTAGGAATGAAATTCACTTTGATTTCATTGGCAGTTTCTTGGTCCATAGTAGTGGCAGGTTTCCTGGTAGAAAAGCTGGCTATTTTATGTTTTATACAACTCCATAACTGCCTTGAAATCAGTTGGGAATTGGGAAGAGACGGGCACCTAATACATGAAAATCATCACATGCTATAAAATCAAATATTCTTCTTCTCAAGCACCACGCCCAAAAACTGTCTCCTGTCTTCAGATCCAAAGAACCATGACAATTCTCAGCCACTGTCCAGTCAAATGGTCCTCTAACCTGCTGGGTTACTATTATCACCCTCTCTTAGAATTTTTGCACAGACCCAAGCTGATCTTCCTACCTCAAGTGGCACCATCTCCTGCTGTTTCTCCTGTCCATTTCTTCCAAAAAGCACAATAGCAACATTGTTTCTTTTGGTCTCCACAAGTCCTCTAGTAAGAATCCACTCTTGGTCTTATCCTCCATACTAACATTTTGGCCATTGCAGCTCCCTAGCTAGCCAGCATAACTTAGGTACCTGTAACATTAATATTTCTTCATTGACCTCTGCATGTTCACTTTTGATCTAGGTTGGTAGGTTAATAATTTTGTCCCAGAAGGTTGGGGACCAATGTTATCAATTATCACTTGGCCTCCATGTCAGTGCAGTGATATTTCCATTTAGGACTGGGATGACGATGACGGCGACGGTGACGATGCTTCTTTGTCTGCGTCTGTGTCTTATTTTATTTATTTATTTATTTATTTACTTACATTTTTATACCGCCCTTCTTGCCGAGGCGACCCAGGGTGGTTTACAACATCATAAAAGCACAACCCAACACAACCCAAACCCATTGTTAAAAACATCAAAATTACAATTATTAAATTTAAAAGTTTTTTTAAAATTATAAAAAGCAACAGATCTGCGTCTTCTTCTGTCTTCTTCTGTGTCTTCTTCTGCTTCTACCACCCCATCGGGTGGCAAGGGATCTGGCAACCCTAGAAATGATGAAGATGCTTAGGACTGCTACTGAAACGCAATCTGTTGCTTATCTCAGTGGACCTTTCTTGAAATTATAAAAATGTACACAAATCCACCAGTTTTTGACTGCAGAGAAGAGGTCTGTTACACCTACTTTCACTTATAAGTTTTAGATACCGGATATACTCAACTATAAGTCATCCCACACACACACAAGGCCTAGCTACCAGACCTCCCTTGTTTGCTTCATTGCCTGAGCATAGTAAGAGTTCTCTTAATGCAGACCGGCTCTCCCATATAGCTTACGAGGGCTAAATTTCCCGTAAGGAGACTGGGACAGCCGGATTCTGACATAAGTCGAGGTACCTAATTTGGACCTCTAAAACTAAGAAAACAGGTTGACCAAGTATAAGCTGGGAGTGGAAAATGCAGCAGCTGCTAGTGATTTTCAGGAATTTAAATACATGAAAATATGGTAAAAATAATTAAGTCAGACATTTGTGTGGGTATGTTTTTGAGTTTTTATGGTAGTGTTAGTGGTTTTTTTAAAAAATGTATGTTTGAATTTTGGGTCCCTTGGGGTCATTGACCCAAGTATAAGTCAAGTCCCTTTTTTTTTGGACCTCATTTGGGGGGCTAAAAGACTAGACTTATACTCGAGTATATACAGTATATAGCTGCCAGCTTAAACCAATCTGTAAGGAACAAAAATGACAAATACATAATTCTCAGCCACAAAAATATGTCCCATTAGTATGAGCAAAACCACAGTTGACATTCAGTTAGCTCAGTGCTACTTAGTTGCATACATAATGGCATTTTTAAACAAAAAAAATAAGCAGACTAAAAGTATAAACCTATGTGTGAGTTAGTTCACACATCAGGGCAAATGTTTATTTCTCCCTTTTTCACTATTATCCCTCTGATATGCAAGTCTTTCAGTCTTTTGTGTCTGAGACATCAAGCATAGAACCAAACCCAACTATTTCCCAAACAACCAATTATAATCAAACAATAGAAAGCTTACTGAGTTACATTGGAATAAATAGATTTTCTTCTTACAGGAACAGGGCTTTTAGATGTGGAATCACTGTCTCATTTAGTGAGGCCCTGCAATCCTCAGACATATTACCCCATGAATTCCATAATGGATATCCATGAAGCATACAGAGTGTAAGTGATATAGTATTCTACCAGTTAGGTTTTTCTTCCATTGGCTTCATAAACATGGCATCTGCTCTGAAACATGCATTCATACAGCCCACTGGGCCAGCAAGGGAAGCGAAATCTCTACAAGGAAAACAATGTTAAAACAGCGTGCTTGCATGATGATTAGGTCTGGTCTAGTGATCTGGAATAATAACCTGAAGGCTCACTACACATAATAGGCACAGAGATATCTACACCACATCCAAAGCTCCCATAAGCACAGCACATAGCATCATCCTTCCATATGATCAGCATGTTTTATACATCTCATCAGCGTCTCAGTGGCTGACAATGCATTAGATACCAGTAGCAGCAATGGCCAACTTCACTATCTGAGCACCGGAATCAGAAGAGAGCTGCTCCACTTTGCTTCTCTGGTACTAAGATCAACATCTAGTCATAAGCTAATTAAGTCCTATGAGGAAAGAGAATCGGACTTGTTTTTAGAGCTTCGTTTCTTGGTAAGTTATATTGCAATGCATGCATGTATTCCCCAGGTTAACTGCAAAATTAAAAGATACACATTTCTAAAAGGAATACTAAATCTCATACCTGTATATTCATAAATTCTTATATTTCTGCAACATCTACTTGTATTTAGCTGTATCTTGGCTGTGGAAGTTGATTCAACATTTCAGCTCCCAGGAGTGGAGCCAGCCTTGGTAGCCTTTGGAAAGCTGTGCAATACTGGAGTACCACAATAGGAGGTGACTGGTAAAGCACCTGGAAAGTGTTTTCATATGAGGGAATCAATTTGGTAGCACATCATTGTAGATGACGATGATGATGACGATGATTTAGTATAAGAGCCCTGGTGGTGCAGTGGTTAAACTGTTGTATATCAGCCAAAACTGCTAACATTGTAAGTTCCATCCTAATGGAGCTCAAGGTTGACTCAGTCTCCCATCTTTACAAGGTCAGTAAAATGAGTATCCCAAGCATGTTGAGGGCAAAATGCTAATTACCTTGTAAACCACCCAGAGAGACCAGTAAGCACTATAGGGCAGTATATAAGTATAACTGCTATTGCTATAGCACTATGATTGCTCTTGAAGGTTTACAGCAGGAGTGCCCAAACTACAGCCCAGGGGCCGAATCTGGCCCCCAGTGCCAATTCATCCGGCCTATGAAGCCCTGGTCACTCCCGAGAGCAGAGGTAAAACACGGTGTACTTCCGCTCCAGGGAGTGACAAGGGCTTCGTGGGCCAGATGAATTGGTGCCAGGGGCCGTATTTGGCCCCCAGGCCATAGTGACTGGCCCCTTGAACCACATGAATGGCCCATGGCCCAAAAAGTTTGGGCACCGCTGGCTTACAGTATAAAAACTGGAACATAGGAGATGGAAACAGATTACAGTATATAGGAATCTATTTCAGGGTCACATGTTTTTGCTGAGTTACAGTAGGATGTGGGACTTGGAAACCATGCCAAAGGCTTCATAGAAAAGATTTGAGAAATAATTTTGAGGTAGTAGAGGGACCCAGTTTAAGAATAAAGTGAGAGATGGAAATATGCATGAGAAATGTTTTTGGAGCTAGGAGACGCCACAGTGATAGCGTCCCCACCTCCCCCCAAGAAACAGGCAGAAGGTGAGGAATCTAACAGAGTGGCTGAACCACCAAGCAGCCTCCTCTTCAGAAAGGAAATGCCACAGCAGTTGTGGTCACACCCACATCCAACTTACCCACTCAACCTCTAAAAGGAAATGGGCTCTTTGCCCATTTGCAGGATGGAGGATGTGGTCACAGTAGTTGCAGCATCCATTCTCCAGCCATTTGCTTGCACAAGAGAGTTAAGAGGAAGAAGTACCCACCAAGAAGATGACAGATCAGGGGTGGAGGCTAGTCTGCCAACTGTAACTAGAAACATGAACCGATGAGGTCTTAAGTTTGACAAAGCCAAGAAAGTGGCTTCATTTTGGCAGTCCAGGGTTTGATTGGGACAGGAAATAAGAAGGGGTGGAGGCGGCCATAGCCCTGAGTTCAGCTCTGCAGGGGGTGCATAAAGCAGCTCTCCAGAAAGCAGAATGTTTGCCTGGATAATGGGAGCAATCAAACTGCCAACCTTAGCCTCCACTACCTGAGACTCCTGTGAGGGCCAGCCATCACGGCAAGATGCATGAGTAGATTGAAAGTTAGGACTGAAATTTAAGGACTGCAGTGGGATGCGTGTTGACAATGACATTAGGTTTACATTCATACCTAAGTTTGTATCTGTGCATAAATACAGAAGTAACTCACATGAACACAATTTTATAGACTGGTCTGCTGGATGAATATGAAAGCATAGGCTGAAATCCTTTTGCCATAGATTATGCCATGTAAGGCCGCAGCAATCGTTCAGAAATGTCACATTCCTTGTTTCCTCTGAAGAGTGTGAAGCTCCCACGGGATCCTCTTTGTCATGGAGAAGCCACTGGGGGACTTGGGAAGGGGAAAGTCTTTGATTTCCAGAAAGCACGGTCTTTGGCAAAGTTTCCCCAATGGTGGTGATTCCTTGTCTCGTTAATCTGGAGCTTGAAACCTTACATTTTATGAAACTATGGACCTGCATAGCTACCAATGCAATTAGAGCAACTTTATAGCTCATGCATGTTTCCCATAGTGCTGCTTCACAGCTGTCTTGGTATGCAAGTTTGGTAGGAGCAAATTCATCCAACCATTTTCACACAGCAAAACCACAATGTGTGGATTTCCACCATAATTACTGGAATTGTAAATGTCCTAGTATGGTTTGTTGTGGGGAAATGGACTTATTTCATTGTGAGATAATGGTTTTCACTTATTTTGATATCTACTCTCCTGACTGTCCCCACTTCCCATTTATGTGATTTATCAAATAAGGCAAAATGATGTAAAATAAGGTGTGAAGTCAGTTGACCAGGAAGTTTCCCTGAAGGCAAGAGAAAGAACATCTTGCTCAAAATGCACTCTTACATAGAGCAAGGAAGAAGCATATCAGAGGACAATCACCTACTCTGCAGGAGGAAAGAGAGAATGAAGAAACCGTCCTTGTGCATTGCAGTACCTACAGATAGAATATGCACATGATATTCAAAAGGAAAATGTGACACCCTCACATATGGCTGAAAACCTTGATTCAATTCTCCTACTTTCTCAAATGCTTTAACAAATGGCAATTTCCCCCCAAACCAATGACTACGGAGCACTTAAGAAGGACACCTCAAAAGTTGGATTTTGGAAATCTATTAGACCTGGGAAAGGCACGTCCCAGAACCATAATTGATACTCAATTGATTCTAATAAACTGGCTCTCATGAAGGGTGAGTCACAAAAAGTCTGCAAATTGTTAACTGGAAAAGCCCATGCAGCGAATGTTCACCATTTCCTAAAGCACATTGGATCTCTCTTTTCCCATTTTTCCTCTTAGTAATAATCTTCTCTGTACATTATTCTGGATGAATTCCTCAGTTGCCTATTTTACTCTGTATCCTTTTTACTAGTCAACTGAATCTTGAATATTGTTAGTAGGGTTATCTAATGTTCTGAGTTTGGGTACTTAGAATGCAGCTACATATTGCCCTCATCATCATTATTCAGTATTTCACATTATCTTGTCAACCCACCAGGCAATAGTGGACCAGCAGCCCATCTTGCTTATTACTTTTCTTACAGTACCACTGCTTTAACATCCAAGCGTAATTCTTCCTCAGGTAGTTGTCACCAATATGACTGTATAACATAAAAAGGTGCAAAAGCCTCCTGATCTACTCTACCTAACATGGACTCTTCATGCAACAGTGCTGACCAGAAGGCATGGAGAGCCAGTTTCAGCCATTGTTTCAAGTGGTTGTAAATACAGTAAAACACCGGATAACGATTGGATCAGATAACGCTAAAATCGCATAACGTTGGGGAATTTGAGGCAAATATTTGGATCGGATAACATTATGTTAACCATTATATTAACCATTATGTTAACGTTATCTGATCCATCAGATAACCTAACTATTTCTGAGGCTAATGTTTGCCTCAAATTCTGTGAGGTGTGGCTGTGACTCACCAGTTTCTCTTGAGAGAAAGGGAGGGGGCTGCCTGCTCTCAAGCTTGCAACATTTGAATAACAAAAGCTTGCAAAACCAGTCTAACTAGTTTAGCAAAGCAAAGCAAAGCAAAAGCAGACATGGGGGTGGGGACTCTTTCAATATGTCCTGACTCCAATTTAAACCATGCAGAGTTTCCATATGGAGCCATGAGCACAGGAATCAGTTTTAAAAGCTAACAGCAAGGGTGCCCATACTTTTCAGGCCACGAGCCAGTCACATGGTTCATGGGTGCCCAAACTACAGCCTGTGTGCCAGATCTGGCCCTGGCACCAATTCATCTGGCCCGTTCCAACCTTGTTGCTCCCAGAAGCGGGAGTAAAACTCACCCAATCTCTGCTTCTGGGATCGACAAGCATGGGGTGGGCTGGATGAATTGGCATTGGAGGCTGGATCTGGCCCACAGGGAGTAGTTTGGGCATCCATGAACCACATGACTGGCCCATGGTCTGAAAAGTTTAGGCATCCCTGCTGTTATCAAGGCTTCTGGGCGGATGTGGCCTATGACACCAATCCATCTGGGAGTGGCAACAGTGGAACTGGCCAGATGAATTGGTGTCAGGGCCAGATCTAGCACACAGGCTGTAGTTTGGGCACCCATGAACCACGTGACTGGCCTGTAGCCTGAAAAGTATGGGTACCCTTGGTGTTAGCTTTTAAAACTGATTCTTGTGCTCATGGCTCCATATGGAAACTCTGCATGGTTTAAATTGGAGTCAGGACATAAAGAGTTTCTCCCCCCCCCCCAATGTCTGCTTTTGCTTTGCTTTGCTAAACTAGTCAGACTGGTTTTGCAAGCTTTTGTAATGTATTTACCCTTTAGACAAAGGTTCCAGCAGGTTTCCTTGGCTTTCCCTTGAAGCCTCTGTTGCTTATATCTATGGAGTTAACGTTATCTGATCCATCTGAATAGGATTTTAACGTTATCTGGTGCATGAATCGGATAAGGCTAAAAATCAGATAACGTTAAGACTTGTGGAACCAAGTCTTAACTTTATCCAAGGTATTACTGTACACATAATGGCAACCTAGGTTATACTGTGACACCATGTATTTGTTGAATGGTTAATCATTGTGCCACCAATCTGTCCATCACTTCTAATGAACAGATAGCCTTAAAGCCACAGGAATATTCTTCCCATTAGATCGGTGGTTCCCAACATGGGGCACACAACCCACAGGGGGATGTCAATTCCCAGAAACCTACGTCAGTACACTGGCTGATCAGTGCTTTGGGGAATTGACTTAGGCTTCTGGAAATTGAAGTCCAAAAACCAACACTTGGGAAACAGTGGTTTATATGAAAGTCAACATTGCTGCTTAACTGTTTGCCTGCTTTATTTCTCTTCAAACTGTTCCTTTCCCATGCATGGAGTGGAGGGAAAGATGCTCTGAAAGCAATAAAATCATCATCAATGAGGGCAGGATTTCAGCACTAAATATTCCTGGAAGCCAGTATTAAGCCCAGAAGAACAAATTATTTCCTATTTTTCTAACAATAATTGATGTTGCCAGTCTGGCCAGGTTATCCTGCTAAGGTAATAGAGTAGACCCTACTGCACGCAACTCACTGCCAACCGTCAGGCAGGCTAAACTAACCTGACCACTCTTGGGTGATGAAGTCCACAGGAAAGGGTGATGGTCCCCAAGTGAATTATGTCCCACTTGAATCCATCTTGGTGGAGAGCATCAGCTTCATCAATACTGGCCTAAAGCTGATGAGGACTCAGTGTGCCAAAAGGGCTCAGGACCAGAATGTGACTCGCAGAACTGGATCAGTGATATGGGTATCACACTGCAGTGCTTAAGACAAATGGCAGGCCACTGCATTATATTTTCAGGACAATCTTCATGGCTAATCACCAATATTCAAAATCAGATATGGCACAAGAAAAAGAATTATTTGTTTGTGTATTTATGATATATATATATATATATATATATATATATATATATATATATATATATATATATATATATATATATATATATATATATATATATATATATATATATATATATATATATATATATATATATATATATATATATATATATATATATATATATATATATATATATATATATATATATATATATATATAAACCACCCATATCTAGATGTAAACCCACAGTATCCTGCAGCTGGCATGTTAGGTACTTTAAAAACAATTGTAAAGTACATGGAACATCCTCACCAATTATAAACATTAATTAGCAAATATATTTAAAAGAGAGAGTAGAAAAGAAAATGCACATTAAACAGGAACTGACATTTTCCAGAAACAAACAAAACCAAGATTTTTAGATACTTTTTATGCTGAGAGAAGATTGTAACCCTGGAACTTTGGAAAACATTCACTTTACTCTAGCAATATCAAAAACAATCAAATGTGGGTCAACCTTTCAGTTTACGTAATTCAGGTAATTTTGTCTGAGGCCAAGAAGGTTAAGTGTCAATTGGTAACATAGACCTTCATGTTCAAGGTACATATGGAACCATATTAAATCCTCAGAGTCCAGCATGTGGGGGAAAGGATGATGTCCCATTACGTCTCTGACATTTTGTACTTCTTGCTAATAGCACCATTACTGTAACCCAGTATACAGGATGCCATTAATGCATTTTTCTGACTGGTACCATTATTTCCGGTGGAAAGGTAAGGCCACTTTGCATGACATGATTTAAGCCTCTACAAAGAAGCATGTGTGTACTGCACGGTGCCATAAATCTTAACAGGGAACTGTCAAGTAAAATTGAAACCACTTATCTGACCCTGCCCCCTGCCCACAACATACACATTTAAGTTATTTGGGCTCCTGTTAGCACACATAAGAGTCTACAATGCACAAACGCATGCAATTTATATATGCCCCCTATCTGGAAACAGGACAGTCAGTGGTGGCTTAGACATCAGCTGGAATCGAGGCCAGAGCTCTGAAAGAAAGGAGATCATTTAAAGTAAACAAAAAGTGTGACTACACTTTTGCAATTAACTTGGAGTTGATTCGAGGTTTTGTGGAGTAGATTGGAAATTGGAAATGTTATTCATTCCTCCAGATAAAATAAAAGAAACGAATCTCAACTAATACTGCTGAAATTGATGCTGCAGAAATAATGAGATTCTTCACAAAGTACTACTCTTTTATGGAACTCACTGCCGTAGTAAAATATTGCAACTGTGTAGTACTCAAGCATAGTAGTTTAAACTGTATCCTTTTTTAGGTTCTGTCAAATGTCTTCTGAATTATGGGGACCCTCTTAGGGTTTTTGAGGTGGATAAAATTTTTGCAGCATGGACCGTGTCTGTCATTTTCTCAATATTCAATGGCTCTTTTGCCTTTTAATTATTAATTTGACAATTTATTAGGGGTTGTTTACTTTAATTTTACTTAAATCATTCATTGTTTGGGGTTTGAAAGGAAACAGGGTGGTAGAAAAAGGACACGGAAGGCTCTGTCTGCAGACAATTTTGCAATATTACCCTTTTTTTTCCAGTTGGAATTCTGTGTTTCTTAAGTTTAAAAATTCAGATTTATTGTCATCATTATTTTGTTTAAGGACTGTGGTGGCTCAGTGGTTAAGAAGCTCACTTTGCTAGCTGGAAGGCTGGCAACCTGGCAGTTCAAGACCCAGGTTCTGTATGACAGATTGAGCACCTGTCTCTGTCCCAGCTCCTGCCAACCTAGCAGTTCAAAAGCTAGAAATTACAAGTCAATAAATAGGGACCATTTCAGTGGGAATTGATCTTGGGAACATGAAAGGAGCCTCATCCGGGCGTCCCCTGAGTGAAGTTTTTCCAGAAAAAGTCCTTTCAACCCAGAATAATTTCTGTCACATTATTATTATTATTATTATTATTATTATTATTATTATTATTATTATTATTATTATTATTAGTAGTAGTAGTAGTAGTAGTAGTAGTAGTAGTAGTAGTAGTAGTAGTAGTAGTAGTAGTAGTGGTGGTGGTGGTGGTGGTGGTGGTGGTGGTGGTGGTAGTAGTAGTAGTAGTAGTAGTAGTAGTAGTAGTAGTAGTAGTAGTAGTAGTAGTAGTAGTGGTGGTGCTGGTGCTGGTGCTGGTGCTGGTGCTGGTGCTGGTGGTAGTAGTACTTTGGACATCAGATGAGAAGAGAGGACTCACTTGAGAAAGCCTTGATGCTAGGAAGGGTTGAGGGCAAAAGAAGAAGGGGACGGCCCAAGATGAGATGGTTAGATGGTATTGTGGAGACAATGGGCACAGAGCTGAGCGAATTGAGGAGGATGGTGGAGGACAGAAGTGCCTGGTGGACAGTGGTCCATGGGGTCGCGGAGGGTCGGAATTGACTGTGCGACTGAACGACAACAAAATTACTACTACTACTACTACTACTACTACTACTACTACTACTACTACTACTACTACTACTACTACTACTACTACTACTACATCTCCTAAGTGTTAAGGAGAGGAAGGATTGGTGCAGAACAGCCTGTCCACCATTTTGAACAGCTGTAGTAGTGGCCATTTTGCTTCCCTCCAATTCATTAGATGTTGAAGTTAAGTGACCTTAATTTGGGCAGTTTAAATTAATTGGAGTGATTTAATAAGGGAGTTTACGCAATTAGGTTAAGAAACCCGATAGCAGAGTAAAATTCATAACAATTATTGAATAGTTATAAATAATTTAATTAAATAGTTAACTACATGAATAAATAAATTGGAATAAATTTATACTACATTTGGTTAATTATTAATAGTTGAGTATTAATAGTAGAGTAGTTCATTATTATTAAGGTTCACACTTGGCACATTAACTGTATAGTTCCATGACTTGTTTTAAAATAAAACAGTTTATATTGTTCTGTTATAAATATAGGAACAGCAAGGAGGGGGGATTGGGATGTGTCGTTTGTGTTGTTTGAGCTCCAGCACCCAGAATTCTCCACAGATTTCTCAAGCAGAATGTTGTGAGTTCCATCCAACATACCTACACCGCCAAACACATACAAATACCTATATTTTCCTCACCTAGATCACATCCTCCCTCAGAGGCTTCCTGTTGGTTGTGGGTCTTGTTTCCTTTTAAGAAGATAGAAGGAAGCTGCCATAGTATATATTGGGAACTGAAGGTTTGTTTTTCTTTTTTTATGCTCTATAAGAGAGTGCCTCCTGAAGAACTGCAATCTCCAGCACTTCACAGCAGTTGCCTTTTTTCCTACATTCAGCACATGAAACAAGTTATGAAACAAAAATTATCAAAGGGAACACTTGGCACCCATATTAGCCCTACTGAGCTTTATCTTGTTGTTTTGAAATAGTTTTATTATTGTTGTTATTGTGTTTTAAGCTGCTCAGAGTGGGGAAAATGTTCCAGATGGGCAGCATATAAATCTGATAAATAAATAAATAAAATAAATAAATAAAATGAAGCCTCTGGGGGAAGCCCTGATCCAAGGGAATGTAGATGTAGATGTTTATAGGACCAGGTCTGTGCATTGAAACTCACAAATCTCTGTCTGGGGCATTCTTGAAGAAATCTGGGCGATGGAGTAAACACAAACAAGAATGACATACAGTTGTAGTACCTTGCTTAAAGAGCATAATGTGTTCCACAGGATTGCTCTTTAAGCAAGTTTGTTCTTTAAACAAAACACCATCATAAGTGGCCAATTGTGACTTCTGGTGGGTGGGGGTGGGGATAGTGAGCCCTGGTTTATTTGTTAAGCGAGTTTTTAGTTGGTTTTATTTGTTAAACGAAGCGAACATTCTCAGAAAATTCTGCTCTTTAAGCGAGTTACTCTTTAAGCGAGGAGGCGCTCCTTGTGCGAGGTTTGACTGTATCTCTTAAACAATTCCTGCCTGAAATTTCAGAGAATTGCACCCTGCCAGCATAGGCAGTACAGTATGAATCATATTATTAAAGTGAACACTTTTTCTCAGATATGATATGAGTCTCAGGTATTTGTTTTGTTGTTTGTTTTATTTTGTTGTTGTTTTTATTACATTGCTGTTGTTTATGTGTCTGCACACTGGCCAGAATGGGAAATATCCCAGAAGTTGTTGTTGTTCAGTCGCAGTATAAAAATGTAATAAATAATATTATGAAAGATTTTGCTTTCATGCAGATGATAATAACTTCGTGTCAGAAAATATTCTGGGTTGAAAGGATTTTCGCTGGACAAACTCTACTCAGGGGACACCCAAATGAGGCTTCTTTCATGTCCCCATGAGCTGGGACAGAGACAAGTGCTCACTCCATCATGCAGTACCCAGGTCTTGAACTGCCAATTTGCCAGCCTTCCAGCTAACAAGGCGAGCTTCTTAACTACTGAGCCACTACAGATGAAGAAGGTTCATGCTCAAAGGAGGATTTTGGAAAACTCTAGAATAAATGACAGAAATATCTGAAAAAAAACATGGAGTTAAGAGGAACTGAGTAAAAGTATCACCCAGCTTCAAGGCCAGAGATGGAGAATTCTAGGCCTGCCTAAACTGGCCTTCCTAGGCTGGGGTAGCACAGCTTTTAAAAAACTGCTTGGGGGAGCAGCAAAATGCCATTTTGCATGATCCCATAGCCCAATAGTATTCTCCTCCTCCATCAATTGAATTCCTGGTATCCTGCAGCAACCAGTTAAGAATATTGAAAATTGATAATTTCAACTGATCACCTGTGGATTGTCATTGCACTGCATCATTTCAGTGAAACGGGAAAAATATCTCCCAAATCTGTGTACTGCTGATCAAGTCTGAAACATTTTTTTTAAGTCTGAAACATTGCCTGCTGTTCCTGTGAAGCCACCACTGCCACAGTGGCAACAGAAGCAAAAAAAGAATGTTACTTCTATGAATTAAAACACTGTTGGAAGATCCTAAAACATCTATCTGGACCTTATTTTGATTCCTCTGTCAAGCTCCAAGATATAAGGAGAACCAGATGAGATGTCTAGAGTAGCTTAAGATGTACCCATTTAGTTATCAAAGGCCTCTTCTGACATTAATCATGGGAAAGGGAAGCAACTATCAAGATATGTGTAGTTCTAGCTGCAAAACAGGTTGGGATGGAATAACTCGATGTGGTATGAGCAGTCTTCCATGGTTTGACCTCTGCTAGAGCAATAGCTCATTCATCTAGAATAGCTCCCTGGGGAAGCACCAACTATGGCCTCAATACTCAAGATGAAGTCTCATAGTACCTTTTGAGAAGGTTGCCCTTCACACATGCAAACATCTCACCCTTTTACACATGCAAACATTCTAGTTCAGAAATGTGCTTCCAAACAAAAATCACAATTTATCACACTGTAGGCAAGTTGTGAGGTTACTACACAATGCTGAATTTGCAAAATTGTGTCCTAACTTTATCTGTTTTCATGTTAGAGTCTCTTTTTCCCCTCTTTACAGCAACTCGGTTCTTTTAAAACTACAGAATGATTTTCTGCATATTATTTCATTAGTAGGAAAGAGTAGAAAAATTACTAAATTACTCCACTGTCTTAGCTCACTAAAATAAAATGATACATACAAGATCCCATCAATTCTTATCTGTTTACATTGTAAACAGGTGAGCACACAAAGTGTCTTCACTGGGGGAAATACAGTGGTATCTCGCTTAAAGAGCATAATGCATTCCACGAGATTGCTCTTTAAGTGAGTTTGCTCTTTAAGTAAAACACCATTGAAAGTGACCAATTGTGACTTCTGGCGGGGGTGGTTGTGAAACCTGATTTATTTGTTAAGTGAGTTTTTGGTTGATTTTATTTGTTAAGTGAGGCAACCATTCAGAGAAAATTCTGCTCTTTAAGCGAGTTAGTCTCTAAGCAAGGTGCTCTTTATGCAAGGTTTTACTGTAATGGGATAACCCCAAGACTATGTGAGCAGACATCTCATACAACAAACTTTATCCACTCATTTCAGCCCCTCCTCCCTAAGTCCCTACAAAATTGCTCTTTTAGAACTTGAAAATGTTATTGTCTTCTGGCCATGGTACCTTAGGAATTCTGAGTGTTGTAAACTATAACAGTAACTATATTGAACTATAGCTCTAATCCCCCAACCCTGCAAAGTGGATATTTTGACTTCATTTCATTCTGCTGATAAGATACTGTTCACGCAATAGGAGCAATTAACTGGACTATAATATCCATCATATCTGAGATAACATGAGGAAACATAAAAGTTCTATGTTGGTTCATTTATGATAGCTCACTCGTACATGGAATCACACACAACAAAGTATAAATGTATAGCAGTGAAGCAGTCTATGGGTGACAAGCAAAATCTGTGCATTATTTTATTACTAATAATACTAACTACTAAGGGAACTTTCTGTCTGTGTCTCTATCTGTCTGTCTGTCTGTCTGTCTGTCTGTCTGTCTGTCATCACACTTCTATACCACCCATCTGGGAAACGTTCCTACTCTGGATGGTTTATTCAGCTAAAAAACAAAAAACAGACAAATTCTAACATAATAATAGCAACCCAATACTCAACCAAGCAGCGTCATGTTAAAAAAATAAATTGCACTTAACCTTTCCACCACGGAAAAGTGTGTCTGGGAAATTCAAATGAAACTAATTGACTACAAGGGAATGTCTTTAAAAGTCTCCCTGAAAAGAGTTGCTTGAAGTTATTTTTTGCATATGACCAGGGACAGAGCCTGGCACAGCTCCATGGAGTAAGATATTCCATAATGTGGGTGCTGCCACCAAGAAGGCACCAGTTCCTTGTTGAGACTTTCCTTGCCATTCTTGGTGTTGGCACTGAAAGCTTTCAGAGAGAGGTTCCATCAGATAACAAGGTCCTCAATCTATCTGCTACTATTAGTGTATTTTGCCTCCAGCTAGGTGGTTTCCTCAATATTCCATGCTTAGGCAATCAAATTTGCTAATTAGGTCCTTGTTTACCTTCCAATAAGAAAACACAAAATAAAGCAGGCTAAAATGGAAGACATGGAGAGGCAGGAAAGCACACACTGTGACAAAGAAGCATTTTGTCACCATTTGGGGAAACATCACTTTAAATACTCATCTAGTTTGCCTCTTAAAGACAATCAAGGGTATTGGAATCAAAAGAAAGTTAGGGCGATGGACTGGAATTACCACTGACTCACTGCTTCAGCCATTTTTCATTTGCATTGGCAATTTGCTGTAAATAAAATATATACAGGTATACAAGTTTAGAATGAGTTACATATTAGCAATTTTTTATTTGTATGAGAACCTTGCAAAATTTAAAATAATGGATGCATATGAAATATAGGTAAAATTCAAAATAAATTAAAATGCTAAAATGATTGAACTATTAGCAACAAGTGTATATTGCTTGGGCCTATTTTAAATTGATGGTGAGGAAGAAGTAAATAAAACAGGATTTTCTCCATCATTTTGTCAGCCAATTATAATACTACTGTACCTCTTTTTTATTTTACAATTTATCCACTAGTAATGTGATGACTGACAGGAAGCAATGAATTCCAGTTAACATTTTAACTATGAGAAAGACAGATAGGTCTGTAATTATTATTACCTTTTACACTGTTGAAAAAGACCGCCCAAAACACCAGATGGATTTTCAAAACAAACCTTGTCTTGCCTACATGCTACACACACACACTGACACACAGACACACACACAAACAGAGAGAGAGAGCAGATCAGAGAGGCTGAGAGAGATAACATTTGTGCTTCTTATAGACTCCAATGGAATGTGGGGAGAAGACCCCATCAGTCTTCCTGATTATGTGTTATGAGAACAAGACACTTTTCAAAATACTTTTAAGCTTTTATTGCATACAGAGCCAAAATGCAGTTTTTTAAAACTGCAATTTTCATTTTTACCCCTGACTGAAAGGAGAATATGAAGATTTTTAAGTAACCTCCATATGTGATAAAGTTTCTGTTGCTAGTCCCTCTATCAATAAAGGGAAATGTTTTCTTTTTGTTCTAGCTGGTTAACATGCCATTAGCCCAGGCAGAATGAGTGGTTACCACCCATGGGTCAAATAATAATAATAATAAAATCTGTGATCAGCATCTCTGATTTCAGCAACAGAGACAGGAAGAAACAGTGAATTAGGAAGAGTGCTTGCATTTATAAGAAAGGAGTTTGCCAAAATAAAAAGATAACAGAAAACTATAAGAGCAATTAAAAGAAATATGGCAGGTTTCATTCATATTTGATAAAGTGTATGATTAACCCTAGTTAACCATTAGTTTCACTGATGTACATTACAATTGCAACTTAAAGTTGGAAAGCATTTAAAATTATATATTGGCTCTGCCTGGCCTAAATTGTTTTTTTCCCTCCCCTTTAAATGTACACAATATTACAAATTTAATTTTAAGCTGTTTGAATCAGTCTATAAAAAAGATTTGATTATACCTGAGTGTTCTGGCCCCGGTTTTTCCATATCTCAGTAATCTTGGCGGTAATTGGCTGATTAGGCCCCTCACACTCCATCTCTGACTCAGTTTCCATGGTAATGTTACAGGAGCTATTATAGATGAGAACTTCATCTCTTTCCACTTTAGGGCTGAAACGAGAAGGGAGGTTAAATGGGGTGTCATCAATCTTAATGAAATGCAATTATTTTTACTCTTATTAATCATCGCAAGCCATTAGCTTGTGGCAACTCCAGGCCACCATTTGTCAAACTTTGCAAATTTCTGTAATTTTGTTTCCATTCTTTTATTGTTTATTTGTTTTGCCCCCACCCCCTTCCTTCCTTTTTATCTGCAAGCGCTCCCAACAAAAACACACATAGGAAATATTTCTCAGCGATGATGTTCTGCCTGGCTCTCAAAATAGGCGTGTATACTCATTTGAAGATCAGGCAAATGTCAGAGTGGGCAACTACAAAAAGTAGAGACTCCTCGAGCCAAAGATGGACACAACCCCCAGGTTGAGTGTGTTCCCTTAGTCTCCCTTACTCACACTTAATCCTGGGGAATGAATAACTTGCAACTCCCTTAGGGCAGGCTCAGAAATTGGAAAACCACACAACTGGCTAACTGGTCCCTAATTCCAACTGTGAAAAAATGAGCTCATTTAGGGTTCTAATTCCTGCTACCCAGCTGATAGCAATGATGCTTTCTTGCTTGCTAGCATTGGTACATTAACTTAGTAAATTAATTAAACTTACTTAACAGCCCCGGCTAAGCAGATTCGATATATGTGCCAGTTAGTTTAACAGGGCCACTTTTTCCTGAAATCCTTTCTCACATTGTGAATTAGGAGAGGGGGGTGAGGGAAAGTAACAATAATGGGGGAAGCAAAGGAATAATGATAGTTAGTCTTCTCTGTTGATAGCTGCTCCCTCGGATCAAGAACATCTCTGATTATACTCTAGAATATTTCCATTGACTATAACAACAATTTGCACTCTTTTCAACCAATTTAAATTTACTTGTTCTCACAGGGTGGGGAAAAAGAGAGATCTGGTTTTCTAAGCTTTTATATTCTTCCTCAGCATCACCAAAACACAGACAAAGCAGCATAGTTCCCAATCAAGACTGCCAACTTTTGGGACCCCACACACACTGCATTTGCTTCACCACCATGCTTCTGCTGCCTACTGTCAAACTGTTGCAGAATTTAACACTATTTATTTTTAACTGACCTTTCTTGTTGAAATCTTTTAACATGTCTTGAAGATATCTTTTGAAAAGGAGTTTCTCAGCTGAACCATTTTGTTTGCTTCCCTGTGGTGAGTTAGCTTAACATTTCTAACTAGGAGCTTCTCTCCGTGAGCACTCATTTCTCTTCTCTTGGAAAACAGCATCTCTTTAAGAAATCTTTCAAAAATATTGCAGAAATACTTAATAAATGAGCTTATTTGCTGGGTTTGTTTTTAAGAAGTGGTTTAAGCCTCATTGAAAGCTCTTGCCACAAACTCTACTGTGGTAAGCAATGCAATTCCACTCTGTCCCCCCACTTTTAGAAAGTTTTAAGAAGAGAGCGAAACACTGGAAAAAGCAATGCATTAATTTTGATATGGGGATTGCCATATGAGTAGTGGGAAAACAGTGATAATATCCATGTAAAAGTAAAGGTCACCCTTGCTCAAAAGCCAGTCATATCTGATTCTAGGGTTCAGTGCTCATCTTTGTTTATAGTCAAAGATCCAGTGCTTTCTTCCATGGAGATGTGGCAGGCATGACTAAACACCGGAGTACACAGAACGCTGTTTACCTTTCCACCAAATTGGTACCTATTTATCTACTTCCAATTTCTTGCTTTTGAACTGGTAGATTGGCAGGAGCTGGGACAGAGACGGGAGCTCACTCCGATGTGTAGCACTCTTGAACTGCTGACCTGCCGACCTTCCAGTCATCAAGTTCAGTGTCATAACCACTAAGCCACTGCAGTCCCCATGTAGAACCTAATAAATACATCATTGCTGTGGCAGGCAGCAGGACTTGCCTCCGTCACCCTTGGACTTTGGCTCGGCTGGGTGAAGAGGACCTCCGGCCAGGAGTGCCAGGACTCTTCCACCTGCAGGCACTCCCAGGCCCCACCCACATGCCGGGCTAAAAGAGGCCGCTATGGCGAGCCACCACAGCCAGTCCTGAATTTGCTTGTGGCCAGGCTGAGAGGCCGTTATATTATTGTATTATGATGTTGTTATATTGTATTATTATATGCTGTTTTTATAATTGAATTATGTATATTGTAACATTGTGTATTTATTGTATTTTGTTGGTTTGAAATTGTGGTGATTTGTGATCCGTAGTATGATGTTTATTATGATCGTATTTAATCTGTAACTGTATGTCTTATATCCCCGTTAGCCGCCCAGAGTCGCTTTCGCAAGTGGGGCGGCATACAAGTCTAAAAATTAAAATTAAATTAAATTAAATCATACAGAAAAGCTCTTTCTGTTGCAAGATTCCTTGGCTTTAAATATCTGCAAAACGATGCATGCTCCTATTCCTCTCCACGTGCAATATGGCCTTATTTGCAAAGGGTTGACCGAACAATGCCACACTGTCTGCCATTTTCTGCAGTACCCAAACACTATTGGCAGATAAGGCTTGGCACTTCTACACTTCCCCAAAAATGAAGGATTTGTGGAGGAAACAGTTTGGTGCAGGTTGAAAATCTTGGCTTCAGTTGGCTGAGAAAGCATCCCTGCCGCTGTACTCTCAAGACTGAGGACTGGATGTCATTCAGACACATACAAATGCATGCATTCTATAACCATCACAGCTTGGAAAGCAGAAAGAAAGAAAAACTGTGGGTGGGAGATGACCAAAACCAAAGAAGGTAAAGTTGGATATGCCTGCAGTTTAATTACTAGCATGGGGAGCATTATTTTGGCCACCTGCAGAAAATGGGAACCACATGTAACCCAAAGCGGGAAGCTCAGAAAGAGGACTTTTCCACAGCAAAAGGTTGAGGCTTAAGTTAGCTGCCCAAAGAGCCAAAACCAAACTGCACAGATAAAATAGATGCATGATCGTTACAAACACAGGAGCCCTGCCAAAGAAAAAGAGAATCCAAACTTTCATGTTCCCAGCTGCATGGAGAGCTACAAAAAACAGATGTATGTAAAATTCCCTATGATGTCCAAATTACAGATGCGAAGCAGACAGATCTCATGAATCTTTTACAGTTGTACAAAAAAAACCAATATAACAGGTGTTGCTTTTCTTGCCCAGAATTAAGACTTTTTATGCCAACATCTCTTATGTTGCCGCAATATTCTGGTCATCTTTCCAAACTGAAAAAGGAAGGGAGAGAAAAGAAGCAGGTTTTTTTTTTCACTACCTCCAGAATTACTCCTTGTCTAGAGATCTTAAGCATGGACAACGTGTGGCCCTCTAAATGTTACTGGATTGTAACTTTCATCAACATTAGACAGTGTAGTTAATAGTGAGAGCAGAAATCTAGTAAGTTGCTTATCTCAGTTTTAAAAAGCAGGGAGATAGCAAAGAGGGGACAGTCAACCAGAATGCCACCTGCTTAAACTTTCTAACCCCTTCCCCACCCCCTGGCCTTTACTGTGTCTTTCAGGGACTTGCAAGATAAAAATCGTACAGAGATAGAAGTGTCAAATTACAGTACAGACGTTGCTATCTCTTTCTTTTAAAAAGCCATAGGCTCAGCCCATTTCCCCCATTTCACAATGAAAAGGATTTCAAATATACAGTATTGTGAAGTGAACAAAGGAGAAAGAAAACCATGATTTTCAGCACTACACATTCTATAATTCTCCATTCTGGAAATTATACCTACCTTGCAGGCACTTTGCAAATAACTGAATATGATGCATCTGAGAGAAAGGCTTAAATTATATGGAATAGTAGCTGTGTTAGTCTGTGGTTCAGGCATATCAGACCCCTGGATTTGGTGTATAAAAACCATGCCTGTAAGTTTCACTCCTTGTCTGAAGAAGTGGACTTGATCCATGAAAGCTAACAATAAAAATATAGCAGTTAGTCTTTAAAGTGCTACAGTGTTTCTTATTTTGTTTTGTTTATTTTGTTTTGCTTAAATTATAAATACTTGTCAGAGTTACTGCAGCACTGGTGGTGAACCTTTTAGAGACCAAGTGCCCAAACTGCAACTCAAAACCTTCTCTCCCTCCACCTTCTACCTGACTCACCCCACACTTATTCTTGTACCCGCCCCCACCCCACCCCCCAGGTGGGATTTCAGCCTATGGGAAATGCAGCGAACTTCCCCTCTCTGCTCCCCATTGGTGGAAGGAGAAGGGTGGGTGGGGAAGCGGCGCTGCCATTGGTGTTGGCACCTCAGGGTGGAGTGGGGTGGGACTTGCCCAGTGAGGCCCTGTGTTGGAGTGATGGTGTATGTGCTGACAGAGAGGGCTCTGAGTACCCCCTTTGACCTTCATGTCATAGGTTCGCCACCACTGTACTACAGTGGGAAATTTGTGCTAAATGAATCAAATACTCTAGTGACAGTAAACTCAACCAACCACAAGACTGGTTGTTTAGTGTACGGTGATTAAACACTACATAGACCTGCTGGTTACTGCCTCTTTTTTTGCCTGTGAATCAAAGTTGTGAAGAGGAGGAAAGCACACTTCTGTTCTTTGTAATCCATAATCTTTTTTCCCCAGTGGCAATCACCAGATGTTGCTTTGGATCAGAAGATAAATATATTTTTAAAAATCTAAGCAGGAACAAAGTAGGCTGTTTACAAGATGAATCTTCTGATGTCCCTCAGATTCAAATAATACTTTAGAAAGGCAGCAGGAGGAGATGCTTTGATATCTACAATGAACGGATTTCACATCCAATCAAGCAGATCTTTCTGCAGGCCAAAATACACTCTGCTATCACCAGCCTCAGACATGGAAGGCCCATGACATGGCTGTTCCTACAAAACTGGAGTGCTGCTTATAAAACAGCAAACAGGACTGTTTTGCAGTCAGGCAGAAGAATCACATATAACCTGATTTAAAGGCCACTCAGATGGTGGTGGGATGAGCTGACAGTGGCTGTGTTTGTCTGTGGGGAAAAGTTGGTGGTATTATGACAAAGATACAGGTACCACATTAGATCAGAGCTAGGCCTGATACTTGGTAGTCTCTATCCAACTCTTCCAAAAGGTATGTGAAGCTTCAAAGAACAGCTATGGATGCTGACAAAGAAGAAACAGGAACAAAGTGAGGGAAGTTTCCATAACCACAAATGGTAACTGGCTTTCTACAGTACACCTCTTCTTCCAGTAGCCTGACTGACAGACAGGGATAGAGAAATACTTTGGGCCCCTGCTCACAACTAAAGTAGACTTAGTGAGATCTAGATGAGCATTGACTTACTGCATAGCAATTGATTCAATGGGTCTACTCTTAGTTGGGCAAGCAATAGAATACTTTTGCTCTATAAATTGATGTGTCTAGTTGCTACTCAAATCACTAGGAACACAGCTAGTTATAAAGTTGCCGATAGGATACTTAAAGTAGCTGCATAAGTTATTGTCCTCACCTAGCTACAAATATTACAAAAACCCTTTCATGGTGAAGCAGTTGTTTGTATTTAAACTTTGGGAACAATTTTGACTGAAAATCAGCTTGGAAATGTATAGAATTTTTAAAAACACATAATACAGTGTTCCACAATTCTTTGTAGACTTTTTTTTGCTTTATATAGTCCAGCTACTAAAACTATAACTTGACTGGTTAATTGACCCCGGGCAAGAAGTGCTTCTGTACTCTCTTCCCATCTGTCATCTCCCTATCAAAATCTACAACGTCCAGTGGTCTTATTGTTATTGGCAGGTGTAAGTTTTCCATCAAAGACATTTTTAAAAATAGTTGGAGGCAATAGTTTATTTATTTATTTATTTATTACAGTTCTATACTGTCCATTTGGGTGGTATCCCACTCTGGCCAGGGTACAGCCTATTTTAAAAAATATTTACAATTTTAAAAAAATGAATAAATTGAATAAATTATAGATATCAGCAAGAACAAAAATAATACCCTGCATTAAAAAAAAGAATGCCAGCAACAGAAACACCTGTATGGAAAAGTTAATCACAACCTGTTGCTCGGCCATTGGCAGGACTCTATACCCTTAAATGCCTCTTTAAAAAGGAACGATTTTAGTTGCTTTTATAATATAGGCAGCTGGGATTCACCTTAAACAAATTAATGCCAATGACACTTTTCCTGCTTCAGGAAAAAATGCATTCTCGAATAAGAGTTGCAGTCAACAAATAATATAGGCAAAAATGGAAAGTAAATTAGTTAAAAGGAAATATTTAATACAGTAAAAACCTGGGTTACAACCACCTCAGTTTAAGTTTGCTCCGGTTTACAATGGCAAATCCTATGGAAATGCCACCCTGGTTTACAAATTTTTAATGTATTTGTTTCATTTTACAATTCAGGACCATTTTTTTCCAATGCATCCCTATGGATGTTTCAAGTTACAATTTTTTTCAGGTTACAACAGAGGCTGTTGGAACGGACCTCCATCCTAACCCGGAGTTTTATTGTATTTAAAAGGGAAATGGTGAAAAGAGGGCAATAGGTTTTGCTTCCCTTCACAAATGAAGATTTCGCTACTATATTTTAATAAAAACAGTTGTATGCTCTTAAGTCAATTCTGACTTATGGCAACCCTTTTCAGGGTTTCCCAGGTATAGAATACAGATTCCTTTCTTCTTGTGGTGTGTTTGTGTGCTTGCAACTCTGCAGCTTCCTCAAGGCCACACACAAAGTGCAAGACGTGTAATAATGGTGTTAAGTTACAGGAAGGCAAATATAGGCTGGAAAAACATAACTGTTAGAGCAGTACAACAATGGACCCAATTACCTTTGGAGGTGGTAAGCACTCCAGCACTGGAGACATTCAAAAGAAAATTAGACAACCATGTTTCAGGTATACTCTGGTTTAGATTCCTGCATTGAACGGGGGTTCAGACATGATGGCCTCATAGGCCCCTTCCAACTCATTTATTCTATGATTCTATGAAAATATGAATGGCCACAGGTTCCCTTCCATTACCTTAGACTTAGAAAGACTTATGGGAAAAGAAGGCAACACTGTCCAGCTATTCACACATTGCCTGTAAAAGCAAAAATGATACAAGTAGTGATATGACACATGGATTTTTTTCCTAATGAAGCCAAAATACTTAACATGCAAATTCAACCTATTATTGACATAATGCCAGAAAACAGGTTACATATAGACATGAACAAATATTTTGATTGGTTGGTTGGTTGATTGATTGATTGATTAACTGATGGATGGATGGATGGATGGATGGATGGATGGATGGATGGATGGATTGATTGATTGATTGATTGATTGATTGATTGATTGATTGATTGATTGATTGATTGATTGATTGATTGATTGATTGGACTTGTATGTTGCCCACTCGACTACGCGACTCAGGGCATATAAAGATGTGTATAAAGATTAGATTGTTTTTAACAGAGGTTCATGCCTTCCCATTTCAGCATAGGCTGGCATTTTCTTTTTGAATCTTTACTTGAGATTTCTCCTAATATATACATTTTGCAAATACTTTCTCCTAAATGCAGGTATTTTTAATGCTATTTGCCCAAATGCACAATGTTATGATTGAGGAATGACATTGCAAAACTCAGAGAAGTATAAAAAACAAAAAGGTTACTGCATTCAGATTCATCCATTAGTTCAGGAAGTGGGAATTGGGTTGTTTATTAGAGTGAGAACCAGATGAATTCCTCTCATTCTGAAGTATATCTATTGTCTATTTGCATAAAGCTGTGTTTGTGTGCCAAGCACAAATTAATTTTCACTCTGTGCATAGCATGAGGTAGAGTGAAAGTTACCCTCCAGCATGGACAGGAGGAAATGAAAAAACTCTGTTTATATAAAGACCTGCAAAAGAGGAGTTTTAGTGCTCCCAACAGACTACAGATCTCAATCATGAATTCTTTCTTGTGGGTAAGGTGGGAAAGATCTATCATTTCCAGCTCTAATAACTGAACCTAATGTAAGTTCAGGTCCTGCATTCACCACAGCGAAATCTATTTGTGGACAGTTTTGTCCAAAACTACGAGAATCTAGCATAACTATATCCAAGCAAAAGTAGGGCTCCAAAGACTGTAATCTTCTACCACTAACCTGGGAGTATGTTCCTGGGGAGGAGTACTATACTATATGCATATTTCTTGCAATAAAATTCACTAAGTTCCAATTTAACTTTGTTGTTATCATGAGCTGTCAAGTTGTTTCCAAATTATGCTGACCTTAGTAGGATTTTTTAGGCATGTAAGCTGGGTTCCCCCACCCCACCTCACAAAAATGAAGAGGCACTAGAGATCATATTGCAAATAGAAAAAAGGGAACATTTTTACTTACCCCTTTCCCAAATTAAAACAAGAAAGACATATTTGGCTATATTTTCTGGCCTGGCCTAGCCAGCTAATACATTTAACTATTTTTTTTCTACATTTTACGCTCTTTCTTAATCAGCATCATGGCAATCAGAGTCATGGCAATGGTAATCATGGTGTTTCTCCCTCACACTCCAACATAACAAAAACCATCTTTTTTCTCTCATCCCACCTCTTCCTGGATTTTAACCAATTAAAGCACAGCACACAGGGTCCATCATTCTTAGTTCCATTCTCACAGTTTTCAGCTTGTTATGACTATGTTCAAAGTAAACTAAACCAGCACCTGCCTTGAAGGTCATTTCCCAGGCTTCTCCAGTTTTGCCTAGGTAATAAATAACTTGAAGAACTACTTTAACTCACTAGAAGCAAAAGACCCATTTTAATTCATTACAAAGGGTTTAATTCCCTGTGTAGCTAATCAGAAAAAGAAGCAGTGGGAAAGAAACTTCTGTCTCTATGCCAAAATGTCCAGCAATTGGCTGGCTTGCAGTAAGAAATGGCAGGCAAAACAAAAGTTCTTTTAAAAGACACACAGAAGTAAGTTCAACTGTAATCTTATTTCAAATTTTTAACAATAGCGGACCATTTTATTGCGATTGTGGGTTATGAATTGTGAGCCGCCCATAGTTGCTTCAGTGGTAAGTGCAGCTGTACAAATATAAATAAATAAATAAATAAATAAATAAATAAAACCAAGGCTTACTTTTAGATGAAAGTAAAGCAATGGGCAGTGATAGGCACCAACAGATTCGCACCAGTTCACCAGAACCGGTAGTAACTTTTCCTGGTGTCCCAGAGAACTGGTAGTGGCTTTTGGGGAGGAACCACCTCAGGGTCTTACCTTTTCACCAGTTTCCCCACTGCACATGCGCGTCAAGCACTTGATGTGCATGTGTGCCTACAGCCCTTGGTGTGGATGCGCAGCCTCCTTGCTGTCCTCCCAAGTGGGTAGGAGGAAGAGAAGCTGCTAGCCTGAAGCCCCCTATAGCCTGCTTCCCAGGGTAAGGGACTCGCCTTTGGGTGTGGAGTGGGTGGGTGTATTTTAATGTATATTTAATGTGTGTTTATTTTTAATGTGTATTTTTATGTGTTTATATCACAACCCTGTTTTTTGTTTTGTTTTGTGGTTGTTGTTGTTTTGTTTCCTTAATTTGATAATAATGATTCACTGTTACTGGAATGTGGCAAGCTGTTTTATTATTTGTATTGGTTCTAACTATTCATGTTTTATTTTATTACTGTTGTTTCTATTTCAGTTTTACACTGCTTAGAAGGGCAAAACTGCTTAGAAGGGCAAAACTCGATTCTGACCCTTTGCAACCCCATGGACCATTGCTCTCCAGGCACTTCTGTCCTCCACCATCCTCCTCAACCTGCCCAGCTCTGTGTCCATTGCATCTACAATACCATCTAGCCATCTCATTTTTGGCCGCCCCCCTGTTTCTTTTGCCCTAGACCTTTCCCAGCATCAAGGCTTTCTCAAGTGAATCCTCTCTTCTCATTTGATGTCCAGAGTATTTTAGCTTCATCTTTACTATTTGACCTTCTAAGGAGCAGTCAGGGTTGATGTCTTCTGAGATCGACCTTGCTGTCCAGGGTACTCTCAAAACTCTCCTGGATGCTACCATATCTAAACTGGATGCTACCATATCTAATTACAAGTACAACTCCATAGTAACTGTGCAGTGGCATCATGCCACAAGGTTGGTGAGGATCGTCAGTTGTGACATGTTTAAAGGAAGACAGTAGAAGTCTCTGACCCATCTTGTAATCAGTTTGTTAAGAATGCCTATCCCTTGATTTATGAATTCAGAACCCCATCTGAAGTTGGATGTCGGTGGAAGAGGATTTCAACCAGTCTTAAATGTTAATCTCAGTTCATACCAATCCTGTACTTGAATGTGGCATAAAATAATTATGCTGAAAACCTCAGCCTTGACATCCTCTGTCATTTCTCACATAGCATCTACCCAGTAGTGACATAAATACCCTCATTTGAAGAAGAAAAAATCTGGTAAACCTGGTAAACCTTCTAGAAGATAGTAATAAAAAATATTTTTCTCAGTTTCCAAACTGCAGCAAAGGCACCTAATGGTAATTTGGTGTTCTTAAAATTACGGAACTAAAAGCTATTGGTAGAATTGAATGTTCATTTGCTGACATCTAATGGCAATTTGAAGTATTGCAATAGGTAAAGTAGTAATAACTTTACCATGCATGAACCAATTTGAAAATCCAGTTTTAACTGGTATTTTTTTATTTCATAAAAAGTAGTTTAGCTGGCTTCAGATGGATTCATTCAAAATAATTTAAACCTATAGAGTACTTATTTTTTTTTTAAAAAATAATTAGCTACTGGAGTAGAGCAAAGGACTAATATAAATAGCACTGTTGCTAGATTACAGCAAAATGGACATCTAATGACTGAAGGTAGAGGAAAAAAGGGGTGGCAGAGGATGAGATGGCTAGATGGTATTGTTGATGCAATGGGTGCAGAGCTGAGTGTGTTGAGGAAGATGGAGAATGATGGGGTGACTGGAGTGTGATGGTCCATGGGGTCGCAAAGGGTCAGACTTGACTATACAACTGAACAACAATGACTGACATGCACCGAATGAAAGGGAAGTCCAATGCTTCATGACACATTTAGTTGTAACATGTAATGTATTAATCAATGTAAAATTCAAACTATAATGCAAGAAGTGAACCTGTTAAACATTGCAGTAATTGGTGTGAACAAACTAAAGAGGACTGGAACATTTTCATTTGGATGATCACAAAACATGTAACTCAGGAAATGACAAAATGAAAAGAAACTGGGAAGTTGTAATCCTGAGGCAAGCTACAGCACATGCAGTTAGGGTGTACAATATTACGCCTAAACAAATACTATCAATCAGAATTCCTGGAAAATCTTGCAACATAATCATCATTCACATCTATGCTCCAACTACATTTTTTAAAGAAGAAGAAATTGAAAGCTTCATACATCCAGAAGGAAACAGATTACACACCAAAACAAGACATGCTAGTAATCATAGGTGACTAGAATGCAAAAGTAGGAAACAGAGCAGACTCAAATATTGTTGAAAGGTTTGGCCTAGGAATCAGAAACAAAGCAGGAAAACAACTCATAGAGCTTTGTGAAGGTAACTTTTTTTAATCACAAATATATGTGTCATGCAATCAGTCAGACAACTATGCATATGGAAATGAAATCGGATTCATAAATGTAAACAGGAGGTGGAGAAGCTGTATTATGTCTGCAAAAACAAGACAGGAGCGGGTTGGGATACCACAAATTATTAATATCAAAAATTAGAATAAAGTTGAAAAAGGAACACTAAAAGTGCAAAATATAATTGAAATAATATTTCTGATTAAAGTCTGCATATAGATTTGCATTACTAAACTCAATTGGCCATGAACCAGAGGAATTGTGGATTAAGACCAAATATATTATTAGAGAATAATGCAAAAAGACATCTCCTGTAGTCAAAAGACATGGGAAACCTAGATAGATAATGGAAGAAATACCCTATTTGCCAGCACATAAGACACATCGGAGCATAAAATGCACCCTGTTATTACCAAAATAGCCCACCATAGGCCACTATATACAGTACAAGATGCACTACATTGTTCCAGTGTATTTTAAGGGGGCAAAAGTGAGTTGCCAGCAAATAGGGTACAGTACTTGAAATTGTTATGGAGAGGAGAAAAGCAAAAGTAAAGAGAGTCAGAAGTAGGTTCAGAATCCTACATGCAACTTTTCAGTGACTATCAAGGAGAAAAAGTACCATAATAACCAATACAAAAACATAGAAGAGAACAACTCAAAACAAACATAATAGATCTCTTTTGGAATTGCCAAGAAATCAAGAGGAAATTTAAATCTAATTTTAAATATGCTGAAAGATCAAAGGAGGACCATACTATTTTAGCAGAATGAAATAAAAAGAAAGCAAAAACAATATATGGAAGAACTACAGAAAAGAAATAAAAGGATGATGGATTTCTTTGAGGAGGAATACTCTGATGAAGGACCTGCAGTTTTAGAAAGTGAAGTGTAATATTTAGTACTGATTACTTCATTTTAAAACACTAGATTTTCATAGCCACATTTCTGAAACATCATATTAAGTTCTTACACGTTTATAATCTACCCTCAAAAGAGACAATTCCACAATGGGGTTCCCCATTTTGAGCTTTACATGTTATGTCTTTTTCTTCTTTCCTTTCTCTTTTACTCCCTTGGGGTGTTGAGGGAGATACAAGGTTCTTGTTTTGGCACTTCTAGCATCCCCCCCCCCCCATTGGTGTTATTTGATGTTGTTGTACTATGTCTTTGATGTTGTCTCCCCACATTCTTCTGGGTCTGCCTTTTGCTCTTTCCCCTTCTCCTCCTTTCATATAAGCTTTGTATGGTATAATTCCATACCTCAGAAGGTTTTTGCTAGAGAGAATGTTTTGGAATTCCATACCATACATTATATAGTTGGTGCATTTTCATTCAGATTTGTCTGTGACCAATCCAATGTAGATTGTTGGGTAAATGACTGATATGATTGCCCTTTTAAAAAAAAATTCCAGTTCACCATCCAGGAGGCGTGCTGAGACATAAGAAAATCCATATCCAGAATCAAATTTCCTGATTCAGCAAAACACCATTAAATAATTCATAATTCATCAGTAAGGTTGCCAGTAAGATGTTTGTGACACTCACTACAGTACTTATATTTCAAACTAAGTCAGAATAATGGTGTCACAACTTCTTCCTGGCCCTCTGGAAGAGCATAAATACACTATATCTTTGTTCCAAAGTCAGTAGAGAATGTATGGTCTAGAATCTAGGGAACCCTTCTTTGCTTCATCTCTTAAGTGTTTTAGAATATTATTGAGTGTCTTTATTTCCAGCAAATTTCAAGCAAACAATTGGAAAGTTGTTGAATCTGATTTCTGAAGAAAAATGTTTATTTCTTATACTACCACCTTTCTTTAACTTTTGCTCATTTGTTTGTGGATTCTTCTGCTGATCTTTAACATATGTGCCTATACCAACTGCCAGGGGAAGAAGAAGCCAGGGCAGGTTGAGGACCTTGCCGCCCCTCCCCCTGTGCCCACCCCAACATATTGTATTGTAATGTAATGTAATGTATTGTCTGTAAGCCGCCCTGAGTCACCACGGCCAGTGTGCAGCAATATAAATTTGAACTAATAAATAAATAATAAATAAATAATAAATAAATAAACAGTTGTGCCTCGCTTAAAGAGCATAATATGTTTCACAGGATTGCTCTTTAAGCGAGTTTGCTCTTTAAGCGAAACACCATTGTAAGTGACCAATTGTAACTTCTTGTGCGGGGGAATGCAAACCTCTATTTATTTGTTAAGCTAGTTTTTGGTTGGTTTTATTTGTTAAGCGAAGTGAACATTCATAGAAAATTCTGCTCTTTAAGCGAGTTGCTCTTTATACGAGGTTTGACTGTATTCTGATAAACAACTGTGCTCCAGAGCAGATTATGGTACAGACCTCAGAGAAGGTGACGCTGGAAGATGATGACCTGATTGGAAGCAAAAGAACTTATATCTAACCAGAATGAGGAACAATAAAAAGAAAATTTGAAAGGGAAACTTGGCGACTATTCACTGGTTAAATATTACCACCTGTATCAGAAACAGTACTTCACACATATTTTAATGCAGCACATACATTGTGATTACTGTGATTATGCAAGTGGTTATTCCATATACTTTCTCATTCATGGAAGCAAGGCACGTTTCAATCACTTCTTTTTTGCTACAACAGCAAAACAGGATGACTGAAAGGATGGTTAAGGCATTAAAAAGACTAGCATCACCTATGTTCTCGATTTTCAGATATTTCCATCACAGTGAACACAGTTTTAAAGACTAGTTCCTTGAATAATGGCAAATAATACTGTGCAACCAGTAGTTAACTTGTTTAGAAACTCATCAATAGAACGTAGCTAGCCACATCACTCACTGAGTTGGGAGAACCAAGGGCCGGGACTTAAATTCTCTCAACTGATTCCCAAGGAAAGAGCCCAGCCTATGTAGTCATGGGCAAGCTGCACAGTCCCAGTGCACCACCAGAAGAAGACACTGGCAAGCCACTTCTGAGCACAATATCTAGAAAACCCTGGAAAGGGTCACTGTAAGTTGGAATTGACTCAACAACTGACATTTATCATCATTATGGCAGGGCCATAGCCAGAATTCTAGACGTGGGTGGGCAATATTTTTTTTAGGATGGGCAACAATGTCATATATATATATATACACAGTAATACTTCGCATAATGAATTTAATTCATTCTGCGAGGCTGCTCACTATGTGAGTTTTTCACTATGTGAGTCAGACTCGCATAGTGAAGATTCCTATGGGGAAACTCACATAACGAGCTTTTTTAGGGGAAAATTTGCATAGCGAATTTTTTTTTCATTATGCAAGTTTTCCCCATAGAAAAGCTTGTTATGCGAGTTTTCTATAGGGAAAGTCTGACTCGCATAGCGAATATTTTCACTATGCGAGTTGGACTCGCATAGCGAAAAAAATTCATTATGCGAGTTTCCCCACATAGAAACGCTCGCTATGCGAGCATTTCCATAGGGGTAGTCGGACTCACATAGCAAAAATTTTCGTTATACGAGTCGGATCGCTTTTTGAAAGACCCGCTCGTTATGCGACTGTATATGTCATACAGTTGTACCTCACTTAAAGAGCATAATGTGTTCCACAGGATTGCTCTTTAAGCGAAACACCAGTGTAAGTGACCAATTGTGACCTCTGGTGGAGGGGATTGTGAACCCTGATTTAGTTGTTAAGCAAGTTTTGGGTTAGTTTTAGTTGTTAAGCGACGCAACCATTCAGAGAAAATTCTGCTCTTTAAGTGAGTTACTTTTTAAGCGAGGAGCTCTTTATGCGCGGTTTGACTGTATATATAAGCAGCCGGGAGTTACGGCAACTGCATTATGGTAACTGTGTAGATTTTTCTCCCCCTCTCACAAAACAGAGGTGGACAGGATCACACCCTCACTAACATTTCATATTGAAAGAATGTCTCACAGTCAAGCATTGTTAGCTATCTCTGTGAGTGATTGTTCTGTTCAGCCAATCACAGCATCCAGAGCCAGCCCCTCATTTGAATACCCACTGGTATATAACCGCTTGGGTAGAGTGAGGTCACTTTCATTTGAGGTGGGGCAGTTGAGCTGAAGAGGAGAGGAGGAAAACCAGAATGGTTGCCTTTCGGAGAGGTAGGAAGCCCTACCTCCGAAGGAGAAAGAGGCGGAGGAGATTCCGGAAGGTCCTGAGCAGGCGTAGAAAGCAACATTCAAGGCAGAGGAGGAAAGTGAGAACAAAATACATAACGAGATCTAGAAGGAGTTGCTATCGGAAGAGGCATCAGCCCATGTCCCGACATTTGGGCAGACGGATTAAGGACAATGTGCGTCTATCCCAGAACTCCAGTTATGCCATGAGCTCTCACAGGAGTAAAGGATATCATAGAAAGCCCTTACAAAGAGGTAGGCCAAGGAAGAAAAAGCACTACACTCGCATTCGGTCAGGTCATCTGCAAACCAAACTAAAGAGGAGATCTAGCAAAAGACATGCCAAGCATGTAAGAGCTACCCGTGGAAGGAAATCTAAAAGTGGCTCTGATAAAGAGCTTTTCTATGGTTTGGCAAATTCCTCCACACCAAAAACAGCATCAGATGAGAAGCAGTCAAAGAAACACTCTGTCCGCTTCACCACGCCAGGAAACTCAAAGGTGGAGCCACAAGAAAACCTCTCCATGGACAACTCATCAAACCAGCAAGCAGTGGCACCAAAGAAACATAGTCGGAATTCAGCCACCCCTATTTTCAAAACTCATTAAGACCTAGCAACATCCCTCAGTCTTCTCGAAACAATGACTCGCAGGCCTCAGGGGAGGTAAAAACAAAGAGAAAGAAAGCCCGCCAGCCTGCTTTAAAGATCCACCTTCATAATTTACCTTTTAAAAGACAATCAGCACCTACACCAATCCTAAATAGAAGCAGTTTTGCTGAACTGATGACTTTAGTTTTATCATTGACTGAAAAAAAAAAAGAAATTTGATTTGCTGTGCCTTTAACAAGAAATAGCAAGAAATGGACCATCACCTACCTACATCAACCCCATATGAAAAAGAAAATCGTTCTCCTCAGCAATAAGGGATGAACAGGAATTGCCAGTCACTTTTACCAGCAGCAGTACAAGTAAAACTAGAGATTTGCCATCATTTGATTAAAAAAAGGATTGCAATACTCAAGGTGTGTTTCCCATCCCAACGCACACCACACCCAGGAAACATCTTCAACAACTAATAAAGCTGTGGGTCTTTAACCAAAGCATGTGTTGTGAAGTTGGATTTGGGGTCTTGCCTCTGAGAAGTCAGGATCAGAATGGGGTCACAGTGTGTGCTGCCTTATGGCAAAGAAATTATGTGGAATGTATTTGTATTCCCTCTTGAATTGCAAATTTGTTTGAATTCATTTACATGCTACCTTAGATCCAGTGCAACTCAGAAGTACATTTTAAAATGCATGTAGTAGAAGTAGCAGTTCTTTCTCATGCTATGTGACATGGAAAACAAACAAATTACAACATTTATTGATATTTCAAAAACTAAAAAATTAAGGATGACAAACAACATAATACAATAATGTAACACATTCCAACTTATTTTTCTCCAGTTAAATTGCTGTAGAAAAGGAAAGTTACTACCTGTTACCAGAACTTAAAAAGTAGGTCTCAGTTACTATCTTTGGGATTCCTTAGTTTTATGTTTTGCAAACAGTTCTTATGCATTTGGCACATAAGAGTGAATTGACTCTTTGCATTGCAGTCTTTGTATCTGTAGCAGTTTCCAAACAAAAACCCATGTTAGTCTGTCCCTGCATTTTGGCAAAGAAAAGAAAGAAGAAAAAGCTTACACTGAAATAAAATTGTTAATCTCTAATGTGCAACAACAAAGGGATCCGTTCACTCTTAGAACATTTGTAGCCCTACAGTTCTATGACTCCAAAATACAAAGCCTGTGTTTTATATACTGTACTGTATTTGGGGAAGTTTAAGTTTGATCATATTAGTTATCTCTTTGGCCCACTGGCCTACTTCTAGTCCTCTTCAATATTAGTCAAATGGTACATTAAAGCTTGGGGACTGCAGTGGCTTAGTGGTTAAGACACTGAATTTGACTACTGGAAGGTCAGCATTTTGAGACCCAAGTGCTTCACAATGGAGCGAGTTCCCATTTCTGTCCCAGCTCCTGCCAACCTAGCATTTCAAAAGCAAGAAATTGCAAATAAATAGGGAAGGTAACAGCATTTCGTGTGATCCAGTGTCTAGTCATGCCTGCCACATGACAATGGAAATGTCTGCAGACACAGACAGCACTGGCTCTTCGGCTGTAAATGAAGATGAGCATTGAACCCTAGAGTCGAATACGACTGGCTTTCGAGCAAGGGCGACCTTCCAGTAGGATCATCAACTAAGCCTTGGCATCTGTTTCATAGGCTACAGGTCTCCTACTCTTGAGAACGTTCATCATTGCCAAAGAATTGTCTGTCTTTGGCCTCAAGAAAGGACCATATCCCTGTGTGGCTCTTCAGTCTGGTACAGTTCAATTCTATAGATTCAGTGTTACAGGAGAAGACTATGGCCCATGGGAAGGACCCCTCTGCACCAGACAGATGTGCTTCTGCAAGGTCCGGCAGTGAATGAATGAATGAATATTAATAAATTAGTCTTACAACCTTATCAATAACATAGCAGAATAATTAAAATCTGTGCAATACAATGGAGTGCAATGAAATACAATAAAAATACAATAGTAAAGGTAAAGGTTTCCCTTGCTCAAAAGCCAGTCGTATCTGACTCTAGGGGTCAGTACTCATCTCTGTTTCAAAGCTGAAGAGCTTCTGCAGACGTTTCCATGATCATGTATAAATACAATAAAAATACAATATGTACATACCTGAGCTACTTTTAAAAGGAATGTAAACTGGAGAAGGTGTCTTAATATAATTAATACATGCATATCCATAGTCAGATAAGTGAATCTCCCTTGCAGGATACACCAATTTAATTGATATATTGGATTCTTTTAGCTGCTGCCTTAACTATAAACTTGCCAGTTCTACATACAATGTGCATGTTAGAACCCAGGAGGAGATAGGACAGTTTGTGGTTAGAGTCCCAAAAAGTTGTTTTTTTCAATAGGGATGCAAGGTATTTAAATCTAATATCAGTGTATAATTGGCAATTGAATAAAATATGAGATATATTTTCAATATTTGGAGAACCACATATGCACATTCTTTCGTGATATGGTAAGTGGTGTAAACACCCATATTTATTCATGGAATCTAGTAATTCATCTCTGGCTCTACAGTAAGCCCTTCTTAACAGATGAGGGAGGCACATCAATAAATATTTTTCAGGTTGAAATCAGTGATGGGATGACCCCGGTTCCATCCGGTTCCATCCGGTTCCCTGGAACCGGTAGGAACAATCCCAGAGGGTTCTCCGGGACGGTAGTCAACTTTTGAGGCGTCCGATTCCAGATGCCTCACCGAAAGAAAGAAAAAAATTTAAATCGGAGCCAAAATGGCTCCAATTTTACTGCGCATGCGCAGAAACTCAATCTGACGCATGCGCAATGCGTCAGATTGAGTTTATTATTATTATTATTATTCGTATTTAGTATCCCACCCCAATCGGGAAGACCCGACTCTGGGCGGCTTACAACATACATTACCGCCATAGGTAATGGTCATAACAATATATAAAAACCTTAAAAGTTCATAGAAAAAATTAAAACATTAAAGCAATAAAACAGATAAAACAACTAAAAACAGATACAGATACAGATGCAGATGCCAGGTGGGAGGGATGGCTGCCCTTAAATCAGCGCATGTGCAGTAAATCGGAGCCATTTTGGCTCCAATTTTAAAAAAATTCGGCGGCAGCGATAGTGCCAAACTGCTAGTTTGGCAGGTGCTGGGACAAAGATGGGAGCTCATTCTGTCCTGCAGTACTCGAATCTTGTCCCAGGAACACAAATATAGTCTAACACATGGCTAGAGTTACCTGCATGCTAGGTAAAGGGGTATTTATTTATTTATTTATTTAGATTTATATTGCCGCCCACTTGGCAAGGCAACTCAGGGCAGCTTACAGTCAAAACAACAACAGTACAATAAAAATTATAAAATGCAACCACATAAATTTAAGAATGGGATCCTTAACAGCTAGTATATAAAGATTACATTTGTAGATCAGAGAGACCAACATGATTATGGTCCAGCAGTGCTATTGCTACCTTTGGCTTTAATTTAAGTGCCTACAATTTTAAAAGAGGTGCAGGAGGACGCATAGAAATAGTTTTGAGCTCAGCAGCTCTTTCAGACTAAATAGTCATAGCAGTGATTGTGAGCTCCCCACAAAGTTGTCATGTTTCTCAGGCTCCACATCTTACCCTGCTCCTCCTAAGAGGAAGGCAAAGCAATCTGAATAATGAATGAGGGTCCTTCCCTTCCTGCTGATCATCCGAGACAGGAGGTCAGACTCTTCCAACGCCATTGGGCATGAGCTGTGGGGGGGAAGGAGAAGGAAGAACGTGGAGCTGCTGCCAGCTGGTTGAAATGCAGTATCTTTTGTAGCTTCCCTCAGACATGTCACAGCCAGCAGCAGTCCACATTTTTCCACTACCACAGAGAGAGGGGGGGGGAGAGAGAGAATTAATTTTAATGAATATGGCTCACAAGTTCCCATGCCCCAAACCAAAGATGTTGTATGTGTGTTTTTATTTGGCTTAAAACCAGAGACTAAGCTGTAAAGCTGTAACTACAATCCCCTGGTAACATTTCATCGGCTATCTAAGCTAGTGAACTACCAAACAACACGTTCACTTTAATGTGCAGTTTGCTGAAACACAGGACTCCTCCTGCTCAGTGTGGCAGAAAACTCTAGGCCAGTGGTGACATGCCTGATCACATGGCTGCTTGCAAAATGCACTCCAGAAACTTGCCAATTAGCTACGATCCGTCGCAGCAAGTTTTCACAAACAGGAAAAGGATTCTAGGCATAAAATACAAATACAGTAGAACCTTGATTAACGTAATTAATGCATTCTCTGGGACTTTTCTTACAGCGAAAATTATTTTAACCAAATTTCCCATAGGAATGCATTGAAAACCAATTAATCCGTTCTAGAAAAAATTCTGCAAACCAAGCCACTATTTTCTATGGATTTCCTTTTGTTATACAATTTTTATATTAACCAAGCCATTTGTTAACCGAGGGCCCATTGTAACTACAGTAACAACTGAAGGAATGGATCTGTAAACTTGACATGCCTTCTGTGTCTTTAATACACTGAAAGTCATGAATAGATAACGATGTGGTGGTAAAGTTATGTTTCACTGCAACATTTCTGCCCAGTGTGAGTTTCCAAGAAAAAAAACATACTTCCCATGCACACAAAAAGGGAAAGTGATGTTTTTCAATGTGGAGGTGAAAAAACAAATGTGGGACACATCTATAATTGTCAACAATGAAACACTTGGTTAAAGTTTTAAAATTAGTAATAATAATCCAGAAACTTAAAGCTTTAGGTTTAAGCATTTTTCTCTGAGGGCACAGGTGAATGCAACATTGGTTAATCATTGGTTTTCAGAATGTAAATGCTTAGCTCTTGGCAATTCCATAACTATAGTCAGAAATAAAAACTAATTGTATTTCTAAAAACTGTTTTTCATCAACAAATGTTTTTCTTATTAAAATCAATGTGGGATGAAAACGTGTAAATTCACAACCATCACAAAAAAGGAAAACTGACACTAGACACTATGCCTTGCTGAAACTGTACTCCTGCCAAGGTTTAAGCATTTTGGCGATCCAAGTGGACTTGAAATATTAATTAGCACTGCAACAACTACTTCCTCTTATTTAAAAAAAATGGAGTAACAAGTTAAGTTTTAGTATTTCAAGAAATAACTGGCCCCAAGAAGTTTACTGTAAGGCTAATTATCTTTAAATGATATAAATAATAAATGTATTGTTTTTAATTTAAATTATTGTTTTTAATTAATAATAGTGGTTTATATCATGCCTTTCTCATAAATCATTCCCAAAGTATTTGACAATAATAAAATATGCAAACCATAGACAATTAATATCACAGTTCTCTAGCTGTCTCCACAGAAGTAAGATCCACCAAGTTTAATAGTTGAATAAACAAGTGGGATTATTATAATGAGAGGGAGAAAAGGGAGGCAAAGTACTGTATTAAAATACCAGTACACTAGTACCTCGGATAACGTTAAGACTTGATTCCACAAGTCTTAACATTATCTGGTTTTTAACGTTGTACGATGCACTGATTGTGATTGCACAACATTAAAAAAAAACCTGTTCCCTTTCTAGGTGGGTAAGATGAATCCCTCACTGTTAGTCTTTCAGTGAGGGATTCATCTAACAGTGAGGGATTCGTGTTGCTCACCCTCTTCTTTCGGCAGGGGAGGCAGGGAGAATCTCTCTGCTTTTTCCTATGGGTGGGGGAAGTATGGACTCTAGTTCAGCCCCCAACCCAAAGGCAAAAGAAACAGGGTGGACAAGACGAATCCCTCACTGTTAGACGAATCCCACACTAAAAGTCTAACAGTGAGGGATTCGTCTTGCCCACCCTGTCATTTCAGCAGGGGAGGCAGGGAGAATCTCTCTGCCTTTGCCTTTTGCTTTTGGGTTGGGGGCTGAACCAGAGCCCGTACTCCCCCCCCTCCAACCCAAAGGCAAAGGCAGAGAGATTCTCCCTGCCCCCCTGCTGAAATGACAGGGTGGGCAAGACGAATCCCTCACTGTTAGATGAATCCCACACTGAAAGGCTAACAGTGAGGGATTCATCCCATTTCAACAGGAGAGGCTTTTGTGGAGATCTCTGCCCCAAAGCCCACAGGGTCCAGCCCTGCAGGCTTTGGGGCAGAGATCAATGTTGGGAAATTTGAGGCAAACATTTGCATTGCACGTTATCTTAACATTGTGAGATGCAAATGTTTGCCTCAAATTCTCCAACGTTATCCGATTTTAGCCTTATCCAATGCAAAAGTTATCCGAGGTACCACTGTAGTAAGAACATATACACACAAAATAAAAGTACACCCCAAGGGCCATAAAATGTATCTACCTACACCTATTGATGTCTAGTTGAAATGGTATGCAATTCTTCCCTAGAGTACTTCCAAATGGAGAAACACCCCAATAAAACAAAAGGGACATATGATGTTGAGCATTATCATGACACAGTTGCACATGGAAGTGGGATAGAATGTACTTCAATGACACAGGTCCTGCTTAAGAATGATCTTTTTCATAAATTTTTATGCACTGCATCTCCCATAAATATCCACTAATTCCCCAGAAGAATTCTTGGGATTACAGCCCTTCTTTATCTTCCGCCATATCTGATTCCAAATATTTGCGATCATCATGGTGTTCAGCCATGAAGACTGTTCTGCAAATATAATGCCATGGCCTTTCATCTGCCTTCCGCATTGCAGCATAACACCCGTACCACTGATCCAACTCCACAAGTCACTTTCTGGTCCTGAGCCCTTTGGCACACAAAGTCCTCCTTAGCCCCAGACCAATATTGATGAAGCTGCTGCCTTCCATCAAGATGGATTCAAGTGGGATTTAATTCACTTGGGGACCATCACCCTTCCCTGTGGACTTCGCCAAGGCCATTAGTCCTCAGGGTTGTCAGGTTATTTAACCACTACCTGATGCTCTGTGTCGAGTCACTGGCTGGCAGTATGGTCTACTCTATTATTATAGCAGAATAACCTGGCCAGACGTATAATTACAGCCCACAAACCCAAATCTGTAGACCTCTAAATTTCACATACATACACACCTGAGAAGTTAAAGTAATTGTCTTCCCAGTAATAATGTATGGCTGTGAGAGCTGGATCATAAGGAAGGCTGAGCGGAGCACAGAAGAATATACGCCTTTGAACTGTGGTGCTGGAGAAAACTCAACCTCGACTGCTCCTTGGAAGGACAGATACTGAAACTGAAGCTCAAATATTTTGTCCACCAAATAAGAAGAGAAGATTCATTGGAGACAGTCCTCTTGATAGAGAAGATAGATGGAAGGCAAAAGCAGAAGGGGACAGCATAAGTTGGGTGGGTTAGACAATATCATTGAAATGGTGGGTGGGAAACCTGCTGAAACCCACCACTGATGTATACACACCAGACTTAGATCTAACATGGGCAGTGGGGGAGTTAAACCCCAATTTCAGCAGTGCTGGATCAGCCATATAGCAGGAGTAGCAAATGCTACAGGCCCCACATCTCTGGGGGGGTCCAGAGCCCTGTGCTTGATTAGAATGAAAATCCAAATTTAAATTGTTTCCCAATCTTTGGTTTTTGGACTTCAATTCCCAGAAGCCTGAGGTCAATTCCCCCAAACAATCAGCCAATGTACTGACCTAGGCTTCTGGGAATTGATGTCCCCACCATGACATCATGACATTGTGGGCAGGGCCAACATCATGATGTCATGATGTTGTGGGTGGAGCCAACATCATGATGTCATGACGTTGTGGGTGGAACCAAAGAAAAAATAGAAAAAAATCAATAAAAATTAAATAAAAATACATGTTTACATTAAAATAATCCACCCACCCACCCCAAACACAAACCCATCACTTACCTAGGCAGGCAGCAGGCAGGCAGGCAGGAACCGCAGCAGCGCAGCGGTGTGGTGGCAAACCGCTGCTGCAGTGCAGTGGCCTGGCAGCGCAGTGCGGCGAGGAAAGGCTGCTGCTGCCACTGCTTCTAGAGGTACTCCCTGTGCCCTTCTTTTCCAGGCAGCCAAAATGGCTGCCCAGAACTGTGCATGCATCAAACCTCCATTTGATGCATGCGCAGTTCTATTTTTTACTGCGCATGCATCAAATAGAGGTTTGACGCATGCCCAGTCAACCCACCCACCAACCCCAAACACAAACACAAATACACTTCTGGAGGGGGCCCAGAGAGGCGACCAAACCGGTCACCTGGGGTTTTACCACCACCACCATGATGGGCGCTACCGGTTCAGGCGAACCGGTCCAAACTGGTAACAACCCATCACTGGATGGGCCCCACATAGAAAATTACTTCTTTAGAACAAGTAAGGACAACTAGACAGTCAAGTTAGGCGAGGCTGGATCAGACTAAACAGAGTCACTTCAAAATGTGTTAATGCACACAAGTAGCCTGTTCCCCATTCTTTAAAAAGAAAAAGATTTGTGACATGTCAGTTCTGGCACCCCAAGACGGAGGGACGGCATACCACTTTTGAATACTCTTTACCTAGAAAACCCTGGAGAGAGTCATCATAAGCCTGAACTGGCTTGATGCATGCAATAATTATTATTATTGTAGCATGCTGCTAAAGAGCAAAAGATAAGTCAAACTACAGAAATCAGGGGGAAATACAAGTTCCTCCAGAGATGGAGACTAAAATACATTACAAGAAAATATTCCATTTTAATGTTCTTTGCAGATTTGACTTGTTTTACATGCACAGAGAGAAAGACAGTGAGAAATTTAAGAATCTCCTACTGCATAGCAGCAACATCTTTTAATTAAAATATAAATAAAAGAATGAAAATAACATTCACTCTACATATACCCTAGTACACTGGAAGCATCTGAAAAATCTACCTAGCTTCCTGTTTGAATAGCACTAGTGCAGAAACAGGGAGCTTGAGTTCAGCTAGGCCTAGATCAGTGGTGGCAAACCTATGGCACGCGTGCTAGAGGTGGCACTCGGAGCCATCTCTGTGGGCACCCATGCACTCACCCCAGCACAGAATTTGCCCCGCCCCTGTGTTCAGCAGCCCAATGGGAGCGCTTCCTCCCTCCCCCAGCACAGAGTTCACCCAACCCCTCTGCCCAGCAGCCCAATGGGAGCATTTCTTTCCTCCCCTGTTGTTGTGCTGGCACTTTGCGATAAATAAATAGGTTTGAGATTGTAGTTTGGGCACTCAGTCTCTAAAAGGTTCACCATCACTGGTCTAGTTAATCCTCGAAACCTTCAAGTGTTAGGCCTTATCTCCCAAGTGAACCACATTCAGACGTCTGTGAGGTGTGTCTAAATTAAATGGAACTCCACAAAGGAGGGATATTTTGATATATAGTCCAAAAAACCCAAAACTCTCATCCCTAACTTCCTATTTCCCTCTTTAGGCGCCAAGGTTTCCTAAGGATCCTTTTTGGCCTAGAACAGCCTGTAGGAGCTCCAGGAAGAAAGTAGGAAGTCTGACATTTTGGAACATTGCCACCAGAAGTTTTGCCAGTTTAGGACTGCCAAAAGTGATCCAGGAGTGATTTTCCAATATCCCTTCCTCCATCTTGAGGATCCCAAAGGGCAAAAGGGATCCTCAGAACCTAAAGGAGGAAGTAGAAAGTTTTAAATCAAAATTAAAAAATAAGATTTAATATTGCCAGGTGATGATGTCATCACCGTTTAAGCTTGGTGAAGCTGTACAGCAGGATTTCAGCTGTTGGTAGGAAAAAGTGGAAAGCAATTGGGAAAGAGGAAGGCCAAATGTAAGGTGAAGTGACTTATAAAGGAAAGCACCACTTTAATTTCTTGAGAACTGAGCAGAGCTTTTGACAATAAGATATTCTGTAGGTCACTATTCGGGACTGCAGTGGCTCAAGTGGCTAAGATGCTGACTGGAAGGCGGAAGGTCATCAGTTCAATTCCAGAGTATTGCAGGATAGAATGAGCTCCTGTCTTTGTTCAATGCTCCTGCCAATCTAGCAGTTCAAAAGCAAGAAATTGCAAGTAGATAAATAGGGACCACTTTAGTGGGAAGGTAAACAGCGTCCCATTGCTAGTCATGCTTGCCACATGACCACGGAAACATCTGCAGAAGCAGACAGTGCTGGCTCTTTAGCTTTGAAACAGAGATGAGCACTGAACCCTAGAGTTGGATACGACTGGCTTTCGAACAAGGGAGAGCTTTACCTTTACCTAGGTCACTATTCATGGCATCACCATGAGTTGGAAGTGACTCTCAATGGCATGTAATAATGAGAATGTTTTCAAAGTTTTCCCCTGAACAGAACATTGCCCTTTTTGATAATAGCGAGCAGTTTAGTAGTTATTGGTCTTCACAAACTGAAACAAGTTGCTCTGTAAGGCAAACAAGTTTATGACCCATCTGAATGCTTGTGATAGAAGAAGAAAGAGTGTGGGGGAAACTAGTTTTCCTGAGGGTAAGCTTAATGATTAACATAAGCTACTTATGCTATTAAACCAGCTTGCCCCAAGTCTTTTTAATAATGATGATGATAAGGTTGGAACATTTCTGCTAAGGCAACAAGCATTTTATTTGATAATTTTTCATAAAGAAAACACAATTTGAAATATTACATTTTAACACATTTTCTTTGCTTCACATATAAAAAAATGGAAGCAACTGGTCAGTTACCAGCCATTTATAATGTAATCAGATAAATGGGGGGGGGGGGTATAAGACAAAGCTCCAGCAGTACAGTCTTTCTAAGCTACAGTACACAATGGATTCTTATTTTCATCTTTCCTGTTGTTTTCCTGTTTTTCAGAATACTTGGCCAGATCAAAGCAAGGCCTATATCTGTATTTATGCTTTTAGACAACATGCAGTTAAACAGCAAGCAAGTTTACAGCTGGATACTCCTTGTGGTCTAGGGGACAAAGGAGGACTTTAGAGGCCTGGGTTTGAATCCCCACTGAGTCGTGGAAACTCATTGAGGGTGTGGGACTAGTAAAACCACTCCTTAAATACCTTACTACCTTGAAAGCCTCTATTAAGGTTACTATAGATTCCAACTTGACAGCGCATAACAACAATGTTAATACTGTTGCAATGCAGATGACCTCCACAATCCTGACTGTATCTGTGTGAATCCTTGTAATGATCATTGGCGGCGGCTACTTGTGTCCGAGTATACCTTTTTTCCTGAAAATAATTTTCAGGGGAAATGCCATTGGTGTGAATTTATTTAAGGGGAATCCCACCTTGCCATGAAGTGGCACACCACACACTGTGATCACGGAGCCATCTCCTGCAGCATGTAAGAAATGAGACATGCAGGATTTAACAACAAGACTGCAATGGAGTGCTGCAGCCTTAAGGACATTGACAAGGTGCATCTTCACAGCCAGTCCATCTGGCATGGCCTCTTCCCCCTCCATGACCATTGGGAATCAGAATAGTGAAGTGGTTCCTCTTCTGCTCATTTTGCCGTTGGGCCCAATATGGTTTCCAGTGGCATTTCTTGCACTGAAGAGGACCATCACTCCACCTAAAGAGGCTCATCCACCTGTAGCCATTGATTGGCCATTTTAGGGAGTCAGGTTATTTACTTCCGCCCAACACTCGGTGTTAAGATGCTGGCTATACAATCTACTCCCCTGGTGGTTGTTCTTCCTCTGTTCTTGGACTTCAATTACCAGAATCCCAAGTCAACACACCTGCTGATCAGGGCTTCTGGGAACTGAAGTCCAAGAACACCTGGAGTGCCAAGTTTAACCATCACTGGTCTACTCCATTGCCACAGAGGGATATCCAGACAGACACTATTGTAATGATAATAAGCAAATATAGATGACCAACTGCCAAACATGTGCATATAAACTCCATGCTAGAATGGCGATTTGTACTGTTTGACCAACTGGGTTTTTATAAATTCCCAGACAACCACTGCTAAAAAGATGGATTTATTTCTCATTCATTCTGCTTTTGCTAACAAACCAATGCAGCATTGGATTGAACCAAACAAATAAAGCAACTTTTCACTCTACTGGCATGTTGCTGATCCAGTGCAAGTAGGGCTCAGAAGAAACATTTTTATCTTGCCAAATATCCTGTTGAAGAGCAAGAATTGTATGTGAAACATATAGACTACTTAGAAGGGAAATCAATTTAGTGATCCTTTGTGACCAGTATTTCAAATTAGACATGATGAGGTTGAACAACTGGAAATTCACCTCTTCTTTGGTGCACCTGATGGAATTCAACCAGAAGCTTGATGACCAGAAGATCGGCAGGTCATCAGTTCAAGACCTGAGTGCTGCATAATGGAGTAAGCTCCTGTTATCTACCCAAGCTCCTGCCAACCTAGCAGTTTGAAAGCAAGAAATTGCAAGTAGATAAATTGATACTGTTTCGGTGGGAAAGGTAACAGCACTCCATGTGCTCTGGCATCTAGTCATACCTGTCACATGACCACAGAAATGTCTGCAGACACAGTCAGCACTGGCTCTTCAAACACCACCCCTTAGAGTCAGATATGACTAGCTTTTGAGCAAACTATGGAACCCTAAGAAGCAAACTGTAACCATCACCACTAACACTATCACTGATTTAGAAGAGCAATTTCATTTTCAGCAAGCACAGTAAGTAAGCAGAGGCAGGGACTAGATGCTAGACTACAATAATGCAAAAACAGAAGGGCTTAAGAAAGCATATAGTAACAGTGGTCCCCAACCTTTGGTTTTTGGACTTCAGTTCCAGCAGCCTAATTCTCATCTATACTGGATCAGATGTGATGAAGTGAGATCCCTGCTTTATCTCTGGCTTATTTGTCCAGCAATATCCCATTTTTGAAAGTTCAGAGCATGCTCACCTTGATGACAATTGAGCCAATAACTTGCTGTCACAAATTGTTAGTTACTAAAGCCCTCTCCATCTTTAGTGGTTATTTCAAAAACTCTTCCACAGACATCCGATCTTCCTGTTACATGCTGAATTGCTAGACACTGGGAAATACTATAATGTTCTTCTCTGTGATATCAGTTTGGTCAGGTCAGAGAAATTGATATTGATTTTATGAGGGCATGAAAAAAAAGTCTGTGAAACAGTCACATTCATTGCTATGAGGGATCTGTTCAATTTTTGCCAATAAAGTCTGGTCATCTACCTACATATTATATAAAATACTTGAGAAATGAGTTTATATGTTATAACCAGTGGTGGGCTCCAAAAAATTTACTACCACACTGTGGGCATGGTATGGTGGGCGTGGCCATGGGGAAAGCCCTGTGTTGCACCCAAATTAGGACTACTTTATTTCAAAACTTGGATGGGCGGGGCTAGCCAGAATTTCTGCTACCAGTTCTCGCAAACTAGTGTGAACATGCTGATGCCCACCACTGGTTATAACTAGAAACTTGAATTGGGCAACAGAACTTCACAGGTAGTCAATGCAGGTGGGCGAGTATTGAAGAAACATAATTGAGTATCTGCAACCTGGACACCAGTCACATTTTGCAGCCACTGCTACTTCCATACCATCTTCGAAAGTAGCCCCACCTTGGAATAAGTGTCCAGATATGGATTATCTGTATGGTCTTCTCCATGTCTTGGAAGATCTTGTTATCTAAAGAGCTACCACTAGATACTGGATAATAACCAAGGAAAGGAAAGGAAAAACTTGTAGAGTCTCATTATAGGCTGAAACAGATATACAGTAAAACCTCACATAAAGAGCGCCTTGGTTAGAGAGTAACTCGCTTAAAGAGCAGAATTTTCTCTGAATGGTTGCTTCATTTAACAAATAAAACCAACCAAAAACTTGCATAACAACTAAATCAGGGTTGCAATTCCACACACACACACACACACACACACACACACACACACACACCAGAAGTCACAAGTGGTCACTTACAATGGTGTTTCACTTAAAGAGCAAACTTGCTTAAAGAGCAATCTTGTGCAACACACAATGATGGGATGTTACAGGTTCACACCAGTTCACCAAAACTGGTAGTAACTTTTCCCAGTGTCCTGGAGAACCGGTAGTGGCTTTTGGAGGGAACCACATCGGGGGCTTACCTTTTTGCCGGTTCACTCACTGCGCATGCACACCAAGCGCTTGGCGTGCATGCGTGCCTACAGCACTTTGTGCGCATGCGCAGCCTCCTTGCTGTCTTCCCAAGCAAGGAGGACGAAGAGATGCTGCTAGCCTGAAGCTCCTATAGCCTGCTCCCCAGGGTAAGTGACTCACCTTTGGGTATGGGTATCTGGGTATGTATTTTAATGTGTATTTAATGTGTATTTATTTTTAATGTGTATTTTTAATGTGTTTTATGTGTATTTAATTTGTATTTTTATGTGTTTTTATGTTTATTTAATGTGTATTTAAATGTAGCATCTTCTTGAGCACTGGCAGACCGTGTGAAAGGAGTATTGCTTATTTCCCCTTTCTCCCTTTGCCTAAAAACAAATACATTTGTTCCCACATTTTGGTGAGCCCGACGTGATAGACGTGATTCGCGATAGAGAAGCGATCAGCCCTACGACCCTCGACTAGGAACAGTCTGTGCACACAGGTCTGCCTCCCTTCAGGTCAGTATGGGCTCCTATGCATCCCAAGAGGTAAAGGAACATGCAAAGGAATTAGCAAAAGTGACAGAGACAGGGGGTGGAGAACCAGTAGGAGTGCAGGAGGCTTACGATCTTCTGCTGGAGATAGCGTCTTCTTGCCCCTGGTTTCCTCTTCATGGGACTTTAAGGATTGAGACATGGCAGAAAGTAGCCAAAGAGTTACAACAAGAACCTCGTGCAGCCATTGGCCATATTCTGACCTGCACGAAGATCTTAAAAGCTCTCAGAAGCTTACCATACCCGATAATGTTCTGTTCCAAGCTGTTGCTACGGCCGACATGGACACAGAACTCAAGAAAGGGCCATCATACAAATTGATTCCTCCCTCTGCCCCACCACCTAATGCTCCTCTGGGGCCCCCGCCAGCGCCACCACCAATTCACCCCACGCCTCCTCCTAAGGGAGGTGTGGTGGAAGATAGTTTACGCCGTGCCTGGATGGCTGGTGACATCAACATGACTGAGGAATGGGGTGGTGGTGTACCGAGTCTATTTCCCTTAACACGCACGGAGACTGACCATTTTGATGGGCATGGAAACCCTATTGTAAATCTGGAGTATAAACCCCTTCCTTTCTCTGTCCTCCATGAATGCAATAAATCAGCACGGGAGGACGGCGTCCAAAGTTCCTATTTCCAAGGATTACTCAAAGGGTTAATGCAGGCCTATACTATGCTGCCCTTAGATTGGAAAAACCTTTTCCGCATGGTCCTAACACCCGCCCAATACGTTGTGTTTGACAGCGAATTCCGGCAAGCTGCCCTTCGGGGCCAGACTGCCCAAATCACAGCTGAACAAGTATATGGCTCTGGTCAAATCTCCGATGCTAGAGCACAAATGGAGCTTACAGATGACCACCTAAGGGCCACAGGCGTGTGTATTACACGCGCATTAAAGAGGGTCCCTGGTAGGTCAGCCTCTGGCAAATCTTTCACGGCAGTGAAACAAGGAGCTAATGAGCCATACACTGCCTTCGTGGATAAATTGAAACAAGCTATAGGTAGGCAGTTGGATAATCCAGAAGCACAGGAGGAGTTGCTACTGAAGTTGGCATATGAGAACGCCAGCACAGATTGTAGAAAGGCACTGGTTGGGATTATTAGTAGAGAAGGCTATACCTTAGCAGACATGTTACGCGCATGTGCTGATGTGGGTAGCAAGACACATGAAATGGCACTGCTGGCCGCTGCCCTTCACACAGGAATGGCCAAGAAAGGCAACTGCTTTAATTGTAACAAGCCTGGCCACTTTAAGTCTGAATGCCGGGCACCGGGCGGCGGAGCCTATAAGGGCTCTAATGGCCAACAGAAAAAGTCCTCAAAGAAGTGCCCACGTTGCCAGAAAGGCTATCATTGGGCCAATCAGTGCCGTTCCAACCCCCCCTCTGGATCTCAGTCAGGAAATCCCACTGGATCTCAGTCGGGAAACTAGGAAGGGGTGTGTGGTCCGACCCCCACACCAACGGGATCCACCTGACATGTCCATTCCATTGGCTGTGTATCTGCATGCTACACACGAAGTCTCACAAATCACACCACATGAGGCTGTCTATGTGTCAGCCTTACCTAAAATTCCTGTCAAAGAAAGAACATCAGGTATTATAGTGCCCTCTTTGACTGCACAAAAGCAGAAGGTCAAGGTGCCCATAGGCATTGCACACCTTGAGCCTGGCATACCATTGACTTTGGAGTACCAAGCTGATAAGCCATGCAAGATAACCCCTGAACAGTCTTATTGTCACTCGTATAGCGGAAAAGAAGCCCACCCGCACACTCCGGGTGGAGAACAAGGTCCTCACTGCGTTGCTGGACTCGGCTGCGGACATTTCGTTAATTCGAGCGCAGGATTGGGACCCGAGCTGGCCAAAGGTACCTGCTCCACCAGTATACGGGGTAGGTGGCATCACCCGGGCGGAGGTAAGTGCACGAAGTCTCCGGGTCTTCCACCCGGATTCAGGTAAATTGCTTGGTTCCATACAACCCACTGTCATTGATATTGGTGTGAATCTGTGGGGTCGGGACATCTTGCAGCAAGTAGGGACCACCATCCTTTGTGATGAGTGAGGTTGAGAAACCCCGCGCCATCGCACTCTCCTGGCTGACGGAGACACCTGTTTGGGTGGAGCAATGGCCAATGACCAAAGAGAAGTTAGATGCCCTTGAAGAGATAATTGCAGTACAATTGCAACAAGGTCATTTAGAACCCTCCGTTAGTCCGTATAATACACCTGTATTTGTAATTAAGAAGAAGTCAGGCAAATGGCGCATGCTCCATGATCTTAGAGAAATTAATAAATTAATTCTTCCTATGGGTTCTTTGCAGGGCGGTTTGCCGAACCCTAATCTGATGCCCCATGATTGGGAACTGGCTGTAATTGATCTTAAGGACTGTTTTTACACCATCCCATTGCAAGAACAGGATAAGAAGTACTTTGCTTTCACCGTCCCTCAGTTAAATAACACCAGACCGACCCGTCGTCTCCAGTGGGCCGTCTTGCCACAAGGCATGGTCAACAGTCCTAGTATGTGCCAGATTTTTGTCAACCAGGCACTGCAGCCATATCGTACAGCCCACCCCAAGTGTCAGTTATGGCATTATGTAGACGACATAGCCATATTTAGTAAAAAACTGCCTCAGAATTGGCATAAGGAGCTTACTGCTGCCTTAAAAAAAATTGGGTTAGTTATCGCCCCTGAGAAAGTGCAACTGCAAAACCCATATCTGTACTTGGGCATGAAAGTTACAAGTAGTTACGCTGCCCCGATACGGCCCTCCTTAAGCCTTCCCACCTCTAGTACCTATGTACAGCTGCAACAATATCTTGGGCATCTTAATTGGCTACGCCCATATTATCGGCTCACTACTGATGAGCTGTCCCCTCTGTTTGCCGCCTTAAAGCGTGGCCGATCCCCTCAGGATACCATCATTTTAGAGCCGGAAGAGCTAAAGGTGGTTGAGCTGGTGAATATAGTTATGCAGCAACGGTGGGTGGATCGTTGTGCACCAGACCTGCCCTTTCGGGTAGCCATCTGGAGGAAAGATACCTTATGTTGTGGAATCATTTATCAGGAGGCGCCCCAGGTCTTAATTGTTGAGTGGCTGTATATGAGCCATGCAGGTCAGACCACCCTTACGCGTTACCCTGTTATGATTGCCCGCCTCATTTTTCGTGGCCGCTCCCGTTGTCGAGCCCTTTGTGGTATGGAACCTCTTTCTATTGTTGTACCCATGGCCAAGGAACCTTGGGCCATGGTTGAGCAACAAGACCCTACGGTTCAAGCAGCCCTTGCGGGATATCTTGGGGAAATAAGGTATCATCTCCCCAAGGATCAGAGGATCCAAGCTCAGAGTTTGCTGCCATATAAGTATGAGACTATTTTTGCTTCCAAGCCTCTGGACGCCTTAACAGTGTTCACTGATGGCAGTCCGACTCGAGGGGTCATTGCTTGGCAAGATCGTGATGGGGGCTGGCAGAGCAAGTATACTGAGATACAAACCACCACACAGCGCGCCGAACTGGCTGCTGTCGTCCTTGCTTTTGCCACCTTCCCTGATCGGCGCCTTAATCTCATTGTGGATAGTTTGTATGTTGTTAATTTGTTGTCTCAGATTGACTTTTCCTACATTTCCCCACATGCCACGCGTGAGATCTTGCATCTCCTGCAGGAGTTGCAGGGTCTTCTTCAGGCCCGCACGTCCCTTGTCTATGTTGCCCACATCCGAAGTCACCAGAATCTCCCTGGTGCACTCACGGCAGGAAATGAGTATGCCGATTCCCTGCTTCAGCCTATGCAGATGTATACAGCTGTGGAAAGTCATCAAGTGCATCATCAAAATGCACAGGCTTTGGTTAAAGAGTTTGGCCTGCCCCTCTCGGAGGCTCGTGCCATAGTTACCCAGTGTTCTCACTGTAGTTCAACTATGAATCATCCCAGGGAAGGGGTTAATCCACGTGGGCTACAGTCTAACGCCTTGTGGCAGATGGATGTCACTCAGTTCCCTCCCTTCTCACCTTGGAAATATCTTCATGTCTGCGTCGATACGTTCTCTGGGTTTGTTCATGCCACCCCACAGAGAGGGGAAAAGGCGAAGCATGTGGTTTCCCATTTGACGCGAGCTATCTCTGTCATGGGGAAGCCTGCAGCTCTAAAAACAGACAATGGTCCTGCCTATTGCTCTGAGCAGTTCGCTCTCTTCTGCAAGAGGTGGGACATCCATCATACATTTGGCATTCCATACAGTTCCACGGGTCAAGCCATCGTGGAACGCACAAACCACACTGTGAAAACGACACTCTCACATTTAAAAGAAAAGGGGGACTACGCCCCCCAGGGGCCGAACACACTCACTGACCATGAAGCGTGTTGTGCTTCTGCTCTTTTCACCATCAACTACCTCAATTTAACTTATTTTTCTTCGCCTCCAGGTCTTCGCACCCGTGCTCAGCAGCATTTTGGCAGTACTGCTCCCCCACCGGAACGGCCCTTGGTCTTGTATCGGAAGTTACCCGATTTGCAGTGGCGGGGTCCATGCCCTCTTCTGGTCTGGGGTCGCGGCTTTGCTGCTATATCTGAACCTTCTGGCCCAGTGTGGGTTCCTGCAAGGTGCGTCCGGCCTTACCATGGCATGGCATCAAGGTCTGAGCGACCCGATTCCGCAGTTCAACCAGACTCTACACCTCACAGCACCAACAGCAGTGACCAAGGACCGGAAGCGGGCGATGTCTCCAGCGAACAAGGTGACTTGGGGGGCAGTGAAGAACCTGAGCCGGGATGCGCAGAATCTGCTGGAGAGCCAGAAGACTGAATCAACACCGGAAGCTTTCTTTGCTGCTATCATTGCTTGCATTAACATGAACTCTATGATTATATTGTGTCTTTGTCTTTTATGTAGCCCTACTTTGGGGCAAGCTAAGTCACTTCATGACAGAATGCAATTTAACCTTTGGGCCCGCTTAGCTCATGAAGTAAATGTCTCCACTTTCTGTATGGATCAGGCTCCGGATTTGCATGGCCTTCTGAGTACCTGCCTGGTGCCTGTCTGCAAATCCCCAGATCTGATCCACTATGAAAGTAGTCTTGTTGATTTTTTCACTGCTTCTGAAATGAGGTATGCTAAGATGCCCTCCTGGGGCCGGATTAGCAAGACCTTGGATCAGGGAGCCATCTCCCTTTATGCGCCCAATGTAGTCAATGCTGTGAATAACACTTGTGCCTTAATAGTCAATGGCACTGCCACCAAGATAAAAAGGGGCTTGGTGGATTTTGGTACCCCTAAGTGGCAATGCTCTTCCTATGAGAAAGTCTCATTCAACTATGCCCATATTCGCTTGCCAAACGGCTGGTTTTTTACCTGTGGATGTTGTTTCATACAGTGTCTTCCCTTTTTGTTCCAATTGTGTCAGCATGCCACTGATCAGGCCACATACGAAAGCGTTCGTGCTAAAGAGCGGCGCATATATTATAAATATCAGGCATTAAAAGGAAAGGGGGGAGGTGTAGCATCTTCTTGAGCACCGGCAGACCGTGTGAAAGGAGTATTGCTTATTTCCCCTTTCTCCTTTTGCCTAAAAACAAATACGTAATACACGTATAAACATCCTTTCTCTGGCATCTGTTCCTGGCAGATAGGATTAACTCAAAGGGAAGTTCTCACACTGGCATGAGGCAAAAACAGAAAAACAGGACACGTCTTTGGATGTAAACACTACGTAATCAGAATGCTTGGGTAAGCTTTTGTATTCCTATATAGAAGGGGTTTTGGGGAGAATAAACTCAGAATGCTTGCATGAAGATCTTGGTGTCCTGTCCTTCTTCCCACATTTAAACCTCAGAAAAAACGGAGTAGCCATAATTGTCAATAAAAGGGTGAGAAAAGCAGTAATGGGATATAATCTCAAAAATGATAGAATGGTGTCAGTCAGAATACAGGGCAAGCCATTCAATATCACTGTATTCCAAATATACGCACCAACCACTAGTGCAGATGAAGCCACAATTGACCAGTTCTATGAGGACTTAGAACACCTCATAGAACAGACACCAAGAAATGATGTACACATTATCATAGGAGACTGGAATGCCAAAGTAGGAAATCAAAAAGTAAATGGAATAACAGGCAAGTTTGGTCTTGGAACACAGAATGAAGCAGGCCAAAGAATGATAGAGTTCTGCCAAGATAACGCACTGGTCATAGCAAACACTCTCTTCCAGCAACACAAGAAGAGACTTTACACATGGACATCACCAGATGGCCAACATAGAAACCAGATTGATTACATACTATGCAGTCAAAGATGGAGAACCTCCATACAGTCAGCAAAAACAAGACCAGGAGCAGATTGTGGCTCAGATCACAACCTATTGATTGCAAAATTCAGGCTCAGACTAAAGAAAATAGGAAAAACAATTAGGCCGGACAGATATGACCTAGACAACATTCCTTGGGAATACTCAGAGGAGGTGTGGAATAGATTCAATGGCTTGGACCAGATAGACAGAAAGCCAGAAGAATTATGGACAGAGATGCGGGACATCATGCAGGAGGCAGCAAGGAAAACTATACCAAAAGAAAAGAAGCAAAAGAAAGCTAAGTGGTTGTCCGATGAGACTCTTAAAATAGCAGAGGACAAAAGGAATGCAAAAGGCATTGGAGAAAGGGAAAAATACACTCACTTGAACACAGAATTTCAAAGAAAAGCAAGGAGAGATAAGGAAACCTACCTGAACGAACAGTGCAAAGAAATAGAGGAAAACAATATCAGGGGTAGGACTAGAGATCTTTTCAAAAAATTTGGGGAATTCAAGGGAACATTTAAAGCAAAAATGACCATGATAAAAGACAAAGATGGCAAGGAGTTAGCAGATGCAGAAGAGATTAAGAAAAGATGGAAAGAGTACACAGAGGAACTCTACAAAAAGGACCTCAACACCCCTGATAATCACAATGATGAGAACATTGAACATGAGCCAGACATTCTGGAGAGTGAAGTCATAAAGGCCCTAAAAAACACTGCAAACAACAAAGCCAGTGGAGTTGATGGCATCCAAGTTGAACTTTTCAAAGTCCTGCAAGATGATGGAATCAAATTATTGCACTCTATATGCCAGCAGATTTGGAAAACACAACAATGGCCACAGGATTGGAAAAGATCTGTATACGTTCCACTCCCCAAAAAGGGTAATGCCAAAGAATGTTCAAATTATCGAACAATTGCACTCATCCCTCACGCTAGCAAGGTGATGCTCAAGATAATACAGGATAGACTGCAACAGTATGTGGAGAGAGAATTACCAGAAGTGCAGGCGGGTTTCAGAAGAGGCAGGGGGACTAGAGACCACATCGCCAACATAAGATGGATCATGGAAAAAACAAAGGAATATCAGAAACAAGTCTACTTCTGTTTCATTGATTACACTAAGGCTTTTGACTGTGTCGACCACAACAAAATGTGGCAAGTAATTAAAGAGATGGGAATTCCGGAACACCTTATAGGCCTCATGAGAAATCTGTACATGAATCAACAGGCAACAGTTAGGACAGAAAATGGAATGACGGAGTGGTTTGGAATAGGAAAAGGAGTAAGACAAGGCTGCATTTTGTCACCCTGCTTATTCAACTTATACACAGAACACATAATGCGCAATGCAGGAATAGAGGAATCACAATTTGGGATCAAAATTGCTGGGAGAAACATCAACAACTTGAGATATGCAGATGATACCACCCTAATGGCGGAAAGTGAGGAGGACCTAAAGAAGCTCCTGAATAGGTTAAAAGAAGAGAGTGAAAAAGCTGGCTTGAGACTAAATATCAAGAAAACCAAGATCATGGCAACAGGCCCTATCAGTCCCTGGAAAATAGATGGGGAAGAAGTAGAGGCAGTTACAGATTTTACTTTCCTAGGATCAAAGCTCACTGCAGATGGTGATTGCAGCCATGAAATAAAAAGCCGACTGATTCTCGGGAGGCAAGCGATGAGAAACCTGGGGAACATAGTGAAAAGTAGAGACATTAAATTGCAAACAAAGATTCGCATAGTCAGGGCAATGGTATTCCCTGTGGCAATGTATGGTTGTGAGAGCTGGACCATTAGGAAAGCAGAGCGCAGAAAAATAGACGCCTTTGAGATGTGGTGTTGGAGGAGAGTTTTGAGAGTACCCTGGACAGCGAGGAGAACAAATGGGTCAATCTTAGAAGAAATCAAGCCTGACTGCTCCTTAGAAGGTCAAATAATAAAGATGAAGCTAAAATACTTTGGACATCAAATGAGAAGAGAGGATTCACTTGAGAAAGCCTTGATGCTTGGAAGGGTAGAGGGCAAAAGAAGAAGGGGACGGCCCAAGATGAGATGGCTAGATGGTATTGTGGAGATAATGGGCACAGAGCTGAGTGAGTTGAGGGGGATGGTGGAGGACAGGAGTGCCTGGAGGACCGTGGTCCATGGGGTTGCAGAGGGTCGGAATCGACTGTGCGACTGAACAACAACAAAATGTGTATTTATTTTAATGTTTATTATATGTGTTTTACATGTATTTTTATGTCTATGTAATTTGTATTTTTATGTGTACGTGACCAACTTTGGCCCCACCCACCAGGTCACATGGTCCCGCCCATGACATTGGCTTTGTCCACAACATTGGCTCTACCCACATCATTGGCTCCACCCACAAATTAGGCTACGCCCATGGTGTGGTAGTAAAAAAAATTGACATCCCACCACTGGGAACACATTATGCTCTTTAAATGAGGTACCACTGTATTGTACATGAGCTATAATTATGCAGTTGTAGTCAACACTTCACTGAAAGCCTGCATGATTCAAATCCATAGGAAAGCAAATTGACATATTTACAGACAGGCAGTTATGAAAGGCAAAACTGGAAGCTTCATTTCAGCGGCTGATGATGTCTTTAAACTTTGTAAATAAAGTTCTCACAAGAAATGGTGTCATGGGATGCATCCGGCCCACAGGCCACAGGTTGAGAATCTCTGGTTTAGGGCCTTTCAGAGCACTAGGTGGCAGTAATGAGCCACTGAAAAACAGAGAAAACTTCCCCATAAGCAGCCATGTCACAGAGGTAAAACACAGTTGTAGTGGTTAAGGCACTAGGCTTGGAGACTGGAAAGACTAGAGGGGTTTGATTCCTGAGAGCTGCATGATTGGGGACATAAAGGGAGTCTCATTCAGGCATCCCCCACAAAAATCCTTTAAACCCAGAGTAATATAATATCTGACACGAGAATGAACAAACGAGAGGTAAAATACAGCCTTTGCAAAATACAGTCTTCCTCTTGGTCTCTTTGCAAATGCTACCAGAAGATAATACAACATATTTAACTTCATGGAATATTGCTTCAGTAAATGTATCATATAGTTTAATACAGTGGTAGGCTCAAAAAAAGTTACTACCACACTGTGGGCATGGTAAGGTGGGCGTGGCCAGAGGGAAACCCCTTTGTTGCACCCGAATTAGGACTACTTTATTTCAAAACTTGGATGGGTGGCATAATTTCTGCTACCAGTTCTGGCGAACTGGTGGAAAAACTGCTGATGCCCACCACTGGAATGATGGTGTAAACTAACTGCTGAACATTGAAACCAGGCTTAGAGAAATGAAGTAGCAGATGGGGAGTTTTGATCTATAGGAGTGATGGGTGTTTTCCAGTTGCATTGTGGAGTGAGTTCAGCAGGTGGGAATACAGCAGTGTCTAACTGAATGCATGTCTCTGTGCAAAGTGTATGTGTGAATGCTTGCCCACCTGCCTGTGTGTGTGTATATATACCCACCTGTCATGCCTGGCTCTACACATTATTGGCTGCTATGCCTATTGTCCCACCGATCACCATGGAGACCAGCTGCTGCCACTGATGTGTCTGAGCATTCCTCCCAAGATGAATTTCAATTCTATAGCAGCACCAGCTACACATGAGGATGGTCTTATTGTTCTCTATCTTTTATCTCCCCTAACCAACCCCTTGGCTCTCTCTGGAGACCCAAAACTTAGGAGGAAGATATTCTTTCTAACCAGATGATGGCTGAGTGGCTATCTGGAAACTTCAGTCTCAAGCTCAATCCCCTTGTTTGTCCATCCGGTCGGTCCTCCAGTCGGTCCTCCGGTCAGTTGTTTGTGCCTGACTTAATGAGGACTCTATTCAGGGCAGTTAACAATATATGTATAAACATCAGATAAAAACAGTACAATAAAATATCGTAGTCAAAGCACCCCAAAGACCAAATTCCAGCACACAAATTAAAATTAAAAAAAGACAACATTAGTAAATTCTAAACAAAATAATAAAGCAAAATGGAGGTGGGAGTATAAAATATATCCTCTACTTACTAAGAAATGTAATGCACCAGGAAGTAGGCCTTGTCTTAAAAATGGGTGCAGGACTGTTCACTTTCATAGAAAAAGGATAACATCTGGAATGGAGAAGAAATAAGAAGAAATGCCAATCAAGACCCAAGCTTAAGAAGGCTGAGAACCTGCTAACCTTGATGGAATATCCAAAAGTAAGGGCAACACCCTTTCCTCCTGCTCCTCCAATCTACCCCAGTATATGATGGACTATCCAAATGGGCAACACAGGGAGAGGGAAATTCCTCCTGCAACACTCGCCCAAGCCTCTGTTATACATGCTAGATCAGCCTTTTTTATTTGACATGTAATTAGGGTGCCTAATCCTATGCTCACTTTTTCACTTTTAGTCTTAAACCAAGGTTTATTTTGCATATGGACTTAATGCCTAAAGATAAAGCTATGACAAAAGAAACTAAAGCAGAACATAAAGCTATTAATTTCTGTAGAGTGGGGAAATAAATATATAAATAAACCTCTATGAGCTGAGCTAATTTTGTCAATGGATAAATTCTTCTCCAGTCCCATTAGCCTATGATTGAGTGAAATCCACAGCAAGACAAGAACTGGGTGTAGGGGAGCTGATTTAGGGAAGCCTTTCTTCACCCTGAGAACTAATGCCAAGGCTAACTTGCTTGTTTGATTTATGGAAAGACTGAAAAGAGGTTTTATCTTGGAGTCACTGGGACAATCCCATCCCATCCCATCCTAAACCCTCTGTCTCATGTCTTGCAGGATGCAAACAAGATCTGTCCTGCAGAATTGAAGAAGAAGAAGAAGAACTGCAGAATGAACTCAACAAAAGGTGCCTTCATTTTGGCAGTTTCATGTCTGGCCTAGACATGGAAGAAGACAAAGAACCATAAACAGTTCATTCCAGCATAAAAAAACAATCTTTTCTAATATGTCAGAAAGTAAACAAAACAATAAAATAGACTATAAACGAGACACCTTAAAGACTAACTCTTGTATTTAAATGTGAGCTTTCGTGGATCTAGTCTACTTAGGTTACCATCTGTATTGTTTCCAGAACGGAATTGTTCTCCACCGAAGCCAGTGTATGTGTTACAGCTCTCGAAGTGTCATTACAATTTTGGCTTCCCCTTTCCACCTGTTTCTCCCTCAAACAAAATCTTTTCATCTTTGACCTTCTCCATCCCAGTGGGGTAAGTTTTCTGTAACTTTGTACACATGCTCACTGCCTTCAGAGCAGCTGTACAAACCTCAATAATGACAGGTGGTGGGTACCCTTGCCAAAATCTTAAGGCACAGAGATAAAAGTGCAAACTTTTCACACATGATATTTAAATGTTTCTTTGGATACCTGTATTTTTGCATACCTGAAAAACCCTCTCATTCCCTCACCTAATTAAATTATGCATCATATACTGAATTCCTTTTTTTTTTTTTTTAAGGACGGGGACAAAGTCTATGCATTGTATCAACAGCAGGTAAGCAAATTTTGTGTCAGAGATTACTCTGGGTTGAATGGATTTTTGCTGGAGAAACTCTGCTCAGGGGACACCCGAATGAGGCTCCTTTTATGTCCCCAAGTACAACCCACAGGTATTGAAACTCAACCTTCTGGTCTCCAAGTTCAGTGTCTTAACCACTAAGCCACAAGAGGAGCTGCTACTGGTGCCCCAATAATATAGTAAATGGTGCCCCCAAAATATAGTACAGACTTGATATCAGTTTTTTATCTTTAATCTATTTTCTGAACAAGGCATGCTGTTGTATGAAGCCAGAGTTTGAAATATTGCTAGAGAGATGTGGCAGTGATTTATTGGGGAATCATATCTTCCATTCTATCACCATTTGCTTAGGATTTCTTTCAATCGAAAGAACAGTTTCTAAAAATTCTGAAATAGCTTAGTGTCTTCCACCACTGTCTTCTTATTCTACGCAACTGCCATTCCCACCCATACAAACGTCATCCTTTCAAAAGATGAGTTCATGAAATAAAAGTTCTTCTACTGGACATTTAAATCCTTCTTTACCACAAAAAGTTGTTGGATATTTATTTGGGAAAATGGACATTTTCCTTTCCATCATGTTCATCTGCTCAAGTTTTCCTAGATGGAAAAGATGACTTCAGTTTCCCTTTTGCATTTGGATCATCGCAGCTTGCAAATCAAAAAGACTTTCAAAATTCCTCTCAAAGCAGAAAGCCATTTTCACTTTTCTGAATACATTCATTCAGTAATTTAGAGTTTTAGTACAGTCGTAGTCCTATCAAATGTGTTTTTCCTCTTTTTTCCAAAACCAAACTTTTAAATCTTGTTTAATACTGTTTTTATACCATGTTTTACTGTGTTTTAAGTGTTTTTAAAGTTTGTTAGCCACCCTGGGTCTTTGTGAGGAGGGCGGCATAAAAGTTGGATTAAATAAATAAATAAAAGTGATTAATACAATTTTGATTGTTGTTATGGTAAGGGAAAGGCATGCAAATAGATGTTAATTTCTACTGGAAATCTTCCTGATTTCTAAAGCAAATCTAGGATACTCGTTAAGAGTCCCAATAGGTTAAAGCAGCTGCACTAGGCATAACATTCCAAAACCTCTCTTAGAATGAGCATTAACAACTGCTTCCCCGCCCTCACAAATGTGCCAGCAGGTGTGGAACACCACAATCGCTACCACTCTTCTTGGCTCAACTCATATTTATTTTTTTTAAATTATTTATTTAAAGAAATATTGTTACAGGTTCAAAATCTTTCCACGTTTACGAGAATTCCGAACAGTTAGTATATACTATTTTAAAAAAAAAAAACCCAATAAATCACAGTAAAACAATTTAAAAAGATAATTTGAGCATGGAGGGGGGTGTTTTCCCCAGGAAAGCTGTTGAGGAGTGGGGGAGAGATATTTCAGACATTTTCAGTAAAGGCCCAAAACAGTCCTCCGATTGCTGCTCAGAGGAAATCCATAAACTTCAGCAGGGAAAACACAGTTTTCTCTGAAGACTGCAATGACCAAGCTAGTTGGTACAGAGGAAGAGACTCCTTAAGATAGGATCAGTGGTGGGCAGCAACAGGTTCTCACCGCCCCAGGAGGGGGGTAGCAAAATTAGCTAGCCTCTGGGTACAGGGGTGGCAAAATTGGGTGGCCTTCGGGCAGGGGGGTAGCAAATTTGGGTGGCCACACCCACCTCCCTACCTTACCCCATCAGGTTTTGTCCTTGCAAGTGGTTCAAGGTCTCCCTTGCTCAAAACCCAGTCATATCCAACTCTAGGGTGCAGTGCTTATCTCCATTTACAGCCAAAGAGCCAGTGCTGCCTGTGTTTGCAGATGTATTCATGGCCATATGGCAGGCATGACTAGATCACTCACGTTGTAGGCTCCGCCCATTATGTAGGCTCTGCCCATGATGTAAGCTCCTCCCATGACATAGGCTCCACCCACGATGTGGTAGCAAAAATTTTTTTCCTGCCCATCATTGGATAGGATAGATTTGTTTCCAGCAAGAGCAAACTAGGGCTTGGGAACACATTGATATCCCCGTGCCCAAATTTGGAGTCAATTCAGTCTTTCCACATTTTTATAAACTAGTTGGGATGATCTCTCTCTCTCTCTCTCTCTCTCTCTCTCTCTCTCTCTCTCTCTCTCTCTCACACACACACACACACACACACACACACACACACACACACACACACACACACACCTTGAGCATATGCAGAGATGCTTTTCTGCTATTATTTTTCCACTGCAGCCAATTTAATGAGCACACCTACTCATTACGTATATGTAAAAATGGGTGCTATGTGAAACCAAATGCAGCAGGCAAAACCTCACTCATTTTGGTAATGAAGGGCCTCTTTAAGGATACACATTTTGTTCTACATTCAACATAGAAGTGATAAGTAGGCCTAGGTTCAAAACCCCACTTAGGTGGAAAGGGTCCTTTAAGCCATTGAGTCCAACCCCCTGCCATGAAGCTCACTGGGTGACCTAAAGATGGCCACATACTGTCAGACCAGTTGCTCTTATGGGCTGGTCGTGAGGATAATGTGAGGAGGAAAAGAGTTATGAATCTTTCTTAGAAGAAAATGGGACACAACAACAGTGAACAGGGGTTTTTTTTTCTTTATTTGTGTCACAGCATCGCACAATTTAAAATTATGGCGACATATGAAATACAGTAAAACCTCATATAACACTAAAACCTGGTTCCACAAGTCTTGGTGTTATATGATTTTTAGTGTTATCTGATGCATGTTAAAATCCTATGGGATCCATAGAGATACATTGTAACCACACAGGCTTTAGCGGTTGTTATCTGAAGCATCCCATAGGATCTTAATGTTATCTGATGCAATTCTTCCCCCCCAGATTCCTTAATGTTATGCGATTTTAGTGTTATTCGATACTAATGTTATATGAGGTATTACTGTACAAGTAAAATTCATGACAAATTGAAATTTTGGAATTTTGAGAGATTAGATTCTAACTATAATCAGAAGTGGTGTACTGTACTTCTATACCGATATCTTGACCATTTACTTACTCTTCTATTGTACACATTGATGTTGTTCAGTCGCACAGTCAATTCTGACCCTTTGCAACACCATTCTCCTCAACTCGCTCAGCTCTGTGCCCATTGCATCTACAATACCATCTAGCCATCTCATTTTTGGCAGCCCCCGTCTTCTTTTGCCCTCAACCTTTCCCGGCATCAAGGCTTTTTCAAGTGAATCCTCTCTTTTCATTTGGTGTCCAAAGTACTTTAGCTTCATCTTTACTATTTGACCTTCTAAAGAGCAGTCAGGGTTGATTTCTTCTAAGATTGACCTATTTGTTCTCCTCGCTGTCCAGGGTACTCTCAAAACTCTCCTCCAACGCCACATCTCAAAGGCATCTATTCTTCTGCGCTCAGCTTTCCTAATGGTCCAGCTCTCACAACCACACATTGCCTCCGGGAATACCATTGCTTTGACTATGTGAATTTTTGTTTGCAAGGTGATGTCTCTACATTTAACTAAGTTCCCCAGGTTTCTCATAGCTTGCCTCCCAAGAATCAGTCACCTTTTTATTTCATGGCTGCAATCACCATCTGCAGTGAGTTTTGATCCCAAGAAAGTAAAATTTGTCACTGCTTCTACTTCTTCCCCATCTATTTTCCAGGGACCGATAGGGCCTGTTGCCATTATCTTGGTTTTCTTGATGTTGAGTCTCAAGCCAACTTTTGCACTCTCTTCTTTCAACTTACGCAGTTTCTTTAGGTCTTCCTCACTTTCTGCCATGAGGGTGGTATCATCTGTGTATCTCAAGTTGTTGATGTTTCTCCCAGCAATTTTGATTCCAAATTGTGATTCCTCCATCCCTGCACTGCACATTATGTGCTCTGTGTATAAGTTGAATAAGCAGAGTGATAAAATGCAGCCTTGTCTTACTCCTTTTCTTATTCCAAACCCCTCCATCATTCCATATTCTGTCCTAACTGTTACTTCTTGACTCATGTACAGATTTCTCGTGAGTCGTATAAGGTGTTCTGGTATTCCCATCTCTCTAATTACCTGCCACATTTTGTTGTGGTTCACATAGTCAAAGGCCTTGGTGTAGTCAATGAAATAGAAGTAGACTTGTTTCTGGTATTCCTTTGTTTTCTCCATGATCCAATGTATATTGGTAATGTGGTCTCTAGTTCGCCTGCCTCTTCAGCACCCAGCCTGAACTTCTGGTAGTTCTGTCTCCATGTGCTGCTGCAGTCTATTCTGTATTATCTTGAGCATAACCTTGTTAGCATGTGGGATGAGTGTAATTGTTTGATAATTTGAACATCGTTTGGTATTACCCTTTTTTGGGATTAGAACGTATATGTATCTTTTCCAGTCCTGTGACCACTGTTTTGTTTTCCAAATCTGCTGGCATATAGAATGGAATAATTTGATTCCATCATCTTTTAGGGCTTTGAAAAGTTCAACTGGGATACTATCATCTCCACTAGCTTTGTTGTTTGCAGTGCTTTTTAGGTCCTTTCTGACTTCATTCTCTAGGATATCTGGCTCAAGTTCAGTGTTCTCATCATTGTGATTATCAGGGGTGGTGAGGTCCTTTTTGTACAGTTTCTCTATGTACTCATGCCATCTTTTCTTTATCTCTTCTGTGTCAGCTAACTCCTTGCCATCTTTGTCCCTGATCATGGTCATTTTTGCTTTAAACATTCCCTTGATTTCTCAAAAAAAATTTAAAAAAAAGATCTCTAGTCCTACCCCTTATGTTGTTTTCCTCTATTTCTTTGCACTGTTCATTTAGGTTTCCTTATCTCTCCTTGCTTTTCTTTGAAATTCTGTATTCAATTGATCGAATGTTTTCCTTTCTCCTTTGCCTTTTGCATTCCTTCTTTCCTCTGCTATTTTAAGAGCCTCATCAGAGAGCCACTTTGCTTTCTTACACTTCTTTTCTTTTGGTATGGTTTTCCTTGCTGCCTCTTGTATGATATCCCACATGGTGGGGCATAAACTACATGCACATACATCTTACATTGATTGAATTTCTCTACACTCATTGGGAAATTGTCCTCTATCTAAGTACTGTAGCTCCATTTTACTTGATTATCCCTTGATCTTCCTACTCCATTTTGAAGTCTATGAAGCGTCTTCCAGAGAGTCTGGCCAGAATCTTGTCCTTCCACATTCATCCACTCAGCAAGATGTATTGTTTTTGCTATCCATAGGTTTAGTCTAGCCTCTTCTGGTATAGTATTTAGAATTTGAGAGGTGTGCAGAAAAGCTTTCTTAGATTTTAGCTGTCATCTAGTGGGTTGGTGCCCATGAAGTGTTTGTGTTGGCTGCTACATCCCCTTATTTTATTCATTATTTGCTAGTATCTGTCAGTGGACTTCCAGGGTATTTCTGGTGGCAATTTTCTGTTTAGCCATAATTAGTACTAAATGTTATGGTGGTGTTTCTACAAGCCAGGATGTGATCCTATTATGATGCTATATTTGTAGATTCTTAATTGCAGGAGATCAGTTTCCATTAACAAGACCCTACCAATTTTGATACTTATTTATCCATTAAACTCTTAAAGACCAAATTTGAAGGACAGTTTGAACAGATTTGTTGAAACTCTTCAACAGAATTCAAGTCATCACCAAATCTTGTTTCTGGGCTGTATTTGAAAATGAGAGGAAATTTCTGAGAGGTTAGATTTAAAGGTAAATCCAGTTATCCCTACTTAGATCCCTCTCTATTTTTAAAAATGTTTCTTATGTACTAATATATTTTTCTTTCCTGTCTTTCTCCAGTTAGTGAGCATTACTCATTCAAGGCTTTTTCTAGGAAGAGATCTGTAGATAACATGTTCAGATATTATCCTGTTAGTGAGCTGTCTGCTAGCCATGTTGCAGCAGAAATATTTATTCTCAGCCTTGCCCTATCATACATTGAAGAGCAGTAATATCATGTGTGAGGTGGAATCTAAACATGGTCCCTCCCCTCCTAGCACAGGACAGCTGAAGAGGTGTAATTCAACAGCCCACTGTGTTGCTGTCACATCTCGTGATTGAGGTGGACAGGAGGTTTTGGGACAGCCATGGTCTCTAAAGGACGCAGACAGGTGGGAGGTTGAGTGAAGGGGTTGGGGAGGGACATCTACTACAAAAAGGATCATACAAACTTTATGAGAGTGAAGACTAAAAGAAGAACCCAAGGGAAGGCAATAAAACCTGGAGGTTGCATTAGCAGCATAAAAATGAGAGGGGAAAAGTGAGGCACGAAGAACTATTGAAGAGATTTGAAGATAGGCAAGTTCCAAATGATTCAAGAGAATAGAATACAATAGAATATCCTTGATTTAAGAAAAATATAACTTTAGGAAAGAGAATATAATCTTAGGAAGCAGAAGACAGTATATAGAGAATTTGTGAAGGAAGAAGACTATAAAGTACCTGTTGTTTAAAAAGCAAGAGATAAAGGAATTTCATGAACAAAGATCTAGGTGATAATGGTGAAGAATGTGCAGAAGCCTCTCTATAATTATTTTTTAAATTCAGCTACAGCTTTAGACCATTCTAAAGAAAATATGCCTGTTTGGAAAATATTTAATTGAATTTAATCATCTCATCAGGTCCAACTGTTAGTTTTAAAATACCATTAAATACCTTAGCATTCAGATTTGGATGATGGAACCATGGCCCATTCACAGACCAAGCTTGAAGAGGAAGACTCTGGTGACTTACCAGGTAATTCCAAAAGGTTACAATATAATTTGTTTTTCATGTCCAAGAACTGTTGCTTGTATAATGTTGTATACAACACTCTCTCTCTCTCTCTCTCTCTCTCTCTCTCTCTCTCTCTCTCTCTCTCTCTCTCTAAATGGTGTAATAGTAAAAATCTGAATGCCATTATTAGTCCTACCTAAAGCAGGCTCAGTAAAATGTATGGGATTTCTTAGCAACAGCTACTTCTTTTGCATTCTCTGCATCTGCTCCTGATATTAATAATGTTAGATTTGGTGCAAGGTATTTCAAAGTGGCTCTTATCAAAACAGGAGGACAAAAATCAATGACTGCTTCATACGAAACACATCTTATCATTAAGCCTTTTATCTACAGTGAACTGTAATCAGTTCTGGCTCTCTGACTGTGATTATACCTTTGCAATACAGGTTCCAAAAAGCATGTGGAACTCAAAATAAAACGTGCAATTTCAATGTATTCCATTAGCAAAGTAAGAATAGAGACTATGAAGTTGCAAACAAAGGCAAATGTATCTTACTTGGGTGGAATTCTAAATGAACACTGTTCCATTAATATCCATGTAGAGATACTGGATGGACGGTCCATCTACTATCAACTACAGGCTAATCAGAAATTTAGAACTGTATCTTCATTTATCAGCTAAAGAACCTAAGTTAATTTGCCGGGTTGCAAACAAACTGATTAACTAGAGGAAGGCATATGGAATCCCATAACCAAAAATTGAGAAGAAAGAGCATTGCTCTCCTATAAGTGGGGGAAAAATAATTTGACGACTGAAAGACTAAGAAATACTTTACAATGGAATGGTTACAGCCCACTTCATTGAAAGCATAGATTTATCCAGAATTCTTGGTCTATTTGTGTACACATGGGCAATAGACTGTGAAACCACAGGGAAATTAAATAATTTTAGGAGCTAATTACTTAGGTAAATGAAAACTGTCGACATCTAAAAGATTCAGGTTGCTGCATCACAGGGCATGGGATGTGACAGGTGAGTGCCACCACAGGAGAAAATGTTTTGTTGAGTGTGCAGTGACTTTGAAGCCCATGCACCCATGTCCCCTTGGCACAAGTGCTCATAGGATCATCAGGAAGAAGGGTTTTTGTGCATGTTTCACCTGTATTATTTTAGCTAATACAGAAATTTTCTAATGTAGTAATTGTGGATTCCAGTTCTTTCACCCTGTAATCCACAATCACCTAAATATTAAGCACAATGTTTGTGATGAAGACATTTCTCTGAGTAGTAGGCCAAGACCAGCACCATCCCTTAACGTATTCCTAGACTGAATTAACCAAGGATGTAAACAGGACAGTATGTACAACACTAACAAGTGGAAAGATCTTTTGCTATCCACCCTATGCTTTTCAATCCTTTTTGTATAATATTTAGGATGAGAAAAATGAATTCAGCACAGCAGGATTTGTTTTTGCAGCTTTGCAAGTATATGTGGCCCTTGACAAGAACAAGGGAACAACCTACCGTACCTCCAAATTTGGAACAAGGCCCCAACACATTGCTTGGACCAGTGGTTTCCTCTCAGCTTCCAAATGAAGAACCAAACAACATGTAACAGAAGAAATTCTGTATATCCAGGGGATGGAGTAGGCATGTTTATCAGGATCTTTAAAAAGTAGCATTCCCTAAAGTTGTTAACCTAAGCACTATTAGGTAAAAGGTAACGGTCATCCTTGCTCGAAAGCTAGTCACATCCAACTCTAGGGTTCAGTGCTCATCTTTTCTTATAGCCGAAGAGCCAACGCTGTCTGCATTTGCAGACATTTCCGTGGACATGTGCCAAGCATTTCTAGACACCAAAGTGCACAGAATGCTCTTTACCTTCCCACCAAAGTGGTCCCTATTTATCTACTTGCAATTTCTTGCTTTCGAACTGCTAGGCTGGCAAGAGCTGGGACAGAGACGGGAGCTCATTCCTTCATGCGCTACTCGGGTTTTGAACTGCTGACCTTCCGCCTTCCAGTCGGCATCTTAACCACTTGAGCAACTGAAGTCCCAAGTCCTATTAAGTTTTCCTTTAAATGAGCTCCCGTCTCTGTCCCAGCTCCTGCCAACCTAGCAGTTCGAAAGCAAGAAATTGCAAGTAGATAAATAGGGACCACTTCGGTGGGAAGGTAACAGCGTTCTGTGCGCTCCGGTGTCTAGTCATGCCTGCCACATGACCATCATCTTATTTCTCAACATGCAGAATCAGAAAGGGTTCACTAAAGGGAAACATCTGCAGAAGCAGACAGCGCTGGCTCTTCAGCTTGGAAACAGAGATTAGCACTGACCCCTAGAGTTGGATATGACTGGTTTTCGAGCAAGGGAAACCTTTACCGTAAATATACTTTTATTACAATCAGTGGTCAGATAAAAATTAAAAACAGTTTTACATGATAGAAAATATTATTAAATATAAGTTACGTATACATTAGGTATAATTAACTCATTAAGGTAAAGATTTTTTAAAAAATAATCATTATACATTTTCATGATGCCATTTCATGCCAACAAACTAATGCTACAGCACAAAAACTGGCCACAGTAATCATTAACTCAGGGCAGTGGTCTGCCAACTGATAACGTTTGTAGCACTCATTGTCTTTTTCATGATTGGAATCACAGGATTGGAAATGCAAAAATATTATGGAGACCACTATAGAAGGAACAGTACAGCAGAGCATGTACTACTGTCCCTCCCACGCCTGCGACTCAAGTGCATAGACATGCGTCCTAGGGGACATTACTATATCGTCCTTCCAACAAGGTGAAAAGTAGTACATCAAACTTAGCGAAAGTTGAAGCTTTCCTATATTTTGGGATGGTTAAGATACCCAGGTGACTTGCAAACAAAAAAGCCTGACCCTTATCCCTGAATCCAGAATAGGTAATAGCTACACTGACATGATGGTGTAGCTCATTATCTTTAATGCTCTGGTGAAGCTCCCTCCTTGCTTTTGTGTATCCCTTTGAGGCTCCAATAAAGTGTGTGTTCCTTGCATGTGATGAAGGGAGTCTTATAGCTTCATTTCTCTGTTATCGCTTTCAACATGCAAAAAGAGAAGTCTGAAGAGAGAGACACTATTGTCTTTCTGTAGGCTGGCCATATGAGCCAGAATCCCATTTTTTCCCACCGCCCTCTTTTCACTTTTGCACTTTGAATGCAATGATGAAGAGGATCTGGCTAAAATACTCCTAACATGACATGTGGAGATCACATGTTTAAGATTGCCTGAACAGGGCTGTAGAATCATTACATGCAGAAATGCAGTAGCATGGGGGGGAACAGGGGGCGGATGGCCCCAGGCGGTGCATTTCAGGAGGTGGCAAAATGTCCCCACTGCTTTGGCCTCCCTCTGCCTGGGCTTAGGGAGCCAGGCTTCCCAGGCAGAAGGCAGCCCTTTTGCTGTGCTGGCAGCCGGCCCACCCCCTCTTTGCCTCCCACCGGCTGTGGCTGCCCCTGCTGTGCCTCCACTGCTGCCTCCCCTGCTGACAGGCACCAACCGGGACTTTGCAGAAGCCAGCAGAGTGAGCCAGGCAATGGAAGGGAGGGTGGCTTTGCCCGAGCCTAGCCAGGGAACACAGGCAGGCAGACCTGACTTGGGGGCCGCCATGTTGAGGGCCACCCTGGGCATGGCAGCAAGGCAGGAAGGGCAACAGGAGCAGTGCTCTGATCATCTCCCGCATCCTCCTCTGCCTCTTCTGCCTCCTCCTCCTACCACCGTTGCCACCGCCAACTCTGGAGCCAGTATGCTGCTCCCCGCCACATTTGGCGCAGGCAGCCCAGAGTTGGACGTGCCCTCACTGCTGCACCATGCTGCGTGCCTTGTCCTGGCCCCATTCCCAGTGCCAGAGGTGTAGCGGGCATCCAGGCTTGGCCTAGCCTCGCCTGTTCACCCCCACCTGCCTGCCCCCAGCTGGCCATCAGGGGCTCTCCCTGCCTTGGGTTCGGGCCCCGGGGGCCTTGGCACAGGCAGCGAGGGGTTAGCTGGATCCTGCAAGACAGAGGCGGAGGCAGCGAGGCTAGATGGAGGGGGTGGTGAGTTTGGTCTTCACCCCGGGAGGCTGAAGCCCAGGTGACGCCACTGCAGAGATGTTGTCCTTTAACATACTTTGATCTCACTTTTATGCAGGCTATAATGTAGGCCCCCTGAATCAATGTGGATTTATTAAGCCAACTGTTCTGTAAAATATTTGATTCAAGTGGGCCTGCTCTAACTGGAACTACGCTAAATAAATGACAGAACAGGCCCGTTTGATGAGTTGGCTTAAGTCAAAAAGAATATTTATGGTGTATCAGTACCACTTTGTTTCAGGGCATTGTTAGGATCATTTTTGTCTTGGGTAATTCCCTATATATTTCCTAGCTGGCACTATAATTAAAAGTTAAATCAAGCAAAGTAATAGGAGTTTAAACTTCAAGATACAAATTTAATTGCCTCTTTCCTTTATTTAAGGATGGCTCATCTGCATTGCCAACTATGCTATTTTATTAAGAGTACTGTACTGTATTTTGATTTGTGGGTTTGGGTGTTTTAACAAAGCAGCAACCACAACTGATGTTCTTAAAACTGACTGCATTGACTATGAAGCACATACATTACAAAGACTATTTATAAAGACCAGCAAGCACTAGAAATGATTTCCCTAGATGCTTTCCTAAAGGAAAGGAAATGTCCTGGTAACAAGAGACAAATGGCTTTTCTAAATACTTAGCTACTTGGGAGGAGAGAGAAGAGGAATGCAGTTGTAGTGATTTCATTACAATTTGAAAAATCAAAGTTGATTGTAATTTCAAAATGTCAAGAAACTTTTAATCCTTTCAGGAAGAGGGAGGCCAGAAATTAAAAAAAAAAGCTTAGACTTCAAGAGTGAGACCATCCACATTATTACTAAGAAGAATACCACACGACTGCAAAAGAGTTTATGTCCAAACAGCACCGCAGACTTCATAAGTATAAGTATTGGATTTCCTGATTGAAGTATCATGTTTCCAATTACCTTCTCTTGTAATCTATGGAGATAAGAGGATTTCCCATATAAATCAGCTAAGAGGGCTTTAGGGAAAGTGAATGAAGAAATAGAAGGGCTGGAGCAGGCCATTGACATCACATCAACCTTAGCATCTGAATGCATCATTTTGGAGCCAAGGAAATGATTCAAATTAATGATCACATGGTAGCATTGTATCACTTCAGACTACAGGAGAAAACTGTATGTTTTGGCACTCCTCCGTTTACAAATTCATAGAATGGACAAACAAGTACATCAGAAAGAAAATGATATGTATTGCCCATGGGGTCACAAAGGGTTGGTATCGACTGTGGGACTGAGAAAAAAATTGCCTTAAATGCTGACTTTGTATGTACAGGAAGTATTACAGATTTTTTAAAAAAAAAAACAATGGAATTGCTTTGTCTCAAATTAGTCTGAATCTTAAACACTGCAGCAGCTGTTGGCAATGCATAATTGGACAAAGCTGGATGGTTGTTGTGACCTTACAAATTGCCCTCAAGACAACCACGGTTGCTGCTCTTTTCACTGACAACATAAAAACAGAATGTATAGACCAGGGATTCTCAACCTGCAGGCTGTGGGCTGGATTCAGCCCACAGCACCATTTCATGTGGTCCCCCACCGCCTCCACCACACCATGGAAGTGCTATGTGGCGGAGGAAGGACAAAATGGCTGTCTGGCCCCTGAAGCTGTCTGAGGGAGCGTGACCCGGCCCCTGGCTTTAAAAGGTCGAGAATTCCTGGTATAGACGAACACAAGTCCTTGGCTAGGATAGATGAGATAAGCTATATTTAAATCCAGTAGGTCCAGGCATTTCAGTTGTGCAGTCTCTGTGTAGAACAGCTGACTATTATAAGCTCTAGAACAGCAAGACTACATTCATTTCTTCTACTGAGTAAGACTTTAACTGTTGCTGTCCTTCAAATGAGAGGTACTGTAGTTCATACGATGTATATACACATGCACGCACACCCCATCCACCAGACTAGGAAGCTTTCAACAGCCAATCTACTCAAGTGCAGGGACTTCTGTTCTCTTACAATCACTTTGTTCTAAGATTTAACTAATGAAAAAACAACTATGTTTAATGCTGTGTGTGAAACAGCTGTACATCTTTATCTCCACATTGCATATAAAATACCAAGAATGAACAGACGTGTCACTCCATAGGGCAGAAATGATTGAGTTACTGTCCTCAAAACAGTCTGAATCAACTGCCCATTATATACCCGAATGTCTTTATGGATTAGTTCGGCAATGACATTGGCTACCTCTTTAACATTTGTTTACACTACTTCTTTTTACCACTTTATAATCAGAAAACTTCCACGTCACAAAAATGTGTTCCATACAAAAGCTACAGGACTCTGGAGATATTCAGAAAAGAAAACAATTACCGTACTTGCTGGTGTATAAGACCCACTCCCCCCCCCCGGGGCACTTAAAATACAGTGGAAAATGGAGTGCATCTTGTACAGTATATAGTCGCCTATAACGGGCTATTTTGGTAATAACGGGGTGCGTCTTATATGCTGGTGCATCTTATACTCTGGCAAATTTGGTATATAAAGTCAATAATTACAATTTGCTAGGTCTCAAAATTCTTTTTTGTGTACATGAGGTTTCACAGAGCCACCATAGATATGTAGGTTCGGAAAGGTGTAATTTTCCCCGTGTGCTTATGTTCCTGATTAAATGAGCACTCAGTTTCTGAAACTCAAGGGAAAGCATACCATAAAGAATAAAAGATAGTACTGTACAACAATTTGTGAAAAACATTCTTGTCCGCTTGTATAAATGTGTCATATTAATGCATAGAATATTGTGATAGGGGGCTGTGTAGAAGCAGTACAGAAGTCCCAGGGTGTCTTCAACCAACCAGCCATGACCTCATTCTGCATAATCCTTTCTGTCCCCTCTCTTCTTTCACTGCACTGTTCCATTTTTCTCCTTTCAGCTCTATAGCAAGGAGGCTATAGGGATGATCGTCCCAGCATTCTGTGGCTGATGAACCAAACCAGATTGTGGTGTTGCTTTGGCAATGTTGCAATAGTAGATTCACTGTTAATAGATATCAGAGCTAGAAAAGTACAATTTATCTTGTTATAAGGATATAAGAAAGTCACATTTAAAAAGTAACATAATTAATAGGAATGAAGTTATTTTACTGATGAAATAAATGTCTTCTAATAACTTTTAAAATGGAATGTGGTGGCTTAGTGGTTAAGACGCTGAACTTGAGGACTGGAAAGTCACCACATCAGCAGTTCAAGCCCTGAGTGCTGCATGACGGAGTGAGCTCCCAGCTCCTGCCAACCTAGCAGTTCGAAAGCAAGAACTTGCAAGTAGATAAATAGATACCACTTCAGTGGGAAGGTAACAGTGAACTTTACCTTTATGTAATAACTTTTATAATTACTCTCTATAGGTATTTTAATGGCATTTTTTGAAGAAAGTTTTATGTGCATCATACTGCTATCACTCCTAAATGGCAAACAATGTGCATCATCTTATTTCTCAACATGCAGACTCAGAAAGGGTTCACTAGAGGGAACCAGAGATGATTTCATTTTTCTGCAGCGTCAATAATTCAATAGTGTGGTTAAAAAAATATGCAATGCAACATTTGCTTTTGAGATCAGTTTATGCCAATAGTAACAGTCACAAGAATAATACAGTGAGGCTCTTCCAAAAGTACCATCCCAAGCTCTGATACATCTTGCATCATCATCATCAGCATGAACTCATAGTCTGGGTTCTGATCAAAATAAAGCCACTATCCATGTGAAAGAGAATTGCAAAGTCACATTCCTCACTTCAGAAGCTGCTTCTGGGCAGCCAGTTCTCTCTCTCTCGAATAGCCATGGCTCTTTCACTTCCATTTTATGGGGTTGGCGGGCTGCCAACATGGCATCATCATATGCTTACTATCCTCCTCTCTTTTTTTTCTTCAGCGAGGAGTCTGCACAATGGTAGACATTTACGCGATGGCATTCCACAAATGGACCTGGGAAATCAAGTCCATCTAAATGCAGTTTTTTAGCCATTTGGATATCACATCTAGTGAACCATGATGTGTGCCCTCCGCTTTCACCTCGCCCAAGGGATCCAAAGGAGGACGCTTTGCTGAGTCTTTGTCCCAGCCTAACATCATTGACAAGTGGTGGGAAACACTGCCTAGTTAGACCACTCAAGCTCCCACACAGTGGTGGGATGTCAAAAATTTTACTACCACACCGTGGGCAGAGCCACCGATGTGGGTGGAGCCAGTGTTGTGGGTGGAGCCAATGTCATGGCCGGGACCATGTGACCTGGTGGGCGAGGCCAAAGTTGGTCATGTACACATAAAAATACAAATTATATAGACATAAAAATACATAAAAATACACGTAAAACACATATAATACACATTAAAATAAATATACATTAAATAGACATAAAACAGATAAAAATACAAATTAAATAGACATAAAACACATAAAAGTACATATTAAAAATAAATACACATTAAATACACATTAAATAGATATAAAACACATAAAAATACACATTAAAAATAAATACACATTAAAATACACACCCATACCCCACACCCAAAGGTGAGTCACTTACCCTGGGGTGCAAGCTATAGGAGCTTCAGGCTAGCAGCTTCTCTTCCTCTTCCCCGCTTGGGAAGACAGCAAGGAGGCCGCACATGCACTCCAAGTGCTGTAGGCGTGCATGCACACCAAGCGCGTGGAGTACATGTGCAGTGGGGAAACCGGCAAAAAGGTTAGCCCTCGAGGTGGTTCCCTCCAAAAGCCGTTACCGGTTCTCCAGGACACTGGGAAAAGTTACTACTGGTTCTGGCGAACTGGTGAGTACCTGTAACATCCCATCACTGCCCCCACACCTCGACCCTGCTCTCACCCAATTTTTTTCTCCTTTTCTTTAAGAAATACATTTTCTTTGAGAAGGTTGGGGAACTAACACAGTTTTTACCAGTGTCACTCTTTCATCTTTTCTAAAACACATCTTACCAAAGAGGCTTTAATGTTGAGATTGAGGAATTCTTTATTCATCAGATGAACCTCACATTGCTCAGTACATACCAATACACACTCAGTACATTTTCTGAGCAACTGCCATTTTCCACAGAAACACACACTTTTCAATGGATCTTTTAAACAACCGTGAATACTGTACTACTTTATTCAGAGATGTGTGTGTATGTTAATAACAATAGCAAAATGCAAATCAAATCAGACATAATATTATGCTATATTCTTAATATACATCCTTGGGTGCCAAAGCCCACGGTGAAGGGTGATGGTCCCCAAGTGGATTAAATCCCACTTGAATCCATCTTGATGGAGGGCAGCAGCTTCATCCATACTGGCCTGGGGCTGAGGAGGACTTTGCGTGCCAAAAGGGCGCAGGACCAGAAAGTGACTCACGGAACTGGATCAGTGATACGGGTGTCATGCTGCGATGTGGAAAGCAGATGAAAGGCCACTGCATTATATTCTCAGGACAGTCTTTATGGCCAATTGCCATGATGATTGCCAATATTCGGATTCAGATACAAAAGAAGATATTATTAAAGACTGCCTGAGAGTTTGATTCCCCACTGTACCTCCACAGAGAAGAACCAGCCTATGTGGCCTTGGGAAAACTGCACAGTCCCAAGAGGGCTCTAGAAGCAGGGAATGGTAAACCACTTCTAGGTACTTACAAACCCTTGGAAAGGCTTCCCATAAGTCAGAATTGACTTGATGGCATGCAATTGTTATTACTTGTTGTTGCTGTTATTCAGTCGCACAGTCGATTCTGACCCTTTGTGACCCTCAATAATTGCAGGCAATTTTTGAGCACAAATTAGCACAATGGAATGTTTGACCTGATATTAACTTTCTTTTATATTATGCTTCATATGTAAAATGAGCATCTTTATTTGCTTCTAATCTTGGTCTGCTCTGATGATAGGCAATGAAGTGAATGAATGACAATGATTAATATCCATGACTAGGAAGTTTCACATTAAAAAAAAATTAGCCATCCAGAGGGAACACCATCATCATGTAATTCTATTTATGGGAAGTAGCATTTACACTTGATTCAAATGTCAGTTACCAAAGAAGCTTAACTACTGCAATGTGGGGGAATGGAGACTGGTGGACTTCCGGATGGACAGCATTATCTGCCAGAAGGATATTGTGATGCTTTGCCAACTTTTACTGTACTCCTAAACAATGTGTACATGGTGTGGGGTGGGGGTGGGGGTGGGGAGAAGATGGAAGAAGTGAAGAGACAAGGGCGGGTTACAGACTGAATGGAACAGTCCTTCATGAATGAACCCAGGCAACTGTTCTCACAAAGCCCATCTACTCCCAAACAACTATTTTGAACAGTCATCTTTTCATAAAAGGACTGCAGTTATGTGTTGGTGTCCTGCTACAGAGAGGGAAAGACAGATTCTGCTTTTTGAGATTACATGCTTCTTTATATCCTCATATGAATTACATTGCTATGGAATGTAAGGAAGTGTGTGGTTTCAAGGAGATGAAGCACCATATAAGAATGTCCTTTTTCACCTACTGTCCCTCGTCCATTCTTTTCCTGGAAACAGAGGGTTAGGTTGGATTGCCTTCAGGTTCTTGTACCTTCTTAGCTTCTGCTCATTTAAAAGCAGGCCAACAGCAAGGGAAGCTGCATTGACCACAAGACAAATTGCAGAATTCAAGGTGAAGTAATATCTTTATTAGGCTCATCAAAAGGACACAAAATGTTCTCTGGGAGCTGTCAAGGTCAAACCAAAGCAAAAACTCTGTGCTAGGTGTGATGTTACGAAAGCAAAGTTGGGGTGAAAGCTCAATGATGTAAAAAGCAAGACGTCCACAGTTAAATATAATTTGCACTTTCTATATAAATGTAAAAGCATGGTAACATAAACCTCAAAATAATAACAACACATGCACAACAAATAAACTGACAGTAAATCACAGACTGGGGACCAAACAGGATATAGTATAACATGAGTCTTATTGACTGGATTGGTATCAGTGATGCAAAAGAATGGAATGTCAAGAAAATGAGCTCAGCCTCTGAATCAGAGATTTTTCAGGATTCTCTTTCTACAGTTTTTTCAAGCTGCACACTAGTTAGCCTTCTATCAATACCACATAATCTAAGCAAAAATTAATTGATATCTAAAGTCATCCAGAGGGCTCATCCAGCAATATTTTGACCTGGGCAAACCTTTGAGAACTTTGAGACAGTTGGGTAAAGAGAACTTGAATTCCTAATAATAATAATAATAATAATAATAATAATAATAATAATAATAATAATAATAATAATAATAATAATAATAATAATAATAATAATAATAATAATAATAATAATATCATCATTATCATCATTATCATCATCATCACTGTCAAGAAAGGTCACTGACAATCCAACATTTATTTTTTTGCAATTAAAAGTTTTCCCTAGAACAAAAGGTAGCTCTAGGCAGCCTTGGAACCTAAAATTGGAATTATCCTACAAAGGACACTCTAGGGTGGCCAAACTATGGTATGCATGCCAGAGGAGGCACTCAGAGTCCTCTCTGTGGGCGGGCATGCCACTACCACAGCACAGAGTACACCTCACCCCTCTGCCCAGCAGCCCAATGGGAGCGCTTCCTCCCTCTCCCCAGTACAGAGTTCACCCTGCTCGGACGGCAGCCTGTTGAGCTTGGGCACTCAGTTCATCATCACTGCTCTAGGGTCTTTACAATTAATATGAAACCTAGGTACAGCCCTCATATGAGTTACCTTGTGGTTTAAATTCCCTCAGAAAAGAAAGAGAGGTCTAGTGGTGTAGAGAGTTTGAACATACATCATTAGAACATTCTTATGTATTAGCTTTGTCAAGTTCCTGACCAGCTGCACACAGGCGCACATACACACCACATCGCATGTGACCTCAGTATAGCTTTAAACAATGCTACCTTTGTCCTTTTCAGATGGTGCCACGTGCCTAGTTGTTCAGCAGCCCATAGCAGCTGTCAAGCAGGTACAACTGGGGCTGCTGTGTGAAAACTGATGCCTGAGTGACAACTGGCAGCTGACAAAAGAGGGGTCTCTTTCTTCGATGTTTGTTTCGTTAAGGGGGGGAGGGGATCACCAAAGGATAAAGGGAACGTTTTGTGCTGTGGCAGCTATAAGCCACGTATCATGATATGCTTGAACCCTGTGTCTTCACAGATGCAAAACCATGGGGTCTTGGACATTCTCAGATTTGCCAGCTGCTAAATGAGCAAGGCGATCCGCTTGCGGTTGGGAAAGGGGACACGTGTTTTAGGGTCAGCCTTGAATATTTTTGTATCCTTTAAATAACGTTAAAAAATATGATGCAAACCACAGCAAAGCTTCAAGGGCCTGGTGTCAACTTTGCATGTGTTGCGTTAGGCCCTGCGATGATCAGGCACAAGGCTCAGTTGTCTTCACTGACATTTGACCCAGCCTCAACAGAAGCCATAGCTTCAATCAGCTGCTGGCATTCAACTTTCTGTGTATAGTGGACTACGGTGGCTTGGTGGTTAAGATGATAAACTTTATGACTGAAAGGTCAGCAGTTCAAGACCTGAGTGCTGCATGATGAAATGAGCTCCCATTTCTGTCCCAGCTCCCATTTCTGTCCCAGCTCCTGCCAATCTAGCAGTTCAAAAGCAAGAAATTGCAGGTAGATAAATAGGTACCGCTTCAGTGGAAAGGTAAGAGTGTTCTGGTATCTAGTCATGCCTACAACATGACCATGGAAACATCTGCAGACGCAGACAGCACTGGCTCTTTGGTTGTAAATGGAGATGAGCACTGTACCCTAAGAACAGATCAGTTCAGGTCACCTCCAAACCAGCTGGGAGCAGGGCAGCTCCAAATCTTGCAGCAAGTATTCAAATAGACATGGGATTGGATCATACTTATGCACCCCTAGCCTCAGACATGCTTTTATGAGTCAGTCTGAGAAAGGAAACTGGATGCATATTCACTCTTAACAACCAATGATAAAACAGTTTTTAACCAATGCAGTTGTGTAAGCCTCAATTCTTTTGTGTTGCAGGTGTGACAATATGAAGATAAGCTGAATAATGAAGACAAGATGAATAATGCCCACATACAGACAGAAGCTGAGGGCTGCTCTGGCTGGTCAAATGGAACCAAGGCCATCTTCCCTGGAGGTTTGGTCCCCTTCAACCAGCTATAGCAGTTACTGAAAACATCTGCAGCCCCTCTACATTGAAATCAGCCATCACAGTAAAGCCAAAGAAAAGCCATTTTGAACTTTTAAGTGAACTAAAGAGCAAAAAAGTTTTTTGTCTTTCTGTACGTGCCAGGTCTGTGGGGGGTCAAATGGTTAAGATGCTGAACTCACTGACTGGAATGTCAGAGTGCGATTCCTGAGTATTGCATGACGGAGTGAGCGCCCGTCTCTGTCCCAGCTCCTGCCAACCTAGCAGTTCAAAAGCAAGAAATTGCAAGTAGATAAATAGGGACCACTTCAGTGGGAAGGTAAACAGCATTCCGGGCACTCTGGCATCCAGTAATGCCTGCCACATGTCCACAGAAATGACTACAGATGCAGACAGCGCTGGCTCTTTGGCTATAAACAGAGATGAGGACTGAACCTTAGAGTCAGATACGACTGGCTTTTGAGCAAGGGCGACCTTTATCTTTACCTGCATGGCAGGAAGCAGGTGAAAAAACTGACTAGGTATGAAAAGGACAGGATAAGAGCCGTAGTGGGGCAGCAAAAAAATTTCGCTACCACACCCTGGGCGGACCCTATGTCATGGGCGGAGCCTACATCATGGGCAGAGCCTACATTGCAGGTCATCTAGTCATGCCTGCCATATGGCCATGTACACATCCACAAACACAGGCAGCACTGGCTCTTTGGCTGTAAATGGAGATGAGCACTGCACCCTAGAGTCGGATATGACTGGCTTTTGAGCAAGGGAGACCTTGAACCACTTGCAGGGACAAAACCTGACAGGGCAGGGCAGGGAGGTGGGCATGGCCACCCAATTTCACCACCCCCCTGCTCAGAGGCCACCCAATATATTTTTTTCCTTCCCGAGAGGGTGAGAACATGTTGCTGCCCACCACTGGATAAGAGGACCTGGTCTAACCAGCTCAGACCTATTGTGAATTTTGTGTATTCGCATGTTATTTTTTTAAAAAGGCCTTTTGTCTGTTCACTCCTTGCTCTTTGCAAAGAATAAAGCCTTTCTCTCGCCTGTATTTTATTAGCACAAGTATTTTTGCTTAACCCCAACCGGCCCAAAATAATACTGCTTTGCCATATATTCTCAGGGCAGTCTCGAAAATTGTATTATTTTTTGAACCACAATCTGGCATACACTGGTAACGGTCACCTTGTATTGCTGGCTAATTTTTCTCAGACTAGGACAGGCCAAAGGAACTGCGGAATGGACTCACAATAAGGTGGCTTCATTTTGGCAGTTTCAGGTCTGGTCTAGACAGGGAAGAATTGTTCCGCAACAACAGGATCACTTGTTTGCCTCTTCAGACTGCTTTTGGTTTTTCTTTGACACTGTTGGGGTAGAGGAGGGGATAGATAAGTAGGACTACATTTGTTCTGAACTCTACCACTAGGTGAAGCTAGATGACTATATTTCAATGACAGAACAGTTCTAAATTATTTTAAAGTTCCACTTTGAAATAGGAGCCAAATGCAAAAGTAACAATAACTGTCGGGTTGCTATGAATATTCCAGTGCTGACTCCAGCAATTTCTGGAGGAAACAGATGCCTTGTAGACCAGGAGTTCTCAACCTTCTTAAGCCGGGGGCCGGGTCATGCTCTCTCAGACAGCTTTCAGAGGTTGGATGGCCATTTTACCCTTCCTCCACCACATGGCACTTCCTGGTGTGGTGGAGGCGGTGGCGGCCCACATGAAATGGTGCAGCGGGCTGCATCTGGCCCGTGGGCCGCAAGTTGATAATCCCTGCTGTAGACCAACATTCCATCATAATAGTCTCATAACTCTTAGGCAACAAGGATATTTCTGATTTTATATGATCCTACCTTTGGGTTACCAGAAAACTGAGTTGGTGAAGTTGTTAAATCTGTGACATACAGGACTGACTGTGCCTACTTTTCTAATGAACTGGAAGCCACGATGCAAATATCACCTCTAACTCCTTTGTGTATTAACTTGACAGTTTGATTAAATTGGATGGGTGGTATTTGCTGTAACACTAGAAGGCTTCCACTTTTCCAAGGGACTTCTTCTCTCTTCCCACAAATCCTTGAACTGTCCATCTGCTTTAGATGTGTGTATGGGAAGCTAAAACCTGTGTTTCCTGAGCTCTCTGTCTCTCTTTTGTCAAGAGGCTAAATGGCTGCCAGAATTGTTCAGCTGCCATAGGAGAGGTAGGTCTGATAATGAGACAGTTACCTTACCTAACGTGTAGTTCATGGATTGTAATAGATGCCTTTTGATCATTCATTCTGCACAACATATAAAACCTATCCAGCCAAAATAACATGGCACTGATGTATCCTTCTTTTTTCTGAAAGATCTCACTTCTTTCCACTTCACGATTATGCTGTTTTGTGGGTATTGCGGATTTCCTTTCTACTGCCTGTGTCTTTGTCTGTAAAGATGTATCTGTCACAAGTCAGCCGCTCAACAAATGTGTCAACCACCATCGCCAAACCACATCTGAAATGTAAAGCCTGTAGTTTGCTGAATTTGAGAAATCAAGATGAATTTTTAAAAAATAAAATAAATGCATATCACAACAGCATACCTAGCTCTCATTTGGCTTATTTGCAGAGTGTATCCTTAATTTGAATTTATTCTTTCTTTTTCCTGTCCCATATATGGTATTTGTTTTGCCATATCTTTAGTCTTCATCGTTCACTGTGGGTATTCAAGCAGGTTTATAATCCTCTGATTCAAGGAAGTAAAACCTCCAGGACTGGGTAAATATTCCATTGCTTTTGAGGAAAATTTCTAGAAGTGCTTTATTACTGTCCAACAATATTTCAAACTAGAAAGAATATTTTTTTAAAAACAGGGATATTATCCAGAAGCAATTTGTAATTTCTATTTAAAATATTGTTCAAAACATAAGTATCAGGAAGACAATAAATCTGCCACCTATCCGTAAACACTTAGGTGTAACTGCCATTAAATGGAGCAAGATTTACTTTTCATTAAACATGTTTTTGTTTCAAACTAAATCACATTCCATTACCAGGTAATATCTTATATCTTTTTTCTTTTCTAAAAAAATATATTTTTATTGAAAACAATTATCATACACTCATAATTTCAACATTCAAAAGGAGAAAAAAGAAAAAAGAGAAGAAGACAAATTACAAAACTTAAAACAGACTACAATACAGTATCTTATATCTTTAAATTACTTCTCATTACGAAATAATTTGATTTATGCAGGAAGAAATCTGGTAAAGCTAGCTCCTTTTTAATCACTTGTGGTATTCTGTCCCTTTATTGTAGAAATAATTGAGCCCATTTTTCTCTGGCCTGTGGAGGCACAGGTTGGGAATTCTGTTCCCCACTGCACATCCCAGAAAAGCCAACCTAAGTGTCCTTGGGCAAACTGCACAGTCCCAGTATGCCCCCAGAAGAAGGGAATGGTAAACCGCTTCTGAGTACTTTCTACTTAGAAAACCCAGGAAAGGGTCACCATAAGTCCAAACTGACTTGACAGCCCACAATTATTTTTATCAAAGACCACAACTAATGATTCCATTTCTTTAGGACGACCACCCTCCCTAAAATCAGTGGCGTAGCAGGGGGCGGCCTGCCTCAGGCAGCATTTTTTGGGTTATGGGTGTTCTTGGACTACAATTCCCAGAAGCCCTAGTGGGAGCACCCGGCATCAACCAGGGGGCGGCAAATTTGGCTTAAGCCCCGGGTGGCTGAAATCCACACAACACTACTGCAGGAAACGCTGGCCGCACACCTGGAACACAAGGTCCGCATCCTCGTTTCAGAAAGAGACAGAGACCCCCTTCAAGTTACCTAAAAGGAAACAAAGGCATTATCCAAAGGCCAGAGCGTTGAAGTGCAGGATTCAACACGCACACAGACATAATATGGCAAAAGAATGGACTAACTGAAGCACTATACAAGTCCTGTACCTTTGAATCCTCAAATGTTGTTAAGAGTCTTTCTGGAAATAAACAAATGGTTGCTTGTCAGGATTCCTGGTCAACTTTGATAGCCACTTTCCCACCCCCCACCCCCTCTTTTTCCTGAGATGGGGGCACTCTAATACTTTTATTATCTTTACAGTATCCCATGGGAAGGGGCTTCACAGAGGTTGCTCTCTTGGTGTGAAGTACATTTGCAAATATAGCCTGAATCATAATCCAATACATGAAAAGTTCAGAAGATTAAAAAGCGTAGTGAGAATAACACAATTCAACAGCCACAGCAACTGAGGTCATCGTGCCATATTCCTCCCAGTGACAACTCTCTCTCTGGGGCTCATGTGTCACATTGGCAGTAGGTTGGGAATAAACGAGGTTGGGAATAAACGAGGGATTGGGGATTTCTGATATGTTTTTGATTTTGATTTTGTATTATTTGAAGTGTTGCTGAAATGTTTTATTAATTGATTATAGTGTTGAATGTTATATTTGTGAGTTTTGTGAGCCGCCCTGAGTCGGTTGCACCGAGTAGGGCGGCATATAAATTGAATAAATAATAATAATAATAATAATAATAAAATAAATTCTTCCCATACCTTTTTATGTGTATGGAGCATAACTTGTGAAAAAAATAAACACATACAGTACATGCATAAAAGGAGAAAACCTGTTTCTGACATCATCCATCAGAGCAATGGGGAAACAAATAGAAAATATATCATTAAAAGATTAAATCAAACTCTCATATGTCAATAATTGCATAAATATCTCCCCTTTTCTTTAACTTCAGAGATAATCAAATCTTCTTGCAAAAACCTAAGAAGACTAAACTCCCTTTGTTGTTTTTAAATGCAGATCTTTTTTGCAGATCTCTAGACAATGTGAACCACTAGTGTGTTGCAGTGGATAGAATGGCAGCTAACCAAATAAACTTAAAACTGGATTTTTGGATCAGCACCAACCATGGCACCAATGTCTGCTCTTGCTTTCTGCCAAATTTGGGAGAATTTGGGCAAAGGGTTTTCTAGCTATGATTATTTATAAAAGTAAAACTGTCCCCCACCACCACCACCACCACCACCACCACCACCATTCTGAAATTAGTGGCATTTTATGTTCCCAGATTTAAAACAGGTCAAATGAGCTGAAAAAAATAAGTCTTGCTTATCTTGAAGGAGAAGTATTGGTCCCACCTAAAAATAGTAAAGCAGTGACTTGTACAAGCTACATTGGGAAGGCTTTCTAATAAGGAATGTTCCAAAGCACAGATACATCATTGCAGGTTAGTGAGCTCCTAAACTTTTTATCCTTCCAGGCAGGACTTAGTTTGCTGACATTCAGGAAGAAAACTTTTTAACTTCTTCCTAGCTAAACAGACATTAAAAAGAAACTGTTTCTCGTTGTATCGATATTTTACAAGATATTTTTAAAAGTACAGAGAACAAATATTGAGGAACTCACTCATTTAAATTGTGAAATTATTGTTTTTAGCTTTGTGGCTGAGGATGGTCTTGATGTTAGAAGAGCTTTGGCATCTATTTCACCTGTGTTGTTACTATACACTTGTTTGGTAATTAAGAAAAAACTCCAAATATGTGATGTACCATCAAGTCACATCTGATTAATGGTGACTAAATAAGTTAATGGCCTCTAAAATGCCTTACAACTAACAGTTGTGCTCAAATCTTAAAAACCAACAGTATCTTTTCTTAAGTTGTTCTTTCCTCCCACGTTTTCCTCCCTTCCTAGCAATATGGTTTTTCCAGTAAGTTTTGCTGAGGTTTTCAAACTAAAAGCTATGGCTTATTGAGTCAATTCATCTCATGCTAGGTCTTTCTTTTTTCTTAATGTCCACACCACCAAACTTTTCAAAACAATACTGACTTTTCTGGTCAGTTATTTATTATCATTATATGTACATGGTGGGATAGCCCAAATTTATTCATTTTTGTTCTAGACAGGCTTTGCTTGATCAAGGGCCATTTTTTCTGCCTTTCTGGCTGTCTGTGGCATCTGTAAAGCTCTCTTCCAAAACCACATTTCAATTGAGTTGGTTTTTTTTACCCTGTCTTTCTTCCCTAACTTTCATATAAATAATACAGATTATTCTAAACTTGTTCTTTAGTGACAATCTTTGGTAATTCCCAGCTCTTCTCTTTTTTTCTTCAAAAGGTGAGGGGACATCCTTTGAAAACATGCACACAGCATGTTTGTAGAGCTGCTGGTATGATATAATTTTGCCAGTAGGAAAAAGGTGAGGGGAAACTTGAAAATTGACAGCATCAATGACAGCAGCCAATATGGTCTACATTCACATAGACAATAGTATTGTTTGCATAGTACTGTTCACACAGAGTCACCAAGCAAAGGAAAATCTCAGAATCTGGCTCCTTTTTTTCATCACTTAACCACTTCTCAACCAACCTCAAAGCAATCATTATGGCTGTTTTTTGACAAATGTGAATAGTAATGAGTACAAGATGGTCTGGGTGGACATCCTACTATGGTAATGGAGTAGATCGTACGGACAGCAACTCAACGCCGAGTGTTGGATGGCAGTAAATAACCTGACTCCCTAAAGGAGCCAACAGCTATAGGCACATGAGCCCTTTTAGGTGGGGTGATGATCCCCTCAGTGGAGGAAATGCCACTGGAAACCATCATATTAGACCAAATGGCAAAATGTGGAGGAAGAACTCTGATTCCCAACAGTCATGGAGGTGGACGAGGCCATGCCAGATGGACTGGCTGTGAAGGTGTACCCTGTCAATATCCTCAAGGATATGGCAGTCCATTGCAGTCACAGTGTTAAATCCTGCACGTCTCATTTCATATGTGCTGTAGAGATGGTGCCGTGATCATAGTGTGTGGGCCACTTCATGGCAAGTTGGGATCCACATTAAACAAATTTACTCCAGTGACATTTTTCCTGCTTCAGGAAAAAAATGCATTCTTGGATAAAAGTTGTAGCCAATGACAAGATGGTATCCTGTAGACCATCTTGACTGCTGCCATTGGTGGTGTCAACATTAAGGATCCATAATTCAATTAACCCCTTCTCACACAATACAAACATTTGTCATGGCTGTTTTTGAACAAGTTCTCTAGGGATCCATTGCTTGGGAAAACAGAGATAATTATGAAATGCTGTGATGAAAACTCTACTTGGCAGGTGATTAATCATTCTTATATGTAAATTGGTTCTTGAACTGATAATGGGGTGCTGTTGACTTCACATTTCAGATCCTGAATTTTACAACCTAAAAGGATGGAAATCTTACTTGTTTCTTCCTATCTGCATCAAGAACATTCCTTCTCATTGATGAACTTTGTATTTTCTAGTGCTCATTTTTGAGGCTGAGATCCAGTTAATGTTTCAAAGACAACGTGATGAATCATAAATTCTGGTATTAAGAAGGAGGTTGGGATAATAGTGGGCAATATTTGCTGTTCTGTTCATCTTGATGTAGACGAGCAACAAATCAGCAAATATAGAAAGCTGGGGGAATGTTGAGCTTGATGGTTAGATATATTTTTCAAGATACAGTTAACTAGATGCCCTATGTTAATCCATTTCACTTCAGTCCAAAAGTTCCAGTAAATTCCCAATGAGGTTTATTTGTAAGGAATTAGTCACATTTTTCATCCAAAGACTCAAAAACAGATTTTTCAACTAGTGTCTACAATTTTCCCTTAGCCTTATCTCTAAATGAGTGGTATAGAAATGTAATTAATTAATTAATTAATTAATCTGGATGTCTTGTTTTCTGCTCTAAAGCTAGGATCCACATTAAACAAATTCACACTAGAGGCATTTTTTTCCTGTTTCGGGGAGGGGGGGAATTCTCACAAGTTGCAGCCAATGACAAGATGGTATCCTATAGACCATGTTGACTGCTGTAGACCATCTTGACTGTTTTCTGCTCTAGAGCTTAAAAGAACATTGGTCCTGAAGAATACATGAAAGGCAAGTGGCTGGAATTTCTTTAGCAATACAGATGGCTGGTAATGCTATACTCTGTGTTCCATGCAGCAAAAACACTAAAATTTCATGTAAATGCTTTTAGCTTGAACAATCCAACACTTTCTAATTGTACAGAGATATACTTAGGTGCACACAATTGACATGAAAGACAAATGTCTTCTAGGCCTCTGCATTGCTTTATTCCCCAAGCAATTAATTCCTAGCGAATTTGTTGAAAGACAGTCATGACAACTGCTTCCTTTTTAGATAAGAAGTGATTAATTTATGTAAAAACAAGTCAGGTTCTGGGATTTCCCCCTTTTTTAGCATCTCTTTATGAACACTAATGGGCATAAGGGAAGCCCTGTAAACCTGGGGGGCCCAACCACCTGGCCGCAGACTGGTGCTGGGCTGCAGACTCTCCTGAACTGGTCCACTGGTGGTGGGTAGCGCCAGAAGCCCTGGTGGCAGTCTTCTCCCTTTGGTGTGCTCCACTGTGTCTGCCCAGCAAGTGGGGCGAGGTTGCAGGCCTTCAACACAATGGATGGGCATGTGACAGGCCCTTCTCCCCCCCCCCCACACACACACACCTGTGTGCAGTGTGTAATTTGTCGTATTTGTTGTGTACTTGCCCCGTCCGGTCATGCCACCCCACTTGCCAGTCCATGAAAAAGTTGTTTGGCATGAAGCCAGTCTGTGGTGCGGGAAAGGTTGGGGACCCCTGTTGTAAACCATCTTGGCTGCTGCCATTGGTGTTATCAGTCCTTCAAATAACCTCTGTATTATAAATGTGAGATGTTTGACTTCTGTCTTCACAATTCAAAATACCAGGAAGTGGCTGACCTTTGTTTTGCAAAGCTTGGCATCCTATTTCCTGTTGGCAAAGCAGGCCTGATATTGAGCAGCAACATCAAGCCACTTCCAGGCATTTTGAATTGTGGAGACAGAAGCCAGATATCTCACATTTATAATCCAGAGGTTATTTGAAGGAATTAAAGTTCCTCCTCCTCTCATGCCAGATGGATTGGCTGTGAAGGGGCACCTTGTCAATATCCTCAAGGCTGAGGCAGTCCATTGCAGTCCCGGTGTTGAATCCTGCACATCTCATTTTGTGTGTGCCACAGGGGATGACTCTAAGATCATAGTGTGTGGGTCACTTCATGGCAAGCTGGGATCCACCTTAAACAAATTCACGCCAATGATATTTTTTCCTGCTTCAAGGGGAGAAATGCATTCTTGGATACGAGTTGCAGTCGATGATTTGAAGGATTGGATCTTAAGAAAATAATGGTGTTTTAGGCAGTCTTCCAGGCTATGTTCACACCTCTAGTGAGACAATAATTAGGACTGCCCTGGAAAACATGGGAGGCTGGAACTTTCCCCCTCCCCCAAATCCCACTCCAACACTGATTGATTGTATTATTATATTATTATTATTATTATTTTACTGACTGTATTGCCTGTAAGCCACCCTGAGTCGCCACGGAGAGTGGGCATAAGCACTCATTTCCATAACCAAGGCTTCCCATTAGGTAAGGTAAAGGTTTCCCTTGATTGAAAGCCAGTCGTATCTGACTCTAGGGTTCAGTGCTCATCTCTCTTTCAAAGCCGAAGAGCCAGTGCTGTCTGCTTCTGCAAACGTTTCCGTGGTCATCATGTGGCAGGCATGACTAGACACCGGAGTGCACAGAATGCTGTTTACCTTCCCACCAGAATGATCCCTATTTATCTACTTGCAATTTCTTGCTTTCAAACTGTAGTGAGTCACAACTAAAGTAGGCCCATTTGAATCATTACAATTTAAGGAGGAGTTGACTGTCCAAATCCCACTGATTCAGATGTGGGACAAAGACATTCCACCATGCAGTACTCATGAATCAAACTGCTGACCTCCCGCCTTCCAGTCTGCATCTTAGCCAAGACTCTCCATGCGCAAGTAGAAGTTTGAACATAGGTCTCCTCTCAAATTGTGCTATAATTACAAGAACAAAATCTTTGTATGGCTTACATAACTATGGATACAGAGATTAAATTGCACCATATAAAAGGAAGCAACTTTTGACAGAATTGCAGTTTCTGAGATAATGCACTGTTTCCATTTTTGTGTTATTGCCAGAAGTTGGAAATGTTGTGACATATAGCACAGCCATGATTTCTGGGAGCTGTGATCCAGAAAAGGGAAACATCTCTAACCTCTGGTTGTTGCACTTCATACATTTAGGGATCCAAATCTGTTTTCCTCTGTTGTGTTTATAGTCCACAGGAAACCCAGGGAAACCCAGGAAACAATATGAGATAGGAAGCATGCGTGTTGGCTTTCATGTGATGAACTTCTAGCTGGGAAGAACGTGACCCACATCGGCTGAGTATTTCCGTAACTGACTAAAGGGAAAGCACCCTCTCTCCGATGGAAGAGTTTCCATCAGTCTCGGTGCTCAGAAATCTGAGGGGAAATCAAGTTATTTGTTTGACTGTGCTTGTTTTTTGTAGCCCTGACATAGATCAGAGTTTTCTACTGAAAGAGTAAGGATTGTCCCATCCCTGATACTGGTTGAAGTTCCAAACAAACAAACAAGCCAGTAAACTTTTTTTTAAAATATGTTGTGATGTACATCCTTGCACTAGCAAGATTGTAAGCTATGGTTGAGTGCATACAACCAATTCTTTCATAACACAGTTGTAGTGTCCCTGCAATATCATTTCAGAAAACAAAACAAAACAAAATAAATAAAATAAAATAAAATAAAAAACACAGTAGCACTTTAAAGACTAACTGCTATATATACTGTGTTTTTTATTTTGTTTTGTTTTGTTTATTTTGTTTTGTTTTGTTTTCTGAGATGCCTGAACCACAGACTAACATGGCTACTATTCCAAAAAATTGCAATATCATTTGTACAGCAAATTGTCTATGAAGAATAAACAGTACACATCATGGCATGTGTGGGCAGGCATATAAACCAGATCAGTGGCCAATGGTCCAGATTGCCAAACATGTGATGAAAGCTAATCAATGCATTATGTACATGATATGCAATACATTTCTTCTTCTTTCTTTCTTTTAATGGAATTTAGAAACATTAAATGAGCTTTGTTTAAATCTTCATGCCAGCTAGTCTTTATTCTGAATCCCCTTCCCAATGCACAAAGGCAAAAAGAAGATGATAAAATTGAGCTGGTGCTAATCAACATTTATTATTATTATTATTATTATTATTATTATTATTATTATTATTATTGTTGTTGTTGTTGTTGTTGTTGTTGTTGTTGTTGTTGTTGTTGTTGTTGTTGTTGTTGTTGTTGTTAATCACATTTATATCCCACCCTCATCAAAAGACTCAGGGCAGCTTACAAGACTAAAAACACAAATAAAACATTGAAACATTTCTATTTCCTTGTTAAGCCTTCAAGGGGGGGAATGACATTTTATTCTTAAAGGGGGCTGCAGGTCCCTCCCCAGCATGTGTTACTCCTACCCCAGATGGAAAAGAGAAGTAAGGCAAGCACAGGAGTACTTGAGAGATTCCAATGGGTTTGGGAACATCAAAAGATACACAGAGATCTAATCCCCTAAGGAGCAATTACATTTTGCAGTAACCTGAGCCTGTAAAAGGGCTTCCCTCCTGCTCATATAAGCAACAGTTCCATTTAGGGCTGTGTGTGCTAATCCATCCATCCCACTGAATCCCTAGTGGCTTTGCCCCACCTGCATCCTCGCAGCTCTCCTGGTGACGTAGTAGTTAAGGCACTAGGCTTGAAGACCGGAAACACGGGTTCAACTCCCGAGAGCTGCATGATGGGGGATATGAAAGGAGCCTCATTCGGGCATCCCCTGCAAAAATCCTTTCAATCCAGAGTAATCTCTGACAAGAAAAATGAAACGAACCTGCACCATCCAAGCATGGAGCCAGACCTGTGGAAGGAAAGGATTCCTGCCATGTTATGGAATCCTGCCTGTACTCATCCAGAAGATCGCACTCTACCAATGTACCCCAACATGTGGTCTACTGGGCCAGCAAGATACAAGAGCAGAGATGATGCAGCCAGTTTCACATCTCATTTCCATGGAACTGATAGTTGTATGGGGGAGCATGCCCAACAAAGGGTTTCCGGGGGGGGGGGGATATAATGGTTTAGTAATAGCAATAGCAATTACACTTATATACCAGCCCATAATGAAGCCATGCATATAGTAACAAGGTGCCTCAAACCTACTACCTCTTGTTGGTATCACTCCACCTAAGATAAGGAAAGAAGTAGCAGCAGACGCTGAGAGAACTAAGCAAGAGAATGACCCTCAACATCCTCTGAACAGATATGAGCCTCAAGTCCACTGGCTCAGATCCAGAAAGAGTTTTATGACAAGAAAAACATTCTTGAGGGTATGGAAGAGCATAACCAAATTAGAAGATGGAGGAAGGAGTTCACTGGACAAGGAACAACACTAAAGGAGGGTATAGCTGAGAAATACAACCTTTGTCACTTGGAGGACTCTGATTAGTCTGAGGGTTGGAGTCACTAAATGCAAGACCAACATGCTCATGTGGAGGCTGCTGACAGACAACAACACACTGTTTGAATGTGGAGAGATACAGAATTTGGCTCATTTGCTGGTCTGCCGATTACTGCCAGAAACATGCACCGATGAAGACTTAAATTTGGCCAATGACAAAACCAAGAAAGTGGCTTCTTTCTGGCAGCCCAGGGTTTGATCGGTACATGAAAGAAGAAGAATACACTTTAGTGCACTCTCATTCAAATTGTTTTCATCAGCTAGACAGAATGTCATATTCTTAACACACTTCTTTGAACCTGTTGTGACCTAGGATCCTGGGTGTGAGGAGGAGGAGGACAGTCAGCCAGCCCAGTTGCCTGCTGCCAGCTCTAATCTGGAGCCTGAGCCTGAGGAGGACCTGTTGCCAGTTCCTCAGGCCACAGCTGGCCCAGATCAGGATGCCGAACAAGAGGACATTGATCTGGCACCAGCCCTGCAGCCAGCTGTCACTTTGGAGCCAGTCCCTCAGGGCCAAACCAAGCCAGATAATCAGAGCTTGACAGCTAGGCCAGGTGCCAGCAATTGGCATGTCAAAGAGCAAGTTGGCACCTCTGAGAGTTGTAGGGCCTCATTAAGACAGGCCTTGCAGCTGAGGAGAAGGAGTGCCTGGACACACCTCTTGAACCAGCCCTGAGCTGTGGGGTCTGATTCTCCCTAAAGCTGGAGCGTGGTGGCAAGCTATTTGTCAGACCAATATTTCCCTACTTGGACCATGACACCGAGAGACCTGGATTGAAACCCTTGGAACCCTGAACCCCTGCATATGACCTTAATGACACCTCTGGAAAACCCTTTGAACCTACAGTTGCTATCAACTGGCTTTGAGCATGGAGTCCTAATTACTACCCTACTTAGACCCTGAAAACCTACTGTAAGACTCTCTCTCTTACCTTCAGTGCAGCAGCTGCCAGTCCAGGCCACAACAATTCCTCCCTAAGCAGCTTCAATATTTTAAAACACACAATTTAAGCAGAAACATATAGGGAAGGGATTACTGTATGGTTATTTTTATTTATTTTTTTGTATTGGATATGAACTGTATTGTGAATATATTGTTTATTGTCCATTCGGTATTGTATACTGTTTATGGACAGTATTTTGATTATATAGTATTTATATTTATGTTGTTGCACTGCATCTTGGGATGCTGTGATTTTGTATTGTAATTCTGTCATATTGTATTGTATCCGATTTTATATTGTAAGCCGCCCTGAGTTGGTTTTCACCAAGTAGGGCGGCATATAAATCGAACTAATAATAATAATAATAATACCACCAGTGCAACAGAGTTCAACCAAAGCAGGCAAACAATGTTTAGCAAGGTTTTTTTTTTAATTCAACTTTGAGTAATACGTATGTGTGGATATGCACATAAGCATGAGGTCAATTTAGTGTGAGGTCAAATTAGGGTTTAGTCATAAGTAATCCCACAGCACAAACAATACAAACACCAAACACATGCACACAAAAGGGGGAAATGTATTTAATCATGCTAAAAATCTCACTGAAATGCTTCTTCTCATCTCTTATAAAATGTAAGATAGTATTAGGAACCATATTCTTGTTTTAACAAGGTAGACAGTAGTGGCCAATTGCCCACAATTAATAATGATGTCCCCTGGAAGTTTCTGGTGATTCAACTGACTTTGTGTCATACTTGTCTTCATCTTCCTAAAGTTGCTGCTGCTTCTGCCATGACGTGTTTTTCAGAGGAATTGAATGTAGGGCAAGCTGACTCAACATTGGAACCACATTGTTGGGCATGTAAAAGGGGAAAAAATAAGACCCATGTTTTTTGAAAGAATGCTTGATCAAATAAGGCATCAAAACAAAAACAGCCAAAGTTTGATTTCAGGAACGCATGTTGCTCTAGCTGGGCAGATGTTCTTTGAAGGCGCTTAAGAAGGTTTCTGTGGTTTTTCACCATCATCGGTGAAATAAATAGTATCCTGCACAAAAGTAGCAAAAAAGAAAAGAAAAGAGAAGTACCACATCTTCCAGACATCCTGTCATAGCCTGGCATAGAGATCAAAATTGCAACAACTTCTAAAACCAATTGTGGAGACAATATTGGTGAAAGGTGCTGATGTTAATAGCCACACCCACCAACTTTCAGTTTCAACACATCTGGAGTTGTGCAAGGATCAGGCGGGAGAGCTGGCCATTGGAAGAGAAATTCTTAAATCTGGCACAAAGTCACAATTCTACTCACCTGCTCTCAAGAATGTCACAGATTGCAAAAGTAAGAATGGGCAGTACCTGCATTGTAATACCAAAACATTAAAATCAGGCGAGGCTGCAAGACTTTGGCAGGACTGACCATCAAGCTGAGCATTGTAGAGCTTGAGCGTTGAAGGAAAGACAAAACTGTATTTGGAATACATTCTGTACTGTTATGTTTCTCTCCCTGCTCCCAGATAGTTAAAAAGCTCTGTTGAATTTGAAGGCTTACCTGTTTTTAATACTTCAGACAGTATTAAATAAAGGTATTACCCTCCCTTATTTTGGGATTTTCAGCAACTGCAAAGTCTCCCCCCCTTTCCCCCCCCCTCGCAGGGCTATCATACACAAGTTACAAACAGAGTTACAAACAAAATGTAACAAGCTGCAACAGAAATGCAGCAAAAGATAATGTGTACAAACACTGGCTACTTATGGATTTATGCAGACTCTGAGACTCTTGGGAACAGAATGTTCCTTTGGATTCCCATCTCTGAAATGCATTGTAAATGTCATTTCCCCATCCCATCCCACCCATCTTTTTCTGTGGAGACCAGAAGTGTAGCTTACCTTGGCGGGGCCCCGTATAAAAATTGTTTGGGGGCCCTTTATATGCGGGGCGGAGCTAACGTCATGACATCATGACGTTGTGGGGGGAGCCAACGTCAATCCACCCACCCACCCGAAACACAAAAACCTCACTTACCTTAATCCTGGGGCCTCTTCTTCCTCCGCCTCTGCTGTCACCGCCGCCACCTCTGCTGTCACCGCCGCTGCTGCCACCATCGCGAACGATCGCTCCCTCGCCGCACACGGCGAAGGCAAGGGGCGGATGTGGAAGGCGAGCGGGCGCAGCGAGGCAGCCCCGAGCGACTGAGCGAGGCCCTCCCCCCGGTCGCCCCGGGGGCTCCCTGCCTGGCTGCGCCAGCCCGGGCGCGCTCTCCACCTCGACGCTGGCGCAGCCACCTGGAGCGCGCCTGGAGCTGACCTGTCACCTGGGGGACGGGGCGCGTGAGCTGGTCCTGCAGCGCTGGACTCCCACCCCAGCGTCGAGGTGGAGAGCGCCGCCCGGGCTGGCGCAGCCAGGCAGGGAGCCCCTGCGGCGACCGGGGGGAGGGCCTCGGGCTCGGAGTCGGGGCTGCCTCGCTGCGCCCGCTCGCCTCGCCTTCCACAGCCAAGCCGCCCCTTGCCTTCGCCAGCTCAGCTACGGTGCCGCACGCTGCACCTCGGCCCTCTGACGGCCGCCATCGGAGCCGCGCTTAAAAGCTGCAGCTCCGACTCCAACTCTCCGACTCCAGCTTTTTTTTTAAAATTGGAGCCAAAAATGGCTCCAATAAAGTGCGCATGCGCAGAAACTCAATCTGATGCATGCGCAATGCATCAGATTGAGTTTCTGCGCATGCGCAGTAAATTTTTGCTCTTTTTTATTTTAAATTTTATTTTTTGCCGTTGGGGGCCCCCGTAGCCCGGGGGCCCCGTATAATTGATACGGCTGATACGGCGGTAGCTACGCCTCTGGTGGAGACATGATCAATGCAGCACCATGCTGTGGGAGAAAAAATAAGTAAAATGTTGGAGAAATGCTTTCTCTTTCACTTCTAGCACCCAATATCAGTGTGCCCTTGTGCCCATTGGCTTTTATTTGTAACCTGAGTGACTTTAAGTCAGTATATGTCATTATACGGCCACCTCAATCGGTGGCTTAGATGGAAGGGTATTGTCAGCTACCTTTCAGCTCTAAATACCACTTTCCATAAAGTAATAACCTCACTGGTTTTTATGCAGGTAGATAAAAGATAAAGCAATACAATAATGGCTTTCCTTCCAAATCAATCAGCTTCTACATGTGGTTTTATTGTAGAATTACCATGTCCACATTTTATTCTGCATTGGCAAGTCCATTGCTATCCCCACCATCACAAAGACAAAGCCACAAGGGTCACCTTTCTTGCTGCCAGTGCTACTGTGGCAGTGAAAATCAACCATTTCCCAATTGAATGTTCTTCAAAGTCTTGTTTCTTTTCTGAGGGGAAAAAAATCAGCATTGTTAGCTGTGAAGATTAGAAACATGGGCTTCTGCCCTACATGCCTGGCTTCTGGTAAACATGCTGCTTCTAAAATGTTCATTGTGAGTGTGACATATGGATGGTATGGACCATGATTACCAGGCTGGTGGAAGTTCTAAGAAGCTTCCACAAGCATCATTAGCCAAGGAATCCATGTTCGCACTATGTACATCCTAGGCTGAAGAAAATACAAGGCAGGGAGGCTTTGCTACATTTTGCCAATGTGGCAAATTCAGTAGTGGGCTTTGGGACACCACTAGAGCACCTGAGGTAGAACAAAAATAGATCAGAACCATGTGCCGTCCACAGGCCGGTGTCACTCACCTCTGCCCTTGAAGAGTTTATTTCAAATCTCTCCAGGCATTAATTTTCCAGAAACAGATAAACATCCCACAATCAGATCTGAATGCATGTTAGTATTGTTGAGATGCAGTTCAGGCAAATGTTCACATTTTAGAAAGCAGACTTTATTGAATCCTCTGCTTAAGCCTTGAAAACTTAACCCCCAAATGAAGGAAACTAATTTGCAAACTACATGAGGGGAGGAAAACTCCTGCAGTGCCCAGAGATGCTTCAGCAGCTTAGGAATTCTGACGGCTGGTTATCTGTGATATTTGTTTATGTCGTGGGAGATACATGTCCCAAGCAATCATGGTGATGTTCATTTAAATACACTCCTTAGGAATTAATTTCTGGTATTCATTCTAATCCCTATGGGAAAATATTTACTAAGAAGAAAGGTACAGAATAAAACCAGCTCCAAAAGGTAACAGACAAGTGTGAGTAATGGCAAATCCCTTCCGGGTCGTTCTGCAGGGACGCCTGTAAAACAGCAACATACAGACATGGGTTACTGTCACATGGCGAATACAATATGAAGGGGCTCTCAGTCCAGCATTCTAGCCCATGAGTTCTCAACCTTTTAAAGCCAGGGGCCGGGTCACACTCCCGCAGACAGCTTTGGAGGCCAGACAGCCATTTTGCCCTTCCTCCACCACATGGCACTTACTGGTGTGGTGGAGGCGGGGGGGGCACATGAAATGGTCCTTTGGGCCGCAGGTTGAGAATCGCTGTTCTAGCCACTATGCTATACTGTGACTCTTCTGATAAGCTCTTTCAAAGTAGCACTCATAAGGATAGAGCACCTTTGAATGTTTCCTCTGGAAAAAGAAGAAACACTCCCTCACCAGTAAACCAAGGGGAAATTGTGTAATTTGTACAGAGAAGCTTTCCCGTCTGTGATTTCCTCATTAGCACTATAAAGTGAAGAGAACACCACTGTGTGATCTTGCTAATTGGAAGAGCGATGTGGATTGAAATACTCGTGTTAAGCAAACAGCTGCTGATCACTAAGTGCTTCACCTCCAGTCTGATGAAGATGTGTGTGGAGTTGAAAGCTAGTTTCTCTTTTTGATATTTTGGGGCTCAAATAAATAACCCTGTCTTCAGGTTGTGTACAACCTGTGCACAGGTTGTGTACAGGTTGTGTAGAAGGAGTAAGGACACATTCAAACATGTTAAGTAGGTGAATATACACAAGGCCACTTATTTCCCCACTACAGGTAGCAATGCTTCCTTCCGAAGTTTAAATTAGCACAGCACTATTGATAGCACTATGTAATGGCCAAAGGATCTCTCTTAATCTCTGGCCTATCTGCAGCCAGGAGTGAAAGGAGCTTGAAAAAATTACTCTTTTGGACTACATCTCCCAGAATTTCTCTGACGCCAGGGTCATGTGAACAAGAATCTGGCATAAGATTCAAACACCCAATCTTTGCCCATATGATAAAGTGTCTGACAATCAATTTCTCCATACAGGTAAAGGAAACATTTCCCTTGCTCCTTTTGTAGATGAGCAGGGAAGTTGTAATAATTTCCCCCTCCCTAGCTATTTTTGTAGTATTGGATCACTCAGGAGGGGAGCATTTTTTTTTTTCATTTTCCCTTTTATCAGCAATCAAAAGCTGTGAGCAGTTTCTCAATTGTTGATAAAAGGGGGAAACGAAACAAAAAATATAACTGATTGGCTAAGAGAGAAGGGAAAACAATTACATGTTCCCTGCTCCTCTGCAAGTGCAATGGGAAGTGTTTCATTCCAACACTGGATATGGTGAAGAGACTGGTTAGCCTCTTCCGCATACCATACTCCAGAAGCAGGCTTTGACAGCTGCAAACCTCCCCTATATGCCAGTCCCAAACAGCCACAAGTGGTAAGGATGGCATATATAGGATTGCCATAAAAACATAGAAACTGCCGACGGAGATACAAAAAGAAACACCTGGATGGCTGTTGGAGTGCTCCAGGGTGCATGAAATGTGGGAACATGGAGCCAGGACTGACTCCCAAAAGCCTCAAAGAGTGAGCTAAATGCTCATGTCACTCAAAAGTTGGGTTCCTTGGAAAGAGAGCTGTGTTGGAATGCTGCATCAAGTAGAGAGCAGTGTAAACATGTTGTAGGTGTTGGAGGTGGATTTGAGCTGTGTTCTCCCCTCTCCTTCACACTGATGGACTTTGTGGAAAGTCATAAAATGCTTTAGAGGGAACACCTCACAGATGGGCAGAAGATGTGTTAGTTGGATGTACAAAATAAGAACAGCTGGATTTCTACCTTGCAGTAGGTTTCCACTGGGTGGTTCAAGTTATCGTTGGGTGACTGGCTTTATTTTAGGACAAACAAAGAGATATGTGTTGAATGAGGGCATTTCAACCAATGCATGGCTGCCCAAGTATGACTGAAGTACAGAAACTGAGAAGGCCTAAATATCATGGGCTTCCACTTGCTTATGTGTAATGTGCCATCAGGTCATATTTATGCAGACTCTAGTATGGTTCTCAAGGTAAGTGATGTATGTTAACAAGTGGTTTTACCAGTCCCGTCCCTACCACCCAACCACCCTGTGAGTTTCCATGGCTGAGTAAGGACTTGAACCCAGTGGTGGGCTCCAAAAAAAAAAGTGGAAGGTAGAGTCTAAGGACACTACCATCAGGAATTTAGTGCATGAATTCAATGTGTTGAATTATACTCATTAGTTCATTTATTTCTTTTATTTCATTCATTAGTTAAGGGTGATGTTTCAAATGGGGAAAAATAAAGACATTATGTTGATAAAATTAAGGTTTTCATAAAATGTTCATAAAATCTAAGGTTTTCTGAGCTAAGATAAAAGTCATCCTAGATCGAAAGCCAGTCATATCCGACTCTAGGTTTCAGTGCTCATCTCTATTTATAGCCAAAGAGCCAGGGCTGTCTGTGTCTGCAGACATTTTCGTAGACATGTGGCAGGCATGGAACCCTGTTTACCTTCCCACCAAAATGGTCCCTATTTATCTTCTTGCAATTTCTTGATTTTGAACTGCTACATTGTTTTAACCCAAAACCAGAAATCCCAAAGGAGAAACTTCCTACAGTGTATCCATTCTCACACCAATGTGTCTATTCTGAAATGGAGAGATACTTTTTTTGATAAAAAGAAGGTTAGAAAGAAAGTGTTCTTTTTGTTGTAAACCTTCACAGAAAATGTTTTTGAAGTCCGATCCAAATTGTATGAGTCTCAAAAGAAAGGTTATTCTGTCCTCTTTCAAGCATACTTTAGATCACTTTGATCGGTTGATTGGTTTTTGTTGGATCACTGCCAAACACCTCCCCCCCAGAAATGTCATTTCAACTTGTCACATTTTTCCTCAATATCTTTTTTTGGGGGATTCCTGCTTTGGCATAATTTTTCTACACGTGTTGTATGTGGACTATTTTTTCCTTGGAATGTTGTCATATTCATTTTTTAAATTGCTTTTCCCTCCTTTTGGGGGGTTTGTGTGACCTCTTTTAGTGGTTTTTTGTAAAACACTTCATAGATTATGTTTCCAAAATCCAATTCCAAATCTGAAAGTGTCCTCACAAAGGTTAATATTTCCTCTTTCAAACACACTTTGGATCATCTGAATTGGTTGGGTAATGTTTTTGTTTTTTGCTGTACCCCAACAACTGACACACCCCCCCCCAGCAAACCTGTCACTTTTCCAATGCTACTTCCAAAAGCGATTATGTCATTGCTTTACATTTTTGGCTTTTGGGTTCTACCAATTCTTAAAGTGGCCAAGACGATCTCTCAAATGACATAAACCTTATTTTTGTGGGTACCTTAGTTTTGGTGTTGCAGCATTTGAAAAGTACATGATTTTCATTACATCTCAAGAGCTGCCAAACCACCCAACTGAAACGTAAGATGTTTATCGAATTCATGTCAAAAAATTACTACCACACTGTGGGCATGGTAAGGAGGGTATGGCCAGGGAGAAGGCCCTGCATTGCACCCGAACTAGGACTACATTATTTCAAAACTTGGATGGGCAGGGCCAGCCAGAATTTCTTCTACTGTTTCTGGCAAACTGGTGTGAACCTGCTGATGCCCACCACTGCTTGAACCTCTATCTCCTGTGTCATAGTCTGTCATTCTGGTAACTATATCACACAATGTACTTTTACTTGCTTTCCAATATCAAAAGGCAGGTAGCCCCGAGACTTCCATCTGTCCTTATAATGCCCAACACTTGCCATCCCTCTTGTGATCCAATACATAGTCAGTTATCTTAATTATTCACCCCTAAGAAAATGACTGTATGGACAACTCATTGGCTCTGTCCTTTTATTAACTGTATAAATTATCAAATAAATATAAATAAACTATGATGTTTTTCATTATTTGCAGATGCATAAATAGAGTTACATAAATAGGTATCATAAATACAGATGACAACATATTCCTCTTCATTTATAGTTACATTTCATATTTCATATACATTGCTATCAAGATATATAGCATAAAGAACATTAAGAAAAACTACAAGATGGTATAAAAGACATCAAACCCAGTACAGACAAGAGCCTTTCCTTTTGAGAGCCAAAATGGAGGGGGCATTTGGGGAAAAAAGCAGTTTTGATTCCCCAAATAAAGTCATGTTTCATAGAAAGTGATTCTATTTAAAGGAGAAAAATCCATGCTTAATTTTTTAACATTGCATTCTCTAGTAAGAATTGAATATATGTTTCTGTAAGGTAAAAGTATTTGATTAATTTTTCTAGTACTGTACTCCAAAGTGCCGTTGTTTATTTTTCAGTCATCCAGGTTGGTGATTTCTGCATTGGTTCCTGCAGCTTTAGCTCATCATTTCCTCCGGTAGGTCAGTCCATTACGCTTTCGGGGACCATGCTTATTATAGGTAACACAGGTACAGCCAACAGTAACCAATTTCTTCTCCAGCTGGTAGCTTTGTCTGCAACCATTTTGCTTACGTTTGAGCACCAAGATCTCTTGTTGAATGGGGACAGAGTTCAATTCATGGTCGAGTTCCTGTATCCTGGGTTTCACACAGAAGTGATGGCGGCAGTTAGCTTCAAGAATCACATGAGGAAACCTGTTAGGGTCCTCATTGATCCTGTAAAATAATACAGTACACATAAAAAGAGACAGTAAGGCACAGTCCATAAGATGGCAGAACGATTTATTCATCAGAACATAGGGAGCCTTAAAATAAAGCATGTAAAATTGTTCCTTCCTGGGAGGATAAAGGTTTGGTATGAACAATGTAAAGTTAGCTCTCAGTGACTGAAATCTTGTTGGCTATACATTTACATTGCACAACTAGGATGGCATCACCAGCCCACAATGGTAATAATTCATTTAATTTAATTAAAACCTTATTTTCCACTCAATTCAACTTCTGATGCTCTCTAACGCTCCCTTTTGGCCTGGATATGACTCTGGGAGCCTCAGGATGTTGGTTGAGGGGAGGTTTTTAATAGCTAAATGTTGCTGACAGATCAGTATTCATAAGATGTTTATAATTGACTGTTCGGTGTTCTGTACTTCTACCCAAGGAGACAAAACCTTATCACACCAATTCTCCTCCCACACTATGTAAATATACAAAGTCATGAGAAGCAACTCTGAATAGTTCTTATCCTGACACTAATTGTCCCTCTAGCTGGAGCTTTTGCTCAAAGAGAAACAGAAATGGGTCATCTCCAGTAACTTTCATGACAAAGTTTGGTGTTTTTGAACCTAATGCAACATTTTTCTACATTAGGAGCACAGGAAGCTCCTTTATCCCAGCTAAGGTCATTGGTACATCGAGACCAGCATTTTCAACTTTAAATAGCAGCAATTCTTTCTAGGATGTCAGACAGGATTTCTTCTCATCCCCAATATTCTCTGGTAATATCCTGTGCAGGTACTAATCACATCATCCATGATTAACTTTTAAAATCAGAGTGTCATCAGTGTGATAAGGTTACAAAGGTGTGATATTCATGGGCTACACCAGGGGTGCCCAAACTATGGCCCAGAGGCCAGACCCGTCCCCTGACACCCAATTCATCTGGCCCGTGCTGCCCTCGTCACTTCCGGAAGCGGAAGTAAAACACACCCGTACTTCCACTTCTGGGAGTGATGAGGGTGACGTGGGCTGGATGAATTGGTGTCTGAGGACAGATCTGGCCCACAGGCCATAGTTTGGGCACTCCTTGGCTACACATTCTGATTTCCTTATGATACTGCCAAGACTCAGAAAAGAAATTGTTCTTTCTCAGGAAGCACTTCAATTTCCCCCCCTAGCATACTGTTGTATGAAACAAATGATAACAAAGTTAATCAAGTGACTCTAATTCATGGCTCTACTACTGTTGCTAGAGAACTGCTCATGAATTTATGCGATCAAAAGGTCCCTTTTGCACTTTTGAACAGATACATCTAATAAGAGATGAGACATCCAGTTCCCCAAAATCCCGTCTCTCCAGTCTGTATAGTTTAAAAAATAGTTGGCTTCTGTGTTTTACAGGAATAAAAGTGTGACATGGCTTGCAGTATTTAGCAGGTCTTGCTCCCTGGACTTGTTCAAGTACTGAAAAAGTGCCACAGATTTTTGTCATTCAAGCACTGTGTTGCAGTCAATACGTATATTCGAGCCAATGAAAATATGTACAATACCTGTAATCCCATGGAGAGAGAGATCTGTTCCTAATGTTAGTTGAAATGCTACTGGCTGATTCATCTTGACCAACATGTATGTCAACCATCACACTTTTAGGGAATTTGGTATTTTCTTGTGTTGGGCAATTGTCACTAATGTCCTCTGGTTTTTCCTCCTTGGGTTCTCCATGAGCCAAATTTATAACTGCTAGAATTAGCATCAGCATCTTGATCTAGAAGAGAAGATGAATATTTTTGGGATATATGATGGGATAGAAAATATGAATCTGCCTGTGTGAAGAATAGACATCTTTGAACTGTTGTGTTGGAGGAGTCACCCAGACTTCATTCAACCCTAAAGGAAATCAACCCCAATTGCTCCTTAGAAGGACAAATACTGAAGATGAAGCTCAAGTACTTTGGCCACCAAATGAGAAGAGAGGGTTCACTGGAGAAGGCCCTGATGCTGGAAAAGATCAAAGGCAAAAGGAGATGGGGAAGGCAGAGGATGAGATGGCTAGGTAGCATCATTGACAGGTCTAGATCTGGGTGGGCTATGGAGGATGGCAGATGACAGAGGAGGCTGGCATGTGGTGGTTCATGGGGTCACAAAGGGTCAGACTTCACTGTGTGACTGAACAACAGCTAAGCGGTTTGTGCTGTGCCAGTACTGGAGTTTAAAGGTTGCCCTTGCTTGAAAGCCTGTCGTACCCAACTCTAGGATACAGTGCTCATCTCCATTTACAGCCAAAGAGTCAGCACTGTCTGTGTCTGCAGACGTTTCCATGCTCATGTATCTGGCATGACTAGACACTGGAGCACACAAAAAGCTGTTATGTTCCCGCCTAAACAGTACCTATTTATCTACTTGCAATTTCTTGCTTTCAAACTGCTAGGTTGGCAGGAGCTGGGACAGAGATGAACACTCTCGCCGTCATGCAGTACTTGGGTCCAAAACTGCTGGCTTGCCAACCTTCCAGTTGTTAAGTTCAGTGTCTTAACCACTAAGCTACTGCAGTCCCTGTTCAGGAGTCAATTGGAGTTTTGGACTCAAAAACATAAATGGCTGGTTAGAAACAAGGACCACTTTTGGTAATGAGGGGAACCAAAGTCCCAAGATCTGTAATATTTAGCAGTGTGTGAGCTCACAGGAGAGAAAATATTTATTTATTTATTTAATTTACTCCAATTTCTATACCGCCCTACTGGGTTGGGCCGACTCAGGGCGGTTCACAAGCACAGAGTAAACAGCAAATTTATAGACACATCATGTAAATATAAAAAGAGGAAAAAAATCAGTATTGTGAGCCTTTCTTTAAATTTCATATCTAAAAAGGCTAAATCCTTTCACTAAAAAAAAAAATTCCACAGCATTGTTACACAGAGATACTGCTGGGCTACCAAACTTCTGGTGGTTTGTGAGAGACAGACTTATGTGTCTCAAAAATTGAATGCCATTGTCATCTTCGCAAATCAATCAGGAATGGTTTTTAGTATTTGCTTATAAACTAGTCAATTCTACAGCTGTTGATTCTATATGTGCAATCGGTAAAATTTATGATTATGATGGTAACAATAATAAACAGCATTTCAGAACACTTATCAGCTGACAAAACAAATTGAATCCTAGGGAATATTATTTAGGAAATATGGACTGGTTAATCATTTAAAAGATTAACTAATTATTTTCTAAACCTAAAAGAAGCTAAGAAGGCAATAGGTCAAGGTGAAGGTTTCCCTTGCTTGAAAGCCAGTCGTATCCTACTCTAGAGTTCAATGCTCATCTCTGTTTCAAAGCTGAAGAGCCAGCACTGTCTGCTTCTGAGACATTTCCGTGATCATGTGGCAGGCAGGACTAGACATCGGAGTGCATGGAACGCTGTTACTTTCACACCGAAGTGGTCCCTATTTATCTACTTGCAATGTCTTGCTTTCGTGGACACTGCTTGGTTGGCAGGAGCTGGGACAAAGATGGGATCTTTACACAAGACAATGAATTGTATGTTTGTCAAATTACTGCAAGCAATGGTTTGTGTAGAATATATTCCCAAGTAGTTGAAATCAAGACTTCACAAGGATTATTGTTAGCTGTTCTATTGGAGCACAAGTCAATGAGTAAAATACAATTACAGTATTGAAGGCAATGGTTGTTATTCCAAATTCATTAAACTGTGTTGTAAACAGTAATCTGTAAATTGTGCTTCCTTTATGACAGTAAGATGAGATGCAAAGCATTGCTATTAAGCAGTACACAAAAATCCAACAGTCCTCTGCACAGGTAAAGAAACCACATCTCTGGTTGATCATAGTCTCCGTGGGGCAGACCTGGCTCTCTCTATCTGCATAGTTCTTTAGAAGGTAAAGGATGGGTCTACCTTCAAAGGGGAGCCACCATCTTATAGTGTTTAAGATTAAGGGACCAGGGCTCTGAATACCTGGATTTTATTCTGTGCTCTACCACGAAACTAGAGGTGGAAGATAAATGTAGCAAATTAATAAATGATGAAGAAATCAAGAGTTTAAAAACACACACAGCAGTCTCACACCATGAAAAAAATATGCTACATGAAAAATGAGTGGGTTTGGGAAGTGTGATGAGCTACTTAACATAGAAGAGAAACAAATATAGCTGTTCTCAGAAGTTATAAGGAAAGTTTGGAGTATACATAAACACATTTAAGATCAATATGGTAACAAACAAATTTTGGATAGCTTGTAGGTTAAGAGACAGCAATATATAGAGAAAGCATACATTAATAAAATCACGCACACAAAAACAATAATAATGCAAAATCAAATGCCTTTGAGGTTTGTTAAGCACTTGCGGACTAAACAAGAGTGAAAGCAATCATGAGGTAACTGAAAATCTGCATAATTTGGGTACTCACTAATGAAGGAACTTGTTGAAAAGCCATGACAATCTTTTTTTTCTGTGCTGAGAGTCTCTTCTTCAGTGCTATCGGCGCCTTGAACCATATCCATCAGTGTACTTGCAGCTTCCTTTTATACTGTCTTCAGACTTTTTCCACTGCTGTGCAGAGAGGGTTTTTGCGGTTCTAGGACAAGTTGTGGTTGAAGTTTACCATCTTTTTCTGTATGACTTCATACACACCGAAGGGGATGACGAGGGAAATACGTGTGATATCACTTACCCAGTCAAGGGGGACCCAGACCAAGAAATTTACTTGAAGGACCTAGAGATGACCTACATGATAATGACATGCGTTAGAAACCTGCATGATCAGCTTTTGAGATACCTCTGTGTGGCAATCTCCAAGCCGTGGCATCATTATATCTGACCTATTATCGGTTCAGTCTAGAGGTATGCCACACATTCACAGTTTATGTGTGGATGGACATGGGCACAGAAAGAAAGAGGGCAATCAAGTGGTGTCTGTCTTTCGCACAACTACTGTTCATCAGACACCACCGGGCTTTTATTTATATAATTAGAATCCTGTGCCTCCTCCAAATTGCTCAGACCATCATTTCAAATGATAACTTACCCAGGGTGCTTCACTATGAACACCACACCTGGTTAGAAATTTGAGAGTGGATTGCCTACTTTGAAACTGAACAGTTTGGAAGTCACACTTTGCCTTTTGAAACAGTCAGTGCAAGCCGTTGGTCAGAATGCTGTTCAGGAAAAATGGAGCAAGAGGGCAGATGTGCAAGTTGTTTCTTCTTCAGAGAACTGTCCCCCATGCACCTGTTTGCATACAGATTGCGATAGTTGGTACCCAACCAGTCCTGTGAACGACCTCACCAAGGAGAGACCCCTGGGAGGACAAACTATAAGGCAACTGTCCTTCCCCTTGATTATTTTTGCAATGGCATTTTAGCCAAGGAATTATACCAGAAGGTTGGCAGGTCAGCAGTTCAAGACCCAAGTGCTGCACAATGGAGTGAGCTCCTGTCTCTGTCCCAGCTCCTGCCAACCTAGCAGTCTGAAAGCAAGAAATTGCAAGTTAATAAATAGGTACTGCCTTGGTGGGAAGGTAACACCATTCCAAAATTCTGATGTCTAGTCATGCCTGCTACATGACCACCGAAACATCTACAGACAGAGGCACTCTTTGGCTATAAACAGAGATGAGTACTGCCCCCTAGAGTCGGGACTGGATTTTCCCATTGCAAAGGAGGAACAAAATAAGAATTAAATAGGTGGATGCAAAATGGCAGGCCTGTTAGAAGTCTCTAACGAAGTGACTCTTGGTGTGACTTTATTGGGTATAGTGGTTGAATCAGTTTGATTAATTTTGGACTCCAATTGAACTGCAGCCTCTCTTGGCCCTTAAACCGCGATTACTATCTGCACAGAAACATTTAATTCCAGTAGATTGACTATAGTCATGAGTCGACACCTCAGCCAAGCAAATGCAAATTGAAGTAGAGAGGGGTGGGGGTGGGCAGAGAACTTCCCCTGACAGACAACCCAAAAATGAATAAATCTGGAAAAGGTCACATTGCGTAGGGAACATTGAATCTAATTGTGTCAATTCTGATGCAATAAGTGCAAGAAGTGACAGAAGCAGCCATAAACGCATCCACGGATGTCGTAAACACGTTTACAACAGCTGTAAATGTCTGTGGCTGTTGTAATCACATTTTTAAGCATTTACGGATGCCATAAATGCTGCTGTAAAATACGTCTGCAGCTGTCATAAATGCATTTACGACAGTCACTGACACATTTTAAAGGAACTGTTTATTGGGGGGGGGGGACCACCAGTCTGGCCCGCTCAACTGTCTGAGGGAGTGTGACCTGGCCCATGGCTTAAAACCATTGAGAATGCCTGGGTTAAACCCTCTTCTCCCTAACACACTATGTCATCTTCCCCTTTAGCCAGCAGTGTGTACACATGCTGAGGCCCCATGCCCCCCTCCAGGCATGGCCCTGTTACTCTTTGCTTGGCTTTAGGCTAGTGTGAAGGGTTACCAAGTCCAGGTAGGATATAAGTAAGGATGCTTCATTGGGTATGGTAGCTTTGCCAAAGGCACCAGATTTTCCCCCAGCTCACCTTAGCTGTCAACAAATCAGAGACAATGGTTCTGGGTTCCAAAAATTCCTTTATTAATGTGCAGTTAGTAAGTCTCAGCAGATTATAGCAGAGGAGCATGATTTGCAAACTAGTCATCCCACACATGAAAATAAAAACCTTTCTAGCAACTTGGCTTTGGATTGGCTGTATCTAATTAAAGGTAAAGGGGGGGGGTTTGCTTGAAAGTCAGTCGTATCTGACTCTAGGGTTCAGTGCTCATCTCTGTTTCAAAGCCAAAGAGCCAGTGCTGTCTACTTCTGCAGACGTTTCTGTGGTCATGTGGCAGGCATGACTAGACATGCATGTAACACTGTTTACCTTCCCACCGAAGTGGTCCCTATTTGTCTACTTGCAATTTCTTGCTTTCGAACTGCTAGCTGAGACAAAGACGAGAGCATATTCCATCCTGCAGTATTTGGGAATCGAACTGCTGACCTCCTGCGTTCCAGTCAGCATCTTGGCCACTTGAGCCACTCCTGGTGGTTTCCTATTCACATTTTCATCCAGTGTAAAGCAATCCTAAGCCTCCCACACCATGTCTAAACATGGCTAAAAAAAAACCATGGCAAAAACTTCCTTAATGTCTCTCATATCAGAAAACATTTTTCACCTTTGGCCTTCCGTCTGAAGGATCCCATACAATTACCACATAACATTAGATGTCTATCAAAACTAAGTTCCATTCTCACAGAACACATCATATTATGTCTACTTTTTATCTTTCCCCGCTACCACTTTTGAAAGCCAAATATCTTCCCTCTGGTGTAAACAAAATTCAGAAATCTACTTTACTGTTTTAAAAAGCAAGTACCCCCTCCTATTCCAATTACAATACGCATGCTATTTGCCAATGTATTTGCACCTCCTAGCTGCTTCCCTGCCTTGGTCCACGTAAACTCATAGTGAAAGAAGTAAAGCTTTAAAATGCCACGATAATTTGACTTTTTCCAACTATTTCTTCTTTTTTCTCTTTCTCTCTCTCTTTAATTCTGTCAGCATGGTGAGTCAGTCTAACATGGCTGCTTCTCTGGAAAATAAGAATGAAGCAATAATCCTACGTAGGATTGAGTCCCACTTTCCTTCTATTGTCCACACTTACCTACCACTCCGGGTGGGTTCCAGGTGAAAGAGTGTAACCTTTGGCAATGGGGAACTTGGATTCCCCTACCCTCCAGCAAGTCTGCACCTGTAAATCTGCCTTTTCCACACAATCAAAATACAAACTTTAATTACTCTGAAAATATGGTTTCCCACTTCCAGTCTATGTCTTTTATAGAAAACAGTATTGTGATACTCTGAAGGCATATGTGACACCTTTATTGGCTCATTCATATGCCAGAATGCCAATGAGCAAAATAACTTTTCTGCCCTTCCTATATAAAACTGAGGATTGTGGGACCAGCTATTTGCTTATTCTTCCAACTTATGATACTGGTTGCTCTGGAGTAGAGAGATTTTATAATTAAAATGAATGCAACACATTGGTCAAAAAAATCTGTTACTTAGTGTAGTGGGCCCACTGAATCTTGGGGATTTGATAAATCAACTCCTCTGTAAGTTCCATTGATTCAAATAGGTCTACTTTAACTATAACTTAGTATTGCTACAATGTGATGGAGCTGCTGAGAGTGGGGCCAAGTTTTTGGCTCACTAAAATGAGCAATGATACAAAAGTATGTATCATTGAAAACTCTATTATTGTGTTTCTCTTTTAAGACAAAAGATGTTAATGTATGAGTTGATTCAGTACTCAGGTTAAATTGCTGTGCTGGCACTTGGCGATAAATAAGTGGGTTTTGGTTCCACTTTGGGCACTCAGTCTCTAAAAGTTTCACCATCACTGCCATAGTGCTAAAGCACTGTTTGGGTTGTACAAGGTAATTATGCAAACCACAATTTGCCCCAAACGCATTGGGTACTCATATTATCAACTTTGGGAGAATGGAAGAGCCTATCAAAATCAAACTCGGATTGTAGTCAGAGTCTGGACGGCAGTACTGTAGCTTGGTATTAGATCTTTTAGGATGCTGCTGGTGGAAACTTTCTTTTGTGTGATAGATTGGTACCTCTCCAGCTGAATAGCTATGGCTGTGGGGGGAAAACTGGACTAGGGAGTGATCTTTCTTGATTTTTCTAGCAGAAACTTTGAGGGGTAGAAATTGTAAGTATTAAAGTTTCATTGTGACGTTTTTGCCCGGTAGTAGTTTAAATGGAAACTATTAAATAAGGTAAGCAGATATGTCACTAGGACTGTCTAACACATTTTCCACTGCTACCTATCCAGTATGAAAGCAATGTCATTGTCAATGTGGTGAGATAGGGAAAGTCAAACGACATCCCCTGTAAACCAGCTCCTTGTGGCTTTGACAATTATCAGAAGAGGGATAGTACTCATGCATAACAACCCCCTCTGCCTACCACAATCCCACCTTAAGTTGTTTACAGTCTCGTTTATTTTGCTCAGAAACAAGCAGGCTTGCTTGATGACCCCATTACTATAGTTTAGTCATCTAATAAAACATTTGTTTTTCTTCCAGATTTTTCTTTTTAACGCACAAGGAGTTTTGATTTTACTGTTTACTTGAACAGAGGGGTGCTGTTTCAATCTGTTTTGTTAGCACATATGCTTTATTCAACTATTTTGTACTTTCTCTGTTCTTCTGTCGTTTTATCATGTCTTATTATTTTGTTAGCCACACTGACATTAGTATGTACTGAGAATGTGGAATATAAAGTATAAAATAAATATTTCTCACAATTTCTTTTCGAAAAATGTAAATACAGTAATACCTCGGATAACGCTAAAACTTGGTTCCACAAGTTTTGGTGCTAGCCGATTTTTAGTGTTATCCGATGCATGTTAAAATCCTATGGGATGGATCGGATAACGTTAAAGCTCCATAGAGATACATTGTAACTGCACAGGCTTTAGCGGTTGTTATCTGATACATTCCATAGGACCTTAATGTTATTTGATCCAATTCTCCTCCCCAGATTACTTAACGTTATGCGATTTTAGCGTTATCCGAGGTAAACATTTTTGAAAGTTTAATAATGTGCCAGCAGTATTATGTCTGCTTTAAAATGACAAGAATGAAATTGACTGTTCACAAAACAAATCCATACACTAGCTGGACAAGTTTCAAGGACTTCTTTTCCTTAGCTATTTGTAACACTGTTCGTTAAGTTCAATATTGGAACACCATTAGGAATCTTCCCTAAATAGCAGCCATGCTTCCAACATGTGTCTTCTGCTCGTGACCTTCCAGTAATCAAGTTCAGTGTCTTAACCACTAAGCCACTGCAGTGCCCCCATTCATGAATTAGATGGACGTTATTCATGAATTAGATGGATGTTAATATGTGAACGATCTCTCACTTTCTACTGTCCTGTGCAAAACTCAGGAAAACCAAACAAAAAAGCAGATTTGTCTAGTGTTATTTATCCGATCCATAGGATTTTAACATGGATCGGATAACACTAAAAATCGGATAACACCAAGACTTGTGGAACTTGTGTTTTACTGTATACTGAAGCCAGAACATATGGCTTCCTTATGCTCTTTTCCTTCTTGCTCAGGATGGAGAAGAGAACTGATTTGCCTTCAACCTTTGCTTCTAAAAGTTGTCTTTGGTAGAGGGATGGGGAGGGGGCAGAAGAAACTGCACCAGGGTTGGTAAACTGCCTCAAAGACTGTTTAAACAAAAGAGCATATCAGAAAACAAAACAAAATAAAATAAACAAAACAAAATAAAAAACACTGTAGCACTTTAAAGACTAACTGCTATATTTTTATTGTTAGCTTTCGTGGATCAAGTCCACTTCTTCAGACAAGGAGTGAAACTTATAGGCATGGTTTTTATACACCAAATTCAGGGGTCAAAGGGAGCAGGGTGTGTTCAAGCAAAATGACAGACAAGCAAGCACAACAGAACAGCTACCCACAGCCATCAGCAACAATAGATTATTCAGATTAGCTCTAAATGTCTCCCTTTCAATCTCAAAGGGTCTGAGAAGCCCATTCTGGTCTCTGATCAACCTTTGACCTGCAAACAAACACACTGTACCTGGTTACTTCCTATTTTGGTAAAGAGAATTGGCAGGAAGGTTAAAGGTAAAATATCTAGCATCATATAGCAAACTGCGCATCAAATTTGATAATGTCCCAGAAACCCTTTTTTATTTTGTTTTGTTTGTTTTGTTTTCTGATATGCCTGAACCACAGACTAACACGGCTACTATTCAAAAAAATAAATAAAAGAAGTGTCACATCAAATAGCTTTCAGAAGGACCATATTAGATTTGCAGAGACATACGTTATGTAGGCATGTTGTGAGGGCTGTTTCGTGCTGTAAATTTGACCTGTGTTGTTGTTGTTGTTGTTGTTTTGGCTTGCAATGGGTCTACTTTAAAATGTGAGTCTGTGGGATGGGGGTGCGTGAGTCCTGCATGGAAAAGGTTGGTTCCAAGCTTTGCCCGTTTTCATCCAGAAGGAGTTCCAAAATCCATTAAGAATGCCTCTTTCATTTTCTAGTGCAGGGAGTATAGTGCACAACTAAAAATAAAACACCAACAGCCTCCTTAGAACCATAGAATCACCAAAACATATGGAAAGGATGCCCTGAAAAGAAAAGAAAAACAGGTAGGAAAAATATTAAATTAGAGCACTACAAAAATGAGAAGTTGGTGTAATATATTACAATTGGAGAAATGGATTAGGAATTGGATAAAACAACATGACAATGCAGACGATGAAAAAAACATTTGAGGAATTGTAGAAGCTTCATTGGTTGCCGGTGTGCCTCTGGGTGCAATTTGAGGTGCTGGTTATGACCTTTAAAGCCCTACATGGTAGTGGGGCAGGTTACTTAAGATACCACGTCACCCTGAGAACATCTGCCCACCCCACTAGAGTGGACTGGAGGAGCTCTGTACGCAAACCAACGGCTGGAGAGGCTCACTTCTCCAGCACTAGATGGAGGGCCTTTTTGGTATCCACTCCAGCCCTTTGGAACCTCCTGCTGACTGAACTCTGCCTCCAACCAGAATTGTTTGCCTTTAGAAGATATTTAAAGACATGGTTGGCCCAGCGGGTGTGGGGTGCTTCTACTGGACCTACACCCCCTCCCCTCCCCCACTGGCTCATATGAATATTGCTCAACTCTACCATCTGGATTTTAGATTTTTAGATTGAGATTTTAAGATTTTGAGATTTTAAAGATTTTGAGATTTTAGAGTTTTATGATGTTTTATTTATGTGTATTGTGTGTTGGAGTGTTTTTATGTCAATGTGGTTTATTGCATCGTAAACCGTCCGGAGGGGGCAGTTAAATAAGGCAAAATAAATAAATAAAAGATGGAACTGTATATTAATTTGGAAATGTGTCCTAGAATAGCATCATTATCTATTTTTAAAATTATGCAATTAGAATGGCAAAAGAAAGAAATGATTACAACATTACTCATAGTGGAAAGATTAATCATAGTTAATACAGGGAAAGCAGAGTTTGATTTTGAACTAGATAACTGGTGTAAAGTGGTATTAACATGTGAGATAAAGGTTAAAAAGAGGTTAGTGAAAGAAAATGATCTTAGAGCAACATGGGGTGAATTTTTGGATTATATATTAGTCAAAGGAAAAGGAAGAAAGTCAGAACAATATATATTATTCTTTTGTAGGAAAGAACTGAAATACTGTACTATACAGCAATGTAATGATATTGAAAATAATCATATTATATTGGTTATAGGTTTCAGAAGAGGCAGGGGGACTAGAGATCACATCGCCAACATAAGATGGATCATGGAAAAAACAAAGGAATATCAGAAACAAGTCTACTTCTGTTTCATTGATTACACGAAGGCTTTTGATTGTGTTGACCACAACAAGATGTGGCAAGTAATTAAAGAGATGGGAATACCGGAACACCTTATAGGCCTCATGAGAAATCTGTACATGAATCAAGAGGCAACAGTTAGGACAGAAAATGGAATGACGGAGTGGTTTGGAATAGGAAAAGGAGTAAGACAAGGCTGCATTTTGTCACCCTGCTTATTCAACTTATACACAGAACACATAATGCGCAATGAGGGATGAAGGAATCACAATTTGGGATCAAAATTGCTGGGAGAAACATCAACAATTTGAGATATGCAGATGATACCACCCTAATGGCAGAAAGTGAGGAGGACCTAAAGAAGCTCCTGATTAGGTTGAAAGAAGAAAGTGAAAAAGCTGGCTTGAGACTCAATATCAAAAAAACCAAGATAATGGCAACAGGCCCTATCAGTCCCTGGAAAATAGATGGGGAAGAAGTAGAAGCAGTGACAGACTTTACTTTCTTAGGATCAAAGCTCACTGCAGATGGTGATTGCAGCCATGAAATAAAAAGGCGACTGATTCTTGGGAGGCAAGCAATGAGAAACCTGGGGAACATAGTGAAAAGTAGAGACATCACATTGAAAACAAAAATTCACATAGTCAAAGCAATGGTATTCCCGGTGGCAATGTATGGTTGTGAGAGCTGGACTATTAGGAAAGCTGAACGCAGAAGAATAGACGCCTTTGAGATGTGGTGTTGGAGGAGAGTTTTGAGAGTCCCATGGACAGCGAGGAGAACAAATAGGTCAATCTTAGAAGAAATCATCCCTGACTGCTCATTAGAAGGTCAAATAATAAAGATGAAGCTAAAGTACTTTGGACATCAAATGAGAAGAGAGGATTCACTTGAGAAAGCTTTGATGCTTGGAAGGGTCGAGGGCAAAAGAGGAAGGGGAAGGCCCAGGATGAGATGGCTAGATGGTGTTGTGGAGACGGTGGGCGCAGAGCTGAGCGAGTTGAGGGGGATGGTGGAGGACAGGAGTGCCTGGCGGGCGGTGGTCCATGGGGTCGCAGAGGGTCGGAATCGACTGTGCGACTGAACAACAACAAATAGGTCCCATAAATGAGAAAGTTGTCAGGTTGGGTGGGATGTGGAGAAAGAATAAATCAAGTGGTCTTGAGGTGGTTTACCCTTAAGGGACAAAGAGAAAGTTCTTGTGTTGTTAATGCTCTGGCAGACAAAAGGAACTGATCAATAATGAATTTCTTCTTCTGTGTCCCAGTCAAACCCTAGACTGCCAAAATGAAACCACTTTCTTGGCTTTGTCATTGGCCAAACTTAAGTCCTCATTGGTGCATATTTTGACAATAATCGGCAGACGAGTAAACGAGATAGATTCTCTATGTCTCCATAGTCACACAGAGTGTTGTTGTCTGCCAGCATGTTGACCTTACATTTAGGTAGGCTGACCCTCAGCCTACTCAAGAGTCTTCCAAGTGACATAACAGAGGCTGAGTTTCTCAGCCATACCCTCAGTGGTGGACATCCAAAAAGTGGCAGGTGGAGTCTAAGGACACTACTGTCAGGGATCTAGTGCGTGAATTCGATGTGTTGAATTATGCTCATTAGTTCATTTATATCTTTTATTTCATTCATTAGTTAAGGGTGATGTTTCAAATGGGGAAAAATAAAGACATTATGTTCATAAAATCAAGGTTTTCATAAAATGTTCATAAAATCAAAGGTTTTCTGAGCTAAGGTAAAGATCATCCTTGATCGAAAGCCAGTCATATCCGACTCTAGATTTCAGTGCTCATCTCTGTTTATAGCCAAAGAGTCAGCGCTGTCTCTGTCTGCAGACATTTTCATGGACATGTGGCAGGCATGGAACGTTGTTTACCTTCCCACCAAAGTGGTCCCTATTTATCTTCTTGCAATTTCTTGTTTTTGAACTGCTATGTTGTTTTAACCCAAAACCAGAAATCCCAATTTCATTTGTGTTTATTATTTTTTAATTATTTTTTTCCAATAAAGTTGATTTTAACCTTTATTTTCCAATCTCCCCGACTCTACCCACTATGCACACGTGTCCATATGCAGCCCACTGTACACACAGCAATTCACCACAGGTGAATAACTGCAAAGGACCTGTTTTTAATAAGTATTTCAATAGTCAAACCGCGAAGAAGAGTTTTTCCTTGACTATTCCTTGAAAGCAGTTCTTCAATAAGAGGGAAAGCCAAAAGGAAAAGTGGTTATGACTTCAAATGAGAAACTTGCTACAGTGTATCCATTCTCACCCCAATGTATCACACCGAGATGATCTTTCAAATGACATAACCCTTATTTTCATGGGTGCCTTAGTTTTAGTGTGGCAGCTTGGCAAAGGTACATGATTTTCATTACATTGCAAGAGCTGCCAGACCACCCAACTGAAATGTAAGACATTCATAGAATTCACGTCAAAAATGTCCTATCACACTGTGGGTATGGTCAAGTGACTGGGTGGGTGTGGGCTGTTGTCCATGTGACTGCTCTTCACTATAGAGCTATGAAAATAGAAGCATCTATAGCAAACCTCTGAAGCCATTTCCTCCTTGTCCAAGGTTTTTCGGGGCTCCGTTTCACCCCGAAGCGCTTCACCAGCCACTCTGGAGCTGCTAGGGATGTGCTTTGGCCTTTGGGGTAAAACAGAGCCCAAGAAAAGCCTTGGAGGAAGGGGGAAATAGAGTCAGCCCCGCCAAAGCCTCTTCTAGGAGGAGGTGGGTGGGGCAAGGAGATGGACAGGGTCAGCCATTTTTACTACCAGTATGCACGTACTGGTCCAATCCAGCTCATGCCCAACATTGCATACCTTCCTTCAATATTGTTCCTTGTCAAAACCAAAGAAACCAAAGAATAATTAATGAGCCACACCCTTTTGAGCATGCACAGTAAGGAAGGAGGTGGGAAGCCTGCCTCTCTTTTTTTTTCCATGAATAGGCACCAGGGTGGCTTACAATTAAATAAGACATGATAAAACAAATGGATTTGTTTATTATTTTAATGAATAAAAGTATTTTTTTTTAATTAAGATGCCAGTAAAAGAAAAAAATACAACACCCATCAAATTAAGAGGCCAGCAAAGTCAGTTGCCAAAGGCTTCTGGGAATTGTAGTCCAAGAACATACATAGCCTAAAAAGCACCACTCGGGGCTGGAGCCCCCCTAGCCCCCCCCCCCCCAGCGACGCCACTGACTAAAATGGTCATTGCCTGTCACTACCGGCCAGCCGAACAATAACAAATAGGGAGTGAGTCTAGTTTCCCACCCTCCAGAGTCTGAAAAAGCTGACAAGGGCATGTGTGTCTCTAGAAAATTCCAAAATGATGTCTGCACACGTGCAAAATCTGCCATGTTTGGGTCCACAGAGTCTAAAAACAGCAGCTTGCCTATCTTCAATGTAGTATGTTTTCCATGCTACCTAGTCAAATGTTACTTTTTTAAAACAATAGCTCGGAATCTGCCCATTTGTCAATGACAATCTTTTGGTCTTCTGGGCAGAAAACAGGAGCATAGTAGTGACCTTATGATTACTGAAGAGAAATAAACAGCCAGAACTGTAAGTTCCCCCACCCAAATGAATGAAAATTCACTAGGAAATCTATTTAGGATTTTTCCCAGGGATTGGGAGGGAGAACCCAAAGTTTAGACAGAGAAGTTCCTACTTCCAGCTTCTGGGCATGAAGGAACCAGGAAAAGAATGCCTGGTAGGTTGAGAAGAGGCACTGAGTGATCTTAGAACTTAGAAGGTTACCTACGTAGAATCCAGGAACTGAAGGGAACCTGGCAGTAGTAAACACTCTTCCTTTCCTGGTCCAACCACAAGTGTAGCTTTGAAGTTGACTAGAAGTGTGTGTCCCAATAGAGCATATGCACTCAGTGTTTAAGATTTACTGCATGACTCAGGTTGATGACACTACATAACTCTCCATTCCCCTTTCCCACCCACACTCTTTGCATTTCCCTGCTTGTACGAAGATGTGGTGTTGATGTGGTCTGTTCTGTTTTTACAGAGATGCAGAAAGACATGAATAACATCACAGACCCCGAGGAGTGGGCTAAATGGCCATCTGAGCAGATCCGTTGGTGGGAGGGAGGCTACAAGCACCTGCCTAATAATTACTATAGATGTAAGATGACATCTATAGACTGCAGTGGCTCAAGTGGCTAAGACGCTGACTGGAAGGCGGGAGGTCAGCAGTTCGATTCCTGAGTACTGCAGGACAGAATGAGTTCCCGTCTTTGTTCCAGCTCCTGCCAACCTAGCAGTTGGAAAGCAAAAATTGCAAGTACAGTAATACCTCGGATAACGCTAAGACTTGGTTTCACAAGTCTTGGTGTTATCCAATTTTTAGTGTTATCTGATGCATGTTAAAATCCTATGGGATGGATCAGATAACGTTAAAGCTCCATAGAGATACATTGTAACTGCACAGGCTTTAGTGGTTGTTATCCGATACATCCCATAGGACCTTAACGTTATTCAATCCAATTCCCCTCCCCAGATTACTTAACGTTATGCGATTTTAGCGTTATCCGAGGTAAACATTATCCGAGGTATTACTGTAGATAAATAGGGACCACTTTGGTGGGAAGGTAAACAGCATTCCATGGGCTCTTGTGTCTAGTCATGCCTGCCACATGCATCGGATAATGTTAAACTCCATAGAGATACATTGTAACCAGCACAGGGTTTACCGAATGTTATCCGATGCATCCCATAGGATTTTAACATTATCTGATGCAATTTTTTTCCAGATTACTTAACGTTATACGGTTTTAGCGTTATCTGATGTAAACGTTATCCGAGGTATTACTGTATTTGGATATTACAAGTCTGTTACAGTTCAGATTTGTTATCTGAAAGGCTGATCAGTTCAGAACTAGAGGTTCTAAAAATGAAAGTAAGAAAAACTGTATAAGTACTGGAAGAAAGGAAGCGGAGTTAGATAAACAGTAAATAACACAAACAGCTAGTTTTAGACGTTCCAGGATTCTCATACAAGCAGGTGTAGTATCGTTACTGTACAGTCATTATAATCTTTATCCTGCTTTTATTTTCCAGCACAATTTAAAGAAATAGTAAGTAAGAGGAAGATACCTCTTTAATCACTTTTGTTAGGGTGGGTTGTTCATAGGAAAGAAACTCAGTAACACAAAAAAGTTTTGTAGTTTGAAAATCTAAAGCTACAAAGAATTTAGGTACAGTAGAACCCCGCATAACAAAAAAAAAAACAACCTCCATTCTACAGAGCTCTTTGTTATGTGGATTTTTTCTTTATTTGAAGCACTATTGGTGGTACCCCGCATAATGAAAAAAGGTTCGTTAACCAGGGTTCCCATTGAGTGGATATACCCCGGCTACCGAAAACCCCACATAACGAACATTTTTGACGTGAATTCTATGAACGTCTTACATTTCAGTTGGGTAGTCTGGCAGATTTTGCAATGTAATGAAAATCATGTACTTTTGACAAGCTGGAACACTAAAACTAAGGCACCCACGAAAATAAGGGTTATGTTATTTGAAATATTTGGTCTCGGCGACTTTAAGAATTGGTAGAACCCAAAAGCCAAAAATGCAACACAATGATGTCATCACTTTCAGAAGTAGCATCAGAAAAGTAACAGTTTTGCTGGGGGGGGGGCAGTTGTCAGGGGTTCAGAGAAAAAAACACCCAACCAATTCAGATGTGCATTTGAAAGTGCATTTGAAAGGGGACAGATTAACCTTTGTGGGGACACTTTAAGATTTGGAATTGATCTTTGGAAAAATAATCTATGAAGAGTTTAAAAAAACACTCAAACAAGGTCACAAAGAAGAAAAAAGAGGGGAAACCAATTTAGAAACTGAATATGACAACTTCCTGAGGTGGATACAGTTCGCATACAACATGTGGAGAAAAATGACGCCGAAGCAGGAATCCATAAAAAAGATATTGAGGAAAAACATAAGTTGTTAAAATGATATATCTGATGGGGTGGTGGTATTTGGCAGTGATCCAACAAAAAACTGATCCGCCAATCAGAGTGATCCAAAATGCACTTGAAAGAGGGCAGAATAACCTTTCTTTTGACACTTATACAATTTGGATCGGACATCAGAAACGTTTTATATGAAGGTTTAAAAACAAAAACTGGCAAGTGCGTGTGACTGTAAATCCACTTCCCCTCTTTTTCCCCTTTTCTTTTCTGATCGTCCTGCGTGGACTGTCCCCACCTCCTTCCGTCATCCCCAGTCGCCAAGTTTGTAAGGTATGTTCAGAGTGCTGGTCTGATGGGTGAGGAGCACCAGAGTGTGTGTGCAAATAAGTGCAACTGGAGTGAGTCGGATGGGGTGGAAAGAGAAGCAACTGCTGGAATGGGGAGAAGGCAAGGCTGACGTGGGGCTCAGAAGCATGCCAATGCATTTAAAGGGGGAAACCCACCCATTTCCACCTCTGATCTTCTCTTCCTCCACTTCCGCCCTCACGGAACCACTTCAGTGGGAAGGTAAACAGCATTCGGTGTTGAGGCATGCCTGCCAGTGATGGGATGTCCCCGGTTCCAGACGGTTCCCTGGAACCGGTAGGACCAATTCCGGAGGGTTCTCCGGGAGGGGAGTCCACTTTTGAGGCGTCCGGTTCCGGACGCCTCACCGAAAGAAATTTTTTTTAAAAATCGGTGCTAAAATGGCTCCAATTGACTGCGCATGTGCAGAAAAATCAATCTGACGCATTGGGCATGTGTCAGATTGAGTTTCTGCGCATGCGCAGTCAATTGGAGCCATTTTAGCTCCAATTAAAAAAAAATTGTTTTACTGCTTTCAGGACGGCGGCGGCGGCACCAGCCCTCTGAGGAGGGCACCTCCCCTGCGGCACGTTGAGGGCTGCCTGGGCCGTCCGCTGCCGACAAGCCCCATGCCCTGGGGACGCGCGGTGCACCGCTGCCGCCGCCTCCTCCGCCGGGTGCCTGTGGACTGGGTGCCTGCAGCTGCCGCCCCACGCTGCCGCCGCCGGACCTGCCTGCATCCCTGTGGCCTCCTCCTTGGGCCGGTCCCTTTTTAGCCCGGCTGCGGCGCCTGGCGGAGGAAGCTGGAGGCGGTGCGGCATGGGGACGTCAGCCGCCACCATACCCACTGCTCCCCGCAGGTCCTGGCTGCCTGTGGCTGCCGCCAGAGCCGGGCTGAAACGGCACCACCCCGAGGAAGATGCAGGCGCCCGGTGGAAGAGGATGCGGCGGTGGCGAGCCCCGCCGGGCTTACCCAGGGCATGGGGGTTTGTCGGGCCCCAGTCCCTAGGAGGGCGCGGCGGTGGCGGATGGCCCGCGCAGACACCAACGTGCCCGTGGGAGCTTGGTGGCTGGCCAGAGGCTGCAGACGGCTGTGGCGGCCGTGGCCGGCGGCTGGAGGGCCGGCCGCGGCCTTCGTAGGAGGAAACAGCCGCAGTCGGGGGCAGCGTGTCTTGCCGGGTGGCCCCGGGCCACATGGAGGTTCGTCCGCGCCAAGGAAGGTAAGTGAGGCTTTTATATTTAGGGTGGGTGGGTGATTTATTTGTGTTTTGGGTGGGTGGTTGTACTTTTATTTAATTTTTATTTTATTTATTTCTTTATTTTATTTCTTTAAGTTATTTACGGGTCTGTGTGCGTGTTTATTTTTTTATTTTTATTTTATTTTTGGCCTTGCCCACAACGTCATGATGTCATGACGTTGGCTCCGCCCATGACGTTGTGACGTCATGACATTGGCCACGCCCATGACGTCCATGACGTCATGGCGTGGTAGAATTTTTGACATCCCATCACTGATGCCTGCCACATGTCCACCTTAACGTCTGCAGATGCAGACAGCGCTGGCTCTTTGGCTAATAAACATAGACAATCACTAAACCATTGATTGAGCAGGGTTGACCTTTACCTTTATTTCAATGTTAATTGCCTCACCCCCCCCCCCCAAAAAAAAAGTTGCAGTTAGTCCAAGGACACTACTGTCAGGGATTTATTTCGAGAATTCGATTTGCTACATGGGCGGAAAGAACATGATTGTTGGTCTTCGTTTGCGAAACTGACTTGTTTCATCAATTAATTCGTTTACATCGAATTAATGAACTAAATCCCTGATAGTAGTGTCCTTAGACTACCTGCCACACTCCCCACCCCAATTATGCGAGGTATTGCCCTTGCATAACAAATGCTTCATTGTGCAAATTTTTCGCTATGCAAAGCGTTCATTATGCAGGGCTCCACTGCAGTCAAACCTCGCATAAAGAACATTTTCTCTGAATGTTCGCTTTGCTTAACAAATAAAACCAACCAAAAACTCATTTAACAAATAAACTGGGGTTCGCAATCTCTCCACCAGAAGTCAGTTTGTCACTTACAATGGTGTTTCGCTTAAAGCGCAAACTCGCTTGAAGAGCAATCCTGTGGAACACATTATGCTCTTTAAGCAAGGTACCACTATATATGGTTTCCATGTAGAGATAACCTTCTTGTGCTTTGTTCCTTCTATTCATTTTGTGTGTTTGCCACTTTTTTTTCCATTTTAGGGTGATTTACTTGCCTTTTCTTTAATTTATACTCACCTCCCTATGGTATAAATGAAACTACACAAAAGAGTGTGTGATCTTAGTTACCTACAAAACCGCTTCCAGAGGCTTTTAATTGCAAATCTGCAAATGTCCTAACATGTTTTTGTGCTAAGAGGAAAAGAAGGAATGGAACAGAGAGAGGTGTCAACCAGTGATAGCAGATTTTGATTTGGCTCCGAGGGCTTTTCCACACACACAAAATTTGTTCTAAGTTTGACGATGCTGTTATTGGCAATTTCCCCAGCATCCATGTGACATTCTCTTTATCTCAATTCATCCAGTGCATTTCCCCCCGTGATTTCTTGTTCCTTTTTAACCGCGATGGGACCACCAATCTGGCCCCTCAAAAATCTGGGGTGTGTGTGAACTGGCCCCTGGCTTTAAAAGGTTGAGGACCCCTGTCTCCTGGTGTTCTTGGACTTCAAGTCAAATCAAATCAAATCACTTTATTACGGTCATTGACCAGCACGGTAAAAAAAAGGTTTAAGTACACAAGATACTGCACAATCAAAATGTACCCCCGCAAACGTATCTACTTGAGTTGAAATAAAATAAAATCAGTTTTTTAAATTGGTGCTATATTTGGGCTAGGTAATGGAATGGCACCTCTTTGAATCTGAATCAAGTCTGAATAAAACAACAACAAAAATTGTCCTTCATGGCTCCTGAAGGGGATTTTGTAAGCTATTTTTAACATGCTTTTTTTAATTGGGAGGGGCCACAAGTGTCTAGCCCCACCTTAAAAAACCCTCAATACAAGCTTTGCTATTTTAAACTACTAAGGTTACACATATCAATTCACAAATTCTGTTGACATTAGTTTCCAGATATAACAGAGCTGCTACACCAGGCGTGCCCAAATTATTTGGGCTGCAGGCCGGTCATATGGTTAAGCAGACTAGTCACATGGCTCAGTGGACCAGTCATGTGGTTCCTTCCACCGGAAGCTGAAGTAAAATGTGCCTTACAATCTTATTTTGTAAGGGTGAGACAGATTTTTACACTGCCATTTTCTCTGCTCAGGGGTGCCCAAATTATGGTCCATGGGCCAGATCCAACTCTCAATGCCAATTCATCCAACTCATGCCGCCCTCACCTCTCCCAGAAATGGAAGTAAAATGTGCCCGCACTGGCACGCTTTACTTCTGATTCTGGGAGCGATGAGGGCGTCGGGACCAGATCCAGCCTGCAGGCTGTTGGGAGTTCCCATTTCAGTTTGTTTTTAACTATATAGACTCATTTCAGCCATGATTCAAAACCTCTATTACTATTTTGGATGATATTCTGTATTTTTATAACATTTTTACAGTCTTAATTACAGGCTGTCCATATTCTATTGAATTAATCCCCACCCCACTTTACAAATCCCTAAGAATATTTGCTGCCTCCTCGAAGAACTGATGATTAGATGCTGCTGGAACAGAGGCACAATTCATAGGAGATGTGGATGTATAATGGTAATGTGTTTGAAAACAATTTTTATTGTGTTGAAAGGTGGAAGGTACATAGGACTAAAAATAAATGGTTTAGTAGTCTTTACATTCAAAAGGGCTTTCTATATTTCTGCAAAATGTTCCTTTCTCAAATCCATCTTCTTCCAGTATGAGACAAATACAACTGAATATTTTTTTAAAAAAAATTAAGATTAACTTAACCAATTTGTGTAAAATATAACCATTTTAAAGTATTCATATTCATGGTTCAGTGGCAAAAGCTGGTGGCATATATAAATGGAAAGAAAATATACCCGCGTATAGACATACAGCAAGCAGTTTCTGAGCATAAGATTTGCGATATGCTATTGCTAACTGTACATATACTTCTATAACATTATTTGATTTATATGATTTTCATGAAGCAATGACACTTGTGCATCAAACCACAAATCTACCATTTAGGTATTAACTCACAGAAAAGTTACAGGACCAAACAAGGAAATGTTGAACTGCATCAATGGACTAAGTCATTGATTGTACTCCAACTGTTCTTGGACTTCAATTCCCAGAAGCCCTGATCAGCAGGAGTGTTGACTTGGGCTTCTGGGAATTGAAGTCCAAGAACACCTGGAGTGCCAAGGTTGGCCATCACTGAACTAAGTCAACCTCAGTGTTTCCTCAACTGATTTACTGACAATGCAGCAAATGAAAGTCCTTAGAAATTATAAAATGGTGGGCTATTTGTTATTCCAAAGTAGCTAATTTTTTTCCTGATAATGGAGGGGAAGCAAAACAAAATCCCAAGATGTTTCACAACCTAGGTAGCAGGTTATGCCTCACACTGATGACTCCAAGCTAATGTCAAAATTGTTCTGATCCAGATGGTCCACCTCAGGCTTTCTGGATGGTCTCCCTGCATGTGCCAAAGGGGGCATTACACAAAACAGTCAAAAGAAACAACAGGTGTCAGTTCAGATCAGGAAAATTATGTCATCTGACACCATGACCTGGTTGTCATCTTGCATCTTCTCCAACGCTGTCCTGACTTCATTAGACGAGAAAGGACTTGGATTGTCCTGGTTGATGGACTCCATCAGACTCTTCAGACCCACCGACTGTGCATGAGCAGCTTTGAAGACCCCAAGAAGGGCAGCTTTGAATGCTTTAAGCCTGGACAGGAGAAAACAAATTCCCAAGTAGTTACTTACTAGTGTAGTTATTTAATGTTAGTGACCTTTACCTTTGTTATGGTAAGAGTGGCTTCTAAGCATTCAGGTGCCGACTTTTTACTGCAGGACTAAAGAATGTGGCCCATAAGTTAAGAGGCAACACCCTGCTGCTTGTGCCTTTTCTGAACACATTCAAGCCTGCTACCTGCCAAAATATGTAGTAGGTACAGTAATACTTCGGATAACGTTTACCTCGGATAACGCTAAAATCACATAACGTTAAGTAATCTGGGGAGGAGAATTGGATCGAATAACGTTAAGGTCCTATGGGATAGATCGGATAACAACCGCTAAAGCCTGTGCGGTTACAATCTATCTCTATGGAGCTTTAACATTATCTGATCCATCCCATAGGATTTTAACATGGATCGGATAACACTAAAAATCGGATAACACCAAGACTTGTGGAACCAAGTCTTAGCGTTATCCGAGATATTACTGTACTACAATTTCAGTATAGTCAAACCTCGCTTAGCGAGCAACTCGCTTAGCGAAAAACTCGCATGAGCGGGTTTTTCAAAAAAGAGATCCAACTCGCATAACGAAAATTTTCGCTATGCGAGTCCGACTTTCCATATGGAAATGCTCACATAGCAAGCGTTTGTATCGGGGAAAACTCGCATAACAAAAAAATTTTCGCTATGTGAGTCTGACTTTCCCTATGGAAAACTCGCATAACGACCGTTTCTACGGGGAAAACTCACATAACGAAAAAAAAATCGCTATGTGAGTTTTCCCCCTAAAAAAGCTCATTATGCGAGTTTTTCCATAGGAATTTTCGCTATGCAAGTCCAACTCACATAGAGAAAAACTCGTATAGTGAGCAGCCTCACAGAACAAATTAAATTCGTTATGGGAGGTATGACTGTACTAGGATCCTTCTAGCTAGTGAAAGAACAGCAGATCACGAGCACTGTATTTCAGCTCTCTCTCTCTCTGACCCATCTAGCCCAGCAGAGAACAAGGATATACAGGTGTAGTAGCCACATAGTCTGCCACTGTGGTTTTCCAGCAGAAACACTCAATAGCCACTTCTGCCATTTGCCCAGCTTCCACACCAATTATAGTTGTACAAACCATCCTACAGTTTAAAAGGTCAGTCCTGTGCAGGATTGCATACTTGATCATCTGTCCATGGGACGATAAGAGTAGGAATATTCTGTATTTAGTCTGTCAGGAACTTTACCATGAACCAAATTAGCTGGAGCCAATTTATGCATTACACTAGTACCCCGAATAACGCGAGTATCATATAGCGTGAAAACCGCGCAACGTGACAAGATTTTCGGAAAAATCTTGTATTGAATAACGCGATTTTCACATTATTCGGAACAAGCGTATGTGTGGGAGGGGGTGGATTGGGTAGAACATCTACCCAATCCACACACACACCAGCGCCTGCCCCCATGATGTTTGGAAAGGGTACGGGGATCCTTACCCTTTCGAAACTTCAGGAGAGGAGAACATCATCTCCCCGGCTTGGGAAAGAGGCAGCTTGGCCGAAATTCTCTCCCCCTGCGCGGGGGTGAGGATTTCGACCAAGCCGCCTCTTTCCCGGGCACGCTATAGCAACGCGGATCGCACGTCAAGGCAATTGCCTTGACTTGGGATCCCCGTTTCGCTCGCCTAAACATGGGTCGGCTTTTTAAAAAGCCCCCGTGTTGGCATCTCCCACGGGCGCGGGCGCGCCTGTCAGATGGGGGCTGCAGAGGCTATGGGGAAGAGCTCCGTAGCCTCTGCAGCCCCCGTCTCACACGTGCACGCGCCCGTGCGAGAAGCCGACATGGGGGATTTCGAACTCCGCCCCCCCTCCACCGCAAGGCAGCAAAAAGTCTCCCAAAGCGCCTAAACAGGCATCACGCGCGTCAAGGCAAGGTATCAAAGCGGGGTTGCCACCCCCCACTTTGATTCCTTACCTTAACGTGGGGTCCCCGTTTCGCGCGCCTGGGCGAGGCGAGGGTTTTCCGAATTCTCCCCTCCTCGGGGGAGGGGGGAATCGGAAATGCCGACAGGCGCCTTGCCATGGGAGTTTGGGCACCCCAAGTCCCATGGCACAGCGCCTGGGCTAGGCGAGGGTTTTCCGAATTCCCCCCCCTCCCCCGGGGGAGGGGGGAATCAGAAATGCCGACCCTTGCCCAGGTGCGTGAAATGGGGATCGCACGTCAAGGTAAGGGATCAAAGTGGGGTGCCAGCCCCGCTTTGATCTCTTGCCTTGACGCTATACCCATTTGGTAGAAGAGGCTCCCGCTGGCGCGCCTTTTCGCACGCGTGTGAGCGCCTCTTCTCAGGTTTTTTTAGCGTTGTTTGATCAATGTATCGAACAACGCGAAAAACCGAACAACGTCATGACTTGTTCGGGGTATTACTGTATATATTTTGAGACCTGAGCACTGCATGATGGAGTGAGCTCCCATTGTCTGGCCCAACAGTCTGTGCACTCTGGCATCCAGTCATGCCTGCCACATGACCACAGAAACGTCTGTAGACACAGACAGTGCTGGCGCTATAAACAGAGATGAGCACTGTCCCCTAGAGTCTGATACAACTGGCTTTCAAGCAAGGGAGACCTTTGCTTATGCAGGCAAAACTTGAATTGTTCACATGTCTTCAATAAATCGAATCTAAAATAAATTTCATCTTCCATGTACCCACCTCGAATCAGATAACACTGATATAGCTTCCTTGGTGCCCGGAGTTTCAGAAGGCTTGGGAGTAGTTGCCTGGACTAGAAATTATCAAAAAGAGAGACAGATTATTGTACAGTTGGCATTATCATTCCTTGTTTACATTGGATCTATAAAAAGGAATCACCAGTATGATGTAGTAAGAAAGCACTTATTTAAAAGTCAAATGCATAACATACACACCAGTTTTGCCTCCTGTTAGCTTACATTTTCTACCTACAAAATTCAGAACTATAGCAGCAGGGAGTACTTCAACATGAGCCTATTGCAACTTGTAAAGGTCAAACTACCCAAGACATCCCCTTGCAATTAATTAAAAAAGGAATGTAGTGATTTTAAAAACTAATAATTGTGTGCCATGAAGTCAATACAGTTACCCTTTTCAAAGTTTTCTCCAGCTACAAAATGTTCAGAAGTGACATAGTATTCTCTTCTTTCGGGGTTGTCTTGGGATTTTATGAAGGCTGGCTCTTCTCCCAGGAGGCACCAATGGGGAATCAAACTCTCAACCAAACCACTGAGCTATCCAGCCAGTGTAGCAATTTTAGCCTCCAAATGTCAGCATGGTCCTATCGCCTCCTACCTCTGATTAAGCCACATCAAATTCAGTGGGGTTATCTTCATATAGTAGACGTGCAAGCAATCTCCCGGTTAAGTTGCTTTTTGTTCTTTATGAATACAGTTATTATCAGAGGAAACTTTTTTCCTGCTCCCCCGATATTGTACTTCAGACACACAATAGTTCACAAAAGTCTGTCAAACGATTTGAGGAATTCATAGTGAGTCAGCATATTGAATAATGAATTTGTGTAATAGCCAATATATAAAAGAAGCATCTGAATAATCTGGTTGCAGAAGGAAGGGCAAGCTTTCCAATCCACTGAGAGGCATGTTAGAACTTAACAGCAGTTCTAAAGGTACAACTTTTACACCAGCTCTCAACCTTTTTAAGCCAGGGGCCGAGTCATGCTCCCTCAGACAGCTTCTGGAGCCGGTCGGCCATTTTGTCCTTCCTCCACCACATGGCACTTCCTGGTGTGGTCGAGGGCCACATGAAATGGTGCTGCGGGCTGCAAGTTGAGTATCCCTGTTTTACACTAACTTCAGAGATCCAGATTGCCCCATGTGAAGCTGCTTCTTCAGTCTTGTTTGTTTTAGATATGTTAACTTTAGCTTTGTATGTTATTATATGCTCATGGTGGCTCTGACATGAATAAAGAAAGAAGTCCTTTACAAACTGAGGGCAGAGTCCATTAAAAGCTGAGTCCATTAAAAGGTAAACTTTTCAGCATTAAAGCTGAAAAGTTTACCTTTGTTACTTTGCTGAACCCCATTTTACCTACCCGTCTGAGAAGGATAGGAAAGAAACCTGCTTACCTCCTGGCATTTCCTCTTCAGTGTCACTGAAGTCATAAGGATCATGAGCTTCCCCTTCCATGGGCTCCTGATCACTAGAAAGTGCCCTCCGTCTATAAAAGGAGAAAACAACCCCCAACACACAAATTGTTGGTAAAGAACAACTGCAGAGGGTGACAGAATGTGTATACAGTGGAACCTCATACAACAATCACCCTGTATAGCAATGAAATCACATAACAATTAGGTTTTTTGGGGGAAATGTCATCCTGCATAACAATTTTCCGTATGGAAAAAATCCATACACCAATTTTTCAATGGGAAAAACTACTTAGCAAAAAAATTGTTGTACTGTACAATGCATTCCATAGGGAAAATCGCTATACAATGAATGCATCGTATAGCAATTGTTTCGTACAACAACAAGCCCCATGGAACGGATTAAAATCGTTGTATCAGGGGCCACTGAATGTCATTCTGTTTTAAAAAACAAACAGTTTGACTAGAAAAATTCCACAAGAACCAGAGGCTATGCAAACAGTACAATACTTTTATGAAAAAAAATAACTTAATTGTTCTAGTCTCTCCCCTTTTGATGACAGAACTGGAAACACAAGAAAGAAGATGAACAAAGTCTCTCCCAAATCCTTCCCACTTTCTAAGAACATTTGACACAATACATTCCCACACACACTACGAGACAAATGTCCAGACCGTAAAAGTCAAAAAAGCTTCGGGACAATCTGCCAAAGTGCTTCAGACTTTCTTCCACAGAGTGAAGCAAAGCCTGGCGAGAGGAACCAAAGCAGAAACTGCCAAGGTGGCATTTCCCTTTAAGGTATGGGTTTTGAGCAGAGGTGCACGGGCTGCCTGTCCAGGGAAATTCGTTCCCTAGCATGGGCCTGGTAAAGTTGTAATGGGAACCTGGCAGTGCCAGCAAGATCCAAAGTCCATGAGCTTGACAAGGAGAACAAAGCTAAGAGTGAAGAAACAGGGGTGATTGTTTTGATTGTTTTTAGTTGTAAAGCCGCCCTGAGTCTTCGGAGGAGGGCAAGGTACAAATGAAATAAAATAAATAAATAATAAAAATAAATAAAATAAATCAAAGAAATAACACTTGGAACGATGATACCATATTTGGCGGCGTAGAAGACCTATCGGAGTATAAGACACACCCTGTTATTACCAAAACAGCACACTATAGGCCACTATATACAGTACAAGGCACACTCCATTTTCCAGTGTATTTTAAAAGGAAAAAAGTGGGTCTTATATGCCAGCACATAGCTAAGTAATTTGGATTTGCCACCACTGCCAATGGAGCAATACTAGGATTCTCCTTACATCCTTTTTTAACCCGCCTGCACCTACCTCTTTCGTTGTCTTTTTTCATTTTCTTCTGGAACTTCACCGTCTGTCTCTGGGTCTGTGTCATCGTCAGCCTGCTTCTTCCGCTTCTTCTCTTTTTCCAGAACCTTTGATATAAAGGAAGCCAATAAATTCATAATACTGCTGGATCAGCCATTCCCTTCGATGCTGAAGAAATAACTGAGCCTTTGGAAAGCAACACAATAGCTCCACAGAGGAATCTTAGATTCCCTTTAGCCTCCCATACAATAAGACACCCAATGTTTTAAGCTTCAAGACACAAAAACGACGAAGAAATTATGCCTCCTGCCTTAGCATCAATGCTGGTTTTCAGAGACAGCCTGCGTATGAATTTCTTGACAAAGTCAGAACGCAATTGATGGGGAAAAAAATGTGTGTACAGTGAGCCTTCCCGCTTTGCAGACGGCTTGCTTACCGGACAACTCGATTCACAGACACAAATCCATAGGAAATTATGGTCCACTTCACGGACAAAAATCACGATATGGACCCCCGGGTTTCCCTAGGGTGCAAAGCTTTTTTACCCTGCTTGGGCACCCCCTGCCACTTTCCACACTGGTGGGAGGGTATTTGGAGGATTTCAGCTCTGTTTCTTGCAATTTTCGTGTTTTCGGTGCGATTCGGCAGCTTAAAAGTAGCATTTGGCACTTCCAGGGTGGTGGTAGGGAAAACAGCTGACTGACAGGCCATTAACACAGCTGGCCACTAGAGGGCACAAAGTGCGGTTTCCCATCGGAATGCATTGAAAATCAATTTCTTCTGTTCTGAAGGTCAGAAAAAAGCAAAAAAAACTAACAAAAACCCTACCCTAATTTTTATGTTCAAGAGTCTTTACAAAGTGCACTTTGGAATTTTTTGCCACTTTATAAAGAGTTTTGAACATTTAAACCATTATTTTTGGCTTTTTTTCTGAGCTCCAGAATGGTGCCTCCCCCCCCCTTGCATTCCTATGGAAAAAACAATTCACTTTAAGGACAAATTGCTTTAAGGACAAACTGGTGGAACGGATTAATTCCATAAAGCGGGGCTCTTTACACTTAGAAAAAAACACTATATGGACTGCCCATCAAAGTATTAACTAGCCATTTAGTTGACCAGCGACCTGAGTCTGTAAAATGCTTCTCATTTCAGAACAATACAGACTTATAGCCCTTATATATCTTCCCTGCTAGTTGAGAGCCTTGTCAGGCCATTGGGGCATGAGCAATCTAACTAGGCAGTGTTTCCCTTCTCTTGTCAATGATGTTTGGCTGGGACTAAAACCCACCAAAGCATCCTCCATCAGATCCCTTCGGCAAGGTGAAAGCGGAGGGCAGACATCATGGTCCGCCTAGCCCAGTGTTTCCCAAATGCTGGTGTTTGGACTTCAGTTCTCAGAAGCCTAAGCCAGTATATTGACTGATCAGTGCTTTGGGGAATTGACTTAAGCTTCTGGGAATTGAAGTCCAAACACCAGCATTTGGGAAACACTGGCCTAGCCAGAGGGTGACATGATATACAAGTGGCTTTTTAAAAAACTGTATGCCGATAGACTTGATTTCTCAAGTCCATTTGTACGTGTGGAATGTCCTACGGAGATGTCCACCAATGTGCGGATTCCTCACTAAATGACTCCACACACACACACCGCATCTGAAGAAGGGTCAATCTGATCTCTCAAAAAACCCAAAAACAAAATACAGGCACATCTGCTTGAGAAACAAGCAGTCGTTTTTACAGCCTCTGTTGGCTTCAGACTTTAAACTCCCGGCAATGACTTGGAGCAACATTTATGGAAGAGCTCTTATAAGACTCTGACTTGAAAAACGGTCGTTCTTCTGTCTAACCTAAAATGCTCATAGGAAATACTGTCTTCTGTACCAGATAACTGGAAAGTGGCCTAAAAATAAAACTATTGAGGACATAGAAAGTCATGCCTTGCAGGAGGACAATCAAAATGTCTTCTCCAAAGCCTGGTCTCACTAGATTGTTATTGACAGTCTTTGATTGAAAAAGTTATAGTGGGCATAGTTTGCTTGGATTTGTAAAATGGCTTTAAGCAAACTTTTTACACCAGAGACAGCCATGGCAAGCTTGATAGTCATGACATAAAGGGAGGCATCCTCTTATGGATTACTGGTTAAAGAACAAAAATCAGAGTAGGACTTGATAATTCTCACAATGGAGAGATGCAAACAGAAAGGTTGCAAGGGCTCTTATGTATCAGACAGAATACAGTCATGATGGCAAACCTTGGCACTCCAGATGTTCCTAAAAATGCAATTACTAGAAGCCCAAGTCAGCATTCCTGCTGATCAGGGCTTCTGGGAATTGAAGTTCAAGAACAGTTGGAGTGCCAAGGTTTGCCATCAATGATAACATTGCACAAAGATGCAATACACTAGATGCTATCTAGTAACTGTCCAAACCATCTTTTCTTCTGAACACAAACAATGTGTAAACTTGTCTACTAACCTTTTTGAAGTAGGCAAACTGAACCAGCTCTAAAGCAGCTTCGGCATCTTGTCTTTCAATTGTTTTACTCATCCTGGCCTTAGCATGTGCAGTTGAGAGTCGGATCAATGTCTCCAAGGTACGAGCAGTGATAGGAGACGTCTGGGGAGGAAATACACCATATCAATATTCAGATGCTGAAGGATAAAAAAAAAAGGTGATTTAGATACTTCTGGTTGTTCCAGCTTTGGGTGCTCACTTAATAAAGAAACATAATGCTGCATCAATGCTGGTTACAGCATTTGTGCTGTAACCAAGCATGGGAACCATCAGGGTTATACAACTGTTGATTCTAGTTACAAATGTGTATAAACTAATGACATCCTTATACATTTTACAAGACCTCACACGAGATAATACAGGTTGACTACAGTGGCTCAAGTGACTAAGACGCTGACTGGAAGGCGGCAGGTCAGCAGTTCGATTCCTGGGTACTGCATGACGGAATGAGCTCCCATCTTTGTCCCAGCTCCTGCCAACCTAGCAGTTCAAAAGCAAGAAATTGCAAGTAGATAAACAGGGATCAATTCGGAAGGTAAACAGCGTTCCATGTGCTCTGATGTCTAGTCATGCCTGCCACATGACCACGGAAAAGTCTGCAGAAGCAAACAGTGCTGGCTCTTCGGCTTAGAAACAGAGATGAGCACTGAACCCTAGAGTGAGATATGACTGGCTTTCGAGCAAGGGAAATCTTTACCTTTACTAGTGTCACAAGTGAAGCTGAATACCCTTGGAAAGGGAAAAATACGAAATAAATGCATATAATGTCTAGCACCCTTAGAAGGCATTACTTGCTACCATTCGGCTATCTATCTTCCTCCCTATCATAAATTTGATTCCTCGATTGACCAGACTATCAGCAGGTGAGTTCCTGCTAGTTGCAACTTATTTTCCTTCTTTTTGTTACCGCACTCTTCTTCTCCAGGTTCGACTAAAACTTTTGATGGTTGGGTCTTCCCATCTTTTGGGGGACCTGCCAAGGGGTCTTTTTGCTCCTCTGAGATACCACTCAGTGACTGCTGCCGTCCAGTGCCCATCTATCATTTGAGAAACATGCCCAGCGCAATTTCTGTTTATGGTATTCAGCAGCAAGCTTTGTTGATCCTGCTTTGTTTTCTCAGTAATTACCCTTACAAATACAAATTCCATTGTACAGCACGGGGTGAATTGTTAGTCAAGTGTAAATGATTGTTTTGTCCTTACTGTTAATGTATTTGTTAGTGTATTTTGGATATATATGTTAATTTAAAAAATAAATACTAGCTTCCTACCTGCAGCTGGAATTTAAGGCCAGTGCACAAATATTTATTTATTTATTTATTTATTCATACTTGTTTATCGTCCTCCTCCCCGAAGGGACCCAGGGCGATTCACAACATATAAACAACAATTTAAAACCAATTAAAAGATTAAAAACTTTAAAAAGCTTAAAAATTTTAAAACTAGATGTTGCAGCTAGGAGGCACTGGGTGTCAAACCATCCAGCCGGCTGGGGATATTGATCCATCCATTCCCCAGACCTGACCTGCCAGCCAGATTTTCACTCCTTTCCTAAAGGACAGCAGCTCCGTCTACATGTGTAGTTCTATTGGGAGGAAATTCCATAGGGCTGTAGCGGACACAGAGAAGGCCCTCCTTCTAGTGCCAGAGAGGTGCACCTCTCTGGCGGATGGTACAACCAGAGAGCCTCTCTGGTCCGCTCTGATGGGACGGGCAGATGTCCTTGGGACAATGCGGTCTCTTAAGTATCCTGGTCCACTACCATGTAGGGCTTTAAAGGTAATAACCAGCACCTTGAATTGCACCTGGAGGCAAACTGGGAGCCAGTGCAGCTCCCTCAGCAGTGGTAGATTAAGTACAGCTGTATTCTGTTCTTAAATTGCAGACACCACCCCTTGTTTCACTGAATGTATATGTGTGTGTGTTCCTGCACTAAGGCTTTCGCTGTGTAACAGCCTAAAGGTGCTACTCTGCTATCGAGACACACATATCGCTAGGGGAATCCCTGACAGACACAATGCGATTGTTTATCATTTATATGGCACCCTTCTTCCAACGAAAGCAAAATACAGTCAAACCTTGCATTATAGAGTGTCTCGCTTAAAGAGTAACTTGCTTAAAGAGCAGAATTTTCTCTGAATGTTTGCTTTGCTTAACAACTAAAACCAACCCAAAAGTCGCCTAACAACTAAATCAGGGTTTGCAAATCCCCCCCCCCCCCGAAGGCACAATGGGTCACTTACAATGGTGTAAGAGCAAATTTGCTTAAAGAGCAATCCCATTGAACACATTATGCTCTTTAAGCGAGGTACCACTGTAGGTGTTTTTAAACTTAGCATCCCATGGGACAGACCGGGCTGAGAAAGAGAAAGTCTAGCCATCTACAATTAAGTTCAAATTAAGTCATTTGTGTCGTAAGACAGCACTCCAGACACTGTGCCAAGTTCAATTCCCTGCTGCACTTCTAGAAAGAAGAGCCAGCCTGAAAGTGTCCTTGAGCAAGCTGCACAGTCCCAGAATGACCCCCAGAAGGAGGGAAGGGGAAACCACTTTTGTGTAGTCTCTACCTGGAAAGGGTCGAAGTAACTGACTTGATGGCATGCAATTGTTATTATTATTTTCTCAGAGACAGTGTGCAGTATTAAAATCTTACCCAGATGTTATTTCCTTTTGTTTCTGCTCCCCCTTTTACCTACCACCCAAATGACCCAAGCTCACTACTTACCCTTGCGACGTCAGAGCTGATCTGGTCCTGACTGCGTAGGGAAGAATATTCTTGTGCTATGAAGGCTGCTGCTTCCTCAGTTAAGACTGGCTTGAGCATCTTGGCAAAATGAATATACTTCCTCATGAAGGCCACGCTTACTATCTTCTCTCTGTACAATAAAATGGCCAAGTATTCCATTTAGACTGGAGAGTCACTTCGCCAACACATCCCTCTTCAACAATGAATAAGTCGAGATGATGTGGCTCAAGAGACTGGCCACTAAAGCTCATAAAATGCCAAAAGCCAGAATATCTCTGTCTCCATATTGAGAAATGGAAACTACCTTGTTACAGCTGATGATATAAGGGCTCTTTCAAATACCATGTGACATAAAATAGGCCACTTTTGACCCCCCTCCCAATCTATGACTTCCTGTGGCCTTTGACCGACCCCCCCCCCCCGGCCAATCATGTGGTTTGAAGATAGATCTATGGCCAGCTGGATGTAAAAAGCAATAATTTTGGAGTCACGTGACTTCATGCCAAATCTCTCTCTCTCTCTCTCTCTCTCTCTCTCTCTCTCTCTCTCTCTCACACACACACACACACACACACAGTGACTTTTGGTCGACCCCCTCTCCGCCTAAAATGGTCATGTGGTATTTGAACGAGCCCTAAGATAAAATAAACTGGAAAAGAAGTGCAGGAAGGAGATCCACTTGCTGGCTGAAACATCTTGGGAATTTGGTTTGGATCCACAACACATCATTATTTATAGCTGCTCAATACAAAGTCAAAGTAGGCACGAATATTGCCAAACCCTGTAGAATCAGAGGATACACTGGATGGGAATCAGTGCTATGGAGCAGATGTGGCCAACTTACAGCCCATGGGCCGGACCCAGTCCGCGGCACCTTTTCATTTGGTCTGCTGCCGCCCTCACTGCTACCAGAAGCAGACACGTTTACGACAGCCGTAAACGCACCCAAACATGCATAAACACACCCGTGCCTGCCACAAACGCACCCATGGCTGTTGTAAATGTGTTTACGACAGCCACAGATGCATCTTAAAGTAGTGGAAGGAACCACGTGAGCAGCCCACTCAGCTGTCCAGGGAGCGTGAAAAGGTTTGGGAATCCCTGCTGCAGAGCTAAAATGTGTAGCAAGCACTGAGGACAAGCAGGGGGAAAGCTGGTATCTTCCCATTCTCCCTTGGAGGCCTATGACGCAAACTGATATGCCGACAATTTGGTTTAATCCAGCAAGATGACCCTTAGGAACTTCTTTGACATGAATTTTCTCACCTTATGAATGAGGGCAATGTGAAAGTATGGGTGGACAAGTACATTTTCAGGTGGCACAGTGGATAAACTGCTGCTGTTCAGTTGCACAGTCTATTCTGACCCTTTGCGACCCCATGGACCACTGCACACCAGGCACCCACTGTCCTCCTCAGCCTGCCCAGCACTGTGCCCATTGTGTCAACAATACCATCTAGCCATCTCAGTCTCTGCTGCCTCCTTCTTCTTTTGCCCTCCACCTTTCCCAGCATCAAGCACTTCTCAAGTGAATCCTCTCTTCTCATTTGATGTCCAAAGTACTTTAGCTTCGTATTTACTATTTGACCTTCCACTGTACTGCTGGACTGTAGCCAAGAGTTTGTGAGTTCGATTCTGACCAGGACTCAAGGTTGACTCAGCCTTCCCTCCTTCCGAGATTGGTAAAATGAGTAAGCAGCATGTTGGGGGCAAAATATTACCGTATTTGCCGGTGTACAAGACGACTGGGCGTATAAGACGACCCCCCAACATTTCCACTCAAAATATAGAGTTTGTTATATACTCGCTGTATAAGACTACCCCCTCTTCCGCAAACCTTCCACACACCAAATAAAACCTAAAAGAACATCAGATTTGATTTCAATATGTTAATTTATATTCAAATGCTTATGACATGCAGAAAAACTGTCACAAGGATGTATGTTATCAAACATGTACAGTAAACATAAAACAGTGCATTTATTAAAACAGTTTATTTAACGTAATTCACCAAAGACAATTCACTAAAGCTGAATGGAACAATAAACCTATGGGAGCTGCCATGCTGTTTGTTTTCTAATCTGTTAACCAAACTGGAACTGTCAATGACAGAAGGAAGATAACAAATAGAGGGAGAGAGCAAGTGCCAGGCAAGTCCCTAGCAAGTTTGCTGGCATGACAGTTTCCCTTTAAAAGCCTTCAAACTCCTGTTCATCATCTGATATTAAAAGTTGTTATCCGATCCATCCCATAGGACCTTAATGTTATTCAATGCAATTCTCCTCCCCAGATTGCTTAACGTTATGTGAGGTAAACGGTATCCGAGGTAAACGTTATCTAAGGTATTATTGTATTTTATTCAACTGATGTGCACCCGGCATACAAGATACCCCCCCCCCCCACTTGGAGGCATGTTTTTCAGCGGTAAAAAGTCATCTTATACCCCCGCATATACAGTAATTAACTTGTGAACCGCCCAAAGAGTGCACTAAGTACTATGGGGTGGTATATAATTGCTATTGCTATTCAAGTTTCTATCATAATTTTAAAAAACAGCTTTAAACTTAAAATATTGGAGGCCAATTATTCAACGACTGTGCAAGAAAAAAAAAGGTGGAGGAAAGTCCTTACTTCCGCCTCTTGGGCCCATGCAGGAGATCATCGTGCTTCTCATACACTGACAACTCCTGATCGTCCTCGGCAGCGAAGGCTGGGTCTTCAGTAGCCAGCAGCTCAACTGTGCTGCCCAAAGGCATGGCTGGGAATAGAAGGGAAGAATTACGTGAAAAGAGTTAGAGCAGGGCAAGGATTCTCAACCTGAGGCCTGTGGGCCAGATGCTGTGTGGTGGAGGAAGGGCAAAACGGCCATCCGGCCCTCAAAGATATCTGAGGGAGCATGACCCGGCCCCTGACTTTAAAAGGTTGAGAACTGAGTTAGACACCTTCAAGATAGATGCAAATATACCAGCAGATCAAATGGCACTAAGAACAGACATAGCGTGCAAAGTAATCTGGACTTCAGGCATTTGGAGATGTCAGGAATTCTTTTATTTTGGGCACCACTGCAAGTTTTCCACGACACGCCGAGAAAACATTTGAGACCATGCCTTTCCTGACATTGCTCTTCCGGAAATGCTCCTCGAGTGCATTATGAGCTGCAAATTTCAAATCTCTCCCTTCTCCTCCTCCTTGTTTAGGTTTAGTACTTGACAAACAGAAGACAGTCGCTACATGCAAAGCCCTTGTCTCTTTGTTGCGTTGTGGTAGTTTGGAAGCACAGCATCTATAGTACAGTTATCTGGTTTCATTCTGGAATTAACTGCTTCAGAGATGAATTCCAGCCATGACAAACACAGTTTCTGATTTTTTCCTACAGGTTTAAATAAAGGTCTACAGGGTTATTAGCAAGAAACTGCCAAAAATGAAGCCACCTTTTTGGCGAGTTCATTCTGCAGTTCCTTTCGCCTGACCTAGTATGAGAAAGATGAGCTGGCAACACAAGGTTGCCAATGGCCAGGGTATGCCCCTCTGTGGTTCAAAAATACCACAATCTTTGAAGAGGCTCTTATGTAGATGAAAGGCAGACTGGCTCACATTGTAAGCCGGCCCGAGAGCTACTTGCACCAAAACGGCAGGGTATAAATGGCCCATGGTGTCACAAAGGGTCGGACTCGACTGTGCGACCGAACAACAAATAAATTTAAATAAAAATAAATAAATAATACTTTCTCACCTGACACCAGTTCCTTTAAAATTATGTACAAGAGGAAATTACTGTGTAGTGTGGTTTATTCTACAAATATAAGAACCACAGCTATAATGTTACTTCTAACAATTGCATACATCTAACTGACTGCAGTGGCTCAAGTGACTAAGACGCTGACTGGAAGGCGGAAGGTCAACAGTTCGATTCCCGAGTACTGCAAGACGGAGTGAGCTCCCGTCTTTGTCCCAGCTCCTGCCAACCTAGCAGTTCGAAAGCAAGAATTTGCAAGTACAGTAATACCTCGGATAACGTTTACCTCGGATAACGCTAAAATCGCATAACGTTAAGTAATCTGGGGAGGAGAATTGGATCGAATAACGTTAAGGTCCTATGGGATGGATCGGATAACAACCGCTAAAGCCTGTGCGGTTACAATGTATCTCTATGGAGCTTTAACGTTATCCGATCCATCCCATAGGATTTTAACATGGATCGGATAACACTAAAAATCGGATAACACCAAGACTTGTGGAACCAAGTCTTAACGTTATCTGAGGTATTACTGTAGATTAATAGGGACCACTTCGGTGGGAAGGTAAACAGTGTTCCGTGCACTCTGGTGTCATGCCTGCCACATGAGCACAGAAACATCTGCAGATGCAGACAGCGCTGGGTCTTTGGGCTAGGAAACAGAGATGAGCACTGAGCCCTAAAGTCAGATACAACTGGCTTTCAAGCAAGGGTGATCTTTACCTAACTGAAATAATCACATATTCAAATCTCCCTTCCTCCATGTGCCCTGTCCATCCTCTGTTTTCCTGCCAGACTGCTAAGTCCCTTGGGGCAAGAATCTGTTCTTGGAAGAACACCAAATGATAATTATCCACGACTATAATGAATGCAAACATCCTTTAGCTCCTTTGAGTTGAAACGGTCAAAAATAAAGGCTGAGCTGTGTCTTGGGAAAGGCTCATGGCAACTCCATGTCAGGATGGTGCGCATCCTCAGAATTTCTGATGGGCTGAGAAAGTGATTGTCAGAATCCGCCACTGGTTAAGAAAGAGGTAGATCTAAAGCTCAGGGGACCTTCATACATTACAGGAAGTTTAGTATCTCATGCCCAGAATGTCTGCCAAAGATGGTCTCTTCTTAAACCTCTCTCAAATGCCAGGCCATTCACGTCCGAGAACCATTGCCCTCTCAAAGGATTGTTTAGTATTTGCTGATTTTGCAACCACACATTTGCATCTTTCTCTGAAACAGGGCTGATGTGCCTTTTTCCTTTAAACACTGTAACATCACTGACTTCTGATTACTATATAGACTCGAGTGCAAGTGTGATATAAATGAGGCTCCAAGTCCTTCACATATCCAAAATGGAGTTTATTAGGTTTTAGTTTTTGTTGTTGTTCAGTCGCACAGTCGATTCCGACCCTTTGCGAGGACCCCATGGACCACTGTCCACCAGGCACCCCTTTCCTCCACCATCCTCCTCAACTCATTCAGCTTTTTGCCCATTGTGCCTACAATACCATCTAGCCATCTCGTTTTTTGGCCGCCACCTTCTTCTTTTGCCCTCCACCTTTCCCAGCATCAAGGCTTTCTCAAGTGAATCCTCTCTTCTCATTTGATGTCCAAAGTACTTTAGCTTCATCTTTACTATTTGACCTTCTAAGGAGCAGTCAGGGTTGATTTCTTCTAAGATTGACCTATTTGTTCTCCTTGCTGTCCAGGGGACTCTCAAAACTCTCCTCCAACACCACATCTCAAAGGCATCTATTCTTCTGCACTCAGCTTTCCTAATGGTCCAGCTCTCACAACCATACATCGCTACAGGGAATACCATTGCTTTAACTATGTGAATTTTTGTTTGCAATGTGATGTCTCTACTTTTCACTATGCTCCCCAAGTTTCTCATCGCTTGCCTCCCAAGAATCAGTCGCCTTTTTATTTCATGACTGCAATCACCATCTGCGGTGAGCTTTGATCCTAAGAAAGTAAAATCTGTCACTTCTTCCCCATCTATTTTCCAGGGACTGATAGGGCCTGTTGCCATTATCTTGGTTTTCTTTATATTGAGTCTCAAGCCAGCTTTTTCACTCTCTTCTTTCAACCTAATCAGGAGTTTCTTTAGGTCCTCCTCACTTTCTGCCATTAGGGTGGTATCATCTGCATATCTCAAATTGTTGATGTTTATCCCAGCAATTTTGATCCCAATTTGTGAATCCTCCATCCCTGCATTGCGCATTATGTGCTCTGTGTATAAGTTGAATAAGCAGAGTGACAAAATGCAGCCTTGTCTTACTCCTTTTCCTATTCCAAACCACTCTGTCCTTCCGTATTCTGTCCTAACTGTTGTTTTTTGATTCAGGTTATTTTCATTAGGTTATTTTTCTATTCTGAGATCTGTAACCTGATTCATCAAGAACCATGCTACAACTTCAATAAAACATATTTTCTTCAATCAACGCATGTTCATTGGAATTGGGATGCAGGGGAAGATACAGTAAGTCCATTGGCCTCCTTTTTAATGCTACCTTTTTACCTTTCCCCTATTAATTTGGCTGGACTCTGTACGCAGACAAGTCCCAGGTTTGTTCAGCCAGGTCTGGGGTGAGAGAGTGATGAACATATATCCCTTGCCGTGAGTTTTGGGTGAGTTCTAGAGGGGATTTTGGAATAATCCGCTTTGGAAGGAATGCCAGAGAGGTCCCAAAGCAAGGTGAGGAAGGGTGTGGTATCATCATAGCAAGTCAGGTTTTTTTAGTCCACAAAATAAGGTCTTGCAATCTAAGCCAGCCACTAGGGTTCGATGCTGAGCTGTTTACAGCCAAAGATCCAGTGCTGTCTATTTGCATCTGCAGATGTTTCTGTGGTCATGTGGCAGGGATGACTAGACGCCAGAGTTCATGGAATGCCATTACCTTTCCCATCAAAGCGGTATCGATTTATCTACTTGCAATTTCTTGCTTTCAAATTACTAGGTTGGCAGGAACTGGGACTGATGACGGGTGCTCAGTCTGCCACACAGCATTTGGATCTCAAACTGCTGATCTGCCGACCTTCCAGACATCAAGCTCGGCATCTTAACCACTCGGCCACCACAGTCCCTCTTATGTATTCTAATACCATTCCATTATTTGGAAAGAAGATCTGGAAAAAACTCAGTGAAGTGACAGGTGGTCAAGAATAATATTAAGAAAGTGGTAACCTTGTATAACCTTTTAAAGCAGGGATTCTCAACCAGTGGCCCACAGTGTCATTTTATGTGGCCCACCACCTCCACCACACCAGGAAGTGCCATGTGGCGGAGGAAGGGCGAAATGGCCGTCCGGCTCCCAAAGCTGTCTAAAAGAACATGAACCGGGTCCCGGCTTAAAAAGGTTGAGAACTCCAGTTTTAAAGAATCCTCCACACAAAACTTCCAGAAAGGGTCTGAGACAAAGATACTCACCGTCCCCATCCTGTTCTCCAGCTGCTCTGTACCGGTGCATTCTCAAGACGTGGTCTGAGATCTCTCTGTCTTGCTCAGGATCCATTTGATCCAAAACAATGAAAAGCAAATCAAATCGAGACAGCAAAGAGTCCTGAAGGCCAATGTTCTCCATGGGAGTTTTGTACTGGTCATACTTTAAAGGGAAAATAAAGGCAAGATTAGCTTGTGGTTCTGACTTTTTCTAAACTGTGACTAACAGTTGTGGTGGGAAAAGATTAGGAGATTCTGCTAGGATAACAGCAGTCCTAAATGTGCTGCTACTTGGTATTAGTGGGAAATGGCTTTACAACCTAATGTTATTAATAAAGCTATTTTCCCACCTCTGGAGGCAAATCTTCATCTCCTTGTTTGTTCCCATTGTTTCGTCAATTGCTCTCTCTTCCCTTCTTCTGAATATCGTTCAAGCAACAAGCATACATACAGGGGAGACCCCGTTTCCCCCTGCCCCTTGTTCCTCTACATCAGTGTTTTCCAACGTCGGGCCCATGCCCCACCTGGTGATTTCAATTCCCAGATGCCTAAGTCAGTACATTGGCTGATCAATGCTTTGGGGAACTGACTTAGGCTTCTGGGAATTGAAGTTCAAAAACCAAAGGTTGGGAAATTGCTCTAAATGGAACTACAGATAGTTACTGTAAGGTACCTTTTTTCCTACTTTAAATGTTTCTGGAGTGAATTTCCCCATGCAAAGTGCTAGTTTTGGGTGCACTTATTTGATAAGACTGAGCTGATTTTCCCATTTTGGGGAGGAGGGGTGTTGATCTGCCATATCAAGAGCTCCAATTCTTTTTTTTTTAAAATCAAACCACATTTCAAGAGCTCCAATCCTTTTTTTAAAATCAACATTCCCATGATTTAGGCCAGAATTGACTTGCAGAAGTAGACCATAAACTCCATTAATCATCTCCAGCTTGCCAATGCACAAGCTCAAAACTGCCACCACTTGTTGGCATCAGGCTTACAGACACATAAGGTTACCTCTTTACACATGCTGTAAAAAAATTACTCTGCTCACACAATTGCTAAATTGAACAAAGGAATGAGTCTAGCCCCAATGTCACCTTCTGAAACCAAGAGAACATACACTAACTCAAAGGTAGGACTGCCCTATCGCACCTTTTAAACCATATCCTTTGGGTTTATTTGTTTTTAATACATTGACTTGCTTATAATGATTCTGCAGTGTGGCTGGTTGCAGCATTTTAAGTTGAATGTGATTTCCCTAATTTTATTTTAGGAAGTTATATTTAGGAAGCTGATCGCCATGAGGATCTCCTATATTCAGATTCAGATGTGGCAGAAGAAAAGTTTTTAGGAAGTTATAGTTCAGCTTTATTTTTTAGCAGAAAGGTGACAGGTTGTTAATGTTGTCCAGGGCTAGGACATGAGAAGTGGGGTTCCAAAACTCCAGTCCAGACACCCGGTGGACTATCCACACCAGGGGTGGCTGACCTACAGCCTGTGGGCTGGACCCGACCCGTGGCACCATTTCATGTGGCCCGCAACACCAAAAGCGGACACATTTACAACAACTGCAAACGTGCCCGCAGCTGTCATAAACAAGTTTACAACAGCCATGGATGTGTTTTATGGCAGCGTTTACAGTGGGGGGAAACACGTGACCAGCCCGCTCAGCTGTCCGCAGCTATCTAGGGGGCGTAGTCAGGCCCACTGTGTAAAAAGGTTGGGAACCCCTGATCTACACCTTTGATGTTTTGAATAGCATAAACAACATAAACCAAAGCTACCTATGCACTTTCTCTTAAGATCCTTACTGTCTAGACGAAAGTTAGGAGACAAATTGCTGATGAACGCCTTGGCCAGGATGAGAGGTTTACTGCCATTTTGAAATTCAATACTGGGAATGGGATACACTTAAGGAGTTTAAGCAAGATCTCAACAGGGTGAACTTATTTCTAGAACTGAATTTAAAAAGCCCAGTTCAGAGCCAGGATGCAATCACTTACCTAATCTATACGTTTCATTTTTAGGACACGGGGTCATCAACAAATGCAAGTGTATTTGGAATAGCTGTATTAGGGTAGAATACTCACCCGTCCATACACAGGATTGGCTGCTGCAAGAACACTGCAGCGGGCATTGAGTTGGGCTTGAATGCCTGCTTTGGCAATGGTAACACGGCCTTGCTCCATGACTTCATGAATAGCTGTGCGGTCAATATCAGACATTTTATCAAATTCGTCAATGCAGACCACACCACGGTCAGCCAAGACCATGGCACCTGCTTCCAGACAACGCTCTCCTAGAGGGAGAAAATTAAGTGAAGTTGAGAAAAAAGATTATAGCTATATAGAAAAAAATGTATGTACCGTACTGTATATACCTATGCACATACATATCCACCCATCCATCCACCCAAAGAGTTTGAATACAACATCCCAGACCTTTCTAATTTATAGATATTCAACCTACTTCACCAAATGGAAATACAAGGCATGTAACATATTAACTTTTCTAAGCAAGAAAAAGTGTAGATACATTCTCATACACCCATTTATGTTGCTGTAGATATTGTGGAGCTGATCTCCACACTGGGAAAAGTGGAATACAGTACAGTACAGTAATACCTCGGATAACACTAAGACTTGGTTCCACAAGTCTTGGTGTTATCCGATTTTTAGTGTTATCTGATGCATGTTAAAATCCTATGGGATGGATCGGATAACGTTGAAGCTCCATAGAGATACACTGTAACCGCATAGGCTTTAGCGGTTGTTATCCGATCCATCCCATAGGACCTTAACGTTATTCGATCCAATTCTCCTCCCCAGATTACTTAACGTTATGCGATTTTAGCGTTATCTGAGGTATTGTACTGTACTTGCACAACCCTATATTCACCAAAATAGGGTTAATATAGTGGGACTGTGTCGGCTTAGTGGTTAAGATGCTGAACTTGACGACTGGAAGGTTGGCAGGTGAAGACACAAATGCTGCATGACGGAGTGAGCTCCCGTCCTTGTCCCAGCTCCTGCCAACCTAGCAGTTTGAAAGCAAGAAATTGCAAGTAGATAAATAGGGACCACTTTGTGGGAAGGTTAACAGCGCTCCATGCGCTCCGATGTCTAGTCAGACTTGCCAGATACAGACAGTGCTGGCTCTTTGGCTGTAAATGGAAATGAGCACCAAACCCTAGAGTCATATACAACTGACTTTCGAGCAAGGGCGACCTTTACCTAATATTAACCAAAGACTGCCAAAGCAAAGCAATGAGAGAGCACAGAGGGGTTTTGGTTGTGAGAGGGAGGCAGAAATGGCTCCTAGCTATAAAATGTATTAATAATCTGTGCAACCTTTGAAACAAATGCATATAATTAGAATTCAACAACTGGAAACCCTGTGACTTTACTTCTTGGGAGAATATGGAAGGCGCTTCCCCAGTGAATTAGAGGGCAATAAACACTTTTGGGCTCCGCTTGGGCAATGACAGCATCCTGTGGGCTGATTCTTCCACCTTGGAAGTGCCACTGGATTGTTTCTGACATGAACAAAAGAGCAGCCCCGCTAAAAACGAATAAAATGCAAAAGCGTAAGTGTATTGTTACCAACCATTTTGTCCGTAAGTTTAACCAAAAATTGAAACAGCTATCCAACTTTAAGCAAAGGTGATTAGGTAAAAGTCACCCTTGCTTGAAAGCAGTCATATCTGACTCTAGGGTTCGCTGCTCATCTCCATATACAGTCAAACCTCGCGTAAAGAGCATTTCGCTTAAAGAGTAACTTGCTTAAAGAGCAGAATTTTCTCTGAATGTTCGCTTCAGTTAACAAATAAAACCAACCAAAAACTCGCTTAACAAATTAATCGGGGTTCGCAATCCCCCCCCCCCCAATTGGTCACTTTCAATGGTGTTTCGCTTAAAGAGCAAACTCGCTTAAAGAGCAATCCTGTGGAACGCATTATGCTCTTTAAGCGAGGTACAACTGTACAGTCAAAGAACAAATGCTGTCTGCAGATGTTTCTCCAGACACGTGGCAGGCATGATTAGACACTGCAGTGCACTGAACACTGTTACCTTCCCACCGAAGCAGTATCTGTTTATCTACTTGAAACGTAGTGCTTTCGAACAAGTGCAAGAGTGATTAACACTGAATCAAAAAGGCCAGTGTCAGTAAACCAATTGTACCATCAATAGCATATCACACACTCTCCTCAATGCGATTCTGCTCTTCTCAACTGTCATACCTACGTTCCAGCAGGTTCACTGTCATACTAGGTGTCCAACCACAATGCAAGAACAAACATAATCTCAGCTTCCTTTTGCAGCCGGAGCCAGCACCCTACCATGCAAACCATCCTGCCCCTTACCCGTTTCCTGATCTGTCGTGACAGCAGCGGTCAGACCAACGCCAGAAGAGCCCCTGCCTGTGGTGGGGATGGCCCTGGGAGCTGTGCACAAGACGTAACGTAGTAATTGAGATTTTGCAACAGAAGGATCACCTGAAACAGAACAGAACAGCTAAGGAACTGCCAGACAACAGGGTCAATTCTGCCACTTGCCTTTTTCTTATCCCCAAATACAAACATCTCTTGGAACAATGATAGGTAAGTGACCCCCCCCCCCAATCCCAAATCGTACCAATTAGCAGGATATTAATGTCCCCTCTGATGCGACTCCTGTTCTCCAGAACTTTCTCCACTCCCCCCAAAAGCATGCAGAGAATCGCTTTCTTGATGTATTCATGCCCGTGGATACTGGGAGCCAAAGACCTTGAAAGCTGATCAAAAACATCCTAGGAATGAAACAAGTGGCACCAAAATTAATTAGTGTGTCCACAGACAGTTAGGCAGAGATTTAAAAGAGAAACAAAAAGCAAAGATGTCATTTTCAGAAGCTTTCCATGATGATGGGTAAATGAGGAAAAAAAGGTTTACACTGTTACTGTGTGCAGCATCCTGTCTCATTAAAATCAAATGGCACCAGTAATTTTAAGCATGAACTGGAAAGGTAAAAGGCACAGCTAATTATGTTTTATGAAACAACCATATTTTAGTATTTATAGACCACTGTTTAACAACATTTCCAGGAAAGTTCCCTAAAAGGTGTTTAAATTAAATACCAATATGAATATGAAATAGGCTTAGTGGTTAAAATGCTGAACTTGATGACCAGAAGGTCAGCAATTTAAGACCCGAGTGCTACACAATGGAGTGAGCTCCCGTCTCTATCCCAGCTCCTGCCAACCTAGCAGTTTGAAAGCAAGAAATTGCAAGTAGATAAATAGGTACTGCTTTAGTGGGAAGGTAACAGCATTCTACTGTCTAGTTATGCCTGCCACACGATCACGGAAACGTCTGCAGTTGCAGACACTGCTGGTTCTTTGGCTATAAACAGAGATGAGCACCTTAGCATCAGATGCAACTGGCTTCCAAGCAAGGGCAAATTCTACTTTTAGGGCTTATATCGTGCGAAGCAGCAACAGTCACTGCAAATTCCACTTGGTTTTTCCCATGTGCGTAGCTATGGCCCCAAACATCCTTTACAAATATAAGTAGGAGCTAAAATCTAGCCATATTATACATACTACATACTCTCCCCCTGCCCCACTTCATTTACTAGCTACAATTCTGTTGACTTGGCATGGCAGGAAATGCATAAAGCGTCCCAAGCATTGGCACTCCTATTACCTTTGGATGGTTTCTGCTAAATTTTTTAATCTTATTAATGTCACTCGATGAAAATTCAGGCCGAACCTCCTTGTTCATTTGTTTCACTTGGCAAGCAATCAGAATGGTCCTGTTGGAGACAAGAGAACGGACTTAATGCCTTTTGTTACAACTCTAGACACTCTATTGCAGCACAGTGAGAGACAAATGTCCCCAACCCTTCCCAAATCTTAGCTGATGAATTTCTCATTCATTTTCATAGGAATCTAGGCAAACAGCCTAGAAAGCCTTCCAGATGTATTTGACATCTGTTAGTTGGGGATACTCTGTACCAGTGGTGCCCAAACTAGGGCCCGGGTGTGGCCCCCGACGCCAATTCATCCGGCCTGCGAAGCCCTAGTCACTCCTGGAAGCGGAAGTAAAATGCACTCGTATGGGTGCATTTTACTTCCGCTTCAAGGAGTGACTAGGGCTTCACAGGCTGGATGAATTGGAGTCAGGGGCCGCACCCAGCCCCCAGACCTTAGTGACTGGCTCCGTGAACCACATGATCGGCCCACAACCCAAAAAGTTTGGGCACCCCTGCTCTATACCCTCTAGGATTACATTTCAAGAAATCTAATCAAGGTAAAAGACAGCAGACCTAAGCAATGTATTTTTAAAATCTTTGAAAGATAATATAGTAATTGCCAATGAATGAACACCATCTAAGAAGGCTTTCCTTTCTACTCTGCTGCACAGGAGCGGTGTCACTTCTGACACAATGTCTGCTTATAATTACTATACAGTCAAACCTCGCTTAGCGAGCGACTCGCTTAGCGAAAAAGTCCCATAATGAGCGGGTTTTTTAAAAAGCAATCCGACTCACATAATGAAAATTGTCGCTATGCAAGTCGGACTTTCCCTATGGGAAAACTCGCAAAACGAGCATTTCTATGGGGAAAACTTGCACAACAAAATTTTTTTGCTATGCGAGTTTTCCCATAGGAATTTTTGCTATGCGAAAAAACTCGCATACCGAGCAACCTCACAGAACGAATTATTTTCGTTATGCAAGGTATGACTGTATATGAGGGGTATCTAAAAATAAACTTTACTTCTTACTTCAAAAATGTATTTTATTCATACCCATATTTGATAAAGGAAGAGATCAACTTATATCGCACTTTTCCAGATACAATTTGTTCATTTGGCCCAGCTGAACCTCTAAAACCTTTTGTTCTTCTTTTTAAATTATTATTATTAAGATGAAATTACTCAGGGGTTATCTCTTTTTTTCACCCTATTAATATTGCAATCTGGTATTTTCTTTTTATCCATTTATTTTATTCATTTCAAGAGTGAGAAAATATCCCAGATGGGTTGGATATAAATGTAATAAAATAAATAAATAAAATTATAAGATCAGGAGAACTGTGTAGTGTTGACTTTGGATTGTTTATTATTATTTACCTCCACTGACTGCTGCTGACAGTATTTACTATGAATATTGTTATAGTTTTAAGGCTTTCTGATGTCATCTGGTTTTCTCTGTTGTGTTTTATTTGGTTATCACTGGATGATTTTATTCTGATCTTTTCAAACCTTGCATAAAGAGTGTCTCGCTTAAAGAGTGTCTCGCTTAAAGAGCAGAATTTTCTCTGAATGTTTGCTTCGCTTAACAAATAAAACAAACAAAAAACTTGCTTAACAAATAGATTGGGGTTCGCAGTCCCCCCCCCCACACACACACACAATTGGTCACTTACAACGGTGTTTCGCTTAAAGAGCAAACTTGCTTAAAGAGCAATCCTGTGGAACACATTATGCTCTTTAAGCGATGTACAACTGTATGTGTGTATTTTTTTATCTGTATTTTAAGCTGCCCTGAGTGGTGCTTGCATCAAAAGGGTGGGGTCTAAATAAATAAATATCAAAACATATCTGGTTTTCTCACTATCAAATGCAACATAATAATAAAACAAAACAATGACTACACTGTTACGAATGTTACGAGTGAGACTTTTTGTAGCCTTACAGGAGAAACAAAAAGGAAGAAAATTCATCTTCAAACTACAGGGTTTCTCAATCTTGGGCCTCCGCTGTTCTTGGGCTTCAATTCCCAGAAGCCCAAGTCAGCATGCCAGCTGATCGGGGGGGGGGGGGTCTGGGAATTAAAGTCCAAGAAAATCTGGGGGCCCAAGATTGAGAAACCCTGGTTTGCTACTTTGGTTTCTTTTGAGAGAAGATGCCTACACAGTGGAGGAGCTCCCTCTGAACCAGGCAGAGGTTGGTCCAGGATGCTAAGACAGTGGAACACTGAACCAGCAAAAGCTGCTGCCATAAACCTTGCTGAGATTTTAAAATAGTAACACCAAGCCAATGATATGCTTACACATTCTCTCAAGTCTTACCTAAACGTCCCTGACGTGTAGCCCCCTTTCTTCCCTGGCAGGCAACGGAACGTCCCAATGACCTGCACTCGGTCCCCTGGCTTCACCGCATCCACCAGGTCATCATCTAAAATGATATCCACAGAACGAGGCAGCTGTCCAGCAGGTGCTTTCTCTGGCATCTCCTGGATCGTGATTGTTTGATGATCCTTGTAGGTAGACAGGCCATATTCTGTCTCAAGAGGGTTATTTTCTTCATCCTAGCAAAAATTTAAAAAGTTTTAATGCTTCTCTGGAAAAGAAAGACCTTGAAAAGATACTCTAGAGGAATCACACTCCATTAGAAACACCAATATGATTTGCAGATATTTCTGTTGCAGGAGAAGGCGATACCTTTTTTTTAATCACTAAAAAGATATTTCTGTTATAGCTTTATGTACTGCTAGCACAGAGTTAAAGAAAACGGAGTCCACTCCATTCCATAATGAGGAAACATGGATTCAAATAACACTTATCTACAGTTAAACCTCGCATAAAGAGCACCTCACTTAAAGAGCAGAATTTTCTCTGAATGTTCGCTTCAACAAATAAAACCAATCAAAACCTAGTTTAACAAATAAATTGGGGTTCTCAATCCTCCCCAACAGAAGTCACAATTGGACACTTACAATGGTGTTTCACTTAAAGAGCAAACTTGCTTAAAAATAACACATTATGCTCTTTAAGGGAGGTACAACTGTACTTGGTTGTACAGTATTTGCTGCATATATATTATTCTGTAACTAGCCCGTATCTTTCCAAATGAAGAGATTTCAGCCATTATCCTACTGGCACATAGAACAGCACCTCGGCATAGTTTTGATCGATCCATTCATAGATAAATAGATAGAGCAATTAAATCAAATGCTAAATGGAAGATAATGTATAAATCTCACTGGCTCAACAGGACTATTCTAGTTGGGAATAGGACAGTAACCCTAGTTTTTATCAGCTGAAAAAGGAATACAAGAAAGGAAGATAAAAAAGAGCTAATACCTATAATGTTAACATCAGCCAGGCAATGTATTGCAAGAAATTGGAAACATGATGTGGTTTTAAAGATTGAAGATTGGTATAAAGAAATGTGGGAACTTGCTTTAAATGATAAGTTAACATGGGAATTGAATGTTTTAAAAAAAGGTGTAGTTCAAGAAAATAAATTTTGGAAAATTTGGCGATTATTTGTGGAAGCTACATTGAATGAAAGTGGAGGAGTAATGCCACTCCAGATCAAATGAATTTTTGGAAACAATAAAGATGAATGTGATATACCGTGATCCTCCGGACATTGTATATATCACTGTGGTGTGTATTTTAAGTTAGACATATATCGAATAATAGATATTACACTGTATGCAAAGTACTAATAAAAGTGTTTAACTGTATATGATCTAGGGACAGTGTAACAAGAAGATAATAGAGAATAATGGGGGATAGTATTATATGTTTTTTAAATGTAATTTTATGTATTTTTATGTATAGATTTTTCTTGTTTTATAACGTGAAAAATTATGTTGCCATTTGTTGTAGTGATGTATTTTTATTTCTATTTGAAAATCTAATTAAAAAAATTAAAAAAGGAATACAGTAGTACCCCGGATAACGTTATGACTTGGTTCCACAAGTCTTGTCGTTATCCGGTTTTTAACGTTGTGCTATGCATTGATCGCACAACGTTTAAAAAAGCCCTGTTTCCCTGGAAACTGCAGCAAGCCAGAACGTCGGGATTTGAATACTGATGTTTTGGCTTGCTGCAGCCTCCAGGGAGGTGGGGGAACTTTGAAAACAGCTTGGATCGGGTCTTCCCACCTCCCTGGACCCAGCCGGGGGGGTCAGGGAGCCCAAAATGGGTAAAAAAAAAAAGTCCATTTTTTTTACCCATTTCGGGCTCTCTGACTTCCCTATCTGCTCCAGGGAGATCAGAGGACCCGATCTACAGCTGCAGGGTGGCTGGAGAAGTGACGGGGACTCCCTGTCGGCTTCCCTAGCCACCCGCCCTTGCCTCCGCAGCTGTGGGGTGGGTGGGGAAGCCGACGGGGGAGCCCCCCCATCAGTTTTCCAGCCACCCCACCCCACCCTCCGTAGCTGCAGGGTGGCTGGTAAGCTGAACAGAGAACCCCGTTCAGCTTTCCAGCCACCCTGCTGCTACAAAGGACTGTATCGGATAACGCTAACAGATCGTTATCCGATTTTAGCGTTAACCGATGCAGTCGTTATCCGAGGTATTACTGTACAAGAAAGAAAAGTGAGAAAAGTGGATCACTGACTTAAGAGCAATTGTTTACAATGGGCGTTCTCAACCTTTTTAAGCCGGGGGCCAGGTCATACTCCCTCAGGCAGCTTCGGGGGTCGGACGGCCTTTTTGCTCTTCCTCCACCACATGGCACTTCCTGGTGTGGTGGAGGTGGTGGTGGGCCCCACATGAAATGGCACCACGGACTGCATTTGGGCCACAGGTTGAGAATCCCTAGTTTACAAGATCCTCTGACAAATTCCTTTCCTAGTCACAGGAAGACACAAAAAAGAAAATGGACACTCTTCATTTACCTTGGTAGGATAAACAGCAGCAGACGGGAAAGCTTCCAGGGAAGTCATATCTGTGTATCGGCGCTCAATTGTTTTCTTGGTAGCAGGACAGTAGTGTACGCTACGTACTATTTTAGGGCGTACCAAAGAACCTAGATTGGGATGGGAACAAGTAAAAGCCTTTTTTTTTACACTTCAAAGAGAGAAGTGAAATACCATATTCATTCCAGAATATTTGACTTCAGAGCATAACCTTTCTACAGACGCATCAACGCAATAATTTTCATATTCTCTCAGGCCACTAAGTTTAAATAAGTTTATAACTAACCAATCATGTGACGGTTTTGAACCTAAGAATTTTAACTGCAATGGAGCTTCTGAAAAGCAGACAAGAGGTAATATAAAAGGGGTTCCTTGTCCCTATCAATAATTACCATTTGCACTCCACAGTAGCATTCTTAGATAAAGTGTGCAATGCTTAACATTGTTCATTTCACTTCCCTCATACTACATTCTAATCTTGATCTCTGATACTAGGAGAATGCAGGAAGTTAAAACACTTTTTTTTTTGGGGGGGGGGGGGGAGGGAAGATATCTGCTCCCAGGAAAAATCGCTGACTGTTCACATCCCACCTCTGAGGGATGTTACCTCCTGCACCAATGAAGACTAAAGTGGAAGACATAAAGTCATTTAAGTGATTAACTGCTTTGGAAGATTAGCATTTTTTTTCTTCACCATTATAGCAATAACACTTATATACTGCTCCATTGCGCTTAGTGCACTCTCTGGGTGGTTCACAAGTTAATTAGCATTTTGCCCCCGATATGCTGGGTACTCATTTTACCGACCGCAGAAGGATGAAAGGTTGAGTCAACCTTGCTCCCTGGTCAGGATCAAACTTACAACCTTTTGGCTGCAGTACAGCAGTTTAACCGCTGTATTGCCAGGTCTCGTGATTATTATGCTCCTGCCCATTCAGTACCAATGGTTGCTTTTCAATTTTCACTTGGCATTCTGGCCCCCTTTTCACTCACATTTTGTAACAATACCCTCCACACAGACAATGCAGCTGAGAAACCGGGATGTCAACGTCCGGGGCGTCGTATGTTTGGATCCAAAGCTCCCCTCGAGCCCAATGTAAAAATCTTCATATTGCTTCGAATAGGTGGCATCAATCGAGGCAACGAAGTCTTTCAAGGCACGCTGGAATGCTACCATCTCCTCAAAGGCGCTGTTGAGCAGTCTAGAACAAAGAGAAACAAGCCTTATTGCCAGAAGCGGCCCATGCCACTGAGGGAAACAATATCCTTTGCTGTGACATCCTTTAGTAAAATGCTTATAATTACTAGGTGTTGGTCAGTTCTCAACACTTTTTTCTTCTCTCTCCCACCTAAATTCCCCAACTGAGGGAAAACTGCATTATATACTGTACTGCCACTGAACCTATAAGTGTGATGGCGAACCTTGGCACTCCAGATGTTCTTGGACTTTAGTTCCCAAAAGCCCAAGCCCCCATGAATCCGCACAAATGGGTTGACTGTGATTCATCCGGCCCGCGCCACCCTCTTCGCTCCTGGAAGTGGAAGTAAAACGCACCCGTACGGATGAATCACAGTAAACCCATTCATGTGGATTCACAGGGGCTTGGGCTTCTGGGAACGGAAGTCCAAGAACATCGGGAGTGCCAAGGTTCACCATCACGGACCTATAAGAATGTTATGGTCCTCTACAATGGACACCTGAGCTATGAAATGCAACATTTCCAAAACTTTTCTAGGATGACAAACAAGTCAAGCTTTGGCATCAGAAACTGGAATCACGTGGAGTGAATATGACTCCTGAGAAGCATTAGAAAGCCCGTCCATTCACTGACCCACCGAGATATTAGGTTTATAAAAGCAAACTGGGTAGCAACATGGATCATTTTACATGCAATAGGCCAGCGTTTCCCAAACTTATTCTATTGTGGAACGCTTTACAAATCCTAAAATTTTAAAGGAACACTCTAGTTTTTGCAAAAAAAAGATAGATTTGGATTTTTTTTCAGTTTTAATAGCAAATAACGTTGCTATGAAGACAGTAAAGGGAAAGGTTGCCCTTGCTCAAAACCCAGTCGTATCCAACTCTAGGGTTCAGTGCTCATCTGTTTCATAGCTGAAGAGCCAGCACTGTCTGCTTCTGTAGACATTTCCATGGTCATGTGGCAGGCATGACTAGACAACGGAGTCAATGGAACGCTGTTTACCTTCCCACCAAAGTGGTCCCTATTTATCTACTTGCAATTTCTTGCTTTCAATTTCTTGCTTTCAAACTGCTAGGTTGGCAGGAACAGAGAGGGGAGTTCACTCTGTCCTGCAGTATTTGGGTATCGAACTGCTGACCTGCCACCTTCAAGTTAGCATCTCAGCCACTTGAGCCACTGCAGTCTCAAGCCAGTCGCTACTGATTTGCAAATGGTTGCAAAACAAACTTTGGGGCATTACACATTTGCAATTGAGATTTACCAGAATTTCATATATATTTTTCACGGAACACTTACTGACCTTCTGCGGAACACCAGTGTTCTAAGAAACATATGTTTGGGAAACGCTGCAATAGGCATTTTGATTATTCATTACCCATGAAGATTAAATACCTTTCAAATGTTTACATTAAAGCATTCCCCAAGCACACCCACAAAAAGAGTTATATATGTTATCCCTAAGGTACAATACTCCATGTGGATTGTTGTAACTTAAGAAAACTTCATATTATGTTTACCATAGTACTTCCCAAACTGAACGGAGACGTGAAGAAATTCCAAGAGAAGGAGAGAGTGATGTTTTCAGAGTGGAGTCATAACGGGGGCAGGAATCCAACTCTAGGCATTGACAACAACAATCAACTTCCTGCTAACCCAGTTTAAGAGACTTACCGGCTGGCTCTTTTCTCATTTTTTCGTCGGAGGTCATTAATATTCACAATCAAACGGTATCGGTTGTCACTAATCATCTCACGGACTTTATTTTGATAAATTCCTTGATCCTCCTGCAAATATCAACACAAGATGATGATGTGAGCATCTGGATAATCACTAATCAGAGACCAATGTGACAATTCCATCCTGACAGGGAAAAACATTTTCATCAAGCTTGTCTGAAAGAAATTTCTCCAAGACATCAAATACAAGTTGAACTAACAACTTTTTTCTATTTTTCAGTAAATGTTTTCGATGTTTTAAAATCACCTATTGTCAGACTTTCACATTCCCCACACCTAATTGAAAATTGCAGGGAAGGAGTGTTGCTGGATCATTTAATATACTGTATATAATGTTGCTCTTCTACAAATCAAAACACCTATAACATGGGTGCCCAAACTTTTTGGGCCATGGGCCAGTCACGTGGCTTCTCCCACCGGAAGCGGAAGTAAAATGTACCTTGCAATGTTTTGCAACAGGATTAGATTTTAAGGCTGCCATTTTCTCTGCTTAAGGCAGGGGTGCCCAAACTATGGCCCATGGGCCAGATCCAGATCCTGACACCAATTCATCCGGCCCACGCTGCCATTACCACTCCTGGAAGCAGCAGTTTGGGCACCCCTGACCTATATGATACATGTTTGAACAACTATAGCCCAAAGGATATGCTTGCTTTGTGATGAAAGTTCTGTGAACTGTTCAACTTCAGCTTCTGTTCAAGTTCACTACAGCTTCCAAAACTAAAAGACTTTCCAGGGTCAATTTAATTGGAACTCCCAAATTACAGATTGAAAATGGTGTTATAGCACCATACTGCATTTATTCTACTAACAGAAAATGTGGATTTTAGCAATTACATTTCATTATCGCCCCATGATGCACTCTCTGGGTTGAGTTAACCTTGATCATATGGGGCCAGAGTCGAACTCACAACATTTTGGCTATTTTACCACTGCATTACCAGGGCTCTCACTGTTACTGATAGCTTTTTGTTTTTATAAAAGAGAGAAAAGACAAGTTAATAAGAAAATTCTGTCATTGTGCAATGGGAAGGACATTAGAAACCCATGTGTAATTTGGGGAAATTCTCGTTTTTACATTAGCTTTCCAAAAGGGCTAAAGGAGTCTTGATACAAATTAAAGTGCAAACCCTTCTCTAATTATCAGTTCAACATCTCTTAACAATAATTTTCAAATGACAAACTGGAAAACCTTATCAAGTGCATCCCCATTCCTTCAATTAAGACAATTTAATTCACCGTGTAAATGCAGGGTCTCAACGAAACACACTAAAGTGAAAAGTAGAGACATCACATTGCAAACAAAGATTCGCATAGTCAAAGCAATGGTATTCCCTGTGGCAATGTATGGTTGTGAGAGCTGGACCATTAGGAAAGCTGAGCGCAGAAGAATAGACGCCTTTGAGATGTGGTGTTGGAGGAGAGTTTTGAGAGTCCCCTGGACAGCGAGGAGAACAAATAGGTCAGTCTTAGAAGAAATCAACCCTGACTGCTCCTTAGAAGGTCAAATAGTAAAGATGAAGATGAAGTACTTTGGACATCAAATGAGAAGAGAGGATTCACTTGAGAAGGCCTTGATGCTGGGAAAGGTGGAAGGCAAAAGAAAAAGGGGGCGGCCAAAACTGAGCACAGAACTGAGCGAGTTGAGGAGGATGGTGGAGGACAGAAATGCTGGCGGACAGTGGTCCATGGGGTTGCAAAGGGTCGGAATCAACTGTGTGACTGAACAACAACAAAAGCACCACATTGCCCAAAAACATTCCATTTTTGAAGGACACCAGCCAGAAAAAAACTAACACTCTTAAGATTTTCTGTCCAGCCTTGTCTGAAGCAATAAAAGATGGCACAGTAAACTCCCAGGAAGATTGCGTTCATTTCCCACCCAGGCCAATCTGTGCTTTTGGAGAGACCTTAGCAACACATATCAGTGAGTAAACAAAACAAAAAAACACAAAAAACTTTGTGGCACCTTAAAGACTAGCTCCTGTATTTTAATGTTAGCTTTCCTGGACAATGCTGTGTGAAAATTGACAATGGTGTGAGAAATTGTCAATAGATTCTAGGTCTGAAAGGTAAACTCATTAGAAAATGTGTAATGCCACAATGTTTGTTTTTCATCCATCTCCTGACCATGTGCAGCAAAACAGAGCCAGGCTTCACAGTAATAAATCTGAATACCAATCAGGGATCTTCTGTTATAAGTTTGCAAAAAGCCAAACTGATTTGTCAACTTATCTGTTGTGCTGGCCAGCCAATGTATACTTCTGTGCCTGATATGTATACATTAATGCAGGGATTCTCTACCTGCAGCCCATGGGCCGGATGCGACCCACGGTACCATTTCATGTGGGCCCCCCCCCCCACCGTCTCCACCACAGCTGGAAGTGTCATATGGTGGAGGAAGGGCAAAATGGCTGTCCGGCCCCCGAAGCTGTCTGAGGAAGTGTGACCCGGCCTCTGTCTTAAAAAGGTTGAAAACTCCTGGTCCAGAGAGTGCACTAAGTGCTATGGGGTGGTATATAAATGTAGAACAGTAGTTGCTATTCTTCAGTTCCTTTGGTACACAAGAGCAATACCAAATCAGAAAATGGAAGGAGCTTGCTGGGCAGGGTACATTATTAAAGGGGGATATAGCTGAAGATCTCAACCTTGGAGGCCCCTGAATAGGCTGAGGATTGGAATCCCTAAATGCAAGACCAGGGGTGCCCAAACTATGGCCTGGGGGCCGGATCCAGCCAATTCATCCGGCCCACGAATTCCTCGTTGCTCCTGGAAGCGGAAGTAAAATGGACCTGTATGGGTGCATTTTACTTCTGCTTCCAGGAGCTGCAAGGGGTTCATGGGCCGGATGAATCTGTGTCGGGGGGCCAGATCCAGCCCCCAGGCAGTAGTAACCGGCTCCCTGAACCATGCGACTGGCCCATGGCCTGAAAAGTTTCGGCACACCCCTGTACAAAGCCAACATGCTCGAGTGGGGGTGTCTCAAAACGGACCGCCAAGGTAGGATTCCGTCCCCCACACTCAGCGGGAACTGTCCTTTATTATTATCCAACCCCAATCCCCAAGGCTGATCCACTCCAGCCTCCTGCCCAATAAAAACCTCATCATTACTCTCGAGTCGGTCTCTGGCTCACCTCGTCGTCCAAAAAATCCAAGTAGTCCCGCTGAGCTTCTCGCAGTTCCGCATCGTCCAGCATCGCTGCCGCGGGGGCTGCCATCATGGCCTCGGGGTCCGCGCCGCCGCCCTTTCTCTGCAAATCTGGTTTGCCTTCCGCGACTCTTCGCTTGGCGCGAAAAAGCGGGTCCCTTTTTTTCCCGCCAAGCCAGATTCCTCCCTCCCTTTTCCGCCGACTCTACCTTCCTATTGGTCCAGCTGGAGAGCATTGACCAATAAAAACACCGCTCTCTCCTCACCACTCAACCGCGCGAACAATCCGCGGGAAGGGGGGGGGAATGGCTTCCATTTTAGGACCCGTTGTTTATGCGAGGGGCATTGTGGGATATGTAGTTTGTGAAACTTTAAATTCCTTATCCTCGGCTGTTTAGTAGTTTCATGTCCAACCTGTTTATAAGGATACTGTACTTGAATTCGAAATTAAGCGCGAACGTTTGTTTTGTCCTTGCTTGGGGCACAATACTTCCTGAATAGCTTATGCCAGGAATTCTCAAGCTTTTCAACGGGGGGCCAGGTCAATTTTGCCCTTCCTCCACCACACAGCACTTCCTTGTGTGGTGGGCCACATAAAATGGTGCTGTGGACCATATCTGGCCCATGGGCCGCAGGTTGAGAATCCCTGTTTTATGCAGCTGCTAAACATACAAAGAGGAGACATTGACTTCTTGGATTACAACTCCCAGAGTGCCATGCATGCCCACTGGTGTGTTCTGGGAATTGTAGTCCAAAAGTGGAACTCATCACACCCTTATTATTATTATTATTATTATTATTATTATTATTATTATTATTATTTATTTATTTATTTATTTCTTCCTTTTGTTTTAACACTTCCTTTTGTTTTAACACTCTTTCCTGTGGACAACAAGAATGGGCTTTTTTTTTAAGGGTCATGGAAGTGTCCATTTCACAATGACTGAAAAAGACAGGGGAAAGTAGGATTGGCTAGAAGAAGAGCTTCATAATAACACATGCCAAAGTGGTTCGCAATAGGTTGTGGTCCTTTTGTGTTGCCCATCGACTCCTTTGTGTAAAATGGGTCCCTTGTTTATTTTCTTGTTGAGTTTCTCATTACCAAGCTTGTACTATAATTCCATAAAACATCTGCTGTGAGAAAGCTGATCATCTTTAAGAACTCAAAAGCAAGACTTCTGAATCTTCTTACTGAAAGAGAGCCTGTGATTTAAAAGGGAAGAAACGGGGGGCAGGGTGTTATTATTTTATTTCCCTGTGCAAATACACCGTGCAACACTTATTCCCATATTTTGATGTTCAGATATGTGTCCAGGAAAGAACAAGGTTAACAAAAAGTGACGACAGCATGGTTTCGAACGTGTTGGACTTAAAAACTTAGTGCTCTAAGGGGAGCACTTTCGAGAGTTAAGTGATTCTGATTTCATAAATTACCAAATGCATTACTAGATTTAAATTGTATTCCTACCTAGGGGTGAAGTGGAGAAAGTTGTGTGGGTATATACTGTATGTATATTCTGCTAATTTCACCATGTGTGCTTTCAGAAGTACAGAGAGAAAAGGATAGAAGTTTACTAAGATTCTTGGGTCTATTTACTTGGGCTCCCCTTCTTAAGCCATGTCCACAATCAGCTGGTAAATAAAATTATCTGGGCTGACCCCTTAGCTCCTTGCATGTCCTATCTCCATGACATCCGACATCCATCCCTGTTACATCACAAGCGTTCACCTCTGGTCACAGCCTTTCACTGAGTTTTAGAGGAATCAGAATAACTGGTGACTCTAACCCCAAAGTTTACTTCTCTTACACTGCATCCTTGGTATGTCATATTTATTCTGCTAATAACACACCAAAAGGTGCTGCTTTGCTAGACTAGACTTTATTTTCTAACCATATCATGTTTTAATTCATGGGGGTACATGAAATAGGGAAGAATGCAAGGTAAACATTAAGGGACATTTACATTCTCTGTAGGTAACGTGTCTTCCCTTCAATGACAGCATGCCCAGATGTATGTAGCAATCAAATATTCAAAGTCAATTCATGTTTAACGTCCAGTGACCACAATGCACACTAAATAATAATAATAATTTTGTGTCAGAGATTACTCTGGGTATAAAGGATTTGTAGAGGATGCCCAAATAAGGCTCATTTTATGTCCTCCAGTGGAGCTCTTGTGTATTGAAACCCAACCTTCCAGTCTCCAGTTTAGTGTCTTAACTCTACAAAAAGGACCTCAACACCCCTGATAACTTCAATGAAGAGGAAATTGAACTTGAGCCAGACATCCTAGAGAGTGAAATCAGAAAGGCCCTAAAAAGCACTGCAAACAACAAAGCCAGCGGAGATGATGGAATCACCTAAAAGATGATGGAATCAAATTATTACATTCTATATGCCAGCAGATTTGGAAAACACAGAAATGGCCACAGGATTGGAAAAGATCAGTATACGTTCCAATCCCCAAAAAGGGTAATGCCAAAGAATGTTCAAATTATCAAACAATTGCGCTCATCCCACACGCTAGCAAGGTGATGCTCAAGATAATATAGGATAGATTGCAGCAGCACGTGGAGAGAGGCTTACCAGAAGTGCAAGCAGGGTTCAGAAGAGGCAAGGGGACTAGAGACCACATTGCCAACATACGTTGGAACATGGAAAAAACAAAGGAATATCACAACAAAATGTGGCAAGTAATTAAAGAGATGGTCATACCAGAGCACCTTATATGCCTCATGAGAAATCTGTACATGAATCAAGAAGCAACAGTTAGGACAGAATAAGGAAGAACAGAGTGGTTTGGAATAGGAAAGGGAGTAAGACAAGGCTGCATTTTGTCACCCTGCTTATTCAACTTATACACAGAGCACATAATGCGCAATGCAGGGATGGAGGAATCACAATTTGGGATCACATTTTCTATTGTAACATTGTTAGCCGCTCTGGGTTGCTTCGGCAAGGAGAGCGGCATATAAATTTGAATTTAATAATAATAATAATAATAATCAAAATTGCTGGGAGAAACATCAACATTTGAGATATGCAGATGACACCACCCTAATGGCAGAAAGTGAGGATGACTTAAAGAAGCTCCTGATTAGGTTGAAAGAAGAAAGTGAAAAAGCTGGCTTGAGACTCAATATCAAGAAAACCAAGATAATGGCAACAGGCCCTATCAGTCCTTGGAAAATAGATGGGGAAGAAGTAGAAGCAGTGACAGATTCTACTTTCGTAGGATCGAAGCTCACTGCAAATGGTGATTGCAGCCATGAAATAAAAAGGCAACTGATAATTAGGAGACAAGCTATGAGAAACCTGGGGAACATAGTGAAAAGTAGAGGCATCACATTGCAAACAAAAATTCATATAGTCAAAGCAATGGTATTCCCTGTGCAGTGGTGGGATGTCAAAAATTTTACTACCCCACCATGACATCATCACAGTGTGGGTGGAGCTAACATCATGGGCGAAGCCAATGTCATGACATCATGATGTTGTGGGCGGGGCCAAAGAAAACAAATAAATAATAATAAAAAATAAAATAAAAATAAACACACACACACTTCAACCCACCTACCCACCCATCAACAACACAAACCTGTAAATAAAATAAATAAATAAATAAAAATACATTAATATACACCCACCCACCCACAACACAAATCAACCAGAGCTTCTAAACTAAAGCTTAAAGCTTATTCTGGCTAATCTTTCTCACACTAGGTCAGATGGAAGGAACTACAGAATGAACTCACCACAAGATGGCTTCATTTTGGCACTTTTCAACAGTTAAAGAAGTTAGGTACTAAGTCTTTGCCTAACCAGTTCTCTAGGATATCTAGGGGAGCAGGCTATAGGGAGCTTCAGGTTAGCAGCTTCTCTTCCTCCTCCCCGCTTGGGAGGACAGCAAGGAGGCCGTGCTTATGCACCAAGCACTGCATGTGCAGTGGAGGAACCAGTGAAAAGGTAAGCCCCGAAGGTGGTTCCCCCCATAAGCTGCAACCGGTTCTCCAGGACACTGGGAAAAGTTACTACCGGTTCTGGAGAATCGGTGAGAACCTGTTACATCCCTTCACTGTCCCTGTGGTAATGTATGGTTGTGAGAGCTGGACCATAAGGAAAGCTGAGCACAGAAAAATAGATGCCTTTGAGATGTGGTGTTGGAGGAATTTTGAGAGTCCCCTGGTCAGCAAGGAGAATAGGTCAATCTTAGAAGAAATCAAACCTGACTGCGCCTTAGAAGGGCAAATAGTAAAGATGAAGCGAAAGTACTTTGGAGATCAAATGAAAAGAGAAAACTCACTTGAGAAAGCCTTGATGCTTGGAAAGGTCGACGGCAAAAGAAGAAGGGGGTGGCCAAAAATGAGATGGCTAGATGGTATTGTGGACACAATGGGCGCAGAGCTGAATGAGTTGAGGGGGATGGTGGAGGACAGGAGTGCCTGGCGGACAGTGGTCCATGGGGTCGCAAAGGGTCGTAATCGACTGTGCGACTGAACAACAAAAAAAGTAAAGCAAATGACCAAGTTACTTAACTTGAACTCAACTGGTGGCTTTACTACTGCATAATTTGGTACTATACTCACATATCAAGCAGGACCTGTGCGGGGTTTATGTGATCCAGATGGAATTTATGACAGAACAGTGGGAAATAGGCAGGCTCTGTCAACAATATCTTGAGAACTCACTGAACAGGAGTTGTAACAATCCCTGCTCAAGAAACAGTTGGGGAAAAACAACTAGTACCCTGACTGGTTCAACTGTTCACTCGGAGCCCTTGGCTTTAACCCTAACCTGCTGGTTTGGTTTGTACTATTCAACAACCCTGTACCCAACAGTTAAAATCTAGGAAAAGTTTTATGCACACCTCTCAAGCTTTAAATATTATACCAGAAGAGGCTAGGCTAGACTTATAGAGAGCAAAATCAACACACCTTACCGAATGGTTGAGTGTCTCCAACCAGGAAAAGATTCTGGCCGGACTATCTGGATGTCACTTGTTTTCAAAGCAAAGACATATTTTAATAACTAACTAACTAACTAACTAACTAAATAAATAAATAAAAAGGAAGATCAAAGAATCAAGTAAAATGGGGTTTCTTGGAAACATTTCCTGTAAATGGGACGGGGGAGTTAATCAATACACCATTTATGTGCATGTAATGGTGGTTAAGATGCTGAACTCACTGAATGGCAGGTCGGAGTTCGATTCCTGGGTACTGCATGATGGAGTGAGCTCAGTGGTGAGCTGCCAAAAAATTTACTACCACACTGTGGGCAGAGCCAACGTCATGGGCGGAGCCAACATCATGACATCATGGGTGGAGCCAACATCATGACGTTGTGGGCAGAGCCAAAGTAAAAAAAATAAATGAATAAAAAATAAAATAAAAATACAGTACACGTAAAAATAGAAATAAAAAACACATAAAAATACAAATTAAAATAGACATTAAATAGAAACAAAAACATAAAAATACAAATTAAAATAGACATTAAAGAGAAATAAAAAACATAAAAATACAAATTAAAATAGACAATACACATAAAAACACACTACATAAAACACACACACAACTCAACCCACCCACCAACCCCAAACCCTAGTCACTTACCCTGGGGTTGGGGAGCAGCAGGCAGGCAGGCAGCAACAGCAGCGGCAGTGGCAAATTTATTTATTTATTTATTCTTCAAATTTATACCCTGCCTCACTCAGGCGAACCTGACTCTAGGCGGCTTCCATACTAAACAAAACAATATAATACAATATAACAATATCCCACCAACCCCCCCCCCATTAAGTCCTCTATTGCCGCCCAAGGCCCCCAAGTTCTCTCCCTTCGAGGCCGGATGGCTGAGGGAGAGTCCAACAAAGTCCAACAAAGGGGAGCGGCGGCGGCGTCTGGCACGGCAGCGGCGACGGCATTTCTTCGGGCCTCCCCCGGCCCAGGGAGGCTCCTTTTATCTTCCTCCCGGCCGGTGACGGGGGCCGGGGGGCGCGGCGGCGGCGTCTGGCGCGGCGGCGGCGTTTCTTCGGGCCTCCCCCGGCCCAGGGAGGCTCCTTTTATCTTCCTCCCGGCCGGTGACGGGGGCCGGGGCGGCATGGCCTACCCCGGCAGCGCAGCCTGGTCTGCCAGCGTGGCCTGGCCCGGCCCAGCGGTGCGCCAAGGAAAGGCTGCCGCTGCCGCTCCTCCAAAGAGGCCGCTGAGGGCCTCAACAGCCAGCTGCTGTGCCCTTCCTTGCAGCCCAAAATGGCTGCTCAGAAGTGCGCATGCGTCAAAATACCATTTGACGCATGTGCACTTCTATTTTTCAGTGTGCATGCGTCAAATTGTGTTTTGATGCATGCGCACTTCTGAGCAGCCATTTTGGGCTGCCCGGAAAAGGAATCCGGAGGGCAGCCGGAGAGATTTCACATCAGGATTCGTTTATTGAGCCACCATACCCATCATCTGTGAAAATGACCTACAGGAAAAATGTATACTTGGATATGAGTAGCAGCTGCAACAATGACACTTAGCCCCCACAGTGAGTTTCCGTATCTTTGTAGAGATTTGAACCCAGGTCTCTGGTACATGAGCAAACATTTATGCCCATTTTTAATCTGATATATTTGGCACTTTTTGATGTGTGTGTTGTGTGATTTTAAAAAATGGGGTTGGGGTAAAGTAGGCATTGCTTTGAATAAAAATGCAATTGTTCTGTGTATTTCCAATTGACTAGTTAGTGAGTATATATCGCCGTCAACTGCAACTCGTATCCAAGAATGCATTTTTAACTGAAGAAGGGAAAATGTCGTTGGCATGAATTTGTTTAAGGTGGATCCCAGCTTGCCATGAAGTGACCCACACACTGTGATCATGGAGCCATCTCTTGCGGCACACATGAAATGAAACATGCAGGATTTAACACCGGGGCTGCAATGGACTGCCGCAGCCTTGAGGATATTATCAAGATGAGCCTTCACAGCCAGTCCATCAGGCATTGCCTCTTCCGCCTCCATGACTGTTGGGAATCAGACTTTGTCCTCTGCTTGTTTTTCCATTGGACCCAATATGATGGTTTCCAGTGGCATTTCCTTCACCCCAGCTAAAGGGTCTCATTCGCCCGTAGCTGTTGGCCCCTTTAGGGAGTCAGGTTAGTTAACTGCCACCTGATAGTCCGTGTCGAGTCACTGGCTGTACAGTCTACTCCATTACCGTAGTGGGATGTCTGGCCAGTATTAAAATAAACAGAGTCAAAATGTCAAACTAAAATCCATGTTTCCAAAAAGAGTATTTTGTTAATAACATACACATTTTTAAAATAGTGAAAATTCCTGTGTTACCCTTTAGCACAGTGAGAAAAGAATAAGGCAGCCACCTATGTAAACAACAAGGTAACCAGGAAACAGTGTCACAACCATACTGCAGTAAGTACAGTACTAAGAGATATAGCATTAACTTATTAATAGTAACCGATTTAGTCAGTAACTGGGCGTGGAGCTACAAGGGGTAGAGTATTGTATAAAATCCTATACATCTGTACTGCCATTAGTACATACCTAAGAAACCAGCACATTTCTTGGCTTGTTTCATTTTGTATGTCCATGTTATAAATACCAAGAAAGGAGAAAAGAGATGTCATGTGAAATGGGTTATATAAATGTAAATGTTCCGGGGGGGGGGGGGATGAGTTATTAACAGAAAAACAGCATTGTAAGGGTTAAAAACTCGATGCTAGTGTTTTTTCTCTTTGCTTAATCACCCACACACTTATTGACTGAGATATTCTTCCTCCTCCCTCACCTATCCACCTACACCACAAAGATATGCTGTCTCTTTCTTACGTACTGTGCTACTCCTTTTTTCTTATTCACTCAGGTATTCTTTGTAGTTCCCTCTGCCTCTTCCCTTTCTTTTCCTCACTCAACTTCTTTCTTGCTAGTCCATCTGTCTCTACACACTGCTACTTTTTCATCGCTCCCTGTGCTCATTCTCTTCCTCACAGCCTCTTATATGCAATAAAAGATTCTCCTTCATTCAGTCTTTTTCTATATCTTAGGGTGATTTTTTTCTTTCTTTCTTTCTTTTTTTACAAATTTGAAGATCATACTGAGAGAAGCAGAAGTCATGTAGGTCATGTAGCGTACTCGGGGCATCTGGCCTGTTGTGTAGGTGCTGAGATGTACCAGAAGAAATGAGTATGGAAGGCTTTACCACAGCTTCCTCTCTGATGATCAGAAAAGTCTGCCATTGGGTGACTGAAGATATGTGACATTTGTCATGGTTATCATCTCAAACACACCATAGTTTAATTATCCCATTCTGGGCTGTCTGATAGGTTAAACTGGTTTTTTTATGCAAAGATGATGCAGACTGTTTGCTAGTTGTTCAATCACGCTGTCTCTTTTTAGACGGTAACAAAGCTTTACAAGAAGAGATGTTTTTGATTCTATATCAGAGAGGAAATAAAAGGTGCCACAAAATTTTTGTCTCCAAACCCCCCCCCCCCATCTTTGCTTTGTTTTATTTCCTGTCTAATATGCTTGCACAGGCTAACACAGCTACTGCTTTGAGAAGTTCAGTCTTTTGATTCTGTTGCTGCTCTAGTAGTATCTATGAATTTTTAAATTTTTTATTGATGTGTTTTAACTTGGGTTGTAAGCCGCCCAGAGTCGGGCTTGCCCGATTGGGGCGGGTTAGCAAGTATGAAATATAAATAAAATAAAATAAATAAATATAAATTACAACACTCTATGTGCTCAATTATGAAAAAAAAATGGTCCTTGAAGGGTAGGCTTTTAACTTGCACATCTGTCTCAGGGTTCAGTGCTGTCCCATAAGGTAGACTACAATGAAGAATAAACATTTTCAATAATTAAACTCTCCATCAAGTTCAGCCCATGAACATAAGAGGCTACCCAATGTATCAGTCTTAATTTATTTATTTATTTTATTATTTATTAGTTCAAATTTATATTGCCGCCCACTCACCGTGGTGACTCAGGGAGGCTTACAAAAAATACATTACATTACATTACAATATACTATGTTGGTGTGGGCTCAGGGGGAGGGGCGGCAAAGTCCTCAACCTGCCCTGGCTTCTTCCTTCCCTGCAAAGGCGCCACAGAACTGTATGCTTCACACGAGGCATACCGTCTGTTTAGGCCAGGGGTGCCCAAACTACAGCCCAGGGGCTGGATCCAGCCCCCAACATCTATTCATTCGGCCCGCAAAGCCCTCATCGCTCCTGGAAGCGGAAGTAAAACGCACCCGAACAGGCACGTTTTACTTCCACTTCCAGGAGCAACGAGGGCTTTATGGGCTGGATGAATTGGCATCTGGGGCTGGATCCAGCCCCTGGGCCATAGTGACCAGCTCCCTGAACCACATGACCAGCCCACAGCCCAAAAAGTTTAGCTACCCCTGTTTTAGGCAACAGATAGATAATGGGCAAGGATCGGTATTTATTGCTCTTTTCCACCTGGCCCTCGATTATACTGACACGAAAAAAGGTTACCTCCCTTCCCATTACTCTACCATTAGAATTTGAGAAATATTGCCCCAATAGGTTACTCTTAAACTGAATTCTATTACAGTAAAACCTCGCATAGAGTGCCTCGCTTAGAGACCAACTCGCTTAAAGAGCAGAATTTTCTCTGAATGGTGTTTTGCTTAAAGAGCAAACTCGCTTAAAGAGCAATCCCATGGAACGCATTATGCTCTTTAAGCGAGGTACCACTTGTACCTTTTAAGTTTTCTTTCAAACGCAACCTGAGTGCTGCCAGCCATACCAACTATGGCACTGGCAGCTGCGTGGTGCTCTACCATAATTCCTTTTGGCTCCAGGTTGTTAGTGAGGGCAGACATCCTGTCTCAGATGTTGGTGGCGACCCTCTCATAAGCACAATAAAGTGTTGGTGCTCAAAAAATCCAGCAGAAAAATCTCTTGCGTAAAAGCAAACAAATGCTACACTTGCTTTAAGCATCAATTAGAAAGTGAGCCTGTATTTTATTTTACTTTGGTGTTGACATACTTGCAGTATGGATTAAAAGGATAGAAACTATAATGTCCCATGTCTGATTTATAAATTTCCCTGCTTCCAAATGGAAATGTTTCATATGCTACAAGACACCTTCCATCACTGATAGCCAGCAGCAAAAGATTGCCACTTTGACCTTGAACAACACCTGTATCAACCAGGAATGAACAATGTACTTATTAACCTTAGCTTATTCATATGCTGGTACAGAAAACAACATGAGAAATAGGGGAACCGATGGTCTGGAGCATCAGAGTAACAAGAATTAGATCTAAAAATGTCATCTGGTTGTTGTTCGTGTGAGAATATCCAATTTGGTGCATAAGAGTGAGTTTATATTTGGAACAGTATCTTTTTAATGCTTTGGTGGAACTTTCTATAATCTCTTTGTTTGGCTCTACTGTAACAAAGAGATGATCTATGTTACTTCTTTCACCTCCTAGTTAATTGTTCACTGTGTAAATAGCCTTAGCATTTTTCAACACTTAAAATGCTAACTTATTCTCGGGCCAGATTTTCTATTTCAGGAAACATAATGTCTGCAACCCATATCTCATTCGTCATCATCAGCTGCTACTCATATCCGAGTACACGTTTCCCTGAAAATCATTTTCAGGAAAAACGTCATCACCGTGAATTTGTTTAAAGTGGATCCCAGCTTGCCATGAAGTCACCCACACAATATTATCACAGAGCCATCTCCTGTGACACATATGAAATGAGGCATGCAGGATTTAACACCGGGACTGCAATGGACTGCTGCATCCTTGAGGAACAAGATGCACCTTCACAGCCAGTCCATCTGGCACGGCCTCTTCCACCTCCATGACTGCTGGGAATCAAAATAGTGTAGTGGTTCCTCCTCCGCTCATTTTGCCGTTAGGACCAATATGATGGTTTCCAGTGGCATTTCCTCCACTGAGGGGACCATCACCCCACCTAAAGGGGCTCATTTGCCTGTAGCCATTGGTTCCTTTAGGGAGCCAGGTTATTTACCGCCACCCAACACTTGGTGTTGAGTCGCTGGATGTTCAGTCTATTCCATTACTGTAGCAGGATGTCTGACCAGATAATATCATTATGAAGGTTATATCTGAATCCGATGGGTCTTGTCTTAGATGTTCACTGCAATATGGGCTTCTAGGCAGAGTGACAAACTCAAGAGCAAGTTATTTTGGGGCCAGAGAAGAGGGATTCACCTTTCAACCAAAAATTGTTCAGCAACTTAAAGGCTGAATTTAAATGTTTTTAAAAGTAGGAAAGTACATGGGAAATTGGTAGCCTTACTAAACATTGTCTAAACTAATATGGCACATGTTTAATAAGTCCAAATCAATAGGATAAAATAAGCTGACTCTGGGAGGTATTACAGTCAGAAGCAGACCTCTTTGCTGAGCTTTAGCTTGTCGTTGTATGACATTTAAAGGGACATTGGTGGACAGTGAATTAGAGAGTATTACTACTGTACTCTAAAACTTTATCATAGCAAGCTTCCTGAAATTAGAATTGACTTTCCAAGCCAAATTCCTGTAGCTGGTGTCCACTCAAATTATTGCCTTGGTCACAACTGGTTCAAGGAAAGACTCAGGAACAAGGATTGTAAAACGTCCTATGCAGTGGTGGGCAGCAGCAAGTTCGCACACACACCCCGGGAGGGGGGGGGTAGCAAAATTGGGTGGCCTCTGGGCAGGGTGGTGGTGAAATTGGGTGGCCTTTGGGCAGTGGAGGTAGCGAAATTGGGTGGCCACGCCCACCTCCCTGCCCTATCAGGTTTTGTCCCTGCAAGTGGTTCAAGGTCTCCCTTGCTCAAAAGCCAGTCATATCCAACTCTAGGGTGCAGTGCTCATCTCCATTTACAGCCAAACAGCCAGTGCTGCCTGGTTTGCAAATGTATACATTGCCATATGGCAGGCATGACTAGATCACCCATGATGTAGGCTCTGCCCATGATGTAGGCTCCACCCACAGTGTGGTAGTGAAATTTTTTGCTGCCCACCACTGGTCCAACGTGCCTGATTTGGAAAACCCAAATAAGAAAAAACAATTGCACTATTGGATTGCCCGTTGCTCTCAGTTACTGACACTACTTCCTGTGTGGCACAGACTGGCACGGCAGAACAGCATAAAACAGTCTCGCAACCCCAGTCTAGCCACAGGAGGAGCATGGGAAGAGTCTGAATCTTTTAAGTGGTATGTTAACATTATACTTTGACACCGATTAGATTGCTGCATTAATCTCCAGGTGATCTTGGTGCAAACAGGTGTGTGTGTGAGTGAGTAGGCAAACAGACTGGCAACCCAGAAAGAAATTGACTATTCAACATTTATAAGAAACACCTTGATTAATGGCACTCTGTGGATGTGAGGTCTGTAAGATATGCATATATTTTATGCATTCATTAAAGGCCTTTTTTGCAGTTCCCCTGCATCAACCCCAAATTCTTATTTTTTAAAAATTACTCAGAAAGTTACCTTGTGCTCTCTCTCTCTCTCTCTCTCTCAGGGTTATGTTTTAAGGGCTCCCTAGCATATGTGCCCCCCCCCTGTAATAATTGATCATTAGACACTGTCAGCTCCATTTCAAATTACGTATGTTCATACTCCTTAGGATTTTCTAGGCATCAATTGGTTTACCAGTCCCTCCTTCTGCTGGTGCTTTGGGACCATGAAGCTTTAATTCTTCATGTTTAAAAAAGTGGGCTTTTTCTTAGTTTAGCAAAAATAACCTTTTAAAAGTTAAGACCACTTTAAGTTAACAAAAGTCTATCATAGCAAAAAAAAAAAGTTAGCTTCTTTGGCCATCCAGTCCCTCTTTGGCCCACGAGAAAGTCTGGAAAATGCCATTCCCTTATTCTACATTGGCTGCTGGCACAGACTTTCAGTAACTGTAGACATTTCTCAGCGCATTCCCTTTTGACAGAGTTCCTTGATAAGGTTTTGAGGCAGGGCAATTATACAATAAAAGCCTTGACTCAAAACAATTGTACTAGACTTCTACAAAGCAATTCCTAAAGCCCCTGTTCGATAGCACCTACCTTGCAATTCTTGTTTTCTTCCATGATCTCTTATAATCAGGACCGTAACCAGGGGGTGGCCAGGGTGGGCGTTCCCCACCCTGAGTTAGCAGTTTGCCTACCCTCAAATTCCCAACTGCTTATATATATATATATATATGCCCATCCTGAAAAAATATTCGCCCACCCACATTTAGAATCCTGGCTACGGTCCTGCTTATAATATAAACTTTGGGTGAGCAATGCTTGGAAAATCAATTTTTCCCTAGTATAGCCCTAGGTTTCTTAAGACCACTGACAGAAAGAAAGTTTCCAGTATTTCTCCTTTGTATATACCAGTGGTGCCCAAACTAAGGTCTGGGGGCTGGGTGCAGCCCCTGACGCCAATTCATCTGGCCCGTGAAGCCCGCATTGCTCTTGAAAGTGGAAGTAAAATGCGCCCATACGGGCACGTTTTACTTCCGCTTCCAGGAGCGACGAGGGCTTCGCAGGTCAGGTGAATTGACATCGGGGGCCGCACTCGGGCCCCAGGCTTTAGTGACTGGCTCCCTGAACCACATGATCGGCCCACGGCCCAAAAAGTTTGGGCACCCCGGAATATACAGTAACCTGCAAGTGTTTTTTGGAATTTTATAATACTGTTCCAAAATTACAAACAAAAAGAAATGAACAACATATAGTAAAGGTAAAGGTCACCCTTGCTCAAAAGCCAGTCGTATCCGATCATCTCAGATTATAGCCAAAGAGCCAGCCCTGTCTGCGTCGGCAGACGTTTCCGTGGACACGTGGCAGGTATGACTAGACACTGAAGTGCACGGAACACTGTTTACCTTTCCACCGAAGTGGAACCTATTTATCTACTTGCAATTTCTTGCTTTCAAACTAGGTTTACAGCAGAATTTTTGGCATTTACACTAAATTTGAGGAATGTTGTTACATAATGGATTTTTTATATCTTTCTTTAACCTTCTTCAAAAAATAAGTCCTTATATCTATCCCTCATTTCATATTGCTCAATGTCTCCCCAAATCAGCTCTTTTAAACCTATGTTCATGTTGTGAACATTTCTCATTTGATTAGCTACATAATAAATTTTTATACAGTATGTGGAATACTAATCCTCCTTTCTTTTGGGCTACATACCATATTTTCTTTACTTACCGGTATTCTTGGTCTTGTATCTCCATTACAGGAATTATTTACTATATTTTGCCATTGTTTTAATTCTCCTTCTGTTAACTTAAATTGGTAGCATCCAAAACAGACATTTATTTTAGGCAGTATTTTCATTTTACATCCTCCTGGACCATAAAAATCCCAATTTTTAAATATCCTTTGAAGTTTTCATCCATTTTTCTTTCAACTTGTCAAAATTCATAATTTTCGAACCCTGTATATTCTTAGTAATAACTATTTCCAAATACAGTACAGTCAAACCTCGCATAAAGAGCACCTCGCTTAAAGAGTAACTCACTTAAAGAGCAGAATTTTCTCTGAATGTTTGCTTTGCTTAACAAATAAAACCAACCAAAAACTCACTTAACAAATAAATCGGGGTTTGCATCCCCCCCCCCATTGGCCAATTTCAATGGTGTTTCGCTTAAAGAGCAAACTCGCTTAAAGAGCAATCCTGTGGAATGCATTATGCTCTTTAAGCTAGGTACAACTGTACTTAAAACTCAATTTAACTTCAATTTTAAATTTAATTTTAATTCTCTCAATTTTCTTTTTATCATTATTTAATAAAATCCTCTCTAATTTATTCCAATTAATTTTTAGCCCTGTTACCTCTTCAAAGCTTTCCAAATGAATCTGAACAGTATCCAAAGCCTTCAACTGTTCTTTTATGGTTAGTAAAGTATTGTCTGCAAACAAATTAATCTTTATATTTTCTTCTTGTCCCATTCCTTCTATATAATTTCTGACATGAAATTACTTTATTATTATTATTATTATTATTATTATTATTATTATTATTATTATTATTATTATTATTATTATTATTATTATTATTATTTCCCTCCCTTATTGTGTTCACCAATAACTCTCTTGTTAGCAAAAACAATGTTGGAGGATTTTTTTAAAGGTGGGAGAAAGGAGAGAATGAAAACTTTAGCTGCAAACTCTATCACTAGAAAAATATCCAAAAGTGTGACACCCATCGTATCTGTTACTACTACTGTATCATTGTTCCCTGACAACTTTGGATTAGGGATAGCTGAAGAAATGTTTTTAGTCCAACCTAAGCACTGTCTAGATCATGGGTGCCTAAACTACAGCCCATGGGCCGGATACAACCTATGATACCAGTTCATCTGGCCCATAGGCCAGACTGCCACCATTAGAAGTGCAGAAAACGTGTGAAAATGCTGCAAAAAAAAATAATCTGAAAATGCTATGAGACTGTGCCACCCTTACTCCCGCCACCATGGGAAGTGGCAGAGGTAGCAGAAACGCCCGAAAACAGATTGCTGCTATCGCTGGAAGTGCCCCACCGCCACTGGAAGTGCTGAAATGTGGCAGAAACACGGCAGAAAAATAAAAAAATACAGCAAAAATGTCCCGCCCTCACTCTCCCAAGGATGGGAAGCAGTGGAGGTGCAAAAACACCATGAATGCACGTGCTGTCGTGGGAGGAATAATGCCTCTTGCACACTCAGCATGGTCTGGCCCATGACGCAAAAGAATTGGGCGCTCTTGGTCTAGATCTTCAGGACAATTTGCAAAAATTATCCTTCAGATTCCATTTGTTGAAATATCCAGCATCTGCCATCTCATAAGGGCTTTGGACTGTGCAGAAGTGTAGAAAGGTATTTGAAAAGAAAATACTGTATGTTTGTAACAGGGAAGAAATCCACAGCAGCAGTAAATCATCACGTTAAGTGGTCAAAAGTGGGTTTGAGTCGCCTCGGCGAGTGGGCGGCAATATAAATCTGAATAAATAAATAAGTAAATATTGGCCCAAAATCTGTGTAATCATAACTCATGGCCCAAAACAGAGGAACAGAACTGGCCCAGCCACCGTGGATCCACACTGTGAGACAAAGGGAAGAAACAAAAATGGAAAAGAATTGTATATAAACGGATAATCAAGGCAGGATAAGGCGAATAGAGCTCTTAGCAGAAAACCTGAATGACCAGTAAAAGGCAAAGCATGAATAGCCTTTCACCCAGAACACTTTTCCGTGAATCACTTGCACACATTCAAAAACACGGACAAGATATGACTATTTTTTAAAGAATACAAAGATAACAAACCCCACAGGGTTACACCTATTGCTACTTTATCGCAAATATTAATACATTTTGATAGCTATGCACATGAAGTGACTTCATATTTTCACACCCTCTCTTGTTTTATAGGGTGCTGCCATTGTATCAAACTTTTATTTAACCACAAGGTGTATACATGGGCATATAGCCCAGTCTTGGGGGTGAACTGGGGTTGTCCATTGGCTTGCACACATCAGTCAGGCCAAAATGCCCAATTTTGAGACTCAATTAAGGGTTCGACTAAATTGCCACACTGTATTTTACCTCAAACCGAGTGTACGTGCATGCTGCAGAGGAGATGAAATAAAGTACAGCTCGCTTTTCAGCTGATGGGGGGGAAACGCTTCCCCCATAAGCTGAAAAATGACTTTTATCCTTGCGCCTCCTGCTGATTGGACTGCTGGAGCTCAACTGGCGACCCTCAACATCCTCTGAATGGATATGTGCCCCAAGTCTCAGATCCAGGAAGAGCTTTATGGCAAGAACAAACATTCTTGAAGGTACGCAAGAGCAAACCCAAATTAGAAGACGGAGGAAGGAGCTCACTGGACAAGGAATAACATTAAAGGAGGATTTAGCTGAGGAACTCAACCTCCCCTACGTCACTTGGAGGACACTTGCTCTCTAGCCACGTCCTCAACTTAAGGGTTCTTAAGTCACTAGTAAACTACAGAGCAGGTTGAACCCTGAGCTAGATTCAACATTTAAGAATGTTAGTGTCTAACACCCTAGCTGTCTCCATGTACCAACTTTTAACCAGGGCAGTGACAGTATTACATGCCGAATAGCACCAGCAGTTAGTTTTATGATTCTTCCCCCACTGAGTTCCAGGTAGGTACTGAGCTTCTCAAAGCAAAGTGTTGATGCAGCAGTGCTAATGCTGATGTGGGCCCCTCCACATGAGCCCCTTCTTATAGGTGAGGTCCAGGACAATTCCTGCTGTGCTTCCCCTTCTTAAAACCCCTAGTCTGAAGGTGGCTGATGAAAATTTGTGTTTATGGTATTTGGCCTTCAGGGGCAGATTCTTACCTGGAGCGCATGTAAAAGCTTCAGCCATTAAGTGATGAACACGCACCTCTAAACCAGCGTGCTTTCCAATGGATAGCTGCAAGGGGTATAATTAGGGCTGTCAAAGAGGAAAAACTTGCTCTATTTAGCATGCATCCCCCTCCAGGAGTATGTTGACAACTGAAGCTGTAAGCCTATGTACAATCATTTCTGAGTAAGAGTCACTGAATGTGGTCGGACAGACTAAAATATGCAAGAGTTTTCTAAAGTGGCAGTGGTGTTGATGTGATATGGTAGAAACAACAAAATCTTGTGGCGCCTGAAGGACTAACAAAGTTTATTTGACATAGGTTCTTGGGGACTGTAGCCTGCTAGTGCTGGGCTGCCATACAGAAAAGCTCATGCAAAATAAAACTTGTTAGTCTTTAAGGTGTTATAAGACTCTTGTTGTTTACATAAAAGCTTCAGATCTCCTTCATGTCAAACTAGCAACATCCAGTCTTGTACCCCTGGATATTTGAGAAGGGCAGAGGACATATACTGTAACTGAGGCTGCCTTTCTTGATCCACTGAGATCTACCTTTTTCCAAAAATAAACAAATTGCAGTACTGTATAACAAAATGCAATTAGAAAGTGTGGTGCTAATGATTTCCTCCATGCCTTCTTCTGGTGTTTTGTCTTATTGCCTTTTAAAAGCTTACAGTTAACAGTTTATTAACAGTGCACTTAAAATGGGAGGGTGAATGTGAAAATGCATGTGCCATATCAACACCCTCATTAGGTAGCCAGGGTTGGTTGTGGCTTTCTTGTTGAATATAAAAATTTCCTGGCAAACCTTTTTGTTTGTTTGTTTTTGGTGAGGCTGTAACAACTGAAAGTTGTTTCCAAATTGCATTTACATCCCATAATGATTTATAGATAATCCTCTGTCTTGAGTTTTTGTAATGCAAATGGGAAATTATACAACTGGCATACACCCCTCATGGCTTCAAATGATTTCCTTTTAAAAGAGATAATAATTTTGTGTCAGAAATTATTCTGGGTTGAAAGGATTTTTGCTGGAGAAACTCCGCTCAGGGGATGCCCAAATAAGGCTCCTTTCATGTTCCCAAGATCTTTTCCCATTGAAGTGGTCCCTTTTTATCTATTTGCCATTGCTTTGCTTTTGATCTGTTAGGCTTGCAAGAGCTGGGACAGAGATGGGCACTCAATCCGTCATGTAGTACCTGGGTTTTGAATTGCCAACCTTCCAGCTATTAAGGCAAGCTTCTTAACTACTGAGCCACACCGCAGGTCCTTTAAAAGAGATTGCAATTTTATAATTAAAATGCAAACAGACCCAAAAAAAGATAAAACACCTTCTACAAATATGAAGCAAAGACAATAACTCTGAAAGATCAAAGGTTTGGAGGGATATTGTTCTTTCTTTTTGATGACGATCTTCAGAACTGGTTATTGCTGATTATTATAAGTAAAGATTGCGTGTGCGATTCTGACAAGCTTTGGGAAGGTACAATAGAGGTAAGGCTGGCCTATGGAAATCACCGCGTGATGCTTTGTTAACATGACATAAACCGCAGGCTGATGAGCGCTATCTTGCCCATGTGACTAATGGGTAGTATCATGGTTAGCGCGCTGCAGTGCCTAAGTGGCAGATTTTGTGCAACACGTATACAGTACACACACAATCATGATGGGCCCAGTAATACTCACAACATGGAGAACCGCGTCTTCAGCAAGGCTCTCGTTACTACCGATCTGTGATGCCACCACGCGTGTCTTGTGACTGTGCACGTGAACACTTCCCCCACCACCACAGAAACTAAGGCGGATAGAGAAGGGGAGTTTATGGCGAACCTTGGCACTCTACCTGTTTCTTGGACTTCCAATTCCCAGAAGCCCTGATCAGCACTTCTGCTAACCAGGGATTCTGGGAATTGAAGTTCAAGAACAGCTGGGGTGCCAAGGTTCGCCATTGGTGGATCACACAGGTTTTCTCTCCCCCCCCCCTTATTTCCCAGCACGGCTACTCTTTAAAGTAGGGAGCCTGTCTATCCAACCAACAACCCCACCCCACCATCCTCCCGGGGGAGTGTGTGGCGTGGTGGTCCCAGTCCCATCCGTGCACGTGCGACCGCGACGGGCGCGTGCCGCCGAACGTGTGAACGCGTTCTGGGCGGCAATGGGCGCTTTTGGCGCGCCTGGTCTGCAGCCCTGGAGAAGGCAGAGGAGGAGAGGCGGCGGCGCCTCACTCCCAGGGATCCCGGGGAGCCTCCGTGTGAACAGGGAGCCCCCTCCCTCCGCTGCCCCGAGAGGGAGGAGGAGGACTGGAGGAGCCACCCGTCGTGCAAAAACACCGGCGTCGCCATGTGAGCCGCAGCCGCCCCTCCGCATCCATCCCAGGCGGGGAAAGCGAGGGAGGAGGGACCGCCGCCGGGAGACATGCGCGCTCGCGTGGTGCATGCCCGTGCGGGTGTATAATACGACGGGGAGGGGAGAGTTTCCCCGGGCATCCTCCCTCCTGCTTCTCCCGGGAGATCCGCGGCACCGACGGCTGGAGAGAGAGGACATGATGATGGAGAACAGCCCAGCGGGAGAAGCCGCTCGGTGGCCCGAGCCAGGGAGGAGGCGGCGGCGGCGGGACTCGAGGCGCTGAGCTCACGGCGCTTAGATGCAAGGTAACGTGTGTGTGTGTGTGTGATTTCACAGCAGCTATATGACAAACCGCAATCTCTTTTTAAAGGACCTGCAGTGGTTAACAAGCTCACCTTGTTGGCGGAAGGTTGGCAGTTCAAGACCCAGGTACTGCGTGGCGGATTGAGCGCCCGTCTCTGCCCTAGCTCCTGCAATCAGGTCGTGCATGATTAGCGATCGCAATGAGGAGTCACAAGGATATGCCGCCCCGCAGCGCTGAGTAGTAGTGCACTCTCTGGGCTGTTCACGGGGGAAATTAGCCTTCCGCCCCCACCCTCTGGCTCTCTAAATCAAAACAAATCGATCTTTATATGAGGATCCAAGACCAGGCTAGTCAGTGCAACAACACATAGCAGAATGGAAGCAGAAATCTCATTTGTTTTTAATTTTTTCCCCGCCCTAATAGAAAATAGCATTTGCAGGACCAGAAAAAAAAAAACCATCCTTTTCTCGACTCTCATTAGCTAATAGCAGGGTGTGACCCCAGTGAAAGTCTGGAGCGTGGCCCCTTTCTTAGCGGTCGCCTTCACTTGATTCTGCTGGTGGCAATCAGCAATGACACGGGTCTACCGCCAACCTAGCAGTTCGAAAGCAAGAAATTGCAAGTAGATAAATAGGGACCACTTCGGTGGGAAGGTAACAGCGTTCCATGCGCTCCGGTGTCTAGTCATGCCTGCCACATGACCATGGAAACGTCTGCAGAAGCAGACAGTGCTGGCTCTTCGGCTTAGAAACAGAGATGAGCACTGACCCCCTAGAGTCGGATACGACTGGCTTTCGAGCATGGGAAACCTTTACCTTACCGCCCCATAGCGCTTAGTAGTGGGCGGTTCACAAGGTAATTAGTCTTTGTGTGCGCGCACTCAACACGCTGGGTACTCATTTTACCAAAGGAAGGGGAGGCTGAGTCAACCTTAAATCCTAGTTAGCTGGGATCGAGCTCACAACGTTTTGGCTGCAGTGCAACAGTTTAACCACTGCGGTGTTCCTCAGCCGAGGTCTTGATAAGAGGGGAGGGAGAGCGTTTGTTTTGCTTGTCTCTTGGTGATGAATTGTGCGAAGGTGACGTGATGCAGAGGGATCTTTCGGTGTGTGTGTGTGTTTGTGTGTGTGTGAGAGAGGTGTGAGCCTGGCACCTCCATCACTCCCCCCTCCCTGTTCTCTTAATCCAGAAGTTCTCAACCTTTTAAAACCGGGTCCCGCTCCCTCAGACAGCTTTGGGGGCCGGACGGCCATTTTGCCCTTCCTCCACCACATGGCACTTCTTGATGTGGTGGAGGTGGTGGTGGGCCACATGAAATGGCACTGTGGGCCACATCTGCCCTGCGGGCCACAGGTTGAGAATCCCAGCCTTAATCACTTGGGCAGGTGCTCACAGCCTAGTGGATTAAATCACTTTCGCTCTGGCTGGTTGCAGTCGTTGGGTGTGTATGTATGTTTGACCCTATCCTTTTAGTCCAGCGGTTTCGATGTTAATCCCCTTAATGGTGGCGTGTTTTGGTTACGGCAGGGGTGGGGATTTCTGTGTGGGCTTGTGTTGGGAGGGGCAAAGAGAAGCACCAAATACTCGTCTGTTTCTCTCTTCCCCCCCTTCCACATTTTACTCTTTCCCTCTCGGCTTGCCTAATTCTCCATCCACCTCAATTGGAAGGTGCAGTGGATGCCATTGGACCCAGAAAGCCTGGGCAGGAGGGCTGGCACCTGGCCAAGGGCATTGCCCCAATGGAACAGGTGTGTTACCTGGAGCTGAAACCCTGGGCGACTGAGCAGAGAGGTTTCTTCCCGGGCTTCCGTCTTGTTGTTTCCTGGTACAGTTACAAAGGCTGTCCTGGAGTACAAAATGCTCCCTGCCAAGATTTCCTAAAGGACTGCCTGGTCCCAGATGAATTTAACTACCTACTATGAATTCTTTTTTTTATAAGCTGACTTCAAATGCTGACATGTTTTTGAGGCAGGCCGCCCAGCGTGGGAGAATATCCCAGATGGGCGGGATATGGAGGCAAATAATAAATAAATAAAAATAATTACAAAGCAGAGCTTTTTCACCTCTATAAGTTCAGTTCTTCAAATGCTTTCCGGGTCCCCTCGCTCCCTCAAGGCACAGAGGGAGATTTTTTTGATTCCTTAGCTTTTATAAAATTAGGTTACATCATAACTCAACTCTATTTTAATTGTCACTTTTTTTTTACTGTATCATAAGGATCTCTTATTACTGCACTTGTTGTTTTAACATTTGCTAGCTACCTCAAGCATATTTGAAGAATACATTTTTTAAAAAAGTTTGAGTGGTAAAATAAGACTTTTATTCTGGGCAGGAAAACCCTTTGCTTAGATATGTTTCTGGCCTTTAGGCAATTTGATGCCAGAGTAATACAGCACTTGGTTCCTTATTCACAATCTGTATTATGGATTGGGATCCTTATTTTAGTGCCAAGCCATGAGTACAACAAAGTGATTACATACTGTATTTAATATCTCAACCTATAGATATAAGGCTGAAGCCTGTGGGAAGCCACTCATTTCCAGTTTATTAAATATAGCAATAGCAATTACACTTGTATACTGCCCCATAGTGTTTAGCGTACTCTCTGGGCGGTACACAAAGTACAGTTGTACCTCGCTTAAAGAGCATAATGCGTTCCACAGGATTGCTCTTTAAGCGAGTTTGCTCTTTAAGCAAAACACCATTGCAAGTGACCAATTGAGTCGGGTATACCCGATTGGGGCGGGATAATAAATGTGAACAATAAATAAATAAATAAATAAATAAATTCTGGTGAAGGGGATTGTGAACCCCGATTTATTTCTTAAGTGAGTTTTTAGTTGTTAAGCGAGGCAACCACTCAGAGAAAATTCTGCTCTTTAAGCGAATTAACTAAGCAAGGCACTCTTTATACAAGGTTTGACTAATTAGCATTTTGTGTCCAACATGCTGGCTATTCATTTAATTGACTTTGGAAGGATGGAAGGCTGAGTCAACCTGGAACCCTGTCAGGATTTAAGTCACAATGTTTTGGCTGCAGTACAGCTGTTGAACCACCTGTGCCACTAAGGCTCCTTTCTTAAAAGTTACTAAATATAATTTATAAATTAATAATTTATAAATATTTTTATTAAATATAATGTATCCCCCTGCAAAAGAAAACCTGCAGTCAAGTTAGTGTTCAAATAGATGCCTATGGCTATTACCGTAAGAGACAGAGTATCGCAGTCTGAGGCCTATCCCAACTCCAGACAAAAGCCTGCCAAATAAGTAGCTTGTGGGCAGTATGTTTGACTTATATAATGGAGATACCGCATCCCGTATATACTTGAGTATGAGCCGACCTGAATATAAGCCGAGGTACCTAATTTTGACCTGAAAACCCAGGAAAATAGATTGATCCGCGTATAAGCCGAGGGTGGGAAATGCAGCAGCTGCTAGTGAGTTTCAATAATCAAAATATATGAAAATATGATAAAATTAATTAAATTGTTGGCACATCTCAATCCAGTATGGTCTTGGGACCCTTGTGGTCACTGACCCGAGTATAAGCCGAGTCTTCTTTTTTGGGCTCCTTTTTGGAGCTAAAAAATTCGGCTTATACTTGAGTATATATGGTAGTTGTAGTTACTCAGGGAGTTAGGGCACTCTCTTTGTGTTGAGATACATTTTGCTCTTCATGGTGCCATTTCCTGAGATGGAGCATCAGTCCTAGAGCAGAACTCTGGAAACTCCCTCTGCGGATTAACATTATAAAGAGAAAACAAGCTCATGTTAGTGGGCTCCACCGTGTACTATAAGCTACAATAACACACGGATTCATCACAAGAGACAGGATATGTCCATTTTAATGTAAATTTCTTGGATGTAAATGGTATTCATGAATAGTTGTCATCTGTAAAACAGGTCCTCTGTTGTAAAAAAATAAGAGGGGGAGACTTGAAATCTAAAACAACAAATTAAAACATAGCAGTAGGGTTTTTATAAAAATTAACATTTACTATAAGGACTATTTTTAATGATCTCATATGCTGTTATGAGTTGAAGACTCTCCCGAACGGTGCTGTGACATGTTTGGACAGTGATCATAATGGTACTGTGACATGTTGGGAAAAGGCAAGAAAGGCGGTTAGACAAACATCGAAGTATAGTACAAATGTTGGGGGTGGGGAGGAGGGTTTTAATGTGAATAACTGCTCCCTGCCTCAATCAGTCTAATAGTAAAGCTGGCTATCCCTGTGGTTTTATAATTGACTCTTGAACTTTTGTAGCTTTCATGCAAAGGGTTTTTTTTTCTACTTGAATTTTTGGAGTTCTCAATTTTATGTAGATATTCATATTCTGTATTATTCCTTTTTTTGTTGTTGCAAATATTGTTTTGCAAATACTGTATTTAAAAAAATGTAACCACAACCAAGGCTGTGTAATAGCCTGTTCTTAGACTTGGGTGGTTAATAAAGATTATTTTACATGTTAATGAATATGTTTAGATGTTTGCTTTGTTGTGATTTGGCATATTATGGAGCTCATATAGGAAGCAATGTAAAAATGTAGATAAGCTATGGACTTCCTCTTGAATTTTCCTGCTCAGTTCTTGTTAATTACTAACCATCTGTTTGCCTTTCTAATGATTCAGTAGTGCCATACCTATGGGTGGGTGAATCACTATTCTGTACCAGGTGCCTTTCTGTAATTTTTTTTAGGTCAGCTTTTTTAGAAGCTGAGGTAGTTTATGGAAGGGATTCTCAACTTGCGGCCCATGGCACAGATGCGGACTGGGGCTTCATTTCATGTGCTCTCCCTGCCTCCACCACACCAGGAAGTGCCATATGGTGGAGGAAGTGCAAAATGGTCATATGGCCCCCAAAGCTGTCTGTGGGAGCATGACCCAGACCCCGTCTTAAAAAGGTTGAGAACTCATAGTTTATGGGATCATTTATCTAATCCACGATCAGTTATCTACCTAAAATGTGAAGGACAAAGGTTTATATTCACCCCATACTGTGATGACATAGTATTATCCTGTCAGTAACCTGCTTCTGCTGTGTATTGAATTCCACCTGGATTGACTTTCAGCATGCTACTGCCAACAGTAATTTGAGGTATTTGGGTACTGAATTAGGAGGAGGGTTGCCAGAATGTAGACTCAGTTTAAAGGAGGAGAACTTAAGATAAAACAATTGAAAAATTGCTTAGAGTTCCCATATTCATAACAGAGGAAGAAGGACCAGCTTTGTGTAGGGAGAGATTTTCATCTTGGCAACTGGAGATTAGCTGCTTTGACAATGGACTTTAAAAAAATTCTTGAGTAAAGTAATGTATGGAGTCATTGAAACCCTCTGCGATTGTAATGCCTTGTGAAAGAGGATTCATATGGCAGAAGCAGTTGAAAGGCAATATTGTGTGCAAAGGCATTTTAGTGAATGAGAAAATTTCCCCCTGAAGATACAGGGTCTGACTGTTCTAGCCTGTACTTGGGCCCTTACACTATAAACCAGGGATTCTCAACCTGTGACCCACGGGACGGATGTGGCCCACGGCACCATTTCATGTGGGGGCCCCTGCCACCTCCACCACACCAGGAAATGAGATGTGGTGGAGGAAGGGCAAAATGGTTGTCCAGGCCCCGAAGCTGTCTATAAGGGAGCATGACCCAGCCCCTAGCTTTAGAAGGTTGAGAACTTCTGCTGTAAACCAAGAGCTGGCTTTCCACTAACTACAGTATACTGTACTCAAATTGTTTTTGAGAAGGTTCCTTAAATCCTGGATAGCAACAGAGAATGTGCCTTTAAACAGATTAAAGCCACTTTTAGATCATTTATTTATTTTATTTTATTTATTGTTCACATTTAGTATCCCGCCCCAATCGGGTAGACCCGACTCTGGGCGGCTTACAGCATGCATTACCGTCATAGGACATAACAATATATAGAACTTTAAAATTCATAAAAATTTAAAACATTAAAACCGCAAAGCAGATAAAAACAGATAAAAACAGATACAGATACCATGGGGGGGGGGGGGAGGAATGGCTACCCTTAAATCAGCCATTCTAGATGGGAACCTGCCAGAAGAGTAGCGTGCCTTGGCGGGGCCCCGTATAAAAATTTGTTTGAGGGCCCTTAGGAAAGGTAAAGATTTGTTTTGCTTATGCACGTTGGGGGCCCCTGTGGCCCGGGGGCCCCGTATAATTGATATGGCAGATACGGCGGTAGCTACGCCTCTGGAACCTGCGTTACTGTGTCCCCACACTTGACCCGCCAGCCAGGTATTTAAGCCCTTCCGAAAGGGCAGGAGCTCCGTCTGCAGGCGCAGCTCTGTCGGAAGGAGGTTCCAAAGGGCCGGGGCGAACACAGAGAAGGCTCTCTTCCTAGTGCTCGTGAGGCGAGCCTCCCTAGCCGATGGTGTAACAAGAGAGCCCCTTCGATCCGCCCTGGTGGGGCGGGCAGATGTTCTTAGGGTGACGCGGTCTCTTAGGTATCCTGGCCCACTACCATATAGGGCTTTAAAGGTAATGACCAGCACCTTGAATTGCACCCGTAGGCATACTGGCAGCCAGTGCAGCTCCCGGAGCAGTGGTGAGGCCCGAGCATAAGGCCCGCACCCCATCACTACCCGAGCCGCCGCATTCTGAACCAGCTGCAGCCTCCGAATGGTCACCAAGGGCAGCCCCATGTAGAGCGCATTACAGTAATCAAGTCTGGAGGTGACCAAAGCATGCGTGACCATGAGCAAGGCATCCCGGTCTAGGAGGGGGCGTAACTGGCGTATTACACGAAGTTGTGCAAAAGTCCTCCTGGCCACGGCTGCCACCTGTTTTTCGAACAGTAGTCGTGAGTCCAGGAGGACCCCCAGATTACGCACCGGGTCCTTCTGGGGCAAAACTGCCCCATCCAGAACCAAAGTTGGCAGCTCCCGTGATAACACAGGACCCCTCACCCATAGCCACTCAGTCTTGCCGGGATTCAGTTGTAGCCCGTTGTCCCCCATCCAGACCCTCACAGCCTCCAGGCACCTGGAGAGGACTTCCACTGCACCGCCTGGGTCCCCACGGCCCGAGATGTACAACTGGGTATCATCTGCATATTGATGATACCTCACCCTGTGGGAACAGATGATCTCACTCAGCGGCTTCATGTAGATGTTGAATAGGAGAGGAGAGAGCACCGAGGCCTGAGGCACCCCATATTGCAGGGGCCTAGGACTGGACTCCTCCTTCTCCAGGCACACCGACTGGGTCCTGCCCCTCAGAAATGAGGAAAACCAGGACAACACAGTGCCCCGGATCCCCAATCCTTGGAGCCTTCCCAGAAGGATACCATGATGGACGGTATCGAAGGCCGCTGAGAGATCGAGAAGAGCTAGAACGGACGGATGGCCTCCATCCCGCTCTCTCCAGAGATCATCCACCAAAGCGATTAGTGCAGTTTCCGTACCATATCCGGGCCTGAATCCTGACTGAAAAGGGTCCAGATAATCCGCTTCATTCAGGACATCCTGTAGCTGCCGCGCCACAGCCTTTTCCAAGACCTTTCCCAAGAAGGGTAGGTTGAACACTGGACGGTAGTTAGTCAGTACCGTAGGGTCGAGGGATGGCTTTTTTAGGAGGGGGCGCACTATGGCATGTTTAAAAGATGTTGGAAAAGACCCCTCCTTTAATGATGAATTGATGATCGCCTCGACCCACCCACCTGCCACGGCCTTAGAGGCTTTGACCAACCAGGCAGGGCATGGGTCCAGCGCACTGTTCGTGGCGCGGACAGATCCAAGAAGCCTGTCCACTTCCTCAGGGCCAACTGGATCGAACCGATCCCAGATAACATGGCTAGACTGTGCTTTGGTCAACCCCAGTTCAGCACCTTCCGCGCCGGGATTAAACTTTGAGCGAATCTGAGCGACTTTCCCCGCTAGATAATCAGCAAAAGTTTCAGCAGATCCCTGCCAACCAGGGCCCGGCCCCCCTTTGCCAAGGAGGGATCTGGTCACCCGGAACAGGGCCGCTGGGCGGTTATCTGCGGAGGCAATGAGGGCGGTGAAATATTGGCGTTTCACCATCCCCATCGCCACTAGGTAGTCTTTAATGGCTGTTCTAACCAGTGTTCGATCGGACTCACTCCGAGTCTTCAACCAGATCATGCAGATCACAGATCTCTGATAATGCTGAATACTTTTTTGTTTACAGAGGTTTGTCCAGTATAGATTTTCCCATTGCAAATTACTTGACATTAATTAGCTATTATAACATTCTTTTGATTTATTAATATTTTGGGGACATTATAGGTATTGGATGCCATCGTAGTTTGTAAATTGTTATTTTTTATTTTTATAATATGTTATCTGATTGTATTTGTTTTTATTTTCCTTAATGTTTCTTTATTGTTTAATGTATTTTGTTCTTATTGTTTGCCAACCAGAGTAGTGCCTAGCACTAATGGTTGGTGGGATGTAAATTAAAATAAATATCTCATCATTTATATGCTGGTGCATTTTATCAGTGGTGTCTGGTATCACAGACTTTGCACTGATGGAAAGAAACTGGGAGAAAGTACAGTTTTGTCTATCTGAGGCTTTAGGCCAGGAGTTCTCAACTTTTTAAAGCCGGGGGCCGCGTCATGCTCCCTCAGACAGTTTTGAGGGGGGCGGGGCGGACGACCATTTTGCCCTTTCTCCACCACATGGTACTACTTGCAAGTACTGCACGATGGAGTGAGTTCCTTCCTCTTTCCCAGCTCCTGCCAACCTAGCAGCTTGAAAGCAAAAAATTGCAAGTGGATAAATAGCTACCAATTTGGTGGGAATGTAAACAGTGTTCTGTGCACTGTGCCACAGGTTCACAGAAATGTCTGCAGACACAGACAGCGCTGGATCTTTGGCTATAAACAGAGATGAGCATTGAACCCTAGAGTCCAATTCAACTGGCTTTTGAGCAAGGACGACCTTTACGTTACCTGCACCAAAAAAGTAGAAGCCCCAGCAAAGGATCAGAAAGATGCAGGTAGAGGCACTCTATGGATGGATTGATTTGCTCTAGTAATTACATCATTTGATCACCAGAAGAAGAAAAAGTAACCCATCTTTGCAGCACACCAAGCAATGTGGCAAGTGCTCATCTGATCAAACTCTTATTTGTGCTTAAGTACAGTATTGCCTTCTTGGATGGACACAAACTTTTACGCATGACTTTGGTAATTAAGGGAGCAGGGAGAAGCATCTTTTCTTTAGTTTATTCTTTTCCAAACCCTATTTGTTTGCAAGTCTATTTATCTGCTTTCGTACAGTGAATTTGAGCAGGAGGTTACCCTTTCTAAACCCTGAATTATTCTAAAGTATGTTCCCAATAGGAAGGATATAGCAAATTATCTTACTGGTATTCCAGAGAGAATTGGAAACTTCTAGGATGAGGACACTGGCAAGTGTGCCAGACGTGAAGCTCTCATTTCTTGGCATAAAGCCCGTGTGCAGACATCACAGGGCTAGTGCCAGTTAAAAGTCAAAGCTGATCAAAACTGCTTTTAGAAGGTTGCAAGACAGGTGTGCTTTGAAGCTGGTAAAACCCAGTGAGATACATACACAAGTAGTACTCTTTCCTCTCTTTGGAGGTAAGAATTTTTAAATTTGAGTGTGTATTATTATAATAGAACAAAATTTGATTCCCTAATTTTGAAAAAAAAAGAGCCAGTGTGATGTATTTGCTAAAGTGTCATGCTAGGACTCGGGAAATGTGGGTTCAAATCCCCTCTGGGCCATGAAAATGCCCTGGTGGGTGGCGATGACAAACCACTCCTTGAACATCTCACGTGCCTCATAAACCTTATTAGAGTCACTGTAAGGTTTGGAGTTTGATTCTCCAGGAGGATAATCCAGGAGTAAGGTTATGCCATTTGAGGTTTTTTTGTATTTGTATTTTGTATTTGTATGCAGATACAAAATATGTATTTTGAGACTCTTAACTCCCAGATGCCTTCAAGAGTTCCCCAGGAAGAATTCTAGGAGTTCCACCTCATGGACCCACACCTACAGATACATGTCATTTATCTGGATCAGGGTATATTTTCTAAGGCTTGGAAAAACTGGCCTCCAAAACAGTTTTCTTTGCTCTCTCATTGCATGGCTAAATGTTAACCTAATCATGGTAAAAACTATGATTTTTCAGGTTTACCAAGAAGAAGAAAATAATGTCAGCTCTTAAGTAGTGGAGATTGTTTGGGCTATATTGCTATAATGAACAAAACATAACACAAAACGTGAACAGCTGTTTAAGTAATGCTGTGTATAAGCATGTGAATTCTATACATGGAATGTCTACACGTGGGAATTTGTTACTGCTGAATTGTGTTGAAACGCCTGACCACTTTGTGTGGTGAGCAGAGCAGAAAGGAAAATAACTCTTCCAGGCCTTCCATCACTAAAATGACCACCCCTGTCAGCTCAGTTTTTAAATACAGTACAGTACAGTATCTGTTTCCAATTTTTAAAATGAAAAGTGAATGACTGACCAGGTAATCCTGCTATGGTAATAGAATAGACCAGGACTTCCCAAACTTTTTGCACCGTGGGCCAGCCACATGGTTGAGCGGGCCGGTCACGTGGTTCCTCCTGTCATAAAATGCATCCATGGCTGTTGTAAATGCATTTATGACAGCCATGGGTGCATTTACGTTACTGTTTACGACAGCTGTGGGAGCATTTCCACATGCATGGACACGTTTTACGACTGTCATATATGCGCTTCCAGGAACAGCGAGAGTGGCCATGGGTCACATGAAATGGTGTTGTGGGCCAGGGCCACCCCATAGGCTGTAGTTTGGCCACCCCAGAATAGACCATACTGGCAGTGACTCAGTGCTGATTGTCATTCTGCATTTAACAAACCTTACAACCCTAAGGTCTAATGGCCTTGGGTGGCGAAGTCCATAGGAAAGAGTGATGGTCCCCAAATGATTAAAGGTCGCTTGAATCCATCTTGATGGAGGGCAGCAGCTTCACCAATATTGTCCTGGAACAGATGAGGACTTTGTGTGCCAAAAGGGCACAGGACTAGAAAGTGACTCACAGAACTGGATCAATGGCACGGGTGTCACGGTGTGATGAGAAAGGCAAATGGAAGACCATTGCATTGCATTGTTGCAGGACAATCTTCATAGCTGATTGCCATGAGGATAGCCAATATTTGGAATCAGATGCAGCACATGAAGAAGAAAGAAGAAGTGGACACGTTTATGACAGCTGTGGACACATTTTATGACAGTGTTTACAGTGGGGGGAACCAGTCCTGCCCGCTCAGCTGTCTGAGGGGCCATGGTCCGGCCCACGGCTTTAAAAGATTGAGAACTCCTGTTGTAGAGGAAGAAAAAGGTGGCTTACTTCCCAGCGGAACTGCTGTATCAAAGGGGTTATTGGTTCTTCTCCATAACTTCCAGTCTGTTCCTTGTGTATTTCCTTCTGAGAATTGCAACTTCGACTCAATGTTTACCAGGGTAGAATGGACCAAAATGTATTACCTTAGTAGCACTAAACAACAGGATTTTAGCCAATATATGTCCTGCCAACCTAGCAGTTTGAAAGCGATAAATTGCAAGTAGATAAATTGGGACCACTTCGGTGGGAAGGTAACAGCGTTCCATGCTCTCCGGTGTCAAGTCATGCCTGCCACATGACCACGGAAACATCTGCAGAAGCAGACTGCACTGGCTCTTCAGCTTTGAAACAGATGAGTACTGAACCCTAGAGTCGGATACGACTGGCTTTTGAGCAAGGGAAACCTTTACCTTTACCTATGTTTAGTGTGCATGATGTAGTGTGGGCGAGGCAGTTCTTGTTTTGCACAGAATTTGAATTGCATGTTTACACTAGAATGAAAAAGGAATAATTCTGTAATAGTTCTTGGTAACAGAAGGTGAAGATAGAGTGTTTAGGTAACATAGGAGGAAGAAATGACACAAGGTAGCATAAAATAGTTTTACCATTTTCTCTCTTACTCAGCAAAAGTACAAGCAGTCCAAATTGGTTTCTTTTCTATAATTAAAATAAACACAGAAAAAGCTGTCAAATGATTCACTTTGCTTAGCTTCGCTGCTCACTTTATTGCAAATCTACTTTTTGGTCATTGTTAGATAATTGCCTGGCTCTGTTGATTTTATTGTGTTATGTGTAGGCTAATGGACATCAAAAAATAAAGTGCACTGACTAGATCAGGGGTTCCCCAACCTTTTCATGCCAGGGGCCTGACCACGTCCCCTCAGTCAGCTGAGGGGCCGGTCACACGGTTCTTCCCACCACCAGCACGTGCATTTGTGCCACATTTCTGTTTGTTTCCCCCACTGCTGCTTTCCTTGGAGGAGGGAATGAGGGAGGAACATTTCCATGCCATTTTTGAATGTTTTTTGCCGTGTTTTTGCACCCTTTTGGTGCGAAAACATGGTGATTTTGGCACTTCCAGTGATGTCAGGGCACTTCCAGCATCGGTGGCAGTTCAACCTGGGGTCCAGACCTAGCTCACGGGCCTTTTCTTGGGAACCCCTGGACTAGATAATCAGAAAACAGAGTATTTCTCTAATGAGATTTTCAGCGAACAGACACCAGTGATTTCATATCAAAAGTGAAATTCAAACAAAAATAGTTCATCAGATTTTTGCTTCCAACTTGTTTCATTCACAGTGGCTATCTCAGAAATGGGGAGTTGGAAGAATTTCCCCTTCCTACAAAGCACAAGGAAAACAAACAAAACAGCTGGCCTGGTACTCTTAAGAATGACAAAAAAAGTTGAAATTGCTAAATATTCACATCATGTCTACAAAAGGATGTCCCCCCCCCCCCCCTGCTTTGGGACTCTAATTGTAGCACTGTGTGTGTTTACTTGTCCTTCTTTGTGATTTTCAGCCAGGGATGATAACATGTAAATGTTATGAATTGGCACACTTTGTAGATATCTTCCTGATCCACTTTTTTTTTAAAGTGAAGAAATCACAAAGATTTGCCTGAACATTTAAGCACAGAGCTGGAAAGGAAGATACAGTACTGTATAGGTTGCCCAAGCTTTAGAACTTGTGGTCTGACAAAAATGTAGTACATTATGTAATAGTAAAAGGGGAAGATGGAGAAAGAAGAGCTTTCAGCTATTTTCCAGAGTTCCCTGTGGCTATAGGTACACTCGCTGCATATTATGCACTCTGGTCGTTCCTCTCCCTCCCTCTTTTTGATCTGAATTACCAAACAAGTTGCATGCAAATATTGCTTTTTTGGAATCAGCCCAACTAACTGAGTCCCCACCACCCCAAACAGTAGAGGCAAAGACTGCCCTGAATGAAACAGGCACTCCGTAACATGAATAGACTTCTTCAGCAGAATGCTGGACCCACATAGAAAGAGAATAGAAGCTTTGTGGAAATGAAACTGCTAGTGCTGACCTTGGATCTTTCCCTCTCTGGTGTTAATTGTTTGCTGCTTTGTTCATCATTGCCATGTGATTGCTGAAAATTGGCAGCTTGTCCTTGGTCACAAATGTCATGAAATTTGCTCAGAGGAAAGAATCTGGGCACTTTGTAAGCAACTCCTTAGAGCATTGATGTCAATATATTGTCTAAGTTAGGGGTTGCTTTTCTTGTTGGAAGACCACATGTATATAATAATGTCATGGAATAGTAGCCATGTTAGTCTGTGGTTCAGGCATATCAGAAAACAAAAACAAAAAACACTAAACCAAAATAAAAACACTGTAGCACATATTAATAAAAATAAAAGGATTTGCTCTGTAAAACATGCATTCAGACAAACAGCCACACTTAGGGACTTAGAAGGCCACATGTAGCCTTAAGGCCGCAGGTTCCTCACCTCTGGTCTAAGTAGTATTGCCTCTTCTTAGAGATCATACTCAAAAGCCAGAAAACTAGGAGGTAGTAAAATTGAAATAAAACCATCATGAGGTTAGCCTTACAGTGATTATTTTGTCATAGACAATACATGCAGGATATTTAGCATCAAAAGGGAAGTCCAAGCTGAGAGCTTAATATCACCAGTCCTTGGGCAACCAAGAGTAAGAGGAGCTATTAAGGTTGTGTTTTAGACCTTTGAACTGTGGGTAAAGGCAGAGTGTATATGCCATTTCTGTTTGGAAAGAGTTGAGCTAGAGAACATGTCTTGAAGGGTGCTTAGTCTGCTCTTTATGCGCTCTTGGGGTTCAGTCTAGGATCCTTGTCTCCAGATTTCATGGATGCTGGATTGTCACAACCTCCCTCATAAACTCCTATCAAGGCGGGGGGGAGGGGGGTCCCTACATTTTATGGAGCTCAGTTATACACAGTTCCCACCACATCTGAATGCTGGGAATGGTATATAAGGGTGGCTTGCAGCCAAAAGGCTCCTTCTGAGGTAAATGAGTCCCATCAGCATACTAGATGTTGCAGTTAAACATTTTCCCTGCTTCTCTGTGGAGGGGCAGAGGAATGGTTTAATTACTTTGTCCCTCCTAGCCAATTGTTGTAGTACTGGATCAGGTAAGAGGGTAACCATTTTTTCTCCATTTTCCCCCCACTTTATCATCAACTGAAAAACTGCTCACAAGTGTGGTTTCAATTAGTGATAAAATGGGGGCGGGGGTTTAGAAGAAAAATATACCCCTTCAATCCAATGCTACAATGATCAGCTAAGAGCAGTGTTTCCCAACCTTTGGTTTTTTGGGCTTCTGTTCCCAAAACTCTGAGTCAATTCCCCAAAGTACTGACCAGCCCATGTACTGACTTAGGCTTCTGGGAATTGAAGTCTCCCCGGGGGACGTGGGCCCCACGTTGGGAACCACGGGATAAAAGGGAGGAAAATAATTTTAAAAATCCCCCAATCCCTTTGCAGAGGAGGAGGGAAACTCTTTTATTTGCCCAGATGATGAAATGGTTCTTAAACCACCTTCACCATATGAGCAAAATTTGCTTGAATGTTTGGACCAGGGTGGCGGGTGGGGAGAACTGAGTGTTATTTTGTGTTCTCATCATCATACAGCTTGAAAATGAGATAGTCCAGATTAGCTCATAAGGGGCATCTGGACATGTTCACAGTTTATTGAATCCAAGAACTGAATTGCAATTTCAACAGTAAATGCTTTTCATGGTTTACAGGGTACCACACTTCCTTGACTAAGGATGGAATATTTATTTGTGGGGACCTGAAAGAGATTTATCTTCCGTGTTCCTAAATCCCCCACAATGTGCTGCACACTTCCCACTGAGTTATTTTCCCTTTGTTTTTGTGTACAGATTTTGTCTACAGAAACTCTGAAAACATAGGACTGGGATTTTAGCATCCTTACTGTTATCTTCTATCCCTATCCTCCAGATACATTTCACCTCCTCTTTGCGTGGCAAATATAGAGATTATGCAATATGTACCTCCACTTATTGTCAGTGCCTCTTAATGGTTTCTGTGTCTGTCGTTACCTCAGGGACCAACCGTGTGACCTCACTCTATGGTTAGCAAGATGACGGCCATCTTAGAACGGATCAGCACTTTGTCGGTTAGTGGACAACAATTCTGCCGCCTCCCTAAGCTGTTAGAAGAAGGTTTCCCCAAGATGCCTTGCACAGTCAAAGAATCCGATGTGCCCCAACTGTTCCGTGAACCATACATCCAAACTGGATATCGTCCCACAGGTCAAGATTGGCGCTACTATTTCCTCAGCCTTTTCCAAAAACATAATGAAGTTGTCAACGTCTGGACCCACCTACTGGCAGCCCTGGCAGTGCTACTGAGGTTTAATGCTTTTGTTGAATCGGAGGAATTGTCTTGGGGGGTCCACTCTTTACCCCTCCTCATCTTTGTCCTGTCCTCCATAACATATCTAACATGCAGCCTTTTGGCTCATCTTTTACAGTCCAAATCAGAGATCTCGCACTACACTTTCTACTTTGTGGATTACGTTGGTGTCAGCATATACCAATATGGAAGTGCCCTGGCCCATTTCTACTACAGTTCTGACCAAGCCTGGTATGACAAGTTCTGGATTTTCTTCCTCCCCGCAGCTGCTTTCTGCGGATGGCTTTCCTGTGCCGGCTGCTGCTATGCCAAGTACCGTTACCGGCGCCCTTACCCCATAATGAGGAAGGTATGCCAGGTGATCCCGGCAGGGCTGGCTTTCATCTTGGACATCAGTCCTGTGGCACACCGTGTGATTCTGTGTCATCTAGAAGGCTGTGAGGAGACAGCAGCCTGGTACCATACCTTCCAAATACTTTTCTTCCTGGTCAGTGCTTATTTCTTTTCCTGCCCGGTTCCCGAGAAATATTTCCCAGGCTCCTGTGATATTGTTGGTCATGCTCACCAAATTTTCCACACCTTCCTAGCGATCTGCACCCTCTCCCAGTTGGAAGCCATCTTCTTGGATTACAAGACTAGGCAAGATATTTTCCTCAGGCGACACGGATCCTTTTCCATCATCTTGTCGTGTGCCTCCTTTTTTGGTTTGGTGGCTTGCAGTGCCCTCACGGCGCACCTCTTGCAGCGCAAGATCAAGGTGGAGCTGGTAGTCAAGGAATCCTGAGAGATAGTGTATTGGGCAAATGCATTTCAGTTCTGATCTCCTTGAAAAAAACCAACAGAAGTGAACTATGAAAAAAAAACTGTATATATCTCAGTAAATTAACAAAGTGGTTTGTCTTCATAAATTATAACCAAGGAATTGACTGCAGTCTGGAACTACTTTTTTAAATTGCCTTAATATTCTAAACTTTTTTTTTTTTACTAAATGCACCTGTTGCTGGGCAAAGGGCATTTAAGATCTCTAACAGAGGGCTCATCCAGATAGCGCATTTGTTCCCCTATCTGTTTCCAGTTGTGCACTGATAATATCAGTTTTCCCCCTTCCACTTAGCTAAGGCAAAACTTTAATTGCTACCAAGTAGTGACAAGTAGCAAAGCCTCTTAGTTTTAAACTATGTCTGATGTTTTGAAAAACCATCTACTGTAGGTATTGGGGTGGGGTGGGTTGTGCTAGTTTCATTTACTTTGTACTGGTGTCAAAGTTCAGATGGCAAGGGCTTCTTGGGTTGGATGCTTTCTACTAATCTGCTAAAACAACAAGAAACAAAAATCCAGCAGAGAAGATAATTTTTTAAAAAAATTGCTCAGCAGTTTTCTAAGAGTTGTCGTGAAATACAGCTGATTCCAAAATGGAGGTGCATTGGCATGAGCCTTGTCTGTGGAAGGGCTCAGGTCAGAGTTTTTTTCAGTTAGTGCCAATTTGCCAAACCAACCAGCCACCCAACAAACAAACAAAAATCCTGCATAGATCATTTTGGGAGTTTCTGCAACATTTTTTTAAAAAAGGAACTCTTTTGAAAGATAGCAGATTTGTGAAGTGGATTAGCAGTTGATCTCTGCTGCAAAGGGCTATGATTGGGAACTTTTGGCGTTAATCTACTTGATTTAAAAAAAATCAGCACAGATTGTAATTTTAAAAACATTTTCCACACTTTTTGATATGTCTGAACCATTTCATTAAAAGATGCTGATTTTGTAAAACTTTTAATGAAAAATTTGGACAGAAATCCTAGTAAAAATCTGTACTCATCCAGTATCAAAGCAGTAGTGGGTTGTTGTTGTTGTGAGGAAATGCTTAGTCTGCACAAGCCTGAAAGTGTTTTTAAGGCATTCTAAATGGTCTTGCTCTAAATTATCTGGTGAAACTTGTACGTATGTGAAATAAAAGGGAGAACTGAAGAATGGTTTAGAGTAGAGAGTATACCATGGAAGCCCTCATTTACAAAACCCTGACTCTCACCAATTGTCTGATTCATACCACAGCAGAATACAGATTAAGGTTGAATTGAATCCCAAAATGGGGGAGTTAGAGAAGGATGCCTGCACACAACAATTTTAAAAAGACTCTTAGAAACTTTTGTGTGTAAGGGATTGGTTTCAGGCAGTTTTTAATCATTTGAGTCCCTACCTCTGTCTGGAAAAGTACAGCACAGACATCTGTTTGTGACCTGAGGGAAGACTAGGCCAAAGATTATGGTGAGAGCTGATACTTGACCTTTGGCTTTGGTTTAGCAAATTTGTGAGTTTGAAACTCTTGGAGGAGAAAGCAAGCCAATGCAACAATCTTGATAAGAAACTTCAGTTTCAAGCAAAACTTCGTCCACTCTCTGGGCGGTTCACAAGTTAATTAGCATTTGTGCTAATCTCAAGTGTTAGTATGTTAAAATTGCCTTTTTTCCTGTGGCAACTTAAAGAATATGAAGCCAGTCCTTTTATTTATTTATTTTGGCAGGGGTGTTTGTGTTACACTGTTGATGTGTTTCAGGCAGTACAGTTGCTTCTTTCTGAATTTGTTTTTATAAGGAAAGGAAAAGAGATTGTAACAGTATGCAAGGAACATTTGCCACAGAACAGATTTAAGTCTATAAGGAAATAAAGTGAAGGGCTGAAGAAAAAATTGTTTGGATTTGCAGATTTTCATTTTGTCAAGGGCTGAAGTGGCAATTATATCCTACTGGAAAGATTAGCGCTAACAGCAATCTTCATAAACCTACCTACTTCTCTTAGGCTTCCTTTATACAGTTGTACCTCACTTAAAGAGCATAATGCATTCCACAGGATTGCTCTTTAAGCAAGTTTGCTCTTTAAGCGAAACACCATTGTAAATGACCAATTGTGGGGGGTACTGCGAACCCCAATTTATTTGTTAAGCGAGTTTTGGTTGGTTTTATTTGTTAAGCAAAGCGAACATTCAGAGAAAATTCTGCTCTTTAAGCGAGTTACTCTTTAAGCGAGGTGCTCTTTATGTGAGGTTTGACTGTATGTCCTTTTCTTGATCATTTCAATTGTTCGAAAGGCTCATAACACCATCTTTTTAGAAAAGCACCACATAAAGGTTGCAGTATTGTGGGCATTTACTGCATTTTGCTGTCCAATTTTCTTCAGGTACATTTTCTGGTTCCTTGACCCTATGTTTCTCCAGCCCATTCTAACCTACATGAGCTTCCTATAGAACTACCCAAAACACAAAAGGGAGAAAGATTCCCAAACTTTCCTTCCTTCCTTCCTTCCGTGCCTCCCTGCTTCTCATTTACCATCACTCAGCACATTTTAAATAAAAGACTCAAATCATTATTTGGGAAAGAAAGCTAAACGGGAATATACTAAAATTATTTTAAATTAATGTTCTCGCATTAAAATAAAAAATGGTTTACATGGATGGAAAAAATGTTATGAAAATCTAACAGTCTTGTTTCTTTTTAGAATTTCTTCAGGCCTCCCAAAGGGCCCTTCCTAACTCACCCCCACAGAAACCAGTGCTCTGTTTTTCTAAAAGAGCATCACATCATCTCTAGTTTTCACTAATGGCATAAGATTTTTTTCTTTGTCACCTATATATAGGCAAGAGCTTGGACTGTGCTATGATCAAACACAGCTTTTGCAAATTAGATCTACTGGTTTGCACAATTTATCCCAGTCTCTGCAGAAGGCCCACTTATTCTGGACCCTAGAATAAGTGCATCATTTGAGGATAACGAAGTTTTTTTTTATTAGCGACTAATAGAAAGCACTTTAGCCTGTATTGATTGATTGATTGACCAACTGACTGGCTTAATAAATAAATGAATGTGAAGAGTCAGTTAACTGTACTACAACTCACTAGATGACCTTGGGCCAGTCACTGTCTCTCGGTCTGAGCCGCTTCACAGTAGGTTGCTAGGGTGAGGTAGGGAAAAGAGAGCCATAAAGGTTGCCTTGAGCTCTCAAGGCTGGATAGAAATGGAACAAATTAATACATGTAGATGACATAATCGTGAGTGTTTCTCTCTACTTGACTCTTCTTGGAATGGTTTAGCTGAGGGGTGGAGAACCTTTCTCGTTCAAAGGCCACATTAATTTATCTATAATCAAATAAGGCTGCATTCAAGAAACTTCAATTAGATGTACTTTAAAATGTACATTATTAAAATTATATTAATAAAAATAAAAGGATTTTGCTCTATAAATTCCCATCAAAAGAGGCCGCTCTGGGGGCGACAAAAAGGCCACATTGTCCCCCCACCACTTTAGCTTCTTCTTCTTGCTATATTAGTGTAATGCAAGTCAACCCTTGAACAATGCATGGGACCCCAACCTCACGCCACCCTCAAAGTTGAAAACCTGCCTTGTTCCTGCTTTGGAGAATTGACTTCGGCCTCTGGGAATTAAAGTTCAAAACCCAAAGATTGTGAAACACTGGTCTTCTGGAGTCTAGACTTCGATGATTACTGTAGAGACTTCAAAGGGTGTGTGTGAATCTTCATATAAGTGGGCTCACACAGTGGAAACCCATGTTAATCATCTGTCAAATTAAATTTTGGGGCAATTTAAAATACTGGTTCACAAACAGAATGGTCCTCCTAGGGGAGGGGGAGTGTGAAGAAATCCGAGAGAGCTTGAGATGTAGACTATGAAATTCAGCATCCTCCTTCACATTAGCTTTCCCATTAGCAGTTCCCCAGGTGGTTTAGTGGTTAAGACGCTTAGCTGGAGACTGGAAGGTGGGGTTTCGATACCCTAGAGCTGCATTTGGGGACATGAAAGGAGCCTCTTTCGAAAATCCCCTGAGCGGAGTTTCTCCAGCAAAACTTTCAAACCAGAATAATCTCTGACATGAAATTATTATTATTTTTACCTTTGTTTCTCTCCACCCCCTACTGTTTAAGGTAAACTCAATTTAATTAACCTTATGATATGAAAAGCTATTTGTGCTTATTTACGATGATTTTAATTGGGTATTTTACATTTTAAATTACAAATTGATTTTTTTTAAAATTATAATGAAGTTAGATCAGGAATGGGGAACCTGCAGCCTTAAGGCCACATGCAACCATCTAGGTCCTTAAGTGTTGCCGTTTGCCTGAATCCACATTTTACATAGCACATCCTTTTATTTTTATTAATATATTTTTGTTAGTCTTTTATATTTTATTCTAGTAACTTTAAAAATAAGGTATTTCTTTTAAATTATCAAGTATATGTGGCCTTCCAACAGGAAAAGGTTACCCACCCCTGAGTTAGGTAAGGGTAGTGAGAGGTAAATAAAGTTAAAAAAAAAAAAGAGGGATGTAATGCTGAAAAGTTAGGAATAGTAGCCGTGTTAGTCTGCGGTTCAGGCATATCAGAAAACAAAAAGTAATAAAACAAAAACACTGTAGCACTTGATCCACGGAAAGCTAACAATAAAAATATAGCAGTTACTGTAGTCTTTAAAGTGCTACAGTGATTGTGTTTTATTACTTTTTGTTTTTGTTTTCTGATATGCCTGAAAAGTTAGGGAATCTTTGATTTAGAAATACAGTAATACCTCGGATAACATTTACCTTGGATAACGTTTACCTCAGATAATGCTAAAATCACATAACGTTAAGTAATCTGGGGAGGAGAATTGGATCGAATAACGTTAAGGTCCTATGGGATGGATCGGATAACAACCGCTAAAGCCTGTGTGGTTACAATGTATCTCTATGGAGCTTTAACGTTATCCGATCCATCCCATAGGATTTTAACATGCATCGGATAACACTAAAAATCGGATAACACCAAGATTTGTGGAACCAAGTCTTAGCGTTATCCGAGGTATTGCTGTACTGCATAGCCTCACCCACAGACTAATTACATTTACTGCAGTCCCCGCTTTCCGAGAAAGGAATTAAGTGGAATTCCAGCTTGCATTGTATGGCAGTATGCAGAAATTCAGCATGAGGGCCATTCATGAAAATTTAAACAACAGAAGACTGAGAAGTCTTCTCAGGGATTGGTAAGAAGGCATGGTATTGTTTTGTTAGACTGTTCTTTGCTCAAGAGTGAACAAATACAACTCTAAGCCTTTGGTTCTGTGGCCTCAGTGAGAGGGTGCAGTTTTCAAAGCTCACTTTTCATAGGATCAGCTTTCCTTTGTTGTGGTAAATGAATAGAAAATATTAAATTTCCCCTTTAGCTTTGAAGGATAATTCTTAGTATAAAACTTGATTTTCATTTTTCTTAGACCAGTCTTCTGCATAGGTCACCATAGTCCATGAGGCCAGTCACGCAAATTCAGTTCACTGAGAGTAATGTCAGACACGTACGTACAGTACTTCATTTTGAAACTGGTGTGTGTGTGTGTGTACATGTGCACGTACCAAAATCATCAGTCTCTCACACATTTACACACAAACTCTCTTACTTGAAATTTTGAGACTGACTTGTAGGAATGACTTTTTCTGTCTCTGATACAGATGTGTGTGAGAGAGAAATAGAGAGTGAATGATAATCTCTCATATATAAGTATGAGTTACAGGGGTGGGAAGAGTAAAACAGTCACTCATACCAAGTCGTACTCAAAACGTCTAGGCAAATTTAATGTGCTACCGCACAAACGGTTAGTCTCTAATTTCAGCTCTATTGTGGTATCAGTGGCAGGTGTGTGTGTAACACTTCAGTAGTATCGAGGGATACCTAAAAGCCGTTCTGTACGTTTTGCAGAATTAAGGGAAAATGGGAATTTCAAATTCTGGGTTCTGCCAATTTAGGTTTCAACTGAAGGCTCTTATTTCTGAATGGTCTTTTATGCAGACGTTTCCCTACATGTATTAAGCTATCACATAATCAAGTGGGATTTTGCTAAACCTTGGCCTCTGATGTAATGATTATTGTCTGTAAAGATCTTTGCATAGTTTCAAAATCAGGATCACAGGCTTCACGTTTTGTAGTCGGAGGTAGTACAATTCAGAATTTGGCAACCACTGTTTTATCACCTGATTTACCTTCAGTTTCTCAGATGTCATGATTCCTGAGTTATGCTGGAAGTCTTTGTGTGTGTGACTTATGCAGATGTAAAGGAACTTAGTCCCATACTTCTGGTTCAACTTTAGTCCAGGGTGAGGGACAAGATGTTAATATATTAAAGTTCTTCCGTGGGATGCTTAAAATGACTTTAGAGCAGTGGTTCCCAATGTGAGGCCTATGCCCGAGGGGTGGACTTCAATTCCCAGAAGCCTAATTTTGCACCCAAACTGATCAGTACTTAGTGGGGAATTGACTTAGGCCTCTGGGAATTGAAGTCCAAAAACCAAACGCTGGGAAACACTCTTTTAGAGTATTCACTTGAAATGAATGCAGACACAGGTCCCCCCCCCACCCCAAGCAGTCATAAGGCATTTAAACGAATTTCTCACAAAAAGGAACACATGAATTTTATGCTGATTCTAAAATATACAGAGAATGGCCATGTTCATCATTACTGTACTCTTAACCTAACAGGATGGCTGAAAATTCTTATTGATTTTACATTGCCCCCTAGACTAGAGGAATAATAAACCAAGATTGCTTAATAGCTTTAATAACTTAGATTGTAAAATAGATAAATATTTTAGTCAGAACAGTTACTTTTCTATTTTATTTATTATACTTTTTTTTAAAAAATATAACAATTTGACCAAAGTTACTTGTCCATGGTGACAAGTAGTACATAATACTAATATGGGTCCTTCTCAATATTCTTTCCCACTGCAAATCCACATCCATGGTTCCTCTAGCTAGCATTCCTTCATTGAAAGGATGCCTCACACTTTCAATTCACCACCTAAATGCTTATGTCAAAAATGATAATGCAGTGAAAGGCGCGTGTTGGGCATCAGTAAACAGAGGACCACACATCTGCAAGGATACTTAGCCAGGATATGTGTGTTTATTCTGACATTCCATGCGCAACAAGCAAAGCTGATGAGCATCTATAAAATCATCCAGAGGACAGCATCAGATACTCAGTGAGTTTAATTTTTGAGAAGTCAGGGCTTCTAGAGTCATTGACAGCAACAGAAAACAGTTCATTTATAGATGCAGTTTCATTATTCAAAGCTGCTGCCACAAAAACAGGTGGGTTACAACCAAATTTTCTTTTCCATCTTCAGCCTTACACATGTTAATCTAAGCAGTATTTAGGTTTGTATGCAGGGCAATTTGCCTGCACTTAGTTTCCCCAGGATTCCATCTTAATAGGAAAGTGTGCTAGAGTGTCTTGGTGTGCCTTGGATACTTAAAAGACTAATTTCTAAATTTTATTTCAAGAAAGAAAAGACTATTTGCTACTAGAACTGTGTGATGGAGTTTTATATTTCATTTCTTGAACAAAGAGGATGTGTTAATTTGGGTATTGCAAGGACAGCTACTCCTTTTCTAACTTCTGAAATATGTACTGAAAGCATTTTAAAATGTGTACTGTACAATTAACTCAAGAGATGAGAGATCTTAATAAATAAAAATTAAAGAATTAAAATGTTTGTTTGATGTGAAAATCTGTTAAATCATGCTACACCAGGAAGATACATTGTGAATTTGGCTTCAGTTAAACATATTTTCAGGTAAGTGTGTTTAGGACAGTGATGGCGAACCTTTTAGAGACTGAGTGCCCAAACTGCAACCCAAAACCCACTTATTTATTGCAAAGTGCCAACACAGCAACAGAGGAGGAAGGAAACGTTCCCAGTGGGTTGCTGGGCAGAAGGGTGGGGTGGTGCTGAGGGAGGGAGGAACTGCTCCCATTGGGCTGCTGGGCAGATGGGCAGGGCAAACTCTGTGCTGGGGTTACTGCAGGGCCCCCCACAGAGAGGGCTCTGAGTGCCACCCCTGGCACGCATGCCATAGGTTCGCCACCACTGGTTTAGGATTTGAAGCCCAGCCCTTCTCGTTTTCCTCTAACCACTCCAGATCCAGGCCGCCACCCCCAATAGTTGAACTCTAGTAACTAGACTGATTTACCTTGTTCAATCCCACCCTCTGAAAAGCAGTGCTTTCTCCAAGCTTTTAAGATTGTGAAGCAGGGCTGGGGAATGTGGCCCTCCAGGTTTTCTTGGACTAAACTTTAACTCAGTTGTAGCTAGCGCAGTCAATGGTGAGGGGGTAACAGGAGTTGCAGGTCAACATACACTCACCCACCCCTGACCTACGTTCCAGGCTTAATATATCTGATGCAGAGAACTATGCAGATTTCTAACCTGGTTGTCTTCACTCTACTTAGCCTTGCCTGTTTGGGTTCACTTCTGCATATAGTGTGTATGTGTGGGGATGTTCTAGTACCACTCCTACCATCTCTTGCCCTCTTCTGCACATGGAGGAAGAACTCCACTATCCATGACGGCTCTTCCTGTGAGTTGGTACTTCAAGAAATTTGGGCTCTGACACACTGGAGAAAGCATTTATAAATAGCAGAGCTCTACCTGTGCAGATGTAGGAGGGGAGGAGAGGTGAATGAGGCTAGAGTTTTCCCTCTGTGCATTGTGGAGATACACAAATAATGCCTAAAAGATATCATTACAAAAGTGTTATTGTGTACCAGAACCCAGTCACTGAACACAATCATAGTTTGTATTCATAGTGCACACTGCTAAAGCACACCTAAGTGTATTCCATGTATTTGTGCTCACACAAATATATTACCCTTGTTTCCTTGGTATATTCAACAACGTTTTGAAGCCAACACAAAATGAGAGAACCCTCTGAACTCAAAATTTGACACAAATAACGGAGAAAGCAAGTGACATCACCCACTCCAGAAATTTGCAGAGTAAGGAACATTTTGGAATGAAAAACTACAGAGTATGTTGGGAATCACTGTTCTTATCAGAATACTGTATTGGCAATATTGCTGTTTCTGGTTAACTGAAGCAGCTTTTCCAGATTTTACAAGATTTGGAAAAGCTATAACATGATGACATAAACCCAGTGCTATAGATATTACCATAAATATGATCTTCACTTCAGTATGATCCTGATTTCAGTAGGACATTCATAGCAATGGGCTGCCTTGCAATAATTGCTAGTTTAATCTTATAGTAATAGATGTTTCTAATTAAGCTAGAGTTTAGGGGAAATGTGTAGCTTCTATGATGACCATTTATTTCAAAAGCACTAAATGTTTTCTGCAATTTTAACCCAATGAAATAATTTATATCAATGATTGGACAATCTAGCAACAGAAATCCACTGTTTCAGTGTAGCTGAATCTGAACAGTAACATGTCTAGGCCCCATGCATTAGCTTTCTTGCTTAGTTTGTTTCAACATCACTTCCTCTCTGCTCCTCTACTGTAAACATTTAATAATGTTACCTTACCAGTAAGCTAAATGTAAAGGTTGCCTTTGCTCAAAAGCTAGTCGTATCTGACTCTAGGGTTCAGTGCTCATCTCTGTTTATAGCCAAAGAGCCACTGCTTTGTCTACAGACGTTTCCTTGGACATGTGGCAGGCATGACTAGACACCGACCAGAGTGTGCAGAATGCTGTTTAGTTTCCCACCAAAGTGGTACCAATCTACTTGCAATTTTTTGCTTTCGAACTGCTAGGTTGGCAGGAACTGAGACAGATAGGAGCTCACTCTATCATGTAGCACTCGGGGCTCAGACTGCTGACCTGCTGACCTTCCAGTCATCAAGTGCAGCACCTTAACCACTAAGCCACCTACCAGTAGATGTAGTTTAAACCACTAGTCTCAACTGAGTATTCAGCTACATTTTTAAGATGAGGGAAATCATTCTGGAATGGGGAGTTTTTCCCCATTTCTATGTCGAATGTTTTGTAAGTCAAACCGTTTGTATGTCGGGGTTCCACTGTAGATGCATACATTGAAGGCTGTACAGTCAGTGGTTCCTAACGTGTGACCCATGCCCCACTGGGGCACTTCAGTTCCCATAAATCGAAAGTCTGATCAGTGCTTTGGAGAATTGACTTAGGCTTCTGGAAACTGAAGTACAAAAAACAAAGGTTTGGTAACACTGTTCTCCATCCTGCAAACACAGACAATCTCTAATGGGTTCTGCCAAATACTGAAACACAGATCAGTGCAGCTGTACACAATGCACTGACTGCAATTTGACGAGCTGAAATAAAAATAAACTGGTGGAATATAGAGGAGGAATTTTGCATGCATGCATGCAAAATTATAGGGTTCAGTGTTCATTTGTTTACAGCCAAAGAGCCAGTGCTGTCTGCATGGGCAGATGTTTCCATGGACATATGGTAGGGATGACGACACATAATACTGTTACCTTTCCTGCCGAAGTGGTACCTATTTATCTACTTGCAATTTCTTTCAAACTGCTAGATTGGGTCGGATCACGCTCCCTCAGACAGCTTCGGGGACTGGACAGCCATTTTGCCCTTCCTCCACAACATGACACTTCCTGTTGTGGTGGAAGCGGTGGGCCCCCACATGAAATGGTGCCACAAGCCGCATCCAGCTGCCGGGCCACAGATTGAGAATCCCTGCTATAAATTAATGCTGCATTTGCATCGGGGGCGGTGGTGGTGTCCTTTCTTTCACTTTACAAAGGGGACCATTGCAGTCCTTTCCCTTTTTTTTTTTTTGAGTTTTAATAAAATTGGCTTAGTTCAGCAACTTATTGTGTCATGTCTGGTTTCCTGCCAGGGCAAACCCCAATTATTGGTATATTATTAATTAATTGATTGATGATTTGGAAACTCTAATGTAGGTAACAACACAATAGATCAGGATCCACCCCCGATGCCAATTCATCTGGCCCACAAAGCCCTCGGCGCTCCCGGAAGCGGAAGTAAAACGCGCCCGTATGGGCAGGAGTGACACAGGCTTCATGGGCCGGATGAATTGGCATCAGAGGCCGGCCCTGGCCCCCGGGCCACAGTTTGGGCACTCCTGCAATAGACAGAAGCTGCCCCAGGCGCCTAACTTCGCGCATCCCTAAGGCAACCCTGAGCCTTTCTTTGATCTTACTCTTGAGTCACCGCTCTCCCAGATGGGTTTTTGCGCGCCAGGAGAGGATTTTTGGAGCGGGTGGAGGGAGGCAGGAAAGCCGCTTTCCGGTGGAAAAGGCCCCCTTCTTCCCCACCCCTATTTGCTGGACAACCCGACGAGACAATGGGGAGAGGCGGGGAAGGGAGGACGCAAACCCCCCCCCCCCACACACACACACACGGCTCTCCGTCCCTGCATGTTGACAGTTGCCAAGGCAACGGTGGTGTGGGAGAGGGAAACCCTCGCCGGGCATCATGAGCATCCAGCCGGTGCAAGGACTCCCCCTCCTGCCAGGCTCGTCTTTTCGGGACCCCACGGTGAGGTGGGGGTGGGTGGGGGGTGGGAAAGAGATGGAGATCAATAATAGCAATTACACTTCTATGCCAACCCCATCGCGCTTCGTGCCACTCTCTGGGCGGTTCACAAATTAATTAGCATTTTTTCTCCCCCCCCCCCTTTCAACATACTGGGGACTCATTTTACCGACCTCGGGAGGATGGAAGGCTGAGTCAACCTTGATCCAGGCCAAGATCGAACTCACAACGTTTTGGCTGCAGTACAGCAGCTTACTGTGCTCTTTTGAAGCCTTCCTCTTTTTCCTTCCTATATCCCCCCCCCCCCCACTTCAGAGAAAGACCCTTCTCCTCCTCTGCCTCGCTTCTTCCCTTCCCATTCAGATCTTTGGCTAGGACCTCCTAGTGGGTCTCTTGGCAGAGGAGATCCCAGTTAATGAATCAAGAATTTCAGTCATGGGGGAGATGATGATGCACACTGGGACCAAGGGAGGCCTTATAATTGATCGAGGAGAGACAAGGTTTGCATGGGGAGGTTGTGTGCGTAGCTTCACAGTAGCCTGTTTGGTGAGTAGCCCCATATCCTGGACATGGGGTATTATTTTCCCCAAATAAAATGTCCACTTATTTAGAGCCACATGGATGGACCCACAGGATTTTGCAACTGCATCAACTACAGCAATAGCAATCACACCTATATACCACCCGGGACTGCAGTGGCTCAAGGGGCTAAGACACTGACTGGAAGGCAGCAGGTCAGCAGTTCGATACCCGAGTACTGCAGGATGAAGTGAGCTCCTGTCTTTGTCCCAGCTCCTGCCAACCTAGCAATTTGAAAGCAAGAAATTGCAAGTAGATAAATAGGGACCACTTTGGTGGGAAGGTAAACAGTGCTCCGTGCGCTCTGGTTTCTAGTCATGCCTGCCACATGACCACGGAAATGTCTGCAGAAGCAGACAGTGCTGGCTCTTTGGCTATGAAACAGAGATGAACACTGAACCCTAGAGTTGGATATGACTGGCTTTCAAGCAAGGATAACTTTTACCTTTATAGCACTTAGTGCACTCTCTGTGTGGTTCACATGGTAATTAGCATTTTACCCCCCAACATGCTGGTTACTCATTTTACTGACTTTGGAAGGAGGGAAGGCAGAATCAACTTTCATCCCCATCAGGATGATCAAACTCATAACGTTTTGGCTTTTAATCACTATGCCACAAGGCTCCTTCAACCAAAAGTGCCACAACGTTTTTGTTTCTACTTTTGCTCTCTCTCTCTCTTTTGTTACCTGCCTGAATATATTCATCATGGTAAATATGAATAACTCCTGCTAGGTGCACATTTGCTGAACATTATGTGATTTGACCAACAGTTGCTAGTGCTGGATTGTTTTCTGAAGTGAGGACAGTATACATGGTTCAGGGGTGCCCAAACTACGGTCTGGGGGTCAGATCCAGCCCCCAACACAAATTCATCCGGCCCATGCCACCCTCATCGCTCCCAGAAGTGGAAGTAAAATGCGCCTGTATGGGACGTTTTACTTCTGCTTCTGGGAGCGATGAGGGTGGTGTGAACTGGATGAATTGGTGTTGGGAGCCAGATCCGGCTCCTGGGCTGTAGTGTGGGCACCCCTGAATCATGTGACCTGCCCGCAGTCCGAAAAGTTTGGGCACCCCTAGTATAGAAAAATACAGTTTAGAAATTGTTGGTAAAATGCTTAATCCCACCATGGATCCGGGTGGAGATCTTTAATAGCTGTGGTTCACATTCAGCAAAGTTGACTGTTTGGATGGGCAATCATGGAGAGAAAAAGAAACAGATTTCCTTTATTGAGGACTACATTCTTCTTTCGTGTCCCGATCAAACCCTGAATTGCCAAAATGATGCCATTTTCTTGGCTTTGTCATTGGCCAAACCTAAGTCCTCATCAGTGTAGGTTTCTGGCAGTAATCGGCAGACCAGTAAATGAGCTGGATTCTGTATCTCTCCACGTTCACGCCACGTGTTGTTGTCCATCAGCAGCCCCCACTTGAGCATGTTAGTCTTACATTTAGGGACTTTGCATGAAGGCACCTTTTGGCGAGTTTATGCTGCAGTTCCCTTTGCCTGACCTAGTGTGAGAAAGATTAGCTGGCAACACATGGTTGCCATTAACAGGCAACCTTTTGAACCACCTGATTGTGGTTCAAAAATGCCACAATCTTCGAGGAGGCTCTTTCTGTGTGGGTTTTCAATTCTTGGTTGTAATACATTTATAATAGAATCAAAATACATCTACCCCGGATCAGAAGTTTAATTTCTCAAGTTTATGTGCTTATCACCTCATCATACAAGCGATATGTGACTACCTTTGGTTTTCATGTGTGAATTGTGCATATAAGCAAAATTGTAAAAATATTTTAAAAGCATAACACCACTTACTCACCCGTCACTGTCATCAAAAGTCAAACCATGGTATACCATACAATAGTTAGTAAATAGCCAGAATAATCGGAAAATAATAGAGATGATGCCACTAAATATTGGCCAAGTCATATTTGGAAGCAGTGGTGGGCATCACCAGTTCGCCAGAACCAGTAGCAGAAATTCTGGCTGGCCCCGCCCATCCAAGTTTTGAAATAAAGTCCTAATTTGGGTGCAATGCAGGACTTTCACCCTGACCATGCCCACCATACCATGCTCACAGTGTGCTAGTAACATTTTTTGGAGCCCGTCACTGTTTGGAAGGATGAGCAAACTTCTTTGTGAGTGTACTTGCTTAGTATACTAGTTAATAGTCTACTTGATCATATCTAACTCTTTAATATTTCCCCCCTCAGAAAACTGCTTTTCATCGCTCTCAGACTCTGGTTTACAAAAATGGTTTTGCCTTTAAGCAACTTCCAAAAGTTGGAATTGGTGGGGCTCGGCTTCACGTAAACCAACTATCTCAAGCAGAACTGGATGAACTTTCCAACAAAAGACCCACATTAACCTATGGTGAACCCAAGCAAGCTCCACCTTCAGACTTCATCCCTGCACATGTTGCTTTTGACAAAAAGGTATTGTTCAAGAACTTAATCTGAGCCTATAGGCTATTAAGGAACTCAAAGAGGAGACTTTCTGTTATCTACACCATTATTTTCAGCAACCTACAGCTTGCAGGCCGAATCTGGCCTGTGGCACCTAGTCATCTGGCCCACTGCCTTCACTCCTGCCAGAAGTGGCAGAAACAGCTGTAAATGCAGATGCAGCTGTTGTATGTGTGGACACAGCTGTCGTATATGCAATTATGACTGTTACAGACACATTTTAGGACAGGGGGACCACCAGTCTGCCCCCCCCCCAACTGTCTGAGGGAGTGTGACCCGGCCCCCGACTTAAAATGGTCACTGACCCCTGGTTTATATCCTGACCATCTGGAATAATTTCCCACTCTGGGCAGCTAACAACATTTTTTCTAAAAAAAATTATACTATAAAAAATTAGGCAAAAAGAAGAAACAAACTGAATAAACTATAAATAACAACAAAACAAACATGATGCTCCCCAATTAAAAAAAACCCAACAACAAAAAACTCATATTGATGACAGAAAAAGTTAATCAAAATCTATTGCTCAGCCATTAGCAGAGATCTTTTTCTTTCATTGTGTATCACTTTATGTGCATTTACATTGTCAGTCTTCAGCAGTTTTCTTACACATTCACAATATTTGGACTATTTATTTGGAACACCTAACATTCTGTTTTTGTTTGTCTGTTTTCACAGGTGCTGAAATTTGATGGTTATTTTCAAGAAGATGTCCCCTTATCTACAGAAGAGCATTTTCGCATCCGTAAAGTTGGCATTTATTATTATTTGGAAGATGATAGCATGTCAGTCATGGAGCCAATTGTGGAAAATTCTGGAATTCCTCAGGGCAAGTTCATTAAAAGGCAACGCCTGCCCAAGAATGATCGTGGGGACCATTATCATTGGAAAGATCTGAACCGAGGAATCAACATCACTATTTATGGCAAAACTTTCAGAATTATCGATTGTGATCCATTCACAGAGGTAATGTACTTTTGGTTACAGATTAGCAGAAATAACTGGATAAGGTATTTTTAAAAGCTCATTAGAAAGCCATCTGTATTGTAATATGAATTCATTCTTCCTATTATAAAAATATTCATGTACTTAATGGGTTTTCTGTTACCAAACACATCTTAGACTTTTACCATCCTAGGAGGCACAAACTTCCCCACCCACACATTTCTACCCACCGAGCTATAAATAATTTTCACTTTGTAAAGTATGGCCATTCCTCTTGTAGATTCTTACATTTGGAACTTCCTTTCAAAATACCTTCCATATTTTGCTTAAAACCATCTAGATCAGTGGTTCCCAACCTGTTTTTGGCCATGCCTTGCCTAACCATCCCTAAAATTTCTGATTCTTATTCAAAAAGTGAACTCTTATTCATGTCGAGCAGGGATTCTCAATCTGTGGCCTGAGGCACCATTTCATGTGGCCCACCACTGCCTCCACCACACCAAGAAGTGCCATGTGGCAGAGGAAGGGCAAAATGGCCATCTGGCCCCTGAAGCTGTCAGGATAGCTGTGAGGGAGCATGCCCCAGCCCCCATCTTAAAAAGGTTGAGAACTCCTGATGTAGAAGAAGCCTAAAAGGCCATTAATTTGGTCTAACTCATTCTTGAATAACCCCCCCCCCCATCAAATTGCTCCCTTGTGGGCCATGGGCCCCACATTGGGAACCATGGATCTAGATCATTCCTTCAATCCTTACTCCTCATTCTAATTTAGGGTTACACTAGACTAGACAGTATGGATATCTTGCAGACAGAGTTCCCTTAATAGGTAAAATATACCTGTTCTTTTTTCGTGTACAGATCAAACTTTGTATGACCCAAATGAAGTTGTTGGCCAAAGTTAAGTTGTCATCAGTACATGTTTCTGGTAGCAATCACCAGACCAGCTCATGTTGTTGTCGTCTGCCAGCAGCCTCCACTTGAGCATGTTGGTCTTACATTTAGACACTTCGACCCTCAGCCTGTTGTAAGGCTTATTTATTCTCTAGCACATGCTTTTATTGCCTCTACAGTTTGCAACATCAGCTTGCTTTTACTTTGCAATTGGTCATTAAAAGGTTAATACAGTATAGGTCTCATATGCAAGTTTAATAGCGCAGGCTACAGCTGTGAAAGGATCCCTTCACTGTAAAGAAAATATTTTATTAACTGCTTATTGTGAAGCTATTTTGTCTAATTTGACCCTAAGCAAATCTATAAGTATTTAAAATAAACATGTATTCTTCCCTTGCCTCCCCACTCCTCAATTTCACCCTTTCCCTATTGCTTCCATGTGTCTATTTTAGATGGCAAACCTCCTGAAATGAGTACCTGTCATACCTGTTTTCTTTAGACCAGGGGTTCTCAATGTTTTCCAGCCATGGGCTGGGCCACCCCCGTCCCCTATACAGCTGAGTGGGACAGACTGGACTGGTGCTGTAAATGTGCCAGTGACTGTTGTAAACATGTTTACGACAGCCGCAGACTCATTTATGTCTGTAGTAAATGTGTTTACAACGGCTGTAAATGAATCCACAGCCGATTCTAGTGGGGACGGTGACGGGGACAGCTGGAGCGAGGTTGGGGGGATTATTTGGTGTCATGGGCCAGATCTGACCTGGCTGTAGTTTGCCAATTCCTGCTTTAGACCATATACACGGGTGGTGCTAAATCAAATCAAATCAAAGCAATGACATGATTCTTTTTATAGACTTTTCTGAACAGTCAAGGAATTGAACTGAACCCACCCGAGAAGATTTTTGATCCTTACACGGAGCTGCGTAAAATGCCTCTGCGCATGTATATCACACCCTCAGATTTTGATCAACTGAAGCAGTTTTTGACCTTTGATAAAAAGGTAGGATTCACTTTGTTATGCTTCCTGCTTCCTATTGTGTATAATCTGGGTCTACTCCACTCTGTCCAGGCTTATTTTTGTTGAAATTCATTGACTTGTAGTATACTGCACCAGTGTTTCATCATCATTGGATTCATTGCCTGCTTCTGTCTCACAAAGGAGAACTTTCTACTGTTACATCCATGGTCCACTTTAGTCAAGAAGGAAAGCTCTGTATAGTACTTTGAAAGTCAATGTGAACAGTGCATAGAAGGATACAACCACATTATTTTAGCTGTTCCATAGAATGCTAATAATTTATGATGTGCTTCCCACAAGAGTCAGCCTGTAGGGCAGTGATGGTGAACCTTGGCACTCCAGGCATTCTTGGATTTCAATCCCCAGAAGCCCAAGTCAGCACTCCTGCTGATCAGGGCTTCTGGGAATTGAAGTTCAAGAACACCTTGGACACGTGCCAGGGTTCACCATCACAGCTGTAGGGCCTTGAGCAAGCTGCAAAGTCCCACGATACCCCCCATCCTCCAGAAGAAGGGAACAGTCAATTTCTTTTGAGTACTCTTCCTTAAAAAAAACCTCAAAAAAGATCACCAGAAGTCAAAATTGATTTGATGGCACACGATGATGATGATGATGATGATGATGATGATGATGCAATTAATTTTGCACAAAATAGTATGTCACAAGAATATGCAACGGAGAGGATCATGCCAGCTTTACATTACATATGTAAAGAGGCATGTAGGGTGAACAAAAGGAACCAAAAGACAGCTGTAGAAGACCAGGCCAGACAAGTCAGTTGTCATTGCTAAGCCAAGGTTATTATGTCTCTGTGGCACAGGGATCACTGCCAGCTGCAGGTTACATGAGGGAATTACACTATCGGGTTGTGACTACACCGTCCAAAACCACGTGATTTGCTCCAGTTATAAGATGGCCGAACCTGAATTATTTTCTACTGATCAAATGACCCAAAGACCAATTTGAATCAGTCTGACCCTTTTTGCTCTGGTCACGAAGTCCACACACACACACCCCCCCGCTCTTGCACAATCTACTTTTTCAAGGAGGAAATACTTAAGCAGATTTTTTCCTGCATGATTAGTTATTTTATTCCTGAGAAACCGGGGGTGGGGGGCAGTGTGTCTGTCTGTGGTGTTCTAATGATGTTTGGCATTGTCACAGGTACTGTATAGTCATTCCATACTAGTGGCAAGCAAGCAGCCAGGACTGTTACTAAGTAGGGGTGGCTCAGCATTTTGTCCCTTCAAAAATCCACACCTAATCCCTCTTCATAATTATTGTATTTTTTTAAAACCCTCAATGAAGAAGCCAAACATCTCCCCAGTCTCCCCCCCCCCCGGCCGCCAGCCCATTACCTACAAGTTGGTTGATAGAAGAAGGAGTCGAACAAAACTGTGCCAAAAGAGGTAGGATAAAGGGTTACCTTTGCTCAAAAGACAGTCATATCTGATGCTAGGGTTGAGTGCTCATCTCTGTTTATAGACAAAGAGCTAGCACTGCCTGCATCTGCAGACATTTCCGTGGACATGTGGCAGGCATGGCTCAACACCAGAGTGCACGGACACACTGTTTACCTTCCCGCCAAAGTGGAACTTATTAATCTACTTGCAATTTCTTGCTTTCAAACTGCTAGGTTGTCAGGAGCTGGGACAGAGACGGAAGCTCACTCCGTCGTGCACCATTCGGGTCTCGAACGAACTGCTGTCCTGCTGATTTTCAGTCATGAAGTTCAGTGTCTTAACCACTAAGCCACTGCAGTCCCTAGTAGGATTAAGTGGGTTAGGGGTAAGGACACAGAAGTAGATACATGACTTGAACTGCCCCCCATGCACAATAAGATATTCTGATGTGCAGAAGCATAGTAGGCGTCTGCCATGTATCAGGCTCAAAGGAGAAACACAGCAGGCTTTTCTCTCACACCATTTCCAAACACCCTCTCTCTGATCCTCTGGATCTATCTTCAAATTCAAGGCAAAGCTGTGTTAATTTCTGAACTGGTCTGGGGAAAGTGGGGGACTGTGGGGCGATGCGAGGAGCCAGTGCGGATGTTGATTCTGAATCAACCTCTGAATCAACCTGTGATCATTCAAAGCAAATGGAAGCAGAAATTAGACTGTGACTCAAACTGTAGTAAAGCCAAATCCATTTGAATTCCAGTTATCTTAGTGTTAGGACTATAGTGGCTTAGTGGTTAAGATGTTGAACTTGATGACTAGAAGATTGGCAGGTCAGCAGTTCAAGACTTGAATGCTACATTTTATTGTGGGTTTTATTCATGATTTTTTTATTGTTGTTAGCCGCCCTGAGTCATTCGTGAGGAGGGTGGTGTAGAAATATGATTAATAAATAAATAAATACATATATGACGGAGTGAGCGCTTGTCTCTGTCCCAGCTCCTGCCAACCTAGCAGTTCGAAAGCAAGAAATTGCAAGTAGATAAATAGGTACTACTTCAGTGGGAAGGTAAACAGCATTCTGTGTGCTCTGATGTCTAGTCATGTCTGCCACATCTTCATGGAATTGTCTGTGCATGCAGACAGCGCTGGCTCTTTGGCTGTAAACAGAGATGAGCACCAAACTCTAGAGTCAGACACAACTGGCTTTCGAGCAAGGGAGACCTTTGTCTATTGGAGCGTATTCATAGTTATGGCCTCTGTGGTGAACCTCCACATCGCAAAACAAATATTCTCCATGGTGGTGGCTAAATTGGATTGTATCCCTGATGCCTACTCTGCTTGTATTCTCTGCTGTTGTACTATAATCATGAGACATGTCCAGATACCTTATAGCTGTGTATATCTAGGTTCTTCTGTCCCATGAGAGGAGGGCCATTATGTTCAGCCTTCCTTGCACAAGGCAGACCCCAAGCTGCATGAGTTTCTGCACTCATCTCATACTCCCAACTACAACGTGTATTCTGGTTACAGAGTTTCTTTCAAGTGGAAATACAAAGGTTAGAATTTTGGGCTTTAAATGAACAAAGCATGTTCTTTCGACACCTCCTGTGTCTTATAGGTTCTTCGTTTCTACGCCATGTGGGATGAAACTGGGACCGGTAAGAACCGTGCTTTCATCATTCACTACTATCTGGCAGATGATACAGTGGAGGTGAGAGAAGTCCATAAGAAAAATGATGGCAGAGATCCTTTCCCAGTGTTAATAAGACGCCAGCATTTGCCCAAAAAATTAGTGGAGAACAAAGGTAAGAGAGCTGTTTACTCTTGCTGTGTAGGGATACGATACTTCTGTGGTTACATGCAATGAGCAGCTAAGTGCAGAGAAATTGTGTCCTTGAGCCCCAATGAAATTTGGCTTCCTGAGCAACTTGTGATTGTGGATACAGGAATCCAAACTGTGGTGGGCAATAGGAAACCATGATGCTCAGGGAGATGGTGGTAGAAACTCTTCGGACAGATATGATTGAATTAGATAAGTAGTGTAGCACAAGAAGGGTTTAAAACAAATATATTAGCACCATCCTTATAGTATTAGAGGGACTGTGTTGGTTTAGTGGTTATGACGTTGAACTTGATGACTGGCAGGTCAGCAGTTCGAGACCTGATTGCTGCACAAAGGAGTGAGCTCCTGTCTCTGTCACAGCTCTTGCCAACCTAGCAGTTCGAAAGCAAGAAATTGCAAGTAGATAAACAGGTATGATTTGGGGGGGGGGGAGGTGAACAGCATTCAGTGTACTCCACTTTCATGCCTGCCACATGTCTATGGAAACATCTGCAGACGCAGACAGCACTGGCTCTTTGGCTATAAACAGAGATGAGCACTGAACCCTAGAGTCAGATACCACTGGTTTTTGAGAAGGAAGACCTTTACCTACAATATTGGATTCTAATCATGTTCCTCTAAGAAGCAGTGACTTGAATCCTATTGCCAACTTATCCTTATGTAAAAGCAAATGTCCAGGAATGTAACTAGCACTTTGGTAATAAGTGACAATTTCAGTGATGGGATGTCAAAAATTTTACTGCCCTACTGTGATGTCATCACAGTGTGGGTGGAGCTAACATCATGACATCATGATGTCATGGGTGGGGCCAAATAAAAATTAAAAAAAAAATAAGCACACACACACCCCTCAACCCACCCACCCACCCACAACACAAACCCATAAATAAATAAAATAAAATTTAAAAATACATTAAAATACAGCCACCCAACCAAACACCCACCCCAAACACAAAGCAACCAGCTTTTAAACCAGAGTTTAAAGCTTATTCTGGCTAATCTTTCTCACACTAGGTCAGATGGAAAGAACTACAGAATGAACTCACCACAAGATGGCTTCATTTTGGCACTTTTCAACAGTTAAAGAAGTTAGGTACTAAGTCTTTGCCTAACCGGTTCTCTAGGATAATATGCCTTAATGTAAATGTAAAACAGCTGTACCCCCTTAAGGGTTCTCCAATTGGAACAGCAATTGGAACAGCACAGGTGTAGCTTATTGATGAGGTAACTCCAAGACTTTGCTTAAAAACCCCAAGCCAGGCCGCCAGGCCTGCCAGCTGCCAGACTTTTTTTAGGAACTGTGGTAGTACGTCAATATAGGTAAAGGTATTAAATACACATTGAAATACACACAGACACACCACATCCAAAGGTGAGTCACTTACCCTGGGTAGCAAGCTATAGGGAGCTTCAGGCTAGCAGCTTGTCTTCCTCCTCCCCACTTGGGAGGACAGCAAGGAGGCCGTGCATACGTGCCAAGCACTGCTTGGAGCACATGCGCAGTGGGGGAACCAGTGAAAAGGTAAGCCCCGAAGGTGGTTCCCCCCAAAAGCTGCTACCGGTTCTCCGGGACACTGGGAAAAGTTACTACCAGTTCTGGTGGACTGGTGAGAACCTGTTACATCCCATCACTGGACAATTTGCTGCTGAGAAATACAACTTCTCTCATGCAAGTGTCAATTGGCAATAGTTTTCCCACTATATCTCAGCTGACTCTAATTCCCCCCAGATGTGCTGTACCGGGTTTAAACTCTTACTAAAGCTTGCTGTGCTCAAATGTTCACCTTGTTACTACGTCAGGTGAAAAGAAGCCTTTTTGTCCTTTCATTGCTTTTGTGGAAATTATGTTTGTTTCAACCTCTGGAACTAACAGAGGAATAATAAGCAGTTTGCCTTTTCTTCCCTAAGGAACCTTTCCATCCTGTGTCCTGGAGGTCTCTGACCAGGAAGTCCTGGAATGGTTCACAGCGAAAGATTTTGCTGTAGGCAAATTCACAACTCTTCTGGGGCGCAATTTTTTCATATACGATTGTGACGAATTCACTCGCCAATTCTATCAAGACAAGTTTGGCATAACTGACTTCCAGCCAGTTGATATAAAGGAGCCACCTCGGGAGGTAGCCGAGCAGGTAAATGAACACGTGAAATGAGAAGACATGAGAGCGAGTAGTCAACTATAATAATTTTGTGTCAGAGATTGCTCTGGGTTGAAAGGATTTTTAGGGGACACCCGAATGAGGCTCCTTTCATGTCTCCAAGTGCAGCTCTTGGGTACCAAAACCTGACCTTCCAGTCTTCAGCTCAGCGCCTTAACCACTAAGCCACTGGAGGAGCTGCAGTAGTAGTCTACATAGAATGGTTTTTGTTGATATTCTGCCCTCTAGTTGATTTCTTTTAATTTTAGTTTATTAGCATTGCACATGCTCCCCACACTGCAGCTAATCTGCCATTCCTTTTTTGCTGCCACAGAGATTTGGAATTGTACCTCATTTTATTTTGCTATTACTGATGATCATATAGCAGAAGGAAATGCTAAAATGCTTTAAAATGGCTGTCACCCATTTAAAACATTCCATTTCACAAATACAGTAAAACCTCGCATAAAAAGCACCTCGCTTAGAGACTAACTCACTTAAAGAGCAGGATTTTGTCTGAATGGTCGCCTCGCTTTACAACTAAAACCAACCAAAAACTCACTGAACAACTGAATCAGGGTTGGCAATCCCCCCCCCCCCGAGTCACAATTGGTCACTTACAATGGTGTTTCTCTTAAAGAGCATACTCACTTAAAGTGCAATCCCATGGAACGCATTATGCTTTTTAAGTGAGGTACCACTGTACCTACACTTGTGTCACACAACACCATCCTGAAATCTTGTTGTATAGTTAAGCAAAAGGCATAAGCTTTAGTAGTAATTGCCATAAGTTAAAGAATCTCCCTAGGCAGGTTGGTGATGGCTATCCTTGGCACTCTAGCTGTTCTTAAACTTCAATTCCCAGAAGCCCTGATCAGCAGGAATGCTGACTTGGGCTTCTGGGAACTGAAGTCCAAGAACAGTTGGGTTTCTAAGGTTAGCCACCAGGGCCCTAGACAGTAGTTTAATGGCTCAGTATGCAACAGATTCTGCCTGTGAAGATCTCTTGACCTATAGCAGTTCACTCCTTAAAGATATGGCTTATGCATAACTGCGCAAGAGGATTTCATCCTGGGTTTTTTTAATCTACAGGAGATCCCTCCATACAATGGTTATGGCTTCCTTGAGGACTCTCTCCAGAACTGCTTCAGCTTGATTCCACAACCGCCCAAGAAAAATATTGCCAAGATGCTGGAGAATGACCATAAAGTGTTGCGCTATGCAATTGTCTTGGTGAGATGTTTTGGTCTACGATGTGCTTTTTGTTGGTGAGGATAAATTTGGGGACTGTGTGCTTTTTTTCCTAAGTTGTGGTGCAATTCTTTTAGTGTGACAAATGGAGAAGAAGTGAAGATGACTCAAATATAGGAGTCTGGATTTTAAGATTTGATCTCCTAATGCCCATGAAATATCGGTGAATATCTTATTTAGAGCAGAAGACCATCACATAGGCATTCCTCTAGCTTCTGAAGATCTTCCCCTTGCCTATCTGGCAATTGGTGCCAGACTAGGCATGCAAAAGGGAATCTACTGGAATGGGTACTGTGCCTACACAGAGATGTTCACTCTAAATAGGATACTAACCATAGTGTTTAATTGGATCCATTTGATAAAGAAACTCAAAGACTCCACCCCACACCATGGTGGCTATAGATTCCCCAGACCTGGGCTGAATGTTGTCTATTTGATTAAGCACTAGTTACAAACAAATGAGATACTGAGTGGGGTTCAGATTTGAATACACATCAGAATTGTCATCTCACTCCGTGTGAGTCAGTGAGTTCAAATGGATAATGGGCTTTTCATATCATTTACGTAGTTCTTGGTCTGCCAAGTGATACATACGCCTGCTTATGTGTGCCTATTTTCTTTGCTGCCACAGAGTAGCTAATGATTCAGCCGAGTGGACCTTCAGACTTCAGAGCTGTACTCCCTATTTATGGCTTCCATTTCAGAGCATCTGACAGCATTATTTCTTCCTGGGTCACCAGCTGCCAAGGCAACTGCAGCACATTAAAATCCAGATGCAAGATGTTGTTCAGACTCAGAGCCCAGCTGTTATAGAAACAACATACAAAATAGCAGCTGAGTTTTTAAACCGGCTGCTGCCAACCTAGCAGTTTGAAAGCAAGACATTGCAAGTAGATAAATAGGTATCACTTCGGTGGAAAGGTAAACAGTGTCCCGTGCATTCCAGTGTCTAGTCATGGCTGCTACATGTCCATGGAAATGTCTGCAGACACAGACCATGCTGGCTCTTTGGCTATAAACATAGATGAGCAGTGAACCCTAGAGTCAGATACAGTTGGCTTTCGAGGGAAAGGACGACCTTTACCTTTTAATCTGGAATGTTATTTGGGCCTTACAAAAGGAGCCCTGTCACTTCCAGGAGCAAACTGGGAGAGGACGTCTGTTGTACCATCTCTTGTAAATACCTGCTAGTTTTATGGGAATCTACTTTAGAACAGGCAACATGTGTTTCTATTTAACCATGCAGACGACATCACATATCTAAATTGACATGATGTCAGCGATTTCAAACTCTGCATGACAAAAGGTGAACTATGTACGTTAAGCATGGAATTCATAGGCAATAGCTCTTAAATAGCAAAATTTTCATGTAGCTGCAATTTATTATCCATTCTGCAGTCATGTGCAAGTCATACAACTTGTATGACATACTACTTCTTCTGATACTTAGGCAGAACTAGTTTAAGAGCCTTTCTGAATTCTTAGTTTTTCATAGGCAATTTTGAGACAGTTGTTTCTATCTATACATCTTAAACGTATCTTCCATCTTTGCAGGAATCACCATATCCTGATGACAGCAAGCGGCGTTTTATCCTTTCATTTTATCTTGCCACTGATATGATCAGTATTTATGAACTACCTACCCGTAATTCAGGAATTATTGGGGGCAAATACCTAAACAAGACCAGAGTCCCCAAACCAGGGTCTTCTACTGACAATCCTGTTTATTATGAACCAGCTGACCTCACTATAGGTGCCATGGTGGAAGGTATGTAGAAAATAGAAGTTAAATAGTTGGGCTACAAATAATTTAAATGAAATGCAGCCAATTTTTCTTTATTTTAATCAAAAGCTGAAAGGCTATTGTTTATGTTTTCCTTTTTAGAATTATCTAGAAAAGTATCTTCAATACTGTACTGCTTAACATCTTATTCAAAAGGCCAAAGTCTTGTTGCTTCACACAGATTCAAATGAGTACACTTTAATTTCGACCTACTATGCTTAAGTCACTAAGATGCTGACTGGGAGGCGGAAGGTCAGCAGTTCGATTCCCGAGTACTGCAGGATGGAATGAGCTCCCGTCTCTGTCCCAGCTCCTGCCAACCTAGCAGTTCGAAAGCAAGAAATTGCAAGTAGATAAATAGGAACCACTCTGGTGGGAAGGTAAAAGCGTTCCATGCGCTCCGGTGTCTAGTCATGCCTGCCACATGACCATGGAAACATCTGCAGAAGCAGACAGCACTGGCTCTTCGGTTTAGAAACAGAGATGAGCACTGACCCCTAGAGTCGGATACGACTGGCTTTCGAGCAAGGGAAACCTTTACCTTTACCTATGCTAAAGTAAGTTGCAGTTAGAGGAGGCCCATTTGAATCAATGGCCCTTATGAAAGAGCCGACTCACTAAATCGTAACTTCTCTAGTGCAATTTACTAGGCTAAACAAGAGAATTTTATCCGTACATTTTGATGACAAGAAGGGACCCAATTCTCCTTGTATTTATGAGACACTCTGGGGTAGCTAAATTCATGTAGCTCATAATTGACAAACATTTTAACATTTAGCTACAGTACTGTGGTACCCATTTTGGGGAGAACTAGCTGTTTAAAGTTTTTGTCTTCAATAACACAATGAAATAACAAAGTGTTATTATCTTCATTGCACTTGGAAGGAAAGCCAAGCATTACGGATACGAAAGAAGAATGAAAGTAGGAAACATTGTCAGTCCATTTTGCTTCTTAATCTGTTGGCTTTAAATGGGGTGGTGGTGGTCTTCAGAGAGTTTGGGCCACACATAAGGTGCTGGTAATTGCTTTTGAAGCCCTACATAGTAGTGGGTCAGGATACTTAAGAGACCACATCACCCCAAGGACATCTGCCCGTCCCACTAGAGCAGACCGGAGGAGCTCTTTAAAAATACCAACGGCTAGGCTCGCCTCTATAGCACAAGACTAGAAGAAGAGCCTTTTTGGAACCTCCTGCTAGTTGAACTGTGTCTCCAGACAGAGCTGGTGCCCTTCAGGAAAGAGCTGAAAGCCTGGCTGGCAGGGCAGGTGTGGGGAGCTGGAGAGGGAGCAATCCCCCCCCCAGCTCATTTAGAGCAGGATCACTCATGCTTTTAAAAGATTTAAACTAGATTTTTAATTGGTGCGGGTGGGAGGTAGTTTTTCAGTGTTTTTAGGAATTTTAAGGGTTTCTATAGTTTAAACGTTGAGGATTTTATGTACACCGCCCAGAGTCACATGTTGATTGGGGCAGCTATACAAATTGAATAAATAAATAAATAAATAAATATACCTGACCCTCCCTCCCCAAATATGAGTACAGTACTCTTCTAAGCACCATGGGGCTGAATATAAGGGTAATTATTATTTGTGTTTAAGAAGCCTCCTTCTGCCTCGTTAGAGCAATATTATAAAGTAAGTATTGGGGGAGATATGGGAGCCCCTAGGTCAGTGATTGCGAACCTATGGCACGCATGCCCGAGATGGCACTCGGAGCCCTCTCTGTGGGCACCCATGCAGTCACTCCAGCCCTGCCCCTCTGCCCAGCAGCCCAATGGGAGTGCTTCCTCCCTCCCTCCCTCCCTCCATCACAGAGTTCACGCTCCCCTCTCCCCAGCAGCTCAATGGGAGCACTTCCTCCCTCTCCCTAGCACAGAGTTCACCCTGCCCCTCTGCCCAGCAGCCCAATGGCAGCGTTTCCTTCCTCCCCTATTGCTGTGTTGGCACGTTGCGATAAATAAGTGGGTTTTGGGTTGCAGTTTGGGCACTTGGTCTCTAAAAGGTTTACCATCACGGCCCTAGGTCACCATCAAAATATTAAAAAATATCTACTACACCTCCTAGGGAACTTTCTGGGAGAAATGCTCAGATTTAAAAATAAATAAATCAGTATATGTGTGTGGCAGCTGGGAGCCACACTCAGGTCTTTACTTCCATCACAGTTTGTTTTCTGAACATGGTATATGTGGTCCTTTCTTCAAATTCTCCTGCAGTTATATTGTAAAAGCAGGATAGAGTGGCATACTACACATGCCCTGTCTCCAGCTGGCAGTCCCAGCCTGAGTGGCCAGATTGAATCAGCAGGATTTACACAAGTGTTGAATTAGCAAAAGATTAAATGGGCTCCTCTTGTTGGTACTAACATCTGGAGTTGGACTCCTTAGATCCCTGTCGTGTACATTTTGTAATTGTCACACACCATGGTTATGATAATAATGGATTGGCTTTCTTTCATCCAGTGTTTGGGCACAGGTTCATTATTGTAGATGCTGATGAATATGTCCTAAATTACATGGAAAACAATCTGCACATGTTTCCAGCAGCAGTTGTGCAATCTATGAGAGATCACTTTGCACCACGCCGGGCAGCGAAAGAGGCAGTAAAGAGGTGGGTTTCCAAAGAATGTAGGTATGAAGACATCCACAAAACGATTTAGTTGCTACTTGAGACGTTTCCTTAGTATGATATCATCTATGGTGATTTGGAAGCCATTATGTACGTTAGTTTGATTAACTGTTCCCAGACTGTGAAGGTAGAATGAAAAACCTCAGGTCATCTAATAGAAACCTATAGTCTAGGTCTTTTACTAGCCACTATGAAACAAATACAGGTGGGAGTTATTGTTTTCAAACCTTACTTGAACGATTCCCTGAAGGATCCATTTGGTTAGAAACGGGAGATACTGTACTGTACAGTACTAGACTTTAAAAAAAATCTGCTGTAGTAGGGTTCTTAGTTTGTTTTTAAGTTCTTAATATTTATTTTTGTTTATTTTATACCTTACCTTTCTCTCAACACAGGGATTAAGAGTAGCTATTATTATTGTCATTTCAGACTTAACAATGGAGGAGGACCACATATTAGATGAGATAGCCAAAGTCTTGTCGCCATAACTGCAGAGACAGATTGCCACCCATCAGTGTTCCCACCGTGATTATTTGTGTGATTCCTTGTTGCTTGCAAGTTGGTTGGTTTTGCTGCCACTAATTTGAGGGTTGCCACTTGGATTTTGGTTGACAAGCACAATCACCCAATTTATGCACAAGAGGAATCACAGGAAGAATTACAACAGGGATTCTAATTAGCAGAGATTTGCCCTTGTGGTGATGTCATTTTCCCTACGTCATCATACATACATCTTGATTTAAGACATTCCATTGAACACATTTCTTTTATACACTCTTGCAAATGCAGAAGAAGGCATTTTCCTGTAAGAAATAAGTTGGTGCAGAAGCTGAAATTATCCTATTTTCAGTCCCCCAAAAGGATAAATGAAACCTTTTCTGTTATTCTAGTTTTTCAGGTGTCTTAAACATCGTGGTGACAGCACATCAAATGGACATTTTTTTTCCAGTTACAAGCATAAGCTGTAGTAGTTCACAACTCTGTTTTTCTATATTGTGCCACCACATAATGGAACAGCTTTGAGATGAATTGCTTATAAATCACAGATCTCTTCTGTGTGTGTGTGTGTGTGTGGGGGGGGGGGAATATCTGAGTGGGAAACAAGTAGGTTAGTCCCTGTTGTTGTTGTTGTTGTTGTTGTTGTTGTTGTTGTTGTTGTTGTTGTTGTTGTTGTTGTTGTTGTTGTTGTTGTTGTTGTTGTTGTTGTTGTTGTTGTTGTTGTTGTTGTGTTCAATTTATATGCCGCCCCACTCGCAAAATGCGACTCTGGACAGCTCACAACCATGTCATCACATAATATACATCAACATAATAAAATCATAAAATACAGTAATACCTCGGATAACGTTTACCTCAGATAACGCTAAAATCGCATAACGTTAAGTAATCTGGGGAGGAGAATTGGATCGAATAACGTTAAGGTCCTCCTCTGGGATGGATCGAATAACAACCACTTAAGCCTGTGTGGTTACAATGTATCTCTATGGAGCTTTAACATTATCCGATCCATCCCATAGGATTTTAACATGGATCGGATAACGCTAAAAATCGGATAACACCAAGACTTGTGGAAACAACTCTTAGCGTTATCCGAGGTATTACTGTACAGTATACAGTACATAGTAAAATACCATTTAAGACTAACATAGCACATCAAAATTAAGATACAAAAAATCCATTCAACGCTCAACCTCCTTCAACCAATGAAGAGGACTTACAAAATAACAACAAAACTTACAAAATAACAATAATGTTCCTAAAGTCTTTTATTATTATTATTTATTATTATTTATTAAATTTATTACCCCGCCCCAATCGGGAAACCCGACTCTGGGCGGCTTACATCACGATAAAAATAAAAAATAAAAGATAAAAACATAGAAAAATTGTAAAAGTTTAAAAAGTTGTCAGAAGTTAAAACAGTACCAAAACTGCGCACCAGTATTCCCATAATTCAGACTCAGAGTGGCACTCCTTTAAATAAGCCACTTAGTATGGGAACCCACGTTCCCTGGTCCCCAAATATGTCCTGCCAGCCAGGTTTTCAAGCCCTTCCGGAAGGGCAAGAGCTCTGTCTGAAGGCGCAATTCGATGGGCAGGAGATTCCAGAGGGTCGGGGCGGACACGGAGAAGGCTCTCTTCCTAGTACAGGCGAGATGCGCCTCTCTCGCCGAAGGAACAACAAGGGAGCCTCTCCGATCCGCCCTGGTGGGCCGGACAGATGTTCTTGGGGTGACGCGGTCTCTTAGGTACCCTGGCCCACTACCTTATAGGGCTTTAAAGGTAATAACCAGCACCTTGAATTGCACCCGGAGACATACTGGTAACCAGTGCAGCTCCCGGAGCAGCGGAGAAGCACGAGCATAACGCCCACACCCCACCACTACCCGGGCCACCGCATTTTGGACCAGCTGGAGTCTCCGGATGGTCATCAGGGGCAGCCCCATGTAGAGCGCATTGCAGTAATCAAGTCTGGAGGTGACCAACGCATGTGTGACCATAAGCAGAGCGTCCCGGTCTAGGAGCGGGCGTAACTGGCGTATTACACGGAGCTGTGCAAAAGCCCTCCTGGCCACGGCTGCCACCTGCTCTTCGAACAGTAGCCGTGAGTCCAGGAGGACCCCCAGATTACGCACCGGGTCTGTTTGGGACAAGACTGCCCCATCCAGAGCCAAAGGTGGCAGCTCCTGTGTTAACACGGGACCTCTTACCCACAGCCACTCAGTCTTGCCGGGATTCAGCTGTAGCCCGTTGTCCCCCATCCAGACCTTAACAGCCTCCAGGCACCTGGAAAGGACTTCCACCGCACCGCTTGGGTCCCCACGGGCAGAGATGTATAACTGGGTATCATCTGCATATTGATGATACCTGACCCTGTGGGAACGGATGATCTCACCCAGCGGCTTCATATAGATGTTGAATAGGAGAGGAGAGAGTACCGAGCCCTGAGGCACCCCGTATTGCAGGGGCCTAGGGCTGGACCTCTCCTTCTCCAGGCACACCGACTGGGTCCTGCCCCTCAGGAATGAGGAAAACCAGGACAACACTGTGCCCTGGATCCCCAGACCCTGGAGCCTTCCCAGAAGGATGCCATGATCGACAGTGTCAAAAGCCGCTGAGAGATCGAGAAGAGCAAGGACAGACGGCTCCCCTCTGTCCCGTTCTCTCCAGAGATCATCCACCAAAGCAACTAGTGCTGTCTCAGTACCATATCCAGGCCTGAATCCTGACTGAAATGGGTCCAGATAATCCGCTTCATCCAGGACTTCCTGTAACTGCAGCGCCACAGCCTTTTCCAGAACCTTACCTAAGAAAGGTAGGTTGGACACTGGACGGTAGTTGGAAATTACCATGGGATCGAGGGACGGCTTCTTGAAGAGGGGAAGCACTAAAGCGTGTTTGAAAGGTGCTGGAAAATGCCCCTCTTTTAAAGAAGCATTGATAATCGCCCCGATCCAGCCAGCTGCCATAGTCTTGGAAGCTTTAATTAACCAGGCAGGGCGAGAGTCCAGTGCACAGGTCGTGGCGCGAACAGATACAAGAAGCCTGTCCACTTCCTCAGGGCCAACAGGATCGAACCGATCCCAGGTAACATGGCTAGACTGTGCCCCTCCTCCCGGCAAGTCGAGGGCAGGCATTTGGAGCTCACGGAGGTGAGATTTTGTAGCCTTCGAGCCCCCGGCAGCTGAGGCCACTTTCTCCCTCCTCCTACACTGAATCAGTGTACCTGTTTGTTTATACCTTTTCACATCTCTGGATTTCAGTTTTCAGGCTTTCCCGAAGTAAGGATGGCGGTAGGTCCACACAGCTAAGCATCAGTACTCTAGCAGCCCTACAGGGAAGGGAAGTTACTTCTATATTGCCATTTTCACTGGAATCCTATAACTCTGTTCCTTTTCCCTCTATTTCCTTAATCCCTTGAAAGCACTGAACTTGCTTTGACCACCTAAACAAGTGATGTTAACACCAGCCTCTTTCATTTCATCTCCTAGGCTCCAACAAGAAAAAACAACAAACCTTTCTTTTCTCTATGTAGGATAGCTTCAGGTGAGCACGATACACAGGAGCTGGATGTATTATGCGAGCAGATACGGGAGCATATGCAGCGACATAACTACATGCCAGATAGCAACATGCATGCAGCTTTTCTTGAGCAAGACAAAGATGGCTCCGGACTAATCAACAAAGCAGCTTTCATTGCTCTCTGTGATCATTTCAAAGTGCCTATTGATGATCCCGTTTTTGAAAAGGTAAAGAGGTCACATTTGAATTGCAGTGAAATCACTGACTTGGGGGTAATTAAACTGTTTTATGCACCTAGGTACTCATTTAAGTTTGAAGCATTATTTTTTTAAAATGGTAATGCAGTTAATGCACTTCCTATGCTGTAGAATATAGTCTATATATAGAATATAGTCTGGCCAGGTTATCCTGCTGTGATAATAGAGTAGACCAGGTGGCCAGTGACTCAACAGCAATTGTCAGGAGGTGGTTAACTAACCTGACAACCCCTGAGAACTAACACCCTTGAGTACTGAAGACCACAGGGAAGGGTGATAGTCAGTGGTGAGATGTCAAAATTTTTACTACCCCATGGTGACATCATCACAGTGGGCGGAGCTAACATCATGATGTCATGATGTCGTGGGTGGGGCCAAATGAAAAATAAATAAATAGTAATAATAAGATAAAATAAAAATAAGCACACACACACACCTCCACCCACGCACAACACAAACCCGTAAATAAATTAAATAAATAAAATGAAAATTACATTACAATACACACCCCCCAAACGCCCACCCCCCCAAACACAAATCAACCCCCACCCCCACCCCCCAACACAAACCCGTCACTTACCTGTTAATATAAGTGTCTGGGCAGCACCATGTTGCAAGATGGATATGGTCATCGTACCAGTTCTCTAGGATAATATGCCTTAATGTAAATGTAAAACAGCTGTACATCCTTAAGGGTTCTGCAATTGGAACAGCAATTGGAACAGCACAGGTGTAGCTTATTGATGAGGTAACTCCAAGACTTTGCTTAAAAACCCCAAGCCAGACCTCTAGGCCTGCCAGCTGCCAGGCCTTTTTAGGAACTGTGGTAGTACGTCAATATAGGTAAAGGTATTAAATACACATTAAAATATACACAGACACACCACATCCAAAGGAGAGTCACTTACTCTGAGGAGCAGGCTATAGGGAGCTTCAGGCTAGCAGCTTCTCTTCCTCCTCCCCGCTTGGGAGGACAGCAAGGAGGCCAAGCACTGTAGGCGTGCATGCACACCAAGTGCTTGGCGTGCATGCGCAGTGGGGGAATCAATGAAAAGGTAAGCCCCGAAGGTGGTTCTTCCCCCCCCCCCCCCAAAGCTGCTACCAGTTCTCCGGGACGCTGGGAAAAGTTACTACCGGTTCTGGCGAACTGGTGCGCACCTGCTGCATCCCATCACTGGTGATAGTCCCCAAGTGGCCTGGAGCTGAGGAGGACTTTACATGGCAAAAGGGCTTAGGACCAGAAAGTGACTCGCGGAACTGGATCAGTGGTACCATTGTCTTATTGCAATGCGGAAGGCAAATGGAAGACCATATTGCTCCAAAGACAATCTTCATGGCTGATCACCATGAGGAGAGCCAATAACCAGAATCAGATATGACACTTAGAGAAAAAGATGCTATAGAAGTACAGTATTTGCAAAACTCATTGCTCTCTCTTCATTGCTAATATGCTGCTCAATTGACCAGAAAGAGACCACTGTCATCTCAGGGAATAGCAGGCAGTGTCTAAAATGAAGGTTGAGTTTGATTTAAGAGTTCATACAGAAATAATTTTTAAGCAGATCTGATGTTTGGTCTCTGACTTGAGCCTCATTCAACCTGCCCCGCCCCACCCCAAAAACAACAACCCCAAGCCAAATTCAACCCGCTTTGTTAAGTAGAGAGAACATAGTGAAGAATGTGTTCACTGCTCTAGTAGTGCAAGATGGGACTGCAGCTTGCTTTATGTCACAACTGAAGTGAAAGTTAAGTATTTACTGCATCTGCTCAGCATGAAACAACAGTCTAGCTGTCAACACTGTGAACATCCTACCAGAGTGTAAAGCTGCAATAGTGGGGAAGAGGTTCCAGCCAGCTCTTCGGCTACCTAGAGAGAGAACCACACTTATCTACTGTCATTTCTACACAGGATGGAATCTTGTAACACAAAACCAAACCAGTGAAGGAATAGTCTTGGATGTTTATCCAGCAGCAAATACTTATGATATTTTTTTCTGGCAGCAAGGTGGCTAATTCTTTTAGGGGGGGGGGGAATATTTCTCTGTATATGTTGTCATCCTCTTTCTTTGAATATTTCATCGCTCTAACAATATAAACTGTCTGAACAGCAGTGTGAGTTAGAGGGGCAGTTTTAGAACAGAAGATGTTTGGTGGTCAGTATCAGGGGTGCTTTTGGCTGTGATTTTCAGGCATCGGTGGGGATGCGACTCAACCGGAGTGGGGACTGCAGCAGCTTAGTGGTTAAGATGCTGAACTTGATGACTGGAAGGTTGGCAGATCAGCATTCCAAGACTTGAGTGCTGTACAACAGAGTGAGCTACTGTCTGTCCTAGCTCCTGCCAACCTAGAAGTTTGAAAGCAAGACATTGCAAGTACAGTAATACCTCGGATAATGTTTGCATGAGATAACGCTAAAATTGCATAACATTAAGCAATCGGGGGGGGGGGATTGCATTGCATAACATTGAATCCTATGGGATGCATCGGATAACATTCGCTAAAGCCTCTGCTGGTTACAGTGTGTATCTATGGAGTTTTAACGTTATCCGATGCATCCCATAGGATTTTAACGTTATCCGATGCATAACATTACAAACCGGATGACACTAAGACTTGTGGAACCAAGTTTTAGCGTTATCCGAGGTTTTACTGTAGAGAAAGGTAAGCAGCTTTTCATGCACTCCCGTGTCAAAGCATGCCTGCCACATGTCCAGGGAAACGTCTGTAGATGCAGACAGCGCTGGCTCTTTTGCTATAAACAGAGATGAGCACTGAACCCTAGAGTCGGATACAACTGGGTTTTGAGCAAGGGCGACTTTTATCTTTACCTAGGGAGTTATTCTGTTTATCGTAAGGTCAGAAGGGCATATTCATGTTTGAAAAATGTTACAGAGAATGTATTCCAACCCAGAATAGTCAATTCTGCCCCCTGTCATGAAGATACCTGAAATGAGAAGCATCCTGAATGAGAAATTTTGTAAAATTCACAACAGGTGCCATTGCATTAAATCTAGCCAAGAAGCATTCAAGGACTTATGTTAGGAATGCAACAGATCAATTCACAGGTCACTCATATAATGGAAGGATGCAGTCTACATGCTTTTCTCTCCTTGTTATCCTTTGGAGTGGGAAGAGGACATTATATTTTCCACCATGCCCATTCTTGTAAAATGTTTCAGTGCAGACTGGTATTTCCTCTAACAGTGACAGCTTTTCATCCATTTGTTCTCTTGCTTTTCCTTTCCAGCTTATCAGCCTGTGTTCTCATGAAGAAGACCAGATAAGGTATCCCAGCTTCCTCAAAGCTTTCCAAGGCTGATTCTCAGGAAAGATAAATGAAGCCATAGAAAACATGGCTTTTTCTTTATGTCTCAATGTGTATTAAAATGTGCTGATTTCTGAGCAATTCTGCTGGTTTCCTGTCTCCTTGGCACAACCAAACATTATTCGGGTTGGTTTGTAGATGCAGATTCCCACAGCCGGCCCCAATATTAGACAGGATGGGAGAGCTGCCTCAAGGAGTTGATATGAAGTATCATGAAAGGCAATTAGTTGAGTTTATTGTATGTGGAAAGCCACAGAAGAGGAGAGCTGCTTGCAGAAATGTTTGCTAAGGTGCAGAGTAACCTGTCTAGCTTTGGATCCCATGGCTATTCCTTTTGAGCAGAAAACAGTTATCTGCAGGTCATCCGATGTGTGCTTTAGGCAACAAAAAGTCTTGGCCAGCCCTGCTCATGTATACACATGATGACCAAACAGTCCATGATCTTCAGAGAAAGCAATTTTTCTCACACGTATAACCCCACTATTAATGGACCACTTCAGTGAGAAAGCTAAACAGGGTTCCATGCACTCCAGTGTCTAGTCATGCTGCCACATGAACATGGATATGTCTGCAGACGCAGACAGCTCTGGCTCTTTGGCTATGAAACAGAGATTAGCATTGAGCCGTAGAATTGTCTACAACTGGCTTTCAAGCAAGGGTAACCTTTACCTTTACCTAATGACTGACTTATGTGAGAAAAGCCTATGACCTTCTCCTTTCAAAGCTTTTTACTAAAGGCCAGGCCACTGAGAAGAGTTCTCTTCTTAGATACCCTCAGGGCCATGCTGGTTAAGCTAAAAGAGAGCTGCACAGGGAGTGATGAGGCCATTTAACCCTAACAAAATATATACGTTCCCACTCGCCTTCTAATTTCAACTTCCCTCTGGGGATTTGAACCGACAACCTCCTGCTTACAAGGCAAAATTGCAACCTCTAAGCCACAGCAGCTCCACTGTAAATGGAGTTGCTTTTGTAAGCTTATCTTTGGTGGCAAAGGAGGAGGAAGGCAGGCAGAGGAACACGAAGCCCCACTCGTTTGCTCGATTGTTCCAGGCATTGCAGCTCAGCTTGGCTCTTTGGACTGGCACCCAAGGGGGGCACCATGGTAAGGAGTATACATAGCAGAGTAACTATCCATGAAATTCAGTAGATTTTAAAGTTCCTCATATAAATGTTCTGTGAAGATTATTTGTCACACGACTAAACATATGAAATGGTTTTATGTAGAAGCCAACTGATGGCTTATTTCACCTTATGCTATAGATACTTGGCAATAGTTTTCCGTCACGAATGACTTTCTAGTTAAGGAGACCTAACGAAATAGGCTGGCAGAAAGTAGGGATTTAATGTGGAATCTTCTAAACAACTCTTAACTCGTTCAGTGGAAGGGTTAATCTTAAACCCATGGTTCCCAACATGGGGCACACAAACCACAAGAAGGGAATTTGATTTTTAAGAGGATCAATTCAAGAATGAGTTATTAACAGTGAATGGCCATTCAGGTTTCCTCCACATGAATAGTTTACTTTTTGAATAATAATAATAATAATAATAATAATAATAATAATAATAATAATAATAATAATAATAATAATAATAATAATAATAATAATAATAATAATAATAATAATAATAATAATAATAATTGTATGTCGGGAGAGGGAGATCAGGATTTTAGAGAGGCTTAGGTGGAGCATGGCCAAAAAAAGGTTAGGATGGTAGTCAGTTAAATATAAATGGGATGTTCTCCACAAGGCTCCTGATTTAATGTATAGCAATCGTACTCCTGCTCAGAGCGATTGCAATGCACAAGACGGAGATTCTCAATCTGCGACTCGCGGCACCATTTCATGTAGGTCCCCCAGTGCCTCCAGCACACCAGGAAGTGCCATGTGGTGGAGGAAGGGCAAAATGGTCGTCCGGCCCTTGAAGCTGTCTGAGGTAGCATGACCCGGCCCCTGGCTTAAAAACATTGAGAACTCCTGGCATAAGAGCTAGGACAGAGAGGAGCTTAGGTCCTAACCTGTTCCCTCTCATAGGTTAGAATTCTTTTACACTGAATCCTTATAGGGCATGAAGGGATTTTGTTCCACAGTCAGTCCAGTGGTGTCGTGCGGCTTTCAGCTGCCCGGGGTGAAGGCCAAACTTGCCGCCCTCTCCATCTAGGCTCGCCGCCCCCCTGCGGGACCCAGTTAACCACTTGCTGCCTGTGCCAAGGCACTCAGGGCTCAGACCCAGGGCGGGGAGAGCCCATGACAGCCAGCTGGGCGGGCGGGGGGCAGGCAGACAAGGCAAGGCGAAGCCCAGGCGCCCGCTATACCTCTAGTGCCGGGGACACTGCCAGGACAGGGGACATGACAGCGAGGGCATCTCTGACTCTGGGCTGCCTGTGCCAAACGCGGTGGAGAGCAGCACTGGCTTCAGAGGTGGTGGCAGCAACGGCGGGAGGAGGAGGAAGAGGTGGAGGAGCAGGACGACGCGGGAGACAATCGGAGTGCCGCTGCTGCCCTTCCTGCCCTGTTGCAACGCCTGGGGTGGCCCTCAACACAGCAGCCCCCAAGCCAAGTCTGCCTGCCTGCGCAGGCTCAGCTCAGGCAAAGCCGCCTTCCCACCCATTGCCTGTCTCGCTCCACCCGCTTCCACGAAGTCCTGGTTGGCACCTGTTAGGGGGAGCCGGAGCTGGGGCAGCCGTGGCCAACGGGATGCAAAGCAGGGCCGGCTGCCGGCACAGCAAAAGGTCCGCCTTCTGCTCGGGAAGTCCGGCCCCCTAAACCCAGGCAGAGGGAGGCCAAAGCGATGGGGACATTTTGCCGCCTGCTGAAAAGTGCCGCCCAGGGTGGGGTGTCCCCCACTACGCTACTGAGTCAGTCCCTTGCTTTTCTAAGGCTGCTATACCTCTGCAAGGCAAAAGTGGGGATGAACAACTATGTAGCAGCACATATACCCACAACTGAACCACAAACAAGCATCATAAAAAGACAGATATTGAGCCACAGAGTCCACTCATTAGTCCTTGAAGCCAAACTTTTGATTATTCTATGCCTTTTTTATTTGAGAAAATATTGTGTCACAAATATCTTTTTATAAAAACTGGATTAACAACAGCAAAACCCATATACAAGTTGCATTTTTCAGTGGCAGAGGGGAAATACAACAATTGAGAATAAAATCCTGAAAAATCATCCCTTTCCCTCCCAGTTTAAATCTGAATATGGAAGAGCAGGGATTTTATCTCAGGTTGCAGGCTAAAAATTGGTCCGGAATTAAAAAATATAAATGAAGGAAAGGCAGCCATGTACATTTCCAATATTTTCGACTGTACCCTGCCTAAAACACTCACTTGTGGAAAACAGATAAGAATGATTTCTGAATGATAACCAATCAAATGAATTCTTCAACGAATACTGATGTAGCTGAGCATTCAGGACAGGAATGACTGTTCTTTTGGAAGACACAAAAGTCAAATATATAAGTAATTGTTTTTGATCATCAACAATGGAAATAGTATCTTAATTACAGCTGCAACCCCTACAAGTAGTTTTACACAGCAACTGCATTAACATTCCAAAAGAGGCACTAAGCAATTAAGTTTAAGTTTTGGGTGGGCCAGACAATGAAGAGGTCCTCCATTTTCCTAATTGCATTACTAAATGGTTTACTTTCACAAAAACAAAAGACCTAAGCTATTTTAAAAAATAGATGTTAATGCCCTGCTGTGAAAAATTTACTGAATTAAAAAATAATGGTTAGATCGCAGAATCATGCTACATCCCGTCTGATCAAGTCTAGGGCAGTCTTTCCCAACCTTTGGTTTTTAGACATCAATTCCCAGAAGCCTACGTCAATTCTCCAAAGCACTGATCAGCCAATGTACTGATTTAGGCTTCTGGGAATTGAAGTACCCCTGTGGGATGTGAGCCCCACATTGGGAACCACTGATTTATGGAAAGTGCTATGATACTTCTTTGTCTATCTAGAGCAGGAGATGCAAGAAGATGCACAACCGAGTTCCATAGAAAAATAACGCTCCCCTCACAAAATCACTGAAATTTGATCCCATTAAAGACAAACCACTGTTCCCATTTCCTCCTTGCAAGATGAGATCACCAAAAAGGAACCATAAATTCTAGGTAAGGTCTTTAATTGGTTAGCCTGGCAGCCAAGCTGTTTGGCAATGGTGGTATAACACGTGGTATAACACTGATTCAGGAACGAAGAGCTAAATTGTCTCAGCCATGCTCATTTTCCCCATCTTCCTGCAGGTGAAAACATGTGCAGCTCTGCAATGTTTTGGGATGCACATTGTCGCTGTTGAGCTAATTCGAAGCAGAGCACCAGTGGAACAGAAAAATACTGCTTTCTCCCAAGCTGTCTGCAATTTCCCTTCCCTTTTAAAGGGTGAAAGCAGAGGGTAGGTAGGCAATTTTCAGTTGAAATAAGGCGATATGCTACATATATCTTCTGCTTCAAACTGCAGGCTCAGGGAAGGGACAGTGAAACAAGGGTGTGTGTGTCACAGAACAATATATAACTTCTAATTCTGTCTTCACCTATGATAAAAAGATCTCAGGAACAAAAGAGGAATGAGATTTCTTACAATCTCATTTACGTAATTTGGGAAAGTGCATGTCAATGACCTGGAGTTAAAAGCAGGCCGGGGGGGGGGGGGAGTGGCCTCCTGTGGAATCAAACAAGTCTGTTCATGTTACTATGGCTAGTGTTATACTACAACACAGATGCTTGTCTCCAGAAATGTTCCAATAAGAGATTTATACTTACCAAGCAACTCCTACCTAGAGTCAAAAAGGCATAGAAATGGAGGCAATGTGTTCAGGAAAAGCCGTCCCTTTTTGACTGACTAATCTAGTGTACATACGTGAAATACACTAAGGCATATATAGAAGGAATATGAAACATAAAAAGAAACTAAAGGCTACACGGCATTGTAAGGCACTTGTAAAACTGCAATAGGCTACACTGTGGCTTAATTTGTGCAGAAATTAGTTGAGCAAACTGTGCTGGCTGAAGGCAGTTTTCTGCAGCTTTAAAACGTTATCCTCTGAGCTGCCTTGGAAGACAGAGGACAGAAGCTGATGCAAAATAAGAGGAGATTCATTGGGTAAAGGGAGACATAGCAACTCAAGAGCCAAATAGAGGGAGGAGAGGTGCCAACTTAGAACATGGGTCTATTTTTGGAACAGTGACCAATTATTTGTAGGAAAAAAGAGGGCAGAAGGAAGGCAGGTCTGGTTTTCATTAGGCTCAACAAGCAGAGCTGTCTCACAGATCTGTCATGCTGATTTCAACCAACCCAACCTATATAGCACCATTGTCTACCCAACTTAGTCCTTCACGCCTACGTAAAAATCATACAGATGAGGTATACTTAGGGTTCCATAAGAGCTAAGGAATGGACAGGCACAAAGTGGCGAGGCTTGCTTCAACTCAGATTATCTGAAGTCTGACAATCCCAAAATCTGGGTGGAGGAATTAACAGCTGTATATAAACTCTCAAAAAGAACCAACTAGTGGTAGAACAAACAAACAAGACAACGAGGGAAAAGATGTCCATGGTGCTACAGCAGCTCAAATGTGACAACCTGCTCAGGGAGTCTTATTCATATTACACTGAGCAACATTCCTAAAAGCTTTAAGACAAGATTGTACCTGAGCCTCCAAGCTGGACAAAGACTACTAGCAATACACATTGTGGACCTACCACTGTAGGCAACATTTCCTTTTTGCTATTGTACACTGGACAACCCAAAGTGTCCTTGGAAGGAAGCACAGGGATGATGTACTGCAGTTAACAAGTTGCACAGATAGGTTTTTAGTATACCAGAAAAGCATAGAGAAAATACAAGATAAAGATGAAAACTGCATGCCATTAAAGATCCTCATTTTGGAAACTGATAAACTAGGCCTCTGCTGCCCTGAGTTCTTTGCTTAAGTTTCACTTGCGGGTTTCAGCAGAATGAAAGGACACTCACCCAGTATCAAAGCTTGTTTAACACACGTACTGTTCCTTGCTATTCCCTATCTTCATACTCTCCTGACAACAGAGATATTTGCACCATGTATCAACCAGGAAAGAACGGCGTTGTTGCCAAAATAAAAGAATTCCACAGGGGGGAGTTATCTATCAGTACTTGAAGCAAAGGGGGAATGGAAGTCTCAAGTTGCCTTCTTTTGAAGAAGTGATGATATAAAATCCAGAAGACATCCACGGAGGAAAATATTCATATGGTGATCCAATGGCACTGGGCCTTAAAGCGTGTCGTGATATGAAAGCAAGACTAATCTTGCTGCTTGAGGTGCCTCAACTGTACAAAGAAGAGATACCACTCCCTAAAACCAACAATTCCCCTTGTCTCATTGCTGTCACTTTGAGTTCTACTTTGGAAACAGGAGGAAATGTAGACGTTATAAAGGGGTGGCCTTCGAGGTAGATTTTACACTTCATGTTAGCTTTGGGAAGAGGTGATTGACTAGGTGGAAAACAATTCCCCATAAGATAGCTTCCCTTTCCCCCACATTCATGATTTTAACACAGAAATTAAGGAGCTAGGCATCAAATTGCTCAGCATCCTTTGAGGAAAGTGATCTACAGTAAAACACCTGATAACGCTAAAACTTTGTTCCACAAGTCTTGGTGTTATCCGATTTTTAGTGTTATCTGATCCATGTTAAAATCCTATGGGATGGATCGGATAACATTAAAGCTCCATAGATACATTGTAACCGTACAGGCTTTAGCGGTTGTTATCCGATCCATCCCATAGGACCTTAACGTTATTCAATCCAATTCTCCTCCCCAGATTACTTAACGTTATGCGATTTTAGCATTATCCGATCCAATCATTATCTATTGTTTTACTGTATTTGAAATGGGGGAAAAAAAGGGGGGGGAACATAAATTACTTTCTCATCCGTCACAAAGGGTAGCCGGAATAGAAAGCGGTTGGGTAAAACGCATAAAATGAGACTTTAAAAATGTAGAAGGCAAAGATTTCGATCCCAATGACAATTACTAGGGAGTAAGCCCCAATGAACACAACGGGACTTACTTCAGAGTAAATATGCACAAGGCTAACAGCACAAGGAACAATATTGCCATCTCGGGTTCAGCTGGATGGAGCACTTAAATAGAATAGACACAGACTGGACAATCATGTCAGTACTTCACCAGCATAACCTGTTACATAGAAATAAACATCAAAATTTAAGCCAACTCTCTTTGCCTGTTAAGTGAAGAAAAAACAGGCTATTACAGAAATATGTACGGTCAAGGTAATGGACCTGCTTCCTTTACTAAGGCACTGGATGTTGTGAAAGACTTGTCAAGTTAGTGAAGAGGGAATACTTGTCACGCACCCAACCTATATTGTCAGGTCAGCAGATCCCTGTGTATAGAAGACAGTTCTTGTTCAAGCATCAATACATTCTATTTCATGCTGTGTAAAAGCATAGCACAGGAGATTTTAGTATTTGCTTAAGTCTCGTGAAGAATGCACCAAGATTGAAGTGTTTGACCACTGAGACTGGACTTTGCAAGGTGCATTTCCCCATCATGTTGTGAAGGCTGCCTACAATGTCCTAAACATTTCAACTAAGCTTATAGGCTGTGCTGCAGAATCAGAAAATACAGACAGAAAAGGCACCTTTAGAGAGTTGTTCCTTGATCATCACTCAAAGAGCATTTCCTGGAAACCACACTGTGCAAGAGTCAAGCAATCAAAACTCTCACAAAATGCACTCCCCTCCCAGGCTCCATTCCCATGGCGATAAAATTCATCATATCTGAAAACTGCCCTCTAAGCAAACCATTGCATCCCTAGATGCAATGAAAGTGAAGGGGGAAAACTATCTATCAGGGATGGATTTGTGAGAAAACTCACTGGCAAAATATTCCTGGGTGCAGGAAAACAAGAACATGTTGAAGGACAGACAAAAATGCACAATGAAGTAATACACTAGTTGGGGGGAAGGGGAGGAAAGTGTTTGGTGTTCCTAAGCCCCACAAGAACGAGGGGCATTTTGGTTATTGCAAACCAACGCGAGAAAACATGATCTTTTCATACAGTGTGTTCAAGCAATTTGAGGCGGAGCTTTGTACGGCCAGAAGGAAGAAACGTATTTCTTATTCCCAGAGTTCTCAGTCTTGCATTTTCCATCTCCTCCTTAAAATCCCTGGTAAGCTGTCCTTTGGCTCTATGGAGATTTGAGTTTCTTAGTCCGAGGTGAGGTACCGTTTTCTGCTTTTACAACTCCGTTTTCATGGTAGCCTGGGGAGGACATGACAGCAAAGAGAATTAAAAATTGGCTCCAAGTGTCATTAAGTTATTTCATTCAACATTCAAACAACAAAGTCAGGAATGACATACGTAAGGAGTGCTATGGTTTCAGAACGAAGGATGCCAATGGCGTTTAGTCCCTTTGCCAGGCATCTCACAGATGCACGAAACCAGTATTCACCTTGACTTTCAAGATTTCCAAAGCCAAAAGCATGGAACTTTGCAGCACTGTGAAAACCATCTCCCTGCAACACCAAATCTGGGGCTTACAGAAAATGTACCCTTCACTGTGTTTTGGGATGGAAAAGTCAGAACGTGCAGGTCAGTGCTCTGTTTCATACTCACAGTTATATTCTGTTCTTCCTCCCAAGACCCATCACTGGGTTGTCAGATTACACCACTTGCTACTCAGTGACATAAGATAGAACGAAACTGACAGGCATCTCTATGTCACTAATTAGTCCAGGGGTTCCCCAACCAACGGCATGTGGGCCGAACCCGGCCAGCGACACCATTCCATCCGGCCCCCTTGCCGCCTCCACCACACCCGGAAGTGGAAGCAGGTGCATTTACATCAGCCGTAAAACACGCATGCGCAAATGCCCCTGAGGATGTTGTAAATGCGGAAGTGGGTGCATTTATGACAGCCACAAATGTGTCCACTTCCAGGGGTGTGGGGTCCGGCCCACTCAGCTGTCCGGGGTGTGGCAAGGTCCATGGCTGAAAAAGGTTGGCCGCCCCTGAATTAGCCCCCTGGCTCGTGAGACTTGGCCCTCCTAAAGCACCTCCTCTGCTTTAGTTAAAACAATATTAGTTGACTGACGTTCTACTTCAATCAGTTAAACTGGACTCTCGAGAGAAAGGTTGAACAACACAAGACATTAAGTCTGCACATATTTTGTGTCTGAATGGGAAAAAATCTACTTTACTTTTACATGTTACACATGTTTCATAGCAGGCAGAGATCTTAGAAAGGGTATATCCTGTTCTCTTCTACATAGGAGATAGTCTTGGACTTTTTAATGAGAAGTTATTATCAGAACCATTTCTTCAACACAATAAGTAGATGCTCCCTTCAACTCCTGAGTTGATCAAAAGGGTTCTTTTCACCAATTCATCTAATCAACTGGCTACACCTTGTAGTCTTTCCTTAAAATGAAGCCCCACTCTCAACCACCACCGTCTCCAATGCCCCAAGCACGAAGCTCACCAGACTCCCTTTTCATGGCCTTCAGTTGTGGCTTGCCATGGGTAGCAGTGGCTACTGTTTTCTTCCTGGCACTCTGCTCGTTCCAGTACTCCCGCCAGCGCCGCAACTGGAAGTTGATGAAGCGCCACATCATCCAAACTTGTGAGAAGCATAGCAGAAGTAGAACACACATCCTAGGGAGAAGGCAGAAGAAACAGGCTGAGAAGGAGCCACAACTCGCTCAGCTACTTCCAAGATCCTGAGATCTATCAAACGAGCAGTCTTTCTTTACGAAAAAGGGAGACTGAGGCTGACCAAACCTCAAGCAATAACTCTTCCACTATGGATGAAGTCTCAAATCTATGTCAGGACTTTCCTTCCAGGTGGCCTGTCTGTACAAAAGAAGTCCACCCCTCTGGGCTTTCAGCTTCTTCTGTTTCTTTCATAAGGTGGAGAGGCCCCTTACAGAATTAAGTCTGGAAGACAAAGTACCCCTAAAAGAAACTTATGCAACTTTTGAAACAAAGACAACAGCTCATGCAGAGACAACCACACAGCTACCATATGTGCATTCAGTCTCAGGTTGTGCATATATATGGAGCAGGCCTGGGTGACTAACTCTACAGTTTAAACCAGGGATGCCCAAACTATGGCCCATTGGCCAGATCTGGCCCCTGACACCAATTCATCCGGCCCACACCACCCTCATCGCTCCTGGAAGCGGAAGTAAAACATGCCCGTACGAGTGCATTTTACTTCCACTTCCAGTAGCGACAAGGGCGGTGTGGGCTGGATGAATTGGTTTCAGGGGCCAGATCTGGCCTGCGGGCCATAGTTTGGGCACCCCTAGTTTAAGCAGAGAAAATGGCAGCTTAAAGTCTATCTCATCCTGTTGCAAAACAGACTGCACGGCACATTTTACTTCCACTTCTGATGGTAGGAACCACATGACCGGCCCACAAAACCATTTCACCGGCCCACCCCTATTTTAAAATCTCTAAAGCACTTAAAATATCATTCACTGTTAATCACTCACTAAATTAGTAAATAATTTGTCAAAACCTGTTTATATCTTGTTACACTGGAACTGCTACTTGTACTCATGTTTATTCACCCTCGCCCCCATGCAACAAAAGTCAAAAGGTGTATATTATTTATTTTATTTATTACTTATTTATTCAGATTTATATTATTTCCAGTCTCTACTCTTATCATTCTATGGAATACATTCCTTCCACTCTGGGTATGTGACTTAAACCATGGGTAAACTAAATTGGAAGTAACAATACAGCTAGTGCTTTAAACAGATTCCTTCTGAACAAAACTCTGTTGATCCAACCCTGGCTGAAAATACAAGTTAAGGGACATCCTGGAGCAGTGCCAAGTGCAATCAGTATGGTTGCCAGTCCACAACAGTGTTTAAAGCCAGCAGGCGACAGATAGTGGGGATTTGTTACAGGAGAAGAAGCATGTAATCATGCATTAATCTCAAGCACGGGTAAGACATGAGAAGCATTATACCTGTTCTAAACTGCTAGTTTTAGGACTGCGCTGGGTCAAGTGGTTAAGATGCTGAACTGGCTGGCGGGAAGGTCAGAGTTCGATTCCTGGGTACCACATGACCGAGTGAGCTCCTGTCTCTGTCCCAGCTCCTGCCAACTTTGCAGTTTGAAAACAAGAAATTGCAAGTAGATAAATAGGCACCACTTTGGTGGGAAGGTAAACAGCATTCCGTGCACCCCGGTATTGAGGCATGCCAGCCACATGTCCATGGAAACGTCTGCAGGCACAGACAGCACTGGCTCTTTGGCTATAAACAGAGATGAGCACTGAGCCCTAGAGTTGGATACGACTGGCTTTTGAGCAAGGACGACCTTTACCTAAACTGCTAGTTACATCATTGTTCAGCACTAAAATGCCTTGGTGTGACACTTGACCAGACACTCTATTTTAAGTAGCACTGCCGGAATACCAAATCCAAAGTTATTACAAGGAACAACTTCATCAAGAAACTCACAAACTATAAAGGGGGAACACAACCATCCACACTGTGTACATCAGCTTTGGCTGATGTCTCCGTAGCTGAGTATGCTGCTCCAGTATGGAGCACATCCACACACACAAAACAAGATGACGTTGCTGTTAATGAAGCCATGTGGATAGTGACAGGATGCCACAAACCTACACCAGTCTGCCTCAAGTCCTCTGGCTTAGATCCAGGAAGAGCTTTATGGCAAGAGCTTTATGGCAAAACCAAATTAGAAGATGGAGGAAGAAGCTCACTGGACAACGAAGAACATTAAAGGAGGATTTTTGTTGTTGTTCAGTCTCACAGTCGAATCCGACCCTTTGTGACCCCATGGACCACTGTCCGCCAGGCACTCCTGTCCTCCACCATCCTCCTCAACTCGCTCAGCTCTGTGCCCATTCTGTCTACAATACCATCTAGCCATCTCATTTTTGCCCACCCCTTCTTCTTTTGCCCTCCACCCTTCCCAGCATCAAGGCTTTCTCAAGTGAATCCTCTCTTCTCATTTGATGTCCAAAGTACTTTAGCTTCATCTTTACTATTTGACCTTCTAAAGAGCAGTCAGGGTTGATTTCTTCTAAGATTGACCTATTTGTTCTCCTCGCTGTCCAGGGGACTCTCAAAACTCTCCTCCAACACCACATCTCAAAGGCATCTATTCTTCTGCACTCAGCTTTCCTAATGGTCCAGCTCTCACAACCATACATTGCCACCAGGAATACCATTGCTTTGACTATGCGAATTTTTGTTTGCAAGGTGATGTTTCTACTTTTTACTATGTTCCCCAGGTTTCTCATCGCTTGCTTTCCAAGAATCAGTCGCCTTTTTATTTCATGGCTGCAATCACCATCTGCAGTGATCTTGGGTCCTAAAAATGTAATGTGTGTCACTGCTTCTGCTTCTTCCCCATCTATTTTCCAGGGAGTAATAGGGCCTGTTGCCATTATCTTGGTTTTCTTGATATTAAGTCTCAAACAAGATTTTGCACTCTCCTCCTTCAACCTAAGCAAGAGCTAATTTAGGTCTTCTTCACTTTCTGCCATTAGGATAGTGTCATCTGCATATCTCAAATTGTTGATGTTTCTCCCAGCTATTTTAATTCCAACTTTAGATTCATGCCACCCTGCTTTGTGCATTATGTGCTCTGTGTATCATTTTAATAGGCAGGGTGACAAAATGTAGCATTGTCTTACTCCTTTTCCTATTCCAAACTGAGGAACTCAATCTTCCCTATACTTCACTTGGAGGATCCTGAATAGGCTCAAGTGAGGGCTGTTGGCGGACAACAACACACAGTGTTAATGTGGAAAGATACGGAATCCAGTTCATTTACTGATCTGCTGATTACTGCCAGAAACCAGCGCCGATGAGGACTTGTGTTTGGGCAACGACGAAGCAAAGAAAGTGGCTTCATTTTGGCAGTCTGGGACTTGATCAGGTCATGAAAGAAGAAGCGCTGCTAGTTCCAGAGAGATCTAACAAATTTCTTCATTTCCTAGAAGCAGAACCCATTAGTGTCTTACCTGAAAAGCAAAGTGTTGAAGTTTCCTTTTTCGGGGTCAAATGCCTGGTTCTCTACCCGAGCCAGCCCAAAGCCAATGACCAGCACTGAAAGGGTGAGGGTGAAAAGCCGGGTGATGACAAATACCACTGCCCATGCATTAAACCTTGTAAAAGTAATGAGAAGGCCACGATTAAAAACAGTAAGTGAGAACTTGCCAGCTTTATCGGGTGGGCAATATAAAATAAGGCTGCCAACATAAAAGAGTGTCCTGGCTTGTCCAACACAAGGTGTGGGACATATACACCATGTTCTGTATGAGGAGACAAGTGGACCAATGCATTAAGCTGACATCACCCACCCAGGAACCTCCATGTGACAACTAAGTCACAAACTCTTACTAGTTTTTAAAATTAAAAATAAACAGAGTCTAAGTCATTCTGAGCAGTTAGAATTGTCTGTACGCATGGGCATACGCTACATCAGTGGTGCCCAATGTGGGGATCCTGCCCCAAAAGGGGACTTTAATTCCCAGAAGCCTAAGTCAGCACACTGGCTGATCAGTGCTTTGGGTAACTGACATAGGCTTCTGGGAATTGAAGTCCCAAACCCAAAGGTTGAGAAACACTGGTCTAGACATTCTTCTGATTGGAATACTTCAGTAACTAACCCACAGGATGTCTCCAATTTTCTCAACACTAGGTGAAGGATTCTCCTGCAAACTGTCATACAGTGTTATCAAAGGATAGACGTTCTTGTAGGACCTACCCCTTCCAAAATGACTAACCCCAAAGAGCCCTGTACATCTCTCCTAAGCACACCTTTGCTTATTGCAAGTTGGATCCTTTAACAAACAGTTTGGGAGAATATCAGAGAATAAACAAAACAAAACAAAGATGCTGTAGCACTTTAAAGACTAACTGTTATATTTTAATGTTAACTTTCATGGATGTTAATTTGTCAATTATACTGTCATTTGCTGTCAAACTGCAACCTGTTCTCTATTTGAATCACTTTGAGTAGAGTTTGATTTGAATCAAATTATGGCTTCCACACAAGATTTAACTTAGAGCACGCCAATCTTCACCCTTTTAGAACTGTCCCACTCCTTTCTGACCAACTGCTAGGGCTACAAGTGTTTAATTTTGTTATTTTATAATAACAAAAGTATAAACACAAAGGGAAAAAACATGCATCGTAAACATACAATTAATATTTACAGACCCCCCTCCACCCTTGGGACTTATAAACATCATCAAATGATTATTTTCTATACTCTTATACTGTACTGCTACGCTTCTTGAGTCACAGTCCATCACTCTATCCACTACAACACACTGGTGGTGCATTGGTTAAACTGCTGTATTTCAGTTTAATCATGATGGGGCTCAAGGTTGACTCAGCCTTCCATCTTTCCAAGGTCAGTAAAATAAGTACCCAGCGTGGTGGGGGCAAAATACAAATTATTATTTTGTGACCTGCCCAAACACTAGTGCCCAAACACTATGGGTGGTATATAAGTATAAGTAGGCCAAACATGAAACTGTCAAAAGGCACCTTTGGGTGAGTTCATTCTGCAGTTCTTTTTGACTGACCCAATGTGAGAAAGTTTTTTAATTTTTTTTATTTTATTTCATTTGTACCCTGCCCTCCTCCGAAGACTCTGGGCGGCTTTACAACTAAAAACAATTAAAACACATATATACAATCAAGTTAAAAATTAGCATAAAATTAAATTAGAATTAAAAATTAAAATTCAAGTTAAAAAAACTAAGGAGAAAGATGGAATATTTAAAAGAGCCAGGCGACTGAGTTGGCCATCTGGCCCACTCCCCACACATGCCCACCAGCCAGGTCTTCACTCCTTTTCTAAAGGGCAGCAATTCTGTCTGGAGACACAACTCCATTGGCAGGAGGTTCCATATGGCCGGAGCGGACACAGAAAAGGCCCTCCTTCTCATGCTAGAGAAATTAGCTAGCAACACAAGATTGCTGTTACCAGGGTACACCTGATTGTAGTTGTTATTGGGTATTTTGATTCTTATAGTATACAATAGAAATGTATCATTTTAAATTAAAGCACAGTAGGATGGACAAAAGGAAAGATCTACCATTAGATTTCCAACTTTGCTGATAGACCTGAAAAATAACTACTGATTAAGACAGGGATGCTATTTCTTCACTACAAAAGTATTCAAGAGCACTTACAGCTTTTCATTGTTTTCATCTGTGAAATAGAAAAGGCGAGCCATGTGAAAGAGGAATTCGGCTACATATTGCAGCAGCAACAAGATCAGTCCCAGGCGTGTGAGGCTAGAAAAATAGAGCAATAGTGTTTAAATACATTTTTAAAGAAGATTTGTGTCTGTTGAACCATTCAGGCCCCTGCTCCAGGTCCCTCCCCAACATGTGCATCAAGTAATGACAAGCTCTACCTTGACCACAGGTACAGTAAAGCCAAGTACTATTTCTAAATAGTACAAACTGCACAACCTGTATAAATTGAGCAAATTGAGATTTCCTGAGTTTGCATAATTCAAGAACATCGGGGGGGGGGGGGGGAGGTTGAGAAACCCTGCCGTAAAATGTACAGGACAAATTTGCACAAGCACCAAAAGTCCCCTATGTGTGATTCACAGAGACAACACTAGATTTGCACTTCTTAGGGAAATATGTCTGGGATGAAGTTCTGAACTGGATGATAAAATAAGGGGGCAAATACGGGCTACAGGCTGGTCACTCATAGCACACACATTTTCCTGAGGGTAAAGTCTAATATAAGAATAAGATTTAATTCTTAGCAACTGGGCAACTGTTTGCTATGAAGTCTTGACATCTGCATGCAAACTCTGGATTTGTAGCTGAAATAATAGAGATAATACAAACTGAATAACTGAATACAAATTGAATGAATGAATGAATGAATGAATGAATGAATGAATGAATGAAACGTAGCTGCAATGCTAAAAAATGTGAGTTCAGCAGCACTTACTTTAAGAGGTATGCTCCTGCTATATGCACTAGGTAGAGGCTGATATATTGAAGCTGACGAGGAATCTCTTCCTAGAAAAGAAGCCAATGTTTATCTCAAGTCAGCAATGAATGGCTGCACTCCATTGGAACATAGCATTAAACTTCCCAATTAAACTTGTGATAACAGATCAAGGAGGATTCCAGTAAATCTCACATCAAAGCAATGCAGCTACCAGTACGTCTTCTGTGAGAACATGTTCATAAGGCTTTGTTTCAATGTGCAAGTAAGAACTTTAAACAATCAGGTAGACAATACCAATGAAATGTATGCATCTTCATATGCAAAACAAAGTGCTTCTCACAATACATTTTGCAATGGTGGGAAAATGCACTTGAGACTTTCCTTAGCTTTCCAGTTAGACCAGTGGTTCCCAACATGAGGCGCATGCTCCACAGGGGGATTTCAATTCCCAGAAGCCTAAATCAGTAGATTGGCTTGGGGGAATTGACTTAGGCGTCTGGATATTGAAGTCCAAAAACCAAAGTTTGGGAAACAATGATTTAGAGAATTATTTATTTAAAATATTTACTTATTTTAAAATAGATATTTTTACTTCAGTCTTATATTTAGCAGTTCACCTATATCCAAAGTCAAGAAGGAACTCCATATGAGTTAGCAGACTAGTTGAAGAAGAGATTTCTGAAATTCCCTCTCCTACAAGTCTCCTTGGCTTCCAGATTAACTGAAAGGGAAAGCAATCCCATCCTCCAGCAGTATCCCTTTGCTGCTAGCATACTCTGTAGAAGGAAACTCAATACTTCTTTTTTCCACTAGCATGCTGACAGCCTAATATCCTCCTCCTCCTCCTGCTGTATCCATATCCAAATATTGGCTATCCTTCATGTCTATCAGCCATGAAGACTGTCCTGAGAATATAATGCAGTGGCCTCCCATTTGCCTTCTGCATCGCAGCATAACACCCGTACCACTGATCCAGTTCTACGAGTCACTTTCTGGTCCTGAGCCTTTGGACACACAAAGTCTTCCTCACCCCCAGGCCAGTATTGATGAAGCTGCTGCCCTCCATCAAGATGGATTCAAGTAGGATTTAATCCACTTGGGGACCATCACCTTTCCCTGTCGACTTTTGCCATCCAAATCCATTAGTACTGAGGGTGGATAGGTTAGTTAATCACTGCCTGACACTCAACATTGAATCGCTTGCAGTATGGTCTACCATAGCAGGATAACCTGGCCAGACACTAGTATCCTAGTACAGTAATACCCCGGATAACGCTAGTACCGTATAGCGCTAAAACCGCATAACGTTACAAGATTTTCGGAAAAATCTTGTATCGAACAACACGATTTTTAGCATTATCCGGTAAAGCATATGCATGGGGGGGGGGAGTTGGATTGGGTAGAACATCTACCCAATCCAACCCCCCCCCCAGTGCCTGCCCCCACGATGTTTGGAAAGGATACGGGGATCCTTACCCTTTCGAAACATCGGGCGAGTGGCGCGCGTCGGTGGGGGTTAGGGCAGGATACAGGGGAGACCTCCGTATCCTGCCCTAACCCCCACCGATGCGCCCGCGCTGCAAGCCGCTCGATGTTTCAAAAGGGTAAGGATCCTTACCCTTTCGGAACATCGGCCGAGCGGCGCGCGTCGGTGGGGGTTAGGGCAGGATACGGAGGTCTCCCCCGTATCCTGCCCTAACCCCCACCGACGCGCGCGCCTGCACGCCACCCAATGTTCCAAAAGTGTAAGGATCCTTACCCTTTCGAAACATCGGGCGAGCGGCGCGCGTCGGTGGGGGTTAGGGCATGATACGGGGGAGACCTCCGTATCCTGCCCTAACCCCCAACAACGTGCGCGCGCCTGCACGCCACCCAATGTTCCAAAAGGGTAAGGATCCTTACCCTTTTGAAACATCGGGTGAGTGGCGCGTGTCGGTGGGGGTTAGGGCAGGATACGGGGGAGACCTCCGTATCCTGCCCTAACCCCCACTGATGCGTGCGCGCCTGCACGCCGCCCGATGTTCCAAAAGGGTAAGGATCCTTACCCTTTTGAAACATCGGGCAAGCGGCGCGCATCGGTGGGGGTTAGGGCAGGATACGTGGGAAAAGCCAACCCTTGCTCAGATGCGCGAAATGGGGTTCGTACGTTAAGGTACGGGATCAAAGCAGGGGGTGGCACCCCCCGCTTTGATCCCTTCCCTTGATGTGCAATCCTCATTGCTATAGCGAGCCCAGGAAAGTGGCGGCTTGGCTGAAATTGCCGCTCTTGGCCAGTTTCCTGGGCTCGCTATGGCAACGAGGATCACAGGTCAAGGCAATGGATCAAAGTGGGGGGAGCCAACCCCCGCTTTGATCCATTGCCTTGATGTGTGATCCACGTTTCGCTCGCCTAAACAAGGGTCGACTTTTCTGAATTTCCCCCTCCCCGGGGGAGGGGGGAATTCGGAAAAGCCGACCCTTACCCAGGTGTGCAAAACGGGGATCGCACGTTAAGGTAAGGGATCAAAGTGGGGGGGTGGGGGTGGCATCCCCCGCTTTGATCCCTTGGCTTGACCTGCGATCCCCGTTGCTATACCCGTTTCGTAGAAGAGGCTCCCGCTGGCGCGCCTTTTCGCGTGCGTGCGAGCCCCTCTTCTCAGGCTTTTTTTAGCATTGTTCGATGTATACCACGGACAACGCTAAAAACCGGATAACGTCATGACTTGTGGAACCATGTCATAACGTTATCCGGGGTATTAGTGTAGTGTAAAACACATTAATGTTTCTATACCAATGTGGAAAAGCCTAGCTTTCCATTACCTTGAGAGGTCATTGATTAGTATATGATTTAATTCATAGCCAAATAGGCATACCGTAAAAATATATATAATACAGTACACACATTATAAAAATACAATACTGTTATCCAAGCAATACTATGTTTTACCTAGCCACCAAATTGTCTATAAAACTCTACAGTAAAACCTCATATAATAAAAAATAATTGGTTCCACAAGGCACTTCGTTATGCGATTTTTTTTCATTATACGATGCATGCATTGTGCAGTAATGCCTCAGATCACGCTAAGACTTGGTTCCACAAATCTTGCTGTTATTCGATTTTTAGTGTTATCCGATGCATGTTAAAATCCTATGGGATGGATCGGATAACATTAAAGCTCCATAGAGATACATTGTAACCGCACAGGCTTTAGCGGTTGTTATCTGATCCATCCCATAGGACCGTAATGTTATTCGATCCAATTCTCCTCCCCAGATTACTTAACGTTATGCAATTTTAGCGTTATCCAAGGTAGACGTTATCCGAGCTATTACTGTATAATGAAAATCCCTATGAGATTCATCATACAACAAAAATCTCTATGGGAAAAATTGTACAAAGAAAAATATTTGCTGTACAATTTTCCCCATAGAGATTTCCATTGTACAATTTTCCCCATAGGGAAGAACTGTATTGTATCACAAAAATTTCCATTGTACAATGCAACATTTCCCCCCCCCAAATTCTTAGTTGTATGATTTTTGTTGTTGTATGATGCATTTGTTATACAAGGTTCCACTGTATGTCTAGTTTGACCACAAGAAGCTGCTCAGGCCGACACTCACCTTCCGCACTTTCTGGAAATACAGTTCGGGCAGTGCATGTAACCAGTAGGACAGCTGGCAAAGGTAGAAAAATTTGACCTGGAACCTAGTATTTAAAGAAGAGGCAACAGTATTTCTCTTTCACATCAATATCAAGCAAAACTCCTGGTCACACATTTTTAATATCTCTGCTCCTCCACAAACATACATCACCACCCACCAACCTGGCTATGAGTTTATCGTTTGGCAGGTCAAAGGCAAAGACTTTTGGAGAAACCAAACATTCACTAATTCAAGAGGCAAAAAGATGAATTAGCCTGCAACAGATTGTGGTATTGATTCCAATACCAAGTAAGTAATATTACTGTGGGATCTTGCCTGTTATTAGCTGCTGTGGAGTGCTCTGGTATGACAGAGAAGTAATGAGACATTTCTACTAATTAAACACAATCACTCTTGCCTTTTGATTTGGCAAGCCAGGAAGCAGATGGCCAAATCTTGTGTTTAAACACTCAGAAAGGAGATATGGATTTCCTGCTCTGCCTCAGTTACACTTTCCTGACCACGCACTGAGACAATGGAGGAGGAACTGTAGTTGTGGTCTGGCTAAGCCTCTACCAAGCATTAGCAGCTCCTTCCAAGCAATGCTGTTTTCAATGCCCAATTGCTTCCACATCACAGCTATCAATTAGCAAAAGGATTTTCATGATTTGGGAGTAGGATCAGGGAAGCCCCCTCTGCATTTCTAACAGGAGTCCTGTGGATTTGTTCTCTGATTTTCCTTTAAAAGAGGGGTGGGTGGGGGGGTGATAAGGAAATCTCTACTTGGGCATGTTCAATGGCTTAGGACAGGGATTATCAACCAGCAGCCCACAGGCTGGTTGCGGCCCATGGCATCAAAAAGGTTGAGAACTTCTGTCTTAGCACCTCACATTACTAACTGAAAGGATACTGAGCAGCTATTGTCCGTTTCCTCTTAATGGATTCTTGGAGTAAGCAAAGAAATGGAGCCTGCAGTATGGAAATGGAAGATGAAGATGGCTAAGGAAAAGGTAGAGGTCATGCTTGCTCAAAAGCCAGTCATATCCAACTCTAGGGTGCGGTGCTCGTCTCTGTTTACAGCCAAACAGCTAGCCCTGTCTGTGTCTGCAGCTGTTTCTATGAACATGTGGCAGGGGCATGCCTAGACACTGGAATGCTGTTACTTTTCACACTGAAGTCATCCCTATTTATCTACTTGTAATTTTTTTGCTTTCAAACTGCTAGGCTGGCAGGAGCTAGGACAGAGACGGGAGCTCATTCCATCCTGCAGCACTCAGGTCTTGAACTGGGACCTGCTGACCTTCCAGTCATTAGGTTCAGCATCTTAACTACTAAGCCATCGCAGTCTCCCAAAACCTGTTTGAGGCAGGGCAATTGCTCAATAAAAGCAACACCAGGTGCCTAACAGGACCAAAGGAAAATTATCAGGGAGGGAGGAAAACCTGAAAGCAAGCCAAGGTAACAACCCATTCAAGAATGCAGCTGTCAATTTGATTGATAACACTAACTGCTTAAATACATGCATTAGTTCAATCTCGCCACTATGCAAACCTTTGACATCACTAATGGCGATAATGTTATTTTCCTTCATTTCCATTTACCGTACTGGAGTTTTATGCCAGTAAGAAGGACAGGTTTCACTTACCAGTAACTGTCGTTCTCCGAGTATGTTGTTTGGGGATTCACACTGATGGGTTCTGCGCCTGCGCTGAATCCTGAACGGAGCTGGAAAGCTGATTGGATAAAGAGTTTTGAATGTGGGACCACCCACCATGCCCAACCCCTTTAGGCGCCATTTCGCGCTCTCCCCTCAGTTAGATATTAAAGCTGCCCGCTAAGCATAAGGCCATCTCAGGCCGGCAGCCCTGAGGGGAGGCAGGGTTGGGTTGTGTGAATCCCCAAACAACATACTCGGAGAACGACAGTTACTGGTAAGTGAAACCTGTCCTTCTCCTTCGTGTTGTTTGGGGATGCACACTGATGGGTGACTAGCAAGCTCACTTACTTGGATGGTGGGCAGCCGGCGTCCTGAGATGTAGGAGAGCACGATGGCATCATGGATGGGCGGTCATCAGCGAAGAGGATCGGAGGCCAGCCGTCAGGATGGACCTGCCCCGTCTGACATCGGGAGCAGACCTTGTGTCAACCCGGTAGTGGGTGATGAAGGTGGAGGATCTGGACCAGGTAGCGGCCTTGCAGATGTCCTCCATTGGGATGCCTTCGAGGAACGCAGTGGAGGAAGCCAATGTCCTGGTGGAGTGAGCCCGGACATGAGGCGGGGGTGGCAGAGATGACATCTCATAGGCCAAGTAGATGGTGCTTGAGATCCATTTGGAAAGTCTCTGGGCAGACAGAGAGTGTCCCTTGGACCTGCCACCATAGGCCACAAACAGTTGTTTGGCTCTCCTGAAGGACGCAGTCCTTTGTGTGTAGAACAGCAAGGCCCTCCTGACATCCAGCGAATGCCACACTCTCTCTTGTGCAGACGAAGGATTCAGGAAGAATGCTGGAAGCGTGATGGACTGGGCCAGATGGAATTCAGTCAGGACTTTGGGCAGAAAGGTCAAGTCCGGGTGCAATACTACCCTATCGGGGTAGAACTTGAGAAAAGGAGGGTCAGAGCGCAGGGCTGCCAGTTCTCCTGCCCTCCGGGCAGAGGTGATGGCTACGAGAAATGCAGTTTTGTAAGAAACAAACTTAATGTCCACTGTAGCCATGGGCTCAAAGGGCGCCTTCGTGAGCGCGGTGAGCACAGCAGTGAGGGACCACTGAGGAGGTGGTATCTTCACTGGAGGGTAGGCATTACGCAGTCCCTGGAGGAATCTCTTAACAGTTCTGTCTCTGAAAGCGGAGGACAAAACTGATGAGGGTGGGGCTTTGGCTACCACCGCAGCCAAGTGGACCTTTAAGGATGAGTGTGCAGATCCTGACTCGGCCAGGTGCAGGAGGTAGGACATGACGTCCTGCAGGGATGCCGAGTCCACGGTGTGGTCACTGGATGCTAGAAAGTCTATGAAGCGACGGTACTTGGCATCGTAGGACTTTCGCGTGGAAGGTTTCCTTGAAAGTTCAAGGATCCGTGCTATGTCGGGCGGATAAACCAGGCCGTCAGGTGTAGGCTCGGCAGATCCGAGTGAAGGATCCGACCGTCCTCCATGCGGAGGAGGTTCGGATCGGTGGGCAGGCGGAAGCGGTCGCGAGCCAGGGTTTGGAGTAGCGGGAACCACGGCTGGCGCGGCCATGACGGAGCGATCAGGATCGCCCGGGCGTTCTCCGCACGGATCCGTACCAGGACCCGTTGGATGAGAGGGATCGGAGGAAACATGTACAGCAGTTCCTGGTGCCACGGCACCATGAAGGCATCGCCCTCCGATCCGTGGCCGATCCCGGCCCGGGAGCAGTATCGGCGGCACTTGGTGTTGATCTGTGACGCGAACACATCTAGGCTCGGTGTGCCCCACCGTCGGCACAGGCGGTCGAACACCGATCCGTCCAGTTCCCATTCGTGCATCGCTGTCCCTTTGCGGCTCAGGGAGTCCGCCTCTAAGTTCAGCGTGCCCTGGATGTGGACACCGATGGGGAACACATGTACCTTCAGGCACCACTCCCAGATCTGGACCGTCAGGTGAAGGAGGGAGAGGGACTTGGTTCCTCCTTGCCGGTTGAGGTAGGCTAGGGTCGTGGTGTTGTCCGAAGCGATCTGCACCACGCGGCCTGCTAGGGACAGTCTGAAGGATCTCATCGCCTTCCATACCGCTAACAGCTCGAGGAAGTTGATGTGGCGGTCGGCTTCCGCAGGCGTCCAGATGCCGTGGACTCGTAACCCGAGGCAGCACGCACCCCATCCGTGCGTGCTCGCGTCGGTGGTGACCTGGACGGATGGCGCGGGGAGAGCGAAGAGCTTCCCGGCGGTCACATTGCGGTCCATTGTCCACCAGTTCAGCTGGTCCCGCAGCTCGGGGGTCGGTGTGAGCCACTTCCCGAGGTTGTCGTGGGTGCTGTCGAAGGAGGCTAGGAGCCACGACTGGAGTGACCGCATTTTGAGTTTGGCGTGCGATATCACTGCTGTGGTCGACGCCATGAGTCCTAGGAGGCGGAGGGCGTCCCTGGCACGGACGCGACGACTGCCCTGGATCCGAGCCACTACCGTGCGGATGTCGAGCAGACGTTTGGGTGGAGCGTAGGCTCTCAGAGCCAGAGAGTCCAATACGGCTCCGATATAGTCTATTCGTTGAGTGGGGGTCAACTGAGACTTCTTGTAGTTGACTCGTAGACCGAGACTCTGCATAAGGGCCAGGCAATGGGCAACATCGTCCTTGGCTTTCTGTTGGGTCGGGGAGCAGACCAACCAGTCGTCTATGTACGGGAACACTTGGACGCCTTGCAGCCGAAGATGAGCAGCCACCGGCGCCATGCATTTCGTGAATACCCTCGGAGCGGTGGAGAGGCCGAAGGGTAGGCAGGTGTACTGGTAGACGTCGCCGCCGATCTGGAAGCGTAGGAATCGGCGGTGTTCCCTTCTGATGGATACGTGGAAGTAGGCATCCTTCAGGTCGATGACGGTGAACCAGTCCCCGTGGTTGATCAGTGGGAGGATGGAATGAAGAGTCACCATCCGGAACTTCCTCGCGTCGATGTGCTTGTTGAGGAGACGGAGGTCCAGGATTGGACGTGTCCCCCCGTCTTTTTTGTCCACGAGGAAGTAGCGGGAGAAGAACCCTTCGTGAGACTCCGACGCTGCAACCGGTTCTATGGCGCCCTTCTCTAGGAGAGCTGATAGTTCTTCCTGGAGCGGTGGGGACGGATCGGTGACGCGGATCCGTCCGACAGTAGGGCATTTCCTGAACTCGATCGCGTAGCCAGAGTCTAAGATGGTTAAAACCCATCGGTCTGTGGTGATGGCAGACCAGGCCGATAGGTAGTTGGCGAGGGGGCGGTAGGGTAGAGTCTCGGTCACGGAAGAGTCAAACACGTTGTTTGCCCTTCCGTTCCGCGCGTTTACCAGTTTGGGGACGCTGCTGGTAGCGTGGGCGGCTGGGTTGTGGTCGTGGCCGGTAGGGCTGGTACCGGGAGTAGTCGCCTTGCCTCTGCGGTGGGCGAGGTTGGTAGGAAGGACCCGCCTGGGACGTCGACGGTTGGTCCTGCTGGTAACGGTGGGACCCACGGCGTGGAGGACGGAGCTGTTTGATGGTGGCGTAGTCCCCCTTCAGCTCTCCCAAGGAGGTGTCGGTCTCCTTGGCGAAGAGACCCTCACCGTCGAAGGGGAGCTCTTCCACCAGCCGTTTCACGTCGTCTTGCAAGTCAGCGGAACGGAGCCAGGCGTGGCGACGAAGCTGGATTGCAGAGGCGAGATTCTTCGCCTCTGATTCCGTGACGTGGCGGCCCGTACGGATCTGCTGGAGAGCGAGTTGGTTTCCTTCCATGCAGACCCGCTCGAAGTCCGCTCGTTTGTCCGACAGTAACAGCGACTTGAAGGACTCCGCTTGTTCCCACAGTCGGCACTGGTAGCCCCCCATGGCCGTCGCGTAGTTGGACGCACGGAAGGACAGGGAGGCATTGGCGTAGACCTTCCTGCCCAGTGCGTCCAGTTTCTTCCCTTCTTGGGTCGACGGAACGGGGGTGCTACTAATCGGTGTCCGGTGTTGGGAGCCTTTCACCACACGGGAGTTCGGCGCCGGGTGGACGTGTAGGAAGTCTGAGTCTTCCAGCAGTCTGTACATGGAGTCCACCCTGTTGGACACCGAATGGGAAGAGACGGGTCTCTTCCAGATCTCCTTGGCCGCTTTGGCGATCTTCGGGAGTAGTCCCAGACGGACGGGGACTAGCTCCTTCCGGTCGGCCAGGCCGCAGACGACATCTTCGCATTCGTCCAGGGGAGCCTCCGCTCGGATTCCCAGCGTGGATCCAAGGCGGGTGAGGAGGGCCGTGTATGTTTTCTGGTCCTCCGGTTGGGAGCCATGGACGGAGCCGATATTCTCGTCCGGGGACTTGTCAACCGCAACCGGTGGTGGCCGATCCTCCTCCTCCTGGTCCGACGAGTCGTCGGAGCCTCCTGACCGCACCGAGACGCTGGGCGGTGGCAGGTAGGCCTCGGGGTCCGAGTCCGACCAGTACAGCCTGGCGGATCTCGGATCGCTCCCCGGCAGAGGCAGCTGGTACGGAGGGAGAGAGGCCTCCGACCGCGCCTGTTCCACTCGGTGCCGCTTCGGTGCCGGGCCCTCATCACGGAGCGGTGGTGCCTCCGTGGTTGGTTCGGGAGGCAGAGGGTGCTCCACGAACTCGGATGGTGCCGGTCGAGGGCCTTGGAGCTCGGCATGCAGCTTCCGCACCATCGCCTCGATAAACGGGGCGATGAGGCTCAACTGGGGTGGCGCTTCGGAAGCCAGACCAGGAGCCACGGAATGGTCGCGAAGGGAGGTAGATCGTCGTGGCGGTGGAGGTGGAAGGGCCTCTGGCGACGGCGGAGGGCTGGGGGCCCTCTCCGGTGTAGTTTCCCGGACATCGACCTGCATCCTGCCCGGCGTAGGTGGGGCTGCAACCGGGGCGGATGCTAGGGAACGTGGCGGCGAGAGGTGAGCCGGTCCCGGGGTCGGCGGGAGAGAAGAGGTAGAGCTGCGGCGCTTCTTCTTCTCTTTTTTATCTTTTTTCTTCTTCTCCTGCTCCTTCTTCCGTCTAAACAGTTCAGAGGCCGACGGCCGTGAAGAAGGAGCAGAGGTCGAAGGAGCAGACGTTGAGGCAGCGGCCTGCTCTGGAGCTGGGGGAGGCGGTGGTGCGAGGGCGGCCTCCATGAGGTAGGCTTGGAGGCGGTATTGGCGGTTCTTGATGGCGGCCTTCGAGAAGCCTCTACACACCTCGCAGGTCTGGACCTGGTGGCTCTCCCCGAGGCAGCGGAGGCAGCGCACATGTCCGTCCGAACTAGGGAACTTTCTCTTGCAGGACGGACACTGCTTGAACGCTGCTGCTGAGGCCATCCACCGAGGTAGATGGCCGAAGAGAAAAAATTATCCCGGCCGGGAGGCCCCGGCACGAGATTGCAGGAAGGAACGGTTTCCTTCTGGTTTCTTTTTTTTTTTTTTTTTACCGGCGGCTGAGGGCGAGCCCCAGCCACGCGAGGACCAAGGGAACAATTCCCCTAGTCCGAGAAAAATTGTAAGGTAGAAAAAATTGGAAGATTCTGAGACAATCTCAGTAAAATACTCACAGCTTTTTTTCCAGGCTCCTGCTTGCGCAGCGGAAAAAAGCAAACTGAGGGGAGAGCGCGAAATGGCGCCTAAAGGGGTTGGGCATGGTGGGCGGTCCCACATTCAAAACTCTTTATCCAATCAGCTTTCCAGCTCCGCTCAGGATTCAGCGCAGGCGCAGAACCCATCAGTGTGCATCCCCAAACAACACGAAGGAGAAGCTATGGTTAGTGAGAATGTATGACCAATTCTGCTGACTGCCATTGGTGTTATTTGGTTGGACAAACACTTCTGAAAGGAATTATTTAAAAGCTCATTTCATAAATGGATGTGGCAAGATTTGTGCTTTTTAAAATATCAAAACATGTCTATATTTGATTTTATTCCCCACTCTTGGTTGCATGTTTACCCTTCAATAGTACTTTCCATGTTCATAGATTAATTTAAAGAACTTTTAAAACATATTGGTCAGAGAGCTCTAGCTTTGACGCAGCACAGAAGTGCCATAGATAAACAGCAAACAAGCTTATATGGCTGAGATTAATACTTTATTATTAACAGCTGCATGATTAAACCTTCGGGAAGGATCCAAATCAGCCAAAGAAGCAGTTTAAGGAGTGGTACCTCCTATGTGAGTTCTATATGCAGCTACACAGGCCTCTCCTCTCTGTTGAGAATGATCATAGTCAAGATAACTGATTTGACAATTGAAAGCTTTGAGGTCTAGAGTAGTTTACAACTCATATTTGGACTCACAAAGAGAATTCTTTGCTTTAAAAAAATGGTGATAAAAAGCTCAGTTCCTTTAGCTCAGGAGTTCTCACTCCCTCAGACAGTTTTGGGGACCGGACGGCCATTTTGCCCCTCCTCCACCACATGGCACTTCCAGGTGAGGTGGATGCAGTGGGGGGACATGAAATGTTGCTGTGGGCCGCATCCTGCCCACGGGCCACAGATTGAGAATCCCTGCTTTAGCTGGTTAATAAAGCACTCCAAGGCCTTATGTAAATAGTCTCTGTCTATTGTCACCATGGATACAGAGAAGCCCTCTAGCCCCCAATTCTCTGCTTCCAGTGTTCTTACCTTTCTGTACATGGAACAAAATGAATCCTAAACAGAAGATCCTTCACTCTCAACTGGGACTGTGATTTCCCCAAGCTCTCAATTTGTATGGAGAGCCCTCAAATAACAGATGGTTGCTCTCTATGTGTCAGACAAGGTCTACCTGTGATGGCTGGAGATGCCAGAAACAGATATGATTAGAGTATCTCCCTCTACCCATGGTGACTGTAAATGGATGGCTCATACCTGAAAGTTTATCTCTTTCAAGATAATAGTACAGCAGAACCCCTGGAAGAGAAAGCAGCAGCTTCTTCCATAACCTATATCCCTGGTGGCTAACCTTGGCACTCCAGCTGTTCTTGGACTTCAATTATGAGAAGCCCAAGTCAGCACTGATCAGGACTACTGGGAATTGAAGTTCCAGAACAGGTGGAGTACAAAGGTTAGGCATCACTGATCTATATGGAGCTAAACTTCAAACATAACAGATGGAATATTTAAAAAGAAAGGCAATGCCTTCAGATATAAAATACTGGTTATGCCACAAGTTGAAAAGGGCTTCTCATTTCAGGCTTAACATCTGAAGACACAGACTTTCCCTTGTCCTGACAAGAGTTTTGCCTGCAATATTACCAACACTCACAGGAGGGGGCTGTGAGAACATTTTTGAAACCCAAAGAGGCCACTGAAGAGACTCCTTTGTCAGCCCTGAATCCAGAAAAACTAAGAAGGACGGATGGAAGTGGTTGTGCTCCACAGTACAATGGCTACTCTATGGCTACTTACGGGAGATGGACATGAGGATAGTTCTCCCACAAACTCTTGGGATTTGATAAATATCCTTCCTGAACAGGGGAAAAAATAAGATGTGCAAATTAAGTCAATTGCCAACTTTGTGTGAATGACAGCCTATGCAATTCCTAATGGTCCATCCCCAAGAGATTAGACCAATACCCAAATAGGTGACAACTACACAATTAGAAGGTGTTGTTTGTACTCTGCAAATGCAGGGCCAAAAAGAATTAAATGCGTTTTCTTTCCCCAAATGTATATCAAAAGGGGGAAAATGTTCTCTGCACAGCAGCAACAACAGAAGTAGTTCACAGATGTGTATGCGCAAATGGATTTTGAAAAGCAATCATGAATTAACTTTTACTTGTTATATTATTACAATCATTTTAAATTAATTTTAATTTCACAAGAAGAACATGCCATGGGTGTGAAAAGCAACAAAACAAACAGTATGTTTTCACTGCTTTTAGTAGAAATGTAAAAAGGATACAGTGATAATTACCGTATTTGCCAATGTATAAGATGCATCAGAGTATAAGATGCACCACAGTTTTATACACATTTTAAGGAAAAAATAATTTTCTAGATTTTTTTCATGAATTTCCAAAATGATTTATTGTATGATAATTTGGGGGGGGGGGGGGGGAGAGAGAGGAAGGGATTGTTCGGTGGCAGCTGGAGATGGCCAAATAGCGGCTTCAAAAAGATCCCTCCCCTCAGGGAAAGGGAGAAAGAATGATCTTTTTGAAGCCACTCTTTCCCCATCTCCAGCCGCTGTTGATCCCCACCAGCCCTGGGTGGGGAGGGGAGACGGCTTTAAAAATACTCCTCCCCTTTCTCATGGGGATCAGTGGTGGCTGGAGACAGGGGGGGATGGGGTCTTTTAAACCTGATAAAGGTAGACTGACTGAATTTTCACACTCCATTTTTTTTAAGGGGAAAAAATTGCGTCTTATACGCCGTCAAATATGTTTTAAAACTCAGGGCATGTGGCAGTGGAATATGAAAGGATGAATAAAAAAGATACTTAGCATACTTGTCATTCTGTGATGATAATAATAATTTTGTGTCAGAGATTACTCTGGATTTTTGCTGGAGAAACTCGGCTCAGGGGATGCCCAAATGAGGCTCCTTTCATGTCCCCAACTGCAGCCCTCAGGTATCGAAACCCGGCCTTCCAGTCTCCAAGCTTAGAGTCTTAACCACTAAGCCACCGGGGGAGCTGATTCAGTGTATTTACACTAAAGGCAGAAAGACTAGAAGAGGTGAGAAATGGAAGCAAGATCATGTGGCTTCCATCTCTGTCTCTCATGAAAGCCGTTTTGCAGCTCATTGTTTTGGAAGGGACTCACCTGCTTTTAAAAACAACCCAACAGTCCTAAATAATGAATTTTAAACCAACAAGTTGAAGAATGATGATGAATACAAGTTGAAGAATGATAATTAATACTTTGTGATCAACACTACTCTATAGTATACAGAATTCTATAGGGGTCAGTGCAATAATTCTATTAGAATAATTCTATAATACTGTACTATAATAATTATATTATTGCATTATTGTCAACTTATCAGACGTCCTCATAATGTAAGAAAAGCCTCAGACCAGAAAATATTTCAAATCAGTCTGCTTCCCTACTGCACACTATTTTTCCAATGAACATAGCTTTTTTCTCAGTCAAGGGGACACTGTTATTAACTGAGCTCTCCATAACACGTGAAGAAACTTCTGGAAAGGTAAAACACCTTAGCCTTTCTAATACGAATAGCCCAAAGCAAACAACCCAAAGATTTGGTTCAATGAAGTGCACTTCACATTGATAAAGGCAATAAACATCTCTAAAAAAGGACTGTATCACAGTTCAGATGTGGGGGACAAATGGAAAGCATCTGACTAGTAAAGATTGTGGAGTAAACTCCCCAATCATAGAAAGAAGCATTTTTTTGTCTACCCCAGGGTTGCGCTGATGAGCAAATCTGCCCAACCACAATAAATGTTTATCTTGGTGTTAAACAACTCAAGAATATCTCTATTATCCTGAATGCTGTGTGCCATTCTCAGTAAATCCTGTGAATGAGAAACACAGAAGGCTGTCTTATACTGGGTCAGAATATTAGTCCTTCTAACCCAATATCGTTATATCTACTTGGCAGCAGGTCTCCAGAGTCGTAAGCATGATTCGGTACTAGCCATACATGCAGATTTCTGGTATTTCCTGGCTGTGATGTCTGTTTCTATTTAAATGTACTATGATGGTAAATGTATGGTCTGAAATGGGAGGAACAGCAGTGAACGCTGGCAGGAATGGTTCTGATTGGCTGGGACAGAAACTACATAAAGAGGGTGAATGTGATTGGGGGGCAGTCTGAAGTCTGAGAGTTGATAACGTGTACAGCTGGGGGAAAGGATACTATTAGGAGTCTGACAGCAAAGTTTGAGAAGAAATCATTCTAGGTTCTGTATCAGAGCTCAGTCTTTATAAACAGTCTGAGGGTGCAACTAGATGCCTAAACTGTCCAAGCCTTGATCTGGCTAGACTCTAGACCAGTGTTTCCCAACCTTTGGTTTTTGGATTTCAATTCCCAGAAGCCTAAGTCAGTACATTGGCTGATCAGTGCTTTTGGGAATTGACTTAGGCTTCTGGGAATTGAAGTCCAAAAGTCAAACGTTAGGACACACGAGTCTACACCAGGGGTGGCCAATCTACGGCCCACAGGCTGGACTTGGCCTGCGGCACCATTTCATGTGTCCCGTGCTGCCGCCACTGCACCGGAAGTGTCCATGACAGCCATAAAATCTGCCTGCACCTGCACAAACACGTTTATGACAGCCACAGATGTGTTTACGGCAGCATTTACAGCAGGGGAACCATGTGACAGCTCAGGTGTGTAGTTAGACCCGTGGCGTAAAAAGGTTGGGAACCCCTGGTCTAGTCTGTGCTAACCAGGGTCGCTTTGAGATGTGGTATGTTATTTGAGGTGACTCTTTCATCCACATGCAACATACGAAGATTGATCACTGTACCTCATATGAGCCTGTCTACCACAATCAAGAATTCTTTTCCTTCAAAAGGAGAGCTTGCTGTTTCTCAAGAGCAGCTTAAGCAAAAATTTGAAAAAAAGCCACTGAATGAGCTTGAGAAATGAGAAGCTTCTCTTTAATACTTTCTTGCCACTCCACTTTGGAGGGCGAGAAGAAGTTTTGTATTTCTTTTTTAACTTGTTGCAAGCCAACATAGCACATCAACAATGCTTTGAGGTTTTTTAAAAAGTCTTTTCAAAGCATTGCTGGGAGTTTGCAACAATTAAGCTACACAATTAAATCAGTTGATTAAAAAGAAATGGAAAACTTTCTCACCCTTGCCCTCCAAAGTCAAGCAGTAAGAAAGCTTTCCATTTCTGAAAATCATTAAGTGGTTTCAGCAAAGAGATAGCCAGCAATCACCCACAGTGGAGATGAAACAACACACATTAGCACAGAAAGAAGAGTAGCCCCTAACAGGAAGCCAAAACAGTATGTGAGAAATGTTCTGAGGACAAAGTGGTTTGCAGTGTCATATATGTCATGCAGGTTGCAGGGAAAAAGAGCAAACCAGTCTGTCTCCAGAGCAGAGCAAACCATAGGAGTAGTCTCTATGTAGTTGAGAGAGCGATTTAGGGGAAAAGAGTGACAAATACTGAATGAATTTAAAACTCAGGAACAAATATCTTTTTATACTGTTATTTTAATAAAACCATACTTGTTCTACTCAAAACTGAGTGATGCTGAGTTCAATAACCTCCAGACTTGATTATTGTAATGCGCTCTACATGGGGCTGCCCTTGGTGACCATTCGGAGGCTTCAGCTGGTCCAGAATGCGGCGGCTCGGGTGGTGATGGGGTGCGGGCGCTATGCTCGGGCCTCACCACTGCTCCGGGAGCTGCACTGGCTGCCAGTATGCCTCCGGGTGCAATTCAAGGTGCTGGTTATTACCTTTAAAGCCCTATATGGTAGTGGGCCAGGATACCTAAGAGACCGCGTCACCCTAAGAACGTCTGCCCGTCCCACCAGGGCGGATCGGAGGGGCTCTCTTGTTACTCCATCAGCTAGGGATGCTCGCCTCACGAGCACTAGGAAGAGAGCCTTCTCTGTGTTCGCCCCGGCCCTTTGGAACCTCCTTCCAACAGAGCTGCGCCTGCAGACGGAGATCCTGCCCTTCCGAAAGGGCGTAAAGACCTGGCTGGTGGGTCAAGTGTGGGGACACAGTAATGCAGGTTCTCACCTAGGATGGCTGATTTAAGGGCAGCCATCCTTCCCCCCACTTGGCATCTGTATCTGTATTTGCATCGGTTTTTAGCTGTTTTATCTGTTTTAGTGTTTTAAGTTTTTATGAATTATTATGAACTTTTAAGGTTTTTATATATTGTTATGACCATTACCTATGACGGTAATGTATGTTGTAAGCCGCCCAGAGTCGGGTCTTCCCGATTGGGGCGGGATATTAAATGCGAATAATAAATAAATAAATAATAAATATAAATAACAGAGGGCTGGTTATGCAGAGAATCTTATAAGGGCAAAGAATACACCCATAGGGACAGCTAAAAGTTGGTGGCAGTGAAAGAGGAAGAGAAAAAAATGAATGAAGATTCTCAAAGATCACCTAAATAATAATCAAGTGACAAGACAGGGAGTTTTGACATCGATGCCAGAGAGAAAGTTGTGACCCTGGTGGTCTCCCATTCAAGGAATAATGGAGGCTGAGACTGCTTATCTTCTGAAATCAGATGTGATTTCATTCTGATTAGCTTTGTCTTTCGACTGCAAAAAGGAATGGAGTGAATGGACATGTATAAAATAATTCTCCAGAATTCACTGATATTCACGTAAGACTTGTAAAACTTTCTGTGGCTAATTACAGATAATTGACAAAATTTTAGGGCATATCCGAGGCATTTATTTGCCCAAGCAACCAATTGCACAATTGACTGTCAACTGCCCTGACATCTCAGCAATTAGCTGCTATTAGTCACAGCAAGTTATGCAAACCCTACACAAACACCAATAGTTTTAGCCATTAATTTCTAAATGTACAAACAATCCCATTGGCTAAAGATAGATCACACCTTTTTTTAACCATGTGTGTTTCTAGAACAGAAACTATCATTGATTTTCAAAATTTAGTTTTCAAAGTGAGAAATATTTGCCTTACCAAGATTTTAAAAGCACCTGAAACATAAGCAAACACTACTACAGTAATACCCCGGATAACGATTGCATCGGATAACGCTAGATTCAGATAACGTTGCAAGGTTTTTTTTGGAAAAAACTTGCATCGGATAACGATTCTGGATAAGGCAATGGTCTGCAGGTGTGGGGTGGTTTGGGTAGAACTACCCAATTCACCCCCCACCCGCAGCGGTCTCTGCGACTGCAGTAGGGTCGGGGAAAAGCACACGCCTTTCCCCCGACCCTACTGCAGTCGCAGAGACCGCTGCAGGTGGGGGCTGGCTTTAAAGGCAGGGAGGAAAAGAAAGAGACCCGATCGGGTTTCTTTCTTTCTCTGCCTGCCTTTAAAGTGGTTTGTCCCTGAAGTCAGGGCTTTTTTTTAGCGTTGTTCGATGCATGCATTGGACAACGCTAAAATTCGGATAACGTCATGACTTGTGGAACCAAGTCATAACGTTATCCGGGGTATTACTGTATTATCCTCCTTTCCATGTGTATATTTTAGTTTTGCTACAATTGTCTTCCAATTACAAGGTTTATACACCCCCACTCTAAGGAAATGAAAGTCAGCTTACCGTTATTACTACATATAAGCACCAGGCCATGGAGGCGAGATGAAATGCTACCAGCTGTCCAGATTCATTGAACTTGCTGTGCTTGACTTTGGAGAGATGGAGCCTCCGGTTGATTTTCTAGAAGTAGATAATAAATCAAGAAACTGGAAAGAAAGCACAAGTTCCACCTTGCCCTATAAAGACACCTTTGGCTTTTGTTGATTTGCCATCTTGACAGTCCTGCAAAGATCTAAAGATATAGCGAGTGGGGTAGGATTACTGAACAAGGTCCTTTTATCTTGATTCTGACCAACAATTACACTATGTGACTGTGATTTCTTTCTTCTCATGCAAAATAGAAGATTCACTCTTTGTAAGCGGACTGAGTTTTGTTTCAACACAGGTAGGGCTTTGGAGAGCATGAAATAAAGTATTCCTATTTCCAACATTACTGTTATGTTTGTCCTTTGAGGAAGCAGCTATCATCAGAACTATGTTGGTCTTTTCTTTGGAATAGATAGCATTGGAGAGTATTATGAAATGAACCCTGAAATGAACAGTTCAAATCCCAGAATGAATGTATAAATATCTTTCTGCCTTCACAATAACTCAATCTCAGAGATGCAGTCAGTAAGAACTTCATTTCATTTAATTAATTCTATATGTTTAGAGGGATATGTGTTGCTATTTTGTTGTATCACCATATTTGTTTTGAAAGTATTTTATGTGGGGTGTAAATTTTGCTGAGGGGTGTAAGTTTTGTTTGTTTAAAAAAGTAGTGCATGCACTAACGAGGCAGGATATAAATTAAATGAATGAATGAATGAATAAATAAATTCACAAGGGCATTGTGATAAACACCTATCAATCCTAGTTTTTCTAGAAGACATGAGATACATTTAGGCAGTTAGTAGCTTGGATAGCTCAATGGTTTAAGTATCTGACTGTGGGCACCAGAGGTTGGAAGTGTGCTTTGTGGGAGAACAGCCAACCTATGTAGTCATGGTCAAACTCTGTGGTGGGATTCAAATTTTTTTACTACCAACTCTGTGGGTGTGGTATGGTGGACGTGGCCAGCGGGAAAGCCCTGTGTTTCACCTGAATTAGGACTACTTTATTTCAAAACTTGGATGGGTGGGGCCAGCCAGAATTTCTGCTACTGGTTCTGGTGAACTGGTGCGAACCTGCTGAATCCCACCACTGGTCAAACTGCACTGTCCCAGGGTGTCCCCAGAATAAGGAAATAGTATTCACTTCTGTGGATTCTCTACCTAGAAAATCCTGGAAAGGGTTTCCTTAACTCAGAACTTGACTTGATAGTTTGCAGTTATTATTATTATTAGTATTATTAGGAAAAAGCACAACTTACATCCAAGGCATATTCCTGGACCACAGCATGTAGAATTATTGCTATGAAGATGTAGAAGAGGATTGTGACCAAATCCTTCAGCCCGTAGTGATAAAGAATTATTTCACCATCTAAAGAAAATGGGATCAAGAGAACAGACTAAGATCAAAATTTAAGCAAAAATGCTGTTGATGAGCTGTGCTTCTACGCTCACTTTGCAAGATAAAAGGTGGAAATAGTAGTGAATTAACTTAATGTCCGCAAGAGATGGGAAATGGATTGCGACAAGCATTAAAACCTGAATTTAACTAGAACATAAGCACAGTCTAGCTAGACACGTACATTTTTTACAACTTGTTCCCATCCAATCAGCAGTAGAGACATTAATATCCTGAGGGACTGTTTGCACAATCAGCTATTCTGTGATAAGAATCTGAACTCACTCCAGCACCTGATTTATAAACACATTCCTAGGCTGCTGCTGTCAATCAGAGAGTCTGAAGTAATCCAGAGGGCCAAACTCCACGGTAGAGATCAAAGGTCCTGAACTCACCTATTTTTTCATCCCTGGATAAGTGACTGTGTGGTGGGTCAGGATCACAGTTCCATAGTGAAACATAGTGATTTGTGAATGACACAAAACAGGTGAGCAGTATGATCCAGTTCAGGACTTCTTATTTGACTTTGTGATCTTGTATATGCACGCCCACATCTACAAAACATACTCAACCCATGACAGTCATGAATGTAGCACATCCTAGTAAACCACAGTTTTTTCCGTCAAAACAAAAGAAGCAGTGACATACTCCTTTTCGGGCTACCACAATCTGTGCATTTCACTAATCTTATTTGTGAATTTAAATATTTGTGCCCCATTCACAACAAACATGAGGTGGGAATATTTTGATTTTTGAAGTAAAACTGAGAATGGCCCTAAGATATGCAGCTTGTCTTACATCTTTAATGCATAATCTGTTTTAGTAAGACTCTCTTCCCTGCCATCTCATTTTTCTCTGTGACGACACCTGGATCAGTGGGTAAAAAGAACTGTGCTTGGAGGCCGAAAGGACAGGGTTTGATTCCCCAAGAGCAGCACAATGGAGGACACGAAAGGAGCATCCCCTGCAAAAAATCCTTTCAACCCAGAGTAATTTCTGACATACACACAAAAACACACACCACAGCTTTCTCTGCACAAGACTAGTTGGCCACGTAAGTCCCAACCTACAAACTAAAGTGGTACAGCCCAGGAATGTGCTTGCTGTTATTGACAAGAGTGCTGTTTGAACTATGCTCTGCACCTACAGAAACTTTTTGGGTCAGATGGGATTCTATGCCATGACATGAGGGTACTCTTTTACTTTTCACATTATTGTACAGTACTTGGAATACTCTGAAAGTTCATACCTTCATTTCCATATTTATAATTGTCTTCTGGGCCCATCTTGCTTTAGCATATATAGCACACAAAAAATGAAAATTTTGGTATTTCTATTTAGTGTAAAGTGGAACATTTCCAGACCACAGAAGTATTGATATGAGGTAACCCTTAATTTGGACAGGAGTATAGAGTACAGTGGACCCTCACTTAACAAATGTAATGCTTTTTCTGAGACCTTTTGTACTATGAAAAATTTGTAAAATGAATTTCCAATAGGAATTCATTGAATGCAATTTCCCATAGGAATGCAATGAAAACCAATTAATTTACTCATAAAAAATTGCTAACTGAGCCACTATTTTCTATGGATTTCCTTTTGTTACGCAAATTTTGTGTTCAGCAAGTTGCTTGTTAAGTGAGGGTCCACTGTATACAAAGCAGGGGTTCCCAACCTTTCAAGCCAGGGGCCGGGTCACATTCTCTCAGTCAGCTTTGAGGACCGGATGACCATTTTGCCCTGCCTGTACAACAGGGGCAGTGATTTTGTCCCAACAACTTCAAAAGGGCAGCCACTTTGTTTCTTGGAGGCCCTTGGAGGGGGGAGGGGTGCATGAAATGGCACCATTGGTTGCATCCGGTTCACAGGCCTTAGGTTGGGAACCCCTGATATAAACTTTAGGTCCATGTTCAATTATTGACCCAGCTCCATTTGAAAGGTCTTGCAAATAAGGAAATGGAAACTAGTAAGACATCAGTTTAGTGTGCTGTCAAGACATGTATACATTTTCTTACCTGTTGAAGGCACGCTAACATTATATTGAGGTAAGATAAACAAGAAGGCAGTCTTTGCTGTTACCTGTAAAGATGAAATAAATTCCCACATTAGCCAAAGCTACACACTGGTAGGCCCCATGCAAATTGTCTGCCCTATGATCACTAACACAAGGAACTCTACCCTAATAGTCAAACATCTTTAACAAGCAACACTAAAGTCCTTAATAAAAAATAGGATTCTACAATTTAAAAATGGTAAACTAAATCAAGAATTTTAAGATAAAGCGTTTTCCACTGTATTTGTACTATTTTCAGAAATTTAAACATAACCAGAAGAAAAATTAAACAATTAGTTCACTGTAACAGTTTTATTTAATTTGAAAATTTAGAAAGTAAATGGAGAAAAGACAAAACAGAAACAACAGGCAGTATCCAGTAACAGTATGCAACAACATGCAGGACTGGTGATAATTATTAACAATTAAAGCTAATAAAACATAATGAATGTCAGGTGAAATATTCAGCCCCATATTAAACAAGTACAGTGGAACCTCATACAACAATTGCCCTGTACAGCAATGAAATCGCATAACAATTATGTTGGGGGGGGGAATGGTGTCCCGCATAACAATTTTCCCTATAGAAAAAATCGTACAAAAATTTTACAATGGGAAAAACCACTTAGCAAATAAATAACTAAATAAATCGTTGTACAATGCATCCCATAGGAAAAATTGCTATAAGATGCATGCATCATATAGCAATTATTTTGAACAACAACAAGCCCCGTGGAACGGATTAAAATAGTTGTATGAGGTACCATGTTTCCAAGAATTCTTGGTATACTTCTACCACCACCAGTAACAACAAAAGCTTTTTCTCTTTTTATTATTATTATTATTATTATTATTATTATATTTGAATTTCTATACCGCCCTACTTGGCAGAGCCAACTCAGGTCGGTTTACACACACATGTATAGTTACAGTCACAACATATCAATAAATCAATAGTCAATATCAAACGAAAATAGTCAATAAATAGTCAATATCAGAATCATAGAACATCAGCACATAAACATCATTACAGTAAAAGTAATTCAATAAACAGTAACGAAAAATTCAATAAACATCAATATCAAGCAGTAGTTAAAAAATTTCCATACAAAGAAACAAAACTAAACAAAGCACCACGTCAAGTAACGAGCCTCTCCGTCCACCGCACAGCGTCTCTTTAAGTCCCAGCAGGGCGGGATTCTGGGGGCAGATGGAACAAGTCTCAAGGCTGAACGCCACTGCAGCCACTTATCTCGGCCGCAGATGTTACTGTGCGGCGGCCACCTGCACAGCCAAGGAAGCGTTCACGGGAGAGAGCGGAGACGTCCATGGCTGCCTGCCACCCGAGTCCCGCAGCTGTTGCTCCCTCGCGTCCGGCTGGCCGAGAGAGAGACCGGCAGTGGTGGCGGCGAAGGTCTTTTGAAGCCGCCCGAGTCCCGCAGCTGTTGCTCCCTCATGTCCTGCTGGCCGAGGGAGAGACCGGCGAAGGCGGCAGTGGCGGCGAAGGTCTTTTGAAGCTGCCCGAGTCCCGCGGCTGTTGCTCCCTCGTGTCCGGCTGGCCGAGGGAGAGACCGGCGAAGGCGACGGTGGCGGCGAAGATCTTTTGAAGCCGCCCGAGTCCCGCAGCTGTTCCCGCCCGGCAAGAGCAGCAGCAGGGCTCGACGATGTCGGCGTCTCTCTCGCCTGCCACAGGTGTTCCGAGCGGCGGCAGAGGCAAGCTGACCTGGCCGGCGCGGGGCTTTTAAAGTTCCCGCCCGGCAGGAGCAGCAGCAGGGCTCGACGATGTCGGCGTCTCTCTCGCCTGCCACAGGTGTTCCGAGTGGCGGCAGAGGCAAGCTGACCTGGCCGGCGCGGGGCTTTTAAAGTTCCCGCCCGGCAGGAGCAGCAGCAGGGCTCGACGATGTCGGCGTCTCTCTCGCCTGCCACAGGTGTTCCGAGCGGCGGCGGGCATTACTTATCCCTATTACTTCAAATATCAGAATACTGTACAGTAAAACCTTGAGATACTAAATTAACTCATCCCTCAGAGGGTTTTCGTATCTTGAAAATTCGTATCTTGAAACATGATTTCTCATAGGAATGCATTAAAAAGCAAAAAAACAATTCCAGAGTTCAGAAAAAAACCAAAAAAATGTATTTTTCTGTTCAAACCTCTTCATAAAGTACACTTCTCTGGGTCAGCACATGTGTTCTGTTGTGAAAATTCAGATCAGAGTATCAATTTACAGTACCCCGGGACCAACAAGGACTAAGCTCAAAGATGTACCAAAGAAGCCACACTTTGTGAGTACAAGAACATGGCTAGCTAGTGGCTCAATGCAGCTAAACTGTGGAATGTGGCAGAGGCACTGGAATAAGTGTCTGATTTATGCCTGACCAGTTGCTCTGAGATCCTTAGGGATAAATGTGGAACCAAGAATGCATCTTTCACATAAAATACATTTCAAGTGGCTGGAGTCTTCTCAAATGCAGGTTTAAATAGGAAATACATTTGGCACTGCAGTGTCTCCAGTATCACTGACCGCCCTCAATTTTCTGTGAAATAACTGATACTGGGAAACCCAATAGTAAGCAGGTAGGCATAAGAACCTAAATAGTAAATAAGCACGAGGTATGAAGCTGTAAAATATGTTTATTTCCTTTTACAGTATAGCAAGTGAAGGAGCTGCCCTGGTTTACAGTTGCTACACTGAAGTGAATCTGCAAGTATCACATACAGTAATACCTCGTATAACGCTAAGACTTGGTTCCACAAGTCTTGGTGTTATCCAATTTTTAGTGTTATCCGATGCATGTTAAAATCCTATGGGATGGATCAGATAATGTTAAAGCTCCATAGAGATACATTGTAACCGCACAGGCTTTAGCGGTTGTTATCTGATCCATCCCATAGGACCTTAACGTTATTCGATCCAATTCTTCTCTCCAGATTACTTAACGTTATGCGATTTTAGCGTTACTTTGGTAAACGTTATCCGAGGTATTACTGTATATTTCTTCTCTACACTTAACATTTTTTAAATTCAGTAAAACTCCGACTTACATATGCCTCAAGTTACATAAAATTCAACTTACATAATGATTTTGTGCTAAAATCATGTCCCGATTTACACAATTTCCTATGGGTTTGCTTCAAGTTACATACAGATTCTTTTTCCTATGGGTTTGCTTTGAGTTATGTAAAAGTTCATTTCACTATGGGTTTGCTTCGATTTACATAAAAATTTCATTTTCCCAATGGGTTTGCTTTGAGTTACATAAAAAAAATAATTTTTCCTATGGGTTTGCTTCGAGCTACATAAAAAACCGATTTAAGCAAAAGCCTACAGAACTGACTTTTTTTAGTAAGAGCCTACAATGAGATTCTTTCTTCCTGCAGATCCCTTTAGAAGGGGTATTACCAGTCCTGTTATTTCACGACTGGGAGTTTAAATGCTCCTTGAAACCAAGCAAGAAAACAAAAAAAATTTCTTTTTCCAAAAGCTGCTGTGTTCGCCAGAATTGATCAGCAGGTAGAAAGGAATTCATGAGCTAAAGCTTGTCTGGTCTTAAGAGGACCACAAAAGGAGGAGGGCTGGCCTGTGGAATTTCTGCTCGCTATGCAGCTGATACAGGCCAAAAAGACTTGTCAGAATATAAAGAGCTCCTGCCTCCTTCCCAGTTGAGCAACCAGTTGGATCAGAGGACAATTCCCAGAGATTAATGGAACCCTAAGGATAAAACTCAGAAGGGAGGCTGATGGCAACATAAATGCGTTTAAGGGGAATATAATGCAAAGGAGAGAAATTAGTCAAGCAGAGCCAAGATAAATACAAACTTTGTGTCCAGGAGGCATCTGGAAGGAGAAATGAAGACAAGCATTAGATTCCAGTTCTGCAGTGTATACCCGTTGTATCATCTACACATACTGGATGGAACTCTAGTTCAAACATGTTAAAACAGAAGGCACTCTAGTTGCTAATCTAGTGCCAGAGATGAAAGTTGGAAAGGCAACGATAGAAGGCCCTTAAAATAAAGGGTGGATTTTTAAGCAATGTTCACATACAGAATGGAGTTTTGCTGTATTCTTGTGTACTTCACAATAGGCAGCATGCCAAACTGGAGATAGAGTTGATGTAAAATAAAATATTCATACAATGGGAAAAAGTGACAAAGGCAAGGGTGAAAAACATGAGGAGTTTGATGCCTTCAGTAAGATTTAAGGGATGCAAATAATAACACAGCCTGTGGAGTTTTTATGTATAAAATCCACTTCCTTAGATACTTGAGCCACAATAGCTCGCATTAAAACATAGCAGTTAGTCTTTAAGGTGCCACAATGTTTTTGTCTTCTGTTGTTTATTTGTTATTTACTTTTGTTTTGTTTCTTGTCTACTATGTCTGCACAGGCTAACACAGCTACTACAGTCAAACCTCGTATAAAGAGTGTCTCGCTTAAAGAGCAGAATTTTCTCTGAATGTTCACTTTGCTTAACAAATAAAACCAACCAAAAACTCGGTTAACAAATAAATCGGGGTTCACAATTCTCACCACCAGAAGTCACAATTAGTCACTTACAATGGTGTTTCACTTAAAGAGCAATCCTGTGGAACACATTATCCTCTTTATGCGAGGTACAACTATACTTCGAAAACCACATACTCTGTGACAGACTGTGCCACAGCAATGCACTGGGGAAAACATGTTAATACAGAATTTGGATTTTGGACTTCATTTATTTGTTAACACAGCTGCTTCTCCTTTCTACACTGCCTGAAGATACCAAATCTAGTCATTCAACAGTGAAGTCAAAGAGGAGGATTAGACTGCTGAGGGATGGAACTTCAATCGCTAAATAACTAACAACTTGATCTACTGACTTTTTTTTACTTAGTGCAACAGCTTAAACTATTTCCAGACTTGTTTGTATTGAGTCTGTCTAGTGAATACCTGATTTCCAATGAGCATGGAGAATAAAAAAACTAGCCTCAAGATAAAACCCATAGCCAAACTGTATTTTTGCAACTATGGTCTAAAATTGTCCTCTGTTCTTGACCAAGAGAGTAGCTACTTCCTGCTGTAATTCAACAGCAGATACTGATCACCTAAGAAATCCATGTTTGAGGTTTTACTACTAGACCTGGAAACACAAAAGCTAGGATTTGTTTTTTTTTTGTCCTGTTTTTAAAAAACTCATTCTTTTCCTAATTTTTCTTTCCTTGCCACTGGATACCCAAGAAAGGGCTGGCACCTCTGAAAACTTGCACACACGTTTGTGCCTTTCTTTTAAAAATGTTGGCTACACAATTAGTGTAACTTTTGGAGATGAACTGCCTCAAGCTAAGAAATCATCACAGACATTATATGTTTAATGCTGAATCACACAAATCATTAAACAACAGATGATGTCTATGGTGACTTCTTAACTAAGGCAATTCACCTCTGAAAGGCATGCCATTTGTGCTAGGACAACATAATTAGGCAAGAGGATTTGGGCCATCGACAGAATAAGCCGTATGCTAGGCAAAATGTTCACAGAAGATGGAGTTTGATCTGTCTAGGGCAGTGTTTCCCAAATGCTGGTGTTTGGACTTCAATTCCCAGAAGCTTAAGTCAATTCCCCAAAGCACTGATCAGTCAATATACTGGCTTAGGCTTCTGGGAACTGAAGTCCAAACCCCAGCATTTGGGAAACACTGATCTAGGGAAAAATAGCTATCTGATCTTCTTACTACATGGGGTCTACAGGGTACACCACTGGGACAAACTGAATCCCATCAGGAGCTACATTAAATACCAAGAAAATTTGACAGATTTCACTCTTGGTACACAGCCAACAAAGATTGCTGCAAGCTGCAGGTATCAAAGCTAGTATGTTTCATTGGCAGCTGTGAAGAGTAGCAATTGGTGATGACTCTAATTCAGAATCAAAACTGTGTGAGCCAGAGACGGCAATGAGTGTATGAGCTCAGTGATTTGTATGTGAGAGCAGCAACAGGACGAAAGGCACAGCTAGGAAGGTCCCGATTTCAAGGAACTCAGTCAAATTTTCTTCAATAGTGATTACTTTTGGCTTAGCTGTTTCTTGAAATGTGTTGTCAGTATCAGACTGGGCAAGGTCAAGTCTTGAAACCAACAGCTTGACGGTGTTTGTGTGTTGAGATGGAGCACTTTGAGCTTCCTTAGCCATGTGACCCCAAGCAGAAGAAGAGGTACCCCAATCTCAAAACTTCCAAAATGGCATTGAGGAGAACCAAGGCATCCCCTGAAATGGAGACACATGGCCCTTTTGAAACTCAGTAGGTGGGAACTGCCAATCAATAAGGTCCTCTTTAAAAGTTCGCCGTAGGGACAAATTGGTGTTGTGGCATCAGTTCCTATTGTGAATACTTGGTCCTCTGGCAGCTCTCGTGAGGCGATGTTGGTCTAACCAGTGGTGGGCATCAGCAGGTCGACACCAGTACACCCGTACTGGTAGCAAAAATGGCTGGCCCCGCCCACCCCTCCTCCTCCTCCTCCTCTTAGAACAGGCTTCAGAGGGTGCTGGCTCCATTTCCCCCTTCATCAAAGGCTTTTCCCGGGCTCCATTTCACCCCAAAGTACATTCCCAGCTACTCCAGAGTAGCTAGGGAAGCACTCTGGGGTGAAACAGAGCCCTGGAAAACCCTTAGACAAGGGGGAAATGGCTTCAGAGGTTTGCTATAGAGTGATGAAAATAGAAGAGGCCATAGGTTCGCCATCACTGAACTACAGCTCAGAGATGGACTGCGTAACAGATCAGGCTGGGATGGTGAAATCAGAGACAGTGAGTGGCGTATGGAATGGGACTCTGCAGAGGAGTGACTGAGCTGAGTAAAAGTGTCCTGTGGGGTGAGAGTCTTCATGATCAGGAGAACCCAGACATACCAGGCCCTCCTCACCCTGACTACGATACCCCTCCTCCCCAGTTTGGAAGGAGAGAGTCTGATCAATTTAGAGCTGTGACCAGATCTAGAGTCGGTCTCTTGAGTCTTTAAGGACTTATTTGACTTCTTAGAGAAGGAAGGCTCAGCAGACTTTTTGTGCTTCTGTTTCTTGGTTAGAGATGCAATGCCTTTTGATGAGGAATGTGATTTTGGTGGGAAGAATCCGCTGAGAGAGAGGTTTCTATGGTTGAGGTTGCTGATAAGGACTTTTCCCAAAGATGAGAACATAGCCAAGGCTGTCTATATTTTTATGACTAGTTTGGTGAATTTTTTTACTGGTGGTAATTTCTACACTTGGGTGGGCCGCTTTGAGGCAGAACAGGCACTTTGAATGGTCGTCTGTGAATGGAATTTTGCACTTTTTAAATGGGCCCAAAGGGGCAATAAATGAAGATTGGAAAACAATATGTAGAGAGAAGCAGGGGAGCCAACTTGGAAAAAACAGTGAAAAATACTAACAGGATAATCAGTCGGGTAATAACTTTTTTTCTTTAGGGAAGAAGCCAAAGTACCAAGAAGGAAAAGGAAGTCTTGGCAAACATAATTAGGTGTAACTGTTATAAAACTCATGAGGATGAAGCAAAAAGGTCAATGGAAGATTGAGAGTGTGTTAACATTACTGTGGTAAAGAAGAAACCAATCCATTAGGTATGCTGACATGCATGGTAGAGTGAGACCATGCTATTCTTATAGACATCTTGTTTCTAGCTCTGGAAGATTCTGGTGGAATTTCCTACACATGCAGAAAACTCATGTATGATCCACAGACCACAACGAAGAATACTTCATGCCCTCTTTTTCGAATGCATGTCAAACTCTACTTGCTCTACTGGAGAGAGAGAGAGAGAGAGAGAGAGAGAGAGAGAGAGAGAGAGAGAGAGAGATGAAAGTAATATCTTTGTTAGCTTCTCCTTTGTTAGTACAGTAATACCTCGCATAACGAATTTAATTCGTTATCCAAGGTTGCTCGCTATGCGAGGTTGCTCGCTATGCGAAACAAACAAAATTCCTATGGAAAAACTCGCATAACGAGCATTTTAAGGGGGAAAACTCGCATAGCAAATTTTTTCGCTATGCGAGTTTTCCCCCTTGAAACGCTCGTTATGCGAGTTTTTCCATAGGGAAAGTCCGACTCGCATAACGAAAATTTTCATTATGCGAGTCAGACTGCTTAGCAAAAAACTTGCTCGTTATGCGAGTTTTTCGCTAAGCGAAATACTTGTTATGTGAGGTTTGACTGTACTAAGTGCATGAACAAAATAAGAAAGTTAGAACCTTCCATAAATTTAGATGATAAATTCATAATAACAGACTTCTACTTTGAGACTGCATGGTTCCTTCTAAAGCAGGGATTTTCAACCGGCACCATTTCATGTGGCCCCCACCGCCTCCACTACACCAGAAAGTGCCATGTGGTGGAGGAAGGGCAAAATGGCCATCTGCCCCCCGAAGCTGTCTGAAGGAGCCTGACCCGGCCCCTGGCTTAAAAAGGTTGAGAACTGTTCTAAAGTATCCACTACTACTATAACACACAGGGCAACCTTATGATCCTGCTATGTTGTCCACTATTGCAATTGTTATTGTTCAGTCGCATAGTCGATTCCGACCCTTTGTGACCCCATGGACCACTGTCCGCCAGACACTTCTGTCCTCCACCAACCTACTCAACTCACTCAGCTCTGTGCCCATTGTGTCTACAATACCATCTTTTTGTTGTTCAGTCGCACAGTCGATTCCGACCCTCTGCGACCCCATGGACCACTGTCCGCCAGGCACTCCTGTCCTCCACCATCCCCCTCAACTCGCTCAGCTCTGTCCCCATTATCTCTACAATACCATCTAGCCATCTCATCTTGGGCTGTCCCCTTCTTCTTTTGCCCTCGACCCTTCCAAGCATCAAGGCTTTCTCAAGTGAATCCTCTCTTCTCATTTGATGTCCAAAGTACTTTACCTTCATCTTTATTATTTGACCTTCTAAGGAGCAGTCAGGGTTGATTTCTTCTAAGATTGACCCATTTGTTCTCCTCGCTGTCCAGGTGACTCTCAAAACCCTTCTCCAACAACAGATCTCAAAGGCGTCTATTTTTCTGCGCTCAGCTTTCCTAATGGTCCAGCTCTCACAACCATACATTGCCACAGGGAATACCATTGCTTTGACTATGCGAATCTTTGTTTGCAATTTAATGTCTCTACTTTTCACTATGTTTCCCAGGTTTCTCATCACTTGTCTCCTAAGAATCAGTCGCCTTTTTATTTCATGGCTGCAATCACCATCTGCAGCGAGCTTTGATCTAGCCATCTCATTTTCGGCCACCCCCTTCTTCTTTTACCCTCCACCCTTCCCAGCATCAAGGCTAGAGCTAATGAAATTGTTTCCAATGTGCACCTAACAGCACAGTCAGAAAAACATTAGCCGCTTCAGAAGCAATATTCAGAGAGTAACTCCAGGTAACTCCACTATCATCCTCTATTCTAAGGTATGGAGGAAAGCATAGATCTTACCATTTCCATCAGCCCTAGTCAGCAGAAACAAAACCTGGCAGCTGCAGTCCCAATTTCTGCAGGCTTACAAATTTGTCCAATATAAATCTGAATATAAATATAAATATAAATCTGAATAAATAAATAAATAAATAAACTCTGATTCAACCAGATGTTCAGACTGTATTTGTATATGAACCACACACAGAAAGAATCAATTTATACATAATACTGAATGAATGATATCATCCACTCTCATCCACACATGCACATAAAAGGTGCAAATTACATGGACATATCTATCTCAGATCTCTTGCCACTGCTGACTAGGCAGGGATATCAGCAACTGACACCCATGGACATATAATCCCTGGAAACAGTAATGTGCATTCCTTAGAAGCAAGAGACCCTCTCCTTTTGCTAGCTGAACAACCAAGGCCATCCCAGAAAGGAAAGAAGTGGCATTCCAGTGACAACCCACAATTTCACACAAGGTCATGGGGCATCAGGCATGCATAACGAACTCACAGGCAGTCTAAGAAGAATTGAAGTAAGAAAGGGAGCAAAGTAACCATCTCAGAAACAGAAAAAAGGTTAGACTTATAAAGAGGATGGAATAGATTTGATTGGGGGAGGGGAATAGGAAAATTGTCTTCTTTTTCTTGTGATTCAGAGTACAGTATTGGTAATCATCATGGCAATCAGCCATGAAGACTGTCCTGAGTTTATAATGCAGTGGCCTTTCATTTGCCTTCCACATCGCAGCGTGACATCTGTACCACTAATCTAGCTCCGCGAGTCACTTTCTGGGTCCTGAGCCCTTTTGGCATGCAAAGTCCTCCTCAGCCCCAGGCCAGTATGGATGAAGCTGCTGCCTTCCATCAAGATGGAGTCAAGTGGGAATTAATCCACTTGGGGACCATCACCCTTTCCTGTTGACTTCTCCAAGGACACTAGTCCTCAGGGTTGTCAGGTTAGTTAACCATAGCCTGACACTCGGTGTTGAGTCGCTGGCAGTATGGTCTACTCTATTACAATAGCAGGATAACCTGGCCAGACTTTCATGCCAATAGTCAACATCAACAGGAATTAGGAGGTCCAAAATTAATTCCCATTTTTTAGCGCTCTATTCAGTGAGCAGACAATTTAGAAGCTTATAAAATAATACACACATGCTGCTCTTTTGCAAGACATTGTCTAAGCATGAGAAATTGCTATTGAGAAGAAGCTACTCATTCAACAAATATAAAAGTTTACTTTTCTTTCTTTCCTTCTTTCACAGAATTATAACATGCATGTAAAAACCATCATATTGGGCTGTTATTGTTCCTTATAAATGCTGTGAATTCTTAGTACACCACCTATGACTACTAAGAACATGTGTATGTATAGCTGAAACTTTATTTCCTTTTTTACAAGAACTTACGAGAAGGCAAGATTCTCTGGAAAAGACAATCATGCTGAGAAAGGTTAAAGGCAGAAAGCAAATAGGAAGACTAAACTTGAAATGGGCTGACTCCCTAAAGATGCCAGAGGGTTGAGTTGGCAAGAGCTGAGCAGGCCTGTCGAGGACAGAACATTTTGGAACTCTCTTAATTGAGGGTGGCCCTAAATTGGAGGTGATTTGATAGCATGTAGCAACATAATATTGTATGAACAATACAACTGATACATTAATTGGCTACCTCCCTAATTGGTGAACAAGCATCCCTAATTTGGACACAAAATGCATCCAAAAGGCCAATTATTGCACTAGCTCACTTTAATCTGGAAGAGTTATACACAAATGTTCCATAAATCTAAACACGGTTTGTTAAAGCATCCAGGATTTGTTTTCTGGTTGAAATATCTGGATTAATGGGTCAATTTATCATGAACATACAACAGCACTCCTTATCAGCAGTGTATATCATTGGGCACAGATTTAGGTAGCCACAGACATAATTTTGTTGCATCTGTATATATCTGGACTCTTTATAAGCCTGTGAGAAAACTACTGGGACCCTCGTGGCCAGTTGAAAGAAAAGAGGGTGGGAGAACCAATGAGTTCTGGAAACAAGAGCTCACGTGTCAGCTTCCTATACGCAGCAGTGCTAATAGTTCGGATATGAAAGAGTATGGACTTGTGACAACATTGCAAGGGAAATGTTGATTTCCTCTTGCGGCCACTAACAGAATTAAAATGAATAGTTCAACAAACAGGTAAGGCAAATACACACACATACAGAGAGCAATTCCTGTATATCTCTGGGCAGAAGACTCCTTTCTCCACCAGATCAATTGTTAACCATTTGGAAAGGCAAAGTAAGATGCAGGAAATTAACTATTAAAAAATTGTCACAACTGCATGGGAAGGAACAACAACAACAAAACAGTTAAGGCTGCAGTCCTAAACATGCTTAGTTCTGAGTAGAGAAGCATAGTGCCATTGTACAAGGAAATGTTTTTGCAGACATATGCAAATGAGCTCATGTGTCACATCTGCACAAGACACTGCCCATCAGATCCTGGAGACAAATGCAGCCAAAGTGTGAAGGATTTCATATTTATGTTGGAGATGAAAAAGGAGCTGTGGATTCTTTCTGACAAACCTACTAATCAGTGGCCTTTAAAGATGTCAGCCACACCCACAATCCATATAGAGACAATGGAAAGACCTATAGTGATATATGTTCTTCTGTTGTGCTCTAGCTAGAGATGCTGGATCAGAGAATACAAGTTAACTAATGTGCAATTAAAAACATGTTCTTCTGCTTAATGGTTAAATTGCTCATGTGTAATTTTTCACTTTCAGAAGTAAAGCCACAACTGTTTCCATTAGAATACATATGAGAAAGAAACTAACAGCTGCACTTAGCCATCTGTGAAATACAGATTCCTTGAAAACGCTTAAAGGACAATGTATGATGACCCCTGTTGAATGGAAAGTGTTCTTCTGAAAATGTCTGGTGACCGAAAATGTACTATATTTTCTTCTGCATTAAAAATGCATAGGACCAAATCTTTTTCAATTCACTCACCAGCAAAACACAACTGGCATGAATCTCATGGCTGAATTGCCAAATGTTAAGAAGTTAATGTAGGCATTTCCTGTTGTTTAGAAATCAGTGTGCAACAGGAAATGCCTACATTAACTTCTTAGCTTGCAACAATTTGCCACTGAGATTTAAGGCAACTGCATTATGACAGCATAAAAAGTAAATCAGAGTTTGGCACTGTTTCATAAAGTTAATTAGCAACATATAAAGCATAGTGGAGCATCTAACTGTACTGCTGGTTTTAAATTACAAAGCTATTTATTTTCTGTGTGTTGCTCTGATAATCTTAGTTTCTTCTCTTGCTTTCAGAAGGTGGCGTCCTGTTTACAAATCAAAATAAATCTCCCCCGCCCCATTAAATTGTTGATGGTCTCTATATTCAAGTGTTACATGGTTTTCCAAATGGCAAAAATGAAGAAATACATGTGGCACAGTGAACAAAGAGTGTGATCCTTACACAAGACAAATAATATCACAATGGTGATATTAAAGGTGCAGGTACTCACTGTAACAGTTTCATTAGTAGCTCCCTACTCTCAAGGAGAGTGCGAAAAATACAGGTTGCTAGATCTTTGGGAGGAAAATGTTATTTTATAAAGTTAATAGCATTTAATTGCCTATTTCAAACCTTCCAAGTGCTTTGCTTTCCAACAGGTTATACCTTATTACAATATAGTGATAGTTTATGTTCTCTCCTAAGTGTTGTTGTTTTTTAATCATGTCAGAAGCACACAAAGGTGCTTTCTGGGTTGAAAGGATTTTTGCTCGAGGAACTCCGCTCAGGAGACGCCCAAATGAAGCTTTTTTCATGTCCCCAAGATCCTTTCCCACCAAAGTGGTCCCAATTTATCTACTTGCAATTTCTTGCTTTCGAACTGCTAGGTTGGCAGGAGCTGGGGCAGAGACGGTCGCTCATTCTATCATGCAGTACTCGGGAATCGAACTGCCAACCTTCCAACAAACAAGGCAAGCTTCTTAACCACTGAGCCACCGCAGTCCTCCTAAGTGCTGAAAAGGAAATGATGTCATAGTTCCTGCTTATGTAAACTTTTGGGGGAGAGGGTGCCTCTTCCTTAGGAATTAAACAAATGTTTAAAATTCAGGTGGTCACCCCTAAACAGACAAGAAAGGAGGTGACCAGATCCAGAGCGTTTTCTGGTGCAGCCTTCAGGCTTTGGAACGAACTGTCAGCAGAGATTAGATCCTGCTCAACTCTACTGACATTTAGGAAAGATTTGAAGACCTTTCTGTTCCACTATCCTTTCCTTCGGAATACACTAATTATCAGCGTAAGCCATTTCTCTGCACTTTTGGGAGATAATACAGGTACTTATCCTAATGGGTTTTAAGGATGCCCTGATGCCTGTGTGCTGAGCGTTATACTGTTAGTGTGTGATTTAGGTTTTAATGTTGTAAACTGCCCAGAGTGGAATATATTCCAAGACCTACAGTGGATACCTGAAACCATGGATACTAGCAAATCTTATACAGTTGTACCTCGCTTAAAGAGCATAATGTGTTCCACAGGAATGCTCTTTAAGCGAGTTTGCTCTTTAAGCAAAACACCATTGTAAGTGGCCAACTGTGACTTCTGGGGGGGGGGGGGTTGCGAACCCCGATTTATTTGTTAAGCAAGTTTTGGTTGGTTTTATTTGTTAACTGAAGCGAACATTCAGATAAAATTCGGGCTCTTTAAGTGAGTTACTCTTTAAGCGAGGCATTCTTTATGACTGTTTGACTGTATTTACATCTGCCTCAAAACAGCTTCCCATGTAATAAATAAAACACTATTCATGAAATCTGTTTCACAACTTAGATGACTATACAGTGGAACTTCATACAATTGCCCCATATAGCAACAAAATCACATAACAATTACAGATTTATTTATTTTATTTTATTTTTTTGGGGGGGGGAATAGTGTCCCGCATAACAATTTTCCCTATGGAAAAAATCATACAACAATTTTTTCCAATGGGAAAAACCACTTAGCAAAAAATAAATAAATCATTTTACCATGCATCCCATAGGGAAAATCGCTATACGATACATGTTTCATATAGCAATTGTTTCGTACAACAACGAGCCCAGTGGAACGGATTAAAATCATTGTATGAGGTGCCACTGTATATTTCTTTAGTAGTGCAATCCTACTTCAAAGATGCACTGGGAAATAGAGAGTCAGCATTAACTGGAAGCCTCTTTTGACCAGCTGACTAACAAAGTTGGCAGAATGTTTTGCCCAGGTGAGCATAGTAATTTCTTGTATGTTTACTAAGTTTAATTGCCCTTGAGTCAACTCCATTAGCAGGGCACACAGAAAGAGCCACCTCAAAGATTGTGGTACAGTATTTCTGAACCACAAACGGGAATACCCCGGTAATGGCAACCTTGTGTTGCCGGCTAATCTTTCTCACACTAGGTCAGGCAAAAGGAACTGCAGAATGAATTCACCAAAAAGTGGCTTCCTTTTGGCATTTCCATGTCTGGCTGAGACACAGAAGCAGCAGTTCTGTTGTCCCTTGGTGAGCTTAGCCCATTAAAGTTGCATTTTTACTTCTTCAAGGGTGGGGAACCTGGATCCTTGAGAACCTGGGCTTCTGGGAATTGAAGTCTAAGTATGCTTTAAGTCTCATGGATGGGAAACCCTGGCCTAGAGGAAACAGGGTAGTCTTCCAGGTGTTCTTGGACTTCAATTCCCAGAAGCCCAGGCTCCTCTAAAGGCAGCATGTTCCCTACCTTATCTACCCTTTCCCCCCTGACTTAAAGATAACATGCATTGTTTTCCTCATTCCAACTTGATGCGCAAATCAACCCTGTGAGGTAAGTCAATTGATCCAAGGTCATCCCCTCCATGACTCTGTGGGGATGAGAATGTGGATCTCAAAAGCCGCATATTGGTACCAAACATCACACCATACTACCTCTCAGCGCAATTCAGATGAGCAAGAAAACTGATCTGTTTATTTCAAGAATTATTCCCTGTCAATAAAACACACTCAGAGTGCTTGTGTCAGATTAATAAGCAATTAAAAGGATACTTGCCAACAGCAGAAAACGGCAAGAAGAGTTAGAATCCAAGCTTACAACTTGCGGAAACAGGAACATTTTAACTCAGGGTGCCCAAACTTTTCAGGCTGCGGGTCGGTCATGTGGTTTAGCATGCCAGTCACATGGTTCTTCCCACCTGGAAGCACCGAGGTTGTCCCAAGCCGGATCTGGCCTGTGGGCCGTAGTTTAGTTTGGCATCCCTGTTTTAACTATCTAGGCTAGGTCATGCTGGGGTCAGTGGAGCTGGAATTCAGAAAAAAAAGCTTTCTCTTGTGATCATACCTTGCTTCATAAATTAAGAACATCAAAAGGCTTTCGATGCAGTTCATAGGAAACAGATAGGTGGTACAATAATACCTCAGATAACATTTGCATCAGATAACGCTAAGATCGCATAACGTTAAGCAATCTGGAAAAAGATTGCATCGCATAACGTTAAAATCCTATGGGATGCATCGGATAATATTCGCTAAAGCCTGTGCTGGTTACAATGTATCTCTATGGAGTTTTAATATTATCCGATGCATTCCATAGGATTCTAACGTTATCCGATGCATGCATTGGATAACATTAAAAATTGGATACCACTAAGACTTGTGGAACCATGTGTTAGCATTATCCAAGAATTTACTGTATTTAAAATTATCTAGTTCTAAGATAGATGACTGGAAGGTCAGCAGTTTGAGACCTGAATGCTGCACAAAGGAGGAAGCTCTGGTCTCTGTCCCAGCTCCTGCCAACTTAGCACTTCAAAAGCAAAAAAGTGCAAGTAGATAAACAGATACCACTTTGGCGGAAAAGGTAATAGCGTTCCATGCACTCTGGCATCTAGTCTTGCCTACCACATGACCATGGAAAGGTCTGCAGATGCAGACAGCGCTGGCTCTTTGGCTGTAAATAAAGATGAGCACTGCCCTCTAGAGTCAGACATGACTGGATTTCAAGCAAGGGAGACCTTTATCTTGACCCTTTACCTAGTTCTAAGCTATTAAGGGCCTGAAAAAAATTAAAAACAGTACTTTGAATTATGTATGAAAAAATTATTAGTCAGTGAAACCTTTCCTCTCATGGTGGGGTATGTTTATGATCAAGTCCACCTAAATTAAGAGTGTTGCAGATTATGCTGATGAAGTTTTTGAATGGTCTTCAAAGGTAGTCCCACAAAGAGACAATGCAGTAATCTAGCCAGGATGTTAACCCAAAGCATGCTAAGAGAGACCATGTCTTTCAAAAGGAGCTGCAACTGGTAGCTCAATCATACCACTGAAACACAGTTTAAGCTATGGATGACACATCTGCATCCATTTGTAATGCTGGATTTAACACCATCCTAATTACCTCAGGATGTGTTGAGTGCTTCAACACCGGAGGGATTCAAGAGAAAATTGGGCAGCCATCTGTCAAATCAGCGTTGATTTGGATTCCTGCGATGAAAAAGGGGTTGGACTCAATGGCCAAACTGGCCCCTTCCAATTTAATTATTCTATGATTTTGATTCTAAATCAGTGGTGCCCAAACTAAGGCCCGGGGGCCGCACGCGGCCCCCGACACCAATTCATCCTGCCCGCGAAGCCCTCGTCGCTCCTGGAAGCGGAAGTAAAACATACTCGTACAGCCGCGTTTTACTTCCGCTTCCAGGAGCAACAAGGGCTTCGCGGGCCAGATGAATTGGCGTCAGGGGCTGCACCCGGCTCCTAGTGACCGGCTTCCTGAACCACATGATTGGACCATGGCCCATGTCTAGGTTGTGCCTAGATTTTCATTTAAAATCTCAGTTTCACGTGAGCTATAAATATCATGTGTTTTTAACACAGCATTTTATACTGAACTACTTTACATAATGTGGGTTTGATTTCACAACCGTCTTATAAAACAGGGCACCACTTGTTCATATTACAATTTGTTTAATTATCTTGCCAAAGCAGATAATGAACCCAGGTCTAACTTCATCTCTCAGGCTACACGGACAAGTAGATAACAATTTTTGCAGACTAAGCAACATAACTGTCTGAGAGGGGATGAGCTCAAGTTATTTACCTTGAGGCCACTGTCATATGACCGTTCAGCCTACTCAAACTGAGATAATCTCAAAGTTTAAATGACCAAATTTCACCTAGCTGTAGGCAAATAAAGGTCAACTCTAAGCAACAATTAATCTCTTGTGTCTTTGCTGTGTTCTATTTTATGTCACGGTAACTCAAAATTTCATATTAAACTAAAAATAAAAAGTCACCGCCGTACATATACGCTACCAAATTTGAAGCCGTTTTGCAACAGTTTCTGCCTGTGGTTTTGGAATTTATACCCGTCAGCTGAAGTTTCTGACTAATTAAATTGGCTTCCTTCATCCCCGCTGGCCATTAATGTCTCTGGGTACTGGAAACTACTTGTTCATTCAAGTGAATGGAAATGAGGATGGTGAGAAATGTGCTGGGCGAAGCAGTTAAAATTCTCTTTTCTCCCGGTTTGTTAGCACAAGGCTCCTACCTCCCCTCCCCTTTCCCACCTCAGTTTGCTTTGAAACGTGGCATTGTGAGAGAGAAGGTGTTCTTTTTTAACCCTCCGCTTCTGAAGCACACACTCAGCTGAGCCATAGGCATGGAGAAGCTCACATTCACAAATGGACGGACACACACACACACCAGAGTGTTTCTCTCACGTACACACACCCTAAGCCTGCTGGCAGGGCTAGGCAGGGCTAGCCAGACTCCAGTCCGTCCACAGTGTATGAAGGACCAAGTTGTTTCACAAGGCCTACCCACCCACCCTCTCTTGCCTAGAAAAAGGAAGGAAGAGGGGGGAAGAGAGAGATAAAGAAAGAAAGAAAGAAAGAAAGAAAGAAAGAAAGAAAGAAAGAAAGAAAGAAAGAAAGAAAGAAAGAAAGAAAGAAAGAAAGAAGAAAGGAAGGAAGGAAGGAAGGAAGGAAGGAAGGAAGGAAGAAAGAAAGAAAGAAGGAAAGAAGGAAGGAAAGAAAGAAAGAAAAGAAATAAGGAAGGAAAGGGGGGGAAAGAGCCCCAGCAAGGCAAGGGAAGGAAGGAGAGAGAAATTTCCATTCACAGTCTGGTTGTAAGGACACCATTTGGGACAGTGGAGAGTTCAGAAAGAAAACTCTCCAGTGGCTCTTTGCCACAAAGAGGCAGGCCTGCGCAAGAATCCGACAGACAACATTCCTATGGAGGCAGCAGTGAAGAAGAAGAAGAAGAAAAGAAAAGGTCACCAGAGTCCAAGGTGCCGAGAGGAAACCAAGCCTGAAGAAAATGTGAGGCTGATTCCTTTAGCCATCTGTTACACAGAAGGCAAAAGAAATCGCTGGGAAGACAAGGGTATCAGAGTAGAGCAAAGCGAGGCTGCCTAAGGTTAAACTGCGACCCAGCAACTAAGTGGAGGGGTGTGTGTATTATTCAGAATATGCAGTCTTTCAGGACACTGTGTTACTGGTTTCAAAGCAACTATTGAAGAGAGAGAAAAATAAATCTCAGGGAGAAATTTGAGAATGGAAACACATGTACAAAGGCTAGTTTAGGAAGAAGGACTTAAACAGATATAAGGGCTTCTTAGCACACTACACGTAATTACTAAGAACAAGTGTGTGTACAGCTGAAACGGCATTTCTTTCTTCACGAGAATTCTTGCCTCTGCATCATACATTTTTTCCTCAGAGCAGAATTCACTGCCTCAAGCTTTATTATTCACTGGTTACATCAGCCGAGTCAAGCTGTGTACTAATTTACTTATGCCATCTTAAACATAGACATTCTTTAATTATTATTTTTTAAAAACATTGCCAGGATGATTATTGGAAGTCCATTATCAGGGTTGATAATGCAAGCAACATCTTCGGTATCTCATTTCACCCCCATCCTAGCTTCACAACCAGATCTACTGATCTCTGGATTCCATGTGGGAAACGAATTGGGACCCACAAAGTCTGATATTGAAATAAAACTCTTCGGTTTAAAGGTGCCACAAGCCCCCCTTTTTTGGTCAATTTATTACACATGCTGAAACTGATAAACATGACTGCCTGTTTGAAAACTTCCAAAAAAGGAAAGGGCAAGTGGATGCAGAAGGGAAATGGATACCTGGTCCTGTTCACACAACAGGCACAAAGGCCAAATTACATGTAACTTTATCTAGGTGTTTTCTTCTTTATTGAACTATATCAGTGGTTATATCTCATGTAACCCTCCCCCCCATCCCAACTACCACTCCACAGCCAGTAGTTAACTTTTCTTCACAAAATCATTTTTTTGGGTTGTCTTGCAGCTGCTTTCCTTACATGTGTAAGGCAGCAGAGAGGAATAAAGAAAGCATACCCTGGGGGCCCTTTCTATTTAAACTGCAATCCTATTTGCTCACTTTAGTGACAGAGATCTCAGTAAATACAGTTTCCCCTTTGCCCTCTGCATGGATGTCCTACAGACCTACAAGGAATAAGAAATACTTTTTCCTGAGACTCACCATGTTCAGGTATGGGGTGCATGTTACATTAAGTCACACTGCTTCATCTATGAGCCAAGCTACAAAATGTTTAGGATGAACAAAATACAATTGCCAGACCAGGATCTCTGACAGAGCCAAAACAAGTCATCTTTCTGGATCACTTCCAAGATGAAATGCTACACAGCAGTAACATTTCTCCATATTTATGAAACACATGCAGCTCCAGTACACAAGCATACTACCCACCAAATCTAGAACACAGACATTCTCAGGTCATGTAAGAGAAGAGAGATCCATAAAACTGCCATCAAACAATAACAACTGGCTTGGTTTTGTCATTGTTTATCTGGTCAGCAGCAAGCGTCCCCATCAACAAACAAAGCTCGCCAAGAATTACAACTCTTTCTTCCTACCGAACTTTGACCCTTCCTGTTGTTTTTCAACTTTTCCAAATTTCAAGAAATCCCTTTGAAGCACAGAACATGGGAGTAAATTATGCGAAGGACCACCCATACCTGTTTGTCCTTACTCTGAGCTATTTTGCTCAAGCACTGATCTTGCCACATCAAATAATGTCAAAGATAAGAAGAGATACAACTTTCTCAGAGATGGTTCACCACCTGTAGAACTCAGTTTCCTGTAAAGTCTCCCTGCTTCCTATTTTAAAAGCATATCATAAAGAGTCATGTTTTCATGTTTTACCATATTTCTGTTTGAATGCTACACTGTTTATTATATTACTGTTTGATGCTATTTCAATTCAGACTATCTGACTGGGTTCTAGTGTTATCACATGAAGCTTTTATAGTTCACTGTTTAAGCTTGTGTAATAGTATTTGTATCAATATTCATAGTGCTTTGTATGTTCGGAAGCTGCTATGAGAGGATTTCACCTAGAAAATAAATAAATGCTTACTTTAGAATCCCAGATTTTAAAAGCACCACCACTATTGTGTGGCGGGGACTGAATGTATTCTAAGAAAATTTATGCTTCCTTTTTTACTATCTCATAAAGCAGGGGTGTCCAAACTACAGCCCATGGGATGGATCTGGCCCCCAATGCCAATTCATCTGGCTCACAAAGCCCTCATTGCTCCCAGGAGCAATGAGGGCTTTGTGGGCCGGATGAATTGGCATTGGGGCCTGGATCCGGCCAAAAGGCCATAGTGACGGGCTCCCTGAACCACATCGCAGCCCAAAGTTTGGGCAACCCTGTCATAAAGAAACCCCTGAAAATCTTCTGAGGTCTGGTACCATTCTCAAAACCCAGCATAAGTGGGACAATGCACCTGCAATACTACACCATGTTGAAACTACAAGAGTCAGAAACTGAGGGCAGCTGCCACAATGTGACTTAAACTCTGAGGGTCAGGGTTTCTGTAATTTCAACGAGGCAACTCTATTTTAGGGACTGCAGTGGCTTAGTGGTTAAGATGCTGAACCTCACGACTACAAGGTTGGCAGGCGAGCAGTTTGAGATCCGAGTGCTGCACGATGGATTGAGCTCCTGTCTCTGCCCCAGTTCCTCCCAACCTAGCAGTTTGAAAGCAAGAAACTGAAAGTAGATAAATAGGTACTGCTTCGGTGGAAAAGTTAACAGCATTTTATGCACTCTGGTGTCTAGTCATGCCTACCACATGTCCATGAAAACATCTAAAGATGCAGACAGCGCTGGCTCTTTGGCAGAAAAGAGATGAGCACCATACCCTAGAGTCGGATACGACCGGCTTTTGAGCAAGGACATTTACCTTTAACTCTGTTTTACAATGACAGGAAAACTACAGTAAAACCTCGGATAACGTTAAAACCTGGTTCCACAAGTCTTGGTGTTATCAGATTTTTAGTGTTATCGGATGCATGTTAAAATCCTATGGGATCCATAGAGATACATTGTAACCACACAGGCTTTAGCGGTTGTTATCCGATGCATCCCATAGGATCTTAATGTTATCTGATGCAATTCTCCCCCCCCAGATTGCTTAATGTTATGCGATTTTAGTGTTATTCGATACTAATGTTATATGAGGTATTACTGTATTAGCATTTGCAGATAGACTTGTCTTGTGGCTAATTGCTGCCAATCAACGAGGTGCATCCTCAGCTCACTCACTCTCTCCACTCTGGCAGAGGAGTAAGTCTTAGAGGACCAAGAAAATGTCAAACAGAATGAGTGGGTACAGCTCCTGTTGCTTCCTGAAGTCATTTATGTGACTTCTTAAAGGGAGCAGGGACCGCCTTGTACCCCCTTTTTATGGGCACGGCCACAGCAAAGTCAGCTGTCTAAGTGCGATAACACACAGCCAGCAGAAGGGGTTCATTGCTTACTCCCGAGGGTGGCTCAAAGGAATAATCTGACACCCCTCTTCTCCATTAATGTAGAAATGTGCCCACTTGTTGTGTCCATGTGTGTGAGAAAGAGAGCAGCTTCTTAAGTCTCCAAACCTGGGGAAGTACCAATCTCAGCTCTAGTTAAACATCTAGAGGACTGGGTCAAATTCTGAGCGCCACACTTTTAGAGAGATGCAAATGAACTAGAGCAGGTAGAGAAGGGCGGCGAGGATGATCAGAGGGATGGAAACCAAGCTATACGAGGAAAGACGGAAGGAATTGGGTATACCTTGAGAAAAGGAGACTGAGAAGGGATGTGATAGCACTTTTCAAATATCTGAAAGACAGTCATAAGGAGGATGGGAAGGATCTGTTCTCTACCACTCCAGGGTGCAGGATGCATAATAATGGGCTCAAACTAAAGGGAGCCACATATAGGCTGAACATTAGGGAAAACTTCTTCATGGACAATCCTTCTGTGATCCTTGCCAGTTTCCTCGGGGCTTGCTGGGGTGGCCTGTCAAGCTCCTCCTGCTGATGCTGCGGTGGCAGTTCTCAACCCTCAGCAGCAGCAGCAGCTGGTCAAGATTGGCCTGGAGCGCCTTGGCGGCTCCCCAAAAAAGCTGACCTCTGACGCAGGGCCAGACGAGGAAGGAAGTTCGGGGGAGGATGAATGGGAAAAGGATCACGATGATGGAAAAAGAGGGCTGGGGGGGGGGAGGAGAGCCACTTGCTCCAGGAGCCCTGGCGGCGCAGTGGTGAAACTGCTGTACAGTAGCCAAAAGTTTGTGAGTTCGATCCTTACACAGTATCAAGGTTGACTCAGCCTTCCATCCTTCCAAAGCCAGTAACATGAGTACCCAGCATGTTGGGGGCAAAATGCTAGCGAACTTGTGAACCGCCCAGAGCGGTGTAGAAGGGCGGTTGCTTTGCTTTGCTTTGCTTGCTCCAGGAGTTGGGAATCGGGGCCAGACTAGGAGTGGGCGAGGAAAAGAGTCAGCCAAGGGAGGCGGAGCATTTCGGCCAGGAGGGCAGACAAGAGAGACTGGACAGATCCCCCACCCCCCATGCCCATGCCCACCCACCCGGGTCCCCCACCCACCCCTGGTGCATTCCAGTCCTCAGGGTGGTGTGTGTGTGTGTGGGTGGGGGATCTGCTCACCTCGAACATGAGCGAAATGAGCACGCAGAGCACCAGGCAGAAGCCGAGGTCGGCGTGGTTGTGGATGAGGAACTCCTGGCTGAAGAGCGGGTGGCTTTTGGCCCGCCTGCGGAACGCCATGGCCGGCAGGGACCCCAGCGGAGCGGCCCGGCCCCGCCGCCCTCTCCAGCCCCCGCCGCCGCCGCCGCCGCCAACTTCGCCCCGCTCGGCCCCGGGAGAAACTTGGCCAGGAGGCAGGCAGGGCAGCCGGGGAGCCAGCCAGGCAGCCAGCGGCGCTCCGGGCTCTGCGCAGGCGCGCCTCTTCCTGGCTGGCTGGGCTCCCCCCCCCGCCCCGCCCGCCTTAACCCCCCCCCCTTGTCCCTCCCTCCTTGCCCTGGGCGGGGCGCGCGGACCGGGCTGCAGCGTGGCGAGATCGATCCCGGCCGCGCGGATTTCTCCGCCGAGGCGCTGGAGCCCAGCCTGGCTTTGTGGTGGCATCCGCCCCAGGCTGCCAGCTCTTCCCTGCAAGCCGGAGCCCTCGCTTGGAGGAGAAGAAGAGGGAGGAGGAGCTGTAACCCGAAAATAGCAACAGCAATTACCCTTCTGACTGTACCACCCCATCGGTGGCTTAGTGGTTAAGTCACTGAACTTGAGGACTGGAAGGTCAACAGGTCACCATTTCGAGACCCGAGTCCTCCCAGCGTCTGTCCCAGCTCCTGCCAACCTAGTAGTTTGAAAGCGAGGAATTGCAAGTAAATAAATACATCAAATCAAAATCATTTGATTTGAGTTGAGGTAGATGAATAGGCACCACGTAGGTGGGAAAGGTAACAGTGTTCCCACCGCCTGCCAACCTAGTAGTTTGAAAGCAAGAAGTTGCAAGTAAATAAATACATCAAATCAAAATTATTTGATTTGAGTTGAAGTAGATAAATAGGTACCACGTAGGTGGGAAAGGTAACAGTGTTCCCACCGCCTGCCAACCTAGTAGTTTGAAAGCAAGGAATTGCAAGTAAATAAATACATAAAATCAAAATCATTTGATTTGAGTTGAGGTAGATGAATAGGTACCATGTAGGTGGGAAAGGTAACAGTGTTCCCACCGCCTGCCAACCTAGTAGTTTGAAAGCAAGAAATTGCAAGTAAATAAATACATCAAATCAAAATCATTTGATTTGAGTTGAAGTAGGTAAATAGGTACCACTTAGGTGGGAAAGGTAACAGCATTCCGTGCACTCCGGTGCCTAGTGATGCCTGTCACATGACCGCAGAAACATACAGACGCAGACAGTGCTGGCTCTTTGGCTGTAAACAGAGATGAGTACCGCACCTTAGAGTCGGATACGACTGGCTTTTGAGCAAGGGGGACCTTTACCTTATCTTAAGTCAATATTTATATTAATCTGGTTGAATCAATGGTTCTGCTCTGGGAGCATCAATTTAATACCAGCCATAAAATTTTACTTCATGACTATACAATGTAAGTGTTCTATACATGCTTGCCACATGTCCATGGAAACGTCTGCATACACAGACAGCACTGGCTCTTATGCTATGAAACAGATGAGCACTGAACCCTAGAGTTGGATGCGACTGACTTTCAAGCAAGGGTGACATTAGGCTTTACCTTTATACAATGTAAAAGTAGGTACGTATAAGGAATTTGTACATTAGAAACTCAAAGTGGCTTGCAGTCAGTGACTTGTGGGATGCAGGGTTTTTGTTCAGTTTTCCTTCAGTTTCCATCTTCCTGCAAGTGTGATGTGCTGTCGCATACTAAACCTCCCTGTTGTGGATTATCCATCTGCCATTTTCTCACATGCCAGGAGTAGCTTGGGAAATTCCAGATTTCTCCCAAGCCTATTTTCCATGCCCACAAATAAATGTCTGTAAGCATATCCTTTGTGGGGAAAGTTGTCTTTTATACTATGGTAGGCTCTTTGTCAGCATAATTAGTGGGACGAAGGGTATGAACAGTTGTAAGACTGTCATATGTAAAGATGTGAGCTACCTCTCTTATGCTCTTTGAATTTGTACACTTTCAACAAGGCTAAATTACATTTTTCTAAACATAGGACTTTAAACATGGAGGAGCTTTATGGAGCTCATTGCTGGCCACTAAAAAGATCCCTAGTATTTTCTACAAGGGCAGAGGAAAACTTACATGGGGAAGTATGGAAAGCAGTACCAGTCCATGATGACAAGGCTAAACTGGATAGATCACAGGGGCAGTTTCCTACATTTATTAGTAAAGGTAAAAGTGTCCCTTGCTTGAAAGCCAGTTGTATCCGACTCTAGGGTTCAGTGCTCATCTCTGTTTCAAAGCCGAAGAGCCAGTGCTGTCTGTTTCGGCAGACATTTTCGTGGTCATGTGGGAGGCATGACTAGACATTGGAGCACACGGAACCCAGTTATCTTCTCATTGAAGTGGTCCCTATTTATCTACTTGCGATTTCTTGCTTTCGAACTGGCAGGAGCTGGAACAAAGATGGGAACTCATTCCATCCTGCAGTACTCAGGAATCGAACTGCTACTGTCCCTAGGGTCCCAGAATCGACATCCAGATTCATCTCCTTTTCTTGCTGTGTGGTGAAGACAAGTTGAGGATACCCACCACGTTCTCTGAGCTGCATGTGGGCAAGGTGCAATCTTCCAGGAGTTGTTGCACTGTAGCCTACACAGCTGATCACCAGTGCCTATGCTGGCTTTTGGATCCCACCCCCCTCCAAAACTGTAGTTCAGCACCATTTCCTAAGTCCAAGGTACACAGAAAGGGCCTCCTCGAAGATTATGGTGTTTTTGAACGGCAATGGGGCGTACCCTGGTAACGGCAATCTTGTGTTGCCACCTAATCTTTCTTACGCTCGGTCAGGTGAAAGGAACTGCAGAATGAACTGGCCAAAAGGTGTCTTCATTTTGTCAGTTTCATGTCTGGCCTAGGCACAGAAGAAGCAGTGTGATTGCACTTCAGTGGGAAGTGGCACAAAGCACCGGTCATATTGCCAGCTGTAAACCAAACCCTGAATTATAGGCTGTATCTTTGGCCCACCAGATGTTTTAGTCAACAACTCATATAATGCAAAGCATGCGAGGTGCCAAAAGTTCTCTGTCCCTGCCGTAGAACTGAATATCCTCAGTGCCTATTTTTCACCTTGGGAACACCTTTCTTTGGGAGTCTAACCAACACCCAGCTTCCAAAACCATTTAAAAAAGAGTCTTTGTATGGAGGCAAACGTCCTCTAAGAGTGGACAAAGAGTTCTTTCACTGCTTGGTTTTCAAAAATATGTATCTGAATTCTAGCACCTTCAAAGTTAGTGTATGCTAATCACCCAAATAAGCCGTCCTTTCTTGCCAATCCCTTAAATCTAACTCCCCCCCCAAGGCATAAACAGCCCCACTACAGGGCTTTGGCAGGCACAAGAAGTAGTGAATTGCCATAAATTTGTCATCCTTACCTCAGAAAACAATTGGATGTTGAGCCTACTCCAATTGATCGGCCTAAAATGTAATTTGCCATTTTTAAAAGTTGGTTCGTTTTACAACTTAGCTGTGAAATAAACTCCTACATTTCTTTTTAAAAAGAAAAGGAAATCTTTCGAAGAGTACATGTGTGTTTAAATCTCCCAAGGTTAAGAAATTCAGTGAAAATGGAAGGGTTTGTGGAATATTCAGCTGGGCTGAGTTACAGTCAGCATTCCTGGGCTATTACGTGTAAGCCTAGCCCCTGCATGGAACTGGGGGAATGTATTTTTTTTCAAACATTCTTAAATACCGACATCTTTACAGTGGATATTCTTTCTGAATGCAATATGGCAAAAAAAAAAAGAAGAAGAAAGATTTTCTCAAGAGTAGCAGGCCAGATGTGTGAGGCTGCAGACAAAACAATCAGCTTGGTAGTTGTCTGTGGTAAGGAAATTATTAGCTTTAGCTGCTTGGATAACATTGACAGACAGTATGGCCCATTGGCCTATCGGAGTGTCTCCAAGAATGCACAACACTGCATTCTAACTTTATGCATGCTCCTTCTGCCGCATCAGAATCCGAATATGGGTGATAATCATGGCGATCAGCCATGAACACTGTCCTGAGAATATAATGTACTGTATTAGTATGAGTTCACCCTAACTTTGTTTGGGAGTTGTTTGGTCTTGAGTGGGCAACTACGGACCCCTGACCTCTGCAAAATGTTCAACCCTGCTTGAAATGAACTGTTAAAACTGTTTTGTTGATATGGTTCAACATAGTTGCCTGCCTTTCTTCTTCTGCCATATCTGAATCTGAATATTGGCAATCATCATGGCAATCACCCATGAAGACTGCCCTGGGAATATAATGCAGTGGCCTTTCATCTGCATTCCGCATCGCAGCATGACCCTCGTACCATTGATCCAGTTCCGTGAGTCACTTTCTGGTCCTGAGCCCTTTTGGCACACAAAGTCCTCATCAGCCTCAGGCTAGTATTGATGAAGCTGCTATCTTCCATCAAAATGGATTCAACTGGGATTTTTTTTACTCTATTTGGGGACCATCACCCTTCCTTGTGGACTTTGGCACCCAAGACCATTAGTCCTCAAGACTGTCAGGTTAGTTAACTGCCATCTGATGATCGGGGTTGAGTTGCTGGCAGCAGAGTCTACTCTATTTACCACAGCAGGATAACCTGGCCAGACTGCCCTTCCTAGCATAAAAATACCTGGGAAACACTGGGCGCTTGGATATGGTAAGTAAGTGGAGGATGCCCCCTTCCTCCAGAACAATGCAGGGTTCCAGATGGCCTAAAAGAGACTACAATGAGATCTTTTTTGTGAACGCCATCTTGAATTCTACACACTGGATAATTACCAACCAGTATAATTACCATCATGTTCTTCACCAAGGTTCTGGAGTACAGAGTCACTTCTTAGCTCCAGGAGTTCTTGGATGAGAAGGACTATCTTCTAGATGAGGGTGCCCAAACTATGGCCCATGGACTGGATCCGGCCCATGGTGCCAAATCATGTGCCAAATCATTTGGCCCACATCATCCTCGCCACTCCCGGAAGCAGTATGAGTTGCTGGCAGTCTAGTCTAGTCGATTACCATAGCAAGATAACCTGGCCAGTCTGAATGCATGCTTCATATTTCCATTCCTTTCCCTTCCATCTCACATTTATGTACCATTTAGTAAAATCTATTAAAGGTTTTTACATGAAATGTTAAAAAAACATAGCTTATAACTATCAACACATTTATAATGAAATTTTAAAAAAGTAAGTAGAAAATAGTACCATAATCAGTTTTCCAAGCTGAGGAAAACTTGCGCAATCTGTTTTCACAAGACATTAAAAACTCATAATGTCTCTCTTCCTAGCTATGAGGGACAGTGCCTAGAAAGTGAGCACTGTTGTTGGAAAAGCTGTTAATGTGGAGACATTCTGTTGGCCATGAAATAGCCAATAAGGCCTCCCACTGAAGATCTTGGAAGTGAATTGGTGAAGAAATCATAGGCTGTTGCTCTAAAACTGTATCTTAAACTCTTTGAGGCTCAAGTCTACTAGATGCCTATTCAAAGAGGTGTATCCAACAGCCTTCCTTTCCAGGTAAAGGTGCACAGACATCTACCTTTACTTGTGCCATTTTGTGTTCAGTTGGGTCTGTCCCCATGTAAAAGTATGAATGCTTTTACCTCGAACTTGGTAGAAGAACCAAGGAGGACTCTTAATTCAGTTTAATGGTATGGAACAATGACAGTACAGAATGCAGTCCACAATTTCCACTGAAGTAAGTGTGCCTTTCTTGTGGCTGTGATGTTATTGGACAACTCGCAGAAGCCCTAGCAACATAGCTAATGGCCAGGCTTCTTGTATTTGTAGTCCAGAATATTTTGGGACCTGAATTTGAGAAAAGTCTACTTTGAGGCTTTATGCACAGGGCTGGGCAAAATGTGGTCCTCCAGTTATAGTTGGACTGCATCTTTGATCTCTAGGGCAGCAACTGGAGTGTAGGATTTTGATCATCCCTGCTCTAGAATAAGTTCCTGGGAAAATAGCAAAGTGTCTGCAAACATCTTTTAACACTAATGTTGTTTGGCATAAACTTTCATGGACAGTAGACCTTTATCAGATACATAGAATGCTGCCTGTTGGACATGTATCTAAATGTCTCTTGACATGCTTCTTTAGGTTACTATGCATGATGGCTTATGCTGAATAAAACATGTTAGTCTTAGAAAGTGCTACAGGTTCCTTGCTGTTTTTACTGGAGCTGACTATCACAGCTACCTCTTTGGAAAATCCTGGGAAAGGTTAATCATAACTACTGTTGAAATGTCTTGTGAGGGGAAAAAGCACTTCTCTATTTCCATAAGAGATGAATGGAAAAGGCGGATGAATTGGTATATCTACCACTTCACGTTTTGAGTGGATATACTGCCTCAATGATTTGTCTGAAGTTTATACATGTATTTTGTTTGTACACACAAATAAATGTAACTCCTATTAAGATATTTCCCTCCTACCCTGGCCAAAGCTTCAGGGGGGAATTCATTCTGCAACTGGGCACTAAAGTTGTGAAGACCCTCTTCAATGTTCGCCCCACATGTAGGGAGAGGCCCTCCAATGGGCTTCAAGTCCTAAGACATCTGGGTTTTTTAAAATGCTGTTGCCAGCATCTTGAACTCATTCTGCCAGCATATTCAAGCTAGTATGATTCCTTTGAAACTGGTGCTGTATGAAATGCATATTGTTTCCTAAAGAAAACTTAAGTATTACTGGATACACAGGCTAGCATTTTCATAGCTGTATCAAGGAATGTGCTTTGATTCCAGCAAATTCATATTACGATTCTTCTCACTTATATAGATAGGGCTGAAATTAGTGTATTCTTTTGAAGTGAACTACTGTACTGTAATATTTTTTTAATTACATAAATCTACGTTGCTGCTCTCTAGTGGTTACCAAAGGAATAAAACGATAAATATATGTAATACTTCTGAGTTTTGATTCTCACCTGCCATCAACTGATAATCAACCCACATACCAAACTGAATGTGATCTTCATCTGCTTGCATATGATACCAATATGAATGCTTCTGTTACAAACTGTACCAAACTCCATCCTACATGTTTACATCATCCTGAGGGTGCTCATATTGGATTTTGGTAGCTAAACAAGAACAAGTCTGGTTAACACTTGGATGGAAGACCACCTGGAAGTATGAGATAGCTCCATGTACAGCTAGCAAAGACTGTTGCCTGAAATTCTGTCAAGCTGCTGCAGGCCAAAGTTGAGAATATTGGCCAAGATCGAGGTTTCCCAACCTTGGAGCCCCAGATGTTCTTGGTCTTCAATTCCCAGAAGCCCTGATGAGTAGGTGTGCTGACATGGGCTTTAGGTAATTGAAGTCCAAGAACACCTGGGAGCCCAAGGTTGAGAAACCCTGGGCTAGATGGATCAATGCTCTCTGGCTCCCACCATAAAATATCTTCATATGTATTATGGATGCAGTTTACCACATTGTTACCTGCATATTCAGGAGCTCACTGACAGCCAGAGCACAACCGGTAAACAATATGGAGATGCCTACCAGTCTTTTCCTTATGGGAACTCCCCCCTCACTCTGGTCATACTCACTGGGAAAATCAGAAGGCAGAGAAGGGTTCAGTTGGCACTGGATTGTCATGTTTTTGTTTGGAGGCAGGATCAGAGCTCGGAGAAAAACGAGTCCTTCTCTCTTTGTCACCTGAAATCAACTAACTGTAGGAAAAGGCATCTGTCTCCTTTCCTTGAAAGGAAGGATGCAGCTTGCTTACTACGTAACCATCGTTTACTTGCTTCACATTATTGTTTAATGCCCGTTACCTGTTTATTCTGTTCTTCCTCCAGTGAGCATTGTAGGGATCCCTACAGAGCATAAAGTGGAATTCATAACGCCCTCTCTCCACTTTGTCTCACATCAACTCTGTGAAGTAGGTCAAGCTGGGAGAGTATTTGGGCCAAAGTTACCTGGTAAATTTCATGGTTTAGTGGCAATCCGCGTGTCTCGCCAGGTTATCCTGCTGTCATTAGAGCAGACCATACTGCCGGTGACTCAACGCCAAGTGTCAGGTGATGGTCCCCCAAGTGGATTAAATCCCACTTGAATCCATCTTGATGGGAGTTGGATGGCAGTAGCTTCATCAATACTGGCCTGAGGCCAATGAGGCTTTTGTGTGCCAAAAGTGCTCAGGACCAGAAAGTGACTCGCAGAACTGGATCAGTGGAATGGGTGTCATGCTGCGATGCGGAAGGCAGATGAAAGGCTACTGCATTATATTATTCCAAGGACCATCTTCATGGCTGATCGCCATGAGGTTCACCAATATTCGGATATGGCAGAACAACAACAAGAAGAGAAGCTGTATTATCTGTGACAATGTGGGAATAACCACTGGATTGGGCTGAATCTCCATGTCGTCTCTGATCACTGAAAGGAGTTAGTACAGGTTATCTTCTTCACTGGGAGATCAAGAGGCACAAGGAAAATTCATTGACTTAACTTTGAGCTGCAGAGGCTGATGTCACAGAAAAGCGATACCCCGGACAAGAGAAATCAAGCACCCCTTTGTATTACCAGGCAATGCATCTGCCACATCTATGTAGTATTCAGATCTATAGTTACAGATAAGTACTTTACATTTTAAACATGATTTAATGCAACAATTTAGTTCAGATTTCAATCATTTGCAGTGTGGCTGATGTGTTTTAGGATAAAACAGCAAAAACATTTTCAGGCAAGGTTGCATTATGTACTGTTTTTATTCAGGCTCTGAATTATTTAGCTGGCAGACAATATTTTAAAAACTAACTTTTTATTTAAAAAACTAGGCAAAACACACATAAAAGTTAGAGGTTTTTGATGTGCACATGAAGAAAGTTTAATCAATGCTGACCATCTGCCGCGAGGAGAGAAATGGTTGATGGAGTAAATTCCTCCTCCCAAGTGCAGCACATAAAATCTGGTCTAGAGCAGTGATGGCAAACCTTTTAGAGACCGAGTGCCCAAACTGCAACCCAAAACCCACTTATTTATCGCAAAGTGCCAACACAGCAACAGGGGAGGAAGGAAATGCTCCCATTGGGTTGCTGGACAGAGGGAGAGGGTGAACTCTGTTGGGGGAGGGAGGAAGCACTCCCATTGGGCTCCTAGACAGGGGGCGGGGCAAACTCTGTGCTGGGTTGACTGCATGAGTGCCCACAGAGAGGGCTCTGAGTGCCACCTTTGGCACCCGTGCCATAGGTTTGCCACCACTGGTCTAGAGGATTGGAGGACCCTTATAGGGTGGAGCACAGAAAACCATGTGACCAAAAAAAATTCCTATCACACTGTAGCTTATTCTTTGCCAAACACTTATTGACACTGCATCTGGGCAAACTCCTATATTTGTCATGAATTTTGCTTTAAGCAAGGTCTGATAACTTACTTTCTCATTCACCTTGAAGAGATACCATATGTCTCCAGAGTTTCTCTGGAAAGTTTATCATGTTTCAAAGAACGGGAACCAGCATACATCAACAAATCAATGTCCGGTCTCTAAAAAAGGAGTCAGCTATTACTGAACCCAGAATTTCTATAGAAATGACTCTATCAACTCTTCACTTCTTCCAAATAACTTCTAATCTAAGGCAGGGGTGAGAAGAAACCTTCAGCCCATTAGGAATTCTGAACTTCAATGTCTAGAAGCCCCAAGCACCATAACCAAGGAGAAGAAAATTACAAGAGATGTTGTCTAGAACATCTCAACAGCTCAAAGACCCATACCCCATCTCTATGACACACCAAACTCAGTGAACTCCCACAATATATATTTCAGGGTTTTAAAATTTTAACCCAATTGTATTTGCTGTTAATTGTATTTACTGATTCATGCCCAGCTTTTCAGCCAGTATAACTTATGTACAGTACTAAGAAAAAGAAGGTCAGTCTCAGCTTTCCACATTGATAAGTTAAAAAGAAATGACACAAAAACAAAACAAAAACTAAATTCACATTTTTTTCACGTCGACAAAAGGGCCAGATTTAATATAACTAAACTAAAATGTAAGCTATAATGCACTCACTTGTCGTTAGTCTTTCTACCGCGGACCATCTAGGATTAAAGGAAGGTCCAGGAGAGGAGCCAAAGATGCTGATCAGCTAGCTGAATCACTATGCTATCCTTGCTGTCTGGCCAAGGCAGTATGGCTACTGTGTGAAAACTGAGGTGCCCAACCAAGCCTATTTCTCAGAAGGCCTCCTGAAAGGTGGCCAGTTTTTCCTACACACTCACTCACCTCTGCTTGGTGAAATGGTTGCCTACTGACTGTTGTGGGAGGAGGCAAAATCAAATAGCCTAGCAGCAGACTATTAATATAAAATTTAAGCCTGCTGCTCTAGTTCTACTTAACTTCTTTTTCCGTGTCAAGGCCAGACATGAAACTGCCAAAATGAAGCCACCTTTTGGTGAGTTCATTCTGCAGTTCCTTTAGCCTGACCTGAATTCTGTCGAATGTTTTGAATTCTGTAGAATGTTTAAGCACATGCACAGGCAATTAGCTGACACATCATAGGCCAGGGGTGCCCAAACTACAGCTGGTGGGTCGAATCCGGCCCCCAACACCAATTCATCTGGCCCATGCCACTCTTGTTGCTCCCAGAAGCGGATGTAAAATGTGCCCATCCAGGCACGTTTTACTTCCACTTCTGGGAGCGATAAGAGTGGCATGGGCTGGATGAATTGGCATTGGGGGCCAGATTCGGCCCACAGGCCATAGTTTGGGTACCCCTGGTTTAAGCAGAGACAATGGAAGCTTAAAATCTATCTCATCCTGTTGCAAAACCGATTGCAAGGCTCATTTTACTTTCGCTTTCAGTGGGAGGAACCATGTGACTGGCCTGCTGAACCACGTGACTGGCCCGTCGCGCGAAAAGTTTGGGCATCCCTGTCATAGGTTCTTAAGGTTCAGGAATTTCAGTTAATAAATACGCCACCATAGGTGCTTTATGCTGAAGTATGGAAGGACAAGCAAATACAGTTACCAATCCTTTCTCAGCCTCACTCAATCCCTACAGATTCATCAGGTCACAAGGAGGTTTGTCCTTATGTCCCTCTCTCACACTTAATGACCATTGCTTGTAGAGCTACTCTTTGGGGTGGATGTGAGGCAACGTTCTTCAGCGGTTCTCCTTTGTTCTTTAAGCAAAGAAGCCCAGGTTTTATAAAGGTAGGCATGTGAAGAGTTACACTGCACCTTCAATGTTTCCTGCTGGCCCGAAAGTTTAGGTGACACAGGAGCGCTGAAATCAGGGCTATTCTGATGATAGCCACCATTGCTTATTGGTGCTATCGGGCTTACCTCAGCTGAGGTGAACAGGGCCCGATTTCCTCCTGACTGGGGCATGGAAGTGCCCCAGAGTGATTTTGCTGGTTCTGCAAGATTTCTTATATTTACTGCCATGGTTTTGCCCTCTGTGCCTGGAGAGGCAGCTCCCTCTTCCCTCACTGTGAAGTACACCGTGGAACAGCTGTAGGTTGGCTCTTGTGGAACCTTTCCTGTTGGAAAAGATGACTCGTGGCTAACTGCAACAGGTGTCACTCCCAGATTGCCAGAGCAACAATCACGCGTGCTTGACGTGCTGGCTTCAGCTGTTGGGGTTTGGTGGATTGGGTTTGTGGCAAGGATGAATTCGGCAGGAATGTCTTCCGCAGGGGTGTGTTTGCTGGCTGGTGAGGTGAGATAAAAATGTTCCTTATTCTCACTCAAGTCTTCTGTGACTTTGTTTTCTTCTGCAAATCTCTGTTCTCCTGTTTTGGATTTTTGACTGATGGGGAATTTCTCCTCGGTTATAAAGGACAGTTTTCTCTTGGGACCAAGCTTGACAATGGATGCACAGTTTTTTACCATGGGCACAAGATCAAACTCTCTACTATCACTTTTCCCAAAAGCAGCCTTTATTTTAGAGATGCTTCCAGTTTTCAATGCCAGCTTTATCAGGAGCCAATGATGGCTATTTTCACACAGATCCTTGCCATCCGCAGAAGAGTCAAGCTCTACCAAAGACGAGTTATTGGGCATTTCCAGGGGAGGCATGGCAGGTTCTGCACTTGAAGTTTCAATGCCTTGCAGCCCTGAAATTCCAGTGCTTCTCATGGTTAGGTTTGTATTTCCTTTGCTGCTCTTCGATAACAGACTATGTGATCTTTTCAGGAAACGTTGCCAAATTTCTGTGGATTTGGGATGCAACAAGCTGTAATAGGTGACCATAGCCATAAAGCCTGAGGTTGAAAAGACACAAGGATGTATCAATATATTTTATTTTCCAACACACAGCAATACAAAAGTTACACAGAATCTTGGTGGTTCTGACACTACAAGTCAGCTTGGTGTTTGAGAACTGAATCTCCATAAGTAAAGTAATAACTACTCCAGGTGTAATTCAAAGCCAATTCATGCTGTCCTCCTTCTACTCGTTTTTAGTGTGAACTCAAAATTTGTTTATGGTATGTTAGTTGTAAGCAGTTTGAAGGTTGAATTAAACATGGTGAATATTCAAGTGACTTCATTATGTGTGCTCAGGTGAACTGAGTGGTTATTCTAACTTTTTATAGGCACGTGATATTAAACAAATTATCAGAAGGGCTCTTCAAAAATGAATCTGTCCTAAAAGTGAATTACTGAATCAAGTTCACTGTGCAAAGAGAACTGAACTCTTGGTCTATGGCAGGAGTTCTCAACTCCTGCCATAGCTTTTAAAGCCAGGAGCCACGTTACGCTCTCTTAGACAACTTTGGGGGCTGGACGGCCATTTTGCCCTTCCTCCACCACATGGCACTTCCTGGTGTGGTGGAGGCAGTGGAGGGCCACATGAAATGGTGCTGCGGGCTGCATCCGGGCCATGGGCTGCAGGTTGAGAATCCTTGGTCTGTGGTATGGCTAATCAATACAAACGAAAGGAACCAAAGGTACCTAAGCAGACAGCTGTTAGTGTGTTAAGAGGTGGTAACAGGTTCACAATATTCCATATACAGTAGTCCAAAAATGTCGGCAGGCACAACACTGGGAAATGGAGAAAACAAACCAACAAAAACAAACCATTGCAATGTCCTACCAAGAATGGATCCAGATGTAACAGCGCCCAGAATCCAGAGGTTACTTTGAGAGTTGCCATGCAGGAAGTCCATTGACATCAACAAGAGGCAGACATTTTCTGAGAGCATGATCTACAGAAATATCATACAATATTTCATTGAAGAAGTTCATAGTAGCTTTTGATGCAGCCAGCATCTCCAAGTCCTCAATTTCATGAGAACGAAGAAAATTAACTTTATGTTCATCAAGGAGATGTATCTATTGTGATATAAGGAACACCTCCTGGCAACAACTGGTGTTCATTCATTCGGGGTTCAGACATAGAAAACACTCATTACACGGAAGGGATCCTGTTCAAGCACAACAATTTCTCAACATCTGAATTTTCTTATCAAAATCATACAAAATCCTATCATGCAGTCTTCATCTATAAGATATACAAGCTTTTTAGATTTAAGACTTTAGTAAAGTCAATTTTATGACATGACTGATTTCTTTTATTTGATACAGAAGAACCTCAGTTAATGAACGGCTTGGTTAACATAAAAATCACATAACGAAAGGAAATCCATAGAAAACAGTGGCTCGGTTTACTGATTTTTTATGGATCAATCGGTGTTCAATGCATTCCTATGGGAAACCGCATTCAGTGCACTCCTATGGGAAATTTGGTTTAAGTAATTTTTGTTGTACGAAACGTCCCAGAGAACACATTAATTCAGTTAACTGAGGTTCCACTACTGTTACCTAATTTTCACCTACTATATCACAAGAGACAACCGAAGCACAAATACTAAAGAGGAAAAAAAGAAACCTACTATGTAATATACAGCCATCCGACAAAATGAGGGGCCATCTTTAAAGCTGATATAGCAAAAGATGTAAACAGCTCCTGTGAACAGGTTGAATAATTTCCAATGGCAGGAATTCTGGAAAATGTCCGTCTGCTGAGCCACAGTCCAGTAAGACATCACCAGCCAGTGGATACCTAGGAAAAGCAAACAGTAAAAAGAACAAGACTTTTTGGATTAACGAGTTGGAAAGGCCAAAGTAGAAAAATGCCACATGTCCTGTTTGAAGGGTCATTGTTTTTCACAGAAGTCATCCTACCAAAGTAACACCTCAAGGTGTTTGACCAATATGTATCTTTACCTCTTCATGTATACAAAAGCAATTGACAACAAAAATTGCACTTAGTTGTCAGTTTAAATCAGAGGATCTTAATTAGATTTAATTTTGCCCAAAACAGGGCCAAAAAAGTGTTGGGGAAAAGTGTGTTCTATGATCACGTCCTACAACATTGCCTCTGTCTCTTCTTCTTCTTGTTCAATTGCACAGTTGAGTCTGACCCTTTGAGACCCCATGGAACACCGCATGCCAGGTTCCTCTGCCATCCTCCAAAGCCCGGCCAGATCTACATCCATCACATGTATGATTCCATCCAGCCACCTCATCCTCTGCTGCTCCTCTCCTTCTGCCTTTGAGCTTTTCTTGCTTCAATGCCTTCTCAAGTGAATCCTCTCTTCTCATTTGGTGGCCAGAGTAGTTGAGCTTCATCTTCAGTATTTGTCCTTCCAATGAGCAGTCAGGGTTGATCTCCTTGTATTTTCTTCCAACTTCCATCTGTCCTGGGTTTTTTTTAAATCTACTACAGCTCTGAAAAGTCTAAGCTTTCTGTAACTAAGTGACGATACACAGCCATATGCAACAGAATCCGAGAAGGATCAGTTACAAGGACTATGGTTAAGATATTAGAGGTTCTGGACATACACAAGTGTAGCTAGAAGGAAATCACAGTCGTACTGCTAGACAAGCAGTATTACTATTTGCCCACCCATGCATCCTGGACTATTGCTCTTACCTGCAGCAGCAAAAACCCAGAGATGATAAATCCTCGCAAAAAGGACCAAGGTCATGACCCTGCTTCCAACCATTCCAGTCCTCCACAGTAACTGGCACAAAAGGGCAGTTCCAGGCATGGGGAGATGACATAGTTTTATAAGGCACATAGAATGGCTGTAGGAGACTAAAGCCCAGGAAAGAGAGAGCAGACTCATGCCAGCACTTAGTCCTTGGGGGGAAAAACAAAAGCAGTACTCAATCAGATGTCCCGTTTCGGTAAGACAAAACTGGAAACATATCATAGAAGCTCTAGTTTGCATATACCCGAGTCAATGTATTTCTTCTCTCGTACTCTTCTCTGGCTCAAGGCAAATCCTGAATAAAAGTTTTGCAAAACTACAGTATGGGTACAAGCAAGATAATCAGCTTGGGCACTGGCCTATGGATATAATCTTGGACTCCGATTATGCTAGTGATTGGATAAATTCTAGTTTGTCCCAATTGAGGATGCAGATGGGATTCTTGGAGATGAGCCTTTCCTTCGTCTTCAAGTGCCATACCCGATTCTGAGTATCGGCTATCCTCATGGCATCAGCCATGAAGATTGTCCTGGGAACAATATAATCCAGTGGCCTTCCACATTGCAGCCTGACATATGTACTACTAATGCAGTTCCATGAGTCACTTTCTGGTCCTGGGCCCTTTTGGCACACAAAGTCCTCCTCAGCCTCAGGTCAGTATTGATGAAGCTGCTGCCCCCACTCAAAATGGATTCAAGTGGGATTTAATCCACTTGGGGACTATCACCCTTCCCTATTATAGACTTTGCCAGCCAAGACCGTTAGTCCTCAGGGTTGTCAGGTTAGTTCACCGCCACCTGATGATTGGGGATCCAGCCCACGATGCCAAATCATCCAGCCCTCACCACCCTCGGAGGCAGAAGTAAATCATGCCTGCGCATGTGCAAAATGCTGCCGTAAATGCACCCACAGCTGTTGTAAACACATTTATGACAGTTGTGGGTTCATTTATTTGTTGGATTTATATAACTACCCTTTTTGCCTAAGCGACCTAGGGCGGCTAACATCAGTTAAAACCTATACCCAATGCTAATTAAAACTAAATACAGTACTATAAAACTATCTAATTATAATTTATGACACCGTTTTGCACATGTGCAGACACATTCTACTTCTGCTTCCGGTGGGAGTAACCACATGACCAGCCCACAACCCTTTTTTTTTTGGCACCCCTGTTCTAGCTCAATTTCAGTCCCTTTTAAAGGGAAAAAAATCTCTCAAGATCGTTAAGACTGTCCCTTTGGAGAAGCCACTTAATTGGAAACTTCCCTGGGTTCTGCTTTGTAGGGAAGGACAGGGCAGACCTAATAGTATTCTCATACTGAACTCAGCACCACTTGTTTCTGCAAGAACATGCATAGGACTGGGCAGTTTAGTAACGATGCAGAATGATGGGTTAAATTTCATTAAAAACAAGTTCCACCAAGTTCACATAAATTGGCACAGGACTGGCTTTTATCACTAATAAACATCTTGCTATACCACTGCCTAATGTTTATGGCCTAAAGCAGTGTTTCTCAACCTTGGCCCCCCAGGTGTTCTTGGACTTCAATTCCCAGAAGCCCAAGTCACCACACCACCTGATCAGGGCTTCTGGGAATTGAAGTCCAAGAATATCTGGGGGCACAAAGTTGAGAAAGTGTGAAAGCATAACACTCACCTGAGACAAGGCCACCGGCTTCCATCACAACACAAGCATACGCCTGCAAGAGGAGGACAGGGAGGGTCTGTAACAGAGCTTCCAGGAGTCGCAATACCCCCAGGTCTCCCTGTTTCATAGGGCGCTCTGTTGTACGAGAGCATTTTCCTGCTTTGAAAGATGACCAGAGAACATCCCAGTACCTGTGATGAGAAAGGTGGTCAAGAGATGTAAGACCTCTGGACTGGCTAGAAAGCTCAGCTGCCGAAAGCTAGAGCAACATCACGCTTTGCTGAAAAGTACTGACCCCCAAACTTCCTAGTTTCTGCTACATCTTGGTACTGGACGTGTTACAACAGCCTCTGTTTTCACTGGGGAAATGTTGGAGTATAGATAAGCGTGAAGAGTGGCCAACTTTGAAACCTACCAAAACCCTCAATTTAATAATGTGCAAGTTTCATTTCCCTGTCAGTGCAAAATTCCTACTTACTCTCACAGTTAAGCCTCATTGGATTTAATAGGACATTTCTGAGTAGATATCTATAAGATTAGGTTGTTATACCATATTAGCATATCCTGTCTTGGGAAGGCAGAGAAATAATGGATAAACCAACCCAATGTAGTTACAAGTAAATATGCCTTGGTTGAAATGACAACATTTTACTAGTTTCTGCTACACCTCCAGCCCATTTTGCTAGAAGTTTGTGTTGGCATTCAGGAGAGCAAATAAACTGACACCAGTAAAGAGGAGGTGAGCCATCTAAGGATGGGGCCCATTGAACGGATCTTGTGTGTAAATTTAAGTGTGTGTAAATTCCCCCCCCCCCCTTTCATCCTATTCTAGCAAAGAGCCAGATCCCAAAGGGAAAAGTTTAGCGAAATGGCAGAAATTGGAAAGGGTGAAGAAGAGAAATATAGTTAATTTGTTAATGTTCTTAATTTCTGGTTATGTTTCCCCAAGTCAGAAAGTGTTCTCTTCTAATCATGTACTTTTAAGACCTGTATTTATCTCATTTGCTTGCCTACCTTATATAACATGTACTGATAACATCATTCTGCATTTTGGGTTCTTATTTTCAACACTGTAGCAATAGGTATCAAAACTCTTCAGCATTAAGCTGGCCTCCAAGCTATCTTTGCTTTACCTCTTCCAAAGTCCAAGCTGCAGCAGGTGCACAGTCACCAGGGTCCAGCAAAGTTTGTTACCATCTGCCCGAAACCAGTGGAGGCTGAGGACCTGCACCAGATAGCCAGGTAGCAGCAAAGCCAGAGTTATCCAGCACCACAGATATTGGCCAGTAAGGAAGTAATGAAGGATGGTGCAAAAGCCTGAGCAAGAAAGAAAACAGGATATAGAAACAGAATTGGCCAGTGGGAACTGAGACCAAATGGGAGGGCAGCGGTGGCTTAGCAGCTACGACGCGGAGCTTGGCGATGTTTGAAGGTTGGCGGTTCGAGACGCATCATGCGACGGATTCTGTCCCAGCTCCTGCCAACCTAAGTGGTTCAAAAGCAAGAAATTGCAAAAATTATCTGCGACCAAATGTCATTGCAGTTCCTGTCTTACAAAAGGGGAAAAAATGTCCATGGTTCCAACAAGCTGTTCTCTCCAAAGAGAGCCCTCTGCTCTTCGACACCCAATACAAGCCTTTAGTTTTCATAGGCACACTGCATACAATCCAACTTCTTGCGTCTCAATGGCCCCAATTCAGTTGCTAGGATTCACCACTTCAGTCAGGTTCTTCTTCTTCCGTGTCTAGGCTGGACATGAAACTGTCAAAATGAAGCCACCTTTTGGTGAATTCATTCCACAGTTCCTTTCACTCGACCTAGTATGTGAAAGATTAGCCGGCACAACAAGGTTGATGTTGCCCAGGGTGTGCCCAATTGTGGTTCAGAAATACCACAATCTTCGAGGAGACTCTTTCTATGTACCCTTCCAGTTGGCTGTTGAAAAGAGTAATCTTCCACTAGCACCTCTTGACCCTGTGCAGTATATATAATCTTAAGCACCCGCAAACATCTTGAAATGCGCAATAACTTCTCAGACTTCCATCTTGAATTGCAACGGTGTAAGTGCAGGACATACAGGATAACAAGAACTACTTGGGGGCAACTACAGATTTCATGGGGCTCTTGACAAGGAGGCAGGAATGAGCAATAGTAGCAGCAAAGCCAAGAGGCAGCTGTACAGAGAGAAGTCATACCCACAGCTTATAAATGAAATAACAATGCATCAGAACACAGGGGAATGTGAGACCTCCAGATATTTTGGTCTATAATTCCCTTAGCCCAGGGGTTCCCAAACGTTTCAAGCTGGGGGCCGGGTCACACTCTCTCAGTCAACTTTGAGGGCCAGATGGCCATTTTGCCCTGTCTGCATGATGGGGTGGCCATTTTGTTCCAACAGTTTCAAAGGGGCCACCATTTTGTTTCTTGAATGCTCTTAGAGGGGGTGCGGGGCCACGTGAAATGGCTGGATCCGGCCAATGGGCCTTAGGTTGGGAACCCCTGCCTCACCCCTTGATCCTTGGCCATTCTAGCTGGGACAATGAGACTTGAACTCAAAAACAGCCAGAAGATCAACAAAAAGGGCAACTCACCCAACTGTACAATATGATTCTCAGCACTAGAGAGCAAAGTTAACAAAATAGTTAAAAGGAGCCATCCTGGCAAGTGCAAAAGAGTTGCCTTTCTGGCTGGGACTCTTCAAGCATTTTCAGTCCTTGAAACCCAGTGCTGGGAGGTGTACAAGGCTAATTTTCTCAGCAGCTGGACACATTTTAATGTTCCCAATTCAGTACTGTGGCAAATTATACTCATTATTTCAGGGGCACTGCGAAATACTGAAAGATCAGCTTTCTGATTTGCTATAGCCACCTTGTAACATCTCCTTTACCTAAAAGGCCCACTCGACCCATTTGTTGAGCAAGCATCAGTGGTAGAGAACATTTGCTAGCAGGTTTGCTAGAATGCCAAGTCCTGACCTAGCTAAACACTACTAAGATTAAGAGATTCCACAACACCAAAAATAGGCCAGTTCAAACACAGCCACCATTATGTTCCAAAAGTGCCTTGGTAGAAACAAGCCCCATCCAATCTAAGCTTTGTTCATCTGCTTGTTTCCGGCTAAAGAAAAACCAAACCAGGGTCAGAAGGTTGCAAACTGCATGCTCTTGCCATACTGATGAGCCAAACTAAGAATCCATAATCCCCAGCAATCATGACCATTGCCACATCAACTGTGAATGATAGGAGTTGCAGTCCAGGAAACCAGAAAATGAACAATGTCTGGAATAGGGTTTAGTCATGTTGCCTGTCTTTCACTTAGTACACTTCCCATGTAAAACATCAACTTTCACAAACTTTTGTCTACCTGGGTATGGAAATGACTCCTTATACATAATTGATAGTAACCACTCAACTTTTTTTTTTTACAAAACAACTAAGAACTACATAGAACAATTATGGGGTGGGGGTTTAATTCTTGTCCTGATAGCTCTGTAAGCTGAAGTACAGGAGTTCAATTCCTCACTGTTCCTCCTAGAACCGTGATGCCAACCTTGGCACTTCAGGTGTTCTTGGACTTCAATTCCCAGAAGCCCAGATCAGCAGGTGTGCTGACTTGGGCTTCTGGGAATTGAAGTTCAAGAATGCCTGGAGTGTCAAGGTTGCCCATTACTGTCCTAGAAGAACCAGTCTGGGTAGCCAGTCCTAGGGCATCCCCAGAAGAATGGATTAGTAAACCATTTTTGGATACTTTATATCTGCGAAATTCTGGGAAGAGTCACCATAAATTGGAATCAACTTGACAGCTCATAACATTTTTTTTCTGGCCTTGCCAATCTGTTGCAGTTGCTGCTTTGTGGCACTTCCAAGACTCACAAGCTTTATTTGACCTAAGGTTTCATGGACTGCAGTTCACGGAATCTGATGCCTGGAAATATACCTCAGTGTTAGTAAAGGTAAAGGTTGCCCTTGCTCACAAGCCTATCATATCCAACTCTAGGGTTTGGTGCTCATCTCCATCAAAGAGCCAGCACTATCTGTGTCTGCAGATGTTTCCATGGACATGTGGCAGCCATGACTAGATGCATGGAATGTGTTTACCTTCCCACGAAAATGGTACCTATTTACCTACTTGCAATTTCTTGCTTTCAAACTGCTAGGTTGGCAGAAGCTGGGAGACAGGAGCTCACTCCATCGTGTGGCACACAGCTACTGACCTGACGACCTTCCAGCATCTTAACCACTAAGGTAAAGGTTTCCCTTGCTCGAAAGCCAGTCGTATCTGACTCTAGGGTTCAGTGCTCATCTCTGTTTCAACATCTGCTTCTGCAGATGTTTCCATGGTCATGTGGCAGCCATGACTAGGCACCAGTGCCCATGGAATGCTGTTTACCTTCCCACCAATGTGGTCGGAAGTGGTCCCTATTTATTTACTTGCAATTTCTTGCTTTCAAACTGCTAGGCTGGCAGGAACTGGGACAAAGACTGGAGCTCATTCCGTCCTGCAGTACTGCCAACCTCTCGCCTTCCAGTCAGAGTCTTAGCCACTTGAGCCACTGCAGTCCCTCTTAACCACTAAGCAATATGTTAATATCCAAGCTGCCACAAAACTCTGATTTTGAATGAAGCAACGATCAGGGATGATGGGCAAGGGCAATAACTGAACAGCAGCAGTCATGCCGTAGCTACACGGGCAGCATCCTCAAGATCGGTCTGCAAGAGAAGAGGGGGAGGGAGGGAAAACTGCTGCTCACGGCAGTCAACGGGTTAACCATTTCAAAAAAAAAAAAAAAGCAGGCGTCCCGCGCCATCTCTTCTCCCCTTTCTGCTCGGTAAGATCGCGGGGATCAAATAGGGCAACAGCTGCTGAGAGCGCGTCTCCTCCAACCCCCGCCATAAGTCGCCGGCCCGGAGTGGCGAGGGAAGGAAGGTCCCCTGAGTCCTAGGCGGCCCGTGGTGACCGGAGCAAGCACTTTCTCTGCAGCCAGTCACGGCTCAGCCCCGGCGCTGTGCAGGGAACGACCCCGAGAGAGAGGCTTCTGGCGCGGGACAGAGATCCGAGGCGCGATGCGCAAAAAGCGCCGCGCCGCGCAGCGCAGGGGCGCTTTCCAAAGGGCACCAGGGCGCCCTGCCAGCGAGCTCCCATCGGCGATTCGGGGACCCCCGACTGACTCACGCGTCATGTGCTCCGCGGCCAGCAGCAGAAGCGAAAGGCCCGCCAAAGCTCCGCGCATCTTCCTCCTTTTCTTCGGCAAGCGCCCAGTCCACCGTTCGTAATTCCCGGGCTCGATCCGTTCGGCGCCTCCCCCTTCAAGCGGCGGCCGCTGCTCTGCTGCTGGGCGCCCCCGGGCGAGAGGCGGCATCGCCAGCGCTTGGCAAGGCTGGGAAGAAGGATCCAGCCTTCTCCCAAGCTGGGGAAGGTGGAGCCAACGGCTGCTTGTGCTCCGCCCTCCCCCCTGTTCCAAGTGGTCTCTTATGGCTGGTGGTCTCTATGATTACAGGAGGAAGGCGACACGACACCTTGGTGGTGGTTGTTGTTCAGTCGCACAGCCGATTCCGACCCTTTGCGACCCTACTATGGACCATTGCCCGCCAAGCACCTCTGTGCCTTTCTTACAACAGCCTCTGTTTTCACTGGGGAAATGTTGGAGTATAGAGTAGCCAATTTTGAAACCTATCAAAACTCTCAGGTTAATAATGTGCAAGTTCCACTTCCCTGTCAGTGCAAAATTCCTTTTGTTAAGTTGCACAGTCGATTCCGACCCTTTGCGACCCCATGGACCACTGTCCGCCAGGCACCTCTGTCCTCCACCATCCTCCTCAACTCACTCAGTTCTGTGCCCATTGTCTCTACAATACCATCTAGCCACCTCTCATTTTTGGCCACCCCCTTCTTCTTTTGCCCTCCACCCTTCCCAGCATCAGTGCTTTCTCAAGCGAATCCTCTCTTCTCATTTGATGTCCAAAGTACTTCAGCTTCATCTTTACTATTTGCCCTTCTAGGGAGCAGTCAGGGTTGATTTCTTCTAAGGTTGACCTGTTTGTTCTCCTCGCTGTCCAGGGGACTCTCAAAACTCTCCTCCAACACCACATCTCAAAGGCATCTATTTTTCTGCGCTCAGCTTTCCTAATGGTCCAGCTCTCACAACCATACATTAACACTGGGAATATCATTGCTTTGACTATACAAATTTTTGTTTACAATGCGATGTCTCCACTTTTCACTATGTTCTCCAGGTTTCTCATCGCTTGCCTCCCAAGTATCAGTCGCCTTTTTATTTCATGGCTGCAATCCCCATCTGCAGTGAGCTTTGATCCTAGGAAAGTAAAATCTCTCACTGCTTCTACTTCTTCCTCATCTATTTTCCAGGGACTGATAGGGTCTGTTGCCACAAATAAGTCTCATTGGATTCAATAGGACATTTCTGTGTAGACATCTGTAAGGTTAGGCTGTTATACCTTATTTAGCACATCCTGTCATGGGAAGGTAGATAAATAATGAATACACCAACTTAATGTAATTACAAGTAAATATGCCTTGGCTGACATTAGAGGAGGCATGACCAAAATGGTGAACAGGCTACTTTCCTTTTTGTTTACTTGCATTAAAAATGGGTTACAATATTTCAGCATGTAATAAATAAAAGATGTATCAAAATTAAAGCTTTACCTTCCCAATAAAAGACTGTTCATTCTTTGAAAATGAGGTTTATTTATGGCATGAAAAGGCATGAAATAATGATTCATTAACTATAATCTACTCACTGCTTTTTTTATGTAAGTATTTATTCATACTACAGGTCCCCCCTATCGTTGGAGAATACAGTACATTTCAAGATCTACTGTGGATATCTGAAACCATGGATAGCAGTAGACCCTATATTTTACAATGCAGAGGTGGCCTATAATGCCAGCTCTGATAAAGCACAACAGAAATCCATATGTGTTTCAGGATTTTTAATGGAATATTTTTAGACTCATGGATAGCTGGAACTGGGGGGTCACACCTGTACATAAAGATCCTCAGATCTGAGTCTCTTCCATAACAATTAACGCTTAAACTTTGAAATAGCAAAAGGTTTTAATTCTCTAAAATCAACCATGACAGGTTAAGGAAATAATACTAGGGAAACAGCTGGGAAGAAGTTGGTATCCACCTTTTTGCAGCTTACATTTACATTAACAAAAGGGCTTGCCTGCTGCCTCATTGAGGTTCCTGCATACATGAAATGGTTTGGCACTGAATTTGGGCAAATAAGCTGTATTTCTGTGGACAAATGGGAGGCCACAGAAATCAGCTTGGGGGCCAGGAACTGTACTTTGCCCATCTGGCTTCATCCCGTCAGATAATGTGCTAAAAATTGTCAGTAGTAATTGGTGTGGAGGGACCTACAGCCATGGCCTTTTTGGTGTTCATCCCCTGCATGAGACGCAAAAATAAGCTCCTTTACTTTTTCAATAGGTGACAAGTATTATCTCTTTGAGAGGGTCACCTCCAGTGGCTCACCTGCCCTCGTCCCTTGTTCCCAGAGTACAAAATGGTGGAATAAGGTCAGGATCTACTTGAAAGGATCTTTCATAGGTACACTTGTATTTGCTATTTGAAGTTGGGGGAGAAAATACTTTTTACAGGGTTACAATGGTAACTCATTAATGTGTTTCACAGAACATTTTGTATTATGAAAAATTACTAAAATGAAATGCAGTTTACCATAGGAATGTGTTGAAAATTGGTAAAAAAATCATAAACCAAAATGCAGTTTCCCATAGGAATGTATAGAAAATCAATTCATCCATTCTGAAAAATAATAAAGCGAGGCATTTTCAATGGATTTTCATTTGTAAAGTGAAAATTACGTTAAGCGAAGCATTCGTAAAGCAAGGTGCCACTGTATTTCATTTATTTATTTAATTGAATTTCTATTGCTGCCCAACTTGGCAACAACTCTGGGTGGCTAACAAAAATAAAAAACAATAACAAAACTAAATAAAAACCCTTAAAAGCTCCATTAAAAAGTCAAAATAATTTATCCCACACACCCCATCCATTAAAAGAGAGAGAGAAATCTTAATCATACAAGCCAGCAGGTGGGGGTCACTTCTCTATCGGTGCCCCACACTTGCCCTGCCAGGTGTATTTAAAAGTGTATTTAAGATTCACAAGCATCCCTATTATTATTATTATTATTATTATTATTATTATTATTATTATTATTATTATTATTATTATTATTATTATTATTATTATTATTATTATTATTATTATTATTATTATCGTCATCGTCATCGTCATCGTCATCGTCATCGTCAATATTCATATTCATACTCATATATATTGATATTAATATTAATATTAATATATATATTGATATTGATATTATAGTAATTGTCTCCAGACAGAATTTCATAAGAATTTTTTGGCATTTTGCCAGAACAGTGTTATCAGTCTTTGAGAACTTCTGGAAATTATTGGACAAATACATAGCAGAATGCATTCATAATAATAACCAGCATTTATTGTGACAACATAAAGTGTTAGATGTGTTTTATTCCCGGACCGCTGAAGTACAGAATCATAAGCATTGCTTTGGGCTGCTTATTTTCCTTTCTTCATGACCTATTGCCAGCAACTACTGTTTGCGTTTCCGCATATCTTCGGCATCATCAACACAACAATTTCCCATTCCGTTGTTGCACCGGCCAACGTAGACTTCCACAGGATGGCACAGTGTGTGTCGACAAACTCCTTTTAGTCTCCGACATCGTCCTGTGCCTTTAAAGGAATTAGGAGAGTTTGTGATCCTTACTAATATTTTTGGTTACTCATATATGGAAAACATTACACAAACCTTGAGGAAAAAGTAAATGTGTACGGACCGCAAAGGACAACAAAACATGATGGTTAAGTTTGTTATGTGCTGCAAGGAATGCTCTATTAGAAGAACTTTAGGAGACCTCCTAGAAGGCCAGAAACCAAAACCAAAAACACCAGCCATATGGCCCATGAGTAAAATAACAAAAGCCACGAGTATATCATAATATTTTTTCTGGCATGCCCTTATAGGCTGGAATTCTATTGATGTTTGCATAAGATTTGGTTAACTTGCTATGGCTAGTGATATCTAACTAAGGAAATGTTGGGGCACATCTCAGTTTTTGTAAACAGGCACATAACCAGGCATGCCGTTGAGAGACTCCCTGGCAATTAGTCTATTAACCAGAATTTCCTACAGCAAATTATGCAAACCTTACATGAGCACACAATAGGGTGCTGCCCATAGTTTAATATATTGCAGGATTTTACAACCTGTGATTCTTAGCCCTCTACCCACAAGCTCTGTGAGTCGGCTCCTATCGAAATCCTGGTGCCTTACGAGACTCTGGGACAAATCGCTGCATGATGTTGCCTACATGCAGAGTTCTGGGTCACAAATTCATGTTGTTCACTGTTTCTTAGCTATAAAGAATGACATGCATGTGTGGATGAGTTCTTGCAGAGAAATCACCACAGAAAGGCCTTGATGTCACATATTGTGTTATCTCAGAAACAACATTTTTAAAATGAAAACAGATCACATACTCATGAGAGTGTCACTGAAGGTAGGGTGATCAAAGAATGCACATTGCATGTAAACCAGATTCAAAAACTGCTTTTTCCTCAGTAGAACTTTGGTGAATGATTGTTTTAAAAAATAAATACACAGTTCAGAGGCCTATGAATAATATTTATACTTCTTATGTGGATTTATTCCAAATATTCAGTATATATCAGAAGCATTGCTTCAGGTTAGGAATGAGAAACACGTTCAGTTTGTAGTTTTAACACACTTTTTTCTAATCCATGCTTCTTGGAACAATGCACAATGCAAAATGTTTCTGTGAATTCTATGTTTAAATTTTACAGTTGTGTGTGTTTGGGTGTAAAAGGTAAAGGTTTCCCTTGCTCAAAAGTCAGTAATATTCGACTCTAGGGTTCAGTGCTCATCTCTGTTTCAAAGCCAAAGAGCCCATGCTGTCTGCTTCTGCAGACGTTTCCGTGGTCATGTGGCAGGCATGACTAGACACCAGAGCGCCCGGTACGGTGTTTCCTTCCCAATAAATAAGGGAAGTAGATTGTAGAAATATGAATACTAGGCAAAAGCACTTTAATAAATCTGTATCAGATTTTGAAAATAATAAAAAAAGAATTCCAGCAAAATGTGGTCCTAAAAAAATACATATATACTATGGCATACAGAGAGAACTGAGAATGCAAACTCAAAACTCATTTCAATAGCTACAAATTATTTTGTTAGCCTTGTTCTAAATGATTCTGTCATGCCATCTCCAAGGCAGATCAAAAGGGGACACAATAGCACTAATAATAAATTAGCAGAATATGGAAGAAGAAGAAAAAAGTCTTTACTCAGGTTAGGTAACTTTTTACGGTCTGGACAACATTTTGCTTTATCCTGCAGCTTGTAGGGCATACAGTAAAACCCCTACTTACATAAAAAAAAGTCTGTTCCGTAGGATTTTGCTTAAATCGTTTTTTTTAAGTAACTCGAAGCAAACCCATAGGCAAAATGAAATTTTTATGTAAATTGAAGGAAACCCATAGGGAGATGAATTTTTACGTAACTCAAAGCAAACCCATAGGAAAATGATTCTTTATGTAATCGAAGCAAACCCATAGGAAATTGTGTAAGCACATGGTTTAAGCACAAAATCATTATGTAAGTCGCAAGGCATATGTAAATTGGGGTTTTACTGTATCTCTCAACATGCCTGCCTACTGACAGGCTGCCAGTTTCTTGCCCCAAAACAGCAAATCATGTAAGTCCAGTCATTACCTTGTTGCTCCTGGAAGTGGAAGTAAAACATGCCCGGGAGCGACAAGGGCTTTGTGGGCCAGATGAATTGGTATCAGGGTGTGGATCTGGCCCCCAGTCCATAGTGACCAGGCCCCTAAACCACGTGGCTGACCCATGCCCCAAAAAGTTTAGGCACCCCTGGTCTATAGCCATTCTGTTTGGTGGCAATAGGGAAGAGATGAAGGTTCCTTGGGGCACCATAGATACACTGGGAGCTGCAAGTGATGGCCTGTAATAACTATTTCCTCTCCTTTTTAAAAAATAGTCTTACCTGATTTGTCCAGGTAAGCATGGTGGAACAGGAGAAAGACAAGCAGAAATATATAAAGGAATCTCATGTTAGCTGAGATACAGCTGGGTCTGAAATTGTACTAAGGGAAAAAACAGTAAAGATATAATGAGACAGTGATTGTTGAACATATGTTATTGTGCAGACATTTTCTGCCACCCAAAGAGGGGCCAGTGCACTGGTCCTCAGGCAGGGTATATGTGGGCAATTGGTTTTTCCTTCTCCTTTCAAATCATTTTAAAAATGTGTTAATTTCTCTATCTACAGCAATGTAACATGCTAGTTGATAACTCCTGTGTACTTTACATACTTGGGACTATCAACACAGTTGGCCTACTTCTGTGTCGACACTAATGGGAGTTTACCACTACAAAGAGGAAAAATGTAATTTCTGACTCTTGTGCCCTATAATGATGGTACACAAATCAAGATATAATGAACCCAGGGCTAAGCAAAGACTTGTGGGTTTATCCCAACTATTAGGTTACCCTCAGACACTTAAAGTGCTCTTCTCTGGGTTGATCACTCTCACAAATCTATTATACAGACATGTTTGTGTGGAGTTTTTGGCACAGAATCAGGCCATAGAGGTTCTATGTTTTCAATCTCAATACTGTACTTAGCTGCTTAAAAACAGAGAATCATGTTATTTAGTAATGACAGATTTTTGTGGGTAGCTTGTAGGTAGTTAGACATAAAGAAATAAGGCATGCATTTTTACATTCATTTCTTGGTACTGTAGTTTTAAAAATTAAAGAAAGTGCAGGGAAAACAACTTGAGTAAAGTCATCAGTTTTTTGCTATGACACTTTTCAACTACGTAAGTATCTCTGCAAGAAGACACTTCAGAAAGTAAAATGACAAAGAGTCCCATGGTCCTTTTAATATTTGATCTGGCATGAGTTTTTTTTTTGACAGCGGTCCACTTATTTAAGCTGTTCTCTGCTGGCAGAGCAGAGTAAACTGCTTACCTCTTTGATAATTGAAAAAAGGTTGCATTCCAGTTGAGTACAACTGAGTGCAAATCTTCATGCATGTACATAATTTGGGACTCCAACTCGTCTTTGTTAATGAGTACAGTCAAACCTCATATAACACTAAAACCTGGTTCCACAAGTCTTGATGTTATATGATTTTTAGTGTTATCCGATGCATGTTAAAATCCTATGGGAGCCATAGAGATACATTGTAACCACACAGGCTTTAGCGGTTGTTATCTGAACCATCCCATAGGATCTTAATGTTATCCGATGCAATTCTTCCCCCCAGATTCCTTAATGTTATGCGATTTTCGTGTTATTCGATACTAATGTTATATGAGGTATTACTGTATCTGAAAAACCTTAAGCTAAGTGGCTGCCCCTAGATTTTACATAGAATGTTGCCCTGTCATACATGGGTGCTGAAATAAGACTTAACTGTTATTCTGATTGCCTTCAGTACATGGAACAGTGCAATGGAGACATGGCCAAGATGGGTAATTTAGTACAAAATGGTGAAAAGTTAATTTATAGCAGGTTGTTATTAAGATAGAAATTGAGCTCACTAACAGATAGATGAACTATTAAACCCTTTGTTGGGAATAGGGACAGTTTAGAGACCATTTTTTTCTGTTGCTACATGGAGCAGAAATGTTTTATTTATTTATTTATTTTATATGCTACCTTTCTTGCCATAGGGAATCCAGGGTGGCTTACAACCCTTCCACCAATGCTGTGATCAAGAGTTAAAAAAAAAAAAACCACCATGGAAACTACCAATATATATAAAAAACCCAAATATTTATCACTATCAAAATCAAGAGGAAAAAATTCTAAAACCCCTTTTAAAAACACAAAATTTCTTAATTTAATAAACACATTATCCCTGAGGGACCCACCACCACTTATTGCTTAAAAGCTTGCCTCTCTTTGAAGGGTTGCTTCTTTCACAACCCACAGTTTGGCTAGGCTAATGTTTCGATACAGAACATCAGTAGTTGCATTTGGATTCAGAGTTGCAGTGACAATTCGGTGCACTTGGGATGGGATGGAAATATCTAAATTGAGTGAGTGCAACTGACAGTCAAGTAGCAAACTCACACTGCCGACAAATAGCTAGAGGTCAACATAAAGGATTACAATCTGAAATGCAGAAGGTTGATGAAAAGCAGGCTGTCATAATATTTGAAATGACTAAGGTATCCATGTCTCGAATAACACTGTGACTGGCAGAAAATTGCAGGTGAAATTGTTCAGCATCAATATATTAAACGGTTAAGAAGGATGAAGGTTGTTGCTGGAGACAGAATGGCTAACCATCCTTCAATGGACAGTGGTATCAATGGGATATGTTTTCCTATGGGCCAGGTATAGGGATCAATGTGATTTGGGAGCATGTAGGAATGGTTTTACTCTTTCAGAATTGTATCTAGTTTGTTTTTAGCTGGTACAGGAAGACCCTTGGCTGTGAGAGGCAACTGACAAGCCCTTTAAAAACTGTTAAATAAAATGTCCACTTCTAAAAAAAAGTCAGGCACCCCTACTACCACAAAAAACAGGAAAAAAACATTTTCTTCCAACTTTCCTAGGTTGGAAGGCAATCCCATTTTTGCTCATCGCTGCCTGTGTATAGTTAAAAACAGCTGTCTTTCTCATTTCAGCAGTGGATTAGATAAATGGAGATGTTTGTTGTCTTTGTCCCTGAGGTGTAAACAAGGGTGTTTCATTCAGTAATGCTCTTCTTGAAAAAAAAAGTTTTGTCCTGTAATTTCAAGAACGACCTGCTAGGGACCTGATAAACGGGCCTTCAGGTTGTGTAGACTGAGGAATATGACAGATGGTGTGTTCGGCCTGCAAACTTTATAAAGGCCCTGTTCCTTCCAACTCTTGTGTCGATCAACTGGATTTTAAAAGCAAATTTAAATAGAAATGCTACACCAAGAAATGTTAACGAGCCCCCTGGGCCACTATTTGCTCATCCGTGCGCAAATGTAAGTTCACACAAAATATTTCCAAATGTGAGAAGTTTGTATGAACTGGCCAACCAAAGTCCATCTCTGAAGATATTTATGGTGATCTATTTAGTTTGAGCCTCACATATAATTTTTAGTTCCCTGTCTTCATATACTCTCTTAAACTGATCTGTAGAACCTGTTACTACCACTTTCTAGTTACCCCACAAATACCTGGCCCTGCCTGTCACCAGCTGTTTTATCCCCTGCCCCACCAATTAAAGGGGGACCAGTTGCCATAGCAGTGTGGTACTGAATAGCATGTGAATAGCGTTGGCTGGTTCTTATCTGTGCTTGGATTCCTTCTCATGACCCTCACTGGATAGCCTTGGACAATTACTTTTTGCTTTGTCTGTTTATGTGAAGATAAAAAGTGTAGCCTTAAGTGGGGCTGGTGGCAAGAAGGGAGAGGAAAACATAACTAAATATTTTCACTCTAATCAGAGCAGATTTCTGCCTTTGAGTGTCAGTTTTAATACTCTATAAAACTTTTACCAGCAGGAACTGAAATGCCACTGAAATGATTCCAATTTATGGTGACCCTTTAAAGTTTTTTAAGGTACAGAGTACTCAGGAGTACCCCTTTTGAGGATGCTTTGGGATGTGCAGCTTGCCCAAGGCTACATAGGATGTCTTCTCTTTAAGAAAGCACAGTAAGGAATCAAACTTCCAGGCACACCTAACTCACTGAGGTTTCCAGCTAGCATATAACCATCACACCTATCTGATTACATGATGTGTAATTTGAAAGCCACACCTTCAATCCAGCCTACATTTTTAAAATAACTCAAACAAGCTTGGTACAATAATCTGCCATTCATTTTCAGAACTCTCATTTATACAATTTTTCTTCACTTTCCACAAGACATTTGAACCACAAAAACTTGCAGATTGTTTGGTGTCCCCCCTCCAAATGGTCTAACAAAGGTATCACCTGCTCCTGCATTTGTGCCGTGTAAGGCCCACAAGTGGACTTGATCCATGAAAGCTAACATTAAAATACAGGAGTTAGTCTTTAAGGCAGGGATTGTCAACCTGTGGCCTGCAGGCTGGATGCAGCCCGTGGCACCTTGTCATATGCCTGCCCCACCTCCACCACACCAGGAAGTGTCATGTGGTGTAGGAAGGGGAAAATGACCATCCAGCCCCTGAAGCTGTCTGAGGGAGTGTGACGTGACCCCTGGCTTAAAAAGGTTGAGAACTCCTGCTTTCAGGTGTCACAATGGTTTTTGTCTTTTTGTTGTTTTGTTTACTCATTGATACAGTTCTCTCTGTCTTTTTTGTTACAGCCAAAGAGCCAGTGCTGTCTGCATCTGCAGACGTTTCAATGGTCATGTGGCAGGCATGAATAGGCGCCGGAGCGTATGGAATGCTGCTACCTTTCCCAGCAAAGTGGTACCTATTCATTTACTTGCAATTTCTTGCTTTTGAACTACAGTAATACCTTGGATAACGCTAAGACTTGGTTCCACAAGTCTTGGTGTTATCCGATTTTTAGTGTTATCCGATGCATGTTAAAATCCTATGGGATGGATTGGATAATGTTAAAGCTCCATAGAGATACATTGTAACCGCACAGGCTTTAGCGGTTGTTATCTGATCCATCCCATAGGACCTTAACGTTATTCGATCCAATTCTCCTCCCCAGATTACTTAACGTTATGTGATTTTAGCGTTATCCAAGGTAAACGTTATCCAAGGCATTACTGTAGTAGGTATCCTACCATAAGTAATTTTGTTGAGATTTACAGAAAAAGCCACCTCAAAGATTGTGGTATTTTTGAACCACAATCGGCCGGACCCTGGTAAAGTCAACCTTGTGTTAGCGGCTAATCTTTCTCACACTAGGTTAGGTGACAGGAATTGCAGAATGAACTCACCAAAAAGTGGCTTCATTTTGACAGTTTCACAACTGGCCTAGACATGGAAGAAGTTACACCGAAACAAAAAATTATATCTGTGATAAATGGTTCTTGCCACATGGTGGAGCCACTTGTCTGCTAAATGTCCAAACACTACAAGTCGTAATGAATGTGGAAATAAATCAGACAAAATATTTGTTTTGAACTACATAGTGGCTGATAGTAACCCCCACAACGAATAATTTTTAAAGAAAATATTTTTATATGATGCAATTCTGGAGACTCATACTCTCCCCATATTTGGCTAACTTGCAGTGTTGTTTTATGCATATCTACTCTGAAGTAAACTCCAGGTAAGTATATATAACAGTGGTGGGCATCAGCAGGTTTGCCCCAGTTCGCCAGAACCAGTAGCAGAAATTCTGGCTGGCCTTGCCCACCCAAGTTTTGAAATAAAGTAGTCCTAATTTGGTTGCAATGCAGGGCTTTCCACTTGGCCATGACCACCATACAACACCCACAGTGTGGTAGTAATTTTTTTTTGAGCCCACCACTGATATATATAAATCTATCTGGTCAGGTTATTCTGTTATGGTAATAGTGTAGACCATACTGCCGGCAACTCAACACTGAGTGTCAGGCGGCGGTTAACTAACCTGATCACCATGAGGACTAACAGATTTGGGTGGCAAAGACCACAGGGAAGGGTGATGGTACCCAAGTGGATTAAATCCCACTTGAATCTATCTTGATGGAGGGCGGAAGCTTCATCAATACTGGTCTGGGACTGAGGAGGACTTTGCATGCCAAAAGGGATCAGGACCAGAAAGTGACTCATGGAACTGGATCAATGGTACGTGTGTGTTGCTGTGATGTGGAAGGCCACTGTATTATGTTCTCAGAACAGTCTTCATGGCTGATCGCCATGAGGATGGCCAATATTCGGATTTGGATGTAGAAGAAAGTATATATAAAACGCCCCCAAATCCCAGATATGTACTGTCTGAGACAGTTAAAATCAATGGCAATTTTGTTATTAGGCTGTAGTCTTTTACCTTTGTTCTTTCCCTTTTCTTTTCTGCCTCTTAAAACTGTGCAATGAATCTATAAGAACGATCTACAAACAACAAAATGAAATTGGCGTCTTTGAGGACAGGGGTGTTGCCTGGCTGATACTTGAATGAGAATATTGCTCCCCTTCATGCGCTGCCACCAACTTCTGACCGGGCTTCCATCTGGTCTCGAGGAGAGAGAACAGAATCTTGGACACAGCATCCCTATGACATCATTGTTTGTGACATTCTAGGAGCAAAAGTTTTTCCAGTCACTGTCCCCCACACTCACATGTAGAAACAATAAGCTCCTTGGTCTGGTGCTTTCAACAAAATAATAAACCAGGATCCCATAAGGAGATGATCTGTAACACTAGTAAATTCTGTTTAGTTCACTCACTCACTGAGGGAGTTATTCGTTTGCAAGTCTGGCTGGATGTGATCAGGAACGCCTTTTGAGGGCATGAAGATTGTTACAAGAAGTAGGACGTTATCAGGAACAGTGCTGACTTTCCAAAACTATTATTGGAAGAAGCTGAAAGAAATTTCATAATGCAGATGCTGGAGCCTGTGGTGGCCATTGCACTGTTGAAGAAAGAGAAAGTGGCTAAGGGTGCCACTAAGATTTGAAATTAGTTTTTAAGATAGTATCTAACCACAGCCTAAGATGATTTTAAATATGTCACTTAATTTGAACTTGCCAATAAAGAGTTTGTGAGGGGGGAAAGTTTAAAATATGCTACACCCAATTCTTTCTTGCACGTTTCAGTTTGCTGGGATGGTGGACTAATGATTTGTTCTGGGCCTTTGGCTGATGTGTTTATTACATATTTGGTTAATAGGTAAATGTAGCTTAGTGATTAAGACACTGAACTTGACAACTGGAAGGTCAGTAGGTCAGCAGTTTGAGACCCAAGTGCTGCATGATGGAATGAGCTCCCATGACTATCCCAGCTCCTGCCAACCTAGTACATAGTGGCCTGTAAGTCCCTCCCCGGCCACAAAGAGTAGGGCTCTGCTGGGGGAGAGAGGAAGCACTTCCATTGGACTGCTGGGCAGAGGGGCAGAGTGTGTGCCCATGGAGAGGGGTAGGGACTTATGGGCTGGGTAGGGACTTACAGGCCACCCTGTAGTTTGAAAACAAGAAATTGCTAGTAGATAAATAGGTACCATTTTGGTGGGAATGTAACAGTGTGCCATCTGATCCAGTGTCTAGTCATGCCTGCCATATGAAACATCGGCAGATGCAGACAGCGCTTGCTCTTTAGCTGTGAACAGAGATGAGCACTGAACCCTAGAGTCAGATATGACTGGCTTTCGAGCAAGGGCAACCTATACTTGATGAGAAACTGAGGGAGGGAACAATGCATTGCTTTTCTTCCTTTTTGCCTAACTAAGGTGGGTGTCTCTTTCCTCTGTTTGGCAATTTCAGTGGAAAGAAGCTTATGATTAGCTTCATGAATTTTTTTTTGGGGGGTCTTATTCCTCTGATTTCTTTCCCTGTTCTCAGTGAGGCTATTATGCTTACTTTGAGGGGTGGGTGAAGAAACTGCAGTTTCCTGTGAAACATATTGTGCGATTCCCCTAGCCTTCCACAAGAAGAGGAACAAAGTTTCTCATTTGTGTGTGTGTGTAGGGTGTATTCATTGGCAAATAGGAAGATGGTGTCTGTTTCATAATGGTAACTTTATTCTACAGCTATACACATATGCCCATTGGCCTTCAAATGGTCTTCCCCAGAATCTCGGGCCCCCCAAGATCCCAAAATTCTGGTCAGGATAGCTCTCTGTCACTTATTGCCTCTTGCTAGTGCAGTCCCTTTGGGTAGTTTGCTGCACATGTTAGTCTCTGAGTATCCAGACCTTTTTTTGTCACTCTTCATGTGGCCATTCCACTGGATGCCTCCAACACCTCCTTTGTTGCCTGGTAGAATGGCCCCAACACCCAGCTAGGAACTACAGTTAAAGTTATTGCCTTAAGTGCCTAACAGTGTACCCAAGACAGATTTCATTAGTTAGGTTATAAAAGAGACACTAGATGCATAAATCAAGCAGATCAAATTTTAGAAACAGAATAGCAAACAATTAAAAGCAACATGAAGCAATCAAAACGCAGGTTTTTATTTAAAAAGAGCCAATTAAAAACAACAACATAGAAGCAGCTGACTAGTTGGTTATCTGCTTCCTGGTTCCATGTATGTGAGAGTTGTTGTTCAGTCACACAGTTGATTCCAACCCTTTGCGACCCGATGGACCACTGTCCACCAGGCACTAAATGATTATGACTAATCAAATTATAGCACTTTATCTCTTCTTCCAACTTTTGCTCCCTCTGATCTCCTTCATTTGTTTCACAGATGAGAAAAATGCCATGGCACCCACCCCCACCCCTTCTCTTCTGGAGGCAGGCAGGATGGTGTTTCAATTTTTCTTTAAAACACAAACTTTGGACATGGAATGGAAGTACCACAGACTGAACTCCGTTCCCAAAATAAAGAGATGTAAAAATAAATGAGAGGTTCAGGGAAAGAGAAGAAGATCCAAGAATCCAAAAGGTTAAAAAGAATGTTGTGTAGATGTAAGGATGTTTCTCTTATGATCTCTGCTTGATAAGAACGTACAGAAATACAAATGTCTTCTCAGCAAAAGCCTTATGTTTACAATGCTTACATTCCAGAGATAATATCTAGGATAGGAACACTCCACTATTTAGCAAGTTTTCACAATTGTATTCCTTCTAAATAATGGGATTAATATAATGCCTAGTAAGGCCTTTATTAATGCACAGAGAAAAACACTCGAGATTACCATAAAACCTCATTGTCTTCAGCTGGCAAGTAATCCCTCACATTGTTGGTCATGCTGACTAACGCTCAGTAGTCAAACTGGTATTTTGGACTGACATCTTCACTCCAGAAACATCTGGATATCCACAGATGTCCACCCCAAGCTAGCCTTGCCACACCTTTTGTGAAGCACAAGTTACTTAAAAAGTAGGTATGCATGCCAGGGTTTATTAATTTAAGCAAAAGGAAAGGCTCTAATTACATCAGTGCAGATCTTTATCATGTGGTTGGAATGGAAATTCCACAGCCACACGGCATTTCTAAATAGATAATGAAGGCATGGCTTCTACACCTCTAACTATCATCTTAGTTTTATAAATGAAGGTACAGTATAATTGTTTTCCCCATCTCAGACTTCTTCCTGGTGTCTCTTCTCTTTGGTCCTCTGTCACTTCGGACTCCTTGACTGCACTTTGATCAAGATGAAGATCATTTTTCTTCTGCTGACTGTTTCCCTCCTGTTCATCCCAGCCGCTCCAGGTAAGATTTGTTTGCATTCCACAGTGAGAAGAGAAAGCAATGTCTTGGAAAGCAATGGCAATTAATTTAAAGAAGAGCGAGCTAGAAAAATAGTTACCATATATACTCGACTATAAGTTGTCCTGAATATAAGATGAGGTACCTAATTTGGACCTCTAAAACTAGGAAAATAGATTGACCCAAGTATAAGCCAGGAGTGGACATGCAGCACCTGCTAGTGAGTTTCAATAATTAAAATACATTAAAATACAGTAATACCTCGGATAACGCTAAGACTTGGTTCCACAAGTCTTGGTGTTATCCGATTTTTAGTGTTATCCGATCCATGTTAAAATCCTATGGGATGGATCGGATAACGTTAAAGCTCCAAAGAGATACACTGTAACTGCACAGGCTTTAGCGGTTGTTATCCGATCCATCCCAATGGACCTTAATGTTATTCGATCCAATTCACCTCCCCAGATTACTTAATGTTATGCGATTTTAGCGTTATCTGAGGTAAACGTTATCCGAGGTATTACTGTACCATAAAATTAATTAATTTAGACATTTGTGTGGGTATGTTTTTGAGTGTTTATGTTTATCCGAGTATAAGTCGAGTCCCATTTTTGGACCTCATTTTGGGGGTTAAAACCCCCAACGTATACTTGAGTATATATGGTAATTAGATTCTATTATAACATACTAGATTCTAACACAGGAGTTCTCAGCCTTTTGAAGCTGGAGGCTGAGTCACACTCTATCAGACAGCTTTGGGGGCTGGATGGCCATTTCGCCCTTCCTCTATCACATGGAACTTCCTGGTGTGATGAAGGCAGTGGGAGGCCCACATGAAATAACGCTGCGGGTCGCAGGTTGAGAATCCCTGTTCTAACATAATGTTTTGTCTCTCTGTCAGTCTCTCTGTAGATCTAATTTATATCATGTTGCATTCCCAAAAACACGAGTCAATTTTTATGGCAGTGGTGTAATCTTTTCCAGCAATTAGCATGTCACTTTCCCAGGGCCATCTGGCAAATTTAGAATCTGTGTCTGAACAAAGCATGTGCTATACCTCTTAAGGTACAGTCCTTCTCCAACCTCTTTCTGACATAGTATTCAAATCTGAAAACATTCATGAGAAGAATGAAGTATATGGGGGAGAGAATGTATTTGTAACTTAGATGAAAGAAGGGTTTGGGTGTAGAGGAAGGGGGAAACCTGCCTATCAACCTTTGGGGCTGCGTCTGAACGAGGACTGGTTGGTCATCAAAATTGCAAATCCCACAATCTTTCAGATGGGTTATGCTGGTTTGAGGTGATGAGCACTTCCGTCCAACAACATCTGGATAACCATACATCTCCAGATGTGTACTAGAGCATTTCTCCAGTGGGAAAGCAGGCTTTCTTTCAAAATACACAAAGATTTACTATCCAGGCTACTCAGCTCACTCTCCTAGGAAAGATTTTCAATGAGGGTCGGTCTTTATTTGTTGTGCACTTGAGACATTGCCATTCCAGGCAGTGAAAATTCTTACTGCTGGTGAAAACCATTTGGGTATCTGAGGGAAAACAGTTATAAAATGGAAACTGGAATTTGCCAGCTAAGGGATAAGGCAAGAAGAACTGTTCCACTAGAAGCAGAACATTTATTTTATTTTCTAATCTGTGTGATGCTTGTTTTGGACAAGCCAGAGATCTGTGACCGCCACCCACACAAATTTCACCTTCTCCATAATGACAGAGCATGCCACAATTACACAAATGAGAAACAAAATACTTGACATACCGATATGGTTTTGTCATTATCATACTGTGGTCCTTTGGGAGTGGACAATTTTTCATGGGTGGAAGGCCTACTGTTGTAGAAATAAACCCGAGTGAAAGGGATCACTAGGAGATAATTCATACAATATACTGGAGAAAACGAAAACAGGTATGCCTACAAATGACTAGTAGAGCAATGTTTCCCAACTGTGTCTTATCTAGAATGCATTCACTCATCAGTGATGGCAAGGGCACCCAAACTATGGCCCGTGGGCCAGATCTGACCCCTGACACCAATTCATCCAGCCCATACCACCCTTGTCATTCCTGGAAATGGAAGTAACGGGTGCATTTTACTTCCGCTTCTGGGAGTAAGGAGGGCAGTGTGGGCCTGATGAATTGGTGTCAGAGGCTGTAATCGACCCACAGGCCATAGTTTGGGCGCCCCTGAGTTACGGAGTGCTGGCCCTCACTGGGAAGTCCCTATGGCCACATCAGGAAAGACTAAAAAATACATGCAACATCCTTGGTCCATTAAACCCATCTCAGAAGTTTCCATCTCTGCTGGTAACAAATATTTTAAAATCTGTTATAATGTAATGTAAAGGTCTCCCTTGCTTGAAAGCCAATCATATCCAACTCTAGGGTGTGGTGTTCATCTCCATTTACAGTCAAAGAGTCAGCGTTGTCTGTGTCTGCAGACGTTTCCATGGCTATGTGGCAGGCACGACTAAAAGCTGGAGCAGATGGAATGTTGTTACCTTTCCCGCTGAAGTGATACATATTTATTTACTTGTAATTTCTTGCTTTCAAACTGCTAGGTTGGCAGTAGCTGGGGCAGATGATGGGAGCTCATTCCATCACACAGCACTTGGGTCTTGAGTTGCCAACTTTCCGGTTGTCAAGTTCAACATCTTAACCACTAAGCCACCACAACCCCCCACTGTGATGTAGGGTTTCATTTAAGACCAAGCCACCTTCCTCTTCCTGGGATGGCATGCAACAATATACTCTTGCTCAGAGAAATCTGCCCCTCCTTATCCTTGGTGAGGACTGCAGCTGAGTTTCAAGGGAATGAGGAAGTCTACAACAGGTGTGGTGGCAAATGATATGATCATCCATCCTAAGCAAAACATCCAACAGCTCTTCAGGACGTCAGCCCTGGTTCAGCTACACCACTGACTGTACTGAAGAGATTTGTAAAACATTTATTCATATCCTAAGCAAAATTTGGCCTTGTCCACACTATGCCACTCCCCACTCCAATTACAGGGCAAGCCTGGGCAAAACATTTTGCTACCTCATGTAAATAACACAATATTGTCCAAGCCCAGTGATGGGATGCAACAGGTTCTCACCAGTTCGCCAGAACCACTAGTAACTTTCCCCAGTGTCCCGGAGAACAGCTTTTGGGGGGAACCACCTTCGGGGCTTACCTTTTCACTGGTTCCCCCAATGCGCATGCGCGCCAAGCACTTGGTGTGCATGCACACCTACAGTGCTTGTTGCGTATGCACGGCCTCCTTGCTGTCCTCCCAAGCGGGGAGGAGGAAGAGAAGCTGCTAGCCTGAAGCTCCCTATAGCCTGGTCCCCAGGGTAAGTGACTCACCTTTGGATGTGGTGTGGCTGTGTGTATTTTAATCTGTATTTAATACCTTTACCTATATAGACGTATTACCACAGTTCCTAAAAAGGCCTGGCGGCCTGGCTTGGGGTTTCTAAGCAAAATCTTGGAGTTACCTCATCAATAAGCTACACCTGTGCTGTTCCAATTACTATTCCAATTGGAGAACACTTAAGGAGGTACAGCTGTTTTACATTTAAATTAAGGCATATTATTCTAGAGAACTGGTACGACGACCATATCCATTTTGCAATATGGTGCTGCCCAGGCACTTATACTAACAGGTAACTGATGGGTTTGTGTTTGGGGTGGGTGGGTGGGTGGGTTGAGGTGTGTGTGTGTGTGCTTATTTTTATTTTATTTTATTTGGCCCTGCACATGACATCATGACATCATGATGTTAGCTCCGCCCACACTGTGAAGAAATCACGGTGGGGTAGTAAAATTTTTGACATCCCACTACTGTCCAAGCCCTGTTCCATATGCAGAAGTGGAGTGGATTGGCCATCTTACTTCAAAAGGGCTCATGTGGGCTTCAACCATGGTCAAGAGGAACAGGCTAGTTTAGGACTCTGCCATCTGAGAAATGGGAATGGCTGGGGGGGGGGCTCAAGAGGAACATTTGGGGGCTGCCACCATTGCCTGACAGCAGGCATTACCTAGAGGTCATTTCTGCTGTTGGCCTTTAGGGCTAACCCTGGCCCCATTTTGGTCTCCCTCTGTATAACAGGAAACTAAGATAATAGTTACCAAGTTTATTTGTACCCGGATGATTAAATTGCTTATAGTCACACCTAAAGATATTTTAAAAAGGTGGTGACTGGATTTAAAAAGGTGGTGGCTGCTGTGGCTACATTATTGTGGAATGAGTTGCCAGTGAAAATTAGATCTATTTTCATGATAATGGTTTTCTGAAAGCGATTAAAGATGTTCCTATTCCAGTACTCCCTTCAGTACCAAAATAAGTTGACTTTTGGATGTCATCAAGGAGGGTATTTTATTTTATAGCATTAATGTTTGTTAGTCTGTAAATTTGCCTAGATTTGTTGTATGTTTATGTAATGTTTTATGTTTTGTTTGATTTATCTAGCATTGTTAGCCTCCCAGACTAGTGGTTGCACTCATGGGGAAGGGATATAAATAAATTACAATTTGGCACAATATAGGTCAGATGGCTTTTATTAAGATGTACGTGTCGCAGTGAAACAATATAGTGCAGGACTCCAGGCTAGTCCTCATGGTACTCCTGGCCTATTTTCTTTCGCCACAACAATCATATCTCTTGTGTGTGGGCAGCATTGTAGCTCAACAAGCACAGGTGTAGGAGTCTGGGAGGGTTGTATACTGATCAGAAATTGGCTTAGTAGGTCCAGCTTGCCATACTTACCCTTCCCACTCCATTTATATTTAGGGCTCACCTAATCTTGTTAGCATTGCTGGGAAGTTTGTTGGAAAGTTGCATCAGCTTGGGAAGATATCCCGATGCACTTGTTCTGCAGGTATTCTAGCTTTTGTTGTTTGTCTGCAAAATGGATTCTGATAAGAACTAAAGAGTGGTTGGCGTTTGACTTGCAGGCTGTGAAGAGATAATAAATTTCAGTGACAGCATATTGCTAGATGAGAAACGTCTACTCTCCTTTACCTATCTTTTTTGTTCACTCAGTGGTGGGCAGCAACAGGTTCGCACCCCCCAGGAAGGGGGGTAGCAAAATTGGGTGGCTTCTGGGCAGGGTGTGTGTGGCAAAATTGGGTGGCCACACCCACCTCCCTGCCCTGCCCTATCAGGTTTTGCCCCTGCAAGTGGTTCAAGGTCTCCCTTCTTCAAAAGCCAGTCATATCCGACTCTAGGGTGCAGTGCTCATCTCCATTTACAACCAAAGAGCCGGTGCTGCCTGTTTTTGCAGATGTATACATGGCCATATGGCAGGCGTGACTAGATTGCCCATGACGTAGGTTCCGCCCACGGCATAGGCTCCACCCATGGCATAGGCTACCCCCACGGTGTGGTAGCAAAAATGTTTGCTGCCCACCACTGTGTTCAGTCACATAGTCAAGTCTGACCCTTTTAGCATTATCTATAAGGACATAGAGGAAAAAAACAACACAAGCAATTGGGGGAGGTGGACTGAAATCTTTGCAGCAGAATTGGGCAAATCTACTTTGACTTGGGTTGATATAGCTCCAGTGGATGTAACTTTGGCCCTGTTTGTCTTTTGGCAGTGAATGCTTCTCACCTTGTGCAACCAAAAGATTTACATAGGATTCTCAGAGAGCTAAGAGCCACCCTAATTATGCTAAACCCTGTCCTTCCTGAGCCTAGGGAGGACTAGCGAGTTAATATGGGGAATGCCAGTGAACACTTCTCTATGGCAAAACAATGGCCCCATGTAATTAAAAGAGGTGGATTCAATGCCTTGGCTGAAAAAGGCCCTCCTTGAACTTCTCGCTATTGGGTAATGACCAATCTCTATTATTGCATTGTTTTGGATACATACAGGATTGTGTGTGGTGTCAGGTCTAGGGGTCCCTGGATGGAATTTTTAAAAAAAATCTAGATCCATTTCAGTGTGTCTTCAGATCCAGTTATTGGCAGAGACAACTTTGGTTGTCTTGGCGGCAGAGCTATGTCAACAACCAGACAGGAAATGTGTACCCCTGCTGCTTTAGCTGGCCTTTTCATTGGCTTTCAATACCATGGCCCCTTATTTGAGAAGGTATTTGGAGGCATATTCATACTGGTTCTGGCCCTTGCTGGGAGAGGCAACCCCAGAAGGTGGTGCTGTGGGACTCCTGTTCAACACTTTGGCTTTTAGCCAGTGGGTGCCTCAGGGTTCTGTCTTATTCCTTTGTGTTATTTAACATGTGTTCTGCTTTGGGGTGTTTTTTTTTTTTTTTGGTGAGGTTGTATTTTATAATTTTTACTGTACTGTTGCTGTTTTGACTGTAAGCCGCCCTGAGTCGCCTCAGCGACCGGGCGGCAATATAAATATGAATAAAATAAATAAATAAATAAATAAATAAACATATACGTGTACTTGTTGAAGAAAGTTGTTAGGAGTTTCAGAGTTGGTGCCAAGAGTATGAGGATGGCCTTCTGCTCTGTTTTCCTTTCCTATCTAAATCTGAGGAGATTGCTTCAGTTCTAAACCAGTGTCTGGAATCACTAATGGAAAGGATGAAGACGATCGCACCAAAGCTTAATTAAAGCAAGACAGAAATTCTGATCAATTGAAAGAATGGCTGCAGAATAAGAATCTAGCCTGTGTTTGATGAGTTTGTATTCTCACAGAAGGATTGTGGCTTGGATGTACCTTTGGATTTAACAATAAGCTGGGGTAGTTATCTTTCAGCAGTAGATGAGAGTGCCTTTCCATATTCCCCCAGCCTCCATCCCAGTCGTTAAACGGTCGCTAGGTCAGTGACATCCTATTCACTGGGATACCAGGGACAAAACGTGACAGTGGGAGGAGGCCTTGTGATGTCAGAGAGGTAGAGGGGCAAGGAAGGGATGCTGAGGGAATAACTGCTCCTGGATGTAGAAGCAGTCATGACAGCAATGTGGGTTAAATAGGACTAAATAGGTTAAAGAGGCCTGGTGGCACAATGGATAAACCACTGTACTGCAACCAAAAGGTTGTAGGTTCAATCCTGGCCAGGGAGCAAAGTTGACTCAGCCTTCCATCCTTCCAAGGTCGGTAAAATGAGTAGCCCGCATGTTGGGGGCAAAATGCTAATTAACTTGTGAACTGCCCAGAGAGTGCACTAAGTGCTATGGGTCTGTATACAAGTGTGATTGCTTTGCTTTTTAAAATAGGACTGTAATCTAGGAAAACTGCAAAAAAAATGTGGATTGGAATTTGCAGAAATAAAATAAAACAGCAACACAGACGCCAGGAGAAGAGACTCGTTTTTGGTGAACAGAAAGCAGCAAAATATACCCCCTTCACAACTCCAAAAAAATGAAGATGAGTTTCCAGAGCTTAAACCACTCCACAAACAAGAGCACTCCAGTAGTGCTCGCTCTACACAAGACTCAAGTAAATGCATTCTTGATTATATGATAGAAACTTATGCACATTTTGTTTCTCTTTCCATCCTCCCCCCCTTTTTTTTGGCAGATCGTGTAGAATCGGATACTGTGGTCTGCAGGAAGAATGGCAACATCTGCTCCACTTTGGTGTGCCCCTTCTTTTATTTCGCCAATGGAACTTGTTACAATGGGAAGCAAAAATGCTGTGTACACTGGAGTCTGAAGAGCATGATTCCATGGTTCAGGAAAGAAAATAAAAATTAAATGTGTTTGCTCTCTAAAAAGATACAGACAGATCACTTCCCTTTAAATAAAAATTTTAAAGGTTTTTATTAAGTTATGATTATTAGTCTTCTTTGCCTCACAAGCAGTAATATAGTCAGAAATTCAAAAGTACAGTACAAGACTTAAGAGTTTGGCTACATAGGAGTTTAGTGGGCGGTGTGTTTCCCAACCTTTGGTTTTTGGATTTCAGTTCCCAGAAGCCTAAGTCAATTCCCCAAAGCACTGATCAGCCAATGTACTGACTTAGGCTTCTGGGAACTGAAGTCCACCAGTGTTCTGTGGAACATACTTTGGGAAACATTAGCCCTTTGTGGAGCCCCCATCCAAGTTTTGAAACAAAGTAGTCCTAATTTGGGTCCGATGCAGGGCTTTTCCCCTGGCCATGCTCATTATACCACACCCACAGTATGGTAGTAAAATGTTTTGGAGCCCACCACTGGATTTGAGCAATCATGACAATCGGTTCCCCATGGACAGGACATGTTTGCTAGCAACAATCTATGAAACTGAATTTATGAATGTGTGAATGGGAGATGTACGTGAATCACAGCCTCTCTCTATGTTTTCAGACTTCATAGCTGATGTTTGTGATTCTTTTAAAAATATAGAGAAATATCCAACTAGTTTGAAAATGTTTTTAAACCTCCTTCATTTCAATACGAGAGACTGAAATTTGTGTACAATTGAATCTGATGCGGCATAAAATGCCTATGTATTTTTTAGGTGGACAGAAAAGGACTTCTTGTACTGTTTCACTAATGAAGTATTACAGGTCTAATGTTCCACAACACTACCATATTGTCTTTGCTTGTTGCCTTTATTGTCATATTGAAAGGACATGTTTGAATAGTTATGAGTGCATGACTTTAAACCAATTACTGTAATCATTAACTGGAAGAAATGATGGGATTTATGTTGAACAGGATACTATTAATGTTTCTACTTAAAGTTTAAGTACTGAGCAACATAACTCACTGTAACATATTATCATGTTCCCGATTAATAGCCTTCCTTCATTTTAAATGCTGGAAAATGACATAACTAAAATGCTTATAAAGTTGATGGAAAGCATTGGCAAGTTTTTTTTAACATACACAGTGGCCAAAATCCTGCTCTATGGATTCTTCTAACAAGTAAGAATGATGTCAATAGTAGCAATAGATGATAGCTGATTAAAGATTTCCAGTTTTTTCAGTTTTGGGACACATGGGATTTTATTGCACTATATACGAGCAGTGTATACATCAAAACTGGGGAAAAAAGAAACTTTTAATCCAGGGTTGCCAAAACTTTTTCCTGCTAGGGGCCCGGCACTCAGTCAGCTGTGCTGGTCAGTCACGTGGTTCCTCCTGGTGGTGGTGCTCGCAGTGCCCATGTCAGCGGCATGTCAAGTCATGCTGCATTTGTGGGCATTTCCCTCTCCTTCAATGTTTTTCTTTGAGGAGGGAGCATGGGGGAGAGCATTTTTGTGTCCTTTTAATGTGTTTCAGCACCTTTTTGCCAAGTTTTGGTGCAAAAACACACTGATTTTCGCATTTCCAGTGATGTTGGAGCACTTCTGGCGTTGGCGGCAATTTGACCCATGGGTTGGATGATGACATCCCGTGGGCTGGCCGCGGCCCACGAGTCATAGTTTGTGCACCCCTCCTTTAGTCAATAGCAATCTGCCACTGCTGCTGTTGTGATTCCCGTTGTGCAACAGGATTTGGGTCACTGGATCCAGTAAGTCCTAAAACACCGATAACTCGCAGTACAATCCCCACTCAAAGATACAACACTCATGGGGGCAGAGGCCTGAATAAGTATCTTCTGCTGACAGAAATGCCCTTCTGCCAGTAGAACCCCCTTCAAATGGCCGATCTCAGCTATCTGCCAGCAAACTCCTAGCAGAAACTGTCTCCTGGCCAATTTGTCACAGAAGATTGAAAAAGAGAAGTGAGGAAAGAAGAAGCCACATCATGCCACAGCCAAAGCTTCTACAAACCTATGGAAGGAGCAGAATGCTGTAAAAATTAACACAGATGCTTTTATGATCATGGTATCTTTCCTGCCAGGTAAGTATTGGGCGATAAAAATTAGGATCTTAGAAGAATATATTTTAAGTATTTGATGTACTTATGGTTATTTGTTTTGCCAATGTTGGTCACAGATTGTAATAAAGTTTATCAGATTTTTCTGTAATACTTGTTCTTTATTGATTACACTGCATCACAAAATAAATAAATAAATATTGGTCTAATCCTGTGTCCTATACTTAATCAAGTGCACTGAATCCAAATCTGAAGTCCGATTCTGCCTAGGACATCTGGATCTTAAGTTAGCAAATCTCACCCTCTTAGTTAGGTTCTTGCATTGATCACATGGGGTATATTTGCCACAAATGTAGCAAAAACTGTCCAGTTTATTAACACTGCTGTACCTACTCACCTGTAACTCAAAACAGACTCACTATGGGCTAGCTGCACTACCTAATAACAGACTCACTGTGGATTAGCTGTACTATCCAATAACAGACTCACTATGGCCTAGCTGTACTATCCAAGCCCTTGATCTATCTTACCTTATACAGTAATACCTCATATAACATTAGTATCGAATAACACTAAAATCGCATAACATTAAGGAATCTGGGGGGAAGAATTGCATCAGATAACATTAAGATCCTATGGGATGCTTCAGATAACAACCGCTAAAGCCTGTGTGGTTACAATGTATCTCTATGGATCCCATAGAGGATCAGATAACACTAAAAATCATATAACACCAAGACTTGTGGAACCAGGTTTTAGCGTTATATGAGGTTTTACTGTATAGCTATTTCTAATGTCAGCTCACTGACTTGCCCAGATACGGAATGCTGTTTACCATCCTGCCAAAGAGGTACCTATTTATCTACTTGCAATTTCTTGCTTTGAAACTGCTAGGTTGGCAGGTTCTGGGAGAGACATCTGGATCTCACTCCATTGTCAGGTTTCAAACTGCAGACCTGATGAACTTCTAGTCATCAAGTTCAGCACCGGGATCAATCATTCTTCTAATTTTCTTTCTATAGCTTTTATTGAAAATTTATTTGTATCAAGTTGATTTATGTGCTCTGTTACAAATAAAATTCCAAAATAAACTTATGGGGGGGGGGAATGAAGAGAAAGATTGATACAGGAGATACCAGTTATTAAATAATTTTTGAAGTGGTAGCCATGTTAGTCTGTGCAAGCATATAAGAGAGTAAACAAAACAACAACAACAAAACCAAAACAAAACATTGTGGCACTTTAAAGATTAACTCCTGTATTTAAATGTGAGCTTTCACGGATCAAGTCTACTTCATCATGCCATTTATTAAGAGAGATCTGAATCTTCTGCAAATTTGTTGTAGTGTGTACAACTGTCTTTCCCTTCCTAAAATATCATTTTCTGAGAGTTCTGTATGAAACATGGCTATGATATTGAATTACTCTAAGATAGTAGCAAGTGAATTTAAATGGGCAGTGTATTTAACAGCAGCTGGCTGGATAACTCAGTGAGTTACGTACAGTATCTGACTATAGAGTCAGAGGTTGAGGGGCTGATTCTCCACTGTGGTTCTTGAGAGAAGAGATAGCCTGTGCAGTTATGGGCAAGCTGCACAATCCCAGGGCACCACCAGATGAAGGGAATGATAAACCACTTCTGTGTATTCCCAACTTAGAAAGAGTTGCCATAAATCAAAATAGACTTTGTGGCACATAGTTGTTGTGGTATAGTAATCAGCTTGAACTAGAAACTTTGGGCAGTTAAATAAGCTGAAACAAACAAACAAACAAACAAACAAACAAACAAACAAACAAACAAACAAACAAACAAAGTTGAAATGCCAACAAACGTCTCTTCTTAGTAAGAAAGGTATCATTTGATATCTCTACAGGTCTTTCTCCTAATCTCCTTTTTGGCAGTTCTCATTTATGAAGTAGGCAGCGTTCCTACTCATTTACAAAGCAGGAAGTACTCCTGTATATATCCAACTATCATAGCACAATTTAATTCACAATAGTGTACATTTCAGAAGAAACAGAAAGGACAACCCTGGGAAAGGTAATGTAGAAAAACTTTTTTATTCTGACAACAGTTTTGGTAGCCAAAGCAATGGCTTGCCTTCCAAACGCATGTCTCCTAACACCTGGTAGTATACACAACTGCAACCTTAAGCACGTAGTTCCCTGAAATGAAATATCTTTTGAATTGTCAACTGGACAATTACTCTATTGTAGGCTAACTCTTTTAGATTGCTAGAGATTACCTTATCTGTAATGGGACTTAAATGATACAATGCCCATTCTTAGCAGATTTATCTGGGTTCTTGAACACAACCTTTTAACCTCAAGCTTTCAATGACATTGGTTTGCTTTAAAATAATTACACTCTCTTTCATCGACCAGTTTGTCTGAAAGATTAAAAAATAATCCAGCTTGCTATTGCTGTGTTTATTTACTGCTTTATTTGGCATTGCTCTCATTTCATTATTATGTGATTTGGTTATCTACACAGATTCTTGCAAAAAAAAAAAAAAACCCACCATGTTTTTGCCACATTTCCATAGCTAAAAAGCAGCGTTTTTGCACTTCCAGGTTCCGCGGTTGGAACCCAGGCACTACTGGGAGTTCTTCCCGCCACCAGAAGTGCCAAAATGCCATGTTTTGGCTGCCAGAATGTGGCAAAAACACAACAAAAAATTCCAAAAAATGAAGCGGAAAACCTCTGCATACCCTCCTGCCACCATGGGAAGTGGCAGAGACTGCCAAAGCAGCCCAAAAATTGGTGAAATTGCACTCACTGTGCCAAAATGCTAGTTTGTGCAGAGGCAACAGTGGCAATCGCAGACTATCATTGATACCACAATGTGTATGCACTCAAGACTATGACTGTCAATCACTTACAGGTATGGCGATAGTGTATTGTCAACTTGCTAATCTATTTCCTGTGCCAACCCTGTGTAGATCAATGTCTGAAGAGGTGGCTGGATCCACAAAAGTGGAGCATTTTGATGTTTTTATTGGCTTTTTTATACCCTCCGGAATGGATTAATTGATTTCCAGTGCATTCCTATGGGAAACCACATTTTGAATTACGAATTTTTCATGCTACTCTACGAAAAATCTCAAGGATGCATTAAGTTCGTAACTCAAGGTTCAACTGTAGTCCATAGCGATTCCCATCCTATTGAAAGCATCCCCAGTAAAATATTTATGAGGAAGTGCTATTTGAAATAACGGCAAACTGGCTTAAGTGTTGTGTACATGCACAAATAAACATAGTCAAGACAAAATTCAGCCATCTGCTGCCAAATTACATCTAGCTTCTAGTGACGTAAGGGGTCGTTCCAATACCACGTGACCATTTTTTTTGGGAGGGATCGACCAAAAGTCACAGAAAGTCACCCGGGGGGGGGGGGTTCTGCATGAAGTCACGTGATCCCAAAATTATTGTTTTTCGCATCCTGCTGGCCATAGATCTATCTTCAAACCATGTGATTTTTGGGGGGGTCAAAGGTCACAGAAAGTCACAGAGGCATGAGTGTGTCAAAAAGTGGCCTATTTTAGGTCACATAATATTTGAAAGAGCCCTAAAATGGTTTTCAAGAGAACAGAAATTTTTAAGGACCCCTTTTACCAGCACCATGCCCCCTCCATTAATTTCCATGGCCAAGCAGAGATTAGAATGCAGATCACTCTATCAACTATACTGTACTGACTAACCATTAATTCAGTGGAACTTTGGTAAGTAAACATTTATTTTAGTCTGTGCCCAGTGCTCTTCAACATTTTCATAAATGCCTTGGATGAGGAAGTGCAGAGAATACTTACCAAATTTACAAATGACACAAAACTGGGTGGAATAGCTAATACCTTGGAAGACAAGAGCAGAATTCAAAAAGATCTTGATAGGTTTAAACACTGGGCTAAACCCAACAGAATGAAATTTAACAGGGATAAATGAAAAGTTTTACACCTAGGAAAAATAACCAGATGCACAATTACAAAATGAGGAATGCCTTACTCAATAATACTATGAATGAGAAGGATCTTGGAATTGTTGTAGAATGTAGATCAAAAGCTAAGTACAGTGGTACCCCGCATAACGAACACTTCGTATAATGAAAGATTCGTACAACGAAGTGTTCATTATGCAATGGCGATACCCTGCATAACAAATCCCCCCCCCCCCCGTTATGCAGGGTTTTCAGTAAGCGGGGTATACCCTGCTTAATGGAAACCCTGCATAACCAACATTTTCTTTTCGTTATACGGGGTATTGCCCATTTGAACTGCACAATGGAAAAAACCACATAACGAAGAGCTCCGTGGAACATAGTTTTTTCGTTATGTGGTGTTCCACTGTAAAAGTCAACAACGTGATATGGCTGCAAAAAAGTCCAACGGCTGTAATTAACAGAAGTTTAGTTTCCATAACCTGTGAGGCACTAGTCCCATTCTATTCAGCACTAGTTAGACCACATATAACTGAGTACTGTGTCCAATTTTGGGCACCACACTAAGAAAAATGCAAACAAACTAGAGTAGGCACAGAGAAGGGCAACAAGGATGATCAGAGGACTGGAAACCAAGCCACACGAGGAAAGACTGAAGGAACTGGGATTGTTTAGTCTTGAGAAAGGGATAGGGCAGTGACGCGCATACAGGTGCGTTTTACTTCTGCTTCCAGGAGTGATGAGGGCAGCACGGGCTGGATGAATCGTAGTAGACCCATTCGTGTGGATTCACGGGGGCTTGGGCTTCTGTGAATTGAATTCAAAGAACATCTGGCATGCCAAGGTTTGCCATTATAGGGATAGTGGATATGATAGCATCTCCTCATTGCTAATGTGGTCAAAATAGTTAATCTTTAAAATTCAGTGGAGGCACCTCTGCTGGAAGACATGAAGTCTCTTGTTGATACTTGCTGTTGCCTTCCATGTCTGATGGCTGCTGGGTTAACTATGGAGGTGAACAAACAGAGTTTAATTTTCAGCGATATAGTTGGCGAGGACCAGATCTTATTCATTCTCTGAAAGATTCCATTTGATTTTCCAAGACAGCATTTGACATCCATCTCTCCATTTTGAGAGACCACACTGCCCAAATAAGTAATCTTCTCCACTTTCTTTAGCTGCTGTGACCTGAGTATGATTCCCTGCATCCTGGTCATGGAGTTCACATGCATGACCTTCAATTTCTCTGCATTATAACTCCACCATTGTAGGTCCAAAGCTTGGATGAGAAAGGAGGAGGATTGGGCATCAGACTAGCAACCCATCCCTGTTAAACCTAAAACTGCTACATAAACAGCAAGAAGAATCTATTCATGTCTGTGCTACATAAAATTACAACAGGGTAAATGCACTGGTTATTACATCTAGCAACAAGGTATAGCAGTCTGCAATTGTGCAATTGCTCACACCTCTCCAACATGACTGATTGTGCAATGTGTTGGCAAAAGTGCTTGTGGGACAGCACAACTACCATGAGCACAACCTTGACCTCTGCATGCATAGTTGCATAATAGGATTTTGGCCACTGAATGTTTGCAAATGATGTAAGCAAGAAAAGATTCCAACTACATTTACTGTGTTTCTCTCCCTCCAGAAATGCACTATCCAATTATCCTTCTGACTTTGGTTGCAGTGTTGCAGCTGTTTGTAAGACAGGTATGAGCTTTGGAATGTTTGCCAAGCATGCTGCGGCCAGCAACATTAATCACTTGAAGTGGAAGAAGTTTGCTCTTAGGTGTATCAATTCAAGATGGGCATTTATTCTAATCTCTCAAACAGTTCCCAAAGATCAAAAACATATTGGGGAAAACTCACTGACTTCAATTGTAGTGTGGGCTTTGAGGCTTAGTTTTTTTGTCATTGGTGTACACTACTCTAGAACATGGCTGGGCTGAGTTGCTAAGGCCAACTGCTAGCTAAAAAGATGGTGCTGGTGTGTGGAAAATATTATTTATTTATTTATTTTTATTTATTTCTTGAATTTATATTGCCACCCCCTCACTGAAGCAACTCTGGGCAGCTCACAATAAATATTACAAGATTAAACGTCCCCATAGTAGTAAAATCACAAAAACCCTTAATCTTAACTCCATTGAAAACCCTTAAGATACCCTCCCAACAATACAACAGTTAAAACTAAAACAAAAAACTAAAAAACCCGGATAGCCTTCATATAAGCCAGTGGGAGGTTGCTGTCCCACTGGCAGCCCCCCACACCTTTTGTGCTAGTCAGGTTTTTAGCTCTTTTATAAACATCAATAGCTCTGCCTGGAGGCGCAAGCTGGTAGGCAGGAGATTCCACAGAGCTGGAGCAGATACCGAGAAGGCCCTCCTTCTAGTGGTGCCAATGAGACAATGTCTCTGGCCGATGGAACCATTAGGGAGCCCCTCCGATCTGCTCTGGTGGGACAGGCAGATGTCCTTGGGGTGATGTGGTCTCTTAAGTACCCTGGTCCACTACACATAGGGCTTTAGTCTCTGCTTTAGCCAATCTTGTGCTTTAGTTAGCCTTGGCCCCTTTCACTTACCAAGTTTGTCCCATTTTTTTTGGTTAGCCCTTTTCCTGTTCTTACTGGAAAAGTGATGTAGAAATAAGTGTATACAAATCAATACCAGGGCTGTAGCCAGGATTCTAGATGTGGGTGGGCGAATATTTTTTCAGGGTGGGTAACAAAGCCTCTTTCAATTCATTCCTATTGAAAACCATGCCTTACCAGGGTGGGCAAACTGCTAACTCGGGGTGGGGCAAACCCAGCCTGGCCCCCATCTGGCTACAGCCCTGATCAATACCAAGTTTACAGTCACCTACATGTTTACCTGGGAGTATGTCTCATTAAAATCTGAGTGGCTTCTTCTAAGTAGATAGATGTAGGATTTCATGACAAGTCAGGCAAACGCTTCTCACTCAGAGACAGTAGAACAGGGGTTTGCAATGTTTTCCCACCATGGGCCAGACCGGCCCCCGACCCACAGCTGTGGGGGCTGGAGGTGTGGTTGTCCCTGGTGCTTATGTTTTCATCATCGTCAGTGGCAGTGATGGGAATAGCAGTGTTTTTCTGGGTCCTTGCACAGCCTACACTGCTCCCCATGGTGGTGTGAGGCTTTTCGGAGCATATTTGCTCTGTTTTGGGGATTTTTCTCTGCTTCTCCATTGCATTTTGGCATCTAGAATGGGGCAGTTGGCAACTTCCTGGTTCCATGTTGGGAGTCCAGGCACTGATGTAAGCTCCGCCCAGCACCAGATGTCGTCAACTGCCCCATTCTAGCTGTCGAAATGCAGCAGAGAAACGAATCAAAATCCCCAAAATGGAGCAAACATGCTCTGAAAAGCCTCCCACCACCATGGGGAGCAGCAGAGGCTCTGCAAGGACCTGGAAAAACAGGGCAATTCTAGCCACCACTGCCCCCCGCCATGGTAAGTGATGTTGTCAGACTTTTGGTGGTGGTGGGCAGTCCTTGAGGTGCCAGGGTTCTCACTGGGGGCTGTGAATGCCTGCAGTAGAAAATGTTTGTCTCCTCTATAAAGATGTAGAAAATGGGTTGGTTGGGTGTGAAACTCAGCCCTGCTTGGGTTTCAGAGAGAGCAATCTAGAAGTAACTGTGAGAAATGTAAGTATCTCACTATCCCGGCAGGCAGCTCCATTTCTACTCAATCTCTAATTAGGTGGATAATATATGAATGGTCTCTGATGCCAAGCCAGTGATTGGATGTGAATAGAAAGGAATCTGTATTATGAATTACAGATTCAGATATGAATCAGATATCAGGTTGAATCAGATATCAGGCTGAATTAAATAGAGAGTGATGGTAAGCATTGTCAAGATTAAGACCTCAGCAATGTGTCGTAGTGGTCCAGTGGGCTATTAATAGGCAAACAATATGAACACTAAATTAAGGGGGAAAGAGGGTGTCCCCCCCTAATCAACTAATATCTCTAGTATAATATTTTTAAAACTTTGCCAGGGTCATTCTGAAGACTTTGGTGAGATAACTCCAGAGGAGCAGAAGAAAATCCTTGACTTACACAACACTATCAGGAGATCAGTTCAACCAACTGCCAGCAATATGTTGAAAATGGTAAGATACAGTGCATTGATATTCCCAGATGCTACTGTGAGATTTCATTGTTGAATCAGAATGCACTGGGAGGGCAAGAATTTTGAATCTGCAAAAGGGTCTGTGTTGGTTAGAACCCAGTGCGCTACACTCTTTCTTTTACTTCAGTCATTCATTGTGGGTATGCAAGTTCCTTGCACCTTTTCTTAGATTGTGCTGCCTGCCTGCCTCTGTGTCTCTGTCTTGGCTACTTCCCTTATTTGGTCCTTTTCTTGTCTTTTTTTAGGACTATCCCCCATTTCTTTCGAGTCTTTTGACTGCCTGAGCCAGTGTGCTTCCTTGGGATTATTTTTTGGCGCTTCCCCTGCTCTGATCCCCCCCCCCGCCAGTCTACCTTCTTACTGCCTCTTGTGGTTTTACAGTGGTCAGAGGGTCAGACCAATTTGACTTAGTCTTTTTTACATTTATTCACACTGGTTCTTTTGGGCTTCAGACATAAGCCATTCCAGCCATCCCCAGAAATTGTGTTAAAAGCATGTGTCCTAACACAGACCTTTGAAATGCAAATTTTTGTATATCCCATTCTCACTAGCAAGGATAAGGAATCATACAGATTTTTTTTTCTTCACATGAACATACCACCTGAGATTTTAAGGCAATCGTGAATCCCTCCTCACATTTGCAATTATTTGTAATGATTTCAACAATGATGATAATGCAAAATAAGCTGCTGAAACAACAAACTTTAAAAATAATAATAAAGTAAACCAAACTGGGACATCTACTGCCTTGTTTCAGAGCAAATTATTCATTTGAAGCCTTGAATGGATTATCTATGTCAGGGTTCCTCAAACTTGACTCTGAAGGTGATCTTCGACTTTAATTACCAGAAGCCCAAGTCAACACTCCTGCTGATCAAGGCTTCTATTCTATTCTATGTTCAATTTATATCCCGCCCTATTCGCGAACTGCGACTCTGGATGGATTACAGACATATCAATACAATATAAAAGCATTCAATCAACATAATATCCATCAACACAATAAAAATATCATAAGACACAATAAAGTAGCACATGGCACATAGCAATACAGTATCACATAGCAATTAAATAATGGTAATTAAATAACAAAAAGTCCTTGCCACTTGAATGTCCTCAATGAGGGCCGGGCTCAATGTCCTCTACCACATCTGCGGCTCTTAAAGCCCTCCAACTTTAGCCTGTGGCGAGGGCGCAGAGGAGGGCGTCGGCGTCCCGAGCTGCAGCCAGTGGCTCTGGTAGTTCTTAAAGCTCTCCAACTCTGGGAATTGAAGTCCAAAAACATCTGGAGAGCCAAGTTTGAAGAACCCTGGTCTATGTCCTTCATAAGAACAATCATTTGGACTTTTATGCTTGCTGTGTGTTTGAGCTCTTTGTCTCATTTTTAATAGGAGGCAAAGAATCTTGTCAGATCAGACATGACACTGCAGAGACAGCTGAAATCTAAAAGGAAGAAGAACTTAGCAAGACTTTTTCACATCCTTAACTACTTCTTTAGATATACAGTCAAACCTCGCTTAGCGAATGACTCGCTTAGCAAAAAAACTCGCATAACGAGCGGGTTTTTCAAAAAGTGATCTGACTCACATAACGAAATTTTTCGCTATGCGAGTCAGACTTTCCCTATGGGAAAACTTGCATAATGAGCATTTCTATGGGAAAAACTTGCATAATGAAAAATGTTCGCTATGCGAGTTTCTCCACAGAAATTTTCGTTATGTGAATTTTCCCCATGGGAAAAAAAAAAAAAAACAACCTCGCATAGCGAGCAGCCTCACAGAACAAATTGTTTTCGTTATGTGAGGTATGACTGTAGATCAATTTGGCCCATGTCTGAAGTAATGCAAACCAGTAATGATCTTGGCCTGGCCTACCAAATCTTAACTTAATCATGGTTTGTTTATAATCTATGATTTGAAGTTAATTTTATATCACAGATTAACCAAGGTTTGTCAGACTTGGACAAAATGACTAGCTGCGTTTAACAAAGGCAGAAGTGGAAGCGCCTCATGCCCTTATGGCCCTGGTGGCTAACCTTGGCACTCAAGCTGTTCTTGAACTTCAATTCCTAGAAGCTCAAGCCAGCACTCCTGCTGATCAGGGCTTCTGGGAATTGAAGTTCCAGAACAGCTGGAGTGCCAAGGTTAGACATCACTGCCTTATGACATCATTGGAAGAGGAGACACTAAGGAGACTGCAAGTGAGTCTGGGGCTCAGCAAGGCTCTTTGCAGTCATGACTAACTATACACTATCATAACATCCAGCTGTGTCATGTTGTTTCTTTTTCCATACTCTTCACTAAGACATGGAGTGAGAAAGCTGCTGAGAGTGCTAGACAAAGGGCTGCATCGTGTCTGCCATCAATCAGTACCATAGAAGAGCGCACTGTGGATGGTAAGTGGAATGAGAGGAGATGGAGTTTTCCATTTCTGAGACAATACAAAGCGATTTAGTGACCAAATGGACAAACACCTTGATGAAATTCTCAAGGGCTTCATCTCATTAAAATAAAATACCCATGGGAACAGGGTTGCAGGTGTTTTGTTATATAACACCTCATTTGCACCTCCAATAGGTAATCAGCTTCCTGTGATCTGCCTGGTGATCTCACAGGCATAACTGAGAAGACTTTGGTTGTTTACACCCCTCTTTGACTATTTAATTAAAATTACACAGTTTATACATTTGTCAATCAAACATGTAACAAGTATTTAAATAGACTGAGCCCCTGGTGTGGATTTAGAAACTGGAAATGATCTCATCTCAATGTCCATTTTGTTGGAAGTTTTGGAGTTAATGTAATGAACAATTGGTATGAAATGACCCTAATTGCTTTAGGGTATGTAGTTTTGGTTGTGGTTAATTTCTTCTTATTGCAGGTGTCCTCTGTAGTGAAAATGTCTTGCGTGCTCCAAGGATTATGTCTTGGTCAAATGTGATCAAAGTATGGAAAAAGAAAAAATCTAACTTCCTATTTGGTGTTGGGGCCATTAACATTTTGCAAGATGTGTACAGCTATACTCAGGTATGAACAGAAATAATATAAGCAACTATATTTTGGAAAGGAAGCAGACAGCACCTTGGAAATAATGTAAAGAAAATATTTGGGGTTTTGACGCTATTTAATCAACTTTTCTGTTTTGTAATTATACAGAAGCTGTAACTAATGTATAGTTCTGAATGATGACAGAATTCCATGTTGCATCCTCTACAGAAACATTTAAAAATGGCTTTAGTGGTTGTTGTTTTTTGCAAAATTTTAATGTCTATTATTCAGTAATGCTTCCTATACTTCTTACTCTTTCTGAAAGCTTATAGTCTCTACTTGTGCATTTTACCCAAGTGGATACAGTAAAGGGGTAGTTTTGGATGAAAATTGTGATTTTCTAGTCACAACCTGTGGTATGACTACCTTTTGTAGAACAATGAATTTTTTATATAGTTCTCTGGAGGGATTTATGTGGTTCATGATGCGGTTGTTGTATGCTGCCCAGAGTCGCTTGCCGAGTGGCCGGCAATACAAATGTGACTAATAAAACAAACAAACAAACAAACAAACAAACAAACAAACAAACAAACAAACAAACAAACAAACAAACAAACAAACAAACAAACAAACAAACAAACAAACAAACAAACAAACAAACATGGCTGAATGTGCAATGTGTTTGCCAGGGAAAAAACTTTGAGCAGCACAGTAACACCTTTTACTCCACCTCCTTTGTGAGCGAGAATAGGTTCCTTAGAGATCTAGATCACGGGTGTCCAAACTATGGCCTATGGGCCAGATCCAGCCCCTGATGCCAATTCATCCAGCCCATGCTACCCTCGTCACTCCCGGAAGTGGAAGTAAAACATGCCTGTATGGATCTGGCCTATGGGCCATAGTTTGGGCACCCCTGGTTTAAGCAGAGAAAATGGCAGCTTAAAATCTGTCTCATCCTGTTGCAAAACAGATTGCAAGGCACGTTTTACTTTCACTTCTGGTGGGAGGAACCACGTGACTGGTCTGAAAAGTTTGGCTACCCCTGATCTAGATAGTGCTGGCTAGGAGAAATTTGTCCCCTTTCTATGATAACTCCATGGTGATATGTTGCTATTTACTTTTTCATATTACATCCATATTTAAAATACTTTATTTTAATTTTTAAAAAGCAGGGGAAGTTTCAAATGAGAAAAACAACTTCAGAAGGTTCGATTTACAACTATATTCCCCAAAGCAAGGAAATTCAGATCGCAGATCACCTGCATTCTCATTTAAAACATGAATATATTGATGCACCCTTTTTCTTGCTTTAATTTCTCACCAAGTAAACATTACATTATTTTCCTGGTTGTGTCCTTCGTTCCCTCATATTGAGGATGTTAGACCAATAAATTTGGTTCTGGAACACTTCCCTAAGAATCCTATAGAACCTGATAGACTTCCAGAGTAAAAAAACAGACCTGCTGCTATAATGTTATTTGGTTATTACTACACAGTGCTTAGAAGGCCAATTGCATGTGATTGTAGTCTCATGTAACTTTAGATGTCTATGTAACTAAAATAATATAGAATGTTGTAACTTCCAACAGAGTGCGCCCCAGGATCACTAATATATCCTTCCTATTTTCCATTGCAAGATAAATCATTCTTCAATAACCTGTAGATGCCAGCGCTTTGCTTTTTTCCTTGTTTACACATTGTAAGATAGATTGTTTAACTGGAAAAATATTGTGATAAGGTGACCTTGCTTCCAAGATTAGCTGAAAAGGTGCTGGTCTTCTACAAATCATTATAGTAAACAATTCCCAAGCAGCATTTTAAAAGTACTTTCATATTCAGGGCTTTTTAAAAAACTAAAATAAAAAACCACACTCCTTTAATTGTTTTAGTACTCTATATATGTCTCTTAGCACAGAGTTATGGAAAAACTGAAACAAAGAGCCTCTCTGTGTGTATGAGTTTACCTTTATGATTATTTGGGGGTGCAATGAAGGTGTAAGAAAGGTGCATCAATGTGCTCATATTTTTGATACAGGGTTGTCTACATAAGGAGTCACACTCAGACAATATGTTTGCTGTTATATGTGAGATGACATACTCTGTTGCAAAATACTATTTTACTACTAAGTTCATGCATTGTTCATATGTCATTCATATGTAGAGTTTAGTTTTCTTTAACCATAAAGCTTCTTTCTTAAAATCATTTTTCATTGTTTTGAAAATATATATCTTCTGTATTTTCAGAGTAAAAATAATAATCCAGACATTTTATAATTTAAAATGGCAAAAAACAAACAAACCCCAAAACCAAAACCAAACACATAAGAATCCTCTTGTCACATACTGGTTAAGGAACTTGCCACACAAGAAGTGCATGTGCTCAGATTGCTGACTGAAATTTACACCATGGCACTTATGCTGATGTAAATGTTCAGCTGGATTTTTGTCAATGTGCCCTTCAAAATCCACATTTATCACCACATTCCAGAAATGGTCGATTTGGAGATCCTCTTGGAACTCCATAGTCTATTCAAAATAAGCCGAGTTCAGTTCTAGATTTGAGATTTATCCATACAGTAATACCTCGGATAACATTTACCTCGGATAATGCTAAAATCTCATAATGTTAAGTAATCTGGGGAGGAGAATTGGATCGAATAACGTTAAGGTCCTTTGGGATGGATGAAATAACAACCGCTAAAGCCTGTGCAGTTACAGTGTATCTCTATGGAGCTTTAGCGTTATCCGATCCATCCCATAGGATTTTAACATGGATCGGATAACACTAAAAATCGGATAACACCAAGACTTGTGGAACCAAGTCTTAGCGTTATCCAAGGTATTACTGTATCTGTAATAGAACACCAACTTCTATCTGTAATCGAAACTACAACTATTTGAAATCTGTGTCAATATTTAAGGAACTCTTTCTGTTTTTGTACCCATAGATGATCTGGTACAAGTCACACATGATTGGATGTGCTACTGCTATGTGTAGTGGAACTCAGTATCCTGTCATCCATATTTGTCAGTATTGCCCTGCGTAAGTAACCTCTGATGAACATAACGTTTTTCATCCCTTGTGTTCAAGAGGGACCTTTAATTAAAACACACAGCTTGCAGAAAGCTTTCAATGGAGGAAGAAGCTCTCTGTAGAAAATAATACATTTCCTGTTCTGGCACATCTGGTAGGTTTTTTTTAAGTTTTTTTTTTTAGTTTAGCCAAATCAACTTTAATGTTGGCTTTTTTTGCATGCAGACAAAATTAGTGAATTGTGAATGTTCATTGTGAAATATTTTTTAAAGATCATGTAACTTAGCAAGCCAATAGTCTCTACAAAATAATAGATGTATATATGTCCTGTAACCAGGGAATAAATACAGAGATCTCCTGATGAACAATAAGAGGATCTAAGTGGAAACAGGACCTCTTTTATGTATGTCTATAGTTCAGTCACCTAGCCATCTGGCTACAGAGAAAGAGGTTGGCAGTTCAACTCTTCATTTTGTGTCCCAGGAGAAAAGCCATCTTGTACTGTCTTGGGCAAGTGACACAATCTAAGGATACCCCCAGACGAATTGAGTAGCAATGCCCCTTCTGACTACTGTGTACTTAGAGCACTCTGAAAAGTGTTACCATAAGTTGAAATTGACTTAATCACACACAATTAATAGCTAGATAACTCATTCTTTAAAAAAAAAAATTAAACACTCAATGGCAGACAGCAAATCATTTCACTTTCTTCTTGGTTGTGGTTTGACAATGTAATTGTATTGCTCTGTGATTTCAGGCACAACTTTCAACACCAAATGAAAACACCCTACACAGACGGTTTACCATGTGGAGACTGCCCTCACAACTGCGAGGATAAACTTTGCAGTAAGTTCTGCAGAAAGAGCTTTGCAGGATTTTACCGTATTTATATTCTTTTAAATTTTCGGTAATGGAGAGTAAATATTTGTAGAATGATTGTCAGGCTTGTCCTCACTGGTGCTCAGAAACAGATGGTGGTGGTTGGGGGGTAGATTCTGGAACCAGCAGCCCAAGAAAGATAATCCCCCCTTACTTCCAGAAATCCAGGGGCCACAGAGGTGTCACAAAATTTGTCAGAGATTTGAAATTCTGGTAAAATTCCCTTTAGCTGTTCTGTAGAAGTACATAGACCCACAGGGGTGAATAGCTAAACATCTCCCAGAGTCTGCCTCTTTCTCATTAACTGGCATTCACGGCCTCAATAACTAATTTCATTTCATTTATTCAATTTATATGCCACCATACTCAGTGAAAATTGACTCAGGGCGGCTCACAACATACAATTGAATACAATGTAACAAGTCAATAGAACAACACAATGTGGCAGTATAATCAAATGTCACACATTACTCATTACTCATACTCACTTTGAGACATTTGTGGGAGAAAGAATAAAAATTATTTCTTTACTTACAGTTATTTGGAATCACAGACATGTGCATGCTGCTTTCATTATTGCATGCATGCTGAAACTCAACAAACAGTAACAAAACAACTAATACCAACCAACATAAGATGGGGGGAAGAACACAGTGGAGAGCAAAGTGGGGCTCTCTTTGAATTCAAAGGTGAATTCAGAGGTGGAAAGGAACAAATGGTTAGTGTTACACTAATAGTCACACCAGCCAAGAAAAGTCATTCTCAATCGCTCTTACTATAGGCAGCATGTGAGGTTGTAATGAAACTTCAATAATTTCTAAAAAATAGAGGGGACTACACAAAAAGACATTTCTGAACCCACATTTTTCTCTTTAAATGTTCTGAGTGTTGCAGGTGCAATACTAGTGGTCCTAGGGGGTTGTCCTTGTTTGACCACCCTTACTGTGGATCCCATAGGTACTGAAAAAGTCACCATAATTTGGTTCTGCTAGTTTCCTCCCTGGCCTGGTTATACAGTACTGTTATAGTAATAGGGTAGACCATAATGCCAGCAACTCAATGCTGATCTCCAGCTGGTGGTTAACTAACATGACAACTCTTTGGACTAACGACAAAGTCCACAGGGAAGGGTGATGGTCCTCAAATGGATTACATCCCACTTAAATCCATCTTGACCAAGGGCAGCAGCTTCATCAGTACTGGCCTGGGGCTGATGAGGACTCTGTGTCCTCATCAGGAGCAGAAAGTGACTCATGGAACTGGATAACCGGTGTCATGCTACGATGCAGAAGGCAGATGGAAGACTACTGCATTATATTGTTCAAAGGACAATCTTCATGGCTCATAGCCATGAGGATAGCCAATATTCTGTAGATGTTACCAATGCATAAATGATGTGGTAGAGTTCCTGCCTTCTTCTAGAAAATATATATATCCAGAATGAGGTTAACAAATGTTTTTAAGTCATTCAGGATAAATCAATATGACTGCTACAAGTAAGAATCACATATGTAAGAGCACAAGTGTTGGAAAACTGGTGTCTTCCTGGTCATTAGTAACTTTTTTTTGGTTTGATTTTTGTTCAGCCAACCCCTGCAAGTATGAGGATAACAAATCGGACTGCAAAACAGTGGTAGCATTGTTCGACTGTGAAGCACCATTTTATGAGTACTGTAAAGCCACCTGTGCATGTAAGACAGAAATTATCTAAGATACAGATAAGCCTTTTTAATAAAACGGGATGGAAGTTTAGCACATCCTAGAATGTGTGGTTTGAAATTGTTTTGTTAAAATCAGCTGATTATTTACTCTTTTCTAAAATAAAATGAAATAATTTCCAAAGAGATACAACTTTATTGTTCTGCACTTGGCAAAGTTTGGGACACTGCAAATTTAAAACATTTAAAGTTTTGCAAAGTGCTTGTCCACTCTTGATATTCTGAGTTCACTCAAGACTTTATTAACAAACAAAAGAGTAATATCCAGTGGTGGGCAGCCAAAAATTTTACTACCACACTGTGGGCGGGGCTGATGTCATGGGTGGAGCCAACATCATGATGTCATGACTTTTTGATGTCATGAAATTGTGGGTGGAACCAAAATAAAATAAAATAAAATAAAATAAAGAATCAGTATACATAAAAATGAAATAAAAGCAAACTACATAACCCCCCCCCCAAAACACAAAGAAAACAAACCCTAGTTCCTTACCTTTGCTGGGGTTGGGGACTCTGGGAGCAGCTGATAGGTGGAGGCAGCATGGCAGCACAGCAGCGCGGCCTAACCAGGCCTGGCCTAGCCAGGCCCAGCAGTGCCACCGTGGGAGCAGCGTTGGAGGAAAGGCTGCCACTCCACTGCGCCCTTTCTGGGCAGCCGTAAATGGCTGCTCGGAAGTGCGCATGTGTCAAAATACCATTTGACACATGCACACTTCTATTTTTTGGTGTGCATGCATCAAATGGTGTTTTGACACATGTGCACTTCCAAGCAGCCATTTTGGGCTACCCAGAAAAGGAATCTTGAAGGTGGCCGGAGAGGCGACCAAATTGGTCGCCCAGGGGTTTACTACCCCCCGGCAAACCCTTCCAGATTTCCACTACCAGTTCGGCTGAACCGGTCTGAACCGGTAGCAGCCCACCACCGGTAATACCCCTGTATTCTGTGCAAACTAACACTGAGCTAAATCCAGCTAAGGTAAACTTTTGAATCACAAGATTTAACGTTACAACTTCCATTTCTGAAGGCACCTTTTGGGGAGTTCATTCTGCAGTTCCTTTCACCTGACCTAGTGTGAGAAAGATTATCCAGCAACACAAAGTTGCAGTTACTAGGGTATGCCCGATTGTGGTTTTAAAATACCACAATCTTTGAGGAGGATCTTTCGGTGTACCCCAATATTACGGCAGACTGAGCAAGACACTCAGAAGGTCTGTTCTATTTGGGACTTCTTGTATTCAGCCAAAAGAGAATTATCCAGTAGGATTGATTTTAACTTTACATCTAACGTTTTCAGCTGCTTCCAGATTGTATCTGAATCACATATCCCATGATTGATTAATAGGGCTGGAATCCTATTGGTGATTTATGCATATGTAAGTGAAATTGTGCAAGCCAGCAGCAAATTGTTGCTAATCAGTTAAGTGCCAGTTGTGTTTCTGGCCATAGGCCCATCGAGTGATCAAGCATGCAAGCAGAAACATAACCAGCACCATGTTACAGAGTGATAATTTATTATCACTTATTCATGCACACATTGGGGTCAGTGTGAGGTATGAATCTAGAAAAAGCTGCTGAAAACAAAGTCCTGCTTGTATGCAAACAGGGATCTATTGCATCAAAGCCACACAGAAAGAACCAAAGGGAGCTCCAAATGTCTTGTGAATTCCTCTTTTTAAAGTAATACATCCTAGTAAACATTAATATGACAATTGAAATTAACAAATCCATTTAATTTTCAAATTGTAAAATTGAATTATGGGATTGTATGGCACATAAAATACGAAAGACGAACAAAGTAAAAATAATATGCTCCTTAAGCAGAAAATTCGTGCTACATTTGGTCGAAGAAAGCAGGGCAAGACCACACAGAAGAATGTCTAGAGTTGAAGTGAACTTTTCGGCACAAGATCCTGGCAGCTAAACTACTGCCACTGTTCACACAGACATATTTAATAATCCTGGGAAGGTGTATTTCAAATGTCCACACAGAACACTGCCTTTCTTCTCTGCCACCCTGATCTGCTATCATTACTGCCAGTGGTGGGTTGTCATAATTTTTACTACCCCACCGTGATGTCATCACTGTGTGGGCGGAGCTAATGTAATGATGTCATGATGTTACGGGCGGGGCCAAAGAAAAAATAAATAAAAAATAAGCACACACACCCCTCAACCCACCCACCAGCCCCAAACACAAAACCGTCACTTACCTGTTAGTATAAGTGCCTGGGCAGCACCATGTTGCAAGATGGATATGGTCATTGTACCAGTTCTCTAGGATAATATGCCTTAATATAAGGGTTCTCCAATTGGAACAGCAATTGGAACAGCACAGGTGTCGCTTATTGATGAGGTAACTCCAAGACTTTGCTTAAAACCCCAAGCCAGGCCACCAGGCCGTTTTAGGAACTGTGGTAGTATGTCAATATAGGTAAAGGTATTAAATACACATTAAAATACACACAGACACACCACATCCAAAGGTGAGTCACTTACCCTGGGGAGCAGGCTATAGAGAGCTTCAGGCTAGCAGCTTTTCTTCCTCCTCCCCGCTTGGGAGGACAGCAAGGAGGCAGTGCATACGTGCGAAGCACTGTAGGCGTGCATGCGCACCAGTGAAAAGGTAAGCCCCAAAGGTGGTTCCCCCCAAATGCTGCTACAGGTTCTCCGGGACAAAGCTGCTACAGGTTCTCCTTATCTGTGTGAGCAGAAGGCAAGCAAAAAGAATATGGTTCACTCCACTCCAGAGAGTGTATCATTAGGGATTGCCATTTGGACATGTACACAACAACAGCCCTAAAGAACTGACAAAGAGGATTGTGCAAGCTAAAAGCAAGACAAAACAATGTGGCTGGAAATGATAGGTAAAGGTTGCCCTTGTTCAAAAGGTAGTCATATCCGACTCTAGGATTCAGTGCTCATCTCTGCTTATAGCCAAAGAGCCAGAATTTCCATGTCTGCAGACATTTCCATGGGTTCCAGTGTCTAGGCATGCCTGCCTAGACACTGGAGTCCACAGAATGCTGTTTACCTTCCCACCAAAGTGGTATCTATTTATCTACTTGCAATTTCTTGCTTTCAAACTGATAGGTTGGCAGGAGCTGGGACAGAGATGAGAGCTCACTCCGTCATGCAGTATTTTGGTCTCAAACTGCTGACCTGCCAACCTTCCAGTCATCATATTCAGCATCTTAACCACTAAGCCACCACTGTCCCCCTTCACAACAAACCAAAACAGTAGCCAGCCAAACAATATATATATTCCAAATTCATGCAAGAAGATAGTTTCTACTCACAAATAGTGTTAATGTAATGTAGTCAACAGAAATGAAAGAAACAGTGAGAAACATGGCACAAACAGAAGGATGAATACGGACCTAATTGCTCTCTAGAATTCTCTTCAACTCATATTTAAAGATGGTGATAAAAGGCATGTCAGTCTAAGACAAAATACCAAGCATTAAAAGGCAAGAAGAAATGGAGACCCAAATTGTTAAAAATGCTGTGTTAAAAACAACCAAACATATTCCATTAATTAATTGACAAGTACTGTAATTATATAACATTAGGAAAATGGAAGGAGGGATTATATAGTATTTGGATACTGAAAGGAGGAATTTAGTTCACATTTTAATGAATATCTAATAAACTTTTCACTTTTAATCCAATACATGTAATGAAATTGTTGGACCTATAGTCCTTTGCAGTTTGCACTTTTTAAAGAATTTTGCAGAATTTAAACAGTTTCATTAAAATATGCATATTAAGGAATGTTGTATACAAAAGTGAAAATATTTGTGAAAATTACATTACTATACAATTAATGTAACGTTTATGCGACATTATCAAATTTGACACAAAGATTGTTATATGCGGTTATATATTTTGTATTTTGTTATATTATACCACCTTCATAACATTCCCTTTCACAGCATGTCTCACAGAATGTGGGATGTGCTCACATAGCAACACAGAGGTTAAATTCATTAGCATTCAATGCCAGTTGCTTGTTTTGTAATTCCACACATTTAAAATCGAATAGGGGACAGTTAGAGCAGATCCGAATTACAACCAGAGATCATCCACCACTGCCAGCTGTGGGATGCTGTGTTGATTTGCATGATGATGTCATTCTGATTTAATTACTCTATGTCTCTGTATTTGGTGTATATAAGCTCATGCCTTGCTATTTCATTCCTATGTCTGAAGAAGTGGACTTGAGCCAAGAAAGTTCACATTAAAAATATAGCAGTTAGTCTTTAAAGTGCTACAGAGTTTTTGTTTTTACTTTTGCTTCCTGATGTTAATATATAATAACTCAGAAAAATATAACATATCAGGAAAGTTAGTCACAAAACATCTCTGCTAGGCAAAACTGCAAGGAGTGTATGTTAGATGAAATGTGCACAACAATACATACATATTATCATACAAATGTCACATTCCCAAACTTTGAGATAAATCAAACGTTAGATGGGGTGGAAATCTCATTGGGGTAATCCAAATTTAAGAATGAAAAAAAAAATCAATAAAATATGCCGCAGATCACAACAGGATAAAAAAATAAAAATAGGAGGAGATTCAGCCTTTCCTGATCCAATGTTGCTCTCTTCATATAGGCAGCAACTATATGAAGGGGACAGCTTCTGTATGTTACAAACTCCCCTATAGTGAACTCAAACTTCAACATCAGTAAAGCGTCCTTTTCAATTTAATCAACAGCTGCTTTTTCCTTTCCAGCCTGAATGTAAGAGTCCTTTTGTTCCTCTCCCCAGTTTGTTTTCCCCTCATCAATAAACACAAACTCAATAACTCCTAAATAGGCCTATGGAATCAATAAGTTGCTGAAGCACCAAAAGATGCCAGTTCTGGGAGAATTGCAACACAATTCATGAGCTGTTTCTTGGGATAATGTCTTGTGCTACCACTAGATGTCTGTATATCAGTGCCAAGTAACAAAGGAGTTTTCTTTTTCCATGCCAAGTAACAAAGGAAATTCGGGAGGAAAGTGATGCCTTTTACTGGGTCATTTAAAGCAGGGATTCTCAACCTGGGACCCGTGGGCTGGATGTGGCCCGCAGCACCATTTCATGTGGACCGCCACCGCCTCCACCACACCAGGAAGTGCCATGTGATGGAGGAACGGCAAAATGGCCACCGGCCCTCAAAGCTGGCTGAGGGAGCGTGACCTGCCTTTAAAAGTTTAAGAACTCCTGATTTAAAGAGTTACATATTCACAGATTACTTCATCAGGCAAAAGAAACTATCATGGCATGCTGCATAAGCCAGGTACAAAATGCTTCGGAGTTCCGTGGGGCAGTAGCCACAGATTACATCTTTCTGTCAACAGGAATCCCTATATTTGTATACCCTCCTCCTAAATGGTTCTTTGAAGCTGAAAAGCTTTCTTTGTGGTCCAGGAGGAGCAATTCAAACCCAGTGCCTCTCAGAATTGTGTAACACATTTACTTACCCACTATCAGGGGCGTAGTGTGGGCTTCAGCTGCCTGGGGCCCAGGCCAAACTTACTGCCCTCCCCACCTAGGCTCGCCAACTCCCACCTAGGCTCGTTCCCATCAAATCCAAAATGTTACCATGGTGGGGACCAGGGGACGCTTTTTCCTCCTCCTCTGCCTTCATCATCCTCTTCTTCAGGCTTCCTTTTCCTCACTGCCAGCTCGTGGCGCTGGGTGGTGCTACGCAGGGCCCAGGGCCGCCCTTGGTCCCGGGTCAAGACCCAGAGACTGAGGCAGTGCCAACCCAGCAAAGAGCGCACCGTTGGCATCCCAGGCATGCAGGCGTGTTACCTCCAAGCCCAGCAGTGGCAGCTCATGCACCTTCAGCAGCGGCAACACTCAGGAGGGCAAGAAGCGAAGCTGGTGGTTGTTGCAATCCAGCACCCGCAGCTGAAGCAGTGCCTGCCAGGCCTTGCGTGGTGGTGGTGGTCTTCTGCCTCGCCAGCGCTGCTCCGGGTGCAGGTGCTGGATTGCAATGACCACCGGCCTCACTTCCTGCCCTCCTGTCCGCTGCTGAGAGGTGCATGAGCTGCTGCCACTGGGCTTGGAGGTGGCGTGCCAGCGCGCCTGGTATGCCAATGGTGGGTTGTTTGCTGGGCTTGTGCCACCTCAGCCTCTGGGATATAACAAAGGCTGAGAACTGCTGTTCTTGCTGACTCTGGCACTGTTATATTCTAAGTGAAAATTCTAGATTCCCTCTGCTTTCATGGCTATCCTAGAAGAATTGGAGGCAAAGTATTGCTATGTGATGCCAGGTTGATATCCTGCAATTGAGGACATGGGCACCCTTCTTTGGATAGATTTCTGTAAACATCTGCAAATGTACACGTCTCCCCCTTCCCATATCTGCTAAAGATACATTCTGAGACCTTAAACTGATACTTGGTGGTGAGGAAGAGGAAGCCTGAAGAAGAGGAGGACAAAGGCGGTGGAGGAGGAAAAAGTGCCCCCTGGTCCCCATCGCACCGTCGGTCACTAGCCCTCCCAGCACCCTCCATTGGCACCCCCTGCAAAGTGTCCCCCGGGGCAGGCCGCACCCCCTGCCCCCCGCTACGCTACTGCCCACTATTAGTGGCCCACTTGTCATGTCAAATTAGTCCAGATTAGACTCAATTGAGAATATTACCTAGTGGAATTGTCCAATTTGTAGTTCCATTGTGCTGGTGTTCAAAGTCCCTATAACAAAGAAGTTTTCCTTTTCCCTGAGGTGGGTTGGCATTGTGGGGTATTCCTCTAGGTTCCCTGTAGAGTAGCTGACTCATTGTTTTCTTCCTACTCCTTCCAACTTGGGTATACACTGTTTTACAGCCTTTGTGAGCCGCCCAGAGTTGCTGTGCGAGTGGGGGAGCATATAAGTTGAACAATACAATACAGTACAATACAATACAATACAATACAATACAATACAATACAATACAATACAATACAATACAATACAATACAATACAATACAATACAATACAACCTTTGGGGTTGTTGTGGCTCAGTGGTTAAGCCAACCTTTTAGCTAATTTATCATTATGAACACAAGAAATTAACACTTTGTTTTCAGTTTTTGGATTCCAGCTTCTAGAACTTTCCCAGTCAGCATGGCCACTTTTGTAGAGATTTTTTTAAAATAAAATAACATTTCCAAGCTGTGCTAGATTTGTTGATCTTGGTATGTTCCTGGGTGCTTCCTCATCATTCTTTTTACATTGGGGAGAGGGCAAGGCAATCCTTGTCACCTCCCCATTGTTTGTTTCTATTGTCTTCTACAAATTGAAGAGGGAAGTTACAAGAGGGGATGTCTGTGAGATCCCAACATAGTTTAAAACTACACACCACTAGTATTTTACATCTTGTAAGGAGCTCATAAACAGAGACTAGTCTCCATGAAGAAGATCTTTGCTACCCAGTCCATGAGGGATGAAACAGATGACATATAACAGGGCCGTATAGCTCACACTCCTTTTCCCTCTCATGTGGGGAAATTGTAACAATGCCAGTGAATAGGATTCTTGATGACCCCAAGTCTATATTCTTAGCCAGGAGAAACCAAGGGGGAAAATATGTATGTCAATGCTTGGTATCATGTGTATAAATGGACAGTCTATAGTTCCACAGGATGAGAAGCTTTAAATTAGTCTGTACTCTGTGGATTTCTGTTGCTTCACTAGTGAATGGTAAGGGTGAAATTGATAGTGTAGCCCTCTGCATTTTTACTCAGAGGTAAGTCTCACTTTGATCAATGCGACATAACACCCCCCCCCCCAAAAAAAAGCATATAGGATTGCAGCCAAAAGCTGTAACTGATGAATATACAGTAAAACCATGCAAAAAGAGCACCTCGCTTAGAGACTAACTCACTTAAAAAGCAGAATTTTCTCTGAATGGTCGCCTCGCTTAGCAAATAAAGCAACCAAAAACTCACTTAACAACTAAATCGAGGTTGCAATCCCCCCCCCCCACCAGAAGTCACAATTGGTCACTTACAATGGTGTTTCGCTTAAAGAGCAAATTCGCTTAAAGAGCAATCCCGAGGAACGCATTATGCTCTTTAAGCGAGGTGCCACTGTATGTATTATAAGTAAAACTGACTAGGTTCTTTAACATCTGTTTGATTTCATTACCCCTGAAGGGGGAAATTATAGATACCAGTATTTCTGATTTTCTGTCAGGAACCTTGTTCAAATGTCAAATTTGTTGAAAGGTCATGTTCCTCAGGAATTTGCATAGTCATTGCCTCCCAGTCCTCTGAGTTCTCCATAGCTCAGTGATGCGGGCTAGGTGCTTTTCACAAAACCATATCCGTGCCAACTAAATGTTCATACTATGTTTGCCACCAAGTTATATAGTGCACTTTCTCTTGCAAGCTGCCATTATTCAGAAAATCTAAGAGAGATAGAAGGAGCAAGGAATAACCTGCACATTTCAATCATAAATCATACATTACTTTAGGCAGAAGTTGTTGGGTTTTTTGTTGTTGTTTTTTTGCTATTAAGGCCACAGAATCCAAAACATAAAACAACTACAAACAAGTGTGATGGGTATTGTCAGACACCCCTCCTGGGGCTGACTCCCAGGTAATAAATCCATAGGCCCCAGCGTGGTTTTGTTTCTTGCAGTTTTTTTTAATACAGTTACAATGTTAGAAATCATAGTTCTTCCCCTCACGTTCCTTGAGGGTTGAATAAAACAAACAAATCAGCCGTGTGATTCATATACAAAACAAATCTAGAAGAAAAAGGTGATACCTGTTTTGGATCACTAAAATTAAAAAAAGCCATTACAAGCTTTTGTGATTCAAGAGCACTTCTTCGGGCAAAGGTAGGGAAAAGTAGGTGGATTGTGTTTCTGTCACTAACCAATGGGTTATGGATCATCTTGCTGGGCCACCATTGAGCTCACTGGGGCCTTTGGCATCACCAATCCAGAGAGGTGGTGGGGTTTATGAATCCCAGTCCACAGCAAAGCCCTTTTTTTAAGTGCAACTCAGAACTCCTTTATGGTGCAGCTCAGAACGCCTCCACTGTGTCTGCCTCTGTTGCTGCTCAACCCTCCAGCATCTTACCTGGGTGAGGGTGGTCTCTGAGGCCCCTGACAGGTGGTGGGAGATGCTTTGGCTGGGGATGATGTCAAGGTTGCCAGGAAAGCGCTGTTTGAGTCCCAGGTCCCTGACATGCTCTCCTAGCTGATTAGGTGGCATGAGTGTTGTTGGCTCAGTTTGCTGCCCTTCCTATTTTGCAACTTGCTACTTGCTTACTACCCCATAGGAGTATGGAAGATGCAGTCCTAGCCCTCTGCTTCTCCTCCTTATGTTTCTCTCCCCCCCCCCAAAGTCTTTGCTGACCACCCCCTCCCAGACCTTACCCCACCCTTCCTCTTAACTCTGTCAGGTTACTCTTCTCCACCTGTCCTGCATCAGGTGACCTCCCTCCTTCCACCTGCAATGCTACTTCCCCATTGGCTAGAACATGGGTGGCCAAACTATGGCCTGTGGGCCAGATACAACCCACAGCACCAAATTATCCAGGCCATGGCACCCTCGCTGTTACCAGAAGCAGATGTACCCCATGCATGCGCAAACACACACACGCATGTGCAAATGCTGCCATAAATGCACCCATGGCTGCATTTACGGTAGCATTTTGTGCATTGTGCAGGCACTTTTTATTTCCACTTCTGGTGGGAGGAACCCTGTGACCAGCCCAATCAGTTGTCTGGGGGCCATGGTTAGGCCCATAGCACAAAAAGTTTGGCCACCCCTGGGCTAGAAGCTCAGGAAGCCGGGCATCTTCCTTGACTTGTGGGGATGTGCAGAGAGACCACCTCACAGCATGAGAGAGAACTAATCAGATTAAAGAACTAATGACTGAAGGTAAAGGTCACCCCTGCTTGAAAGCCAGATGTATCTGAATCTAGGGTATGGTGCTTATCTCCATTTACAGCCAAAGGGCACTCTTCCCCATTGACAGAAGGGATCATTCTGAGAGAAGGTCAAGGGCACCCTTGGTGAACAGCCAGTCATATCCAACTCTAGGGCATGGTGCTCATCTTCATTTACAGACAAAGAGCCAGTGCTGTCTACATCTGCAAATGGTTCCTTGGCCATGTGGCAAGCATGGCTAGACACCAAAGTACATGGAACACTGTTACCTTCTCACCAAAGCAGTACCTGTTTATCTACTTGCAATTCCTTGCTATTGAACTGCTAGGTTGGCAGAGCTCACTGCACTGTGCAGCACTCAGACTGCTAATTTGCTGACCTTCCAGTCACTAAGTTCAGCATCTTAACCACTATGCCACTGCATTTTCTTTGGCTTTCTCATAAAGAAAAGCTTTGTAATTGCTTCACAGATCTGCTGTCTGGCAGCATTTCAGTATTGTATAGAACGAGTCAATTGGAAGGATGCAATAGCTATTGTAAATGGCAACACTGGAAACACATGAAGAGGGGAGTGCATAGGTACCCACTCCTATCATCTTTAATAGAATTGGAGCCACATAGTACCTGCAATAAAGGTGGAAAACATGGGTTCTTGTTTATGTGTTATGCCTACATATTTCCAGAACCCTTCTCTTCTCCACAACTAAAATCCTGCTGAACATGATGAGGATGGTGCACAACTTGTATCTTGGGAGACACCAATGATCTTCAACTTGTCCATGATCTGAAACCACCTGCATCTTTTAACAGTGGTAGATGGAGGGCTGAGTATAATCTGGACAACATCTTTGTTAGCTCCACATCCTGTAAGTAACTTCTTCTTCCAGTTGGCTGGAGTCATTCAGTGGTTATTTCAGGACCCTATTTCCCCCCTTTAAAATAGTCATTTAATATATTTATTTAGAACATATTAAATTGTTTAATAGCCTAACCTTCCCCCGTAAGCTTAGGGGAGCAGGCATGGCATTGTTCCTTTGGCCCTTTATCCTTATGGTAACCCTGAGAGACAGGTCAATTTGAGAGAGAAAGGAATTAATCTAACATCATCCAGTTAGTTTCATGGTTCAAGGACAACAGAGATGAATAGATGTGGCACAAGTCCCAGTCCAGCAATTCACTGTGCCACACTGGTTCTTCATTTCTCAAGCTTGTCAGCTTGGAAATAAGGATAGCTAACCCCCACCCCCTGGTATGCATGGTGTGGACTGCAGTGGTTTAGTGACAAAGATGCTGAATTTGATGACTGGAAGTCAACAGGTCAACAGTTTGAGATCAGAGTGCTGCATGACAGAGTGAGCACCCATCTCTATCCCAGCTCTTTCCAAACTAGCAGTTCAAAAGCAATAACTTGCAACTAGGTACCACTTCAGTGGGAGGGTAAATAATAATAATTTTGTGTCAGAAATTATTCTGGGTAGAAAGGATTTTTTTGCTGGAGAAACTCCGCTCAGGGGATGCCCAAATGAGGCTCCTTTCATGTCCCCAAGATCTTTTCCCACCGAAGTGGTCCTTATTATCTACTTGCAATTTCTTGCTTTCAAACTGCTAGGTTGGCAGGAGCTGGGACAGAGACAGACACTCAATACGTCATGCAGTACCTGGGTCTCGAACTGCTGGCTTGTCAGCCTTTCAACTAACAAGGCAAGCTTCTTAACAACTGAGCCACCACAGACCTGGAAGGCTAATGACATTCCGTGTCTAGTCATGCCAGCCACATGGCCACGGAAATTTCTGCAGACATGGATGGAATATAACATGCACAAAACAGTCTCAATTGTTGTAATTCTACTACCTATGGAAATTTGTGTTTTGGGAGATACAACAGAAAGTGGCAGAGAGGAAATGGCATTATTTCCTGAGAAAGGCAAAGACCTAAAAATGCAGCTTGACGCTGAAGAATATATTTTCTGATTGCTCTCACCTATGAAGCAGGAAGTGTTCTTTCTATATATACACCCTTCTCCAGGTCAGTTTAGACCTAATTCCTACCTGCCTTCCAAAGATATAAAAAGGATCATACTGCAAAAGGTAATGCAAAAAAAAAAAAAAAAAAAGGCCTTTATTAACAAACATTCTGCTTCCATGGACAATTTTGCACATCCAGGTAGAGATATGATAGTGTTGAAAATGTATACAGTTGTACCTCACTTAAGGAGCATAATGTGTTCCACAGGATTGCTCTTTAAGCGAGTTTGCTCTTTAAGTGAAACACTATTGTAAAGTGACCAATTGTGATTTCTGGAGGGGAGGGGGATTTCAAATCCCGATTTATTTGTTAAGTGAGTTTTTGGTTGGTTTTATTTGTTAAGTGAAGCAAACATTCAGAGAAAATCCTGCTCTTTAAGTGAGTTACTCTTTAAGTGAGGTGCTCTTTATGTAAGGTTTGGCTGTATATAAGTTCATTTAGCCCTACAAAGAAAAATTGACCATTAGTGGGTCATGATGTTTATCTCATTCATGGCCATATCCTATTATTAAAGAGTTTTCCAGGAAGGAGGATCAGCTACCAAATGGGTCTGGTTTACTTTACTCAACAACTAGAAAAATAGATGGCAAATCTTACCACCAGAGCAATTGCTTGTGCAGATTTTCCACTTACACTTGAGGGCTGTAGGACTGAACCTCACTAAATATTAAAAAAGGATTTAATGGTTTGAAGTAGACAAAACTGAAGAACCAAAGCCAGCAGTGTTCATATACTTTGCTACGAAGTCTATAAGAATACTCTGGAGGAAGCTATATTTATTTTATTTTATTTTATTTTGGGATGTATTTGGTTGGTCTGTTTTGGTTTGTTGTGTGTTTTGTTGTGATATTTGTACAGTAATACCCCGGATAACGCTAGTACCGGATAGAGCTAAAACCGCATAACGTTACAATATTTTTGGAAAAATCTTGTATCGAATAACGCGATTTTTAACGTTATCCAGTACAATCGGGGGGGGGGGGGAAGGGTTGGATTGGGTAGAACATCTACCCAATCCAACACCCCCCTCAGCGCCCGCCCGCCCGATGTTTGGAAAGGGTATGGGTCTCCGTACCCTTTCTAAACACCGTGCAGGCACGCGCGTGTCAAACGGGGGTTGGGGAGGGTACGGAGATCTTCCCCGTAGCTTCCCCAACCCCCGTCTGATGCGTGCACACCCGCCCCTCTTCCTTCCTTCCTTCCTCCCCCTCTCTTTGTCTCCAGCTCCTTTGCCTCCTCCGCTCATTAGGATCAACTGGCGAGGCTTTGGCGGCGAGCGGAGGAGGCGAAGGAGCTGGAGAGAAAGAGAGGGGGGGGAGGAAGGAAGGAAGGAAGGAAGGGGGGCCGCCAAAGCCGCCGCTGCCTCGCCAGTTGATCCTAATGTTTCTTAAACTGCCTTCTTTCTTTCTTCGGTGATGTTCTCTGCACGATGTTTGGATAGGCAGTTTAAGAAACATTAGGATCAACTGGCGAGGCAGCGGTGGCTTTGGCAGCGCCCCCTTCCTTCCTCCCCCCTCTCTTTCCAGCTCGTTTGCCTCCTCTGCTCTTCGCGGATGTTTGTTGGGGGGGGATTGGATTGGGTAGAACATCTACCCAATCCAAACCCCCCAGCGCCTGCCTGCACGATGTTTGTGGCGGGGGGGTTGGATTGGGTAGAACATATGACACGCAGGGTCTCCTCAGCCTCGTAGCGGCTTGCTGCGAGGCCAGGGAGATCCGGGTGAGGAGAGGCACCTCTCCGCAGGATACCCCTGCGCTCATAGTGGCTCACTATGAGTGTGGGGGTATCCAGGCAAGGAGAGGCACCTCTCCGCAGGATTCCCAAGATCTGCATCTCATTTGTGACTGGAGGGGGGGCCAGGGAAGCCCCGGGAAGGCCACGGGAGGGAGAGGGGGTGATGAGCGGGGAAGGGGAACTCCAGTCCTCAAATAAAAGTTGGAATCTGGTGTGCTCTGATGGGCTCTTAGACCTGTTAAAGGCTGTGGAAGGGTGTGTGTGTTAAACATGTGTCGCTCCTTCGAAATGGGGCGGGATGGGGGGGCTTAAGCAACCCAATTGTGTAATAATTAGACTTTTACTCTTTGAGGGAAGTCCCGTCAATTTCAGTCTTATTTGTGCATAAGGCTCCCTCCCATGGCCTTCCCGGGGGTTCCCTGCCCCCCTCCCATCACAAATGAGATGCAGATCTTGGCGGGCGACCCAAAGGCCGCCTCTCCGGCACGAACTTTTCGCCAGAGCCAGAATCTCGCCCTGGGATTTCCAGCCACACTGGAGAGAAAGGAAAACAGAGATGGCCCCGGGGGGAGGGGGCTGTCAGGAAGGAGCTGCTTCTCAGTGGGAGGATGGAGCCAAGGTTGTGGACGGATCTCCCCTTTCTGCCCTCCAACCCCTTCTTCTCGGCAGAAGGGCCCCCGCCATGGGCAACGCGGGCAGCATGGACTCCCAGCAGACCAACTTCAGGGCGCACAACACGCTGCTCAAGCTGCCCATGCCCGATCTGGGAGAACTGGAGGAGAGGTTCGCCGTCGTCCTGGCGAGTGGGAGGGAGGGAGGACCAAGGGGGGGAGAGAGAAAGGGGGATTCGTGGGACTTGGCCTGCCTTTGGGTCGATCAATGTATCGGACAACGCTAAAAATCGGATAACGTCATGACTCGTGGAACCAAGTCATAACGTTATCCGGGGTACTAGTGTATATGTATACCACCCAGAGTGAGTAATTTCCTAAATGGGTGGTATAAAAATGTAATAATAATTGGATATAAACTGAGATTGACAGTGTATGTTTTGTTTTGTTTTCCACATTTTTCTTACTTTTCTTCACGCTGTTTATTATTTTTTTTAAAAGTGGTTTTCTTGCATCCACACATCATGATGAGCTTTGTTTATAGCTGGTGAGCTGATTATTTTTTTAATCTAATGTCCATTTCCAAAACATGGATCTAGGCACAAACTATCACCTTTCACATTATCATTGATTTCAGTGAGGAAAGTAAACATATGCTTAATCCTTATAATGTTTGCTAATTTTTGGAGAACATTCTGTTCTAATATGTTAGGTGCTTTTAATTTAATGCACTTCTTCTGCTCCTGATGCTTTTTTCTCAGACTTGAATTGAAGTAATATCTGTCTGAGTCACCTTTCCCAATATTCCTCTTTTCAACAAGCATTTTTCTTCCAGAAGTGGGAAGAGACAGGAGGGAATAAGAAGGGATTTTTGTTTGTTTGCTTATCTCTTAAAGGTCCAGTTGAAAACCTGCCTGACTCTCAACCAGACCTTTAAGAGAAAACAAAAAAAATGTATAAGTCCCCCTCCTTGACCCTTCCTGTCTCTTCAAACTTCTGGGAGGAAGTTTTTCATTTCTTTTTCTTTTTCTTTTAAACAAAGCATTGCAGTCCATATGTGCTGACCTAATACACTACTTTTTGGGGTGGGGTGGGGAGTCACTCCCTCAGTTCCTCCACAGACACAAAAAGAATGTTTAATTTCCCAGTATCCAAATTGACTCTCTTTTTAAGCCACATCAGGATCAGTGTTGGGCATGAGCCAGTTCACACCTGATTGCCCGTACCGGTAGCAAAACTTGCTGGCCTCGCCCACTGCCCCGCCCTGCCCCGCCCACCTCCTCCTCTTCAGAGGGGGCTGACTACATCTCTCCCTTTGTCCAAGACTTTCCTGGGGCTCTGTTTTAACCAGAAGTACCTTCCCAGCCCCTCTGGAGTGGCTGGGGAGGGGCTTCGGGCTGAAACAGGGCCCCAAAAAAGCTTTGGACAAAGGGGGAGATAGTTTCGGAGGTTCACTATAGAGCAATGAAAATAGTAGAGGTTTCTATTTTCATTGCTACATAGTGAAGAGCAGTCACATGGCCAACAGGCCGTGCCCACCCAGTCACATGGCCACACCCACAGTGTGCTAGGCTTTTTTTTATGCCCACCACTGATCAGGATACTGGCAAATGAAAGGGAGAAGGTTCACTTTTGTTTATTTTCCAGTAATCACATGTACTGGAAACAAATAAAAAAGGAGCTATTCTACCCATACAAGAGAGAGAGAGAGACCCCTAACAGGAGCCAGAGAGATGTAGGTCAATGATGATTAACCTTTTAGATACCGAGTGCCCAAATTGCAACCCCAAACCCACTTATTTATCACAAAGGGCCAACATGTCAACTTAACTCAAATACTGAGGTTTTAGTTTACAAAAAGCAACTCATTCATTAACACCTTTTGTCTTAAATGAAAGACACAACAATAGAGTGGGAATAACCTTTGCCACAGACTCAACAGGCTGCCGTTTGTGCTGCATCCTTATGCTGCATCTGAGCTGCCCACCTTATCCCAGACAGGGGACGGAGGAAGCACTCCCATTGGGCCACTGGACAGAGGGGTGGATGATGTGCGAAATGTCCTTAGGGATGAATGGATAGGGGGAGAGGGACAGCCCAGTCCTGTGTCCCTCTGGATTTCTAGTAATGAACTCTGACAAACTCTGTGCTAGGGTGATGGCATGCGTGCACACAGAGAGGGCTCCGAGTGCACCCTCTGGCACATGTGCCACCACTGGTGTAGGTGATACCTCTCTGGACATGGGCAAGTTCACTCCAGCAAAGATCTAGCCTGATCACCATTTTTGGGAGCAAACCAGCCCATCCTCTCTGTGGTTCAAAGAGCGGGCTAAGCATCCTCATAGTCAGTCTCTTAGTTCCACTAAACTGAGAACTCAATATTCTAAGTAGATATGCTTAGCATTGCTTTACATGTCAATAAGCAACCGAAGGAAGTGAATATTCTTCTCACAATGTTTCTGTGTTTGTTACTATTTCCTCAGAAATGGTTCTTCCATTTTTACTCCTGCCCTTGGCTACAGTGCTGCAAGTATCTCTCGGACAGGTAGTATATGAGTCTTTGAGAATTAAACAAAACATAAGTCAGTCATAGCTTGATCAGAAATCTACAATTGCTTGAGTCAATTAAGACATAGAAGGCAGAAAGGCAGACTAAGCACACCGTTTTCAGGTCATTTGCTACAAAATTAACATCTGGAGGATGTTATTTGATAATTCTGAACTCCTATAAAGGCTTTCTAGTAGGTAATCTAGATTATTTTAGTACCAGTTTTTAGACAACGAGGATGTAAAAGAGAAAAGGGAGAATGTACTGGAAACAAACAAAAAAGATGCTATCTTACCTACTATCCTCAGAAGTAAAGGAATAAATGCATGTTAATTAATCACCCATTGAATCAAGTTTCTTTGTAAGCATGATGGCCAAGAGATAGCAAACATTTAGACTACAGAAAACCATTTCTGCATCATCTGCTTGAAAATCAGGGATAGAAGCCAATATGTTGCAAAGGGTTCTGCTCTGCATGCGGAGTACTCATTGTTAAGTACTTAACTGAAGTAACTCCAAGCATTGCTCCATTCCCAGACTCAATAAGAACAACCTCTATTACATTGCAAATACTCTGTAGTCATGTACTGCAGGCAATAGTAGTTATTTGTGGAATGAACATAGCCTGCCATATCCCCTCATTTTATGAAAGGAGGAAACTAGTGACAAATAAATTATATGTGCTTCATAATCAGGGCTTAAATGTCATGTATATGGGGCTGATTTTTAGATTTTAAAAATTATATAAAGACAATTGCTAGCAGATATACTTAATTTATTCATTTAACTGTAGGATACCCCAGTTTTAAGTAAAATGACTCCAGAGAAGCAGAAGGAAATTCTTGATGCATTGAATTCTGTCAGAAGACATGTGAAGCCAGCTGCTAGCAATATGCTGAAAATGGTAAGACACCATTAGCTAATGTTACTATATACTGGTGAAAGGTGTCATTCTGGCATTTGCAGAGATAATTTTCTTGGTGATATAGAGTTTATTACACAATGTATCCAAAGATGTACACTCTAGCAAATCATATACCTCTGGAGACCTGAACAGTCAACATGTTGACTAAAAGGATGAAGAGTAGAGGGAAGGTTTGTAGTGTGTAAACTTCAGCCTTCCACAGCGCTGCTGATAGTTCACTGTGTTGGTCTGTCCATTCTTTCTCTGGAATTGTTCCAGCTGAACCTGTGGGTCACTAGTGCCCACTGCTGATATAGTGTGGCCCCTTCCAGTTTGTAGTCACCACTAGTTATTGCCAGGAGGTGCTAACTCCTTCTTCTTTTGGCATATCCAAATCCAAATATTGGCGATCCTCATGGTGATCAGCCATGACATCTATCCTGAGAATATAATGCATTGCAATGGCCTTTCATCTGCCTTCTGCATCGCAGCATGACACCTATACCACTTATCCAGTTCCGTGAGTAACTTTCTGCTCCTGAACCCCTTTGACACACAAAGTACAATGGACATCTGGAGCTGAGAGGACTAGTTCGAGATTTATTTATTTATTTATTCATTTTAAATGTATTGTTTTATAATAATTATGATGTGTCTTTAATGACCTGAAATTGGGTAATTTGTAACTATGATTGGGGATTTGGTGATTTTGATTTGTAATTGTAACTGGGGGTTGGGGGCGGTAATGATATTTTATTGTATTAATGGATATTATGTTGACTGAATGTTTTTATATTATATTGATATTGTATTGATATGTCTGTAACCTGCCCAGAGTCACATTGCGTGATTGGGGCGGGATATAAATCGAATATAGAAATAGAAAATAGAGAGTATTCGCCAGCCTCAGGTCAGTAGTGATGAAGATGCTGCCCTCCATCAAGATTGATTAAAGTGGGTTCTAATCGACTTGGAGACCAACACCCTTCCCTATGGACTTAAACACCCAAGCCCTTAGTCCTCAGGGTAGTCAGGTTAGTTAACTGCCGCATGACACACTGTGTTGAGTCACGGCAGTATGATCTACTCTACTCTATTACCATAGCAGGATAACTTTGCCAGACACAATGAGGTGCTAATGGCAAGGATAAATGGCCACTATCAGCTTACCTTTCCATGACAACATGAGACAATGTACTGTTGTTAGGCCTTAGTGTGAACTATTAGTAGTTTGATTTGGCTTATATTTCTTAATATTCTGAGTACTGACATTTTGTTCCTTTAAAGTTGTTAGTGAAATATCTTATAAAATCATCTTTAGAAACATTTTTCTAATGTTTCCATTGTTTCCCACTGAAAAAAGGGGAATAAATTACAAATGATGATGATGATGCTTACAGCAAAAATAAACACATAAACCTCCTTTTTTTTTTTTTTTGCTAAGACATGGAGTGATGAAGCTACTGTGACTGCTAGCAAGTGGGCCAGTAAATGTCAGTTTAGAACCAGCCCCATAAAGGAGAGAACTGTTGGTGGTAAGTTAACTGAAGAAATTGGTTATAAAGTTCAAAAGTATGGGTACAACTAGATTGGCTGAATTATCCTGGCCTGAATCAGTCTAGACGCAGCAGTTCCCAACCTTTGGTTTTTGGACTTCAATTCCCAGAAGTCTAAGTCAATTCCCAAAAGCACTGATCAGCCAATGTACTGACTCAGGCATCTGGGAATTGAAGTCCAAAAACCAAAGGTTGGGAAACAATCTTTGGGGAGATCTCTAGCATCAACATGCAAGGACTGACTACAGTGCACCTCAGGCAACCCTGTTTAGCACTATCAAGAGTTTTATTTCAGCTTGTCTATAGGGGAAAGGAAAGGAAGATTTGCATTTCTTTTAAATTGTTGCTAACACATCAGTGCTGTGCTGTGACCGGGGTTAGTAATGATTAAAAATAAATGGAAAGAGTCCACTCCTTTCCCTCTGTAAACAAGTGGAAATGAAGCATTCTGTTTCTAAAGATTGTTAATAGGCTCCAGCAAAGAGACAGCCAGCCATCTGCTTTGGTTCAATCCCAATGCAATGATCACACATTCTGGAACTGAACCAACTGGCACAAAAACCAAAACATCCCCTGATAAGGACTCAATAAATTGGCAGTAGACCTCAATGAGGGTTGGATTGGTTTATGATGGCATATACATCATGCTTGTTGGAGGCAGGATAAACAGAGAAATAGTCTGAATCACGGATACAGAAAGAGTTAGTCTCCCATGTACTTTTCAGTTTCTTCTGCTTAGACTGCAATTACACAATATATAGAACCTGCCTCACATGTTGCAAGATTCAGTTACATTTTACAGTGGCATTTCATCTGCCTTCCGCGTCATAGCATGACCCCCCTCCCCCATACCACTAATCCAGTTGTGCGAGACAGTTTCTGGTCCTGAGCCCTTTTGCACGCAAAGTCCTCATCAGCCCAGGCTAGTGTTGATGGAACTGCTGTCCTCCATCACAATGGATTCAAGTAAGATTTAATTCATTTGGGGACTATCACCTTAATTCATTTGGGGACCATCACCTGTTGTTAGTCCTCAGGGTTGTCAGGTTAGTTAACTGACACTTGGAGTTGATTCACTGGCAATATGGTCTACTCTATTACCATAACAGGATAACTTTCTTGGGCAGACTGGGTTTTTACCTGTAGAAAAATCTGTCCTTTTGACATGATTGCTAACAGGACTGGCAAAGGCATTTTGCTGGCTAATACCCAAATCAAGATGGTGTTCCCTTCCCATTTCCTGTACAGAAATTGATGAAAGTAACAGCCAGTCAGCATGGCTGCATTTCCTTTTGTCTTTGTGTGCCATGGGTGCATGCAAGGTTACACCCTCAGCTCTGTTCTCAAACCTTGACACTTCTCCTCAGATTGCAACATTTTATGGAGCCAATTTACTGCATTCTCTTAATGAGCCTCTCCTAGATAATTTGCAATATGTAACTGCATTTCTTCAATGGTCTTCTTACTGCAGACTTTCGCTGTGGAGAGACTATTTCACAAACAGTGACTGCCAGATCCTGGACTGATGTGGTTAAGACGTGGGCCAAATCAAAGATTTATTTTAAGTATGGCATTGGGCCAGTGGACCCTAGGAAAAGCATCTATTCCTACACTCAGGTAAGAGCAGAAGCACTGAATTCATCTGGCATGTTTCTAAGACATGTTGGAGATCAAAGTAATACACCACAAAATCATATAAGCAGTATTTGTCCTTCTGATGGTCCCTAAACACCCAATGGGGTAGAAGAGAAAGTAAAGAAGAAGAAGGTGCAATTTTACCAGCTTTTCTACCTATATGAATCGAGACAGGCTGGGATCCAAACTGCTGCTTTGCTGTGAACAACCATATCTGAAAAATAGGAACATTTCAGTTCAGCTCTTTCCCCAATCAACTTCAGCATGCTGGTACACACCACAGAATTTCTTCTGTGACTTCTCTGAGAGGATGTGGTGGCTTCTTCCACAACAGCTTAAAGCAACCTAGCTAGTTGTAGTGCACTTTAACACTAGGACAGGATGGCCTTGTAATCCCAGATACAGGTAAATTGTTGGTCTCACCTACAAACCCAACTTTGTGACTATCTGGACTACCAATTTCCATTCTTCCTAGAAGCACAATCTGGGATGCAGTACTTTAGTTTTCATTGGGAAAATGTGGACGGATATGGGATTGGCTATTTGCATTCACTGAGATATGGTCACAGAGACCCAAATTACCAGTAAGAACACAAGATGATACTTTTTACATCAGGCCAAAGCTGTAGTTGACCCATCCTCATATTCCCATAATGGCCAACCACATGGTCCCCTAGCAGGATATGAAAGCAACAGCACTGCCTTTGTGCTGTTCCTTTGCAACTATCTATTATGACTGAAACTGGCTGGACTGGAAATCACAGGTGAAACAACAGTGAATTTCAAAGCTTGTTAATCTGGGTGAAACCAGGGAAAGCAGCAGTAATCAGAAACTATCAGAAACCTCACCTGTTTAGTGTATGGCCTACTCATTTGTTCCTTGACTTGTTCAGTCTGAAGGTGGCTACACACATTACTTTTTGTTGTGCCCCTATAAATATAAGTGTTTGAATGTGGCACATACATATTGTACGATAGCAACTGTCTCTGATCCACTGAGCAATAAGTGTAGCATTCTACGACTAATAAATTATTTTGCTTCCTACTTGTTGATTGAAGTACCTGTATACATATTTCATTCTGGTTTCAAAACTGTATAACCTAGGACTAGATAAGTGAAAGACATCTTGTTAACAACAGCTTGTGCTCTGTGTTCTGATGTATCCATCCTATAAAATATATATCTCTTTTTTTATTATGGTTATAGCTCATTTGGTATAATTCACATAAAGTCGGATGTGTAGTTGCTTATTGTCCAGATAATACTTTCCCTTACTTGTATCTGTGCCATTACTGCCCTGGGTAAGTATCAGTTTTGTTTTGTTTTTTATTTTTTTTAAATGTTTAAAACAAAAGTTACATACACTGTAAACAAAAAGGAAAAAGAAAATCAAAGCAAAGTAACAAAAAAATATAAGAAATACATAAAAGAAAATCAACAGATTCAAATTCTTCAGGCATCACTTACATATTCTTATTCATACTCTATTACCTTAAAGTTCAATTTCTCAATTTTTTATTTCCACTTACATATCATTAATCATATCATATTGCCATAAACTTCAACTCTCCGCTTTTAAAATAACCATCTTGTTTTTATCCCTTTTTCAATACCTGAAGTCAATTACTTTCTCTTATTTTATAATACTACTGTTAAGCAAACAAAACAAAACAAAAATCAAAATAACCACCAGTATCAGTTTTGAAGAAAATCTTAATCCAGCCTATTCAACCTATATTTGATGCAACTGCAGAGCTCCTCTGACGTAGTCCAGTGCTAGCCATTTCAACAGAGGAAACATATCTGGCCAGGCAATGAAATGCTTCTGTGAATCTACTATTCAGGAACAGGAATAGTAAAAGTTGTCTGTTGTATGGTTTTTCCTCGTCTTTGTTTTCTGCATTTATGTGCTCTTTCTTATCGGTCATTAAAAGGAATATTGACAAAAATTTGGAAGTTGGCTTAGAAATGTCTGAAAGTTTATCACTTACACACTTCTATGAATGGCCATTATAATTAATTTCCATATACTTAAGCTTTAACATATTTATTACAATACACCTATGTTTCCCAACCTTTGGTTTTTGGACTTCAATTCCCAGAAGCCTAAATCAATTCTCCAAAGCACTGATCAGACAATATACTAACTTAGGCTTCTGGGAACTGAAATCTCTCTGTGGGGCGTATGCCCCACATTGGAAACCACTATGTTACATGCATTTTGTACATTTCATTTCCCTTTCCTCACTGCTCACATCCTTTTCCCCTTTGCATCTTTGTGTAAATATGATATCCAATGTGGTGTAGTGGATAAACTGACTGAACAGCACTCAGGAGGTCTGGGTTGAAATTCCCACTTAGCCATAGAAGTTCACTGGGGAAATGGTAAAATCACTCCTTCAATATCTTACTTATCTTGAGAGCCCTGTTAAGGTAGCTATAAGTTGGTTCTCACTCAAAGGGACATAACAACATGTAATATACTTTACAATTTAGTACATAGAAGCTCATTCTGTAATAATGCTCAGTATAATGTAGCTTTCTGATTTTGTCTTCATTGTTTCTCCAGAAAAAGTATAAAGACATAACTACACACAGAGAAAAATGTGAATGGATCCACTGTGTAGTCACATCTTGATTTGCATTGGTTTATATGTCGTATTGTCAATGAAAAATAACCTGAATCTGACCGCCCCATATTATTTGCCAGTGTAGTCACCCCCTAACGCACAACTTCCCATTTGAGAATTTCCCCCCTGCAATTATGGCAAAATCCTGCGGTTGGTGAAATTACTTTCGCTTGCCGTAGAAGAATCTTTAGAGGGAGAGGAGGAAACTAACAATCTCCTTTGTTTGCAGCTTGTTAAGGAAGCTCTGCTGTAGCTGCCCAGATTTGTAGGAGGCAATGTTACAGCAGAAATACTTTAACAAGTTGAAAACAAGGCTTATTGATAATTTCCTCCCCCCTCTCTGCTGATTCCTAACTCTTTCTCCCTCTTTGGCACCAAGCATTATGTTTAGGGAGAAGAAAATTCAGTTGGTAGCCACTTTTACCACCACCTTGCCTCCTTCACTGCTGCTGCAGCCAAGTAAAATAGCTACAAACTACTCCTTACTTATTGGCTCTAACAGTCACATGACTCGAACTGGTGTGAATGAGCCTCGCTTCAAAAATTGAAGCCTCAGTGGCTACATTCAAATTAGGAGGGGGGACTCTCAGATGATTTGCATTGGTTTATATGTCGTATAATCAATGAAAAATAACCTGAATCTGACTGCTCCATATTATTTGCCAGTGTAGTCACCCCCTAATGCACAACTTCCCATTTGAGAATTTCCCCCCTGCAGTTATGGCAAAATCCTGCGGTTGCTGAACTCAGTAATTAGACAGGAATTGCATTCTGTCAAGCTATGCAAGACATCAAAGTAATTCTCTATTTTTCAATAAATATATTTTGATTACAAAGTATTGTTTTTCTCTGTTGTTTCAGTGGTAATGCTCAAGAAAAGATAGCAACACCCTACAAAAGTGGTCCATCATGTGCAGACTGCCCTTTTGACTGTGAGAAAAGACTCTGCAGTAAGTTGACAATCTAAACCAGGGGCAGGCAACCTATGGACCAAATAATCCAGCCTGTGCCCTTGCTCCAACTTCTGATGCTGCCGCCACCACCAAAATTGGCCGCAGACTCATTTAAATGTTTACGACAGCCGTAAGTGCATTTATGACAGCTGCAGACGCGTTTACAGCAGCCATAAATGGTGGGGGGACCACCAGTCCAGCCCCTCAACTGTCTGAGGGAGTGTGACCCAGCCCCTGACTTAAAAAGGTTGGTGACCCCTGCTCTAAACTAATTATCAGTTAGCAATGTTAGGTGAAATAAATTACTCTATACATCTGTGCAGTACAGTCAAACCTCGCATAAAGAGCGCCTTGCTTAAAGAGTAACTCACTTAAAGAGCAGAATTTTCTCTGAATGTTCACTTCGCTTAACAAAGAAAACCAATGAAAAACTCGCTTAACAAATAAATCGGGGTTCGCAATCCCCCCCCCCCAATTGGTCATTTACAATGGTGTTTCGCTTAAAGAGCAATCCTGTGGAACACATTATGCTCTTTAAGCGAGGTACAACTGTACTTTCACCTGCCTCACATTTTCAATGAATTACATGTCACACCCTCTCCAATCAGCAAACCCCTACTGTATGGAGAATAATGGAGGTTATAATCAAAAATACCTGGAGGACATCAACTCAGGGAAGCCTGGCATCCACCATGTCTTTTAGACTAACAGTCAACTGAAACCAGTGAGATCTTCTTCTTCTTCTGTGTCTAGACCAGACGTGAAACTGTCAAAATGAAGGTACCCTTTGATGATTTAATTCTGCAGTTCCCTTCGCCTGACCTAGTGTAAGAAAGATTAACAAGCAACACAAGGTTGCCATTACCAGGGCATGCCCAATTGGGGTTATAGAATACCACAATCTTTGAGGAGGCTCTGCCAGAGAGATGTAATGTTTAGAGCAGGGGCTACCAACTTACAGCCCATGGGCCGGACTTGGCCCATGGTGCCATTTCATCTGGCCCATTGCCACTGCACCCGCACCCAGAAGTGGAAGCAGGCACATTTACATCAGCTGTAAAACATGCCCGTGTATACGCAAATGCTCCCCTGGCTGACATAAACATGGAAGTGGGCACATTTACATGAGCTGTCAATGCACCTGCTTCTGCTTTGGGGTGGGGTGGGGTGGTCCAGCCCAGTCAGCTGTTTGGTCAGGCCTGCAGCGAAAAGGTTGGCCACCCATGGGTTAGAGTGACAGACTAGGACTCAGGTAAAAAGGATTCAAATCCTTGCTCAGCCTTGGGAACTCACTAGGACAGAGGGGTATAGATCTGGCAAAACCACTCCTCTGGAAAATGTCACATACAGTACCTTGAAAACCCTGTTAGGGTCACTATACAGTAATACCTCAGATAACATTAGTATCGAATAACACTAAAATCGCATAACATTAAGCAATCTGGGGGGAAGAATTGCATCGGATAACATTAAGATCCTATGGGATGCATCAGATAACAACCGCTAAAGCCTGTGTGGTTACAATGTATCTCTATGGATCCCATAGGATTTTAACATGCATCGGATAACACTAAAAATCGTATAACACCAAGACTTGTGGAACCAGGTTTTAGTGTTATCTGAGGTTTTACTGTAATTCAAAGTGTGTTATAGTGCATATAGCAATAACAATAGCCAACCAAAGACATAAAAAGACTGAATTCTGTGAAGTTCCTTGAAATTCCATCATTTAAGTGCCAGTACCTCAAAGGCCTGATTTGGAACGAACTTCTTATGGGAACAAGAACCTTAATTGAGACCTCTTGGTAAGTTGCTTAATAGCCACTTAGGCCTCTGTAGGAAGTAAGAATTAGCACCTTAAATCAGGGGTGCCCAAGCTACAGCCTATGGGCCAGATCTGGCCTACAGCACCAAATCATCTGGCCCATGCCACCCTCACCACTCCTGGAAGTGGAAGTAAAACATGCCACTGCCCTCACCACTCCCGGAAGTAGAAGTAAAATATAATAATAATAATAATAATAATAATAATAATAATAATAATAATAATAATAATAATAATAATAATAATAATAATAATAATAATAATAATAATAATAATAATAATAATAATAAATTATTATTATTATTATTATTATTATTATTATTATTATTATTATTATTATTATTATTATTATTATTATTATTATTATTATTATTATTATTATTATTATTATTATTATATTTGTATTTATATGCCGCTCTCCTTGCCAAAGCAACTCAGAGTGGCTTACAATGTTACAGTATCAAATATAAAAGCAACAACATATTAATATAACAAATATAATGCAGTCAATATAGTCATAAAAGCAAAAGCACAATACAATCAGAAAAATGCAATTCAATCAAAAGAAAATACATTATGGTCAAAAATATACGATACAACACAGTCTAGAAAGTCCTATCCCTAATAAATAATAAATAAATAACCGGCCAGGGGAGAGTCCAGGGAAGGTCTTACGGCCACGGTGGCGGCGGCGGCGGCAGGGTCTTTTGTAGCCGCCCGCTGCTTTCTCCAGCTATTCCTCGTTTCCCCCACCCCGACTGGCCAGGGGAGAGTCCAGGGAAGGTCTTACAAGTTCACAGGAGAGGGTGGAGACGTCCATGGCTGCCTACCTCCCGAGTCCCGCAGCTGTTGCTCCCTTGCGGCCGGCTGGCCGAGGGAGAGACCGGCGAAGGCGGCGGCGGCAAAGGTCTTTAACGCCGCCCGAAGGTCTTTTATCGCCGCCGGGACCCGCAGGTGTTGCTCCCTTCGAGGCCGCTGGCCGAGGGAGAGTCTGGCATGGTGGCGGCAGCGGCGAGGTCTTTTATCGCCGCCCGGGACCCGCAGGTGTTGCGCCCTTCGAGGCCGCTGGCAGAGCCTCCGGGGACAGGTGGACGAGTCCTGGGGCGAACGCGGTGGCAGCCTCCCTCCAGCCACAGGTGTTCTCGTTGGCGTAATGTAATGTAATGTATTGTCTGTAAGCTGCCCTGAGTCCCCACGGTAAGTGGGCGGGAATATAAATTTGAACTAATAAATAAATAAATAAATAAATAAATAAATAAATAAATATACCCCCACATGCTTAAAATGCTGCCATAAATGACCCGTGGCTGTGATAAACACATTTACAACAGCATTTATGCAGTAGCGTAGGGCGGGTTTCAGTCACCCGAGGTGTAAGCCAAACTCGCCTCCCCCTTTTAGGCTTGCCACCCATGGCTCTAGGCTCGCTGTTCCCCAGTGCCCGTCCCTGCAGCAGCCTCCCTGCCCTGTCTGGGGGAAGTCTGTCAGGAAGTCTGGGGGTGCCACCGCCTCTGCCTTCCCTGGGGATGCGGCAGCTTCCCTTGATGCAGGGCCACCAGTGGGGTGATCCACATGTCTGGGCTGGACCACATGCCCCGCCTCCCATTGGAACATTTTGCCACCCCCTGGAAAGTGCCGCCCAGGGCAGCCAATCCCCCTCCCCCCCGCTATGCCACTGCATTTATGGCAGCGTTTTGAGCATGTGCGGATCATTTTACTTCTGCTTCCAGTGGTAGGAACCATGTGACTGGCCTGCTCAACTACATGACTGGCCCACGGCCCAAAAAGTTTGGCTACCCATCCCTTAAATTGATCCTTCAACTGGATAGAAAGACAATTCAAAGTGAAGCAATAAGGTGAAATGAAGTAATAAAGGAGCCATGGCATCACCCATTTGTTCCAGTTTCTGAAAGCGGGATAATTTCCAATGAAGATTATTGTATTTATTTATTTAAATTTGTTTATCACCCTCCTCCCTGAAGGGACCCAGGGGGATTCTCAACACAATCAGCAAGACGATTTAAAACCAATTTAAAAATTAAAAGTTTTAAAAGAAGCTTAAAAACTTAGCATTAAAAACCAGGCATTATAGCTAAGCATTATAGCTAAGAGGCACTGGGTGTCAAACCATCCAGCCAACTGGGGAAATTGATCGATCCATTCCCCAGACCTGACCTGCCAGCCAGGTTTTCAATCCTTTCCTGAAGGACAGCAGCTCCGTTTGCAGGCATAGTTCTATTGGGAGGAGGTTCCATAGGGCCGGAGCGGACACAGAGAAGGCTCTCCTTCTAGTGCCAGAGAGGTGCGCCTCTCTGGCTGATGGCACAACCAGAGAGCCTCTCCGGTCTACTCTGGTGGGACGGACAGATGTCCTTGGGGCAACGCGGTCTCTTAAGTATCCTGGTCCACTACCATGTAAAGCTTTAAAGGTAATAACCAGCACCTTGAATTGCACCCGGAGGCAAACTGGAAGCCAGTGCAGCTCCCTCAGCAGCGGTGAGGCACGGGCATAATGCCTGCACCCCAACACCACTCGTGCAGCAGTGTTCTGGACCAGCTGTAGCCTCCGAATGGTCACCAAGGGCAGCCCCATGTAGAGCGCATTACAATAATCAAGTCTGGAGGTGACTAAGGCATGTGTGACCATGAGCAAGGAGTCCCGGTCTAGGAACAGCCGTAACTGGCGAATCACACGAAGTTGTGCAAACAAATCTAAGGATGCATCCATCACAAAAATGTAAGACTGCAAAGATAGCAATGATAAGATAGCATATATAATAGGAGGGGCTTTGTCCTTCAGGACAGGTGAACCTGTTAAATTTTCCTTGTTAAATGTGAATCAGTTTGACTGTTACAGGAAAAACAGAGTGGGAGAAAAACATTTTTTCATCATTAAAATTGTTTTCCCTCTGTCTGTCATATATATCTAATTTTATTCTGGTTTGATTTCTTTTCAGCCAATTATTGTGGACATATAGATTATAGCAGTCGATGTACATCTCTGAAAGAGAAATTCACCTGTGACGTGAAGTATATCAATGACATGTGTAAAGCCACCTGTGAGTGCACAACAAAAATCATATGAGTGCATAAATGAACATCACAACATTCATCTTGAAATGATGGTTCTTCCCTGTCTACCATAAAAAGACAGAAATTTAGAAATTGGAACCTTACTTTTATCTAAAATTGGCAAAACTTATCCTTTCGTATTTGAAAACAGTGATGAATATGTGTTCCTTTATCATACATTAATTTGAAATATTGTTCAGTAGGCTACCATTAATTGTGTAATAGATTCAGTCTTGAATAGAGTGATATTACCTGGAGATCCACATTGAATATTCCTATTGATGATATTTTTTTCCTTACCAGGAAGTATATACAGTAGAAGAAACTTTTAATATTAACAAACTGTTAGCCATCCTCTTGAGTTGCACATTTTAGCAGTTTTTTTTTGTTGGCTGTAAAAGTGAAAATAAACTTGACAAATTCATTCTCAAACTGACACAGATTGCTCATAGTTATTTATTGTCTACTGCTATCTGACAAAGCTAGTGAAAGACGAAATATATGTCTACATTACAAAGTTACCACAGTTTGACACGACCTTGGTGAAGTATTTGGAATTCTGTGCTGTAGTTGAGAGGGAAACACTAGTGCTTCTTAGAACAACTTTCTAATTACACCAGCAAGCACAGAAACAGCCCCTTTGAAGACTGTGGTAATTTTGAACCTCAATCAGACGCACCCTAGTAATTGCAACCTTGTGTTGCCGACTAATCTTTCTCACACTAGGTCATCCAAAAGTGCCTTCATTTTGGGATGTTCACGTGTGGCCTAGACATGGAAGAAGAAGAACCCAGCTTCAAATCCCAGAAATTCCTTAAAACGAAGTCGTGATAGTTAAACCACGGTAGAAGCAAGCTACTACCACAGTGAAGAGTAACTTCACAAGATAACATAAGGAACTGCTGTAATGCTGTGAATTTGATCCTGATGGGGATCAAGGTTGAATCAGCCTTCCATCCTTCCAAGGTCAGAAAAATGAGTACCCAGCCCAGTGCTAGGGAAGAGTACATAAGTGTAATTGTTGTTGCTATTGCTCTTTTAATGTGTGGATGGAGTGCACAGAAAGAGCCTCTTTGAAGATTGTAGTACTTTTGAACCACATTCGGGTGTACCCTGGTAACAGCAAACTTGTGTTGCTGGCTAATCTTTCTCACACTAGGTAGAGTGAAAGGAACTACAGAACGAATACACGAAAAGGTGCCTTCATTTTGGCAAAATAAATGCAAGAGGAAGGTGATACCTTTTGGCAGTTTCATGTCCAGCCTAGACACAGAAGAATAATGTGTGCCACAACTAGCCCTTCCATTAGCCCCAGTGAGGTGGTCAACTCAGGTAACCAAAGTTTAGAAATACTGTATTGATCTTCCATTTGGGCAGGTTAGGCAGGTATCTAGATGGTCTTCGGCGAAGAGAAATCCTGAGTCTAGAGATCAGAAGCTTATGGTCTGTCCAACCGTCGTTGACATTTCTAGCTGTCCTGGAGGACATATTTCATATCACACTGCCGGGTGATGATGTAGTCAAGGATGTGCCAGTGCTTGGAGTGGGAATATGTCCATGCAGTCATAAAAAATTTGGGTAGTTGAACAGTTGATGTTGTGCACATAGACTTAGAAGCAGCAGTCCATTAGAACTGCACTTACCAAACCTTTGCTTGCACTTCTCCTTTTCTCAGAGTTGATAATCCCTTACAAATCTGGCACTGAAGTCCCCAAGCAGTAAAAGCTTGCCCCTATCTGGTACCTTAGTGAAAATAGAGCTCAGCTGATTGTAGAACTGGTTTTTAACATCTTCATCAGCATCTAAAGTGGAGGCATAGGTGGAGCCTATGATGGAGGTGTCTCCTGAGAGAGGTATATGGGGAGTCAAAAACCTTTCACTAATTGTGGTAGGAGTGAGTTATAGTTGTTTACAAACTTTGTCCTCACAGCAAAACCTACATCATGTATGTGATGCTCTCCTTCCTCTTTCCCCTTCCAAAAGTTGCTATATCCCGAACCAGACTCAATGATTTTCCCTTGCCAGACAATCTGGTTTCACTAAAAAGCAGCAACATCAACGTTCAGCTTAGCAAGCTCATGGGTCACAAGAGCTGCTCTTCTCTCAGGTCTGTCACTGTTGTCAAGGTCAAGTAGTGCCCTAATGTTCCAGGTGCCAGTTGTCATTATCATTTGCTTGTTCTTCATTTTTTAACCACATATAAGGGGTGACCCCAGTGGTGGGCATCAGCAGGTTCGCACCAGTTCACCAGAACTGGTATCAGAAATTCTGGCTGGCTGAAATAGAGATGAGCACTGACCCCTAGAGTCAGATACAACTGGCTTTTGAGCAAGGGAAACCTTTACCTTTACCTAATTAGGGTGCAATGCAGGGTACCCCCCTTGGCCATGCCCACCATGTGGTAGTAATTTTTTTGCAGCATACCACTGGGTCACCACAGGGTGTGGCCTCCCTGCTGGACAATGTGTGTGTCTTTCGATGTTACACCCACGTTTTCTAGGGCCTTCCCCTTGCAGGGTGGTCAATGGTGCTCCTAAACAGGCCTGGCCAAACTCAGATGCAGGACCAAATTCCTATGTAGTCACACAATTCTCAGAAAGACAACCATTACACATCTGCTGCCAACATGCAGGTCTGAACTAGAGACTTCAGTTCCACACAAAACCTGCCTCCACCATCCTTATTCCATTGCCATTGGACTTTGAAAGAAGAATGACAAACAGGAAAAATACCATTGGCATGAATTTTTTTAAGGTCGATCCCAGCTTGCCATGAAGTGACCCACACACTATGATCACAGAGCCATCTCATGTGCCACATATGAAATGGGACATGCAGGATTTAACACCGGGATTGCAATTGACTGCTGCAGCCTTGAGGATATGGACAAGGTGTGCCTTCACAGCCAGCCCATCTGGCATGGCCTCTTCTGCCTCCATGACCATTGGGAAGCAAAGTTCCTCCTCTGCTCATTTTGCCATTGGGCCCAATGTGATGGTTTCCAGTGGCATTTCCTCAGTTACCCTACCCAAAGGGGCTTATCTGCCTGTAGCCATTGGCCCCTTTAGGGAGTCAGGTTATTTACTGCCGCCCAACACTCAGTGTTGAGCTGCTGACTGTACGGTCTACTTCATTACCGTAGTGGAATATCCAGTCAGTGAATTAATACAATGTACAGAGGAATTGACTCCCCAACTCCCCATTGAGTCAGATTATTTATTTTGGTTGTGATTTACTGGATTTCAGCTGGTGTATGTCACAACTTGGAACAGTTACTTTTTTATCCTACATTCAATACCTTCCTAAATATGACTGAACCTTTCAAAAGATCCAAGGGTGGATATATTACATTCCAGCTGTCAGTTGCCACTTGAGTGACCCTATTCCGAGACAGATGAACAACTTTTTGTATTTCATTTCCCCCCTGCTTGATTATATAAAATACACCTTTTCATACATTTTGCACTAATTTAATCCATAATTAAATTATTTCACAATGTTAATATCTTCCTGTACAATTTCTAGTAATGCTTATCACATTACAGTCCACATTCTATGGATCTTCCTTTTGAACTGGTACTTGCCCAGTAAAGGTAATGGATCTGTTATATTGAACAGTAGTTCTCAAACTACCATATATACTTGAGTATAAACTGAGTTTTTTAGCCGCAAAAATGAAGTCCAAAAAGGGGACACGGCTTATACATGGGTCAACAACCAACAGGGTCTAACAATATGAGGTTTTTTTTTTTAGTTATTCAGCACTTGTGACCACCGCCACCACCACTACCACCGGACTGTCCCTCAGCCAGCCCAGCAACAACAGTAAGTTTTGGGACTTCTTTCACAAAAGAATCTGAGGCGCAATTGCACAACTGGCCACAAGAGGGTGCAAATAGCAATTTTCCATTAGAATACATTGAAAATCAAGTTCTCCTATTCTGAAGTTCGTTTTCAATTAATTCCAATGAAAAACTGCAGAAAAAGAAGCTCTACATTACAATTATGTCTCCCTTCCAAGCTGGTGTGGAAAAAGAAAGGATTTCACTTACTTGTACCTTCTGCCTTTGTCTCTGCTCTGCCCAAGATGGAAGAGAAAGCCAGGCTTCTTCCTTGCAGGGGGAGCAAGAGGCTAGGCTAGAGCAACACTTCCTGCCTCAGTGCAATTGACCTGTCCATCCACTTCACCTGCAGCGTCACCACCGGTGGGTGGTATGAATAAAATTTTAAAAAATCACTAAAATACTTAATTTTACCATATTTTCATGTATTTTAATTACTGAAACTCACTAGCAGCTGCTGCATTTCCCACTCTCGGCTTATACTCGTGTCAATCTATTTTCCTGGGTTTCCGGATCAAAATTAGGTACCTTGGCTTATATTCGAGTATATATGGTATTTTTGGCCATGTTTCACCTAAGCATCTCTAAAATCCTGACCTCCCTACAACTGTGACATATAATAATTATTATTCAAAAAGTGAACTCCTATACATGTGGAGGAAGCCTAAAAGGTCATTAATTTGGTCTAAATAAGCTTCCAATTGCCCCCTCTTAAAAATCAAATTGCCCCTCCCCCACGTTGTGTGCCCTACATTGGGAACCATGGCATTAGACTGTAACAGGAAGCAATAGTAGGGAACTGAAGGAAGGTGAAAGTGGTAGGGTTAGTTTTAATTCCTAGGCAAAAAGAAGCCTTTTACTAATCCTAGTGGAAAAAAATTAAGATTATATTTGTCAGCTACTAAAATGATCAATTGACAGAACAAAATTGTTAGATGCAGGATCATAACCTGCAGAATCAACAAAAAAGTTATTCTTCTATATCAACATCATGAATACACTAATATGGTTGACTGTACTTTTCTACTTTGTGCCTATATCCTTCTTTAATTTTTCTTAGCAAATATGAATGTCTTGTGGTCTTTGTTCACAACCTTGAACCCATGAAAAGCATAAGGTGTTTCGGGGGAGTCCTTCCATTCTCAGTGTATTACTTACTAATGTATTTGCTTATCAGATATGTGAACAGAATGATCAGTATGTTCTCCAGCATTGAGAACTGTATGTAAACCTGATGTCCATTGCTTAACTACTCATGCTATAAACTGGGCTTTATAAGGCTTTCAGAGTTAATGATGCCCAGATAAAAACAGGGAAAATATTCAGCATGGTTAGTCAGAGGAAAAACTAAAGATATCTTTATATCATAACTGTGCATCTCTGATTCATAGAGAGACACAAGAAATATTTTTGTTTTGGTTTTACATAGATGTGCAGTTGGTCACAAGCTGTCATTTGTAATTGATAGAAGTACAACTGGAGAAACATGAGAAAAATTAGACAGGTTATACATATTTTGCTTACTAAGAACTGGAACAGCAGGTAATGTCAAGAGTTAGAGTGGAAATTGACAGACTTCTGGGAATTGAAGTCCAAAAAACAAAGTTTAGAAAACACTGGGTAAGAAAATGGCCACACCATTTTAAACCATATCACACTAGCCAAAACATATTAAACTACTTTATTTTGACAGCAGGCCTCTCTTTTTTATTTCATTTTCATTAATACTGAAATTCAGTTGGCCCTGTGGCTTCAGTGTCGCTGACTTCAAAGCAAGGACTTTGCCTGAATGTTTCTAATTTTTAAAAATACATGTAACAAGGCAGCAGCTAAATTCTCCTGTTTTAAAGTTCTTTATTTTAGCTAAACAATTTGCACAAAAATGACTCTTACAAATGCAAAAACTCCCGAGGACCATAAAAAAAATCACTTACTGTTTGTCAGGCGAGGATTGTGGTTTCTGATCTTCATACAGTGGTATCTCACTTAAAGACCATAATGCTTTCCACAGGATTGCTCTTTAAGCGAGTTTGCTCTTTAAGCGAAACACCATTGTAATTGACCAATTGTGACTTCTAGTGGCGGGAGGGGGGAATGTGAAACCCGATTTATTTGTTAAGTGAGTTTTTGGTTGGTTTTATTTGTTAAACAAAGTGACCATTCAGAGAAAATTCTGCTCTTTAAATGAGTTACTCTTTAAGCGAAGTGCTCTTTATACGAAGTTTGACTGTATCCTCATCCTTCCTATGATGCAATTAAAGTTAACAATCTATCCTTCTTTAGATTACTTAAAAATCTGTCTTTAACACACTAATTAAGTAAGTGAACTGCTATTTTTATTGTACAGGATTCCACACATTGTTTAATGTTAATACGAAGCCACTTATGGAAGATAAAATCAGGTTGTTACTACTCAAAAATCTTTTATAAGCAGTTCTGTTTGTCAATCAAGATCTTTATTAAAATATTCCTATTCCTCCAAATCTCATGCTTCAGATTAATCCAGATCAGGGGTTTGCAACCTATGGCCCAAAGGATGGACCCGGCCCACAGCACCATTTCATCTGGCCCATCGCCCTCACTCCTTCCGCCATCAGAAGTGACAGATTGGGTCATGACAAAAGTAACATCTCAATCGCAGAAGAGATATTTCCCTGCTCAAATGCTATATACCGTCGTACCTCGCTTAAAGAGCATAATGCATTCCACAGGATTGCTATTTAAGCAAATTTGCTCTTTAAGTGAAACACCATTGTAAGTGACCAATTGTGACTTCTGGTGGGGTGGGATTGCGAACCCTGATTTATTTGTTAAGTGAGTTTTTGGTTGGTTTTATTTTTTAAGCGAAGCGAACATTCAGAGAAAATCCTGGTCTTTAAGCGAGTTGCTCTTTAAGCGAGATGCTCTTTATGCGAGGTTTGACTGTATTTAGTGTATGCAACTAATTTGAAGGACATCTTATTTTTATCTTTGAGAAAGATGAACTGAAGTCTAAATATCAAGTCCACATTAACTATGACTCCATAGCACTGCTTAAACCTGGACCTCTTACAGGCAACACTGATTAAAGTGAAGAAAATGAATATTGGCAATGATGAGAATAACTTGCCTAAACAGGACTGAATAAGAGTATTCATCCATTCATTCATTCATTCATTCTACAGTTATGGATACTTTATTTTTCTAATAAATGCTCCAACAATAACTCTTTTATTTAAAAATAATAATCTGTGTAACAATGAAACAGAAGCAATACAATCTAGAACAGAAAATGTCAGAGGTGTTGTAAACTTTCCTTTTATAAAAATCCAGCCAACAGAAAAACTGCAGATCAACCATATGGTCTGTTATCATTTCCTGCTACCACAAAGACCTAGTTTGCTTATCTGAGGCAAAAGAGGGAGACAGAAAAGATGTTATGGGATCCCACCCCCCCCTCAGCAGAGCAGCATTTCACATAAAGTAGAATGCTAGGGCTACAGATCTAGGTTTCCTCTAAAAATGTGGGAAAATTGTTCCTCAATATTAGATGCTGTCCATTACTTGAGCTGAAGACAAATGTGTCACAGTCTGTGGAGATCCAGACAGATCCATAACTGGAAATTTTGTCACCTGGGGCAAGAAGACCTTCTCCCACTTTCTCTACCTTGAGACCTAGACATGATTCCCCTCCCTCCCCCAAAGAAAAAGGAATATGAGACTGTGGTGTCTGCCACAAAGAGAACGTCTGTGCTTTCAAAGAAACAAAAGTAAATATGGTAGGTATTGCCATTTATTTTCCTAATACTCCCCAACAGATTCAGCTCTAGATTTCAGCCCCCTCTAGATTTGGTGAAGAACCTCAGTTGGCCTGCCCTAGGCCTAGACCCCGGGACTCATAGTTTAGCAGAAAACAATTCAGCGATGAAGTTGGAGTAATTTCCACCACTCCTCTTTTCTTTTGCTGGAGGCGAAATGGAGGGGAAGAAAATAAAAGGAAGAATCTGGCTAGAGATGTTTGCACTTTATTGCACATTGTTTTAGGAAGGTGAATGCAAACAAGAAATCACAATATTTCCATGTTTCCCTAGTCTAACTTCAAACCTATGAGTGTTCCACTGTGATACAGTGGGTAAGCAAGGACTAGGACACAGGAGTCCTGGGTGTGAATCCCCATTCTTTCATAGAAACCTATGGGTGGCGGGGGCACTGATAAGACCTCTTCTTAGACATCTAAGTTAGCTTGAAACTCTGTTAGGGTCAGTGCAAGCCTGATGCAACTTCATAGCACATAAAGTCTCCCTTGTTCAAAAGCCGGTTTTGTCCAACTCTAGGGGGCAGTGCCCATCTTCATTTGGAGGGTCTACAGAAATTGCATGTAGATAAATAGGTACTGCTTTGGCGGGAAAGGTAGTAGTGTTCTGTGTGCATCTAGTTATGCTTGCCACATGACATGGAAATGTCTGTGGACACAGACAGCGTGGCTCTTTGGCTGTAAATGGCTTTCAAACAAGGGAGATCTTTACATATCTGCTCTGAAATCCCATTGAGTTTGATGCTTAGGTTTGCAACCTATTGCCATATGCTAGTATGAGTATTGACTGCCATCATGTCACTATGAGGTAGTGACTTGCAAAAGATCGTGCCACTAATAGCTCTACTGAAGTCTTGTAGACTAGATGCCATGGCTTCCTTTATTTAATCCACTCATCCATGTTTTTCTACTTTATCAGTATCAACGCTAACAATAGAAAAAGATCATTATGTTGAAACAACACCTTTGCAGAGACCTAAATGCTGCAGAAATACAGTTTGGTGATGGAATAAGAGGGTTGTTGAGGGTTTTTTTTGCATGTGTATGCATGTGTGTGTGTTTAATAGCAGTCATTTACAAGGAAGGAAATGTTCCTGCTATATATATGCTATTCCAGTGCAACTTAGTTTGAATTACTTCAGTCCTCCAGAAGACACAGAATAATCATTCTAGAAAAGGTAACTTTTTATTTTGGCAAAGGGTCTGCTTTCTGGACCAGTGTTTCACATTTGAAGTAGATATTTACTATTGACTTTCAAAATCGTGGTATGACGTGTGTCTGTGTGTTTTTTTTAAAGTCCTAAATTTAGTACATATTATACATATAATAAGGTTCAGCTTTTATATTGTCTTTTTAAAATTTTAAATGATGTAAGTCATTTTGGGTTCTTTATAGGAGAAAGGCAGGTTAAGATAACTTAAATAGATAGATAGATAGACAGATAGATAGATAGATAGATAGATAGATAGATAGATAGATAGATAGATAGATAGATAGATAAAAAGCCTTTTAAAAATTTAGTGCCACAAGAGAAAATTAAACAAATGTAAGCTATGAAGGCTATCTCATAAACTTGGCAATTTTCACTGAGGTGTTGATAACATATCCTGCTATGTAAATTGTTTTCCAGGAGGAATAATTACAAAAACACATAATGTTCTACAAATGACAAATGTCCTACTTTCTTTTATTACCTATACACTGGCCATGAATAATATGGAGGCCACATATTAATGTCTTCTTCTTCAGTGTCTGGACATTGTTGTTTGGACAGAAGGAAGTGATGAAGAAGGAGTTAGGGAAACAGATTCATCTGGAGGGAGCTCTATGAGAAGTCTTTAACTTGAAGGGCCATATGTTCAGGCTGGGAGCTCTCCTGACTTTATAATCAGTGGGGGAGATGAGGTGGTAGCCAAACCAGGAATGCTTTTCACTAGATCACAGTAGCTATGCCCCTAACTGGGTAGGATGACCCCTGGTCGTACAACAGACCACCAGCTGCTTCCTCAGCTGGGTAAGTGCTGGCAGGGGAATCTATCATGAAGTATCTAGGCAAGAGGGGACTTGTAGGGCATGGTTTCAATAGACCAACTATAGTGCTCTTGTGGTTCAGTGGTTAAGAAGTGCTGGAAGGCCGGCGAGCCGGTAGCTCAAGACCCAGGTACTTCATGACGGTTTGAGCTCTGGTCTCTGTCCCAGCTCCTGTCAACCTAGCAGTTCAAAAGCAAAAAATTGCAAATACGTAGATAAATAGTGACCACTTTGGTGGGAAAAGATCTTGGGGACATGAAAGGAGACTCATTCAGGCATCCCCTGAGTGGAGTTTCTCCAGCAAAAATCCTTTCAACCTATAATAATTTCTGACACAAAATTATTATTTTAATAGACCTACTGGAGTACTGGTGGGACACAATGATTACACCAAGTGACATCTGTTCCCTATACTGTGTCGGCTGCCAGGGTATTTCCCAGCCTGGTTAAAATTGCCAATTTTAGTTTCCAAAACCCTTAAATAAGCTTGGGGGTGAAGATGGCTGAACCAACACTTTCACTCAACATTCTGGACTACAGGTCACCTACTGGTGAGGATGAATCAAAGTGGTGATCGTGAGAGAGTAAGCTTGGTTGGCTATGGTTCCCTGGATGCGGAAACCATTACCAATTGATTTATGGCAGGCTCCAACTTTGGAAGATATTGAAGCCTACATTGTTTTCTGTGACATTTTCTTTAAAAATTTTAAAGTTTTGCTTGGCCAGAGATTTTTTAAAGCTATGTTTGTTCAAATAGGCATCTTTTCCCTATTTTTTTTTTAAAACTGGGCACTCTTTTAGCTTTTAGCTGGTTTTATTGATGGTTGACTTTTTGGAGAACTTTATTGTTTTACACTGTTACATATTAATCTGTGAAAGCTTTATTTTTTTTTAAAAAAATTGTTTAAACGTCCAATGTGCTTTTCTTAAACACATGCCTGTTTGACAATTGGAGACCACAATACTGATCCTTATTTTCCTTTCTTTCTTCAAATGCTCGTAATACACGAGTCATTTCTATAACAGAGTTGCACAGTTCTATCATTTTGCTGGAACAAGGGTCTCCTGAATTAAGTGGGATGTAGGACTGCCAGGCAGCTATAGGAAGATCTGCCCCATAGCACAGAAAGGGACTTCCATGTCTTTCCCTACACAATTCTCTCTTTTTCTAATCTCCCTTTTCATGTGCTGCTAAAATTGAGTACCTCACAACCAAAAACTGGCAGAAGGAGTCAGGGTTACTTCACTTTCTGATGTATTTTCAAAATTCTGTACTGAATGTGGACAGATAGTATCATCAATGCGAAGATTTAAAGTGGAGATACAATGGTTGATCCTGACACGCAGTTGTGTTAATCTTTCTTTCAGTTCCCAAAGCCAAAGCAAACTGAGAGAGAAGCTCCTTTCCTTTTCAGTATACAGTAATACCTCAGATAACGTTTACCTCGGATAATGCTAAAATCGCATAACGTTAAGTAATCTGGGGTGGAGAATTGGCTCAAATAACGTTAAGGTCCTATGGGATGGATCGGATAACAACCGCTAAAGCCTGTGCGGTTACAATGTACCTCTATGGAGCTTAAACGTTATCCAATCCATCCCATAGGATTTTAACATGCATCGGGTAACACTAAAAATTGGATAACACAGAGACTTGTGGAACCAAGTCTTAGCGTTATCCAAGATATTACTGTATCTTGCTTTTCCATGCCACTGCTTTTCCTTAAATGTGTCAAGTACCTCTGCCCACCAATTCTCTCCTGCACCTTTAAGGGATACTGGTATGAATCTTAGAAGGGTGGGACTTCCTTGTTGAGTTTCCAAAGATGTGAGTGGAGGATTGACAAAAGAAGAAGCTAATGGCCAGTGCTACCCCATGAAATGGGTATAAGTAAGAGACAAGTTGAAACAGACCAATGAAGTTGGATTGCTCATCTACTCTCATAGCCCAACTCCAGTGCTTTTCAAATTCTGGTTGTCTTAGTGAGGAACTGGATTGGGGACATGTACCCCTTTGAATCTGCCAGTTTTCTCAATAGTTCTCAGACACAAATATCCTATGCCAGTGGTGGTGAACCTTATCACTCCAGCTGTTCTTGTACTTCAATTCCCAGAAGCCCTGATCAGCAGGAGTGCTGACTTGGGCTTCTGGGAATTGAAGTCCAAGAACACCTGGAGCGCCAAGGTTTGCCACCACTGTTCTATGCAGCACCTAAATGAGAGAGGCCTTTTAAAAGAAGGCTTCATTTCTCCTTAGTGGACAGATGCAGAAGGTGGTGTAGGCTGATTATGGTGCAACTGCATTGCTCTTCTGCTCACCACACTGTTTAACACCCATGTGAACTTAAATGAACCTCACCCATCCCCATCAGAGGTCAATGAATGCCATTCTATTGACTGATTCTAAGTATACAATTATAAGCACACTGTCTATGAAGTAAGTCCTTTTTGACTCAGTGGTGTGACTTTGTGTGAACTTGTCCATTAAATGTTTCAGCAAGTGGAGATTCTAACCACATTTGCTGATTGTTTCCGTTTCCCTAGAAATGCACCTTTTAGTCATCATTCTGCTCTTGGCTGCTATGCTGCATCTACCTCTATGCCAGGTATGAATTTGACAACATGATCTATGTTCCAGGCTGTCTTAAATAATGGATGAAAGATACTAAATAGATCTAGATAATAAATAGTAAGGCATATAATGGGACTTATTTTTGAAGAAACACATAGAATTGAGCTCTCAGTTTCTGAAAATAATGGTTTAAAAGAAAGCAAAATTGTTTTGCTATCTTGCTTCAAATAGGGATATAGAAGTAACTGTATGTGTCTAATGTGACATCAAGTCACTTCTGATTTAAGGCAATCCTACTAGGACTTTTGAGGGATATGAAATATTGTAGGAATAGTTCGAAAGAAAGACATTGCAAGTAGATAAATAGGAACTACTTGGGTGGGAAGGTAAACAGCATTCTGTGTGCTCCGGTGTCTAGTCATGCCTGCCACATGACCACGGAAAAGTCTGAAGAAGCAGACAGCGCTGGCTCTTTGGCTATGAAACAGAGATGAACACTGAACCCTAGAGTCGGATACGAATGGCTTTCAAGCAAGGGTGACCTTTACCTTTAGTTTATCATTTGCCTCCATGGATTTCCATGTCCCAGGGAGGATTTGAAGTTACTTATGCTCAGTCCTAGTCTAAAATTCTATCTACTACCTTACATTTACTCCCTTGCATCAATAAATAGCAAGTAAGAAAACGAAAAAATAATAATAGTATCAGTAAACAAGATCTCATCCATGCAGGCAGAGTTATTGAGAAAGCTGTTAATGCTTTCCATCATGGCTATTTGTTTCAAAATGAGAAGATGTTGCACAGTTAAATCAGTGGTGGGATGTAAAAAATGTTACTACCCCCCACCGTGACATCATCACAGTGTGGGGGGAGCTAACGTCATGATGTCATGACATCGTGGGCGGGGCCAAAGAAAAAAAGTTAAATAATAATAAAATAAAATAAAAATAAGCACGCACACACACACCTCAACCCACCCACCCACCCACAACACAAACCTGTAAATATATTAAATAAATAAATAAAATAAAAATTACATTAAAATACACCCACCCACCCAAACACCCACCCACCCCAAACACAAACCCATCACTTACCTGTTAGTATAAGTGCCTGGGCAGCACCATGTTGCAAGATGGATATGGTCATCATACCGGTTCTCTAGGATAATATGCCTTAATGTAAATGTAAAAAAGATGTGCCTCCTTAAGGGTTCTCCAACTGGAACAGCAATTGGAACAGCACAGGTGTAGCTTATTGACAAGGTAACTCCAAGACTTTGCTTAAAAAACCCAAGCCAGGCCACCAGGCCTTTTTAGGAACTGTGGTAGTACGTCAATATAGGTAAAGGTATTAAATACACATTAAAATACACACAGACACACCACATCCAAAGGTGAGTCACTTACCCTGAGGACCAGGCTATAGGGAGCTTCAGGCTAGCAGCTTCTCTTCCTCCTCCCCGCTTGGGAGGACAGCAAGGAGGCCATGCATACACACCAAGCACTGTAGGCGTGCATGCACACCAAGTGCTTGGTGTGCATGTGCAGTGGGGGAACCAGTGAAAAGGTAAGCCCCAAAGGTGGTTCCCCCCAAAAGCTCCTACTGGTTCTCCGGGACACTGGGAAAACTTACTACCGGTTCTGGCGACCTGGTGAGAACCTGTTACATCCCATCACTGAGTTAAATGGATGGCTGATTAACCTAATAAAGGCAACTGATAATTCAATTTCACTCATTCTTTTATTATAAAGAAAATGTGCAATTAGCCTCAAAGGTTGGTCTAATTCAGGGGTCCTCAAGCGAGACTCTTCAGGTGTTACCAGAAGCCCAAGTTACCAAACCTGCTGATCAGTGCTTCTGGGAATTGAAGTCCAAGAACATCTGGAGAACCATGTTTGAAGACCCTTGGTCTAATTGGATGTAACTGAGAAAATGTATAAGGTGAAGCTGTTTTTCAGGTGGATACTTTTTGATTCTAGAGAACATTATCTATAAGGTTCTAAATACCCTACAGTAGCTTAAGGACTGTCTACACGGGTATTTACCTCACCCTTTGGCGAGGTGCTAAGGCAGGTTGGGTCAGACTAATTTCCCTTAACCCCCATCTATCTGATCTCTGGTCAGGGGTTTCTATAATTTTGTTATAAACTGATGGGCTGTAGCCAAGTCCATTTCAGCACGTGTGGTTGCTTAGAATGGACTAAACTACATTCTTGCTGCTGTCAAAGCCTGTAAACTTTCAGAAAACTGAACACTTCTCCTGCTTGTCTGTAGGGAGGCAGGATAAGTGAAAATATTTTTTATTGTGTCTAGTTGATCATTACTAATGTGCTGAATCAATTAGATTAGACTTGATTTTTCCCTTTGTAATTGCACCAAAACTCATATTTTCTCTCTCCCAACTGGTGTGATTCTGTTTACAATGGGCAAGTCCACACCAAAATTGCCAGGGGAGATGGTTAAGCTAACCTAGATTCATACCAATTCTCTCTGGCATTAATGTTCAGCAAGATGCATGAAAAGAAGTGAAATTGTTTGGATTTGAGAAAACACTGACACATTTCTTTTAAATTTCAGGGGGGGAAAGGTATAGCATTGGACCTCTCTGAAAAGCAACAGAAAGAAATTATTGACCTGTACAATACTGTCAGGAGAGAAGTAAATCCACCTGCCAGCAATATGCTGAAAATGGTACAATAACATTCTTTGTTGTTTTCAGATACCTGTTGGAATTGTTCATCATGGCATTGGAGGCAAATGTTCTCCATGCATAACTTCCAAGCTGACATGCACTTTGAGAGATAGTGTACTTGAAAAATGAAATATTCAAAATAGTTATACTGAAAAGTTCTGCAGACTTGAGATATGAGAACTACAGCCTTCCTCATTCAGTGCTTTTTTGAGGGTAGGAACAGATGTTGCAAAATCCATCTCATCTTTGGAGCTGAAAGCATGTCAGTGTTGGAGGGATATGTTTGAGGAGGCTTTGAATCCCCTGCTTAAGTCTCAAAGGCCATTCATGGAACACAGAAATTCAATAAGCAGATTTCAAGAGATGAAAAACACGGCCACTGTGACACAAAACCAGGCCTTAAACATTTTTCATTTCCAAACAGTGAGCTGCCTATGACTTCTCTTTCTGCTTTATTTATTTATTTGTTCAGATTTATATTGCCGCCCACTCGCCAAGGCAACTCAGGGCGGCTTACAGTCAAAACAGCAACAGTACAGTAAAAATCATAACATACAACCTCACAAAACAAACAAAGCAGAACACAGACTAACTCCCCTCTGGCCGTTGTTGTGGGACCAGAGGAGGGGCTTTGTAAAAGGCAAAATCCTGTTGCCAGCAACTGCAATCCAGTGTTGATTTTTCAAAAGTCTACCTACCTCATCCCAAGGACTGCAGTGGCTCAAGTGGTTAAGACACTGACTGGAAGGTGGCGGGTCAGCAGTTTGACACCTGAGGACTGCACGACGGAGTGAGCTCCCGTCTCTGTCCCAACTCCTGCAAACCTAGCAGTTCAAAAGCAAGAAACTGCAATTGGATAAATAGGGACCACTTTGGTGGGAAGGCAAACAGTGTTCTGTGCACTCCAGTGTCTAGGCATGCCTGCCACATGTCCACAGAACTGTCTGCAGACGCAGACAGCGTTGGCTCTTTGGCTATAAACAGAGATGATCACTGAACCCTAGCGTTGGATATGACTGGCTTTTGAGGAAGAGTGGCTTTTACCTTACCTCATCCAAAGGTTGCCAAATTTTGTCCCCTTAGGAAGCCTCCAAACTGGAGAGATAGGAAGATTTTAATTTGAGTAAATTAAATGTTTCCATCACTGGATCCAGATTATACCAGGTACAAAGTTATACAACAGGATTTTGTCCAATACACTAATTTTAATCCTGAGCCAAACTCTGCAAGTAGTTCCATTTCTTCTGCTGCTAGCTCAGTAAAATCCATAGGTGCCTTGCAATGTGGATTAATTGGTTTTAGGCCTAAAGTCACCGACTAGTTATGATTCCTTTCTGATCCATTGGATTTTATCCTGATCAGAGCCTAAGATTTGGTTTACATTCCCCAGAATTATGTAGCGATTCTAGAGTACAGCTCCAGAATGATCACTTCAATCATAGTTCAAGAAATAAAATTTCTAAGTTCAGGTCTTTAGTCCTACAATTCCTTGGGGATCCTTCCATGATATGTCAGGCCCTCACTTCATTTACTGGTGCTGCCCTTAGTTAGGAAAACTGGTTTATGGAGCATATTCAGTAGTCTGGATGTTATTAAATAAATTTTGTCTACTCAGATTAAATAGAAGATACATTTTTAGAAATAGTCCTCCAGCCAGTCTGCGACTGAAATCTTGTTGCTTTAACTCAGGGTTTCCTGCCCCACAGATCATTTCATGTGGGCTGTTACACCCTCGGCTTTGCCGGAAGCAGAAGGGGACATCTTTATGACAGCCGTAAAATGTGCCCGTGCATAGCTCTGTGGTAGGGAGAGAATTTACTGGGACAGGTGCCCATGCGCTGCTGCTTTAAGTCCAAACTTTAAATGGAAACACCATCTCGGCTTTTTCCACTTCTGTTCTCCTCAGCAGGCTTCATTCAGCAACTTTTCCCGACATGCTTTGGACTTTATCCCACGGAGTGGAATGAAGCCTGGCGAGAAGAACAAAAGCGGAAAATGCCGAGGTGGCATTTCCCTTTAAAGTATGGGCTTTGAGCAGCTGCACGTGCCTGTCTGTCCCAGTAAATTCTCTCCCCACTACAAGGCTGCCTGCGTATGCATAAACACGCCTGCAGCTGTTGTAAATGCTGCCATAAATGTACCCATGGCTGTCATAAATGCGTTTACGACAGCTGCGGACACATTTTATGGCAGGAGGGACCACATGACCTACCCACTCACTCACGTGACCAGCCCGTAGTGCAAAAAGTTTGGAAACCCCTGCTTTAACTGATGGTGTGTAAGGCTGATGATGTCATCTGCTTCACTGTTGTGGATTTTTAAAAAATTAAAACCTTCTCTCCCCCCCCCCCCCGGTTCCAAGGCTTTCTTGAGATCCCTTTTGTTTCGGGAAAGTCCTTGGGATTGAGCAGGCCAGGGATAGGAGCCTTTATTTCTATGAATAGCTGTCTTTGGCATGATTTTACTGCTAGGGACAATTGCCAGACATTAAGGAACTATGTATACTTAACTTTCATCCATTTCCAGTCACAATGAGTGTGACTTTAAGGGTACAGGCCTATGTTTATTTCCTTGCATGTCAGCTTCATTGAAGCCAGTACAATTCACTAGAAAGTGCTTATGCATGGCTAGATCACACCCAGTGGATTTATAATACACTGGAGCTGATCAGGTTGGGTAGCATAATGGTTAAACCAAAGAGGAATAACCTCAGAATGCTAGTTATTTGCTGGACCTCTCTTGATAGATCCTGCAAGCATGATTCTTCTTTCCACCTTGACAGCGAAACCAGTGCCTGTGGAGACCTTTTGAGAAAGCTCCACTTTTGCCAATGGGCTTCTTGGGAAGGGAAGTTGGGCTGCCAGTCTTTTATCTGCCGAATGTTTGGTTGATGGGAGTTTAGCTGCTCCCTCTGTGTGTTTCCTGTTGTAAGATTATGTCTGTTAGGGTTCAACAAAAAAGTTTAAACAATACATTTTGTTGTTTGCTTTCCTGAGACATGGAGTGAGAAAGCTGAGGAGAATGCCAAACAATGGGCTCAGCAGTGTACAGCCTCAGCCAGTCCTTTGAGTGAGAGAATGGTGGATGGTAAGTGGTGTGACAGAGCGAGTTCTGGGTCTTTCCTCACCTACCATATATACTTGGGTATAAGCTGAGTTTTTTAGAGCCAAAATTGAGCCCCAAAAAGGGGACACGGCTTATACTCGGGCCAATGACCATGAGGGTCCAAAGACCACGCTGGATTGAGATGTGCTAACAATTTAGTTAATTTTACCATATTTTCATGTATTTCCCACCCTTGGCTTATACTTGGGCCAATCTATTTTTCTGGGTTTTTAGGTCAAAATTAGGTACCTCAACTTATATTTGGGTGGGCTTATATTCAAGTATATATGGTAATCAAATAATAAAAGTGAAGTATAGCATTGTGGAACTCTAACACAGCAGGTCCAGCTGGATAACCTAATGCAGTGGTGGCAAACCTATGGCACGCATGGCAGAGGGGGCACTCAGAGCCCTTTACATTGCCCCAGCACAGTTTGCCCTGACCCTCTGCCCAGCAGCCCAGTGGGAGCGCTCCCTCCATCCCACAGCACATAGTTCACCATACCCCTCTGTGGCATGGACAGCACCCAGTTGAGTTTGGGCACTAGGTCTCTAAAAGGTTTGCAATCACTGACTTAGTGAATTAGAGTACTTTCTTCTTGAAGTGATGTACAGTAATACCTCATATAACATTAGTATCGAATAACACTAAAATCGCATAACATTAAGGAATCTGGGGGGAAGAATTGCATCAGATAACATTAAGATCCTATGGGATGCTTCAGATAACAACCGCTAAAGCCTGTGTGGTTACAATGTATCTCTATGGATCCCATAGAGGATCAGATAACACTAAAAATCATATAACACCAAGACTTGTGGAACCAGGTTTTAGTGTTATATGAGGTTTTACTGTATCTGATTCCAAATATTGGCTCTTATCATGGAGATCAGCCATGAAGATTGTCCTGGGGACATCTGCCTCTGCATTGCAGCAAGACACCCATACCACTGATTCAGTCCCATGAATCACTTTCTGGTCCTGAGCCCTGTTGGCACACAAAGTCCTCATCAGCCCCAGGCTAGTATTGATGAAGCTGCTGCCCTCCATCAAGATGGATTCAAGTGAGATTTGGGGACCATCACCCTTCCCTGTGAACTTTATCTCTCAAGGGTTGTTAGGTTAGTTAACCACCACCTAATAATCAACATTGAGTTACTATTACCATAGCAGGATTACCTGGCCAGAATGGCATTTAGAGTAACTGGTTGGAGAATTGGGGTCAGGAGTTAAATTTCCTGCTCTGCCTTGTGGGACAAAAGTCAGCCTGTGTAGCTTTGGGCAAGTCCCAGTATGCCAGGTGAAGGGAATGGTAAGCTCCTTATGAGTACTGTATTCTGAACCTAGAAAACCATGGCAGAGTTTGCCATAAGATAGAATTGACTTGACGGCACGCACAACCATTATTTAATGCAGCATGGTGTTTTCAGCCATGGTCCAAATCTCAATTGGGGAAAAATCTCAGAGTCTGCATTGTTGCAGAGGGTGGAGCTGGGGGGATTAGAGAAGAGATAAAAAATGAAAAGGCAAGCCCAAGGCAAAGAGGTCATGGCCATTCAGATCAAGATCCAGAAGTAAGCCCCCATCCAAGAGGTGAAATACCTGCACATGTAGGAAGAAATTCTAGAGAAGGAGATTTCAGGCATGCTGGCACAAATGATTTTTATACCTATCTTTATGGAAGTTCAAATATTCCTTGAAATGCAAGACTATTTGGAAACCATGAATCAAACAGTCTATAACACATAATAATAAGACATCTTAACTTGGCATACATCAAGAAGGGTATAATGTATTATTGTGTCAGAGAATACTCTGGGTTGAAAGGACTTTTGCAGGGGATGCCCAAGTGAGGCTCCGTTCATGTCCCCTATCGTGCAGCTCTTGGGGAATTGAACCCCGTCCTTTTGCTATAATGAAAATGCATTGAAGTAGCTGCTGAAGTGTATAAGACCTCCATCTTACTTACCTCAGAAGCAATATCATGACAGAATAAAGTGGGGTTGATACTCCCAGGGAAAGGAAATTGCTCCCTATAATATAGGAGAAATAAACAGTCCCATTTCAGACGAACACATTTGAGGGGTGCTTCAGTCCACCCCTTATAAAAACAGATATAACAAAAACAAAACAAAATGTAAAACAGTTTTATGGCACGCTGAAGACTAACTTATTTGTTTCAATGTGAGCTCTTGTGGACTCCAATTAGCTTCTTCAGATCCACAGAGTGCAGTGTTGTAGCCACAGATTCATATTCACGGTGGAGGTTGGGAATGAGGGTAGATAGGATACAGAAGAATACACAAGGCCTTATGAGTATTTCAAACCACTACAGACTACGGGACTGTGGTGTCTCAGTGGTTAAGAAGCTCGTCTGGAAGGTCGGCAAGTCAGCCATTCAAGATCAGAGCACTGCATGACAGAATGAGCGCCTCTACCTGTCCCAGCTCCTCCCAACCTAGCAGTTCAAAAGCAAGAAATTGGAAACAGATAAATAGGGACCACTTTGGTGAGAAAAGATTTTGGGGACGTGAAAGGAGTCTCATTTGGGTGTCCACTGAGTGGAGTTCCTCCTGCACAAAAATCCTTTCAACCTAGAATCCTAGATAGAACCTTTGTGCGCTTCTGACACAATTTAAAAAATCCCACTACAAACTGTTATGCTTTTATTTCAGGAACCCAATGTGGTGAAAGTATATCACAAACTAATTTTGGTCACAAATTATTGGTTTATGGAATTCTTCATCTGTAAATTTTGAATATGGAAAAAATGCAATGAAGGCTGAAGAGAGAAATTTTTTGGGATATACTCAGGTAGGGAAAGAAACATACACCATGTTTATTGCCCCCCCCCCAGCTGATTATTTTTGTCCTTCTTTTCTGGTCTAAAAATCAAATCCAAAGCAGTGTACAAATAAAAACAAAAACAAGAAGATAAATGTAAAACAATCTTCTTAATAACACAAAATAAACAAATAGTATATTAGAGATTTTGATTCTGATCAAAAGAAAGTGTTCAAAATTAAACTGTGTCTTTTCGCCAGTGTGAATGCAGCTGGTGTAATTTTCATCAAAACATTTCTGCAAGTTAAGCAGTCAACATAGGCATTTCCAACTGGATGGTGACTGACATGGGTTAGAGAATGTGATTGGAATCCATGAATCTCCAACTCAGCTTAGTGACAATGCTGAGTGACAGGTATCCTTCTGTGAACATAATGAACTGTGTGTTGGGAACACATACTTTCAACATCAAGACAAATCCATAAAATGACATGGTGATCACCAGATGGACACACTTTCAATGAAATTGTCTTTATTTGCATTAGTAAAAAATGGAAGTCATCACTGTGGAATGAAAAGGCTCACTTAAAGAGCAATCCCGTGGAATGCATTATGCTCTTTAAGCGAGGTACCACTGTACCTAAAAAGGTAGCATTTCTGAGCATGTCAAATGGTGGGGCATTATCCTCCTCTGGTGCCTGGGAAGGCTTTTTGTGTAGTTCTCCTTTGGCTGCTGCAAAGTGCCTTAAACCAACGCCTGAGAGAGGAGCAAGCTGTATTCCACAGTGGAAGGCCCTGCAGCAAACAAATCTTCACCTTACAAACGTCATAGAACAGTGTATTGAGTATTGGCATCTGCTGACAATTACTTTCATTGATTTGAAGAAAGCATTTGATAGTATCTACTGAGTGTCTTTCTGGTAGATCCTGTGTCTATATGGCATGCCAGCAAACATCATTACCATCTTTAAAGACTTATATTTATGATTAGGTTGCTGTCTTATGACTGAGAATGGTATTACAGGCTTCTTTGAGATTACTGGGGTTAGGCATGGCTGTGTTCTATCTCTGTTCCTCTTCTTCGTGGCCCTTGACTATTTTATGTGATGAGCAGCATGTTATGGGACAGGCATCCCTTGATCTATCCAAAATTGCTTTGGTGACCTAGATTTTGCTGATGACATTGTTTTGGTTGAGGAAGATGAGATGAAACTACAATACGCGACAACTGCCTGGGACAGAGAAGAAAAGAAAATTGGCCTTAGGATAAATGTTAAAGAAATCAAAGGCATGAGAACCTCACAACTGTGATGCAGGGAATCATACTCAGGTCACAGCAGCTAGAGAAAGTGGAGAAGTTTACTTACTTGGGCAGTGTGATCACTCAAAATGGAGACACAGAGGAGGACATTGAATGCCATCCTGGAAATGTAACAGCAATCTTCTGGAAAATGAATAAGATCTGGTCCTCACCATCTATATAATGAAAATTAAACTCCATTTGTTCACCTCCATAGTGTTCCCAATAGCCATCTACGCCTGTGAGACTTGGACAGCATCAGCAAGTATCAACAAGAGACCTGATGTCTTCCAGCAGAGGTGCCTCTGCCAAATTTGAAAGATTCATTATTTTGATCACATTACCAAAGGAGTGAGTGGCTCATGCAAATTACCTAACATTGTTGCACAAAGAAGACTTCAAATGGTAGACCATCTTTTCTGTGTGGAGAAAAACAGCATCCCTAAGGTGGCAATGGGTTGGACACCCCCCCATGCCAAATGACAATGAGAATGCCCTCGAAATTCATGGTGAAGAACTTTCATGGGATACTGGAAATGACATGGGAGAATGCTGAAGCTTTCGCCCAAGACTGAAGCTACTGGAGATCCCTTGCTGCCTGATATACTACATAGTGTGGGAGGATCTAAGTCTAAGTGTGCGGTAGGAAATGCCTCCATTGACCTCTTAACGTGTAACAATTTGCAACTGGTATTGTGCTGTTGGGAATAACAAATAGGTGTCTAGTGAGTGTTAAATGCAGAGGATGTCAAAAATGTATATGCATTTTAAGATGTTATCTATGTCTTACTTTTCAAAGTTGAATTGAATTATGGTAGCAATGTGTAGCATGATGTTTGTTCAAAAGAAGGTATGCTAGTGTCAACATGCAAGAGGAAGGACAGTCAAAGAAAATGGCAGAAGCACAGTTGTCACTGGAGTAGTGAAAGACTATTTTTGAAGTGATATTTAAAATTCGAGAACATTGTGGAAGTACAACAACAATGAAGGTGTGAGTATGCAAGAAAACCTCAAACATACCAAACAACTGCATGTATTTGTGAAACGTTTAAGATGCATGATATTTTGTGTGATGTGCACAAGGGAAGATCTGAGAGGCCTCACACAGCCACAAGTCCTGCCTCTTCTGATAAGGTGATGGAACATTTTACACGTTTACCACAGAAGTATCTGTATGCTGGTGGCAACCATTGTGAGCAATTCTTGTAATTACAGAAGTCAAATGTGACCTGTATTCATCTTTTGTTATTGGTATATATCGAGTATTACAATTTTAAAACAATTTTTCCTTAACGCTGAGTGTTGGGTGGTGGTAAATAACCTGACTCCTTAAAGGGGCCAATGGCTATGGGAGGATGAGCCCCTTTATAGGTGGGGTGATGATCCCCCCCAGTGGATAAAATGCCACTGGAAACCATCATATCAGGCCCAATGGAAAAATGAGCGGAGGAGGAACTCTGATTACCAACAGTCATGGAGGTGGAAGAGGGCATGCCAGATGGACTGGCTGTGAAGATGCACCTTATTAATATCCTCAAGGCTGTGGCAATCCTTTGAAGTCCCGGTGTTAAATCCTGCATGTCTCATTTCATATGTGCTGCAGGAGATGGCTCCGAGATCATAGTATGTGGGTCACTTCATAGCAAGCTGGGATCCACCTTAAACAAATTCACACCGATGGCATTTTTCCTGCTTCAGGAAAAAACGCATTCTCAGATACTTGTTGCTGCCGCCGCTGCCACCAATGTATACATTTTTGGCACCCTCTGTAGTTGTAGATTAAAAGTATCATGATACTAGAGGGCTACCTGAGTTGATTGAAGCTTGGCTGAATTCAAACCCTCGCAACCTACAGATGGTGGAAATTACTTAGGATTACCCTCATCATAGTTTGGCTTTGTGTCGATGCTATGGCAGTGTTACTGGGAGAACATAGTTTGCTCTCAGTGCAATTTATCTCCTCCCTCACCTTGCATGCCATTTGTACATTTTAGGTCTTCTTCCAGTGCACCTTAGTGAGCAAAGAGTTCACACCAGCAGATTTCTCTGTCAAAATGTCCTTAAGTTAGCAGAACAAGCTTGTGCCCAACACATCTTGTACTACTTTTAAATAAGGATGCCTGATTGTAGAAGGCATCCTGATTGTAGAAGTACCTGATTGTAGAAGTAGATTAAGCTCTCTGAAGGACTACAAAGACAGACCCTCCTAAAAGATTGTGGTACGTTTGAACCACAATTGGGTGTATCCCAGGGAACAGCAACCTTCTTGTGCTGGCTAATCTTTCTCACACTAGGTCAGGGGAAAGGAACTGTGGAATGAATCTGCTAAAAGGTTGCTTCATTTTGCAGTTTCACATTTGGCCTAGACACAGAAGAAGAAGAAGCTTGCTGAAATGGTTATTGGAGTACAATTTAATGTTTGGAAAGTGATCACACTCAGATTTCTTATTTATGGAAACAAGGAAATGACTATTAAAAAAACAAATTTAGGAAGTATTACTAATTCTATCTAAGGTTGAGGAGATGGGTGGCTGAGAGATCAATCTATACACTGTTCTATATTATGCACTTGTTAGTCACTGGGAAGCCTTTAAAATCAGAAAATTGCTCCTGGTTTCTCTGCCTCTGGATAGAGACCACTGCCACTAATCCAGAAGTCATGTTTTGAATTTGAAGCTCTGCTTTGGAGTCTTTCAAAGGCTATTCCAGGGCAAAAGAAAGCCTCAAGAAGCCTTGAAATTGGAAAGTGAGGATAGGAAGTGTTAAATTGAAATAAAATAAAGGTAAATCAGATAAAGTGACAACATTATCATTTACATGCTGTAGTTGCACCAGCTGGATGCCAGCCATTGGATGTTTAGCTGTCCATGTAAAATGTTTTGTATATCTCCCTTAAAACATTCCGCATGAAAGTGGTGAAATCTGTATCTGTATAAGAGCCTTTACCAGGAAGCTAGGATTGCCACCTTCTGTAAAGGCATTTAAAAAAACCCAGCCGTGTGTGCTTTATGAAGTATTTTGCCTCCTCTAATAGAATTCTGCCTTTCTAGTAGGCTGAAAGCACAGATTCTTCATATTACAGTTGTACCTCACTTAAAGACCATAATGTGTTCCACAGGATTGCTATTTAAGCGAGTTTGCTCTTTAAGCGAAACACCATTGAAAGTGACCAATTGTGACTTCTGGTGGTGGTGGGGATTGAGAACCCCAATTTATTTGTTAAGCGAGTTTTTGGTTGGTTTTATTTGTTATGCAAAGCAAACATTCAGAGAAAATTCTGCTCTTTAAGCGAGTTACTCTTCAAGCGAGGTGCTCTTTACGCGAGGTTTGACTGTACTTTGATAACAATATTCTATGGCTGTATAATCACAAGACAATTGTTTCTGTTAAAAGAAATCTTTTAAAAAGGTTTTTTTTCCTGCCACAGATGGTTTGGTACAACTCTCATAAAGTTGGATGTGCATTTGTCTACTGCGAAGGGAATAAGTTCCCGTACGTCTATATATGCCGCTACTGTCCTATGTAAGTATCAGTTCTACATGCCATGTTCTTAATTTTCCCCATGTTTTCTGATGCATACATTCAGTTCCCACGTGCTACATTTCCTAAAGTGCTACTCTGTCTCAAACCAGTCCTTGATCAGTATGTCTCCTGGCCAAAAGCACACATTAGAGTGGCATATCACACTAACTTCAACACCACCGCACATTAGTAGAAGTGTATTACAGGTTGCACAAAATGAAGGAATGGGAGTCTTGGCAGCATGATTTCAGACTGGAGAGGGGAGATTTATTTACTTGAAACATTTGCACTGCACTTTCCAGTTGTAAAACAGGCATGTTAAGTGGAAGGTGCTGGCCAGAATCCTATTATTATTATTTACATGCTTTATTTTAAGTCTAATGGCATACATCACAGAAGGGATAGTTAAGGTCTTGCTGCACAGTGAGTAATACATGTGATGACTCCTTATCTACCAGTTGTGATTTATGCCCTTACACTCATGCTGGCATGCCAAAATGATTAGATTCTGGCCAGTAAAAATAGGAGCATAATGAATTTATTGTTTGACTAGTAATGGAGATGGATGAAGACACGATTGTGGGTGAGGTGGGAGTACAATGATGTAAGATATCAGCTAATCATTCCTTAAAGGTAAAGGTCTCCCTTGCTCAAAAGCCAGTTGTATCTGACTCTAGTCTACTGGGCAGTGCTCATCTCTGTTTACAGCCAAAAAGCCAATGCTACTTGTGTCTGTAGACATTTCAATGGTAATGTAGCAGGCATGACTAGACACCAGAGACCATGGAATGGTGTTACCTTCTCACCAAAGTGGTACCTATTTATCTACTTGCAATTTCTTGCTTTCAAACTGCTAGGAGCTGAGACAGAGACCAGAGCTCCCTCCATTGTGCAGCACTTGGGTCTTGACCTGCTGATCTTCCAGTCATCAAGTTCAGCCTCTTAACCACTAGGCCACTGCATATTAGTTAATACCTGCTTTTAACTCCCACCACTACTGCCTCAAAATACTCATAGCAAACAATGGGATGGTGCCTGCCTCCAAGGCAGAAGTATGTCACTCAGTTCAGAAACCAAGTATGGGAGCGTAGGATGTTTTCATTCCTAGGTAGTGGGATATTTCCTTTCCTAGGTACATGAATAGTTTATTGCTCTCAAAGATACCTAGCAATGGTATGACTGATGGAAGTTGATCAATAGTCCATGATTCCAAACATCAATTCCTTTCTATCATCCCTGTATTTAGTTTTTATTGCTATACCCAAACTGAGTGCCTGATTCCTCAAAGGAATACCACCCTATCTCAAACCAGATGAAGCCCATGATTAGCATTTCTCCTGGTCAAGAAATAATAAAAGCACTGTTGTCCTAAGTAAGCTTCAATTTCTTAGACTTCTTCAGGTATCATTTTTAGATTCCACCCAAGTCACTACTGCTCCTTCAACACCAATAGTATATTATCCTCTTGTGACAATGCACCATTGAGACTCTAAATCCACCTGGCTATTCCTCTTCCAGCTGATTTAGCCTGGGTCAGTGTCCAAAGTACAAGTGATCAACTTTAGGAGAGTATTGTAAACTATTGCATCAAATTGATGGCGGTGCAAAGCCCTGTCATTGGTATTTTTATGTGCAATTCCTCATCTGCAGGCTGAAGTGATACAGTCCAGAATTTTAATGTGCAGATGTTGCTAAATTATGCCTATAGGAATTATTTCCCACATGTTGGATGTTTCCATATTACATCAAGGATTGGTAAATAACTTGACTTGGTTGGCACAGTACATAGCCTTCAATTTAGCCATTGTCATTGGCTGCTACTTGTATCCGAGCACACGTTTTTCCTGGAAGTCATTTTCTTAGCTGGTGGATGTGTCTCTGGTGACTCTACAAACCGATCCTGGCATGGAACATGCGGCCACACACAGTACACTGAATAGGCACCCTGCTTGTTGCTTAGCACTTCTGTCTATATCTGATGAACTGTACTTTGATGATTGCTCAACATTATACATTCCTCTGTGATTTCAGTGGCAACATTGTAGAAAAACTACCAACACCTTACAAAAAAGGTTCATCATGTGGAGATTGCCCAAATAACTGTGAGAAAAAACTCTGCAGTAAGTTGTTCAACTGTAAATGAGTGAAGCATATTGTTTCTTTTCTAATGGTCAGGGTTAGAAGCAGCAAAATCCTCCAAAATCACTTGTGAAGCTTGAACACTTAAAACTATCCATATAGCTGTATTCAAATGGCCTTTGGAAATTCCCTAACTTGCTTGTTGGAAGAAAAGTTTCTTCTTTTGCCATATCCTAATTTATTTATTTATTTAGATTTATATACAGCCCTACTCAGTAAAACTGACTCAGGGCGGGTTACAGAACAAACATACAATTTACAGATTATACACAGTCATAATAAACATCACAAAACATAATAATTCGACAAGCAAAATATACTGTACAATGAATACCCAATGAAACAGTCAATTACAAACAACATATATAGGGTAATTCAGAGTCATAAAGTGTACATATATGTATAGTAATACAGGTAATAAAAATATACAATATTCAGATACATAAATATACAATCAAGCAATACAATATAAAGATACAATCTAAGAATACAATGTACTATAATATAATATAATACGGTGTGGTAATAACATGTAAAAATACACTCCAGTGATACAATGTTGCAATACAGTTAAATATCATACATACAGTGAGATCTGGAGGGTGGGCGGGAACAGCTCCTCCTTACGCACAGCTGGGAGCAGTCTTTCCACCTCTGGGCTGAGATGGCAGGTCCCAGAGGGGGTGGGTGGGAGGGAGGGTCCTCTCACCGCCTGTAGCTGAGAGCCTTTTATCCACCTCTGGATGGAGATGTCTAATCCAAATATAGGTGATCATCATGGTGATCAACCATGAAGACTGTCCTGAGATTGTAATGCAGTGGCCTTTCAGCTGCCTTCTATATCGCAGTGTGACACCCGTACTACTAACCCAGTTCCATGAGTCACTTTCTGGTCCTGAGCCCTTTTGGCACGCAAAGTCCTCCTCAGCCCCAGGCCAGCATTGATGAAGCTGCTACCCTCCATCAAGATGGATTCAAGTGGGATTTAATCCACTTGGGGACCATCATTCTTCCCTGTGGACTTCAGCACCCAATGCTATTAGTCCTTAGGGTTGCCAGTTTAGTTAACCATTGTCTGACACTCAGCGTTGAGTCACTGGCAGTATGGTCTAATATATTACCATAGCAAGATAACCTGGCGAAACTGAAGAAAAGCTGGTTGAAAAAAATTCTCCACCAAAGAGAAATCTTCCACGAAGTGGATGGCTTGCTATGAGCAGTGGTTATAGTGCTACATTGTTGTATTTGATGAGCCTTTCACTTCCTCCAAGAAATTGGCATTCATTTTTCTGTCCCATTCTGTGTTCTATTTCTGAGCATGACATAATATTATATGTTAGCCTTGGATAATGCTCCTATTGTGTGTTGCCTACACATCTTATATATAGCCCTGTAGGAAGAGTTATGTCCTTTCAGCTTTAATTGAATTGTGCTATGAAGAGGAGGGAAATGTTCAATAGAATGCTAATTTCTCATAGACAAATAGGCATGAAAGTTCTGTTATGATCCCACCTCCTCTGGTGAATCTCTATTAGTTAGTAGTTATTGTCATCAAGAAGGCCCAGTTCTGGAGAAAGAGAGAGAGAGAGAAATCATCCTGTGGACATAGTGAGATGATATTGAATTCCAGAGAATTTACTGTGAATGTCAACGTAGCCTCAAATGGGCTGGGAACAGGTTACAAGTACCTTCAGCTAAGTATGTGCCTTAATAAACTAGCACCAAGATTTGGCTTTGGAATGTGGATTTGGGATTTAGAATTATAGTCCTTCAGATGCAGAATTTAGAATCTTAAAAATTCAGAATTCCCAAATATCTGGAATTTTATTCACTCAAAATGAATACTAAATACTTTTAGTTGGAAAGAACCATTGTGGGGAGGAAATATAGTGGTACCCTGTATAACGAATGCTTTGTACAGTAAAACCTTGCATAAAGAGCGCCTTGCTTAGAGAGTAAATCACTTAAAGAGCAGGATTTTCTTTGAATGGTCAATTCACTTAACAACAAACACCTACCAAAAAACTCACTTAACAAATAAAATGGGGTTTGCAATCCACCCCCCCCCATTGGTCACTTACTATGGTGTTTCGCTTAAAGAGCAAACTCACTTAAAGAGCAATCCTGTGGAACACATTATTCTCTTTAAGCAAGGAACAACTGTATAATGAAAAATCCATACAACAAAGCGTTTGTGCGCTGTTTGTGATGTACCGTATAATAAAAAAAGTTTGTTATGCGGATCGCTATTGGTGATACCCTGTACAATGAAAATTTCTTCCCGTTGTATGGGCTATCGTCCATAGTGATCCATATAACGAAGATTTTTTGTTATACAGTACATCACCCATAGCAATCTGTATAATGAAAAAAACCTGTATAGCAAAGAACTCCGAGGTCCAGAGTTTTTTCGTTATATGAGGTTCTACTGTATTTTCCAATGGTTTGTGCCTGATTCTAGATACCATTGGTGGAGACAATGAGTTTTGCTCTCACTTCAGCTGCCATCCCTTGGAAAACCCATAGCATATCCAATCAGGAGACACTGAGTTCTCTGCCCATACTACCCTTGGTGCCAGAGTGTCTGAGGAATCTAGGTTTCATTTCTCAAGAATTCCCACCAGGGTGCCTGAAAAATAGGTTTCCCTTTCACTTTTTTCCTCCAACAAGCAGAAACCCACCTTTTACTTTCTAATCTATAGCAGTAAAAGGGGCTCAAATTATTAGGAACTGTTATTATAGATACTGTAGTTGGAACTAACAAATTTGGATATCTTTAGAACGATCCAAATATGGCACTATTCAGTGAATTCTGGATATTTCCAAATCCACATCCCTAATGGTCCAACCTACCATCTTCTTTTGTTAAGGGCAGTTCCAAATGGAATGTTTCCCAAAAAGAAAGCTAACTCTTAGCAAAGGGTTAATAACAATGGGGAAACTCTTCAAACTTTTTTGGGGTCAAGGATTCTCTCTCTCTCTCTTTCATATCTAATTTCATTTTGTTGTTGATTCCTTGCAGCCAATCCATGCAAATACAGCAATATTTATCCAGACTGTGAAAAGATGATAAAAGACCATGGTTGCAAATATGGCAAGATCCCGGAAAATTGCAAGGCTTCCTGTCAATGCAAAACTGAAATTGTATAAATTCACATGCACCATTAGTATAATTTTGAGAAAACTGGAAAACAATGGAAATTCAACACTGAACAGAAATTTCAATTTCTTTCCTCTGTACCTGTTGAAATTTGCAAATTATTGTATAACATGGAAAGGATTAAGAGGGAAGATGTATTTTTAAAAAGAATTTTCAAGAACTGTTTCCAAAAAGTGAAATAAATTGATACATCCATCTTCATTCTCTTTCCCCCTTTAAGTTGTTTAATATGTAAAAGTCTTTCCTGTTGTATGTTTTTGTTTGTTTATTCATTTGGTCTTTCAATAATTGAGGATTTGCAATTCATATTTTGTTGATTGCGCCTTAGATTTGACTCTTGTGTCAGTCTCTATCTCAGAAACAAATTTTCTTCTGTAAACAATCTTGCAAAATAAATGCATTCTCAAACTTCCACTGATAATGTTTCTGCTTCCTGCTGCTTGTTCCTCTGCCATATCTGAATGTTGACAATCATCATGGCGATCAGCTATGAAGACTGTCCTGAGAATATAATGCAGTAGCCTTTCATCTGTCTTCCACATCACAGCATGACACCCGTACCACTGATCCAGTTCTGCAAATCACTTTCTGGTCCTGAGCCCTTTTGGGCTCTTCATCAGCCCTCTTCATCAGCCCCAGGCCAGTATTGAAGCTGCTGCCTTCCATCAAGATGGATTTAAGTGGGATTTAATCCATTTGGAGACCATAATCCTTCCTTGTGGAAGGCCATTAGTCCTCATGATTGTCAGGTTCGTATGGTATACTCTATTACCATAGCAGCAGATTAACCTGGCAAGGCAGGTTAACTGTTCTTAATTCTCTGACCTTTAAGAAACATGAATAAACTGTGGTCACCAAATCTTGCAGTTTTTTAAAAGCCAGATGAGTTAGTAATCATTACTATAAATCAGGAGTTTAATCACAAAATTCTGAAAAGACTTATGCAAAGTGCTTACAGTTTCAACCAAGAAGAAACTACAGTTGTACCTCGCTTAGAGAGCATAATGTGTTCCACAGGGTTGCTCTTTAAGTGAGTTTGCTCTTTAAGTGAAAGCCGGTCCCCAGGCCATGGGGACTCGGCAGCGGTGGACGGAGGTGCCCTCCTCTGAGGGCCGCCATCGGAGCCGCGCTATAAAAGCTGCGGCTCCAACTCTGAAACTTTTTTTTAAAAAAGGAGCAAAAAATGGCTCCAATAAACTGCACATGCGCAGAAACTCAATCTGACGCATGCACAATGCGTCAGATTGAGTTTCTGTGCATGCGCAGTTTATTGGAGCCATTTTTGCTCCTTTTTTTTAAAAATGCCTGCTGCCGGAGAGAAATCGGGACATCCGGGACGGTTTGGGGGAATTCCGTGACCATTTTCCTAAAAATGGTAACTCGGGATTCCCCCTCTCAAATCGGGACTGTCCCGCAGAATCCGTGACGGTTGGCCGCCTAGAGTGAAACACCATTGTAAGTGACCAATTGTGTGTGTGTGGGGAGATCGCGAACCCCAATTTATTTGTTAAGCGAGTTTTTGGTTGGTTTTATTTGTTAAGCAAAGCAAACATTCAGAGAAAATTCTGCTCTTTAAGTGAGTTGGTCTTTAAGCGAGGCACTCTTTATGTGAGGTTTGACTGTATACAAGTTTCCCTGCTTTCTATTTCAAACAATTCTTTCTAGCCACACAAGAAGTAGGAAACAATCTAGTGTTAAAGGAGTGATCAGAGAGCCCATGATAAGACATAGGTGGCTTGGTGGTTAAGACACTGAATTTGATGACTGAAAGTTTGTCAGGTCCGCAGTTTGAGACCTAAGTGCTTCATAACAGAGTAAGCTTCTGTCTCTGTCCCAGCTCCTGCTAACCTAGCAGTTCAAAAGCAAGAAACAGCAAGTAGATAAATAGGGACCACTTTGGTGGGAAAGGTAAACAGCGTTCCATGCACTCCAGTGTCTAGTCATGCCTGTGACATGTCTACAAAAATGTCTGCAGACACAGACATCACGGGCTCTTTGGCTATAAATAGAGATGAATACTGAACCCTAGAGTTGGATACGATTGGCTTTCAAGCAAGGACATTTACCTTTATCTAAAGCTGCATACACTTGCCCCTTACTGAAGCTCCTGCCTTTCAATGCATCTTCACACAGAAAGAAAGAAAGAAAGAAAGAAAGAAAGAAAGAAAGAAAGAAAGAAAGAAAGAAAGAAAGAAAGAAAGAAAGAAAGAAAGAAAGAAAGAAAGAAAGAAAGAAAGAAAGAAAGAAAGTGTTACCTGAAATTTTGAATCAGGAAGAATATTTAATTATAATTGCACAACATCGTTTATTAAAGTGTCACATATCACAACACGCACGCACGCACACAAACCCAAAGAAGACAAGGCAAGAGGGGGAGAAACCAACACTTCCAAAATGTGCAGGACATAGGACCCCTGGAACCCCAAAGTTGGAAGGGGGGGAGGGAGAAACAGAAGCAAGCCTTCACGTAATGTTAAATTGCCAACAGAAGGCTGCAAAAGACATGAGAAGGTCCCGTCCCTCACGTACGCACCGGATAGACTGTAAATGGTTAATTAGGCTTAAATTGCTGGTTTCACCCCCTCAAGGGTCCCTGGTTTGATTACCTAGCCGAGGAGACAAAAGAACTAAATTCTTTCTTTATTCTTGTGCTTAAGAAACAGACAGGCAGTTACACTAATCCGTTCCTGACTGGCAAAGCAGCCTAGCCTCATCTTGAGTTCACAGTCTCCTGCTGCAAAACGCCATTGGCTGACGATCCTACTAGCCTGCCTCTCATTGGAGAAGACGCACCAGCCAGCTCCCGCCTTCCCCCGCCTTTGATCCATTCAACAGAAGAACAAAGATACAATGCTTCCCCTGTGAATTCCTGCCTGACCACAGAAATGTGTATTGAAACAATGTAGCCTTCCTGAAAAGCCGGTTCTTCCTCTTTCAATGTAGCTTCCTGCTTCTATGAACCTATACCTATTACCTCATACTTTGCTTTGTATTTTGTATTTGCATGTAATTAAAATGTGTTAATTGCCTTCCCCCTACCCCAGTTTCTGTACCTCCCCCTTGCACGTAGAGTTAGTTTAGGAAAAGGATATATACCTGTTTAGAGGAGGGAGGGGGCATCTTACTCAGAATAGCGTGGGTAAGGTCACGAGCGGGTCTTTCCTCAAAACGATTGCGGGAAAGGGGACTATTTAATTATAGGCCTGGCCAGACTATAACTTGGATAGGTTCTCTGTTGATTTACATTCCCAATAAATCATTGTTGTTTTGATTGAAATACCGTCTCGTTATTGAGTTCTTAGGGTTTTCTATCCCTCTGCCAGAGGAACTTACCGGGGCCCCATAAATTTGGGTAACAAAATAAATAAATAAATAAATAAATAAATAAATAAATAAAGAAAGAAAGAAAGAAAGAAAGAAAGAAGATTCCCCCCTGCCTTTCCAAAGTTATAAACTTGAAAATTGTCCTTTGATGAGCGTCCATCTTCAGTTCTCATATTGTTCTCACAGTTTGGAAGGAAGTGTAGCTAGCCAATCTAAATGAGTCTGATTCAGCTCAGACTTAAGGGGCTGCTGTGGCTCAGTGGTTAAGAAGTTTGCCTTGTTAGCCAAAAGGCTGGCAAGTCAACAGTTTGGGACTTGGGAATTGCACAATGGATTGAATGCCTGTTAGCTGATATTTTGAAAGTCACCCAATGGTCCATAGTGTTGCAAAGGGTCGGAATCGACTATGTGACTGAACAACAACAAAAAAATTCTTTTATTGTTAAATAAAGTTCTTTGAACCTTTCAGTTTCCCCTGAAATAATCATCACACAACAGAATGCATTGAACATTAGACATTCCGTGTTCCCCGGAGCACAGTTCCTGCTCATATTTTTGTCTAACATCAACAAAGATTCCCCTTTGTATCCCCAAACATTGGATCTTCAATGGTCTACATTGTAAATTTAAGCTTCACACAATACACTCAAATGGAGCCTGTAAATTAGTGGGATTTGACCAGGTGGTAGTCTGGACCCACCCACCTTTGACATAATGCTAAAATGTTAATCTCATCTTTCCTGCTAGCCAATGCAAATGTTTGACTTGAAGCTTAAGACTTTTGGTCCACTGCAGTTTGCTTCATTTAAGATAGGAATGTATAGGGAACTTCTATGGAATAATTTCTGTTTATATTTGACTATGATATTAATACTGGATTGTATGTCTCATCCCTCCAAGGAACAGTTAAATGGAATATTATAACTAAAGGACAACTCTGATATTAAAGCAATGCAGAAAGAACACAATAATAAAAGAGGGAAAACACCTTGTGCCCTCAGGGAATCATTATCAAAGGACCTTTGCATCAAACCAGTTTTTCCAGCCATCGGCCTTCCAACCAGATGTGGAATTCAGTACCTATTGTTGTGGAAATGGAGCTGTGCAAGAGTTCAAGAAGCCAATATTTACAGTCACTGAAGGCTGGGATATTTAATTAAAAGAGGGTGATTGTTTGTACTTCTAAAAATATTGTGTTGCTTTGTGTTACTGATCTGTAATAATCTGTGTACTATCTTACTTGAATAGCCATGAACTTCCTTTCTTTGTCTACTGAAACTGTAAAAATTTAATTAGGTTAGTTAGTCAGTTTGGCCCTAAAAGTTTATAAAACTGAACTCTGAAGTCAGTATTGGGCCTCATTCCTGGCGTTTCCCATCTGCCTAGGGTTAGGTCAAAAAGACAGGTCTCTTGCCTGTTTGAAAAATGGGGCTATCCGGGGGGGGGGGGGCATCTGTATTAATTATTGTTTTATTATTTGATTTTCAAGTAAACTTCTTTAATTTGTATCAAACAATTGGTCTATGGCTCATTTCTAAAGCTTCCGTCTGTGAAACAGTTCTTTAATATCAAAACAAAATTATTTCTCACTCCTTGGCCTAGATGCCTGCAGCTCTAAGTCATGGAGTCTGAAATTCAGATAACATGTCATCTCTGTCCCAGCTCTTGGGGACAAGAAAGGAGCCTCATTTGGGTGTACCCTGAGCAGAGGTTTTCCCCCATAAAAATCCTTTTAACCCAGTATAATTTCTGACATGAAATTATTATTATAGCTCAGAGTTTGGTCTTTGCCCAAATCCAATGCAGATCCCACACAGAACAGTTTAAGAAATCACCTGAATATTGGTTAAAAAACAAGAGGTCCTTTGAGGAAATGTATTGGAGGGGAGAGAGAGAGCAAGGGAGATTTTTCCCCCTAGTCAAACAAAGGAAGCAAAAAGAAACAAGAGAAAGAACAATTGCATCCTTTCAGAAGTTCCTGCAGCTTGCTGGTGTAAAAAGAAAAAATAGCCAAGTCCTATTTGGGGCAATTGCAGGGGGGGGGACCCCTCCCTTCATACCTTTTACATGCTTGATAAGTAACGGTTATATTAGAAAAAAGATAGGAACCTGCAAAGACTTACTTCTCAATCATCTGTTACATATCTGATGGTTCAACCTCTTTGGTGCTTCTGCTGTCTAATACCAGGTCAATTCTCAATACATTATGTAATCAGGCATGAGGGAACTGGGTGGTGTATCATTGAAACCTGGGTAGATAAGCTGGGAGGTGGGTAGGTACATGGCTCTTTGCCTCATTGTACAGTACAGTAATACCTCGGATAATGTTAAGACTTGGTTCCACAAGTCTTAACGTTATCCGATTTTTAGCCTTATCCGATGCATGCACCAGATAACATTAAAATCCTATTCAGGTGGATCAGATATCGTTAACTCCATAGAGATAAGGAACCCAGGCTTCAAGGGACAGTCAAGGAAAAATGCTGGAAACTTAAAGAACTTTAAGAAATAATTGTCTAAAGGGTAAATACATTACAAAAACATGCCAGACCACCCTGACTTTAGGGGAACAAAGCCATACAGCATTTTTACTTCTGTAAAACCCCTGGAAACCAAAATCAAAACAACCGAGGCGGGCTGGGCGGCTAATTAGAACAGAGATAGAACTTTCAGCTGCTTATCAGCTCTTAAGGGGTTTTAATTGGGTAGCGTGTTCAAAGATTTGTGTGTGTGAAAGGCAGCTCTTACCCTTTTTAGTCCAATGAAGACACATTGTTCAGAAAAATGATGATGATTTATTGATCAAGTTCATAAAGCATAAAAGTCAGTAGCACAGGTCAGTCCAATAAAGTCCACAGGCAAATCTAAGTAACCATTTTTAAGGAGCAAAAATGCATAGCTCCTAGGCTAAAGATTGCTAGCCTATAGAGATTCAAAAACAAAAGCTCTCTAATCAAAAACAGGTCTTAATCCATGAAGAAGCAGAGACGAACTCTCTCTTCTCTCCAAAATGGAGAATTTGCAGTCAGGTGGTTTAGCTTTAGCCAATCACATAACAAGAAACAACAGAGAATAACTTTCTCAAAACAACAGTACATTGTTTATACACGTGCACACAGGATGCACTGGGGCTAGTCATAACATGGCTCTTAGCTAGCTTACAAAAGATAAGAAATACTGAAAACATGGTTGAAAAACATGCTGTTACACAGCCTTGAGGCTCAGAGAGAGAAAAATGGATTTTTCTGAGGCCTATCTGAAAATTGGCAATTTCAAGCCTTAGGAAATAGGTTCATTTCCTGACAATCTGAACAGAAGCTAGGAAAATGTTTTCCTTTAGAATCAGCCCACCTACCATTGCTGTAATAAAGGAAGTTCCCTCAGGACTTTGCAGGGTGTGATAAGCTTAATTGCTTTGTAGGTGAAAGGTTTCAGTCTGCTTGTTTTCTGTTGACAATGCACGAGGCTTGCAGAGCTACAATCTTGGGTTCAGGCTGTTTAGAATTTAAAGGGGAAACTTCATAAAGGTAATTGGGTCAAATTGTCTCTTTGCAATTATTTTTCTGCAAAGTGTTCTGGGTTACACTGGGGAAAGGGTCCTAAGCCTTTGCTTTGCTAAACTAGTCAGACTGGTTTTGCAAGCCTTTGTTATTCAAATATGGCAAGCTTGAGAGCAGGCAGCCCCTCCCTTTCTCCCAAGAGAAACTGGTGAGTCACAGCCACACCTCAGGGAATTTGAGGCAAAGGTTATCTGATGGATCAGATAACATTAACATAATGGTTAACATAATGGTTAACATAATGTTATCTGATCCAAATGTTTGGCTCAAATTCCCCAACGTTATGCAATTTTAGCATTATCCGATCCAATTGTTATCCGGTGTTTTACTGTACAGTAATACCTCATATAACATTAGTATCGAATAACACTAAAATCGCATAACATTAAGCAATCTGGGGGGAAGAATTGCATCGGATAACATTAAGATCCTATGGGATGCATCAGATAACAACCGCTAAAGCCTGTGTGGTTACATTGTATCTCTATGGCTCCCATAGGATTTTAACATGCATCGGATAACACTAAAAATCATATAACATCAAGACTTGTGGAACCAGGTTTTAGTGTTATATGAGGTTTGACTGTACTTTGATAGAGCCACAGGATGAGGAAAGGAGAGTCGCTACAATCTATATACATTTTATCTTGCTCATTAGGATGCATCTCCACCCTGGAGTGTGTATCAAGAGCCTGCACCTAGTGCAACACCAAAGAGACCGACAGAGCTGTTGTCCACATTGCTGCTGAACAGCTTCCCTGCTGAGGTGTAGTGTTGGTGGTTCCTGGGACAATTATCCTGAGGGATTTTTACATCCATACAGTCTAGAGTGAAAAAGCTGGTCTGAAACTAAAAATAAAATAAAAATAAAATAAAAATAAATAAAAACAAGATCATGGCAACTGGCTCCATCACTCCCTGGCAAACAGAAGGGGAAGAAATGGAAGTTGTAACAGATTTTACTTTATTGGGATCTAAGATCACTGCAGATGGGGATTGCAGCCATGAAATAAAGAGACATTTACTTCTTGGGAGACAAGCAATGAGAAACCTAGATTGCATAATAAAGAGTAGAGACATCACCCTGCCAACAAAAGTTCGCCTAGTCAAAGCAATGGTATTCCCAGTAGTAATGTATGGCTGTGAAAGCTGGACCATAAGAAAGGCTGAATGCAGAAAAATAGATGCCTTTGAATTATGGTACTGGAGGAGACTCTTGAGAGTCCTCTGGACTGCAAGGAGAACAAATCAGTTGATCCTGAAGGAAATCAATCCTGATGGCTCATTAGAGGGACAAATACTGAAGATGAAGTTCAAGTATTTTGGCCACCAAATGAGAAGAAAGGACTCATTAGAAAAGGCATTGATGCTGGGAAAGATAGAAGGAAAAAGGAGAAGGGGGTGCCAGAAGATGAGGTGGATAGATGCCATTGTAGATGCAATGGGTGTAGATTTAAGTGGACTGAAGAGAATGATGGAGGATAGGGGAGCCTGGCACATGACTGTCCATGGGGTCACAAAGCATCAGACTCAACTATGTGACTGAACAACAGACTACTCTGTCCTAAGGTCTCAATAGGTATGCCAGTTCTAGCTACTGGGACTCCCACAGAGCATTTGCCTCTGCTGGTCTCTGGGTATGGACTAGTTTGATTGGTCATCTAGGCCTGCAAGCAGACACTAGTGCTGGGTGGATCAATGTTGCTAGGAAGTTGACTGACCATGGCAGTGGGGCTGCTTTCCTCTTTTTCACCACCATCAGAGCACCTCTCTTATACTTCAGGACAAAGACCAAATTATGAGAGTATGTTTTGCCAAATGTGTTGAGCCTGTTATAAAGTTGCCATGGAACCCAACGAAACCTGTAGTGCCCAAGTTAAGGCAGACCGTTGTTGTTGTTGTTTACCCACCCTGGCAAAGCACAGTTTCCCACTGAAAAAGAGGCTTTGAAAAGAGATGTTGCCCATCCTGAAAAAATATTCACCCATCCACATCTAGAATCCTGGCTATGGCCCTGGAGTAGTGAGGTGACATATGCCATTGCTATGATTGCTCTTGAGCACCCTCTCCCGGGTATGAGCCCAAGTGGCCTACAACTGACTGTGAGGATGACTCAATATGTGTGACACTGTAAACCACCTCATGATTTTTAAAAATGAAAAATGACATAAATGTTTCTTGAGGAAATAATAACAAATAGCCAACCACAGAAACAAAAAGTAGAAAAACACTTCATGGGACATGTCATCTCATAGCTTACAAATTCTGTCAAACACTCTGTAGTTGCATAATGATCCAGTGGTAGGCTGCAAATTTCTTTACTATCACTCTGTGGGTGTGGTATGGTGGCCCTGGCCAGGAGGAAAGCCCTGTGTTGCACCCAAATTAGGACTACTTTACTTCAAAACTTGGATGGGCAGGGCCAGCCAGAATTTCTGCTGCTGGTTCTGGCGAACTCGTGCGAACCTGCTGATGTCCACCACTGTAATGATCCCTAGGCCATGTTAAGAACTGTTTAAATTCTACATGTGGAAGGTCCCAACTCCAAATCCCAGAGAATACATTTATTATCACACATCTTCATTGGCAATATTCAAATGGACAGGTGGATTATGCAGGGCATAGCATAAATATGGGCCTCTATCCATGATTTCCTTTTGGTAAAGGAAGCATAGAAATGTGCAACTCACACCAGAGAACAGCTGTCAATTTCTAGTAGGCACCAGATCTACTGAGTTGGGTCAATTTAGCCAGTTTAGAGAAATCAGAGAAATTGGTACACCAGGCTAGCCCCACTACTTTTAAAGAAGTTGGCTGCAATTGTGGCAACTAAAACCCGTTGCTCTTTGCAGTGCTAGAAGTCTCTTTCTTGCTTCTACCACCATCACTGAGCCTCCCCCAGTGACTCAAAGTGTAAGGTGCTGGACTTGGAAACCAGAAGGATGGTGATCGATTCCCCTATTGCTGCACGATAGAGGCCATGAAAGGAAGTTCATTTGAGCATCTCCTGAAAAAATCCTTTCAAACCAGAGTAATCTCTGACACAAAATCACATACACCACCATTACAAAGACAACCATATTTGTCTTAGAGCAAGCAAGCAAGCCAATAGCCATTGTAGGATGAATGTATAACAATGTGGTATGTTATTGCATTATTTTACACACACTCCTCCCCAGCAAAAGGAGATAACAATACCAAGCTACTTTGTAAAGATGGACTTTTTCTCAGCCATGGACTGACCAATGAATGTATAGGATGTTATCAGCACTTGAACTGACAATGTAATGATTATAGATCTTGACTCGGAAGGAATAAAATACTACATATTTTTCAGTTAATCAAATTTATCTGTAAGATTTAGCCAGTTACATCCAATATTAGTCCAAGCCAGAGTAGACCCACTGAAATCAATGGAGCTTAAGCCAACAGTGATTGCCAAATACGTTCCCACTCCACACAACTAAATCTATATCCTTTTAATCTTTTACTGCAATACCTCAGCACTGCACAATGTCTGAAGGAAACCGTCTAGATCAATGTTTCCCAATTTTTGGTTTTTGGACTTCATTTCCTAGAATCCCAGGTAAATTCCCCAAAGCACTAATCACTCATTGAACTAGCTTAGGCTTCTGGGAATGGAAGTCCCCTGTAAGGCATGGGCCTCACATTGGGAACCAATGTGGAACCAAGCCCCTAATTTTGCTGTCAGAAGGAGTCACCAGAGATACAAATTGTTGTTTTGAGGGGCAGGAGAAGAACTTATTTCTGAAGAAAGAAGAAAGGTCATTGTCACAGTCTACCAATGATTTTGTAAATTTACATTTGTAAACTACAGTTGTAACCATTAGTGGGAACAAAAACTACCTCAAGCGTAGCATGCCTCACTGTGCCTTACTTCCATGTTATCTCATCTTTGCATGGAAAATGTTGTTGATCTAAAAGTCAAAGAAACCATAAAAAGCATACTATGTCATCAGGGATGGTTACCAAGTCACGTATTGTTAATGAAGCAATCCTTGTTAACTGCTATAGAAAAAGGACTTGAACCACTAACTTTGAAATCACTGAAGGTCAATGATAGACATCAGTACATTCAGAACATAGAGAAGGTCAAGGAAAATTAAGGTTGTTTTCATAAAGTGATTGAGTATCCCTAAATTTTATTGACCCCTGTGGAGACACAATGTTTACTTGTTCATTCAAGTTTCAAAATATCAGGAAATTACAGAGATGTTTGTTTAGATAATATCGATATGGTTGGGTTTCCTGTGCTGTGCTTAGTTCCACATTTCCACTGCTGTGGAGATGAATGGCCCTTAGTGATGGAATAATAGATTTTAATTCCCACCATATCATCCTATTTCACTGATAGACCAGGACGCAAAACTATTTACTTCCATTATAGCAACTAGATTATATGAATTTATTAGAGACTATGTGGGGAAGGATCAGTCAGGATTCCTTAAGGGGAGAAATATGGCCAACTCAATTAGAAGAGTATTAAATATAATAAACTATGCAAACCAAAGGAAAACAAAGATGGGTATAATAGCATTAGACATTGTTAAAGCTTTTGACATGGTGGAATAGTTAGCACTGAAAAAACTGATACAAAATGTAGGATTTGGGAACAAGTTTCAAAGAATCAAAATCAGTTATATGCTAAAAAAATCAAATTACAGTTTAATAAATGATGGAACTATTGAAAAACTCAATTTGTATAGAGGAACGAGGCAAAGATATCCACTCTCTCTGATATTTTTCATTCTAATAATTGAGATACAGTGTTGGTTAATGTTATTAGGCAGGACGAAGTAATAGAAGGTATAGATAATGTTAAAATTAATTTGTTTGTGGGTGATACTTTATTATCAATTAGTGAACCAGTCAAAACTTTGGATAATATTCAAAAACATTTAAACAATTTTGAAGAAGAAGTCATGGGTCCTAGAATAAATTGGGAGAAAACAGAGATGATTCTGTGTAATAAACAGAATCACAACATTTTTGGGTATATATATTACATATAATTTACAAAATTTAAAAAGATTAAACCATGACAAGAAAAGAGAAGAAATTGAGAAAATAATTGAGAAATTATTTTTTTTTAACATGTCATGGTTGAAAAGAATTGCAGTATGTAAGATGAAGATTTTACCTATTATTAATTTTGTATACAATTAAGATGGAGAAGGATTTTTAAAATTGGCAAAATATAATTAATAACTTTTGTAATTGAAGTAAAAACCAAGAATAAATAAACAATTATGGTATCTTCCACAGAAAATGGTGGATTAGGAATTCCTAATTTGGAAAATTATTGCTTAGCTATACCACTCCAAGATGTTATTAAAGTAATGGTAGAGAATGGACTATTATGGAAACTTCAAAAAATGTCATGTATAAGCAAAAATTGGTTATCACAGGACCTGGATAAAAGAAGATTAAAGGAATATTCAAAATCCATTTTCCAGGAATTTAATAGATGTGTAAAGCTAAGTTATGGAAAAATTAAGTCTGGGAAACTCACTGATGTTAGAAATGAAAGATTGGAGAAAATTACTGATTAGAAAAGAAAAAGAGATATTGGAGCTTGAAAAAGGGGGATTGAAAACAATAGCCGATTGGATAAATAAGGTTAAAACAAGAGAGGACAGAGAAATCTTATATTCCTTTTTGTAAATAAAATGGTTTTATAAGATGTGGATGGAATGTTGGAATTAAAAGATAGAGAAAGGAGATGAATTAACTAGGAGTTTAACACAATTTGAAGATTTGATAAAAAAAGTTAGAAACAAAAGAAATTAATATGAAAGGTATAAGGAGTATAATTTATAAAATTTTAAATGATAACAAAGATTTACAAAAAACTTTAAGCGAGGTGTAGGAGTATGATATGAAAGGAAAAATAAGTGAAGAACAATGGGAAACATTTGGAAGCAAAGAGTAATTAAAAATATGTTAGTGAGGATAAAAGAACACTGTTAAAAATAATTTGGAGATGGTATATGACACCACTTCATTTAACATTGTACAGTCAGGCACAGTATGATAAATGTTGGAGGTGCAAGGAACATATTTTGATATATTTCTACATGTGGTGGAAATATGAGGAGGTTAAGAAAGTATGGAATTATGTCTTTGATGAAATAAATCAAACATTAAATTTAAAATTTAAGATATGTCCCAAAATAAGTTTGTTAATGGACTGTGATAATGTAGCAATAGATAAACATAAAAAATTAATAGTTATGTTGGTTACAGCTGCAAGATTACTAATGGCTAAAAAATGGAAGGCAAATACAGTCAAACTTCGCATAAAAAGCGCCTCGCTTAGACAGTAACTTGTTTAAAGAGCAGAATTTTCTTTGAATGTTCGCTTCGCTTAACAAATAAAACCAACCAAAAACCCTCTTAACAAATAAATTGGGGTTCACAATCCACCCCACCCCGAAGTCACAATTGGTCACTTACAATGGAGTTTTGCTTAAAGAGCAAACTCACTTAAAGAGCAATCCCATGGAACGCATTATGCTCTTTAAGCGAGGTACAACGATATGAGCTTTTGGATAGAGGGCTGGTATAGAGAACTATGCAACATGGTTTTGAATGATAAATTAACATATGGTTTAAAATTTTAAAAGGAAATGAAAATGAATCCAAAGTCATTGGGGGAAAATTGATTGATTATGTGCTGGTAATATGTGTCAGATTTTAGAGATGTCAGCTGTCCTATCCATATAAATCTGTGTTGTTTTATTCTTTTTAATTCAGATTCAAAGAGGTGCCATTCCATTACCGAGCCCAAATGTAGCATCAATTTTAAGAACTGATTTTATTCTATTTTATCTCAACTCAAGGAGATTAGTTTGTGGTAGTACATTTTAATTGTATCTCATGTACTTAAACTCTTTTTATTGTGCTGGTCAATGACTGTTATAAAGTGATTTATTATTTATTTAAAAAGATTATGTGTTGGTTAAAGGGAAAGGGGTAAAAGCTGGTCAAGAATCATTTGGTTTTTGGACATAGGGGCGATGGAGAAAGAGAAAACTACTAACATGGATTAAAAAATGCATCCGTCTCAAGGTGAAGGGGGCACACTTATTTTATTTTATTTTTTGTATGAGTTATGTTATTGTGTTCTTATAGTGTTGTGTTCATTTTATATTTTTTACTTTATTAATAAAATTTATAAAATGAGTGAAAAAAAGATTTTAAATATCCGCCATTTCCATTTTCTGGAGTTCAATCCCCCACCTTGCCTCCTGGGTGAAGAACCAGCTTCAGGGTCACAGAGTTCCCCAGAAGAAGGGAATGCTAAACTACCTCTGAGTGCTATATACCAGCTGGTGCCCAAACTGAAGTCCATGGGCCGAATCTGGCCCCCAACACCAATTCATCTGCCCCACTTTGCCCTCACCGCTCCCAGAAGTGGAAGTAAAACTTGCTTCTGCATGCACATTTTACCTCCACTTCTGGTGGGAGGAACCACGTGACCCCCCCCCCTTTATCATCTGTCTGCAGGGCATGGTCAGACCCACGGCCTGGAAAGTTTGGGCACACTTGGAAAGGGTCACATAAGTTGGAAATCAACTTGACAGCACATGATTATTATCATGATTGAACCTTCACAGGAGTAAACACAGAGCCTATAAACTGAATTCATAAAGCTTTCCTTTATGTTGTAAGTATCCTCTTGCCAACCAGTATTCCATGGTAGGAGCAGAATGCTGGAATGGGCATGGTTTTGGCACAATGCACCAGGTTCCTGTGTTATTATTTGTGTTTTTCTCTCCCCACTCTGCTAATGCTTCTTGGTCTTATCCTTTCCAGTAAATCTTACCCACAGTCCCACCATGCCGCTGGGATGATTGTGAATGCCATTTAAGCACACTGAGGGCTTGAAAGTTATACAATAGTTTCAGATCTAACAGTGTCTGAACCATGCAAATTCCTGCTACAATGTGTACTAAAGCCTCACTTGACAAGTAACTAAAATGTGAGAGCCACATTGTCAAGGAAGTGATGACATAACTTGTGAAGTTACAATAATTATATGATCTAATTAAGCCTTCATTTTGCAAAGTATCAGCTGAATTCCTGATACTTACTAATAATAATTAAAAACGAAGCCACTTTCTTGGTGTTGTTGTTGGCCAAACTTAAGTCCTCATGTTTCTGGCAGTAATCGGCAGACCAGTAAATGAGCCAAAATCTGTATCTTCAGGGTTTTTCTAAATTGTGTCAGAAGCTTTCTGGGTTGAAAGGATTTTTGCTAGATGAACTTTGCTTGAGGAATGCCCGAATGAGGCTCCTTTCATGTCCTCAAGATCTTTCCCCACCAAAGTGGTCCCTATTTATCTACTTGCAAGTTCTTGTTTTCGAACAGATAGGTTGGCAGGAGCGGGGACAAAGATGGGCACTTAAACCGTCCTATAGTACCCAAGTCTCAAACTGCCAACTTGCTGGGCTTCCAGCTATCAAGGCAAGCTTCTTAACCACTGAGTCACCTCAGTCACTTATTACTAATAATAATTTACAGCTAAAGATAGAGGTCTCCCTTGCTCAAAAGCCAGTTGTATCTGACTCTAGGGTGCAGTGTTCATCTCTGTTTATAGCCAAAGAGCCAGTACTGTCTGCGTTTGCGGACATTTCAATTAAGTTACAATTAGAGTTGGCCAGTTGAATCATTGGGGATTTGGTGAATGAATTCCTCCATAGGTTCCATTGATTAAGTGGGTCTACTCTACTTGTGTTTTTCCATACTAAGCAACAGGATATTGGCAACTGAGGGCCTGTCCAAAAAGACATATAGTTCACTATTTGGATCACATTTTGTGCTGTTTGGTTTAAATCAAACTACATTTTACTCATGTGTTTTGATTTAGAGTGAGTCATACCACTTTTTAAAAGAGCTTTCTTGATCCTTTTCATCATAGACTAGGGCTACAGGGTTTTTGGCACAGTCCAGAGCACCCCTAATTATCCTGTTTTGCATCTTATGCAGTTGGTTTACACGCAAAAAGGGAGTGCCATCTAGGCACACTGAGGGCTTGAAAGTTATAGTTTCAGATCTAACAGAACAAACAACAAGGCAATGTTTGAACCATGCCAATTCCTGCTACAAGGTGTATTAAAGCTTCACTTGAAAACTAACTAAAATGTGAGAGCCACATTGCCAAGGAAACGATGACATTCCTTGTGAAATTACAATATCTGAGGTGACAATCCTGTGATTTATTTGTTGAGTTGTGGCACTGGAAGGGGAATGGACAGACTAGAACCCCCCCCCTCTTTTATTTTAATCTACTCTATTGTTTTAAATTTTCCAAATATATTTTCCTATTGAGGCAGCCCTATTCTAGATAAATGAAATACAGGTACAGTACATTGGCAGGTAGCAAGATGCATTAGTATTGCTGAGTGATGGCCATAAGAAAAGGTGGGAAAGAGGGGCAGAAAGGAGAGCATCGTTAGTTGAAAGGGGACTAATTTAGCACTCCTTCACTCATGACTCTTTAGACCAGTGGTTCCCAAAATGGGTCCCACACCCCACTGGGGGACTTCAATTCTCAGAAGCCTAAGTCAGTACATTGGCTGTTCAGTGCTTTGGGGAATTGACTTAGGCTCCTGGGAATTGAAGTCCAAAAACCAAAAGGTGGGAAACACTGATTTAGACCCAAGAAATTGTTTACATTTTGTGATAAATGTATATTTCAGTTGCTTCTCTCCCCCTCGCTCCAACCTCAGTATCTTATATTAAAGCCCCAGATATCAAACAATACATTGGAGTAGAGACTGCATGGCACCACATAATATAATTGCCATTGGGAGGCAATCTGATTTTTAAGTGGGAGCAATTTGAGAATGAGTTAACCAAGTTAATGTTATTTTAAGCTTCCTCCATGTGAATAGGAATTCACTTTTTAAATAATAAGAATTATATGTCACAGGCGGTGGGGGTGGGGGTGGGGAATCAGGATTTTTAGAGATGCTTAGGTGGGCATGGCCAACAAAAGTTTGGGAACCACTGTGTTAGATCCTTTTCATGGGAGAAAAAAGTCAATCACTGTGAATAAAAGGATCGCCCAAGTGAGAGACAAAATAGATCACACCAAAGATAAAAAATATTTTAAACTTGAGCCAAACTGCTCCAACTTCCCCCATCTGGATGTGTCCTGAATAAATTGCAAATAACTAGTTACTGCCAATGTTCTAGCTGCGTTCCTCACCTTGTCACAGTGCTTATGTAAATGCTTGTGGTTTTCCTAGATGGAAACAGGGCTGCTCAAATTTAGAAGGGTGTGTTGTCTGGTTTGCTCTGGTTAGCCTCCCCTCTCAGTCAAGGGTTGATTATATATTGTTGCCTTATGTGCACATGACTACTTGGGATCAGTTATCTTTCCATGGATGCTGGAAATGTGGCCATTATTTCCACTCTTGTCAATGTTTTTCCTCCACATCTTGGTGCTCCCCTTCCCTTTTGCTATGCAGCCTCCATACTGTTCTGATCTTGAAGAACAGGGTAGGTTCCCAACCTATGACCTGCGGCCTGGCCCCGGCCCACAGCACCATTTCATGTGGTCCATAGCTCCCCTCGCCGCTCCTGGAAGCGGAAGCGGGTGGGTTTATGTCAGCCATAAAATGCACCTGAGCATGTCATAAATGCAGAAGTGGGCACATTTATGGCTGTAGTAAACACACACGCTTACGTTTCTGAGGGTGTGGCCATGCCCATTCAGCTGTCCTGGGGGTGTGGTCAGGCCTATGGCGTAAAAAGTTTGGGAACCCCTGTTGTAGAAGTTTAAGTGGCCTACCTGCTTAGCAGGGTCATATGCTCATTATCTTTACCATTTTGTTGCTGATGAATACAACTGATGCTGGGGTAAATAGCAAATGATACATTCATAAAGTGGCCACCAATAAGCTCTCAATTAGAGCATGTACAACTTTACAGTTATTTGTTAGCCGAGATCTCCAGGACTTTTTAAGTTAATATACTTTGCAAGAGATGTAATGTGGTGGCTGCTTTTTGAAGCAGGAAGTGTTCCTGCTATATATACACACTTTTCTATTGCAATTTAGAACTAATTCCCTGTGTGGTTGAGAAGACACAGAAAAGAACACCCTGAGAGAGGTAAAGTAAAAGCTTTTATTTTGAGGGGGGGGGGAAATGCTTTTCAAAGCAATGCTTTCATATTTATACTCCAATATCAGAATAAGTATTTTGAATATATGAAATTCCTTTTGATTTTATTGTCAAAAGAAGAAGAAAAAACACCAATGTAGCCAATGAGATTTATCATACTGTTATTTTACTAAAATTCATATGTTCTAAAATGTGTGATAAAATAACCGAACCAAAACTGTTTTATTAATTGTTGTTGAGCAGCTAGCGAGGTTATTGCTTGATTGTGTATGCCCCCCAGAGGCTATTGATTAGGGCAGTATATAAATCTACTGTAATCGAACCAACGAACGAACGAACGAACGAACGAACGAGCGAGCGAGCGAGCGAACGAACGAACGAACGAACGAACGAACGAACGAACGAACGAACGAACGAACGAACGAACGAACGAACAAACAAACAAACAAACAAACAAACAAACAAAAACAAAAACAAAAACAAAAACAAAAACAAAAACAAAAACAAAAACAAAAACAAAAACAAAAAACAAACAAACAAACAAGTGAAAAATCCAAAGGAATTCTTACCACCAAATCACACTGGCTAAAATCCTGTTGCTCAGGTTAGTAAGTTTCAACTTGAGTAGGACCATTGAGTCTCATGGAGATTTGGGGTGTTAACTCCTGTCAGCTCCATTGATTCAATGAGTTTTAGTTGTGATTTACTACACTAAGTAACAAGATTTCGGCTACTGGTTCTGATTTAAGTTCCACTGTAATCATTGTTCCTTGTTCATGCAGCTGTTCTAAAGGCAAATCCCACCAGAGTAGTAAAACAAAGATATTATTTGAAATGACATTTAAGATGGGGAAAGGTGAATATTCTCAGATCATTTGCTTTCATGTCATTAAGAAAGGATGCCCTGAAGAAAGAATCTTGACAATTGAAGGGGCTATTAGACAATTTCTAGTTTCTCTTTATCTCCTTATTTAGTTTAAGAAAATATGATATTGATTTTTCCTTTATTTATTTATTTATTCCAGCATTTTCCACCATTAAATCTTCTTGCCGAACTTGAGCAGGTCTGTTCGTGACAGTAGGTTGTTTTGGTGGTTACTGTTTCATTTGTTGTTATTATGTGCCATCAATTCAGAACTGACTTATAGTGGCTCTAACAGGGCTCTCAAGGTAAGTGAGAGATATTTAAGGAGTGGCTTTAGCTCCATTCACACCAGTGAATTTCCATGGCTGAGCAGGGATTTGAACACAAGTTTTCTAGACCATTTTTTCTCACCACTGCACCACACTGGTTATCCCCACTATTTCATAGGGTTGTGGTAATTGAGAAGAAGTTTGATGGCGTGTAACAACAATGCCTGTGGAATTCCTGGCTGGAAATGAAGCAACACTACTCAAAGAGTTTCCTGTTCTTTTTCTAGTCTAGTGTTCCCCAACCTTTGGCTTTGAGACTTCATTTCCCAGAAGCCTAAGTCAATTCGCCAAGGACTGATCAGCCAGTGTACTGACATAGACTTCTGAGAATTGAAGTCCACCAGTGTTTCACAGAACATAGTTTGGGAAATGCTGCTCTAGTTGAACAACCACCAAACACACCCTTAGAATCATATAACAGTGAGTCAAATCTACATTTCATGTGAAGCAGTTATTTTGGCCTTTTGTTTCATGTTTTAATAAAACAATAACTTGGCAGACCTGATGGAGTCACAAGACTTTCACCTTTTAGTCATTTTTGCCTTGATGTAGCATAAGCCATCTCATCTTCTTATAGATATGGCATGCGATTTCCCATGTGCTCCATTGTTAAGTCCCATATTTCTGAAGCAAAAAACCAGGCATGCCCTCTGATCAGTCATGTGGGTGACACCGAAAGCCATGGGGGGGGGGGAGGTACAGAGAATTCACTCAGGGGTTTTAGGTTGAATTTGATAATTCCAACATGTGGAACTTGATCCTTAAAACAGGTTGATTACCTGGAATGCATCCTTTAAAGGTTGGACTAAAGTCCAGAACACCTTTTCTCCATTGCCTCCAGACCCATTTAATCCTGCTGTCCTAAGCATGTTCATTCAGGAGATACATCCTACTGAGTTCCCCATAACTTCCTTCTACCAAAAATATTTATGGATTGCAGTGTATCCCCAAAGGAAAGTAAAAAAAGAAGGAGTCTTCTAATCAGATTTGGTCGTTCTCTTTGTATCCACAGAAATGCATTTTCTCACTATCCTTCTGCCTTTGGCTGCTGTGTTTCAGCACTCTCTGGCGCAGGTAGGAGCCTTAAGCCTTTCACATACTATCTGTCACCTGTGCTTTAATTGGCAACAAAAATGTATTAAACTTATCAAAACCATTTCCTTTTTTTACCCCATAGCTTGTTATTTTGGGTTTTTTTTAAAAAAAAAAATCTCAGAAATGAGGTTAAATTCATTTGAAGGAAGATAATTGGAACAGCTGCCAATTTATTTTTTCTAGAAAGTTCTGGGGTATTTTTAGAATTTGTAAAGTGGATCAAAGTGATACAATACAATTACAGTAATACCTCAGTTAACGCTAAGACTTGGTTCCACAAGTCTTGGTGTTATCCAATTTTTACTGTTATCTGATGCATGTTAAAAATCCTATGGGATGGATCGGATAACACTAAAGCTCCATAGAGATACATTGTAACTACATAGGCTTTAGCGGTTGTTATCCGATGCATCCCATAGGACCTTAACATTATTCGATGCAATTCTCTCCCCCCCCCCCCCAGATTACTTAACGTCATGTGATTTTAGTGTTATCCGAGGTAAACGTTATCTGAGGTATTACTGTATATGGATTTTTTGGAATAGTAGCCATGTTAGTCTTTGTTTCAAGTATATTAGAGAATAAACAAAAACATTGTAGCACTTTGAAGACTAACTGTTATATTTTAATGTTAGCTTTTGTGGATTGTCTGATAAAGCGGACTTGAGCCATGAAAGCTAACATTAAAACATAACAATACAATTATAGTTAGCATGTCATTAAAAGCAGAACTTCTTTAAGAGGTAAATATACATTTAGCTTAGCGTGAGGCAGTATGTTTGAGATATGATGAGAAGCACAGTTGCTTAAAGAAAGAAATACAGTAGTACCCCGTATAACGAAAAAGCTTTGTTTCATAGAGCTCTTCGTTATACGATTTTTTTCATAATGCTAATCATATTGGCAATACCATGCATTAATTATATGGGATATACCCAATATAACGAGGGGGAGTTCATTATATGGGGTAAACCCCATATAACAACAACAACAACAAATTGTTATACGGGGTATCACCAATAGTGCCAAAACACTTTGTTATACAAAATTTTTGTTACCATATTTGCTGGTGTATAAGACTACTTTTCCCCCCTGAAAAACATGCCTCCAATTGGGGGGGGGGGTCGTCTTATACACCAGGTGCACTTCAGTTGGGATAGACATAGCTGCCCATAGTGGCTTCCTGATGCTCGCCCACCTCATTCTACATATACCATCCAGATGAAGAAAGAAACTCTACATTACAATTCCCTTTCAAACTGGTGGGGAAAAAGAAAGGGTTTCATTTACTGGTACCTTCTGCCCAAAATGGAGGAAAAAGCCATGCTTGCAGGGGAAGCAAGAGGCTAGGCTAGAGTAACACTTCCTGCCTCAGTGCAATTGACCTGCCCACCCACTTTACCTGCAGCGCCGCCACTGGTGGGTGGTGCAAGTACAGTTCTAAAAAATCAATAAAATAATTAATATTACTGTATTTTAATTACTGAAACTCACTAGCAGTTGCTACATTTCCCACTCTTGGCTTATACTCCGGTCAATCTATTTTCCTGGATTTCAAGGTCAAAATTAGGTACCTTGGGTTATATTCGGGTTGGTTTATATTCATGTATACAGTATATGGTACATAAATAAGTACCACTTTGCACTTGCACTGTTTTATATTTACTGTACATGTTTGACAATATACAGCCTTGTGACAGTTTTTCTGCATGTCATAAGCATTTGAATATAAATTAACATGTTGAAATCAAATCTGATGTTCTTTTATGTTTTATTTGGTGTGTGGAAGGTGAGCGGAAGAGGGGGTGGTCTTATACAGCGAGTATATAACAAACTCTATATTTTGAGTGGAAATGTTGGGGGGTCGTCTTATACACCCAGTCGTCTTGTACACCGGCATATACGGTATATGAAGCATTCATTATATGGGGTACCACTGTATTCGATTTATTTTTAAATGAGTTTGCCTTAATCTGCCATTGACAAATAATCTGCTATTTTGTGTACGCTGCTTTGTGTGTCTGATGTCTCAGGAAAAAATGCAGTGAGGGAGAAGGTTACAAGAGAGAATAAAATGTATATTCTCTTTAATGTGTGAGTTGAGCCATAAACTTAAACAACTCATGCTGTATAAAGGACAGATGGGTTCTATGAAACAACCCTTTAAGGCACAAGTAATAGATAAGGAATCCTTATAAGAAAGGGTTGTGTAGGTTCAACTTTGTTTCTATGGGACAATGAGGACCATTAATTATTCCTCTGCAGGAACTTGCAATCCTTCATAGATTATATCTTGTTCCTATTAGATAAATATATTTCACCTTGGGTTATATACCCTCAAATTGTAAATATCAAAAATAAAGTTTACAACATAATTTGATATCACAACAGGATGTTGACATTCACTATGCTTTATGGCTGTGATAGAATTGGAATTATCTAAATCATACATTTCATCTGGTATAATTGTTTTTTTTTTTAATGTAGAATAGAATAATAGCAAGTAGTGTTTCTCCAAAGATACAAAAGGACATTCTTAACATACACAATAACATCAGAAGATCGGTTAATCCACCTGCCAGCAATATGCTGAAAATGGTAAGATACGGTTCATTGATATTGTGGTCTATCTTAAAGGTGCCTCTCCGTGGCTTTTATAGCCATATCTCCTACAAATGATAGGGAGCTGGAACATAGCTCATTTGGAAAATATGGAGACACAACTAAAGACTCTTGAGTGGGCTCCAAAAATTTTTTGCTACCACACTGTGGGCGTGGTATGGTGGGCGTGGCCAGGGGGAAAGCCCTGCATTACACCTGAATTAGGACTACATTATTTCAAAACTTGGATGGACGGGGCCAACCAGAATTTCTGCTACCAGTTCTGGTGAACTGATGTGAACCTGCTGATGCCCACCACTGCCTCCATCTCTACCCATGCCAGTAGTTTTTCCTATTAAAACAAACATGGCTATTGAGTCGCTATTTTTTGCTGAAGCATTTGTTTTATGCACAGAAAAAATAATCACAATCAATTATCCCAAGGGAAAGGACAAACATTTCAACAATTGAATAACATGGCCAGTAGCGTCCTAAGTGCCAGTGGGAAAGGATGGTTCAGAAAGGCAGGCAGCTATGTTGAAACATATCAACAAAACAGTTTCAACTGTTCATTTCCAGCAGGACTGAACATTTTGCAGAGCTCAGGGGGTCTTAGCTGCCCACTCAAGATCAAACAACTCCCAAATAAAGTTAAGATGAACTCACACTAATACACTGTTAGGGAAAAAATCTATTTTTCCCAACTGTTGTGAAGATTATGGCTAAACCCGGGGGAAAGGAAGCCTGAGGTTGGGTGGCAGATGACTTTCTTGCTAATCGAAAGGTTCCAGTGCTTGGCTCCATTACACCAGTGGTGCATGCAACTGGTTTCCATGCACACAACACTGATCTGGCTCCTCTTTGCATTTCAGCAGCTGCAGCTTTGGAGCACCATTCTAAAAATTTATTATCTGTACTCTACTTTCAAATGGAAAATTGGAGATTTTGTCTCAGTCTCTTCTCCCACCAAAAAGACAGCTAGTGACCTTAAATGATCCAGCATATGCTCTGTTGTATTGTTTGTGGTGTGGCCTAGTTCAAATGTTTCTTTTCCCATCCCCACTTATTTTTGTTTTGCTAAGGTATGGGACCCAGAAGCCAGTGAGACTGCGAAAAAGTGGGTTGCACAATGTAAAGACGGAATCAGTCCTGAAGAGGAACGAGTTGTGAAAGGTAAGTGATTTTCCACTTATGGTTGCACAGGGGAAAGCAGGTTTACCTAGTGAAACATCATGGTTGATGCTGTTTGTTAGCTTGCCCCAACCTTGTGCAGAACCTTCACCACTTTGTAGACATGGAAGGCAAGGCAATGGAAGGCTATTGATCCTTCTCCTCATTCTCCTGCACTCCCCTGGGCTCCCCTGGGCTCTCTCCCCTGGACTCTCCCGCACTTCCCTGGGCCCCTTTCACCTTGGCCGGGGATGGACGGAGCGGACCGCAGCTGCAGGTGGTGAGGCGTTCACCCCGCCCTCCCTCCGGGACCACCTCCATCTCGGCCCAGAGGCTGAAATAAGAACTGCGGTGGTGGTGGCGCACGGACTCTCCCGCACTCCCCTGGGTCGCTTTCACCTTGGCCGGGGATGGACGGAGCGGACCGCAGCTGCAGGCGGTGAAGCGTTCACCCCGCCCTCCCTCCGGGACCACCTCCATCTCGGCCCGGAGGCCGAAATAAGAACGGCGGCGGCAGCGCACAGACTCTCCCGCATTCCCCCGGGCCCCTTTCACCTGGACCAGAGGTTGATTAAGAACAGTTGTTGGTGGGCGTATGTAGTTTCTGTGATACTTGATGATATTTGTATTTGTAGTTGTTACATTTGGTGATAGTGTATTTATAATACGTGATTATATTGTAGTGTTTGACTGTATTCATGCTGTTTATTGCTATTGTTATTTTGTTGCTGTGTTGTTGCATTTTCATATTGTATTTTTGCCTCGTCTAAGTTATTGGTTGACTGTATACTAATTTATTTTGTACACCGCCCTGAGTTGGTTGAACACCAAGTAGGGCGGTATAGAAATCCAATAAATAATAATAATAATAATAATTCTTCCCCACTCAGCGCTGCATACTATGCATAGTCTGCTGCCCAGAGTCGCATTGTCGAGTGGGCGGCATATAAATGTGATGATGATGATGATGATGATGATGATGATGATGATGATGATGATGATGATGATGATGATGATGATGATGAATGCATTAAAAGCATGCATGCATAAATACATGTGTGTATGGAGGAAAGGATCCTTGCTTAAGAACAGGTCCGCACACTTAAACTTCTGTCATGTGGTGGTGGTGTCTGATGGGTGAGTAAGAAAGAAAGAGAGAACAAATGTGGGTCATAAGAAAGAAAGAAAAAGAAAGAAAACAACCACCCACCCAACCACATACAATGTCAGCTATCCTGTTTAACAGTAGTTATCTAGGCATGGAATTCTAAATGAAGCAGCTGGCACAGTGAAGTGGTCATTGTGTCACGCATGACTAGGACCTTGTCTGATCATGCTGCCAGTTCCTGTAGTCTGAGCTGCACATGTTTGTGACTACCAGACAGGGTGCTGAGCAAGACCTTGTGGACAGAGCTTAAAAGGAACATTTATAAAGTTGAAAGTCAAATGGAGTTTCACAGGAAGCTGTCTTGGGTCCTACACTATGAGACAAGCAGAATGTGATACTTCCAGGTGGTGGTGGAGGAAAATAACATTACCAGCACTGGTATTTTTAAAAAATAATATACTGTAGTTCTTATTCTTTTTGAAAACGAAAGGGGGTAACATTTGTTCTAAAATGTTACTTTGAGGAGGTCATTTCTGAAATATTTGATTTTGGCAGTGTTTGTATGTGTGTTTTGCTTATTCCTTGTTTCAAAAGCTGAAAAGGAAGCAGGTAGAAAATGCAATGCTTCTTCAAATGTATGTGCAATAAGATTAAGCATTGCATTGTACTCTACCACCTCCCATGTTAGCTTCTTGATGGGCATTACAGAGGGAAAAAAGCATTTTTTTAACCTCCACTAATCAATGGCTGCTTGGATGCATTGCTTCTCAGCCTTTTGGCTAAGAAGAAGTGTGTAATGGGGTGCAAAGGGTCAATTAAATCATAAAAGTAATTCATAGTATGTTCATTAAACAATATATTTTCTCCTCATAGGAGTCCCCTGTGGAGAGAATGTTTATGAAGGAAGTCATCCCGTTTCCTGGAAACAAGTAGTTGAATTCTGGTCTACTAAAGCCTCTAGTTTCCGGTATGGCTATGGACCAAGTGGTGACATTAATGCCAGGGATATCTATACTCAGGTAGGATCAGAAGCCTCAAGAACATTTCTATATACAGTAAAACCTCGCATAAAGAGTGCCTTGCTTAGAGACTAACTTGCTTAAAGAGCAGAATTTTCTCTGAATGTTCACCTCGCTTAACAAATAAAACCAACCAAAAACTCACTTAACAAGACCACTCCTAGACCGGGACTCCTTGCTCAGTGTCACACATGCACTGGTCACCTCCAGACTTGATTATTGTAATGCGCTCTACATGGGGCTGCCCTTGATGACCATTCGGAGACTAGAGCTGGCCCAGAATGCGGCTGCTCAGGTAGTGATGGGGTGCGGGCGTTATGCTCGTGCCTCTCCACTGCTTCAGCAGCTGCACTGGCTACTGATTTGTCTCCGGGTGCAATTCAAGGTGCTGGTCATTACCTTTAAAGCCCTATATGGTAGTGGGCCAGGATACCTTAGAGACCGTGTCACCCCAAGAACGTCTGTCCGGCCCACCAGGGTGGATTGGAGAGGCTCTCTTGTAATTCCATCAGCTAGAGAGGCGCACCTCTCTAGCACTAGGAGGAGGGCCTTCTCTGTGACCGCCCTGGCCCTGTGGAACCTCCTGCCAATTGAGCTACGACTACAGACAGAGCTCCTGCCTTCTGGAAGGGCCTAAAAATCTAGCTGGCAGGGCAAGTTTGGGGATCGAAGAATGTTGGATCCCATGTTGGGTGGCTGATCAGATGAGACAGCCACCTCCCTCTGCTCTTGCCTCCTTGCTCTTGCCCTTGTTCTTTTGCCCTTCTTCTTTTAAACTTTTGTAATCTGTAAATGTTTTATTTCTTTTAGCCTAATTTTTAGTATTGTATTAATCATATTTTTTAATTGTTAATAGTTAAGTGATATATATGGGGCAGGGGGGACTGCCCAGTGGTGGGATGTCAAAATTTTTACTACCCCACCGTGACGTCATCACTGTGTGGGCGGAGCTAATGTCATGACATCATAATGTTGTGGGCGGGGCCAAAGAAAAATAAATAATAATAAAATAAAAATAAGCACACACACACACACACCTCAGGCCACCCACCCACAACACAAACCCATAAAATAAATAAATAAATAAATAAATAAATAAATAAATAAATAAATAAATAAATTAAGTGCTTGGCACGCATGCTCAGTGAACCAGTGAAAAGGTAAGCACCAAAGGTGGTTCCCCCCAAAAGCTGCAACCGGTTCTCTGGGACACTGAGAAAAGTTACTACCGGTTCTGGCGAACTGCTGAGAACCTGTTACATCCCATCCCTGGGACTGCCCTACGGGTTTTTTGACTTATGAACTGTGGTTTCAAGCTATGTATTTTTAATCTGTATTGTAAGCTGCCCAGAGTTGGGTTTACCCGATTGGGGCGGGGTAACAAATAGGAATAAATAAATAAATAAATAAATAAATAAATAAATAAATAAATAAATAAATAAATAAATAAATAAATAAATAAATCGGGGTAAACAATCCCCACCACCACCAGAAGCCACAATTGGTTACTTACAATGGTCTTTCACTTAAAGAGCAAACTCGCTTAAAGAGCAATCCTGTGGAACACATAACGCTCTTTAAATGAGTTGCAACTGTAGTATATTCAAGAAATAAAATTGATTGGGAACCAGCATTTTGAGCAGGCATGTCCTACACTTTTTATCCTTACTGTGCCTTTATCTTATGGTTATGAGAAGCGCCTTCAAATGTTGTGAACACTTTGTCAGGTAAAATAAATTTATAGCTAGAAATGAAAAGGCTGAGAATATTCAAATGCCTGTTGTCTTTCTTAAAAGCAGTCTTATAATATACTGTATAGTCTAAGTTCAAGTTGTGTAATAAGCAGTATTTTGTAGAAACAACTGATTTAGGGTAGGGGCAATTATTCAAAAACCATTTCAAATGCAAAAAGAAAATGTGCCTATAGATAAAATTGCCAAGTTAGTACAGTATATAAGCAGAAATGTCCAAATAATAACTCTGAAACTGAAATAAGAATGAGTGTCTGTATTGTACTGAAAAGATGTAAGGTTAGGAGCAACCCATCCAAAACACATAGGAGACGCTTAGGAACTGGGCAAGAGCCAGAATGAAAAGGCACTTTATAAGATGAAACTAGCAGCTACACGGTGGCTCATTGGGTAAAAAGCACTGTGCTTGGAGACCAAAAGGACAGGGTTCGATTCCCCAAGAGCTTCACAATAGGGGACATAGAAGGAGCCTCAACCCAGAGTAATCTCTGACACGAAAACGCACACAGATGAAACCAATACCCAAAACAGAGGGATGTGAAAGATATACCTCAGTACAATATTTTAAAACAGAAATGCATTCAAAGTGATACCTTTGTTAATTATTTATTGGTTTTCCCAGATGTAGGACTTGTACTAGGTTGGGCATCCTGCAGGAAACATCAGTATCAATTTGCAATAGAAATTGGACAAAAAAGCTGCAAATGCACCTTTTGTGAGAACTTGCTCATAGTCCAGAACAGTTGTGTCCTAGTCAGAATTGTGGATGGGGTGAGGAAGTGAAGTGCAATGTGTGGTGGTCAGAGAAGTCAGAGAACCTGCTTAAGTCAGGCAATGAGACAAATAGTCTCAATCAATACTACAGGGAAAAACAAGAAAAATATATATTTTAAAGCTTCTACTAGATGTAGCCTTTCAATGATCAGATTGGGGAAAAGCAATAATTACACTTTCCCTGTCTCTCTGTAAAGGAGCAGGAGAAGTGTTTAATATCAACAGCTGGTATGCTGAAGAGGCACATTAGTACCTGCAGCAGTCCCAATGTTGACACCTAAGGCAGCTTTTGAGGCACAAAAAGTTCCTTAATACACATTTTGAGGAAACACTACAGCGTAATCGCACTGGCCAACCAATTCCATATATAGCACATCATTGATGGTACAGTGAAGTAGAAATGAAATACAGTCAAACCTCGCATAAAGAGTGTCTTGCTTAAAGAGCAGAATTTTCTCTCAATGTTCAAGAGCAAACTCACTTAAAGAGCAATCCTGTGGAACGCATTATGCTCTTTATGTGAGGTACAACTGTACAGGCTTTGCTATTTTCAGTAGGACTGAGGTGGCTCAAGTGGCTAAGATGCTGACTCGGAGGCGGAAGGTCAGCAGTTCAATTCCTGAGTACTGCAGGATGGAATGAGCTCCCATCGTTGTCCCAGCTCCTGCCAACCTACCAGTTAAAAACAAGACATTGCAAGTAGATAAATAGGGACCACTTTGGTGGGAAGGTAACAGCATTCCATGTAATCCAGTGTCTAGTCATGCCTGCCACATGGCCATGGAAATGTCTGCAGAAGGAGACAGCGCTGGCTCCTCAGCTTTGAAACAGAGATGAGCACTGAACCCTAGAGTCAGATACGACTTGCTTTTGAGCAAGGGAAACCTTTACCTTTACCTTTAAACAGAAGACTTGCAGTCCTTTCCTACCCGAAATTATGTGATCTTCACTAGCCCAGTCCAATTAATCTGCAATTGATGCAAGAAAGTGTTTCATTTAATCTAGCTAAGCACAGTTTTGTTTTGTTTTTTTACCCATAAGGGAATTTTATAGTGGAGTTCATCACTAAAGCATGTGCATACATGCACGTTTAACTTAAGCTGTCCTTTGCTATAGATTTTACAGGAGTTCTATAGCAGATTTGGGTTAATAATCAGTTTATAAAACCAGGAATACTTTCATTATATATGACTGCAAACTTAAATTTCAGATTGTATCTCACTGAACTCAATGGGACTTTGTGATTCACCAAATTTGAAGAGTATTTCTTTTAAGCAAGAGCAAGAGCAAGAGCAAGAGCAAGAGCAAGAGCAAGAGCAAGAGCAAGAGCAAGAGCAAGAGCAAGAGCAAGAGCAAGAGCAAGAGCAAGAGCAAGAGCAAGAGCAAGAGCAAGAGCAAGAGCAAGAGCAAGACCAAGACCAAGACCAAGACCAAGACCAAGACCAAGACCAAGACCAAGACCAAGACCAAGACCAAGAGCAAGAGCAAGAGCAAGAGCAAGAGCAAGAGCAAGAGCAAGAGCAAGAGCAAGACCAAGACCAAGACCAAGACCAAGACCAAGACCAAGAGCAAGAGCAAGAGCAAGAGCAAGAGCAAGAGCAAGAGCAAGAGCAAGAGCAAGAGCAAGAGCAAGAGCAAGAGCAAGAGCAAGAGCAAGAGCAAGAGCAAGAGCAAGAGCAAGAGCAAGAGCAAGAGCAAGAGCAAGAGCAAGACCAAGACCAAGACCAAGACCAAGACCAAGACCAAGACCAAGACCAAGACCAAGACCAAGACCAAGACCAAGACCAAGAGCAAGAGCAAGAGCAAGAGCAAGAGCAAGAGCAAGAGCAAGAGCAAGAGCAAGAGCAAGAGCAAGAGCAAGAGCAAGAGCAAGAGCAAGAGCAAGAGCAAGAGCAAGAGCAAGAGCAAGAGCAAGACCAAGACCAAGACCAAGACCAAGACCAAGACCAAGACCAAGACCAAGACCAAGACCAAGACCAAGACCAAGACCAAGACCAAGACCAAGACCAAGAGCAAGAGCAAGACCAAGACCAAGACCAAGACCAAGACCAAGAGCAAGAGCAAGAGCAAGAGCAAGAGCAAGAGCAAGAGCAAGAGCAAGAGCAAGAGCAAGAGCAAGACCAAGACCAAGACCAAGACCAAGACCAAGACCAAGACCAAGACCAAGACCAAGACCAAGACCAAGACCAAGACCAAGACCAAGACCAAGACCAAGACCAAGACCAAGACCAAGACCAAGACCAAGACCAAGACCAAGACCAAGACCAAGACCAAGACCAAGACCAAGACCAAGACCAAGACCAAGCAACCTTGCACTTCCAGTTAAAAAACCAATGCTGAGGGCAGGGGGATGGTTCATTATTCTGCAGAAAGTTGTCAGTCCTGTCAAAGGGAGCAGAAATAGCAGGCTTGGTGGATTGGTTCCATATATTTTGCCTTCTGCAAGACCTGATTTCAGGTTTGAACTCTGAAGTCTAAACCTGTTTATGGCTTTGGAGATTAAACTTTGGCTCATTCATTGATTTTGCATTACACAGATAATTCTGCCTGGATTCTGTTTGAATAAAATTACCTTGTCGTACTTTGGGCACAATTGAAAGTCAGGACTCACTGGGAAAGACATTTAATGATGGGGCTAATAAAAGGCATTAAGAAGAGAAGATGAAATATGAGATGAACTGACCCTAAATCCGCAAGATCTGAGCAGGGCTCTTAATAATATGATCTTTTTGGAGGTCACCAAATCTTAGGGTCACCATAAATCAGAAGTGATTTGACAGCATTTCACAAGATAATGGTGCCGCCTAGAAAAATTCATGTAATTATATGAGCTGAAATTTGGATTAAAATGTAATTTTTAATCCCCACTGAACCTTGCCCCATTTGTGATTGCAGATGATTTGGTATAATTCAAACCGCATCGGATGTGCAGCTGCCATATGCTTTGAAAATTCAACGACACCTTTCAGATATGCCTGCAACTATTGTCCTGTGTAAGTATTTATTCTGATTTACACTGTTCTTAAATCTATCATGTTCAAAAATCCTCATGTGCTCTTTGAAACCCTCAAAATTTAGATTTTTTTTAAAAAAAATAAACTAATATGACTCATCCAAACCATTCTCCGTAATGTGTCCATGTTCTGTGAAGACAGTCTTTATGCAGGGAAAATCCAGTTGCCATAAATGTGAGGCAACCCAATGCTGTGTGACAGCAGTAGCACTGTTGCATGGTATAATTCACTTAAATCTGAGTTATAGGGAGTTATTTTCTATGTGATGTTTATTATATTTTTGAATTGAGGTGAGGGCATCACCTGGGTGGGGTGGGATGAGATGGCAAGTTCAGGGCATCAGTTTGTTATGGAGGGTGCTGTGTGTAAAAGGGTACCACAACCTCTGTACTAGAATAAAATCCAAGGGTAGATGGGGAAGTCACACAGCTGATCACATTTTCCTGCAATTTACAAACAGTTTAAATCTCTTTTGTAGGTTTTAATTATTTTTTTTAGCAATGGGTTGGGGTACAAAGAAAGAGCCTCCTCAAAGATTGTGGTATTTTTAAAACCAAATCAGGCATACTGTGGTAATGGAAACCTTGTGTTGCTGACTGATCTTTTTCACACTAGGTCAGGTGAAAAGAACTGCAGAATGAACTCACCAAAAGGTGTCTACATTTTGGCAGTTTCACACCTGGGCTAGACACGGAGGAAGCAGCAGCTATGGGCTATCCAATGCTGGTTTGCTGGGCCTTTTGCAACTTCATCAGAGCCCCTTTGGCCAGATCTTTGGGAGTAATCCAGGATGGCCCTTATGGCTACCATAGTGGTCTTTTGGTGCAAGCCCATGCCATATTTCACCCAGTCCTAACAATCCCTTAATTGGACCTGTTATCACCTTTCATGATGTGGACACATGGTTGGCCTTTGAAGACATAAACAAAATTTGACCACCATGGAAATGAGGTGTCTGAGTAAGGCTGCTAGATTAGAAGGGATGCATTCAAGAATGAGGTTATAAGGGAAAGAACTGGAACAGAACCAGTCTTGAACTACATAGAGAGACAATAAAAAAAGTTTTGCCTATTTGGAGAGAATGTCTTGGAATTCCATACCTTACAAGTCATATGTGGAAAGAGGAGATGGACAAAGACTATGAGGCAGGCTCAGAGGAAGGTGGAGAGATAACATCAAGGAAATATTACAAGAACAAGAAATAGCAGGCTACTAGTAGTGCCAGAACAAGAACCTTTGTTACCTAAAAATCACTATCACTTTTTAATGTGGAGATGCGTTTTAAAATTAAAAAGTTTGTCTGCTGGCAGAGCCTCCCAAGAACCACAGAGATTTAAATTTCAGACAAAAACAACTTTTGTTTATTGAAAAAAAATAGCATTCAAACAACAGAGGGCCCACTGCTGATCAAAACCTATTAATATCTCACTCATTTTTGTCTGCTAGAAAAAGCTATGTGATAAGCTTTCCTAAGAAAAATTTGATGGGAGAGCTGACTTGCCCTCCAAACACAGGACCTGTTATACTTTTCTGCTAATCTTTAACAGCTATCCAATTACCTATTGCTACAATATAGTTTATACAATAAAACAAAATACCAGCAGTGGGGTTTTCATTCATAAGTAAATATTCAATCTTTAGTTCCAATGGTTTGTTAGCACCTTAAATTCAAGATACAATGGCAAGCATTTAAGCAAATGATGACATTGGGAAAAGGAAAATACTAAGGGGGAAAGAGTGGAGTGACATTTCAATACAGTAATTAATGGCAGTGACGTGGCTGGTGGCTTCTCCTGTCTGGCAGGCATAGCTGTTATCACAGTGTACATATGTTAAATATAGATTCTAGGCACAAAAGATTTGATGGGGAAACCTCAGAGAACAATCCTCAGGTGATTTTCAGGTGTGATCTTCGTTTTTTTGACTCAGGAAGCCTGGCTTTAGGTGAGAGGTCAGCTTAATTGTTTTTGAGATAATCCCTTCTGGGAGCAATTTTAGGCTGAAGAAGATACCCTTAGAATTTTTTCTGCTTTAGAAATACAAACAGAACATGTTAAGAATCACGTATGGATCAAAATATTACAGAGCAAGGGAAATATTAAAATAAACCTTCATTACCCTTTATTAAGAGAGAGAGAGAGAGAGAGAAAGGAAGGAAGTTTAAAAGCCCTATTCATTATTTGCAGGATAGCAGGAATTTCAGTAAAATTCCCCTCCCAGCTATGTTAATATGTTAATTCCTAATCTATCACTGACTCCTAAGGCAATCTCAGAAAACAAGACAAAACAAAACAAACAAAACAAAACAAAATAAAAAACACAGTAGCACTTTAAAGACTAACTGCTATATTTTCACTGTTAGCTTTCGTGGATCAAGTCCACTTCATCAGACCCACAGACTAACACGGCTACTATTCCTAAGGCAATAGCACTTAAGCTTCAAGGTAACCACTCCCAGGACAGTCTGACACATTATGAAGATGAAATAAGGAAATTCTGGTTTGAATTGAACAGTTTACATGAAACCATTTTTATTAAAAATCAACCCTTGCAGTTATCTTACCTGCAAGTAATCATGGTATAGTGTGGTGTTTGTGAACATGTAAGACTAAACTTAAAGTGGATGGCAAATTAAAATAACGAGAGAAGTATATTTTATTGAAAATAAAAGTATATATAATAATAAAAATGTTAATTTCAAAATTGGGGTTACACCTTGAATCTCCCTCGATACTTGATGGGGTAAAAGTGGAAGCAAAGAAGAAGCTTTCTGTTGGGGTCACAGATCATCTAATTTGGCAACTAACACTGGCTGCATCTTGGCAGAAACCTCAGCATGTTCATCAAGTTTCAACTGGAAACAAGGTTATATATACTGTGTATATATGGTAGTGGAGTAGAACACACAGCCAGTGACTCCACACTGAATGTTGGGCAGTGGTAAATAACCTGACTCCCTAAAGGGGCCAATGGCTATGGGCAGATGAGCCCCTTTAGGGAGAGGACATGCCACTGGAAACCATCATATTGGGCCCAATGGCAAAATGAGTGGAGGAAGAATCACTTTCTAACTCCCAACTGTCATGGAGGTGGAAGAGGCCATGCCAGATGGACTGCCTGTGAAGTGCTTCTTGATAATATCCTGAAGGCTGTGGTAGCCCATTACAGTCCCAGTGTCATATCCTGCATGTTTCATTTCATATGTGCCACAGGAGTTGGCTCTGAGATCATAGCATGTGCATCACCTCTTGGCAAACTGGGATCCACCTTAAACAAATTCATGCAGTGGCATTTTTCCTAAACCAGGGGGAAAATCTATACTCAGATCTGAGTTCCAGCCGACAATGATATATACCACAGTTACACTTTTCAGTTGAAATTATATATATGCTAGGGAGCTGTCATGTATAGTTCATGTGCTCTGCTACTGAATTTTAGTGCTATCACTAAATTACACCTTCCCCCTTCATTCTAGTCACACACAACTCCCCTCCCCCAAGAATCCAGCAATCATTTGCTCCTTGAGAAAGAGCTTTTACCAATTCCCCTGTCAAGGCAGGTCACTGTGGGCAAACAGGAAGGCAAAGCATGTTTTAGAGTGTCCACTTTATAACAACTCTACACAGACATTCTTGAGGTTTCCCTTCATGTGGGAGATGCTTGGCCATTGAAAGAAAGAATCTGCAGTCTGATTGCTGATATCACTTGCATTGGGTTGTGTTAGTATTTGTTGCTATCTCTAAAAAGCTGTGCTGAAATACTTTTGCCACAGTCTTTTGCCACTCGGCTGGAATGGTTGGCCTCTCTTATTTGTGCAATTCTTTAATGCCATTTACTTTCAACAGCTATGTGATCTATTAATTTCTCCAGTGTAATTTGAGCTTCACCGAAATTGCCACAGCAGGCAAGTTATAGAAGCCATTCTGCCTGGTATGCTTAACTATAAGAACAGATCTTGCATGAGAAACTTATCGTATTGTTCTGTGATTTCAGGGGGAACATGCCACCCTTAATGAGTCGACCTTACAAAGCAGGCAAACCTTGTGAACAATGTCCAGGCAGCTGTGATGATAAACTCTGCAGTAAGTTACTCATGGTTCAAAGCAATGAGTTATTGGCTTTCTGAATTATCTATTAATAGATATCAGTGAATCATTCCCCAAAGTTGTTACAATATTGGTCAGTTTAGCAGAGTGCAATGTGAACTTGGGTGCCCCACATTTTTTGGACTCAGAGTCCCATCCTCCATGGACAGAGGCCAGGAAAGATGACAGCTGTGGCCCAACAGCATTTTGTTGATTTTTTTATCCCCCCCCCCCCCAATTTCTATTGCCGCCCAACTCCGAAGACTCTGGGCGGCTCACAGAAAATAAAACCAGTCACATTTTAAAAACCAATAAAAACCCCATTAAAACTCTGACCAAAAATTACTCTGATCCCTACAGATTAAAAAGAGATTAAAAGAGGGAGAGCGTGTTCTTACTAAATCAGCCAGCACACAGGGGTCACCTCATTGCTGGTACCCCACATCTGCTTTGCCAGCCCTTTCCTGTAGGACAGCAACTCTGTTTAGAGACGCAGCTCAATTGACAGAAGGTTCCAAAGGTCTGGAGCAGACACAGAGAAGGCCCTCCTTCTGGTGCTAGAGAGACAAGCCTCCCTAGCAGATGGCACAATGAGAGAGCTTCTCCAATCTGCTTTGGTGGGATGGACAGATGTTCTCATGGTGATGCAGTCTCCTAAGTATTCTGGCCCACTACCATGTAGGGCTTTAAAGGTCATTACCAGCACCTTGAATTGCACCCAGAGACCCAGTGCAGCACCCGAAGCAGTGGCGAGGCACGGGTATACCGCCCGCACCCCATCACCACCTGATCTTTTGCTTTAGGGGTCATCTGTGTTACTTCTTGTGAATGAATAAGCTTTTGAGCCATTGTAGTGTAGTTAGCTGAGTGTGTCACCTAGGACTCGGAAAATCTGGTTTTAAATCCTGATTTGAACATGGAAGCTCTCCAGGGTGGGGATGGGACTAGTAAAATCATACCTTAAATATCTTACTTATCTTTAAAATCCTATTAAGTTTGCCATATCCTTAGAAGTCAAACCATTTCTGACCAAGGTATTGGAGCCTATGGTAGCTAATCAGCACCCAAAGTTCCTGAATAAAATGGATTATCTAGATCCATTTTTAATGTGGTTTACTACTGTTTTTAATGTTTACTACTGTTTTTACCTATCAGAATTAATAGTATATTTAATTTTTGTTATCATTGTTACAATTTATTGTTTAAACATTCCATATAGTTTCTTTTAATACTGTAAACTGCTTTAGATAATATTTTGACTGCACGTAGATTAAACTAATGCAGTGTGCAAACCAGAAATGTGATCAGTTGAGATTTTCACAGTAGCCTGTTGTTTTTCTTCTTGCATCTAACTTGATTTTGATTTGACCCTTGCAGCCAACCCATGCCCGTATAGGGATACTATCAATGGCTGTGATGTACTGGCAAGAATGTCCAGCTGCAATGAAGAACTGATGAAGACCAAATGCCAAGCCACTTGTAATTGCAAAACAGAAATTAAGTAATTTACTCACAAATACTACAGATGTCAGTCTTGATAGAAACCTGTTCTTTGAAATATCTTTTCGTTGAAGAAGATGGAAAATTTAGAATGAAAATAGAAGCACATTTTTTCTTCTGCAGTTCAAAATCTGCCATTTAAAATTATTGTTATCAATGTGATTCTGTAGGTCATTTGCCCAGATAATTAGATACTTTTTTTCAAAACCTGTAACTGTGTATTTCCTTTATTTATTGTTCTATTTGAGAAAAATGTGTTACACACTACAATGCTAAACATTTGAATGAATCTTGCCCCATTTGAATTTGTTCAAATTTTATTTCTATCCATTGTGAAATGGTAGCCGTATTTGACGCTGCCATCCACTTATAAGATTAAATGCATAGATACAGAATAACAGGGATCTAGATCGGAAACCATTGTGTCTATATGTTTGCATATCAAGGCCTCCAATTTTTGCACACTGATATGAACACTGTTTCAGATACCAGGGCATCATGGGCAGTAAGAACCTAGACAAGAGGCACAATTCTGCCCCCTGTACACTTGCTTCGCCCCATAAATAGACAGCTTTGCCCTCTTTGGTGGCTGTATGAAACAGAATAGCCTAATCTCAAGCCCTTGTTGTGTAATTTGTAGCTAGGGAGGTATTATCTAGAGCAGTGTTTCACAAACTATGTTCCATGGAACACTGGTGGACTTTGATTCCCAGAAGCCTAAGTCAGTACATTAGCTGACCAGTGCTTTTGTGAATTGACTTAGGCTTCTGGGAATTGAAGTCCAAAACCCAAAGATTGGGAAGCACTGATCTAGAGAAAATGGCAAAATCATTTAGGAAAATCACTGGGGAACAGTGATTTTGGTGCCTCACAATTTTCACCTATTTCTGGCTATATTTGGGTCACTGATTTCAACAATGCTTTCAGTTATCCCCCATCAGCTCTAGTTTTTTAGATATGGCTTATTCACATTAGGCCAAACTAACCATACTGGTTGCATATATAACCAGAGGCATAGCAAGGGTGTAAGCCACCCGGGACGGAGTGAAATTTTGCTGCCCCCCCCAAAATTTTTCTGCCCACCCAAACGTTTTTGGCCCACCCAAATATTTTCCCACCCCCAAAATAAGTATTATTAAAACAATCAATTTATGAATGGGGAGGCAAATACAAGTGTAGTCATAAGAGCAATGTATAATGACATCATCGATATCTCATGAACTAGAGCTGCTAGAACAAAATGGATGGCATTTTCGGAATCAGCTACACAAAAATGCCCGAAATCAGTTGAAAAATTTTAGGCACCAAGAATTTTTTTTTGTTACCCAGTGATCAGGTCTCTTCCTCCAAATGTTTTTCTTAAGTTCCCTTTCCATAAAAGCTCCTCCATCACACTCTTTGGCCTTTTCTTTCTGATTTCAAGAACCGCCTGCCTACTTCTCTCATTAAGGAGTAAGCATTAAAGATAAATAAGGCATACAAATCTAAATACAAATACAGGCTGATTTTATGTCACATTCTTCCTTCTGTGGAACATACTGTACAATTAGACAATGGCCAGTGAGACTGGCCAGAGGTCATCTTAACCTCTATGAATGAGACCCGGTCTCCTGTCAGTAGGAAATTCTGTTCTAATTGCTCATCCACCTACAGAAACACATAGGGCCTTTATTTTTGTCAGAGAACTAAACTAGAATCCTAATCATTTACTTTTTGAGAGCATCCAGGGAAGTTAGAATGCTAAAAAAAATCCTCAATAAGTCAAGTGGAACATACATGATATCTTAAGAAGTATGATGCACAAGAGTGCAATGATGCTCTTCTGTATCTGAACAAAACAACATTTCTGTAAGGCCATTCTGAAAATGTGGGCAGCCCAAACAAAAACTTATAACTTTTAAACTGAGCTTTGGATCAGCACCAAATCTGGCAGAGTTGTAATACACAGTCAGCTCTAGCCTAGAGAACTTGATGAAACACAGCCCTGATAATTACTTCGTGTTTGCATGAGAAGTGGTTAACTGCTTTTTAAAAAAGGTATTCGGTTCTTGGATTTTTCTTTCCTTGGTGTCTCTTTCTGAATGGTAACAAGCAGAAGAAGGAATCCTGCAGACCATCTTTACTGCTGACATTGGTGTCATCAACATTCAGGCTGCCCTTTGCTTTGTATAGTTTGGCATATTTTTTCCTACTGGCAACACAGGCACAATATTGCACAACACATTTGGGCTCTTTCTTGGCATTTTGAATCATGGATAGAGAAACTCAGAATCCCATATTTGTAAATCTGAGGGTTTTTAAATTACTGGACTATACCACCTAGGGGTCACAGTGGCTCAGTGGTTAAGAAGTTCATCTTGTTAGCTGGAAGGACGGCAAGTCAGCAGTTTGAGACCTGGTTACTGCATGACGGAATGAGCACCCATCTCTGTCCTAGCTCCTGCCAACCTGGCATTTCGAAAACAAGAAATTGGAAGAAGATACATCTCAATCTAATGTCTGAAAAAGTGGATTTAATGCACGAAAGTTCATGTTAAAATACAGCATTTAGTCTTTAAAGTGCCACAACATTTTGTCTATTTGATTTTGCTTTGTTTGGTTATTTTGGACTGGTATACAGTACTTGAAATTGGGAGTTCAAATTCCCACTGTGCCTCCTGGGGGAAGAGCCAGACTGTGTAGTCATGGGCAAAATGCACAGTCCCAGGATGCCTCCAGAAGAAGGGTATGGAATAGTAAACCACGTCTGTGTATTCTCTACCTAGAAAAGCTAGAAGCCATCAGGAATACAAAATGAAAACACTGCCCACTATCCACTGCCTGTTGTGATTGTGCTCATACATAAACTACTACATCTTTGATAATAATATCTACATTCATATTAGTGAGACTGCTGTGAGTACTTGCTTGGTTCCTCAATATGCAAATATATTCACTGTTGACCTGAAACAATGATTTATGAACTGCTCTACTAAAAAACCAACACTTGTCTGCTAATGATACATTGATGACATTTTAACTGTCTTTACCCATGGGGAGAAAACACTAGAGAAATTACATCAGCATTTTAATAACTTTCATTCTAACATCAGTTTCAGCCTGGATACAATCTATACCAGGGATTTTCAACCTGTGGCTCATGGGCTGGATACGGCCCGAGGCACCATTTCATGTGGTCCCCACCACCTCCACCTTACCAGAAAGTCCCATGTGGTGTAGGAATGGCAAAATGGCCATCTGGCCCCTGAAGCTGTCTGAGGGAGCGTGACCTGGGCCCTGCCTTTAAAAGCTTGACAACTCCTGATCTATACCATAGACTGGTCCACAGTTTGCTACTTGTGTCAACAATACTGTTGGTCATGTGTATAAATGACAGCCATATAGTCCCACTCTAATGTCTGATCCGTGAAAGCTTACATTAAAATATAGCAGTTAGTCTTTAAGAGAGCCCAACATTTTTGTCTTTTTTCTCTTTCTCTCTCTTTCTGCTAATATGCTCACACAGACTAACATGGCTGCTACTTTATTTACAGAGAGCCTCATTCTTCTGCCCAAAGACAAGGAAAAGGCTGGGATTACCTTCTCTACTACAAAAGAGAATGAAATTATTTGTGGACTAGATATGAAAATATTTATACTCAGAGGAGGATGGTGGTTACATGAATAGCTAGCTGGACATCCATCTCTTGTAGTATTCAGTGAAAAATGTTTCATTACAATTGAGAAAGCAAAACACGAAGGATTTCATTAAATAGCGCCCTTCCAATTTTGTTCAGAAGAATAACTTTCATAATCCAAAAGCACGTATATTTGGGAGGAAGTCCCAATGAAAAGTCCTGACTCACCATAATGAGGTTTTTCCTCATATTCAGCCTATATCTGGCTTCCTGTAGTTTCAACCTGTTATTACACATCCTGCACTCTGGGAACAGATCCTTCTCTTCCTCCTTATGTTTATATTTTAGGTATTTGAAGGATTCCATCATATCCCTTGTCAATCCCCCCTGCCTTTCCGGGCTAAACATGGCCAGTTCCTTCAGTCTTTCCTCCCATGGCTTGGTTTCCAGTCCTCTGATCATCTTTGTTGCCCTTCTCTGTACCTTCTCTAATTTGTTTGCATCTTTCTTAAAATGTGGTGCTGGACAAAGTACTCTAGATGTGGTCTAAGTAGGTCTGAATAGAGGGGGTCCATGGGGCCGCAGAGGGTCGGAATCGACTGTGCGACTGAACAACAACAACAACAAAAGTACCTCATGGGTTTTGGAAACCAAACTTCTGCTAATGCAGCTAAAAGAGAGTTGGCATTTTTGCACCCATGTTGCACTATTGACTCATATTTAGCTTGTGATCTACAACAATTCCAAGATCCTTCTCGCTCATAGTATTACTGAGCCAAGTATACCTCATCTTGTAATTGTGCATTTGACTCCCCACCCCCCAGGTATAAAACTTTTCACTTATCCCTGTTGAGCCCCAGGCTCTGTCGTGGATGTTGAACCGCGGGCTCTGTCGCGGACATAGCAATATATATAGGCAATATACATATCTAACTGGAGAGGCTGCATTCTTTCCAGCTGTGGTAATTAATAATCTGGAATGAGGTCTTAGTGGTCAAGGCACTGAGATGGAGACTGGAATGATGGGGTTTGATTCCCTGAGAGCTGCACTTGGGGACATAAAAGGACCCTCATTCAGGCATCCTCTAAAAATCCTTTCAACCAAGAGTAATCTCTGGCACAAAATTATTATTATGAGGGGTTAAGGGAGAAAATTGTGAGTTGTAAGGAAAGTCTATTATTGATTTTGTTTTATACATATTAATCCAGGATTTATATGATTTTACATAGGTTTCTATAAATTGTATTACTTGCATGTTTTATGTTTGGCGGAAACATCTTAAAAAGAATTACAGTATCTATTTTTTATGCAGACTTCAGATTTTATATAACTGGTTATATCATTTACAATTATGATAATTTAATTTGTGCAAACTTGTTCCTTTTGTTCAGATGTGTACTGTGCTTTGTCCAAGTCTAGCCTTGTGATGGCTTGTTGACCTGATAGTAAAGGTAAAGGTTGCCCTTGCTTGAAAGCCAGTTGTATCCAGTTCAGTGCTCATCTCTGTTTATAGCCAAAGAGCCAGTGTTGTCTACGTCTGCAGACATTTCCATGGACACCAAAGTGCACGGAACGCTATTTACCTTCCCACTGAGGTGGTACCTATTTATTTTCTTGCTTTCAAATTGCTAGGTTGGCAGGAGCTGGGACAGAAACAGGAGCTCACTCCATCAGGAATCAAACTCTCATCTTCCAGTCATCAAATTCAGCATCTTAACCACCACAATCCTTGATGACTAGATTGAAATAAATAAATCTGGATCTTTTGTTGTTGATGCAAAAGCACATTTTATTTTAAGAATGAGACATTATTTAATGAAGACATTGATAGACTATAATGGACACATCCCAGTGAATCCACTTCTTTTTTTTGAAACAGTCAGTTTCGTCTTCTCCAGGATTATTTATTTACAGAGCAGGAAGTGTTCTAGCTATATAAACAACCCCATGGTTCACTTTAGATGCAATTCCTGCAACATTCTAGAAGATACAGACAATAACACACTTGATAAAGGTAATGTATAAAGGCTGATGGCTGAAGCAAAATTAAACTTCTGCTGCCTCCCACAGCAACTACAGTATTTGCATTTCAGACATGGGTCAGCTAGTAGCTCTCAGAATCATTTACTCTTCACTATATAGTACCATTGGCTATTGTGCATATTATATGAAGCCACCTTTGAATTTACTAACAGAAGGAAAAAGCCATTAAGAGCACTGGCCAAAGTGTAAATGTTATTCATGTTACTAGGTTTTAGATGGGTAATTACTGGAGACCAAACTATTTCTTCCACAGGTCTTAATCACAGTTTGAAACCTTCCTTAAAAAAAGGAACTCATTCTGTCTGCTTCCAATCCATAACAAATTGTTATAATTACCCTATCTTCAAAAGTAACCCATTTCTTTGCTTATTAATATTATTCTGACCTGGGATTTCTTTTTTCTTTTTTGTCTATGTCTAGCTTTTGATGGGATGTGTCTGTACCAGGAATGTGTACCAGGAGGGAGTTCTCTTAGACATCATATTAGAATTGGTTAAAATGTTGGTCTTTGTATAGAGAAACTAAGGTGTTACATTGCAGTCAGCTGTTTGGTTTGTTTGTTTATAGAACAATGTTTTTTTTAAATGTTCTCATAACTTTTGCTACTCAAAAAGACAATGTTTTATATCCATATATTGTTATCTATGTGTTGTTGTTGTTGTTGTGGAGGTGGTGGTGGTGTGTCTTGTTGTTGTTATTTTTTGTGTTTTTTTGCAAAACAAGGAAATCCCCAATAAGATTTTTAAAAATTCAATATAAAACAAACATTGTAGTTGAAACTATATTTGTATACAACAATGAAATTTAGACCATATATCCAGGCTCTGCAACTCAAAGCATGGGTGCACTGATGGACATTTATGTACCTGAACTGACTTTCCAATGAACCGCTACCACACAATGCTATTACCCACTCACTATACTACAGCCTTAGTAATGTAAAATACCATATATACTTGAGTATAAACTGACCCAAATATAAGCTGAGGTACCTAATTTTGACTTGAAAACCCAGAAAAATAGATTGACCAGAGTATAAGCCGAGGGGGGTGAATGCAACAGCTACTAGTGAGGTTCAATAATCAAGATACAGTCAAACCTTGCACAAAGAGTGCCTCGCTTAAAGAGTAACTTGCTTAAAGAGCAGAATTTTCTCTGAATGTTCACTTCGCTTAACAAATAAAACCAACCAAAAACTCGCTTAACAAATAAATCAGGGTTTGCAATCCCCCCCTCCCACACAATTGGTCACTTACAATGGTGTTTCGCTTAAAGAGCAAACTCGCTTAAAGAGCAATCCTATGAAACACATTATGCTCTTTAAGCGAGGTACAACTGTACAGGAAAATATGGTAAAGTTAATTAAATTGTCGGTGCATCTCAATCTGGCACAGACTTGGGACCTTTGTGGTTGTTGACCCAAGTATAAGCCATGTCCTCCTTTGGGGGGCTCATTTTTGGGGCTAAAAAACCCGGCTTATACTCGAGTATATACGGTAACTGATATCAAACACAGACTTTGACCATGGCAACATGTACAAGCAGCATGCTTGCTGTACAGTCCTATTCACAGGAAAGTAAGTGTTACTAGTTCAGTCCAGTTGACCCATATTTGAAGGAAATATGCCTTTATGCATATAATGGGCTTAGTTGTTGGTAGATATGGTTGTTGTCTTTTGGCAATCAACTAACTAGGGGAGGACATTAAGTACAAAAATTGTGCATAGGTGTATTGGGTTTTGAGGGTACAATTTCAATCATATGCTGTTTGTTTTTGTTTTTTAGCATGGCAACAATCTTATATGTATTAATACTGGGTGTAAGTGAGAGGGGCTTTTGCAAATTAAAGAGACTCTTTACTTACAGCTTTCTAAACAAGTTTGGTGACTGCCTCCCTAGAGCAAGTTAAGATCTGAAGGAAGTTTGCTCATTGCTTTTGTTTCCCCAGAGATGCTTCTTCAGACTATGTTCCTGGTATTGGCTGTTATGCTATCCCAAACTCAAGCGCAGGTATGAGCTCAAGATTTCTTTAAAAATGTCTGGCACAAAGTCCTTGATTAGGAAACTACCACTTCTAGAAATACCTAGTATAACTGATTCTGGATGAGAATACAGTTTACCAACTGCAAGACATTGCCCTGCTTCATCCATTCCTGGACAGGGGGTCTCTGCTATCACTAATTTATGTGCTGGTAATCTCCAAGGTTGAATATTGCAACACTCTCAATTTATTTTATCATATTTCTATGCCACCCTCCTCACAAATGACTCAGGGCGGCTGACAACAATTAAAACATAATCAATAATAAAATTCCACAATAAAATACCCACCCATCACAAAAAGTAGTAAAAAGTTAAAATTTTAAAATAAAAAGATTAAAAGAGGAGAAGATTAAATGATACAGCTAGAAACACAAGGAGGGGGGAGATGGGGGAGTCAAATAAGCCAGCAGGCCTGAACGACTGACTGGCCCATACTCCATACATGCTTCACCAGCCAGGTCTTCACACCCTTTTTAAAGGACAACAACTCTGTCTGGAGACACAACTCGGTTGGCAGAAGGTTCGGAGCAGACACAGAGAAGGCCCTCCTTCTGGTGCTAGAGAGGTCCACCTCTCTAGCTGATGGCACAACCAAGGAGCCTCTCTGGTCCGCTCTGGTGGGACGGACAGATGTTCTTGGAGTGATGTGGTCTCTTAAGTATCCTGGCCCACTACTATGTAGGGCTTTAAAAGTAATAACCAGCACCTTGAATTGCACTTGGAGGCAAACTGGCAACCGGTGCAGGTCCTGGAGCAATGGTGAGGGATGGGCATAACACCCGCACCCCATCACTATCCAGGCAGCTGCATTCTGGACCAGTTGCAGGCTCCAAATGGTCACCAAGGGCAGCCCCATGTAGACTGCATTACAATAATCAAGTCTGGAGGTGACCAAAACGTGTGTGGTCATGAGCAAGGAGTCTCAATCTAGGAGAAGGTGTAACTGATGTATCACACAAAGTTGTGCAAGGTAGGGCTGATGATGAAGCCAATACGGAGGCTTCAACGGGTGCAAAATGTGGTGGTGAAACTGATTACATGTATTGGGCATTTTGATCATACAGTATTATCCCAGTTCTAGCAAGTTTGCTCTGGTTACCAATAGTGTTCCATGCCAGGTTCAAGGTTTCAATTTGATATATAAAGCCCTCTATGGTTTAGGACCATGCTATCTGCAATAATGTCTCTTCCTGGAGCATCCTATTGTTGAAGCTAAGGGTGGACATGCTAAGGAAGTAAAAAGAAAATCCATCAAGAGAGGCAGCATTTTTTCAGCAGTGGCATCCCCATGCTTTGGATTCTCTTACCAATGGAAATTGGAACAGCCCCCACTCTATTGGCTTTCTGAAAAAATGCCCCAAACATTCTTGTTTAGACTGTTTTTGCCATCTTGAATCTCCCTTATAAGCATACTCTTCAGACAATCATGAGCTATCTGATTTCTTCCCTTGACTTTTCAATTGGATATTTTCAATCTGAATTTAATGAGGTATGGGATTGGATGCCATCTTGTTTTAAATTATTTTGTATATCATTTAATATAGTTCTTATGTTGATTGTTTATCTTTGTGCTTTTGTTATATTGTTTTTGGATGTTGACACCCAAAGTAGTGTCTTACACTAATCATGGCAGGATACAAACAAAACAAAATGACACTGAAAAAGTATTTGACTCACTATTCGTTATGTGTCAATGTTGTTTGGTGGACTTTTTCTTTTTTCTTTTTTAAAAAAGTTGTCCTGGTTCCTTGTCCCCCCTCCCAACCTTTGTGTATGTGCTCCATCATTTGGACATAGTGTGCAAGTATGTAGGTAAGGGTTAAAATGAAGATTATAAGGATGAGGTAAAAAAACCCCAACAACCCAGAAGCCGATGGAGGAAGGTGAAGTCAGAGGAGTTGTACTGAAACAATGAAAAGTTGTTTACATAACTGAAAAATGTCAGAAATGGATGCTCCTGTGGAGGGGGCAGGGTGGACGCAGACTCCACATTATTGTATAGAAGCAATTCTGAGGCAAACTCTGCAAGATTAGATCGAGAAGAAAAGAGCTTGTTCTTCTTGTGAAATTCTGCTGTAGAGTCCATCTTTGTTTCAAGATAAACTCTTGTAGGAAATGTGAGTTTTATCTGGCCCTCATCACTGAAAAAAAAGTGTCAGAGAACGTGTCTTTAATTAGGCAGATGATGTGTGAATAATCTCTGACATTGTCTAAAATGGATGCCAATGTGGAGTTTGGAACTTTCACTTTCAGAGATGAGAACTCCCAGAATCCCATATACCCAGGCTTACCAATGTATAGATTGGTTTAGGGTCTCATTTTCAGCCTCTGAGGAATTTATGTGATGTACTTGATTTCATGTGACTCAGGTGTCAAAGATGAAGAGTTCAGCAACCTGTGGTATCACAAGAAGATGTTATATAAACATTCACATTCTCTTATCTTCAGGGAAATGACGTTGTGATAGGCACACTCACTGAAGAACAGAAGTCAACAATTGTTGACATGCACAACAGCATTAGGCGAGTGGTCCAGCCAACTGCCAGCAACATGTTAAAAATGGTAAGGGGCGATTCACTGATTTGTAAGTCTTGGTTGTAAGTCTTTCTCTGAAATAGCTCCCCCTGATATTGTCTGAGATAATATATACCTGAAGTACACCTTTATAATGATTATTTTAAATATTTTTAGGCTACCACATTTTAAGTCACCATGTAAGGTAACTTTCATGTCTCGAAAGTCTTTAACTAGAAATAGAGCCTTCTCGGTGGTGGCACCAATACTCTGGAATACACTACCAGTCAGTGGTGGGATTCAGCAGGTTCACCCCAGTTTGCCAGAACCGGTAGCAGAAATTCTGGCTGGCCCCACCCATCCAAGTTTTGAAATAAAGTAGTCCTAATTCGGTTGCAACACAGGACATTAGCCCTGGCCATGCCCACCATACCACACCCACAGAGTAGGTAGTAAAAAATTTTTGAATCCCACCACTGCTACTGGTGGAGCTGTGCCAGGCCTCATCTTTAAAAAAATAATAATTAAAAACTCTCTTCTTCAAGGAGGCATTTTAGGGCATCATTCCCTTATAGATAAATTAGCCAGTTAGGTTGCAATCCTGGTGCCCTCAGATGCCAATTAGTTTAGTTTAGTTTAGTTTAGTTTAGTTTGTGAGGTATTTGTTGTTGTTGGGTTTTAATTTGTTGTGGGTATTGCTGTTGTTGGTTTTCTTCTTGTTCACCACCCAGAATGGGATAACACCCAGATGGGAGGTATAGAAAACAAACAAACAAACAAACAAACAAACAAACAAACAAACAAACAAACAAACAAACAAACAAACAAACAAACAAACAAACAAACAAACAAACAAACAAACAAACAAACAAACAAACAAACAAACAAACAAACAGCAACTTCCCATCCTCCTCTTCCTTTCCTTCCAAGGATCAGTGCCTGCTGTGGTGTGTTTATAAGTTTGCATACAGAGCCCTCCCATTGCTTCATGTTTGTACATCTTTATGATGCCATGGTAAACAGGGACCAGGACAGGCAGCAAAGGATAGGGAAAATGCTATGAGCTTATCTCTACACCAAGGGTTCCTAACCTAAGGCCCATGAGCCAAATCTGGCCCTTGGTGCTGGATTTGGACTACTATGGAAAAGGAGAAGAGGAAACAGCGGCAGTCCCTGTTTTTCATCTCCCTTCACTTTTCCAGGATCATTTTCTACTGAGGTGTGTTTGTGTAGAGCAGGGTTCCCAACCTTTTCAAACCAGGGGCCAGGTCATGCTCTCTCAGTCAACTTCGAGGGTCAGTGGGCCATTTTGCCCTGCCTGCACGACGAGGACAGCCATTTTGTCCCAACACTTTCAAAGGGATGGCCATTTTGTTTGTCCCTTGATGAAGGGACAGGGGAGCTCAGTTGGGCTTCTTAGGAGGGAACTGGAAGAGCAAGCATATCAGAGAGTACACAACACAAAAATGATGAAAAAGTTGTGGCACCTTAAAGACTAACTCCTGTATTTAGATGTGAGCTTTTGTGCCTCAACAAGAAATTTCACAGGTATGCATCACATCCCACACCCCTGCATTGTAGTGAATAATACTGATCTACAAGAGAACCCTTGTAATGAGATTGTTAAAGTGGTTTAAAACATATCATTTACAGGATGCGTGTGCGTGTGTGTGCGTGCGCATGCAGGAGAGAGAAAGAAACAGTGAAAATGTGTGTGTGTGTGAGAGAGAGAGAGAGAGAGAAAGAGAGAGAGAGAGGGAGGGAGATTGAATAGCAAACTTAAATTAATAAATTATTCCCAACTTAAATCTGGAGTGGAAAGCACCTTGCTACCTATCTGCCAGTTTGTCCAACGCTGATGGTGATGAGTATCCTCTTGTACCTCATCTGCTAAATACAGTAATTTTTTTATGCTCCGTTATTGTGATGGTCTCTCTAATATGTCATTATCACCTTGTCTGCTGTGCTAAGGAGTGGAGTGAGGAAGCTGCAAAGAATGCCCAACAATGGCTCAAAAAATGCTCACCAGTTGGTAGTACCGTAGAGGAGCGAACTGTGGACGGTAAGTAGACTGGATGGGTTTCCCCACATTCTTAGGGAAAAGGAGGATTGCTGGCTGAATGAGGAATGAGTACCGAAATGGGCTTTTTGCTCAAAGAAACAGCCTAAAGGGACAGCTGGGTCGAGTTTTCTTTGACCTTTTTAAGAGATTTACGTGCATCTGCCCTATACAGTATTGCTCTTTCACTCAGCAAGACAGATATCAACTTTGAGTATGGATTCCACCCAAAAAGTGAAAAGTCACTGAGGTGACTGAAAAGCACGAGGTTGCTTGGGGCCCTTTCCCCAATTTATTATTATTATTATTATTATTATTATTATTATTATTATTATTATTATTATTATTATTATTATTATTATTATTATTATTATAAGATTTATATGCCGCCCCACTTGCTTTACAGCAACTTTGGGCGGCTCACAGAAAAACAAGATACAGTATCAAAGTTACAAGTGTCACATCACAAAACATATCAAAAACACATATAAAAAAAATCAAAAAACCCGGTGACAGGTGGAGGGAGCCCTGGGACTGGACGCAGTGGCCTCTCCGCCCGGTTGCAGGTGTTCCTGGTGGTGGCGGCAGCGCGAAAAGTCTTACCACTCTCTTCCTTTACTTGTAGGGACAGTATGTGGTGAGATTGCAATGCAAACCAGTTATCCCTCCAACTGGGCAAATATAATTGATTTCTTTTCAAGTGGATGGAAACATTTTAAATATGGAGTTGGAAAAACGGACCCATCAAAAGATGTTTATGGTTACACTCAGGTAGGAAGTCAAATACTCTTAACTTGTAACAAAAAGATGTTTAGGAAGCAAAACTGTAACATGATATTGAAAATATATGCTATTCTAAGCCTATTGAATAAGCCAAATAACATCTTAATGATGCAAAGCTTTCTTTTATCAATAGCATCAAACCTACAAGGCTGTTGGAGCCTCCTCAAAGATTGTGGCATTTTTCAACCACAATTGGGCATACCATGATAACACCAATCTTGGGTGGCTGGCTAATCTTTCTCACACTGGGTCAAGTGAATGGAACTGCAGAATGAACTCACCAAAAAGTGCCTGCATTTTGGCAGTTTAACATCTGACCTAAACACAGGAGGAGGAGCAAAATGATACCAGGCCCACTGGGAAGACCATCTGCTGCATTATAGGAGCCCTAGTGGCTAAGACACTGATTGGGAGGCAGAAGGTCAGCAGTTCGACTCCAGAGTGCTGCAGGATGGAATGAGCTCCTGTCTCTGTCCCAGCTCCTGCCAAACTAGCAGTTCGAAAGCAAGAAATTGCAAGTGGATAAATAGGGATCACTTTGGTGGGAAGGTAACAGTGTTCTGTGCGCTCCAGTGTCTAATCATGCCTGCCAGATGACCATGGAAACATCTGCAGAAGCTGACAGCGCTGGCTCTTTGGCTTTGAAACAGAGATGAGCACTGAACCCTAGAGTTGGATACAACTGGCTTTTGAGCAAGGGAAACCTTTACCTAGTGGCACAGTGGTTAAACTGCTGTACTGCAGCCAGAATGTTGTGAGTTCAGTCCTGACCAGGACTCAGAGTTGACTCAGCCTTCCATCCTTCCGATGTTGGTAAAATGAATACCCAGCACGTTATGGGCAAAATGTTAATTAACTTGAGAACTGTCCAGAAAGTACAGTAAGCGCTTTGGGCATTATATATGCATTATTGCTATAGTCTTGCTGGTCATGCTAAGGCAGAATATGACCTGATACAGGGATTGTTGCCTCTTCAAAAACATCACAATTGTGTTGTGCTTTTACAAATATTTCTGTCCAGCTCTTCAATGTGTACTTTGTTTTTTTAAATGCACTCCAAACTCACCTGGATCTTTTATGTTCATAGATGATCTGGCATAACTCACACCAAGTTGGATGTGCAACTGGCATCTGCCCGATGGCACAATCCAAATTTTTTCATATTTGCCGGTACTGCCCTTCGTAAGTGTTACTTCTGAATAGTATGTTTTTTTCCCATTTGAGCTATTTAGAAGCTGTCATGAACTCGGGTACAGAACTAAGATTCCTGTGTGCTGGCCCTTCTCCATCCATTCCGCAAGGTCAAGCAGATCTGTGAAGAGAAAAGAAACCCTTTAGTAAACCTGTTGGAGATTTATTATTATTTTATTTATTTATTAATCGTATTTACTATCCCGCCCCAATCGGGTAAACCCGACTCTGGGCGGCTTACAGTATGGATTAAAAACACAAGATAAACTAATATAATAGTTAGGTTTAAAACCATAAAAAGTTTATAAGAGAAATTAAAATTAAAATAGCGCACCGCTAAAAACCGGAGCAGGAAGAGGTGGCAGTCCCCTAAACCAATCAGCCTACATGGGATCCCATGTTACTGGGTCCCCATACATGTTCTGTGAGCCAGGTCTTTAAGCCTCGGCGGAAAGACAGGAGATCTACCTGTAGGCGCAGCTCAGTTGGGAGGAGGTTCCACAGGGCCGGGGCGGACACAGAGAAGGCCCTCTTCCTAGTGCCAGCGAGGCGAGCCTCCCTAGCCGATGGAATAACAAGAGAGCCCCTCCGATCCGCCCTGGTGGGATGGACAGACGTTCTTAGGGTGATGCGGTCTCTAAGGTATCCGGGCCCACTACCATGTAGGGCTTTAAAGGTAATAACCAGCACCTTGAATTGCACCCGGAGACACACTGGCAACCAATGCAGCTCCCGAAGCAGTGGTATGGCACAAGCATATCGCCCGCGCCCCATCACTACCCGGGCCGCCGCATTTTGGACCAGTTGCAGTCTCCGAATGGTCACCAAGGGCAGCCCCATGTAGAGCGCATTACAGTAATCAAGTCTGGAGGTGACCAAAGCATGTGTGACCGTGAGCAAGGCGTCCCGGTCCAGGAGTGGGCGTAACTGGCGGATTACACGAAGTTGTGCAAAAGCCCTCCTGGCCACGACTGCCACCTGCTCTTTGAACAGTAGTCGTGAGTCCAGGAGGACCCCCAGATTACGCACTGGATCTGCTTGGGGCAGAACTGCCCCATCCAGAACCAAAGCTGGTAACTCCCGAGGTAACACGGGGCCCCCTACCCAAAGCCACTCAGTCTTGCTGGGATTCAGCTGTAGCCCGTTTGCCCCCATCCAGACCCTAACAGCCTCCAGGCACCTGGAAAGGACTTCCACTGCACCGCTTGGGTCCCCACGGGCCGAGATGTATAACTGAGTATCATCAGCATATTGATGATACTTCACCCCGTGGGAACGGATGATCTCACCCAGAGGCTTCATGTAGATGTTAAATAGGAGAGGAGAAAGCACCGAGCCCTGAGGCACCCCGTATTGGAGGGGCCTAGGGCTGGACTTCTCGTTCTCCAGCCACACCGACTGGGTCCTGCCCCTCAGGAATGAGGAAAACCAGGCCAACACAGTGCCCTGGATCCCCAACCCTTGGAGCCTCCCCAGAAGGATAAAAGTAATATAGCCATTTCTAGCAGGTTGCTATAATTACCATTATAATTACCATTAATAACCATCTGCAAAAGCAATACATTATCATTATTTAGTGCTTGCTTGTCTGTCATCTTGCTTGACCACACCCTTCTCCCTTTGACCCCCTGAATTTGGTGTATAAAAACCATGCCTGTAAGTTTCACTCTTTGTCTGAAGAAGTGGACTTGATTCATGAAAGCTAACAATAAAAATATAGCAGTTAGTCTTTAAAGTGCTACAGTGTTTTTTATTTTAATTTTTTTTATTTTGTTTGTTTTGTTTTGTTTTCTGATATGCCTGAACCACAGACTAACACGGCTACTATTCCAAAAAATAAAATAAAAATCACTATTTAGTGTTTCTCTTCCACAAAGAATGGCAGTGAGGTATAGCTGATGAAGCACCATCCATGTGACCCTTCATCTACTCCCTACTTTAAAAAGTAATGAGGGAGGGGGAACAGAGAACATCAAGTGGGGTTTGGGTTTATGTTAGGGTTATAAACATTATAGCTCAGGGGTGGCCAAACTACATCCCATGGAGACAAAACATCTGGCCCATGTAACCCGCACCACTCCTGAGAGCGGAAGAAAAACGTGCCTGCACATGCAAAAAACACTGCCATAAATGCACCCATGGCTTTCATAAACGGGTAAATTTGAATAACACATTTACAACAGCTGCAGGTGCATTTGTGGCAATGTTTTGCACAGGTGTGGGTGCGTTTTACTTCCACTTCCAGTGGGAGGAACCACATGACAAGCCCGCTCAACCACGTGATAGGCACGCAACGCAAAGAGCTTGGGAACCTCTGATATAACTGCTGAGGCTGCCTCTACTGCATTTTGTACTTTCTCACACAAAGTATTCTTTCGTGTATATCAGAGTTAGAGAAGGTGTCAGCCCTCTCCCTCACTCTGAGATGTGCACAGCAGCACTGCCCTGTTTCCTGAATCTCATTGGTACAATCCAAAATTTTAACAAGCTACATATGTTATTAAAGTCATTGCGGAAGCCTCTGCAGTCTTGAAAGGCAACAGGAAAGAATATGACCTACCTCCTATGAGTTGTGCAGTGTTGGGAGATGTAATGCTCTGTTGTGTAATTTCAGAGGAAACATAGCGTCAAAATTGAACACACCCTACAAAGAAGGCCCATCATGTGGAGACTGCCCTGACAGCTGTGAGAACCAACTGTGCAGTAAGTTACAGATAATATAAAATTCCTCCTCTCCGAATAACTGTAATTATAGCCCTCCTTTGCTCTGTAAAGGGGAAAAAGCAAAGGAAAAACATTAAAACACTGGAACAATTTAAATATTAACATTTATTTGAGTGGAAGCTGTTCATTCAGGTAGGTTTCCTTATTTCTCCTTGCTTTTCTTTGAAATTCTGTATACAAGTGATTGTATTTTTCCCTTCCTTTGCCTTTTGCGTCCCTTCTTTCCTCTGCTATTTTAAGAGCCTCATCGGGCAACCACTTAGCTTTCTTACACTTCTTTTCTTTTGGTATGGTTTTCTTTGCTGCCTCCTGCATGATGTCCTGCATCTCTGTCCATAATTCTTCTGGCACTCTGTCTATCTGGTCCAAGCCATTGAATCTGTTCCACACCTCCACCATGTATTCCTTAGGGATATTGTCTAGGTCAGGGATCTGCAAACTTGGCTCTCCAGGTGTTCTTGGACTTCAATTACCAGAAGCCCAAGTCAGTATGCCTGCTGATCAGGACTTCTGGGAATTGAAGTCCAAGAACATCTGGAGAGCCAAGTTTGCAGATCCCTGGTCTAGGTCATACCTGTCTGGCCTAGTTAGTTGTTTCCCCTATTTTCTTGAGTCTAAGCCTGAATTTTGCGATCAGTAGGTTGTGATCTGAACCACAATCTGCTCCTGGTCTTGTTTTTGCTGACTGTATGGAGGTTCTCCATCTTTGGCTGCAGAGTATGTAGTCAATCTGGTTTCGATGTTGGCCATCTGGTGATGTGTAAAGTCTCCTTTTGTGTTGCTGGAAGAGAGTGTTTGCTATGACCAGTGCGTTATCTTGGCAGAACTCTATCAGTTTTTGGCCTGCTTCATTCTGTGTTCCAAGACCAAACTTGCCTGTTATTCCATTTACTTTTTGATTTCCTACTTTGGCATTCCATTCTCCTATGATAATGTGTACATCATTTCTTGGTGTCTGTTCTATGAGGTGTTCTAGGTCCTGATAGAACTGGTCAATTGTGGCTTCATCTGCACTGGTGGTTGGTGCGTATATTTGGATTACAGTGATATTGAATGGCTTGCCTTGTATTCTGACTGACATCATTCTATCATTTTTGAGATTATATCCCATTGCTGCTTTTCTCACCCTTTTATTGACAATTATGGCTACTCCATTTTTTCTGAGGTTTCTTGTCCACAGTAGTAGATATGATGGTTTCCAGAGCTGAATTCACCCATCCCTGACCATTTTAACTCACTGATTCCCAAGATGTCAATGCTTATTCTTTCCATTTCCTATTTTTATCACTTCCAGTTTTCCCTGGTTCATAGATCTCACATTCCATGTCCCTATACAGTATTGTTCCTTACAACACTGTATTTCTCCTCCCCCTTTCCTGTCCCTCCCCTTCTTTTTCAATTCACTATACAACAGCAAATGTCTATGGTGAGTTCTTAAAAAGAAGTTAGAAAACCACTTAAGATAATAGCAAGCTATGGTCTTTGAGGGTTATTTTTACCGAGTAGGGCAGCATGCAAATCAAATAAATGAAATGAGGGTAGATTCTGTCACAATGGGGCCAACAAATATTTCAGATATTTAGGGTTAATTAGCTCTACTACACAAAGACCGAAGTAATGTCATACAGGAACCAGAGGGGAAGGCAAAGATATTGTTTTGTTTGTCTTGTGTCTAATTTTGTTTTGTTTTTGTCGTTTCCAGTCAACACCTGCAAGGATAACGACAAATATGAAGGATGTTCAGATTTGATCCAGATGTACAGTTGTGATGAGAGTTTTATTCAAAAAGGTTGTGCAGCTTCTTGCAATTGTCCAAAGAAGCAATCATCATAAATATGCAGCCCCTTCAAGAGTAATCTTTAAATCTCTTTTAAACTGAAAACAATGGAAACTGACCATTTAAACTACTTACCGTAGTAGCATTTGAACTCAATGATGTATACATACACTGGTCTAAATGTCACTTAAAGTAAATAAAGTTATGAGCCTATGTTCATCTTTCCCTTCTCTGTTGATTTTTTTAGTTTTGAAAGAGATAAAAAAAATTGGATAACTTCAGCAAGAGTGTCAAGATAACACCTCACAGAAAGAAGTTGCACCCAGAACTATGTACTGTACATATTTTCTAACTGTACAAAAGGGACAGCAAATGCATAGAACAAAGGGAAAAACTGCACAAACGTGTTTTTCTCAATGGCAACAATGTGTAAAATAATGTACAAGCATTTTCATGTTCCTTCCCTCCCAAAGTATTGCAGCATGAGTCAGAAGAAAAATGGGAGAAATGTATATGCAATTCAGGGAAAGAGTACAACTCAGAGATTTGTACAGTACAAAGCAATGGTATTCCCTGTGGCAATGTACGGATGTGAGAGCTGGACCATTAGGAAAGCTGAGCGCAGAAGAATAGATGCATTTGAGATGTGGTGTTGGAGGAGAGTTTTGAGAGTCCCCTGGACAGCGAGGAGAACAAATAGATCAATCTTAGAAAAAATCAACCCAGAATGCTCCTTGGAAAGTCAAATTGTAAAGATGAAGCTAAGGTACTTTGGACATCAAATGAGAAGAAAGGATTCACTTGACCATCAGCCTGGGAGTCTCCAACGCCAACATGGAGACCGCCTCGAGAAGCTCAGGCAGGGAATCTGCTACCCAGTGGCGTCGCGCAGTCTTCAGCCGCCTGGGGCGAAGAACAAACTCGCCGCCGCCCCCCCCAGCTCGCCGCTGCCGCCGCCCCCTCCCCCCCGACCCAGGTAGAAGCCAGCCCCCTGCTGACTAGCGGGGCGCGCGCGCGCGCGCGCGCCACACACCTCCGTCCGCTCGCACCTCCGTCCGCTCGCCCGGCCGGCTGGCCATCGGGGGCTCTCCGCCGCCTGTTGCCCCTGGCAGCGGCTTTCAGGGGGCGGCAAAATGTCCCCTCCCCACCCTTTTGCTGGCGAGGAGGAGAAAAAGTGTTTTTTTTTAGGCGGACAATTCAAGGAGGGGCCCGCCCGCCGGGCTGGCTGTCGGTCGGGGGCTCTCCTGGCGGGCGGCCCGCGTGCGCGCGCACGCTGCCCACCTCCTCCTGCCCAGCCAGCCCCCAGGGGCTCCCCGCCACGGCGCCACCCCCCCCCCCCGACGAGCGCCCCGTCTCACGGCAAGTTGGGTGGGTGGCTGGGCGGGCGGAGGCGAGCAGCGTCCGCGCGCACGCGGGCCGCCCGCCAGGAGAGCCCCCGACGGCCAGCTGGGCGGGCGACCGGGCGTGCCCCTCCTTCCCTCCCCCCCCTTTTGCTGGCGAGGAGGAGAAAAAGGGGTTTTTTTTAGGCGGACAATTCAAGGAGCCTCCTTGAATTGTCCGCCTAAAAAAAACCCCTTTTTCTCCTCCTCGCCAGCAAAAGGGTGGGGAGGGGACATTTTGCCTCCCTCTGAAAGCCGCTGCCAGGGGCAACAGGCGGCGGAGAGCCCCCGACGGCCAGCAGGGCGGGCGAGCGGACGGAGGTGCGAGCGGACGGAGGTGTGTGGCAAGCGGCGAAGCGCACGTGGGGCGCTCGCCAGCAAAAGGGTGGGGAGGGGACATTTTGCCGCCCCCTGAAAGGCGCTGCCCGGGGCATCCGCCCCCCCGCCCCCCCCACGCTACGCCACTGCTGCTACCTTGCAGGGAGGCAGGTACATGAGCAAGATTCCCAACTGACCCTTAGGGCCCACACGCAAGAACAGGGCCTCACAACCCGGAATTTGTGGAGCCGTGGCCCTGGTGGCTCCCAGAGACTCCCTGGCTACCACTGCGACTCCACCGCCCCTTCCCTTCTCCCTAGGCTGGTGCCAAATATCGGACCCGGCCGGGCATAGTTCTGACAGAGGAACCCCGTCCTCTGGCACCAGCCAGGTCTCGGTGATGCATGCCAGATCAGCCCGCTCCCCTGTGATGGTGTCCGCTAGCAGGGGAGCCTTATTGCAGACCGATCTGGCATTCACCAGCAGCAGCCTAAGGGAGGGTTCACTCTTGACCGGCTGCTCAGGGCCCAGAGGTGTAGCCGGGGGGCTAGAACAAGGGACAGCAACCAAACATCTGTCCCTTGTTCTCCGAGTGTGGCCCGCCCCTCGGCTCCCGCCGTAACACCCCATGCCCATCACCACACCAATTTGGGCCACCTGGAACTCCCCAGGCCTATCAGCGAGAGCCCCATTTCTACTTCCTGGCTGGCAGGTTCTTCCTTGCCTAATGTTGTACCCGACCCCCCAACCCCCAGCCGAATATTGGCCGGCCGCAAATGCTCCAAGCCACGGAGGTGGCGGGATAGCCAGGCGGTCCCATCGCCCCCAAGGATTAGCATCTCCCACTAAGGACGGGTACCGTACCACCATTAGAATGGTAAGGCTGTTGTCTAATGGTCGTTCTGTCTCCACCTGATTCTACAATGCTGGGAAATGGGAGCAGGTATGTTCTGTAGGGAAAACTAGATAAGATATAGCATCCTACCATTTTGTTTCATTCTATGATGTTGGAACTAGATGGCTGTCAATAGCTAAATCTGTTCCCCAGAACAGAAACATGGGGTCTATACAACTGATGTACCATTTCATGCAGTGGGCACCCAAACAGTATCCAGATAGTAAGATAACATGATAAACCATACTATATATATAGCATCAAGAGACTATTATGATTTCCCAGGATTTTTGGTGCACACAGACCCTTAGCACATATTAAACGGAAAGGTCATTTGAATACTGAATTTGCTAAAAACAGACTACTCTCTGCAGATGCAGTTTCTTCTGAGGTACAAAGACACTATGTCAAGCCATTGATAAGCCTTACTTTTTGTGACTAAGATGTAAAAAAATTGTCATCCTTGACTCCACCCACATCTGCAATGCCTTCTGCTCCATCCACTAGAATTGCCAGCTCCTTTTTCACCAGGCTGCATAGGAATTGCAAAATCTATCTGTTTCTTTGACTTCCCTCCATATAGGGTTGCCATACGTCCTGGAAAACTAGGATTGTCCCAGATTCAAGGGCATAAAAATTGTTCTGGCCAGTGCAATAAAAATCATGTTAAAGTCCTGAATTTTTAAAACTTAAAATAACTCTAACTCTTGCCATCAAACAAGCTATTTCCTGTCACATTGGAGTTGGAGTATAGCTGGAAACAAATCTTAATGTCCTCGCCTCACACCACCGCCCAATAAGTGTGACCAGTGTTTCCTGGAACTGAGGGCATTAATAGTTGACCACAACACGACTTCTCAGAAGTACAACAGTAAGAATTAACTGTTGTAAATAAATTCATTAATGTATTGATATATTTAATGTGAAAGTGTTTTATAGCTTTCATTATATTATGTTTGTTTTTTAAAAAGGCTATTTTCTAGATAACCCACCCATTTTTGTCAAGTATACTTCTGTCCCGGTTTTGTGAGAAAGAATTATGGCAACTCTACCTCCATATAATCTTGAATCTGGTACTGAGGTGGGGCAATTCTGCACCTGGCAGCAAGCCCCAAGATCCTGTACCACAATTTGTTCTCCCAATGCAAAGAAGCATTGGTGGTCTGGTCTTTTTCTGCTCCTTGTGCAAGATGGTATCCAAAAACACCTTGTGAAAGTGTATACCAGCTATTCACACTGGAGTTTGCCCCACTTCCGTAACAAGAATGCTTGAACAAAGAGAGAATCTTGTGTTACTGTGTGCAACAGGATCATGGCCAAGGAAATGCTTGCACAATGGGTCCTCACCTCATCACACATGCAAAGTATATCCCAGAGGCACATTGCTAGCTTTGATTGAGAATGAATTCATTGCTGGTCAATGTCCTGATAACAATAAGCTTCTCCTCTCCTAATTGCATCATGTCCTGATACTGGATAGAACAATGTTAAAGGAAGGTATGAAAGAAAGGATTCCTATCAATCGTGTGTGTGTGTGTGTGTGTGTGTGTGTGTGTGTGTGTGTGTGTGTGTACGTGTGTGTGTGCACGTGTGTGTGTGTGTCAGAGATTATTCTGGGATGAAAGGATTTTTGCAGGGGATGCCCGAATGAGGCTCCTTTCATACAGCTCTCAGGGAATCGAACCCTGCCCTTTCAGACTCCAAGCACAGTGCTTTTACCTACTGAGCCACACTGTGATGTGATAAGAAAGCACTGCCATCAACAAAGTGCAGTGTCGCTGGCAGAGGAAGGGTCTCCAAAGAATCCCCATGAAAATAAATTGTGCAATGTCCTCCAACTCGCCCCACCCATAAGAATGGGTTTTAGCTTTCTATTCAACTGCTTCAAGGTGGTTTAAGGTATGGTGATATGGTCAATTCAATTCAATTCTTTTATTGTGATCAACTGATCAGATATAAATTATATAATAAAGGGTATTATTAAATACAAATTAAGTGTACATTACATAGGATTAACTCATAAAAATTGAAATTGAATGTCTCGTGAAATATTATAATCCCATTTCTTGTCAGCAAGTCAATGTAGCTGCACAAAAGCTAGTCACTTTAATTGTCACGGATGGGCACTGGTCCACCAGTAACCAGGGTACATAGTGCTCCTCAGCAATTCCAGGGATACACCATAGAACTGAATAAATAAAAATAAGACAGAAACTTCTAAAAAGGGAACAGTACATGCTCTACTATCTCTGCCACAGAATCTTCAAAGGGCATAAACATACATCATAAGGGACATTGTTATATTTTTCCTTGAGCAAAGCAGAAGATAAAACACTAAACATTGTTAATGTAAACAATTCCCTCTCTTTGGAAATGGTCAATCTATTCAAGTGGCTTACAAGTGAAAAAGCCTGACCACTGTCTTTGAATTCATGGCAGACAGTAGCTGATATTGTAGCTCCTGCCATGCTTTTGTATAACCCATTGCCAAAATACCATTTTGGGAGAAGCACAATTTAGATAGTTCTCACCCAGTGTCCCTTTCCAGCTAGAACTCACTGGTCAAAACTGAGCAAGCCAATCTCATAAGGGTAAAAAACAGTTTAACCAAAAAATTGACTCAGTAATCCATGTCCAAGATTCTATCAACATTTGATCAGTTTTTAAGCATAGAAAAGTACATTTGGCACACAGCTTATAAGACCAAAGAATATTTCTCAGAAATTTCATTTGAGAAAATTCCACTGTAGCAAAATTGCTGTGCATACACCATTGTGAACCATATAACATCTGGACTATAAAGGTAAAGGTCACCCTTGCTCAAAAGCCAGTGATATCTGACTTTAAGGTACAGTGCTCATCTCAGTTAACAGCTGAATAGCCAGCGCTGTCTGCATCTGCCGATGTTTCCGTAGATATGTGACAGGGATGTCTAGACACCAAAGTGCACAGAACGCTGTTTACTTTCCCACCAAAGTGGTACTTATTTATCTACTTGTAATTTCTTGTTTTCAAACTGCTAGGTTGGCAGGAGCTGGGACCTGACCAATGGGGCTCCAAAACTTTGTTCCTAACATCTGGTGGACCATATTCAAAAGGAACAAACTGGGCATTCTTCACAAGGAATAGCATCACAAAAATGTCACCATGACCTGTCCATTCACAAAATGGCTGCCTTTGCTGGTGTAGGAACTCACAAAATAGTTTTGCCAGAAGACAAGCAGGTGTATTGTGTGTGTGTGTGTGTGGGGGGGGGATGTAACTCACTCATTCTCTGTCTCTCTTCCTCCCCCCTCTCTCATACACACAGAGAGTCCACCATCTCATCTAAGTTGATTTTATTATTAAACAAACTTTAAACAATTCTAAATGAAACAGAAGGGACAGAGAGATATTTCTGGGATTAAATTTGCAATCTGTCCACACAGCCATTAGCTGAAACAATTGTTAAAGCTTGCTGAACAAAGGCACTGTTATCTTTCTATGTATGCCCTGTGCTTATCAAAGTGCTTCACTGTACCTTCCAGCTTAGGGTTGCCATAATTCTCTCCCATCAAACTGGGACAGCCACATGACATCATTGCATTCTTCAAACTGTGCATGCAGTTGGACAGCCTTCATCAGTTTATAATAAACTGTAGTCAAGAGGTTTTTCCCATGTGATTCTTCTTGCAAAATACTATTCTTGATGGTCCTATTTTTATTTTTTTTGAATAAAATTTCTTGGGCCACTCTTGAAACCACCCTTCCTCTCCTTGAGGTCACCCCACCCTCCCCTTCACATCCCCCCCCCCTGAAGTAGACTCACCCTCAAACCCCCACATGAGGATCCCTTGGAAGAAAGTTCTAAAGAAGGGTTTGGAATGGCAATGCAGTCCATGATGCCTCCATTTCCCTCCGGAAGCAGAAAAGCAGGAGACAGGAAGGGTCTTATTTTGGAGGATGACCTTTGTGATGGAGGACTCTTCACTTTCTATCTAAGTTGTTCCCTTCCTCTCTGGGAATGCTGACCCTATGCAATTAACCCTTTGCTGTCATGTGAAGAAGAAATCCTCCGTCCCAGTGTATGGTGGAGATTTGGCTTCTTAGATATGGGTATTCTTGCTCCCTCCTAGCTTTCGAGAAAAAGGGCTGAGGATGACTCCTTGTCCCCCAAACTTCAAGGTGAGCCAAGGGATTTTTGCAAAGAGTTATTTCACTGCCTCTGTGCCTTTCTTTCAATTATCTCACTTGCAAGTATCTCCTCTCCCCGATGGGCTTCTCAGGGTGCTGTTCTGCCTTCACCGCTTTCAAGCAGGATAACTGAAAGAAAGGCAGGGAGGCAGTGAATTAATTCTTTGCAAAAATCCCTTGGTGAAGGGTTATCTTGCTTCCTTTGTTCAAATTTAAAAATCTGGGACTTTTACATGTTTTTTCTTGAATTGGCCGGGACAGCTTGAATCCAAGGAAATCCTGGAAAACCAGGAAATCCAGTAAAACACCGGATAACACTAAAATTTGGTTCCACAAGTCTTGGTGTTATCTGATTTTTAGTGTTATCCGATGCATGTTAAAATCCTATGGGATGGATCGGATAACGTTAAAGCTCCATAGACATACATTGTAACCGCACGGACTTTAGCGGTTGTTATCCGATCCATCCCATAGGACCAGTGATGGGATGTAACAGGTTCTCACCAGTTCTCCAGAACCAGTAGTAACTTTTCCCAGTGTCCTGGAGAACTGGTTGCAGCTTTTGAGGGGAACCACCTTCAGGGCTTACCTTTTCACTGGTTCTTCCACTGCACATGCGTGCCAAGCACTTGGTGTGCATGCACGCCTACAGTGCTTGGCGTGTATGCACGGCCTCCTTGCTGTCCTCCCAAGCAGGGAGGAGGAAGAGAAGCTGCTAACTTGAAGCTCCCTATAGCCTGCTCCCCTAGATATCCTAGAGAGCTGGTTAGGCAAAGACTTAGTACCTAACTTCTTTAACTGTTGAAAAGTTGAAAAGTGCCAAAATGAAGCCATCTTGTGGTGAGTTCATTCTGTAGTTCCTTCCATCTGACCTAGTGTGAGAAAGATTAGCCAGAATAAGCTTTAAGCTCTGGTTTAAAAGCTCTGGTTGATTTGTGTTGTGGGTGTTTGGGTGGGTGGGTGTATTTTAATGTATTCTTTATTTATTTATTTGATTTATTTACAGGTTTCTGTTGTGGGTGGGTAGGTGGGTTGAGGGGTGTGTGTGTGTGTGTGTTTGTGTGCTTATTTTTATTTTATTTTTTATAATTTTTAAATTTGTTTTCTTTGGCTCTGCCCACAACATCATGATGTCATGACATTGGCTCCGCCCATGATGTTAGCTCCGCCCACACTGTGATGATGTCATGGTGGGGTAGTAAAATTTTTGACATCCCACCACTGCATAGGACCTTAACGTTATTCGATCCAATTCTCTTCCCCAGATTACTTAACGTTATGCGATTTTAGCATTATCCGATCCAATCGTTATCCGGTGTTTTACTGTATATGGAAACCCTATTCCAGCCATGTACCCAGTCTTTAATCTTTTTTCATCTCTGCCTACCAAAGTGGGAGCCCAAAGAAGATCAATCAGAGCTGTCAGGAAATGTTAGCAAGCATTTTCTGGATGATCAAGAAAGAATCCTTTGTGTACACTATGTACTCAAGTTGTCTCCACTCGCAATTGATTGCTTAATAGGGCATTCCTTTATTACTATTTTCTTTTTTCTTTCCTTTCAAAGTCTAAACATTTGAATGCATGCAATGACATGGCAAGCTTTTCATGCAATCAGCACACCACGTGGAAGAAAGGTAACAATGTTGACCATAACTGGACATTTTAAGCCCAGTTGAACCAAGGAACTGAAATGGTGCACATTTAAATGGTTGTCATTTGGCCCTTTTAGTTATTTCTGATGTTAAAGCTTTCCACTGTAGTCAAGTAACTGAAATTCTAATTAAAAGCAATTGTTGATTGCAATAGATGACAGTCTTGGGAAATCATCTTTAAACCAGATGAGAGAAAACAACAGCAATGATTTGGTTGTTATGATAACTTAAAGTAGATTCATTTATGTATTGCAGGAATAAGTAAAGGCACAATTCTAAACTAAATTCCCAGCAAAGACTCAAACCTGTGGTTGCCCAGACTTGGGAGGCTGGCTGAAATCACAAGTAATTGTGATGCTTCTCCAGGTCTTTAGGCAAAGAGACAAATTGCAAGGTGAGTGGCCTTGAAGAAAGATAACATTTGATTCTTGTCAGCTTTAAAGTCTTGGCACTCCTCTTCATAGTCTGAAATGATGTCAGGATTCACTAGCTCAGCATGAAGGCATGTCTATGTACGTTGTGCTTGTGTGGCATGCATCAGCACAAAATTCTGGACCCAGGTGAGGGGATTGAAGCAAAAGAGCTGCTGAGCACTATTTTTATCATTTTGAGCAAGGCAGTGATACCTTAAATCCAGAAACCCAATTTATTTAGGCTAAATAAACCTAAAACAAAATTGCCTTTCCCCCAATTCCCTTGGAAGTTAATTGAGAAAATAGAAGCGCAATTCAGTTTGAAAACACAAATCCATTTTATTTTTATTTATTTATTTATTTTAGGATTTCTATTGCCACCCAATTCCAAAGACTCTGGGCGGCATGCAGATATTATTGAAAGAATAGTCAATAAATGCCTCTGTGATGAAATGGGACGCCCTCTCCTCCCTAAAAGCAGGAGGGGTCACTGACTACAGGGCATACAGGGATTTTACACAGTTGAGATGGCACATGGTAATTTACATGAAAGTACCAGGATGCTTGTGCTGTGTGCAAACAAACCCTCATCTAGTTCTTAGTTTGGAAACTGACTTCCCAGCCTAAGACAACAGACCTTTAATTGTTGTGAAACACAGAGGAAAAGGTAGAGGTGCAGAGTAGGGCTAGAAGACAATGGTTCTTTGAAATCCATTCAGGAAATGATGGTAATGACAACCTTGAGTTGCTGGCTAATTCACCAAAAGGTACCTTTATTTTGGCAGTTTCATGTCTGGCCTAGACACGGCGGAAGAAGAAGAAGAAGAAGAAGAAGAAGAAGAAGAAGAAGAAGAAGAAGAAGAAGAAGAAGAAGAAGAAGAAGAAGAAGAAGAAGAAGAAGAAGAAGAAGAAGAAGAAGAAGAAGAAGAAGAAGAAGAAGAAGAAGAAGAAGAAGATTTATAAAGAATGTTTTATTTGAAACTATGGTACTTGAATGTTTTAGAAGAGTACTTATGGAATATGAGAAGTGAATAGGTAGATTTAATACAAAACTACATGACCTAAATCCAGTTTCAAATCAATTCAATTATTTGACTTGTATGCCACCCCACTCGTTCCCAGTCTAATTAAAGTCTATTTTCCCACCCATTCCCAGTCTAATTAAAGTACACCATATAAAACAATGGGATTTACATAAATGTTGACTTATCCTTCAGCAGCTGATTCACTGATTCTGTTCTAGTTTGAACTTTTAGGATTTAAGTTGAAAAGATTTTGCTTTTTTGATGTCAGCTTCCTGTAAACCTCAGTTACTTTTCCTGGAGGAAGGCAAAATGCATTACAAAGCAGGAAGTGTTCCTGTTATATATACACAGGGTATATTCCACAGGGCCATTTAGTTTCCCTACTGTTCAGAAGTCACGGTAAGGTTACTTTGTCCTTCTTTATTGTGGGAATAGGAGTAGGAGCTGCATCCAAAAGTGGTAGTTCATATTCCAAGCAAAGGTCTGCTAATTACAGTACAGTAAAACAACAGATAACGATTGGATCGGATAACGTTAAAATCGCATAACGTTAAGTAATCTGGGGAGGAGAATTGGATCGAATAACGTTAAGGTCCTATGGGATGGATCAGATAACAACCGCTAAAGCCTGTGTGGTTACAATGTATCTCTATGGAGCTTTAACATTATCTGATCCATCCCATAGGATTTTAACACCAAGACTTGTGGAACCAAGTTTTAGCGTTATCCAGTGTTTTACTGTACAGTTGTACCTCGCTTAAAGAGCATAATGCGTTCCTCCGGATTGCTCTTTAAGCGAGTTTGCTCTTTAAGTGAAACACAATTGTAAACGACCAGTTGTGGGGGGGATTGTGAACCCTGATTTATTTGTTAAGCGAGTTTTTGGTTGGTTTTATTTGTTAAGCGAAGTGAACATTCAGAGAAAATTCTGCTCTTTAAGCGAGTTACTCTTTAAGCGAGGTGCTCTTTATGCGAGGTTTGACTGTACTTTCAAAATTATTCACTTACCTCCCTCTCATGCAATAGCTAACATTTCTAAAACCATCTTTGAATTTCATTGTCAAATAGGTGGTTTTATCAATTTATCAGGCATGTGACTATTGGAAAGACAGGTTTCTCTAATGGCTGTTGATCACTGAACTTGCCTCCTTGTTCCTACTTTTTCAGTTACAAGTTTTTCTTTTATTAGTGGGGAACTCCTTTGTAAGTTCCATTGACTCAAATCGGCCTTGCAATTTACCTGTATTAAGGTAAATCACAACTAAAGCAGACCCACTTAAATCAATAGAACTTACAAAAGAGTTAACTCACTAAACCTCTGTTGATTCAATGGGCCTGTTCTGGTGCAATTTACTATGCAAATCCACAGGATTTTGGCCACTTTTTAAAAAATCTACTACTCCATTATTTAGTGTTATTATATTTTATTGGTTTAAATCAGGAGTTCTCAATCTTTTTAAGCCAGGGCCCGGGTCACGGTCCCTTAGACAGCTTTGGGGGGCCGGACGGCCATTTTGCCCTTCCTCAACCATATGGCACTTCCTGGTGTGGTGGAGGCAGTGGGGGCAACATGAAATAGCACCATGGCCCGCATTCAACCCACGGGCTGCAGGTTGAGAATCCCTGGTTTAAATGGCTGTGTTTGTAATAGGATTGTTGTCATAGTAACATATGCCGAACCACTGGAACAATCTTGAAAATAATTTCATTTTTTTTAAAAAGTTGCTATGGACTGTACTTTTAGCACTCAGGGGTTGGAGTTTTTCCCCTGCTTCCTGGCCATTCACCCATCGTTTTCCTCCTCCACACCACTTCCTCAGCATTTGTGACCACAGCAGGCAGGAAGTAGAGTCTTCTAAATTTTGTTAGACTGAGATGGGTTTGTTTTACAGTAGCAAAGTGTTCACCACAGAGGCTTTAAGCCAGGTGCCTCATCTTCATTTACCTATGATGCCCCTGGGACTATCTTCAGAGGAAATTAAGCTAGAGAGAAAGCTTGGAGACAGAGTAGGAAGTTTGTGCGGCATATCTGCATGGCTAAATATTTAAATACAAACAAGATGGTGGGGTGGTAAAGGCTGTTGGCCCTTGCATGCTGCTGCCATGCCAGACCTGCTTCTTGTTTCTACCGCTCCCTGTCTTCTGCTAACGGTCTTCTCTGAAGACTCCAGAGCCCTGGACTTGCCAGTCCTAGAAGAGCGAGTGGATCAAATGAACTTCTGGCATAAAGTGAGGACCACAAAGTCACCTCGTAATGGACATTGTATTGCATAGAATGGATCCAAATCTCAGTCTGCATTTGCAAGCACACTTCCTAGGGAGTAAATCCCACTGGACACATTTGGATTTACCCCAGAGTGAACATGCAAGGGCTTGTCTTTCATAAGCAACTTATATAAGTTGATACAGTATTCTAATTATGTTTGCTGATAGCTTCTGTTTCTACAGAAATGCTTCTTTCAGCTGTAATCCTTTCCTTGGCTGCTCTGGTACAGACATCTGTAGGACAGGTATGAATCTCAAGATGTTTCTAATAAATCTTACAATCAATTGGCTCCTTTCCAGATAGTTACAACACACAAATAATAATTTGCTGGGAATGGGGTGGGGAGAAAGCTTTCATTTGCCAAGCCAGCTTCACTAGCCATAATTCTTTCCATCTTAAATATGAATACAAACTCTCCAAAATTGATTCAATCTTATCTAAAAACTGGTATTAGGCAAGGATACCCCCTTTCCTAGTATTATTTGTTCTAATTGTACATTTTTAATGAATGTTGCTAGAGAAGACAAGTAAATTTGTGGTCAGTATTGAAGATGGAGTTGAATTTAGTTTATTTCCTAAGGATACTTTACTATGGCACTATGGAACCTCCTGCCAAGTGACCTACATCTCCAGACAGAGCTGCTGCCCTTTAGGAAGGGGGTTAAGACCTGTCTGGGAGAGCATGTATGGGGTATGGGCCAGACGGTTGCCCCAGTCTGTTGGCTCATTTGATTCCCCCCCCCCCGTGTCTTACTTAATCTTTTTACTTATTCTTTTTAATCTTGATTTTTATATTGTGTTTTTATTCTGTTCTGTGTTTTGGAGAGTTTGTTAGCCACCCTGGGTCTTTTTGAGGATGACAGCATAAAAGTGAGATTAAATAAATAAATAAATAAATAAATAAATAAATAAATAAATAAATAAATAGCAATAGAAAAGCCTTTAAGAGTTATGGATAGGGTAAAATTATATTTAAAGAATTTGGAGAGATAACAGGGTTACAGGTAAATTGGCGTAAATCAAAGATGACAATGTTTAATCATAATAAAGATGAAAAAGAAATAATCAGAAAATAATGTTATATTAATATTTGAAGTCTATGAAGTGTTTAGGTATATTCAAATGAATTTAAGAATAAAAGTCCAATTTATTAATAGGGTCAAGATTAATTATAGCTAGGAATTAAAAATGATGCATAATTTTTAATTAAATGAATGGTATAGCGTTTTAGGGATTGCAGTGGCTTAGTGCTTAAGAGACTGAACTTGATGAGTGGAAGGTTACCAGGTCAGCAGTTCAAGGCCCAAGTACTGCACAATGCAGTGAGCTCCTGTCTCTGTCCCAGCTCCTGCCACCTAGCAGTTCAAAAATAAGAAATTGCAAGCAGATAAGTAGGTACCACTTCATTGGGAAGGTAACATCACTCCATGCAGCTCACATGACCACAGAAACAACTGCAGACACAGACAGCGCTGGCTTTATAGCTGTAAATGGAGATGAGCATTGCACTCTAGAGTCAGATATGACTGGCTATTGAGGAACAGCAACCTTTACCTTTACTATGGAGAGGTTTGAGATGTAGCTATTAATGATAAGCAAACATACAATATTGAAGTTAAGACGGGATGATAAGTAACAATATATTTACAGTTCATTGTCATCATCTGCTACTCCTATCCAAGCACACATTTTTCTTGGAGGTTAATTTTTCAGCTGGTGGATGTGTCTCTGATGACTCCACAAACTGATCCTGGCATGGAACATGCAACCACATACAGTACACTGAATAGATGGTGGAGGACGTGGCTGGATTTACATTTTCAGATATATGGGGAGAATTCATTGATTTTGTATGAATAAAGAAGAAAGAGAAATCTCAGCATGTTGAGACCTGGAGAATTATCCAGAATGAATTTTTAAAAAATTATTCAGGTGTCCAGGACTTCATACAAGGAATCTAATTTCAGGTTAGTTAGACAGCTGGTGCTTAAATGCAGGTACAGTAACACTCGAGATGAAAATTTATGGCTATCTATGACAACTGAATGGGGATCCTGTATAAATCTTCCGCATGGTTAGACTCATGATTGAGGAAAGAAGGGTCATTTTTAAAATGAAAGAAAACTTTGTTATAACTCATTTTTTCCTTTAGAAAGTCATACTGGGGAAAATCACAGACGCGCACAAGAAGAAAATTATTGACCTGCATAATGCCATCAGGAGACAGGTGGACCCACCTGCCCGCAATATGCTCAAAATGGTAAGAAACACAAATCACTAACCTTTCAACATATATTGATTAGGCTTGGCTATCTTTCTAATATCTAAGAGAGAATGCCATTGAAATACTTTCATCATTATCATTTGGTCACTTACAACATTTAGACCCCCAACATATGGGAAAACTGTCTTCTGCTCCACTCCAAGTCCTCTTCCACATTTCCCCTTCCCACACTTACACTGAAACGGGTTTGTGTGTGTCCATGTATGGAGAAATGCATAACTTTTTCCTTGTTGACACCTATAGACTTGGTCAGATCATTATTTATTTATTTATTTATTTGATTTATATCACTGCCCACAGATCATGGCTGGACATTTGTATATTCATTTATTATTATTATTATTATTATTATTATTATTATTATTATTATTATTATTATTATTATTATTATTATTATTATTATTATTATTACTACTACTACTACTACTGCTACTACTACTGCTACTACTACTACTACTACTACTACTACTACTACTACTACTACTACTACTACTTATATCCCACCCCACTCGCATACAACGACTCTGGGTGGCTTACAGGAATGCAAAATATACAGTTACACAATCATAATAACATCATTCAAAGATCACAGGTAAACACCCCAAATACAATACATGCATAGTAATACAATAGCTATAATTTAGTACAATATATCTAAATCAAATTACAAGAACAACTTAAAATAATGCACTATAAAAATTATACAATATCAATCCAACAAGTACAATCCTCAACACAGAGAAGATACCATGTTACAACACCAATTTTAACAATACAATTCAATAACCATTCTACCCAGCCCCAAATTAGTCTAGGGGGCGGCTACCACGGGAAAAAAAATCCCACCACCCTTCGCCATGGCAGCCTTTAGAGCCTAGGGCCAAATCCCGGGCAACCCCTCAGCCTGCTGCAGAAGCCTCTTGGGTGGGACAGCAAGGAAGTCCTGTGCCTCAGCAGTTCTTAAAGCCCCAGCCAAGGTGGGTCCCAGGAGCAGGTAGAAAGTGTCCTGGGACCAAATGCCAAAGCAGCCCTTCACCTTCAGTGGTGGGATGTCAAAAATTGTACTACCCCACCGTGACGTCATCACAGTGTGGGCGGAGCTAACATCATGATGTCATGATGTTGTGGGCGGGGCCAAAGAAAAAATAAATAAAATACAAAATAATAATATAATAAAATAAAAATAAGCGTCTGTGCACACACACACACACACCCCTCAGGTCTTTTTAGGAACGGTGGTAGTACGTCAATATAGGTAAAGGTATTAAATACACATTAAAATACACACAGACACACATATAAAAATACAAATTAAATACACATAAAACACATAAAATACACATTAAAATAAATACACATTAAACACACATTAAATAGACATAAAAACACATAAAATGCAAAATAAATACACATAAAACACATAAAAATATACATTAAAATAAATACACATTAAGTACACATTAAAATACACCCACACACACCACATCCAAAGGTGAGTCACTTACCCTGGGGAGCAGGCTATAGGGAGCTTTAGCTAGCAGCTTCTCTTCCTCCTCCCCGCTTGGGAGGACAGCAAGGAGGCTGTGTATATGCACCAAGCACTGTAGGCGTGAATGTGTAGTGGGGGAACCAGTGAAAAGGTAAGCCCCAAAGGTGGTTCCCCCCAAAAGCTGCTACCGGTTCTCCGGGACACTGGGAAAAGTTACTACCGGTTCCTAAATGTCTTTACTCCCTTCACACACACCCAATTATAACTAGTGTAGCTTGTGTGTCTGTTGATCTACTTAAAATTTGGTTATTTGTAACATAACATTACTAAATCATAGTAATAAAAAGAAGAAAACATCACTAATAAAAAAGGAATACACAACAGTAAAAATTAATTCAACAATTTGTTGTTCAGTTGCACAGTCGATTCCGACCCTCTGCGACCCCATGGACCACCGTCCGCCAGGCACTCCTGTCCTCCACCATCCCCCTCAACTCGCTCAGCTCTGCACCCACCGTCTCCACAACACCATCTATCCATCTCATCCTGGGTCTTCCCCTTCCTCTTTTGCCCTCGACCCTTCCAAGCATCAAAGCTTTCTCAAGTGAATCCTCTCTTCTCATTTGATGTCCAAAGTACTTTAGTACTTTATATTCAACAATATAACCTTATATATGATGGATATTATCCATATATCAAAACTACTCTAGGCATTTCACTTATCATACTTCTTATATTTCCTTTACCTATAATCATATTAATGAATGCTCATTATTAATTCTTATTTCTTTTATCATTCAATTTTTTTAAAAAAAGAATAATAATAGTGATACAAAAATAGAAAAAAGAAAAAGAAGAAAAGTAAAAAACCCACCCTGTGTATAATTATGAAGTTTTGTTATTGCAATTTTCTTTTTTCTGTATTGTCTATTATTAAATCAATAAAATTATTTTTAAATAAATTTGGTTATTTGTTTCTCTGTGTACCAAGGTATGGAATGATGACGCTGCCAAGAGTGCTGAGGAATGGGTTTCTAAATGTTTGCCAGTAGCTAGTCCCAAAGCAGAACGAAAAGTAAAAGGTAAATGAAATGAATAAGATAAAGTTCTGTTGTGGATTTTTCTTTTTATTTCTTTCTTGGTTAGTGGATTAGTGCTAACTAATTAGTTCCTACCAAAGCAACTGTTGATGTTTTTACCAAACAAGATTAACCAACCAATCAATAAAACCTGCAGGTGGTGGTTTAAAAAGGTCACAGAATTTTTGTTGTTGTTACACTTTGTCTCTGTACCATTTTAAGTTTTGCTCAGACAGCTCTGAGATGAGCCTGTATTTATAAATTAGCCCAGAGTATATCTCCTGGTGTTCCACAAGGGTTCATCATCTCCCATAGGTTATGTGGCTCTGACACCACTCCTTCTGAGCAAACATTTTTATGCACACCTCTGGTTGATGGACTTGGATTTCTCAAATAAATATGGTGCTTCAAGGCCACCGAACCTTGTATGCCTTCTGGAATCCATTTAGTGGCTAATCTTTGAGAAGATCTTTGAAGGTAGTTGTGTATTTTGCCTTGAACAATACAACCATATATCTGCTTTTGCAGGGAGAATATGCGGTGAGGTTTCACTACAAACAAATTATTTTCCCACCTGGGAAAAGATACTAGAACAGTTTACAAAGGGATCAAAATTTTTCAAATATGGCATTGGGGCAACTGACATTAATGAAGATGTTAACGGCTATACTCAGGTAGGAAAAAAAAATACCATGCACTTGTTCCTTTGGTTTTTGAAGCTGGGGAAAATGGAAGGCTCCTCAGAAGCCAATGGTTGCTCTAGAATTTCTTTTCTCGTGACAGATCAGATCTTTACCTCTTAATGATTAATCACAATAATTTCACTCCATGGTACTTTTTTAAAAAGCACACTCCTCCATTTGACAAGCACCCTTCTGTGTTCACAGGTGATTTGGCACAACTCAGATCAGGTTGGATGTGCATCTGCTATCTGCCCAGATACTGACATTAAATACTTTCATGTATGCAGATACTGCCCTCCGTAAGTAACACTTGTAAATAAAATGTTCTTAATTTGACCTCTTCAAAAGCCAACATACAAGAGCAGAGAAAGAAAAGAATGCCTTCTCACTGGTAGAAAATGTCTGGAATTGGAAGGATTTTTGATCCTTCCTGTTTTGATTGCAGGTGGTCTCTCTAGTACTAGTACTAGAGTACTAGTACTAGAGTACTATCTAATACTATTTACCTATTTGTACGGGGTTTCTTTTTTCAAATTAAATACATTTATCATAATAAATACAGATCCATGTGCCATCAGCATTCTCTGCCTTTTCACCTTAATGCTGAACCATTTCATTTTCTATGTAACTAATTTTATCTCCATGACGGTCACTAGCAGTTCCATGGTTGTATGCAAGGAATTCTGGTCATCTGCCTCTCATCTTTTTGGGGTATTATCTAGCCTCAGTTTTGTACAGTAACTATTCTGTTGTTTCTACTCCTTTAAACATGCTCCAAACCTGATCCTTAAACATCTAATTGTGAAAAGAGAGCAAACAACTTCTCCATCATCCAACATTCCCTTCACACACACCAGCACCTCACACCCAGTGATGGGCAGCAACAGGGTCACACCAATTTTTTTTTGCCAGAACCGGTAGTAACTCTTTTCCGGTGTTCCGGAGAACCGGTAGTGGCTTTTGGGGGGAACCACCTCGGGGGCTTACCTTTTCACCGGTTGCCCCACTGTTCATGTGTGCCAAGCGCTTGGTGTCCTTACATGCCTACAGTGCTTGGCGCGCATGTGGAGCCTCCTTTCTGTCCTCCCAAGGAGGGAGGAGGAAGAGAATCTGCTAACCTGAAGCTCCCTAAAGCCTGCTCCCCAGGGTAAGTGACTTACCTTTGGGTGTGGAGTGTGTGGGTGTATTTTAATGAGTACTTAATGTGTATTTATTTTAATGTGTATTTTTATGTGTATTTATTTTGCATTTTATGTGTTTTTATGTCTATTTAATGTGTGTTTAATGTGTATTTATTTTAATGTGTATTTTTATGTGTTTTATGTGTATTTAATTTGTATTTTTATATGTTTTATGTCAATTTAAGTGTATTTATTTTATGTGTATTTTATGTGTATTTTATGTGTTTTTATGTGTATTTTATGTGTTTTTATGTGTATTTTTATGTATTTTTATGTCTATTTAATTTGTATTTTTATGTGTACTTATTTTTATGGGTTTTTTTAACGTTGACTCTGCCCACATCATTGACTCCGCCCATGATGTCATGATGTTGGCTCTACCCAAGATGTCATGATGTTGGCTCTGCCCACAATGTTGGCTCTGCCCACAATGTTGGCTCCGCCCACAGAGTGGTAGTGAAAATTTTGGCTGCTCTCCACTGCTCAAAGTCAAACCCCCTTCTCTGCAACATAGTGTTCCAGGTCTCTTAGGAAAGGATGGGATTTGGAGAAAATCAGGTGACGTTCATGACCTTTGCATTTCCCCAGGTCTTAAACATTCCTGTTGCTAAGTCCTACTGAATATTTCATACTTTCCCACATAAAATATGACCTGTAGAAGAAACTCCACAGAATGGGCCTGGGCCTAGCCTTTCTCTCCACCCAGAAAAAGAAGAAGCTACTTCACCTTCTGAGCTTCAATGGTATTCTAGAATTTTAGATTGCGTTTTGGGAAGCCTATGCAGTCTAGAAAGGGAACATGAAGGACTATTACCTACTTTCTATGAATTGTGCTGTGCTGGGAAATGTAATGCCCTGCTGTGCCATTTCAGAGGAAACCTGGTAGATGAATTGAGCACACCCTACAAAAGTGGCCCATCATGTGGAGACTGCCCTAAAAGCTGCGAGGACAAGCTGTGCAGTAAGTTACTGATAACAAAAAAAAAAAACACTTCTTCCAACTAGAAGCAGTTATGGTAACTGTAACAATCACATGCAGTAGATATAGAGAACCACATTAACAATCCCTTGTGAAATGAGTTGTAGATTATTTATACAGATCATCAACTATGTCAATGTATCATGCTTTGGTCCTGATTCGAGCCAATTTCATCACCTAGGTCCTGCCACGAAGCAAGCCATTTGGGGGCATTTCCCAAATAAAATTATGGTATCAGCCAAACTCCAAACTTAAAGAATCTTAATTAGATTGCCATAACAGGGCTGTAGTCAGGTGTTGACACCTGGGCTAGCTGTTTGTCCACCCTCAAACTCCCAGCTGCCTATATACCGTATTTGCTGGCGTATAAGACGACTGGGCGTATAAGACGACTCCCCAACATTTCCACTCAAAATATAGAGTTTGTTATATACTCACTGTATAAGACTACCCCCTCTTCCGCACACCTTCCACACACCAAATAAAACATAAAAGAACATCAGATTTGATTTCAACATGTTAATTTATATTCAAATGCTTATGATATGCAGAAAAACTATCACAAGGCTGTATGTTATCAAACATGTACAGTAAACATAAAACAGTGCAAGTGCAAAGTGGTACTTATTTATCTACCATATAAACATGAATATAAGACGACCCGAATATAACCCAAGGTACCTAATTTTGACCTTGAAACCCAGAAAAATAGATTGACCTGAGTATAAGCCAAGAGTGGGAAATGTACCAACTGCTGGTGAGTTTCAGTAATTAAAATACAGTAATATTAATTATTTTATTGATTTTTTAGAACTGTACTTGCACCACCCACCAGTGGTGGCGCTGCAGGTAAAGTGGGTGGGCAGGTCAATTGCACTGAGGCAGGAAGTGTTACTCTAGCCTAGTCTCTTGCTTCCCCTGCAAAGAAGAAGCATGGCTTTTTCCTCCATCTTGGGCAGAGCAGAGATAAGGGCAGAAGGTACCAGTAAATGAAACCCTTTCTTTTCCCCCATCAGTTTGAAAGGGAGACACAATTGTAATGTAGAGCTTCTTTCTTCATCTGGATGATATGTAGAATGAGGTGGGCGGGCATCAAGAGGCCACTATGGGCAACTATGTCTATCCCAACTGAAGTGCATCCGGCATATAAGACGACCCCCCCCCCCCCCCACTTGGAGGCATGTTTTTCAGGGTGAAAAAGTCATCTTATACACCAGCAAATATATATTGTTGCCAATCCTGTTCCATAAGCATCCTGGAGTCTGATCTACAAAGGGTCAAGTTTTGCAGGGAAACTAATAGAACACCACAATTCCAACAACACAAGACCAAGCTTCAGCATTAATGCTACCAACTTTGCTTTCAGACATGGGCATTGGTGGGCATCAGCAGGTTCACACCAGTTCACCAGAACCGGTAGCAGAAATTCTGGCTGCTCCAAGTTTTGAAGTAAAGTAGTCCTAATTCGGGTTCAATGCAGGGCTTTCCTCCTGGCCACACCTACCATACCAAGCCCACAGTTTGGTACTAAATTTTTTTGGAGCCCACCACTGGACACGGGGTGTAGTAGCTATGACAATGCTACAGTAGATTGACTATGGTATTGGCAGGAACGCCAAGCTCACTGGACTGGGCTAATCATGCTAGGGGCAGAGCAATGTGGGCAAATTAAAACAGTAGCTTTGCCACCCGAGCACGGTCTTCCCATTTTCATTAAGCTAAAATATGGGGCCTGGTGACATGTACGGTCAGAAGGCCTACACGAGAAACCAACAAGTTAGCAGATGTAACACAGGAGGAAAGGACAGAAGGAGCAGCTGTAACCTCTTCTCCCTTACTCTTATCTGGCTGTGAGGTCAGAGTTACCAGCTTCACAATGGGCAGCGCAAAAGAGATCCTATTCCTGCCACTGCCAGCATTAAAAATGTCCTCTGATGTAATTTTTTACTCCTAGTAGTGGATAAATTCAGGATCATAACTAGGTCTGCAACTACATTTACAGAAAGGACAGGCATTGCTTTTCAGTGACTTCAGTCATTTCACATGACACAAGCCATAATGTAGTTTTTATAAAAGGTGCATTGGTGCCATTTTTGAACCACACAATGGCGTACATCTCACCTGACCAGTGTTGGAAGGTTTCCCACCCACTGATGGCCAGGGCTCATTGTGTGGCAAATCCAGAGCCACTTGAGTTACTCCTTAGGCAGGAAGAGCGTCACTGCCTCACTAGTGGCATGCAGGCTTCCTGGCCACTTTGGCACTGGTTAGTGCTTGAGGTTTTTGCAATGGTGGGCGTAGCTTCAGTGGTTTTTTTGTTTTTACTCTGCATGGCAACCTGGTAGTCTCAGTAACAGTGGGAAGACTTCCAATGCTGGCTAGCCTGCAAACTAGGCACTGACTCTCCACAATACAGCCAAGGGAACATTTCAGATCTGGAAGGTCAATCAGCTTTGCCTTAAGAACACTGAAGTGATACACAGCCTAAACCAGTGGCAAGAATAATGACCTTAATTACCATGTTACTTTCTCTCTCCATAATCTAATTTCTTTTTTTGTTTCATTCCTTTCAGACAGGTCATGCAAGGATTTCGATAGATATGACGAATGTCCCTATTTGGTACAATTATTCTCTTGTAAAAACAAGTATGTTGAAGAAAATTGTTCAAGCATCTGTAAATGCCCAAAAGGTGTCATTTAATAAATGCAGATGTGTTTCAAGATTAATCATCAAAGAACTTCTCTTAAACTAAAGATAATGAAAAGTAAGCATTAAAATGCTCTTAGTTTTTTTAAACTCACCAGCTGTAACATTAAGTATATGGCACTCTAAACGTCATTTGTAAAAACATTCCAAAATAAATACTTCATGCCATCTCCAGTTTTTGTGTTTTGCTTTTGTTTTAGGAGAGGATGGAAAATAATTTTGTTGCAAACTTTTGGATTGCTCATGATCACACACGCTCTGGTCACCTCCAGACTTGATTACTGTAATGCACTCTACATGGGGCTACCCTTGATGACCATTTGGAGACTTCAATTGGTCCAGAATGCGGCTGCCCGGGTGGTGTTGGGATGTGGGCAGTATGCACATGCCTCACCGCTGCTCCGGGAGCTGCACTGGTTGCCAGTATGTCTCTGGGTGCAATTCAAGGTGCTGGTTATTACCTTGGCACTCCAGCTGTTCTTGAAGTTCAATTCCCTGAAGCCCTAATCAGCAGGAGTGCTGACTTGGCCTTCTGGTATTTGAAGTCCAAGAACACCTGGTGTGCCGAGGTTTGCCTCCGCTTCTATAGACTAAATATGGAATCTCTTGTTTTTGTGTACAAATTACATCCCGTACCACTGTAGGTTTTTTGTACACAATGGGCAAAATCCTATTATGTAACTTTGCACCTGCATAATCCAGATCAGGTGCTGAAAACATTTAATTTACAGCTATTAAAACCATCCTATCCCCTCAAGTGACTGCGGCGGCTTAGTGCTTAAGACACTGAGTGTGACGACTGGAAGGTCAGCAGGTCAGCAGTTCGAGACCCCCGTGCCAGGAGTGAGCTCCTGTTTCTGTCCCAGCTCCTGCCAATCTAACAGTTTGGAAGCAAAAAAAATGGAAATAGATCAATAGGTACCACTTTGATGGGAAGTTAGCAGCATTCCCTGCACTCTGGTGTTTAGTCATGCCTGCCACATGTCCATTAAGACATCTGCAGATGCAGACAGTGCTGGCTTTTTGGCTATAAAGGGAGATGAACACCAAACCCTAGAGTCGGATATGACTGGCTTTCGAGCAAGGGCAACCTTTACCTATCCCCTCATTTTAGATGCTGAGACTCCCAAGGACTCATTTGAATTCTAGGGAAGCTATTGGGAGCCTTGGGACAAGGTGGAGTGGAGAGACTCTAACAGCCCAAACCACTGCTGAATTGCCACCACTGGGCTATGGACCATTTTAACATATCAAGAATACCATCATCCATCATTAATGATTCTGTGTTTCAGCTTCTTAACTGTTAATAAAACATGCTATGTCTTTTCTACTAAAGGTCCAGTCCTTGCCCACAGTGTGTGTCTTGTCAGGATTCAACTGTAGTTTATTGGATTCTCAGAAAGATCTGAAATTAAATAAATTAGATATTACACCTGTGCCATGGTCAGATCACTTTCTGGTGACTTTGGACTTCCTGGGGGGAAGGCTTCTCCGTGGGGAGGTGGGGCCTATTAGATTGGCCCGCCCCTGGCGACTGCTGGATCCTGATGGATTCCAAAGGGAACTGGGGGATATTCCTCTGGACCGACGTAGCAATTCACCTGAGGCACTGGTTGACCTCTGGAACGAGAGGGTGGTGGTAGCCTTGGATGTAATCGCTCCACTATGGCCTCTCCATGCTCATGGGCACCATTCATCTCCATGGTTCACGGAGAAGCTTAGGGTGCTCAAACAGTCTAAGAGATGCCAAGAGCACTGCTGGGTGAAGATGCGAAATGAGTCTGACCGAACACTAGTTAGAGTTACTATTAAAGCCTACTTAGTGGCGATGGATGTGGTGAAACGTCAGTATTTCACCTCCCTCATTGCCTCCGCAGATAACCGCCCAGCTACACTGTTCCAGGTGACAAGGTCCCTTCTTGGTAAGGGGGAGGGGGTCCGGGCCCCGGGTGGCAGGGGTCGGCTGAAGCTGTCGCGGATATTTTGATAGAGAAAATCACTCAGATTTGCTTGAAGTTGAATCCCGGCGTGGAAAATGTAGAGCTGGGGTTGTCTGAGGTACAGTCTTGCCATGTTATCTGGGATCAGTTTGAGCCAGTTGTCCCTGAGGAAGAGGACAGGCTCCTGGGAGCTGTCTGTACTACTGCCTGCACATTAGACTCTTGTCCCACCTGGTTTGTTAAATTGGCCAGGATGGTGACTGGCGGCTGGGTCGAGGCAATTATTAATTCCTCGCTCTGGGAGGGTTTTTTTTTACGGCATCTTTAAAACATCCAGTGGTGCTCCCCCTCCTGAAGAAGCCTTCCCTCGACCCAACCATAATGGCCAATTTTCGACCTGTATCCAATTTACCCTTTTGGGGTAATGTATTGGAAAAGGCAGTGGCATGGCGGCTACAGGAGATCCTGGATGAAGCGGATTGTCTGGACCCTTTTCAGTCAGGATTCAGGTCTGGATATGGTATGGAAACTGCATTGGTGGATGATCTCTGGAGGGACCGGGATGGTGGATATCCATCCGTCCTGGCTCTTCTTGACCTCTCAGCGACATTCGATACCATCGACCACGGTATCCTTCTGGGAAGGCTCCGAGGATTGGTGATCCAGGACACAGTGTTGGCCTGGTTTCCCTCATTTCTGAAAGGCCGGACCCAGTTGGTGTGGTTGGAGGGTGAGATGTCCAGCCCTAGGCTGCTCCAGTATGGGGTGCCTCAGGGCTCGGTGCTCTCACTTCTCCTATTTAATATCTACATGAAACCGTTGCTTGAGATCATCCGTTCCCACGGGGTGAGGTATCATCAGTATGCAGATTATATCCAATTGTATATCTCGGCCCGTGGGAACAGTAGCGATGCAGTGGAAGTCCTTTCCAGGTGCCTGGAGGCTGTCAGGGTCTGGATGGGGGACAATGGGCTTCAGCTGAATCCTGGCAAGACTGAGTGGGTGTGGGTAGGGGGTCCTGTGTTATCTCGGAAACTACCATCTTTGGTTCTGGATGGGACAGCTCTGCCCCAAACAGACCCGGTACGTAATCTGGGGGTCCTCCTGGACTCGCGACTATTGCTCAAAGAGCAGGTGGCAGTCGTAGCCAGGAGGGTCTTTGCACAACTTCGTGTGATTCGCCAGTTACGGCCGTTCCTAGACCAGGACTCCTTGCTCATGGTCACACATGCCTTAGTCACCTCCAGACTTGATTATTGTAATGCGCTCTACATGGGGCTGCCCTTGGTGACTATTCGGAGGCTACAGCTGGTCCAGAATGCAGCTGCACAAGTAGTGTTGGGATGCGGGCGTTATGCCCGTGCCTCTTCGCTGCTGAGGGAGCTGCACTAGCTTCCAGTTTGCCTCCGGGTGCAATTCAAGGTGCTGGTTATTACCTTTAAAACGCTACATGGTAGTGGACCAAGATACTTAAGAGACCGCATCATCCCAAGGACATCTGTCCGTCCCACCAGAGCGGACCGGAGAAACTCTCTGGTTGTGCCATCGGCCAGAGAGGCGCACCGCTCTGGCACTAGAAGGAGGGCCTTCTCTGTGTCTGCTCCGGCCCTATGGAACCTCCTCCCAATAGAACTACGCCTGCAGACGGAGCTGCTGTCCTTCAGGAAAGGATTGAAAACCTGGCTGGCAGGTCAGGTTTGGGGGATGGATGGATCAATTTCCACAGCTGGCTGGATGGTTTGACCCCCAGTACCTCCTAGCTACAATGCCTAGTTTTTAATGTTAAGTTTTTAAGCTTATTTTAAGCTTCTTTTAAAACTTTTAATTTTTGAATTGGTTTTAAATTGTTGTCGATATGCTGATGTGTTGTGAATCTTCCTGGGTCCCTTCGGGGAGGAGGGCGATAAACAAATTTAAATAAATAAATAAATAAATCCAGTCCGTTGCCTAACTCACCCATCTTAGGCATCCTGTGGCAAACTTGTTCTTGAACTGATGGGCTAAGCTAATCTGCATAAACCATATCACCTTTTGAATGTACTGTATTTGCCGGCATATAAGACGACTGGGTGTATAAGACGACCCCCCCCCCCCCGACATTTCCACTCAAAATATAGAGTTTGTTATATACTCACTGTATAAGACCACCCCCTCTTCCGCACACCTTCCACACACCAAATAAAATGTAAAAGAACATCAGATTTGATTTCAACATGTTAATTTATATTCAAATGCTTATGACATGCAGAAAAACTGTCACAAGGCTATATATTGTCAAACATGTACAGTAAACATAAAACAGTGCAAGTGCAAAGTGGTACTTATTTATCTACCATATATACATGAATATAAGCCGACCCGAATATAACCCAAGGTACCTAATTTTGACCTTGAAACCCAGGAAAATAGATTGACCTGAGTATAAGCCAAGAGTGGGAAATGTAGCAACTGCTAGTGAGTTTCAGTAATCAAAATACAGTAATATTAATTATTTTATTGATTTTTTAGAACCAGTGGTGGAGCTGCAGGTAAAGTGGGTGGGCAGGTCAATTGCACTGAGGCCGGAAGTGTTGCTCTAGCCTAGCCTCTTGCTTCCCCTGCAAAGAAGAAGCATGGCTTTTTCCCTCCATTTTGGGCCTAGCAGAGATAAGGGCAGAAGGTACCAGTAAATGAAATCCTTTCTTTTCCCCCACCAGTTTGAAAGGGAGACACAATTGTAATGTAGAGCTTCTTTCTTCATCTGGATGGTATGTAGAATGAGGTGGACGGGCATCAGGAGGCCACTATGGGCAACTATGTCTATCCCAACTGAAGTGCACCCGGCATATAAGACGACCCCCCCCCCCACTTGGAGGCATGTTTTTTCAGGGTGAAAAGTCATCTTATACACCAGCAAATACGGTATGTAAAGCCTTCTCCCCCCATTACGTCTCACTATACCATGTAGACTACATAGCAAGGAGAAGACATTTTTTGTTGTCTTGTTTACCTAGAGTAGATAAACCAGGTCACAATATATATTCCCAGCTAGGAGCCGTGTTTCTAAAAAGATGTAGAAATAGTTGCAAACTGATCAGTAACGTCCACATCTGATACACCAAGCTCTTATGATAGGGTGGCCAACCGTCCCGCGTTCTACGGGGCAATTCCATTTAGGGTGGGGGTAGTTCGACTTACCCTCCGTTCGAAAATCCTCCCGACCTCTCCCGTTGCGTCACAGACGCACCTGTTTCCCCTCTGCCCTGCGCAGAGACCCAATCTGGCTGCATTCTATTCTCTTGCCACTAGTCTATGCTGTTGCATAAATTTCTGACGCCAGATTGGGTCTCTGTGCAGGCGCGGTTCATTGGAGCCTTTTCGGCTCCGTTTCCCTTTAACTGCCTGCAGGGCAGAGGGGAAACAGGTGCGTCTGTGACGCAACGGGAGAGGTCGGGAGGATTTTCGAATGGAGGGTAAGTCGAACTACCCCCTCCCTAAATGGAATTGCCCCGTGGAATGCGGGACGGTTGGCCGCCCTATCTTATGAACATTTCTGCAACATATAATTGGATCATATCTGACATTTTGCCACCATCACCTGATACTTTCTGGATTAATACAGTTGATTTATAGAAAGTTTAAGCAGATTGGAAATTAAGACATTTTGTCATAAAAGCAATTTTGATAGTTACAAACCCTCTGAAGTGTTCAACAGGACATTTAAAATCATATCCTTCATTGGGTGTGGTATTCGTTCTAAAGATTCTTCTTTCATGTCCAGATCAAACTTTGAACTGTCAAAATGAAGCCACTTTCTTGGTTTTGTCATTGGCAACATCGACATAGCACCACAGACCTGTAGGATTCTTCATCTGCTCTGGTGCTGCAGATTTGAGGGGGAAGAAACCTTCCTGTTTGATCTTGCTGCCTCCAGTACCAACACAGGAGGGGAGCAAATGTGAAGTGTATGTGAGTGTTTGGGTGTGCTTTGCAGATTTTCCAAGTGTACAATGCCCCATCAAATATCAACAGGGTAAAAAGAAAGGATACAAACCAATCTGAGATACAAAATATGCACATTAGTTGTGGTTTCTGAACAGAAATCACAAGTTACAGCAACAATTCTTTAGGAATTTCCTTTTTGTCAAGGAACAAAGCCATCTCAATAACCACTGTGGCTGTTAAAAGGTGACATGGACAGAGCTAAGGCATGACCAGAGGTGGGTCCAAGGACTACAAGGCAAAGCCAACTGGAACACAAAGCAGATACAATTCATCCACACTTCAGTGATTTGTCCATTATTAAAGGGCTCAAGATGAAACAAAAGTACTTGAAATAAAAACATAAATAAACTAAAAGGCCACTTTTAAAGTAAAAGGTCACTGAACTCAAAAAGGTCACTTGAAAGAAATCATTAATTGCAAAAAGTGACAATTCTCTGAACACTACAGCAGTCACATGTCTCATACAGCAGTACATCACTTCTAAAATGGAAGCACAAGCAAACAAGTTCAATTTAATTCTAGAACTACAAAGCAGAGGGCTGGGTGGCATCTCTTGACAACACACAACACTGCCAAAAAAGTGATTTTTTTTTTAAAAAACACCCTTGTCTAGCTCTCCCAACAAGCTGTTGAGAAGCCTCAAACCTGCCTGTTTACACCTTAACCCCCTATTCTATTCCTTCCTGCTCAGATGCAAGATTGAGAAGCAACCCTATACAAAACTCTAACTTAACTTAGGTTTACTCACAACTCAGAGGGACTGGATTACTGAGGGGTAAGTGCGAGCACTAAGTTCTAAGTATATCAATGGAGACCAGAGGGCAATTGCAAAATACTGTATTCAGGCTGAGTGACTATTCTGGTGATGTTAAGAATATCTGAAGCTACTTCCATCTTCTATAGATTTCATTAAAATTGTCTGTTAGACACACCAAGTTGGTAGGTTAAGCAGGACAATTTCCTAAACCTTTCCCCAGTGTTGCATGCAGGATCTACAGGCAATTTGTCATGTAGAACCCAAAGGATTGAATTGGTTTTCAGATATGGAGTAGAGCAGGGGTGCCCAAACTACGGCCCGGGGACTGGACGTGGCCCCCGATGCCTATTCAACTTGCCTGCGAAGCCCTCATCGCTCCTGGAATTGGTTTAAAATGCACCCATACAGGCACCTTTTACTTCCACTTCCAGGAGCGATGAGGACTTCATGGGCCGGATAAATTGGCATCGGGGGCAGCGTCCAGCCCCTGGGCCATAGTTTGTGAACCCTTGAACCACAGGACTGGCCCATGATGGGCACCCCTGGAGTAGAGGACTAGTTCTGGGGAAGACAGGATCCAATGGTTTGTGAGTTTCAGGGTTCTCATGTGTGGAAGTTTTGCAGGCGTGGTTGAAGGTATTGTTTTTGTTGTTCAGTTGCACAGTCGATTTCAACCCTTTGCGACCCTATGGACCATTCTCCTCCAGGCACCTATTCCAGCGTGACTGAGGGTGCAATCTGGCAGGCATTTAGAGTTTAGTCTATTGAAGGGACAGGCTGATTCACTTCTTTTTCTGGTGAAAAAGAACAGATGGAGCGAGACCAAATAGGACACTAATTGGATGCAAGGACCATATCAAGTAACATAGTGGACCTTTAGTGTTCTTTAGTGTCCTGTGACCTTTAGTGAACCTATCATGCTTCACCCTGCTCTAATGAGCTTGTGTAGACAAGCTCTCAATATAGCATTATCTAATGCTGGAGAAGAAATAGGTTTGTGACATTTCTTTGAGAAATACATCTCTCTCTCTCTCTCTCTCTCTCTCACACACACACACAGATTGTCAGGCAATCTGATAATCTTTCAGATCTTCTCAGGAAATGGTTCTCCTGGAAACAATCCATTCTTTCTCAATATTACATTGTAAATAGTGTCCCCTAGTGGCCACCTCTGGTAATGCACATCGGAAATATATACAGTTGTACCTTGCTTAAAGACCATAATGTGTTCCACAGGATTGCTCTTAAGCGAAACACCATTGTAAGTGACCAATTGTAACTTCTGGCGGCGGGTGTGTGTGTGTGATTGCAAACCCCAATTTATTTATTAAGCGAGTTTTTGGTTGATTTTAGTTGTTAAACGAAGTGACCATTCAGAGAAAATTCTGCTCTTTAAGCATATTACTCTCTAGGCGGGGCACTCTTTATGCGAGGTTTTACTGTATTATGTCATTATCATCATTGTTGTCATCGTCAGCTACTAGTATCTGAGCACACATTTTTCCTGGAGGTAAAATTTAAAAGCGAATGTAATATATTATGTATTTCAGGGATTTTTCACTAAATATTTTTTAGACTTTTGGATATCTGAAACTGCAGAAACTGAAACTGTGGTTTGAGGGTGGGTTGTATGTGTGTGTCACTTGTATATGCAAGCACTGGCGGGGGGGGGGGGAGTCTTATTCATCAGGATCTGATACTCCATCTATAGGTCCAGCCTGGCATGAAAAAAGAGCTACATCATCTGTGAGATGAGTTACTTTTTTCAGAAACTGGATCCAGTTGGGTTATTCTCCAGAGCATTTGGGACATGCACATATTATCTAAAATATCCACAGTTCTTTTGCATCTCTCTCAATTTCCTTTGAAATAAAACAAAGTATTCCTTCACCCCCAGAGATATACTTCATTCTTGGTATGCACTCATTATGTATTTTCAGTAACTTGAGAAGAGGGCAGCAAGGGATTCTTTACTTCTCTTGCAGAAAAATGTTGAAACTCATGGCTTTCTTGGAAGCTGTCCTTTGTGTTTTCAGCAGATACTGGAAACAGTTTCAAATGGATGCTATCTCTATTCTGGATATGCAGAACATTTATGTAGTTGAAGTCAGGTCTCCATCCCCTCACTAACTATTGGCCATGGTGTATGTGGGAGCTGGTTCAGGGGGCTCTGCACTAGCAGGAAGGCTCCATTCTTGATTGATGAGCTGGTGCAACTTGAGAGCAGGGGCTTCCGGTCCAGTCCACTGGGCAAGTATATATATATTCAGATTTATATTGCCACCCATTCGCCGAGGCAACTCGGGGTGGCTTACAATCAAAACAGCAACAGTACAGTAACAATCATAAAATACAACCTCAGAAAACAACCAAAGCAGAACACAGACTAACTCCCCTCTGGCTGTTGATGGGGGCAAGGTCCTCAGCCGCCTGCCAGGCCATGGCGTCTTTTCTCTCAGACAGTTGGTGTGGGCCCAGAGGAGGGGGCAATGTTCTCAGCCGCCTGCTAGGTCATGGCATCCTCTCCCTCAGGCCATTGGTGTGAGCCCAGAGGTGGTGGCAAGGTCCTCAGCTGGCTGCCAGGCCATGGCGTCCTCTCCCTCAGGCCATTGGTGTGGGCCCAGAGGAGGGGGCGATATTCTCAGCCACCTGCCAGGCCATGGCATCTTTTCCATCAGGCCATTGGATGAGCCCCATTGTTTCTCAAGAAGTCTCTTCCTAGACTTTACTTACTTCCCTTATTTGCTGGAACTGGGCAGAAAATGTGTTTTGTGGCTAATTCTGCTACTGGTAAAAATGTGCTAGTCCTCTAGCAGCAGTGCAGTAGCAAACACACACACACACACACACACACACACACACACACACACACACACACACACACACACACACACACACACACACACACACACACACACACACACACACCAATCTTCCAGAAATTAATATTTTCTTCAACTTCTTATCCTGATGTGTCAGTAAGACATAATTCTAATCAAGGAGGAGGAAAAAATATTTGTTTTGTCCTTCTGGTACCAATTTTTCTACAATTGTTGCCTTGCAAATTCTCCATTCAAACCCAAAGAGACTACACTAAAGGGTTTACAAGCATACTGCAAAACAGGGCCAAGGTTGAGAGACTCATAATTGTATGCATAAATGTGAAAACAAAAATAAATCCCAAGTATTTAATTTAATTTAATTTAATTTAAATTTTAGATTTCTATGACATAAAGAAAAGTTATATCTCTACGTCCATTATAATAAGGCACAGCTGCTCAACTAGCATCCCAAACCAACTGTTTTGCATTCGTAGTGGTGCTTGTTTACATCTCTTTTGTAATGTTTTTAGCAATGGCTTATCCATTGAGCCCCTTTGGGCAGATCTTTTCAGTGTAATCCAGGATGGCCTTCATGGCTACTGTAGCGGTCCTGTGGTGCAAGGCCATGCCATACTTCACCCACTACTAACAAACCTTTAAAGGGGTTGGACTTTGAGAAGCCCAGCTCTTACAACACAAGGGAATACCAATCAACATTAAAAAAAAAACCCTCATACAAAGCATATTCATTCCCTCTTTATGTTACCAGTGCCAAATATGGACAGTTACAACAAAACATAAGCAAATGTTGGCCACCATAGAAAGGAGATGTGTGAGGAAAGCTGCTGGAGTGATTACAAGGGATAAAATGTAGACTGAGGTTATAAGGGAAAGAACTGGAACAGAACCAATCTTGTAGTACAGAGACAGCAAACAAAGTGGCTTTCCCATTTGGAGAGAATGTCTTGGAATTCCAAGCCTTACAAGGCATATTTGGATAGAGGAGATGGACGAAGGTTACAAAGCAGACCCAGAGGAAGGTGGCGAGATAACATCAAAGAAATATTACAAGAATACCAAATAACACCGGTGGAGGGCGCTAGACGTTTCAGAACAAGAACCTTGCATTCCTTAATATGACACAACCCATCAAAACAATCTCCTTTGTGGGATTTCAAAATCGGAAAAATCATCCCACAAATTCCATTCTAAATTAAGTATTCTAGGGTCCATATCTGTAGGTGGGTATGTGGGTTTGCAGAAGTGGCTCAAGTGGCTAAGACGCTGACTGGGAGGCGGAAGGTCAGGAGTTCGATTCCCAAGTACTGCAGGATGGAATGAGCTCCCATCTTTGTCCCAGCTCCTGCAGTTTGAAAGCAAGAAACTGCAAGTAGATAAATAGGGACCACTTCAGTGGGAAGGTAACAGCATTCTGTGCGCTCTAGTGTCTAGTCATGCCTGCCGCATGGCCCTGGAAATGTCTGCAGAAGCAGACAGCACTGGCTCTTTGGCTATGAAACAGAGATGAGCACTGAACCCTAGAGTCGGATATGTCTGGCTTTCGAGCAACAGAAACCTTTAAACATCAGAAAAATGAGTCCATGGTGTAAGGGACCAAGAGTCAGGATAAGAATTTATTATGTACAGAGGAAGAAGAGGACAACAATTATTTAGATCAACATGTACATTTCCAGGATTGAATTTGCAATCTCTTCATATAACCATTAGCTGGAACAAATATTAAAGCTTGTTGAACCAAGCACTGTTCTCTTTCTATTCAAGGTCCTGTGCTTGACAAGATGCTTCGATGTACCTTCCAGCTGGGTGCCCAGTTTATGACTTTGATTTAACTCTGCATAACAAACAAGGAAAGCCCCAAATTACAAAAGACATTGGCCTCAGAAAACAGCAATCAAAGCTTTCAGGAAATGTTAGCAAGCATTTAAGTGCTTGACAAGCAGAAGGTTCTTATGTATCGAAAAAGTCCTTTGACACTTGTAATTGGTTTTCTAGCCAGGTATCCATCTTTTGCTAGCTCACTGTCTCTCTGTTTTACATTAGGTATAACTATGCCTTTCCAAGGTTCCCATATGTCAGTGATGGAGAACCTTTTAGAGACCAAGTGCCCAAACAGAGGGGTGGAGTGAACTCTGTGCTGGGGCGGGAGGGAGGAAGCACTCTCATTGGGCTGCTGGACAGAGGGGTGGAGTGAACTCTGTGCTGGAGGGAGGGAGGAAGCACTCTCATTGGGCTGCTGGAGAGAGGGATGGGGTGAACTCTGTACTGGGGAAAGGAGGAAGCACTCCCATTGGGCCACTGGGCAGAGGGGCAGGGCACAGTCTGTGCTGGGGTGATGGCACATGTGTCCATATAGAGCAGTGGTGTGCTGGCCCACAGGGATACAGGGCAGTGGTGGGATGTCAAATTTTTTACTACCCCACCATGATGTCATCACAGTGTGGGCGGAGCTGACGTCATGATGTCATGACGTTCTGAGCGGGGCCAAATAAAAAATAAAAAAGCACACACACACACACACACACACACACACCTCAACCCACCCACCTACCCACCCACCCACTCACAACACAAACCCATAAATTAATTAATTAATTAAATAAATAAAATTAAAATTACATTAAAATACACCCGCCCCACACATAAATCAACCCACCCACCCAAACACAAACCTGTCACTTACCTGTTAGTATAAGTGCCTCAGCAGCACATGTTGCAAGATGGATATGGTCATTGTACTGGTTCTCTAGGATAATATGTCTTAATGTAAATGTAAAACAGCTGTACCTCCTTAAGGGTTCTCCAATTCGAACAGCAATTGGAACAGCACAAGTGTAGCTTATTGATGACGTAACTCCAAGACTTTGCTTAAAAACCCCAAGCTAGGCCGCCAGGCCTGCTGGCCGCCAGGCCTTTTGAGGAACTGTGCTAGTATGTCAATATAGGTAAAGGTATTAAATACACATTAAAATACACACAGACACACCACACCCTGGGGAACAGGCTATAGGGAGCTTCAGGCTAGCAGCTTCTCTTCCTCCTCCCCACTTGGGAGGACAGCAGGGAGGCTGTGCATACGCACCAAGCAGTGTAGGCATGCATGCATACCAAGTGCTAGGCACGCATGCGCAGTGGGGGAACCACTGAAAAGGTAAGCCCCGAAGGTGGTTCCCCCCAAAAGCTGCTACTGGTTCTCCAGGACACTGGGAAAAGTTACTACCAGTTCTTGTGAACTGGTGAGAACCTGTTACATCCCATCACTGATACAGGGACTCATCCCGGTGCCCCCCCCCAGCAACTGGCACCCCCCAAAGGCAGGCAGAGGTAATGGGAATGTATGGGATTTCTCCCCCAACCCCCCATTAGGCGCCCCCATCACTTCTTGTCCGCGACCCTCCCAAGGTGCCCAGCACACCCCTGACATAGAGGGCTCTGAGTGCCCCCTCTGGCACACGTGCCATAGCTTTGCCACCACTGCCATATGTTCACTTGAACAAGCTTCTTTCAGATCGGCTTTGATATGGCTCCCTGCACTGAGCATGTGGTTGGACTCAATGGCATCACAAGTCCAACTCCATTTTTCTATAATTCTACGATTCTGCTTTAAACTCTTCAGGAAAATGTGCTATGTGCTGCCCCATCACATTTGACTTATGGTAACCCTAAGAGGACTCTCAAGGAATAGGAGATCTTTAAAGAGTAGGTGCATCATTGCCAACCCTACATCCAGATTCTGTGCCTGAGCAGGAATTTGAACTCAGATCTCCCAAGTCCTAGCCTGGCACTCAATCTCTCCAACTAGCTTTTAATGAAACCCTACAGGTCTTAATCTAATTTCTAGTCCTCACTGGAGGTGACACATTATATCAATGAGACTTACATATGTCTGAATTTTTCATTCTATAATTCATTCAGTGACTCTTAAGTGGAACTAACAAATGATTTTGGACCAAGAGGTCTTTTTTTTTTAAAGGAAGGCTTTCTACTATTTTACTTTATTCAGTGTGGTAAGTTAGGTAGCACTCATTTACAAAGCAGGAAGTGTTCCTGTTATATATTGATATAGATACACACACACACACACACACACAGTTCTACAGTACTGTTTAGCTCCCCTACTGTTCAGAAGTCATAGAGAAGAACACACTGGATCAGGTAACTTTAATAACGTTTATTTAAATATATATTAAGAAAGTAACTTCTGCTTCTGTGAGCAGAAGTTCACTTTCCACAAAATTGCCTGCTAATTGCTTCAAAACATATCCTGTAATCTCAAAATATCATCTGTTTTGTATTTACAAAGCCAACTTCCAATTCCTTGCTAAAGGGGCACATTCATCAATTGTGATCAAATTTTCTTCAACTTTCTTTCTTTCTTTTTGGAAAGTAGCTGTTATGACTACTTGAGAGAAAGACATTTCATTGTTGTCTTAAGCCATGGAACTAAGCCATGGAACTCCCTATATTGTATTCTCATTGCCTTTTCAATGCCAAATTTTCAGGGGAATTTTAATTCTTTCTCAAAGGGGCTTTCTCCTAGTTGCTAGATTGATTCCAATTGTATGAGATATTGGTTGTGAGATCCTTCTGTTGTTTTTGTTTCAACCTTCTACTTCATATGTTACTATTTTTATTGCTTTAAATCATTACATTCAGAGTGATCTTACCGTGGTAATAAATGGTGACAGCTGAAGCAAGAGTTAAAACAATTTCCAATTTTATTAATTGTCTGGGAAATACAAGTTTTGTCTCCTGGGTGCTGGAATTTCTGTTGCTACAGATTAAGAGTTTGCACATGGTAGTAGGTGTAACCACATCCAAGCCATTCAGTTTATATGAAAAATCTAAATACTTTGCTAAGGGTCAGGGCTGTAGCCAGGGGGTGGCCAGGGTGGGCATTTATATATATATATGACACACACACACACACATATAACATTGTTGCCCATCCTGAAAAAATATTTGCCCACCCACATCTAGAATCGTGGCTACGGCCCTGCTAAGAGTTCAACTATGCAGCAAGGAAAATACATTTTGATCTGCTTTGATCCACAGCTTTTCAGGTTGGGTACCTGGTGGTTTCTGTGGATGAAATACTGTAATTGTAGACAGACAAAGAACATACAAGGGCAGAGGAGGAATAGGTTGTCAAATATTTGTACAAAACTCCAACAGCAGAGACTGTCCTAGAACAGACGCTAAGAAAGTGGTCTAATTTTGGCAGTCCAAAGTTTGATCTGGACATGAAAGATGAAGAAGAATTTGATGGGGTATCAATCTTCTTTGGGAAGTGAGTCCACAATTGAGATACTGCTACAGAGAGAACCCTGTCTTGTTCATCTGCACAAAATATACACAGGACTCATAATACGGCCTTCTTTGTGGAAGATCCCAAACTCTGGGCAAATATATACAAGTGGAAGCAGTGTGTGGTGATGTTATTGCTCAGGGGTTCTCAACCTACGGCCTGTGGGCCAGACCCAGCCCATGATACCATTCTATCTGGCCCATTGCCACCTCCACTCCATCTGGAAGTGGAAGCATGTGCATTTACATCAGGCATAAGACGCCCACACATGCACAAACACGTTCGCGGCTGATGTAGTCGCAGAAGTGGGTGCATTTGCAACAGCTGAAAATGCGCCTGCTTCTGGGTGTGTGTGGTCCGGCCTGCTCAGCTGTCCGGGGGTGTGGTCAGGCCTGCAGCATAAAAAGATTGGCCACCCCTGGTGTTGATCCTTGAATACTGTTGCCATATTAGGCCCCCTTCATCTCGTGACTGCTCATCATTATCTGCGGGCTCAGTCTTCTCTTGTGACCACAGAACTTTGAACTTGCCAGTCCTAGAAAAGCCACTGCATCCTAAATACCTCTAATATTAAGTAAGGGACAGAAAAATCACCTCACACTTACTAGGGAGTAAGTCCCACAGGACACATTCTGAGTAAGCTTGTCTGGGTTCACTTTGCATATGTACAAGCACCTTGTGCAAGTGGATATTTTAATCATGTTTGCTGGTTGCTTCTGTTTCTGCAGAAATGCTTCTTCCAATTGTGATGCTCTCCTTGGCTACTCTGGGACAACTGTCTCTAGGACAGGTATGAATCTTAAGATGTTTCAAGTTTCTATGATATGCAAATAATTAATACCTGGTGAGGGAAAGAAGAAGAGTTTAATTGCCTGGCCAGGTTCACAAGCCACAATTTTACTTCTTCCAACACCATTAAGAGGACCTTCTTTCTTTACACATTCAGGCTGTCCTTGAGATTCAGAAACATGATCTTTGGACCTATTTCTCTCTATCTCCCCCCGCCCCCAATTTTTGGGGAATTGCGGTGGCTCAAGTGGTTAAAACACTGAACTTGAAGTCAGCAGGTCAGCCAAAGAGCCAGCGCTGTCTGCATCTGCAGATGTTTCCATGGACATGTGGCAGGCATGGGCAGACATGGGAGTGCACGAAATGCCATTTATCTTCCCACCAAAGTGGTACCTATTTATCTACTTGCGATTTCTTGCTTTGGACCTCCTAGGTTGGTGGGAGCTGGGTCATAGATAGGAGCTCACTCCATCGTGCAGTACTCAGGTCTCAAACTTTTGACCTGCTGGCCTTTCAGTGATCAATTTCAGCATCTTAACCACTAAGCCACCACAGCCCTTTACATACAAGGAAAGTGATGACTGAAGGAGTTGGGCTAGCATACTTTCTTCTTTATGCTAATGTATCCCTAATTGTATAATGTTTAAGTAGGCATTAGACTAGTGATAGATTGAGAGAAGCTGGATTTTCAGATTTTGTGTGTGTGTGTGCGCGCGCGCGTGCATGCGCACGCACACGCACATGCACGCGCACGCACGCACGCACACACACACACACACGTTCTAGTATAAAAATACTACTAATACTAATAATTGCTATTTTTAATCTTCAGGATGGCCCGGGAAAGACAGGTAATATACCAGAAAAGATACAGAAGGAAATACTTCATAAATTTAATGCTATCAGGTCAGGAGTACAGCCGACTGCTAGAAATATGATGAAAATGGTAAGATACAATCGACTGCTGTTGCTATGGATTACAAAGTATTTTCTCTGGCATTTGCAAGCTACATTTCTTACTAGATAACAACAGAAATCTTAGGCTAGTTAGGCCATAATGCATTTGGAAAATTTAAAGTCAGCATTTTAAACTCTTTGTACTTGTTGATGTGAGTGTAGATGACCTTTTGTTGCTGCTATTGTTTGACCTGAGTTTTGCTGCTGTTGTTTTGTTTTCCTTATTTTGTTTTGTTTTCCTTTTTTCCCCCATGGGCTGAGACTTGCTTTAATTCTCCCCCTCCTAAATTCTTAATAGTGTTGCCACTAAGAGACTCATAGTCTAGAGAGACATTGAGAGAGAGAGAGAGAGAGAGAGAGAGAGAGAGAGAGAGAGAGAGAGAGAGAGAGAGAGAGAGAGAGAGAGAGAGAAGGCCATATATTTTTTAAAAAAATATAAAATATGAATACAGTAATACCCCGGATAACGATTGCACTGGATAACGCTAAAACCGCATAACGACAACAATTTTTTTTTTTTGGGGGGGGAGATTTGCACCGGAGAATGTTATTTTTAGCGTTATCTGATCCATCATAATAAAGAAGTAAAGGAGGCCAAAGCTCCTCTCCCTGCCATGTCCCTCCTTCCTCCCCCCACACCCCCAGCAGTTTGGGGACTCCCCACACCCACCCCACTACCTGCTTGGCCACAAGAGAATCCAGCCCAGCCCTGACCCAGCTTACCTTCAAGCCACCATAGCTTCTCCTGCTGAGCTGCATGCTCCGACTGAGCCAGGCTTGACCAGCCGATTGCAGAGCACAGAGCAATGCCTCATGGCAGGCAGAGGCAGCCAATCGTGTCTTTTTTCCTCCCTGTATTTAAACTACAGGGAGAGAGAGGCTTATGTTTTTTTCTTTCCCTTCCTGTATTGAAAGTTCAAGCCTCTCTCTCCCTGTAGTTTAAATACAGGGAGGAAAAAAGACCGATCTACTGCAATCTTCCCTTCCTATACTGAAACTACAGGGAGGGGGAAAGAGAGAGATGTGATTGGTTCTCTCTCTCTTTCCCCCTTCCCTGTAGTTTAAATACAGGGAGGGAAGACTGCAGTAGAGTCGGGGAAAAGGTGCTTTCCCCGACCCTACTGCAGTGGCAGAGACCGCTGCGCGTGGGGGATGGCTTTAAAGGCAGGGAGGTCTCTTTCTTTCCCTGCCTGGCTTTAAAGCGGTTTGTCCCTGAAGTCAGGGCTTTTTTTAGCGTTGTTCGATGCATGCATCGGACAACGCTAAAAATCGGATAACGTCATGACTTGTGGAACCAAATCATAACGTTATCCGGGGTATTACTGTATAATTTAACGATAAACAACATGTATACAATTGGAAATCATATTTGTGAAATCAAATGAGAAGAGAGGATTCACTTGAGAAAGCCTTGATGCTGGGAAAGGTGGAGGGCAAAAGAAGAAGGGGTGGCTGAAAATGAGATGGCTAGATGGTATTGTAGATGCAATGGGCACAGAGCTGGGCATATTGAGGATGGTGGCGGACAGGGGTGCCTGGAGGACAATGGTCCATGGGGTCGCAAAGGGCAGAATTGACTGTGTGACTGAACAACAAAATTTTAGTTCTTTTAGGGTGTAATGCCTGTACCTATTTGCCAAAAACCCCATTGAAAACTAACTTGATTTGTCTTGGTGTTTATTCTCAGCTTGAAAGTCAACACTCCCAGTATTGTATTGTATTGTATTGTATTGTATATTTCGACTTATATGCCGACCCATTCTCACAGCGACTCTGGGCGGCTCACAGAGGAAACAGTTACAATTACATAGCAAAATTCCATAGCATAAAAAACAATTACATATATCACATAGCAAATTACAAATATCACATAGCAAGAATAGCATCACAAAACATATCCAAATACATCCCAAAAATCTCCAGTAACAATTACAAATTACAAAACATCAGGACATCCTAAAAAATACATCAGAGATACTATAACACCTTCTTATTGCCAAGTTGCAGTCTATTCCCAATGGAATTGCCCGCACGGTCGAGGCGACAGGGCAAACGCCCGCACGACCGGGGCTGCTTCTTCGGCCGGGCTCCTGTTGACGGCCCTTTATCCCTCCCAGCCAGGTGGAATGAGTCCGGGGGGGGAGGGAGAGGTGGAGGCATGGTCACCTGCCCACACGGTCGAAACAACGGGGCAAACGCCCGCATGACCGGGGCTGCTCCAGTCCCTTGTGGAGGGTCTCTTTTCTCTTGTGACCTTTTGAAGTCCAAATGGACCCAATAATCAACAATAATAGAAGCAAAAGCTTATCAGTTGTATTACTGAATGGGCACAATGGAGGCCACATTACCATATCCATTGTTTACAGGCGTGCTTTTGCACCAGTGTTTGTGTTTTTGCTCATCAGGTGCCACTTCTGGCACCAGCATTGAAGAAACATTTAGACAGATTGCAACAAGAGCAGAAAAGCTTCTGACAAAACACTTCTAAACAGCAGGGCGGGTATTTAAATGAATTTTGAATAGATGGTATATAACAGGGATGGGAAACCTTTTAGAGACCGAGTGCCCAAACTGCAACCCAAAGCCCACTTATTTATTGCAAAGTGCCAACATGGCAACAGGGGAGGGAGGAAACATTCCTATTGGGCTGTTGGGCAAAGGGGTGGGATGCACTCTATGCTGGGGAAGGGGGGAAGTGCTTCCTTTGGGCTGGTAGACAGAGGAGCGGAGTGAATTCTGTGCTGGGGAGGGAGGAAGTGCTTCCATTGGACTCCTGGGCAGAGGAGCAAGGCAAAATCTGCAGGGAGTGTTCACAGAGAGGGTTCTGAGTGCCACCTCTGGCACGCATGCCATAGGTTCACCACCACTGATATATAAGAAACTTCTTGGTTATAGACAAACAAAACAGTAGGTGGCGACAGAGCCAATGTTATGTAGTGCTCTTGGAGAGGAAAACTTCCTTGGTTTTTCATGGTTTTTTGAGCACCAAGCCTTCCCTTCAACAGGAGAAGACTTGCTCTTCTGGGCAATTTCTTCCTTCGGTCTTCTTCCTTCCTTTTCTGTTGCCATTTTGTGTTTTCTGACCCTCATCTCAAAGCACTATTGAGGCTTGAGAAACTGTCCCCAAAAAGCAGAGTGCCAAAATGATAGAGAATCAATGCAGGCAACAGTAGATGTGAAACAAAAATCATCTTTAGTCTTGTGCAACCACATCGATCCTCCTCTTCAGGCCTCTTGCCTTGCCTGCTTGCTTGGCATTGTCAGTCAGACTCCCTCAATCTTCAACCTTTAGTCTGGGTGCACACAGCATGCCAGAACTCCCGCAGTGCTGCTAGTGTCTGCCACTCACATGAACAAGTTCTTCTCAGACCACACAATAACTAGAAGGGATTGCTGATCACTGAAAGGGGTAAAGTTGATGATCGCAACAAGAGATCCCAATCACACAAATGCTGGACAGACATACGCACCCAGTCTCCATTTTTACAAACCTAAAAGAGATTGTTTTTAATCCTTTCCTTGACTTCAGGCACTGAGAGGAAGCTTATTCTCCCTGCTTTGCATGTGGCTAGTGGCACTGCTGGCCACTTCTCTGTCTCACTCCTACATCTCTAGGGGCAAAGTAGGGCATCCAAGAGAGATAGGATAACCATCAATAAGACCAGCTCTTCCATCCTTTTAGCCAGAAGTGTGGGTCCAATAGTGGGAAAGACATGTTCATTTTCTACACTGGGTTTTGGGCAGGACGGCAATGTTGGCCTCGACTGGCTACATCAGGGATTCCCAACCTGAGGCCCATGGGCCAAATGCGGCCGTCAGCAACATTTCATGTGGACCCCCACTGGCTCCACCACACCAGGAAGTGCCATGGGGAGGAGGAAGGACAAAATGGCCATTCACCCCCCAAAGCTGTCTAAGTGAGTGTGACCTGGGTCCTGGCTTTATTTTTATTGAATTTTTAATCATAATACATAAACAAAAACACAAAAAACAAAACAATACATAATACAAAATATCTATTAAAAAGTAACAAACAAGACACACAAAAATCATAACATAATACAAATCACTAACATATCAATACAATACAATACATAAAAAGAAAAAATCTCAACAATTTATTCAATAATAATCTCTTTTCTTTATCTTTATAGTATATAACTACTTATAAATCTATATACAGTAATACCTTGATAACGTTTACCTCGGATAACACTAAAATCGCATAACGTTAAGTAATCTGGGGAGGAGAATTGGATCGAATAACATTAAGGTCCTATGGGATGTATCGGATAACAACTGCTAAAGCCCGTGCAGTTACAATGTATCTCTATGGAGCTTTAACGTTCTCCGATCCATCCCATAGGATTTTAACATGCATCGGATAACACTAAAAATCGGATAACACCAAGACTTGTGGAACCAAGTCTTAGCGTTATCCGAGGTATTACTGTACAGTTGTACCTCACTTAAAGAGCATAATGCGTTCCACAGGATTGCTCTTTGAGTTTGCTCTTTAAGCAAAACACCATTGTAAATGACCAATTGTGGGGGAGATTGTGAACCCTGATTTATTTGTTAAGTGACTTTTTGGTTGGTTTTATTTGTTAAGTGAAGCAAACAGTCAGAAAAAATTCTGCTCTTTAAGTGAGTTACTCTTTAAGCGAGGCAATCTTTATGCGAAGTTTGACTGTATATACAGTAAAACACCGGATAACGCTAAAATTTGGTTCCACAAGTCTTGGTGTTATCTGATTTTTAGTGTTATCTGATGCATGTTAAAATCCTATGGGATAGATCGGATTACGTTAAAGCACCATAGAGATATATTGTAACCGCACAGGCTTTAGCGGTTGTTATCCGATCCATCCCATAGGACCTTAACGTTATTCAATCCAATTCTCCTCCCCAGATTACTTAACATTATGTGATTTTAGCGTTATCCGATCCAATCGTTATCCGGTGTTTTACTGTATATATATATATTCAGATACATATATTATTCTTACTATGAAAATCTACCTCCTAGTTATATTTGCTTATGTATATAATAGTTTCTCTACCAAATATGCATTATCATACTCATTATTATACTACAAAGTCAGTATCATCAAAATACACTTTTAAAACTTTATCATAAAAGTAAGCACCCAAGTGATATTTACAATGCCGTGGTGATTGCAGTTTTTCACAGCCTTCCCATCTTATTTCCAAAATCTCAGTTGATTTGGTACTGGCTTTCCCCCTTTATCTTCAATCAAAGTATAATTAAGAAAGGGTCCCCATATATTTGCAAAATTATTTTCTCTAATTAACCCTTTTTTATGGTTGAATTCCCATGTTAACTTATCATTTAATGCAATTTGCCACATTTCTCTATACCAATCTTCATTTTTTAATATAGAATCACTCTTCCAATTTCTTGCAATACATTGCCTTGTTACAGACAATAGTATAGACAATAATTCTTTTTTATTTTTTATCTATATTCATATCATCCACCTCAGTTAACAAGGCATCACCTGACTTCAGTTTAAAGCTCACATCCATTATTCCTAATATTTATTTTTTAATCCCTCCCCAAAAAAGTCTTTAAGCACATTACTATTGCACCACACGTGTTCATACATCCCCATTGCAGTCTTACACCTCCAACACATATTTGTTTTAGTATTATCCACCTGCTTGAGCCAAACTGGAGCCAGATACCACCTCCACAACATTTTATAATTATTTTCTTTAACTCTGATAGACATAGTTTTCATAATCCTTCTCTTCCATTTATTATGCCAAGTCCCATCAGAATTTTTTATATTTAAATCTTTCTCCCACACAGTCATCAATATTCCGTGTGATCCACTATTGTGGTTTAAAATCTTATATATCTTACTAACTATGCCTTTAATTCCAAACTCACTCTTTCTTATTCTAAATATTGGTTCTTCAAATTTTGCTCTATTTCTTGTCAAACTGGTTATTATCATATATTTATGATTCCATTTGTTCAACATAATAATCTGAAACAAGTTCATTTTTATTTTCGTTCTGCGAGGCTGTCGCTATGTGAGTTTTTCGCCATGCAAGTCAGACTTGCATAGCGAAAATTCCAATGGAAAAACTTGCATAACAAGCTTTTTTAGGGGAAAAACTCACATAACAATTTTTTTTGTTATGCGAGTTTTCACCATAGAAACTCTCGCTATGCGAATTTTCTATAGCCAAAGTCTGACTTTGAAAAACCCGCTCGTTATGTGACTTTTTCGCAAATCAAAACACTCGCTAAGTGAGGTTTGACTGCATATGATTGGCTTATGGGGAATGGAACAGACAGACATCTTATAAACATTTATCTGTATATCCTCAATCTCTCTTCCTTGTTCTTACATATCCAGCTCAAAGTCTTTCAACAAGAACACACCATTTCCAGAAAACACTTATCTCACATACCTATCCATATTCACTGGAAAACTCTTTAAATCTTCCATCTCAGTAATTGGGGATACATCTGGGGCTAATTCTTTCTTTAATCTCTTCCATGTCTCCAAAACTGTTTTTATCATTTTATTCTTAACCCCTATTTTTGCTGTGGTCTTATAAAAAAAATTGCTTTACCCACTTGGCTAAGTTCTTTCATCTCAATTTCCTTCCAGATTGTTTCTTCCTTCATTGAAATCTTCACAATATTTTAACTGAAAAGCTCTATAATAATTCTTTATATTTGGTATTCCTAATCCACCATCCTTCTGAGATAAATATCATAAATTCTTTGAAATCCTTGTTCTCTTCCCACCATTACAATAACCATTAAAATATTCTGAAACTCAGTGATTTCCTTTTCCTTGAGTTGTTTTGGTAGTGCATGAAACAAAAAATTAAGTCTTGGTAATAACATCATTTTACACAATGCAACCCTACAGAACCAAGACAAATGTATTTTTTATGTATATTTTCTCTTTAATTTCCTTTCTTTGTTTTTCATAATTTAAGTTTTTCAGATCCGCACATTTATTTGATATATTTTTCCCCAGTACTTCAAACTATTCCTGATATGAATATTGTATTTATCTTTAATCCTCTTCTGTTCTTCACTATCAATATTGCAAAATATCATCTCTGATTTGTCCCAATTTATTTTTAACCCTGTCATTTTTCCAAATTCCTCAAAATGCAATTGTACTTTCTCTATAGCTTTTCTGAGATTTTTCATAATTATTAAAGTATCTTCAGCATATAAACTAATTTTGTTTCCTTCTACCCCCTCAATATTTCTATCTTCCCTTATGGCACTCGCCAGCAATTCCATTGCCATAATAAACAAAATTGGTGATAATTGACAGCTTTGTCTAGTTCCTGCTTTAAGTACCACATCATCTGTGTGTGCTTCATTTACTCTTACTTCAGCGGATTCTTGTTGATATAATTGCTCGATAACCCTTCTAAACTTTAATCAAAAACCATAATTTTTAAATTATCTCATTGATTGTGGTCCATTGAAATGAATCAAAAGCCTTGAAAATATCCAATGATAAGAACCCAATCCTTTCTTTATTTTGAACCGCTAAGTCCATTAAATCTACAACTCTCCTCATTAGATCTGCCATATGTCTTCCCTTCAAAAACCCCACTTGATCCTTGTTTATATAATTATTCATAAAGCTATTTAATCTATTTGCCATTATTGCTGTAAATAGCTTGGTGTCTCGATTTATTAATGAGATTGCTCTATATGCGTCCACCTTCTCTGGATCCTTTCCTGGTTTAGGAATCAAAACTATTATGGATCTATACCATGAAGTCAGCATCCCCCCTCCAATATGTAATTGAACAGCTGAGTCTAGGTACCACAATATCACTAAATTCTTTATAAAATTCCGCTGATAGCCCATCTTCACCTGGTGATTTGCCCCCCTTCAGTTTTTTAAATAAACTCCTTAATTTCTTTTTCTGTCACCTGTTCTTCCATTCTGTCTCTGTGTTCTTGTACCCCTTTAATCTTGGACCTTTTCTCTAAATATTCCTTCAATTTTTCTATATTTATTTCCTTCTTTAAATATAATGCTTGGTAAAACTCCTTCACTATCTTAAGTTTATACTTAGTCTTATTACATCTCTCACCTTGAATATTTATCAACATTCCCATTTCTCTTTTACAGTTGTACCTCGCTTAAAGAGCATAATGCGTTCCACAGGATTGCTCTTTAAGCGAGTTTGCTCTTTAAGCGAAACACCATTGTAAATGACCAATTGTGGGGGGGATTGCGAACCCCGATTTATTTGTTAAGCAAGTTTTTGGTTGGTTTTATTTGTTAAGTGAAGCGAACATTCAGAGAAAATTCTGCTCTTTAAGCGAGTTACTCTTTAAGCGAGGCACTCTTTATGCGAGGTTTGACTGTACTTATTTTTCTTTAGCTGCTCTTGCTAATAGCTTCACATTCTTATTACTATATTAAAAATATTCCCTTTTTAAATATATCATATCTCATTTCACTTTTTCAATATCTTGCCCTATTAATTCTGTCTTTAATTTTGCAGCTGATTTAATTTTGCAGCCAATCAAAGGTCTTTATGTTTTTTGTCCTAATATATTCCTCTTATAGCTGTCCATTTTCCTTTCCCAAATCCATTTGTTTATCCCTTATTTGTTTGTTCTTTATACTAGATAGTTTAATACATTCCCCTCTGAATACTGACTTCCTCGCATCCCATACCACATTATAACTCACCTTTCCATTATCTTTCCACTGCCAGGTCTCTTCCCAGTTTTTCTTTATTTGTTCTTTGTTCTTAGAATCTTTAAATAATCTTGAATCATATCTCCAATTATTTTTCCCATGATTTAAATTCTCCAACTTTAATTCCAACAGCACTTTTGCATAGTCTGGTTCCTTGAAAATACCAACTTCTATAGCTTCTAAATTTCTGACCATGCTTATCTCTAACAAATATGTAATATATTCTAGAATATGAATTGTGGACTTGTGAAAAATAAGTATAAGTTCTTCTGACCCTTTAAGTTTTCTCCAAGTATCTCTCAAACCCAACAATTTAATCCAATTATCAATAAGTTGCATTTTTGCCCCCATTCTACTGTTCATCACATTCATACAGTCTTTGCTAGACCTTATTAAATTAAAGTCACCTGCCACAATTATATTTGTTGTTTTCTTTTTTCTATTAAGTAATAATTGTTTTCTAAGAACTTATCTTGTTGTTCATTCAGGGCATATATATTTACCAACATTATTTCTTCATCATCCACCTTTCCTTTCACAATTAAATATCTACCTTCAGGGTCAGAAATACTTTTTATCATTATAAAACCTACTCTTTTTGAAATCAAGATCGCCACACCTCTTGTCTTTGAAGTGCCAAAAGACTTTTCATAAATCTGTATCCAACCTAAAAATAATTTATTTGTGTCTTCTGATTTTTGGTGTGTTTCCTGCAAAAAGACTGTGTCCGGTCTATCTCTCTTAAGGGCTAATTCTAATCTCCTCCTCTTTACTTGACATCCAGTGCCCTTCACATTCTATGACAATATCTTAAGATATTTCATCTAAACATTAACCCCCCCCTTTTTTTTTCTGCTGGATCCACCACAACCTCCCAAGGACATGCACATATCTAATCCCATCTACCCTACACTTAAAAACATGAAAGCCTAGAAAATAAAAATAAAAAAAATCTTCTTACTCCCTCCCCACTCTTCTCTCAAAAAGTCGCTAAAGAGGGGAGGGGTGACATCCAAGATGGACTTATCGTACCTACAAAACCTACGCTCTGACTTCTTAAAGAATTAATATATCTAAATATTTTCCCTCTCTACCGTGTCTCTTCTCATTGTCTCTCAGCTCTCCTCCTGTTCTGGCACCACCAAAGTCTTTAATACTCCCTCAGCCTCACCCCTTTCCTCATCTGTTCCTTCACCTCTCTCTATCCCACCAGATTCAATCAATGCTTTTCTCAGTCCAAGCCATTCTTGTGTTCCCGTTTTAATCAAACCAATTGAAAGATATTCCAGGGGGCCCAGTGGGTCCATTTTCACATTAATTGTATGCATTTTTTATCGTAAAAAACCCAAAATTGTTGGGGAAATCTCCAATTATATGTAATACCCCACTCCCTCAAAATATTTGTGGCTGGTTTCATCTTATATCGCCATACTCATTCATTCACAGCAATATTTATTTATTTATTTAAATTTCTATACCACCCTTCTCACCAAATGTGACAATATCATTGTAGACCTCCACATCATTTCCATCAATTTTTAAAATGCCAGACCCTGCTTGTTTTATAAAACTCATCACTCTCAGTTTAGCACCCAAATTTGCAAACTTTATCAAAACATTTCTCTGCACATTCCTCCCCTTTCTCCCCCCTCTATAAACACTTGCGATGTCATCAAGAACAAATACTTTCCCCAGTTTGAGATTATTAATCCAATTAATAATTCTTTCCTTCAAGCAGTCTGGCATTTTTTCCACAAGTCGTTGAATAATTATATTCTGCCTTTAAAAGGTTGAGAACTCCTGGGCTGCACTCTCATTGTCTGTTCCAGTATGATAAGGGATTTGTAGGGAAATTTGGAGGGATGCCAGGCCACAACCAGTTAGAGTGACTTTGTTCGCCCTTCTCCACCCCCAGCCCCTGAATTGGGAGCCTTACATTTGCTGCCCTGGGCAACAGTGCCATCTGTCCTCATGATGTCTTCCTCACCAGACTCAGAGAATGCTCCACTAGTGGGTGCCACAAAGGGAAATGGCCAGCTCCCTACCCTGGTGACTGACAACATCAAGTAAGACCCCAAGACCTCCCACTGTTTCTGCGAGGGAGTCTTTGGTTCAGGAACCAGAGCTAGGACAATGAACTCATTTCAACTCAGTGGTCCCAGTTGCTTCCTGAACTTGGCATACAGTGACACAAGAAAGTCTTCTGCCAGTGGCACTGAAGGATCTCCCCTCCCATTTCCTCAGGATTCTTCTATCAACTTCTGCTGCCACCTGGTGAAGCATATTTTGCTTTTTTGACAAGAGCCCCAGTATCTTGTTGTACATGGACTACCACCTGCTGCCAACACTGCAGACCAGGTGGTGAGGCCAGGCACTGAACTTTCTCTGCTACTTTGCACACATCAGGCAGCGGTTGACCATTAAACTGTATGTTAAGTGACCTATGATCCTTCTATAGCTCTCTCTAAAAAGGATCGAAGCACCCATGCCTCAGGGTAATGGGTGGGCTTCTCTGGTACTAGAGGCAAAGCGTGCCTGGCCACAAGATGAACAGTGTGGGCAAAGCATCAAGTGCCATCGAAACCTGCTTATGACATAGCTGCAAGCACATAAACTCTTTTGTCTGTGACCACAAAACCCTGGCCAAAGGGGCAACATCTCCTGGAAAGTTTAGAGAATATTCTTTCCTATGTGACTTCCATCCATGACCTGAGCATGTAGCAGGGCCAGTGGTACCAATTTCTCCAGATTGATCTAGGCTGGATTGAGAATAGGCCTCCTCTTGTACCCATTGCTATATAGTGAGCAAGAGGAAACAGTGCCACCCTCTTGAACTGATCCATAGGTCTAATGTGAAATGGATAGGTCCCATAGTATTGGTTCACCTTCTCCTTCAGTAGATTGTGTTGAAAGGAATGAAAAAAAATTAGCATGCTCAAACATGCTCCCTGGATAGGAGGATAGGTGCTACTACCAAATTCTCCAGGCTAGAAGGTTCCCATGCAGGTACAGATCCATATGTGTAAATATGTGAATGACCACTCAGAGAACAACAGTTGCAGGTAAGCATCCTACCTCACTTTCTGAATCCAGTGGGCAAACACCCATAATTGCACAGAAACAGTGGCTGAAATTCTGTTGCTTATTGTATTAAGTCACACTACATACAGTAGGGCCATTGACTCAATTGGGATTTGGTGAGTCAACTCCCACATAGGTCCCATTGATTCAAAAGGGTCCTCCTCTAGCTAAAGTATGTAGCTATTAGAGTAGGTCCATTTAAATCAGTGGACCTTATGAAAGAGTTGACTCATGAGATCCCGGCTGATTCATTGGATCTGCTCTAGCAGAATTATCTACACCAGCATTTCCCAAACTTTTGGATGTCTATTCCCAGAAGCCTATGTCAATTCCCCAAAGCACCAATCACCCAATGTACTGACTTAGGCTTCTGGGAATTGAAGTCCACCAGTGTTCCACAGAACATAGTTTGGGTCTACACTAAACAATGGGATTCCAGCCACTGCGGAAAAATCAGACTTAACAAAGGAAGAACATGCTTGAGTCCTGAAGATAAGTTACAAAACAAGCTAAATTTTAAAATGATGGGTGTGAAGAAAGCTCCTATGTCAACAATCACACACAATTTGCCCATAAATAATTCTGTCTCCACATGATAGGTTACGAATCTGAGCTGGTGAAATTATTTTTAACAAGGTAAACCCATGCTTGGTCGGCTGCTTGAGAAGTACAGTTGTACCTCACAACTGTACTTTTTTCCTTTTTTAAATATAATGCTTGGTAAAACTCCTTCACTATCTTAAGTTTATACTTAGTCTTATTACATCTCTCACCTTGAATATTTATCAACATTCCCATTTCTCTTTTACAGTTGTACCTCACTTAAAGAGCATAATGCGTTCCAATGGATTGCTCTTTAAGCGAGTTTGCTCTTTAAGCAAAACACCATTGTAAGTGACCAAATGTAGGAGGGATTGCAAACCCCGATTTATTTGTTAAGCTAGTTTTTGGTTGGTTTTATTTGTTAAGTGAAGCAAAAATTCAGTAAGCGAGTTACTCTTTAAGCGAGGTGCTCTTTATGTGAGGTTTAACTGTATTCTGCTCTTTACAAATGCTCTATTGGGGCAGGCCAGTGTCTAATGAATGAGTCTCTCTCCCGTTTGCTTAAGGTATGGAGTGAAAAAGCTGCTGAGAATGCTAGAAAATGGGTTGGCAAATGTCGACCCACAACTACTCCAAAAGATCAGCGAATTGTGGAGGGTAAGTAAAAGGTATAGAATGAGATATTGGGCAGCACAGAAGCATGTAAATCACCAGGTAGGAAAATATCTTTCTGGGGCAAAACGTACATCTGTCTGCAGTGTAATGTCTATTTTGACCCTGATTGGGAAGGAAATGATTTTTCAGTCTTCTGATTAATAAGTGCAACAGGACTGAAATGAGATAAGATGATGTGTGCATCTGCCACTTAAATAAGAAATGACACCCCCCCCCCCGGAACTAAATTTTAACAGCATTTGATTTTTTTTTTAAAAAAAAAAATACCCTTCATCTGATTCAAATGTATTAGGTTATTCTTGTGATCTTGATGGCAAGAAATAAATCTTTCCTTTGCCATCCTGCCATATCGACTAGCTAAGCTTTTTTTGGAGAGGGTTAATTGTCCTCTTCTAAGAACCTAGTGTAATGGTTTGTAAAGCTGACTAAATTTGGTAGGACCACAATTCCTTTCCATCTTGTAGATGAAGTTGCTTGCATTTATGCTGAAGGTCAAAATATATGATAGAGTACATGTAATATGCAGGCATTCTTTTTCTATTTTATTTAGGAGTCTGGTTAATGGAAGTTTGAACCTCCCCACTCAAAGGCTTGTTTTATGAAATCATCCCTCCCATCCCAGAACTAAAAAGAAAAAAAGAGAGGCCTATATATAGGCATATAGCTCATTATTTAGATTGCTTTTCATATGGCTTTATTTGAACTAAATTATAATGTCCACACATGTTTTGATGTATAGTGCTCCATCCAGGCCCCTTTCAAAGTGGTCCCGCTCCTTTTTTGCATAAGGCTAGAGCTACAATTTTGTGTATGTGTGAGTCTGAGAAATCCTGTTCTGTAGTCCATGTGGATGATTGGTTTGCACTAAAACCAACCAACCAACCAAATCAATTAATCAACCAATCAAATAAACCAAATCGATCGATCGATCAATCAATCAATCAATTGATCAATCGATTGATCAACAGACACAAGAAATAGAGTTGTGTGTGATGATATCTGAACTGATAACCCTGTGATATGTTTGATGGGTCATGGCATTAAATAGGGCAAAGGAAAGGTGGGAATTCCACAACCTCCTCAGATGGCAACTGAAAACCTTTCTTATTTTTAAGATAACAAAATAATGTAAACCTCATAATTCAGTGGGAAAGGCAATTGTGACTCTGCTGGAATAAAAGCCTAACTTTGGATACATTGGAGTTGTTATTCAGCAAGAAGTCTGTCCTTTGGTAGATGTTTCCATGATGAAATTATACACATGCAAACGGACTTGAGAAATCAAGTCCATTTGCATGCAGGGTTGTTTTTTTTGGTTTTTTTTAGCTATTTGGATATCACATCACTCACTGGCTAGGTGGACCATGATGTGTACCCTCCACTTCCACCTGACCCAATGGATCCAATGGAGAATGCTTTCATGAGTTTTAGTCCTGACTGAATATCATTGACAAGTGATGGGCAACACTGCCTAGTTAGACCACACAAGCCATATGATAATTTATTAAGGCTTGTAAGTTATCATCAAGTGGGGGAACATTTTAAAAAAAACCCTGCATGTCCATGTTAGTATTCAAACAATTCATTTTTAACAGAGTCTTTTCCCATGAGGATCCGAAAGCCATGGCATTAATGTGTAGAAAATACATTCCAATCAGTACAACTCATTACAGCTAAAATTTAACATCAATGCTTAAGGTCATTATCTTTAACAAAATATCTTAATAGAAAAAGTTACATGGAGAGTTACTTCAAACTCTAAGGGTTCAGGGAATCAGAAAAACGAACAGTGATTATGGAAAATACATTAGGATTCACAATACAGTTGTACCTTGCTTAAGGAGCATAATGCGTTCCATAGGATTGCTCTTTAAGCGAGTTTGCTCTTTAAGCGAAGCACCATTGTAAGTGACTAATTGTGACTTCTGGAGGGGAGGATTGCGAACCCCGATTTATTTGTTAAGCGAGTTTTTGGTTGTTTTTATTTATTAAGCAAAGCGACAATTCAGAGAAAATTCTGCTCTTTAAGCGAGTTACTCTTTAAGCGAGACACTCTTTATGTAAACAAAACAGCTGGGAACATTAAACATCTCCTATTTACACATGATGGTCACACAGGCTGGTGACCAACATGCTTACTGTACAGTAATGCCCCGGATAAAGTTATGACTTGGTTCCACAAGTCATGACATTATCCGATTTTTAGCGTTGTCCGATGCATACATCGAACAACGCTAAAAAAAAAAAGCCCTGACTTCAGAGACAAACCGCTTTAAAGGCAGGCAGGGAAAAAAAGAGTCCTCCCTGCCTTTAAAGCCACCCCCCACCGCTGTGACTGCAGTAGGATTGGGGAAAGCGCCTTTCCCCCGATGTTACTGCAGTCTTCCCTCCCTGTATTTAAACTACAGGGAAGGGGGAAATAGAGAGATGTGATTGGTTCTCTAGAGAACCAATAACCTCTCTCTCTTTCCCCCTCCCTGTAGTTTTAATGCAGCCTCGTGTCTTTTTTTCCTCCCTGTATTTAAACTACAGGGAGAGAGGGGCTTTTTTCCCCTTCCTGTATTCAAGCTTCTCTCTCCCTGTAGTTTAAATACTTTACAGGGAGGAAAAAAGACATGAGGCTGCATTGAAACTACAGGGAGGGGGAAAGAGAGAGAGGTGATTGGTTATCCGGTGCAATCATTATCCGGGGTATTACTGTACTTGTAAATTAGGGAGTCACTGTACCAAGTACATATTTAACATAATATATTTAAACATATTTAACATAACAAGAGAAACCTAGAATTTGAGGCCAGTGGTCTAAAACTGGGGGGAGGACTTTTTGGGCCATGGGCCAGTCACATGGTTCCTCCCACTGGATGCAAAAGTAAATGTGTTTAAGACAGCTGTAGGTGCATTTACAGCAGCATTTTCCGCATGAGCGGGCGTGTTTTACTTCCACTTCTGGGAGTAGCGAGGGTGGCATGGGCCATAGTTTGTTAACCCCTGGTCTAAAACGACAGAAAGTTGCAAACTCTTGGTTCAGTTTAGTAAATGATTAACAAGAGTCTGTGCTCAATGATTTTGACTGTCCATCTTAATACAACCAAATTCTTCTTATTGCAGGAGTACTCTGTGGTGACAATAGAATGCAATCAACTCATCCCACACCTTGGTCAGACATAATAGATGTATGGGAACGTAAAAAGTCTAACTTCAAGTATGGAACTGGGGCAATTGATCCCCGTAAAGATATTTATGGCTATACTCAGGTATGTTAAACCAACGGGACATGTGATCAAGTACTCCATGTAACACAATGCATTTTAAATGGTTGTTCATCAGAGAAATCTACAATAAATATACAAATAAAGTTTATTACAAAATGAATCCATGCTCATATACAAACCAAGCCCGTAGCCAGGATTCTAGATTTGGGAAGCAGGTGAAACTTTTTTTCAGGACGGGCAACAGTGTCACACACAAACATATAACATTGGCATCCCGGGGTGGTTGGGGGGGGGGGGCGGCTGTTAGCTCAGGAGGATTTTCGCTCCCCCTGGCTACGGCCCTGTTCAAAACTGCAGTAATGTAATAAATCACATAATAACAATGCTCATTAAATGGAAATCTTCTATAAAATAGAATAGTGCTGGTTGAGCTGATCTTGTTGGTGGTGCCAGAGTCCCCTCAGCTTGTTGGCCCCACTCTATATTGTTCAATGGGACACCCTGGAGCAGGTCTTGGCAATCCTGTCCCCCTCATGCCATCAAGACCCAAATGGCAACTTTCCTCAAGAAGCCTGAGGAAATGGGAAGGAAGGTCCTGCAATGTGACTGGTGGAAGACTTTCTTGTGCCACTGCATACCAAGTTCAGGAAGCAACTGGCACTAATGAGGAGAAAAGAGTTGATTACCCTTACTATGAATTGTGGTTTCTGGACCAAAGACTCCGTGGCTGAAAATGTTGAGAAGTTTTGAGGTCTTGCTTGATGTCTTCTGCCACCAGGCATTAGCAAAGGATCTGTGCAGCTAGGGTTGAGGATGGCATAAGGGTAGGGACAGGCTGACCATTTTAGGTTTCGAGGTTGCCTGGGGCTCCCTTTTGCCTTGGGGAAGCCTTTAGGAGGGTCAGGATGAGGCAGGGGAAGTCTTTAAAAGGAAAAAAGGAGGGGGGAAAGAAAAGAAAAATTAATTGAATCCATTGTAGACAAACATTTCCTTGAGGAGGGAATTGTCAGCATTCTGCAGGATTTCTCCAGACTCTCAGGATCTGCCCTTGAGTAGGACTTTGAGAAGAGGTGGTCTGTAAAAAAAGAAAAAAGAAAATAACACTTCCTGGCTCTAGAGTCGATTTCAACAGGAGGTCCCAAAAAAAGCAATGTGTGATGGGAAGGGTAGTTTGTGACCTCTCTTCATCCCAATCAAAGGAGAGGGAGGTGTTCGATGATGTGCCGTGAGGGGCCTTTGTTTTTCCTTTCTTTTTCCAGCTTCTAGGAGGTTGTGAGAGGAGTGACTAAGTGTGCTTTTGGGGTGGAGGGTGGGGATGGGGAGGTGCTGCCTGGTATTTGACTTGCTCCCACATATTTATTTATTTATTTACATTTCTATACCACCCTCCTCGCCAAAGGTGACCCAGGGCAGTTTAACATATCATAAAAACATTGGAACAATATAGATTAAAATTTTTAAAGTTCTAAAATCTATAATTAAAACCAATTAAAAATAGAACTAAATCTTGTATAATTTAAAACTTCAAGGAACAGGGGGGGGGGGGGGAAGAGAGAGAATCAAACCAACCAGCAGGCTGAGGACGTTGTGCTTCCAGTACCCCAGACCTGACCTGCCAGCCAGGTTTTTATACCCTTCTGAAAGGTGCAGCTCATTTGGAAGGAGGTTCCACAGGGCCAGAGCGGACACAGAGAAGGCCCTCCTCCTAGTGCTAGAGAGATGAGCCTCTCTAGCTGATGGCACAACCAGGGAGCTTCTCCTGTCCACTCTGGTGGGACGGACAGATGTCCTTGGGATGATGCGGTCTCTTAGGTATCCTGGCCCACTATCATGTAGGGCTTTAAAAGTAATTACCAGCACCTTGAATTGCACCCGGAGGCACACTGGTAACCAGTGCAGCTCCGGAAGCATTGGTGAGGCATGAGCATATAGCCCGCACCCCATCACCATATGGGTTTACTTGGGCTACACAGCTGTCTGCCTTTAGCCTGACAATGCTAAGGAGAATTAACAAAGGTCTAGGGCAATCACTTAGAGCAGGGGTTCCCAACCTATGGCCCATGGGTTGGACCCAGCCCACAGCACCATTTCATCTGGCCCATTGCCGCCACACCTGCAAGTGGAAGTGGACATATTTATGTCAGCTGTAAAACATGTCTGCACATGTGTAAATGCGCCCGCAGCTGTCGTAAACAATGGTGCATTTACGGCTGTCATAAATGTGCCTGCTTCCGTTTCCGGGTGCATGGTCAGGCCCACTCAGCTGTTCAGGGGGTGTGGTTGGGCTCACGGCAAAAATGGTTGGGAACCCCTGACCTAGAGGGCACCCCTCCCCTAATCAGTATTGAGGTTGTGGACTGTTATAAATGTGTACTCTATATAGAAAAGATTGGATTTGATGCATTCTTCTTCCTTCTTTTAATAGATCATTTGGCACAATACATATAAAATTGGATGTGCCACAGCTTTTTGCCCACAGAATGAGTACAATTTCCTTTATGTTTGCCGCTTTTGCCCTGCGTAAGTATCACTTCTGAATAAACATAACCCTGTTCAAGAGGGCTTCTTTAAGCAGTGCAGTATATCTCATAATAAATAGACAGGTGTACAGGCCAACCAGTTTTCTCAGTAAGACCTGTGAAGATATTTATTTATTCACATTTATACCCAGCCCTTCTGAAGAGAGCACCACTCGGTGTGGCTTATTATATCTATATATCCACAGTAAAACCCTAGGTTATGGAATTAATAAATTCTGAGGGGTTTTCCTTATAGAGATTTTTTCGTAAAGCAAAGCACAGGTTCCCATAGGAATGCATTGAAAAAAGTTCTAGAGGTTAGGAAAGAGCCAAAAACCTATATACTGTATATATTTTTTCAGATGAACACTCTAGAGTGGTGAAAAAACAGCAAAAAAATTCCAAAGTTTGAAACTGGAAAAATATGGGGCTGTTTTTATTAAAAGCATTTTAGTGCGCTCCAAAGCTGATATTTTTTTAAATTTTCAACAAATATTTGTCACATTTTTTGGAATAGTACCTGTATTAGTCTGTGGTTCAGGCATATCAGAAAACAAAACAAAACAAACAAAATAAAAATAAAATAAAAAACACTGTAGCACTTTAAAGACTAACTGCTATATTTTTATTGGTAGCTTTTGTGGATGACTTTTTTTTGACACTGCCATCTAGCGGCCAACCTGATAATTGCAGGAAAAGTGCCGCTGAACAGCTGATGAGGGATGAGGGGAATTTCTGGCACTGCCTGGTTGCCTTGGCAACTTCTGCAGGAATCAAAATGCGATGCAAAACTTCAAAACCAGAGCAAAAATGCTCCAAATACCCTCCCATCACCATGCCAGTCATTGGAACACCCAAAAAACCCTGTCAGTAACGTGAACCCATATCCCCTAAATTGGGACATGATTTCCTCAGAATTTCCTTCCATAAGTCGAGTTTCCTGTTACCCAGGGTTTTACTCTGTCTGTCTGTCTGTCTGTAGTTGAGAGGCTTTGGGGATATATTTTCTTACCTTGAATTCTCCTACTCACTAGATGATGATCTAGCTAGCTACCTACCTACCTATCTAGTGATGGGATGTAACAGGCTCGCACCAGTTCGCCAGAACCGGTAGTAACTTTTCCCAGTGTCCCGGAGAACCAGTAGCAGCTTTTGGGGGGAACCGCCTTTGGGGCTTACCTTTTCACTGGTTCCCCCACTGCACATGTGCACCAAGCACTTGGTGTGCATGCACGCCTACAGTGCTTGGTGTGTATGCATGGCCTCCTTGCTGTTCTCCCAATTGGGGAGGAGGAAGAGAAGCTGCTATCCTGAAGCTTCCTATAGCCTGCTCCCCAGGGTTAGTGACTCACCTTTGGATGTGGTGTGTCTGTGTGTATTTTAATGTGTATATTGACGTACTACCACAGTTCCTAAAAAGGCCTGGCGGCCGGCAAGCTTGGCGACCTGGCTTGAGGTTTTTAAGCAAAGTCTTGGAGTTACCTCATCAATAATCTACACCTGTGCTGTTCCAATTGCTGTTCCAATTGGAGTACCCTTAAGGAGGTACAGCTGTTTTACATTTACATTAAGGCATATTATCCTAGCGAACTGGTTAGGCAAAGACTTAGTACCTAACTTGTTTAACTGTTTAAAAGTTGAAAAGTCCCAAAATGAAGCCATCTTGTGGTGAGTTCATTCTGTAGTTCCTTCCTGACCTAGTGTGAGAAAGATTATCCAGAATAAGCTTTAAGCTCTGGTTTAAAAGCTCTGGTTGATTTGTGTTTGGGGTGGGTGGATGGGTGTATTTTAATGTATTTTTTATTTTATTTATTTACAGGTTTGTGTTGTGGGTGGGTGGGTGGGTGGGTGGGTTGAGGGGTGTGTGTGCGTGCGTGCACGCTTATTATTATTATTATTATTATTATTATTATTATTATTATTATTATTATTATTATTATTATTATTATTATTAATTTTCTTTGGCCCCACCCACAACGTCATGACATCATGATGTTGGCTTCGCCCATGAGATCATGATGTCATGACATTAGCTCCACCCACACTGTGAGGATGTCGCGGTGGGGTAGTAAAATTTTTGCAGTTTGAAAGCCAATAATAGGATTGTCTTCCAATTTCAGAGGGAACTATTTAGATGAGGTTCCAAAACCCTACAAGGAAGGCCCACCATGTGCAGATTGCCCTGGCACCTGTGAGAATAATCTCTGCAGTAAGTTACTGGCTTTAAGATACAAACAGTTTTTCTAAGCAACATTAAGCCTCTTTGAAACTGCCATGCGATGCGTAGTAAAGCCCATGGAAGATGATGGGAGAAGGGATAAACTGAAGACTGGTGGAGAATAAGAGAGTAGAGCACATTTCCCTCCTTGTCTCTGTTGTCCTGTGAAGACCAGGAGTGTGAAGTCTTTGTGTGCTCAGGATACCCTAGTTTTTGCATATTTCTTGAATTGCCTGGCAATGCTCACCTGCAGCAGAACCTTTCCTCTAAGTTCCTATAAGAAACGAAAACCAAATAATAAAGACAGTTGTTTCCCCTCTAACTCCGGGGTTCCCAACATTTTTCTGCCAGGGGCCAGTTCCTGCTATGCACTCAGCTGTAGGGGCCAGAGGCATGGCTGCGCCCACTACTTATGTTTTTATCATCGTCATCATCACCTGCCATTTTAGCGGGTTCTTGGAAAGGCTCTGCCACTTCCCAAGATGGCGGGAGGCTTTTCGGAGCATGTTTCCTCCAGTTTGAGGATTTTTCCATCACTTCATCACTGTGCTTCAGCAGCTGGTTCCACACTGAGATCCCAAGCATGATGTAAGCTTTGCCCAGTACCAGAAGTCACCCATGGTCACACTCTAGCTGGAATATCTGGCAAGGCTCTTCTTTGGGGGGAAAGAGGCACGGAGAGAGATGGAAAGAGATGTTGCCCTGACACCCAGCACCACCAACTGGAAAGTTTACGTAAAGACCCTGTGCTTTAAAGCAGGGATTCTCAACCTGCATCCCATGGGCTGGATACGGCCCACAGCACCATTTCAAGTGGGCCCCCACTGACTCCAACACACCAGGAAGTGCCATGTGGTGGAGGAAGGGCAAAATGGCTGTTTGTCCCCAAAAGCTGTCTGAGGGAGTGTGACACGGGCCCCAGCTTTAAAAGATTGAGAACACCTGCTTTAAAGTGTGTGTGTGCGTGTGTGTGTGTGTGTGTGTGTGTGTGTGTGAGAGAGAGAGAACTGAAAGCTTTCCATATTTTATCTGTAAAACAGAAGCTGCAAATCACATGACCAGCAAATATTTAACTACTAGTTTCTCCCAAGAAGTTAAACCTTTTTCTCCATGTAGTTAGCATGTGCAGGGGAAGTCTGTAAAGATCTGTGGTCAGCAAGGAGGTGGGGATGAGGGTGCAGAATGCTTGTTCCACAAAGAGAAGCAGGAGAGATACCAACTTTCAAACTTCTAACTGTTAACCACTTCCTTCCTGGGAGTGGAGTTGCTGTAAATGGGTTGGGGAGATATTAAGTGCTTATATTAAACTATTGCAATTTGCTTTTTAAAAAAACACAACCCAGAAAGGATGCAGAGAAGTGGCCTAGATGAGTCAGGAGCTGAAAGTCTCTGGCTGAAAGAGTAGAGAGTAAATCTTCTGTCCTTCTCCTTGCTTTGCATCAAGTGAACCCTGAAGATACTCTCTCTTGCTCAGTTACTTTACTTTACTTTGCCCCAGTCAGGCAAGCCCGACTCTGGGCGGCTTACAGCATAGATTAAAAACATATCAATATTTAAAAAAAATAAAAATTAGTAAGGAGAATGAAAGACATGAGCAAAGAAAACTTCTCTCTTTGCACCCACAGCCCTGTCTTTGCACTTTTAAAAGCTGAAATGAATAGAGTGAAAGAAGTAAGGAGCTGGATGTGTGATCCCACTCTCTCTTCTATTTTCTCTTGGTCCCTCCAGTCCATTTCCCTCCCCCTATAACCACATAGGCTTCTGCATGAGGAAACTGGATATAGCTGGATGCCAATTTTCACTGCTCTTTTTGAAGCAGCAGATTTTATTAATACATTAATCCATTTCCCCTTCTTCACTTCTCCTGGCATTACCCGTTAAAACATGAGTGGATAACTTTAAGGACCAAGGGCTAATGTTTTGTCCCTGGCATCCTCTTGAGGCCTTACAGGTACACCAAAATGCCAGGTAAACACATTAAGATGATGAAATTGATATTGCTAGAAGTCTACTTCTACGCTTCAAACATTTAAGTTCTGACACCTCTTTGAATCGGTGTTCTGCCTGTTAACAAGAGTGGCAGTTCACTTTGTCTTTTTAGAAGAGAGCCTTAAGAAGTTTAAGAAATGGTTAGAAGGTCACCGAGGGAAGGAAATGAAATACAGTCAAACCTCGCATACCGAGCGTTTCGCTTAGCAAAAAACTCGCATAACGAGCAAGTTTTTTGCTAAGCGGTCCGACTCACATAATGAATTTTTTGCTATGCAAGTCGGACTTTTCCCTATGGAAAAACTCACATAACGAGCATTTCTATGGGGAAAACTCGCATAGCGAAAATTTTTTGCTATGCGAGTTTTCCCCATAGAAATGCTCGTTATGCGAGTGTTTCCATAGGGAAAGTCTGACTCGCATAGCGAAAAAATTGTTATGTGAGTCTGACTCGCATAGCGAAAAACTCGCATAGTGAGCAGCCTCGCAGAACAAATTAAATTCGTTATGCGAGGTAGGACTGTAATACAAATGAAAATACAGTCACAAAAATCAACAGACAAGATGATATGATTCAGTCTTGTAAACCTCACTGCCAAACTCAGACTCGTACTTCTTAAGAAATGAATGAATAATGCTAAAAAACATCTGCATGTGTGGAAATATGCTTCTCTTCTGGTTAAAAAAAAATACAAATAGATTTCCCCTGTTAAGGAAATAAGGTATTGTGTGAGCTCATCATAATAGCAACCAGGAAAAACCTTGGTCTCTGGGTACAGGAGACAGGAAAACCTCAGGAAACTTTCCCAGAAGCCCCCACATGTCCATACACCTTGAAGCAGCAGGGTTTTAGACTAGCTTCAACAGAAAGGTGGTGGGGAAAATAAGTGTAAATTTAGGGGGTAGAAGGGACCTTTCCTAGATGAACTCAGAGGATTGATTCCCTGGATTCATCACACTCATAATGAACCACTGAGCTGCCCACAGTGCAGCTGGAAGGCTGGCAAGTCAGCAATTTGAAACCTGGGCACTGAATGACGGATTGAGCATCCGTCGCTGTCCCAGCTCTTGGGGACATGAAAGGAGCCTCATTTGATCTTATTTCAAAAGATGCTGCTGTACATCATGAGGAGCCCTGCCCCTCATAATAAGACCACTATCTTTGATAATTTCTCTAAAGTTCAGACTAAAGCCTCATTCACCGCACCTCAAAATTGATCACCAGCTGCCACTGCCTACAGGCACCATTATAGAGCAACATTTAGCACAGTGATATTCTTTGGGGAACAGGTTTCTGTCCCTTAAAACTACACACTAAAATCTGAGCATAAGCTCTAGAGAAAGTGGAGAGTAGCTCTCAGTGTAGTCTGTACAGTATATGCATGGGTGACCCATGACTCACATCCACAAAATAGACCTTATTTTGAGAAAATTGTAGGATGATCTTTCCAAACAAGCAGAATCCTAATTTCCTGACAGGATCTTAAAAGGTAATTAGAATCATTGCTGTTGTTACATGCCATCAAGGCACCTCAAACTGATGGCACTCCTATGAATATGTGATTTCCAACATATCACCAGCCATATACTTGTAAACTCAAGGTTGTGGATTATTTCAGGGAGTCTCATTTGGTCTCCCTCTTTTCCTGATGTCTTAAATTTATCCCAGCCTTAAATTAGAACTATTAACAGCTTCAAATCAACCTACACATCAGGTAAATATGAGAAAATTCCAGTTCTCTGGAGCAAAAGGCTTCAGAATGATACAAAACAAAGTTTGAATCTTTACAGTGAACCAGGTTGTCTGTAGCATGATCTTATAATTCAATATTCAGACTAGAAGAGGAAGTCCTTGTCTGGCCAGGTGAACCTACTATGGTAATAGAGTAGATGGCGGTAGTTAACTAACCAGACAACCCAGAGGACTAATGGCCTTGGCTGCCGAAGACCACAGGGAAGGGTGATGGTCCTCAAGTGCATTAAATCCCACTTGAACCCATCTTGATGGAGGGCAGCAGCTTCATCAATACTGCCCTGAGACTGAGGAGGACTTTGCGTGCCAAAAGGGCTCAGAAGCAGAAAGTGACTTGTGGAGCTGGATCAGTGGTACAGGAGTCACACTGCGATGCGGAAGGCAGATAAAAGGCCATGGCATTATTATTATTATTATTAAATTCAATTTATATGCCGCTCTCCTTGCCGAAGCAACCCAGAGCGGCTAACAATGTTACAAAAAACATAATATACATACAATATAACACATATAATACAATCAATGTGGTCAATAAATCCTTCATAAAAATAATAAAAATATAAATAGGGTACAATCAAAGAAATACAAGAACAGTCAAGGATATACAGTACAGAGCAATAGGGAAAATCCTCATCCCTTATACATATTTCAATTACATATTTCAATTAGTAACAATATACTAATATTTGCAGCACAGTCTTCATGGCTGATTACCATGATGATCACCAATATTCGGAATTAGATATGGCAGAAGAAGAGGAAAAGGAAGAGGAAGAGGGAGTAATAAAGATTTTTTTTAATTGATGTATTTCCTTTTAAAAATCTAACTTTGTTTTGTTTTTATTCCTTACAGTCAGCACATGCGACTTTGTTGATTCTTCTACAGACTGCAAAGAAATGTTGACGATGTACACCTGTGATTCAGATTTCATCAAAGAAATGTGTGAGGCTTCCTGTAAATGCAAAGCGTCTGCATAATATGTATGAGCAACATAAGAAGGAAATCAAGATATCTGCTTTTAATAGAGAGAATGGAAGTCCTGCATTAAAAACATTTTTCCTCTCAAAATCAGGTCAAAAGTATACATTAGAAATTATTAGAAGAGTAAGAAAAAGAGCAATTTCCAGTTATTTGTAAAGACAAATAAATTTATCATCCCCGGTATCACCTTTGTGTCTTTTGTTTGTTTTGTAGTACTTCTTTAAAAAGTGTTCTGATTCTATAATTTAATTTTATTTTGGTTTCACTTCTAGGCAAATCAGTGTCAGGAGGATACTCTTTACTTTATATTATTCCTCACATTACTGTTTGTTGTCAAGGAATGTGCTGTTTTCTGTCCAAACTTCCTCCCTATCAAGCCCTGTTTAAAACAACAAGGCACCCACTGGTTGGCATAACTGCAAAGTGAAGACCACCAGGTTTTTCAAACATTCTGCCAGAACAGCTGGTACATGCCACAAAATGGAAGATTATAGGGTATTTATGTTCTGAGCTTCCAAGTAGCATTCCATTCTTTTCTGGTTTGCAGTATCAAAAGAGACTTGAAGGGAATTTTTACAAAGGGATTTCCGTCAGGCATTTCTTCTTAAATTTGACTTGTTTATAAGAATAAAAGCAATGTTATGAGACACTTTCATTTTAGAACTTCGTTAGTATTTGTCCATGATGATCATTCTTAATTCTCAACTTTTTGAGAAGACTCAACCGGACGTACAATTTCACAACCAATTAAAGGCCAGTCTGTATGCAAGCATTCGGCATGGTGACGTTTCTGAGAACATGGCTCAAAAATATGTGTTGATTAGAAATATGTCTTAGTTAAAGCACACAAACATTCTGTTTAACACACACACACACACACACACACACACACACACACACACACACACACACACACACACACCAGTGCAGAATATTGTGTATGAATTAAAAATATGTTTTGAAAATGAATGAGCAAGCAGGCAGAAAATTGCTAACTGAGGAGTTTGGTATAGCTGAGAGGAAAGAGGCATTTGTGTGTTCTTAACAAACAGGCAAGCATTGTTTACTATGTTTTGGAAAAGATGTCCAATTGAGGCCACTGGCGAATAGGGGAAAGTTGAAAGGGCCAATCACATACTCCACTATTGGCAGCAACACAGAAGTTCCAGCATTGCAGAATTACAAAATGAGAAGAGGGCCATTTTCTTTGGTCAGCTCATGTAGTGCTGCAAGATCTATCTGTATTAATTTACAAAGTTCTGTACTGTTTATATAGCGCTCCTAGTACCACTCTGATCTGTGGTTTTTAATCTCTAATCTTCACAACTAGGTATTTTTGCTTGTTCACTGGCACTCCTAATGAGTGGGATAGGGGTCTTAAAGAAATAATGATGTTGTACCTTTCTAAATAGTGAAGATAGTCAACTAGTGAAGATGAAGCTAAAGTACTTTGGACATCAAATGAGAAGAGAGGATTCACTTGAGAAGGCTTTGATGCTAGGAAAGGTTGAGGGCAAAAGAAGAAGGGGATGGCCGAAAATGAGATAGTTAGATGGTATTGTGGATGCAACTGGTACAGAGTGGGTTGGGTTGAGGAGGATGGTGGAAAATAGGGGAGCCTGGCGTGCAATGGTCCATCCATGGGGTCGCAGAGGGTCAGAGTAGACTATGTGACTGAACAACAACAACAACAAACCTTTCTAATGTGTCTTTTCCCAACCAGATTCCCCAGAAATCTGGTTAGGAAATCACCCAGAAATCCCAGCTAGCATTTTATAGAAGTAACTGGCATTCCACAACATTAAATATAATGATAATTTTGCTATTAAAGGCTTTAAAATGACAACAAAAAGAAACATGCACATTGTGACAACAGAAATGTCTGTTGTTGCAATAAGGAAAGAGAGAGAGGCAAACGTTTGAAGAATATATTGCTAAAAAATATTGAAATAATAGTAACACAGCTCTGCAACCTGAAAATTGCATAGGATTTTTTTTACTGTTTCTTATAGATTTTTACTTAGTGAAACTGAGAAAAATATTTAAAAAAATTCCATCACATCAAGCTTTCACGCAAAACTTGTGTTTTTAGTTTATTTTAGTGTGAAGTTTGCCTTTAACTCAAAATCTGATATCCTATTCTTGATTCTAAAAACCCTATCCAAAAATTATTTCCTGTGAGGCCGGATGCTCCCCTGGCTGAGCCAGCCAGGAAGCACAGCAAGAACACCTAGTGCCCTGGCAGTTGGAAAACAACCTCACTCCTGCTACCTCCAACTCCACCGGACTTCCCTCGCCTGCGCTCAGGCTGAGGCAAAGGGACATAGCTGTGTGAGGTGGCCGGGAGGCATAAAACCTCACTCCTGCTGCCTCCAACTCCACCGAACTTACTCGCCTGGCTCTCAGGCCAATGTCGCCTGACTGGAATAAACAGCTAATGTTTTGATATTATCTTTTATACTTTTATGATGTATATTGTCTTTGATGATATCATGATTTATGTATTGTCAATATTTGTTACTGTATTAATTGCACAATATGTTGGAGGGAGGAGGAGTATGAGGGGTGAAAGTCTTTTTTATTTAATTGTTATGTTATTTAAGTATTATGTGTGTGTTTTATGTAAATTGTATTATTTTACTGATATATATTGTGTTGAGGATATGCTGTACTGTAATGTACTGTATTTTCATTTTTATTTATTTATTTTGGATTTATTAATTGTAAGGTTAGATTTATTGACTGTATTGTGTTGCATTAAATGCCATATTTATGTTATGTTGTTACACTTATATTTGAGATTGTAAAATTGTATTGTATGTTACTTATGTTGTTAGCCGCTCTGAGTCGATTCGGCGAATAGAGCGGCATACAAATACAAATGCCAGGGTCGTTGCCTCCTGCCGCCGATGCCAGCGATGCTGCCTGCGAGGTTGGATGCTTCCCGGGCCGAGCTGTCTGGGGAGCAAAGAAAGAACCCCGGCTGCTCTCGCCCCTGGCCGGTTGGACTAGCTGAGTGGCCCCATTACCCTTTCTGGAGGCCTCTTTTGGGGTCTAGAGACAGGAACACCAGTTTACATCCTGCATTCAAATGTGACTGTGCCCGTTTTTAGTTCTGTATTCCAACAGAAAAGGTTTGATTGCCACCTCTTCATATTAAATTAAGACTTATGAAGCAGTTTGTTAAATCACTGTCAAAAGATGGGGAATGTTTCAGATATCTGTGTTCCAAGTTCCCAAAACTGTCTGAAGCCAAGTTGAAAGAGGAAGTTTTTACTGGCTCCAACATACAAAAACTGTTATCTGATCCCCTCTTTTTAGAAACAATGGGAGAAAAAGAAAAGGAAGTGTGGGACTCTTTCAAAGACGTAGTTCACAAGTTTTTAGGGGATACTAAAGATCCTCACTACAAAACCATTGTACAATGCATGTTGAATGTGTATAAAGCTCAAGGATGCAAGATGACCTTAAAAGTTCATTTCTTATACTCCCATGCTGACTATTTTCCTGAAAACTTGGGAGCTTACACTGAAGAGCAGGGTGAAAGATTTCACCAGGATGTCCATGATATCGAGAGACTTTAGCAAGGTAGATGGAACATCAATATGCTAGCTGATTACTGTTGGATGCTCAAACAGGAAACAGAAAGTGAAAAGCGAAAACGTGTTCAGAGGAGCATAAAAGAGAAGAAAAGGTCTCACAGACAAAAAGAGTGAACACAGAACTCCCCGTTGGCTTCCCTACCCACCTGCCCATGCCTCCGCAGCTGTGGGGTGGCTGGGGAAGCCGACGAGGCAGCCCACCGTCAGCTTTCCAACCACCCCACCCCTGTCTCCACAGCTGCAGGGTGGCTGGGAAGCTGAACGGAGAACCCCGTTCAGCTTTCCACCCACCCTGCTGCTACAAAATGACTGCATCGGATAACACTAACAGATTGTTATCCGATGCAAAATTTCTTTGGAAATTTTGCATCATTATCCGATTTTAGTGTTATTCGAGACAGTCATTATCTGATGTATTACTGTATAACAGATAAGGTTACAAATCAGTATGGATTTTTACACCCATGTTAGGCAATCAGAGCCCTGATTGTCTAACATGGCTACCACTTAAAAATTTTATACTTTCTGTTTCCCAAAAGAACTGACAGTGGGGGGGGGGGGGAGTCTTGAGAAAGTCTCTCCACAGACTGTGAGTTTTCTTTTCCAGAAGCATTTCTGGGAGCCTGGCAAAAAGTAAAGCCTCAGTTTTCTTCTCTTCCTGATCTGAACCCAGATCACTGAAATGAAAGAGAGGCAGAGGCTCTCCACATCTGCATACATCCCAACAATCCTATTCATCATCATTGCCTGGAGAGAGAGGAAGTTAAGGGTTTTGTTTTCCACTACTGAGCATGAATGTCATCTCAGGTAACATTCAATCCTTCATCTCCTAGTCTAGGCCACTTCCATTGGTTTTATTGGATTTTCTTTCTTCTTGTGTATAAAATAAGATTGAAAAGTATTCCTGATGTTCAATCATAGGCCAGCTTCCTGAATGATTTGCTGAGCAGGAGACTAACAAAACATCTGGAAGAGGCAGTTTAGAAGCAGTCCTGTTTTTCTGCCCCTCGCTAGTTAGAGATCAGTTTATGGGGCACTTTCCCTTCATCTAAAAAGACCAATCCCAGCTGCTCAACTATTCAATTTGGACATGGATGGACAGAGAGAGAGAGAGAGAAAGTTTTCTGTAAAGCGGTTTTTCTGTAACCCAAAGCACAATTTCCTATAGGAATGCGTTGAAAATTAAAAAAACATTCCCAACCCTCCAAAACAATCCCAAAAATGCCTGACATGATTCTCTCCAGCACATCGCTCTATCTCCCCAGCTGGTGAGAGGCTGGAGTGGAGAAGAGGGGAGGTTCTTAGAGATCAATCAAGGTACAGGAAAGAAATGGAAATCCTCTAGGTAATATTTTAATTTATCTGAGGATTGGGCATGCCTGCTCTAGTTTGGGGATGCCTGCTCTAAGAACACACACACCCTCTTCTCCCCAGCTGGGGAGATCGATCGTCCTAAAAAAAGGCAAAAAAGGCAGAGCACACAATGCAAAAGATGAAGCTAAGCTCCCTACCTTTTCTGGTGCTTCATCCTGAGGGTCTGTGTCGGGCACGCCTCCCTGTCTGGGAGGGTGATGAACAGGAGCGACTTGTCTGGCTGCCATGGGAGCCCACGTCCTGGACTCTCTGCTAAAGAAGCTGCTGGTGGGCAAGGGGAGCTCCGCTTGCCTGTCGGTGGCTTCCTCACCAAAAACCCCACTCAAACTCCTCCCAAAGAGAGGACTCTTCACACTATCCAGATACTCTAAAATGATGCAGAGTCACCATTTTAAACCCTCCCAGATGCAATGTATTCTGGGAAAACCCATTCTCTAATGTGAGTTTTTTCCATAAATTGGGACGTGATTTCCTCAGAATTTCCTTCTGTAAGTTAAGTTTTTTGTTACCCGAGGCATCCGTAACCCTGGATTTTACAGCACTAACAATACACATCATTCCCCTTTGTTCCTTGCCATTTAAAGCATAAGATGTAGGGCACTGGCAGTGGTGTCACCTGTCCTCTTCTTTTTCTTGCAATCAAATATTGTGGGCATTTGCAAGTTCCACAACCTCCATCTGCATGCTTCAACATGGCCAGTTAGCTTCCCTTTGTTTGGTGAATAATAATAATTTCATGTCAGAGATTACTCTGAATTGAAAGGATTTTTGGTGGAGAAACTCCACTCAGGGGATGCCCGAATGAGGCTCCTTTCATGTCCCCAGCCTCCAGCCTTAACCACTAAGCCACAGAGTGGTGGTAGTGGTGGTGGAGTGAAAGAAACCTTAGGAAGCAAACATCCAGATTTTTCTGCATGGTGAGTATGCAAAGAAAGCAATTGCAGAAGAGGTGCAGGGTAGTGGGGGCAGTGGGGGCGGCCCACCCTGGGCAGCACTTTTTTGGGGCAGCAAAATTTCACAATAAATAATAATAATATCTTGTAATCTGAACTAAAATTTTGAACCATTTCATATTTTTGTACCATACCTACAATTCAGACCGATTAAAATGAGCACGGAACTTTTTATTATTTAATCTGTGACGGAACCAGGGAATCCCCTTTCTTTAAATGCGTGTAGTCATCTCTCTCGCGCTAGTGACTGGCAACACCATCTGTACTAACCAGTTGCCTTGTGGTAATTACCCGTGTTTTATTTTGTGCTCGGATTGTTGACGACAAATATTCAGCAAGAATTAATTCTTTCATATAAAGAATAGAGTTCAATATTGTCAAATAACACCTGCAAATTAGGATATGGTGCGGGTAAGTCCCTTTGTGGAAGTCATGTCCATTACGGTGAATTTGGCTTATGCCCTGGGCAGCTGAAACCCATGCTACGCCACTGAATTGCAGAGTAACAAGAGAGGGCAACGGGGTTGGAATATTTTGTTTCTTCGTGTGTGTGTGTTTTTAAAAAACAGAAGAGATATAAAGGATTTGTGAAACACATATAGCTATCGTTAGGAAAAAATTGAGTCTACCCCACTGGGAGAATGAATGTTGCAATTCATTTGTCATAAGTGTCACGCCCTCAACGACCTTTAGTAATTGTTTCACTGTCCGTAGAAGCCTTCCTGTGCATTGGAAATGTTGGAAAGCCATTTATTGTGAAACAATGTGAAGGGGTGTGTGTGTCTCTCTGTGTGTGTCTCTCTGTGTGTGTGTTCAGTAGAATGGCTTCGTCACTGGAAACAAATCCTCCACTGTAAACATAGAATACAAGCATATAAATATGATAATATGACTTACAATTCAAAACATAATCTCATGAAGGTAAAGATAAAAGTGGGTCTTGCAGACGTTTCTGTGGTCATGTGGCAGACATGGCTAGACATGCTGTTACCTTCCCACCGAAGGGGTACCTATTTATCTACTTGGAATTTCTTGCTTTCAAACTGCTAGGTTAACAGGAGCTGGGACAGACGACAGAAGCTCACTTCGTCGTGCAGCACTCAGGTCTCAAAATGCTGACCTGCTGACCCTCCAATCATCAAGATCAGCATCTTAATTACTAAGTCACCACAGTCCCTACGATCATGAAAACTTGCTGGAATAACTATCAAATTGTGTGAAAGGTACGTGTTTTCATCTGTGTCACAGAGGTCATGTTGAACAGATTCCAGCTATTCATTTGTGCCATAGATTAAGTGTATGTGAGAAGAAGAAAGGAAATTGATGAGAAAAATAATTGTTATCAGAGTAAATGACATTTAAAATTTAAAGTAAATAAATTTCATTAAAATTAACTTGAAAAAAATAAAATAGCAACCTACCACTTCACTGTTAGAGTTCTATACCTTTTCATCTGGGATGAATATTTTACCTCTGTGCAAATCAGAGAAATCTTCCCCCTCTCTTCCCTATTACTTACTCTTTTCTGTAAAGTTTTCCCAAAACTATGAAACATTTTCTGAAGGGGTTGCCATGGAGTGAAAAGATCAGCCCAGCTGATCTTTTAAATCTAGATTCAACCCAACAAGAGTTGGTGCAGTTTAGTGGCTAGAAAGGGGACTGAGGTCTAATTTGATATCCCCACATGGGAGCTCAACTCTGTTGAGCAAATTATGAATTTATTGAATTCCTTTTAGAGCACAATAGAAAAACAGCAAATCGGAGTCAAAATTAGCTTCAACGGCTCTTCCATTTTAATGCAGTATACTAGGAGTTCTCAACCTTTTAAAGACGGGGGCCAGATCCACACTCCCTCAGACAGCTTTGGGGGGCAGATGACCACTTTCCCCTTCCTCCACCACATGGCACTTCCTGGTGTGATGGAGGAAGTGGGGGCCCACATAAAATGGTGCTGTGGGCCTCACGTTGAGAATCCCTGCAGTAAACAATCATTGCTGTTGCAATTTGTAATTCATTTCAGGTTTTTTTTGTTTTGTTTTTTTGTTTTTGCTCCAAAAGCACTCATCAACTCCATGGTCCTACCACCACACTACCAACACTTGCCAACACCTATTACCACTATCAAAAATTCCCTTGTCCCCTAGGGCAGTGATGGCTAACCTTGGCACTCCATATGTTCTTGGACTTCAATTCCCCAAAGCCCTGATCAGCAGGAGTGCTGGCTTGGGCTTCCGGGAATTGAAGTCCAAGAATACCTGGAGTGCCAAGGTTGGCTATCACTCCCGTAGGGCATGTAAGGGGAATTGTGACGTTGTGTGTGTGTGTGTGTGTGTGTGTGTGAGAGAGAGAGAGAGAGAGAGAGAGGAGAGAGAGAGCAATTTCATACCCAAAGGTGGCTCTTTTCCTCAAGAATGAGAAGTAAGTAGTTTCTTCTTCTTCTTCTTCTTCTTCTTCTTCTTCTTCTTCTTCTTCTTCTTCTTCTTCTTCTTCTTCTTCTTCTTCTTCTTCTTCTTCTTCTTCTTCTTCTTCTTCTTCTTCTTCTTCTTCTTCTTCTTCTTCTTCTTCTTCTTCTTCTTCTTCTTCTTCTTCTTCTTCTTCTTCTTCTTCTTCTTCTTCTTCTTCTTCTTCTTCTTCTTCTTCTTCTTCTTCTTCTTCTTCTTCTTCTTCTTCTTCTTCTTCTTCTTCTTCTTCTTCTTCTTCTTCTTCTTCTTCTTCTTCTTCTTCTTCTTCTTCTTCTTCTTCTTCTTCTTCTTCTTCTTCTTCTTCTTCTTCTTCTTCTTCTTCTTCTTCTTCTTCTTCTTCTTCTTCTTCTTCTTCTTCTTCTTCTTCTTCTTCTTCTTCTTCTTCTTCTTCTTCTTCTTCTTCTTCTTCTTCTTCTTCTTCTTCTTCTTCTTCTTCTTCTTCTTCATAAAAAATTTCCTTCTAAAAAATTTTTTTTCTCCTTCTCCTTCTCCTTCTTCTTCTTCTTCACCTCCTCCTCCTCCTTCTAAAAAAAAAAGGTCCCTTCTGAGTGAGAAATAGTTCAAAGGGAACAACAGGAGGAAAACCCTAGCAAAATTCTACCAGCCAACACCTATCTACTAGAGCAGAGTTCCCCAACCTTTGGCTTTTGAACTTCAAATCCCATAAGCCTATGTCAATACATTGGCTGATTAGTGCTTTGGGGAATTGACTTAGACTTCTGGGACTTGAAGTCCAAAAACAAAGGTTGGGGAACACTGTACTAGAGCATGAAAGTGGGCTTCATCATGGAATATAACTAGAACCAGTACTATATTCAAAATGAATATAATAATCCACAAAAATGTACAGTGGAATTATTATTAAATTATTATTAAATTATATTTATATGCCCCTCTACTCACCTCACTGAGGCGACTCAGAGGGGCTCACATAACATAAACAACATATACAGTATCACAATCTCAAATATAAATACAGCATAATATAAAAATATAACAACAGATGCAGCACAGATAATACAATCAATAAATTTTACATAAAAAGAAAAAACAATACAATAAAATACAGTGTAAAAATACAATACAGTCAAGAGAGACAGCAAGGTCTTTATGGCTGGGCTAGCTGGTCCACACAGCTGGCCCTCATTCCCCCTCTCCAACAGGCAGGGAGAGTCCTGTGATGTTCCTGGGGTGGTCATGAAGGCAGCAACAGCAGCAAGGTCTTTATGGCTGGGCTAGCTGGTCCACACAGTTGGTCCTCATTCAATAAATTTGTGCACCTTAAAGGTGCCACTGTAGTTTGATTTTAGTTAATTTTTGTGATTGTTGTGAAGAAACAGAGTGTCAAGAATTATTCCTAGGCTTCAGGAGAAATATTCATTCTCCCCTATCCCCACTTTCACAATATCCTAGGGAATAAGACACATTGGGGCACAGCTAAGAAATATAGTCAAGGACTACAACTAAGCAAGCTGATATTTACTGCTTTTGTCTTTATTTCCAGATGCAACACTTGGATAAAACCTGAAGCCTGGGAGTGGTGAAAAATGAAATGGGTGTCCAGTGATGTCTCCACAACTTTCCCGGAGGTATGTGGTGATAGGCCACAGAGCCATTATCTCTGCTGAACAACTGACTACATAGCAAATTCGAATGGAAACTTTGCCCAGTAGTTGTTGCATAGTCATTTTTGGTGGAGTATAACAGAAGAATAGGCACATACTGATCTATTAAAAACCACATCTGAAATGCTGGATAGGTGTGTCTTTGAAATAACTCTCTGAAATCTGTTTATTTGACATTTATTTGTGAGCTAGGCAATCCCTGACAACATGGAACCATGTGTTCCAAAAAGTTAAATTTCCACATTGTATTTTGTGCTCAACACTTTATAGAACAAAGGCTGGCTAAAGTGAAATAGTTTACATACAGATCTCTATCAAGGTTTCTGGCCAGACTTCCCTGCTTGAAATTTATTAGAGATGACAGTATCTGAAAAACTTGGGAAGCAATTGTTAGTTTCAGAGGGAGACCCAATTAATCAATGGGAATGCGGTCCTTCAACACTTACACCACTTCCACTGGTTCAATTGTAAGTAATATATCTCACTGTCCTGAGACAGAGCTAAAGAAAGAAAGAAAGAAAGAAAATAAAGAGATTGAATACTCAATTGATGTGGAATGAAAGATCATCATAAACAAATTGAAGTTTGAGATTGTTATGCAAATTGCACAAGGAAGTCCTGTGAGTAGAAGAATCAGCAGTACAGTATATTGTTGAAGCATGTGCCAACCTGCTGATGAATAGGCAAACATGGGAGATTGGTTAACTACACCATTCAACTTTGAATTGCTCTCTTATATTCCACTCCCAAGGTAAGCAAAGAATTAACTGTTTCCCCTAACCTATTAAAAAACCTTTTTTTAAACACTTAAACTGAACCCTGTGTTGGATTACCCAGAATAAATTCCAGGCAGATTGTTGCAATACATAGATGTGACTTGCCAAAAATTGTTACAGGTTTTGTGACCAGTGATGGAATGTTCCCGGTTCACACCGGTTCACCCGAACCGGTATCAACTTTCCCAGGTGGTTCTCAGAACTGGTAGCAACCACCCAGGAATTTTAATTTGTTAGGTGTCCGGATCGGACGCCTCATTGGGAATTTTTTTTAAAAAATTTTGGAGCTAAAATGGCTCCTGGGAATTGCGCATGCGTCAAACCTTCATTTGACACATGCACAGTTCTATTTTTTTACTGCGCATGTGTCAAATGAAAGTTTGACACATGCACAGTTCCCGGCATCAATTTTGGCTGCCGGGAAAGGAAGGGTGCGGGAAGTGCCTGAAGAAGCAGCAGCGGCGGTGGCCTTTCTGCACCTGGCCCTGCCACCCTGCCAGGATGGTGTGCCGTTGCGGTGTGCCAGTATGCCACCGCTTCCAAGGGTAAGTGAGGGGTTTGTGTTTGGGGTGGGTTGGTGGGTGGGTTTATTTTTGTATTTTTATTTAAATTTTATTTTATTTCTTCATTTATTTTATTTTATTTTATTTATTTATGGGTTTGTGTTGTGGTTGTTTGGGTGAGTGGGTGGGTTGAGGGATGTGTGTGTGTGTGTGTGTGTGTTTTAAATTTAATTTAATTTAATTTTTTTTAATTATTTTTTTAATTTTTTGGCCCCTCCCACAACATCATGACATCATGATGTTGGCTCCACCCACGATGTCATGATGTTGTGACATTAGCTCTGCCCCCACTGTGATGACATCATGGTGGGGTAGTAAAATTTTTTGACATCCCATCACTGTTTTGTGACTAAACAAGGATGAGTTTCTCTTTCCACATGTTTGCACCCTGTTGAAAGAAAACATGTTTAGTATTGACAAGAAATGGAAAAATAAACAAACCTGCAATGAGAAGTCATAAATAAGAAGAAAAAACACACTTTGGCCTGTGTTCCATTGGTCTCAGGTAGAACAGATCTTTTGGCTGAAATACAGAAGTAAATCACACTAGAATAGCCCTATTGAATAAGTTTAGATTTGATTAGTAAACTCCTCCATAGATTTCACTGATTCCATTAGCTTACTCTAGCTGCAACTTTGGGTTGAAGTATGTGTGTGTGTGTGTGCGTGCTTATTTTTATTTTATTATTTATTATTATTTATTTTTTATTTGGCCCCACCCACAATGGTTAGCTCCACCCACACTGTGATGACATCATGATGGGGTAGTAAAATTTTTGACAACCCACCACTGAGTAAATCAGCATTCATATAAATCCTATTGAGTCAATGAGTCTAGCCAGGACTAGCAGTAGGATATTGACCTTCAGATGCAAAGGAACTACCTCCATTTTCCATTTCTGTTGCTTACTTGCTAATCTTCTCTCCTTCAGGAAAAGTAAAGGGGTGTTCACTTCTCCAATATTCTATCATGAGTTGAAAAAAACAATTACAGGATACACTTGTTTATATGCCTTAAAAACTTGACATAGAACATATTGTTTGTGTAGGTTTCCAAGAATAGGAAACAACCTTTTAAAATGTTCTCATGACCATCTTGAATTATCTAATAAAGCAAAAGCTGCTTTCTTGAATTATGTCTGAGGCCATCCAGGAAACAGTTCTGGAAATGGCAATAATACAGATGGGTGGGTTTTGTTTTTTTTTTGTTTTGGGCATCCATAGCACATGATTCATCAGTGATGGGGTGGAGTAACCTTTGACCATTTCACACCAACTAGGCAACCTATGAGTCAATGGCTGTGGTATGCATCCTGGATCCTGTTGTAAAAGTAGATCACACACAAGCTGTGAAAATGTTTCAGGTTTATGTCCTTTTGACAGACTTATAGTGGCCCTCCAAGAATAGGCAAAACTTTTCCCACGTTGTACTGCTGAGATTCTATGCTGCCCAGTGGTAGGCAGCCAAAAGTTTCACTACCACACCGTGGGCAGAGCCTACATCATGGGTGAAGCCTATGTTGTGGGCAGAGCCTACATCACGGGCGATATAGTCATGCCTGCCATATGACCATGTATACATCTGCAAACACAAGCAGCACTGGCTCTTTGGCTGTAAATGGAGATGAGCACTGTACCCTAGAGTCGAATATGACTGGGTTTTGAGCAAGGGAGACCTTGAACCACTTGGAGGGACAAAACCTGACGTCAAATTTGAATACCAATCAGGGATCTTCTGTTATTAGGTAAAGGTTGCCCTTGCTTGAAAGCCAGCCATTATCAACTCTAGGGTTCAGTGCTCATCTCTGTTTATAGCCAAAGAGCCAGTGGATGCGATCCACAAAAGCTCACATTAAAATACAACAGTTAGTCTTTAAGGTGCCACAACGTTTTTGTCTTTTTGTTTTGTTTACTCTCTGATATGCTTGCACAGAATAAAAGTTTTAAAATGGTAGCTGTGTTAGTCTCTGTTTCAAGCATATCAGAGTAAACAAAACAAAAAGAACACACACACCCTCCATCCGAGACCCTCCCTTGCATCATGGCATGCAGGGGGAGTGGAAAGGACCCCAGGGGAGGCGGGCAAACCAAAACCAGCACCCCTGGTCCATCGATTCCGCTGGGCAAGGCCACCCAGACTTGGAGGAGGAGAACGTGGAGGAGGAGGTGGGCAGGGCGGGGCAGGGAGGTTGGTGGGGAAGGGCAGGGAGGTGGGCAGGGCAGAACAGGGAGGTGGGCGTGGCCACCCAATTTTGCTCCCCCCACCCAAAGGCCCATCAATTTTGCTCCCCCCCCAAAGGCCACCCAATTTCACCACCCCACTGCCCAGAGGCCACACAATTTTGCTACTTTCGAATCAAAATCTAAAAACTAATTGAGGACAAGCAGGGCTTAAATCAACCAGCGGGCTGGGGTCATAGTCCCTCCTGCACCCCAAACCTGCCCTGCCATCCATGTTTTTAAATTTTTCCCAAAGGGCAGCACCCGGAGCAACACTGGGACCCACTACAGCTCCCAGAGAAGTCGTGAGGCATGAGCATAACGTCCATACCCCATCACAACTAGAGCAGCTACATTCTGCACCAGCTGAAGCCTCCGAATGGTCACCAAGGGCAGGCCCATATAGAGCGCATTACAATAATCGAGTCTGGAGGTGACCAAGGCATGTGTGATCATGAGCAAAGAGTCCCGATCCAGGAGTGGGTGTAACTGGTGCACAACACGAAGTTGTGCAAAAGCCCTCCTAGCCATGACTGCCCCCTGCTCTTCGAGCAGTAGTCGTGAGTGCAGGAGGACCTCCAGATTACGCACCGGGTCTGTTTGGGGGAAAACTGCCCCATCCAAAACCAAAGATGCTAGCTCCCGGGTTAGTGCGGGACCCCTAACCCACAACCACTCAGTCTTGCCAGGATTCAGTTGTAGCCCATTGTCCCCCATCCAGACCCTAACAGCTTCCAGGCACCTGGAAAGGACTTCCACTGCATCGCTAGGGTCCCCATGGGCCGAGATATACAGTTGGGTATCATCTGTATACTGATGATACCTTACCTTGTGGGAACGGATGATCTCACCCAGTGGTTTCATGTAGATGTTAAATAGAAGATGTGAAAGCACCGAGCCCTTAGGCACTCCATATTGGAGCAGCCTAGGCTGGATTTCTCACCCTCCAACCACACCAACTTGGTCCGGCCCTTCAGAAATGAGGAAAACCAGGACCACACAGTGCCCTGGATCCCCAATCTTTACAGAAGGATACCATGGTCAACGGTATCGAAAGCCGCTGAGAGGTCGAGAAGAGCCAGGACAGACGGATGTCCACCATTCCGCTCTCTCCAGAGATCATCCACCAGCAAAAAACACCAAAATATAACAATACAATAAAATGTAACAATGCAATAAAAAGTAACAGTGCAAAAAATTATTATTATTATTATTAGTTCAAATTTATATAACAATACAATAAAATATAACAGTGCAATAAAAGGTAAGAGACCAACACATACATTGAGAACTGTGTCAAAGGGACCATCATTTCCTGAATCAGCCACCAGCCCTCCCCAGTTGTCCCTCCTTCCTCAGGCTGGGTGGGTGAGAAGCCAGGGTCCATCTGCCTTCTGCATCGTAGCATGACACCCGTACCACTGACCCAGATCTGTGAGTCACTTTCTGGTCCTGATCCCTTTTGGCACACAAAGTTCTCATCGGCCCCAGGCCAGTATTGATGAAGCTGCTGCCCTCCAGCAAGATTAATTCAAGTGGGATTTAATCTATTTGGGGACCATCAGCCTTCATTGTGGATTTTGGCACCCAAGGCCATTAGTTCTCAGAGTTGACAGATTAGTTCACTGCCTCCTGACACTCAGCATTGAGTCACTGGCAGTATGGTCTACTCTAATACCATAGCAGGATAACCTGGGCAGACATATCACCTGTCATAAAATGTTATAGTCAAATTGACTTCCCATGCTCTGCTTAGAACCCACTGTTGGGGATTGCCAGCTGCTGCATTCATGGTGGGCATTCAACCAACATGGACCCATTTTTTATATACCTGTTATCTTTATGCATGATTAGGATAAGATTAGAAGGATGAGGAACTCATAAGCCTTATCCAATAACATCAGACGTTATTGAAGTGCATCTTCCATAATCACTGACTGAGTGATTGAAGTTAATGATGGAGTGGTGGAAGTAGATTGTTCCTGACAATCTTGCGTGATAGGGTAGTCATCCCACTTGACAAAACCAAGGATGCTTCCAAGAAGAGCATTTGTTTTCTGTAAAATACCAGATTCAGCACTGATGTTACTGTTATTTTTCTCACCATCCATTCAATGTGTTACTTATTTCATTTTGTTCAGTGTTTCCTGCCACTATTCCCCCCTCTTTTTTGGTGCCTTTTGAAGGCGTTTTATCCTGTAAGTACTGGTTTTGTAAAAGGAAGGAATTTTAATATTTCTCACTTGCAAATCTGGGAGATGCACTAGTAGGGAAACTTTCAATTAACACCCAGTTAATTGGAAACACCCTGTTAAAGGAAAAAAGTTCCCACAAAGAAGCTACAGCAGAGAAATACTTTTCTTAAGGTTTCTAATCTGTGCATTCTTTTATTATGAAGCAAGAGACAGTTTTTTGTGGGAAAACTATTATGCTGCCTGGAAATGTCTTGAGACAGAAATTTAGCTATCATTGATGCTACAAACTAGGTTTATCCTCAGATAAATTAAAATATTACCTTATGTCATGAAATGTTATGAAACGTCAGAGTCTGTCTGCAACAGTACCATCAATTTACCTTGTGTGAATTTTCTTTACAGTAAACTAGTTCCACTGAATGCTTAATCTATTGCTGTCCTAGAATTGGTTTATTTTTGTAGTATGTACATAGTGGGAAGAAAAACCAGTATGCTTGTATAACTGTAAAGTGGCATGGACATTTAAAATCTTGGTTATACTGTACTACTTTCTAGCTGACTTAAACTTAAAATGTCATAAAACATTTCATTTTATTTTCTCTCTAGAAACATAGTATGTATTGTGAACATAATCTGCTGCTTTAGTACCCTAGAAACTCTACTTGAATGTTCTCCTTTGTTCCCATGAATATAGTTTAATTGCTTCCTCCTCCCCCCTTCCCTCCATAAGTTAGTTGTAAACAAATTGAAGGGGAAAGCAACTTGAAATAAAAAGATATTTTGAAACAGTATAAACACAAATCATCTGACGGTTTCCTGCCGTTATGTACCCAACAGAATTAATGCTGCCCGAAGAAGGGATTTTGTTTTGTGGGGAAAGATAGAAATCCTGAATAAAAGTAAATTGTAAGTTTCTGAGCAGGAACCGTTCAGTGAAATTAAGACCCTCCTTCACTGGGCTTAGCAGTTGGCAAGTCTGCAGTTTTGCCCTGTCACTCTGATGCAATCCTGCTGAAGGCAAACACAGGAGCCTCCAGTTCATTATCACCCCTTTGCAGGCTATTGCAAAGATGGCCAATACAACTCCCATTTTTTCTACCAACATGCGGATCAAATTCCCTGTGGTGGCTCTGTCTTTGGAAGTGGTCATTATCATTTTGTTTGGGATATTTGTAAGATATGACAGCCCAGGGGAAACCTCTTTATACCCACGTAAGTGCCGTTGTTGGTTAATAGACTGTAGTCTTCTGTTTCTATGAATTATTGCAGCTTTGAGTACAATCCTGTTCATCTGCTAAACTTGAAGAACTTGTTGTCATCACTTTTGATATGTACTTTTGCACATCAGAAATTAGATGTATATGTCATAGTGGAGTGGTTTCCTTCTTACTGGAACACATTCCCTCACTCCTGAAGGTAAGCATAATATAAGACTAGCAATATATTGTGGTCCTTCTGATTGTTCTGCATTTATATAAGAAGCCACTTGATTTATTTCAGGTTAGCACTCACCCTGTTTAGATCGATTACTACCTTAGGGTTGTTCAAAGAATGCCTTAACTTGTCTGCATCTGAATTTGTCTGACTTCATAGGAGATTTATTTACTGTTATAAACTGTTATAGGGTGCATTTTGTAAATGAGTGTTCTGTAACTTGTTAGGAACAAAGAGGATAAATGTTTCCCCTGAAATTGTTAAGGTCAATAGTTTAATTCATGATGAAAAGATTGTTCTGCTCTAAGCTGGAATATCTATATTACTATACAGTAGAACCCCACCTAAGGAAAAAACTCTGTTCCACGGAGCATTTCGCTACACGATTTTTTCCATTATGCAGTCCCCTATGGGAGATACCCCACAAAATGGCGGGGGCATTTGTTAACTAGGGGTCCCATTTAGCGGGTATACCCCAGTTACCAAAACCCCCGCATAACGAACAATTTCCCCCCATTATCCGGGATATTGCCCTTGCATAACAAACACTTCATTTTGTGAATTTTTCGCTATGCGATATGTTCATTATATGAGGTACCACTGTATTACTATAGTTTATTAGCTGTTCTGCAGATGGGTAAACTGTCAGAAAAGACTTCATAGAAAGTGCAGCCTTTGTTTATTCTCCTAAGTAAATTTGATATCAGGTGCTCTCTCACCCAAATTCCTTCACTACACTCAGTTTTTTAGAATTTAACCCAGACATGGGTTAAACTTCTTTCAACCCAAAAGCTAATTCAGTTTCAGGGAGTCTTACAAGTGGACAGAGCCAAAACTAAAATTATGAACACGTTTGATCTAAAGGCTCTTACTAACAGTAACTAAGCCTAAAGAGAGGAATTTTCAACCTTTCAAATAAGAGAAAATATGTATAAAATCAGGGAAAGCACCAAAGGATATTGTGCCAGGGAAGAGGATGTTACTCCCTGCAGAAGTCCAGAACATCAGATTTCTCCCCAAGTTCCAACATTCTCAACCCTGCTTTTAATGAGTAGCAATTTTAGGAAATCATTTTTTCATCAGTTTTGTTGCACTAAGAGTACATTGTATTTGTTGGTTGCTTTATGTCTTTTTCACACATTTCTTTCTGTTTCTTAGACTGGGTTTTGTTATTATTCTCCCTGTGAATTCTGGATTCTTTCTGTGTGGGAAAAATTGAACGAAATTATAACAAGCAATTCTGTTTGAAATGACTTCTGTTGTAAAAATATCAAAATCCACACTGGCGTGACTTTTAAAATTAGGCTTCTCTCTCTCTCTCTCTCTCTCTCTCACACACACACACACACACACACACACACGTGCAATGTTTTGAGGTCACTGATATCTTCAAACAAGATGTTACAAAAATGGGAGGAAGGGAGGTTTGTGCTTAAAGTAGTCATTGTGGAGTGTAATCTGCATGGTGTCAACTCAAGTAGCCCTTAAGCTTGTAGGATGTTGGCAAGTTATAAATTCCAAATAGTTTAGTCTTCCATCTTATACAAGAAGCCACAATAAACTATCCATCTGATTAATCATAAAGCCACCAGAATACAGAGACTTTATATTATCAAACTGGCCTTTATATTATCAAGGACAGAGATAATAGATTTGATAAACTTCGGAATGAATAGGAAAAGAAATGTAAGAAGAAGAAGAACGATCAGGCCGATAAATCTTGAAGACTGCTCAGAGCTATTGCATCCAAAGTCGAAGTAGCTGTGGTTTCATCCAGCATATGATATGAGAAGAACAACCACTAGAAAAATCATCTGGAAGCCAAATTGGGCACTTTTATCTATTGTGAGGAGAGCAATGTATCCTCAGGCAATAAAGTCTGGGTTTCTGGAGCTATAGATTCATGACTTATATAGCTAAGGAGCCTAGAAGCTGGCAGTGCAGTGACTTGTATTTCCATGATAGAAGACAAACTTTTTCTAATTTCCCTGATGCTTGTAATTCCATGGGTTACACCTTGTCAAGCCTAGCTCCACTGCATCACTTGATGCGTTCCATGCTATTGTCCATAATATCTTCCTCCTCTATTACATCTCAAGATACCATCATACACACTACAAGAACCCTGACAAACAGATCAATGATCTCAAATGCTTTCCCTCTTTTTGTTTCCTTTTGGTAGGCCTAATAAAAGTTTTATCCCAGTGTGGGTTTTTGGAATTTGTTAACTAACCAACATCCTTACTTTTGCTATCTTTTATTTTGTGTTAACAGAAATTATTGACTATGTTTTCTAATGCCCTATAGAAAAGAGCTGGGGTGTTGTTGTTTTGTGTAGCAGTCACTGGGAAATAAGTGGGCAAGTATAACTGCTAAATCCTAAATAAATGCATCCAATCACTTCATCTTCCTTTTCCTTGTAGACTTTCAAGATGTTCACGTGATGATATTTGTTGGGTTTGGCTTCTTGATGACTTTCCTAAAGAAGTATGGCTTCACCAGTGTTGGCACAAACATGCTCATTGCTGCTTTGGGTCTCCAGTGGGGCATCCTATTCCAAGGATTTTGGCATATGACATTAAAGGAAATCCGTATTGGCATTGACAGGTGAGTGTATGTCTTGGATAAATACTAGTCGTTTCACAGATGAAGGCTCAGTCGCTAGCAGCCTCTTCCAGTAGAACTGTTACAAATACTGTGCCTTCTTAAAACTAAAAATCTTAGTGAGTACACAGGTTTCTGTATCTGTTTAAAGTTGGCAAGTATTATTCTATGTTGCCAAGTACATATACTCAGAAACATTTTAATTTAACATTTAATTTAATTTTCCAATTTATATAGCTGTCCAACTTGGAATGACTCTGGGCGGCTTACAACATTAAAACCAGTATTACAATCTAAAATCTTAAAACAGGTAAAAAACCCAATTACTACATTAGCCAGCAGGCAGGGGGTCACTGCATACCCAGTGCTCCACACCTGCTTTGCCAGCCAGGTTTTTAGTTCTTTCCTGAAGGGCAGCAACTCCATCTGGAGTTGTAGCTCAGTTAGTAGGATGTTACATAGGGCCGGAGCAGACACAGAGAAGGGCCTCCTTCTGGTGCTAGAGAGGTGAGTATCTCTAGCAGATTGAACAGTTAGAGAGCCTCTGCGGTCCATCCTGGTGGGATGTAGGACTTTAGAGGTCATTACCAGCGCCTTGAATTGCACCCGGAAGCACACAAGAATTTGGTGTATAAAAACCATGCCTGTAAGTTTAACTCCTTGTTTGAAGAAGTGGACTTAATCCATGAAAGCTAACAATAAAAATACAAAAGTTAGTCTTTAAAGTGCTACAGTGTTTTAAATTTTGTTTTGTTTATTTTATTTTGTTTTCTGATACACCAATACAGTTGTACCTCGCTTAAAGAGCATAATGCATTCCACAGGATTGTTCTTTAAGCGAGTTTGCTCTTTAAGTGAGACACCATTGTAAGTGACCAATTGTGGGGGGGATTGTGAACCCCGATTTATTTGTTAAGTGAGTTTTTGGTTGGTTTTATTTGTTAAGCGAAGCGAACATTCAGAGAAAATTCTGCTCTTTAAGCGAATTACTCTTTAAGCGAAATGCTCTGTATGTGAGGTTTGACTGTACTTGGATTCAGATATGGCAGAAAAAGAAGTATCTGTTTCTTTAGCAAGATAGTCTTATCTGCAGGTTTGCAATTCTCCCAGTTGGAAGGGAGGAAGAAGTGGTATTTCCCTTCTTTTTATTGAGATTCCCCTGTTCCTGCTTCCTTCCCAATTCACACAAAAATCTTGAGTTGTATCTTATCATATATCCAGTGGTTGGATTCAGCTAGAACGCCCTGGTATGCCCATATGGGTAGTACAAATGCCAGCTGGCCCTGCCCATCTGGTTGCCAGAGCCTTGGGTTGTAGGCAGTGGTGGGCTCTAAAAAATTTTTACTGCCACACTGTGGGTGTGGCTTACTTTGTGGGTGTGGCCTACTTTGTGGGCATGGCCATGTGACTGGGTGGGTGATCTAGTCATGCCTGCCCAGTGGTGGGATTCATTTTTTTTACTAGCTACTCTGTAGGAGTGGTATGGTGGGTGTGGCTAGGAGGGAAGCCCTGCATTGCTCCTGAATTAGGACTACTTTATTTCAAAACTTGGATGGGTGGGTCCAACCAGAATTTCTGCTACCGGTTCTGGCGAACTGGTGCAAACCTGCTGATGCCCACCACTGGTTGTAGGCCTGTGTCTGCCTCCCTGGCACAGACTCCCCGGGCTTCCTTTATCCGGTTGCCGGATGCACGGAGTTGCTGCTGTGCTTCAACTTACCTTTCTTGCTTCCTCATGTGCAGCAGCAACAGTGAATCACTGTGCCGACAGATTCTATTATTTGACTTACATGTTATCAGGAAGGAGAAAGAATGAGTGAGAGTCAATCTGAAGGAAATTTCATGTTTCTTTGCAGTCTAATATTCAAGGTAAAAGCAGGTGATAAGCATAACCTTTGAGTAGGACACAGTGATCGGAAGTAACAGGTTATCACCAGCTCGCCAGAACCGGTAGTAACTTTTCCCAGTGTCTCGGAGAACCGGTAGCAGCTTTTTGGGGGGCACCACCTTCGGGGCTTACCTTTTCACTGCTTCCCCCACTATGCATGCGCGCCAAGCACTTGGTGTGTATTCACACCTACATGGCTTGGCACGTATACACAGCCTCCTTGCTGTCCTACCAAGTGGGGAGGAGGAAGAAAATCTGCTAGCCTGAAGCTCCCTATAGCCTGCTCCTCAGGGTAAGTTACTCACCTTTAGATGTGGTGTGTCTGTGTGTATTTTAATGTGTATTTAATACCTTTACCTATATTGACGTACTACCACAGTTCCTAAAAAGGCCTGGCAGCCTGGCTTAGGGTTTTTAAGCAAAGTCTTGAAGTTACTTCATCAATAAGCTACACCTGTGCTGTTCCAATTGGAGAACCCTTAAGGGCAGCTGTTTTACATTTACATTAAGGCATATTATCCTAGAGAACTGGTTAGGCAAAGACTTAGTACAGTAATACCTCGGATAACGTTTACCTCGGATAACGCTAAAATCGCATAACGTTAAGTAATCTGGGGAGGAGAATTGGATTGAATAACGTTAAGGTACTATGGGATGTATCAGATAACAACCGCTAAAGCCTGTGCGGTTACAATGTATCTCTATGGAGCTTTAACGTTATCCGATCCATCCCATTGGAGTTTAACATACATCGGATAACACTAAAAATCGGATAACACCAAGACTTGTGGAACCAAGTCTTAGCGTTATCCGAGGTATTACTGTACCTAACTTCTTTAACTGTTGAAAAGTTGAAAAGTGCCAAAATGAAGCCATCTTGTGGTGAGTTCATTCTGTAGTTCCTTCCATCTGACCTAGTGTGAGAAAGATTAGCTAGAATCAGCTTTAAGCTCTGGTTTAAAAGCTCTGGTTGATTTGTGTCTGGGGTGGGTGGGTGAGTGTATTTTAATGTATTTTTTTATTTATTTATTTTATTTTATTTTATTTACGGGTTTGCATTGTGGGTGGGTTGAGGTGTGTGTGTGTGTGTGTGCTTATTTTTATTTATTTTTATTTTTTTTAATCATGACATTATGATGTTAGCTCCGCCCACACTGTGATGATGTCATGGTGGAGTAGTAAAATTTCTGACATCCCACCACTGGTAGGACATGATAAAAGTGCCCAAATACCTGAAAAGCAGATGTTTCTCTCACTTCCTGATATTTGCAAATTGCGCCATCAGTTCCATTCCAAGTTATTATAACCCTTCCCAAGGTTTTAAATTTTAGTTCACACAGCCTCAGAACTGGAAGGGACCCAATAAATCATCAAGTCTGCCCCCTGTCAAGGTGACACAGTGAGTAATTAAACTCCCAACCTCTGGTTCCATAGCCAGTTTTTGATTATTTTTTTTAAAGTGGTAAAAAAAGTAGTCTTGCAGTAGTAGTACTATATAAAACAAAACAACAAAAAACGTTGAGGGACCTTAAAGAATACAGGAATTAGTCTTTAAGGTGCCACAACTTTTTTGTCTTTTTTGTTATTTTGTTTTGTTTACCCTCTGATATAGTTTTTTTATTTGTTTCTGTATGGTAATTAATTTTTAAGACTTTAGCCTGGGATTTTTTAAAAGTGGGAGCTGAACATCCGTTCTCTTTTCTTTTGGAGAAAATGCAGTGCTGAACCTACTGCTTCAATCTCTTTTTGCTGCTTTTTTCCTTCTGAAGTGAAGTGACTTAAAATTTAGGTCTTTTAAAAATTAAATTAGAGGAACATAATGTGCCATTTTCTGCTTCCATGTGGTTCCTGGGTAGCCATGCCAAAGCTGCCCTGTAGAAAAACATCATCATGTGCTTTCCTTTAATTCTCATGGCTGCAAAACATAGATGGCCTCAGACTTAACTGGGCTACATTTTATTTTCCCCTCTCTTCAAACTGAAAGTATGATCAATGCAGACTTCAGCACAGCAGCCGTCCTGATTTCATTTGGTGCAGTCTTGGGGAGGACAAGTCCAGTTCAGATGCTCATCATGGCCATTTTTGAAGTCACCATCTTTGCATGCAATGAGCACCTTGTTGTGGAAATCCTAAAGGTAGGGATTTTTCTGTGCCAAATGCTCTGAGCAAGGAGGAAAAAAGGTTTGCTTCTATTCTACTTACACAAAAATATAACTTTCAAGTGAAAACATACCATATGTCTTCCATTCATCTATACCAGTGATGGCAAACTTTGCCACTCCAGCTGTTTTTGAACTTCAATCCCCAGAAGACTTGATTAGCAGGAATGCTGAGTTGGGCTTCTGGTAATTGAAATCCAAGAACACCTGGGGTCCCAAGGTTTGCTATCATGGATCTATACAGTGTCCCTGAAGGTTTTTGGCCCCCAAGTGCACCCTCTCTATATCCCTCTCTTTGTAGAATAGTTTGGCTTTGGTTCTACATGCAAGTAAAACCTCGGATAACACTAAAACTTGTTTCCACAAGTCTTGGTGTTATCCGATTTTTAGTGTTATCTGATGCATGTTAAAATCCTATGGGATGGATCGGATAATGTTAAAGCTCCACAGAGATAAATTGTAACCGCACAGGCTTTAGCAGTTGTTATCCGATCCATCCCATAGGACCTTAACGTTATTCAATCCAATTTTCCACCCCAGATTACTTAATGTTATGCGATTTTAGCGTTATCCAAAGTATTACTGTACTATTCTTTCCCATAATCCTGAGCTGTAGTTTTAATACCAGAACACCTAAATAGTTTATGGACCAAAAAAAGAAGAGTGCATCAACCCATGATTCAGAATGAAGGACTCTCGTCCCTTTTCTGCAGCTACTTAATATTATTCCAAGGCAGACTTACTTTTAGAAAAACATGAGGGAGCATTTGTTCCACTTTAACTCACAATTTACCCAAGTCAGAAACAGATGTTAGAGACAGCTCGTGACTAGAAGTTGAAAAATCATAATCAATGTGAACTTCTGAGTGCCACATCATGGATGTATACGCCAGGTAGACTGGCTTTGTTTGGTCTTCAGAACTTAAGCATGGGTTTTGCCTGAGGTCTGGTTTCACAGACATGAACAAGATTGCCACGGCCACCTCTATGCAACATTAACATCTTGTCACCCTTATTGTGGGATCTTGCATCTTTTAGATCAAGGGTTCTCAACCTTTTTACGCCATGGGCCTGATCACATACACACACCCTGGACAGCTGCGCAGGCAGACCATGCCTCCCAGAACTGGGTGCATTCATGGCTGTTGTAAATTTGCCCACTTCCACATTTATGACAGCTGCGGGAGTGTTTATGCATGCGTTGGCATATTTTATGGCTGATGTAAATGTGTCCTCTTCCACTTCCAAGTATGGTAGCGAGCCGCATGAAATGGTGCCACAAGCCAGGTCTGGCCCATGGGCCATAGTTTGGGAACCCCTGTTTTAGATCAGCAGTGATGCAATACATAACTTCATTTACATTTTAAAAAAATCTTTATGTGTATTGCCAATAAAGAAACTACCCACGACCGATGATCTAGATTCTAGAAGTCATAATTTCCCCCCACTTTCCTTGAACATTGGTGAAATGATCAAGAAAAGTATTCAATGAGATTGAAAGGGTTGACTCCTGTTCACAAGGTGGAAAGGGCACCAATGGTACATTAGTCCTCCCCCTGAACAGGCTGATCCAGGGACATCTAAATAGAAAGGACATTTGTTTGGGACTAGAAAAGAAGATGATCTTGAAGCATTTGCTGCAACCCACTTCTTTGATTCATGGAAGTCAATGCCATCTAAATGGACAGGTTCTTAGTTTTTTTTTTAAAGGAGTACATTTATTTTGCAAATCATTTTTATAGGGAATGACCTTCTAATGCAGTGATGTTGAACCTTTTAGAGACTGACTGCCCAAACTGCAATTCAGAACCCACTTATTTATTGCAAAGTGCCAAAATGGCAGCAGGGGAGGGGGGAAAGTCTCCCATTGGGCTGCTGGGCAGAGAGGTGGGGCAAACTTTGTGCTGGGAGAGGGAAGAAGTGCCCCCATTGGGCTGCTGGGCAGAGAAGCAGGGAGAAGTCTGTGCTGGGGCAACTGCATGGGTGCCCACAGAGAGGGCTCTGAGTGCCACCTTTGGCACACATGCCATAGGTTCGCCACCACTGTTCTAATGGGTCAGAATCACAAGGAGATCCAACAAATAGAACCCAAGAATTTGCATTTTTGTTTCTTACTACATGGCCAGAATCCAAGTGAATATTTATGCTAGGGCAAGGATAATGATGTAACTTCAAGCAGCAAATTAACGAATTCCTGATTGAATGCCTTGTTGTATGCTGAGGCATGTGACAAGCACACAATTAGGAAATCAGCCAGGGACTCATTAACTAGTGGTCTATTTATGTATTTATTCAAATTTTGTATTCCGCCCTACTCGTATGGTTATTTGCTACTACAAGTTACACCATTGCACTTAAATCAGTGTAAATATTTACTTGCAGTAGTGTAATGATGCAAAAGCCTCAGAGATATTTAAAATCTAATTCAAATGCATTCTATACACATAGTATAGTCATTTTAAACAGATTGTTCAAAGGAATGTCCTTAAAATGGTGATTACATACTTTGTATAAGAATTAAAAAAACTAATTCTTAAAGTGACTTCTGGAATTTTGCAGGCCACAGATATTGGGGCATCCATGACCATTCATGCTTTTGGAGCATACTTTGGACTGGCTGTAGCACGAGTCATATACCGGCCTGGTCTTAAAAAAGGACATGAAAATGAAGGTTCCAGTTACCATTCTGATTTATTTGCTATGATTGGTGAGTTAGACATTTACCATCTTTTTTTTGGGGGGGGGGCTGAGGTGGTTTAGTGGTTAAGAAGCTCGCCTTGTTAGCTAGAAGGAAGGCAAGTCGGCAGTTTGAGACCCAGGTAGTGCATGACAGTTTGAGCACCTGTCTCTGTCCCAGGTCCCGCCAACCTAGCAGTTCAAAAGCAAGAAATTGCAAGTAGTTAAACAGGGACCACTTTGCTGGGAAAAGATCTTGGGGACATGAAAGGAGCCTCATTTGGGTGTCCCCTGAGGGGAGTTTCTCCAGCAAAAATCCTTTCAACCCAAAATAATTTCTGACATGAAATTATTATTATCTATTTCAGAATAATTATCATGATACTGGAGGTTAAAATAGTGTCAAGTGTTAAAAGATGTCTGATGATAATTCCATAAACTCTTTGATATTTTGTAGGTTTCAGATTAGCTTGTTTTGTTTTGTTTGGTTTCAGCAGTTAAACTGCAAAGAGAAGCAGAATAACCCACATTCATAAAACAAGGGGTGGGGTTTTTTTGTGGGGAGAAGTTAATAATTATAGTATCAGCAAGCTTTCACTTTAGGGACTGCAGTGGCTCAGTGGTTAGGACGCAGAATTTGATGACTGGAAGGTTGGCAGGTCAACAGTTCAAGACCAAAGTGCTGCATCCATCTTTGTCCCAGCTCCTGCCAACCTAGCAGTTCGAAATCAAGAAGTTGCAAGCAGATAAATAGGGACCACTTCGGTGGGAAGGTAAACAGCATTCCATGCACTCCATTGTCTAGTCATGCCTGCCACATGTCCATGAAAATGTCTGCAGATGCAGACAGTGCTGGCTATAAACAGAGATGAGCCCTGAACCCTAGGGTCAGATACAACTGGCTTTCAAGCAAGGGTGACCTTTACCGTTACCTTTAGTAGCTCTCACTTCTCTCTCCTCTCAATGCAATACTGAAGTACCAGATTCCAGATAATATGGACAAGCGACCTGATTCTAAGATGTGCAGTAGCTTAGAATTCTTGGGATACAAATGAGGCTGGGACACCATTGACAAAAATTGATGAGTTCTTCAGCACTAAATTCAGGAACAGCATTTCTTACAGGTCTACTGGCATCTCTATTTTGACAGGGGAAACTGAAGGTTTTGATGCAGTCATAGAGTGTTGAAACTAGGGCTATTGGGATTAGGAAAACTATGATGATGAGGGTCCCCAGTGCAGTGGTGGGATACAGCCCTTGAATGTAGTGTGACGGTCTCAGATTGAGTCCTGATACCTCTGGTCAAAAGTATCATCTGAAAGCCGTTGATCAGAAAACACTGTTCCTGGAGCCCTAGAGAGTTACTGTATGTCAGAAGAGTATAACCTAGAGCAGGCTTCCTCAAACTGGTGTTCTTTGACTTAAATTACCAGAAGCCCAAGTCAGCACACCTGCCAATCAAGGCTTCTGGAAACTGAAGTCTGAGATCATCTGGAGAGCCAGGTTTGAGGAACCCTGACCTGGAGAGTCAGAGGTTTTCTCATAACCTCAGAAAGTCTTATTAAATGTATTTCTTTTTCAAATGATTTTTTGCAGGGACCCTTTTCCTGTGGCTGTTTTGGCCCAGCTTTAACTCAGCAATTGCAGAGAGAGGGGAGGCTCAGCAAAGGGCCATCATCAACACATATCTCTCTCTAGCCGCCTGCACTCTCACAGCTTTTGCCTTCTCTGCTCTGGTGGAACCCAGAGGCAAACTTGACATGGTAATCCTTATCTTCAGTTTAAATCATTTGCTTTGCCTCTGCATAGCTTTGACGAATAACAGGAGTTTCTTATGAACAGGGCCAGGAGAGTGTTTGAGAAGATCATGTATGGTTGGAGCTGTTAATAGGAGAGACTTGTTAAAAAATGTTCACTAGGATTTATGCTTTCCAAAGAAGCAGAGCTTGGAGAGTTCCTCTTCAGATTATGGACCAAACATAAAGCTTTCTTTATAGAGCAGGGATGACTTGTACTAAAGTGGGGATTAGGAGAGCCCTTTTGACTTTGTGTATTGCTCTGAAAAGCAACTCAAAAGTAAAAGTACCAAAAAGCCAATATTCTGGTTTCACCTAAAAGTTTGTCAAGCACAAGTGACAGGTAGTTGGGCACAACTTCAAACAGATCAAGACCCATAAATATTAAAGTGTAGTTTTTCAGACAGTTGGGCTGCCCATGTTATTCAGAATGTGCAAAAAATTATTACTATCATCTTGAGATTTTTCGTTCAGAAGGAAACTCCTATATACTATCTATGCTAAAGGTCTTGCAAGGCAAGTTACCAGTTACCAGGTTCTGTGCACCACCTGGACATTCAACTATGTGTTCACAAGGATTTCTGCCCCATTGAGGCAGTAGAGTCTAAATTCCCATGAACCATATCCCTAATACCAGTGGTGGGATGTCAAAATTTTTACTATCCTATCGTGATGTCATCACAGTGTGGGCGGAGCTAACAGCATGACATTGTGGGCAGAGCCAATGTCATGATGTTGTGGGCGGGGCCAAAGAAAAAAATAAAAAATAATAAAATAAAATAAAAATAAGCACGTCCACACACGCACACACATACCACTCAACCCACCCACCCACCCACCCATCCACAGCACAAACCCCGTAAATAAATAAAATAAATAAATAAAATAAATAATACATTAAAATACAACCCCAAACACAAATCAACCAGAGCTTTTAAACCAGAGTTTAAAGATTATTCTGGCTAATCTTTCTCACACTAGGTCAGATGGAAGGAACTACAGAATGAACTCACCACAAGATGGCTTCATTTTGGCACTTTTCAACTTTTCAACAGTTAAAGAAGTTAGGTACTAAGTCTTTGCCTAACTAGTTCTCTAGGATAATATGCTTTAATATAAATGTAAATGTACCTCCTTAAGGGTTCTCCAATTGGAACAGCAATTGGAACAGCACAGGTATAGCTTATTGATGAGGTAACTCCAAGACTTTACTTAAAAACTACAAGCCAGGCGCCAGGCTTGCTGGCTGCCAGGCCTTTTTAGGAACTGTGATAGTACGTCAATATAGGTAAAGGTATTAAATACACATTAAAATACACACAGACAAACCACATCCAAAGGGGAGTCACTTACCTTGGGGAGTAGGCTATAGGGAGTTTCAAGCTAGCAGCTTCTCTTTCTCCTCCCTGCCTGGGAGGACAGCAAGGAGGCCGTGCATATGCACCAAGCACTGTAGGCATACATGCACACCAAGTGCTTGGCGCGCATGCACAGTGAAAAGGTAAGCCCTGAAGATGGTTCACCCCAAAAGCTGCTATCAGTTCTCTGGGACACTGGGAAAAGTTAGTAGTGGTTCTGGTGAACTGGTGAGAACCTGTTACATCCCATCACTGCCTAATACCCTACTCAGAAGAGAAACTGGAATGGTCCAACTGGAAACAAGTGCTTGGCTTTAAATAAATCTCAAGTCAAAACTTAATCCTATTGTATTAGCACCTCTAATTTTAATAGATAACCACCCTTCAGGCTGGGGAAGCTAAGGGTTAACTCCTCTGGCCTTGTGGAATTCTGAAAAGAGATCATTAGGAATCAGATTTGGGATATAGCCCTCCAAGTTGATAGAATGTGGGTTCCACATTACTCAGTGGCTGGAAATCATAGCAAGATCTTTACCCCAGCAGATTATTTTGGTAATTTAGAATTTGCTAGACTTTGGAGAGCTTCTATCTTGGCCCATTTCAGTACTCTGTCTTCAGCCTTTTTAGAAGGAAGATGCTCCCCTATCCCTTATGATCAACATTTTTTTGATCCCAATCTGGCATGGTGGAAACCACGGAGCTTGTCCATTTTATAAGGATTCCTGCAGTCTACTTATTTCCAAATTTTAAAACATTATCAATGTAGATTAGCCAAGGTTGTAAATTCTTTGCAGTAGCTTGTACATTAAGAAAGCAGATGACTGCAGGAACTGGACTAGGAATTCACATTTAATTCTAATCTGAATTTCAATCTGCTTTGTTAACATCATATACTTTGTTTCTGTATTCCAATCTTGTTTGTCTAACATGGCAAACCTGTGGTCATAATAACAAAATTATGTGTTGCTTTTCAGAAGAAAGAATGAGGTGCTGAAGTCATTCAGCCATACCACCTTCAGCATACTACCAGTGGTGGGATTCAGCAGGTTTGCACCAGTTTCCCAGAACCGGTAGCAGAAATTCTGGCTGGCCCTGCCCTTCCAAGTTTTAAAATAAAATAGTCCTAATTCGGGTGCAATGCAAGCCTTTCCCCCTGGTCACACCCAACATACCACACCCACAGTGTGGAAGTAAAATTTTTTGGAGCCCACCACTGCATCCTACCACTAGTTAGTTCAGAATGGCTTCAGCGTCTCATTATAGACACCCTGTTAAAAGGAGGATCCCAAGTTCTCCAAAAGACTTTTGTGTCTGTTCTCTGATAAAATGTATCAGAAAGATGTTCTGTTATATATCACAACCAATCTATAAAGGACATTTGTTTGGGGCTGCAACCCACTTCTTTGATTCATGGAAGTCTGCATCAGGCAAGGATGCTATCAAATCAGAAATTTAAGATAGAACATAAATTGGGAGGTGACCTAATTTTAGGACATCTTTGCCTGATGCAGAGTTCTGGAGAATATACATGTAACTTTTTAGTGATCTCATAAAGATATTACCCAGCACAGAGGGCTACCATCTCACTGGTGACTGTTTATGCCGCACACACAGGTGCATATTCAAAATGCAACCTTAGCAGGAGGTGTTGCTGTGGGATCCTGTGCAGATATGAAAATCTTGCCCCTTGGTGCCATGTTAATTGGCAGCGGAGCCGGAATCATCTCAGTTATCGGATTTAAATACTTGACTGTGAGTATAACTTCTTAAAAGAAATGCCGGGCCAAGAGTTCCCACTTTTAACTGGGTACTCCTTGTTTTGTACTCAACTGACTTTATTTTTTAGTAAGCATTCTTAATTTATGTTAATATCCACCATGGTTGTTGCATTTTCTTTAGTCTTATTGCCACAGTTCCTGTTGGAAGGAATCTCTGTACCGAATGCTGAGACTGGAAGCATATCCAAAGCATACAGCAAGGGGGAGGAACGGTTCAGCAGGACTGAATCCAATGTTGTTAGCTAAATCAAAGCTATATGTCCCAGGAAGCACATCACTAGAAGATGAAAACACATATGTTTTCTGTTAGTCATTCTTACAATAAAGCAAAGTATTTTGCAAGTGATGGGCAATAAGAAAAGATTATGCTATGACAATAATAAATCTTCTGGCACTCAGAGAACCAATCCTTCTAATGTTCAGCAATCTGTTGTCCTACAGCATGGGCGCCCAAACTATGGCCCACGGGCCAGATCCAGCCCCTGACACAAATTCATCCAACCCACGTCACCCTTGTCACTCCCAGAAGCAGAAGTAAAAACATTTTGCATCCACTTCTGGGAGCGATGAGGGTGGAGCGGGCCAGATGAATTGGCTTCAGAGGCTGGATCTGGCCCGTAGGTGATAGTTTGGGCACTACAGTTTGCACCAGAAATTTAAAATGACTTCCATCTCTTTAGTGCATCACAGACTGCCACACATACATATAGGTGACTTTTGTAGTGTACATCAAAGCTTTGGTCTTTAAAAATAAGTGTTTGAGAAGATTTGTGGGATGAATTCTTCTCAGTTTTAATTCAAGTGATTTCCATTGTTCAAAGTCTTGCTTAGCTTTATTGCAAACAAACAGGTGTGGGATTTAGGTTTTCACTGGGAAGAGACCCATGCAGTGGTTAAATTTTCCACTACCCCACCATGACGTCATTACATCGTGGGCATAGCCGACGTCATGACATCATGACTTCATGATGTTGTGGGCGGAGCAAAGTAAATAAATAAATAAATTTTAAAAATGTCTGCGCATGCGTCAAACCTCTGTTTGATGCATGTGCAGTTATTTTTTAGTGTGCATGCGTCAAACCTCTATTTAACACATGCGCACTAAAAAAATAGAACTGTGCATGCGTCAAATGGTGGTTGGATGCATGTGCAGTTCTGGGCAGCCATTTTGGCTGCCCGGAAATACATTTCTGGAGGGGTGCCGGAGAGGCAACCGAACCGGTTGCCCGGGGATTTACCCCCCCCCCCAACGACCCCTCCTGATGGGGTGCAACCAGTTCGGGTGAACTGGTCCGAACCGGTAACATCCCACCACTGGACCCATGACTAGTCATGGTCCATGGCTGATTATGCAGGATTTCCAGGTAGAACTCTTACTGATTAATAGAGCTGGTTTAAATTCCTTAGAAAGATCCCAGCATCTAAGGAATATTGATTATTCTACAGAATTATTGTAGTGGTATCTTTCATGCACTGTAAAGAACATTTTATTTGTCAGAGCATAACAAGGACACCAGGAGAAAGAAGGAAGAGTAATTTTAATTTTGCTTCCTTCTAGCCACGTTTAGCCTCTGTGCTGAAAATTCAAGACACCTGTGGCGTCCATAACTTGCATGGTTTACCTGGCATTTTGGGTGGTATTGCAAGTATAATTGCAGCTGCTGTGCAGGTCAACCACAAGTGAGTATTCATTAAGAATCTCTAACAGATGCAGCAATATCTTTTAATTGTGCTTTGGGATGTGTTTTGGCAGACAAAATTAACCCAGCAACCCATCTGTTCATCCATGCATCCAAGGGGAGAAATGAAATAATCTTTGTTTCTCATTCTTGTCCTGAGATGCCTCCTTGTTAGTTTGCTCATTTTCCTTTTGAGATATAATGAGCCTTTTGCTGATTGTATAGAGCAGTGTTTCCCAACCTTTGGTTTTTGGACTTCAATTCCCAGAAGCCTAAACCAATTTCCCAAAGCACTGATCAGCCAATGTACTGACTTAGGATTCTGGGAGCTGAAGTCTGCCTGTGGGGGTCTGCCTGGGCCCCATGTTGGGAATCACTGGTATCGAGGCTTCTCCCAATATGAGACACTTTCTGAACAGGGCAACATTTTCCTCTAATGCTTTCCAAATGTTTGTCCATGAAAGTTAAAATTAATTGGTTGCCTTTGTTGACTTCCTCCATCTAACTAGAGCCTACAGCCAGGTCACCCCCAATAAAGGTTTGTGGAGAGGGGATGATGTCCCAAGTCTCTGGCTCTCAGAGACCTTTGAATATTGGGGGGAAATCATAAACATGGGTGGAGTGGAACACACTATTTTTCATGTTTCTTGCCCACCAAAAGTTTCTGTGTATTTTGTGCTGAAATTGCTATTGATCATTTTTACTATCCTCATATTGCTCTTCTTTTGATCTATATACAAAAGAAAGGTGATGTAAGCTGTATTTCGTTCCTTCCCTCTTTCCTTGCAACCCCACCACCACCACCACCATTTTACAGTATATCTGCCGGGATGCAGGCTGCTGCTTTGGGATGTTCCCTTGGGATTGCCTTGGTAGGAGGAGCTCTCACAGGTCAGTAAAATGAGACCTCTTTTCAATGTTATCTTAAAACTTTGTTTGTTTGTTCAATTTGTACCACCGCCCCCTCACAAGGGTGACTCCGGGCAGCTCACACCAAACATTACAAAACCCCACATAAAAGCATCCCCTCAATAAACATCATAAAACCCCTAAGCTTAAAATAATTAAAACCTTTGACCATCCTATGCCTCCAATGTCAACATTTAGACTAACTAAAACTAGAATAAAAAAGCTAAATAAATGAAAAAGCGGCAGGTAGAGTCTAAGGACACTACCATCAGGGATTTAGTTCATGAATTCGATGTGTTGAATTGTGCTCATTAGTTCATTTATTTCTTTTATTTCATTCATTAGCTAAGGGTGATGTTTCAAATGGGGAAAAATAAAGACATTATGTTCATAACATTCATTTATTGATTATCACTTAACAATAGGTGGTGAATAATAGGTCTGTGGTAGCTGAAGTATGTGATAAATTTGGGTTCAGATGCCTTGCAAAGGTAAGATCTATGGTGGTGTTTCCAATGGTCGTTGGCGAAACAGGATAATGCTGCAGTTTGTATTCTTCTTTCATGTATGGCTATAGCCAAGCATCATTTTCTTTCACCTTTGGATATATGTTAAGGTCACCAGTCAAGAATAATGGAGTGTCCATATCAGCGATAAATTCTTCGATTACTTTATTAATTGATTTACCCAATGGACAGATGTTGCAAAAGAGAAGTAGCTTGATGTATTTTGTTTCAGCCGATGGATGTAAGTAAATGTTACCGATCATGAATTTTAGACAGTCAAGCATGACTTTGGCAAGTACCATATCACCGTTCCTGGTTGGATACATTGATCTATATGTGTGGTAATGATTGTTGGTACGATGTAGAGTTGACTGTACATAGGGCAATTGTTCCTTTTGTACATGGCAACTCCACCAGCTTCGTGGCGACGGCACTGACGTTTGGTAGATTGATCATCACTTTTGAGAGACAGCTACTGAGTGCAGTGATGTAATCGCTTTCCATTTCCGGGCATTGGGTCTTTCAGTCAGTGTTCGGTTGTTGGTGAGCCAGCTGCCGGCGAAAATGTCACCTTTTTGAGGCATGTTTTTCCTCAATATCTTTGTGGTTGATAATGGCTCCAGTGTCTTCTTCTTCACATGATGCAGGTGAATTCTATCAACTTCGGAATGTAGTTCTGGTCAGTTTCAAACAGATTTTTCTCTTTTATTTTAGCATTTTTGTGCTGTTGGTCGCGGGACTTTTTGTAAAAAGCCGCATAGAAGATTTCCCCAAAGTCTGATCCAAATTCTAATAGTATTACTGAAAAGGTTATTTTATCCTCTATCCAACACACTTTGGATCACTTTGATTGGTTGAATGGTTTGGTCGCTGGCTCACTGAAAACCAACCCCCTCCCCACAAAAAAATTCATTTTTTCGAGGAAACTTTCAAAAGCTATGATGTTATTGCTTTGCATTTTTGGCCTTTAGGTCATACCATTACTTAAAGTTGCCGAGACGATCATTCATACGACATAAGCATTAGTTTCATCAGTGCTTAATTTTGGTGTGCCAACCCGTCGAAAGTATACAATTTTTGTTACATGGTAAACACTGTCAGACCACCCTACCGAAACGTAAGACATTTATTGAATTCATGTCAAAAATCCAGATGGCCTTCATATTAACCATCCCGGGGGGGGGCACTGCACACCACCAGCAACACCCCACAGCTGGTGAGCTAGCCATGTTTTTAGTCCCTTTCTGAATGGCAATACCTCTGCCTGGAAGTGCAACTCGATCAGTAAGAGGTTCCACAGGGCCAGAGCAGATACAGAGAAGGCTTTTCTTCTAGTGCCAGAGAGACGACTTTGTATGAACAAGGGAGTTATTTATTTATTTATTTATTTATTCGACTTGTATGCCGCTCCACTCGCAAAGTGACTCTGGGAGGCTAACAAAGAGCAAAATAATTACAATCACAACTACACAGCATCAAATCAGAAAAACATTTCAAAAAGAAAGAAAGAAATGAATACATCCTAACCACACTCACAAGTAATGTCCAGCAGTTGTGGTGGCTTCATGGCTGGGCCTGCCACACAGCTGCTGCTCCTTGATGCTCCTCCCTCCAGGCTGAGGCCAGCCAAGAGCATCCAGTGGTGGCGGGGCATCTGGTGGCGGCAGTGGTGGTTTGATGGCTGGGCCCACCATGCAGCTGCTGCTTCTTGCCACTCCTCCCTTTAGGCCGAGGCCGGCCGAGGGCATCCAATAGTGGTGGGGCATCCAGTGGCGGTGGCAGCCATTATATATATATGACTTTCTTGCCTATCCTGAAAAAATATTTGCCCACCCACATCTGCCTTCGGGACATTATCAGGAATAACAGAGACAATTCTTTGGAAGGAAAAGACCACAGTTTTATCAGCTGCAGAAACAGATCTCCTGGCCTAGCACTGGGAATAGACCCAGTCTTTCAGAACACCCAAGTGGACACACACACACACACACACACACACACACACACACACACACACACACACACACACACACACACACACACACACACACACACACACACACACACACACACACACACCCCCCACTGCCCCACTCAGCAGCAGATGACGTTGCCACTAGGAGTTGCAGTCCTTTGGAGACAACATGGCATACTCCACTTCATGGTTCCTTATCACCTGAGGGCATGGCTGGTGCCTTAGTGGTTAAGATGCTGAGCTTGAAGACTGGAAGGTCGGGTTTTGATACCCAAGAGCTGCACTTGGGGACATGAAAGGAGTCTCATTTAGGCATCACCTGAGCAGAGTTTCCTCAGCAAAAATCCTTTCAACCCAGAGTAATCTCTGACACAAAATTATTATCATTATTATGGCTGGGCAAACAACCCCTTGAGCTTAACCAAGGCCCTGCCCACCAGCTCTTCTTAGAGGGATCGCAGGATCCCAGCCCAATGACTCAAACTGTGACAGGAAAGCTGACTGCTAACCCATCATTCCCAAAATGCTCAAACAATAAACATTAACCCTAAATCAAATTGCTTCACCAGGTGAACTTTATTCTTACCAAAATGTAGAATGATGGGAGCTTTTGTTCTCTAATACCCCATCCACTGTTTCTCTGTAATGTGCATTGCAGAAGATTTGCCCAATTAATATACTGTATTATCTTTTATTTTCTCCCTGTGATACAGGATTAATTATAAATTTGCCTTTCTTGGGACAGCCATCTGACCAGAACTGCTATGATGACTCAGTATACTGGGAGGTAGGATATAGTCATATAACAGATATAAAATTTTTATTTATTCGAGTTTTAGAAAATCAAGGAAAATTTCCAGAATTAAAGGGATGGTCTGTGGGCCATACAACAGATACCAGAATTTGTCTTGCAGTGATGTTTTTAATAGACTAATTAAAGAGGTACACAATTATCTGTGCAAGCTTTGAGATTAAAAAATGTATAAGGTAAAATGTGGAAAGTAGGGGTGAGATGGGGATGGAGAGCTTTTCCTCATTTGCTTTTTCCAACAGCAAGTGCAATGTAAACTTGAAGAGCAGACTGTGGCTCATGAGATAACTCTTCTTCGAGTTGGTTGGTTGTCTTTGGACAGTACCATATGCTGGTTTTGATCCTAGCAATATGTAAATCAGTTTTCAATTTCTAAAGTTTGAAAAAGTTACTTTCTTAGACCTCACCTTCCATGTTGTCTGGGAGACACTGGAAAGCTGTGTTATCAAAACACTGCCTTTCCAAGCTGTACTAAATTCTTAAACCAGTCTGGCCATGTTACCTTGCTATGGTAATAGGGTAGACCATACTGCCAGCGACGCAATGCCAATTGTCAGGTGATGGTTAACTAACCTGGCAACCTTGAGAACTAACAGCCTTGGGCGGCAAAGTCCACAGGGAAGGGTGATGGTTCTCAAATGGATTAAATCCCACTTGGATCCATCTTGATGGAGTGCAGCAGCTTCATCAATACTGGCCTGGGGCTGATGAGGACTTTGTATGCCAGGGCTCAGGACCAGAAAGTGATTCATGGAACCGGATCATTGGTATGGGTGTCATCTGCGATGCAGAAGGCAGATGAAAGGCCACTGCATTATAGTCTCAGGACAGTCTTAATGGCTGATCGCCATGAAGATCAGCAATATTTGGAATTGCATACAGCACAACAAGAAGCAGACTAAATTCTTAGCAAACATATTGCCCATTCCAGTAGCAACACTTCACAGTAGCAACACTAGATCATTGTGAGCTGCTCTCCCTTTAGCTCAGATTTGATAGTTCCCAGAAGACAGATGAGCTTGGATATAAGACTTGGTATACAACTGAGATAACTGTGAAAGTCATTCTGATTTTAGACTGGTAGCTCATTAGTTGCGCACAGTGCTTTGATGGAAGACTGTCACATCCCCCCCCCCCTCCTTAGCTACCTCTCTTATTAGGCTGGCTGTAGCAGTTTCCACAAGAATGAATAACATCAATCCTACCTTGAGATTCTTAGGGCATGACTAATGGAGTGCAGCTCTCTTTGATCAATTAACACCCAAGGGGAGCAGACAAGCTGGAATTGGCCATCAATATTCCTTGCTACTCAGTCCACTTCTCTGAGTAAGGGCAACTTTGAATTGAGAAGTATCCTCTTCCATGTTATGGGTCTCTTTCTTTAAAGGAAGGACAATCCCATCCATTGTATTTTGTCTCCTTAAGTCCTCAAAAACACTTGTCCAGAGAGCCCCTGTCCTTCCAGGATCCAGTTTTTGGGTTTCAGCCCTCCTTCTGACATCATCATGGACAACTATACATCAGATCTACTTTGATTTGGATTCCTACTTTGAGCAAGGGGTTTGATTGAATGGTCTCATAGGCCCCTTCCAACTCAGTTATTCTGCCCACCCCCAACAGGCACCTTCCAACTCAGTTATTCTGCCCAGTGGTTGGCAGCCAAAAATTTTACTACCACACTGTGGGCAGGGCTGATGTCATGGGTGGAGCCAATGTCATGTCATGACTTCATGGGTGGAGCCAAAGTAAACATAAAATAAAATAAAGACTCAGTACACATAAAAATAAAATAAAAACAGACTATATAAAATACCGCCACCCACCCAAAACACAAAGAAAACAAACTCTAGTTCCTTACCTTTGCTGGGGTCAGGGACTCGGGGAGCAGCAGGTAGGTCGTGGCGGTGCAGCAGCGCAGCCAGGCCCGGCCTGGCCCGGCCCGGTAGTGCTTCTGTGGGAGCAGTGTTGACGGTAGGCGGTGAAGAAAAGGCCGCCGCCACCACTGCTCCAAGGACAACACTGCGCCCTTTCCAGGCAGCCAAAAATGGCTGCTGAGAAGTGTGCATGCGTCAAAATACCATTTGATTCATGCACATTTCTATTTTTCAGTGTGCATGCGTCAAATGGAATTTTGATGCATGCGCACTTCCGAGCAGCCATTTTGGGCTGCCTGGAAAAGGAATCTGGAGGGTGGAATCTGGAGAGGCGACCGAACCGTTCTCCTGGAGGTTTACTCCCCCCCCCCCCCGGGCAAACCTTTCAGGATTTCTGCTACCGGTTCGGCTGAACTGGTCTGAACCGGCAGCAGCCCACCACTGATTCTGTCCGCCCCACCCACCCCATTATGACAATGAGCCCTTTGTAGCTCCGAGTAGTTTCATTTCAATGTGAAACAGGAAGGAGGATGGAGCTACATACATAGCAATTGTTTACACATTAACGCTGTGTATTCCTGGGAAGAACCTGCACAGCCTCATGTGATTGGTAACAGTTCTTTTTCCACCTCTGGCATTTGAAGCAGGATTCCACTACCTCTTCCTGTTTTGTTTGTGCTTCCATTGTTTTATTCCATCATCAGGGCTGTGGTGGCTCAGTGGTTAAGAAGCTCATCTTGTTAGCTGGAAGGTCAGCAAGCTGGCAGTTCAAGATCTGAGTACTGCATGATAGAGTGAATGCCCATCTCTGTCCCAGCTCCTGCCAACTTAGCAGTTCGAAAGCAAGAAATTGGTTTCTTGGGTGGCAAAATATCTTGGGGACATGAAAGGAGCCTCATTTGGGTATCCCTTGAGCAGAGTTCCTTCAGCAAAAATCCTTTCAACCCAGAAAGCACCTTTGTGTGCTTCTGACACAATTAAAAAAATTCCACCATGCAGCTAGTATGGAGGAGCTCCTCTATAAACTAGAGATTCTATTTCTCCTATTTCCCCCTATTTTTGTACTGACTAGCTATAGCTGGGAATTATAAGTAAAAGATATAATTTTTACTTGAAACGTTAGAGTGATTTTGCCATAAAAAGTGCTAGTCATTGGGGAGGGCAAGAGTTAATGAGAGCTCAGCTGATCTTTCCACATTTCTCTGGCCTTCTCGCTTTGTTGATGTTGTTTGTATCTCATACTCTGCTAACTGAGAGGAATAACTAGAATATCACGTAATTTTAATTTTTTTTAATTTAATGCCATTGTGTTTCAAGGTTTTCCAGACAGAGTATTCAAAATTGATTTACCCTTCCCTTCTGTGGGCATCTTGGGACTGTGCAGATTGCCCAAGGCCACTTATAGGTTGTGCTTCAAGGATGCACATTGAAAAACTGAACTCCTGATCTCCAGGAGCCAGTCAGCTCCAATAGTTTCCATTCAGTATTTCTGTGGTTTAAATTTTTATTTCCAGTTCCTTTTAACGAACTAGAAAATTCAGTCTAAGTGCAAATTTGGTTGCAAATGTAATTGTCAGATAGGATCTGTAAGAAACAACTTGTTCTTCAATTGCCGTATCCGATTCTGAATATTGGCTATCATTGTGGTGATAAGCCATGAAGATTGTCCTGGGAACAACATAAAGCTGTGGATTTCCATCTGCCTTCCACATCACAGCATGACGCCCAGTCCCATTCAAATAGAACTTGGAAATTTACATGTTTGGAACCATATGATTAACTCTGTGGTTTGGGTGAGCCCTTAAACCAGGGGTTCCCAACCTATGGCCTGTGGGCTGGCCGCAGCATGTGACACCATTCCATCTGGCCTGCCGCCATCCTCGCCACAACCCGAAGTGGAAGTGGGCATGTTTATGACAGCCATAAAATGTACCCCCACATGTGTAAACGTGGTTATATCAGCCATAAATGTGCCCACAGCTGTCGTAAACGCAGAAGTGGACACATTTACTTCCACTTCCAGGGGGCATGGTCAAGCCTGTGGAAAAAAAAGGTTGGAAACCCCTTCCTTAAACCTCATTAATGAGATTAGATTTCATGGCATGTTGAATTCACTCCAGCATTCACTTGAATGTAGGACTAAATAACCACTAGGGATATGGGCACCCATATAAGCTCTACTAATTTTCCATGGGTGGACATTTGGGAGGCAGGATTTAATATGTGTACATACATGCCTATCACCCGTTTAGTTGGCAAACACTTGCACAAATGTAATTTAGACACCATGGTGATGATGGATGACTACTTTCAATGCATTCTACTAATAGAAAGAATAAGTTGCCATCTTCAAATGGCCACTGCATTTCACAAGAGAAAGATACACTAGTACCTCAGATTACGATGAGACTTGGTTTCACAAGTCTCGTTGTTATGCGGTTTTTAACGCTGTTCAATGCATTGATCGCACAATGTTAAAAAAAGCCCTGTTCCCTTTCCAAATAGGAAAGGGAACAAGAGGGCGATCCACCTGCCTCTTGGAAAGGGCAGTGGTGATTCCATGAGTGGAATCCCCACTGCCCTTTCCAAAGAGGCAGGCAGATTGCAGCGTGGGATCGGCTACTTAGATTGGGGATTGAAACAGGAGCGCATCTGTTCAACCCCCCAAACCAAGCACTGATTGCATACTGCGATCGCAGCACCTAGGGAAGTTGGTGCACAGATCAGGCCCCTGGATGTGGCGGGGGTGCTGGGGAGACCGAAATGGGGAGAAATGGACTTTTTTCCACCCCCTTTGGGCTCTCCGGCACCCCTGCGAGGTCTGGGAGGGTTGGGGGACCTGGTCCCAGCTGTACAGTGGCTGGGGAAGCCGACGGGGGGCTCCCCCGTCGGCTTCCCCAGTCAACTAGCAGCTGCAGAGGCAGGGGCAGGGTGTCTGGGGAAGCCAACGAGGGAGCCCCCCGTCAGCTTTCCAGTCACCCCGCCGATGCCTCCGTAGCTGCAGGGTGGCTGGGAAGCAGAACAGGGAGCCCCCATTCAGCTTTCCAGCCACCCTGCTGCTACGAATGATTGCATCAGATAACGCTAAGAGATCGCTATCCAATGCAATTTTTTTTTAAAAAATCGCATCATTATTCTATTTTAGCGTTTTCTGCTACAATCATTATCCGAGGTATTACTGTATGTCAAAAGTCAGCTAAACAATCAACTGGAAGAAACGTTATCAAAAAGACCACAATTTGTAATTGAAGGAGCATTTGATTTTATGACTAAAGAGCAAGCAAAGTTAAACTAAGGGTCTATGTACACTACTCATCCAGTGCAGCTTTTGGAAAAAAATTGTTGGAGGTCGGTGGGATCCTTGGCTGTATTCCAAAAGCTGTATTCCAATAGCATTTTGTTCCTCAAAATATGTAAGATTGGGACTGTAGCACTTATCAGCTGGGAAGCGGCTCCTTCAAACACTCTCTATTTTATCCTGTATACAGGACACACATATGCTGGGGACAGATTAACATGGCAAGTTTGATTGGGTGACAAAATGGGGCAGATTGGGGGTGGGTTGGTTTATTGGCCCAATCCAGCACACAACACAAATGCACGCAATCGGACCACCATGTCCTTCTTCACTTAAAAAAAAAATATACACTTCAAAGAGCAGGGTATATGCCTGTGTTGACAGCCTCTAAGAAGTGCTGATCAATTTAAGGTAGTTTTATTTTGTAAACAATTATTAAATTACTGTAATGCGCTCTACATGGGGCTGCCCCTGATGACCATCCGGAGACTCCAGCTGGTGCAAAATGCGGCGGCCCGGGTAGTGGCGGGGTGTGGGCGTTATGCTCGTGCTTCGCCGCTACTCCGGGAGCTGCACTGGTTGCCATTATGTCTCCGGGTGCAATTCAAGGTGCTGGTTATTACCTTTAAAGCCCTATATGGTAGTGGGCCAGGATACCTAAGAGACCGCGTCACCCCAAGAACATCTGTCCGGCCCACCAGGGCGGATCGGAGAGGCTCCCTCGTTGTTCCATCAGCTAGAGAGGCACGCCTCTCTAGCACTAGGAGGAGGGCCTTCTCCGTGTCCGCCCCAACCCTCTGGAACCTCCTGCCCATCGAACTGCGCCTGCAGACAGAGCTCTTGCCCTTCCGGAAGGGCTTGAAAACCTGGCTGGCAGGACATATTTGGGGACCAGGGAACACGGGTTCCCATACTAAGTGGCTTACTTAGGGAGTGCCACTTTGGATCTGGACCAGGGGGATACTAGCGTGTAGTTTGCACTGTTTTTACTTCAAATAATTTTAGATAATCTTTTAAACTTCATGATTTTATATGTTTTTATCTTTTACCTCTGTTTTATGACGATGTAAGCCGCCCAGAGTCGGGTTCTCCCGAGTGGGGCGGGGTAATAAATTCAATAAATAATAATAATAAAATAAAATAAATTACTAGCCCAAGGTGACATGTTTTAGTACTGTTCTTTTAACTTCAATAACTGTTTGTTTTGGTGCAAGAACTAAAGAGGATAGGAATAGACTTCAATAGATATTCAGGGTTGCAAAAAAATAATCTGAGATAGTTTATCCTCCATGGAGGGTATTGCTGGAATTAAGAGAAGGACAGATAAGATATCTGCAGATCCAACTCACTCTGTCTATAAATTGTTTTATCTCCTTCCCTCTGGATGATGTTATATGGTAAAGTACACAAAAACATCTAGATTTAGGGACAGTCCTCTGAGACACACTGAGAACTTTGGTACAGGAATTAAATTATTTGGGTGTTTTTTAGACATGGCCAATAACATATCTAAATTCCAAAGCTAAATGCCCTGAGGAGAAGGCCAAGGAAATGGCTCTGGTCTCCAACAAATCTCTGGTTCATTTTTCTTGCAGGTTCCTATTGAGGAGATGCCACAGACAAGCCATCAGCATTATCAGGAGGATCAAAGCAAGCTGAGTGTGGAAGGATAGAAGGAACAGCCCAAAAGGACCTGTTTCTTCTATCGCCGTGATGCCAAACCTTGGTACTCCAGGTGTTCTTGGACTTCAATTCCCAGAAGCCCAAGTTCGAACTCCTGCTGACCATAGCTTCTGGGAATTGAAGTTCAAGAACAGCTGGAGTACCAAGGTTTGCCATCACTGCTCTTTCATGTTACTAATTCCTTGTGAAATATGTTGACCATACATTATTTTTCTGTGTGTACTTCTGTAAGTGCACTTGCAAGTATAAAACCTTTTGCCATTTAAATATTTGTTTTTGTCTTCTAACTGTTTTCTAAGCTACTTTGTCATTTTAAAAGACTTCCTCTATTGGGAGATAGGATATTAATAAATTGAATGAATAAATGACTTTCTTTGAATATTATGAACACAGAGAAGTACTTTCCGTAGAACACAACTCACAACCACTGAAGTTTAAACTCCTAATAACCTGGCAATAAAGTATTTTGAAAGAAAGCATACCAGTAAGAACCATTTTACTCAGGAACATACCATATTAGCTATAGCTTAAGAAAAAGCCAGAGGATGCAATATAATTCATTTGTTAGTAAGTAAGTAAGTAAGTAAGTAAGTAAGTAAGTAAGTAAGTAAGTAAGTAAGTAAGTAAGTAAGTAAGTAAGTAAGTAAGTAAGTAAGTAAGTAAGTACTGGATGGAATTCATTCTTCTACACTGTATCTTGGCTTGAATAAGTCAAAAATCACAAGATGTTTGTGGGAGCAACATGAGTAATGGCAGAAATAACAGTACTTATTTACAGCATTTCTGAACATGGAAGAGGTCCACACCAGGTGAGATGATCAGGATTATGCATGTCATTTGGATCTGCATTATTATGAGTTTTCCTTTCCCCTAGCTACATATATATGCTGGAAACTATAAGAAACAATGTTGGATGTCAGGGCCCAAAAATCAGGAACTCAAGCAGAAGCTACAGCTGTGTCATATTCAAAAACTGGTCTGTCGGACTATAGAATGAACAGGTGAGAAAAGGGTTATACATCTTCCCTATGAACTAATATTTCCATTCAACAGCTTGAAATACTGGGTCTCCCCGGGTTTCCAAGTTTGTGAATTTTAGGTACAGTAATACCTCGGATAACGCTAAGACTTGGTTCCACAAGTCTTAGTGTTATTTTCAGTGTTATCTGATGTATGTTAAAATCCTATGGGATGGATTGGATAATGTTAAAGCTCCATAGAGATACATTGTAACCGCCCAGGCTTTAGCGGTTGTTATCCGATCCATCCCATAGGACTTTACGTTATTCAATCCAATTCTCCTCCCCAGATTACTTAACATTAAGCGATTGTAGCGTTATCCGAGGTAAACGTTATCCGAGGTATTACTGTAGTAGGTAAAAAGTAGCTGGTTGATGTTTTTGTGGTGTGTTGGTCAAGATTTGGTCATGAATATTTCCAGGCACAGTTTTTAGAAGGTTTTGGAATTCTTTTGATATTTGGTGGTTGGGTCCATAGTTAGAGGCTGGTAAAATGTAGAGTTGGAAAGTTGCCTGTCAGCTTCCTGTGTGTAGCTCAATCTGTTCATGACAACTACAGCACTACCTGTGTCTGCCTTTTTGATGATTATTTTGGGATACCATGCACCATTCAAAACAAAGATGAAGCCCACACAGTCACCCACCTGTGCAACTTTGTACTTACAATTATTTCACCTTTGACAATAAAACCTACCTCCAGATCAATGGAACTTCCATGGGTACTCACATGGCTCCACAGTATGCTAATATATTCATGGCTGATCTAGAACAACATTTTCTTAACTGTGTTATCCATAAACCACTTATTTATTTGAGCTACATCAATGACATATTTTTCATCTGGACACATGGAAAAGAAACCCTAGAGAAATTCCACCAGGATTTAAATAGTTTTCATCTTAATATTAAACTCATCTTGGAACAGTCTACGCAACAAGTAAATTTCATAGACATCACTGTGAAACTACAAAATGGATATCTCAGTACCACACTATATCGCAAACCCACAGACAGATCCACCTACCTACATGCCTCCAGCTTCCATCCAGAATACACAACAAAATCCATCGTCTTCAGCCAAGCCCTCATGTACAATCGCATCTGCTCAGACCCACAAGACAGGGTTGCCAAGCTCAAGGACCTACAAAATGCACTTATCGAACTACAATACCCATCCAATATGGTTAAAGAACAAATCAACCGGGCTAGACGAAGACCAGAAGTAACCTACTACAAGACAGGCACAGAAGAGAAAGCAATCAAACACCACTGGTTGTCACTTTCAGCCCTCATCTTAAGCCCCTCACAAGCATAATGAAAGATCTCCAACCCATCTTGAACAAGAATACTTCACTCTCCAAAACCCTTGGTGCCAGACCTCTACTTGCTTATAGACAGCCCTCCACTCTCAAACTACTATTGATACACAATAGACAACACAAAAGTGAAACAGAAATGAGAACTAAACCCTGCTACAAACCTGGATGTCAACTTTGTCCTCACATTCATTCTGGTAACAGTATTACTGGACCCAATGGCACCACACACAACATTAAAGGCAGTTTTACTTGTTCTTCTGCCAATGTGATTTATGACATCTCTTGCCAAAAATGCCCTTCTGCACTCTATGTAGGACAAACAGGACAATCTTTGTGCAAAAGAGTGAATGGACATAAATCAGACATCTGGAATGGCAACACAGAGAAACCTGCTTCAAACCATTTCAGTCTACCTGGATTCTATCCACCTGTCCAAGACCTGAAAGTTGTAATTTTGGAACAGAAAATTTACAAGACTAGGATCCAGAGAGAGACAGCAAAAATAAAATACATCAATCTGTTGGACACCCATCACAAAGGTTTGAGTATTAGCCAGGGGTTTCTGGGACATTATCAAATTTGATACACAGATTGTTTGTTATATGCTGCTATACGTATTATATTTTATTATATTTTACCCCTTCACAAACTTTCCTGTAAAATTCTCTTTCACAACATGTCTCACAGAACAAAGGATGTGCTCACACAGTAACACTATGGTTAAACTCATTAGCAAATGTTCAGTGCCAAGTATTCCCATTATTACAATTGAAAAGGGGACATTTAGAGCTAATCCAAATAACAACCAGAGATCATCTGCTACTGCCAGCTGTAGGAAGCGGTATTCATTTGCATACTTATCTGTTTAATCATGCTATACCTCTGTATCTGGTGTATATAAGTTCATGCCTTGATGTCTCACTCTTCTGTCTGATGAAGTGACTTGATCCATGAAAGCTCACATTAAAAAATATAGCAGTTACTCTTTAAAGTGCTAGTTTTTTTGTTTTTGTTTTCTGATATGCCTGAAATAACCATGATGTATGATTGATTATTCAGTTACAGAATGTAAGATATATTAGGTGAAAGCCTTTAAAATGTGGACATAAAACCAAATATCTCAATGACCATTAACATTTGTTAATATTTCCTTTTCTTTCCCATAGTTCCTAACTTTCAGCTATATAACATATTCCTTACATTTGGCTTTCTCTTTGGTGTCTAAAAGGTCTTGATAAAAATGATCAGCAGAGCTTCATTGACACATTTTTCATCCAGCAGTAGGAGGTAATTGAGTCCTTTAGCCATATGTGGAATGGACAGAGCTTTATTTTAACTTGAGAAACTAGCAGCAATATTCAAATATTGAATTATCCACCAGATATTTAAGAACCAGCCCTTTAAGGAGCAAGAGTCTGTTAAATTTACCAATGGAAATTAAGTGCTGTTCAAGTAGCTAAACTGTGAGTACAAAATTAGCTAAAATTAATTATTTTACCATATTCCCTTTACAAAGCAATGTATACAATTGGAACCAGGCTGTAGCATAAGTAGAGACATCTTGGAATTACGAAACCCTCTCTAGTTAAAAGTTGTTTACAGCTAGTTTACTGAGGAAGACACCCAAAGCTTCTTATCTAAGTAAGCAGACATGTTTACCATGTTAGAATATATGTGACAAGTAAAAGTAGACAGAGAGAATATATAGTACATCATATGCATATGTGTTAGAATATGCAACAACAAGATAGGGCTTGGAATGCGTACCCCACCTGCACCATCTGGACTGAAGACACATGTGCGAAGCATTGTGAACATTATAAAAGGCTGGCTAAATCTTTGATGGAGGTCATTGGATCTAAATATGAATTTGAGACCATGCATGCATGCATTATGATATACACTAGTGCCTCGGATAACGTTATGACTTGGTTCCACAAGTCATAATGTTATCCGGTTTTTAACGTTGTGCAATGCATTGATTGCACAACATTTTTTAAAAAAGCACTGTTCCCTTTCCTTTCACTTTCTCCCAAGGAAGCACACAGACACAGAGGATCACAGCATCTGATCGTCAGTGTACCTCCTTGGGAGAAGGGGGGTGCCTCCATGCTTTCTCCAATGGAGGCACACTGACCATCAGAGATGTGATCCTCTATGTGCCTCCTTGGGAGAAAGAGAGCAGGGGCCCCCCTTCTCCCTAGGAGGCATGCTGACCATCAGAGCTGAGTTCCTCAGTGTGCCACACCTCTGGGAATTTGAGGCAAACATTTGCATCGCACAACGTTATCTAATGTTGTGCAATACAAATGTTTGCCTCAAATTTCCTGACATCCGATTTTAGTGTTATCCAATGCAATTTTTATCCAAGGTATTACTGTACCATGATCATGTGTTATTATGTTATGTTATGCTATGATTGAAAAACTTAGATAAAATTCTACATTTTTTTTTCATTTCAAAAGCTCTCTGGCTGATTTATTTATTTAAAGGTTGTTCATTTCTTAGAGCAGAGGTGCCCAAACTTTTCATGCCATGAGCCAGTAACATGATTCAGGGAGTTGGTCACTATGGCCTGGGGACTGGATGTGGTCCCTGATGCCCATTCATCTGGCCCACAAAGCCCTCTTCACTCCTGGATGCAGAAGAAGGAGGGTGGGGGGAGAGGGAGAGCAAAGAGAAAAAACTGCCAAAGACCCACGTGTAGGGTTGCCATATGTCCCGGGGAACCGGGATTGTCCCGGATTCAAGGTCCAAAAAATTGTCCTGGCCAGTTCAATAAAATCCATGTTAAAGTCCCAGATTTTTAAAACTTACTGATTGTTTATTATAACACACCATTAAAATAATGTTGTGCCACCTTAAAGACTCACTTATAGCAGTTAGTCTTTAACCTGCCTATCCACCACGCCTGCTGCTCTACCAAGGCTCCTGGGGGAGCCAGTAGGCAGTGCCCGCTTTAGCCAGTGCCATCTCCAGCCCTTCCAAGAGTCCAATTGGGGGGCTGCTCCTGCCCCATTCGCAGAGGAAGATGTGCTGAGTGGGGCGGACGCGGGACCATGTTCCTTCTCACTGGGCTATGCGCTTTTGTGGTGGCAGCATTTTCCTCCCCATGCATGCACACACCCTTGCCTCACTCATCATCCTCTCCTGTCCATTCCCTCACTCTTCCTCTAGCTAGCAGCTTCAGAGTCGCCAAAACGGGAGAGCTGATGCTTTTGAGTCTGAGGTAAATTCTTCTCTCTTCGCCAGGTGTGGGAAGAAATGGGGTGGGGGAAACACACCTGCCCGTTTTTGTCAAGTGTACTTTTGTCCCGGTTTTGTGGGAGAGAATTATGGCAACTCTTCCCAAATGCCACATATTTAAAAATGCAGGAGTAGAAACCCCAATGGCCTGGTCTCAGCTCCACCCATTTCCTCTGTATCACAGGTTAGTTGGACATTTGCACTTCAGTAACCACATGGTTCATTGTTACCTCACCCTCAGCTCCTCCCTCTACAATCCAAAAGGCTTCCTTTGAACCACAGGGGTGAGATAGGTGTGATTCCTATCACTTAGGCATGGCAAGGAGGGACGGGGAAACTTCTCAAACTGGCTACACAACTGTGCTTCATCTGGCATTGCAACCACTGCAGGAAATTGCTGCCAGAGTGGACATGGATTGGATTGCTCCTGTTTCAGTATTGTTCCTGCTTAGTCTTGATTATGTTGGTTTTGAATACTGGGAGTTTCTGGAATAAGAGCTCTCAGCTTCTTCCACCAGGACCCTGGCCTTTCCCTCTTGTTGGAAATCTTCTCATGATGGATCTGAAAAGCCCCTACAAAACCATGTTAAAGGTAACTTTTTTGTTCTTTCCTTCTACACCTGCGAGTAATGATGCTCATACTTCAGCTTCAGTGTAGATAACAATGTGCAAAGTATATACCACGTGTCGCTGTAAGGGGGCTTTCTCAGCTCTGCATTTTCTGTTTCTAAGATGCAGACTGGTAGTGGCAAATCATAACTGAGAACCTGGAGGAAGGAGGAACAGAATAGATCGGGGGGAGAAAGATAGTGCCCATACTTGCTAAAGCAAGGGTGCCCAAACTACAGCTCATGGGCTGGATCCTGCCCCTGATGCCATTTTACTCCTGCTTCTAGGAGCGACAAGGGCGTCATGGGCTGGATGAATTGGTGTCAGGGGCTGGATCTGGCCCATGGGCCATAGTGACTGGTTGCCTGAACCACATGAGCAACCCACGGCCTGAAAAGTTTGGGCACCTCTGTGCTAAAGGGATGCATGCTTATCTAGTGTTAGTGTCCTTCTCCACTAATTTAAGGATGAAACAAGTTTCCTTTGTGCTGCTCCAAAGGGGAGGGCCTGAATTAATGGATGTTTGTTGTTGTTCAGTCGCACAGTCAATTCCGACCCTTTGCGACCCCATGGACCACCATCCACCAGGCACTTCTATCCTTCACCATCCTCCTAAATTCGCTCAGCTCTGTGCCTATTGTGTCTACAATACCATCTAGCCATCTCATTTTGGGCCGCCCCCTTCTTCTTTTGCCCTCCACCCTTCCCAGCATCAAGGCTTTCTCAAGCGAATTCTCTCTTCTCATTTGATGTCCAACGTACTTTAGCCTCATCTTTACAATTTGACCTTCTAAGGAGCAGTCAGGGTTGATTTCTTCTAAGATTGACCTATTTGTTCTCCTCGCTGTCCAGGGGACTCTCAAAATTCTCCTCCAACACCACATCTCAAAGGCATCTATTCTTCTGCGCTCAGCTTTCCTAATGGTCCAGCTCTCACAATCATACATTGCCACCAGGAATACCATTGCTTTGACCTTACAAATTTTTGTTTGCAATGTGATGTCTCTACTTTTCACTATGTTCCCCAGGTTTCTCATCGCTTGCCTCCCAAGAATCAATCGCCTTTTTATTTCATGGGTGCAATCACCATCTGCAGTGAGCTTTGATCCTAAGAAAGTAAAATCTGTCACTGCTTCTACTTCTTCCCCATCTTTTTTCCAGGGACTGATAGGATCTGTTGCCATTGTCTTGGTTTTCTTTATATTGAGTCTCAAGCCAGCTTTTGCACTTTCTTCTTTCAAACTAATCAGGAGCTTCTTTAGGTCCTTCTCACTTTCTGCCATTAGGGTGGTATCATCTGCATATCTCAAATTGTTGATGTTTCTCCCAGCAATTTTGATCCCAAAGTGTGATTCCTCCATCCCTGCATTGTGCATTATGTGCTCTCTGTATAAGTTGAATAAGCAGATTTCTTATGAGGTATATAAGGTGCTCTGGTATTCCCATCTCTTTAATTACTTGCCACACAGGTCCACACAGTCAAAGGCCTTAGTGTAATCAATGAAACAGAAGTAGACTTCTTTCTGATATTCCTTTGTTTTTTCCATGATCCATCTTATGTTGGCGATGTGGTCTCTCGTCCCCCTGCCTCTTCTGAACCCAGTTGCACTTCTGGTAATTCTCTCTCCACGTGCTGCTGCATTCTCTCCTGTATTATCTTGAGCATCACCTTGCTAGCATGTGGGATGAGTGCAATTGTTCGATAATTTGAACATTCTTTGGCATTACCCTTTTGGGGATTGGAACGTATACTGATCTTTTCCAATCCTGTGGCCATTGTTGTGTTTTCAAAATTGGTGGCATATAGAATGCAATAATTTGATTCCATCATCTTTTAGGGCTTTGAAAAGTTCAACTTGGATACCATCATCTCCACTGGCTTTGTTGTTTGCAGTGCTTTTTAGGGCCTTTCTGACTTCACTCTCTAGGATGTCTGGCTCAAGTTCAATTTCTTCATCATTGCTATTATCAGGGGTGTTGAGGTACTTTTTGTAGAGTTCCTCTGTGTACTCTTTCCATCTTTTCTTAATCTCTTCTGCATCAGCTAACTCCTTGCCGTCTTAGTCCCTTATCATGGTCATTTTTGCTTTAAACATTCCCTTGATTTCCCCAATTATTTTTGAAAAGATCTCTAGTCTTGCCTCTTGTGTTGTTTTCTTCTATTTCTTTGCACTGTTCATTCAGGTAGGTTTCCTTATATCTTCTTGCTTTTCTTTGAAATTCTATACTCAAGTGGTTGTGTTTTTTCCTTTCTCCTTTGCCTTTTGCATCCCTTCTTTCCTCTGCTATTTTAAGAGCCTCATCGGACAACCACTTATTTTTCTTATGCTTCTTTTCTTTTGGTATGGTTTTCCTTGCTGCCTCCTGCATGATGTCCCACATCTCTGTCCATAATTCTTCTGGCACTCTGTCTATCTGGTCCAAGCCATTCAATCTGTTCCACACCTCCACTGTGTATTCCTTAGGGATGTTGTCTAAATCATATCTGTCTGGCCTAATTGTTTTCTCTATTTTCTTTAGTCCAAGCCTGAATTTTGTGATCAGTAGGTTGTGATCTGAGCCACAATCTGCCCCTGGATGTAGTCAACTAGAAAGAAGATTCCAATAATCAGATAACTTGATTGCAAGAGGTCTTCTCATACACTGCCAGGAAGTAGAGCAAAGCATGTCTGCTAAGAAGAGAGACACATTGGTTCTGATTGGGCCATGTTGAGAAGGCTATGTTATGCCACCCTCCCAGAAGTGTTTCATTTCCCTCACAACGGGTCAAAAGGTGTAACGTGCAGGATCCTTGGTGGAAAGATGCATCTGAGATAGTAGCTACTGTCCTTATTAATGGAAATGTTGTTGTCCTGTGGGATTCTTAACTCCTTATAGGTTAGGCAATGGGGCTATGACTATATATACACAGTGCTGGTAGAGTTCAGTTGGTCAAGTGGAGGACTGCAGAGCTAGAAGCTGGGAGTTCAAACATCTGCTGTGCCTTCCAGGAGTGGGAACTGCTGAGATTAAGCAGAAATAATGTTACTAGTTTTAAGTAGATGAAGCCTTACAGTTTTTGTTTGACATTTCTTTCCCATTTGATAACTAGCAGTCATTTGAAGGTGGCAATTTTATTTCCACCAGTAGAATGCCTTGAAAGTAGTCATTCATCATCATCACTGTGCTGCCTAAATTACACTGAAACACTGCAGTTGTTTGTGTGCTAAAAGAGTGACAGAGACAATTTGTCTACTTCAAGTTTTGCCCTCAAATGTCTACCCAGAAAATGGGAACAGAACATATATGTGTGCCCACATTCTCAGTACCTGTACCTTTTACCCATTTTGGGCTTCCTGAACCCCCGGCCAGTTCCAAGGAGGTTGGGAGACCCGATCCACAACTACAGCGCAACGGATAAAACCCGGGGCAGGGGGGGTGGCTGTCCCTCAAATCATCCAGCCTGTATGGGATCCCAATTTACTGGGTCCCCACACATGCTCCGCCAGCCAGTTCTTTAAGCCTTTTCGAAAAGGTAAGAGCTCTGCCTGTAGGCGCAGTTCCGTTGGGAGAAGGTTCCAAAGGGTCGGGGCGAACACGGAGAAGGCAAGGCCCTCTTCCTGGTGTTAGTGAGGCGAGCCTCCCTAGCTGATGGAATAACAAGAGAGCCCCTCCAGTCCGCTCTGGTGGGACGGACAGACGTTCTTAGGGTGACACGGTCTCTTAGGTATCCTGGCCCACTACCATATAGGGCTTTAAAGGTAATAACCAGCACCTTGAATTGCACCCGGAGACATACTGGCAACCAGTGCAGCTCCCGGAGCAGTGGTGCAGCACAAGCATATCACCCGCGCCCCATCACTACCCGGGCCGCCGCATTTTGGACCAGCTGTAGTCTCCGAATGGTCACCAGGGGCAGTCCCATGTACAGCGCATTGTATTGTATTGTATTGTTCGACTTTTATGGCCCCCCCCCCACTCGCCTATAGTGACTCTGGGCGGCTCACAGCAAAACAATGTTTCATAACTACAAGTATTACATCACAAAAAACCACATATGAAAAGTACTGTACATCAAAAGCATTACAAGAAATCCCCCGTCCCGATTACAAAATTAAAAATTCATAAACATTTCATTTCATTTCAAAAACACATCAAAAACACTTTAAACAGTCCACAAAAATCTTGAACTCTGGGACCAAATGCAGAGGCAGCCCCTCATCCTGCTGCAAAAGCCTCTTGGGTTGGGCAGCAAGGAAGTACTGCATTGCAGTAGACAAGTCTGGAGGTGACCAGAGCATGTGTAACCATGAGCAAGGCATCCCAGTCTAGGAGTGGGTGTAACTGGCGTATTACACGAAGTTGTGCAAAAGCCCTCCTGGCCACGACTGCCACCTGCTCTTCGAACAGTAGTCGTGAGTCCAGGAGGACCCCCAGGTTACGCACCGGGTCCATTTGGGGCAGCACCGCCCCATCCAGAACCAAAGCTGGTAGCTCCTGTGATAACACGGGGCCCCTTACCCATAGCCACTCAGTCTTGCCGGGATTCAGTTGTAGCCCGTTTGCCCCCATCCAGACCTTGACAGCCTCCAGGCACTTGGAAAGGACTTCCACTGCACCGCTTGGGTCCCCACGGGCCGAGATGTACAACTGGGTATCATCTGCATATTGATGATACCTCACCCCTTGGGAACGGATGATCTCCCCCAGTGGCTTCATGTAGATGTTAAATAGGAGAGGAGAAAGTACCGAACCCTGAGGCACCCCATATTGCAGGGGCCTAGGGTTGGACTTCTCCTTCTCCAACCACACCGACTGGGTTCTGCCCCTCAGAAATGAGGAGAACCAGGCCAACACAGTGCCCTGGATCCCCAGCCCTTGGAGCCTCCCCAGAAGGATACCATGATCGACGGTATCGAAGGCCTCTGAGAGATCGAGAAGAGCGAGGACAAACGGGTGACCTCCATCCCGCTCTCTCCAGAGTTCATCGACCAATGCGATTAGTGCAGTTTCTGTCCCATATCCGGGCCTGAGTCCTGACTGAAAAGGGTCCAGATAATCTGCTTCATCCAGGACTTCCTGTAACTGCTGCGCCACTGCCTTTTCCAACACCTTACCCAAAAAGGGTAGGTTGGACACTGGCCGGTAATTGGCAAGCACCATAGGGTCGAGGGATGGTTTTTTCAGAAGGAGGTGCACCAAAGCATGTTTAAAAGGTGTTGGAAAAGACCCCTCCTTCAGAGATGAATTTATAATCGCCTCGACCCAGCCACCTGCCACCGCCTTAGATGCTTTAACCAGCCAGGCGGGGCATGGGTCCAGTGCGCAGGTTGTGGCGCGAACAGATCCAAGAAGTCTGTCCACTTCCTCAGGGCCAACTGGATCGAACTGATCCCAGATAACATGGCCATGCTGTGCTCTGGTCAACCCCAGCTCCATACATTCCACGCCGGGATTAAACTTTGAGTGGATCTGAGCGACTTTCCCCGCCAGATAATCAGCAAAAGCCTCAGCCGATCCCTGTCAACCAGGGATCCCAAGGAGGGATCTGGTCACCTGGAACAAGGCCGCTGGGCGATTATCTGCGGAGGCAATAAGAGCGGTGAAATATTGGCGTTTCACCGCCCCCATCGCCACTAGGTAGTCTTTAATAGCCACTCTAACCAGTGTTCGATCAGACTCACTCCGAGTCTTCACCCAGCGGCGCTCTCGGTGTCTCTTCGCCCGTTTGAGCTCCCTTAATTCTTCTGTAAACCAAGGGGCAGATTGATCCCTACAAGCGTGGAGAGGCCGTAGTGGAGCGATCACGTCCAAGGCTGCCGTCGCTCTCCTGTTCCAGGTGTCGACGAGAGCCTCCGACGAACCGCATTGCAGGTCAAGAGGACAGCACCCCAGTTCCCTCTGGAATCCATCCGGATCCATTAGTCGCCGGGGGCGGGCCCATTTAACCGGCCCTGCCTCCCTACGGTGGAGTCTCGCCCCCACGAAGTCTAGAGTCACCAGATAGTGATCTGACCATGGCACAGGAGTGGTATCTAATTTCTGTAATTTCAGATCACTCAGCCACGGCTCCGATAGGAAGATTAGATCCGGTGTGTAGCCACTGCTCCTGGTAGGACCCTGAATTACCTGATTCAGGCCCATGGCTGCCATGGAAGCCATGAACTCCCGAGCCACCACCGAGTCAGTTCCCAACGATGGCAAGTTGAAGTCCCCCAGGATCATTAGCCTGGGGGTCTCCAACGCCAGCATCGAGACCGCCTCAAGGAGCTCAGGTTGGGAGTCCGCTACCCTGCAGGGAGGCAGGTACATGAGCAGGATTCCCAACTGACCCTTAGGACCCACACGCAGGAACAGGGCCTCACAGCCCGGAATTTGTGGAGCCGTAGCCCTGGCGACTCCCAGCGACTCCCTGGCTACTACGGCGACTCCACCGCCCCTTCCCCTCTCCCTAGGCTGGTGCCAAATACCGAACCCGGCTGGGCATAGTTCAGACAGGGGAACCCCATCCTCAGGCACCAGCCAGGTCTCGGTGATGCATGCCAGATCAGCCCGCTCCCCTGCGATGGTATCTGCAAGCAAGGGGGCCTTATTGCAGACTGATCTGGCATTCACCAGCAGCAGCCTAAGGGAGGGGTCACTCTTGACCGGCTGCTCAGGACCTAGAGGTGTAGCCGAGGGACCAGAATGCGGGACAGCAACCAAACATCTGACCCGCGTTCTCCGAGTGCGGCCCGCCCCTCGGCTCCCGCCGTAACAACCCAATTTGGGCCACATGGAACCTCTCAGACTCAACAGGCAGAGCCCAATCCTTACTGTCTGGCTGGCAGATTCTTCTTTGGTTCCTCTTGTATCCATTCCCCCAGTCCCCATCCTGTTGCTGCCCACTTTCCCTCCCCGCCGCAGGTGGCCTCAGAGGCGGCGGGGGTCGGGAACGTTGTCAGGGCCAGCGTGCCTCTGCCGCAGCCTCCACGCCTCCTCCTCCTCTTCTTCGCCCAGCCCCCGGCGCAGGTGGAAGCAGTCCCGGGGCTGGGTGGCTCCGCGGCTTCTCTCTCCCCGCCGCAGGTGGCCTCATAATCACAAATAATAATTATTCCTAATTCCAACACAATAAAGTATCATTTAATATCTAGAGCTTAAATCTGTTGACCACTGTTTTATTTGAGGAACTGAGTCATGACCCCCTCAGTTGTCAAAGAAAAGGATAAGACCTCAGGTATACATTTCACAAGATGAACAGGAAAGAAAAACTGGGGTAAAGGTGGAATATGTAATGATTCACTGGAGAAGTTGCTGAACCAGGTCACGTGAGACAAATATCTGCAAAGTCCATTTCTGCAGAAAGAGATACCTCCCCTGATCGAACTGTATGTCAACTGGCATTGTCACCACTGCAGAAAACTGCTTGCTGAATGAAAATGGATTGGATCACTTCTCTTTCAATGTCATTTCTGCTTAGCCTTATGATTATTTTGGTTTTGAAAGCTGTGGTTTTCTGGAATAAGAGCTCTCAGCTTCTTCCACCAGGACCTTGGCCTTTACCAGTTGTTGGAAATCTTCTAGTGATGGATCTGAAAAGGCCCTACACAACCATGCTGCAGGTACCATTATTTTTGTTCTTTCCTTCCTCACCAGGCAACAATGATGTTCATACTTCAGCGTCAGTGTAGGTAACAATGTCTATGCTACATATGGCTGTACTAAAGCTTTTCTCACTCTGCATATGTTCTGCTTTTGTGAGGTGAGCTGGCAGTAGCAAATTAAGTGGGGTGTTCATGGCTGAGCGGATGAAAGAAGGAGGAACAGAACAGGTCATGGGAGAAGTGGTAGTGTCCAGAGGGAAGCTTTGAAAAACAAAGATCCTCTGCATGCCTTCATGAGGGATGCATCTGTATCTACATATCAGAAAACAAAATAAATATTACTGTAGCACTTTAAAGACTAACTGCTATATTTTTATTGTTAGCTTTCGTGAATCAAGTCCACCTCTTCGGACAAGTAGTAAAACTTACAGGCATGGTTTATATACACCAAATTCAGGGGTTAAAGGGAAAAGGTATTTACAGTTATTGTGCTTCTCCACCAATTTAAGTATGAAACAAGTTTCTTTTCTGCTAATTCAAAGGGAAGCGCCTGAATTAATGGATGCAGGTTACAAGAAAGGAAATTCCAAATAATCAGATTTCTTAGTTGCACAAAGTCTTCTCTTACACTGCCAAAAAGTAGAGTAAATCTGAGATATTATCAAAATATTGCTCAGTTTCTGATGGCCAGAAGTATGTTTTTCATTTTTCCTTCCATTTGATTTCCAGTGGTCAAAAAAGTATGGCCCCATCTTCAGCATCAAAATGGGAGTCCAGAAGATGGTAGTGCTGACTGGGTATGAGACGGTAAAAGAGGCTCTGGTGAACCAGGCTGAAGCATTTGCAGAGAGGCCTTTTGTCCCAATCTTTGAAGAATTTAATGAAGGCTTTGGTGAGGTCCTTTTTCTTGACAATGATCTTGTTTCATAGCTATATCAAAAACCAGTAGGCTAACAAATAGTTGTAAACTATTGGTGACTGCAGTTATGAGTTGCACTGAAGAATTGTGGAATAGTGATAGAGATTTCAGTAGATTTTGGAGGACCAGTGGCTATGAAAAGGGAACTTGGGAAAGCATTAAGATGTTTAAGGGAGCTTGGGAGGAGAAAGGAAGGATAACAATCATAGGAGTGTCATCTGATTATGACTTTCAAGATTAAAAGGAGAGGCTCAGAGGTGGCTATGCACAAAAGGTTCAGTTTCACAAAACATTACAAGTGAAGTAATGGAGGTGATATCAATGGATGGAATGAAGAAATAACTAAGTAAGTATTTGAGTCCAAGATAGGACAAAACTGTGCTTGTACACTTTGCTTCCTTCATACCAGTCCTCTCAAAGGTCACTTAACCCAGGAGTTCTCAACCTTTTAAAGCTGAGGTCTGGGTCACACACTCTCAGACAGCTTTGGGGGCCGGATGTCCATTTTGCCCTTTCTCCACCACATGACACTTCCTGGTGTGGTGGAGGTGGTGGGGAGTCACATGAAATGGTGTTGTGGGTGGCTGGTTGAGAATCCCTCACTTAACCTATCTGTTCTTCTCATGATAATTGTGGAAAGGGTGGATGTTCATTTGAAGCTAAATAGTAACTTTGCTCTTGCATGTTCTCCTCAAGGTATAGTTTTTTCTCATGGTGAGAACTGGAAAGTGATGCGGCGGTTTACCTTAACCACATTACGAGATTATGGAATGGGCAAGAGATCAATGGAAGACAGGATTATTGAAGAGTCTCATCTCCTGATAAAAAAGTTTGAATCTTATGAAGGTGGGTGGACTGACATTTCCTTCTTGGACTCCATTCTATATACATGCAAGTCTATCTTACATCTTAGTGATAACATCTTAGTGATTATCTAAGAATCCCAAGGTTTTTATTTGGAAAGTGGGACTGTGGTGGCTCAGTGGTTAAGAAGCTTGCCTTGTTAGCTGGAAGCTTGGCAAGTCACCAGTTCAAGACCCGAGTACTGCATGTCAGAATGAACTCCAGTCACCTGTCCCACCTCCTGCCAGCCTAGCTGTTTGGAAGCAAGAAATTCCACGTAGATATCTAGGGTCCACTTTGGTGGAAAAAGATCTTGGGGACATGAAAGGAGCCACATTCAGGCATCCTCTGAGCGGAGTTCCTCCAGCAAAAATCCTTTCAATTCAGAAAGAAACTTTGTGTGCTTCTCACACTATTTAAATAATTGTAAAGTAACCAGTTTATGTCTCTAGTGTTTTGCTCCCCAAACCTATGGGTTGTATGTGATGTAATATTTTTAATAAGTTTTGTTTGTTGTATGAAGGATTTTATGGTGTTAGCTGCCTTGAGTAGGGATGCATTGTTCCCTAGAGGGAAAGAATGTAAGTGTAAAAATTCATTGATTCATTAATTCATTCATTGATCCATCACAGTGGTTCCCAACGAGGGGCCCATGCCCCACAGAGGGACTTCAATTCCCAGAAGCCTAAGTCAGTACATTGGCTGATCAGTGCTTTGTGGAATTGACTTAGTCTTCTCGGAACTGAAGTCCAAAAACCAGTGGTTGGGAAACACTGATCCATCATCATCATCATCATCATCATCATCATCATCATCATCATCATCATCATCATCATCATCATCATCATCATCATCATCATCTGTAGCAGCAATAAATGAAGACTAAAAAAAAGAGAGAGAATTATTCCTCAGGAAACACACTTCCTTGAGCGTTAACTCTACACATTCTAATACTTTAAAAGTGGTGGTAGGCCTTCCAAAATAAGGCAGCTAGAGAGAAAGAACAAATGAAAGAGTAACCTTCCAACTGTAGTAGAGGATATGCTAATAAGTGGGATTCAGATTATTGGTAGGGTGCACATACACCCTTGTTGAGGAAGGAAGAATGCTTTTGGTGAAGCAATAACCTTGGAAGCCACATGGAGGAGCCTTGATGGGTGGAACCTCTGGATGAATCTATTATTGTAATGCCCTTTATGTTGGACTACCCTTGAAGGTGGTATGGAGGCTTCAGCAGGTGCAGAATGCAGTGTCCAGGCTGGTAGCGGGTATTGGTCAGTTTGACCACATCACCTTTCCTACCCTTTGACCCTATGGACCATTGTCCTCCAGGCACCTCTGTCCTCCACCATCCTCTTCAGCCCTCCTAGCTCTGAGCCCACAGCATCTACAATACCATCTAGCTATCTCATTTTTATCTGCCTCCTTCTTCTTTTGCCCTCCACCTTTCCTAACATCAAGGCCTTCTCAAGCAAATCCTCTTTTCTCATTTGATGTCCAAAGTACTTCATCTTCATCTTTACTATTTGACCTTCTAAGGAGCAGTCAGGGTTGTTTTCTTCTAAGACTGACCTATTTGTTCTCCACACTGTCCAGGGGACTCTCAAAACTCTCCTCCAACACCACATCTCTAAGGCATCTATTCTTCTGCGTTCAGCTTTCCTAATTATGCAGCTCTCACAACCATACATTGCCACCTGAAATACCATTCTGCTATGGTAGCTACCAAAGCACCAAGGATGGCCAAAATGCTGGTATGGAGAATAAGATCAAGAGGCAGCTAACAGAGGAACCATGGAGACCCAAAGAAACAATTTTGCTTTTGTGGTTATTTTTTTAAGGAAGGGACAGGATAAATGGTAGTAGATGGTGCTGCTTGAGAGAAGAATGACAGTGTGGGTCTGAGAGAAAATGCCGCCTGACACCGACGTTGTCAGGAACATCTGCGGCCGGGCGGAGGGGGAGCCACAGCGTTTAGCCCCGGGACTCTTTACACCTGTCTCCTGGGCCCTGCCCTGGCTGGGGATTTAAGAGAAGCTGTTGAGGCAGGACTTTTCGCACCGCCGCCACCATCAGGAACATCTCCAGCCGGGCGGAGAGGGCACCACAGCGTTTAGCCCTGGGACTCTTTCTACCTGTCTCCTGGGGCCCTCCCCGGCTGGGGTTTTAAGAAATATCTGCGGCCGGGCGGAGAGGCTTGTCACTTGTAACACTTAGCAATTATTTTGTTTTTGTTAGTTTCTTTTTTGTGGACTTGACAGAGATATGGATACTTTTGATTATTTATGTTATTATTGATGTTGATGTTTATTGAATCTTTTTACTGTAATGTGATACTTTTTGATGTGATGTGATATTGTAAAATTTTGATGTTATGTGGTAGTGATGCTGATTATTTGATAGTTACATGTTGTGTTTATGAACTTGTAACTTTGTATGTGTTGTGAACTGCCCTGAGTCGGTCCCACAGAGTAGGGCAGTATAGGAATTGAAATTGACATAGAAATAGAAACAATAACAATAACAATAACAATAACAATAACAATAACAATAACAATAACAATAACAATAACAATAACAATAACAATAACAATAACAATAACAATAAACAAGCAGGTTGGAGGTTCACACAGAAAGAGCTCAGAGACTGCATGTAGCTCACGGCCTACTCTAATGTGTTGATACACCCAAAGAATCCTGTGTATCAACTCTTTTTACTATTGAGTATTTTAAAATATTTTATGCAATGTTCATATCAATACTCAGGTGTTGGAATCTTAAAGCACAGCTTATGCCTATTCTATAGTTTCTTTTTATCAAAATAATGTTCTTTCACACTTGTTGGACAGGTGAACCTTTTGAGACCACTGCAGTTATGGATGCAGCTTTTGCCAATATTATAGTGTCCATACTGTTTGGCAAGAGGTTGGAATACGACGATCCTACATTTCAACGACTGCTGCAATTAATCAGTGAAATTATTCGGCTTTTGGGAAGCCCTTCAGTCATGGTAACTGAAATGCTTTTGATTGAAATGTACTGATAGTATTGGATGGGATGGTCAAGGTGGATTTTCCTTTTCAGGATCCACTGGAAAATGCAGCATTTGAAAACTGTCATTCAGAGTAATATATTATGCTAGTAAACATGGGTTTTATTGACAACTTGGAGGAAAAGCATGTGGGGTAACCTCCCCCTGAGTGAATCTTTCATGAAATTGGTGATTGCAACTTGTGACATAACACAGGTTCTAGGACTGAGTCTACTTAGCTTATATTCATACATTCTATTGCCTCTTCTTCACAGAAGGTAAGGATTTGCTCTCTGTCTTGAGGCCCAGGTTTATGGCTTTCTGGTGAATCACAGTGTTCTTTTCCTATCATCTATGTTGCTCAATAACTCTTAGCTGATGGGAAATTACATTTAGAAAATTGGAATGAGACATCGCTAATATGTTTATATTGTCTGGTTCAGGGATGGGGTTTCAACCCCTCCTGAAAAACCACGCTTATAGTCTGAGAGTACTCCTTGACCCTATATTGTCACTGGACTCCTATGCTATAACAGGGCAAAGGAATCTTTTTGCAATGATTTGATGCCATACCTGCAAACCTTCCTGAGCTAACCTGACAGTCATCTGTGCCTCACTCACACATAGTATTATTTGTTAAAAATACAGTAGCTAATGTATCTTGGGCAATTGCTTCTGCCTCCCCCCATGTCATTTCCAGGGTCTTCAAATAATCCCAGAAAGTGTGTTATTTGGTCCTGCTTGGACTCTGTTGACACCAGTACTAGCTGGAATAATTATGGCATTATTTATTTATTTATTTATTTATTTATTTAGATTTTTTATCCCGCCCCAATCAGGCAAACCTGACTCTAGGCGGCTTACAGAAAATTCATAAATTAAAAGCTTGAGGTTCGAAATTACTTTAAAAAATCAATTAAAAAAGAATTAAACCATGAATTTACAAAGATCTAAAAGATTTCAAAAGGTTAAAAAGTTTAAAAAGATTTAAAAAATTTAAAAGAGGGAGGGAGGGGTGGCTGTCCCATCAGATCAGCCACCCAACATGGGACCCCATATTCCTGGAACCCCACACCTGCCCTGCCAGCCAGGTTTTTAGGCCCTTCTGAAAGGGCAGGAGCTCTGTCTGTAGGTGTAACTCAGTTGGCAGGAGGTTCCAAAGGGCCGGGGCGGACACGGAGAAGGCCCTCCTTCTGGTGCTAGAGAGATGCGCCTCTCTAGCCAACGGAATGATAAGAGAGCCTCTCCGATCCGCCCTGGTGGGACGGACAGATGTCCTCGGGACGATGCGGTCTCTTAAGTATTCTGGCCCACTACCATGTAGGGCCTTAAAGGTAATAACCAGCACCTTGAATTGCACCCAGAGACATACTGGCAACCAGTGCAGCTCCTGAAGCAGTGGTGAGGCACGAGCATAACGCCCGCACCCGATCACTACCCGAGCAGCCGCATTCTGGACCAGCTGCAGCCTCTGAATGGTCACCAAGGGCAGCCCCATGTAGAGCGCATTACAGTAATCAATTTTGGATGGGGGGAGGGGAAAAGTTGAACAAACACCCAAGTGGATGAGCTCCATTTTAAAAGAATTGTCATTGGCAGATTTTACTCATATTCAAGTATACATCCCCCCCCAAAAAAAAAAAATTCCAGGAAAAATGCCACTGGCGTGAATTTATTTAAGGTGGATCCCAGATTGCCTTGTAGCAACCCCACACACTATAATCACAGAGTCATCTCTTGTGACACATATGAAATAAGACATACAGGATTTAACACCGGGACTGCAATGGACTGCCATAGCCTTGAGGATATGAACAACATGTGCCTTCACAGCCAGTCCATCTGGCATGGCCTCTTCCACTTCCACGACCATTGGGAATCAGATAGTGAAGTGGTTCCTCTTCCGCTCATTTTGCCGGTGGGCTCAATATGATGGTTTCCAGTGGCATTTTCCTCCACTGAGGGGATAACCATGCCACCTAGAGGGGCTCATGCACCCATAGCTGTTGGCCTCTTTAGGGAGTCACGTTATTTGCTGCTGCCCAACACTCAGCATTGAATATTTATGGAATATTGAGTAAAATAACTAAATAACTGTTACACACGATTGATTATTTAGTTATAGAATGTAAGATATATTAGGTGAAAGCTCTTTAAAATATTGGCATGAGAATCAAATCTCTCGATGAGTATTGGCATCTTTTCATATATATTTTTCTTGCCCATATTTCCTAATTTTCAGCTATATAACATATTCCCTGCATTTGGCTTCCTCTGTGGTGCTCGGAAGACCGTACTTAAGAACAGAGATGAGCTGCTTGCTTTTATAAGAGCCAACTTTATAGAACACCTAAAATATCTGGATAAAAACGATCAGCGAAGCTTTATTGATACATTTCTCATCCAGCAGCAGGAGGTAACCATATATGGAATGGAGGGAGATGATGATGATGATGATGATGATGATGATGGCGATGGTGGTGGTGGTGGTGGTTATATTTTGACTTGTATGCCTCCCCACTCGCAATGCAACTCTGGGCGGCTAGCAAAGTAATAGTGCATCACAAATTACAATTACAAAGTATCACATCAACACAATATAAAAAGCATTTCAGGCTAAATGGCCAAGGGAAAAGTCCGGTGGCGGCGGCCAATGCTTTGACATTCTCACAGCCGGCCAGCCGGCCACGCAGCTGTTGCTTCTACCCTCAAGGTTGGAGGAAACTAAATGTTATTGAGTGCCAATCTACACTTTGTTTATGGAACATAGAAATAATGTAAATTTAAAAACTTGTAAAATTAGACAAGCTGATGTCACCTGGAATCCTTTTTCTCTGTTTACTTCACCATGAGTGAAAATTGGATTTACTCTCATCCTCTGAAGAAAGCTGAAGGAAGATCTGAAGCTAAATTTCTATTGAGGCAGACAGTGGTGAGCCTGCCCACTGGGCTATCAGGACTCTGCCTGGGGCACCTTCCAGGCCCTCAGTACCATGGTGCCCCCCTTGGGTCCCAATCCAAAGAGCTGAGCCGAGCCGTGATGCCCAGAACGATCGAGCAAACGAGCAGAGTCCATGTTCTTCTGCCTGTCTTCTCCTCCTTTGCTGCCAAAGATAAGCTTACAAAAGTAGCTCCATTTACAGGGGACCTGCTGTGGCTTAGAGGTTGCAGTTTTGCCTTGTAAGCAAGAGGTTGCAGTTTGAATCCCCAAAAGGGCGTTGAAATTAGAAGGTGAGCGAGAATGTATATACAGTATTTTGTTATTGTTAAACACCCTCATCGCTCTCTATCCAGTGCCCTTTTAGCATAGCCAGCATGCACCTGAGCCAAACAGCAGCAAGTAAACGACTTATAACTTAATGTCCAGTTAAAGTTTGACATTATTGTCAAGGCTATCTGGTTCAGATTGGTATGAAACCTTCTATTATGTTCTATTATGATGGACTACTACAGACTCAAATACCAAGGAGTTTTATAAATGTATATACAGTGGAACCTTGTATAACAAAATTAATTTGTCCCACAAGTTTTTTCATATTATGAAAATTTTAGTTATTCAAGTTTCTGATAGGAATGCATTGATATACAGTAAAAGCCTGGGTTATGGTCACCTCGAGTAATGGATAACGTGACTTACAGAACAAAATTTTGAGGAAATGGCATCCCGATTTACGGAAAAAACTCATGATATTGAAAGTTTTGTGGTGTTCCGATGATTCCCAGGGCAATGGGATGGTGATTGGAGCATTTCTGCTGAATTTTTAAATTGTTTTGTCATTTTTTTGGCCTGGACAGAAACTCTCCCCACAACCAGGAAGTGCTGGAACACCACCGCCGCCACCACCCAGCTCCCCTCATCAGCTGTTAGGCGGGAATTTTTCCTGCAATTACCATGGCTGGCCACTAGATGGCGATTGTGGACATGTGAGGAAAATTTTAAAAAAAACTAGCTCCGAAGCTCATTAAAAGGTAAAACAACTTGTTTTTTTCTGTTCCAAACTCTCTCTAAAGTGGATTTTGGAATTTTTTGCTGTGTTTTCACCATTTTAGAAAGAGTCTAGAACAGAAAAATAATATTGTTGTTTTTACTTTTTTCTAACCTCCAGAATGTCCCCCCCCCCCAAGCATTCTTATAGAAAATTATGCTTCACATTATAGAAAAATTGCTTTACAGAAAACATCCTGGAAGGATTAAATCCGTAACCTGGGGGTTCCACTATACAATGCAGCTTAACAAAAAAATTCATAGCAAATTTTTCATTGTGTTAATTTCCCCATTGAAATGCATAAAACCACAACAAAAATGTTCGCCATGCAAGAGCACCATTCATATGCGATTTCCTTTTCTTATGGAAGTTTTTTGCTATTTGGACTCTTCGTTAAACAAGATTTGACTGTACTGCTCTAAGGCCCTGTTTGAGTGTCATACTTTTGACCTTCACCTTTTGAACTTCACCAAAGTCTTCACAACATTTTGATCAGGAGTTCCCAACTTAAGGCCCCACACCCCTCCAAAGGCATTTGAGAAACAAAATGGGCACCCCGTTAAAACTGTTGGGACAAAATGGCTAGCCACATCGTGCAGGCAGTGCAAAATGGCCATCTGGCCCTCAATGCTAACTGAGAGAGCATGATCCGGCCCCTGGCTTGAAAAGTTTGGGAACCCCTGATTTAGATATTTAATTATTATGTGCCCAGGCAAGTTTCTCACATCATTTAGTTTAACCAGCTGTGTTCTGTTTCAGGAGGAGAAGAAAAACAATTATGGATATTTCCACAAGGAAAATCTTGCATATTCTGCAATAAATTTATTTGCTGCTGGCACAGAGACTTCTTCCATCACTCTATGCTGGGGACTCTTGCTACTGATGAAGTACCCTGAAATCCAGAGTGAGTCTTTTTCATTTCACTCTCTCTAATTAACCAGATACTATTTCATATTAGTACTATAGAATTATAATAACAATCGTGTGCTGTCAAGTCAAATCAGACTTAAGGGCACCCTTTTCAGGATTTTCTAGGTAGAGAGAACTCTGGAGTTTTTAATTGTTCCCTTCTTCTGGGGGCTTTTCTGGGACTGAACAGCTTATCCATGTCCACACTAATTGGCTTTTCTGGGATCCACATTGGGGAACTGAACTTCAGCTCTCTGGCTCCATAGCCAGCTTAGTTTTAGAGTACCTTTCAAAAAAACCTGAAGTATAACTTTAGAACACATTTCTATGTCACCAGAATGAGGAAGGCAAGAAAAGGCTCTGGAAGCTGGTGTCTAGGAATGCATTAGCGTTGGTCAATGTTGGGGGGCTAGTGAGAACTGTTTTACATCCAGAGATTCATTTGTATTAGTTTTCCACTTGTCACAATTAATATAAACAGACATCTATGTTGAGTAAAAGCTAGGTTTCTGAATTACAGCCGAATTACGTGTTATGTGTGCAAATGGGAATTTCTAAATCTCGTGGATCTCCCAAATGTGTCATGTATGAGAAAAAAACAACCCTCTAATTCCACCCAAATGAGCAATCACTCCAAAGCAGGTCTGTGCTGGCCATTTGGGACACAGTGACTGGCGCCTCCCAAAGGTATCTCACCTGGCAGCTACAATCTATGACGTCATGCATTACCATCCCCTCCCTCTCTGTCAAGTGCTATCCCCTCCCTCTCTGTCAAGTGTCCTTTTAGCATAGCCAGCACACCCCTGCTCCAAAGCTTCATATGTTGCAAAACTGGGATCTCCTTGCTATTGTAAGATCTACTGAAACAAATATGACATGTCCTGCAAAATTAGGGCCCTATATGAGGCCTCAAATAAAATAGTCTATGTTTGTTTTCATTGGACCCAGCAGTGTGTAAGAAGCCACCACCAAAGATGAGATTAGATAATTCCTGCTCTCTCTATATCATCTCTTATAACAAAAATTGATGCTGTTTGCCCAAGTCAGAGTGTTGGATCTTCTCACTTGTGCTGTCTCTCCATCAGTGCAAATTGATATGTTTATATTTGTATTCAGGGTCTATAAGTGACCCTAATTCTTGCAAGGAATTCTGGGAGCTGCAGTGCAAAAAGACAAAATGCGCAACTATAGTACAAACAGATATTTCAAATGTCTTTGGGAAAGAGAAATTACTGTAAATCTTTCCCTGTTATATTTCAGGTGGGGAGGGGAGGAAATAAACAACCAACCCTGTGAGTTGATTGTATAAGCATGCATTTCTTTTTCAGCATGACTCTGCTTGATAACTTTATCCCACCACCCCAACCTAGCAAGCCGTTTTCGAACTTTCCATTTCGAGCATGGCATGGAATTCAGCTGTTGCCGAAAACTAGCTTTAGCTGGCTTTTCATTGCCAGAAAGGAGCAAGAGTGTAGAGGGTCAGAACCAGTGGTGGGCAGCCAAAGTTTTTACGACCACACAGTGGGAGGAGACAACATTGTGGGCGGAGCCAACATCATGACATCCTGGGCAGAGCCAATGTCATGACATCATGGGTGGAGCCAACATTAAAAACCCATAAAAATAAGTACACCTAAAAATACAAGTTATATAGACATAAAAATACATAAAATACACATAAAACACACAAAAAACATTAAAATAAATACAAATTAAATAGACATAAAAACATATAAAAATACAAATTAAATAGATATAAACACATAAAAATACACCTTACAAATAAATACACATTAAATAGACATAAAACACATAAAAATACAAATTAAATGCACATAAAATAGATTAAAATACACATAAAAAATAAGTACACATTAAATACACATTAAAATACACCCATCCACTGCACACCCAAAGATGAGCAGGCTTTAGCGAGTTTCAGGCTAGCAGCTTCTCTTCTTCCTTCCCGCTTGGGAGGACAGCATGGAGGCCGTGCATGTGCACCAAGTGCTGTAGGCATGCATGCACACCAAGCATTTGGCGCGCATGTGCAGTGGGGAAACCAGTGAAAAGGTAAGCAACTGAAGTGGTCCCCCCAAAAAGCGCTACCAGTTCTCCAGGTCACCGGGGAAAGTTACTAATGGTTCTGGTGAACTTGTGCGAACCTGTTGCTGCCTATCACTGGCCAGAACCCATTTATCACAATTTTAAAATATTTGGCGAGAAGAGTAATGTGAATCAAGAGTTTGAAGGGAAGTAAGAGCATGTCGAGCCAGGGCTTGTAGCCCTCAGGATCACTTCTATTGCGAGTTACCCCAACCTTGTGAATGCTAAAGAAGCTGAACCTCTCCTCCCCAAGAATTCCTGCAAATGATCAGGGGAAATGCAATAATTGTATAACATTTTAGGAAGTAACACTAAAGCTATGTGCCAGTGGATTTAAGTAAAAAAAAAAATCTTGATGTGTGTATCTATTGCTGATTGATACTTGATCAACAATGTGAACACACAAAAGAAACCATTTTCTACTTAGACAAACTGAATCATTGCTTTAGTGATGATCTCTAAAACTTAGAAAAAATCACTTTCCCTGATCATCCACAGAAGGTCAGAGGAAGTATTCAATTATTCAAACTGCCAGCTTCTGATCCTGCCCACATGGATACCAATGCTTTTCTAGGGACTCCAACTGTTCAGTATGGACATGTCCTAATTTATTAATTTGGGGAAAGAATTTGGATTCATGGACAAACTAGGTGAACTGACTTAGGCAGCTTCCTCTAAGGTAATTGTGCTGGGAAATTCATCGATAATAAATAATTATAGCCAATTGGTTAGAAATAATTTATAAGTACATTTGGATATGAAATTAGTGAATGTATAGGTGATTATAATGTGGTAACACTTGAAGCAAGTAAGAAAATGGTATTATTGTTATAATTGAAGCTGTTTACTCGCTATGAAATAACATGACTTATTTTGTAATATGGAAGGATTGCCAATAAAATTTTAAAAAATCTTCTGTGTGAGAAACACATGTTTCAGCATTTAATCTGTATACATTAGGGTGACCACAGTGATAATGGGAGAAAATTATTTCCCAAATTTTGTCAACGGGAACTCCACAAAATGATCAGTCTTTGCAGATTTTACGATAGCCAAAGTTTGAGCACGATTGGAGCATGTTAAACCGTGCCGCTAGGCGCTCAAATTTCAAAAAACTCAAATTTTTTGGCTGGCTAGCAACGTCTTTGTTCTGTATCTCTTAAACTTCTCATTATTTTCTCATGATTTATGTCTCAAATCATAGGCAATATTGTAAAACGTGACTAGGAACCTCTATTAATGAACTTATGATATGAGAATTATTTTATATTTCTCAAAGTATGAAATTAATTATGATGGAATAAAATGACAGAATGTTTCATTTTTACATATTTCAATGTATTTAAATAAGAAAAGAGAGTGACATTAAATTGTTTACCATCTTTTTTCTTTTTTTAATTTTTATTTCAAATAAAAATACAAACATAACAATACAAAAGATTACAACATAAATACATAAATCTTCACATTATAGAAAAGGACAACAGAGAACATGTAACATTACAATGCAATACAACACAAAATATAAAGAAATACATTCACCCTCACCCAACCCTTCACCTCCCGAAAGCCCATAACAACACAACATATAGAAACATTCCCCAGTCACCCACACAAAACCCTTCACCATCCTATCGTCTTCACTCCCCTATCCTTCCATTGAATGACCACCTCCGAGTGTTGAAGAAGGGGAAGGAGACCGGAACTAGAGCAGGTTCATACTGATGTTTATGGACGTCAAGCAAATCTAATTGTTCCAAACAATACAGCTATTTCTTTTTCTCCTTTCCTTCTACTGGTGGCTGTCTTACCATTATTCTTTTCATTACTTTTCCTTTAAATTATTTCTATTCAAACTTTCAATCTTTATCCACCTTTAACCTTCTTTGGCAAGAGTTGTATACATTTTCATAACATTTTTATAGCTATACTATAAAATGTATCTTTCCTTCAACATTTAGATCAACTGAAGAGCAATGAGATCTTCTTGGCAGTTTAAACATTGAATTATCTTAATACATGCCACCAAATAATTAAGTTATCAGATTTTCCTATCAACTGTGTTACCCTAAACTTCCGTTTTCAGCTATTACCAAGCATAGCTTCTAAAAGGCTCCTTTCTTCACTTCCCCATTCTGTAAGTTGCTAATATGTCCTCCTGTATAAGAATTCCTCCCCATCTTCAATTCATTCAACCATTTAATAATTTTTCCCTCAATCATTCTGAACTTCCCTCTGGTCATTTTTGTCAACACATTCTTCAATTAAGTTATCAATTTTCCCTATTAACTGTATTACCCCAAACTTTGTTTCACGAACATTACCAGTCCTGCCTTTTAAAAGGCCCCTTTCTTCACTTAGGTAAGTCTGATTGCTCAATGCAATACAACTGTTTCTTTTTCTCCTTTCCATCTACTTGTGGCTGTCTTACCATTTTTCATTTAAATCATTTCTTCTATACTATAAATCAATGAAAGAACAATCGACTCTTTAAATTAACTTGAATTTGAGTAAAATGTCATTTTGGACTCCAGTAGCCAGTAGCTATTAATTCCTCTTTTAATTTTTTCCATTCATGTGTACCTTCCTTGATTATATTCATAGATTCTAATACATCTAGACAATCTATTTGATTAGACAAAATTGAGGCTTTCCCTTCATGAAAAACTCTCAGCTTCAATGGGTACTTCCAGGTATATTTAACCTTTTTAACCCCTAGAAAAGTAGTAATAGGTCTTATCTTACGGCGCCAAAGTCTTTCCTGCCTTGAAATGTTGTGGTAGACCTCTAATTGGTCTCCCTCAAAACACAAAGCCGTATTTCCCAAAACTCTCAAGTGTGACATTATACGTATTTTGGTTTCTAAGTTCATAAACTTCACCAATACTGATCTTTTAACCTGGGTCCCTTTTTTTGCCCGATACGATATACTCCTAAAATCTCCTCTGATATTATTTCTTTATCTATCTCATTTACTTGAATCCAATTCACTATTCTATTCTTCAATTGGCGTGGATCCTTCTCCATTAAATTCTTTATTACTATATTTTTCTGTCTATTTTGATTTTCCAATTTTGATATCCTCTCTTCATGTCTTTCTAATTTAGAGTTAGTTATAACCTCCTGTTGCTTTATATCTCTTTCCCCCTCCCCATTTATTTTCAATTTCTCTTCTATTACTGACATCTTCATATCCATTGCCTTGGTAAAATTAGCTATTAGCCCTTTATTATGTCTTCCTTATCTTTTTTCCTATTACATTCTACCTGTTTTAGCGATACCTCCAACTTATCAATTCTTGTTTCTATTTTCTTAGAGAGCCTCACCCATTTCCTTAATTGAGAGAGCTTCTGTTTGAGTTTTTCCATTACTCTCTTGTTTATCAAAATCCTGCATTTCTGCCTCTAATCTAGTCAATCTTTTCTTGAATGTTTAGGGGGCCTGCGACTCATTCACAAATCTTCCTTTATATCTTTCTAAATACTTCTAGTAATACACCAATTATACAATGTGACCAAGGCACTTTTCTTACAAGTTGTTTCAACTGGTACAAATTTTTATATATGCAGAGCAACTATCTCATAGGAGTTCTTTTCCAAATCATTAAAAATCTCCTAGCAATCCTTAAATCTTTTCCTCTTTCTCTTTTCTCCCTCAGTTGATCAGTTCTCTCTTCTTACTGTCATCGTGTCTTAGATCCTCCGATGTTAATTCTCTCCGTCCAGTTTACACCACACCATTCCGCGTCGCTGACTCGTTGTCTGTATACTGGTTGTTTCTAACACATTATTTTCAACTTTCAGCTGCTTACACGTGCTTCTGTGCTTAAAGTATATGCCTCTTTCATGTTCCTCTTTTTTTCACTCCGACTGCTCCAACTTCACAGTTGACTTAGTCCCACTCTTTTTATGTCAATCTGATGCAACCCAAGACCTCTTTACTGGCCCTCTCGTTATAGTTTCCAAACCGTTGTATCTGGGGCACCTTTTTCTTAAGCTCCGACACCTCTCCACGACTATCAACTTTCGTTCACAACGCCACTCGCAGCATTTAAAAGTCGTGCTGGAGGTTTATATTTTATACCAGTCTTTTATAACTATTATCTCCTCCACATATACCTTTTATTTTATTTACAGTAGAAGTCTTTCTAGTGGCTTCTCGATCACTTTAGTAATCAGTCTCTCATACCAATAATTCACCACTTATTTTCTCTCCCTTTATCAAGGCTTCATAGTAGGTTAGAGTCTTTCAGGGTTTTCAATACTTCTCACTTTTGCAACCTTGCCTCTTTAAATTCAGCTTTTCATACACTACACTGGGAGATTAGCAATGCTGTTTTTCCTTCACAGTCTTATCAGTCACACCTCCCTTTTCTTTGCTGAGCCTTTAATTAAGCAATCTGTTGTAGTCCAAAGGAAGAGAAACATTTAGAAGTTTCACAAACAATTTATGAGTGGGGGACTTACAAGGCTTACAAACTTAGACATTCTTCACTCCATATCCTCATCGCTGAACTTTGAGTAAACAAAGGAGAAACATTAAACAGTTCAGTAGGGGGACTTACAAGAGCTTAAGCATTCCATACACTCCGTGTCATGCTTGCTCAGCGTCTCTCAGTGTCTCTTCAGTGTCTTTCAAGTTTTCCATAAATCCTCGTTGTAATAAATTCTCTCACACCTTGAATTCTTCACCCCACAACTCTCATCTATCGTTTTCTTCAATTTTATCTTTGACAACCTCCGTATTTCACCTTTTTTAATGCATCAGTCACGGAGCTTGTTCGTTTGGATGTTAACTCCCCTCCATCTTGTTCCAGTCTCCGTTTACCATCTTTAAGAAGGATACAGTAATTAATAATCTATTCTAAAGGTTTGCTCAAAGTGTTTTTTGAAACATCAGGATACAGCTTTCAGCATTTGTGTACTACTTGTAAAACATATTGTTTCTGCTCCTCATCTTTGGTGAGAAGGTTATTAAAGTCTGTAATTAATTCCACTCCTCATTCTGCCACATCATTAACGACCTTTAGTGACTTCACAAACCCCAATCCTTCCTTAAATTGTATATATTCAGGCCAGCTACTGGGGGGTTCTCTGAGAAAATCTGCATTAATCTGGAAATGCTCAAAGAAATTCATGGTATTCTCGGTAATTAAACCAGATAGCCCTGCATTAACCAGTTCTTCCAACTGGTGTCTTCGAAATTTGGGGTTTACAATTCTTTAATTTTCTATCTTGGTCTGAGGAGGATTTTGTTCGCCATTTCTGATTTTTCCAAGCTTTGCAATACACTCTAACGAGAAAAATACAGACAGCTTCTAAGGCGCTGTGTTCTTCATCACTCAGTTTGAATTGTCCATGGAATAGGAATATCTTCAGACAATAGATGGCCTTGGCCATCCACCTGGCATGACTGATGGCACCTGGAGATTTAAATCCCACTTCTGTTCCATTCAGTGCTCCTACAAACACCAATACTAATTGTAGGAGCTCCCTGTAATCATCTCTGGGTTGTGATTCCGTGAGTTTAGTGTTGAAATCCGCAGTTATGTTGGCAATTGCTTCAGAAGGTAGATGTTTTTTCACAATTTCGTTGCTGATAACCGTGTCATATTGTTTCTTGTTGAGCTTCGCCCATGCATTTTGGAATCTCTTGAATATATCGGGTTGAGGCCCAGTTGTTGATCCAAACTTACATTTGAAAACACCTCTCAACATGACTTCAAGAATATGGTGGCGGCAAGCTAGGTAAAGCAGCTCTCTACCCAACATGTGTTCCAAAATTGTACAGGCCCCTTTGAACCTTCCTGTGGTTGATGCAGTGGTGTTGAAACAAATTGCCTTGATAGTATGGGAGACACCACATTCCTTGAGGCACTCATAAACAGCCAGGGCTTGTTCTTCACCAGTGCTGCTGCCTGCTACAGGAACTCCTAGCAGTTGTTCATTTTCACCATAAGAAATTAAGACAGCGATTCGTTCTTTCTGCTCTGTCATTAGAACGTCTGGTAACATTTTTCCATCCCAATGAACTACAACAGCTTCCTTCTCTGGGATATCAATTCGTTCCAAGATCTTCTCAGTGTATTTTTCTCTGAATACTTGTCGCTGTTCATGGATGGAGGTTTTAGACACTTTGAACTCATCAGGATTCTCCCCAAGTGCTTCTATGGTAGCTATGAGTATTTGTTAGGGTGACCACAGTGATAATGGGAGAAAATTATTTCATTGGTAATGCTAACATGAAGTTAGTTCACACTACATGTCTTACCTGATCTGGCTGGTTAGTAAACATAAACAGTCAGTGATTAAAACCTAACATAGATTTCTCTAGTCTAGAACAGGACCACAGGTACTCTGAAGTAGCAGAAAGGTTTGTGTGGGCTTCTGGAAGGGGTACAATGTAATATACATTACAACGAATATTGGTTTCGGAAATTAGATGTAAAAATAACAAAAAAAAGAAATAAAAAATGTCTCCTTAAATCTAAATTTACATGGAAATAATGATATAATGATGATGAAGCTGTTATAGCTCGGTTCGACTAGAAGTAGCAATAAATATATATAGAATATAAATTAGTTACAATAATATTGCCTTTAATTTGAGACATAAATCATGAGAAAATAATGAGTAGTTCCAGAGATACGGCCCCAAAACGTCGCTAGTCAGCCCGAAAAACACATTTTTTGTAACTTTAAGCACCCAGTGGCATGGGTTAACATGCTCCAATTGTGCTCAAAGTTTACCTACCTTAAAGGCTGATCACTTTGTGGGGTTCCCGTTGAAAAAATTCCGACATCGATTTTTTATGGTCACCATAGTATACATCCTAATGCAAGTCCAAAAGTGTACAATTGCTCATTATAGCAAGGATTCTGCTATGTTCCTCTAGAGAAAGTCCAAGCAGAAATCAACAATGTTGTTGGATCTGCTCAACCCAGGATTGAACATAGAGCAAAAATGCCATACACTGATGCCGTCATCCATGAAGTACAAAGGTTTGCTGATATTTCCCCAACCAATGTGCCACGTGCAACCACTACAGATGTTACTCTCAAAAACTACTTCATTCCAAAGGTAATCACCTTAAGTTACTTACACACTTTGCTCTCCAGTTACTAACCAGTTGACTGAGAAATGTATGGTGATTTTCAATACATTTTAAGCAACTTGCTCTTTATTAATTTGTAAAGAAAAGCTCCACACTGTAAAGCATGCTTAAATCTTAATTCTCTTCACATCTTTTCCTTTGAGATTATCAAATGTCAGCTTTCCTCTGCCTGAGTAGCTCATAAAATGTCTCCTCCACAGTTTTATTCCAATCGTATTTGGGGTGGTGATATTAAACTTTATTTGCCTTCTACGCATGTTCTACGCATTCCTTTAAGGAATCTGCCTTCTTTCTTTGCAGGGAACTTACATCATTCCATTGCTGACCTCTGTTCTCCATGATGATTCTCAATGGGAGAAACCATATGAATTCTATCCTGAGCATTTTCTTGACTCTGCAGGAAAGTTTGTCAAGAGAGATGCATTTATGCCTTTCTCTGCAGGTATGGAGATGTGCTCTTATATCATGGGATTGTGTAATAGGCAAACAGATCTGAAATAACATTAACACATAATAAGTTCAGCAATTTAAATGGGGGAGGGATTTCTACAGTCAATCAGACTCTGTAATGCTGTGGTTCCCAATTAGTGGTACGCGTACCCCCAGGGGTACGCGAGATTGCATCAAGGGGTACGCGCAGCAATCTCTTAACTAAAATATTAAATCCTCAAAAAACAATAATGCAATAACAATTGCCAAAAAATTATTCAATTTAATTAAACAATCAGTAGGTAAGTCAATTGTATGCATCAAGCGCTTTCTCCCGCAGTGGTGGTTTTTCCCGTGCCTCCCACGTCTTGTGTCACCCGATCGCGGCCGCCCCCGTTCCCGCCTATTTGCTCATCATTGTCAATCAGTCGATTCGGTTTATGTTGCGTGAGCATGTCGCAGTGCTCGTTGTGTTGTTTTAATTGTGAATTAATAGATATCTGTCGCACCGTGTCGCGTCGATAAGCCTTATATACCTACCTCAGTAAACGGTAAGATAATGTTTTAAAACTGTGTTTAAATTTGCACTTTCACTATAAACTGCAATACAATGTAATGATGTTTAGAAAATAAAAATAATATTCAAGATGCTTCAGTTGTAAGCAAGTTCGCGGCTTCTGTTTTCTAGATTTTAAGTTACATTAATACTATTTTCATTGTAAATTTCAATACAAAGCAATAATATTTAATTTGTTTTCTACTATGTACCTACTTCGAATACAGAAGGACAATTTTTTTGCCTGTTCGCAGTTTCTGTTCCCCCCCCCCCCCGGTTTTCTAAGCTTTTTAATTACTTACATTACAAAAATACAAAAGCTGAGTTAATAAGTCCCCTTGTTTTTTAGATGGAACAGTGGCTGCTAAGGCACTGAAAGGTTGAGGATGAGGTATCAGAAAATACTGAACAGTCGCCTGCTAATGATGTGTCACCCTCTACTAGTACTCCGACACACACAAAAAGAAACCTTGATAACAAGGAATTGTCTCTCTCTCTCTCTCAAAAAAAAAAGGAAATATGATGATAGTTATATTCAGTTTGGTTTTCCAAGCTCTGGAGATCCTAATTCCCCATTGCCGCAATGTGTCGTTTGTGCAGAAACACTGTCAAATCACTCATTAAAACCATCCTTACTACGTTGCCATTTAGAAACCAAATATGCTAATTTGAAAGATGAATCTGTATCCTTCTTTCAACATAAATTAAAAGACCTCAAACAAAGACAAAAATCTACGAATATGAACGCCCTGCAAGCCTCTTTTCAAGTTAGTTATTTAAATGCCAAGCAAGCAAAACAACATACAATTGGGGAAAACTTTATCCTGCCTGTAGCAAAAGAGATAGTGAAATGTATGTTCAGAGAAAAAAATGGCCTGAGAACTTGATGTTATTCCTATGTCAAATAACACCGTCTCTCGACGTATTGCAGACATGTCAGATAATCTGAAAAACCACCAAATTCAACTCATTTTTCAAAACGATTACTTTGCCATACAACTTGATGAATCCACGGACATAGCAAACTTGGCTCAACTTTTAACATATGTTCGTTATGTTCATTCCAAAAAGGTTCATGAAGAGTTCCTATTTTGTCGTGCCCTTCTGATTCATACTACCGGGAAGGACATATTTCGCATGGTCGACGGTTTGATAAAAGAAAACAAATTGGATTGGTCGAAATGCATAGGAATATGCACTGATGGTGCCAGAGCAACGACTGGTCGTTTTTCAGGACTTGTGAAGTGAATACAAGATGTAGCCCCAGAAGCAAAATGGACCCATTGTGGTATTCATCGAGAGGCACTTGCTTGTAAAAAAATTCCAGCCTGCTTAGATAGTACTCTTAAAAATGCTGTGAAAATTGTCAGTTTAATCAAGGCCCGTGCCACAAACTCAAGAATTTTTACAGACATTTGTAAAGAGCCTAGCAGCGAGCATGAGACCCTGTTGTTACATACAGAAGTGCGTTGGCTGTCCAGAGGAAGAGTTGTTTCGAGAATATTTGAGTTGAGACATGAAATTGAGTTATTTTTGACCGAGCAGGGACATGCCGAGTACAAACAGATGCTGATTGATCCTTTGTGGCTACAAAAATTGGCTTACTTCTCAGATATTTTTACAAAACTGAATGAGTTGAATTTGGGACTTCAAGGCCACGATACAACCATATTCAGTATGCAGGAGAAGGTTGAGTCAACAATCAAAAAAATGTCTCTCTGGACATCTTTGATCGACAGATGTAAATATGATCAATTTCCGAATTTAAAACTTTTTTTGGAAACTACTTCTTCATCAGTGAATGAAGATGTAAAATCAGCCATAAAATGCCACTTGCAAAATTTTTCGACCGCATTATGCATTTATTTTCCAGAAATATCATCGCAATGGAACTGGGTAAACAACCCCTTTGGAAACTGTCCCACCGATCACCTATCCATCTGTGATCAAGAGGAATTAATAGACATCTCATGCAACAGTAGACTCAAAAGTTGTTTTGCGGAGCAATCACTGGTTAATTTTTGGGCTGATCTTAAAGAAGTTTATCGTGTCAGCGAAGTTGCAATAAAACATTTACTGTACCTTTGCGAGAGCTGATTTTCCGCAATGACAAACTTAAAAACAAACATCGTCACAGACTTCAACTCGAAGACGACTTGAGATTAAAGTTGATCAAAATGCAAACAGATTTTTCAGAGTTGTGCAAAGAAAAACGTGCACATTTGTCACATTAATGAAACATGTGTTCTCTGTCATTAGAATGTCTTTTGATGATAATAAATATAAAATACACCTGATTTCATTTTTATTTAACGTTCCTGCAATAAGGGGTATGCAAGTTTGAGGTCTTTTTTGAAGTGGTATGTAGAAAAAACTAATTGGCACCACTGGTGTAATGTTGTTGTTATTATTATTATTATTATTATTATTATTATTATTATTATTATTATTATTATTATTATTATTATTATTATTATTATTATTATTATTATTATTATTATTATTATTATTATTATTATTTCAATTTCTATACTGTCCTCGGTTGGACCGACTCATGGCGGTTCACAAACATATAAAACAGCAAGTTCATAAACACAACATATAAATATATAAAATAATCAGTATCAATACCACAAAACATCAAAAATATCACATCATCATTACAGCATTGAAAATTCAATAGGCATCAATTTCAAACAACAATCAAAAATTCCAAGTCTCAGTCAAATTCACACAAAGATTACAAAAATTACAAAACAGAAAGGTAAGCGAAAAAATTGCTAAATCCCGAAATTATGAGATTTTATGAGATTTTAGGTACACTTTCAATTGTTTCCAAGTGTTTTACCTTGTTGTTATTATCATTATCATGTCTATGGCAGAGTGCCTGGAACAATAGACACAATACTGCTACACAGTTACTCAAATAGTTGTAATTCATGGAAGTAAAGTGGCATGAGTAAATGCAGTATACAATAGATCATCTCTCTGGAGATTTTTTTAGCTTAAATTAAAACAATCTGTTTGTAAGTGCACAACAGGATTTCTGCCAAAGGGTCATAGAATGTCAACATATTAGCAACTTATCTTGCTCTGTGCATATTCTTACAGGTCGCAGAATTTGTATAGGGGAGACCTTGGCCAAGATGGAGCTCTTCCTCTTCTTTACAAGCCTCTTGCAGAAATTCACCTTCCAGCCACCTCCTGGGACTTCTAAGGAAGAGCTGGACCTCACCCGCTGTGTTGGCTTGTCAACACCACCCATGCCCTTCAAACTCTGTGCTCTGCTTCACTGAGATGCCTCATGTTCTCAGAATGCTAAACCAGTCTGTAACCATTCTTGCTCAGCTAGATAATTCTAGAATAACAGTCTCTTGATTGAGCCGGTCCATGTTTAATTATAGATCTTAAGTGTCACCTCTGCCACAATTGCTGTTTTGAATGGCATTCAAAAACTAAAGAAGAGAATTGGTGGAATTGGCCCATGCTGTTATGTGACCTACGTGCAATCCAGTTTTGCTTTAAAACTTAGACAGACTCAATGTAGACATTTTAGATAAAATTTAACTTATATTACTTGTTCAATACTTTTATAGCTAGCAATTTAACAAATCTAGTAAAAGTAAAGGTTTCCCTTGCTCGAAAGCCAGTCGTATCCGAATCTAGGGGTCAGTGCTCATCTCTGTTTCTAAGCCGAAGAGCCAGCGTTGTCTGCTTCTGCAGACGTTCCTGTGGTCATATGGCAGGCATGACTAGACACCAGAGCGCACGGAATGCTGTTATCTTCCCACCAAAGTGGTCCCTATTTATCTACTCGCAATTTCTTGCTTTCAAACTGCTAGGTTGGCAGAAGCTGGAACAAAGACGGGGGCTCATTCCGTCCTGCAGTACTCGGGAATTGAACTGCTGAACTTCCGCCTCCCAGTCAGCGTCTTAGCCACTTGAGCCACATCTAGGCTGTTACATTTTAGATGAAATAACTTACCACACCATAGGCCTTTTATCTCATGTTTTAGACTCAACTCTTTTAATAAAATTTATTTTGCACTGTAATAAAGATTGATTGGTTTATTGAACTCCACTTCCTCTATTTCTTCAACATTTTGCATGATGGCCACCTTCCCCTTCTCCCACAATGACTTTGAATGGTTCTGTGCATCAGACGCTATGGAACACACAAATTACTTGTCAGTCTACCAACATGAACATTCATGTTGTTCTCTAGCGTAGGAGTTCCACCCATAATATCTATTGTTTTAGTTTTTAGCTGAACTTCCAGGCACAGTACACTCTTATGAATGCACAAAGGCCAATTGTCCACACCATTCAAAAGGTAAAAATAAAAGCAATTTGGAAATGCACAGATCACAACATGGAACTTATTCAGGTGCAGAGACATGCAGGGGCTTCTCCACACCATTAATTGGAACCATCTTGTGATGGTTGGAACACAACATTCAATAAAAAAATGAATGCAAATTATACAGAATATAAACATCCCCAAACACCCAGAGTATCCAGAATTCTATTGTTTTTCACCCATGAATGAACAAAACCACACAAGTCACAGCAGCTAATTGACATTAATTAACAAGGTGCCAGTCAAAAATAGCAGTTGTTAATTAGCCTATAGTAGCCTCCTGAACTACTGTGTTTTGGCTGATGCACTTGGCAGAGCAATGTTTCTTCATTTCATTATGGGATATTTAACCACAGGAAATTTAGATAGACACCTTTCTAAACACCAAAACAATTCTTTTGTTGTTGTTGTTCAGTCGCACAGTCAATTCAGACCCTCTGTGACCCCATGGACCACTGTCTGCCAGGCACTTCTGTCCTCCACCATCCCCCTCAACTCGCTCAGCTCTGTGCCCATTGCGTCCACAATACCATCTAGCCATCTTATTTTGGCCGCCCCCTTTTTCTTTTGCCTTCCACCTTTCCTCGCATCAAGGCCTTCTCAAGGCCTGGGGATCATAATGAAGAGTAGAGACATCATATTGAAAACAAAAATTCGTATTGTCAAAGCAATGGTATTCCCGGTGGCAATGTATGGTTGTGAGAGCTGGACCATTAGGAAAGCTGAGCGCAAAAGAATAGATGCCTTTGAGATGTGGTGTTGGAGGAGAGTTTTGAGAGTCCCCTGGACAGCAAGGAGAACAAATAGGTCAATCTTAGAAGAAATCAACCCAGAATGCTGCTTAGAAAGTCAAATTGTAAAGATGAAGCTAAGGTACTTTGGACATCAAATGAGAAGAGAGGATTCGCTTGAGAAGGCCTTGATGCTGGGAAAGGTGGAGGGCAAAAGAAAAAGGGGGCGGCCAAGAATGAGATGGTTAGATGGTATTGTGGAAACAATGGGCACAGAGCTCAGAGAGTTGAGGGGGATGGTGGAGAACAGGAGTGCCTGGCGGGCAATGGTCCATGGGGTCGCAGAGGGTCAGAATCAACTGTGTGACTGAACAACAACAAAAGATAGATAGATAGATAGATAGATAGATAGATAGATAGATAGATAGATAGATAGATAGATGGATAGATAGATAGATAGATAGATAGATAGATTTATTATTTCAATTTATATGCTGCCCTACTTGGTGCAACCGACTCAAGGAGGCTCACAAAACTCACACATATAACATTTCATAAACATCAACAGTATAATCAACAATATGTTTACATTCCCAATATATCACAATGTTTGAAATTAAATGTCATAGAAAATACAGTAATACAATGCAATAAAAGAGCAAAATAATGCCCAATACATCAACATTGTCAATACGTATCATAGAAACAATTACAATCACTTCCCTCCCAAAGACAATTACAATCCCTCCCCACCTAGCAGCCAATTACAGTCAGCTGGGCGGTGGTGTTGGGGCCGCCTGGCAGTCCGTGGCATTATCCCGGTCCCAGGGGAGGCGGGACCCGACATCAAACTCTCTATCAAACTGTTCTTCAACTGGCATTGCAACCACTACAGAAAGCTGCTTCCTGAATGGAAATGGATTGGATTACTCCTCTTTCAATATTGGTTCTACTTAGCCTTATGATTATGTTGGTTTTGAAAACTGGGAGTTTCTGGAATAATAGCTCTCAGTGTCTTCCACCTAGACCTTGGCCTTTACCACTTGTTGGAAATCTTCTGATGATGTATCCAAAAAGTCCCTACACAACCATGTTGAAGGTAATCCCCCCCCCCCCGCATCAGCTGTTCTTTCCTTCCACACCAAATGACAATGTTCATATTTCAGTTCCAGTATAGGTAACAATGTGCAACGTCTATGCTACATATGGCTGCATTGAAGCAGTTTTAACTTTGCATATACTCTGTTTCTGTGAGGTGTGCTGGCAGTGGGACATTAAGTGGGGAGTTCATGACTGAATAACTGAAGGAAGGAAGAACAGAATGGGTCATGGGAAAACTGGTAGTGCCCAGAGGGAAATATTGCAAAACAAAAACCCTCTGCATGCCTGCAAGAGGGATGCAACTATAATTATTGTTATTCTCCCTCTGAACAACTCCCCGTATCACCCATTCATCACAGCTGGCGCAGGTCCAGGTGCTGACCCTGAGAATGGCTAGAAAGTCTATAACTTAAGAGACTGCATCATCCCAAGGACATCTGCCCGTCCCACAATAGCAGACCGGAGAGGCTGAGGTGGCGGTCTGGGAGGGGGATGTGGTGTGAGGGCGACACCGCGAGTGGCGGGAAGCACTGGTAAGGAATACACTGACCCCTCTTAATCTGTCGGGACGTACTGGATGGAGCAGCAGTTGGTTTATTGGGGCCTAGTTTGGCTGCCTCTGTCTAGTACGGCCCAGTGAGATGCCACTGCTGGGCTCGGCAGCACGGCACTCCCTCCGGCAGCTCAACTGTCATGGCCCGGAAGTGGCAGGATTGCCAGCTTCTGGAGAGGGGATAATTTGGTCATATTACTCGTCTGGATTTATATTCCTTACCAGTGCTACTCCCAGTCTGCAGCAGATCAGTAGTTGGCAGGCGTTTTCTGCCCAGTTACAGTGTTTTACATGACATAATAATAAAGTGGCCCAATGGTTTAACCAACAAGACACATGTCCGTCTCTTCACTCTGCGGTGGCGGGGCAATAGCAACAGGCCCTATTAGTCCTTGGAAAATAGATGGGGAAGAAGTAGAAGCAGTGCTTTACATTCTGAGGATCCAAGATCACTGCAGATGGTGATTGCACCCAAGGAATAAAAAGGCGGCTAATTCTTAGGAACCAAGCTATGAGAAATTTGGAGCACATAGTTAAAAGTAGAGACATCACCTTGCAAACAAAAATTTGCATAGTCAAAGCAAGGGTATTCCCGGTGGTAATGTATGGTTGTGAGAACTGGGCAATGAGGAAAGCTGAGCTCAGAAGAATAGAAACCTTTGAAATGTGGTATTGGAGGAGAGTTTTGAGAATACCCTGGACAGCAAGGAGAACAAATAAGTCAATCTTAGAAGAAATCAACCCTGACTGCTCCTTAGAAGGTCAAATAGTAAGGATGAAGGTTAAGTACTTTGGACATCAAATGAGAAGAGAGGATTCACTTGAGAAAGGCTTGATGCTGGGAAAGGTCAAGGGCAAAAGAAAAGGGGGAAGAAGAAAATGAGATATCTAGATGGTATTGTTGACGTAATGGGCACTAAGTTGGGTGGGCTGAGAAGGATGGTGGAGGATGGAGGTGCCAGGAGGGCAATGGTCCATGGGGTCGCAAAGGGTCAGAATCGACTTGTGACTGAACAACAAAACAAGTGTTACCTCTGCCACAATTGCTGTTTTGAGTGGCACACAAAAATCAAGATTTTCAAGATCACAAATTAAAATAGTTTCGCAGGAGAGGATGTGTCACAATTCCATACAAAGAACTCTCGGGACATTGTTTTTTCTGACTAATATTTATTTATTTATTTAATCACACTTTTATGCCACCCTCCTCAAAAAGACCCAGGGCAGTTTACAAACTCTCCAAAACACTTGGAACAGAATAAAAAAAATATAAAAATCAAGATTAAAAGATTAAAAATATTAAGTAAAGGGTAATGTCTACTAATTTCCAGGGAAGTGCCATCTTTCAAGACCTCCAGGAACTGGATTCTTCAAGTGATACCAAAACATTTTTTAGGTTTGACAAAAGACATCCCTGAAAAGATTTAATGGACTTTCAAGTGTAGCATTTCAATTGTCACAGGGGACTTTGTAATGTTGTTCTGTATTTTGAAATTAATAATAATAATAATAATTGCATGCCTTCAAAGCAGCTGTGATTTATGACACCGCTTTCAAGATTTTTCTAGATACAGAATGCACAGACCTGGTTTACTATTTCCTTGCCTGGGAGGACCCTCAGACTGTGCAACTTGCCCATAACAACAGAGGCTGACTCTTTCCCTGGCAGGTAAAATAGGGAAGCAAACTCTATAGAAACCTAAACCACTCAGTTCTCCAACATAATCACAAATAATAATTATTCCTAATTCCAACACAATAAAGTATCATTTAATATCTAGAGTTTAAATCTGTTGACCACTGTTTTATTTGAGGAACTGAGTCATGACCCCCTCAGTTGTCAAAGAAAAGGATAAGACCTCAGGTATACATTTCACAAGATGAACAGGAGAGAAAAACTGGGGTAAAGGTGGAATATGTAATGATTCACTGGAGAAGTTGCTAAACCAGGTCTCGTGAGACAAATATCTGCAAAGTCCATTTCTGCAGACAGAGATACCTCCCCTGATCGAACTGTATGTCAACTGGCATTGTCACCACTGCAGAAAACTGCTTGCTGAATGAAAATGGATTGGATCACTTCTCTTTCAATGTCATTTCTGCTTAGCCTTATGATTATTTTGGTTTTGAAAGCTGTGGTTTTCTGGAATAAGAGCTCTCAGCTTCCTCCACCAGGACCTTGGCCTTTACCAGTTGTTGGAAATCTTCTAGTGATGGATCTGAAAAGGCCCTACACAACCATGCTGGAGGTAATATTTTTCTTGTTCTTTCCTTCCTCACCAGGCAACAATGATGTTCATACTTCAGTGTCAGTGTAGGTAACAATGTCTATGCTGCATATGGCTGTACTAAAGCTTTTCTCGCTCTGCATATGTTCTGCTTTTGTGAGGTGAGCTGGCAGTAGTAAATTAAGTGGGATGTTCATGGTGGAGCGGATGAAAGAAGGAGGAACAGAACAGGTCATGGGAGAAGTGGTAGTGTCCAGAGGGAAGCTTTGCAAAACAAAGATCCTCTGTATGCCTTCACGAGGGATGCATCTATATCTACATATCAGAAAACAAAATAAAAATTACTGTAGCACTTTAAAGACTAACTGCTATATTTTTATTGTTAGCTTTCGTGAATCAAGTCCACTTCTACGGACAAGTAGTAAAACTTACAGGCATGGTTTATATACACCAAATTCAGGGGTTAAAGGAAAAAGCTATTTACAGTTATTGTGCTTCTTCACCAATTTAAGTATGAAACAAGGGAAACGCCTGAATTAATGGATGCTGGTTACAAGAAAGGAAATTCCAAATAATCAGATTTCTTAGTTGCACAAAGTCTTCTCTTACACTGCCAAAAAGTAGAGTTAATCTGAGATATTATCCAAATATTGCTCAGTTTCTGATGGTCAGAAGCATGTTTTTCATTTTTCCTTCCATTTGAATTCCAGTGGTCAAAAAAGTATGGCCCCATCTACAGCATCCAAATGGGACTCCAGAAGATGGTGGTGCTGACTGGGTATGAGACGGTAAAAGAGGCTCTGGTGAACCAGGCTGAAGCATTTGCAGAGAGGCCTTCTGTCCCAATCTTTGAAGAATTTAATGAAGGCTTTGGTGAGGTCCTTTTTCTTGACAATCATCTTGTTTCATAGTTATGTCAAAAAGCAGTAGGCTAACAAATAGTTGTAAACTATTGGTGGCTGCAGTTATGAGTCGCACTGAGGATTTGTGGAATAGAGTAATAGGGATTTCAGTAGATTTTGGAAGACCAGTGGCTATGAAAAGGGAACTTGGGAAAGCATTAAGATGTTTAAGGGAGCTTGGGAGGAGAAAGGAAGGATAACAATCCTTGACTTAACCTATCTGTTTGTCTCATGATAATTGTGGAATGGGTGGATGTTCATTTGAAGCTAACTAGTAACTTTGCTCTTGCATGTTCTCCTCAAGGTATAGCTTTCTCTCATGGTGAGAACTGGAAAGTGATGCGGCGGTTTTCCTTAACCACATTACGAGATTATGGAATGGGCAAGAGATCAATGGAAGACAGGATTATTGAAGAGTCTCATCTCCTGATAAAAAAGTTTGAATCTTATGAAGGTGGGTGGATTGACATTTCCTTCTTGGACTCCATTCTATATACATGCAGGTCTATCTTGCATCTTAGTGATAACATCTTAGTGGTTATCTAAGAATCCCAAGGTTTTTATTTGGAAAGTGGGACAGTAGTGGCTCAGTGGTTAAGAAGCTTGCCTTGTTAGCTGGAAGCTTGGCAAGTCACCAGTTCAAGACCAGAGTACTGCATGACGGAATGAACTCCAGTCACCTGTCCCACCTCCTGCCAGCCTAGCCATTTGGAAGCAAGTAATTGCAAGTAGATAACTAGGGTCGACCTTGGTGGGAAAAGATCTTGGGGACATGAAAGGAGCCACATTCAGGCATCCTCTGAGAGGAGTTCCTCCAGCAAAAATCCTTTCAATTTAGAAAGAAACTTTGTGTGCTTCTGATACCATTTAAATAATTGTAAAGTAACCAGTTTATGTCTCTAGTGTTGTGCTCCCCAAACCTATGGTACTCTGGGGCTGCATTAGAGTGCCTTATGCCTGAAGAAGGGCACATCTTAAACCAAAATGTATCAAGACTATTAACCAATTTAGATCAAAAATAAAATTTGAGAAATGAAGACGATGACAACAACGACTACAATGATGATGACAGTGATGGCAATGAGAACAGCTGCCACTGCCACTGCCACTGCTGCCGCCACCACCACCACCGCCATCATCATGCCTTCTGGTCTGAAAGAGACTGTGCTATGCCCTCTCCTGAAGAAAGTTATTTTGGCCACGGACGTTCTTAACAACTATAGACCTGTGGCCAATATTCTTTTCCTGTGTAAGGCCATAGAGAGAGTGGTAGCAGACCAGCTGCAAGTGTTCTTGGATAAAACCACCTGCCTGGATCCATTCTGGTCAGTCTTCAGGCCTTGTCATAGCACCCAAACTGCTCTGGTCGCACTGCAGGATGACCGTTGCAAAGCTGATAAGGAAGCCTCGTCTATTCTGGTGTTCCTGGACCTCTCAGCAACCTTTGATACCATCGACCATGGTATCCTCTTGGGTTGACTTTCTGAGTTGGGTGTTCAGGGCACAGTTTACAGCAGTTTATTTATTTATTTATTTATTTAGATTTATATTGCCACCCACTAGCCGAGGCAACTCAGGGCGGCTTACAGTCAAAACAACAACAGTACAATAAAAATTATAAAATGCAACCACATAAAACAACCAAACCAGAACACAAACTAACTCCCGTCAGGCCGTTGTTGTGGGCCCAGAGGAGTGGGCAAGGTCCCCAGCCACTGCTAGGCCTTGGCATCTTCTTCCTCAGGCCGTTGTTGTGGGCCCAGAGGAGGGGGCGATGTTCTCATCCACTGCTAGGCCTTGGCATCTTCTTCCTCGGGCCGTTGTTGTGGGCCCAGGGGAGGGGGCGATGTTCTCAGCCACTGCTAGATCTTGGCATCTTCTTCCTCGAGCCATTGTTGTGGGCCCAGAGGAGGGGGCGATGTTCTCAGCCACTGCTAGGCCTTGGCATCTTCTTCCTCAGGCCGTTGTTGTGGGCCCAGAGGAGGGGGCGATGTTCTCAGCCACTGCTAGGCCTTGGCATCTTCTTCCTCAGGCCGTTCCACTCCTTTCAGGGATGTTGTTCCCAGAGAAACCAGCTTGGGGAGTCTATGTCAGCTTCTTGGACCCTGTAATGAGGTGTTCCCCAGGGGTCCATTATCTCCGTACTGCTATTTAATATGGGCTCCTCCAGGGATTTGGAGTGCGGTGCCACCAATACGCAAATGACACCCAACTCTATCTCTCCCTTACATCTTTTGCAGTGAAGGCAGTCCGGTGCCTAGATGACTGGATGGCCACTGTTATGGCATAGACCAGAGCTGACAAGCTGAGGCTGAACCCTGACAAGATGGAAATTCTGTTGGTGGGACAGGCAGTCTCTCACAGGATTACTCATCTCACTGGAAGTCTCGTGCATTGACTGCTGTAATGCTCTCTATGTGGGGCTTCCCCTGTCCCTTAGACTTCAACAAGTGCAGAATGCAACAGCCAGGCTGATTACAGGATTGAGAAAATTTGATCATTTCTCCTAAGCCTTGGCAGGTCTTCACTAGCTACCTGTATCTTGCCATAGAAGCAGTGATAGGATTCATACTTTTTTACTACCTACTCTGTAGACATGGTATGATGGGTATGGCCAGGGGGAAAGCCCTGCATTGCACCTGAATTAGGACTACTTTATTTCAAAACTTGGATAGGTGGGCTCAGCTGGAATTTTTGCTACTGGTTCTGGCCAACGGTACAAACCTGCTGAATCCCACCACTGAGTATAAGGTACAAGGTGTTAATGCTAACATTTAAAGCCTTATATGGGTTGAGACCTTCTTGCTTTGCAGAACATCTTTCTCTCAGGTTTATAGCCCACATCATTCACTCTGCTTTGTCAGCTACAAGTGCAGCCCCCGAGACTGGCTAGGAAGTCTGGGATGAGAAGAAGGGCTTTCTTGGTGGCGGCACCAATGATGTGGAATGCCATTCCACTTGAGCTGTGCCAGGCCTCTTCACCCCAGTCCTTTAAAAAAAAAATTAATTTAAATTTCTTAATTGTAATAGCTCAATTTTCATGCTGTTTTGAAGTTTTTGTGAGTTTTTATTTGTTGTGAGTTGCCCGAAGTTGTCTTGGCAAGGGGTGGTGGTAGAAATATAAGTAACAAACAAACAAACAAACAAACAAACAAACAAACAAACAAACAAACAAACAAACAAACAAACAAACAAACAAACAAACAAACAAACAAACAAACAAACAAAGCTATTCGAGGAGGCCTCTGCAAATCTCCTGCCAATCCCTGGATTTTAGATTGGGAACTAGCGCATATTCCTTCCTATTTGTTTGCATGGTAAGGTTTCTTGTCCATGGTACTTTGGCCCATTATAATGGTCAGCTTTGATTGTAAGTTATTATTGTGACTTTTATGGGTTGTATGTGATGTAATATTTTTAATATGTTTTGTTTGTTGTATGAAGGATTTTATGGTGTTAGCTGCCTTGAGTAGGGATGCATTGTTCCCTAGAGGGACAGAATATAAGTGTAAAAATTCATTGATTCATTAATTAATTCATTGATCCATCACAGTGGTTCCCAACGAGGGGCCCATGCCCCACAGAGGGACTTCAATTCCCAGAAGCCTAAGTCAGTACATTGGCTGATCAGTGCTTTGTGGAATTGACTTAGTCTTCTGGGAACTGAAGTCCAAAAACCAGCGGTTGGGAAACACTGATTGATCCATCATCATCATCATCATCATCATCATCATCATCATCATCATCATCATCATCATCATCATCATCATCATCATCATCATCATCATCATCATCATCATCATCATCTGTAGCAGCAATAAAAGAAGACTAAAAAAGAGAGAGAGAAATTTTCCTCAGGAAACACACTTCCTTGATAGTTAACTCTACACATTCTAATACAGTACTTTAAAAGTGGTGGTAGGCCTTCCAAAAAAGGCAGCTAGAGAGAAAGAGCAAATGAAAGAGTAACCTTCCAACTGTAGTAGAAGATATGCTAATAAGTGGGATTCAGATTATTGGCAGGGTGCACATACACCCTTGTTGAGGAAGGAAGAATGCTTTTGGTGAAGCAATAACCTTGGAAGCCACGTGGAGGAGCCTTGATGGGTGGAACCTCTGGATGAATCTATTATTGTAATGCCCTTTATGTTGGACTACCCTTGAAGGTGCTAAGGAGGCTTCAGTAGGTGCAGAATGCAGTGTCCAGGCTGGTAGCGGGTATTGGTCAGGTTGACCACATCACCTTTCCTACCCTTTGACCCTATGGACCATTGTCCTCCAGGCACCTCTGTCCTCCACCATCCTCTTCAGCCCTCCCAGCTCTGAGCCCACAGCATCCACAATACCATCTAGCTATCTCATTTTTGTCTGCCACCTTCTTCTTTTGCCCTCCACCTTTCCTAACATCAAGGCCTTCTCAAGCAAATCCTCTTTTCTCATTTGATGTCCAAAGTACTTCATCTTCATCTTTACTATTTGACCTTCTAAGGAGCAGTCAGGGTTGTTTTCTTCTAAGACTGACCTATTTGTTCTCCACACTGTCCAGGGGACTCTCAAAACTCTCCTCCAACACCACATCTCTAAAGTATCTATTCTTCTGCATTCAGCTTTCCTAATTGTGCAGCTCCCACAACCATACATTGCCACCTGAAATACCATTGTGCTATGGTAGCTACCAAAGCACCAAGGATGGCCAAAATGCTGGTATGGAGAATAAGATCAAGAGGCAGCTAACAGAGGGAACCATGGAGACCCAAAGAAACAATTTTGCTTTTGTGGTTGTTTTTTTAAGGAAGGGACAGGATAAATGGTAGTAGATGGTGCTGCTTGAGAGAAGAATGACAGTGTGGGTCTGAGAGAAAATGCCGCCTGACACCGACCTTGTCAGGAACATCTGCGGCCGGGCGGAGGGGGAGCCACAGCGTTTAGCCCCGGGACTCTTTACACCTGTCTCCTGGGGCCTGCCCTGGCTGGGGATTTAAGAGAAGCTGTTGAGGCAGGACTTTTCGCACCGCCGCCACCATCAGGAACATCTCCAGCCGGGCGGAGAGGGCGCCGCAGCGTTTAGCCCTGGGACTCTTTCTACCTGTCTCCTGGGGCCCTCCCCGGCTGGGGTTTTAAGAGATATCTGCGGCCGGGCGGAGAGGCTTGTCACTTGTAACACTTAGCAATTATTTTGTTTTTGTTAGTTTCTTTTTTGTGGACTTGACAGAGATATGGATACTTTTGATTATTTATGTTATTATTGATGTTGATGTTTATTGAATCTTTTCACTGTAATGTAATACTGTTTTTACTGTAATGTGATACTTTTTGATGTGATGTGATATTGTGAAATTTTGATGTTATGTGGTAGTGATGCTGATTATTTGATAGTTACATGTTGTGTTTATGAACTTGTAACTTTGTATGTGTTGTGAACTGTCTTGAGTCGGTCCCACAGAGTAGGGCAGTATAGAAATTGAAATAATAATAATAATAATAATAATAATAATAATAATAATAATAATAATAATAATAATAATAATAATAATAATAATAATAATAATAATAATAATAATAATAATAATAAAAAAAACAAGCAGGTTGGAGGTTCACACAGAAAGAGCTTAGAGACTGCATGTAGCTCACGGCCTACTCTAATGTGTTGATACACCCAAAGAATCCTGTGAATCAACTCTTTTTACTATTGAGTATTTTTAAATATTTCATGCAATGTTCATATCAATACTCAGGTGTTGGAATCTTAAAGCACGGCTGATGGCCATTCTATAGTTTCTATCAAAATAATGTTCTTTTACACTTGTTGGACAGGTGAACCTTTTGAGACCACTGCAGTTATGGATGCAGCTGTTGCCAATATTATAGTGTCCATACTGTTTGGCAAGAGGTTGGAATACGACGATCCTACATTTCAACGACTGCTGCAATTAATCAGTGAAATTATTCGGCTTTTTGGAACCCCCTCAGTCATGGTAACTGAAATGCTTTTGATTGAAATGTACTGATAGTATTGGATGGGATGGTCAAGGTGGATTTTCCTTTTCAGGATCCACTGGAAAATGCAGCATTTGAAAACTGTCTTTCAGAGTAATATATTATGCTAGTAAACATGGGTCTTATTGACAACTTGGAGGAAAAGCATGGGGGGTAACCTCCCCCTGAGTGAATCTTTCAGGAAATTGGTGATTGCAACTTGTCACATAACACAGGTTCTAGGACTGAGTCTACTTAGCTTATATTCATACATTCTATTGCCTCTTCTTCACAAAAGGTAAGGATTTGCTCTCTGTCTTGAGACCCAGGTTTATGGCTTTCTGGTGAATCACAGTGTTCTTTTCCTATCACCTATGTTGCTCAATAACTCTTAGCTGCTGGAAAATTACATTTAGAAAATTGGAATGAAACATCGCTAATATGTTTATATTGTCTGGTTCAGGGATGGGGTTTCAACCCCTTGTGCAATAGTTTTCATCCCTCCTGAGAAACCACGCTTATAGTCTGAGAGTACTCCTTGACCCTTGACCCTATATTGTCACTGGACTCCTATGCTATAACAGGGCAAAGGAATCTTTTTGCAATGATTTGGTGCCATACCTGCAAACCTTCCTGAGCTAACCTGACTGTCATCTGTGCCCCACTCACACATAGTATTATTTGTTAAAAATACAGCAGCTAATGTATCTTGGGCAATTGCTTCTGCCTCCCCCATGTCATTTCCAGGGTCTTCAAATAATCCCAGAAAGTCTGTTATTTGGTCCTGCTTGGACTCTGTTGACACCAGTACTAGCTGGAATAATTACGGCATTATGGGTGGGGGGAGAGGAAAAGTTGAACAAACACCCAAGTGGATGAGCTCCATTTTAAAGGAATTGTCGTTGGCAGATTTTACTCATATTCAAGTATACATCCCCCCCCCCAAAAAAAAAAAACCAGGAAAAATACCATTGGTGTGAATTTATTTAAGGTGGATCCCAGATTGCCATGTAGCAACCCCACACATTATAATCACAGAGCCATCTCTTGTGACACATATGAAATGAGACATACAGGATTTAACACCGGGACTGCAATGGACTGCCATAGCCTTGAGGCTATTAACAACATGTGCCTTCACAGCCAGTCCATTTAGCATGGCCTCTTCCACTTCTACGACCATTGGGAATCAGATAGTGAAGTGGTTCCTCTTCCGCTCATTTTGCTGTTGGGCTCAATATGATGGTTTCCAGTGGCATTTCCTCCACTGAGGAGCTCACCATGCCACCTAGAGGGGCTCATGCACCCATAGGTGTTGGCCTCTTTAGGAAGTCACGTTATTTGCTGCTGCCCAACACTCAGCATTGAATATTTATGGAATATTGAGTAAAATAACTAAATAACTGTGACACACGATTGATTATTTAGTTATAGAATGTAAGATATATTAGGTGAAAGCTCTTTAAAATATTGGCATGAGAATCAAATCTCTCGATGAGTATTGGCATCTTTTCATATATATTTTTCTTGCCCATATTTCCTAACTTTCAGCTATATAACATATTCCCTGCATTTGGCTTCCTCTGTGGTGCTCGGAAGACCGTCCTTAAGAACAAAGATGAGCTGCTTGCTTTTATAAGGGCTAACTTTATAGAACACCTAAAAGATCTGGATAAAAACGATCAGCGAAGCTTCATTGATACATTTCTCATCCAGCAGCAGGAGGTAACCATATATGGAATGGAGGGAGATGATGATGATGATGATGGTGATGGTGATGGTGATGGTGGTGGTGGTGGTGGTGGTGGTGGTGGTGGTGGTGGTGGTGGTTATATTGTGACTTGTATGCCTCCCCACTCACAATGCAACTCTGGGCGGCTAGCAAAGTAATAGTGCATCACAAATTACAATTACAAAGTATCTCATCAACACAATATAAAAAGCATTTCAGGCTAAATGGCCAAGGGAAAAGTCTGGTGGCGGCGGCCAATGCTTTGACATTCTCACAGCTGGCCAGCCGGCCACGCAGCTGTTGCTTCTACCCTCAAGGTTGGAGGAAACTAAATGTTATGAGTGCCAATCTACACTTTGTTTATGGAACATAGAAATAATGTAAATTTAAAAACTTGTAAAATTAGACAAGCTGATGTCACCTGGATTCCTTTTTCTCTGTTTACTTCACCATGAGTGAAAATTGGATTTACTCTCATCCTCTGAAGAAAGCTGAAGGAAGATCTGAAGCTAAATTTCTATTGAGCCAGACAGTGGTGAGCCTGCCCACTGGGCTACCAGGACTCTGCCTGGGGCACCTTCCAGGCCCTCAATACCATGGTGCCCCCCTTGGGTCCCAATCCAAAGAGCTGAGCCGAGCCGCGATGCCCAGAACGATCGAGCAAACGAGCAGAGTCCATGTTCTTCTGCCTGTCTTCTCCTCCTTTGCTGCCAAAGATAAGCTTACAAAAGCAGCTCCATTTACAGGGGACCTGCTGTGGCTTAGAGGTTGCAGTTTTGCCTTCTAAGCAAGAGGTTGCAGTTTGAATCCCCAAAAGGGCGGTGAAATTAGAAGGTGAGCGGGAATGTATATACATTCTTTTGTTATTGTTAAACACCCTCATCGCTCTCTATCCAGTGCCCTTTTAGCATAGCCAGCATGCACCTGAGCTAAACAGCAGCAAGTAAACGACTTATAACTTAATGTCCAGTTAAAGTTTGACATTATTGTCAAGATTATCTGGTTCAGATAGGTATGAAACCTTTTCAGGGATAAATGTTCTATTATGATGGACCACTACAGACTCAAATACCAAGGAGTTTTATAAATGTATATACAGTGGAACCTTGTATAACAAAATTAATTTGTCCCACAAGTTTTTTCATACTATGAAAATTTTAGTTATTCAAGTTTCCCATAGGAATGCATTGATATACAGTAAAATCCTGGGTTATGGTCACCTCGAGTAATGGATAACTTGACTTACAGAACAAAATTTTGAGGAAATGGCATCCCGATTTACGGAAAAAACTCATGATATGGAAAGTTTTGTGGTGTTCCGATGATTCCCAGGGCAATGGGATGGTGATTGGAGCATTTCTGCTGAATTTTTAAATTGTTTTGTCATTTTTTTGGCCTGGACAGAAACTCTCCCCACAACCAGGAAGTGCTGGAACACCACCACCACCACCACCCAGCTCCCCTCATCAGCTGTTAGGCGGGAATTTTTCCTGCAATTACCACGGCTGGCCACTAGATGGCGATGGTGGACATGTGAGGAAAATTTAAAAAAACTAGCTCCGAAGCTCATTAGAAGGTAAAACAACTTGTTTTTTTCTGTTCCAAACTCTCTCTAAAGTGGATTTTGGAATTTTTTGCTGTGTTTTCACCATTTTAGAAAGAGTCTAGAACAGAAAAATAATATTGTTGTTTTTACTTTTCTCTAACCTCCAGAATGTCCCCCCCCCCAAGCATTCTTATAGAAAATTATGCTTCACATTATAGAAAAATTGCTTTACAGAAAACATCCTGGAACGGATTAAATCCGTAACCTGGGGGTTCCACTATACAATGCAGCTTAGCAAAAAAATTCATAGCAAATTTTTCATTGTGTTAATTTCCCCATTGAAATGCATAAAATCACAACAAAAATGTTCGCCATGCAAGAGCACCATTCACATGCGATTTCCTTTTCTTATGCAAGTTTTTTGCTATTTGGACCCTTCGTTATACAAGATTCGACTGTACTGCTCTAAGGCCCTGTTTGAGTGTCATAATTTTGACCTTCACCTTTTGAACTTCACCAAAGTCTTCACAACATTTTGATCAGGAGTTCCCACCTTAAGGCCCCACACCCCTCAAAGGGCATTTGAGAAACAAAATGGCCACCCCATTAAAACTGTTGGGACAAAATGGCTAGCCACATCGTGCAGGCAGTGCAAAATGGCCATCTGGCCCTCAATGCTAACTGAGAGAGCATGACCCGGCCCCTGGCTTGAAAAGTTTGGGAACCCCTGATTTAGATATTTAATTATTATGTGCCCAGGCAAGTTTCTCACATCATTTAGATTAACCAGCTGTGTTCTGTTTCAGGAGGAGAAGAAAAACAATTATGGATATTTCCACAAGGAAAATCTTGCATATTCTGCAATAAATTTATTTGCTGCTGGCACAGAGACTTCTTCCATCACTCTATGCTGGGGACTCTTGCTACTGATGAAGTACCCTGAAATCCAGAGTGAGTCTTTTTCATTTCACTCTCTCTAATTAACCAGATACTGTTTCATATTAGTACTATAGGATTATAATAACAATCGTGTGCTGTCAAGTCAAATCAGACTTAAGGGCACCCTTTTCAGGATTTTCTAGGTAGAGAGAACTCTGGAGTTTTTAATTGTTCCCTTCTTCTGGGGGCTTTTCTGGGACTGAACAGCTTATCCATGTCCACACTAATTGGCTTTTCTGGGATCCACATTGGGGAACTGAACTTCAGCTCTCTGGCTCCATAGCCAGCTTAATTTTATACTACCTTTCAAAAAAAACAACTGAAGTATAACTTTAGAACACATTTCTATGTCACCAGAATGAGGAAGGCAAGAAAAGGCTCTGGAAGCTGGTGTCTAGGAATGCATTAGCGTTGGTCAATGTTGGGGTTGACTAGTGAGAACTGTTTTACATCCAGAGATTCATTTGTATTAGTTTTCCACTTGTCACAATTAATATAAACAGACATCTATGTTGAGTAAAAGCTAGGTTTCTGAATTACAGCCGAATTACGTGTTATGTGTGCAAATGGGAATTTCTAAATCTCGTGGATCTCCCAAATAATGTGTCATGTATGAGAAAAAAACAACCCTCTAATTCCACCCAAATGAGCAATCACTCCAAAGCAGGTCTGTGCTGGCCATTTGGGACACAGTGACTGGCGCCTCCCAAAGGTATCTCACCTGGCAGCTACAATCTATGACGTCATGCAGTACCATCCCCTCCCTCTCTGTCAAGTGCTATCCCCTCCCTCTCTGTCAAGTGTCCTTTTAGCATAGCCAGCACACCCCTGCTCCAAAGCTTCATATGTTACAAAACTGGGATCTCCTTGCTATTGTAAGATCTACTGAAACAAATATGACATGTCCTGCAAAATTAGGGCCCTATATGAGGCCTCAAATCAAATAGTCTATGTTTGTTTTCATTGGACCCAGCAGTGTGTAAGAAGCCACCACCAAAGATGAGATAAGATAGTTCCTGCTCTCTCTATATCATCTCTTATAACAAAAAATGATGCTGTTTGCCCAAGCAGAGTGTTGGATCTTCTCACTTGTGCTGTCTCTCCATCAGTGCAAATTGATATGTTTATACAGTAATACCCCAGATAACGTGAGTACCGTATAGCGTGAAAACTGCATAACCTTACAAGATTTTCGGAAAAATCTTGTATCGAATAACGCGATTTTTAATGTTATCCGATACAGTCATTCTTAGCAGCAAGGGGGCTGGAAAGCTGAACGGGGTTCTCCGTTCAGCTTCCCAGCCACCCTGCAGCTATGGAGGCAGGGGTGGGGAGGCTGGAAAGCTGATGGGGGGCTCCCCCGTCGGCTTCCCCAGCCACCCCACAGCTGCGGTGGCAAGGGCGGGTGGCTAGGGAAGCCAACAGGGAGTCCCCGTCAGCTTCCCCAGCCACCCTGCAGCTGTAGATCGGGTCCTCTGATCTCTCTGGAGCAGGCAGGGGACACGATCCAAGCTGTTTCTGGGCTTCCCCGACGTCCTCAGCCAGTGCAGCAAGCCAGAATGTCAGGATTCAAACCCTGACATTCTGGCTTGCTGCACTGGCTGAGGACGTCGGGGAAGCCCAGAAACAGCTTGGATCGGGTCTCCCCACCTCCCTTTTTTAAAACCAATTTGGAGTCTCTGACCCCCTCCCCCGCTGGGTCCATGGAGGTGGGCAGACCCGATCCAAGCTGTTTCCAAAGTTCCCCCACCTCCCTGGAGGCTGCAGCAAACCAAAATGTCAGGATTCAAATCCTGACGTTCTGGCTTCCTGCCGCCTCCAGGGAAACAGGGCTTTTTTTAAACATTGTGTGATCAATGTATCACACAATGTTAAAAACCGGATAATGACGGGACTTGTGGAACCAAGTCATAACGTTATCCGGGGTACTATTGTATAATGATGATGAAGCTGTTATATCTCGGTTCGACTAGAAGTAGCAATAAATATATATAGAATATAAATTAGTTACAATAATATTGCCTTTAATTTGAGACATAAATCATGAGAAAATAATGAGTAGTTCCAGAGATACGGCCCCAAAACGTCGCTAGTCAGCCCGAAAAACACATTTTTTGTAACTTTAAGCACCCAGTGGCATGGGTTAACATGCTCCAATTGTGCTCAAAGTTTACCTACCTTAAATTCTGGAAAGGCTGATCACTTTGTGGGGTTCCTGTTGAAAAAATTCCGACATCAATTTTTTATGGTCACCATAGTATACATTCTAATGCAAGTCCAAAAGTGTACAATTGCTCATTATAGCAAGGATTCTGCTATGTTCCTCTAGAGAAAGTCCAAGCAGAAATCAACAATGTTGTTGGATCTGCTCAACCCAGGGTTGAACATAGAGCAAAAATGCCATACACTGATGCCGTCATCCATGAAGTACAAAGGTTTGCTGATATTTCCCCAACCAATTTGCCACATGCAACCACTACAGATGTTACTCTCAAAAGTTACTTCATTCCAAAGGTAATCACCTTAAGTTACTTACACACTTTGCTCTCCAGTTACTAACCAGGTGACTGAGAAATGTATGGTGATTTTCAATACATTTTAAGCAACTTGCTCTTTATTAATTTGTAAAGAAAAGCTCCACACTGTAAAGCATGCTTAAATCTTAATTCTCTTCACGTCTTTTCCTTTGAGATTATCAAATGTCAGCTTTCCTCTGCCTGAGTAGCTCATAAAATGTCTCCTCCACAGTTTTATTCCAATCGTATTTGGGGTGGTGATATTAAACTTTATTTGCCTTCTCCCCATGTTCTACGCATTCCTTCTTTCTTTGCAGGGAACTTACATCATTCCATTGCTGACCTCTGTTCTCCATGATGATTCTCAATGGGAGAAACCATATGAATTCTATCCTGAGCATTTTCTTGACTCTGCAGGAAAGTTTGTCAAGAGAGATGCATTTATGCCTTTCTCTGCAGGTATGGAGATATGCTCATATCATGGGATTGTGTAGTAGGCAAACAGTTCTGAAATAACATTAACGCATAAGAGGATCAGCAATTTAAAGGGGGGAGAGATTTCTACAGTCAATCAGACCCTGTAATGCCATGTTTCCCAATTAGTGGTACGCATACCCCCAGGGGTACGCGAGATTGCATCAAGGGGTACGCGCAGCAATCTCTTAACTAAAATATTAAATCCTCAAAAAACAATAATGCAATAACAATTGCCAAAAAATTATTCAATTTAATTAAACAATCAGTAGGTAAGTCAATTGTATGCATCAAGCACTTTCTCCCGCAGCGGTGGTTTTCCCCGCGCCTCCGACGTCTTGCGTCCACCGATTGCGGCCGCCCCCGTTCCCACCTATTTGCACATCATTGTCAATCAGTCCGTTCAGTTTATGTCACGTGAGCGTATCTCTGTGCTCATTGTGTTGTTTTAATTGTGAATTAATAAATATCCGTCGCACCGTGTCGCGTCGATCAGCCTTATATACCAACCTCGGTAAATGATAAGATAATGTTTTAAAACTGTGTTTAAATTTGCACTTTCACTATAAACTGCAATACAATGTAATGATGTTTAGAAAATAAAAATAATATTCAAGATGCTTCAGTTGTAAGCAAGTTCGCGGCTTCTGTTTTCTAGATTTTAAGTTACATTAATACTATTTTCATAGTAAATTTCAATACAAAGCAATAATGTTTAATTTGTTTTCTACTATGTACCTACTTCGAGTACAGAAGGACAAATTCAATTTTTGCCTGTTCGCAGTTTCTGTCCCCCCCCCCCCCCGGTTTTCTAAGCTTTTTAATTACTTACATTACAAAAATACAAAAGCTGAGTTAATAAGTCCCCTTGTTTTTTAGATGGAACAGTGGCTGCTAAGGCGCCGAAAGGTTGAGGAGGAGGTATCAGAAAATACTGAACAGTCGCCTGCTAATGATGTGTCACCCTCTACTAGTACTCCGACACACAAAAAAAGAAACCTTGATAACAAGGAATTGTCTCTCTCAAAAAAAAAAAAAAAAAAAGGAAATATGATGATAGTTATATTCAGTTTGGTTTTACAAGCTCTGGAGATCCTAATTCCCCATTGCCGCAGTGTGTCGTTTGTGCAGAAACGCTGTCAAATCGTTCGTTAAAACCATCCTTACATCTTTCCATATTAACGCAACATAAATCCCTACCACCCACCCTAAACCTTTCATCATTCTATCATCTTCTCCCCTCCATCCTTCCATTGAAGAACCGCCTCCGAGTGTCGAAGAGGGGGGGGGGGAGACCGGGACTTGGCGAATTCATATCAATATTTGAAAGTATCAAATAAATCAACTAGCTCAAAGCTATACAGTTATTCCTTGTTCTTCCTTCCTTCTGCTTATGGCTGTCTACCCCTATTCTTTTTATTTCTATTCTATATTTTCAACCCTTATTCCCCTTTAGCTTTCTTTAACAAAAATTCTTTATATTTCAATAATATTTTTATAAATATCCTACAACTTGTAAGACACTGGGAACAGCTAACTCTTCCTAACAATTCAAGTGTTACATTGACTTAATATTTCCTTCCATCTGTAATATCCTAAACTTCATTTTCATATTTCCAAACATACCCTTAAGCAAACCCTTTTTCATATTTCCCTTTACCTCTGCTACTATTGTATTTTTATTATAATTCATCCCTATCTTCAGCTCCTTCATCTTTTCAATACTTTATATTTCTCTCTCGTATTTATTCTAAACTACTCTCTTTTATCATTTTTGTCAGCACCTTATTTAATTCCTACCAACTCCATTGCCCATTTTTTTATAGAGGTTATTGTACTTCCCCATTCTAATCAATTATCTATCCCATTCTATACTCTATTAATATATATACCTGTATAAGGTTTCCATAACTATGTTACACTATACATTTTTTATTCCAGAAAATCAAAATCAAAATCAAAATTCTTTTAATCCACAAGAGAATCATGTCAAATTTTATTTCTTTAAAGTTTATTCACTATTATTGCAGTTATTTCCTATATTTGAGGATTTCTCTTTGATTTCCTTCCATTCTTCCTTTTACATTAATATTACATGATTTTAACATATCCATGTAATCAGTTTATTCTCTTATCACTACTGTTTTCCATATCCAAAAGAATCTCAACTGTTAGAATTGTTACCTATTTTAATTCGCCACTTCATCTTATAACAATTTAGTATTTAGTTTATTGTCCTTCCTCCACACTCTTTCTCTTTTTGATAAATCCTAATAAATATCCAAATATTCATCCTCCAACTTTTTCACCTGTATACCTTTTTTATTTCCTTAATTATATAAGTAATACATCAACACACTCAATAAGGAAAGTCTAGGCTTTGGCCCTACACCCCCTTACCCATAAATATTTTACATCCCATAATTTACCATCTTTATGTTTCTATTTTTTTCTTTCTTTCCCTTTCTCCTTTTTAACATATGATAACAACTCCTTAATTCTTTCCCCAAATTAATATTCCTTTAAATTAAGTTTTCTTTACACACATAAATCAACCACTTCATATTGCTTTGGGAATTACATCCATCGGTTAACTAATAATAATTTTTTCCCATAACTATATTACTCTATGCTTCTTTTCATTCAGAAAAACAAAAGGTGAAGGGTTGGATGAGGGTGAATTTAGTTATCCGTTGTATGTCTCTTTGATATGTGTATGTGGTATTTTTTTTGTAATTTTTTGTTTGTGTTCCTTGTTTTAAAATTTAAAAAAAAGTAAAAAAATAAAAATAAAACCATCCTTACTACGTTGCCATTTAGAAACCAAACATGCTAATTTGAAAGATGAATCTGTATCCTTCTTTCAACATAAATTAAAAGACCTCAAACAAAGACAAAAATCTACTGAGGCACTTTCTTTAAACACGAATATGTATGCCCTGCAAGCCTCTTTTCGAGTTAGTTATTTAATTGCCAAGCAAGCAAAATCGCATACAATTGGGGAAAGCCTTATACTGCCTGTATCAAAAGAGATAATGAAATGTATGTTCAGAGAAAAAAATGGCCCGAGAACTTGATGTTATTCCTATGTCAAATAACACCATCTCTCGTCGTATTGCAGACATGTCAGATAATCTGAAAAACCACCAAATTCAACTCATTTTACAAAGCGATTACTTTGCCATAGAACTTGATGAATCCACGGACATAGCAAACTTGGCTCAACTTTTAACATATGTTCGTTATGTTCATTCCAAAAAGGTTCATGAAGAGTTCCTATTTTGTCGTGCCCTTCTGATTCATACTACCGGGAAGGACATATTTCGCATGGTCGACGGTTTGATAAAAGAAAACAAATTGGATTGGTCGAAATGCATAGGAATATGCACTGATGGTCCAAAGCAATGACTGGTCGTTTTTCGGGAATTGTGAAGCGAATACAAGATGTAGCCCCAGAAGCAAAATGGACCCATTGTGGTATTCATCGAGAGGCACTTGCTTGTAAAAAAATTCCAGCCTGCTTAGATAGTACTCTTAAAAATGCTGTGAAAATTGTCAGTTTAATCAAGGCCCGTGCCACAAACTCAAGAATTTTTACAGACATTTGTAAAGAGCTTGGCAGCGAGCATGAGACCCTGTTGTTACATACTGAAGTGTGTTGGCTGTCCAGAGGAAGAGTTGTTTTGAGAATATTTGAGTTGAGACATGAAATTGAGTTATTTTTGACCGAGCAGGGACATGCCGAGTACAAACAGATGCTGATTGATCCTTTGTGGCTACAAAAATTGGCTTACTTCTCAGATATTTTTACAAAACTGAATGAGTTGAATTTGGGGCTTCGAGGCCAGGATACAACCATATTCAGTATGCAGGAGAAGGTTGAGTCAACAATCAAAAAAATGACTCTCTGGATATCTTTGATCGACAGATGTAAATATGATCAATTTCCGAATTTAAAACTTTTTTTGGAAACTACTTCTTCATCGGTGAATGAAGATGTAAAATCAGCCATAAAATGCCACTTGCAAAAATTTTTGACCGCATTACGCACTTATTTTCCAGAAATATCATCGCAATGGAAATGGGTAAACAACCCCTTTGGAAACTGTCCCACCAATCACCTATCCATCTCTGATCAAGAGGAATTAATAGACATCTCATGCAACAGTAGACTCAAAAGTTGTTTTGCGGAGCAATCACTGGTTAATTTTTGGGCTGATCTTAAAGAAGTTTATCGTGTCAGCGAATTTGCAATAAAACATTTACTGTACCTTTGCGAGAGCTGATTTTCCGCAATGACAAACTTAAAAACTAAACATCGTCACAGACTTCAACTCGAAGACGACTTGAGATTGAAGTTGATCAAAACGCAAACAGATTTTTCAGAGTTGTGCAAAGAAAAACGTGCACATTTGTCACATTAATGAAACATGTGTTCTCTGTCATTAGAATGTCTTTTGATGATAATAAATATAAAATACACCTGATTTCATTTTTTTATTTAACGTTCCTGCAATAAGGGGTATGCAAGTTTGAGGTCTTTCTTGAAGTGGTACGTAGAAAAAACTAATTGGGAACCACTGGTGTAATGCCATTTTAAAACATTTCATTTTTGGTAAAACAGGATGGGTTTTTTATTATTATTATTATTATTATTATTATTATTATTATTATTATTATTATTATTATTATTATTATTATTATTATTATTATTATTATTATTATTATTATTATTGCTAAATCCCGAAATTATGAGATTTTATGAGATTTTAGGTACACTTTCAATTGTTTCCAAGTGTTTTACGTTGTTGTTATTATCATTATCATGTCTATGGCAGAGTGCCTGGAACAATAGACACAATACTGCTACACAGTTACTCAAATAGTTGTAATTCATAGAAGTAAAGTGGCATGAGTAAATGCAGTATACAATAGATCATCTCTCTGGAGATTTTTTTAGCTTAAATTAAAACAATCTGTTTGTAAGTGCACAACAGGATTTCTGCCAAAGGGTTATAGAAAACCTGCACAAAATGTCAACATATTAGCAACTTATCTTGCTCTGTGCATATTCTTACAGGTCGCAGAATTTGTATAGGGGAGACCTTGGCCAAGATGGAGCTCTTCCTCTTCTTTACAAGCCTCTTGCAGAAATTCACCTTCCAGCCACCTCCTGGGACTTCTAAGGAAGAGCTGGACCTCACCCGTTGTGTTGGCTTGTCAACACCACCCATGCCCTTCAAACTCTGTGCTCTGCTTCACTGAGATGCCTCATGTTCTCAGAATGCTAAACCAGTCTGTAACCATTCTTGCTCAGCTAGATAATTCTGGAATAACAGTCTCTTGATTGAGCCGGTCCATGTTTAATTATAGATCTTAAGTGTCACCTCTGCCACAATTGCTGTTTTGAATGGCATTCAAAAACTAAAGAAGAGAATTGGTGGAATTGGCCCATGCTGTTATGTGACCTACATGCAATCCAGTTTTGCTTTAAAAGGGGATTTGGTTCATGTGCCATCCGTTGCATATTCAGAATCATGTCTCTATTTATATTTTAGAGTCCTAAACAATTATCTGCATAATATAATTTTTCTTCTGTTTTATGATTAAACCAAAGTTTAACAGTATAATTTCTTCTTCTCAATCGTAATAATGTTTTACACCATTTTCCCGAAGAGAACCGTTGCAGATTTAACTTTTAGTAAATATCTAATGCTTTGCTATATCTTGTCAAATTAATTGCATGCATATATACTTGCTCTAGACAAAACTTAGACAGACTCAATTTAGACATTTTAGATAAAATTTAACATATATTACTTGTTCAATACTTTTATAGCTAGCAATTTAACAAATCTAGTAAAGGTAAAGGTTTCCCTTGTTAGAAAGCCAGTCGTATCCGAATCTAGGGGTCAGTGCTCATCTCTGTTTCTAAGCCGAAGAGCCAGCGTTGTCTGCTTCTGCAGACGTTCCTGTGGTCATATGGCAGGCATGACTAGACACCGGAGTGCACGGAATGCTGTTACCTTCCCACCAAAGTGGTCCCTATTTATCTACTCGCAATTTCTTGCTTTCAATCTGCTAGGTTGGCAGAAGCTGGGACAAAGACGGGAGCTCATTCCGTCCTGCAGTACTCGGGAATTGAACTGCTGACCTTCCGCCTCCGAGTCAGCGTCTTAGCCACTTGAGCCACATCTAGGCTGTTACATTTTAGATGAAATAACTTACCACACCATAGGCCTTTTATCTCATGTTTTAGACTCAACTCTTTTAATAAAATTTATTTTGCACTGTAATAAAGATTGATTGTTTGACTGAACTCCACTTCCTCTATTTCTTCAACATTATGCATGATGGCCACCTTCCCCTTCTCCCACAATGACTTTGTTTTTTTTTTGTTTTTTTTTAAATTTTATTAGGTATAAAAAGTATTACAAATCAAGAAAAATACATAGAACAAGAAAGAAAAGAAAAACATTACATAAATCCAAAATGTATATAGAGAAAAATCAAAAAAGAAGATAAAAATTCCCATAATTAACAAAACTACATTTGTATCATCATTCAAATATTATTACCTCATGATAAAACTTCAAACTATAAATTATATCTCCCCATATCACCTCAAAACCAATATATTTAATTCTCTAACTCTACTATCATTCTTTACTTTAGAAGCACCCTCGTGATATATACATTGTCCGGAGATTAATGTTTCCTTATTTTTTCCAAAAATCATTTTGCTCAGATGCAGGGAGTATGCCTTTATTTTTATCTATTACATATTCAATGAAAGGTTTCCAAATCCTCCAGAACTTATTGCCAGTTACTTTACCCTTATTAAAATTTAACTCCCAGGTGAGCTTTTCATTGAGTGCCAAATCCCACATTTCCTTGTACCAATCCCTTCTTTGTAAATTTTCATTGTTTTTCCAGTTTCTCGCTATACATTGTCTGGCCGCCGATAACATTATCGCCATCAGTTCGTTGTTATCCTCACTCATTTTATATTTATCCACCTCAGTTAACAAGACTGTATTTGACCCCAGTTTAACCTGCAATTCCAAAATATTCTTAATTTCATCCTCAATATCTCCCCAAAATTTCTTCAGAACATCGCAAGACCACCACATATGCTCATATGTACCTCTGGCTTTTTTACATCTCCAACATTTCTCGCTCACAGTTTCATACATTAAATGCAGTCTTACTGGGGTTCTATACCATCTCCAGATTAGTTTATAATTGTGTTCCTTCACTCTTACCGACATAGATCTCATAATACGTCTTCTCCACATTTTCCCCCATGTTTTCTCAGTGATTTTTGTGTTCAATTCCTGTTCCCAGCTATCTTTCAATATTTGTTGAGCTTTCCCCCCTTTATTTAATATTTTATATATTTTACTAACTATCCCTTTTATTCCTATGTCTCCTTTTCTTAATTTGACCAGCAATTTTTCAAATTCTGTAAGCTCCCTGTCTGATCCCAATTCCAAAAAAAATCTCTTGTTCCAATTGTTCATCTGGAGGATTTTGAACCAATCCAACTCCAATTGCCGATAAAGCTCCTTTCTCCTCTCTAGATCCCTACAACTTTTGATCCAATCTTTCAACATAGAGACCCCATTTTCTAATAAGATATCCCTAATCCTACCGTCTATTTTCATCGGAAAATTATTAAAATCTTCTAATTCTGTAACCAATGAGATCCCTGGAATAAGATCCTTTCTTGCTTTGTTCCATTCCTCTATTGTTGCTCCTATCATCTTACCCTGAATTCTCATTTTTTTATCCTTGTCCCCACATAAAAAAAATGCCTTCCCTTTCCTCGAGAACTCTTTTGATTCTAATTTTCCCCATATTGATTCTTCTCAAATTAGTAATTTGATAACATTTCGTAATTGAAAGGCTCTATAATACTTGCTAACATTCGGGATACCCAGTCCCCCTTCTTTTTGCGATACGTACCACAGAAACTTAGATATTCTAGCTCTTCGTTTCCCATTGCAAAATCTATTTATGATATTTTGATATTTTTCCAATTCTTTATCTGTGTGTTTTATTGGCAGAGCATCAAATAAAAAATTTAATTTAGGTAACAACATCATTTTACACATTGCGACCCTGCCGAACCACGATAAATTCAACTTGTTATACTGTAGTATTTTTTTGTCTATCTCTTTCATTTGTTTTCCATAATTCAGTTCCTTAAGTTCCCCAGTTTTTTTAGCAAGTATTACCCCTAAATATCTTAATTTATTCGGAGTTTGAATATTAAATTTTTGCTTTATTTCTTCTTCATCCTTCTTACTCCCATTAACTAAGATCATCTCGGATTTATCCCAGTTCACCCTTAAACCTGTCATTTCCTCGAAAGTTTTCAAATGTTCATTAATCTTTGGTATTGCTTGTGCTGGTTGTTTAATTGTGATTAGTGTATCATCGGCATATAAACTTATTTTATTCCCTTCTATTCCAAATAATTCTTTATCTTGCCGTATTAAATTCGCCAATAGTTCCATAGCCAATACAAACAGTGTAGGCGACAAAGGGCACCCCTGCCGAGTTCCAGCCTCCAATTTTATTTCTCCTGTATAACTATCATTGAATTTCACTATCGCTATCCCCTGTTTATATAAATTCTTGATAACTTTTTGGAATTTGTCTCCAAATCCGTACAATTTGATTACCTCATGTATTGTTGCCCATTGCAAGGAATCAAATGCTTTAAAAATGTCCAGTGCTAAGAAACCTGCTTTATCCTTTTGCTTTTCAGCTATATCCAATAAATCCACTACCCTCCTTGTGAGATCTGACATATACCTGCCCTTTACAAACCCTGCTTGATCATCTCTTATGTATTTGGCTATGAAACTATTTAGCCTAGTCACCATTATTGTAGAAAAATTTTTAGCGTCTTGGTTAATTAGGGATATCGGCCTATATGATTCTATTTTCTGTAAATCCTTACCCGGCTTAGGGATCAATGCAATGATAGATCTATTCCAAGATTCCGGTGTTGATTCTCCCTCTAAAATCCCATTAAACAGTTTCTGTAATCTTGGAACAATCCAGGGCTTAAAATCCTTATAAAATTCAGCAGGAAGCCCATCTTCTCCTGGTGCTTTGTTCAATTTTAATTTGTTAATTACTTCCTCAATTTCTTTTACCGATATTTGTTCCTCCATCCTATTTCTATGCTCTTCTGTTATTAATGATATGTTATACTTTTTAAAATAATCCTCCAGTTTGTTCAAATTTACCTGCTTCTTTGAGTATAGTTCTTTATAAAAGGCCTCTATTATTACTGCTTTCTCTTTCCTTTTATTATATCTCTTCCCCTTCTCATCTACCAATACTTCTACCTGGCCTTTATTCTTTTTATCCCTTGCTGCTTTTGCTAATAACTTAGAGTTTCTGTTACTATACTCGAAATATTCTCTTTTTAAAAATATCAAATCTTTTTTTACCCTTTCCATGTCCTGGGCTTCCAATTCTTTCTTTACTTTCTGTATCTGATGTAATACCCTCTGATCTTTACCCTTTATATATTCCCGGTGAAGTTGTTTTAATTGTGTTTCCAATTCCTGAGTTCTATTGATGTTCCGTTTCTTTTTCCAACTACTTAGTTTTATTGATTCTCCTCTAAAGATCGCTTTCATTGTGTCCCATACCCCTCCTGAGCTGACCTCATTATTATCATTCCATGTCCAATATTCATCCCATTTCTCCATAATTTGTTTTTTCATGCTATCCTCTTTGTATAATTTTGAGTCATATCTCCAAACATATCGTTTCCCATCGCCTTCATCCAATTTTATATCTATACTTATCTTGGCATGATCTGATTCTCTAAATGTCCCTATTTTAATATCCTCTGTGTTTTTCAATAACCCTTGCATTACAAATATATAATCAATCCTTGAATACATATCATAAACTTGAGAATAGTAAGTGTAGTCCCTTTCCTGTCCTTTAAGTTCCCTCCATACATCTTTTATATTCATTAATTTTGCCCAATCGCTTAGAATATATTTATTACTTCTCTTCTTAGTACTTGTAGTGTCAATCTCGGAACTTAACAAGTTGAAATCCCCCCCAATAATCATATTCCTCGTTCCTTCTTTCTGTAGAATTATTCTTAATTTTTCTAAAAATTCTGCCTGATTGGTATTCGGGGCGTATATGTTTGCAAGAGTTATCTCTTCATCTTCTATCCTCCCCTTAATTATTAGATATCTCCCCTCTGGGTCAGCTATAGATTTTATCACAGTAAAACCCAGTTTTTCCGAAATAAGGGTTGCAACACCTCTTGCTTTTGATGTCCCATAAGCCATTTCATAAATATCAATTCCTCTCACAACTAATTTATTAGTATCCGCCGATTTTTGGTGGGTCTCCTGTAGAAAGATGATATCAGATTTAGATTTATTGAGCGCTATCTGCAACCTCCTCCTCTTCACGGCATTCCCTGTCCCTTTCACATTCCATGTTAACAATCTTAAGCTCTTAACCATTCGTATTTACTAATCCCTCCCCTTCTTTACATTCCTCCCCGGACGTGTCAACCCCATCCCCTACTAAAAATCTAAAAAAAAATCTAAGAAAAAATACGAATAAATGGATACAATATAATGACAAAAAGAACAATTGTACATTCTCAGTACAAAATAACTCAAAAAAATAGTATACTTGAAAAAGATTACTTAATACAACTACAAAGAAAAAAAGAAAAAAGAACTTACCTACTCTTCCATTTTCTGTTACCCTCCCCACACCTTGTTCCAAGATGTCGCCTCTATCATTCAAAGAGGGGAGGGGGGGACCGGGGGAAAAAAGCATTGTGTTCTTCTAAGGCCCCCCTCCCTCCACCAATATAATTTTATTCTGCAAATTATTTATTCAAAAAGCTCCGCACTCGATGTTCCTGACACTTCCGCTCCTCCCACTGCACCCTCCACCTCCCCCTCCTTATTCAAAACCGGGCCCATCACCCCAACTGCATACAAGTCAGTTCTCATAGCAATCCATTCTGAACTAGCCACCTTCATGAACCCTAGTTGAGTCAAGTACTCCAAAACATCTGTTCTGTCATCCAAAATATGCCATCTTTTTTCATAAAAAAATCTCAACTGTTGTGGAAATCTCCAATTATACTTAATGTCTTTTGAAGCCAAAAATTTCGTCACAGGTTTCATCATATATTTCCATTTTCTTTCCTCCGGCGCGATGTCATTGTAGATTTCCACATCAGCCCCCTCAATCTTTAGAACGCCAGACCCCGCTTGTTTGATGTAAGCCATCACTTTTAACTTATCCGCCCAATTTGCAAACTTAACCAAAACATTCCTTGGTGATCTCCTGTCTCGCCTTCCCCCCACTCTATACACAGCTCCAATGTCTTCTACCACAAAATCTTTCCCCATTTTCAAAGAGTTCAGCCAATCCACTACTCTATCTCTAAGCTTGTCTGGCGTTCGTTCGGCCATTTTGCGTATCACAATATTCTGTTTTCTCTGCCCCTCCTCCACCATCATCATCCTTTTCTCTTGAACAGATACTCTTGAAGCAATCACATGTTCTTGGATCAACATCTCATTCATAGAAATCTTTGCTTGCTCTAAATCCTTTTGCATTGTGTCAGTAATCATATTAATTTTTTTTGTATTCTCAGTAACCTCCTTCTGCATATCAGTCAGAGTCCTGGCCAGGCTCTCGTGTTGTAGCCTGGCCAGTTCTCTGTCTTTTTTCATTTCTTCACAATTATTCTCCACCATTTTATTCAATTTTTGTATTGCAACCTGATTTTCATTTCCATTTTTAACCAATTGTTGTAAAATAGCAAACATATTGTCCATTCTTTCCGGTAAATCCACTGATCGTCCTCCAGCACCTGCTTGAGAGTCCATTGCTGCCGTTGTGGTCTCCATTGTTGGTGATGGTATGTGCCTTTCCTTGTCTTTTTGATCTTTTTCTTTTTTCTCTCTCCTCCCCTTTGGCCTGACTGTCTCCTCCCCTTCCTGCATAACCTATCTACTAAAATCAAACTTTATATAAGTCAAAAAAAAAAAACTTTGTTTCAAAAGTTCAATAACTCGGTGTCATATTATGTAAAAAACAATCAGCAAAAAAGAAAAATGCTTATTATCTGTAAATATACAAGCCAAAGAGCAAGGAGAGGGGGCGGTAGTAGGGGGAGGGAAGGATGATTTAATTATAAAAGCGTTAAGACCGCTGCAAGTTCTTCAATTAGGCAGGTCAATTATTTCTCCCCTAAAGGGTATCTGACCGGAGAACACAAAACAAAAGTCTTAATCAGCCCCTAAAGTCCATCAGAAAACAAATCAAGCAGCGTCCTTCTTCTCTTCACCTCGCTACCACCCTTAGTTTCGTTTCCGCACTCAAAGTTAAGTTTCGATTAACTCCGCCATTGTTGTTGCTCCCTTTTTCATTCACCCTCTGTTCCAAATCCAGCCCCAAACACAGTTCTCTTTCACTCCCTCAAAATCACAGTTCAAAAGTCTTTTATTAAGGTTGTTATTAATAATAAGTCCTCACTAAACAACGATCCTGGGACAGACCTTTACTTCCAGTTATACTGCACGCAACTCCGCCACATTCGCTGTCCGATCTGTTCCCTTTGACTTTTCTTCTTCTCCTCTTCTCCAAACCCCCGCCTCTCAGCTCTCCCCGACCAGCTCGCACTCCTCAATCCTCTTCTTTTCGCACCCCCCCCGTCTCCCCTCTCTTTAAAACTCAACCGCACACAGTTCCACTCACAACATCCAGATCACGGGGAGACTCCGGGGGACGCGCTTTCCGCCAGGCGCCAGCAAAATTTTGTCCTTTGTTTTAAGCTCCCGCCTCTATTTCAGGGAATGTGTTGCCTGAGCGCGCTCACCGGACAGGCTCCTGTAAAGATCTCCTCTTTGCTCGTCTCCGTCTCTGTCTCCGTGGCGCTTCTCACTTCAATCACCTCCGCAGCGTCCCTCAAGGCTCCACTCCGGCTCTGGAAGCGGCTCGACGGGCAACAGCAAGAACCGCGACGCTCTTCCGAGCTTCGAGGGGCCCCCCGTCGTCCGGAGCACAGACTCTCCAGGCCCCGTTCACCTGATCTCGCAGGTCCGCCGCTTTTTTTTTTCCCTCCCTGGTCGGGGTCTCTTCCTACTTTCACCAGCGGTCCTTTTTCCTCCGAATTCAACTTTATTTATTTTAAAAAATCGCATTGGAAGTCCCATTTAATGGCGGAGGAAGGACAAGCCACTGCTTCTCCTACTCCATCCAAACCACGCCCCAACCCCCACAATGACTTTGAATGGTTCTGTGCATCAGACGCTATGGAACATACAAATTACTTGTCAGTCAACCAACATGAACATTCATGTTGTTCTCTAGCATAGGAGTTCCACCATAACATCTATTGTTTTAGTTTTTAGCTGAACTTCCAGGCACGGTACACTCTTATGAATGTACAAAGGCCAATTGTCCACATCATTCCAAATGTAAAAACAAAAGCAATTTGGAAATGCACAGATCACAACATGGAACTTATTCAGGTACAGATACATGCAGGGGCTTCTCCACACCATTAATTGGAACCATCTTGTGATGGCTGGAACACAACATTCAATAAAAAATAATGAATGCAAATTATACAGAATAAAACATCCCCAAACACCCAGCGTATCCAGAATCTATTGTTTTTTACCCATGAATGAACAAAACCACACAAGTCACGGCAGCTAATTGACATTAATTAACAAGGTGCCAGTCAAAAATAGCAGTTTGTTAATTAGCCCATAGTAGCCTCCTGAACTACTGTGTTTTGGCTGATGCACTTGGCAGAGCAATGTTTCTTCATTTCATTATGGGATATTTAACCACAGGAAATTTAGATAGACACCTTTCTAAACACCAAAACAATTCTTTTGTTGTTGTTGTTCAGTCGCACAGTCGATTCAGACCCTTTGCGACCCCATGGACCACTGTCTGCCAGGCACTTCTGTCCTCCACCATCCCCCTCAACTCGCTCAGCTCTGTGCCCATTGCGTCCACAATACCATCTAGCCATCTTATTTTTGGCCGCCCCCTTTTTCTTTTGCCTTCCACCTTTCCCAGCATCAAGGCCTTCTCAAGTGAATCCTCTCTTCTCATTTGATGTCCAAAGTACCTTAGCTTCATATTTACAATTTGTCCTTCTAAGGAGCAGTCAGGGTTGATTTCTTCTAAGATTGACCTATTTGTTCTCCTCGCTGTCTAGGGGACTCTCAAAACTCTCCTCCAACACCACATTTCAAAGGCATCTATTCTTCTGTGCTCAGCTTTTCTAATGTTCCAGCTCTCACAACCATACATTCAGTGATGGGATGAAACAGGTTCTCACCAGTTTGTCAGAACCGGTAGTAACTTTTCCCAGTGTCCTGGAGAACTGGTAGCAGCTTTTTGGGGGGAACCACCTTTGGAGCTTACCGTTTCACTGGTTCCCAGACTGTGCATGTGCGTCAAGGACTTGGTGTGCATGCATGCCTACAGCACTTGGCACGTATGCATGGCCTCCTTGCTGCCCACCCAAGCAGGGAGGAGGAAGAGAAGCTGCTACCCTGAAGCTCCCTATAGCCTGCTCCCCAGGGTAAGTGCTTCACCTTTGGATGTGGTGTGTCTGTGTGTATTTTAATGTGTATTTAATACCTTTACCTATATTGACGTACTACCAGAGTTCCTAAAAAGGCCTGGCAGCTGGCAGGCCTGGCGGCCTGGCTTGGGTTTTTTAAGCATAGTCTTGGAGTTACATCATCAATAAGCTACATCTGTGCTGTTCCAATTACTGTTCCAATTGGAGAACCCTTAAGGAGGTACAGCTATTTTACATTTACTTTAAGGCATATTATCCTAGAAAACACTGCAAACAACAAAGCCAGTGGAGATGATGGTATCCAAGTTGAACTTTTCAAAGCCCTAAAAGAGGATGGGATCAAATTATTACATTCTATATGCCAGCAGATTTGGAAAACACAACAATGGCCACAAGATTGGAAAAGATCAGTTTATGTTCCAATCCCCAAAAAGGGAAATGCCAAGGTCTGTTCAAATTATCGAACAATTGTGCTCATCCCACACGCTAGCAAGGTGATGCTCAAGATAATACAGGATAGACTGCAACAGCATGTGGAGAGAGAATTACCAGAAGTGCAGGCGGGGTTCAGAAGAGGCAGGGGGACCAGAGACCACATCGCCAACATAAGATGGATCATGAAAAAAACAAAGGAATATCAGAAATAAGTATACTTCTGTTTCATTGATTACACAAAGGCCTTTGATTGTGTAGACCACAACAAAATGTGGCAAGTAGTTAAAGAGATGGGAATCCCAGAACCCCCTATATGCCTCATAAGAAATTTGTACATGAAACAAGAAGCAACAGTTAGGACAGAATACGGAATGACAGAGTGGTTTGGAATAGGAAAAGGAGTAAGACAAGGCTGCATTTTGTCACCATGCTTATTCAACTTATACACAGAACACATAATGCGCAATGCAGGGATGGAGGAATCACAATTTGGGATCAAAATTGCTGGAAGAAACAGCAACAATTTGAGATATGCAGATGATACCACCCTAATGGCTGAAAGTGAGGAGGGTCTAAAGAAGCTCCTGATTAGGTTGAAAGAAGAAAGTGAAAAAGCTGGCTTGAGACTCAATATAAAGAAAACAAAGATAATGGCAACAGGCCTTATCAGTCACTGGAAAATAGATGGGCAAGAAGTAGAAGCAGTGACAGATTTTACTTTCTTGGGATCAAAACTCACTTCAGATGGGGACTGCAGCCATGAAATAAAAAGGCGTTTGATTCTTGGGAGGCAAGCAATGAGAAACCTGGGGAGCATAATGAAGAGTAGAGACATCATATTGAAAACAAAAATTCGTATTGTCAAAGCAATGGTATTCCCGGTGGCAATGTATGGTTGTGAGAGCTGGACCATTAGGAAAGCTGAGCACAGAAGAATAGATGCCTTTGAGATGTGGTGTTGGAGGAGAGTTTTGAGAGTCCCCTGGACAGCAAGGAGAACAAATAGGTCAATCTTAGAAGAAATCAACCCAGAATGCTCCTTAGAAAGTCAAATTGTAAAGATGAAGCTAAGGTACTTTGGACATCAAATGAGAAGAGAGGATTCGCTTGAGAAAGCCTTGATGCTGGGAAAGGTGGAGGGCAAAAGAAAAAGAGGGCGGCCAAGAATGAGATGGTTAGATGGTATTGTGGAAACAATGGGCACAGAACTCAGCGAGTTGAGGGGGATGGTGGAGAACAGGAGTGCCTGGCGGGCAATGGTCCGTGGGGTTGCAGAGGGTCGGAATCGACTGTGCGACTGAACAACAATATTATCCTAGAGAACCAGTTAGGCAAAGACTTAGTACCTAACTTCTTTAACTGTTGAAAAGTTGAAAAGTGCCAAAATGAAGCCATCTTGTGGTGAGTTCATTCTGTAGTTCCTTCCATCTGACCTAGTGTGAGAAAGATGAGCCAGAATAAGCTTTAAGCTCTGGTTTAAAAGCTCTGGTTGATTTGTGTTTGGGGTGGGTGTATTTTAATGTATTTTTATTTATTTATTTATTTTATTTATTTATGGATTTGTGTTGTGGGTGGGTGGGTGGGTTGAGGTGTGTGTGTGTGTGTGTGTGTGTGTGCTTATTTTTATTTTATTTTATTTATTTTATTATTTATTATTATTTTTTCTTTGGCTCTGCCCACGTTGCCATGACGTCATGATGTTAGTTCGCCCACACTGTGATGACGTCACTGTGGGGTAGTAAAATGTTTGACATCCCACAACTGCATACATTGCCATAGGGAATACCATTGCTTTGACTATACGAATTTTTGTTTGCAATGTTCTAGAGAACCAATCACGTCTCTCTCTTTCCCCCCACCTGTAGTTTAAATACAGGGAGGGAAAGAGACACAAGCAATCTCTGCGACTGCAGTAGGGTCGGGGGAAAGGCGCGTGCTTTTCCCCAAACCTACTGCAGTCACAGAGACCGCTGCGGGTGGGGGGTGGATTGGGTAGTTCTACCCAAACCACCCCACACCCGCAGACCATTGCCTCGGATAACGCTAAGAATCATTATCCAGAATCGTTATCCGATGCAAGTTTTTTCCAAAAAAACTTGCATCGTTAACCGATTCTAGCGTTATACGATGCAATCGTTATCCGGGGTATTACTGTACTTTGAAAATGGAGACAGGTGAAAAGAAGAGTTCCAGGCAGACACTGAGGAGGGAGGAGAGTGAAAGCAGTTCTCAGTCATGTCACTGAAATGGTGCCACTCTGTCAGTCAGTGACCATATTTAGTTTATGAATCAACCTGCTTGTCCAGCCCAGATGTCCTTGTTTCCTGATCGGTAGGAGTACAGGCTTGAAAGTGAGAGGCAATCCAACTGAAATCTGGGCATATAGTAGATGTAACCCTTGCATCTGCACCAGGTTGTGGCTGAATGTCTATGGATGTACTGACATGCCATTTTAACACTTGCCTCCCAATGATAGTGCCTGAGTAGCCATCTTTCCTTAAAACACATCTTTATTAGACTACTAAAAAAATCAAAAAAGCATCTAGCTTTCAATGATAATTCATCTGCTGCAGGCTGTGCAACTAGACTACATGGTCTTTTCCTGATACTATTTTCCTTAACTATGAGCTATACTAACAAAGGCCACCAATGGCACTGCCTGTAGGACAGTGTGGACTTTTGGCATCAGCCAAGTGGGTCTGCAAACTGAAGAACATCTGCTTATGTTCCCGAGTTAACACTATTAGTTTGGTTTAATTTAGCTTCAATTGGCATCCCCTGCCTGGTATGTTGATCAAATGTTGACCCCAGCTCTTTAATGGAGGTTGTCATGTTCCTGTATTGCCCTTAAACCTGCCCTCCAGCCAAACAGGTACAGTACCTTGCATTTCAAAATAAAGTAATTTGGTGGTTCTTTGTTCGAAGAGGTGGGAACTACATTTCAGTCAAATGGTGTCTGGGGTAAACCATGAAATGACCGGGCTGGGGTGGGGTGGGGGAGGAGTGCTATTTGCAACCAGTGTTTGAACTCACCTTAAGAATCATTGCTGGCAAAGACCTCTGCCATGAGTTTTTGGAACTCTCATATAATTTTTTTTTCTGAGCAATTGACAAAATATTGTGTACAGCCTGAGGAAGATGAATTATCATTGGAAGGTAACTGTTTGTTCCAGCTTTTCATGGCTTAATAAAGCTGTCACCTTCCAGAAGGAACCTGCAGGATTCTAAATAGAATATTTTTTAAAAGCATCTCACAATTTCCCAGTAAACTACCTTTTCCAATCAAGAATAGGACAGCAATTCCTGGAATACCTATTCAAAACTGGAACTAAGTTACAACCATAAATATATACAGAATTAATTCAAGACTGATGTGCGTGCTCCTTCAAAATGAAAATAGAGTTGTTCCCCTTCCAATATAATAACCCTGAAGACTAAAAGACTTCATTTAGTTCATTCAAGATCACAAAATTAAAATAGCTTTGGAGGAGAGGATGTGTCACAATTCCATACAAAGAAGTCTGGGGACACTGCTTTTTGTGATAAATATTGTGTATCAGGTCATGTCTACTAATGTTTGAGGAAGTGCCATCTTTCAAGACCTCCAGGAACTGGATTCTTCAAGTGATACCAAAATATTTTGTAGATTTGACAAAAGACATCCTTGAAAAGATTTAATAGACTTTCAAGTGTAGCATTTCAATTGTCACAGGGGACAATTGTATATTGAAATTAATAATAATAATAGCATTCCTTCAGGTCAGCTCTGATTTATGACACCACTTTCAAGGTTTTTCTAGGTAGAGAATGCACAGACCTGGTTTACTATTCCCTTGCCTGGGAGGACCCTCAGACTGTGCAACTTGCCCATAACAACACAGGCTGACTCTTTCCCTGGGAGGTAAAATAGGGAAGCAGCAAACTCTATAGAAACCTAAACCACTCAGTTCTCCAACATAATCACAATTAATAGTTGTTCCTAATTTCAACACAATAAAGTATCATTTAATATCTAGAGTTTAAATCTGCTGACCACTGTTTTATTTGAGGAACTGAGTCATGACCCCCTCAGTTATCAAAGAAAAGGATAACATCTCAGATTGATTACTGTAATGCGCTCTACATGGGGCTGCCCTTGGTGACCATCTGGAGACTGCAGCTGGTCCAAAATGCGGGGGCCCGGGTAGTGATGGAGTGCGGGCGTTATGCTCATGCCACACCACTGCTCCGGGAGCTGCACTGGTTGCCAGTATGTCTCCGGGTGCAATTCAAGGTGCTGGTCATTACCTTTAAAGCCCTATATGGTAGTGGGCCAGGATACTTAAGAGACCGCGTCACCCTAAGAACGTCTGTCCGTCCCACCAGGGCAGATCAGAGGGGCTCTCTTGTTATCCCATTGGCTAGGGAGGCTCATCTCTCTAGCACTAGGAAGAGGGCCTTCTCTGTGTTTGCCCCGGCCCTGTGGAACCTTCTCCCAACGGAACTGCGCCTACAGGCAGAACTCTTACCTTTCCGGAAGGGCTTGAAGACCTGGCTGGCGGAGCATGTATGGGGGCCCAGTAATACGGGATCCCACATAGGTTGGCTTATTTAAGGGACAGCCACCCCTCTTGCTCTGTTTTATTGGTTGCACTGTTTTAATCTTTTATAAATTTTAAGGTTTTGAGATTTTAAATACTATTATCATAACAGATTTACTTGTGATTTTAAATTCATGTTGTAGGCCACCCAGAGTTGGGTTTACCCAATTGGGGCGGGGTAATAAATGTGAGTTAATAATAATAAAATAATAATAATAAGATGTACATTTCACAAGATGAACAGGAAAGAAAACTGGGGTAAAGCTGCCCTGAGTCGCCACGGTGAGAGGGCGGCAATATAAATTTGAACTAATAAATAAATAAATAAATAAATAATTAAATAAAGGTGGAATATGTAATGATTCACTGGAGAAGTTGCTAAACCAGGTCTAGTGAGACAAATATCTGCAAAGACCATTTCCGCAGAAAGAGATACTTCCCCTGATCGAACTGTATGTCAACTGGCATTGTCACCACTGCAGAAAACTGCTTGCTGAGTGAAAATGGATTGGATCACTTCTCTTTCAATGTCATTCCTGCTTAGCCTTATGATTATTTTGGGTTTGAAAGCTGTGGTTTTCTGGAATAAGAGCTCTCAGCTTCTTCCACCAGGACCTTGGCCTTTTCCAGTTGTTGGAAATCTTCTACACAGCCCTACACAACCATGTTGGAGGTAGCATTTTTCTTGTTCTTTCCTTCTACACCAGGCAACAATGATATTCATACTTCAGCATCAGCTTCAGGATGCATCTGTATCTACATATCAGAAAACAAAATAAAAATTACTGTAGCACTTTAAAGACTAACTGCTATATTTTTATTGTTAGCTTTCGTGGATCAAGTCCACTTCTTTGGACAAGGAGTAAAATTTACAGGCATGGCTTATATACACCAAATTCAGGGGTTAAAAGGAAAAGGGCCTGTTCAAGCAGAATAACAAACAAGCAAGCACAATAATACAGCTTCACACAGCCATCAGCAACCATAGATTATTCAAATTAGCTCTAAATGTCTCCCTTTCAATCTCAAAGTGTTAAAAGGGTTTTTATTTTTAATTTTTTAAAAAAATATATATTATTAGTATTAGTATTTTTACAGCTGTATCTTGCTTAAAGAGCATAAAATGTTCCATAGGATTGCTCTTTAAGCAATTTTGCTCTTTAAGTGAAACATCATTGTAAGTGACCAATTGTGACGGGGGTGGGTGGGTTTGCAAACCCCGATTTATTTGTTTTTGGTTGGTTTTATTTGTTAAGCGAAGCGAACATTCAGAGAAAATGCTGCTCTTTAAGTGAGTTACACTTTAAGCAAGGCACTCTTTATGCGAAGTTTGACTGTACTGTATTTTGTTTTCTGATATGCTTGAACCAAAGACTAACACGGCTACTATTCTAAAAAATCTGCATCTACAGTTATTGTGCTTCTCCACTGATTTAAGTATGAAACAAATTTCTTTTCTGCTAATTCAAAGGGAAGCACCTGAATTAATGGATGCAGGCTACAAGAAAGGAAATTCCAAGTAATCAGATTTCTTAGTTGCACAAAGTCTTCTCTTACACTGCCAAAAAGTAGAGTAAATCTGAGATATTATCAAAATATTGTACAGTTTCTGATGGCCAGAAGCATGTTTTTCATTTTTCCTTCCATTTGATTTCCAGTGGTCAAAAAAGTATGGCCCCATCTTCAGCATCCAAATGGGAGTCCAGAAGATGGTGGTGCTGACTGGGTATGAGACGGTAAAAGAGGCTCTGGTGAACCAGGCTGAAGCATTTGCAGAGAGACCTTTTGTCCCAATCTTTGAAGAATTTAATGAAGGCTTTGGTGAGGTCCTTTTTCTTGACAATCATCTTGTTTCATAGCTATGTCAAAAAGCAGTAGGCTAACAAATAGTTGTAAACTATTGGTGGCTACAGTTATGAGTTGCACTGAAGAATTGTGGAATAGAATGATAGGGATTTCAGTAGATTTTGGAGGACCAGTGGCTACGAAAAGGGAACATGGGAAAGCATTAAGATGCTTAAGGGAGCTTGGGAGGTGAAAGGAAGGATAACAATCATAGGAGTGTCATCTGAACATGACTTTCAAGAGTAACAGGACAGCCTCAGAGGAGGCTATGCACAAAAGGTTCAGTTTCACAAAACATTACAAGTGAAGTAATGGAGGTGATATCAATGGATGGAATGAACAAATAACTAACTAAATATTTGAGTCCAAGATAGGACAAAACTGTGCTTGTACACTTTGCTTCCTTCATACCAGTCCACTCAAAGGTAACTTAACCCAGGAGTTCTCAACCTTTTAAAGCTGAGGTCTGAGTCACACTCTCTCAGTCAGCTTTGGGGGCCAGATGGCCATTTTGCCCTTTCTCCACCACATGACACTTCCTGGTGTGGTGGAGGTGGTGGGGAGTCACATGAAATGGTGTTGTGGGCTGCTGGTTGAGAATCCCTGACAACCTATCTGCTCTTCTCATGATAATTGTGGAATGGGTGGATGTTCATTTGAAGCTAACTAGTAACTTTGCTCTTGCATGTTCTCCTCAAGGTATAGCTTTCTCTCATGGTGAGAACTGGAAAGTGATGCGGCGGTTTACGAGATTATGGAATGGGCAAGAGATCAATGGAAGACAGGATTATTGAAGAGTCTTGTGTTCTGCTTAAAAAGTTTGAATCTTATGAAGGTGGGTGGATTGACATTTCCTTCTTGGACTCCATACTATATACATGCAGGTCTATCTTACATCTTAGTAATTACATCTTAGTGATTATCTAAGAATCCCAAGGTTTTTATTTGGAAAGTGGGACAGTGGCTCAGTGGTTAAGTGGCTTGCCTTGTTAGCTGGAAGCTTGGCAAGTCAGTAGTTCAAGACCAGAGTACTGCATGACGGAATGAACTCCAGTCACTTGTCCCACCTCCTGCCAGCCTAGCTGCTTGGAAGCAAGAAATTCCAAGTAGATCTCTAGGGTCCACTTTGGTGGGAAAAGATCTTGGGGACATGAAAGGAGTCACATTCAGGCATCCTCTGAGTGGAGTTACTCCAGCAAAATTCCTTTCAACTCAGAAAGAACCTTTGTGTTCTTCTGACACAATTTAACAAATTTGTAAAGTAACCAGTTTATGTCTCTAGTGTTGTGCTCCCCAAACCTATGGGTCTTTGGGGCTGCATTAGAGTGCCTTATGCCTGAAGAAGGCCACATCTTAAATCAAAATGTATCAAGACTATTAACCTACCAATTTAGATCAAAGGTAAGATTTCAGAGACAAAGATGACGACGATGGTGATGGTGACAATGACAACAGCTGCCACCTCCACCGTCATCATCATAGTCATCATGCCTTCTGGTCTGAAAGAGTCTGTGCTATGCCTTCTCCTGAATAAAGTTATTTTGGCCACGGATGTTCTTAACATCTGTAGACCTGTGGCCAATATTCTTTTCCTGTGTAAGGCCATAGAGAGAGTGGTAGCAGACCCAGCTGCAAGTGTTCTTGGATGAAACCACCTGCCTGGATCCATTCCGGTCAGTCTTCAGGCCTTGTCATAGCACCAAAACAGCTCTGGTCGCACCTGAAGATGACCTTTGCAAAGCTGATAGGGAAGCTTCGTCTATCCTGGTGTTCCTGGACCTCTCGGCAGCCTTTGATACCATCGACCGCGGTATCCTCTTGGGTTGACTTTCTGAGTTGGGTGTTCAGGGTACTCTTCTACAGTGGTTTCTGGGAGGTTGTTCCCAGAGAGACCAGCTTGGGGAGTCTATGTCAGCTTCTTGGACCCTGCAATGGAGTGTTCCCCAGGCGTCCATTATCTCCCTACTGCTATTTAATATGGGTTCATCCAGGGATCTGGAGTGCGATGCCACCAATATGTGAATGACACCCAACTCTACCTCTCTCTTACATCTTTTGCAGTGGAGGCAGCCCGTTGCCTAGATGACTGGCTGGCCACTGTTATGGCATAGATCAGAGCTAACAAGCTGAGGCTGAACCTAGACAAGATGGAAATTCACAGAATTTCCATCTTGTCTGGGTTCAGCCTCAGCTTGTTAGCTCTGATCTATGCCATAACAGTGGCCAGCCAATCTAGGTGACCGGCTCCCTATGATGGGGGGGGGGGGGAATTGGTCTCTCCCTTAGAGAACAGGCGTGCAATTTAGGGGTCATATTTGAGGCACAGATCGCAGCGGTATGCAAAGCCATCAGCATCAGCATCTGTAGCAGCATCTGCAGCAGTAGTGGTGCCTTCTCATGTTGTGTGGCAATAAGGCTCCTCACTGTTTCTTCAGCAACAACATTTTATGGGACCAAGGTGCTACCCTGATGCCCAACACCCATCCCTTTTCACTTTATAGGTGTTGACCTATAAATCCTTGAATGGTTTGGGACCAAGCTATTTTAGGAAGCACCTCTTCCTCAGGAGTTATACCTGAAGCACCCAGGCATGTAAGCTCTGAGTGGTTACACCTAAAAAAGCAAAAAAAAAACCCAAAAAACGAAAAAACCACACAAGCAAACACCAAACAACAACCCTGTAATCGCATCAAGATCTTTCTGCACCATAGCTCCCACTCTCTGGAATGAATTGCCAGTGGAGAGTACAACTACTCCTATTTTGTTAATATTTGGTAAACAACTTAAACCTATCTATGTCAGCAAGCCTTTTAAAGCCTATAAAATTATTAGAATTGTGCGTTGTTGACCTGGACTCTTTTTATTTGATATTATCCAATTTTTACTGCTGCTGATAATGTTTTAATTTGAATAGTGATGCAATTTATTTATTTATTTATACTTATTTAAAGTTTTTTGTGCCAGCTGGCTGTTTTCTGTGGGTTTTTTCTTGCACTTTTATTACCACATAGATAGATAGATAGATAGATAGATAGATAGATAGATAGATAGATAGATAGATAGATAGATAGATAGATAGATAGATAGATAGATAGATAGATAGATAGATAGATAGATAGATTTATTGTTTCAATTTATATGCCGCCCTACTTGGTGCAACCGACTCAGGGAGGCTCACAAAACTCACACATTTAACATTTCATAAACATCAACAGTATAATCAACAATATGTATACATTCCCAATATATCACAATGTTTGAAATTAAATGTCATAGAAAATACAGTAATACAATGCAATAAAACAGCAAAATAATGCCCCATACATCAACATTGTCAATACGTATCACAGAAACAATTACAATCACTTTCCTGCCAAAGACAATTACAATCCCTCCCCACCTAGCAGCCAATTACAGTCATCTGGGTGGCAGTGTTGGGGCCGCCTGGCAGTCCGTGGCATTATCCCGGTCCCAGGGGAGGCGGGACCCGACATCAGCCCACAGGTGCCGGCATTCTTCTCCTCCTCCGGGCGAGGTGGCAGGAGCCCGGAGGGAGGGCGGGAGCATCCTCACCATGCCATGGCAAGGAGTCTTTTATCGGCCTCCGGGCTGAAGTGACGAGGCTTGGTAGGCGGGCGGGAACTTCCCCTCATCGCCCACAGGTGCCAGCATTCTTCTCCTCCTCCGGGCGAGGTGGCAGGAGCCCGGAGGGAGGGCGGGAGCATCCTCACCCCGCCACGGCAAGGAGTCTTTTATCAGCCTCCGGGCCGAAGTGACGAGGCATGGTAGGCGGGCGGGAGCTTCGCCTCACCGCCCACAGGTGCCGGCATTCTCCTCCTCCTCCAGGCAAGATAGATAGATAGATAGTAAAGACATCACCCTGCCTACAAAAATCTGCATAGTCAAAGCAATGGTATAAATAAATGTGTTTAGAATGCAAAACGTTTTGTATATTTTTTGCAATAATGCTAGGTCTTCTATTCTCCTTTCTGTAATCATCATCATTATTATCAATCTTGTCATGGTTATCATTATTGTTATTGTTTTGCAAAAAGGCCAGAGATCGAATGCACTCATCTAGTTAACCTTCCTTCCACACAATGTGGTAATGCATTGGGACCTGGAATGGTGACAGTGACTGCACTATAGTAGCTAGCAAAGCACCAAGGATAGCCAAAATGCTGGTATGGAGGATAAGATCAAGAGGCAGCTGACAGAAGGAACCAGGGAGACCCAAAGAAACAATTTTGCTTTTGTGGTTGTTTTTTAAAGGAAGGGACAGGATAAATGGTAATACTGCAGATGGTGCTGCTTGAGAGACGAGTGACAGTGTGGGTCTGAGATAAAATGCCTTGAGGGTAATAGTGCTAAACAAGCAGGTTGGAGGTTTACACAGAAAGAGTTCAGAGGCTGCATGTAGCTCAAGGCCTACTCAAATGTGTTGATACACCCAAAGAATCCTGTGTATCAATTCTTTTTACTATTGAGTATTTTTAAATATGTCATGCAATCTTCATATCAATATTCAGGTGTTGGAATCTTAAAGCACGGCTGATGCCTATTCTATAGTTTTTTCTCTATCAAAATAATGTTCTTTCACACTTGTTAGACAGGTGAACCTTTTGAGACCGCTGCAGTTATGGATGCAGCTGTTGCCAATATTATAGTGTCCATACTGATTGGCAAGAGGTTGGAATACGACAATCCTACATTTCAACGACTGCTGCAATTAATCAGTGAAGTTATTCGGCTTTTTGGAAGCCCCTCAGTCATGGTAACTGAAATGCTTTTGATTGAAATGTACTGATAGTCAGTATTGGATGGGATGGTCAAGGTGGATTTTCCTTTTCAGGATCCACTGGAAATTGCTGAATTTGAAAACTGTCTTTCAGAGTAATATATTATGCTAGTAAACATGGGGCTTATTGACAACCTGGAGGAAAAGCATGGGGGGTAACCTCCCCCTGAGTGAATCTTTCAGGAAATTGGGGATTGCAACTTTTCACATAACAGGTTCTAGGACTGAGTCTACTTGGCTTATATTCATAAATTCTGGTGTCTCTTCTTCGCAAAAGGTAAGGATTTGCTCTCTGTCTTGAGACCCAGGTTTATGGCTTTCCGGTGAATCACAGTGTTCTTTTCCTATCACCTATGTTGCTCAATAACTCTTAGCTGATGGGAAATTTCATTTAGAACATTGGAATGAGATATCACTAATATGTTTTTATTGTCTAGTTCAGGGATGGGGTTTCAACCCCTTGTGTAATAGTTTACATTCCTCCTGAGAAATCATGCTTATAGTCTGAGAGTATTCAGTGGTCTGTTCAAAATTTCTTTTACTACCACACTGTGGGTGTGGTATGTGGGTGTGGCCAGGGAAAAAGCCCTGCATTGCACCCAAATTAGGACTACTTTATTTCAGGATTTAGATGTGCGGGGCCAGTCAGAATTTCTGCTACCGGTTCTGGTGAACTGTTGTGAACCTTCTGATGCCCACCACTGAGACTATGCCTTGATGCTTGACCCTCTATTGTCACTGGACTCCTATGCTATAAGAGGGCAAAGGAATGTTTTTGCAATGATATGGTGCCATAGTTTCAAACCTGACAGTCATCTGTGCCTCACTTACACATAGTATTATTTGTATAAATTCAATTCGGACAACCGCTGCTCTAATATTTCCATGCTGGGGTTTAACCTCGACCACATCCGATGGAATTTCTCTGCTAGGTAATGAGCAAAAGCCTCAGCCGACCCTAGCCAACTGGGGCCCAGTTGTATTATTTGTTAAAAAATACAGCAGTTAATGTATCTTCGGCAATTGCTTCTGCCTCCTCCCATGTCATTTCCAGGGTCTTCAAATAATCCCAGAAAGTGTGTTATTTGGTCCTGCTTGAACTCTGTTGACACCAGTACTAGATGGAATAATTATGGCATGGGGGGGGGGTGGAGTTGAACAAATGCTCAGTTTGGATGAGCTCCATTTTAAATGAATTGTGGTTCTCAGATTTTACTCGTATCCCAGTATACATTCCCCTCCCCCGCTGCAAAAAATAATAATAATAATTTTCAGGAAAAATGTCACTGGCCTTAATTTATTTAAGGTGGATCCAAGATTGCCATGTAGTGTCCCACATGCTATGATCACAGACCCATCTCCTGTGGCACATATGAAATGAGACATACAGGATTTAACACCGGGACTGCAATGGACTGCAATAGCCTTAAGGATATTAACAACGTGTGCCTTCACAGCCAGTCCATCTGGCATGGCCTCTTCCACTTCCAGGACCATTGGGAATCGGAAAGTGAAATGGTTCCTCCTCCGCTCATTTTTCCGTTGGGTTCAATATGATGGTTTCCAGTGGCATTTCCTCCACTGAGGGGATCACCAGGCCACCTAAAGGGGCTCATGCACCCATAGCTGTTGGCCTCTTTAGGGAGTCAGGTTATTCGTCACCTCCCAACACTCAGCGTTGAATATATAAGGAATGGGGAAAATAACAAAATAACTGTGACACCCAGATGATTATTTAGTTATAGAATGTAAGATATATTAGGTGAAAACTCTTTAAAATATTGGCATGAGAATCAAATCTTTCAATGAGTATTGGCATTTTTTCATATTTCATTTTCTTTCCCATATTTCCTAACTTTCAGCTATATAACATATTCCCTGCACTTGGCTCCCTCTGTGGTGCTCGGAAGACCGTCCTTAAGAACAGAGATGAGTTGCTTGCTTTTATAAGGGCTAACTTTATAGAACACCTAAAAGATCTGGATAAAAATGATCAGCGGAGCTTCATTGATACATTTCTCATCCAGTAACAGGAGGTAACCATATATGGAATGGAGGGAGATGATGATGATGATGATGATGATGATGATGATGATGATGATGATGATGATGATGATGATGATGATGATGATGATGATGATGATGATGATGATTATTATTATTATTATTATTATTATTATTATTATTATTATTATTATTATTATTATTATTATTATTATTATTATTATTATTATTATTATTATTATTATTATTATTATTATTATTATTATTATTATTAATTTGGCCATCACCTGAGCAGAGTTTCCCCAGCAAAAATCTTTTCAACCCAGAGTAATCTCTGACACGAAATTATTATTATTATGGCTTGGCAAACAACCCCTTGAGTTAAACCAAGGCCCTGCCCACCAGCTCTTCTTAGAGGGATCGCAGGATCCCAGCCCAATGCCCCAAACTGTGACAGGAAAGCTGACTGCTAACCCATCATTCCCAAAATTCTCAAACAATAAACACTAACCCTAAATCAAATTGCTTCACCAGGTGAACTTTATTCTTACCAAAATGTAGAATGATGGGAGCTTTTTGTTCTCTAATACCCCATCCACTGTTTCTCTGTAATGTGCATTGCAGAAGATTTGCCCAATTAATATATTATCTTTTATTTTCTCCCTGTGATACAGGATTAATTATAAATCTGCCTTTCTTGGGACAGCCATCTGACCAGAACTGCTATGATGACTCAGTATACTGGGAAGTAGGATATAGTCATATGACATATATAATTTTTTGATTTATTTGAGTATTAGAAAATCAAGGAAAATTTCCAGAATTAAAGGGATGGTCTGTGGGCCATACAACAGATACCAGAATTTGTCTTGCAGTGATATTTTTAATAGACTAATTAAAGAGGCACACAATTATTTGTGCAAGCTTTGAGATAAAAAAATGTATAAGGTAAAATGTGGAAAGTAGGGGTGAGATGGGGATGGAGAGCTTTTCCTCATTTGCTTTTTCCAACAGCAAGTGCAATGTTAACTTGAAGAGCAGACTGTGGCTCATGAGATAACTCTTCTTCGAGTTGGTTGGTTGTCTTTGGACAGTACCATATGCTGGTTTTCGTCCTAGCAATATGATCAAATCAGTTTTCAATTTTTAAAGTTTGAAAAAGTTACTTTCTTTGACCTCACCTTCCATGTTGTCTGGGAGACACTGGAAAGCTGTGTTATCAAAACACTGCCTTTCCAAGCTGTACTAAATTCTTAAACCAGTCTGGCCATGTTACCTTGCTATGGTAATAGGGTAGACCATACAGCCAGCGATGCAATGCCAATTGTCAGGTGATGGTTAACTAACCTGGCAACCTTGAGAACTAACTGCCTTGGGCGGCAAAGTCCACAGGGAAGGGTGATGGTTCTCAAATGGATTAAATCCCACTTGAATCCATCTTGATGGTGAGCAACAGGTTCATCAATACTAGCCTGGGGCTGAGGAGGACTTTGTGTGCCAGGGCTCAGGACCAGAAAGTGATTCATGGAACCAGATCAGTGGTATGGGTGTCATGCTGTGATGCAGAAGGCAGATGAAAAGCCACTGCATTATAGTCTCAGGACAGTCTTAATGGCTGATCACCATGAAGATCAGCAATATTTGGAATTGGATACAGCACAACAAGAAGCAGACTAAATTCTTAGCAATCATATTGCCCATTCCAGTAGCAACACTTCACAGTAGCAACACTGGATCATTGTGAGCTGCTCTCCCTTTAGCTCAGATTTGATAGTTCCCAGAAGACAGATGAGCTTGGATATAAGACTTGGGTATACAACTGAGATAACTGTGAAAGTCATTCTGATTTTAGACTGGTAGCTCATTAGTTGCCCACAGTGCTTTGATGGAAGACTGTCACATTCCCCCCCCCCTCCTTAGCTACCTCTCTTATTAGGCTAGCTGTAGCAGTTTCCACAAGAATGAATAACATCAATCCTACCTTGAGATTCTTAGGGCCTGACTAATGGAGTGCAGCTCTCCTTGGTCAATTAACACCCAAGGGGAGCAGACAAGCTGGAATTGGCCATCAATATTCCTTGCTACTCAGTCCACTTCTCTGAGTAAGGGCAACTTTAAATTGAGAAGTATCCTCTTCCATGTTATGGGTCTCTTCCTTTAGAGGAAGAAAAATCCCATCCATTGCATTTTGTCTCCTTAAGTCCACAAAAACACTTGTCCAGAGCCCCCCTGTCCTGCCAGGATCCAGTTTTTGGGTTTCAGCCCTCTTTCTGACATCATGGACAACTATACACCAGATCTACTTTGATTTGGATTCCTACTTTGAGCAAGGGGTTTGACTGAATGGTCTCATAGGCCCCTTCCAATTCAGTTATTCTGCCCACCCCCAACAGGCACCTTCCAATTCAGTTATTTTGCCCACCCCCAACAGGCAGCTTCCAACTCAGTTATTCTGCCCAGTGGTTGGTAGCCAAAAATTTTACTACCACACTGTGGGCAGGGCTGATGTCATGGGTGGAGCCAATGTCATGTCATGACTTCATGGTTAAGAAGCTCATCTTGTTAGCTGGAAGGTCAGCAAGCTGGCAGTTCAAGATCTGAGTACTGCATGATAGAGTGAATGCCCATCTCTGTCCCAGCTCCTGCCAAATAAGCAGTTTGAAAGCAAGAAATTGGTTTCTTGGGTGGCAAAAGATCTTGGGGACATGAAAGGAGCCTCATTTGGGTATCCCTTGAGCAGAGTTCCTTCAGCAAAAATCCTTTCAACTCAGAAAGCACCTTTGTATGCTTCTGACACAATTAAAAAAATTCCACCATGCAGCTAGTATGGAGGAGCTCCTCTATAAACTGGAGATTCTATTTCCCCTATTTCCCCCTATTTTTGTACTGACTAACTATAGCTGGGAATTGTAAGTAAAGATATAATTTTTACTTGAAACACTAGAGTGATTTTGCCATAAAAAGTGCTAGTCATTGGGGAGGGCAAGAGTTAATGAGAGCTCAGCTGATCTTTCCACATTTCTCCGGTCTTCTGGGTTTGTTGATGTTGTTTGTATCTCATACTCTGCTAACTAAGAGGAATAACCAAAATATCACGTAATTTTAATTTTTTCTTTAATTTAATGCCATTGTGTTTCAAGGTTTTCTAGACAGAGTATTCAAAATTGATTTACCCTTCCCTTCTGTGGGCATCTTGGGACTGTGCAGATTGCCCAAGGCCACTTATAGGTTGTGCTTCAAGGATGCACATTGAAAAACTGAACTCCTGATCTCCAGGAGACAGTCAGCTCCAATAGTTTCCATTCAGTATTTCTGTGGTTTAAATTTTTCTTTCCAGTTCCTTTTAATGAACTGGAAAATTCAGTCTAAGTGCAAATTTGGTTGCAAATATAATTGTCAGATAGGATCTGTAAGAAACAACTTGTTCTTCAATTGCCATATCCGATTCTGAATATTGGCTATCATTGTGGTGGTAAGCCATGAAGATTGTCCTGGGAACAATATAACGCTGTGGATTTCCATCTGCCTTCCACATCACAGCATGACGCCCAGTCCCATTCAAATAGAACTTGGAAATTTACATGTTTGGAACCATATGATTAACTCTGTGGTTTGGGTGAGCCCTTAAACCAGAGGTTCCCAACCTATGGCCTGTGGTCTGGCCGCAGCATGTGACACCATTCCATCTGGCCTGCCGCCATCCTCGCCACACCCCGAAGTGGAAGTGAGCATGTTTATGACAGCCATAAAATGCACCCCCACATGTGTAAACGTGGTTATATCAGCCATAAATGTGCCCACAGCTGTCGTAAATGCAGAAGTGGGCGCATTTACTTCCACTTCCAGGGGGCATGGTCAAGCCTGTGGAAAAAAAGGTTGGAAACCTCTGCCTTAAACCTCATTAATGAGATTAGATTTCATGGCATGTTGAATTCACTCCAGCATTCACTTGAATGTAGGACTAAATAACCATTTGGGATATGGGCACCCATATAAGCTCTACTAATTTTCCATGGGTGCACATTTGGGAGGCAGGATTTAATGTGGGTACATACATGCCCATCACCCGTTTAGTTGGTAAACACTTGCACACATGTAATTTAGACAACATGGTGATGATGGATGACTACTTTCAATGCATTCTACTAATAGAAAGAATAAGTTGCCATCTTCAAATGGCCACTGCATTTCACAAGAGAAAGAGACACTAGTACCTCGGATAACGATGAGACTTGGTTTCACAAGTCTCGTTGTTATGCGGTTTTTAACGCTGTTCGATGCATTGATTGCACAGTGTTAAAAAAAGCCCTGTTCCCTTTCCAAAGAGGAAAGGGAACAAGGGGGCGATCCACCTGCCTCTTTGGAAAGGGCAGTGGTGATTCCATGAGTGGAATCACCACTGCCCTTTCCAAAGAGGCAGGCAGATTGCAGTGTGCAATCGGCTACTTGGATTGAGGGTTGAAACAGGCGCACACCTGTTCAACCCCCCAAACCAAGCACTGATTGCACACTGCAATCACAGCACCCAGGGAGGTTGGGGAACTTTAGAAAAGGCACAGATCAGGTCCCCCAACATCCCCGGATGTGGCAGGGGTGCCAGGGAGCCCAAAATGGAAAAAATGGACTTTTTTCCGCCCCTGCCAGCTCTGGGGAGGTTGGGGGACCTGATCCAAAACTGCATGGTGTCTGGGGAAGCCGACAGGGGGCTCCCCGCCAATGCCTCCGCAGCTGCATGGTGGCTGAGAAGCTGAACAGGGAGTCCCTGTTCAGCTTTCCAGCCAACCTACTGCTACGAACAATTGGATTGGATAACGCTAAGAGATTGCTATCCAATGCAATTTTTTTAAATAAAATTGCATCATTATGTGATTTTAGCATCATCCGATACAATCATTATCCAAGGTATTACTGTATGTCAAAAGTCAGCTAAACAATCAACTGGAAGAAAGGTTATCAAAAAGATCACAATTTGTAATTGAAGGAGCATTTGATTTTATGACTAAAGAGCAAGCAAAGGTAAACTAAGGGTCTGTGTACACTAGTCATCCAGCGCAGCTTTTTAAAGAAAAAATTGTTGGAGGTCAGTGGGATCCTTGGCTGTATTCCAATAGCTGTGTTCCAATAGCATTTTGCTCCTCAAAATATGTAAGATTAGGGCTGTAGCACTTATCAGCTGGGAAGTGGCTCCTTCAAACACTCTCTATTTTATCCTGTATATAGGACGGACATATGCTGGGGACAGATTAAAATGCAACATGGCACATTTGATTGGGTGACAAAATGGGGCAGATTGGGGGTGGGTTGGTTTATTGGCCCAATCCAGCACACAACACAAATGCATGCAATCGGACCACCATGTCCTTCTTCACTTAAAAAAAAAAACCTCAAAGAGCAGGGTATATGCCTGTGTTGACAGCCTGTAAGAAGTGCTGATCAACTTCAGGTAGTTTTATTTTTTAAACCATTATTAAATTACTAGCCCAAGGTGACATGTTTTAGTACTGTTCTTTTAACTTCAATAACTATTTGCTTTGGTGCAAGAACTAAAGAGGATAGGAATAGACTTCAATAGATATTCAGGGTTGCAAAAAATAATCTGAGATAGTTTATCCACCATGGAGGACATTTATATTGCTGGGATTAAGAGAAGGACTGATAAGATATCTGCAGATCCATCTCACTCTATAAATTGTTTTATCTCCTTCCCTCTGGATGATGTTAGTGTACACAAAAACATCTAGATTTAGGGACAGTCCCCTGAGACACATTGAGAACTTTGGTACCGGAATTAAATTCTTTGTGTGTTTGTTAGACATGGCCCATAAAATATCTATATTCCAAAGCTATTCTACACCTAAATGCCCTGAGGAGAAGGCCAAGGAAATGGCTCTCGTCTCCAACAAATCTCTGGTCCATTTTTCTTGTAGGTTCCTATTGAGGAGATGCCACATACAAGCCATCAGCATTATCAGGAGGATCAAAGCAAGCTGAGTGTGGAAGGATAGAAGGAACAGCCCAAAAGGACCTGTTTCTTCTATCGCCGTGATGCCAAACCTTGGTACTCCAGGTGTTCTTGGACTTCAGTTCCCAGGAGCCCAAGTTAGAACTCCTGCTGACCATAGCTTCTGGGAATTGAAGTTCAAGAACAGCTGGAGTACCAAGGTTTGCCATCACTGCTCTTTCATGTTACTAATTCCTTGTGGAATATCTTGACCATACATTATTTTTCTATGTGTACTTCTGTAAGTGTACTTGCCATTTAAATATTTGTTTTTGTCTTCTAACTGTTTTCTAAGCCACTTTGTCATTTTTAAAGACTTTCTCTATTGGGAGATAGGATATTAATAAATTGAATGAATAAATGACTTTCTTTGAATATTATGAACACAGAGAAGTACTTTCCATAGAACACAACTGACAACCACTGAAGTTTAAGCTCCTAATAACCTGGCAATAAAGTTTTTTGAAAGAAAGCATACCAGTAAGAACCATTTTACTCAGGAACATAACATATTAGTTGTTGCTTAAGAAAAAGCCAGAGGATGCGATATAATTCATTTGTTAGTAAGTAAGTAAGTACTGGATGGAATTCATTCTTCTACACTGTATCTTGGCTTGAATAAGTCAAAAATCACAAGATGTTTGTGGGTGCAACATGAATAATGGCAGAAATAACAGTACTTATTTACAGCATTTCTGAACATGGAAGAGGTCCACACCAGGTGAGATGATCAGGATTATGCATGTCATTTGGATCTGCATTATTATGAGTTTTCCTTTTCCCTAGCTACATATATATGCTGGAAACCATAAGAAACAATGTTGGATGTCAGGGCCCAAAAATCAGGAACACAAGCAGAAGCTACAGCTGTGTCATATTCAAAAACTGGTCTGTCGGACTATAGAATGAATAGGTGAGAAAAGGGTTATACATCTTCCCTGTGAACTAATATTTCCATTCAACAGCTTGAAATACTGGGTCTCCCCGGGTTTCCAGGTTTGTGAATTTTTGGTAGTAGGTAAAGAGTAGCTGGTTGAGGTTTTTGTGGTGTGTTGGTCAAGATTTGGTCATGTATATTTCCAGGCACAGTTTTTAGAAAGTTTTGGAATTCTTTTGATATTTGGTGGTTGGCTCCATAGTTAGAGGCCGGTAAAATGTAGAGTTGGAAAGTTGCCTGTCAGCTTCCTGTGTGTAGCTCGATCTGTTCATGACAACTACAGCACTACCTGTGTCTGCCTATTTGATGATTATTTTGGGATACCATGCACCATTCAAAACAAAGATGAAGCCAACACAGTCACCCACCTGTGCAACTTTGTACTTACACACAATTATTTCATCTTTGACAATAAAACCTTCCTCAAAGTCAGTGGAACTTCCATGGGTACTCACATGGCTCCACAGTATGCTAATATATTCATGGCTGATCTAGAACAACGTTTTCTTAACTGTGTTATCCATAAACCACTTATTTATTTGAGCTACATCAATTACATATTTTTGATCTGGACTCATAGAAAAGAAACCCTAGAGAAATTCCACCAGGATTTAAATAGTTTTCATCCTAATACTAAACTCATCTTGGAACAGTCTACGCAACAAGTAAATTTCATAGACATCACTGTAAAACTACAAAATGGATATCTCAGTACCGCACTATATCGCAAACCCACGGACAGATCCACCTACCTGCATGCCTCCAACTTCCATCCAGAATACACAACAAAATCCATTGTCTTCAGCCAAGTCCTCAGGTACAATCGCATCTGCTCAGACCCACAAAACAGGGATGCCAAGCTCAAGGACCTACAAAATGCATTTATCAAACTGCAATACCCATCCAATATGGTTAAAGAACAAATCAACCGGGCTAGACAAAGACCAGAAGTAACCTACTACAAGACAGGCACAGAAGAGAAAGCAATCAAACACAACTGGTTGTCACTTTCAGTCCTCATCTTAAGCTCCTCACATGCATAATGAAAGATCTCCAACCCATCTTAGACAAGAATACTTCACTCTCCAAAGCCCTTGGTGCCAGACCTCTACTTGCTTTTAGACAGCCCTCCACTCTCAAACTACTATTGATACACAATAGACAACACAAAAGTGAAACAGAAATGAGAACTAAACCCTGCTACAAACCTGGATGTCAACTTTGTCTCACATTCATTCTGGTAACAGTATTACTGGATCCAATGGCACCACACACAACATTAAAGGCAGTTTTACTTGTTCTTCTGCCAATGTGATTTATGACATCTCTTGCCAAAAATGCCCTTCTGCACTCTATGTAGGACAAACAGGACAATCTTTGTGCAAAAGAGTGAATGGACATAAATCAGACATCTGGAATGGCAACACAGAGAAACATACATCAATCTGTTGGACACCCATCACAAAGGTTTGAGTATTAGCCAGGGGTTTCTTGGACATTATCAAATTTGATACACAGATTGTTTGTTATATGCTGCTATACATATTATATTTTATTATATTTTACCCCTTCACAAACTTTCCTGTAAAATTCTCTTTCACAACATGTCTTACAGAACAAAGGATGTGCTCACACAGTAACACTATGCTTAAACTCATTAGCAAATGTTCAGTGCCAAGTATTCCCATTATTACAATTGAAAAGGGGACATTTAGAGCTAATCCAAATAACAACCAGAGATCATCTGCTACTGCCAGCTGTAGGAAGCGGTATTGATTTGCATACTTATCTGTTTAATCATGCTATACCTCTGTATCTGGTGTATATAAGTTCATCCCTTGATGTCTCACTCTTCTGTCTGATGAAGTGACTTGATCCATGAAAGCTCACATTAAAAAAATATAGCAGTTACTCTTTAAAGTGCTAGTTTTTTTGTTTTTGTTTTCTGATATGCCTGAAATAACCATGATGTATGATTGATTATTCAGTTACAGAATGTAAGATATATTAGGTGAAAGCCTTTAAAATGTGGACATAAAACCAAATATCTCAATGACCATTAACATTTGTTAATATTTCCTTTTCTTTCCCATAGTTCCTAACTTTCAGCTATATAACATATTCCTTACATTTGGCTTTCTCTCTGGTGTCTAAAAGGTCTTGATAAAAATGATCAGCAGAGCTTCATTGACACATTTTTCATCCAGCAGTAGGAGGTAATTGAGTCCTTTAGCCATATGTGGAATGCACAGAGCTTTATTTTAACTTGAGAAACTAGCAGCAATATTCAAATATTGAATTATCCACCAGATATTAAAGAACCAGCCCTTTAAGGAGCAAAAGTCTGTTAAACTTACCAATGGAAATTAAGTGCTGTTCAAGTAGCTAAACTGTGAGTACAAAATTAGCTAAAATTAATTATTTAACCATATTCCCTTTACAAAGCAATGTATACAATTGGAACCAGGCTGTAGCATAAGTAGAGACATCTTGGAATTACGAAACCCTCTCTAGTTAAAAGTTGTTTACAGCTAGTTTACTGAGGAAAGACACCCAAAGCTTCTTATCTAAGTAAGCAGACATGTTCACCATGTTAGAATATATGTGAGAAGTAAAAGTTGACAGAGAGAATATATAGTACATCATGTGCATATGTAAGTTAGAATATGCAACAACAAGATAGGGCTTGGAATGCGTACCCCACCTGCACCATCTGGACTGAAGACACATGTGCAAAGCTTTGTGAACATTGTAAAAGGCTGGCTAAATCTTTGATGGAGGTCATTGGATCTAAATATGAATTTGAGACCATGCATGCATGCATTATGATATACACTAGTTCTTCGGATAACGTTATGACTTGGTTCCACAAGTCATAATGTTATCCGGTTTTTAATGTTGTGCAATGCATTGATCGCACAACATTTTTTAAAAAAGCACTGTTCCCTTTCCTTTCACTTTCTCCCAAGGAAGCACACAGACACAGAGGATCACAGCATCTGATCGTCAGTGTACCTCCTTGGGAGAAGGGGGGCGCCTCCATGCTTTCTCCAATGGAGGCACACTGACCATCAGAGATGTGATCCTCTGTGTGCCTCCTTGGGAGAAAGAGAGCAGGGGGCCCCCTTCTCCCTAGGAGGCATGCTGACCATCAGAGCTGAGATCCTCAGTGTACCACACCTCAGGGAATTTGAGCCAAACATTTGCATTGCACAACGTTATCTAATGTTGTGCGATACAAATGTTTGCCTCAAATTCCCTGATGTTATCCGATTTTAGCATTATCCAATGCAATCATTATCCAAGGTATTACTGTACCATGATCATGTGTTATTGTGTTATGTTATGCAATGACTGAAAAACTTAGATAAAATTCGATATAGATTTTTCATTTCAAAAGCTCTCTGGCTGATTTATTTACTTAAAGGTTGTTCATCTCTTAGAGCAGAGGTGCCCAAACTTTTCATGCCATGAGGCAGGGAGCTGGTCAGTATGGCCTGGGGACTGGATGTGGCCCCTGATGCCCATTCATCTGGCCCACAAAGCCCTCCTCACTCCTGGATGCAGAAGAAGGAGGGTGGGGGGAGAGGGAGAGCAAAGAGAAAAAACTGCCAAAGACCCACGTGTAGGGTTGCCATATGTCCCAGGGAACCGGGATTGTCCCGGATACAAGGTCCAAAAAATTGTCCTGGACAGTTCAATAAAATTCATGTTAAAGTCCCAGATTTTTTAAACATACTGATTGTGTATTATAACACACCATTAAAATAATGTTGTGCCACCTTAAAGACTCACTTATAGCAGTTAGTCTTTAACCTGCCTATCCACCACGCCTGCTGCTCTACCAAGGCTCCTGGGGGAGCCAGGAGGCAGTGCCCACTTTAGCCAGTGCCATCTCCAGCCCTTCCAAGAGTCCAATTGGGGGGCTGCTCCTGCCCCATTTGCAAAGGAAGGTGTGCTGAGTGGGGCGGACGTGGGACCATGTTCCTTCTCATTGGGCTATGCGCTTTTGTGGTGGCAGCATCTTCCTCCCCATGCATGCACACACCCTTGCCTTACCCATCATCCTCTCCTGTCCATTCCCTCACTCTTCCTCTAGCAGCTTCAGAGTCGCCAAAACGGGAGAGCTGATGCTTTTGAGTCTGAGGTAAATTCTTCTCTCTTCGCCAGGTGTGGGAAGAAATGGGGTGGAGGGGGGGGCTTTTCCTTGCTTTTGCTTGTAAGGAGGCCCACCTGGGGAAACACACCTGCCCGTTTTTGTCAAGTGTACTTTTGTCCCGGTTTTGTGGGAGAGAATTATGGCAACTCTACCCAAGTGCCACATATTTAAAAATGCAGGAGTAGAAACCCCAATGGCCTGGTCTCAGCTCCACCCATTTCCTCTGTATCACAGGTTAGTTGGACATTTGCACTTCAGTAACCACATGGTTCATTGTTACCTCACCCTCAGCTCCTCCCTCTACAATCCAAAAGGCTTCCTTTGAACCACAGGCGTGAGATAAGTGTGATTCCTATCACATAGGCATGGCAAGGAGCGATGGGGAAACTTCTCAAACTGGCTACACAACTGTGCTTCAACTGGCATTGCAACCACTGCAGGAAATTGCTGCCAGAATGGACATGGATTGGATTGCTCCTGTTTCAGTATTGTTCCTGCTTAGTCTTTTGATTATGTTGGTTTTGAATACTAGGAGTTTCTGGAATAAGAGCTCTCAGCTTCTTCCACCAGGACCCTGGCCTTTCCCTCTTGTTGGAAATCTTCTCATGATGGATCTGAAAAGCCCCTACAAAACCATGTTAAAGGTAACTTTTTTGTTCTTTCCTTCTACACCTGCCAGTAATGATGCTCATACTTCAGCTTCAGTGCAGATAACAATGTGCAAAGTACAGCAGTTAGTCTTTAAAGTGCTAAATTGCTTTTTATTTTATTTTATTTTATTTTGTTTATTTTGTTTTGCTTTGTTTTCTGATATGCCTGAACCACAGACTAACACAGCTACTATTCCAAAAAATGTGCAAAGTATATACCACGTGGCGCTGTAAGGGGGCTTTCTCAGCTCTGCATTTTCTATGTTTCTAAGATGCAGACTGGTAGTGGCAAATCATAACTGAGAACCTGGAGGAAGGAGGAACAGAATAGATCAGGGGGGAGAAAGATAGTGCCCATACTTGCTAAAGCAAGGGTGTCCAAACTACAGCTCATGGGCTGGATCCTGCCCCTGATGCCAATTCATCTGGCCCACAAAGCCCTCATCGGTCCTGGAAGTGGAAGTAAAACACGCCCGGATGGGTGCATTTTACTTCTGCTTCTAGGAGCGACAAGGGCACCGTGGGCTGGATAAATTGGTGTCAGGGGTTATATCTGGCCCACAGGCCATAGTGACTGGCCACCTGAACCACATGAGCAGCCCACTACCTGAAAAGTTTGAGCACCCCTTTGCTAAAGGGATGCATGCTTATCTAGTGTTATTGTCCTTCTCCACTAATTTAGGGATGAAACAAGTTTCCTTTGTGCTGCTCCAAAGGGGAGGGCCTGAATTAATGGATGCTTGTTGTTGTTCAGTCACACAGTCAATTCCGACCACCAGGCACTTCTGTCCTCCACCATCCTCAATTCGCTCAGCTCTGTGCCTATTGTGTCTACAATACTATCTAGCCATCTCATTTTTGGCCACCCCCTTCTTCTTTTGCCCTCCACCCTTCCCAGCATTAAGGCCTTCTCAAGTGAATCTTCTCTTCTCATTTGATGTCCAAAGTACTTTAACTTCATCTTTACAATTTGACCTTCTAGGGAGCAGTCAGGGTTGATTTCTTCTAAGATTGACCTATTTGTTCTCCTTGCTGTCCAGGGAACTCTCAAAACTCTCCTCCAACCCCACATCTCAAAGGCATCTATTCTTCTGTGCTCAGCTTTCCTAATGGTCCAGCTCTTACAACCATACATTGCCACAGGGAATACCCTTGCTTTGACTATACGAATTTTTGTTTGCAACGTCATGTCTCTACTTTTCACTATGTTCCCCAGGTTTCTCATTGCTTGCCTCCCAAGAATCAGTCACCTTTTTATTTCATGGGTGCAATCCCCATCTGTAGTGAGCTTTGATCCTAAGAAAGTAAAATCTGTCACTGCTTCTACTTCTTCCCCATCTATTTTCCAGGGACTGATAGGGCCTGTTGCCATTGTCTTGGTTTTCTTTATATTGAGTCTCAAGCCAGATTTTGCACTTTCTTCTTTCAACCTAATCAGGAGCTTCTTTAGGTCCTTCTCACTTTCTGCCATTAGGGTGGTATCATCTGCATATCTCAAATTGTTCATGTTTCTCCCAGCAATTTTGATCCCAAATTGTGATTCCTCCATCCCTGCATTGCGTATTATGTGCTCTCTGTATAAGTTGAATAAGTTGATCCCAAATTGTGATTCCTCCATCCCTGCATTGCGCATTATGTGCTCTCTGTATAAGTTGAATAAGCAGGGTGACAAAATGCAGCCTTGTCTTACTCCTTTTCCTATTCCAAACCAGTCCGTCATTCCATATTCTGTCCTAACTGTTGCTTCTTGATTCATGTAGAGATTTCTCATGAGGCATATAAGGTGCTCCGGTATGACCATCTCTTTAATTACTTGCCACAGTTTGTTGTGGTCCACACAGTCAAAGGCCTTAGTGTAATCAATGAAACAGAAGTAGACTTCTTTCTGATATTCATTTGTTTTTTCCATAATCCATCTTATGTTGGCGATGTTGTCTCTAGTCCCCCTGCCTCTTCTGAAACCCGCTTGCACTTCTGGTAATTCTCTCTCCACGTGCTGTTGCTGTCTATCCTGTATTATCTTGAGCATCACCTTGCTAGCGTGTGGGATGAGCGCAATTGTTCGATAATTTGAACATTCTTTGGCATTTCCCTTTTTGGGGATTGGAACATATACAGATCTTTTCCAATCCTGTGGCCATTGTTGTTTTTTCCAAATCTGCTGGCATATAGAATGCAATCATTTGATTCTATCATCTTTTAGGGCTTTGAAAAGTTCATCTTGGATACTATCACCTCCACAAGCTTTGTTGTTTGCAGTGCTTTTTAGGGCCTTTCTGACTTCACTGTCTATGATGTCTGGCTCAAGTTCAATTTCTTCATCACTGAAATTATCAGGAGTGTTGAGGTCCTTTTTGTAGAGTTCCTCTGTGTACTCTTTCCATCTTTTCTTAATCTCTTCTGCATCTGCTAACTCCTTGCCATCTTTGTCCCTTATCATGGTCATTTTTGCTTTAAACGTTCCCTTGATTTACCCAATTTTTTTGAAAAGATCTCTAGTCCTGCCTCTTGTGTTGTTTTCTTCTATTTCTTTGCACTGTTCATTCAGGTAGGTTTCCTTATCTCTCCTTGCTTTTCTTTGAAATTATGTACTCAAGTGGTTGTGTTTTTTCCTTTCTCCTTTCTTTCCTCTGCTATTTTAAGAGCCTCATCGGACAACCACTTAGCTTTCTTATGCTTCTTTTCTTTTGGTATGGTTTTCCTTGCTGCCTCCTGCATGATGTCCCACATCTCTGTCCATAATTCTTCTGGCACGCTGTCTATGTGGTCTAAGCCATTGAATCTGTTCCACACCTCCACCGTGTATTCCTTAGGAGTGTTGTCTAGATCATATCTGTCTGGCATAATTGTTTTCCCTATTTTCTTGAATCTAAGCCTGAATTTTGCGATCAGTAGGTTGTGATCTGAGCCACAATCTGCCCCTGGATGTAGTCAACTAGAAAGACGATTCCAATAATCAGATAACTTGATTGCAAGAGGTCTTCTCATACACTGCCAGGAAGTAGAGCAAAGCATGTCTGCTAAGAAGAGAGACACATTGGTTCTGATTGGGCCATGTCGAGAAGGCTATGTTATTTTTACTAGAGCATCCCCCTGGTGTGTGATGAAGCTTTCTCCATTTCCTCACACACCAGGGTGTGTGTGATTTACCACATTATCTTTGCTCTGCTCATTTTTCAGTTCCCAGACACTTTGATTCCCTTCTCCATCAGAGGAACATCCTGCTTTTCCTTGTTGTGCATCTGCCACTTGTGCAGATTGGGAAAGGTTCCCTTAGACTACATAAATGTGGGGTTCAGGTGATAAACCCCATTTAACAACTTGCTTGGTGAAATCCTGGACACCTCTCTGAGTGTTAGATTTCTCTTCACAGTCAACCCATCTGTGTTTCCTTCACTCTCCCTCCACCCTTCCAGAAGTGTTTCATTTCCCTCACAATGGGTCAAAAGGTGTAACGTGCAGGATCCTTGGTGGAAAGATGCATCTGAGATAGTAGCTACGGTCCTTATTAATGGAAATGTTGTTGTCCTGTGGGATTCTTAACTCCTTATAGGTTAGGCAATGGGGCTATGACTATATATACATAGCGCTGGTTGCAGAGGCGTAGCTACCGCCGTATCAATTATACGGGGGCCCCCAACGGCAAAAAATAAAATTAAAAATAAAAAAGAGCAAAAATTTACTGCGCATGCGCAGAAACTCAATCTGATGCATTGCGCATGTGTCAGATTGAGTTTCTGCATATGCGCACTTTATTGGAGCCATTTTTGGCTCCAATTTTTTTAAAAATGCCGGAGTCGGAGAGTCGGAGCCGGAGCCGCAGCTTTTAAGCAGTGAGGCAGCCCCGACTCCGAGGCCCTCCCCCCGGTCGCCGCGGGGGCTCCCTGCCTGCGCCAGCCCGGGCGGCGCTCTCCACGTTCGCCGCTGGGGTGGGAGTCCACCAGCTGCAGGACCAGCTCGCGGGCGCGCCCCGTCCCGCGGCAGGCGGCAGGTCACCTGGAGCGCGCCTGGAGCTGACCTACCGCGCGCGCCTGGAGCTCACCTGCCGCCTGCGTGTGGGATGGGGCGCGCGAGCTGGTCCTGCAGCTGGTCGACTCCCACCCCAGCGTCGAGGTGGAGAGCCCCGCCCGGGCTGGCGCAGCCTGCCAGGGAGCCCCCGCGGCAACCGGGGGGAGGGCCTCGGGGCTGCCTCGCTTCGCCCGCTCGCCTTCCACAACTGCCCCTTGCCTTCGCCGTGCGCGGCGAGGGAGCGATCGGCAGCAGCGGCGGCGCGGCGGCGGTGACAGCAGAGGCGGAGGAAGAAGAGGCCCCAGGATTAAGGTAAGTGGGGTTTTTGTGTTTCGGGTGGGTGGGTGGGTGGGTGGGTTGAGGTGTGTGTGTGTTTTTTTTTTTACATTTTAATTCTATTTTATTTATTTTATTTTTATTTATTTTATTTTTATTTTTGGCCCCGCCCACGACGTCATGACGTCATGATGTTGGCTCCCCCCATGACGTCATGATGTCATGACGTTAGCTCCGCCCCACATCTAAAGGGCCCCCAAACAATTTTTATACGGGGCCCCGGCAAGGTAAGCTACGCTTCTGGCTGGTTGAGTTCAGTTGATCAAGTGGAGGACTGCAGAGCTAGAACCTGGGAGTTCAAATATCTGCTGTGCCTTCCAGGAGTGGGAAGTGCTGAGATTAAGCAGAAATAATGTTACTAGTTTTAAGTAGATGAAGCCTTACAGTTTTTGTTTGACATTTCTTTCCCATTTGATAACTAGCGGTCATTTGAAGGGGGCAATTTTTATTTCCACCAGTAGAATGCCTTGAAAGTAGTCATTCATCATCATCACTGTGCTGCCTAAATTACACTGAAACACTGCAGTTGTTTGTGTGCTAAAAGAGTGACAGAGACAACTTTGTCCACTTCAAGTTTTGCCCTCAAATGTCTACCCAGAAAATGGGAACAGAGCAGATATGTGTGCCCACATTCTCAGTACCTGTTTAGCCCTACATGCATTCACACGAATGCTAAAATATGTCCCTGCAACCTAATTTCATTAATGTTAGTGGTTTAAGAGCTGATTGGCAGAGACTGAACCAAACAAGCTGGACCAAACCATAACATTAATCATGTAGAACTGTAAAGTTCTACATGATTTGCAGATTGTGGAGCCCTGCTTTTCACTGATCCAATCTGTCAGCTACTCCACACATACACTAGTACCTCGGATAACGATGAGACTTGGTTCCACAAGTCTCGTTGTTATCCGGTTTTTAATGTTGTGTGCTGCACAACGTTAAAAAAAAGCCCTGTTTCCCTGGAGGCTGCAGCAAGCCAGAATGTTGGGATTTGAATCCTGACATTTTGGCTTCCTGCAGCCTCCAGAGGGGTGGGGGAACTTTGGAAACAGTTTGGATCAGGTCCCCCACCTCCCTGGAGTCGGTAGGGAAACCCCCTGCCGGCTACACGGAGGTTGGGAGACCCGATCTGTGCTATTTCTGAAGTTCCCGCACCCTCCTGGAGGCTGCAACAAGCCGAAACGTCAGGATTTGAATCCTGATGTTTTGGCTTGTTGCAGCCTCCAGGAGGATGCGGGAACTTTGGAAACAGCTTGGATTGGGTCCCCCAACCTCCCTGGAGCCGGCAGGGGGGCCAGGGAGTCCAAAATGGGTGAAAAACTGACATTTCTTTTACCCATTTTGGAGGGTGGCTGGGGAAGCCGACGGGGACTCCCCGTCAGCTTTCCAGCCACCCCACCCCTACCTCCACAGCTGCAGGGTGGCTGGGAAGCCGAACGAAGAATCCCATTCAGCTTTCCAGCCACCCTGCTGCTACGAACGACTGCATCGGATAATGCTGACAAATCGTTGTCCGAAGCAAAATTTCTTTAGAAATTTTGCATCGTTATCTGATGTCAGCGTTATCCGATGCAGTCGTTATCTGAGGTATTACTGTACTTGAGTTTGCTCTTAAAATGAACTTTTTGGTTTGTGAAAAGCAGGGGGAGAGAAACTTTGGAAATCTACTTGCACAATCAACTCGCATTGGCACAGAGTGTCACAAGAAAAAGGGACAGGTGAAACCCCTTTGAGTACTCTGTACCTATTTTGAGTACTTTGTATCTTCCAGCACTTTGTACCCTGGGAAGGACTGCCATAAATCAGAATTAACTGAACATCATATAATTATTAGAGGTTTTTTTCATGTACAACCAGTGGGTACTCTTTCTTGTACAGTAAATAGAGTAGACAGGATACCTGGGTTGAAATTACCATTATGCCATGAAAACTCACTGAATATGAAGAACTGGTAAAACAGCTCATTAAATACCTCACCTAGAGGTCATCCATGGTTTCAGAAAGTCATACATTTGAATCTCTTTTAAGTTGAGTTTAAGATCAGCAGTCACACAGTGGATTGGTAACCATGTGTTATTTTGTCCAGCACGTGGTTTATTTCAAACCACCTGGAAGGAATTGATTACTTTATACCAATACCTGGATTGCTATAATTTGTGTTGATTGCATGATCACATGCTTAGTGTCATTACATGATGAATTGATAATCACATGTTATTTTGGTTGGCATGTTTTGTCTGTGTCTTTGGGGTTCCCATTGATTAGCTGGGCTTGTCTCTGCCAATCAGTTGGAGACCTTCTTCAGCTGGAGATCAGTGGCACTGTTGGCAGCAGAATCAGGGTCCAATCAATAGGCAGATCCTGGCTCCAGTTGATCAGAAGGGCCCTACTGAAATTTGGGGACATTACCAGTATTAAAACAAATAATAGAGAGAAATACACAATAAAATTCAACATCACCATACAGAATTTCAGCATTACAAATATTACTCGCTACGGCGAGTGGGCAACAATATAAATGTGAACTAATAAATAATGATACAGAATTTCAGCATTACAAATATTACTTGCTACAGCAAGTGGGCAACAATATAAATGTGAACCAATAAATAATAAATGTCTTCAAGCAAAAAGACAATATAAAGTATGTTGGTCATGGGATTTGGAGAGATTAGCAAAATCTTGCTCAGTTTCTGACAGCTGATAGCATGTTTCTCACTTTTCCTTCTGTTGAATTCCAGTGGTCAAAAGAGTATGGCCCCATCTTCAGCATCCAAATGGGACTAAAGAAAATGGTGGTGCTGAGCGGGTATGAGATGGTAAAAGAGGCTCTGGTGAACCACGCTGATGCATTTGCGGAGAGGGCTGTTGTCCCAATCTTTGAAGAATTTGGAGAAGGCTTTGGTGAAGTTCTTTTTCTCAACAACCATCTCACTTCACAGCTATGCTAAAAAACAACAACAGTAGACTAACAAATGGTTGTAAATATTGGTGCATGTGGTTGGTTATAAATTGTACTGAGGAATTGTGGAATAGAATTATAGAGGTTTAAGCAGATGGAGGAGGACCAGAAGTTACAAGAAGGGAACTGGGGGAAGTATTCCTATCATTAGAACAAATAGGTCAATCTTAGAAGAAATAAACCCAGAATGCTCCTTAGAAAGTCAAATTGTAAAGATGAAGCTAAGGTACTTTGGACATCAAATGAGAAGAGAGGATTCGCTTGAGAAAGCCTTGATGCTGGGAAAGGTGGAGGGCAAAAGAAAAAGGGGGTGGCCAAAAATGAGATGGTTAGATGGTATTGTGGAGACAATGGGCACAGAGCTCAGCGAGTTGAGGGGGATGGTGGAGAACAGGAGTGCCTGGCGGACAGTGGTCCATGGGGTCGCAGAGGGTCGGAATCGACTATGCGACTGAACAACAACAAAGGAGTATTGTGGGAGCTGAGAGGCTAGAGGAACGATAATGATCATAGGAGTAATATCTGGATATTACTTTGAAGATTAACAAGAGAGACTCAGAGGAGGCAATACACTAGAAGTAAAATAAAGGAGAAAGTTCAGTTTCACAGTGCATTACAAGTGAATTAATAGAAGATCAGTCATTGGTTGGAATGGAAAAATCCAGCTAATTAAGTGTTTGAGTGCAAGATGGGACAAATCTATGCTTGCACAACTGGCTTCCACTCCAGCCCTCTCAAATGTCCCTTAACCTGTCTGTTCTTCTCATGATAATTGTGGGATGGATGATGTTCATATTAGGCTAACTAGTAATTTTGCTCTTGCATGTTCTCCTCAAGGCATCACATTTTCTCACGGTGAGAACTGGAAAGTGATGAGGCGGTTTGCCTTAAGCACAATGCGGGAGTATGGAATGGGCAAGAGAACAATGGAAGACAATATTGTTGAGGAGTGTCGTTTCCTGATAAAGAAGTTTGAATCTTATGAAGGTGGGTGGATTGACATTTCGTTTGGGCTTTCTATATTGTATACCTGCGACAGAGCACGATATAACTTACTCCTAGAACAAGAATTCCAATGTTTCTAGTGTGTTGATATATTCTAAAAATTCCTGCATATCAATCTTTTTTACTATTAAGTATTTTTTTAATATTTTGTGCAACCGTTATATAAATATATAGGCATCGGAGTCTTGAAGCAAAATTTGATGTCTATTTTATGCAGTATTTTTGTTTTATCTGGATAGTGTTCTTTAATATTTGCTGCGCAGGTGAACCTTTTGAGACTACAGTAATTCTAAATGCAGCTGTTGCAAACATTATAGTCTCCATACTTCTTGGCAAGAGATTTGAATATGAAAATCCTACAACTCAACGACTCGAGAAATTAATCAGTGAAAATATTCATCTTCTTGGAAGCCCCTCAGTCATGGTAATTTAACTTCCTTTCCTTGAAATGTATTTATAGTCAGTCTTGGATGGGATTGGCAATGTGGATGTTTAAGAAATTGGGTAACTGCAACTTGTCACATGTCACAGTCTACTTTGATGATATTCATAGATTCTAGTGTCTCTTCTTTGCAACAGGTAAGGCTTTGTGCTTAGTTTTGACACCCACACTTTTGGCATTTCATTATAACACAGGATTCTTTTCCAATCACCTATCTTCCTCAATATCTCTTAGAAGCTGTTGAGAAATATCATTTAGAACGCTGGAGGTAGACATCACAATATGTTTTTATTGTCTGGTTCAGGGACTGGGTTTCAATCTGTTGCAAAATAGTTTACTTTCTTCCTAAGAGATCAGGTTTAAAGTCTGGAAGTATTCCTTGACCTTTGGCCTTCATTGTCACTTTGACACCTATGCGATAACAGTGCAAAGTGCTGGCTCAGATCCAAGAAGAGCTTTCTGGCAGGAACAAATCTTCTTGATGGTGCACAAGAGCAAAACAAAATTAGAAGATAGAGGAAGGCGCTCGCTGGACAAGGAACAACATTATAGGAAGATATAGCTGAGGATCTCAACCTCCCCTACATCACTTGGAGGTCCCTGAATAGGCTGAGGTTTGGAGTCCCTAAAACCAAAAGGAATGTGAGACCACAGTGGCTGCTTTGACTTGGGAAGGGTTGGGGGCACCTAGAAGCTTCCCTGGCTGGCATTGGGTCCCCATCCGGCCATTCTGAACTCAAAGCAACCACCATGGGCTCACCCAGCACCGGCCACTTTGACATCAGAAGGGCTGGGTGGAACCCAACATCAGCCAGGGAAGCTTCTAGGCACTCTCCCCAGCTATTCTGAACTCAAAGCGGCCGGTGGAGGACAAACTCATGATGGCCACTTTGACTTTGGAAGGGCTGCGGGGCACCTAGAAGCTGCCCTGTCTGGCACTGGATCGTCCCGCCCAGCCCACAGTGGCCGTTTTGACTTGGGAAGTGCCGGGGGGAACACAGCACCAGACAGGGCAGCTTCTAGGCATTCCCCTCAGGTTCTTCCCAAGTCAAAGTGGCCACCATGGGCTCACCCTTCACTGGCTGCTTTGTGTTCAGAAGGGCTGGGGATAGTACCTAGAAGTTGCCCTGGCTGGCACTGGGTTCCTCCCAGCCATTCTGAAGTCAAATCAACTGGTGCTGGGCGAGCCCATGCATGGTGGCCGCTTTAACTTCAGAGTGGCTGGGGAGAGCACCTAGAAGCTCTCCTGGCTGGTGCTGGGTCCTTCCCAGCCTTTCTGAAGTCAAAGCAGCCGGCATTGGGTGAGCCCACAGTGGCTACTTTGAGTTCGGAATGGCCGGGGGCATTACAGCACCAGCCAGGGCAGCTTTTAGGCACTCTCCCTGGTCCTTATGAAGTCAAAGCAGCACCGTGGGCTCGCCCTCTGCCGGTCACTTTGAGTTTGGAAGGGCTGGGGGAACCCAGCACCAGCCAGGGCAGCTTCTAGGTGCTCTTCCCAGCCATTCCGAACTGAAGCTGGCCAGTGGAGAGCGGTCCCATGGTGGCCGGTTTGACTTGGGAAGGGCCTGGGGGGGGGAATGCCTAGAAGCTGCCCTGGCTGGCACTGGGTCCCCCCCTCCGGCCCTTTCCAAGTCAAAGTGGCCACTGTGGGCTCACCCTCCGCCTGCCAGTTTGAGTTCGGAAGGGCTAGGAGGAGCCCAGAGGCAGCCAGGGCAGTTTCTAGGACCTCTCCCCACCCCTTCCAAAAGTCAAAACAGCCAGCACTGGGTGAGCTCACCTACCTCCTCCGAAAGCCCATGTTGGGGCATCTGATCCCCAACTTGCTTTCGGAGAAGGTAACTGAGTGGGTTGGCTGACTCTTCCAAAACCAAGCTGGAGATTGGATGCCCTGGCACTGGGCTTTCTTTAATCTGAATGTTATATCTATCCTTCATTTTTCTCTATTCTCCTTACTTTCGTTATAAAGCAAAACCAGCTTGCTTTTGGAGGAGGTAGCTGAGCGGGTCAGCTGCTTCCTCCAAAAGCAATCCGGGGATCACATGCTCTGACCCAGGGCTTTTGGAGGAGGTAACTGAGCGGGTCAGCTGCCTCCTTCGAAAGCAACCTGGTCAGGGCAAGCTTTTGGAGGAGACAGCTGACCCGCTCAGCTACCTCCTCCTCCATTAATAATATGAAAAATAACATACAACGATGCACCCATTTATTCCAAAATTCTCTTCAGTATATGATTTTTTTTCATTTTATGATGCATTTTTTATATGGGGTTCCACTGTAATCCAAGTTCAGTGAAGAATTTGTGTTTCAAACTAACATGTCTCTGATCCATTAGTCTTTGCTCACCAATTTCCAAATCTGGGTGATTTTCTTTACAAATTTGATATGTGCATTTTTTGAATCCACGTTTTGATGGCTCAGAATGGTAATTAGCTCCCATAATTGAATACAATAAAACTAATAAAATTAGTTTATATGAAGATGACACATTGATAGTTATGCAAAACCCCATGGAAAATATAGAAAAAGTTAAAAAGCATTTAAAAGAGTTTGAGGAGGTAACTGGTTTAAAAATAAATCGGGAGAAGTCAGAGGTTTTGCTTTATAATGAAAGTAAGGAGAATAGAGAAAAATGAAGGATAGATATAAAATTCAGATTATAGAAAGTTTAAAATATTAAGGAATAAATATTTTGGCAAATTTGGAAGATCTTCAGAAACTAAATTTTGGAAACCTGAAGTTGGAGATTAGAAGAAAAATTGAATAGTAGCAAAAATTAAATATATCCTGTTTTGGCAGAATAGCATTATGTAAAATGAAATTATTACCAAAAAAAATTTTTTTATTGGAAGCTCTGCTGATCCAACAAAGAGATAAATATATTAAAAATTTCCAAAATATGTTGAATAGTTATTGTAATGGGTGGCAGAGAGGTGAGAATATCAAAAAAGTTATTGTATAAATCACAAAAAGAAGGGTTGGGGATACCAAATATAAAAAACAACTATCAGGCATTTCAACTAAAAAATGTTGTAAAATTTTAGTAATGAAATATGTTACATGGAAAGAAATAGAAACAAAGGATATAAGACAATTAGGAAATGGATGTTTTTAGAAAAGGAAGAACTGAGATTAAAAAGTAAAAGTAGATTATTAAAAGTGATAATGAGTGTGTGTGGTATAAATTAAAACATAAGTTAGCACCAAATACCTCCCCAATATTGGAGATGGAAGATTTGAAAATGTTTCCAATTAAAAGAGATGAGAAGTTCCAGGAGGTAATGGAACAATATGATATAAGTTTAGTAAAGGAATGGTTGCAAGCCTGTAGAAATTTGGAAATAAGATGGGAAATTTATAGTGATTTGAATTTAAATTGGTTTCAAACAATTATGATAGATAAATGGAATAAAAAAAATATAATGATCAGATTGAGGTACGAAGATCAATGACAGAATTTGAGGAACTGATTTTTAAGATAAGAAAGGAGATAATGGGGATAAAAGGTCGTGTAAGTAAAATTTATAAGATCTTGAATGTGGAACCGGTAATACAAGATATGGTAAAAAAAATGGAAGAATGATTTAAATGTTAAAATTTCTGGGGGAAATGGAAAAGCAAATGGACAAAAAGAATAATGAAAAAAAATCTATTAAAATTAAGGAACATAATTTCAAGATATAATGGAGATGGTACCTAACCCCAGATGGATATGAGTAAATCCCCAAATTGTTGGAGATGTAATCAAAATCTAGGAACATATGAACATATGTGGTGGAGTTGCAAAATAACAAGAGATTTTTGGGTTAAAATTGAAAATGAAATCAGAGATATAATGGGCATTAAAATTAAATTAGATGTGAATATAATCTGTTAACAGATTTAGAGGAGAAGAATTTAGACATGAATAAAAAAGATTTAATTTCAATTTTTCTAACAATTGCAAGACAAGAGATAGCAAAACATTGGAAGAATAATTTAAAATTAGAGGTTGATAATTGGTATAAGGAGATTTGGGAAATTGCCCTGACTGAAAAACTTACATGCGAATTAAATTTTAAAAAAGGAATAACTAAAGAAGATAGATTTTGGGACATTTGGAAACCTTTTTTGGTGCACACATTGAAAAATAATAGAGGGAACAAGCCAGCATATGATACATTGATTTTTTGGGGGAAATAAGATGATTAGAAAAAATAAGTGGTGAATTTGGGACAATGTATATAACACATGGGTGATTTTATTTCTTTATATTTTGCTTTATATTAGTAATAATTTAGATTAAGAAAACCTGATAATCAGATATTAAATAAATTAGTACATAAGATAATTGTGTTTAAGATTAAAAATTGGAGGATAAATGAAAGTATATGAAGAATGATACAAATGTATAAAAGGAAGAATGGAAATTTATGAAGAAGATCGAAAAATGAAAAGTTATGTCTGATGATAGGTGTAGCTTATATTATGTTATTATTACTGTATTTTCCTTTTCTTCTTTCCTTTTAGCATTTGTTATGTATGTAGCTTACTTATTTTCTTTGTTATTGTTGGAATTTTTGTTATTTTATAATTACAGTATTTAAAATCTCAATAAAAATATATATTTTTAAAAAAACCCGATTTAAAAGTCCATTCCGTAGCTTCTTACATAAATCAGTTTTTTTAACGTACAGTATATCGATGTATCCCCATAGGGATGCATTGAAAAATTAAAAAAGTTCCTGACCTGACCAAAAATAATTCCAAAAATAATCAGCACAAAGGGAATGACGAAGCGATCTGCATACCTTTTTCCTGCTGCTGCTGCTGCTTCCTCCTGAGTGGTTTGTCTGGCCGTTGTTGGAGCGGGAACCACTGCCGCTGCCAGTGCTGCCACATTTTCTGGAGTCCCTGCTTCTTCTACAGGAATGTGCATCGGATGTAAACTGCTCCATTCTGCTCTCTGTCCTATGCACTTTCCCAGCTAAAGCGAGCCACAGGGGATCTCAAAGAGTGGAATGAAGCGGGCAAGAAGAGCCGCTCCTCCTTCTGCCGGCTCCACTTCAGGGCATGGGGCAGAACGAAAGCACAGCTATGCTGTGCCACCCGCATTCTTCACAAAGAAGATCCAGGAGAGAAAAGGGCCCCATTGCTTGCTTTACCCTGGATTCTGCCCAGGTCTCTGCTGCAGCTTGTTCCAAAGTCCGGAAGGGTAAGAAAGAGGAGATGTTTATCCAGCAATATCCTGGGCTCAGCCACTGCAGGCACCGCCACCAGGCAAGGGCAACCACTTACCGCACTGCCCCTTCTCCTCTTTCTTACCCTTCTGGACTTCGGCATAAGCCACAGCAGTGACTCAGGCAGAGAAGTTGCCCAGCAACGTCTTGGGCTCCTCCATTGCAGCCGCCACTGCTGGGTGAGGGGAAACCACTTCAGAGGGAAACTGTGCCTTGGAGAAGCCTCAGACAAACAGCAGAGTCTCAGTAGAAGCAATGAGGACTACAGAAAATGTCACAAAACTGCCATAATTGCCACCACCGCCATAGGAAATGATGTTTTGCAACTTCTGGTGGTGGGGGCGGGTGGCGCAGAGTGGAATTTGTTAATCTAAGATGGTGCATCTTAGATTTTATAATTACAAGATGCAAGGAAACTCCTTGCTTAAATTGATTTTTGGTGTAAATCAGGATGCAATTTCTGCAGCAACAAAAAAACCTTACGGAAATTGATTTTTATGTAATTAGAGGCAAACGTAAATTGTTTTTTTTTTACTGTAATTATCTTCCCTCGTCTAGATTCTTCTGGGTTTTTTATTGCCTCCCAGTAGTTTATCATCTCCATGTCCTGGTTGCCTAGCAGAAGAAGTTGAGCCCCTTGTCCATTTTTTGATGAATGCCCAGGAGCCATAGCACCTATTGCGGTCCTTGTTAATCCAGACAATGACCGAGCCAGCACGGGATTAGAATTATGAATTCTCACTATAGTCAATCCATTGTGAAATAGATTTAGTCTGGTTTTTTGCGAACATACAAGTGCCCCCCACACTGCATCAAGGTACTGTTCCTTTGGGGATTGTAGTAGTAGTAGTAGTAGTAGTGGTGGTGGTGGTGGTGGTGGTGGTGGTGGTGGTGGTGGTAGTAGTAGTGGCGGTGGTGGTGGTGGTGGTGGTGGTGGTGGTGGTAGTGGTAGTAGTAGTAGTAGTAGTAGTAGTAGTAGTAGTAGTAGTAGTAGTAGTAGTGGTAGTGGTGGTGGTGGTGGTGGTGGTGGTGGTGGTGGTGGTAGTAGTGGTGGTGGTGGTGGTAGTGGTGGTGGTAGTAGTAGTGGTGGTGGTGGTGGTGGCAGTAGCAGCAGCAGCAGCACAGCTCTCCAAATTTCTAATTTTGACAGGTTAAGAGACAGGGGGGAAAGATTTTTAAAATCCTAAAAGACAAACAGGTTTTTTTCCCCAGTTTGAAGTTTTGTCATTTGCAGTCACCTTTTCTTCCTCCTTATTTCTCCCCACTCCATCACGATGAAACGGATTAAGGTTGTGACTTGAGAGATACTTATTTGTGCTGCAGTTCTCACAGTTCATTTTCCTGTCCCCCCCCCCATCCCATGATGTGCACTTGGTATTTTTCCAGTATATTCAGCACAATTTGTTTTTGGCTACGAAAGCTTAGACTGCGGTGGCTTAGTGGTTAAGACAATGAACATCTGGAAGGTCAGCAGATCAGCAGTTCGAGCCCCAAGTGCTGCACGACAGAGTGAGCTCTCATCATCTGTCCCAGCTCCTGCCAACCTAGCACTTTGAAAACAAGAAAGTGCAAGTAGATAAAAATAGTTACCACTTTGGTGGAAAGGTAAACAGCGTTCCATACACTTCAGCCTCTAGGAATGCCTGCCGCATGACCACGGAAACATCTGCCGATGTAGCTAGTGCTTGCTGTTTGGCTATAAACTGAGATGAGTACTGAACTCTAGAGTCAGATACAACTGGCTTTTGAGCAAGGGAGACCGTTATCTTTACCTTACCAAAGCTTAACATTTTGAATATAGTAGCACCTCCACTTGCAATGTGGTTGTGTATATTCCTTCCCTGGGTGCAGCTCAGAGTACAACTCTTCAAAGGACATCTACCCTTCATATTTGGACCAGAAGATTTTATCTCCCCAGTTCTGCCAGGTCTGTACTGGTTTCCTGATGTGTATCGTGCCAATTTATAGCTTTTGATGCTAACAGTTAAAGCTCTAAACAGCTTGGAATCATGATACCACACTGAGAACCTTTCTCAAAGGACATCTACCCATCCTGCTTGGTGATTACAACTCTTTGAAGAGGCTTTTAAAAATATTCTCCCTATAGTTGGGCTGTTTAATGGGATTTTTAACTGCCATTCTTTCATTTGATTAGGTGCTTAGTTAGCTCTGTTGATTTTATTATGGGTATGATTTATTTTATTTCGTTATTTATAATGTCATTGTATTAAATAGTGCTAGTCATTAAATTGAGTGGTATAAAAATATTATTAACTAATTAAATGGTTTTTTGTTGCATCTGCTTCGAAAGCTAAGTACAATCTTATCCAAGACCACTAATATTTAAGACATTGATAGATATGAATAAGTTCACTTTTAATAGAGTTTGAGGCACTTTGCATCTAGTGAATCAGAATAACTGGAAGGGGCCTTTTAGAACATCAGGTCCAAACCCTGCTCAATGCAAGAATCTGAATGAAAGCAGATATGACAGATGGCCGTCCAATTCTCTCTTGAATCCTTCCAGTGTTGTAGCACTCACCACCTCTTGAGACAGATGGTTCTACTGTCATACTGCTCTAATCGTTAAGTTATTCTTAATATTCAACCTATATCTGGCTTCCAGTAGATATGGGGGGAGGGGGAGTTGGACAAGAGTTCAGTGTGACTGAGCTCAATTTTTAAGGAATACTGAGTAAAATAACTACATAACTGTAATACATCATGTCACCAGAATAATAGATTTATTAATTTTAGATGTAAAATAACTACATAACTGTAATACATGATGTCACCAGAATAATAAATTTATTAATTTTAGATGACTAAAATAAAGTGCTGAAAGTAGAAACTGCTTACCAAGTCTCCCAATCAAATTTTCCAGGGCTCCCTTGGCAGAGAAAGGCCAGACAGAATGCAGTAAAGCTGAATGCGAAGTCATTTATTGGTGGTACTGGACAATAAATGGGCTCTACACCATAGCCAATTCTAAGGCAAAAAGGCCAGGAGCAGGGGGAAACTGATATTTTAATACAGCTGAAATGTACCATGGGAATACATGAAAGTACCAGGACGCATTGAGCTGTGTGCAAGGAGGAGCCTGGTTTACCTTGTTCTATGAGTACTTCTGAACCATGTGCGAAGAAACCCTCACCTAAGTCTTAGTTTGGAAACTGACCTTCCCTCTAGAGACAATAGACCTTAATTGCTGTGAAACCATGGAACAAAAGGAGTCAAGGATTCCTTGAGATCCACACAGGAGACTATGACTTTGGCTAGGTATTAATTTGCAACACAACGCAGCATCCTGATCGATGCTGAGAGCAGTACTGACAATTGGAAAATGAAGTGATTTGCATTGAATTTAGGATATGGTCTCTGAGGCTCTTAGTGATAAAGCATTAAACATTAACGGACATAATATCTCTTTATTTTATTTATTTATTTATTTATTTATTTATTTATTTATTTATTTATTTATTTATTTATTTTCTTCAACTTGCTATCCCGCCCCAATTGGGTAAAAACCCAACTCTGGGTTTCCCCCATTCCCACCCCTTGTACAGTGGGGTTTGTGTGTGTGCGCGCGCCTGCGTGCTTGTGCGTGTGTATGTTTATGCTTATTGACCTGATGAAATACATAGTGTCTGTTTTCGTCTATCAACGATTTATTATTTAGTTATAGCATGTAAGATATATTAGGTGAAAGTTCATTAAAATGTTGACGTGAGAATCAAATCCCTCAATAAATATTGGCATTTGTGAATATTTCCTTTTGTTTCCCATATTTCCTAACATTCAGCTATACAACATGTTTCCTGCTTTTGGCTTCCTCTTTGGTGCTCGGAAAACTGTCCTTAAGAACAGAAATGAGTTGTATGCTTTTATAAGGGCCACCTTTATAGAGCGCTTAAAGGATCTGGATAAAAATGATCAGCGGAGCTTTATCGATACATTTCTCGTTCAACAACAAGAGGTAACCATATACGACATGGACAGAGGTTTATTTTAAATGGAGAAATTAGCAGCAATTTTCAAATATGGAGTGAGCCGTTTTTTCAAAGAATCTACCTTTTAATGAGCAAGAGTCTGTGTTAAATTCATCTGTGGGTGTGGTATGGTGGGTGTGGCTAGGGGGAAGCCCTGCATTGCACCTGAATTAGGACTACTTTATTTCAAAACTTGGATGGAAAGAGCCAGCCAGAATTTCTGCTACTGGTTCTGATGAATTGGGTTGAACCTGCTAATGCCCACCACTGGTTCAGAACCAATCTACACTTGGGAGTGGGTGGGAATGTGCTCCATTCCACAAATACTTCTTATCTTTACTCCAGTGTAAATTAGCTCTCAACTGAAACCTCCTTCTATCTACATTTGTGATCATTAATTCCCAGCGGCAAATGCAGTGGTGGGATTCAAAAAAAATTACTACCTCCTCTGTAGGTGTGGTATGGTGGGCATGGCCAAGTGGAAAGCCCTGAGTTGCACTCAAATTAGGACTACAGTCATACCACGCATAATGAATTTAATTCGTTCTGCAAGGTTGCTCGCTATGCGAAAAATTCGCTATGCGAGTCTGACTCGCATAACGAATTTTTCGCTATGCGAGTCGGACTCTTCCCTATGGAAAAACTCACATAAGGAGCGTTTCTATAGGGAAAACTCGCATAGTGAAAAATTCTTTACACGAGTTTTTCCCATAGAAACGCTCGTTATGTGAGGTTTTCAATAGGGAAAAGTCCGACTCGCTTAGCGAAAAATTCATTATGCGAGTCAGACTGCTTAGCGAAAAACTTGCTTGTTACGCGAGTTTTTCGCTAAGCGAAACGCTCGTTATGTGAGGTTTGACTGTACTTTATTTTAAACGTAAATGGGTAGGGGCAGCCAGAATTCCTGCTACTGGTTCTGGTGAACTGGTGTAAACCTGCTGAATCCCACCCTGGGCAAATGTCTGTACTTCTATGCAGAGAGCTTTATTTAGTCCGTCTTTTTGATGGTATACACTAGTTTACTGCCCCCATTCCCTACCCCTTTACCCATCCATTTATTTTGATGCCAACAACCAGAGGACATTTGGAGCCTTTTTATTACTCAAATGCAGCACTGGCAGTGATACATGAAGTAGACATTTTATCAACAAGAAAAGCATTAGCCATTTACAGAATAAATGATGAAATGTCTGTTCTATGGAGAGTTAAACAACAAAACTCAGGAGAAAAAACAAGTGTCAAATTCCAAGGTACAAAAGGATTATGAGTTTAATCAGAATAATCAGCTTTATTACCCCACCAATTTAACAATACAGTACAAAAGGGGGAAAGCAAAGCAAATCATTATTTCTAAATCTATACTGATCACTTAGGGAAATCAAAGGAAAAAGAAAAATCACCAACAACCCCCCCCCCAAACCATTTTATATGTCACATGACTCTATTTTTGAGCACAAGTATTTATACATTTACATGTTGGGCCAACTTAAACCATGGCATAATAAAACCAAAAAGAAAAGGAAGTCTGATGGAGAACACAGATACAAAACAATGTCAGACACATTAATTTGAATTGATTAAAAAAAACACAGAAAATGTAGATTGGCTCCTATCTCAACAAATTACATTTCCCTCCATAACTATTTTGGCTAAATGATGAGAAAAATGTTTAAAATAAATAACAAGAGACTATTTGGGGTTCATTGTCTGAGCAAGGAGAAGAGAACTTACCACATTGTTTTGATATGAACCATTCCTTGGAGATCCTGAACCAGCGTTGTAGTTTTCAAAATAAAAATAAAAAATCTGGTTGTAGTTTTAGCCTAAACATTGCCCCCCAACCCAAAATGACGAGACAGACAAGCGTGCTGGATTTAAAAATGGGCCACTTTATTAAAAACCAACAAGAACTGTGGCGATTAAGGAGAGCGAAGATATCCACATACTCCCTTCGCCAAATTTTATCCCTGGTAGCAGGGAGGAGGTGATCACCTAACGGGAGAGACGGATCACCGAATGGCATGGCTGAAATTGGGACAGAGTTATACCCTGTATTGCCCATAGAAAATGCTGGCCAACCCGGAGGTGCACAGATGGGCAATGCCGGATATCCATACGAACACCACTGTGGATATGGAGGACGCCATGGCTGTGATGAAGGATGAACCTGCGATAGACCCATATGAGTCGGGTATGGCGGGCCAACCGGCCACAGCCACCGAGGTGGAGAGGGAGAAGAAAATGTATTTTGTGATGTATTGACTAATGCTGCAGGCATGCTTTGCATCACATACTCACCCGGACCACGATCCTCGTACACCTAAGGAGGGGGAGGTTGTTGGGGAACATAGGCATGTGGTGAGCAACTGGGCTGTTCAAACATATCCGGGGCCATAGGAAGCTCGTCCGTCAACTGAGGGTCTGGAATGGAAACCTCAGGTTCAGGTTGATTCAAGCGATGCAGCTGCGCAGCCTCCAGCTCCTCCACCCTACAGATGATAGAAGCAAGATCATCAACCTGACCATCATTGGTCCATGGGCGAGATGCACACCTGGCGGGCGTCCCTGCTGCTGGAGGCTGCACCAGATCAGTGGCCACACCCTCGAGGGCCTCAATGCGGGCTATGAGGTTGGAACTAGCCATAGTGGCCCTAGGTGGAACACGAGACCTGGGAACAGGTAAAGGGTGAACTGGAGGCCTTCGGGCCACAGCCCGAGTATTGCGACCCACCTTAGTTGAAGCCCGTTGAGGTCTGGCCCTGGCCGCAGAACGGGATGGCATGCGCTTGGGTGCCATTTTAACTCGTCCCCCTTTTTTAAAAAAATTATAAACGGGCGATTAATTAAACTAATAGCGATCCCGAACACAAACGCTAACAGACAAACAACAAGACAAACAAACACAAAACAATTCGAATTTCTAAGGCTTTCGCTAGGCCAAGAAGAGCGAGAGAGACAAGTGCTCTCAGCTCCATCGTGGGCGCCGGCAAAGAGGCCACACCAGAGCACTCCCCGGCCTTAAATAGGCCGAGCTCCGCCCAATCAGCGTCTGCCACCTGTCCATCCCGCCCCATGAGACGGGAGGCAAAGCGCGCGCCCAGAGACGAGCTCCGGGCATGCAATCATATCTGTTCCATCACATGGTTGTTATTGAGATAGCCATATCCAACTCTTGAACAACAATAGTCCCATGTAATCTGCATAAGTGGCAGAGTATGCAATATGTATAAGTCTGTAAGTTTTTCAAATGTAGCAACTCCCATAGAGAATGCATTAGTACACTCACTGAGCCTGCTAGAGCTGGAAAAAAGAAAAATAAGGAAAAATGTTGTTTTCCTTATCAGCGAAATTTTGTTTCTGTAGCAAGGTTTAAAGTTAAAGGTTTCCCTTGCTCAAAAGTCAGTTGTATCTGACTATAGGGTTCAGTGCTCATCTCTGTATCAAAGCCAAAGAGCCATTACTATTTGCTTCTGCAGACGTTTCCATGGCCATGTGGCAGGCATGACTAGACACCGGAGCGCACACAACGCTGTTTACCTTCCCACCAAAGTGGCCCTTATTTATCTACAGTTGTGCCTCACTTAAAGAGCATAATGCATTCCACAGGATTACTCTTTAAGCGAGTTTGCTCTTTAAGCGAAACACCATTGTAAGTGACCAATTGGGGGGGGGGATTGCGAACCCCAATTTGTTTGTTAAGCGAGTTTTTGGTTGGTTTTATTTGTTAAGCGAAGCGAACATACAGAGAAAATTCTGCTCTTTAAGCGAGTTACTCTTTATGCGAGGTTTGACCGTACTTACAATTTCTTGGTTTCGAACTGCATGGTTGGCAGGAGCTGGGACAAAGACGAGAACTCATTCTGTCCTGCAGTATTCAGGAATCAAACTGCTGACCTCCCACCTTCCACTCAGCATCTTAGCCACTTGAGCCACTGCAGTCCTTTCTGTAGCAAAGTCTATGAGATTTTATATTAGTCTGCTAGTATTCGAATTTGCAACACCGACAAGAAAAGATAAACAAAGATAAAAATATAGAAACAGGCTTTGCATGTAAAAGGGCTATTCTGATACAGGTAAACAGAGACTGTGGTGGCTTAGTGGTTAAGTCACTGGACTTGATGGTTAGCAGTTCAGCAGTTTGAGACCCCAGTGTTGCACGATGGAGTGAGCTCCCATCTCTGTCCCTGCTAACCTAGCAGTTCAAAAGCAAGAAATTGCAAGTAGATAAATAGGTACTGCTTCGATTTTGAGGTAAACAGCATTCTGTGCACTCCAGTATTTAGTCATGTCTGCCACATATCCACAGAAACATCTGCAGACACAGACAGTGTTGATAACTTGGCTTTAAACAGAGATGAGTACTGAACCCTACAGTCAGATACAGCTGGCTTTCAACTAAGGGCAAGCTTTACCTTTACCTTAATCTAGGTAAAAACTGAGATAGAAGGAAATAAGCTAAACCAGTTCAGCTACAATGATACTAAGACAAGACAAGCTAGTGTGGGAGAAAGTAATGAAATAGCAGCAGTTGGAAAAAATAGCACAGATATTCATCGATTTTTCTCCATAGATTTTACCTGGGCCAATGAGCATGTAGAAAATATGGTAATTTTTACATGTGTGCTCAAATAAGCTGAAGGCTAGGAACTGCATTTCTACTCCAATACTTTAAAAAAATATATTTTACATTATATACTTTTTCAGACTATAAGCCAGGAGTTCTCAACATACAACCCACAGCATTATTTCATGCACATACCCCTGCCTCCAACACACCCAGAAGTGCCATGTGTGGTTCCTATTTAATATACAGGTTGTCCCCATCGTGCAGGCAGGACAAAATGGCCATCCGGCCCCTGAAACTGTATGAGGGAGCATAACACAGCCCTCTGCTTGAAAAGGTTGAGAACCCCTGCAATAAGTTGTCATATTTTTGGTTTCAAATGAGCACTAAGTTCTTGTCTGTAGCATTTTTAGCTAAAAGGTTATACCTGTATATACTCGAATATAAGCCAACCTGAATATAAGCTGAGGTACCAAATTTGACCTGGAAACCCAGGAAAATAGATTGACCCGAGTATAAGTCGAGAGTGGGAAATCCAGCAGCTGCTACTGAGGTTTAGTAATTAAAATACATGAAAATACAGTAAAATTAATTATTTTAGTGATTTTTTAAAACTGTATTTTCACCACCCTCCAGTGGTGGCACTGCAGGTAAAGTGGGTGGGCAGGTCAATTCCACTGAGGCAGGAAGTGTTGCTCTAGCCTAGAACCTTGCTCCCCTCTCCATTTGGCCACATGGAGCAGGCACGAAACTAAGTGAAATCCATTCTTTTTCCACACCAGTTTGGAAGGGGGACACAATTGTATTGTAGAGCTTCTTTCTTCATCTGCAGTTTTCCATAGGAATTAATTGAAAACAAACTTCAGAATAGGAGAACTTGATTTTCAATGTATTCTAATGGAAAATCGTGATTTCTGCCCTCTTGTGGCCAGTTGTGTAATTGCGCCTCAACTTATTTTGCTGCAGAAGTCCTGAAACTTACTTTTAAAATGCCCGAATCACTCAAAAAATCATATTTTTAGACCTTCGTGGTTGTTGACCCATGTATAAGCCAAGTCCTCCTTTTGGAGCTCATTTTTGGGGTTTAAAAACGTGGCTTATACTCAAGTATATACGGTACTTGCAATATGTTTGTCTCATTTAAGTATCACCTACAACTTGAGTTTAGTCTTGGTATATTTCAGAACATTTAGTACCAGATGCTTTGTTTATAGCTATAAGAATGATTCTGGAAAAAAAATATCCATGTAATTTAAATGATCTCAACAGCTTTGAAATGCTTTATGTTTATGGAACACAGAAGAAATGTAAAAGAATAAAACTTATAGAATTAGACAAGCACAGATAATCTGGACTCCTTTTTCTCTGTTTACTTTACCATGAGTGAAAACATGCTCTAATCATATCCTCTGACTAAAGATGGAGCAAGATTAGAAGCTACATTTCTGTTGAGAAAATAAATGAATTATTACTTAATGTACAGTTATACTGTGACATTATTCTCATGACTATCTGGTTCACATTGGTATGTAACACTTTCAGGGATAAATGTTCAGCTATGTTGAACCAACAAATGCTACCAAAGAGTTTTATAAATTTTTGTACTGCTCTTAGGCCCTGTTTGAGTGTCATACATTTGCATGTCTTCCCAACATTAATTTTTTACTAGTTATGTGCCCAGGCATGTTACTCACATTATTTTGTTTAACCAGACATGTTCTGTTTTAGGAGAAGAAAAAAACCAATGATGGATATTTCCACAAGGAAAATCTAGCATATTCTGCAGTAAATTTATTTACTGCTGGTACGGAGACCAGTTCTACCACGATACGCTGGGGACTCTTGCTACTGATGAAGTACCCTGAAATCCAGAGTGAGTGTTTTTCATTTCACTGTCTCTAATTGTTTCTAGTGGCAGGGTCTACACCTTGTGAATGTTGGAGATCCCCAGCCTCTTCTCCCCAAACATTCCTGTAGATGATAAGGGGGGAAATAACTTTATTTTTTTTGCATTTTAGAGAGCAATAGTAAAACAATGCCTTTTCATTTAAGTTTTTAAAAAATTATTTCTCTGTGTGTATCTATTGCTGATTAAGACTTGGTCAGCAATGCAAACACAGGAAAAGTAACCTTTTCCTACTTAGAAAACCTGGATCTAAAACCTAGAAATAATCACTTTCCCTGATCATCCACCAAGATGATCAGAGGAAGTATTCAATTATTCAAATTGTCAGGTTCTGTTCGGATGGAAGGAACATGCCAAATGGCACACTGTATCACTCCCCCATGGATGCCAATGCTTTCCCAGGTGCTCTAATTGTTCAGTATGGGCATGTCCTAATTTAACAATTTGGGAGCAAAATGTAGATTCACGAACAAACTAAGTGGACCAACTTAGGCAGCTTCATCTAGGGTGATTTGGGGAAATTCATTGATAGTAGATAAATATAGTCAATTGGTTTGAAAATAATTTACAAGCACATCAGGAGATGAAATTAGTAAATATATAGGTGATTATAAGATGGTAAGAAATGAAGCAAGTAAGAAGACTGCAATAATTGAAGCTATTCTCTCACTATGAAAGGACCGAATATGAGTGGGTTGTCAATAAAATTTCAAAACAATTCTTCTCTGTGTTAACCACATGTTTCAGCATTTAATTTTTATACCTCCTAATAAAATTACAAAATTGCTCTTGATAACAAAGATTCTTTTCTATTTCCCCAGAGAAAGTCCAAGCAGAAATCGACAATGTTGTTGGGTCTACTCAGCTCAGGATTGAACATCGACTAAAAATGCCATACACAGATGCCGTGATCCATGAAGTTCAAAGGTTTGCTGACATTGCCCCAACCGGTTTGCCACATGCAACCACTACAGATGTTACTCTCAAAGGCTACTTCATTCCAAAGGTAATCACCTTGACTTAGCTGTGTTCTTTGCTCTCCAGTCACTGCCCAGCTGATTGAGAAATAAGTGGCAATTTTCAATACAATGACATTTTAAACAACTTTTGTTTGTATAGTTCCATACTATAAAGCACTCTAAATATTAATTCTCCTCACATCTTTGTCTTAGAGATTATCAAATGTCAGCTTTCCTCTGCCAGGGTAGCTCATAAAGTGCCTTTTCCATAATTTTATTTGAATAGTTGCACTATGGGAGGTGATACATTTTAAATTTTATTTGCCTTCTCTCCAAGGGGTTACAGTCCTTTAAAAATACTTCTTCCTTTACAGGGAACTCACATCGTTCCATTGCTGTCCTCTGTGCTCCATGATGAATCTGAATGGGAGAAACCACATCAATTCCATCCTGAGCATTTTCTTGACTCTGCAGGGAAGTTTGTCAAGAGAGGTGCATTCATGCCTTTCTCCGCAGGTATGGAGATGTACAGGTACGGAGTGAGATTGTGTAGTAGGCAAACGGATTTGAAACAACAGTAGAACATTGGAGGATCACCCATTTTAGAAGAAAAAAGGGTTCTACAGTCTATCAGGCCCTGTGATGCCATTTTAGTATAGCAGGATGGGTTAATCATGAGATTATAGGTACATTTTCATCTGTTTCCAAATACGTATTTTACTTTATTACTGTTTTATAATAGAGTACCTAGAACAATAGGCAAAATACTGCTACACAGTTACTCAAATAGTTGTCAATTTTGGAAGCAATGTGGGATAAGTAAAGAGAACTCCAGAGAAAGTGAATAATTTAAATTGGTATACAATAAATCATGTCTCTGGAGATATCTTAACTTAAAACAATTAGTTTGTGTCTACCTCCACAACAGGATTTCAGCCAAAGGGTCATAAAAACTATACAAAATGTTAGCAATTCCAGTTTTCCTGTTCTCTGCATATTCTTACAGGTCGCAGGTTTTGTCTTGGTGAGTCCATGGCCAAAATGGAGCTCTTCCTCTTCTTTACGAGCCTCCTGCAGAAATTTACCTTCCAGCCACCTCCTGGCATTACTAAAGAAGAGCTGGACTTCTCCAGAGGATTTGGATTGGCAATATCCCCCAAGCCCTTCAATGTCTGTGCTCTTCCTCGCTGAGATGCTTCATGTTCTTAAAATGCTAAACCTATCTGAAAGCATTCTGTAAGTAATTTTGGTATAATAGTCTCTTGATTGAACTGGTCTATGTTTCATTATAGATCTTTAGGGCTTGTTCAAATAACACATGACCATTTTAGGGGGGAAGGGGGTCGACCAAAAGTCATGAAAAGTCACAGGGGGAGGGTGTTCAGCGTGAAGTCACATGACTCCAAAATTATAATTTGCTTTTTGCATCCAGCTGGCCACAGATCTTTTTTCTATTTTCAAACCACGTGATTTGGGGGGGGGGGAGTCAGTCAAAGGTCACAGAGGGGGTCAAAAAGTGGTCTATTTTAGGTCACATGGTATTTGAAAAAGCCCTTAAGTGTCTCTTCTGCCACAATTGCTGGTTTTTTAAAAAATAAATTGTATTTTACTTTTCAAAACATATAAAGAAAAAGAAAATAGCTACACATATATAAAAATAAAATAAAAAGCATAGCAAATATACATCAATGTTAGTGCGACAGTTTGTATTAATTATCCATCTTTGCTTATGTTATACAATTACTGTTTTCAATAGCACTCAAAAACTAAAGAAAACAAAAAGCTTAATGAAATTTGCTCATGCTATTATGTGACCTACATACAATCCAATGTTCCTTTAAAATGACAATTTGGTTCTTGTGTTATTCGCTACATACTCAGGGGTTAAGAAAAGCCTCTTTCACTATAACAAGTGAGAGAAGAAATTATTGTTTGTTCATGGAAGGGGGGATAAAAAGTATTGCTTTACTTTGTTGCTTGCTGGAAACACTTGGATTGTCTCCGTAAGGAATGGCTTTGCCTTTATTATGCTTTTACCATGTTTTTATTATGCTAATACTGTATCAAAGTAATTCTATATTTTGTGTCAGATTGAAATCCCTATTTCAATCTACCTGAAGGAAAACCATGTCACAGAAAAATCTCATTTTAAAACAGTGCTTTTTCTGTTAGCTTTTTACCCACCTAAATGTGTTTTAGTACTTTTAAAATGGCATTTCCAGATATGTGGGAGGAAGAAGAATGTAAACAATTGAACCTCATGGAATTGGAGAAATGGAACTTAATATGTGATTGACATGCCTTGCTGTAAGGTCATAGGCTGGACTCCCTATGGAGGATGGCCAGGGGTCTAACCCAGTGACACAGACACACACAGGCTTCTCTGGAAGGCTGTGCAGCCATTCTGCAAAATGTGAAACTTGTGGAAGGAGGGGGGCACGTGTTTTCCCTGGAACCCTTAATGGTTTATTTCTGCTTTGAAATGCTTGTTGTTCTTTTGATGGACTGTATCCTGCATTTTACAATGCTTTCAATATATTTCTTGAAGAAATTTGGAGTAGTTATTTGGCCTAATGCTACCTTTTCTACATCAATCCATCCCTGGGTTGTCCAGCCAAGAAGTGCAACCCAGAAGAACATTGGGGCCTACCTGAGTGGCATGTCTGTTCTGTTACAGACACCATACAGGCACCCCTTTACCAATTTCCAGCCTGAATTACCCTTGGCCTCAGGGAGGTGCCAGCTTTATATTGGGGTGTCAGGCAATGGGTGAAGCAGCAGTTGGCCATTTTAAGAGGGGCATCTGGAGAAGCCAGATTGAAAAATGTGCTTATTCCTCATTGACAGGACACTGGTGGGAGATGGAGGCATCAAGCAGAGTACAACACACAAGAGCAGGATACCGGTGGGCCCTGTTGAACATGGTTGTCATGTGGAGCAATCATGGAGTTCACAAAACTAGGAGAGGAAGGGCAGATGGAAAATGACTGTTGGTCCTTTGTTTGAGGATCTTGTAGGGGAGTTAATATATGACCAACAACTTCTTCTTCCTGTGTCATATCCAATTCCAAATATTGGTGATCATCATGGTGATCAGCCATGATGACTGTCCTGTGAATATAATGCCATGGCCTTTCATCTACCTTCTGCATTGCAGTGTGACACCTGTACCACTGATCCAGCACCACAAGTCACTTTCTGGTCCTGAGCCCTTTTGGCACACAAAGTCCTCATTACCCCCACACCAGGATTGATGAAGTGCTGCCCTTCATCAAGATGGATTCAAGTGGGATTTAATCCATTTAGGGACCATCACCCTTCCCTGTGGACTTCATCAAGACCACTAGCTCTCATGGTTGTAAGGTTAGTTAACCGTCACCTGACACTCAGGATTGAGTTGCTGGCAGTATGGTCTACTCTATTACCATAGCAGGATAACCTGGCCAGACTGTTGACCAACAACTACATACATTGTACAGTAATACCTCGGTTAACGTTAAGACTTGGTTCCACAAGTCTTAACGTTATCCGATTTTTAGCCTTATCCAATGCATGCATCAGATAACGTTAACTCCATAGAGATAAGCAACACAGACTTCAAGGGAAAGTCAAGGAAACATGCTGGAACCTTTGTCTAAAGGGTAAATACATTACAAAAACTTGCCAGATCAGTCTGAGTAGTTTAGGTTAGCAAAAACAGAGAGCATTTTTTTAAACTTTGCTGTTTTTTTCAATGATGCCATGACACACCAGGAAAACTAGGTGAGAAGAAAACAAATTATAGCTTCTGTACTGTGCACTGCTTGTGTACTGTGCACTGACCTTCCAAGATCACCAAGACAGAGGGGTGGGGGAGGGACTCTTTCAGTATGTCCTGACTCCATTATAAAAACTAAGAGGGATAGAAGCTAGCCCAAAATGGATGACATCATTTACCATCATACAGAGTTGCCATATGGAACCATGTGCACAGGAATCAGTTTTAAAAGCTAACAGCAAGGGTGCCCAAACTTTTCAGGTCACAGGCCAGTCACGTGGTTCATGGGTGCCCAAACTACAGCCTGTGTGCCAGATCCAGCCCTGACACCAATTCATCTGGCCCATTCCACCCTTGCCACTCCCAGAAGCTGGGTGAGTTTTATTTCCGCTTCTGTTATCATTGGCTAGATCTGGCCCATAGGCCATAGTTTGGGCACCCCTGGCTAACAGGGATAGAGGCAGGACCTAAAATGGATGCCAACATTTACCAATGCAAACGTTATCCAATGCAAATGTTATCCGAGGTATCACTGTACTTGAAAAGCTATGCCTCCAAGCAGTCTGTGCTTATTGGCTCAGGACCCTGCCATGAATATTCGTACTCTCATTTATAACATTTCTGATGCATTGCCAGAGGAAATTGACTTGACTCACAAAGGTTAGCTGATTGCTTTGTCTTTCAGAAGTCTAATAAAGGAATCACCTCCACTTGCATTGTATAAGGACCACATGGCTTTCTTTGTTTTATCAAGTATATATTCCAGAAACTTAAGAGCAGACAAAAACTGGGGGAAATATTCTTTCAACTAAAACATGAAGATGATTTACTAGAAGTATGTATTTTAGTATATATTTTAGAAGCTAAGGAGGTGACAAAAACAGGGTTCCAAAGTAGAAACCATTGTTCCAATTGAAATGTCTAATGATTTACCAAAAGAAACAGCTAATCCATAACTAGTGAGACTAACATTCACAAAGGACATTTCTGCATAAGCAGAGACTTCTCTTGATCAAACTGTTCTTCAACTGGCATTGCAACCACTACAGAAAACTGCTTCCTGAATGGAAATGGATTGGATTACTCCTCTTTCAATATTGGTTCTACTTAGCCTTATGATTATGTTGGTTTTGAAAACTGGGAGTTTCTGGAATAATAGCTCTCAGCGTCTTCCACCTAGACCTTGGCGTTTACCACTTGTTGGAAATCTTCTGATGATGTATCCAAAAAGTCCCTAAACAACCATGTTGAAGGTACTCCCCCCCCCCCATGACAATGTTCATATTTCAGTTCCAGTGTAGGTAACAATGTGCAATGTCTATGCTGCCTATGGCTGTATTGACGCATTTTCAAATTTGCATATACTCTGTTTCTGTGAGGTGTGCTGGCAGTGGGAAGTTCATGACTGAATAACTGAAGGAAGGAAGAACAGAATGGGTCATGGGAGAACTGGTAGTGCCCAGAGGGAAATATTGCAAAACAAAATCCCTCTGCATCCCTGCAAGAGGGATGCATCTGTAGTTATTGTTATTCTCCCTCTGAACAACTCCCCACATCACCCGTTCATCACAGTTGGCGCAGGTCCAGGTGCTGACCCTGAGAATGGCTAGAAAGTCTATAACTAGAAATAGAGCCTTCTTGGTGGCAGTCCCAACACTGTGGAATACACTACTGGTGGAGTTGCACCAGGCCCCATCACTGGCTACCTTTAAAAAAACCTTTATTCAAGGAGGCCTTTCAGGGTGTGGTCCCTTTAGCAATAAATGAGCCAACTAGTAGATCTTCTGTGCCCTCAGATGCCAGCTATTTTATTTTATTCTATTTATTCTACTTGTTTTATTTTATTCTGGCATTTATAAATGTGTGTTTTTCAAATGTGTGACTGTTTTTAAGGCATGAGTTTGTGCTGTTAAATGCCCAGAGTAGGAAAATCTCCAAGATGGGTGGGGTATAAATATAATAAATAAAATAAATAAATACAGTAAATAAAATTGTGCTTCTTCTCCAATTTAGGGATGAAACAACTTTCTTTTGTCCTGCCCCAAAGGGAAGGGCTTGAATTAATGAATGCAGGCTATGACAAAGGAGATTCTAAGTAATCAAATTACTTAGTTGTAAGAGGTCTTATCATACATTGCCAGGAAGTTCACCGGAGAATCCCCCTGCTATATGAGGACGCTTTCTCCACAAACTAGCATTTGCATCTTTGCTCTGTTCATCTCCACATCTTCCAGGTCCAAAACATTTTGCTTTCCTCCTTTATCACAAGATAATCCTGTTTTTTTGCTGTGGCTCCCTTTTTTGAGGATTGGAGGAAGTTTCCTTAGACCAGTGTTTCACAAACTTTGGTTTTGGACTTCAATATCCAGAAGCCTAAGTCAATTCCCCAACTCAAAGCACTGATCAGCCAACGTACTGACTTAGGCTTCCAGGAATTGAAGTCCCCCTGTGGGGCATGGGCCCACATTGCAAGCCACTGCCTTAGGCACAAAGGTACAGGTGAGAAAACCCAGTTTACAACCCATACAGAGAAATCTTGGTCATCCTCTGAGTATTATTTTTCCCCTCACAGTCAGCCCATGCAGGATGGTCTGTGTTTCTTTACTCTCTTCCTCTCCCAAAACTGTCTCAGTTCCCTAACTCTGGACTAAAAGGTATCAGATGAAATAACCCTGGTGGAGAGAAGAATTTGGGATAACAGCTCCTGTCCTTAGTAATTGGAATGTTGTTATTCTGTAGGATTATTACTTCAGGTTCTTTCCCCAAATGTCTATCCAGAAAATGGGGACAGAGCTTCCTTGTGTGTCCACATCCCCGTTACCTGTTTAGCCCTATATAAATGCATATGAATGCTATAACATGGCCCTGTAATCTAATCTTGTCAATCTTAGTATGAATCATGCAAAATTGTAAAGCCTGTTTGTGGAGCCCTACATCTTATGGGTCAACTATCTGTCATCTACTCCACCCATACTTGAGTTTGCTCTTAGAATGCATTTTTGGGTTGTGAAAGGCAGCTGGAGGAGGAACAGAGAAATTTCAGACCTACTTGGGAAACCTTGGTCAATCTGCATTGACACAGTGTCACCAGAAGGAGGGACGGGTAAAACTCTTTTAAGTACTTTGTTCCTATTTTGAATACTTTGTATCATTCAGTACTTTGTACCTTGGGAAAGATTGATATAACTCAGAATTAACTGAATAGCATTTAATTATTATGTACAGCCAGTGGGTACCCTTTGTTGTTCAGTGGGATACCTGGGCTGAATTTACCATTCTCCAATGGAAAATCACTAGGAGTGAAAAATTGGTAAAACAACTCATTTTAAACATCATGTAGGACTCATCCACACTTTCAGAATGTTATACATTTGAGTCTCTTTTAAATTAAATTTAAGATCAGCAATCACATGTGTTATTTTGGCCAGCAAGCATTTTATTTCAAATCTCAACCCAGACTAATCTCTGACATGAAATTATTACCTGGAAGAAAATGGTTACTTTACACAAATACCTGTATTAGTGTAATTTGTGTTGAATGTGATCACTTGCTGGGAGGTGTTTTTGTCTGTGTCTTTGGGGTTCTGACTGACAGTGTTGACAACAGAATATGGGTTCAGCCAATAGGCAGATCCTGGCTCCCACTGATCTGTAGTATTTCTCCATAACTTGGGGACATTATCAGTTTTAAAACAAATAATAGAGTTCAAAACACAATAAAACTCAACACTAGCATACACTGTTTGGGAGCTGGGCCAGCCCTCCTGGAAGAGGAGAAAGGCAGTTGGGACCATGGCTGGCCCCAGGACCAACTCTGCTCCCTCTGCAGCCCTCTCTGCTCTTTGGCAGCCAGGCTCACCCTCCTGGGAGAGGAGGAGAGGTTGCTTACAAAGGCAATGCCTGGGGCACTGTCGCTCCCAGCTTCCCACAAGGGATGAGGTCGTTTCCCAGCTGGAAGCCTGAAGGTTCAGCAGGACAAGGAACACCTGCACCCCGTTTGCCTATAAAGGCTGTTGGAACCCCCTGGTGGACATTGGATGGGGGTTGTGGGGATGTGGAAGGGGGCAGAGAGAGAAGGGCCTGCCAGCCAGGGAATAGGGATTGTGCTCTGTCTGGTATGGGTGAGTTGGGTTTCCTGGGGCCCAAATTGATGTTTTGATGGGCATGGGGTGCTACTGTGGGAGTCGAGGGGTGGGCCGCACTCAGGGAACATGGGACAGGTGGTTAGTTGCTGTCCCTTGTTCCGGCCCCACAGCTACACCTCTGTTTCCTGAGAAGCTGGTCAAGAATGACCCCTCCCTTAGGCTGCTGCTGGTGAATGCCAGGTCAGTCTGTAACACGCCCCCCCCCCCGGCTTTTAGATTTTAAATTCTATTTTGGGGGAGTAGGCTGACCTGGCATGCATCACCAAACCCTGGCTGACACCTAAGGACGGGGTACCTCTATCTGAACTGTGTCCAGCCAGGTTCGGTATTTGGTACCAGCCTAGGGAGAAGGGGAGTGGCTGTAGGTCAGGGGTCCTGCATTATCTCAGGAAATACCATCTTTGGTTCTGGATGGGGCAGCTTTGCCCCAAACAGACCTGGTGCGTAACCTGGAGATCCTCCTGGATTTGCGACTACTGCTCAAAGAGCAGGTGGCAGTCGTGGCCAGGAGGGCTTTTGTACAACTTTGTGTAATATGCCAGTTATGCCCCGCTCCTAGATCAGGACTCCTTGCTCATGATCACACATAGTTTGGTCACCTCCAGACTTGATTACTGTAATGCGTTCTACATGTGGCTGCCCTTGGTGACCATTCGGAGGTTGCAACTGGTACAGAATGCAGCTGCCCGGATAGTGATGGGTTGCGGGCATTATGCTCATGGCTCACCATGCTTCAGGAGCTGCACTGGTTGCCAGTATGTCTCTTGGTGCAATTCAAGGTGCTGGCCATTACCTTTAAGGCCCTACATGGTAGTGGGCCAGGATACTTAAGAGACCGCGTCACCCCGAGAACATCTGTCCATCCCACCAGGGTGGATCGGAGAGGCTCTCTTATCATTCCATCAGCTAGAGAGCCGCATCTCTCTAGCACCAGAAGGAGGGCCTTCTCCATGTCCACCCCGGCCCTTTGGAACCTCCTGCCAACTGAGTTACGTCTACAGACAGAGCTCCTGCCCTTTCGGAAGGGACTAAAAACCTGGCTGGCAGGGCAGGTGTGGGGCTCTAGTAATATGGGGTCCCATGTTGGGTGGCTGATCTAATGGGATAGCCACCCCTCTCTCTCTTTTAAACTTTTAAAAAATCTTTTAAGCTTTTAAATCTTTTTAATTTTTGAGTTTTTTTGTAAATTTGTAGTTTAAATTTTTTTAAAAAATTAATTTTGAACCTTAGGGTTTCAATTTCTGAATTTCTAGGGGTATAGTGGGATTGCTTAGTTTGTTTTGTACTCATGATGTATAATCTTTCTCTTCTTCTGTAAGCCACCTAGAATATGTAATCAGAAACAGGTCTACTTCTGTTTCATTGACTACATCTAGGCCTTTGATTGTGTGGACCACAACAAAATGTGGCAAGTAATTAAAGAGATGGGAATACCAGAGCACCTTATATACCTCATGAGAAATCTGTACATGAATCAAGAAGCAACAGTTAGAAAAGAATATGGAAGGACAGAGTGGTTTGGAATAGGAAAAGGAGTAAGACAAGGCTGCATTTTGTCACCCTTAAAGAAGCTCCTGATTAGGTTGAAAGAAGAAAGTGAAAAAGCTGGCTTGAGACTCAGTATAAAGAAAACCAAGATAATGGCAACAGGTCCTGTCAGTCCCTGGAAAATAGATGGAGAAGAAGTAGAAACAGTGACAGATTTTACTTTCTTAGGATCAAAGCTCACTGCAGAAGGTGATTGCAGCCATGAAATAAAAAGGTGACTGATTCTTGGGAGGCAAGCAATGAGAAACCTGGGGAGTATAGTGAAAAGTAGAGACATCACATTGCAAACAAAAAATTGTCTAGTCAAAATGGTATTCCCAGTGGCAATGTATGGTTGTGAGAGCTGGACCATTAGGAAAGCTGAGCGCAGAAGAATAGATGCCTTTGAGATGTGGTGCTGGAGGAGAGTTTTGAGAGTCCCCTGGACAACGAGGAGAACAAATAGGTCAATCTTAGAAGAAATCAACCCTGACTGCTCCTTAGCAGGTCAAATAGTAAAGATGAAGCTGAAGTACTTTGGACATCAAATGAGAAGAGAGGATTCACTTGAGAAAGCCTTGATGCTAGGAAAGGTTGAGGACAAAAGAAACAGAGGGCAGCCAAAAATGAGATGGCTAGATGGTATTGTAGAGACAATGAGCACAGAGCTGAGCGAGTTGAGGAGGATGGTGGAGGACAGAAGTGCCTGGCGGACAGTGGTCCATGGGGTCACAAAGGGTCGGAATCAATTGTGCGACTGAACAACAACTGTTGTTCAGTAACTCTTAAAAACTGCTGAGATATAGCATTTAGAACATTGGAGTGAGACATCATCAGTATCTTTTTATTATCAATCAAACTTTCAATCAAACTTTATTGCTGTCAATGACCAGTACAGTACAAAGGGTGTAGGTGCATGAAATACCATCAAAATGCACCCCCACCCCCACCACCCCGGTAAACACATTCATTTGGATTAAAACAGTATAGAATAAAATCAGTTTTTAAATGTATGCTACATTTGGGACAGGTATCTGGTTTAAAAAGAATAAAACAGCACATAAAACAGTTTAAAAGTTATACTTGCAGTTATAAAATAAGGATAAAAATGTCTTTCTAAAAATACACATAGTAGATACCAATTGCATTAGTAGGCTATAAACAAAATTACTATGCACAATTAAAATTGTTATTGTTGGTTTTTAACCTGTCCCCACTGTAGCAGGTTCTGCCTAATGCTACGTACCCTGGTGGCCCTCCAGGCAAATTTGGCAACAGCAGCCGTCAGGTCAGTGGTTCTATCTGAAAGCATGGCTCTAAACATGTGGTTATTCAACTCAATCTGCGGGAAGGCAGCAATAAGGTCACGTCTGAGATTGTCATAAAATTGGCAGTCTAGGACCATGTGTTCAGATGTCTCCACTTTCCCAGCCTGACAAATGCATAAGCGATCCTGAACAGGAACTTTCTTAAATAACCCGTCTCTGAATGCTGATGGTAAAATGGAGTTTGATATGTTTTGGTCTATAGGGGAAATGTGGCTTCTTGTGCTAATAAAAGGACACTTGTTTGTTTTTGCGTTCTGGGGCCCAGATGGGAGGAAACAGACTTGGAGGCGCCAGGCCTCAAAAATTCAAACAGAGTTGTTTACCCCAACTCTGGGATTTGATTGGATGTCTGCTAATTACCTCATACCTGGATAGAATTAAGCAAAAGGTTTGAAAGAGGGAGTGACAGGCAGAGAGAGGGGGAGAGAGAAGCAGAGCAGAGAGTGATTCTGAAGCAGAGAAGATGTAGATCCTAGAGAGGGGGGAAATGGTCAAAGGCTACAAGTCCTTTCTCCCTAGATATTCGCCATGAGCACAAGGCTTGAACAAAGAGGAGTTCAAAAATGGTGATAGACAAGGAAACATCGACATGAGGGAGAAAGATCATCCAACTAGGCCTTATCTCTGGAAGTCTTAATTATGGTAACTTAGAACAGATAGATAGATTATCTTTATTTAGTGGAAGACATGTCTGAAAGCATCCATTCTCTAAAACGAAATTTTTGATTAGGTTATTTTTCTATGCTGAGATCTGTAACCTGATTCATCAGACAATGCTACAACTTAAATAAAAAATATTTTCTTCAATCAACGCGTGTTCATTGAGAATGGAATGCCGGGGTAAAAGATAGTAAGCCTGTTTGCCTCCTTTTAAGCGCTACCTTACCTCTCATAAAAGTAACTGGGCTGGGCTCTGTAGGCAGAGAAGCCCCAGGTTTTGGTCAGCCGGGCGTGGATGAGAACAAATGGTGAACATACTTTCCTTGCCGTGAGCTTTGGGTGAGTTCTAGTGGGGATTGAGGAATAATCCACCTTGGATTGAACACCTGAGAGGTCCCAGAGCAAGTGAAGAAAAGTGTAGTTCATCATAACATGTTAAAATGCAAAAGAGTGTATGATCTCCTATGCTCTGGGTTACTTAAGCTGGATAAATATGATAAGGGCCTCATATTGTTGGGTGAGGGCATTTCAAAGAGTGGACTATTTATTTTATTTAAATTGTGTTGCTGGTGGATATCCAATATCCTTTGTTGTTGTTTTTGTCTCCTTTGCTCGAGCAGGACCAAGAGAAGCAACAAACTGTTTGAAAGGCCATATGAAGCCTGTTTTCCTTCAAGAATAGATATCCACGGGGCTGCTGTGGTATCTGACAACATTAGTTTCAATAGTCCGTTTGGGGAAAATAACAATTTTAGCCAGTACATCGATGAACATATCCATAACCTGGACTGAACAGTATACATTCCAGTTTCCAGCCTGGTTGAGCATTAGAAATACTAGGTGGTACCTGAAGTATACATCTCAAGAATTTTGATTGGATTTTCTCTAAGCTGGCGATGTTAGTGCCCATGCAAAATGGAGCCCCATATGACATCTGTGAGAGAGGTTTTCCCAGATAAAGTTTAAGAGCTGTCCGCTCTTTTTCCATTAAAATTTCTGGATTGCTCCTCCACTTTTCTGGGCATTCATTGCTATATGTGCAATGTGGGAATTTCTGCGACCATTAGATTGGAAAATCACTCCAAGATATTTGTAGTGTTGAACCTGTTCTATGCGCTGATAGTTTAAGTTTATTAGTAAAACTTGGGTTTATTAGTAAAAAACATTATCTTTGTTTTTGAGTAATTGACCTCCAACTGGTTCAGTTGGCAATAAGTGGACAACGAATGCAAGGCCCTATGCATCCCAATGGGAGTTCTTGATAACAATACAGCATTATCAGCATATAGCAGTAATGATATATGCTTACTAGCTAGATTAGGTGGATGGAGATCTTTGTGTTGTAAATGTTCTACTATGTCATTAATGTAAATATTGAACAGGGTGGGTGCAAGCACACAAACCTGTATGACTCCCCTCAGTGTTTTAATGGGATTAGAAAGGTGACCTTGAGCACTGCACTTTACTTTGATAGTGGTGTTATCATGGAGGGTTTGTATTAAAATAGAATACATCTGTCTATAGAAGATTTCCCTAATTTTCTCCAAAGAATTTGTCTTGAAACAGAATCAAAAGCATACTTTAGATCTACAAAAGCTGCATACAGGGATGTTATAGAGTTGGAGGAATATTTGCTTATAAGGTGCTCAAGTATTGTGCAATGATATAATGTTGAGTGTTCCTCTCTGAACCCTCCCTGCTCGTCTGCTATAAAGTTACAATCTTGCAACCAGTCATGAAGTTTCCTCTGAAGATGTAGTGCATAAAGTTTACTTATGACACTTGGTAAACTTATTGGTCTATAATTATCTGGGTTGTTCATGTTCCCTTTTTTGTGAATAGGAACAATAATTGCCACCTCCCAACTCCTTGGAATTCTGCCTGTTTTGTCGATAATTGTAAATAGATTGGCCAAGACTGGGGCCCACCATTCCATGTTTCTTTTAATTAAATCTGGGGGGACTAAATCAAATCCCGCTGCCTTACCAGAGCTCAGTTTACCTATCAGGATTTTTGTCTCTGAGATCGAAACAGGGGGTCAGAGAGGTAGATTGTCCAGCTTTGCTAAAGTTCCCTGAGTTTTTCTGTGATATCCAGGGCCGTATAAAGGTTATGGAAATGTTTTTCCCAAACTTCAGGCAATATAGCTGAAGATATACATTGTTTGTTTGAGCAACCTGAGACCAGACTCCAGAACTGGGAGGAATTATTTTGTTTTATTGCTAGCCTTAGTTGTTCCCATGCCCTATGAATATCTTCTAACTTTTTACGTTTGATTAATACTTTATAATGGGATTTCGTTTCCTTTAATTCATCCCTTGTACTATCTGTTAAATTGAGTCTATGTTCTCTATATTTGGCTCAAGGACTGGGTCTCAACCTCTTGTGAAATAGTTTACTTTCCTCCTGAGAAACTAAGGGTGTAGTCTGGTAATATTCCTTTACCCTTGGCCCTCTATTGCCATTGAATTCTTATGATATTACAGTGCAAAGGAAAGTTTTTGCAAAAGGTGTCATGGCTGCAAACCTTCCTGAGCTAACCTGACAGTCCTTCGTGCCTCACTCACACAGCATCTTGACAACTGCCACATATTCTACGTGAGACTTTCCTTGAGGATCACCGAAAGTATTCATTTACTAAAAATACAGCAGCTAAGGTGCCTGACACAAATGTCGTTTACTGCATTCTGGGTCCAACTCAAAGATGTCATTTGAGCTGGCCTTCTCAGGGTCCCTTGGTTTCGTTATGAATATCTCCAGATCTTAAAACCTTCAGGTGATGGCTTGAGGATTTCCACTTGACAGGGATATTAGAGAAGCCTTCTTCCTAAGATGCTTTCAGACTGTGAAATACACTTCCTTGTCAGCACAAGGAAGTGCTGATTCCCTTTTACTCCTTTCAGGGAAGGTTTGAAGACACACCTCCTGTCCCTGTCCTTTTCAGTGTTCTGACACGGATTATTATCATGATTCTAATAGCTTTTTTTGTTTGTTTATTTGTTTTAAAGAATGATTCAAGACTAAGAAATCATAAATAACTGCAAATGAATTATACAAACCCCACTTCTTAGTTAGAAGATTTAATAATAACAGTAACAGTAACAGCAGGGACAAATGCCAATGGGTATCTCACTGTGATAAAGAGACTCAAGAATGGGAGATTAAAAACTGGTGAGAACTCAGAAATAAACAACCATAAAATTAGGAATGGTTGTGGTAAGGTTTTCTGCCCCCTAAGTAAACAGAAAAAAACATTATGTTGAAGGAGATAATTTTATTAACCTGACCATTACATATCAGCAGGTCAAAAATGTTGGGTGAGGATGGTGAATGTCATTGTCGTTGTCATTGTCATTGTAATAAAAATCTTTCATTTTATGCCACCACACAAATTTTTATTTACAAATCAGGTAATACAGTAAAACCTCGCATAAAGAGCGCCTCACTTAGAGAATAACTCATTTAAATAGCAGAATTTTCTCTGAATGGTCGCCTCACTTAACAAATAAAGCCAACCAAAAACTCACTTCACAAATAAATTGGGCTTCACAATGCCCCCCACCAGAAGTCACAATTGGTCACTTACAATGGTGTTTCGCTTAAAGAGCAAACTCTCTTAAAGAGCAATCCCATGGAACTCATTATGCTCTTTAAGCGAGGTACCACTGTAATTGAAAGACACAAAGTACACAAACACATAAAATATATTTAACCAGAAATACAAATCTGGTTGCGAAGAGGCAGAGGAACTAGAGACCAAATTGCCAACATTCGCTGGATAATGGCGAAAGCAAAGGAGTACTAGAAAAATGTCTGCTTCAATGACTACGCTAAATCTTTTCATTGTGTGGATTGCAACAAACTGTGGCAAGTCCTTAGGGAGAAGGCAGTATCAGACCATCTCAGCTGTCTTCTGAGAAATCTTTTTGCAGGCCAAGAAGTGACAGTTAGGATCACATATGGATCGCATATGGAACAACTGATTGGTTTAGAACAGTAAACATCAAGAAAACCAAGATAATAGCAACAGGCCCTATTAGTCCTTGGAAAATAGATGGGGAAGAAGTAGAAGCAGTGAGAGACTTTACATTCTGAGGATCCAAGATCACTGCAGATTGTGATTGCAGCCATGAAATAAAAAGGCAGCTAATTCATGGGAGACAAGCTATGAGAAATTTGGGGCACGTAGTTAAAAGTAGAGACATCACCTTGCAAACAAAAATTTGCATAGTCAAAGCAAGGGTATTCCCAGTGGTAATGTATGGTTGTGAGAACTGGACAATGAGGAAAGCTGAGCTCAGAAGAACAGATGCCTGTGAAATGTGGTATTGGAGGAGAATATCCTGGACAGCAAGGAGAACAAATAGGTCAGTCTTAGAAGAAATCAACCATTACTGCTCCTTAGAAGATCAAATAGTAACAATGAAGCTTAAGTACTTAGGACATCAAATGAGAAGAGAGGATTCACTTGAGAAAGGCTTGATGCTGGGAAAGGTGGAGGGCAAAAGAAGAAGGGGGTGGCCCAAAATGAGATAGCTAGATGGCATTGTTGACGTAATGGGCACTAAGTTGGGTGGGCTGAGGAGGATGTTGGAGGATGGAGGTGCCTGGTGGGCAATGGGTCAGAATCAACTTGCAACTGAACAACAAAACAAGTGTTACCTCTGCTACAATTGCTGTTTTGAGTGGCACACAAAAACTAAAGAAAACAATTGGTGAGATTGGCCCAGGCTGTTATGTGACCTAACATGCAATCCAGTTTTGCTTTAAAATCGGGAATTTGGTTTATGTGCCATTCGCTGTGCTTATAGTCGCTGTGCTTATATTTTAGAGCCCCAAACAATATTCTGAATGATGTAATTTTGCTTCTGCTTCTTGAGTAAACCAAAGTTTAACAGTATAATTTTCTCCTCTCAATCCTAATAATCTTTGACCCCATTTTTGCTGAAGTGAACCATTGCAGATTTAACTTCTAGTAAATATCTAATGTTATATCTTGTCAAATCAATTGCATGCATATATACTTGTCCTAGACAAAACTTTGATTCAATTCAGACAGATAAAATTTAACTTGTATTACTTGTTTAATACTTTTATAGCAAGCAATTTAACAAATCTAGGCTGTCACATTTTAGATAAAATAACTTACCACACTATAGGCCTTTTATCTCATGTTTTAGACTCAACTCTTTTAATGAAATTTATTTTGCACTGTAATATAGATTGATTGGTTGATTGAACTCTACTTCCTCTATTTCTTCAACATTATGCATGATGGCCACCTTCTCCTTCTCTCACAATGATTTTGATTGGTACTGTGTACGAAATGCTATGGAGCATACAAATCACTTGCCAGTCTACCAACATGTACATTCATGTTGTTCTTTAGCACAGGTATACCACCCATAACCTTTATTGTGTTAACTTTTACCTGAACTTTCAGGTACGGTAGACCCTTATCAATGCACAAAGTCTATTTTTTCACATCATTTAAAAGGTTAAAACAAAAGCAATATGAAAAACTTTAAAATGACAGCCGCCGCCACCCACCCACCCACCCTTAAGTACTATTTGCAACCAGTGTTTGAACTCACCTTAAGAATCAAAACTGGTACAGACATCTGCCATGAATTTTTGCAACTCTCATATAATTTTTCTCCTGAACAATTGACAAAATCTTGTGTACAGCTTTTCATGGCTTAATAAAGCTGTACCCTTCCAAAAACAACCTGTAGGACTCTAAACAGAATATTTTTTAAAAGCATCACACAATTTCCCACTCAAGAATAGGACAGTGATTTCTGAAATACATATTCAAAACTGGAAGTAAATTACAACCATAAATAAATAAAGAATTAATTCAAGACTGATGAAAATAGAGTTGCATCCCTTCCAATATAATAACCCTGAAGACTGAAACTTCAGTTAGTTTATTCAAGATCACAAAATTAAAATAGCTTTGCAGGAGAGGATGTGTCAAAATTCCATACAAAGAATTCTGGGGGCACTGCTTTTTCTGATGAATATTTATTTATTTATTTATTTATTTAATCACACTTTTAAGCTGCCCTCATCAAAAAGACCCATGATGGCTAATAAAATCTCCAAAATACTTAGAACAGAATAAAAACACGATATAAAAATCAAGATTAAAAGATTAAAAAGATTAAGTAAAAGGTCATGTCTACTAATTTCCAGGGAAATGCCATCTTTCAAGACCTCCAGGAACTGGATTCTTCAAGTGATACCAAAACATTTTGTAGGTTTGACAAAAGACATCCTTGAAAAGATTTACCCGTATATGCCAGTGTATAAGACGACTGGGCGTATAAGACAACCCCCAAACATTTCATCTCAAAATATAGAGTTTGTTATATACTTGCCGTATAAGACTTCCACCCACCAAATAAAACATAAAAGAACATCAGATTTGATTTCAACATCTTCCTTTGGCTGGCACTAGTGCACAAGTGCACATGTGCGAGCTCTGCGTAGACAAGGGGCGGGGCAGAGCACCACTGCTTCCCGCCAAACAGAATGGGCGGGTCATGCCAAAAAGGCTGGCACCCCTGTCTCGCTGCTGATGCTCGCTGCAGCCATGCTGGATACTGCGCGATACTGGATGGTACCCTGTTTCCCCGAATATAGGACCTCCTCGTATAGTAAGGAGCCCCCTATTTTTCCCCACTTCGGAAATATAAGGGACTCCCCAAAAATAAGGCATTCACCTAAATCTTGCCCTGGCGATCCACTGTATCAGCAATAAATGTGTACTGTATTCTTCTTCGTCATAGAAAAATAAGACATCTCCTGAAAATAAGACCTTGTGCATATTTTGAAGTTTTAAAAAATATAAGACAGTGTCTTATATTCGGGGAAACACGGTATGTAGAATGAGGTGAGTGGGCATCGGGAGGCCACTATGGGCACCAGGCGGGCATCGGGAGGCCACTATGGGCACCAGGCGGGCATCGGGAGGCCACTATGGGCAGCTATGTCTATCCCAACTGAAGTGCACCCGGCTTATAAGACAACCCCCCCACTTGGAGGCATGTTTTTCAGGGGGAAAAGTAGTCTTATATGCCAGCATATACAGTAATAGACTTTCAAGTGTAGCATTTCAATTGTCACAGGGGACTTTGTAATGTTGTTCTGGGTATTGAAATTAATAATAATAATAATTGCATGCCTTCAACTCAGCTCTGACTTATGACACCGCTTTCAAGATTTTTCTAGGTAGAGAATGCTCAGACATGGTTTACTATTCCCTAGCCTGGGAGGACCCTCAGACTGTGCAACTTGCCCATAACAACAGAGGCTGACTCTTTCCCTGGTAGGTACAATAGGGAAGCAAACTCTATAGAAACCTAACCCACTCAGTTTTCCAACACAATCACAATTAATAGTTACTCATAATTCCAACACAATAAAGTATTGTTTAATATCTAAAATTAAATCTGTTGACTACTGTTTTATTTGAGGAACTGAGTCGTGACCCCCTCAGTTGTCAAAGAAAAGGGTAACATCTCAGGTGTACATTTAACAAGATGAACAGGAAAGAAAAACTGGGGTAAAGGTGGAATATGTAATGATTCACTGGAGAAGTTGCTAAACCAGGTCTAGTGAGACAAATATCTGCAAAGACCATTTCTGCAGAAACAGACACTTCCCCAGATCAAACTGTATGTCAACTGCCACTGTCACCACTGCAAAAAACTACATCCTAAATGAAAATGGATTGGATCACTTCTCTTTCAATGTCATTCCTGCTTAGCCTTATGATTATTTTGGTTTTGAAAGCTGTGGTTTTCTGGAAGAAGAGCTCTCAGATTCTTCCACCAGGACCTTGGCCTTTTCCACTTGTTGGAAATCTTCTGATGATGGATCTGAAAAGGCCCTACACAACCATGTTGGAGGTAACATTATTTTTGTTCTTTCCTTCCTCACCAGGCAACAATGATGTTCATTCTTCAGCTTCACTGTAGGTAACAATGTCTATGCTACATTGGCTGTACTGAAGCTTTTCTGCTCTGCTTCTGTTTCTGTGAGGTGAGCTGGCAGATTAATTGGGGTGTTCATGGCTGAGCGGATGAAAGAAGGAGGAACAGAACAGGTCATGGAAGAAGTGGTAGTGTCCAGAGGGAAGCTTTGCAAATCAAAGATCCTCTGTATGCCTTCACGAGGGATGCATCTGTATCTACATATCAGAAAACAAAATAAAAATTACTGTAGCACTTTAAAGACTAACTGCTATATTTTTATTGTTAGCTTTCGTGGATCAAGTCCACATCTTCAGACAAGGAGTGAAACTTACAGGCATGGTTTATATACACCAAATTCTGGGGTTAAAGGGAGAAGGGCCTGATCAAGCAGAACAACAGACAAGCCAGCACAACAATATAGCTTCACACAGCCATCAGAAACAATAGATTATTCAGATTAGCTCTAAATGTCTCCCTTTTAATCTCAAAGTGCTACAGGGGTTTTTATTTTTTTATTTTATTTTTATTTTTTATTATTCGTATTAGTATTTTTACAGCTGTACCTTGCTTAAAGAGCATAAAGTGTTCCACAGGATTGCTCTTTAAGCAATTTTGCTCTTTAAGTGAAACACCATTGTAAGTGACCAATTGTGACTTCTGGGGTTGTTGGGTGTTTGCAACCCCCGATTTATTTGTTAAGTGAGTTTTTGGTTGGCTTTATTTGTTAAATGGAGAGAACATTCAGAGAAAATACTGCTCTTTAAGTGAGTTACTCTTTAAGCGAGGCGCTCTTTATGCGAGGTTTGACTGTATTTTGTTTTCTGATTTGCCTGAACCAAAGACTAACATGGCTCCTATTCCAAAACATCTGTATCTACAGTTATTGTGCTTCTCCACTGATTTATGTATGAAACAAATTTCTTTTCTGCTACTTCAAAGGGAAGTGCCTGAATTAATGGATGCAGGCTACAAGGAAGGAAATTCCAAGTAATCAGATTTCGTAGTTGCACAAAGTCTTCTCATACACTGCCAAAAAGTAGAGCAAGTCAGAGATATTATCCAAATATTGCTCAGTTTCTGATGGTCAGAAGCATGTTTTTCATTTTTCCTTCCATTTGAATTCCAGTGGTCAAAAAAGTATGGCCCCATCTACAGCATCCAAATGGGACTCCAGAAGATGGTGGTGCTGACTGGGTATGAGACGGTAAAAGAGGCTCTGGTGAACCAGGCTGAAGCATTTGCAGAGAGGCCTTTTGTCCCAATCTTTGAAGAATTTAATGAAGGCTTTGGTGAGGTCCTTTTTCTTGACAATCATCTTGTTTCATATCTATGTCAAAAAGCAGTAGGCTAAGAAATAGTTGTAAACTATTGGTGACTGCAGTTATGAGTTGCACTGAAGAATTGTAGATTTGGGAAGACCAGTGGCTATGAAAAGGGAACTTGGGCAAGCATCAAGATGTTTAAGGGAGCTTGGGAGGAGAAAGGAAGGATAACGATCATAGGAGTGTCATTTGAACATGACTTTCAAGATTAACAGGAGAGGCTCAGAGGAGGCTATGCAGAAAAGGTTCAGTTTCACAAAACATTACAAGTGAAGTAATGGAGGTGATATCAATGGATGGAATGAACAACTAACTAACTAAGCATTTGAGTCCAAGATAGGACAAAACTGTGCTTGTACACGTTGCTTCCTTCATACCAGTCCTCTCAAAGATCACTTAACACAGGAGTTCTCAACCTTTTAAAGCTGAGGTCTGGGTCACACACTCTCAGACAGCTTTGGGGGCCGGATGGCCATTTTGCCCTTTCTCCAACACATGACACTTCCTGGTGTGGTGGAGGTGGTGGTGAGTCACATGAAATGTTATGGGCTGCTGGTTGGGAATCCCTGACTTAACCTATCTGTTCTTCTCATGATAATTGTGGAATGGGTGGATGTTCATTTGAAGCTAACTAGTAACTTTGCTCTTGCATGATCTCCTCGAGGTATAGCTTTCTCTCATGGTGAGAACTGGAAAGTGATGCGGCGGTTTTCCTTAGCCACATTACGAAATTATGGAATGGGCAAGAGATCAATGGAAGATAGAATTATTGAAGAGACTCGTGTCCTGATAAAAAAGTTTGAATCTTATGAAGGTAGGTGGATTGACATTTCCTTCTTGGACTCCATACTATATCCATGCAGGTCTATCTTACATCTTAGTGATTACATCTTAGTGATTATCTAAGAATTCCAAGGTTTTTATTTGGAAAGTAGGACCGTGGTGGCTCAGTGGTTAAGTGGCTTGCCTTGTTAGCTGGAAGCTTGGCAAGTCACCAATTCAAGACCAGAGTACTGCATGACGGAATGAACTCCAGTCACCTGTCCCACCTCCTGCCAGCCTAGCTGTTTGGAAGCAAGAAATTTCAAGTAGATATCTAGGATCCACTTTGGTGGGAAAAGATCTTGGAGACATGAAAGGAGCCACATTCAGGCATCCTCTGAGCGGAGTTCCTCCAGCAAAAATCCTTTCAACTCAGAAAGAACCTTTGTGTGCTTCCCCAAACCTATGGGGCTTTGGGGCTGCATTAGAGTTCCTTATGCCTGAAGAAGGCCACATCTTAAATCAAAATGTATCAAGACTATTAACCTACCAATTTAGATCAAAGGTAAGATTTCAGAGACGAAGACGATGACGACAACGACAACGATGGTGATGTTGACAATGACAACAGCTACCACCTGCACCGTCATCATCATCATCATGGCTTCTGGTCTGAAAGAGTCTGTGCTATGCCTTCTCCTGAATAAAGTTATTTTGGCCACGGATGTTCTTAACATCTGTAGACCTGTGGCCAATATTCTTTTCCCTTGTAAGGCCATAGAGAGAGTGGTAGCAGACCAGCTGCAAGTGTTCTTGGATGAAACCACCTGCCTGGATCCATTCTGGTCAGTCTTCAGGCTTGTCATAGCACCAAAACAGCTCTGGTTGCACCTCAGGATGACCTTTGCAAAGCTGATAGGGAAGCTTCGTCTATCCTGGTGTTCCTGGACCTCTCAGCAGCCTTTGATACCATCGACCGCGGTATCCTCCTGGGTTGACTTTCTGAGTTGGGTGTTCAGGGCACTGTTCTACAGTGGTTTCTGGGAGGTTGTTCCCAGAGAGACCAGCTTGGGGAGTCTATGTCAGCTTCTTGGACCCTCCAATGGAGTGTTCCCCAGGCGTCCGTTATCTCCCTACTGCTATTTAATATGGGCTCATCCAGGGATCTGGAGTGCGGTGCCACCAATATGTGAATGACACCCAACTCTACCTCTCTCTTACATCTTTTGCAGTGGAGGCAGCCCGTTGCCTAGATGACTGGCTGGCCACTGTTATGGCATAGATCAGAGCTAACAAGCTGAGGCTGAACCCAGACAAGATGGAAATTCTGTTGGTTGGGAGAACTCCCAACCAACAGAATGTCCATCTTGTCTGGGTTCAGCCTCAGCTTGTTAGCTCTGGTCTATGCCATAACAGTGGCCAGTCAGTCTAGGTGACCGGCTCCCTATGATGGGGGGGGGGGGATTGGTCTCTCCCTTAGAGACCAGGCGTGCAATTTAGGGGTCATATATGAGGCACAGATCACAGCGGTATGCAAGGCCATCAGCATCAGCATCTGTAGCAGCATCTGCAGCAGTAGTGGTGCCTTCTCATGTTGTGTGGCAATAAGGCTCCTCACTGTTTCTTCAGCAACAACATTTTATGGGACCAAGGTGCTACCCTGATCCCCAACACCCATCCCTTTTCACATTATAGGTGTTGACCTATAAATCCTTGAATGGTTTGGGACCAAGCTATTTCAAGAAGCACCTCTTCCTAAGGAGTTATACCTGAAGCACCCAGACATGTAAGCTCTGAGTGGTTACACTTAAAAAAACAAACAAAAACAAACAAACACCAAAGAACAACCCTGTAACCGCATCAAGATCTTTCTGCATCATAGCTCTCACTCTCTGGAATGAATTGCCAGTGGAGAGTACAACTACTCCTACTTTGTTAATATTTGGTAAACAACTTAAATCTATCTATGTCAGCCTTTTAAAGCCTATAAAATTATTAGAATTGTGCGTTGTTGACCTGGACTATTTTTATTTGATATTATCCAATTTTTACTGCTGCTGATAATGTTTTAATTTGAATAGTGATGCAGTTCATTCATTCATTTAGACTTATTTAAGGTTTTTTATGCAAGTTGGCTGTTTTCTGGGGGGGGGGTTCTTGCATTTTTATTACTAGATAGATAGATAGATAGATAGACAGACAGACAGACAGACAGACAGACAGACAGACAGACAGACAGACAGACAGATAGATAGATAGATAGATAGATAGATAGATAGATAGATAGATAGATAGATAGATAGATAGATAGATAGATAGATAGATAGATATTACTTTCCTGGGATCCAAGATCACTGCAGATGGTGATTGCTGCCATGAAATAAAGAGACACCTTCTTCTTGAGAATCAAGCAATGAGAAACCTTGGTAGCATAATACAGAGTAAAGACATCACCCTGCCTACAAAAATCTGCATAGTCAAAGCAATGGTATAAATAAATGTGTTTAGAATGCAAAACGTTTTGTATATTTTTAGCAATAATGCTAGGTCTTCTATTCTCCTTTCTGTCATCATCATCATCATCATCATCATCATCAATCTTGTCATGATTATCATTATTGTTATTGTTTTGCAAAAAGGCCAGAGATCGAATGCACTCATCTGCTTAACCTTCCTTCCACACAATGTGGTAACGCATTGGGACCCGGAATGGCGACAGTGACTGCGCTATGGTAGCCAGCAAAGCACCAAGGATGGCCAAAATGCTGGTATGGAGGATAAGATCAAGAGGCAGCTGACAGAAGGAACCAGGGAGACCCAAAGAAACAATTTTGCTTTTGTGGTTGTTTTTTAAAGGAAGGGACAGGATAAATGGTAGTACTGCAGATGGTGCTGCTTGAGAGAAGAGTGACAGTGTGGGTCTGAGATAAAATGCCTTGAGGGTAATAGCGTTAAACAAGCAGGTTGGAGGTTCACACAGAAAGAGTTCAGAGGCTGCATGTAGCTCATGGTCTACTCTAATGTGTTGATACACCCAAAGAATCCTGTGTATCAATTCTTTTTATTATTGAGTATTTTTAAATATTTCATGCAATCTTCATATCAATATTCAGGTGTTGGAATCTTAAAGCACGGCTGATGCCCATTCTATAGTTTCTTTCTATCAAAATAATGTTCTTTTACACTTGTTGGACAGGTGAACCTTTTGAGACCACTGCAGTTATGGATGCACCTGTTGCCAATATTATAGTGTCCATACTGATTGGCAAGAGATTGGAATACGACGATCCTACATTTCAACGACTGCTGCAATTAATTAGTGAAGTTATTCGGCTTTTTGGAAGCCCCTCAGTCATGGTAACTGAAATGCTTTTGATTGAAATGTACTGATAGTCAGTATTGGATGGGATGGTCAAGGTGGATTTTCCTTTTCAGGATCCACTGGAAAATGCAGCATTTGAAAACTGTCTTTCAGATTAATATATTATGCTAATAAACATGGGTCTTATTGACAACCTGGAGGAAAAGCATGGGGGGTAACCTCCCCCTGAGTGAAACTTTCAGGAAATTGGGGATTGCAACTTTTCACATAACAGGTTCTAGGACTGAGTCTACTTGGCTTATATTCATAAATTCTGGTGTCTTTTCTTCACAAAAGGTAAGGATTTGCTCTCTGTCTTGAGACCCAGGTTTATGGCTTTCCGGTGAATCACAGTGTTCTTTTCCTGTCACCTATGTTGCTCAATAATTCTTAGCTGCTGGGAAATTACATTTAGAACATTGAAATGAGATATCGCTAATATGTTTTTATTGTCTAGTTCAGGGATGGGGTTTCAACCCCTTGTGTAATAGTTTACATTCCTCCTGAGAAATCATGCTTATAGTCTGAGAGTATTCAGTGGTGGGTTCAAAATTTCTTTTACTACCACACTCTGGGTGTGGTATGTGGGTGTGGCCAGGGAAAAAGCCCTGCATTGCACCCGAATTAGGACTACTTTATTTCAGGATTTAGATGTGCGGGGCCAGTCAGAGTGTCTGCTACCGGTTCTGGTGAGCTGATGCGAACCTGCTGATGCCCACCACTGAGACTATGCCTTGATGCTTGACCCTCTATTGTCACTGGACTCCTATGCTATAAGAGGGCAAAGGAATGTTTTTGCAATGATATGGTGCCATAGTTTCAAACCTGACAGTCATCTGTGCCTCACTTACACATAGTATTATTTGTTAAAAATGCAACTCGGACAACCGCTGCTCTAATATTTCCATGGTGGGGTTTAACCTCGACTGCATCCGATGGAGTTTGTCCGCTAGGTAATGAGCAAAAGCCTCAGCCGACCCTAGCCAACTGGGGCCCAGTTATATTATTTGTTAAAAATACAGCAGCTAATGTATCTTCTGCAATTGCTTCTGCCTCCTCCCATGTCATTTCCAGGGTCTTCAAATAATCCCAGAAAGTGTGTTATTTGGTCCTGCTTGAACTCTGTTGACACCAGTACTAGATGGAATAATTACGGCATGAGAGGGGAGGAAAGTTGAACAAATGCTCAGTGTGGATGAGCTCCATTTTAAAGGAATTCTGGTTGGCAGATTTTACTTTTATCCAAACAGTGATGGAATGTAACAGGTTCTCACCAGTTCTCCAGAAGCGGTAGTAACTTTTCCCAGTGTCCCGGAGAATCGGTAGCAGCTTTTGGGGGGGGGACCACCTTCAGGGCTTACCTTTTTACTGGTTCCCCCACTGCGCATGCGCACCAAGCACTTGGTGTGCATTCATGCCTACAGTGCTTGGCACGTATGGACGGCCACCTTGCTGTCCTCCCAAGCGGGGAGGAGGAAGAAAAGCTGCTAGCCTGAAGCTCCCTATAGCCTACTCCCCAGGGTAAGTGACTCACCTTTGGATGTGGTGTGTCTGTGTGTATTTTAATGTGTATTTAATACCTTTACCTATATTGACGTGCTACCACAGTTCCTAAAAAGTCCTGGTGGCCTGGCTTGGGGGTTTTAAGCAAAGTCTTGGAGTTACCTCATCAATAAGCTACATCTGTGCTGTTCCAATTGCTGTTCCAATTGGAGAACCCTTAAGGAGATACAGCTGTTTTACATTTACATTAAGGCATATTATCCTAGAGAACTGGTTAGGCAAAGACTTAGTACCTAACTTCTTTAACTGTTGAAAAGTGCCAAAATGAAGCCATCTTGTGGTGAGTTCATTCTGTAGTTCTTTCCGACCTAGTATTTTATTTTTAATTATTTTTATTTTTTCTTTGGCCCCACCCACAACATCATGACATCATGATGTTAGCTCCACCCACACTGTGATGACATCACGGTGGGGGTAGTAAAATTTTTAACATCCCACCACTGTATCCAAGTATACATCCCCACCACTACCCCCCGCTACAAAATAATAATAATAATAATTTTCAGGAAAAATGTCACTGGCCTTAATTTATTTAAGGTGGATCCCAGATTGCCATGTAGTGTCCCACATGCTATGATCACAGAGCCATCTCCTGTGGCACATATGAAATGAGACATACAGGATTTAACACCGGGACTGCAATGTACTGCAATAGCCTTGAGGATATTAACAACGTGTGCCTTCACAGCCAGTCCATCTGGCATGGCCTCTTCCACTTCCATGACCATTGGGAATCGGATAGTGAAATGGTTCCTTCTCCGCTCATTTTGCCATTGGGCTCAATATGATGGTTTCCAGTGGCATTTCCTCCACTGAGGGGATAACCAGGCCACCTAAAGGGGCTCATGCACCCATAGCTGTTGGCCTCTTTAGTCACCTCCCAACACTCAGCGTTGAATATATAAGGAACGGGGAAAATAACAAAATAACTGTGACACACAGATGATTATTTAGTTATAGAAAGTAAGATATATTAGGTGAAAACTATTTAAAATATTGGCATGAGAATCAAATCTCTCAATGAGTATTGGCATTTTTTCATATTTCTTTTTCTTTCCCATATTTCCTAACTTTCAGCTATATAACATATTCCCTGCACTTGGCTCCCTCTGTGGTGCTCGGAAGACCGTCCTTAAGAACAGAGATGAGTTGCTTGCTTTTATAAGGGCTAACTTTATAGAACACCTAAAAGATCTGGATAAAAATGATCAGCGGAGCTTCATTGATACATTTCTCATCCAGCAACAGGAGGTAACCATATATGAAATGGAGGGAGATGATGATGATGATGATGATGATGATGATGATGATGATTATTATTATTATTATTATTATTATTATTATTATTATTATTATTATTATTATTATTATTATTATTATTATTATTATTATTATTATTATTATTATTAACTACAATAATTATATCACAAAATGTTCATAACTCAATGCATGGATTTCAGTGCAGAACCAATTTGTAAGTTGAATCATTCATAAATCGGGGTTTTACTGTATTTTATAAGGGTTAAACACCCTCATCACTCCCTATCCAGTGCCCTTTTAGCATAGCCAGCATGCACCTGAGCCAAACAGCAGCAGGTAAATGACTTATAACTTAATGTCCAGTTAAACTTTGACATTAATGTCAAGATTATCTGGTACACATAGGTATGCAACCCTTTCAGAGATAAATGTTCTGTTATGATGGACCACTACAGACTCAAATACCAAGGAGTTTTATATACAGTGGAACCTTGTATAACAAAATTAATTTGTTCCACAAGTTTTTTCATATTATGAAAATTTTAGTTCTACAAGTTTCCCATAGGAACCCATTGATATACAGTAAAAACCTGGGTTGTGGACACCTTGGGAAACGGAAAACTTGACTTACGGAAGGGAATTCTGAGGAAATTGTGTCCAGATTTAAGGAAAAAACTCATGATATGGAAAGTTTATGTGGTGTTCTGATTCTTCCCAGGGCAATGGGAGGGTTTTTGGAGCATTTCCACTCTTTTTTTGAATTTTTTTTGCTTTTTTTTTTCTCTGAAAGTAGTTCTCCCCACAACCAAGAAGTGCTGGAAATCCTCTGCCACTGCTGCCCCTCATCAGTTATTAAGACAGGAAATTTTCCTGCAATTACCAGGGCTAGCCACTAGAGAGTGATGGTGGACATGTGAGGAATATGCCTTGAAAAAAAAGAAAAACTAGCTCCGAAGCTCACTAAAAAGCTAAAACAACATTTTTTTTTGTTCCAAACTCTTTCTAAAGTGGACTTTAGAATTTTTTGCTGTGTTTTAACCATTTTAGAAAGAGTTTGGAACAGAAAAATAATGTATTTTTTGCTTTTTTTCTAACCTCCAGAATCTCACCCCCCCCCCTATAGAAAATTGTGCTTCGCTTTACAGAAAAATTGCTTTAAAGAAAACAAACAATTAAATCCGTAACCTGGGGGTTCCACTATACAGTGCAGCTTAGCAAAAATTTGCACAGCAATTTTTTCATTATGTTAGTTCCCCATTGAAATGCTTAAAACCACAACGAAAATGTTCACCATGTGAGAGTCCTATTCACATGGGATTTCCTTTTCTTATGCAAGTTTTTTGCTTTTTGGGCCCTTCGTTATACAAGATTCGACTGTACTGCTCTAAGGCCCTGTTTGAGTGTCATACTTTTGACCTTCACCTTTTGAACTTCACCAATGTCTTCACAACATTTTGATCAGGAGTTCCCAACTTAAGGCCCCACATCCCTCCAAGGGGATTTGAGAAACAAAATGGCCACCCCGTTAAAACTGTTGGGACAAAATGGCTACCCACATCGTGCAAGCAGTGCAAAATGGCCATCCGGCCCTCAATGCTGACTGAGAGAGTGTGACCCGGCCCCCAACTTGAAAAGTTTGGGAACCCCTGATTTAGATATTTAATTATTATGTGCCCAGGCAAGTTTCTCACATCATTTAGTTTAACCAGCTGTATTCTGTTTCAGGAGGAGAAGAAAAATAATTATGGATATTTCCACAAGGAAAATCTTGCATATTGTGCAATAAATTTATTTGCTGCTGGCACAGAGACTTCTTCCATCACCCTATGCTGGGGACTCTTGCTACTGATGAAGTACCCTGAAATCCAGAGTGAGTATTTTTCATTTCACTCTCTCTAATTAACCAGATACTATTTCATATTAGTTCTAAGTAATTATAATAACTCTCATGTGCTGTCAAGTCAAATCAGATTTATGGGCACCCTTTTCAGGGTTTTCTAGGTAGAGAGATCTCAGAGGTTTTTAATTGTTCCCTTCTTCTGGGGGCTTTTCTGGGACTGAACAACTTATCCATGTCCACACTAATTGGCTTTTCTGGGATGCACAGTGGGGAACTGAACTTCAGATCTCTGGCTCCATAGCCAGCTTAGTTTTAGAGTACCTTTCAAAAAGAACTGAAGGATAACTTTAGAACACATTTCTATGTCACCAGAATGAGGAAGGGAAGAAAAGGCTCTAGAAGCTGGTGTCTAGAAATTGCATTAGTGTTGGTCAATGTTGGGGGACTAGTGAGAACTGTTTTACATCCAGAGATTCATTTGTATTAGTTTTCCATTTGTCACAATTAATATAAACAGGCATCTATGATGAGTATAAGCTAGGTTTCTGAATTATAGCTGAATTACGTGTTATATGTGTAAATGGGAATTTCTAAATCTCGTGGATCTCCCAAATAATGTGTCATGTATGAGAAAAAAACAAATCCTTAATTCAACCCAACTGAGCAATCACTCCAAAGCAGGCCCATCTGTTTGTATTGGACCCAGCAGTGTGGAAGAAGCTACCAAACAAAGATGAGATAAGAGAACTCCTGCTCTCTCTTAATCATCTCTTATAACAAAAATTGATGCTGTTTGCCCAAGTCACAGTGTTGGATCTTCTCACTTGTGCTGTCTCTCCATCAGTGCAAATTGATATGTTTATATTTGTATTCAGGGTCTATAAGTGACCCTAATTCTTGCAAGGAATTCTGGGAGCTGCAGTGCAAAAAGACAAATCTGCGCAACTATAGTACAAACAGACATTTCAAATGTCTTTGGGAAAGAGAAATTACTGTAAGTCTTTCCCTGCTATATTTCAGGTGGGGAGGGAGGAAATAAACAACCAACCCTGTGAGTTGATTGTATAAGCATGCATTCCTTTTCCAGCATGACTCTGCTTGATAACTTTATCCCACCACCCCAACCTAGCAAGCATTTTCAAACTTTCTATTTCCAGCATGGCATGGAATTCAGCTGTTGCAGAAACTTAGCTTTAGCTGGCTTTTCATACCTGAAGCTCATTGCCAGAAAGAAGCAACAGTATAGAGGGTCAGAACCCATTTATCACAATTTTAAAATATTTGGAGAGAAGAGTGACATGAATCAAGAGTTTGAAGGGAAGTAAGAGCATGTCCAGCCAGGGCTTGTAGCCCTCAGAATCATGTCTAGTGGGCATGCCCCCAACCCTGTGAATGGTAAAGAAGCTGAACCTCCCCTCCCCAAGCATTCCTGTGAATGATCAGGGGAAATGCAACAATGTTATTACATTTTAGGGAGCAACACTAAAGCTATGCACCAGTGAATTTAAATTAAAAAAAACTTGGTGTGTGTATCTATTACTGATTGACTTGATAAGCAATGAAAACACACAAAAGAAACCATTTTCTACTTAGACAAACTGAATCATTGCTTTAGTGATAATCACTAAAACTAAGAAAATATCACTTTCCCTGATCATCCACAGATGGTCAGAGGAAGTGTTCAATTTTCAAACTGCCAGCTTTTCTAGGTGCTCGAATTGTTCAGTATGGACATGTCCTAATTTATTAATTTGGGGAAATAATTTGGATTCATGGACAAACTAGGTGAAATGACTTAGGCAGCTTCACCTAAGGTAATTGTGCTGGGAAATTCATTGAAAATGGTATTATTGTTATAATTGAAGCTGTTTTCTTGCTATGAAATGACATGAATTATTTTGTAATATGGAAGGATTGCCAATAAAATTTTAAAAAATCTTCTGTGTGAAAAACACATGTTTCAGCATTTAATCTGTATACATCCTAATGCAAGTCCAAAAGTGTACAATTGCTCATTATAGCAAGGATTCTATTATGTTCCTCTAGAGAAAGTCCAAACAGAAATCAACAATGTTGTTGGATCTGCTCAACCCAGGATTGAACATAGAGCAAAAATGCCATACACTGATGCCGTGATCCATGAAATACAAAGGTTTGCTGATATTTCCCCAACCGGTTTGCCACATGCCACCACTACAGATGTTACTCTCAAAAGCTACTTCATTCCAAAGGTAATCACCTTGAGTTACATACACTCTTTGCTCTCCGGTAACTGACCAGTGGTGATTTTCAATACATTTTAAGCAACTTGCTCTTCATTAATTTGTAAAGAAAAGCTCCACTGTAAAGTATGTTTAAATCTTAATTCTCTTCACATGTTTTCCCTTGCGATTATCAAATGTCAGATTTCCTCTGCCTGAGTAGCTCATAAAATGTCTCCTCCACAGTTTTATTCCAATCGTATTTAGAGTGGCAATTTTAAACTTTATTTGCCTTCTCCCCATGTTCTATTCATTCCTTTAAGGAATCTGCCTTCTTTCTTTGCAGGGAACTTACATCATTCCATTGCTGACCTCTGTTCTCCATGATGAATCTGAATGGGAGAAACCATATGAATTCTATCCTGAGCATTTTCTTAACTCTGCAGGAAAGTTTGTCAAGAGAGATGCATTTATGCCTTTCTCTGCAGGTATGGGATTGTGTAGTAGGCAAACAGATCTGAAATAACATTAATGCATTAGAGGACCAGCAATTTAAAGGGAGGAGGGATTTCTAGAGTCTATCAGACCCTGTAATGCCATTTTAAACCATTACATTTTTGGTAAAATTGGATGGATTAATCATGGGATTTTAGGTACAATTTCAATTGTTTCTAAATGTTTTACGTTGCTATTATCATTATCATGTCTATGGAAGAGTGCCTGGAACTATAGGCACAATACTGCTACACAGTTACTCAAATAGTTGTAATTTTTGGAAATAAAGTAGCATGAGTAAAGAATGCTCCAGATACTTTTTTCTGTTACACAGTGAAACATTTAACACAGTATGCAATAGATCATATCTCTGGAGATTATTTTAGCTTAAATTAAAACAATTAATTTGTTTGTAAGTGCACAACAGGATTGCTGCCAAAAGGTCATAGAAAACCTGCACAAAATGTCAACATATTAACAACTTATCTTGCTCTGTGCATATTCCTATAGGTCGCAGAATTTGTATAGGGGAGACCTTGGCCAAGATGGAGCTCTTCCTCTTCTTTACAAGCCTCTTGCAGAAATTCACCTTCCAGCCACCTCCTGGGACTTCTAAGGAAGAGCTGGACCTCACCCGCTGTGTTGGCTTGTCAACACCACCCATGCCCTTCAAACTCTGTGCTCTGCTTCACTGAGATGTCTCATGTTCTCAGAATGCTAAACCAGTCTGTAAGCATTCTTCCTCAGCTAGATAATTCTGGAATAACAGTCTCTTGATTGAGCCGGCCCATGTTTAATTATAGGCCATAAGTTTCACCTCTGCCACAATTGCTGTTTTGAATGGCACTCAAAAACTAAAGAACAAAAATGGTGAAATTGGCCCATGCTACTATGTGACCTACATGCAATTCAGTTTTGCTTTAAAATGGGAATTTTGGTAATGTGCCATCCATTGCATAGTCAGAATCATGTCTCTGTTTATATTTTAGAGTCCCAAATAATTATCTGCATAATATAATTTTACTTCTGGTTTTTTGATTAAACCAAAGTTTAACAGTATAATTTTCTCCTCTCAATCCTAATAATGTTTTACACCATTTTCCTGAAAAGAACCGTTGCAGATTTAACTTTTAGTAAATATCTAATGCTATACTATATCTTGACAAATCAATTGCATACATATATACTTGCCCTAGACAAAACTTAGACAGACTCAATTCAGACATTTTAGATAAAATTTAACTTGTATTACTTGTTTAATGCTTTTATAGCTAGCAATTTAACAAATCTAGGCTGTCACATATTAGATGAAATAACTTACCACACCATAGGCCTTTTATCTCATGTTTTAGATTCAACTCTTTTAATGAAATTTATTTTGCACTGGTCTGTGACTGTAATAAAGTTTGATTGATTGTCTGAACTCCACTTCCTCTATTTCTTCAACATTATGCATGACGGCCACCTTCCCCTTCTCCCACAATGACTTTGAATGGTTCTGTGCATCAGATGCTATGGAGCATACAAATCACTTGTCAGTCTACCAACATGAACATTCATGTTGTTCTCTAGTGTAGGAATTCCACCCATAACATCTATTGTTTCAGGCATGGTAGAACCTTATAAATGCACAAAGCCCATTTGTCCACACCATTCAAAATGTAAAAACAAAAGCTATTTGGAAATGCACAGATCACAACATGGAACTTATTCAGGTGCAGAGACGTGCAGGGGCTTCTCCACACCATTAATTGGAACCATCTTGTGATGGTTGGAACACAACATTCAATAAAAAAATAATGAATGCAAATTATACAGAATATAAACATCCCCAAACACCCAGAGTATCCAGAATTCTATTGTTTTTACCCATGAATGAACAAAAACACACAAGTCACAACAGCTAATTGACATTAATTCACAAGGTGCCAGTCAAAAATAGCAGTTTAGTATTTAGCCTATAGTAGCCTCCTGAACTACTGTGTTTTGGCTGATGCACTTGGCAGACCAATCTTTCTTCATTTCATTATGGGATATTTAACCATGGGAAATTTAGATAGATACCTTTCTAAGCTCCAAAACACTTCTTAGCCCCCATTTTAATGAGGTTCTTTGAATATCATGTGCATTTGTCTATTGTCCTTCAGATGGGTTTTTCTCCATACTCCGAAGTCAGATTCAAACCACTGCTTATTTAGAAAAGCTCATTGTAAATAGAAATAGTGTTAAGCCACTGCTTGAACATTTCACATACAGTACTTTGAAAATGGAGACAGGTGAGAAGAAGACTTCCAGGCAGACACTGAGGAGGAAGAAGAGTGAAAACAGTTCTCAGTCATGTCACTGAAATGGTGCCACTCTGTCAGTCAGTGACCATATTTAGCTTTGGAGTCAACCTGCTTGTCCAGTCCATATGTTCTTGTTTCCTGATTGGTAGGAGTGCAGGCTTCAAAGTGAGAGGCAATCCAACTGAAATCAGGGCAGATAGTAGGTGCAACCCTTGGGTCTGCTCCAGGTTGTGGCTGAATGTCTATAGATGTACTGATATACCATTTTAACACTTGCCTCCCAGAGTTAGTGCCTGAGTAGCCAGTTTTCCTTAAAACACATCTTTATTTGACTAGTAAAAAATCAAAAAAGCATCTAGTTTTCAATGATAATTCATCTGCCGCAGGCTGTGCAACTAGACTACATGGCCTTTCCCTGATATTGTTTTCCTTAACTATGAGATATATACTGTATATACTCGAGTATAAGTCTACTTATTTTAGGCCCCAAAATGGGGTCCAAAAATGGGACTCGACTTATACTTGGGTCAACATTAACATTCGAAAAACATAACCACACAAATGTCTAAATTAATTAATTTTACCGTATTTTCATGTATTTTAATTACTGAAACTCATTACCATCTGCTGCATTTTCCACCCCCGACTTATACTCAGGTCAATCTATTTCCCTAGTTTTAGAGGTCCAAATTAGGTACCTCAACTTATATTCAGGATGACTTGTAGTTGAGTATATACAGTACGAATGGCATTTCCTGTAGGACAGTGTGGACTTTTGGCATCAGCTAAGTGGGTCTGCAAACTGAAGAACATCTGCTTATGTCCCCGAGGTAACACCATTAGTTTGGTTTAATTTGGCTTCAGTTGGCATCCCCTGCCTGGTATGTTGATCAAATGTTGACCCCAGCTCTTTAATGGAGGTTGTCATGTTCCTGTATTGCCCTTTCCCCAGCCCTCTAACCAAACAGGTACAGTACCTTGCATTTCAAAATAGAGTAATTTGGTGTTTCTTTGTTTGAAGAGGTGGGAACTACATTTCAGTCAAATGGTGTCTGAGATAAACTTTGAAGTGAACGGGCTGGGGTGGGGTGGGGGAGGAGTGTTATTTGCAACCAGTGTTTGAACTCACCTTAAGAATCATTGCTGGCAAAGACATCTGCCATGAATTTTTTGAACTCTCATATAATTTTTTTTTCTGAGCAATTGACAAAATCTTATGTACAGCCTGAGGAAGATGAATTATCATTGGAAGCTGTTTGTTCTAGCTTTCCCAGTAAACTACCTTTTCCAGTCACCTTGACTTGATTATTGTAATGCGCTATACATGGGGCTGCCCTTGATGACCATTCAGAGGCTGCAACTGGTACAGAATGTAGCTGCTCAGGTTGTGATAGGGTGTGGGCATTATGGTCACACCTCACCATTGCTGCAAGAGGTGCACTTGTTGCCAGTATGCCACTGGGTGCAATTCAAGGTGCTGGTTATTACCTTTAAAGGCCAGGATACCTAAGAGACTGAATCGCTGTAAGAACATCTGTCCGTCCCACCAGAGCAGACCGGAAAGGCTCTCTGGTTGTACCATCGACTAGAGAGACACACCTCTCTAGCACTAGGAAGAGGGCCTTCTCTGTGTCCGCCCCAGCACTATGGAACCTCCTGCCAACTGAGCTACGTCTCCAGTTGGAGTTGCTGCCCTTTAGGAAGGGGGTTAAGACCTGGCTGTCGGGACAGGTATGGGGTTTGTGTCAGACAGTTGCATCAGCTTGTTGGCTCATCTGACCCCTCCCTTTCTCAATGTATGAATTTTTAAATTTTTAACTTTGCTTAGTTTGAATCTCTCTTAATATTAATTTTAGACAGGATTTTATAATTTGTTTTATGTCTCTTTTGAAGCTTTGTTAGGCGCCCTCAGTCTCTTTGAGAAGGGTGGCATATAAGTCTGATTAAATAAATAAATAAGAATAGGACAGTGATTTCTGGAATACATATTCAAAACTGGAAGCAAGTTACAACCATAAAAATACAGAATTAATTTAAGACTGATGTTCATGCTCCATCAAAATGAAAATAGAGTTTCTCCCCTTCCAGTATAATAACCCTGAAAACTAAAATACTTCATTTAGTTCATTCAAGATCACAAAATTAAAAAATCTTTGCATGAGAGGATGTGTACAACAGGGAAGCAAATTCTTTAGACACCTAAACCACTCAGTTTTCTAACATAATCACAATTAATAGTTACTCATAATTCCAACACAATAACATACCATTTAATATCTAGAGTTTAAATCTGTTGACTACTGTTTTATTTGAGGAACTGAGTCGTGACCCCCTCAGTTGTCAAAGAAAAGGATAACATCTCTGGTGTACATTTCATAAGTTGAACAGCAAAGAAAAACTGTGCTAAAGGTGGAATATGTAATGATTCACTGGAGAAGTTGCTAAACCAGGTCTAGTGAGACAAATATCTGCAAAGACCATTTCTGCAAAAAGAGGTACTTCCCCTGATCGAACTGTATGTCAACTGGCATTGTCACCACTGCAGAAAACTGCTTGCTGAATGGAAATGGATTGGATCACTTCTCTTTCAATGTCATTCCTGCTTAGCCTTATGATTATTTTGGTTTTGAAAGCTGTGGTTTTCTGGAAGAAGAGCTCTCAGCTTCTTCCACCAGGACCTTGGCCTTTACCAGTTGTTGGAAATCTTCTGATGATGGATCTGAAAAGGCCCTACAGAACCATGTTAGAGGTAAGATTTTTCTTGTTCTTTCCTTCTACACCAGGCAACAATGATGTTCATTCTTCAGTTTCACTGTAGGTAACAATGTGCAAAGTCTGTGTTGTGTGTGGTTGTACTGATGCTTTTTCAAACCTTCATTTACTCTGTGTTTATGATGTGGGCTGGCAGTGGTAAATCATTACTGAGCAGTTGAAAGAAGGAGGAACAGAACAGGCAATGGGAGAAATGGTATTGCCCAGAGGGAAGGACTGAAAAACAAAAGCCCCTGCTTGAGGGATGCATACTTCTTTACTGTTATCGTGGTCCTCCACCAATTTATGCATGAAACAAGTTTATTTTGTACTGCCCCAAATGGAAGGGCCTGAATTAATGGATGCAGGCTACCAGAATGGAGATTCAAAGTAATCAAAGTGCATTCAAACCTCGTATAAAGAACACGCCGCTTAGAGAGCAACTCACTTAAAGAGCAGAATTTTCTCTGAATGTTCGCTTCATCTAACAAATAAAACCAAGCAAAAACTTACTTAACAAATAAATTGGGGTTCGGTATCCCCCCCCCCCAAGAAATCACAATTGGTCGCTTACAATGGTGTCTTGCTTAAAGAGCAAACTCGCTTAAAGATCAAGCCTGTGGAACACATTATGCTTTTTAAGCAAGGTACCACTGTACTTAGTTGCAAGAGTCTTATACACTGCCAAGAAGTAGAGCACATCACAACTGCTAAGGAGAGGGACACAATGGTTCTAGCTGGACCATTCAGAGGAGGCTGTGTTGTTTTCATCAGAAAATCCCTCTGTTGTGCACGGAAGCTTTCTCCGCAGACTTGGGGTTTGGTGCTTCCAATATGCGGATGACACCCAATTCTATCTCTCCTTTTCATTGCCTGCAGTGGATGCAGTCTGATGTCTTGACGAGTACCTGGACTCAATACTGGTATGGACCAATGTTAATAGGCTGAAACTGAACCCTGACAAGACAGAGGTTTTGGTGTTTGAGAGGCTGTCTGCCTGACTGGGAAGCCTGGTAACTACACTGGATGGAACTACTCTTACCCCTAGGGACCAGGCCCACAACCTGGGCATCATTATGGACCCACAGCTCTCATTTGAACAACAGATAGTGGCAGTGTCCAATGCTGCTTTTTCCCCAGCTCCAACAGATTGTGCAGTTACAACCCTACTTGAACAGAGGGTCTCTCATAATGTTGACCCAATCTCACAGATTGACTACTGTAATGCTCTCTATGTGGGGCTGCCCTTGTGTCTGATGCAGAGATTACAACAGGTCCAGAATGCAGCAGTCAGGCTGGTGACAGTTTTAAAGAAATTTGATCATATTTCCCCAGCCTTGGCAGGCCTGCACTGCTTACCTGTTGCCTACCATGTCAGATACAAGATGTTAATTGTTTGGTACCTTGCTATTTGTCGGAACATCTCTCCCTCAGAGCAACTCCCACATTACCCAGTATTGTAATCACAGTCAGCACAGCTCCAGGTGCCAACCCTGAGGATGGCCTGGAAGTCTTTAACTAGAAATAGAGCCTTCTCGGTAGTGGCACCAACACTGTGGAATACACTACCGGTGGAGCTGTGCCAGGCCCCATCCCTGGCTACCTTTTAAAAACAATTAAAAACTCTCTTCTTCAAGAAGGCCTTTCAGAGCATTGTTCCCTTATCGATAAATTAGCCAGTTAGGTTCAGTCTTGATGTCCTCAGATGCTAATTAGTTTAGTTTAGTTTAGTTTAGTTTAGTTTAGTTTAGTTTAGTTTAGTTTAGTTTAGTTTAGTTTAGTTTAGTTTAGTTTAGTTTGTGATTTATTTGTCGGTGGTGGGTTTGATTTGTTGTGGGTATTGTTGTTATTTGTTTTCTGTTTGTTCACTGCCCAAAGTGGGATAACATCTAGATGCATGGTGTAGAAATTCAATAAATAAATATTTAGCGCATGAATCTCTGCTCCACCATTTCCAATTCCTAGTCACTTTGCTTCTCTCTGCCTCTATCACAGGAACATGTTTTACTTTTTCTATGCCTTTTCTTTGGGAATTTGGGGAAGTTCCCTTAGACCCTGTAAATCAGGGGTACAGGTGAGAAAACCTAGTTTACAACCTGCTTGGTGAAATCATGGTCACCTCTCTTTCCCAACACCTCCATATGTATACTGTATGTATACGCAAGCTTCCATTTTAAAAAGTGAGGAAATTCAATTCTTTTTTTAAAAAAAATCTGGTTTATGGATGTGGGATAGTGTGCTTCTGAATCCGTGATTCAAAATGCCATGAAATGGCCCAATAATGCTAGTATTGTACCTGCATTGTGAGCAAGAAAATGGATGCCAAACTTTACACAGCAAAAAGCAGGCTAAATGTTGGCAACACCCATGGCAGCAGTCAAGATGGTCTATATTCGCAGAGAATAGTACAGTTCACACAGTACCATTCAGAATATGACTCCTCTTTTTGCACCCAGGAGCATGTGTATTCCTGTGTCTGATTTTCCAAACAGTGAAATTATTGGGTGCAAGAAAGTAAGTTTGTTACAGAGGAGGAAAGACATTATTTCATATGTAAACAAGCTTCTTGCCAATGACTGTTACAGTAAAACCCCTTTTGACAGAAAAAGTATGCTCTGTTGCTTTTCCTGTAAAATGATTTTTTTCTGTAAAAGAGGGCATTCCCATTGAAAAGTAAAAAAATTATCCTGACCGGACCAAAAATAATCCAAAATAATAATAATAATCAGCACAAAGGGAATAACAAAACGATGTCCCTACCTTTTCCATGCTGCTGCTGCTGCTTGCTTTCTCTTGAGCGATTTGTCTCACTGGGAGACTGTGGGGAGCATATCCGCTCTGTTGTGCTCTTCATCCGAGGCTTCTCTGTGGCACATTTTAGTCAGGAACACACATCAGACAAAGACCACTCTGTTCTGGTCTTCATCCAATGTGTGTTCTTGGCTAACATGAACTGCAGAGAAATCTCGGATGAAGAGCACAACCAAACAGATATGCCCCATGCATTCTCCCAGTGCTGATAGAAGCAGCGGAGACTATGGAAAACATGGTAAAACTCCCACAATTGTTATCACCATTGCTGCTGCCATTGTCCTACTGCTGCCACTGCCTCCACCACCACTGCCTCCACTGCTACCAGTGTAAGTAATGTCTTGCGACTTCCAGTGGTGGGGGCAGGTGGCGTGGGGTGGAATTTTTAAATCTAAAATGGCACAGGGCTGCCATTTTTGAGTCTAAAATGGTGGAGCTGCCATTTTAGACTTACAAGACAGAAGAAAATTCTGGGGAAACCCATTCCATAAAATGATTCCCCCTCCCCCTCCCCCCCCCCAAAAAAAAAACCAGGACATGATTTCCCCAGAATTTCCTTCCATAAAGCGGGGTTTCCATAAAATGATGCTTCCATAAAATGGGGTTTTACTGTATTTCTAGAACTAAGTTTATCCATTCTACTGTTATGACTTTGAATTTTAGCTTTATTTAGTATTGGTGATCCATCATCTTTATCTAAGATTAATCAAAGACTATGATTGGACAACAATTTAGGAATAATCACTCTTATAGATGGGTACCAGATTACCTCTTTGCTGGAGCAAACTATTCTGTCACCAAGAACATTCCTACTTCTAGCTTTCTATTTTTTATTTATTATTATAAATTTTTTGGTGCAAGGTAGAATCATTCCTCTATCAATTTGTCAATAGTGTGAAGTGATTTGATATGATGTTCTCTTCATGATATATGCAAAGTAAACACTTTCTTGTACACATGGAAGAGTTTAATTTCCAAAGGCAGTGTAGTAAGGCTTGGATTTTTAAAATGGCAAATTGATGGGTGGCGGAGAGAAGAGAGGGATTTTTGTTTGTTAAGAGAAAGCAAGTTTGCCCCTTCCTGTCTCCTACTTCTGACAGCAGGCTGGTGGTACCAAATTGGTTTGATTCAGGTCTGTATGCCATTTGGATGTGCTGATCACATCAAGTGATATTCTAGACCTCCTTATGGACCTGTTTAGGGTCCAGCTGTCTTCAGAACAGGTACTTGGATCATTACTGTAAAAAAAAAACACCAAAGATATAAAAAAATCAGTTACATTCCTACAGATATTTTCAAGTCAGCTCTATTTATTCAGCCAATTCTTACTAAGTGAAACTCAGGGACATTACCTGTTTTAAAGCAAATAAGCTAACACCTCACCTTAGTTTCTGATGGCCAAAAAGCATGTTTCACTTTCCCTTCTGTTAAATTCCAGTTGTCAAAACAGTATGGTCCCATCTTCAGCATCCAAATGGGACTCCAGAAGGTGGTGGTGTTGACCGGTTATGAGACGGTAAAAGAGGCTCTGGTGAATCAGGCTGATGCATTTGCGGAGAGGGCTTTTGTCCCAATCTTTGAAGATTTTGGAAAAGGCTTTGGTAATGTCTTGTTTCTTGACAACCATCTCTTTTCATAGCTATGTCAAAAAGCAGCAGGCTAACAAAAAGTTGTAAACTTTGGGTGATTTGGGATGTGAGTTCCACTGAGGAATCATGAAACAGGGATTTCAACAGATGGAGAAGAAACTGACGCCACAAGAGAGGAACTGAGGGAAGCATTAGGAGGACCGAGGAAGGTAGGAAGTGAGTGTTAGGATAATGACCATAGGAGTATCATCTGACTATGATCACAAAGATAGATCCAGAGGATGATATACAGTATATGTAAAAGAGGGGAGGGGGGAGAAACAATATTCAGATTCATGCAGCATTAACTTTGAAGTAATGACATTATATTGATGGCTGGAATGAAGAAATTAGCTAAGTGGGTGTGAGTACTGGATGGGATAAATCTCTGCTTGTAACATTTCTTCAGTGCATCTCTCTGATTTTGTACCGTGTTGTACTACAGATGTCACTTTACCTGTCAGTTCTTCTCATGACAATTGTGGTTAGTTGGTAATAACATTGTTCTTGGGTGTTCTCCTCAAGGTGTCCTTGCTTCTCATGGTGAGAACTGGAAAGTGATGCGGCGATTTGCCATAACCACATTGCGAGACTATGGAATGGGCAAGAGATCCATAGAAGACAAAATTATTGAGGAGTGTTGTATCCTGAAAAAGAAATTTGAATCTTATGCAGGTGAATAGGTTAACATTTCCTCTGTGATTCTGCACTGTATACCTGGTTATATATCTGGGTAATACCTTTCATTTCCAGAACAATAATTCCCAGGTGCGTGTATGTGATTTTCTGGCCTGGAACTGAACTGAGAAGCTCACAATCTCTGAAAGAAGATTTATAAATATTTACTTATTTTTCATATGGAACTGTGAGTAACATGAATATTTTGTAAAATGTTTAAAAATAGCTGTTAAGCTGTGTGGGGGTGGAGTCTTGTCTTGCACTCTTTTCTTAGTGAAAAAGTTTTTATTCTCTGACTGAACACAGAGGGATGAGCTGAGGTAAAAACAGGACAGATAGTATTTTTTGTTCTCAGACTACAAAGAAATGAACCTTCCCCACCCTTGGAACAAAGAGTTAACACTAAAGCAGAGACTCACAGTAAGAGAAGTGACATGGGGGAAAACAATCAATTACAGGTAGAGTTTAAGTAATTATGGAGAAAAAATTATTAGAACTTAAAGAAGCATTCAAAAGTGGACTGGATAAAACAAAATAGAAATGGAATATATAGTTAGAATAACAGTGACGTCATCAATTGAAATACAACTGGAGAAAAATATGTAGAAGATAGTGACAGAAATTAAAACAGAATTGCATAAAACATTATCAGTTTTTGAAGATAAAATGAAAACACTGGGCTCAAAAGTGAAGGGAATTTATAAAATGGTTAAAGCTAATGTTGAAAAGTTATATTGGTTTAGAGCAGGGGTGACCAGACTACAGCCAGCGGGCCAGACCCAGCCTGTGGGACCATTCCATGTGGCCCACCACTACCCTTGCTGCACCCAGAAGTGGAAGTGGGTGCATTTACATTAAAAGTAAAATGCACATGCACAAACATGCCCACACCTGTCGTAAACATGGAAGAGGACGCACCCACTTCTGTTTCCATGGGGCATGGTCAGGCCCACTCAGCTGTCCAGGAGCATGGTCATGCTCAGTGATGTGATGTAACAGGTTCTCACCAGTTCGCCAGAACCGGTAGCAACTTTCCCCAGTGTCCAGGAGAACCAGTAGCAGCTTTTGGGGGAACCACCTTCAGGGCTTACCTTTTCACTGGTTCCCCCACTGCACATGTGTGCCAAGCACTTGGTGTGCATGCATGCCTACAGTGCTTGGCGCGTATGCACAGCCTCCTTGCTGCCCTCCCAAGCGGGGAGGAGGAAGAGAAGCTGCTAGCCTGAAGCTCCCTATAGCCTGCTCCCCAGGGTAAGTGACTCACCTTTGGATGTGGTGTGTTTGTGTATATTTTAATGTGTATTTAATACCTTTACCTATATTGACGTACTACCACAGTTCCTAAAAAGGCCTGGCAGCTGGCAGGCCTGGTGGCCTGGCTTGAGGTTTTTAAGCAAAGTCTTGGAGTTACCTCGTCAATAAGCTACACCTGTGCTGTTCCAATTGCTGTTCCAGTTGGAGAACCCTTAAGGAGGTACAGCTGTTTTACATTTACATTAAGGCATATTATCCTAGAGAACCGGTATGATGACCATATCCATCTTGCAACATGGTTTGTGTTTGGGGTGGGTGGGTGTATTTTAATGTAATTTTTATTTTATTTATTTATTTACTGGTTTGTGTTGTGGGTGGGTGGGTGGGTTGAGGGGTGTGTGTGTGTGCTTATTTTTATTTTATTATTTTTTCTTTGGCCCCACCCACAACATTATGACATTAGCTCCACCCACACTGTGATGACATCACGGTGGGGTAGTAAAATTTTTGACATCCCACCACTGGTCATGCTCATGACACAAAAAGTTTGGGGACCCCTGGCTTAAAGTCATGTTTACTGAAATTGATCAAAAGAGATTCATTTGGAAGATATAGGGGTAGAAGGGAAAAGTTAAAGCAATAAAAAGTGGCACAGAAAAGAGTATAAATCTTAGTGGTGGGGTGTTGGAATGGATTTAAATGCATTCGACTCAGTAATTGTGTTAATTGGGATATAGGTGGTATGGTGATTGCTATACATTATGATAGATTGATATGATCAGAGTATTGAAATGAGGAACTCTCCAGGATAGCTTCCAATCCGCATGAAAAAGAACAATCCAATCCATACTGCTGTACCTTGGCCTCTCCCAACCTCTCATACAGGCCATGAGTCTCAACCAGGCAAAACAGGCCATTAAACAGAGAACACAAGACATGGAAAGATAAGAAGACCTAGCCAGGGCCCCTACCTTCCTTGCTCCAGAGCCTTGGAGACACATTGGTGCCCCAGCCCCGTATTTGCTCCAACTTGAGACACCAAGTCGAAGGAGGGCATTTACACTAGTCTGCTGCCAGGCTGTCCCTCCTGCGGTTCTTGAGGGGAAGTTCCAAAGGACACCAATGTCAGAGATATTATGTCCCTGTGACTCATATTCACTATGTGCTGGCCACCTCTTTCCACACACACTCAAAGTCTTCTCCCCTGTTCATAGCAAACACATTCCAAGATACCTGTTGTTATGTACATTTGCCTATGTATGGTGCCTTTGGGACACTGGAATTGGGCAAATAAAGAGATAATTTCTTATTAATTGCTGCAAGATTAATTGCAGCTGGGAAATGGAAAATAATGGATTATTTACAACTAAATGAATGGTGCAGAGAGATTTGGGATGTTTGTTCGTTTGTTCATATTTATATTGCCGCCCACTTGCCGAGGTGACTCAGGGCAGCTTACATTCAAAACAGCAACAGTACAGTAAAAATCATAAAATACAATCTCACAAAACAACCTATTAATTATAACCTTACAAAATATTACATAATATTACATAATATTAAAGTGAAGGTTGAAAATTAATAATATATTTGTAAAAAAAAGAGGCTGAATTCATAAATTATGTATTAATTAAGGATGTAAAGGACATGCCTCTTTGCAAGAGCCAATACAATTTTGGAAGTGGAATTGGCTTCCATAATGTATGTATTGCATTTCATCATGTCAATTCTGACTATTGGCAATCCTTACAAGAGTTTTCTAGGTAGAGAATACTCAGAGGTAGTTTACCCTTCCCTTCTTCTGGGGATGCCCCAGGACTGTGCAGCTTGGCCAAGGCAATATAGCCTGGCTCTTCCTGCAGGAAGTGCATTGGGGGACTGAACGTTCAACATGTGGTTCCACTATCAGTTACCTATACCACTGTGAGTTCAATAGGAGAGGGGAAATGGTTTTAACTTCAAGGGTCCTGGTGGGGGTGAACACAATTTCTTCTTGTTGTTGTGCTGTATCCGATTCCAAATTTTTTGTTATCGTCATGGTGATCAGTCATGAAGATTGTCCTGAGAACAATATAATGCAGTGGCCTTCTATATTCCTCCCACATCACAGCATAATACCTGTATCACTGATTTAGTTCCGCAAGTCACTTTCTGGTCCTGAACCCTTTTGGCACGCAAAGTCCTCCTCAGCCCCAGGCCAGTATTGATGAAGCTGCTGCCCTCCATCAAGATAGATTCAAGTGGGATTTAATCCACTTGGGGACCATCATCCTTCCCTGTGGACTTCACTACCCAAGGCCATTAGTCCTCAGGGTTGTCAGGTTAGTTAACCGCCACCTGATATCAGTGTTAAGTCACCGGCAGTATGGTCTACTCTATTACTAGCAGGATAACCTGGCCAAACTGGAGAGCACAATTTATATAAATTATGGTATTTAATGTCCCATTGGATGTTTTTATGTTTGGATACTTTTGTATTTAATGTATAAATAAAAAAGGATTCCCAGATATTTTTTTCTGGAAAGGATGTGTGCATGTCTACAACATGAATTTCTGTGTAACAATTCTTTTAGGTATTTCTTAACTCCTAAGTTCCCAAAACACTAAATCATGTTTCTGATCATAATGGAGTTTCAGACTCAATGTCCACCAGAGTACACTGGCATTTGTACTCGTGCTTCTTAAAGTATTGAGAAGGAAATGTACTGCTGATGCCTGTTTCCTAGTTTCATTTTATCTATGTACTGTTCTTCAATATTTGTTGTACAGGCGAACCTTTTGAAACCACTCCTGTTATGAATGCAGCCGTTGTCAATATTATCACATCCATACTGTTTGGTAGTAGATTTGAATACGAAGATCCTGCAATTCAACGACTGCTGCAATTAATTAATGAAAATATCCGGCTTTTTGGAAGTCCCTCAGTCATGGTAATTTTCCTTGAAACTTTCTTACAGTCAATCTGAAGAGAGAAAGGTGAAGGAGGAAAAGAGAAATGTTGAGAGGAGGAAGTAACTATCCTCATCAATTTGGCCATGCTTCTTTAGTGCTGAGTTTTAGGTCAGCACTACATCACCTACGAAACATAACAAAAAGGAACAGTACAGTGAAGCCTCAAGATATGAGTAGTTCTACTTACGAACAACTCACGATACAAATGGAAATCTCAGGGGAGGGGGAATTTTGAGATACGAATGTTTAATAGAATTTTTTTCAATATATGAAAAAGTATATGGTGACCTCTAGTAGCCACTTCTGGTAATGCAATGTATTTTCATTGTGTTTTGAGATACAATTTTTTTGAGGTACGAACAACCTAGAGCAGGAGTCAGCAAACCTGGCTCACCAGGTGTTCTTGGACTTCAATTCCCAGAAGCCCAAGTCGGCACACCTGCTGATTAGGGCTTCTGGGAATTGAACTCCAAGAACATGTGGAGAGCCACGTTTGCTGACCCCAGACCTAGAGGAATGAATTAAATTCATATCTCAAGATGTGACTGTATTTTTTATAAGCTATAGCAATAAAAATTATGAATGTAATTTGCATATGTATATAACTAACACTTGTATATTTGTTATGAAAATAGAGGTAAACTCATGTTTATAGAAGCTGTCTGCAGCTGGGGTCAGAAAAAAGGGTGGAATAGGTAGTAACAATTGCAGAGAAGAGTGAAATGGGAAAGAGGGCTGCGTAATCAGTGATGGGATGTCCCCGGTTCCAGACGGTTCCCTGGAACCCGTAGGAGCAATCCCGGAGGGTTCTCCGGGAGGGGAGTCCACTTTTGAGGCGTCCGGTTCCAGACGCCTCACCGAAAGAAAGAAGGAAATTTTAAATTGGAGCAAAAATGGCTCCAATTGACTGCGCATGCGCAGAAACTCAATCTGACGCATTGCGCATGTGTCAAATTGAGTTTCTGGTCATGCGCACTAAATTGGAGCCAAATGGCTCCAATTTTTTTAAAAAAATTCTTCTGAAGCTGGAGCTGCTCCTTTTTAGAGTGGCTCCGGCAGCAGCGGCGGCAGCCCTAAGAGAAGGGGGCCTCCCCTAGCCGGCCACCGAGCTCCCGCGGGCACGTTGGTGCCTGCCCGGGCCGTCCGCCCACGCCGCGCCCTCCTAGGGACTTGTGCCCGACAACCCCCCATGCCCTGGGTAAGCCCGGAGGGGCTCGCCACCGCCGCATCCTCCTCCGCTGGGCGCCTGCAGCTTCCTTGGGCTGGTGCCTTTTTGGAGCCGCCACCATACCCACTGCTCCCCGCAGGCCCTGGCCGCCCGTGGCCGCAGCCAGAGCCGGGCCGAAAAGGCACCAGCCCGAGGAAGCTGCAGGCACCCGGCGGAGGAGGATGCGGCAGTGGCGAGCCCCTCCGGGCTTACCCAGGGCATGGGGGTTTGTCGGGCCCAAGTCCCTAGGAGGGCGCGGGGCGGGCGGGCGGCCCAGGCAGGCACCAACGTGCCCGTGGGAGCTCGGTGGCTGGCCAGGGGCTGCAGGCGGCTGTGGCGGACGTGGCTGGCGGCTGCAGGGCCGGCCGCGGCCTTCGTAGGAGGAAGCGGCCGCAGTCGGGGGCAGCGTGTCTTGCCGGGTGGCCCCGGGCCACATGGAGGTTCGTCGGTGCCAAGGAAGGTAAGTGAGGCTTTTATATTTAGGGTGGGTGGGTGATTTATTTGTGTTTTGGGTGGGTGTTTGTACTTTTATTTAATTTTTATTTTATTTATTTCTTTATTTTATTTCTTTAAGTTATTTACGGGTCTGTGTGCGTGTTTATTTTTTTATTTTTATTTTATTTTTGGCCTTGCCCACAACGTCATGATGTCACGACATTGGCTCCGCCCATGACGTCATGACGTCATGACATTGGCCACGCCCATGACATCCATGACGTCATGGCGTGGTAGTAGAATTTTTGACATCCCATCACTGTGCGTAATGTAGAGGAGAAATGTAGCCAACATGGTCCTGCTACGTACATTCTTGATGCATAATTAAACCTTCTCATGTGACTGATGGCCACAGATTTACCCAATACAAACAGCCAGGATGGAATATACAAGGGTTAGTGTCAACTCAGAGAGATAAATTTAAGGAATTGTCATTATCTTAGCATGGAAAAGAATGTTTTTTGGCACATTCGGTTTAAGTAGTAAAGAGATAGAAGACAATTCTGATCTCAGAGTGATCCTTGCATAAGTAAATATTGCATGCAGATGACACAGAGAGAGAGAGACTGATAACAGGAGTAATATAGCACTAAAGGGTGGAAACTGACAGGTGGAAACACACCCACTATAAAACATCATTGATTAACACATGCCAATGGTGAGTATCAACAAAGAATTATGGGACTCCTGGTCCAGATGAGCATATCATTCATTGGAACAATTCAGAGCAAAAGGGTCCAACTGGACTGCTATGGGAGTGGTGTAAAGAAGTATGGTGTTTTTTGCTACTGTTTTGACTCTCTTGACCCCAGTATCACTCCATCTCAGGCAGATAGTTGGAAAAGTGTGGTATCACGTGAGAAAGGTAAGTCTTTAAGTATTACTGAGTAAAATGCCTAAATGACCTAAATACATGACTGACTAGAGTTCTAGAATGTAAGACTTGTAATGTGAAAGTACTGTACTTTGAAATGCTCACATGAGAACAAAATTCCTCAGTGACTACTGGCATTTCCCCATATTTCCTTTTCTTTCCTATATTTCATACTTTCAGCTGTATAACATGTTTCCTGCACTTGGCTTTCTCTTTGGTGCTCGGAAGACTGTCCTTAAGAACAGAGATGAGTTCCACGCCTTTATAATGGACACCTTTACAAAACACCTAAAAGAACTGGATAAAAATGATCCACGAAGCTTCATGGATTCATTTCTCATCCAGCAGCAGGAGGTAATGCAACCCTTTAACTTATGGAACATGGAATGCTTTAATTTAACTGGAAAAACTAGCACCATTTTTTTTAATCTTCAGCTATCCTTCGTATGTTACATAATTAACATTTATAGGAGCATGATAGTCTTGAATTCACCTATGGAAATGAAGCTTTATTCAGTTGGCTCAAGAAATTATATTTCTTTTCCAGACACAACTCTCCTCAAGAGAGTAACTTGTTTACTATATCTGTAGCTCATTGTCTGAGTATGGAGAGAACAGGTTACCCAGGATGAATAACTCCACACCAGTGATGGGATGACAAAATTTCTACTACCACGCCATGATGTCACGGACTTCATGGACGTGGCCAATGTCATGACATCATGATGTTGTGGGTGGGGCCTTAAAAAAATAATAATAATAATTTTAAAAATTAAATTAAAATAAAATAAATACACACACACAGACCTCAAACCAGCCAACCAACCAACCACCCACAACACAAACCTGTAAATAAATTAAAGAAATAAAATAAAGAAATAAAATAAAAATTAAATAAAAATACACCCACCCACTGAAAACACAGATAAACCACCCATCCATCCCAAACACAAAACCCTCACTTACTGTTGGAAGCGGTGGCGAGGCCCGCCCTCTGCCGCCACCGAGCTGGCAAGCTCCCCCAGGGCCACCGAGCCCCCACGGGCACGTCGAGGCCTGCCTGGGCCATACGCTGCCGCCGCCCCCTCCCAGGGACTTGTCACAAGCCCCCATGGCCTGGGGACACATGGCAGGGCCCACCACCACCGCCTGCAGCCTCCTCCTCCGCTGGGTGCCCGCTGAGGATTGCGGCGGCAGAGGCAGCAACTGCAACCTTCCGCAGGCAGCACCGGCCTGAGGAGGAGGAGGAGGAGGCCGCAGTTGGCTGCCTCTGCCGCAGCAATCCTCAGCAGGCGCCTGGTGGAGGAGGAGGCTGCAGGTGGTGGTGGTGCACCCCACCAGGCATCCCCAGGCCATGGGGACTTGTGACAAGTCCCTGGGAGGGCAGGCCTCAACATGAGGCAGGCCGGGCAGGCCTCAACGTGCCTGTGGGGACTCGGCGGCCCTGGGGGAGGTGCCCTCCTCTGAGGGCTGGTGCCGCCTGCTGAGGCCGCCGCCGCCGCCACCCCCGGAGCCGCTCTGAAAAGGTGCGGCTCTGGCTAAAAGAGGCAGCAAATTGCTGCCTCTTACTGCACATGTGCAGAAACTCAATCTGATGCATGCACAATTTGTCAGTTGAGTTCTGCGCATGCTCACTAAATTGGAGCCATTTTGGCTCCAATTGTTAAAAAAAAATTATTTCGGTGAGGCGTCCAGAACCGGACACCTTAAAAATGGACTACCCTCTCGGAGAACCCTCCGAGATTGTTCCTACCAATTCTGGGGAACCGGATGGAACCGGGGTCATCCCATCACTGCTCCACACCATGAGCCATCTCATGTATTTTTACAGGCTTTCGTGTGTTTGGCTTGTAACCTAAAGTACAGGAAATTCTAGCCTCCATTTCTAACATATCATTGTGGTTTTTATGGAAGTCTTCCCAGCTCCTAGCTATTTACAAATTATAATTTGACCAGACAGATTTTTGAATACATTTGGTTTCACCAGGTTTTTTTAATGTTCCAGGAGAAGAAAAAGAATAACAATTGTGAATATTTCCATAATGAAAATCTAAAACATCTTTTTGGGAACTTATTTGCTGCTGGCATGGAGACCACTGCCACTACTCTGCGATGGGGCATCTTGCTGATGATGAAGTACCCTGAAATACAAAGTGAGTAATTTTCATTTTGTTGTCTCCTATTGTTCTGGTGCATCTTGATAATCATTCTACATAGCTTTTGGAGAAATAAAGGAACTAAAAGCATACTTTAGGACTTATTTCTACATTAACAGAATAAGAAAGACCAGGAAGTACTATTGGTGCCAAAGGAGGTGGCTTGCACTATATATTCACATAGGTTGGTCTAGCTGTAACTCCTGGAGCAAATATTGGCATACTTACAAGATCATGTCATATATAATTTTGGAGTTAATTAAGGACCCAAACAACAAGGCCTTGGCCATTTTGGCTGGATCCAGCAGTTGGCCTCACTCCCTCAATGTATTCTACAATCATTGTTGAACTGACTGAAATATGGATACATGTTTAGAAGGGAGCTATGCTCACATTCAGATGTCCCTTCAGCTGAAGAAGAAGCTTTATGCACACATCCCACAGCTGACAGCAGAAAGTAGAGGATAATCTGATAGGACCTCTCTTTACAACTCTTAGGTGATCACATGGGAAACATGTGTTTTAGCATTTAATCTATATTCATCTTAATGCAAATCCAAAAGTATACAATTGCTCTTGGTAGCAAGGATTATTTCTGTTTCCCCAGAGAAAGTCCAAGCAGAAATCAACAATGTTATTGGATCTGCTCAACCCAGGATTGAACACCGAAGAGAAATGCCATATACAGATGCCGTAGTCCATGAAGTTCAAAGGTTTGCTGATATTCTACCAACCAATTTGGCACATGCAACCACTATGGATGTTACCCTCAAAGGCTATTTCATTCCAAAGGTAATCACCTTGATTTTATTGCACTCTTTGCTCTCCAGTCACTGCCCAACTGATTAAGAAATGAGTAGATATTTTCAATAGAATGACATTTTAAGCAATCTGCTCTTCTTTTTCAGGGAACTTACATAATTCCATTGCTGACCTCTGTGCTCCGTGATGAATCTGAATGGGAGAAACCATATCAATTCTATCCTGAGCATTTTCTTGACTCTACGGGGAAGTTTGTCAAGAGAAATGCATTCATGCCTTTTTCTGCAGGTATGGAGATGTACAGATACAAATTGATTTGAAACAACAGTAGAACATGGGAGGATCACACATACACACAGCAAAAGAGGGGGTGGCTATACAGGTGAAAGAAAGTGCAGAATGAACTCCCCAAATGTGGCTTCATTTTGGCAGTTTCACATCTGACCCAGGGGAAACCATCAGATTTTATATTTTCAAGATTTCTGTTATTCTACTGCTCTAGAGACTATTGCACAACAAATCATTTAACTTAGTATGCAACATATCATGTCTCTGGAGGTTCTTAACTTAGGGTTTAGCACCCAAAAGGTACACCTTGTGTGTAACTGCATACCAGGATTTCAGCTAGAGTCTACAAAATGTCAAAATGTTAGCAACTCCAGTTTTCTCATTCCTTGTGTATTCTTACAGGTCGCAGGATTTGTTTAGGTGAGACTTTGGCCAAAATGGAACTCTTCCTCTTTTTTACAAACCTCTTGCAGAAATTCACATTCCAGCCACCTCCTGGCACTTCTAAAGAAGAGCTGGACCTCACCAGATCAGTTGGGTTTACAACATCCCCCATGCCCTTCAAACTCTGTGCCCTGTCATGCTGAGATGCCTCATGTTCTTAGAATGCTACTACTATCTGTTGAACACATGTAAGCATTCTTATTCAGCTATCGAATTTGGGTATAGCAGCCTCTTGACTTGAATTGACTAATGTTTAATCACAGATCTTAAGTCTCCTTTATGCTACTAATGGTGTTTTCAATACCAATCAAAAGCTAAAAGGAAAAAAACACACAAATTAATGGAATTAATGAATGCTATTATAATAACTACATACACACTGGCTACTGATTGGGAGCATCCTTGTCACAAAATGAAGTATACCCTATGCTTTATTCTCATTCAATATGGAGATTTCAGATCAGGGGGAGAAAAATGGTATGTAAACAATATGAACCTCATGGTGTAAAAGATTCAAAACGTAATGTGTGATTGACATGCCTTGCTGTAAGATCATCTGTTGGAATCCCTAAGGGGGAGGGCCAAAGGTGGACCCTATGGGAGGAGATATATCCCAGAGATGCACACGCACACACTCAGACATTCTCTGGAATGCTGTGCTTTTAAGCTGCAAAAATGTAGAAGCTTGAGAGGAAGGGTCCCCCTTGGGCTATCCCTTAGAGAACCAAGTTGCTTTATTTCCTTGCTTTGAAATGCTTCCTGATCTTTTGCTGGACTGTATCCTGAATCTTGTTATGCTTTCAATATACTTTTAAAATACCTGAAGAGACTTGGAGTGATTACTTGGCACGCGTCACCTGAATGTACACTAGTTTCACGTGCACCCTTTGTCACCACCTGGATTTCAGTTGGGAGTGACTAGGCACACTGATAGGAAAAGCTCTGAACTGCTGGGTCTGATCTGAGCCAGGGAAGCAGGATCAGGTGCAATCCCATCACCAGGAGGCCGGAGGACTACCTAGTCCTACCTGGGAGCAAGCGGATTGTTACAAGCCCAGTCTCAGAATGATCCCTTCCTAAGTAAACCTTGCATTCCTAAGGGAGGGAGGGAGGATGACCTTGATGGCAGGAGTAGCTGGTATTCAAGGCAAACTAAACAAACAGAGGAAAATGGCACTAAGTCACAAAGGAGTATAGACTGAACAATGGAAACATGCCCATTCGAAAAATTCATTGATTGATACCCACTCACAAAGTGTGCGAATCAGTACAAAAATAAAGAGATAATTGGGTCCAAACAAGCATATCAAGCACTAGACAACATTAAAACAAAGTGGAACAATTAAATCACCATGGGGGTGTGGGGTGGGTGCTATAAAAAACAACAACCAGAAATTGTCAGCTACACCTCAGGTTGACATTGAGCACAGTATGGGATCATGGGTGAAAAAAAGTTGTACAAATTTATTTATTTATTATTTATTAAAGCAAAGGTTTATGCCGCCCTCCTTAAAAATACCCAGGGCGGCTTACACAACTCTCAGCACCTAAAACACAATAAAAACATGATATAAAATCAAGATTAAAAGATTAAATAATTTTAAAAAGCTAAAATAAGACAAACAGAGAGAGGGGGATCAAATGAGCCAACAGACTGGGGCAGCTGTCTGGGCCATACCCCACACTTGCTCTGCCAGCCAGGTTTTGACCCCCTTCCTAAAGGGCAGCAGCTCCGTCTGGAGACACAGGTTACTTGACAAGAGGTTCCATAGGGCTGGAGCAGTCACAGAGAAGGCCCTCCTCCTTGTGCTAGAGAGGTGCGCCTCTCTAGCTGATGATACAACCAGAGCGCCTCTCTGGTCTGCTCTGGTAGGACAGACAGATGTCCTTGGGATGATGCATTCTCTTAGGTATCCTGATCCACTACCATATAGGGCTCAGTGCAGATGAGCTCAATCTTTAAGGAATACTGAGTAAAATAAGAAAATAACAGTGATATATTATTGATTATTCAGTTATAGATATATATATAGATATATAAAGGAAAAACTCTTTAAAATGTTGAAATAAGAACCAAATCTCAATGAGTATTGGTATTGGTTAATATTTCCTTTCCTTTTCCATATTTCGAGCCCCTGAAGCTTTCTGAGGGAGCGTGACCCAGCCCCCAGCTTAAAAAGGCTGAGAACTCCTGATACAATGAATTCACTGCACTTGGTTTCCTCTTTGCTGGGCACCTTAAGAACAGAGATGAGCTTCATGTCTTTATAACTCCTATCTTTATAGAACACCTAAAAGTTCTAGATAAAAATGATCAGCAGTGTTGCTGCCAAGTGAACTGGCCAGCCCATTGTGAGAACACATTCTCCAATGGCACATAATGAATAACACAGGTTGTTCATTCCCTTTGATGGTGAAAATGTCCTGTTTCTGGACCATCCTGGACCAATGATCTAAGAACATTTCCTTCTTGCTATTGTAAGGATATAGATGTAAGGCTACATCATATATTATCAATTGTCTACTTGTCTACTTGAGCAAGCATAGCGTGATGGTGTGGTGAAGGTTGATGGATTATGTCTTTGAATGCCATATGCTGTATGCTTGTGTGAAACTGCTAATAAACGCTGCTACTGGGAGAAAGAGAGAAGGGGTGTTTTCTTTCAAACATCCTGCATGCATACACACACAGATATCTCATATCATCATTCTGCTAGTCAGAATCCATGTACTGTAGTTTACTATAAGCAGAGATTTATTGTCACATTTCTCATACAGCAGCAGCATGGAGTCCTTTAACTGTATATAGAATGTAAAGTGCTTTATTTTAACCAAGAAAAAATAGCAGCACTTTTCAAATATTGAATGATCTATCATATATGAAAGACTCTGATCTATTTTACATTAAAGAGTCTGCCTTTTTAGGAGCAAGAGTCTGTGTTAAATTCGCGTATGGAATTGAAACTTTATTCAAATCTCATTTCTTTTCCAGGCATAACTCTTTTTGACTAAAGGGTGAAAGAAAATGTTTTATATAAATAAGAAGAAATTAATCTTTTTACTATATTGTGCATCTATGACTCATTGTCCAAATAAGGAGAGGACATCTTACTCCACAATTGTGAGAAGAGCACCTCAATGCAGACCATGTAGTTTTTGAAAGTCTTTCTGTGTGGCTTTTAACTTAAAGCACAAATGACTCTTGCCAATACTTCTATGATTTCCATCACTATGCTTGTTGTCACATAGGACTATTGAGGAAAATAGTCATCCCTCGACCCTACAGCGCTTACCAACTATCGTCCAGTGTCCAACCTACCCTTTTTGGGTAAGGTGTTGGAAAAGGCAGTGGCGCAGCAGCTACAGGAAGTCCTGGATGAAGCGGATTATCTGGACCCTTTTCAGTCCGGATTCAGGCCCGGATATGGGACAGAAACTGCACTAATCGCATTGGTGGATGATCTCTGGAGAGAGCGGGATGGAGGTCACCCATCTGTCCTTGCTCTTCTTGATCTCTCAGCGGCCTTCGATACCGTCGATCATGGTATCCTTCTGGGGAGGCTTCAAGGGCTGGGGATCCAGGGCACTGTGTTGTCCTGGTTTTCCTCATTTCTGAGGGGCAGGACCCAGTCGGTGTGGCTGGAGAAGGAGAAGTCCAGTCCTAGGCCCCTGCAATATGGGGTGCCTCAGGGCTCGGTACTTTCTCCTCTCCTATTTAACATCTACATGAAGCCACTGGGTGAGATCATCAATATGCAGATGATACCCAATTGTACATCTCGGCCCGTGGGGACCCAAGCGGTGCAGTGGAAGTCCTCTCCAGGTGCCTGGAGGCTGTTAAGGTCTGGATGGGGGGAAACGGGCTACAACTGAATCCCGGCAAGACTGAGTGGCTATGGGTAAGGGGCCCCGTGTTATCACAGGAGCTACCACCTTTGGTTCTGGATGGGGTGGTTCTGCCCCAAACGGACCCGGTGCGTAACCTGGGGGTCCTCCTGGACTCACAACTACTGTTCGAAGAGCAGGTGGCAGTCGTGGCCAGGAGAGCTTTTGCACAGCTTCGTGTAATACGCCAGTTACGCCCACTCCTAGACCGGGATGCCTTGCTCATGGTTACACATGCTCTGGTCACCTCCAGACTTGACTATTGTAATGCGCTCTACATGGGGCTGCCCCTGGTGACCATTCAGAGACTACAGCTGGTCCAAAATGTGGCGGCCCGGGTAGAGATGGGGCACGGGTGATATGCTCGTGCTGCACCACTGCTCCGGGAGCTGCACTGGTTGCCAGTATGTCTCCGGGTGCAATTCAAGGTGCTGGTTATTACCTTTAAAGCCCTATATGGTAGTGGGCCAGGATACCTAAGAGACCGCGTCACCCTAAGAACGTCTGTCCGTCCCACCAGGGCGGACCGGAGGGGCTCTCTTGTTATTCCATCAGCTAGGGGGGCTCGCCTCACTAGCACTAGGAGGAGGGCCTTCTCTGTGTTCGCCCCGACCCTCTGGAACCTTCTCCCTACGGAACTGCGCCTACAGGCAGAGCTCTTACCTTTTCGAAAAGGCTTAAAGACCTGGCTGGCGGAGCATGTGTGGGAATCCAGTAACATGGGATCCCAGTGGCGTCGCGCAGTCTTCAGCCGCCTGGGGCGAAGAACAAACTCGCCGCTACCGCCCCCCCCCAGCTCGCCGCCGCCGCCGCCCCCTCCCCCCGACCCAGGCAGAAGTCAGCCCTCTGCTGACTAGCGGCGCGCGCGCGATGTCGCGCGCGCCACACATCTCCGTCCGCTCGCACCTCGGCAGATCGCTCGCCCGGCTGGGAGGGCTGCGCAGTGCTTGGGCATTGAGCAGCCGTAGAGGCGAAGAAGGACTGGGCCGGCGGGTCCCGCCTTGGCACCGCGCGTAATGGCCCTGCCTGCGCGCCCTCAAGGGGAAGGCGAAGAGGCGGCTTGCTTTCGGAGGTAAGATGGGGGGGAATCCCCGGGGGATGTTTGCCGCCCCCGGAGAGCCCCCGGGGATTCCCCCCATCTTACCTCCGAAAGCAAGCCGCCTCTTCGCCTTCCCCTTGAGGGCGCGCAGGCAGGGCCATTACGCGCGGTGCCAAGGCAGGACCCGCCGGCCCAGTCCTTCTTCGCCTCTCCGGCTGCTCAACGCCCAAGCACTGTGCAGCCCTCCCAGGAAGCCCGAGGCGAAGGAGGAGGCGGAGGAGGCCCAGGCCGGGCCGGAGGTTAACGGGAGCCAGAGGAGCCCCACGCCTCCCCAAGGGACGGAGCGCGCCAGGGTGGAGTGGGCGAGGCGGCGGCGGCGGGCCTCCGGGGCGGCCTAGGCGAAGCCCAGAGGGCTAAACCGGGAAGCCCGCTCAGGTCCAAACAGCCGAGGGGAGCCCAGCGCCCCACCAGAGGCTTCACGGCCTGCCAGCCGCCGTACAGCCGCGGCACCAACAGCCTATGGAGAAGGGTCGCCTTGGCTAGCGGGAGGAGGAGGAGGAGGAGCTGGGAGGAAGGCGCTTGGCCGGCTGCCCACAACGGGGCCCGGGTTGGGAGCGGGAAACCGGCGGGCGGCTGAATCCCTCCGTGGGGAAGGATCACCCCAGGTTTCCCTCAGCCCGCGAGGGCAGCAACCTGCGTGCGCTTCGCCGCTTGCAGGCGAGGAGGAGAAAAAGGGTTTTTTTTTTAGGCGGACAATTCAAAGAGGGGCCCGCCCGCCCGGCTGGCCGTTGGGGGCTCTCCTGGCGGGCGGCCCGCGTGCGCGCGCACGCTGCCCACCTCCTCCTGCCCAGCCACCCACCAGGGGCTCCCCGCCACGGCGCCACCCACCCCCGACGAGCGCCCCATCTCACGGCAAGCTGAGTGGGTGGCTGGGCGGGCAGAGGCGAGCAGCCGGGCGGGTGGGCCCCTCCTTGAATTGTCCGCCTAAAAAAACCCCTTTTTCTCCTCCTCGCCTGCAAGCGGCAAAGTGCACGCGGGGCGCTCGCCAGCAAAAGGGTGGGGAGGGGACATTTTGCCGCCCCCTGAAAGCCGCTGCCCGGGGCATCCGCCCCCCCCCGCCCCCCCACGCTACGCCACTGTGGGATCCCATACAGGCTGGTTGATTTGAGGGATAGCCACCACCACCCCTGCCCCGGGTTTTATCCGTCACGGTGTTTTAATCTTTTCTTATGAATTCTTCTTATGAATTCTTGAGGTTTTAAACATTATTATTTTTATTGGATTTGGTCTGTGTTTTTAGCTACGCTGTAAGCCGCCCAGAGTCGGGTTTACCCAATTGGGGCGGGATAGCAAACGTGACTAAATAAATAAATAAATAAATAAATAAAATCCCTACAAGCAAGACACTTCTATTTATTTATTTATGTAATCATATTTATATGCCGCCCTCCTCACAAGTGACCCAGGGCAGCTAACATGACCTTAAAATAGCAATAACAAAGTACATCAATAAAAACCTAGCAATATGATAAAACCAATTTCAAGAAAAATTAAAAAATTAAAGTAAAAAGTAAATTTTTTAAAAAAGATTCACAGAGGGAGTCAAATAAGCCAGCAGGCCAGGGTGACCGTCTGACTCGTACCCCACACCTGGCCTGCCACCCAGGTCTTAACCCCTTTCTGAAGGGCAGCAGCTCCACCTGGAGGTGCAACTCAATTGGAAGGAGGTTCTGTAGGGCCTGAGTGGACCACACAGTGCCCTGGATCCCCAATCTTCAGAGCTGTTTCAGAAGGATACCGTGGTCGATGGTATCAAAAGCCGCTGAGATGTCAAGTAAAGCCAGGACGGACGGATGTCCCCCATTCCACTCTCTCCAGAGATCATCCACCAGCATGACCAATGCAGTTTCTGTACCATATCCGGGCCTGAATCTTTACTGGAAAGGGCCCAGATATATACCTGTAAATGCTTGAGAGAGTATAAGGAAATGTTACCTTGAAAACATAAAATTTTATTATAAAATATTGGTTTGGACAATAATGAGCTGCTGGTAAATATTACTTCAGGAGAAAGAGATATAACCTTGTGCCAGCTAATCTTTCTCACATTAGGTGGGGTGAAAGGAACTGTAAAATGAACTCACCAAAAGATGGTTTCATTTTGGCAGATTCACATCTGACCTGGACACAGAAGAAGAAGAAGAGTTTGAAAATTAAAAGAAAGAAAGAAGCAACCTTTTAAGTATCAGTGTACTGAATGTCTATTGGAGGTCACTGCAGAGTGATTCATGAAATCTTTTTTAGTCCCATTTAGTCTTCATAAGTAAAAGTCTATCAAGTTTACAGCTGTAAACTTAAGCTGTAAATTATATTAGAAATTTAAGTTTCCCTGTCATCAGGGTCTTCCTTCCTTCCTTCTGACTGTGGAGGTAAAGGTTGGGAGTTTGATTCACCACTTGGCCTCCCAGGAACTTAGATTTCACTTTAGAGAATAAATAGGGTTCAGTATCAAAGCAACCATTCATTGAGTCTGCTAAAGCAGAAGAAAAGATTCATTCTTTTACACTGTATCTTGGCATGAAGAGCACAACAGTCACAAGACATAAGGTGGCAATCATAGTAATGGCAGAAATAGCAGTATTTATTAAAGACATTTCTAAACATGGTGAGACAATCAAGTTAATATATGTCACTGACCACATCAGGACTTGTTCAGCACATTCTTGTAACTCCACTTAAAAAAAAAATTCCTCTCTCTTAGCTGTGTAAAGCTGAACACCACGAAAGATAGTATTGGCTACCAAAGGCTAAGAATTATGAATTCAAGAAATTAACAACTTACAGCACCTTCCAAAAGCAACCTGCAGGACTCTCAATAAAATATGAAAAAGTATCACACAATTTCCAATGAACTACCATTTCCAGTCAAGAATAGGATGATTATTACTGAAATACATTTCGAAAAGAATAAATTGCAGCCTTGTATAAATACAGAATTAATTCAAGACTGATGTGATTATCCCTTCAAAATGAAAATAAAGTTGCTCCCTTTTCAGTACACTAACCCAGAGGACTGAAAGACTTCATTTGCTTCATTCAAGACTAGGAAAGTTTTTTTTAAAAAAAATCTGAGTAGAATGAATCCCTTCCCTTCAAAATTCCTTATTGGAAGGTGTATAACCATACCCCCAGGCATGAGAGATTTTGTGCCTATGGGGCTCTTGACTCAATCTATCATATTCTAAGTGAGTGCCACATATATGAGTCCCTTCGACAAAAGTTTCTCTTGAGTCAGTGCCATAGCATGGGTTTCAGCCACCCAGGGCACAGGCCAAACTCGCCGCCTGCCATCTAGGCTCGCTGACCCCCATCTATTATTATTATTATTATTATTAAATTAGATTTATATGCCCCTCTACTCACCTCACTGAGGCGACTCAGAGGGGCTCACATAACACAAACATATACAGTATCACAATCTCAAATATAAATACAGCATAATATAAAAATATAACAACAGATGCAGCACAGATAACACAATAAATTTTACATAAAAGAAAAAAAAACAAAAAAAACAATACAATAAAATACAGTGTAAAAATACAATACAGTCAAGAGAGACAGCAAGGTCTTTATGGCTGAGCTAGCTGGTCCACACAGCTGGCCCTCATTCCCCCTCTCCAGCAGGCAAAGAGAGTTCTGTGATGTTCCTTGAGGTGGTCATGGAGGCAGCAATAGCAGTAGCAGCAAGGTCTTTATGGCTGAGCTAGCTGGTCCACACAGCTGGCCCTCATTCCCCCTCTCCAGCAGGCAAAGAGAGTTCTGTGATGTTCCTTGAGGTGGTCATGGAGGCAGCAATAGCAGTAGCAGCAAGGTCTTTATGGCTGAGCTAGCTGGTCCACACAGCTGGCCCTCATTCCCCCTCTCCAGCAGGCAAAGAGAGTTCTGTGATGTTCCTTGAGGTGGTCATGGAGGTAGCAATAGCAGTAGCAGCAAGGTCTTTATGGCTGAGCTAGCTGGTCCACACAGCTGGCCCTCATTCCCCCTCTCCAGCAGGCAAAGAGAGTTCTGTGATGTTCCTGAGGTGGTCATGGAGGCAGCAATAGCAGTAGCAGCAAGGTCTTTATGGCTGAGCTAGCTGGTCCACACAGCTGGCCCTCATTCCCCCTCTCCAGCAGGCAAAGAGAGTTCTGTGATGTTCCTGAGGTGGTCATGGAGGCAGCAATAGCAATAGCAGCAAGGTCTTTATGGCTGAGCTAGCTGGTCCACACAGTTGGCCCTCATTCCCCCTCTCCAGCAGGCAGAGAGAGTTCTGTGATGTTCCTTGAGGTGGTCATGGGTCTCCACCCTCATTTAGGCTCACTGCTACCCCAGCGCTCATTTCTATTCTGCTCAGTCTGCCCTCGCTACTCCCTCCCCACTTTCTCTCATGGTGTGCCACAATTCTGCTGCAGCTGCAAGGTGCCAAACTCCACCTTCCCCACCCCACGTGCAACCAGCTGGTTGGCTAGCGAGCTGAAGCCTGGGTGCTCTCCAGACTGGCCCATTGTCTGCAGCCAAGGCGTCGGTGGGAAGCGCCTAAGGAGCGAAGGTGCTAGGTCCTGACTTTATCCTATACCCCATCTCCAGTGGCCAGGCTGTTCCACCCACCCACCCACCTGTCGGCCCGTGCAAGGCAACACCAGACAAAGGCAGGCAAATCAGCCTGCCCAGACCAAGGGAGTGGCATCCTGATTAGGTTGAAAGATGAAAGTGCAAAAGCTGGCTTGAGACTCAATATCAAGAAAACCAAGATAATGGCAACAGGCCCTATCAGTCCCTGGAAAATAGATGGGGAAGAAGTAGAAGCAGTGACAGATTTTACTTTCCTAGGATCAAAGCTCACTGCAGATGGTGATTGCAGCCATAAAATAAAAAGGTGACTGATTCTTGGGAGGCAAGCAATGAGAAACCTGGGGAGCATAGTGAAAAGTAGAGACATCACATTGCAAACAAAAAATCATCTAGTCAAAGCAATGGTATTCCCAGTGGCAATGTATGGTTGTGAGAGCTGGACCATTAGGAAAGCTGAGTGCAGAAGAATAGATGCCTTTGAGATGTGGTGTTGGAGGAGAGTTTTGAGAGTCCCCTGGACAGCGAGGAGAAAAATAGGTCAATCTTAGAAGAAATCAACCTTGACTGCTCCCTTGAAGGTCAAATAGTAAAAATGGAGTTAAAGTACTTTGGACATCAAATGGGAAGAGAGGATTCACTTGAGAAAGCCTTAATGCTGGGAAAGGTGCAGGGCAAAAGAAAAAGGGGGCGGCCCAAGATGAGATAGCTAGATGGTATTGTAGACACAACGGGCATCAAGCTGAGCGAATGGAGGAGGATGGTGGAGGACAGAGGTGCCTGGCGGACAGTGGTCCATAGGGTCGTAAAGGGTCGGAATCGACTGTGCAACTGAACAACAACAACAACAAAAATATACAACTTAATAAAGTATAATCCAGTGTTCAGAATTTAAATGTGTTGGCCACAGTTTTATTTGAAGAAGAACTAGATCCACCCCCTGTGTCATTAATGTAAATGATAACTTATCAAGTATAGAGTTCAAAAGCTGAGGGAGAAAAAAAACTGGGGGAAAGTAGGGCACAGTGTTTCAACTAGAATGTTTAATTATTCACCAGAGGTAATAGCTAAACCATATCTGATTAAATAAATATCAGTGTAAAACATTTCTTTAGAAGCAGATATTTCTTCTCATCAAGCTGCACATCAACTGACTTCGTAACCACTACAGCAAACTCCTTCCTGAATGGAAATGGATTGGATTACTTTTCTTTTGATGTTGTTCCTGCTTAGCCTTATGATTATGTTGGTTTTGAAAACAGGGGGTTTCTGGAAACAGAGCTCTCAGCTTCTTCCACCAGGACCCTGGCCTTTACCGCTTCTTGGAAATCTTCTCATTATGGATCTTGAAAGGCCCTATACAACTTTGTTGAAGGTAAAACATTTGGTTTATTTCTTCCTCACCAGGCAACAATGATATTCATACTTCAGCCTCCAGTGTAGGTAAGGCAAGGTACAGGTGTCCTTTGCTCATATCTGACTCTAGGGTATGGTGCTCATCTCTGTTTACAGCCAAAATGACAGCAGTGTCTGCAACTGTAAATGTTTCAATGATCATGTGGTAGGCATGACTAGACACCAAAGTGCACATAATGCTGTTTCCTTCCCCACCAAAATGGAACCTATTTATCTACTTGCAATGTCTTGTTTTCAAACTGCTAGGTTGGCAGGAGCTGGGACAGATGAGTGGAGCTCATTCTGTCATGCAGCACTCAAATCTTGAACTGCTGATCTGCTGAACTTCTGGTCGTCAAGCTCACGCTTTAGCCACTAAACTACCACAGCCCTCCTGCTCCCCTGGTGGCTTAGTGTTTAAGGCGCTGAGCTGGAGACTGGAAGGTCGAGTTTCGATACCCAAGAACTGCATTTGGGAACATGAGAGGAGCATTTGGGCATCCCCTAAAAATCCTTTCAACCCAGAGTAATCTCTGACACAAAATGAATGATTGTATTGTATTGCATTTTTTGTTTCTTTTTTTCCTTTTCCTCTGATGTTTAGATATATTGATTGTGTTATGATGATATGCAGTGTGGTTTTGTTTTATTGCACTGTTTTTTGTAACCTTATTTTGCAGTGTGGTTTGTTTTATTGCACTGCTGTACTGCATTGTTATATTTATTGTATTATACTGCATGACCTGTGATTATGTTATATTACTTTTGATTGTTTTATATATATGGTTTCTGTAAACCGCCCTGAGTCGGTTGTACCGAGTAGGGCGGTATACAAATCGAATGAATGAATGAATGAATGAATGAATGAATGAATGAATGAGCCGTCCAGTATAGGTAACAATGTGCACAATCTATACTGCATGTAGCTGTACTGAAGCTCCTTTAACTCTGCATTTGCTCTTTTTTCTGTGATGTGGGCTGGCAGTGGCAAATCATAGCTGAACAGTTGAAGGAAGTATGAGTAGAACAGGCCATGGATACAAAGTAGTGCCCAGAGGGAAGGATTGCAAAATAAAAGCCCCTGCATGCCTTCTAGAAGGATGCATACTTATCTACTCTTATTGTGCTGCTGCACTGATTTCATGATGGAACAAGTTCCTGTCATGCTGCCCAAAGGCATTAATTCAGGCTACATAGAAAGAGATTTAAAGTAATCAGAGTTCATAGTGGTAGGCCATTTCCTCATACACCATCAACATAGTTATCTATCTATCTATCTATCTATCTATCTCATTTCTATACGGCCTATTTGGGTGGTATCCCACTCTGGGCAGTGTACAAGCAGATATCAAATAACATGACAGAACACACAACAAATCAAAACAGACAATCGATAGTATAGCAAAGGGCAGCTGCTGACGACAGACATTCTGCCACTTGGAGGAGGGTCCTCTGGTGAACTTGATATCAAGTTCACCAGAGGACACTCCTCCTCTGGTCCCATGGGAAAATCACTGGTGTCGACTGCCACACTTTCAGCAGCTCAGTGAACTGTCAAGTCTACCTGGGGAGAAAGGCTTTGTTTTTGCATTCACCAAAGCCTGCTGTGTGAGGAAGTTTTCTCCACCAGGTAGCGCATGAATCCTAGTGTCGTTCACCTCCACAGCTTTCAGTTCTCAGTCACTTTGCTTCCCTCTTCCTCCATCACAGGTACATCCTGCTTTTTCTTTTTTTATGCCTCCCTTCTTTGGGGATTGGGGAAAGTTCCCTTAGACTCTGGGGTACAGGAGAGAAAATCCAGTTTACAGCTTGTATGGTGTTAATTTCCCCCTTACAGTCAGCCCATGAAGGATGGTCTGTGTTTCCTTCCTCCCTTTTTCCCTCTCCCAGAATTGCCTCTGTTCTCAATCTCTGGCCCAAAAGGTGTAACATGCAAGATCCCTGGTGGAGAGAACTACCTAGGACAGGGGTTCTCAATCTTTTTAAGCCACAGGCCAGACCACACACCCCTCCTCAGACAGCTGAGCGTGCTGGACTGGTGGTTCCTCCCACAAAAAACACTGCTGTAAAATGTGTCCTTAGCTGTTGTAAATATGTTTGCGGCAGCTGCGAGTGCATTTATGCCTGTCGTAAGCATGCCGGCTTCCGCTTCCAGTGGTGGCGGCAGCACAGGCCAAATGAAATGGTGTGGCCCGCCGGCCGTAGGTTGCAAGCCCCTAGGCTATCAGCTCCTGTCCTTAGTAATTGAAATATTATTGTTCTGTGGGATTATTAACTCATTACAGCTGAAGCTGATCAGTGGAGCTACTTATGATTATATGACTATTCACAGAGTTGGTATAGTTCAATGGACAGAAATGCCTGGCAGCAGAGCCAATGTCTGTGAGTCTAAACCCCTAATATGCCTTCCAGAAGGATCTGCTGATTTTACCCAGACGGTGTGTGGTTAATGGGTTATGTGCCCTGTCATTTGGGCAGCCTTGGGCAAGCTGCATGGACCCAGAGTGCCATCAATGATAAACCACTTCTGAAACCTTTCTACCTGTAAAGCCCTGGGAAGGACTTTAAGTTAGAACCAACTTGACAGCACATACTTATTGTTGTTATTCATACAGACAGTAGCGGTGGTATATACAGTCAAACCTCGCATAAAGAGCGCCTCGCTTAAAGAGTAACTTGCTTAAAGAGCAGAATTTTCTCTGAATGTTCGCTTCGCTTAACAAATAAAACCAACCAAAAACTCGCTTAACAAATAAATCAGGGTTCACTATCCCCAGCCCCCCATTGGTCACTGACAATGGTGTTTCGCTTAAAGAGCAAACTCGCTTAAAGAGCAATCCTGTGGAACGGATTATGCTCTTTAAGTGAGGTACAACTGTATTAATTCTGGAATCTTTTTTAAGCGTTTATTTATTTATTTAAATTTCTATACCGCCCTCCTCACCGAAGGCGACCCAGGGCAGTTTAACACATCCTAAAACACATAAAAAGGCTACAATTCTAAAAGTTCTCAAAAACCCACAGTTAAAACCAATTAAAACTACGACTAAAACATTATATGATTTAAAACTTAAGAACTTAAGGGAGCAGCTTTTAAGGTCCAGAATAGACAGTTTCATTGCAAGAATTCTATTGCTTGTATGTATTGTCAAGTCACTTTTGACCCTATGAATGAACAAACTCAAAAATGTCTTATCCTAATCAGCTCTGTTTGATACCTGAACAGCTACACTTGGGGACATGAAAGGAGCATCCCCTAAAAATCCTTCCACCCAGAGTACTCTCTGACACAAAATTATTATTATCAGCTCTGTTCAGCTCTTATTAACTCAAGTTCGTGGTTCTTTTAAGAAATCAATACATTTCATATTTTGTCTTTCTTTTTTCCTGCTACCTTCAACATTTCCTTGTATTATTCATCTTTCCCAGTGAATCTTGCCTTCTGATGATGTGCCCAAAGTAGGGCAACCTCAATTTCATCAAAAAGTTTTTGCCTCTGGAGACAGTTCAGGCTTAAATTGCTCTAAGGCCCACTTGTTTGTCTCTCTGGCAGTCTAGGCTATCTGCTAAGCTCTTCTTCAGCACCACACTTCAAAGAATTTTTTTTCTTTCTTGTCAGCTTCTTTTCTGGTCATGGTGACTGGAAATACAATAGTGGGATGATCTTGGTCTCTTACACTTGATTATCTTTTTTTTCTAATGCCTGCATTGCTGCCCTTTAAAGTCACAGACTTCTGATTTCTTGGCTGCAGTCTCGATTTGAATTGATGATTAAACCAAAGTATACAAATTTCTTCACTACTCCAATTTCTTCATTTTCAATAATAAAATTTTGAAATTCTTCAGTAGTCAACGGTTTTGCTCTCTTAATTGTATTGTATATTTCGACTTATATGCCGCCCCATTCGCACAGCGACTCTGGGCGGCTCACAGAGGAAACAGTTGCAATTACATAGCAAAATTCCATAGCATAAAAAACAATTACATATATCACATAGCAAATTACAAATATCACATAGCAAGAATAGCATCACAAAACATATCCAAATACATCCCAAAAATCTCCAGTAACAATTACAAAACATCAGGACATCCTAAAAAATACATCAGAGATACTATAACACCTTCTTATTGCCAAGTTGCAGTCTATTCCCAGTGGAATTGCCCGCACGGTCGAGGCGACGGGGCAAACGTCCGCACGACTGGGGCTGCTTCTTCGGCCGGGCTCCTGTTGACGGCCCTTTATCCCCCCCAGCCAGGTGGAATGAGTCCGGGGGGGAGGAGGGCGAGGTGGAGGCATCCTCACCTGCCCGCACGGTCGAGACGACGGGGCAAACGCCCACACGACTGGGGCTGCTTCTCCGGCTGGGCTCCTGTTGACGGCCCTTTATCCCTCCCAGCCAGGTGGAATGAGTCCGGGGGGGAGGGCGAGGTGGAGGCATCCTCACCTGCCCGCACGGTCGAGACGACGGGGCAAACGCCCGCACGACTGGGGCTGCTTCTCCGGCTGGGCTCCTGTTGACGGCCCTTTATCCCTCCCAGCCAGGTGGAATGAGTCCGGGGGGGAGGAGGGCGAGGTGGAGGCATCCTCACCTGCCCGCACGGTCGAGACGACGGGGCAAACGCCCACACGACTGGGGCTGCTTCTCCGGCTGGGCTCCTGTTGACGGCCCTTTATCCCTCCCAGCCAGGTGGAATGAGTCCGGGGGGGGAGGGCGAGGTGGAGGCATCCTCACCTGCCCGCACGGTCGAGACGACGGGGCAAACGCCCGCACGACTGGGGCTGCTTCTCCGGCTGGGCTCCTGTTGACGGCCCTTTATCCCTCCCAGCCAGGTGGAATGAGTCCGGGGGGGAGGAGGGCGAGGTGGAGGCATCCTCACCTGCCCGCACGGTCGAGACGACGGGGCAAACGCCCGCACGACTGGGGCTGCTTCTCTGGCTGGGCTCCTGTTGACGGCCCTTTATCCCTCCCAGCCAGGTGGAATGAGTCCGGGGGGAGGAGGGCGAGGTGGAGGCATCCTCACCTGCCCGCACGGTCGAGACGACGGGGCAAACGCCCACACGACTGGGGCTGCTTCTCCGGCTGGGCTCCTGTTGACGGCCCTTTATCCCTCCCAGCCAGGTGGAATGAGTCCGGGGGGGGAGGGCGAGGTGGAGGCATCCTCACCTGCCTGCACGGTCGAGACGACGGGGCAAACGCCCGCACGACTGGGCTGCTTCTCCGGCTGTTCAACTCCCAGTCTTGCTTTGGCACTTTTTTCTTCCACTTCAACTAAAATACATTTCATGTCATTGGTGTTTTCTGGCAGTAAGATGGTGCCACCTGCATCTTTTAAATTAATGATGTCCCCAAACTTTCACCCCTCCTTCATCAGAAGGGAAGGCAACCTCATGATCCTCTTTCGCATGATCTAGACAGGCTCATGTTGGGGTAATGTGGCCATCTATTCACGCCCTACAATATTTGCTAGAACTGTGACCATTGAAAATCAATGTGAAGGAATGGACTGCTGTAGTGGTAAACTTGACACTGATGATGGCCAAAGTCAAATTAGGAGAAACTGTGAACATCAGACAATCATACAGTGTCTCTTCTCCCTTGTTGCCTCCCCTTTCTGCACCCAGGAGCATGAGTATTTCACAGTCTCTCAGGTTACTGGGTACATGAAAGAAAGCCTCATGCAGAGAAGAAAAGACTTGCCCTCATGGGCAAAGGTTGCTTGCATTGTTTGGATGGGACAAACATGCTAAATTTACATTAGTACATTTCAGACATCATTTGAATTGTTTTACTGTTAAATGTTTTCTATTTTTTGTTCTTTCCTAATTTCTTTTTCTTTTCAAATAATTAAATTGCCAACAGCAGTTGTTGTGTGTTTTTTTAATGCTGTGTGTCTGTGTGTATGTATGTATGCATGTGATCACAGTAACACTGTTCCAACCATTAAATAAATTGCAAACTTGTCAGGATATGTGTTCCTCCCCCCCCCTACATAAAACACTCACCCCAAAAAATGGCCCATGATGGCATCACAAAACCAATATCTTACTCTGCCCCATTAAGGGAGGGGAGAAGTCAAGAGGGAGAGGGAGAGGGAAAGAGGGGAGTGGGAGGAGGGAAAGGGGAGGGGAGGAGGAGGTAGGGGTGGGACAAACAGACCTGTCAAACTCAAAAAGGTGTGAGACTTTTGACACCTAGTGTCATAAATCATTACCTGTTTTAAAACAATTAAGTCAATATCATCTGTAAGGTTGAGGGTGAGTCGTCCTCATGCCAAAGGCCTCCTTGGGGGTGACATGTGCTGGGCAATGGGGGAAGGAAGAATTCTCACTGAGGAAAGACCCAGTGGTTTTTGTGGGGAGAGAGAGAGGCAAAGATTGTTTGCAATGGGGGAATGAGGAAAGAACAAAAAATAGAAAACATTTAAAAGTAAAACAATTCAAATGATGTCTGAAATGTACTAATGTAAATTTAGCATGTTTGTCCCATCCAAACAATGCAAGCAACCTTTGGCCATGAGGGATATCTGTCCCTGGGTGGGATGGTCCCACCTCTGGCCTCCCCTTCAATTCCATAGGGAGGGGGAAGGAAGCTACAAGTGGGACTCTTGGGAGGGGATGTTAGCTAGTGAGAGTCATCCTGCTTTCCCCAAGATGCTGGTGATGATTGGGTTACAGCTGTGACTGACAACCTCAAGAGCAGGGATTCTGAACTTCTGGCCCACAGTCCAAATGTGGCCCAAAGCACCATTTCATGTGCCCCCCACTGCCTCCACCACACCAGGAAGTAACATGTGGTGGAGGAAGGGCAAAATGGCTGTCCAGCCCCCGACGCTGCCTGAGGGAGCATGACCCGTCCCCCTGCTTTAAAAGGTGGAGAACTGTTCAAGAGGGGAAATGGGTTCTGGAGTGATGAATACATTGTGTATATTCTGCGCTAAGAGATCTCTGTTGCTTGTTCCTTGCTAATTGTGCTGACCCATCCGGGCAAGCACGATCGCCGCATGGTGGCGCTACACAGTGAATCTTGTTCAAGGATAGTCCAGATACCAAAGTCCAAAAGTCAAGCCAAAGTCTGTTTACCGGTGGTCCGATTTAGTAGTCAAATCCAAGGGGTATCCAGAGGCGACCTCAGGAGTGGCAGAGTGGTCAGGGTCACAGCAGGCAGGTCACAGCCTTGGTAGGCAGTCTGGGATCAAGCAGGAAGTCATTCTTTGCACATGAGTTGTACCAATGCTGGCAGGCTGCAACAGGCTTGCTTATAAGCCTCCCAGGCAGCCTATCAGCTGGGAGCCTCCTTTGGTGCCTCCCCCTGGCCTGCCTATGTCTCAGGTGTATCTGTTTCTTAGCCCTCTCCTGGACTGAGGTCTGATCCCTGTCAGAGCCAGACTCCTTATCCGACAGGTCAGCTGCTGGGGAGAACAGACTTGGGCCAGATACAGGATACAGGCTCAGGGTACCCTCAGGTTCGGTTGCAGGCGGAACTGGACTGAGCATAGGGAGTGCCCCCTGATCCGGCTCATCTTTGGAGTCAGAGCAGGACTGGATCACAACACTAATTGATTTCTTTTGATTCTGATTCTCATGCCCACTCTTCGGAATTGGACATGTGGCACAACGGTGCTTCTAGGGGACGATGCCCCTAGGCCTCAAGCTAGGCAGGTTTATTGTTTTGATACACTTTGATTGAATCCATTTTCTCTATGCCAGTGATGGTGAACTGATGGCATGCATGCCAGTGGGGGCACTCAGAGTTCTCTCTGTTGGCACATGCACCATCACCCCAGCACAGAGTTCACCCAGCCCCTCTGCCCAGCAGCCCAATGGGACCACCTCCTTGCTCACCCCAGTCCAATGTTCGCCCAGTGGTGGGCATCAGCAGGTTCACACCGGTTCGCTAGAACCGGCAGCAGAAATTCTGGCTGACCTGCCCATCCAAGTTTTGAAATAAAGTAGTCCTAATTTGGGTACAATGCAGGGCTTTCCCCTGACCATGCCCACCATACCACACCCACAGTGTGGTAGTAAACATTTTTGGAGCCCATCACTGTGTTCACTCCACCCCTCTGTTTGGGCACTTGATCTCTAAAAGATTTGCCATCACTGCTCTATGCTATGTCTTTTTGGCTACAAGGATTGCCTCGCATTGATTCCTTCTGCTGCTAGGAAGATACAGAGGCCAGGAGGCCCTGGGTTGCCCTGTCCAGAAGAAGCAATCCAGGTGGATTGGTTGGGTCTCTGGGGACTGAAGGAAGAATGGGAGATCTAGCCCAATCTTACAACATTATACAGAATCTCCACATCAGAAATATGCCCTCAAACAAAAAGAAAGGAGAAAGAATATTAGGATTGAAATTTAAGAAGGATTATTGAAATCTAGCTCAATTTCTCAAGAACAAAAGCTTGTTTCACTTTCCCTTCTGTTAAATTCCAGTTGTCAAAACAGTATGGATCCATCTTCAGCATTCGATTGGGACAGCATAAGATGGTGGTGGTGACTGGATACAACACAATAAAAGAGGCTCTGGTGAACCAGGCGGATGCATTTGCGGGGAGGCCCTTCATCCCAATGACTGAAGACTTTGGAGGAGGCTTTGGTAAAGTCCTGTCTCTTGACAATCATCTCATTTCATAGCTATCCAAAATGCAGCAGACTAACAAATGGTTATAAACTATTGCTGGCTGTGATTATGAGCTGCACTGAGTTACCATGAAATAGAGCAGGGGTTCTCAACATTTTCAAGCCGATGAATGGACCACGCCTCCTCGGGCAGCTGAGTTGGCCAGACTGGTGGTTCCCTTCACCATAAACACTGCTGTAAAACATGTCCGTGGCTGTCGTAAACACATTTATAATTGCCACGGGTGCATTTATGGCTATAATAAACACATCCACATCTGCTTCCGGTGGCAGCAGTGATGTGGGCCACATGTAATGGTGCCATGGGCCAAGTCTGGCCTGGAGGCCATAGGTTGGGAACCCCTGGAATAGTGATAGAGGCTTTAACAAATGAGAGAAGGCCGCAAGAAGGGGAAGTGGCTATAGTTGCAGTGGGCCAGCAGCTGCTTTTGCAATGTTTTTGCAACATTTTTGCAATGTCTTATGATGTACCCTGGTGTTTTATAATGATATGATATTGTTGATGTATATGTTGCTACTTTACTGTATTGTATTCTTTTATATTTTATTGTAATGTAATATTAGATGTATTGTGATTGCTGTTAGCTGCCCTAAGTTGTGTAGCCAAGTGGGTGGCATACAAATCCAATAAATCAAATCAAATCAAACTGAGGGAAGCATTCCCACCATTAGGAGGGCTGAAGGAGCTGGGGAAATAATAGGCAGGATCATAGGAGTGTCATTTGAATAAGACCATAAAGATGAGCAGGAGAGATCTTTCTTCGTGTTGTTCTGCTCTACTCAAATCTGAATATTGGCGATCATCATGGCAACCAGCCATGAAGACTGTCCTGAGAATATAACGCAGTGGCCTTTCATCTGCCTTCCAGATCGCAGCATGACACCCATACCACTGATCCAGTTCTGCGAGTCACTTTCTGGTCCTGAGCACTTCTGGCACACAAAGTCCTCATCAGCCCCAGGCCAATATAGATTAAGCTGCTACCCTCCATCGAGATGGATTCAAATGGAATTTAATCCACTTGTGGACCGTCACTCTTCCCTGTGGACTTTGGCACCCAAGGCCATTAGGCCTCAGGGTTGTCAGGTTAGTTAACTGCTGCCTGAGACTCAGTGTTGAGTCACTGGCAGTTTGGTCTACTCTGTAACCTGGCCAGACACAGGAGAGATCCAGGGGACAATAGGGAAAAGACAAACATCCTTCCTCAGCCCTCTCAAACACCACATAGCCTAGCTGTTCTTCTCATGATAATTGGGGGGGGGGTGTTCATCTGAAGCTAACTAATAGCTTTGCTCTTGGGTGCTCAACTCCAGGTATCATTTTCTCTCGCGGTGAGAATTGGAAAGTGATGCGGCGATTTACATTAACCACATTGCGAGACTATGGAATGGGCAAGAGATCCATAGAAGACAAAATTATTGAGGAATACAATGTCCTGATAAAGAAATTTGAATCTTATAAAGGTGAGTGGGCTAGCATTTCCTTCTGTGATTCTGTGCTGTATACCTGCTATATATCACTTAAAGAACAAGAAATCCTAGATTTGGTTGGTGGGGTGTATCTGAACTGAGAAACTCACAATCTCTGAAAGAAGATTTATAAACATTCACCTATTTTTATCGTTGTCCTCGGTGGTGGTGGCTGCAACTTCTCTCTGAGTATACATTTTTTCCTAGGAAAAGTCCCATTGGTGTGAATCCATTTAAAGTAGATCCAGCTTGCCATTAAATGACCCACAAACAATGATTACGGAGCCATCTCCTGTGGCACGAATGAAATGAGACATGCAGGATTTGACACCGGGACTGCAACGGACTGCAACAGCCTTTAGGATATTGACAGGGTGTGCATTCACAGCCAGTCCATCTGGCATGACGTCTTCCACCTCCATGACAGTTGGGAATCAGAATGCCCACGTGCCTGGAGCAACTCTCCGGGCGCTTGCTTTGCTGCACGAGTCCCCAGAGATACGGACGGCGTGCGGCACGCTTCGCAGGCGGGGCCATCCCCTGATATGGGAATGGTCCTTCCTGCCTCTTGGCCACTAATGCGCTCTTGGAAGCTCCGAGAGCAACCTTTTTCAGGTGCTCCGGAGCTTTTGATTGCGCGGGTAATTTGAACGGTTTTTTCTCCACCATTCTCGTGAGCGTGCTTGCTGCGAGGGGGGGAAGGAGCCGTGCGAACAAACTTTTGTTGGGGTTTGGAGGCTGGCGTGTGGCGTTCGTCAGGGACCTTGCGAGCTTGGGGGATTACCTGTTCGCTCGCTACTCCTGCTGTGTCGCTGTCCTCTGCGGTGCACCCCGGAGCCTCGCCTGCCATCTGAGGTACATGGCGCCATGGCGCCCTGCCTTGCGCTCCGTGCGCTGCATGCCTAGGCACCCCGACCTATTGGTCTCCTCCGTCCCGGCCCTTGCACACCTCACGAGGGCGCCGCCGCGGCATTCAGCCCGGCCCTTGGCCCCTCTCGGCTCAGCGCCACATGGACAGGCAGCGTCTGAGGCTGTGGCTGTGGTGGTGGCTCGAATGGCACCCCTGGAAGGGGCCGCCACGGGCCCGTTACAGCCTCCTCTTCAGGTGGTGCTCCAGTCTCCTCCTCAGGTGGTGCGGCCTCGCTGCGCCACCCGCCCTTCGCATGACGCACAGCCTCCGGTTTGGGCACAGGAGCTAGCCGCTGTCCTGTGCCACGTGGAGGAGCTGGAGGCCACCCAGCGCGTTGCTCCGGAAGCTCCACACGTGGCTACAGAGGAGCAGGAATTGGTGGGCCAAGAATTGGTGGGCCGGGATCAGGGGGTGAGTCGCCAGATCTCCCTCCCTTAGGGGAACAGGGTCGGGCTTTGGCAGTTCCGGTCCAGGGGGGTTCGGGGGCCAGGATGCCTGTCCCCCCAATGCACCAGCCTACAACTCCTTGGGGCTATGGGGGCCGTGAATTGGGTGAGTATGCAGTTCAAAACATGCCTCTGCCACCCTTCTTTTCTCATGCTGCCCAACCACCTCCTACCCAACATGTTTGGCCATGGCCTGCTTCACCACCTTATCCGGTGCATGGTGGGCCAGCTCCTGCGGCTACGGCTGTCCTGCCATGGTGAGTGCCCTACTCGCCTTGGGGCTCGGTGGGGGGATTGCATCCATCTCCATTGCCCCCACCTGTGCTGGCCCGCATTTGGCATGGGTGACACGGGCTACAATTCGGTCCCCATGGCATCCTTGCCTTTCGGTGATCAGTCCCTACCTTTGGGTGACCATCTCCTTCCCGCTACCCGGGATAGGATTTGGCGCAGGGAGTATGTGGATCTGCTTGGTCTCCTCAACAGGGACTCTGAGAAGGTTGACAAGGACAAGGAGGATGACCGGGACAAAGAAGTGACCAAGCGTAAAAAGTCGCCCAGAACCTGGGCGAATTGGTTGCTGGCCTACCTTATATACGTGGCTGTGGCTGTTAATGGCGCACCCGAATTGGCAATCCCGCTTATTCATTATCTCGACATAATTTACCGTGCGTATGTTGATTTTCCAGGCGGCGCGTGACTTCTGTATGACAAAACGTTCTGCATGCGGGCTGCGCTGCACCCAGATATGCGTTGGGACGTTACTCATCAGCTGCTCTGGCTGCAAATCATGATGCCGACGAGGCCTACGCTGGGCAACCGCTATGATTGCGGTCACTTGGTGCAACGCCCGGCAGCGGCACAGGTGTCCTGCCTGGTGGCGGGGCAGGTGGTTCAACCCTGCCTGCCCTGCTGGGACTTTGCCTCCAATGGTAAGTGCAACCGCAAGCAGTGCCGTTTTCGGCATGAATGTCCCATTTGCGCAGGCCCACACGCAGCCTTCCTGCCCCAAGCCGGGGGCCACCAAGCAGCGTGGGCAGTCCTATGGTTCCAGGCGGGGCCAGGATCCTTCCAGTAATCCTAAAGGGTCCCAGCCCCGTACGGCTTGAGGAGCTCCAGCGGTTGCTCTCCTCGTACCCCAGATGGGGGGAGGCATCCTACATTGGGGAGGGATTTTCTTTTGGTTTTAGAATCGCGGCGGTGGGGCCCTGTTTTCCCTATTTTGCCCCCAATTTTTGCTCTACCGTGGGCATGGAGCAGGTGGTTCGGCATATTATTGAGAAGGAGGTGGCGGTTGGCCGTGTTGCAGGCCCTTTTGGCTCACCTCCCTATGTCAACCTCCACGTTTTCCCGCTTGGCTTGGTGCCCAAAAAGTCAACAGGTGAGTTTCGGTTGATTCATCACTTGTCTTACCCCGACAGTGCCTCGGTCAACGATGCTATACTGCCGGACCTTTGTTCCGTGCGTTATACTTCGTTTGACATGGCGGTGCGCATGGTGCGGTCCTGTGGCCCAGGTGCTCTCTTGGCTAAATGTGATATCAAGTCGGCATTTCGTTTACTACCAGTACACTCGGACAACTTTGAACTGCTTGGCTTCTCTTTTGATGGGCAGTATTTCGTGGACCGCGCCATGCCTTTTGGCTGCTCGATTTCATGCTCGGCCTTCAAGCGGTTCAGCACGTTTTTGCAGTGGGCGTTGGAGGTTGACTCTGGTTCCAGGCAGGTCGCCCACTACCTAGATGATTTTTTCTTTTGTGGTTCCCCGTCATCCGGCATGTGTCAGCACCTTCTCTGGCGCTTTGCCGAATTGACTGCACGGTTGGGCATTCCCTTGACGCCGGAGAAGACTGAAGGACCGGCTGTCTCCCTTACGTTTTTGGGTGTTGAGCTGGACACGGTGGGTCAGATGTCCCGCCTCCCTGCTGACAAGGTCGCACATTTAGTCGAACTACTCCAGTCTATCTTGGCCAAGAACTGGATTACCCTGCGGGAGCTGCAGGTGCTACACGGACACCTGAACTTTGCATGCAAGGTTGTCACTTCCGGCAGGGCCTTTGCACGGCGCATCTGCGACGCGATGGCGGGCTTGGCTAAGCCTTTCCATCGGACCAGGGTTACCCACGGCATCATGGATGACCTCCGTATGTGGCTCACGTTCTTTCAGGGTTTCAACGGGGTGTCGTTTTGGCGCTCTTCTGTGCAGCTGCAGTCTCGCTTTCAGGTTCACTCTGATGCCTCCGGTTCCTTTGGCTTCGGCATCTACAGCCAGGGCGATTGGTGCTATGGCGCATGGCCATCCAGTTGGCAGGGGTCAGGGGTGCTCAGGGATATCACTTTCCTCGAGTTCTTTCCCATACTGGGGGCGGTCTTGCTGTGAGGTCATCGATGGGCCAACTCTGATGTCACTTTTTGGACCTTTAATATGTCGGTTGTGCACATATTGCGGTCACTCACATCACGCTCGCCAAGGGTGATGCGCCTGGTCTACCCCTTTGTTCTCCACGCCTTTGGACTTAACATTGTATTCAGGGCGCGGCACGTGCCAGGCCTCAATAACAGTATTGCTGACGCTTTGTCCCATTCACAGATGGACCGGTTCCGGGATCTTGCCCCCGGCACCAACGTACTTCCGTCAGAGCTACCTCCAGTCATGTGGACATTTGGACAGGGGAAGTCAGCCATGCTATTGCCCTTTCCTTGGCCCCGATGACCCGTGCCTCTTACACGGGGGCGATATGTGAGTTCGAGGTTTTCAGGTCCGCGGCCGCGTTGCCGGTGGCCTGGCCTTTGCCAGTGCAGCATGTCCTGTCTTTTATGGTTGCGCTGCACCGGCGCGGGCTTGCGCCCTCTACTATCAGGGGTAAGTTGTCCGCTTTTGCCTTCGTGGCCAAGGTGTCCGGTTGCGTGGATGTTACTTTGGATTTCAGGGTCCGTAAAGTGCTGGACGGCTGGTCCCATGAACGGGGTCACCGCCCGGACACTAGGTCTCCCATTTCCATCTCGGTTCTGCGGCGCATTGCGGCTGCTTGGCCGCAATTTTGCTGTGACGAGTACGAGGTGTGGCTTTTCCATGCTGCAGCCTCTGTAGCCTTTTTTGGAGCTTTCAGGGTGGGGGAATTGGTGGTGTCCAGCTCCAGTGATATTTCAGGTCGGTCGCTGCAACTTTCGGACCTCACTTTGTCTGCTGCATTGGCTAATATTACGGTGCGCACGTCCAAGGCAGACCCATTGGCCAAGGGTGCCAAGGTACTCCTTCTTTGTTGTGCGTGGGAGTCTATTTGCTCTGTTTGTGCCTTGGCTCGCTACATCTCTCTTAGGAGATGGAGTCCTGGCGCCTTGTTCCACCACGGAGATGGCTCTCTGCTCACTTGGTACCAGTTCTGGAAGGTCTGCATTGGCAGCGGTCGCCATCCTGGGGGCTCGGTACTGCTCTCATTCCTCTCGCATCGGGGCCGCATCCACCGCAGCCTCCTTTGGTTATACGGCTGCCGAGATCAAATGCATTGGGCGTTGGTCCTCGGACTGTTTCCAGGTGTATATTCGCCCTGCATAATGGCCTCCGACTCTTCTTTTTCTGGCTTGTTCCCTCTCCGTCCCGCCGCTGGCTCGTGTCTGGATCATTGGGCACAGCTATGTCTACTACCCTTCTAAGGAGAAGGATCAGCCTCAAACAATTCAAGACCAGGTATATTTATACACAAAGACTATAGGAGTATGGAGAGGGGACTGATGCAGCTATCACATTAGGGAGGGACATCACATACGCAAGAAATTACATCACATAATCATGAAATAAAGATTTAATATAAGCAGAAAATTATACTATATAATCGAGAAACAACAAATTTCATTTACAGTAGTACGACACGTAACGACCAAACTCTGTTCCATGGAGCTCTTCGTTATGCGTTTTTTTGTTATGCAGATCAAACTGGAGATACCCTGCATAACAAAAAGAAAATGTTCGTTATATGTGGTTTACATTAAGCGGGGTATGCCCCGGCTAACAAAAAAACCATATAAGGGGGGGAGGGGATTAGTTATGCAGGGTATCACGATTGCCTAACGAACGCTTCGTTGTACAGATTTTTCATTATACGAAGCATTAGTTATGCGGGATACCACTGTATCATCAACAACAAGGGTTACAAACGTTTTCAATATTTGAACTACAGTTGTACCTTGCTTAAAGAGCATAATGCGTTCCACATGATTGCTCTTTAAGCGAGTTTGCTCTTTAAGCGAAACACCATTGTAAGTGATCAATTGGGGGGAGGGGTGATTGCGAACCCCTCCTCTGGGCCCACACCAACAGCCTGAGGAAGAAGATGCCAAGGCCTAGCAGTGGCTGAGAACATCGCCCCCTCCTCTGGGCCCACAACAATGGCCTGAGGAAGAAGATGCCAAGGCCTAGCAGTGGCTGGGGACTTTGTCCACTCCTCTGGGCCCACAACAACGGCCTGATGGGAGTTAGTTTGTGTTCTGGTTTGGTTGTTTTATGTGGTTGCATTTTATAATTTTTATTGTACTGTTGTTGTTTTGACTGTAAGCCGCCCTGAGTCGCCTCAGCGAGTGGGCGGCAATATAAATCTAAATAAATAAAAATAAATACTAGGCTGGACGGCAGGCAGCCTGGGCCATGTGTGGCCCCCATCTGGGCCTCCAGGATCATTCCTCGTTGACCTAGTTTGGTCAACGTGGTATGCTATGGTGCCACTTTGGGCCGTTCATCAAGGAGAACCTCTACCATCCCCCGCTGGGAGTACTGGTGATCCACCTGGGTAGTAACAACCTGGGTTTCGTAGCGGCTGCCAATTTGGTCGCGGCGGAGTGCAGGGATGTTTCACTGCTGCGCCGCTGATGGCCTTTTACTCGTTTTGTGTGGTCCTGCATTGTGCCCCGTATGTCTTACTGGGCTCAGGTTCCCCACGCCAGCGTTGAGCTCGCCCGTAGGCGGGTCAACGGGTTGGTTGCTCGTTTTTTCCTCAACCAGGCTCTTGGGATGGTTGTCGAGCATTCAACTCTGAGTGTTGCTGATTTATCCCTGTTTCATGCCAACGGAGTTCATCTGTCGGAGGCCGGCACACTTGCCTTTTTGGTTGGTCTGCATGGTGGCATCCTGGCGGAGCTTCTGGCCAGGGGTGGGTCGGAGAGGAGTTAAAATGACTCCCCTCCGTGTGGCGGGTAGCATGGGTAAGCCAACAATGTTAATCCAGACATTTCAGGCAAGGAACGCATTTGCATCACTAGCCAGCAGCGAGGTAAGGTTGATAGGCTGAGTGCGGCAAGTGCGGTCCAAGAAGAAGGGTCACCAAGCCGACTGGCTTGGTGGTTAATAAACGTTCACCTGAAAGATTGGGCCGAGGTGGCGACTATGAGTTGCCACTTCTGGCATGGATAACATTAACTACCTTAAACAGTAATTACATCACTTACCTGTGCTACTGCACTGTGCAGACTGTTAGACCATAGTGTAAATATTCTAATGGTTAAATAAAGTGCCCCTGTTTTTCAATCGAGCACGTTGTCCGTCTTGTTATTTTGGAGGATTCGGGGGGCAATAGTAAAGTGGTTCCTCCTCCACTTGTTTTGCCGTTGGGCCCAATATGACAGTTTCCAGTGGCATCTCCAGCAACTGATGGACCCTGATGGATTCCAAAGGGAACTGGGGGATATTCCTCTGGATTGGCAATACGATTCGCCTGTGGTGCTTGTTTGCCTCTGTAACAAGGCACTTGTTGGCCTCTGGAATGAGAGGACGACGATGGCCTTGGACGTCATCGCACCACTACGGCCTCTCCACACTCGTAGGCATCACTCCTCCCCATGGTTTCCAGAGGAGTTGAGAGTACTTAAACAGGCAAAGAGACGCTGAGAGTGCTGCTGGGTGAATACCCAGAGTGAATCCAACTGAACACTCGCTACAGCTGTGATTAAAGCCTATCTAGTGGCGATTGAGGTAGTGAAATGTCAATATTTCACCGCCCTCATTGCCTCTGCAGATAATCATCCAGCGACCCTGTCCTGGCTGATCAGGTTCCTCTTTGGTAGAGGGGGGGTGTTGGCAAGGGTTGGCTGAGGCTTTTGCTGATTATCTGGTGGAGAAAATCACTCAGATTCGTTCAAATTTCAATCCCGACATGGAAAATGTAAAACTGGGGTTGACCGAAGTGAAGTCTTGCCATGTTATCTGGGATCGGTTTGATCCAGTTGTCCCTGAGGAAGTGGACAGGCTGCTGGAATCTGTTCGTGCCACTGCCTGCACATTAGATCCATGCCCCGCCTGGCTGGTGAAATCAACCAGGGCGTTGACAGGCGGTTGGGTTGAAGCTATTATTAACTCTTCATTGCAGGAGGGTTTTTTCCAGCAACCTTAAAACATGCTTTGGTGTGCACCCTCCTGAAGAAGCCATCTCTCAACACCACTGTAATGGCCTGTCTCCAAACTGCCCTTTTTGGGTAAGGTCTTGGCATTGCAGTTACAAGAGATCCTGGATGAAATGGATTATCTGGACCCCTTCCAGTCAGGATTCAGACCCAGATATGGTACGGAAACTGCAGTGGTCTTGCTGGTGGATGATCTCTGGAGAGAGCGGGATGGCGGATATCCATCCATCCTGGCTCTTCTTGACCTCTCCACGGCTTTCGATACCATCAACCATGGCATCCTTCTGGAAAGGCTCTGAGGATTAGGGATCCAGGGCACAGTGTGGTCCTGGTTTTCCTCATTTCTGAAGGGCCAGACCCAGTCAGTGTGGTTGGGGAAAGAGAGTTCCAGCCCTAGGCCCCTCCAATATGGGCTGCCTCAGGGCTCGGTGCTCTCGCCTCTCCTTTTTAACATCTACATGAAACCGCTAGGTGAGATCATCCATTCCCACAGGGTGAGGCATCATCAGTATGCAGATGATACCCAGTTGTATATTCTAATGTATTCTAATGGAAAATCATGATTTATGCTCTCTTGTGGCCAGTTGTGTAATTGTACCTCAGATTCTTTTGCCGCAGAAGTCCTGAAATGTACTTTTTAAGTGCTGAATAACTTTTTAAAAGTCCATATTTTTAGACCTCATGGTTGTTGACCCGTGTATCGGCCAAGTCCCCTTTTTGGACCTCATTTTTGGGGTTAAAAAACTATAGTACTATTGGTACTATACCTATGTGCAATAATCTAACAAGATTGAAATTCAGAACAGAAAAATGATATATGAATCCCATAACTAAAAAACAACAACACATTGAACAGCCTTCCTTTAAAAATATGCTTTCAATATGGGGACTGAATTCTCAACCTCCGGCTCCACAACCAGATACGTAAACCACTGTGGGTTCCATAGGAGAGGGGAAATGGTTTTAACTTCAAGGGTCCTGGTGGGGATGAGCACAATTTATATAATTTATTTTATGTCTCATTAGAGGTTTTTATGTTTGCATACTTTTGTATTCAGTTTATAAATTTGAAAGAATTCCTAGGTGTTTGTTTTTTGAAGAGGAATGGGTGCATATCAATAACATGAATTCAGTGGTGGGATGTCAAAAATTTTACTAGCCCACCGTGATGTCACAGTGTGGGTGGAGCTAACGTCATGATGTCATGATGTCATGGGCGGGGCCAAATAAAAAAATAAAAAATAAATAAAAATAAGCACACACACACACCTCAACCTACCCACCCACCCACAACACAAACCCATAAATTAAATAAATAAAAAATAAACAAAAATTACATTAAAATACACCCACCCACCCAAACACCCACCCCAAACATAAATCAACCCACCTACCCACCCACCCCAAACACAAACCCATCACTTACCTGTTAGTATAAGTGCCTAGGCAGCACCATGTTGCAAGATGGATATTGTCATCATACTGGTTCTCTAGGACAGTGGTTCCCAACAAAGGGTACAAAGCCCACTAGTGGACTTCAATTCCCAGAAGCCTAAGTCAGTACATTGGGTGATCAGTGCTTTGGGGAAATGACTTAGGCTTCTGGGAACTGAAGTCCAAAAACCAGCATTTGGGAAACACTGCTTAGGATAATATGCCTCAATGAAAGTGTAAAACAGCTGTACCTCCTTAAGGGTACTCCAATTGGAACAGCACAGGTGTAGCTTATTGATGAGGTAACTTCAAGACTTTGCTTAAAAACCCCAAGCCAGGCCACCAGGCCTGCTAGCCGCCAGGCCTTTTTAGGAACTGTGGTAGTATGTCAATATATGTAAAGGTATTAAATACACATTAAAATACGAGTCACTTACCCTGGGGAGCAGACTATCGGGAGCTTCAGGCTAGCAGCTTCTCTTCCTCTTCCCCGCTTGGGAGGACAGCAAGGAGACTGTGCATACGTGCCAAGCACTGTAGGCGTGCAAGGACACCAAGTGCTTGGCGCACATGCGCAGTGGGGGAACCAGTGAAAAGGTAAGCCCCAAAGGTGGTTCCCCCCAAAAGCTGCTACCGGTTCTCTGTGACAATGGAAAAAGATACTACCGGTTCTGGCGAACTGGTGAGAACCTGTTACATCCCATCACTGCATGAATTCCTGTGTAACAATCCTTTTTAGTATTTCATAGCTCCCAAATTCTCAAAACATTAAATTGAGTTTCAGATCATGATAGAGTTTCAGATTCGATGTCCACCAGAGTACACTGGCATTTGTACTCATGTTTCTTAAAGCATTGAGAAGGAAATGTACTGCTGATACCTGTTGCCTAGTTTCATTTTATCTGCATACTATTCTTCAATATTTGTCATACAGGTGAACCTTTTGAGATGACTGCTGTTATGAATGCAGCTGTTGCCAATATTATCGTGTCCATACTGCTTGACAAGAGATTTGAATATGAAGATCCTATGATTCAACGACTGGTGCAATTAGTCAATGAAAACATTCGGCTTTTTGGAAGTCCCTCAGTCACGGTATATTGAACTACTGTTCCTTGAAACATACTTGCATTCAGTCTGAGGTGGCCAGAACAATGGATGTTCGTTTTCAGGATCCACAGAAAACTGCAGAATTTGAAAATTGGTTTTCAATTTCATATTTATTTTAGAAAACAAGGCTTATTCAAAACTTAGAGAGAGAAAATGTGGTTTGATCTCCCCATAACTGAATCCCTTAAGTGAGGTAGGGGATGTCAACATGTCATATGCCACAGATTCTGGGACTGACACTGCTTTGCTCATAATCATAGACACTGATGTCTCATTTTCCCAGTAAATGAAATTTTACACCCACTTTTGTTACCCCTGGGTTCTATGGCATCTCTTATGGCATTCAGCATTTATTACTAGATTTCAGAACATGGAAATGAGATGTCACCAGCACTGAGGGAAGAGAGGGAAAAGAAAAGCAGGAAAAGGTGAAGGAGGAGGAAAAGGGAAATGTGAGAGGAGAGAATAATTATCCTCATCAGTCTGGCCATGTTTCTTCCTAGATCACTGCTGTTTTAGATCAGTGCTACACCACTAACAAAACATAACAAAAAGGTTGTTAAATCAAAAATGCAGTAGCAGTTTTAAGACTAACTGTTATATTTTAATGTGAGCTTTCATGGATCAAGCCCACTTCATCAGTCTGATCCACAAAAGATCACATTAAAATATACCATTTAGTCTTAAAACTGCTACTGCATTTTTGTAGACTAACTTGGCTACTATTAAAAAAAATCAACAAAAAGGTTATAAACTACAGTGACAAGTATTATGGGTATGTGTTTAAATAACTCATATCTGGCCAGGAGGATAAAAAGCCCTCATAGCCACAGGAAGCTGAAAATTGGCTGTCGATCGCTTCACTAATTTCCTTCCCTGTAATTATAGCCTCCATTATATTTTTGTGGTCTTCTTTAATTTTATTTATCCCTTGTTTTTCAAATTGTATCCTGAGCTTACTTAAATCTACCTTTTTTTCTGAATATAACTCTCCGTAAAAATTTTCCACTATTTTTAATTTTCCTATGCTCTTATTGCATCTTCTTCCCAAATTATCTACCAACACACTTATCTGACTTTTTGTTTTACGTTCTTTGGCTGCCCTTGCTAGCAATTTAGAGTTCTTATTACCATATTCAAAGTATTCCCTCTTTAAGAAAATAATATCTTTCCTAACTCTTTCCATATCTCTTCCATCCAATTCTTTCTTTATTCTCATTATTTCCCCCAATAACCTCGAATCTTTACTTTCCGCATGTTTTATTTGAATGTCTTTCAACTGTGATTCTAGCTCTTGATATCTTTTTGTCTCTTGTTTTTTCCTTATTCTTGCTAGTTTTATAGTTTCTCCTCTAAATATTCCTTTCATGGTATCCCAGACTGTGCTATAATCAACTTCATCATTGTCGTTCCACTCCCAATATTTTTCCCATTCTTTTATCATTTGATCTTTAGTAGCCTGATTCCTAAATAGACTAGGGTCATACCTCCACTTAAAAACTTTTTTCTTGGGCCCACCCAATTTAATTTCCATATTTATTTTTGCGTGATCCGATTCCTTGAAAATACCCGTTTTGATTTTTTCTACTTTGTCTATTAAGTTCGTTGTAACTAAAAAGTAATCAAGTCTAGAATACATATTATATGTTTGTGAATAAAAAGTATATGTTCTTTCTTCACCCTTTACTTCCCTCCAAACATCCTTCAGCCCTGTTGCTTTTAACCAGTCTGATAATACTTCTTTATTTTTATCTCTTTTTACTCCAGTGCTATCTATTTCTGATTGAATCAAATTAAAATCACCTGCTACTATCAAATTTTGCGTACATTCTTTCCTTATTATATCTGCTATTTTATTCAGAAATTCCAATTGATGTTCATTTGGTGCATATATATTTATTAATGTTAGTTCTTCATCCTCAATGGTCCCCTTTATGACTAAATACCTTCCATTTGGATCAGCAATACTCTGTGTGAGGTTGAATCCCAGTCTATCCGATATCAATGTTGCCACCCCTCTGGCTTTAGATGATCCTGGTGCTATTTCATATATTTGCCTACCTTTAACAAATAATTTATTTACCTCTGACGATTTCTGGTGCGTTTCTTGTAGAAAAATAATATCCGAATTGTCTTGCTTAAGTGCTAATTGTATTTTCTTCCTCTTCAAAACACAGCCTGTACCCTTCACATTCCAAGATAATATTTTAATTGCATTTGACATTACAAACTCTTATATCTCTGAACCTATGTTTCCTGGACGTGCAAACCTCCACCTTACAAAAAAATCATATAAAAAAACACTAACAACATCTGCTACAAAACATATACCTACACGAACTTCCGAAGCCTTCCTCCCCGCTCTTCTTCTTCGAGCATTGCCTTTGGTTCCCAAAGAGGGGGGGGGACAGTGGTACAAGACATGGTATCTCAATCTTTTTTCTTTTTCTTCACCTTCCCTCCCCTCTCTCCGCCTTGTCCCTCTTGAATTTCTTATTCCAACAACACCAGGCTTCCCAGATCCAGTGAATCCGATCCCCCCGCCGCCCCCTCCAGCTCTTCCACTAAAATCGAGCTCTTCTCCAAACCTCCAACCTCCTGCAAACCTTTTTTTAAGTCAGTCCATTCCTTGGATGCAAACTTGATCAGACCGATTTGAGCTAGATAATAGAACACATCTGTTTTATCGTCAATTTCATGCATTTTCTTATCAAAAAAAATCTCAATTTCCGCGGAAATCTCCAACTGTACGTTATTCCTTTTGACATCAGTAGTTTTGTTACTGGCTTCATTTTGTATCTCCAATTTCTTTCCGTTGGAGAGATGTCGTTATACACTTCCACCATATCACCATCTATCTGTAGGTCACCAGACCCCGCTTGTTTTATAAAGGCCATAATTTTCAACTTGTCCCCCCAATTTGCAAATTTGATCAATACATTTCTATTTCCTTTTTTTCCCCTTTTGCTTCCAATTCTATAAATACTCACGATGTCCTCTGCCACGAAATCTTTACCCATTCCCAAATTATTTAGCCAACTGATTACTCATTCTTTAAGCCTGTCTGGTGTCCTCTCCTCCATCTTTCTGATCACAATATTCCTTTTTCTGTTCTCTTCCTCCAGCAGATCCAGTCTCTTGTCTTGCGCGATTATCTTCACATTTGTTGATTGATCTGCATGAAACAGGCCAGTAACTTCTGTTTTGACATCCTCCAGTTGCTTGTAGACATCTGCCATCATTGCATTTATTTTCGACGTGTTGTCCTTCACTTCTTTAGTGATTTCATTTAACGCTGTTTTCAGAGTCTGATAGTTGTTTTTTGCTGCTTCTCTTTCCTTTTTTGTCTCCTCCCTGCATTTCCTCATCTCATCCACAATTACTTGAAATTCTTTTTTTCCTCTCCTGGATCCCATCTGCCATTGTTCTCCTTTACTTAAAGTAATGAGATGTTGTTTTAAATGATTTTTATTTTTTAGAGTTTTTAACTATGTATTGTATATTGGTTGCAATCTGCCCTGAATTGCCTCTGTACGAGTAGGGCGGAATATAAATTTAATTAAATAAATTAATTAAATAAATAAAATGCCAGAAGTGCCAATGCACCCTCTGCGCCCTCCTGGGCCTTCCCACCAGCCAAAAGGATAAAGAGCCCGTGTGGCGACAGGAGGCTGAAAACGCCAGCTGCACTGCTGCGCCCTCCTGGCCCTTTCCACCGGGCAAGAGGAGGGCAAGAGTGGTTACTTTTTGACTTTTGTTTTTGTTCCTGTCAGACTTTCTGTGGGACTTCTCATATGAGTGCTGTGGGATTTAGCAAACAAGGAAGGTTTTTGGTGTTTTTTTAAAATACTGCTTTGATACTGTGGTATTGATACTTTTTGATACTGTGATTTGTGATGATGATAAGTCAAAATATTGTATTATGATAATTTTAGATAATGTGGAACCTTGTAATTTGTAGCTATATGTTTTGTATCTTTGTTAGCTGTCCAGAGTCGCTCTGTGAGTGGGGCGGCATACATGAATTATTATTATTATTATTATTATTATTATTATTATTATTATTATTATTATTATTATTATTATTATTATTATTATTATTATTATTATTATTATTATTATTATGTTGGTAGCAGCTGTTTGCAGTAGAATTAGCAGCAGTAAAGGACAATGAAAAGGAGGGTTGGATAGTAAGACTGACGAGTGTGAGTCAGGAAAGGGAGCTGTTTGAGCTAGAGGACAAATATTACCAAAATGCCCATGTTGTGAAGACATTTGAAACACAACCTCTAGCCATAGTTGAAACTTTCCTGGAAAACAATGGCTAGAGATTTATACAAGACGAAATAGACAGGGTGGAATATACAAGTTAGTGTCAACACAGAAGAACTTCCTGTGAGAGTCATCATAAGAAACAAATTGGACCTCCATTATTCAAAATATTGATTAACATGGAAAAAGTCCAGTTCTAGAGTTTGTAGAATTTTCCATCTGGCAAATTCTCCATCTGGTCTTTGTAGATCTGTACAAATAAGCACACAGGTTTTATAAATCTAAGGAGTGGTTGCTATCATTTAGTTTTGCATGAAAAAAAATGGTTGATCTACCAAACCTATGTTGTGTTATGTTACTTTTTTATTGGTAAAAGGAAGAAAGACAATTCTTGTCTCAGAGTGATCCCTGCACAGGTAAACTTTGCATAAGGAAGGAAGGAAGGAAGGAAGGAAGGAAGGATGACAGGAGAACTACTTTATGAAAGGATACAAACTAAACAATGGAAGCAATACACTACAAAAGTATGTGTATCAACACAGAACAATGGGGTATTATATCAGGATGAGCATAACACGCACTGGAACAAATCAGAGCAGAGGAACAACTGGCCCACCACAGAGGGTGGTATAAAGCAACCCAGAAAGTGTAGTGTTTTTGGCTCCTGCTTTGACTCTGACACCAGTATCAGCTCCATCTCAGAGGGACGGTGGGAAAAGTACTGTATCATGGGTACAAGAAAAGTTGGACAAAAGGGGATGAGCACAACCTTTAAGGAGTATCAAGGTATATCATGATCCATATTGCCTGTCTTGGTCTGCCTAAATCAGGGGTTCTCAACCTACGACGGCCTGCAACACCATTTGATGTGGCGCCCCACTGACTCCACCACACCCAGAAGTGTCATGTGCGGCAGGCAGGGGAAAATAGCTGTTTTGCCCCCGAAGCTCTCTGAGGGAGTGTGACCTGGCCTTCAGCTTGAAAAGGTTGAGAATCTCTGGTCTAAATCCATTTCTGTAAATGCAAGGGATTAGACTTAAAATAAGCCTTGGAAATGGCGCCTCCAACAAAGCTTAACTATTGAAAGAAAGCCACTAGGCCTCTGATGGCGAACCTTGGAATTCCAGATGTTCTTGGACTTCAATTCCCAGAAGCCCAATCCCTCCCATGAATCCACATGAGTGGGTTTACTGTGATTCATCTGGTCTGCACCGCCTTCTTCGCTCCTGGAAGCAGAACTAAAACCCGGGTGCATTTTACTTCTGTTTTCAGCAGCGACGAGGGCAGTGTGGGGCAGATGAGTCCCAGTGAACCCATTCATGTGGATTCACGGGGGCTTGGGCTTCTGGGAATTGAAGTCCAAGAACATATGGAGTGCCAAAAATTTGCCCTCATGGCACTAAGCCCTGTCTCTATCCCATCCCATAGTACTGGGAAGCAAAAAAGAAATAAAAAACTACTGTGTACAGAAGTTTGCAAACAGAAGGGGAACTGTGCAAAGAGAAGGAGGGGTCACCTCTCAAAAGCTTTAAAAGCATGTTTCCAAGTCTAAAAATTGGCACCTGGGCCTTTCAGTGAAGGCTGCCTGAAGAATAAAGTGAGAGCTGCCCTGTTTCTGGGCACATTACCAACAAGGGTGTGAGAATAGAAATGATTTGATAAACTATGTTGTTTAATTCAGCTGTCCGTTCCTTTTCACTTTCACAGAACTATTTTAGTCTGTCTCATTTAGAGTAAGGTTGAAATGCTCTTTACAAATTAAAATAATAATTGCTTAACTTTTAATACAGTTACTCTTAAAAGTATACTATTGACCGGTTGTGACTTAGAAATTGTCATATTGCTTTCTGTTCTCTTCTTTCTTTTGAGATAAGAGAGTAGTCCATGTTATGTCCAAAAATGAAAGCTTTGCTACATTCAGCTAGCAAGGTGAATAGAAGCTATAATCACATATTTTTTCTAGCTGTTGTCCTTAAGCATGCTTATTTTTACGAACAGTGAATCCTATGACTTAAGTACTGTATAGACATATGCAATGGTGGGCATCAGCAGGTTCACACCAGTTTGCCAGAACCAGTAGCAGAGATTCTGGCTGGCCCCACCCGTCCAAGTTTTGAAATAAAGTAGTGTTTCCCAAATGTTGGTTTTTGGACTTCAATTCCCAGAAGCCTAAGTCATTTCCCCAAAGCACTGATCAGCCAATGTACTGACTTAGGCTTCTGGGAATTGAAGTCCCCCTGTGGGCTGTGTACCCCTTGTTGGCAACCACTGAAGTACAGTAATACCTCGGATAACAATTGGATCGGATAACGCTAAAATGGCATAACGTTAAGTAATCTGGGGAGGAGAATTGGATTGAATAACGTTAAGGTCCTATGGGATGGATTGGATAACAACCGCTAAAGCCTGTGCGGTTACAATGTATCTCTATGGAGCTTTAACATTATCTGATCCATCCCATAGGATTTTAACATGCATCGGATAACACTAAAAATCGGATAACACCAAGACTTGTGGAACCAAGTCTTAGCGTTATCTGAGGTATTGCTGTACAGCAGTCCTAATTCGGGTACAACGCAGGTCTTTCCTCCTGGCCACGCCCACCATACCACGCCCACAGTGTGTTAGCAAAAAAAAAATTTGAGCCCACCACTGGACATATGCTACTGTATCTCATTCTACTTTTTACCAGTACAGAGACATCAGAAGGATATATCCCCTCACTGTGTGGCATGCGTGTTGGTAAACTTAATAAGTCATATTTTCCTTGACTGTTATTTTCTCTTTGTTATTAATTCCAATAAGTGCATTAAGAGCTGTTAAGTTGATGCCAAGTGCCATATTTACTCATATCTAAAGTATTACGTTTCTTTATTATATTTTATGCAATTAGTAATTACTTTATAGTCATATATCCTTGCTAAAATATGTAAGGTTTTTCTGAGTATTTCTGCATGAGATGTTATAAAGTCTAACTCTGAAGTAATTCATTATCCATAGTTACTCATAATTTCTTAGTTATTCACTGATATAAGTCACAGGTACTTTTTGATATTGTTTTTGTTATCCATTTAAGATCTAAATTTTGTTATCCTGTATTGATACACCATATATATCAGTGATTGCAAACCTTTGCACTCCAGGTGTTCTTGAATTTCATTTACCAGAAGCCTAAGTCAGGCTAGGGCTTCTGGGGATTGAAGTTCAAGAACAGCTAGAGGGCAAAGGTTCTCCACCACTGATATACTGTAGAGTGGAATCCCGCATAATGATTTTAATTGGTTCCAAGGGATCCATCGTTGTATGAAAAAGTCGCTGTACAATGTATCATACAGTGATTTTCCCTATTGGATGATTCATACAATGATTTCATACAATAAAGGTCATTACCTTTAAAGCCCTATATGGTAGTGGGCCAGGATACTTAAGAGACCACGTCACCCCAAGGACATCTGTCCGTCCCACCAGGGCGGATCGGAGAGGCTCTCTTGTCATTCCATCAGCTAGAGAGGCGCATCTCACTAGCACCAGGAGTCCGTGTCCGCCCCGGCCCTTTGGAACCTCCTGCCAACTGAGTTAAGCCTACAGACAGAGCTCCTGCCCTTTTGGAAGGGCCTAAATACCTGGCTGGCAGGGCAAGTGTGGGGCTCCAGGAATGTGGGGTCCCATGCTGGGTGGCTGATCTAATGGGACAGCCACCCCTCTCGCTGTTTTAAACTTTTTAAATTTTTAAATCTCTTTTAGTATTTTGTAAATTACAGTTTAATTTCTTTTAAAATTAATTTTAAACCAAATTGCTGAATTTGTAGGGGTATAGTGGGATTGTTTAGTTTGTTTTGCACTCATGTGGGATTCTGTATTGTTTAGTTTGTTTTTGCACTCATGTTGTAAACCGCCTAGAGTCGGGTTTGCCTGATTGGGGCGGGATAATAAATCTAAATAAATAAATAAATAAATAATCCCCCCCCCCCTGCTTTTCCCCTGAGAAGTGTGCTCCCAGGGTAAAAGCACCCCAGACCTCTTAGCAACAGAGATCCACGGACTCCTTGCCATTTCAAAGTGGAAAGGGGTCCTTGGATCTTTTTCTCTAAGAGTTCTGAGCTGCTTTTGCCCTGGGAACGTGCATTCTCAGGGTGAAAGCAGCCCAGTCCTCTTAGAGAAAGGGATTTTCAGTGCTCTCCTAGCCATTTCAAAATGGCAAGGGGTCCTTGGATCCCAGTGCTGCTAGTTCACAAAGGGGTTTTTTTTTGGGGGGGGGGAAGCTCCCCCATGCCACCCCAAAGTCACCTGGCTTTTGCCTTTTTAAAAAAAAATTGTATCGTACAACAATGAAAATTGTTGTCTGATACAAAAATTTTTAGAAAGGCAATCGTTGTCCGATTTCATCGCTGTGCGATGCAATCAATATACAGTTGTACCTCGCTTAAAGAGCATAATGCGTTCCACAGGATTGCTCTTTAAGTGAGTTTGCTCTTTAAGCGAAATACCATTGCAAGTGACCAGTTGTGGGGGGGATGGCAAACCCCGATTTATTTGTTAAGCGACCTTTTGGTTGGTTTTATTTGTTAAGCGAAGCGAACATTCAGAGAAAATTCTGCTCTTTAAGCGAGTTACTCTTTATGTGAGGTGCTCTTTATGTGAGGTTTGACTCTATGGGATTTTACTATATATGCATCTCGCACCACCCAAAGGGATAAAAGAGGAAACCAAGAAGTTATATATGAATGTGGAAAAAAAGAACAAAATTCTTCAGTGATTATGGGCATTTTTTCATATTTCCTTTTCTTTACTATATTTCATACTTTTAGCTGTATAACATGTTTCCTGCACTTGGCTTTCTCTTTGGTGCTCGGAAGACCATGCTTAAGAACAGAGATGAGTTACACACCTTTATAACTGCCACTTTCCTAAATCACCTAAAAGATCTGGATAAAAATGATCAGCGGAGCTTCATTGATACATTTCTCATCCAGCAGCAAGAGGTAATGCGACTCTTTGACTTAGTTTGGAACATGGAATGCTTTATTTTATTTGGAAAAACTAGCACCATTTTTTTCAAATCTTCAGTTATCCTTCGTATGTTATGTAAATACCCTTTATAGGTACATGATGGTGTTGAATTCACCTGTGGAAATGAAACTTTACTCAGTTGGCTAAAGAAATTACATTTCTTTTCCTGACACAACTCTCCTTAGCTAGAGGGTAAGAAAAATACAAGAGAATAATCTGTTTACTATATAGTAAACCCATTCTGTAGTTATTTACATAAATCAGTCTTTTACGTAAATTGATGCATCCCCAGAGGGATGCATTGAATTTTTTTTTTAAAAAAAATGATTGCAACCAGACCAAAAATAATCCAAAAAATAATGAGCACAAAGGGAATGACGAACCAATATGTCTACCATTTCCCTGCTGCTGCTGCTTCATCTTCAGCAGTTTCTCTGGCCATAGGGGGAGCAGGAACCAACTGTCAGGGATTTCCCTAGCGATATGTGTGGCTCAATAGCAGAGTAGCACTTTAAGCTGTTATGCAGCGAAAGCCTTAGTGCAGTAACACACACACATATGCATTCAGTGAAACAAGGGTGCGCTTTACTTAACAGTGAAGGGAAGACAGACATACACCAGTTCTATATACAACAGTCTCTCTCACTCCAAGCCCCACAGTAGGTAGACAGCTTGGATTCCTCTGTTGGCTCCAATCCCAGGAGCATGCAAAGAGTCCAGGTATTCTTCAGTAGTTCTTCTCAGTTGAAGAAGCTCTCAACAACAGCAGAACCTCCTTCAGCAGTCTCTGTCTGTAGACTCTCAGTTGAGTCCTTCTCTTCAGTATAACAGCCTCCTCAGTATGATAACCTCCTCCAAAGACCCTTCCCAGAGGGCCACAGTTATACCCTAGTGTTGCTGGGCAGATTCTCTAATCAGCCACAGCTGGGCTGTTACATGAGCACGTGGACAAGGCATGCACAGCTTGGCAATCAGTTTGAGGCTCTATTATGTACACCTGTGTTCAGAACACATGGAGGGCCTTAAAGTTGTACTATTCCACTGGACAGCAATCTTTGTACAATACCCCCAAATGAAAAATGTCCTAACACCACCACCACCACCAGTGCTGCCATGTTTTCTGGAATCCCTGCTGCTTCCACCGAGACTGGGAGAGTGTCCCCCACACATTTGCTCGGTTGTGCTTTTTGTCCGAGGTTTTGCTGGGGCATGCTTTAACTGGGAATGCACGTCAAAAGAAGACTGCTCTGTCCCACTCTTTATCCAGTGCACATTTCCAGCTAAAGCGTGCCACAGAGAAACCTCAAATGAAGAGTGGAATGGAGCATTTTTGTCCGACGCATGTTCCTAACTGAAGCACACCCTGGAGAAGCTTCAGACGAAGAGTGGAATGGAGCAGTCTTTGTCCAATGTGCATTCCCAGCTAAAATGCCCCCCATAGAAGCCTCGGATGAAGAACGGAGCTGAGCGGATTTGTGGGAGACACTCTCCCAGTCCTGATAGAAGCAGCGGGGACTCTGGAAAATATGGCAAAACTGCCACAATAGTCACAGCTGCTGCCACTGCCTCCACCGCTGCCACGGTAAGTGATGTCGTGCAACTTCCAGCAGGGGGTTTTGCACAGGGAGGCATTTCTAAACCTAAAATGGCACGGAGCTGCATTTTAGACTTTAAAATGGCAGGTCTGCCATTTTAGACTTACAAGACACATAAATTTTGTTACATAAATTGATTTATTTGCATAAATCAGGACATGGTTTCCGCAAAACATTTATGTAAATTACTGCATACATAAATCAAAGCATATGTAAACTGGGGTTTTACTGTATCTGTAGCTCATTGTCTGGGTACGGGGAGAACAAGTTACCCAACCTTGCTGGGATGAATCACTCCATTCATACCATAAGCCATCTCTTGTATTTTTATAGGTTTTTGTGTGTATGGCTTAGAACTAAAAGTGCATTGTATTCTAGCCCAGTAGTTTCCAATGTGGGCCATACGCCCCAAAGGAGGACTTAAATTCCCAGAAGCCTACGTCAGTACATTGGCTGTGGCGAATTGCCTTAGACTTCTGGGAATTGAAGTTTAAAAACCAAAGGTTGGGAAACACTGTTTTACCCTGTATTTCTATAATTTCTATAACTGATTTTATGATTCTTAGCCAGTGACAAATTTTATTCTGACCTGGCAGATTTTTTTAATACATTTGGTTTCACATTTTTTTAATGTTTCAGGAGAAGAAGAACAACAATGGCGAATATTTCCATAATGATAATCTAAAACATCTTATTGAGAACTTATTTGGTGCTGGCATGGAGACCACTTCCACTACTCTACGCTGGGGCATCTTGCTGATGATGAAGTACCCTGAAATACAAAGTGATGGTTTTTCATTTTCTCCTATTCTTCTGCTGCATCTTGATAATAGTTCTACATAACTTTTGGAGAACTGAAAAAACTAAAAGCATACTTTAGGACTTATTAATACATTACCAGAATAAATAAGGCCATGGAGTGCTATTGGTACCAAAGGAGGTGGTTGACACCAAATATACTCATATAAATATATACGAGCTTTTTTCCAGACGTGGAGATTGCCCACTTATTCAGCCAACTTCATTTGCAGTAGGTTTCCACAAGTCACAGTGCATGTAAAAAGGTATTCCACTTTCTGTATTGAAGGAGTCACTGTTTCAATGAACACCAAGGAAAGTATTCTGTATTTAAAGATAAACCACAAACCAACCACTCACTCCTATCATTGCTACACCAAATCTTGCAATACATAGGGTGTTCTGGCTGTAATAAAATCTTCTGGAACAAATATTGCCACACATGCAAGATCACATCATATATTTTTGGACCTATCTGAGGACCCAAACAACAAGGCCTTGGCCATTTTGGCTGGATCCAGCAGTTGGCCACAGTTCCTCAGTCTATTCTACAATCATTGCTAAACTGATTGGAATATGGATACATGTTTAGAAATGAGCTAGCAATAGCTCTGTAAGAATCATTCTTACCTTTGTAGTTAGTTATGAGTCTATGCTACCAGTTACTCCTTATTAAACTGAGAAATTTATAGCTATGCTTACATTCAGATGTCTCTTCAGTATCCCTAGAGTGCCTCCTTTCCTCCAGCTGAAGAAAGGCCTTTCTGCACAGAACCATTGACAGACAACAGAAAGTAGAAGAGTATGATGGGTCCTCCAGTTTCAACACTTAGAGGATCACATAGAAAACACATGCTTTAGCATTTAATCTTTACACATGCAAATCCAAAAGTGTACAATTGCTCTTGATAGCAAGGATTTTTTCTGTTTCCCCAGAGAAAGTCCAAGCAGAGATCGACAATGTTATTGAATCTGCTCAACCCAGGATAGAACACAGAACAAAAATGCCATACACAGATGCCGTAATCCATGAAGTTCAAAGGTTTGCTGATATTGTCCCAACCAATTTGCCACATGCAACCACTACAGATGTTACTCTCAAAGGTTACTTCATTCCAAAGGTGATCACTTTGACTTACTTGGGTCTTCTGCTCTCGAGTTACTGCCCAGCTGACTATGAAATTCCTTTCTATTTTCAGTATGACACGCTAAACAACTGGTGCTTCAGAAGTTCATAACTATGTTTTATACTGTAAAGCAGTCTAAATCTTAATTCTGGTCAGATCTTTACCTTAGAGCAGTGATTTGCAACCTCCTCCTCCCCCCCCCCCGGCCTACTTAAGCATCTCTAAAATCCTGGTTCCCACCCTCCTCCCCCAGTGACACATAATTCTTATTACAGTAATACCTCGGATAACACTAAGACTTGGTTCCACAAGTCTTGTTGTTATCCGATTTTTAGTGTTATCCGATGCATGTTAAAATCCTATGGGATGTATCGGATAACATTAAAGCTCCATAGAGATACATTGTAACCGCACAGACTTTAGCGGTTGTTATCCGATACATCCCATAGGACCTTAACGTTATTCGATCCATTTCTCTTCCCCAGATTACTTAACATGTTGCGATTTTACCGTTATGCGATTTTACCGTTATCCGAGGTATTACTGTATTTAAAAAAGTGAACTCTTATTCAAATGATGAAACCTAAAAGGCCATTAAATTGGTCTAAACTCATTCTCAAATTGCCCCCCCCCCTTAAAAATCAAACACACACACACACACACCCCAAGTTGGGAATCACAGTGTTAGAGATTTTCAAATGCCAGTTTTTCTCTACTGAGTAGCTCATAAAGTATCTCCCCCATAATTTTATCCCAGAACTGTAGTTGCATTTAGGGTAGCAATGTGAAAACACATTTGTCTCCTTCCCAAACGTTATGCATTCCTTTAAGAAAACTGCATTCTTCATTTTACAGGGAACTCACATCGTTCCATTGCTGACTTCTGTGCTCCGTGATGAATCTGAATGGGAGAAACCATATCAATTCTATCCTGAGCATTTTCTTGATTCCGCAGGGATGTTTGTCAAGAGAGATGCATTCATGCCTTTCTCTGCAGGTATGGAGATGTACTCTTATGCAGTGGGAATGTGTAGTATGCAAACAGATTTGAAACAGAATTATCCAATGAGAGGATCACCCATTTTAGGGTGGAGAAGTTCTACAGTCTATCAGGCCGATAATGTAATGTTAAACTACTCCATTTTCATATTTCCTCATGCTTCATTTTGTTATTGCTGTGTTTACAGTAGACCTCCTGGAACATTAGCTGAAATCCTGTTACAAAGTTACTCAAAAGGCATAGTTTTTAGAAGCAATGTGGCATCGGTAAAGCTCCAGAGACTTTCTCTGTTGCATGGGGAGTCACTTAACTCAATATGCAACAGAACTTGTCTCTGAAGATTTCTTAATTGCAACCATTGGTTTGCATGTAACTGCATAGTATTCCAACCAATGTGTCACAGAAAAACTACATCATGTTAGCAACTCATTTTCTTGTTTTCTGTGTATTCTTACAGGCCGCAGATTATGTGTAGGTGAGACCCTGGCCAAAATGGAGCTCTTCCTCTTCTTTACAAGCCTCCTGCAGAAATTCACCTTCCAGCCACCTCCTGGCACTAATAAAGAAGAGCTGGATCTCACCAAAGCAGTTGGATTTACAACACCTCCCATGCCTTTCAAAGTCTGTGCTCTTCCTCGTTGAGATGTCTCATGTTCGCAGAATACTAAACCTATCTATTGAACATCTGTAAGCGTTCTTGCCCACCCAGGCTATTGTGATGGAGCAGATTCTTGCTTGAATTAACCCATGTTTAATCACCGATCTTAAGTGCCACTATTGCTGTTTTTAATACAACTCAAACCAGACAAGCAAAGATAACTTGGTAATATTGACCTTGCTGTTACCTCCATACAGTCCCTTTGAATCCCATAAAGGCAGTAGTGATGCATTGTTTAATTTAAAAATAGTTATCTAGTTCATGTGCCATTAAAACTGCACAGGAAAAACCAAGGCTGTTTATGTTTCACAACATCAAGCTTTTATATTCACACCCTGAAGATTTTGCATCTGTTTCTTGATTACCACAAATTGTGATAGATCCACTTCTTTCAGAGGCACATTATTGAGTTACATCATCTGCATTGCATAACAGATGTTTGCTGGAGCAAGTGCTTTCTACGAAAATTAAATGGGAGATTCTTCCTTCTAAAATACAGCAGTAATATTTCTCTAACTTTGGTTTCTGACAACATTCCTGTGAAATGTTCATTGGAAGGTTTATTTATTTTATTAACTTATATACTGTACTGTCCCATTGATAAATCAGAGTTCTCAAGGCAATGTACAAATGCCATATGTTTTCAGTGCCTTTTTAAAGGCCACAAGTGAGGAAGCTTGTTACAACTCAAGTAGTAAACTGTTCTGCTGAGTGGGTGCCACCACTGAGAAAGCCATTTTTCCAGTCACAGCCTTTCTGACATTCTCAGTTTCAGCATCAAAAGCTGGCCATTCTATGAAGACCTAGTGATGTGACCTAGTGATGTGACCTAGTGATGTGTTCCATCCAATAGCAAGGTCCACAAATGTTTTTGGATTGGTGGCTTAGTAATTAAGATGCTGAACTTGATGACCAGAAGGTTGGCAGGTCACCAGTTTGGACCTTAGTGCTGCATGAAAAAGGAAACTCTAGGCTCTGTCCCAGCACTGACCAACCAAGCAATTGAAAAGCAAAAAAATTGCAAGTACATAAATAGGTATCATTTCGGTAGGAAGGCAACAGCGTTCCACATTCTACACATTGTCATCCCTGCTGCATAACCACAGAAACGTCTGCAGACTCAGACAGTTTTTGGCCCTAAATGGAGATGAGCACTGAACCCTAGAGTCAGACATGACTGCCTTTTGAGCAAGGGTGACTTTTACCTTTACTATGCCAATGCTAGAACCTTGTCTGTAATACAGGTGTGCCACTGGGAGGCAGTGCAGTCCAGAAAACATTGGAGTGATGTGATCATTTTTCAACTCAGAGATCAGCCAGGCAGCAGCATTCTAAACTGGTATCTTTCTGGGACAGCCCCACGGTATCCTTCTGGGACAGCTCCAAGGATTGGGGATCCCAGGCACTGTTTGGTCTTGGTTTACCTCATTTCTGAGGGGCCAGACTCAGTCGGTGTGTTTGGAAGATGAGATGTCCAGCCCTAGGCCTTTCCAGTATGGGGTCCCTCAGGGCTCAGTTCTCTGACCTATTTTATTTAACATTTACATGAAGTCACTGGGGGAAATCATCCATTCCCACGGGGGGGGGGGGGGGGTGAGGTAACATCAGTATGCTGATGATACTCAACTATATATCTTGGCCCCTTGGTGATCTCAGCGATGCACTCAGAGTCCTATCCAGGTGTCCGGAGGCTGTTGGGGCCTGGATGGGAGACAACAGACTACAGCAGAATCTTGGCAAGATTGAGTGGCTATGGGTTAGACTCCTGAATAGTTTTGCAAGAGAGAATCTGTAACAGTACCATACAAAGAATTCTGGAGACAATGTTTTTGTGATGAATATTCTGCCTCATGTCATGTCTTCGTTGATTACTATATATACTCGAGTATAAATCTAGTTTTTTAGCCCCCAAAATGAGGTCCAAAAAGGGGATTCGACTTATACTCAGGTCAATTTCCCTGAGGACCCTGTGCAACATTCTCCCTCTTATGACAATAGAGAGTGAAAAGCTTAGAGTAATCTAAGGATGCTCCTCCTGTTCCTGGCATGCTCTTCCTGTTCCTCTGTGACCTCCAGAAAAATCCCATCAGGACAGCAATAGACAGTGCAGTTAAATTTACTCAATAGATCTCGACCAAGAAGATTGACTGGAGAACATGGACTGAGCAAGAAAGCATGTTCTTGAGATAAAGGTCCAATAGTCACAGGGGAAGGCAAGCTAACAGGATGGGGCACAGAATGATTTGCAATTCCTACCACATTAATAATTTTAGAGGATTTGGGGAGAGCAGGAAAATCTGCAGTTTTCAGTGTTGATATTTTGGCACCTGTATCAACAAGAAAACTAGTAGAAAGGCCATTGGTTGTGCAAGTGACAGTTGGCTTCTTAGAATCAATGGGCCCAAGGTGGTGCCTAGGAGGCCAGGGCCAGAGCAAAGGAGGACCCAACCACCACAAGGTCTCCATCGAGTTGGGTAGTGTGCTTTGAAATGCCCCAGACCTTCACATCCAAAACAAGTGACTGGAGCAGCAGGAAAAGATGGTCTAAGGCCACCTGCTTGAGAAGGGGGAAACTGATTGAATTTTGCAGGTTTTGGAGGAGGCTGGGGCAGACATTCCAAAGCATGCAGCTGAAGAGCAGTCAGAAAGCCACGCATCTCCACAACTGACCAAAGTCATGGACAACACCAAAGGCATATCTACTATCTGTGTATATAGTAGCGGGTTTTCCTGAAGCACATCAACAAGCATTTATGCCAGATCCATGAATAATTCATGCTTCCAATCCACATGGATAAATGCTACATTGGGAGTAGATGGGCCTGAGGCTCCTAACGATATCCTTAGTGTTGCAAGTCACCCGGATCCATGGGAGATGGAGTACTCTGGTAGAAAGTTAAATGATCCAGGAAAGATTAGAAAACTACTCACTTATGTTACACTCACAGGTTCAGAAGAACCCACCTATTGTTTTGAAAGTATAAGTCATGATTCTCCATTTAAGAAGACTATACCGGTAGGACATAGTGCTTGTGAGCATAGCATAGTGATTCATTCTTCATGGAAAACTTCCCCAGAATTGGTTGCAAGTTTTGGAAAAGAAAAAAGGGTGTATTGTCCTAGTTTGTCACATGATTGGGGAGATCTCAGTATTGACCCTTTGACAATCTATCCTTGTTATGATTCTGGACCAAAATGGGAATTAAGACATGAAGAAACTCAGACATACATATATATATATATAAAATCAAACAATCAGGTAGGTATGGGTATCTTAAGATTATAAGTACAGTATGTGTAAGACCCTCTATGGTAGTCACTGTATTTATGCCAATTGTCAATCATTGGGACACTTTTATCGATTCTCATTCCTACCCTATTTAATTTCAAAACCTGCTACAAATAGATTAGACTTAATGTTGGGTAGCTTCTGGGATTGGCACAATAGAAGGATTGCTGAAGAAGGGATATGTTTTATATGTGGGAACAAAGCATATAAAATGCTTCCTCCAGGGTGGGTAGGATCATTTTGTATTGGAGTGCTGTTCCCAGAATGATACCCTCTACATGGCCTATAGATTTGACACAGGCTCGTGTGAGTGGACAACTGTTTTAGGAAGTGGGTGGAATAGATTTTGGGGTTTAATTTTGCCAATTGGGCAGGGGTCAATATTTTATGGAGTGAAAAACAAAGATTTGCTGTTTTGCTGGAAACTCTTTCTAATACTACAGCAAATGCTACAGAAAAAAATTAGATCTTGAAATGTTTGCTATATGGGAGGCCATGTTACAGAATAGGATGGGTCTGGATTATATCCTTGCAAAAGAAGAGGGGTTATGTCATCTTATTGGAAGGTCATGTGTTTATATCCCTGATGGAAGAAAAAACATCTTTGATGATTTGGACAAGATCAGGACAGCAGTTCAAAAATATAGGAAAGATTCAGAACTTTCTTTTTTGTCATCTGGTAAGGGATGGTTATCTGATGTTTTTTCAGGAATTGGTCATCAGATTCTCCAATTTTTTTCTTATATCTTAATGATGATTGGGAATTTTATTGTTGTCCATCATAGTGAAGTGGTGCTGTTGAATCATCCTAATCAGATTCAAAAAGAAACCTCCAGTAAACTTGTATATCATGGTAGATGTTAAAGATGAAGGCTATTGTTCAATGGTTTCTTTTCCATCCTTCTTGAAGGGCATTGATTCTAGTAAGCAAACAGTAATATCTTTGCCAGGGAAGGATGAGGAAGGATGAGTCAAACTAGAGTGTGAGATAAAATGTGTATCTCAGCCAACAATACACAATCCACCTGTGAGAGAGCTCCAGATAGGCTCCACCCACGGTGTGGTAGCGAAAAATTTTTCTACCTACCACTGAAATAGATACTTTCTTGTAAGGTAGATTGTGAGCCTGTGCCTTGTGAAATACAGTCAAACCTCGCATAAAGAGTGCCTCGCTTAAAGAGTAACTCCCTTAAAGAGCAGAATTTTCTCTGAATGTTCACTTCGCTTAACAAATAAAACCAACCAAAAACTTGCTTAACAAATAATTCGGGGTTCGCAATCCCCCCCACAATTGGTCATTTACAATGGTGTTTCACTTAAAGAGCAAACTCGCTTAAAGAGTAATCCTGTGGAACGCATTATGCTCTTTAAGCGAGGTACAACTGTATGTAAAACTACCCAAGCCATTGGACAGATAGAAAATTTCTATACACTGATATAGGATAGAAAGTTTTGATTTTGTGTTGTCCGTTAGGACAAAAAGGGTGGCTTGTGAAGGAGAAAGTATGACTTATTCTTATTTATATTATGTATGTAACCATATGTAACCATATTAATATAAGCCAAATCAGAACAGAGTTATGGGGTCAACATCAAAAGGACGGGAATGGGAGTGGCCTTATTGTTGGGTCACTGTGTCCAGACAGAGAATACACGTGGTACTAACCACAAAATGGTGACATTGGCTGAGGCCACCTTCAACAAAAAAGTATTTAAGGGAGGTGTCTCACTCCTCCGGGGGGGGGGGGCAAGACAGAAAATGGGTCCTGATAGGAGACTGTCTTTATATTGCCCCCTTCTCCTCCCTTCTCCACCACCCACCTCCACCTAATATAAGGTCAGTATTTGTATTCTCTTGCTTTCTGATTTAGATAAGTTTGATTTATAAGAAATATATAGGTTGTCTTGTAAATTTTGTTGTTTTGTTAATAAAGAAAACTGTGATTAGAAATAATATATTGTGGAGAGTCTTTGTAAATAATTAAATTTTATTTACTGTAACAGTCCCAAAACTTCAGTGGTGGAAATTCAAACATATAGTAAAAAAACCACTAACACTACTATAAAAACTCAAAAATATACCCACACAAATGCCTAAATTAATTAATTTTACCCAATACTCATGTATTTTAATTACAAAAATGCACTAGCAGCTGCTGAATTTTCCACCCCTGACTTATACTTGGGTCAATCTATTTTCCAAATTAGGTACCTCGACTTATATTTGGGATGACTTATAGTCAAGTATATACGGTACTAATTTCAAGGGAAGTGCCATTTTTCAAGACTTATGTGAACTAGAGTCTTCACGTGATAACAAAATATTTTGAAGGTTTACAAAAGAAGTCCCTGAAAAGGTTTAATAGACTTTTAAATATAGTACAGTTGTACCTCACTTAAAGAGCATAATGTGTTCCACATTGAAAGTGACCAATTGTGACTTCTGGTGAGGGGGGGGATTGTGAACAATTTATTTGTTAAGCGAATTTCTGGTTGGTTTTATTTGTTAAGTGAAGTGAACATTCAGAGAAAATTCTGCTCTTTAAGCGAGTTACTCTTTAAGCGAGGCGCTCTTTATGCGCCTCATAGAATTGAGCAGGCTGCTGAGGAAGGTGGAGGATAGGGGTGCCTGGGGTATGGTGGTCCAAGGGGTCACTAAGTGTCAATCTTGACTATGTGACAGAACAACAACAACAACATATACAACTTGAGAAAGGATAATTCAGTGTTCAGAGTTTAAATCTGTTGGCCACAGTTTAGTTGGAGTTCAAAAGCTGAGGGAGACAAAACTGGGGGAAAGGTTGAACACGGTGTTTCAACTAGAATGTTTAATTATTCACCAGAGGTAATAGCTAAACCATATCTGGTGAAATAAGTATCAGTGTAAAACATTTCTTTAGAAGCACACATTTCCCCTCATCAAACTGCACATCAACTGACTTCGTAACCACTACAGCAAACTGCTTTCTGAATGGAAATGGATTGGATTACTTTTCTTTCGATGTTGTTCCTGCTTAGCCTTATGATTATGTTGGTTTTGAAAACAGGGGGTTTCTGGAAACAGAGCTCTCAGCTTCTTCCACCAGGACCTTGGCCTTTACCGCTTCTTGGAAATCTTCTCATTATGGACGTTAAAAGGCCCTACACAACCCTGTTGAAGGTAAAACATTTGGTTCATTTTTTCCTCACCAGGCAACAATTATATTCATACTTCACCCTCCTGTGTAGGTAAGGTACAGGTGTCCCTTCTTGCTCATATCTGACTCTAGGTATGGTGCGAAATGCCTCGGAATTATTTATTTACCCTCTGTGTCCCCTCCTGCTGCTGCTGCTGCTGTTTCTCCCCCATGCCTTGAAGTGCCACTGGGTGTGCGTACCCCCCCCCCCCGTCCTTCCCATCTGTCCCAGCTCCTGCCAACCTAGCAGTTTGAAGGCAATAAATTTTGTTGTACAGTCGCACAGTCAATTTCTGTGTAAAGATAGAGAGAAAAGTTAGAGAGATATACACAGATGAGGTTGAACTGGTTCCAGATTGTGCTGGTAAACATGTGGAATAGTAAATATTTGAGGAAAACAAGTTTGGAAAGGGATAAGACAGAATTTGAGGAATTGGTATTAAAGATAAGAATGGGAGAAATGGGAATTAAGGGCATGGTGAGTAAGATCTATAAGATTTTAAATAGAGAAGGTAGACCACAAGAAACACTAAGAAAAAATTGGGAACATGATGTGAATGTTAAAATTACGGAAACAGTTTGGAAAAATAAATTGAAGAAAAGGATTATGAGAACCATGTCTGTTAGAGTAAAGCAACATAAGTATAAAATGATGTAGAAATGGTACCTGACCCCAGTTAGGCTGCATCAGATGGATAATAATAAAAACAAAACGTGTTGGAGATGTAAGAAGACCCTGGGAATTTATGAGCATATATGGTAGAGTTGTAATCTGGTAAAAGACTTTTGGCGGAAAATTGACGAAGAAACTTCAAGAATTATGGGGAGGAGGCTTAAGTTGAGATCAACTACTACTCTGCTGATAGACAAGGATAACATGAATATTTTGTTGTTGTTCAGTCGCACAGTCGATTCCGACCCTTTGCAACCCCATGGACCACTGTCCGCCAGGCATCTCTGTCCTCCACCATCCTCCTCAACTCGCTCAGCTCTATGCCCATTGCATCTACAATACCATCTAGCCATCTCATTTTTGTCCGCCCCCTTCTTCTTTTGCCCTCCACCCTTCCCAGCATCAAGGCCTTCTCAAGTGAATCCTCTCTTCTCATTTGATGTCCAAAGTACTTCATCTTCATCTTCACTATTTGACCTTCTAAAGAGCAGTCAGGTTTGATTTCTTCTAAGATTGACCTATTTGTTCTCCTCGCTGTCCAGGGGACTCTCAAAACTCTCCTCCAACACCACATCTCAAAGGCATCTATTCTTCTGCGCTCAGCTTTCCTAATGGTCCAGCTCTCACAACCATACATTGCCACTGGGAATACCATTGCTTTGACTATATGAATTTTTGTTTGCAATGTGATGTCTCTACTTTTCACTATGTTCCCCAGGTTTCTCATTGACTGCCTCCCAAGAATTAGTTGTCTTTTTATTTCATGACTGCAATCACCATCTGCAGTGATCTTGGATCCTAAGAAAGTAAAGTCTGTCACTGCTTCTACTTCTTCCCCATCTATTCTCCAGGGACTGATAGGGCCTGTTGCCGTTATCTTGGTTTTCTTGCTACTGAGTCTCAAGCCAGCTTTTGCACTCTCTTCTTTCAACCCAAGCAGCAGTTTCCTTAGGTCTTCCTCACTTTCTGCCATTAAGGTAGTGTCATCTGCGTCTCAAGTTGTTGATGTTTCTCCCAGCAATTTTGATCCCAAATTCTGATTCCTCCATCCCTGCATTGCACATTATGTGCTCTGTGTATAAGTTGAATAAGCAGAGTGATAAAATGCAGCCTTGTCTAACCCCTTTTCCTATTGCAAACCACTCCATCATTCCGTATTCTCTCCTAACTGTTGCGTCTTGACTCTTGTACAGATTTCTCATGAGGCATATAAGGTGTTCTGGTATTCCCGTCTCTTTAATTACTTGTCACATTTTGTTGTGGTCCACACAGTCAAAGGCCTTAGTGTAATCAATTAAACAGAAGTAGACTTGTTTCTGATATTCCTTTGTTTTCTCGATGATCCACTGTATGTTGGCAATATGGTCTCTAGTTCCCCTGCCTCTTCTGAACCCCGCCTGCAGTTCTGGTAATTCTCTCTCCACGTGCTGCTGCAGTATATCCTGTACAGTATTATCCTGAGCATCAATTTGCTAGTGTGTGGGATGAGCGCAATTGTTCAATAATTCAAACATTCTTTGGCATTACCCTTTTTTTGGGGATTGGGACATATACTGATCTTTTCCAATCCTGTGGCCATTGTTGTGTTTTCCAAATCTGCTGGCATATAGAATGCAATAATTTGATTCCATCATCTTTTAGGGATTTGAAAAATTCATCTGGAAGACCATCATCTCCACTGGCTTTGTTGTTTGCAGTGCTTTTTAGGGCCTTTCTGACTTCACTCTCTAGGATGTCTGGCTCATGTTCAATGTTCTCATCATTGTGATTCAGGAGTGTTGGGATCCTTTTTGTAGAGTTCCTCTGTGTACTCTTTCCATCTTTTCTTAACCTCTTCTGCCTGAACTAACTCCTTGCCTTCTTTGTCCCTTATCATGGTCATTTTTGCTTTAAACGTTCTCTTGATTTCCCAATTTTTTGAAAAGATCTCTAGTGCTGCCTTTTGTGTTGTTTTCCTCTATTTCTTTGCACTGTTCATTCAGGTAGGTTTCCTTATCTCTCCTTGCTTTTCCTTGAAATTCTGTATTCAAGTGATTGTATTCAAGGATAAAAAAGAGTTATTGTCTATAATATTGACAACAGGTAGACAATGTATCACAAGACATTGGAAAAATGATGTGACTTTAAAAATTGAAGAATGGTACAAGGTAATGTGGGAAATTGCTTTGAATGACAAGTTAACATGGGAATTGAATTCAAAAAAGATATAATTAATAAAAATATATTTTGGAAAATTTGGCAACCATTTGTGGAATCTACATTAACTAAAGGTGAAGATGTTAGGCCAGTACCAGATCAAATGAGTTTTTTGAAATAGTGAAAGATTACTGTGATATACCGCAGCATCCAGGGCAATGTATATTTCACATGGGTGTGTATTATGAGTTATATATTATATAGGATATAGATGAGTCTTAAAATATATTAAAATGTTTATGTAATGTTAAAATGTAACTTTATGGTGCAATGGATTATTAAACATACATTTTGTTTGTATTTTGTTTTGTATAAGTATTTCTTTTTGTTGTTTTATCAGTATTTTTAATTAGAAAATTGAATATATATTTTTTTTAAAAAGAACCAATTTGGCAGCACATAATTACTGCTATTATTCATACAGGCAGTAGTGATAGTGTATATTAAGTCTGGAATCTTTCTAAAGATTTTAGCTTTTAAGGTTCCGAATAGATAGTTTCATTGCAACAGTTCTATTGTTTTTATGTATTGTCAAGTCACCTCTGACTTATGATGACCTAATGAATGAACATACTTAAAAATGTCCTATCCTAATCAGTCTTGTTTGGCTCTTATTAACTCAAGTCCATGGTTCTTTTAGGAAATCAATACACTTCATATATCATCTTTCTCTTTTCCAGCTGCCATCAACACTCCCTGTATTATTATCTTTCCCAGTGAATCTTGCCTTCTCACAATGTGCCCCAAGTAGGGCAGCTTCAATTTCATCATTTTGTTTTTGCCTCCAGAGAGAGTTCAGTATTGAGTTGCTCGAGGACCCACTTGTTTGTCTTTCTGGCACTCCATGCTATCTGCTAAGCCAGGGGGTGACGAATCTTTTTGGGCTGTGGTCCAGTCACATGGTTCAGGGGACAGGTCACTATAGCCCAGGAGCCAAATCTGGCCCCCAATGCCAATTCATCTGGCCCACAATGTCCTCATTGCTCCCAGGAGTGGAAATAAAACGTGCCTGTACAGCTGTAGTTTGGGGACCCATGTGCCACCAACTGGGTCTTCCAACATGGCTACACAGGGCTTTCACACGGGTGGTGGCAGGGCCTTGTCAGAAGACCCGGGCAGATGTGGTGCCTTCGCTGCTGTCAATCAGTTCTTCAAACGTAGCCACGCTATGGCTTTCCCAAGGGGAGGGGGTATCACACGGCCATGTTGGAAGACGCAGGTGGATGAAGTGCTTTCGCTGCTGCTGACCGGGTCTTCTGTCATGGCCTACTAAGGCTTTTCCAGTGTGTGGGGGTCGCACTGCCATGTCAGAAGACCCGGGTGGCTGTGGTTGCCTTCTTTGCTACTTCTTTTACCTCTTCAGGTGTCAAGGGAGATACAAGGTTCTTGTTCTGGCACTTCTAGTAGACTCCATCACTTTATTTGATGTTCTCGTAATACGTCTTTGATATTCTCTCTCCACATTCCTCTGGTTCCTCTGGTTCCACCCTCTTCGTGTTTCTATTTTCACATATGCCTTTCTTTCCCTTATTCTTAATTTTATCTCTTCTAATCATCCCAGAAGCCTTCAAAACATAAATGAAAGTTGGGCACTGTGGAAATGAGAACGTTCCTCACTTGGAGTGAATGTCTTGGAATTCCATACCATACAAGCTCCCTTTAAGTTAAATTCCATATCATACCATAAACTAAATCCAGCCGTGTGACCCATCCATAAATTCAAACAAATGCAGGAGTGAGACAACACCTCTTCTAGGTCACTTTAAAAATGGCAAATTCTGCAAGCTTTCGTAACTCATGGTTACTTTTTGAGGCTATATCATGGCATGGACTACGTAGTCCCAGCCACGCTTTATTCTTAGATGTTGAATGGAGAAACAGACAAGAATAGGATGAGGCCATTTGGATGTACAAATCATACCAAATGGCATTCCAGAGCAAGTAATGACCCTGTTTAGCCCAGGCCACCCCCCTCCAGAACAGGCATATAGATGAGCCCAACATTAAACAGTTAGGAAATACTGATTTTCTTTTAATATTTCTAAAAAATCATTATTTTCCAACAGATACTTTCTCATCAGCTCTATTTATTCGGCATTTATTCCTACTCTGTGACATTTGGCGACATCAGCTGTTTTAAGACAAATAAGTCAATACAGAATCTTTGTATCAGAAATATGGCCTCAAACAAAAAGAAAGCAGGAAGAATATTAGGATTGGAATTTAAGAAGGATTGTTGAAATCTAGCTCAATTTCTGATGGACAAAAGCTTGTTTCACTTTCCCTTCTGTTAAATTCCAGTTGTCAAAACAGTATGGATCCATCTTCAGCATTCGATTGGGACAGCAGAAGATGGTGGTGCTGACTGGATACAACACAGTAAAAGAGGCTCTGGTGAACCAGGCTGATGCATTTGTGGAGAGGCCCATCATCCCAATGTTGGAAGAATTTGGAGAAGGCTTTGGTAAAGTCCTGTCTCTTGACAACCATCTCATTTCACAGCTATCCAAAAATCAGCAGACTAACAAATTGTTATAAATTATTGCTGACTGTGGTTATGAGTTGCACTGATGAATCATGGAATAGAGTGTTAGAGGCTTCAAGCAAAGGGGAGGGGAACAGAGATCACAAGAAGGGAACTGAGGGAATAATTCCCACCATTAGGAGGACTGAGGGAGCTGGGGAAATGAGGGCCAGGATAAAGATCATAGGACTGTCATTTGAATAAGATCGTAAAGATGAAATAAATAAAGGGAAAAGGCACAATTCCTTCCTCAGCCATCTCAAACACTACATAACCTAGCTGTTCTTCTCATGATAATTGTGTGTGTGTGTGTGGGGGGGGGGTTGAGTGGTGTTCATCTGAAGCTAATAACTTTGCTCTTGGGTGCTCACTTCTAGGTGTCCTTTTCTCTCACGGTGAGAACTGGAAAGTGATGCGGCGGTTTACATTAACCACATTGCGAGACTATGGAATGGGCAAGAGAACCATAGAAGACAAAATTATTGAGGAATACAACATCCTGATAAAGAAATTTGAATCTTATAAAGGTGAGTGGGCTGACATTTCTTTCTGCGATTCTGTACTGTATACCTGGCTATATATCAAGAACAAGAAATCCTAGATTTGGTAGGTGGGGTGTTTCTAAACTGAGACACTCACAATCTCTGAAAGAAGATTTATAAACATTCTTCTTTTTTTATCGCCGTCACTGCTACTTTTGTTCAAGTATACATTTCTTCCTAAGAAAAGTGTCATTGGTGTGAAATTTTTTAAGGTGGATTCCAGCTTGCCATTAAGTGACCCAAACACTATGATCATGGAGGCATCTCCTGCAGCATGTATGAAATGAGACACACAGGATTTGACACAGGGCTTGCAACACTAAATTGAGTTTCTTTTCCTAATGGAGTTTCAGATTCGATGTCTACCACAGTACACTGGCATTTGTACTCATGCTTCTTAAAGCATTGAGAAGGAAATGTACTGCTGATACCTGTTTCCTAGTTTCATTTTATCTGCATACTGTTCTTCAATATTTGTCATACAGGTGAACCTTTTGAGACGACTGCTGTTATGAATGCAGCTGTTGCCAATATTATAGTGTCCATACTGCTTGACAAGAGATTTGAATATGAAGATCCTATGATTAAACGATTGATGCAATTAGTCAATGAAAACATTCGGCTTTTTGGAAGTCCCTCAGTCACGGTAATTGAACTACTTTTCCTTAAAACATATTTGCATTCAGTGTGAGGTGGCCAGAGCACTGGATGTTCATATCAGGACCCACAGAAAACTGCAGAATTTGAAAACTGGTTGTCAATTTCATTTTTATTTTATAAAACACAAGGCTTATTCAAAACTTAGAAGAAAAACATGTGGTTTGATCTCCCCATAATTGAATCTCTTAAGTGAGGTACGGGATGTCAACTTGTCACATGCCATAGATTCTGGGACTAACCCTGCTTTGCTCATAATCATAGACTCTGGTGTCTCATTTATCCAGTACAGTAGAACCCTGTTTATGAATGCCTCTTACAGCAATTAAATCGTACAATGATGAGAATTTGAAAAAACATTGTGCCCCATATAACAACTAAAATCATTATAAGATGCAATGCATCTCTATGGGGAAAACCATACAATAATTTTTTATCGTTGTATGATTTATTATTTATTTGCTCATATTTACTATCCCGCCCCAATCGGGTAAACCCGACTCTGAGCGGCTTACAGATTAAAATCATAGGTTAAGCCTATGATGATACTAATTCATCTTAAAACTTCATACTTAAAACTATAAAAATTCATAAAACCTTAAACCAACGCCAGAAATTGAGCAGAAAGGGTGGCTGTTCATTAGATCAGCCACCCTACATGAGATCCCACGTAAGGATAATCACTATATGATACATGCATCTTATAGCGATTAAATCATACAACGACTAGCCCCATGGAACAAATTAAAGTCATTACACAGGGTTTTACTGTAAGTGAAAATTTACACCCAATTTTGTTACCACTGGATTATATTACATCTCCCATGGCTTTCAACATTTATTACAAGTTTTCAGAACATTGAAGTGAGATGTCACTACCACTGAGAGAAAACAGGGAAAATAAAAAGAAAGAAAGAAAACTGGTGACAGGGGAGCTATTTTACAAAACCATACAAACTGACCAGTAAAAGTACAACCATTACAAAAGTATGTGTATCAACACAGAACAATGGGGCACTATATTGGGATCAACATAACACACTGGAAGAGATCAGAGCAGAGGAACAACTGAACCACCACAGAGGGTGCTGCAAAGCAACCTAGAAAGTGTAGTGTTTTTGGCTCCTGCTTTGACTCTGACACCAGTATCACCTCCATCTCAGAGGGACGGTGGGAAAAGTACCGTATCATGGGTGCAAGAAATGTTAGGTATATCATGATTCATCTGGACTGACTTGGTCTGCCAAAATGCATTTCCAAAAAAGCAAGAGATTAGCCTTAAAATGGAGCCTCCAAGCAATGCTTAACTATTGAAAGCCACTTGGTCTTGTCTCTAACACCCCCTCTTCCTCTGGGAAGCACAAAACAAATATAGTTGTACTTCGCTTAAAGAGCATAATGCATTCCACAGGATTGCTCTTTAAGTGAGTTTGCTCTTTAGGCGAAACACCATTGTAAGTGACCGATTGTGACTTCTGGTGGGGAACCCGATTTATTTGTTAAGTGAGTTTTTGGTTGGTTTTATTTGTTAAGTGAAGCGAACATTCAGAGAAAATTCTGCTCTTTAAGAGAGTTACTCTTTAAGCATGATGCTCTTTATGCAAGGTTTGACTGTAAAGAACTTTTGTGTGCCAATGTTTGCAAACAGAAGGGGCTACTGTACAAAGAAAAGGAGGGAGTCACCTCTCAAAAGGTTTAAAAGCATATTTTCCAGTCTAAAAATTAGCACCTGGGCCTTTCAGCGAAGGCTGCCTGAAGAATAAAGTAAGAGCTGCCCTGTTTCTGGGGAAATTGGCAGCAAGGTTGCGATAATAGAAATTATTTGATTAGCTGTGCTGTTTAATTCAGGTGTCCGTTCTGTTCCACTTTTATAGAACTGTTTTATTCTGTCTCGTTTAGAGTAAGCTAGAAATGCTTTTTACAGTTTAAAATAATAAGTGCTCCATTTGTAATACAGTTACTCTTAAAAGTATACTGTTGAGCTGTTGTGACTTAGAAATTGTCATATTGTTTTCTATTCCCTTCTTTCTATTGATATAATAAGAGATAAGCCCATGCCATGGCCAAAATTGAAAACATAGTCATAGGGCAGTGGTGGCGAACCTACAGCACGAGTGCCAGAGGTGGCACTTGGAGCCCTCTCTGTAGGCACCTCTGCAGTCACCCCAACAAGGAGTTCACCCCACCCCTCTGCCCAGCAGCCCAATGGGAGTGTTTCCCCTCTCCCCCAGCACAGAGTTCACCCCACCCTCTGCCCAGCAGCCCAATGGGAGTGTTTCCCCTCTCCCCCAGCACAGAGTTCACCCCACCCTCTGCCCAGCAGCCCAATGGGAGTGTTTCCCCTCTCCCCCAGCACAGAGTTCACTCCACCCCTCTGCCCAGCAGCCCAATGGGAGCGTTTCCTCCCTCTGTCCAGCAGCCCAGTGGGAGCTGCTGTGTTGGCACTTTGTGATAAATAAGTGGGTTTTGGGTTGCAGTTTGGACACTCGGTCTCTAAAAGGTTCGCCATCACTGTCATAGGGAATTTATTTATTTATTTATTTTATTCATATTTCTAAACTGCCCTCCTACCCAGGTGAACCCAGGGCAGTTTACATATTCCAAAAAAGCAACACAATGCAACCCAAACCCATCATCCCAGAACTTCAAAATCCCAACTATAAAAATTTTAAAAGGTTTCAAGATTTTAAAAAAATTAAATTAGCCAATTCACATCATAATTAAAAAGATTAAAAACTAAATCCCAGGGATAAAAGATTAAAAGACCAGGGGAGCTCAAACTAACCAGCGAACTGGGGTCATGGTACCACCAGGACCCAATACCTGTCCTGCCAGCCATGTTTTTAAGTTCCTCCTAAAAGACAGCAAGTCTATCTGTAGATATAGCTCAGTTGGTAGGAGGTTCCATAGGGCTGGAGGGGACACAGAGAAGGCCCTCCTTCTAGTGCCAGAGAGATGCACCTCTCTGGCCAATGGAACAACTAGAGAGCCTCTCCGGTCCACTCTGGTCTGGTGGGGCGGACAGATGTTCTTGGAGTGATGCGGTCTCTTAAGTATCCTGGCCCACTACCATATAGGGCTTTAAAGGTGATAACCAGCATCTTGAATTGCACCCGGAGGCAAACTGGCAACCAGTACAGCTCCCGAAGCAGAGGCAAGGCATGTGCATACTGCCCACACCCCATCACCACCCGGGCAGCCGCATTCTGGACCAGTTGAAGCCTCCGGATGGTCATCAAGGGCAGCCCCACGTAGAATGCATTACAATAATCTAGTCTGGAGGTGACCAGAGCGTGTGTGATCATGAGCAAGGAGTCCCGATCTAAGAGTGGGCGTAACTGGCATATTACACGAAGTTGTGCAAAAGCCCTCCTGGCCACGACTGCCACCTGCTCTTCGAGCAGTAGTCATGAGTTCAGGAGGAACCCAAGGTTACGCACCAGGTCTGTTGGGGCAAAATCACCCCATCCAGAACCAAAGCTGGTAGCTCCCGAGATAACACGGGACCCCTGACCCACAGCTACTCAGTCTTGCCAGGATTCAGTTGAAGCCTGTTGTCCCCCATCCAGACCCTGAGAGCCTCCAGGCACTGCATCACTTGGATCACCACATTCCTTATCAGGGTGCGGGGGTTCCATGACAATAATCCTTAAATCTGACAGGAGTATTCAAAGCATACAAACTGACTGCTGGAAACACACCTATTACAAATGTTTGTGTATCAAGACATACAAATGGGTATTAGCTCCTGATGAGCAGACCATTCATTGGAACAAATCAGAGAAAAGGAATAACTGGACCACAACAGCTGATTGGGCAAATAGTCAGCAGGGATGAGCTTGGTCTTTAATTATTATTATTATTTATTAAATTTAATACCCCGCCCCAATCGGGGGGACCCGACTCTGGGCGGCTTACAATCTAGTAAAAACAGAAATAAAACCCAACTCCATGTCACTAAAAACAACAGAATTAAAAACATCAGAATTAAAAATCAGCACTGAATTAAGACGACGCAGGACTACACATCAGTATTCCCATATTCCAACCCAGGGAGGCAGTTCTTATGTAAGCCACTTAGTGTGGGAACCCACGTTCCCAGGTCCCCAAACCTGTCCTGCCAGCCAGGTTTTTACGCCTTTCCGGAATGGTAAGAGCTCCGTCTGAAGGCGCAGTTTGGTGGGCAGGAGGTTCCAGAGGGTCGGGGCGGACACGGAGAAGGCTCTCCTCCTAGTACAGGCGAGGTGCGCCTCTCTCACCGAAGGGATAACAAGGGAGCCTCTCCGATCCGCCCTGGTGGGACGGACAGAAGTTCTTGGGATGACGCGGTCTCTTAGGTATCCTGGCCCACTACCATGTAGGGCTTTAAAGGTAATAACCAGCACCTTGAATTGCACCCGGAGACATACTGGCAACCAGTGCAGCTCCCGGAGCAGTGGCGAAGCATGAGCATAACGCCCACGCCCCACCACTACCCGGGCCGCCGCGTTCTGGACCAGCTGGAGTCTCCGGATGGTCGTCAGGGGCAGCCCCATGTAGAGCGCGTTACAATAATCAAGTCTGGAGGTGACCAACGCATGTGTGACCATAAGCAGGGCATCCCGGTCTAGGAGTGGGCGTAACTGGCGAATTACACGAAGTTGTGCAAAAGCCCTCCTGGCCACGGCTGCCACCTGCTCTACGAACAGTAGCCGTGAGTCCAGGAGGACCCCCAAATTACACACCGGGTCTGATTGGGGCAGAACTGTCCCATCCAGGGCCAAAGATGGAAGCTCCTTTGTTAACACAGGACCCCCTACCCACAGCCACTCAGTCTTGCCGGGATTCAGCTGTAGCCCGTTGTCCCCCATCCAGACCTTTACAGCCTTCAGACACCTGGAAAGGACTTCCACTGCACCGCTTGGGTCCCCATGGGCAGAGATGTATAACTGGGTATCATCTGCATATTGATGATACCTTACCCCGTGGGAACGGATGATCTCACCCAGCGGCTTCATATAGATGTTAAACAGGAGAGGAGAGAGTACCGAACCCTGAGGCACCCCGTATTGCAGGGGCCTAGGGCTGGACCTCTCCTTCTCCAGGCACACCGACTGGGTCCTGCCCCTCAGGAATGAGGAGAACCAGGACAGCACCGTGCCCTGGATCCCCAGACCCTGGAGCCTTCCCAGAAGGATGCCATGATCGACCGTATCAAAAGCTGCTGAGAGATCGAGAAGAACGAGGACAGACGGTTCCCCTCCGTCCCGCTCTCTCCAGAGATCATCCACCAAAGCGACTAGCGCGGTTTCGGTACCATATCCGGGCCTGAATCCTGACTGAAACGGGTCCAGATAATCCGCTTCATCCAGGACCTCCTGCAACTGCCGCACCACAGCCTTTTCCAAAACCTTACCTAAGAAAGGTAGGTTGGACACTGGACGGTAGTAGTAGTACTGAGTAAAATTAAGTAGTACTGAGTAAAATTACTAAGTAAACTTAATATATGGTTGATTGCACAGTTCTTGAATGTAAGGTGTGTAAAGTGAACTGTTGGCATGAGATCAAAATTCCTCAATGACTATAGGCATTTCTTCATATTTCCTTTTCTTTTAGCTGTATAACATGTTTCCTGCATTTGGCTTTCTCTTTGGTGCTCGGAAGACCGTCCTTAAGAACAGAAATGAGTTCCATGCCTTTATAACTGCCACCTTCCTAAAACACCTAAAAGACCTGGATAAAAATGATCAGCGGAGCTTCATTGATACATTTCTCATCCAGCAACAGGAGGTAATACAACACTTTAACTTAGTTTGGAACAACGAATGCTTTATTTTATCTGGAAAAACCTCATACCAAATTTTCAAATCTTCATCTATCTTTTGTATGTTATGTAATTACCGTTTATAGGAGCATGATAGTGTTGAATTCACCTGTGGAAATGAAACTTTGCACAGTTGGCTAAAGAAATTTATTTTCCAGTCACAACTCTCCTTAGCTAAAGGGTAAGAAAAATACAGTACAAGAGAATAACCTGTTTACTATATCTGTAGTTCATTGTCTGAGTACAGAGAGAACAAATTACCCAACCTTGCTGGTATGAATCACTCCATTCAGACCATAAGCCATCGCTTGTATTTTTACAGGTTTTTGTGTGTATGGCTTGGAACTGAAAGTGCATTGTATTCCAGCCCAGTGGTTCCCAACATGGGGCACTTGCCCCACAGGGAGACTTCAATTCCCAGAAGCCCAAGTCAGTACATTGGCTGATCAGTGCTGTGGAGAATTGACTTAGGTTTCCGTAAATTGAAGTCCAAAAACCAAAGTTTGAGAAACACTGTTCTAGCCTATATTTCTATAATTTCCATAACTGTGATGTCTTTCCAGCTCTTAGCCAGTGATAAATTTTATTTTGACCTGGCAGATTTGTGGATAGATCTGGTTTCACCAGTTTTTAATGTTTCAGGAGAAGAAGAACAACAATGGTGAATATTTCCATAATAAAAATCTAAAACATCTTGTTGGGAACTTATTTGCTGCTGGCATGGAGACCACTTCCACTACTCTGCGCTGGGGCATCTTGCTGATGATGAAGTATCCTGAAATACAAAGTGAGGATTTTTCATTTTAAATGTCTCCTATTCTTCTGTTGCATCTTGACAATAGTTCTACATAACTTTTGGAGAACTGAAAAAACTAAAAGCATACTTTAGGACTTATTTCTACATTACCAGAATAAATAAGGTTGCTGTTGGTGCCAAAAGAGGTGGTTGACACCAAATATACTCATATACGAGGTTTTTTCCAGATGTGGAGATTGTCTACTTATTCAGCCAACTTCATTTGTAGTAGGTTTCCACAAGTCACAATACATGTAAGAAGGTACAGTGGAACATTGGTCAACAAACGGCTTGGTTAACATAAAAACCTCATAACAAAAGGAAATCCATAGAAAATAGTGGCTCAGTTTAGGGAATTTATTTCAGGATTAATTGGTTTTCAATGCATTTCTATGGGAAACTGCATTTTGGTTAAAGTATTTTGGTTTTCAATGCATTCCTATGGGAAATCGCATCCAGTGAATTCCTATGGGAAATTCAGTTAAAGCAAGTTTTGCTGTAAGAAACATCCTGAAGAATGCATTAATTACATCAAATGAGGTTCCACTGTATTCTACTTTCTATATTGAAGGAGTCACCTTTCAGTGAACACCCAAGGAAAGTATCCTATTTAAAACAAAACAAAAAACACACAAACCAGCTCTTAACACCTATCATTTCAGGACCAAATCTTGCAATACATAGGGTTTTCTGGCTGTAATAACATCTCCTGGAACAAATATTACCACACATGCAAGATCACATCATATATAATTTTGGACCTATCTGAGGACCCAAATGACAAGGCCTTGGCGATTTTGCCTGAATCCAACAGTTGGCCACACTTCTTTAATCTATTCTACAATCATTGCTAAACTGACTGGACTATGCATGCATGTTTAGAAAGGACCTAAAAATAGCTCTGTAAGAATCATTCTTACCATTGCACAGTAAAATCCCGACTTACATAAAAAGTCCATTCTGTAGTCTTTTATGCAATTTTTAATGTAAATTGAAGCAAACCCATAGAAAAAATGAATTTTTACACAAAGCAAAGAAAACCGATAGGAAAATGATTTATGTAAATTGAAGCAAACTCATAGGAAAATGAATATTTACGTAAATCAAAGCAAACCCATGGGAAAATGAATGTTTACATAAATCAAAGCAAACTCAGGGGGGATGAAATTTTTATGTAAATCAAAGCAAACCCACAGGAAATCGTATTACGTATGTAAATTGGGATATTTACGTAAATTGGGAAATCATTTTAGCGAAAAATCCTTACGTAAGTAAAATTTTACATAACTCAAGGCATACGTAAGTCAGGGTTTTACTGTAGTTAGTTATGAGCCTATGCTACCAGTTACTCATTAAACTGGGCAATTTATAGCCAGGTTCTCCTTCAGATATCTCTTCAGTGTCCCTAGAGTGCCTCCTTTCCTCCAGCTGAAGAAAGAGCTCTCTGCACAGAACCATCAGCTGACAGTAGAAAGTAGAAGAGCCTGATGGGGCCTCCAGTTTCAACTCTTAGGTTATCACATAGAAACACATGTTTTAACATTTAATCTTTTTACACATGAAATTCCAAAAGTGTACAATTGCTCTTGACAGCAAGGATTTTTTTTCCTGTTTCCCCAGAGAAAGTCCAAGCAGAGATTGACAATGTTATTGAATCTGCTCAACCCAGGATTGAACACAGGACAAAAATGCCATACACAGATGCCGTGATCCATGAAGTTCAAAGGTTTGCTGATATTGTCCCAACTAATTTGCCACATGCAACCACTACAGATGTTACTCTCAAAGGTTACTTCATTCCAAAGGTGATCACCTTGACCTACTTGGGTCTTCTGCTCTCGAGTTACTGCCCAGCTTACTATTTATTTATTTATTTATTTATTTATTTATTTATTTATTTAAATTTGTTTATCACCCTCCTCCCCAAAGGGACCCAGGGCGATTCACAGCACGCCAGCATCGACAACAATTTAAAACCAGTTCAAAAATTAAAAGTTTTAAAAGACTATGAGATTCCTTTCTATTTTCAGTATGACACAATAAACAACTTGCTCTTAAGAAGTTCATAAATATATGTTTTATACTTAAACAAGTCTAAAACTTAATTCTGGTTACATCATTACCTAAGAGCACTCCCAACCTTTTTATCGGCCATGGCCCTCTTAAGAGTCTCTAAAACCCTGATCTCCGCCACCCCAGTGACATATAATTCTTATTATTCAAAAAGTGAACTCCTATTCACATGATGAAACCTAAAAGGCCATTAACTTGGCCTAAACTCAAAATGCTCCCTCCTTGTGACGTGTGTGCTCCATGTTGATAACCATGGTGTCAGAGATTTTCAAATGTCACCTTTTCTCTACCTGAGTAGCTCATAAAGTGTGTTCTCCATAATTTATCCCAGTAGTTTCACTTAGGGTAGCAATGTGAAAACACATTTGCCTTCTTCCCAAGGGTTATGCATTCCTTTAAGAAAACTGCCTTCTTCCTTTTGCAGGGAACTCACATCGTTCCATTGCTGACTTCTGTGCTCCGTGATGAATCTGAATGGGTGAAACCATATGAATTCTATCCTGAGCATTTTCTTGACTCCGCAGGGAAGTTTGTCAAGAGAGATGCATTCATGCCTTTCTCTGCAGGTATGGAGATGTACTCTTATGCAGTGGGAATGTGTAGTATGAAAATGGATTTGATACATTAGCCAATGAGAGGATCATCCATTTTAGTGGGGGAGGGTTCTTCTCTATCAGGCTCTGTAATGTCACAGAAGTGATTAAGATGCTGAACTCGATCAATGGAAGATCAGAGTTCAATTTCTGAATACTGCACAATGGAGGGAGCTCCCATCTCTGTCCCAGCTCCTGCCAACCTAACAGTATGAAAGCAAGAAATTGCAAGTAGATAAATAGCTACAACTTGGGTGGGAAGGTGTTGAAGCATGCCTGGTGTTGAAGCATGCCTGCTACGTGCCCATGGAAAAATTTGGAGACGCAGACAGGGCTGGCTCTATGGCTATAAACAGAGATAATCACTGAACCTTAGAGTCGGATACAACTGGCTTTCGAGCAAGGGCAACCTTTACCTTTACCTAATGTCATGTTAAACTACTCCATTTTTATCTGTTTCCATGTGCTTCATTTTGTTATTGCTGTGTTTATAGCTAAAATCCTGATACAAAGTTACTCAAAAAAGGCATCATTTTTTAGAAGCAATGTGGCATCGGTAAAGCTCCGGAGAATTTCTCTGTTGCATGGGGAGTCACTTAACTCAATATGCAACAGAACTTGTCTCTGGAGATTTCTTAATTGCAACAATTGGTTTGCGTGTAACTACATAGTATTCCAACCAATGTGTCACAGAAAAACTACATAATGGTCGCAACTCATTTTCTTGTTTTCTGTGTATTCTTACAGGCCGCAGATTATGTGTAGGTGAGACCTTGGCCAAAATGGAGCTCTTCCTCTTCTTTACGAGCCTCCTGCAGAAATTCACCTTCCAGCCACCTCCTGGCACTAATAAAGAAGAGCTGGATCTCACCAAAGCAGTTGGGTTTACAACACCTCCCATGCCCTTCAAAGTCTGTGCTCTTCCTCGCTGAGATATCTCATGTTCGCAGAATACTAAACCTATCTATTGAACATCTGTAAGCGTTCTTGCCCACCGAGGCTATTGTGGTGGAGCAGATTCTTGCTTGAATTAACCCATGTTTAATCACCGATCTTAAGTGCCACTATTGCTGTTTTTAATACAACTCAAATCAGACAAGCAAAGATAACTTGGTAATATTGACCCTTGCTGTTATATGACCTCCATACAGTCCCTTTGAATTCAATAAGGGCAGTAGTGATGCATTGTTTAATTTAAAAATAGTTATCTAGTTCATGTGTCATTATAACCTCACAGGAAAAACCAAGGCTGTTTATGTTTCACAACATCAAGCTTTTATATTCACACCCTAAAGTTTTTCCATCTGTTTCTTGATTACCACAAATTGTGATAGATCCATTCTTTCAGAGGCACTTTATTGTATTACAGCATCTATGTTTCATAACACATGTTTGCTAGAGCAAGTGTTTTTTAAGAAAATTAAATGGGAGATTCTTCCTTCTAAAATGCAGCAGTAATATTTCACTAACTTTGTTTTCTGAGGACATTACTGTGAAATGTTCATTGGAAGGTTTATTTATTTTATTAACTTATATACTGTCCCATTGATAAATCGGAGTTCTCCAGGCAATGTACAAATGACCTATGTTTGCAGTGCCTTTTTAAAGGCCACAAGTGGTAAACTGTTCCACTGAGTGGGTGCCACCACCAAGAAAGCCATTTTCCTGGTCACAGCCTTCCTGACATTCTCAGTTCCAGCATCAAAAGCTGGTCATTCTATGAGGACCTAGTGATGTGGGCAATCAATCTTAGAGGGAGACGTTCCATCCAATAGCAAGGTCCAAAAATGTTTAGGGATTAGTGGCTTACTAATTAAGATGCTGAACTTGATGACCAGAAGGTTGGCAGGGCACCAGTTTGGACCTTAGTGCTGCCTGGAAAAAGAAGCTCTGGGCTCTGTCCCAGCACTGACCAACCAAGCAGTTCAGACCTGACTGCCTTTCGAGCAAGGGCGCCTTTTTACCTTTACTATGCCAATGCTAGAACCTTGTCTATAATACAGGTGTGCCACTGGGAGGCAGTGCAGTCCAGAAAACATTGGAGAATTGTGATCATTTTTTAACCCAGAGATCAGCCTGGCAGTAGCATTCTAAACTCTGTAATTTCTATATAAGAGGCAAGGGGAGTCCCACAAAAAAAAAACATTATAATAGTCTATCGTTGAAACTATCAACATGTGAATAAACGTTGTCAGGGGCTTCCTATTGCATCTTGGCAATCTGGTGAAGTTGAAAAAGAGCCAATCTGGTCACAACCGCAATTTAACCTTCCATATTGAGAGCTGAATCTAGAAGCCATTCCATTCCATTATCTTGATCCATTCCATTATTGAGGCCAGGCAGTCCTCAATACAGCCCATTAAATTACTTCTAGAGATTATATTCACTGAATTGACCCCAGTTTCTTGAGTTCTTTAATATTATACATGGCAGCTATCTTTTGCTTCCCTCAAAACACCTCTGAATGTTGTTGTGTAACAATGGAAGTTACAGAATACTGTTAGTCTACTGACACTCATCATCTATTCTCTAGCATGGGAAATCTACTAATAACTATAACTTGCTTAGATTTTTTCAGGCATAGCAGACCCTTCTGAGTGCAGAAAGCCTATTATCATCCTCCCGCCAATGAAAAACAAAAGCATGCCCCATGGAGATTTGGAAATGCACAAATTGTGTCATGAACTCCTAAATGGCCAATGATTGGTTGGCCCAAATCTGCTGTTCAGGTGCCGGACAGGGATTTCTACACACCACTGGTTGCCGGTGTGCCTCCGGGTGCAATTCAAGGTGCTGGTTATTACCTTTAAAGCCCTACATGGTAGTGGGCCACAATAATTAAGAGACCGCATCACCCAAAGAACATCTGTCCGTCCCACAAAAGCAGACCGGAGAGACTCTCTAACTGTTCCATCTGCTAGAGAGGCATGTCTCTCTAGCACCAGAAAGAGGGCCTTCTCATTGTCCGCTCCAGCCCTATGGAACCTCCTGCCAATTGAGTTGCGTCTCCAGACGGACTTGCTGCCCTTCAGGAAATGTTTAAAAATCTGGCTGGCAAAGCAGGTCTCGGGTCCCGATGATGGCATGGCCCCTGCCTGCTGGCTGATTTAAATATTAAAAATTCTCTCCCCCTCTTTTTAAGTGGTAGGGGTTGTAGTAATGCCCGGTAACAGTTTTTAATGGGGTTTTAATTGGGATTTTTAATTGTGGTGGGTTTTTATCTTTTGTAAGCTGCCCAGAGTCCTTGGAGTTGGGCGGCAATATAAATATTGAAATTAATTAAATAAATAAATAAAAGTGCTTTAGAGTACGTATCTGGGTGATCACGTAGAACAAAGACTACTTCACAGCCATCAGCTTGAAAACGTGGCTCCAATTTAGCAGTTTCACATCTGGCCTAGAAATGGAAGAATACATTAAGGAATTAGTTGGTATCATGTCAAAGCTTCTTAAAGTCTCACCAATCTCCAACATTACCTATATATCTTTCCTTGTACTGTATTCTAAATCACTACCACAGATATAAAAGCACCACTGTGGAATAAGCAAACATAACAAATCAACAAATCAGATTTTACTTAATAGGATACCAGGAAAACATGACCAATTTATGGTCTGATGAAACTTACTAGTCCAGGAAGTGTGAAAAAAGCAATCTTTTATAATGATGCACACATATAATGAAAAACAGATTGAGCCTTTGCCTGGTGTTCATGAGTGTGAATGGGCTGAGACTTTTTAAAGTTAAATTTAAGTTTTCCAAATGTATTTTCTTTCTTCTAATTTCTAGGGTCCCATCCTCAACAACCATACATAGGGATATTACACATTAGTACATTTTCCTCATTAAAAAAAGAAGAGTCACGGAGAGATCGCTAACATATAAACAGAGTAGATAGATTTGTTATTTTCTCCAGGTCTCTTAGAATATATGAAAGAGCAAACATCTTATGTTTGGAAACATTATGGTATGAATGTATAAAATTCCTATTATGTTTCGTATTTGAAAAAAGAATGGCAGTTGGCAATTAATACCAGAATTCAGAAAGCTAAGAAAAGATATTAATAGATTGATCTTGTGGCTGCTCAATCTAAATAGACCCAGGTGTGATATTATCTATTGGCCTAAGTAAAAAATGGCATTAAGCTTCTATATGGCCTTTTAATTTCAGGGTTTCCCTAGTGGTAGGTATCAGTTCCATTACTTATCAGATTTAATGTTATTTGAAAGGAGAGGCAATTGCAATTGTTGGATCAAAATCAAGATTTTATTGCCCTCTTAGAAAAGAAAAGCAATGCAATCACACTTATATACTGCCCCATTGCACTCCATGCACGCTCTGGGTGGTTCGCAAGTTAATTCAGATTTCCCAACATGCTGGGTACTCATTTTACCAACTTTGGAAGGATGGAAGGCTGAGTTAACCTTGAGTCCCAGCCAGGATCGAACTCACAACCTTTTGGTTGCAGTACAGCAGTTTAACCACGACGTCACCACGGCTCTTAAGCCAACATCCTAAAGAATCCTGAGGCCTTCTCATTAGGTGTGAATTAAAACGTCGTGCTAAGAGTGTCAAGAAAATGCAGCTTGATTAATTCAAGAAGAATCAAAGGAGGAAGCAAAACCCACCTCTACTTCTGCACACCTCCAACCACCCCACACTCTGTTAGGAGAGCCCCTTACCTTAGTGGGAAAGCAAATAAATATTTCTGTACCCCTCCCCCCTTACCCTGTTTCAAAAGCAGACGAAAGTTGTAGTATTTCCTTCTACTTGAGATACAGGAGACAGAATCAAAGTGCTTATTATCCTCTGAAGAAAAAGCCAGTGGCAGGGGAAGAGGGGAGTTGTATTTGAAACCCCATGAGCTGAAGTGGAAAAAGGATTCTGGCACATCCAAATCCAGTGTAAAATGTCTCCATGGCTGAAAGAAGCACACAAAGGAAGGGAGTGGACAGAGCTAGTTCCTCCTGTAATGGAATAAATTATACCCTGTGCTTTAGACTCTTTCAAGTGGATTGTTACACCTCCTTGGTTCTTCGAGGCTAACTTACACCTCTTAAGGCATTGTTTCCAATTCTTTTGTTTGTGGACTTCAATTCCCAAAAACCTAAGTCAATTCCCTGAAGCACTGATAGCCAATGTACTAACTTAGACTTCTGGAAATTGGAGTCCACCAGTGTTCTGTGGAACATAGTTTGAGAAATGCCATCTTAAGGAATGCAAGAAAAATATGCCCACGAAGGCAAAACCTCAAAAATTTTATTCAAGCAAAGCGATGGTATTTAAATGGGCCTCTTGACCTCTCCTTATTTTTTAAAAATGGCAGCCTCCTGCTCAACTGTTCATAACCTTAACTGGATAGTGTGCAAAAGCCATAAAGTACCACCCCAACTTGTTTTTACATTTATCAACTTGTCAAGAAAGTAAAAAAATTGCTTATTGTTTCACCTGTAACACACGAATATTTTAGTTATTCAACCTGCCCTATAAATAGAAAGGACTCAGACAAGTTTGCAAGGAGCCTACACCTCCATCTTCAGCAGTGGTGGGATGTCAAAAATTTTACTACCCCTCCATGACATCATCACAGTGTGGGCGGAGCTAATGTCATGATGTCATGATGTTGTGGGTGGGGCCAAAGAAAAAATAATAAATAAATAACAACACAACACAACACAAACCCGTAAATAAATTAAATAAATTAAATAAATAAATAATACATTAAAATATACTCACCCACCCACGCCAAACACAAATCAACCAATCTTTCTCACACTAGGTCAGATGGAAGGAACTACAGAATGAACTCACCATAAGATGGCTTCATTTTGGCACTTTTCAACTTTTCAACAGTTAAAGAAGTTAGGTACTAAGTCTTTGCCTAACTAGTTCTCTAGGATAATATGCCTTAATGTAAATGTAAAACAGCTGTACCTCCTTAAGGGTTCTCCAATTGGAACAGCAATTGGAACAGCACAGGTGTAGCTTATTGATGAAGTAACTCCAAGACTTTGCTTAAAATCCCCAAGCCTGGCCACCAGGGAACCAGTGAAAAGGTAAGCCCCAAAGGTAGTTCCCCCAAAAATCTGCTACCAGTTCTCCAGGACCCTGGGAAAAGTTACTACCGGTTCTGGCGAACTGGTGAGAACCTGTTACATCCCATCACTAATCTTCAGGCAAAACTTCACCTCACAATCATGACAGGGTCCAACAAAACACTGTCAAGGGGATTCCATTCCTATGACTTCTACGCACGCTTCAACAATACAGCTGTTTTACAGCTAAACCTACCAAACACAAAGCTTGTGTAATGCAAACACAATTTAGTCATAATTCTCAGCAAAATATCTAAACTGTGGTGGGGTGTTCTGATCTCCTGGAAAAACAGCATATAAGGAAATGAAGCACAAAGCGACAAAAGGTTCTTTCATGGGATTGTATGGACGTGAGATTTTTGTACCAACCAAGCCATAGAGTATTTCAGCAGTGAAGAAATCTGGTGTATGAAAGAAGTATAACCAAAGGGTTGTTATCAGAACAGGCGTCTCTGTAAGCCCCCCCCCCCTCATGCTCCTGAGCATGAGCTCATTTCTGGAACATATTTAACCCTTACCTTCCAACTTTGAGAGACCTGAGCTGTGTTTAAAAAGAACTTAGTGAGCTCTAGCAGTAGAGCAGAACAAGGGAGGTTTCTTCTTCTGGTAGCATGCAGCCGAGTTGCCTTGTGTGTGTGTGATAAGAAAAACAACAATCTTCAGAGAGAAACAGCTGTTTTATTCTCCAGGTTCATTGATAGTAAAGTCCATGGGAAAATGCAGATTAGAGGGTCATAAACATAAGATCAGTCCAGTAAACAGTCCAGGATCTTTTAGGTAATCATAGTGAAAAAAGTAATCCCATACCAGCAAACAGAGTTACAGTCCAGGGTCTTAAGCCATTGAAAGACAAATACGAACTAACTAACTTCTCTGCAAAATGGAGAATTCTTGGTCAGGTGATTTACTCTTAGCCAATCAGGTAACAGAGAAAACTTTCTCAAAACAATAGTTGTTTTTACACGTGTGTAATCAATGTTCTGGCTTATAGACAAAACATGGATCTCAGCTAGCTAGAAAGATAAGAATTACTGGAAAACAGGCAACCTTGTGACATGAGTTCATGAGGCAGAGAGAAGACAAAGGATTTCTGAGGCCTATCTATGAGGCCTAGCTGAAAAATAGCAATTTCAAGCCTTGGGAAGCATTAGGAAATAAGCCTTTTCCTGACAGTACTGTATTAAGAATAGGGAAGCTTCAGCTAGCTCAAGAATACAAGAATAGCACTGATCCAGTTCTGCGAGCCACTTTCTGGTCCTGAGCCCTTTTGGCACACAGTCTTCATCAGGCCCAGGCCAGTATGGATGCTGCTGATGTCCTCCATCAAGATGGATTCAAGTGGGATTTAATCCACTTGGAGACCATCACCCTTCCCTGTGGACTTTGTCACCCAAGGCCGTTAGTTCTCAAGGTTGTCAGGTTAGTTAACCACCGCTTGACGCTTGACATTGAGTCGCTGGCAGTATGGTCTCCTCTATTGCCATAGCAGGATAACCTGGCCAGACACTTAAATAGCTTTGCAAGAGAGAATCTGTCATAGTACCATAGAAAGAATTCTGGGGACCATGCTTTTGTGATGAATATCCTGCCTCGTGTTGTGTCTTCGTTGATTACTAATTTCAAGGAAAGTGCCATCTTTCAAGACTTACGTAAGCTAGAGTCTTCACATGATAACATATTTTGAAGGTTTGACAAAAGAAGTCCCTGAAAAGGTTTAATAGATTTTTAAATACAGTACTTCAATAATTGTCACAGAGGGCTTTGCAATATTGTTCTCTATATACAACTTGTGTTACTGTCCATTGAGTTTTCTTGGCAATATTGCTGGTGTGGGTTGCCGGTTCCTACACCAGTATTTCACTATCATATACAGTATCATAATTTAACACAATATCACAGAAGAGAGGAAGTTAATATACTATTCACTGCTACTCAGTATTGGTTAGTACTGGATGTATTTAACTAGAAGTTAGGGAAGTATCTCAAAAGTTAGTACAGAACTTTATATCAGACATTGGTATGAAAAGAAAGTGCACTGGACTGTGTCATGTACCAGTCTTGTTACCTACTTGATATTTAGTGCTAGGCAGAGTATCTTACTTATCAGATAATTGTATGGACCTTGATAACTAAACAGAGTAGTGATTACTTAATTACTTATTATATAACTGCAATAACTTTAGTAATTACATAGTAGTGATTACTTAGTTACTTATCAGATAAATGCATGAAAGAGTCTGTGTTCTTTGTCCCGCTCAGCCTTGATGGGGCAGTGACCACCTCCTAGGCGCCCACAATAGTGGCAGCGGGATGAGATGGCGGCAGAGGATGAGATGGGTAGATGGCATTGTCGACACAATGGCTGTAGAATTGAGCAGGCTGCTGAGGAAGGTGGAGGATAGGGTGCCTGGCGTGTGATGGTCCATGGGGTCACAAAGTATCAATGTCAACCATGTGACAGAACAACAATAACATACACAACTTAAGAAAGTATAATTCAGTGTTCAGAATTTAAATCTATTGGCCACGGTTTTGTTTGAAGAAGAACTAGATCCACTCCAAGAGTCATTAATATAAACAATAGCTAATCAAGTATAGAGTTCAAATGCCGAGGGAGACAAAACTGGGGGAAAAGTTGAACACAGTGTTTCAACTAGTATGTTTAATTATTCACCAGAGGTAATAGCCAAACCATATCAGTGTAAAACATTTCTTTAGAAGCAGACATTTCCTCTCATCAAGCTGCACATCAACTGGCTTCGTAACCACTACAGCAAACTGCTTTCTGAATGGAAATGGATTGGATTACTTCTCTTTCGATGTTGTTCCTCCTTAGCCTTATGATTATGTTGATTTTGAAAACAGGGGGTTTCTGGAAACAGAGCTGTCAGCTTCTTCCACCAGGACCTTGGCCTTTACCGCTTGTTGGAAATCTTCTCATTATGGACGTTAAAAGGCCCTACACAACCCTGTTGAAGGTAAAACATTTAGTTCATTTCTTCCTCACCAGGCAACAATGATATTCATACTACAGCCTCCTGTGTAGGTAAAGTAAGGTAAAGGTGTCCCTGCCTTGCTCATATCTGACTCTAGGGTATGGTGCTGATCTCTGTTTACAGCCAAAATGACAGCACTGTCTGATTCAGTTCCATGATCATGATCTGCATCAGTTCCATGATCATGTGGCAGGCATGACTAGACAACAAAATGCACAGAATGCTGTACCTTTCCCACCAAAGGAGAACCTATATATCTACTTGTTTTCGAAATGCTAGTTTGACAGGATCTGGGACAAATGAGGGGAGCTTGCTCTGTCATGCATCGTTGAGGTCTTGAACTGTTGATCTGCCGACCTTCTTAGTCGTCAAGCTCACACCTTAACCACTAAACCACTGCAGCTGTCCAGTGTAGGTAACAACGTGCAAAATCTATGCTGCATGTGACCTGTTGATTTTACCCAGAAGGAGTGTTGCTAATGGGTTACATGCCCTGCCACCTGGTCAGCCTTAGTCAAGCTGCATGGACCCAGAGTGCCATCAATGACAAACCACTTCTGAGTCCATTCTACCTGTAAATCCCTGGGAAGGACTGTGGTAAGTTAGAACCAATTTGGCAGCACATAATTATTGCTATTATTCATACAGGTAGTAATGATAGTATACTGTATATTAAGTCTGGAATCTTTCAAAAGATTTTAGCTTTTAAGGTCCCAAATAGACAGTTTCATTGCAAGAGTTCTATTGTTTTTATGTATTGTCAAGTCACCTCTGACTTATGATGACCCTATGAATGAACAAACTTTAAAATGTCCTATCCTAATCAGTCTTGTTTGGCTCTTATTAACTCAAGTCTGTGGTTCTTTTAGGAAATCAATACATTTCATTTATCATCTTTTTCTTTTCCAGCTACCATCAACACTCCCTGTATTATTATCTTTCATAGTGAATCTTGCCTTTTCACGATGTGCCCAAAGCAGGTCAGCTTCAATTTAATCATTTTGGTTTTGCCTCCAGAGACAGTTCAGTATTGAGTTTCTCTAGGACCCACTTGATTGTCTTTCTGGCACTCCATGCTATCTACTAAGCCAGGGGGTGATGAAACTTTTTGGGCTGTGGACCAGTCACATGGTTCAGGGGTCAGGTCACTATGACCCGAAGGCCAAATCTGCCCCCCAATGCCAATTCATCCAGGCCACAAAGCCCTTGTTGCTTCTGGGAGTGAAAATAAAACTTGCCTGTACAGCTCTAGTTTGGGCACACATGTGCTAAGCTTTTGTCAGCTTTTTTTTTCTTGACATGGTGGCAGGGAATACAATAGTGTTGATAGTCTTGGTCTCAGTCTTGGTCTCCAATGACACATCCCTACACTTGATGATCTTTTCTAAATCTTGCATTGCTGCTCTTTTAAGTTACAGATTTCTGATCTCTTGGCTGCAGTCTCAATTTGGATATATGATTAAACCAAGGTATACAAATTTTTTCACTACTCAAATTTCTTCATTTTCAACAATAAAATTTTGTAATTCTTCAGTAGTCAGCAGTTTTCTACTCTTAATGTTCACCTACAGTCTTGTTTTGGCACTTTTTCATTTCACTTTGACTAAAATATATTTCATGTCTTTGGTGCTTTTTGCCAGCAAGATGGCGCCTTCACCACCACAGAATGGATCTTCCAACAAGGCCGCACTGGGGTTTCCCACAGGTGGTGGGGTGGTAGCAGGGCGCTATTGGAAGACCCGGGCAGCTGTGATGCCTTCGCTGCCGCCAATCAGGTCTTTCAATGTAGCCACACTATGGCTTTCCCCGGGGGGGGGGGTATCATACACCTATGTTGGAAGACCCAGGTGGATGCAGGGCCTTCTCTGCTGCCAACCGGGTCTTCTGACATGGTCCACTAAGGCTTTCCCAGTGTGTGTGGGGTCGCACTGCCATGTCGGAAGACCCGGTTGGCTATGGTTGCCTTCTTCGTTTCCTCTTTTACCACTTCAGGTGTCGAGGGAGATACAGCGCTCTTGTTCTGGCACTTCTAGTAGCCTCGACCGCTGCTTTTTGATGTTCTCGTAATACGTCTTTGATATTCTCTCTCCACATTCCTCTGGTTCCTCTGGTTCCACCCACTTTGTGTTTCTATTTTCATATATGCCTTTCTTTCCCTTAATCTTGATTTTATCCCTTCTAATCACCCCAGCAGCTTTCAAAACATAAATGAAAGTTGGGCACTATGGAATTGAGAAGGTTCCTCACTTGGAGTGAATGTCTTGGAATTCCGTACCATACAAGATCCCTTTAAGTTAAATTTCATACCATACCATAAACTAAATCCAGCCATGTGACCCATCCATAAATTCAAACAAATGCAGGAGTGAGACAATACCTCTTCTAGGTCACTTTAAAAATTGCAAATTCTGCAAGCTTTTGTAACTCATGGTTACTTTTTGAGGCTATACCATGGCATGGATTATGTAGTCCCAACCAGGCTTTATTCTTAGATGTTGAATGGGGAAACAGACAAGAATAGGATGAGGCCATTTGGATGTAAAAATCACACCAAATGGCATTCCGGAGCAAGTAATGACCCTGTTTAGCCCAGGCCAGCCCCCTCCAGAACAGACATATAGATGAGCCCAACATTTAACAGTTAGGAAATACTGATTTTCTTTTAATATTTCTAAAAATGCCTTATTTTCCAACAGATACTTTCTCATCAGCTCTATTTATTCAGCATTTATTCCTACTCTGTGACATTTGGTGACATCAGCTGTTTTAAGACAAATGAGTCAATACCATCTACAGAATCTCTGCATCAGAAATATGGCCTCAAACAAAAAGAAAGCAGGAAGAATATTAGGATTGGAATTTAAGAAGGACTATTACAATCTAGCTCAATTTCTGATGGACAAAAGCTTGTTTCACTTTCCCTTCTGTTAAATTCCAGTTGTCAAAACAGTATGGATCCATCTTCAGCATTCGATTGGGACAGCAGAAGATGGTGGTGCTGACTGGATACAACACAGTAAAAGAGGCTCTGGTGAACCAGGCTGATGCATTTGTGGGGAGGCCCTTCATCCAAATGACTGAAGAAGTTGGAGAAGGCTTTGGTAAAGTCCTGTCTCTTGACAACCATCTCATTTCATAGCTATCCAAAAATCAGCAGACTAACAAATTGTTACAAATTATTGCTGACTGTGGTTATGAGTTGCACTGAGGAATCATGGAATAGAGTGATAGAGGTTTCAACTAAAGGGGAGAGGAACAGGGACCACAAGAAGGGAACTGAGGGAAGTATTCCCACCATTAGGAGAACTGAGGGAGCTGGGGAAATGAGGGCCAGGATAAAGATCATAGGACTGTTTGAATAAGACCATAAAGTTGAGCAGGAGAGATCCAGAGGACAATACATATACAACATTCTATAGTATAATAAAGGGGAAAAGGGAAAAATTCCTTCCTCAGCCCTCTCAAACACCACATAACCTAGCTGTTCTTCTCATGATAATTTTTTTTTTTGGGGGGGGGGGGTTGATTGATGTTCATCTGAAGCTAACTAATAGCTTTGCTCTTGGGTGCTCAACTCCAGGTATCGTTTTCTCTCGCGGTGAGAATTGGAAAGTAATGCGGCGGTTTACATTAACCACAATGCGAGATTATGGAATGGGCAAGAGACCCATAGAAGACAAAATTATTGAGGAATACAACTTCCTGATAAAGAAATTTGAATCTTATAATGGTGAGTGGACTGGCATTTCCTTCTGTGATTCTGTACAGCAGGCATTGTCAACCTTTTATAGCTCGGGGCCAGGTTAAGCTTCCTCAGGCAGCTTTGGGGGCTGGACAGCCATTTTGCCCTTCTTTCACCACATGGCACTTCCAGATGTGGTGGAGGTGGGGGCACATGAAATGGTGCCATCAGTCACATCTGGCCCATGACCCACAGGTTGAGAATCCCTGCTGTACAGTATACCTAGTGATATATCACTTCAAGAACAAGAAATTCTAGATTTGGTAGGTAGGGTTTCTGAACTGAGAAGTTCACAATCTCTGAAAGAAGATTTATAAACATTCACATATTTTTATATATGGAACTCTAACATTAATATTTTGTAAAAGGAAAAGAAACCTTTTAAAAATAGCTATTAATCTATGGATGAAATACATAACAGATTTTAGTTTATTTAGACTACCAAAAAATCGAACCTTCCCAACCCTTTGAAGGGCATACAAATAGATTGTTGGTTGACTGTGTAGAAATTTCAGAGATTTATATCCAAAATAACTATACCGAGATTGCTCCAGAATTTGCTAAATCACAGGAAGGACAAAGCATTAGAGCTAATTACAAAAAGGAGCCTCTGGAGCCACAAGAAAAACCAGTGTCTGCTTAAAACAAAGAGTCAGAAATAAAGAGGAGACTCACAATAAGAGAAGGAAAAAGAGGATAAATTATTGTCAGAGTTTAAGAAATTATTGAGAAAACCTTCTTGAAACTTAAATAAGAGTTTAAATGTGAGCTGGATAAAACAAAAAAGAGAAATGGAATAGACAAAATAACATTGGAATCACCAATTAAAACACATAAAGATAGTACAAGGAAAAGAAATGAAGAAAATATGTTAGCTGGTAAATTAAGATTCTTTTAAATTACTGAGTCTACCCCCTAAAAAGTTTTTTTAAAAAAAGCTTAAGATGGTATATGGAAGTTAAAATGAGTTATGTTTTTAAATGTACAATATCTTAAGATAATTTTTGATTCTATTTCTAGTTGTTGCTATTAACTAGATATTGGAAATAGGAGTAATAATAATTATGGTGGGCTGTCAAATCAATTCTGACTTGTGGTGAACCTTTCCAGGGTTTTCTAGTTAAAGAATACACATAAGTAGTACTGTATACCCTTCCCTTCTTCTGGAATTGCCCTATTAAGGTTGCCCAAATGCATGCTCTTCTTTGAGAACATCTGGGAATTTAACTCCCAGCATCTTGCAGAAAGTGTGGATGACTTAAAGAAGCTCATGATTAGGTTGAAAGAAGAAAGTGCAAAAGCTGGCTTGAGACTCAATATCAAGAAAACCAAGATACAGTAAAACACTGGATAACAATTGGATTGGATAACGCTAAAATCGCATAACGTTAAGAAATCTGGGGAGAATTGGATCGAATAACGTTAAGGTCCTATGGGATGGATCGGATAACAACCGCTAAAGCCTGTGCGGTTACAATGTATCTCTATGGAGCTTTAACGTTATCTGATCCATCACATAGGATTTTAACATGGATCAGATAATACTAAAAATCGGATAACACCAAGACTTGTGGAACCAAGTTTTAGCGTTATCCGATGTTTTACTGTAATGGCAACAGGTCCTATCAGTCCCTGGAAAATAGATGGGGAAGAAGTAGAAGCAGTGACAGATTTTACTTTCCTAGGATCAAAGCTCACTGCAGATGGAGATTGCAGCCATGAAATAAAAAGGCGACTGATTCTTGGGAGGCAAGCGACGAGAAACCTGGGGAACATAGTGAAAAGTAGAGACATCACATTGCAAACAAAAATTCGTCTAGTCAAAGCAATGGTATTCCCGGTAGCAATGTATGGTTGTGAGACCATTAGGAAAGCTAAGATGTGGTGCTGGAGGAGAGTTTTAAGAGTCCCCTGGACAGCGAGGAGAACAAATAGGTCAATCTTAGAAGAAATCAACCCTGACTGCTCCTTAGAAGGTCAAATAGTAAAGATGAAGCTAAAGTACTTTGGACATCAAATGAGAAGAGAGGATTCACTTGAGAAAGCTTTGATGCTGGGAAAGGTGGAGGGCAAAAGAAAAGGGTGGTGGCCAAAGATGAGATGGCTAGATGGTATTGTACAGACAATAGGCACAGAGCTGAGCGAGTTGAGGAGGATGGTGGAGGACAGAAGTACCTGGCAGACAGTGGTCCATGGGGTCAGAGAGGGTCGACTGTGTGAGTGAACAACAACAAAATTAAGAGGGGTTGTTTGTGTCTTTCGAGGGAAGTGGCAGGGAGAGGAGCTGTGGCCTCCTTCTTTAATACGATGGATCAGATAACGCTAAAATGAGCTTCTAAAATGAGCGTTATCCGGTGCAAATCTTCCCCGCAAATTTGTCGTCGTTATGCGGTTTTAGCGTTATCTGGTGCAATCGTTATCCGGGGTATTACTGTATTAGATTATCAAATATAATAGAGTACAAATATTTACAATTATATATACACAGATACTGTATATGCACGTGCATATATATTATAAAAGTTAATTATACAAGGAGTATATAATAGAAAAGCAAGTTGTTAATATGAGAAATACTCGTTATATCAAAGATAAAATGTTCTTTTGTTTTTTGTGTTATGTCTTATTTTTCATTGCACTGTAATGTTGTTTTATTTTGTATGTCATTACTTTAAATTTAATAAAAATATTTTTTAAAAAGTATGTTGGCTAAAAACACACAAGTCAAAAAGGCTAAGAATTTTCAAGTACAGTAAAACATTGCTAGAGACCACATCGCCAACATCAGATGGATCATGGAAAAAACAAAGGAATATCAGAAACAAGTCTACTTCTGTTTCATTGATTACACTAAGGCTTTTGACTGTGTCGACCATAACAAAATGTGGCAAGTAATTAAAGAGATGGGAATACCGGAACACTTTATAGGCCTCATGAGAAATCTGTACATGAATCAAGAGGCAACAGTTAGGACAGAAAATGAAATGACGGAGTGGTTTGGAATAGGAAAAGGAGTAAGACAAGGCTGCATTTTGTCACCCTGCTTATTCAACTTATACACAGAACACATAATGCGCAATGCAGGGATGGAGGAATCACAATTTGGGATCAAAATTGCTGGAAGAAACATCAACAATTTGAGATATGCAGATGATACCACCCTAATGGCTGAAAGTGAGGAGGATCTAGAGAAGCTCCTGATTAGGTTGAAAGAAGAAAGTGAAAAATCTGGCTTGAGACTCAATATCAAGAAAACCAAGATAATGGCAACACGCCCTATCAGTCCGTGGAAAATAGATGGGGAAGAAGTAGAAGCAGTGACAGATTTTACTTTCTTAGGATCTAAGCTCACTGCAGATGGTGATTGCAGCCATGAAATAAAAAGGCAACTGATTCTTGGGAGGCAAGCAATGAGAAACCTGGGGAACATAGTGAAAAGTAGAGACATCACAATGAAAACAAAAATTCGCATGGTCAAAACAATGGTATTCCCTGTGGCAATGTATGGTTGTGAGAGCTGGACCATTAGGAAAGCTGAGCGCAGAAGAATAGACGCCTTTGAGATGTGGTGTTGGAGGAGAGTTTTGAGAGTCCCCTGGACATCAAGGAGAACAAATAGGTTGATCTTAGAGGAAATCAAACCTGACTGCTCATTGGAGGGTCAAATAGTAAAGATGAAGCTAAGGTACTTTGGACATCAAATGAGAAGAGAGGATTCACTTGAGAAAGCCTTGATGCTTGGAAGGGTCGAGGGCAGAAGAAGAAGGGGACGGCCCAAGATGAGATGGCTGGATGGTGTTGTAGAGGCAATGGGCACAGAGCTGAGCGAGTTGAGGGGGATGGTGGAGGACAGGAGTGCCTGGCGGACAGTGGTCCATGGGGTCGCAGAGGGTCGGAATCGACTGTGCGACTGAACAACAACAACAAAAATTGCATAAAGAGCACCTCAGTTAAAGAGTAACTCGCTTAGAGCAGAAATTTCTCTGAATGTTCACTTCACTTAACAAATAAAACCAACCAAAAGCTCACTTAACAAATAAATTGGGGTTCGCAATCCCCCGTCCAGAAGTCACAGTTGGTCACTTACAATGGTGTTTCACTTAAAGAGCAAAATCGCTTAAAGAGCAGTCCTGTGGAATGCATTATGCTCTTTAAGCGAGGTACAACTGTACAGTAGTAAAAGCTGTAGTTTGATGAAGCAGAAATTGGAAGTCTCTCAAGATTTTTATCAAAAATTACATAGTGGGAGATGCTCACTGGAATCAATTAAGGTTATTATGAGAAAAATTTAAGGACTAAATTTTAGCTATGGATGGATATTTAATTGAGCAACCAATTAGACAAGAAGAGATATAGAAATAATTAGTAAGTTAAAAGTAGGAAAGACTCCAGAAATTAATACATTATTTTAAAAAAAAATTAGTAAAAGATGGATACCTAATCAATGTCTATGTTTGATAAATGATAGAAGGTGAAAATATTCTATTATCTTAGCTATATTCATATTTTTGTATATTTTTAGCCTATTTTTACCATCCAGGGGAGCCATTATACAAGATGGGTCGTATAAATAAATAAGAAAATAAGTAATGAATAATGATCCAATTGATAAACCAATTTTCTAAATAAATCAAGATGCTAATATATTTACTGCAATATTAGCAAAGAGGATGAAAATTTTATAATTCATTTAATGACACTAAGAGAAATAGCAAATTTGACTAGAAAAGTGTTAAATGTAGCAAATGTGATAAGAAAGCAAAATATGATGGTAGAAATAATCTCACTAGATATTTTTAAACTATTTGATATTAATTAAAGATGAAATAACAGAACAGAAATACAGTACTTAAGTACTAAACTAAGATGTATCCTTTCCCTGTTATTTTTTGCTTTATTATAGAATTGCTAGTGAATGTTATGAATGACGGTAAATTCATTTGTCACATTGGTACTAAAGATAGAGTTCAAGAATATTACACTCTCAACAATAAATTAGCTAGTCAGGTGATTCTTGGTGCCCACAGACACCAAGTATTTTATTTATTTTGTTTTATGATGTACGTATTTGGTGGTTTCATTTTATTTTGTTGTTTCTTTTATTGTTTTACAGTATTTTGTTATTTCTATGTGCACCACCCAGAGTGGGAAATACCCCAAATGGGCAGTACAAAAATGCAATAAATAAATAAATAAAAGGTTCATTATCACTGATCTAGCCAATCAATTAAGACATACTATTAATACCATACCTAAGTTCAATAAACTGACAAAATTGATATTCGAAACAGAAAAATGATACAGTACAGTATATGAATCCCAAAAATATTGTTTTTATAAAATATGAACATAATTTTTTTAAAAAACTCATTGAAAATTCTTACTTTAAAAATATGCTTTCAATAGGGGACTCTCAACTTCTGGTTCCACAATCAGATTCGTAAACCACTGTGGGTTCCATAGGAGAGGGGAAAATGATTTTTACTTCAAGGGTCCTGTTGGGGATGAGCACAATTTATATAATTTATTTAATGTCTCATGAGATGTTTTTATGTTTGTATACTTTTTTATTCAATTTATAAATTTAAAATAATTCCTGGGTGGTGTTTTCTTTTAAGAGGATGGCTGCATATCTACAACATGAATTCCTGTACAACAATCCTTTTTAGTACTGTAAAATCTCAGGTTATGATGGAGGTCCATTCCAACAGCCTGTCGTAACACAAAAAAATTGTAACCCGAAGCATCTCTTTCCCATAGGAATGCATTGAAATTTTTAAAAGTCCTGACCGGACCAAAAATAATTTTTAAAATCACCAAAAAAATCCAAAAAATGCTAGACGCAATCGTCCCCCACCCCCACAAAAAGCAACAAAAGCAATCTCCCTACCTTTCCCATGCCATTTGGGGACCTTATCCTCTCCATTCTGACCTGGGGGAGGTGTGAGTTGAGCCCATTTTCTGCCCCTGCTGGAACAGCAAGAGTCTGAGGATCTTGTCTGCCCAGTTCCCACCTTCCTCCGAGCTCCCTGGGCAGTGCTACAGCCAAAAACGTGCACCTCCCTCAGGAATTGGGACTTCGGGTGGAGGGGGTGGCCATTTAAAACTCTAAAATGGTGCCAATGGCCATTTTAAACTCTAAAATGGAGGGGTTGGACATTTTTCAGTTTAAAATAGCACAATTTTTATCATAACCCAGGGAATTTTTTTAATTAAATGTGCAGTCATAACCCACAGCAAACGTACCTTAGGACAGTCATATCCCAGGTTTTTACTATATTTCATAGCTCCCAAATTCCCAAAACACTAAATCGAGTTTCAGATCCCTGAGCAGGGACTCCACCTCTCATTGGGTGCTTAAAAGATGGGGTTTTTAAAAGCTGCAGTCACCCTGGGACTTGTTGGCGGCTGCGGGGGAGAGGCCGTTGAACATCATTGTAATGAATAGTGAGTGGGAGTTGCTATAAAGATCCTGCCGCTGTGTCCTCAACAGAGTTCCACTCTCGCCTGGTCAGGAAGGAAATGGACTAGTGAGTGGGGTCAAGTCGCGAGGATTTTTTATGAACTGTTTTGAATTAGTTTTGATGTTCTTTACAACAACCTCATATTTTGTAATTGTGATTTGGGGTTTTTTGATATGTTTTTAATACGTGTTTTTTATATGTTTTGTGATGTGACACTTGTAACTTTGATACTGTATCTTGTTTTTCTGTGAGCCTCCCAGAGTTGCTGTAAAGCAAGTGGGGCAGCATATTATAATAATAATAATAATAATAATAATAATAATAATAATAATAATAATAATAATAATAATAATAATAATGATGATGATGATGATGATGATGATGATGATGATGATGATGATGATGATGATGATGATGATGATGATGATGATGATGATGATGATGATGATGATGATGATGATGATTTGATGTTCACAAGAGTACACTGGCATTTGTACTCATGCTTCTTAAAGCATTGAGAAGGAAATGTACTGCTGATACCTGTTTCCTAGTTTCATTTCATCAGCATACTGTTCCTCAATATTTGTCATACAGGTGAACCTTTTGAGATGACTGCTGTTATGAATGCAGCTGTTGCCAATATTATCGTGACCATACTGCTTGGCAAGAGATTTGAATATGAAGATCCTATGATTCAACGTCTGGTGCAATTAGTCAATGAAAACGTTCGGCTTGTTGGAAGTCCCTCAGTCACGGTAATTGAACTACTTTCCCTTGAAACATTCTTACATTCAGTCTGAGGTGACCAAAACACTGGATGTTCATAACAGGATCCACAGAAAAATGCAGAATTTGAACATTGGTTTTGAATTTCATTTTTATTTTAGAAAACACAAGGTTTATTTAAAACTTAGCTAAAAAGTATGTGGGTTGATCTCCCCATAACTGAATCACTTAAGGAAGTAGGGGATTTCAACTTGTCACATGCCAAAGTTTCTGTGACTGACACTACTTTGCTCAAAATAATAGACTCTGGTGTCTCATTTTTCCAGTAAGTGAAAATTTACACCCACTTTTGTTACCCCTGGGTTCTATGGCATCTCTTATGGCATTCAACATTTATTACTAGGTTTCAGAACATGGAAGTGAGATGTCACCAGCACTGAGGGAAGAGAGGGAAAAGAAAAGCAGGAAAAGGTGAAGGAGGAGGAAAAGAGAAATGTGATCGGAGATAATAACTATCCTCATCAGTCTGGCCATGTTTCTTCCTCGATTACTTCTGTTTTAGATCAGTGCTACACCACTTACAAAACATAACAAAAAGGTTATCAAAAGAAAACAAAAATGCAGTAGCACTTTAAAGACTAACTTATATTTTAATGTGAGCTTTCATGGATCAAGTCCACTTGATTAGTCTGACCCACGAAAACTCACATTAAAATATACCAGTTAGTCTTAAAACTGCTACTGTGTTGTTGTTTTGTTTTGAAATGCTTGAAACAATGACAAGTATTATGGGTTTGTTTTAAATATGTGTTTAAATAACACTTGTGAAAACTGAGGTAGATTCATATGTTGGCAGCAGATGTTTGCAGTTGAATAAGCAGCAGTAAAGGACAGTGAAAAGGAGGTATGGATAGTAAGAATGACAAGAGTGAGTTAGGAAAGGGAGCTGTTTGATCTCTAGAGGACAAAAATTACCAGCATAACCATGCTGTATAGACATTTGAAACACATCGTTTGAAACTTTCCTGGAAAACAATGGCTAGAGATTTATCCAAGACAAAGAGCAAGGGTGGAATATACAAGTTAGTATCAACACAGATGAACTTCCTGTGAGACTCATCATAAGAAATAAATTGGACCTCCATTATTCAAAATATTGATGAACATGGAAAAAGTCCAATTCTAGAGTTTGTAGAATTTTCCATCTGGCAAATTCTCCATCTGGTATTTGGTGATCTGTACAAATAAATGCCCAGGTTTTTAAAATCTAAGGAGTGGTTACTGTCATTAGGCTTGCATGAAAAAGAATGGTTGATCTACAAAACCTATGTTGTGTTACATTACTTTTTTATTGGGGAAAAAGATGAAAGACAATTCTGGTCTCAGAGTGATCCCTGCACAGGTAAACCTTGCAGGCGAAAGAAAGAAAGAAAGAAAGAAAGAAAGAAAGAAAGAAAGAAAGAAAGAAAGAAAGAAAGAAAGAAACTGGGTACTAGATTCTGATGAGCATATCATCCACTGGAACAAATCAGGGCAAAGGAACAACTGGACCACCACAGCTGGTTGGTCAAATAGTCAGCAGGGATGAACTCAGTCTTTAAGTAGTACTCAGTAAAACTGCTAAGTAACCTTAATATATGGTTGATTGCACAGTTCTGGAATATGAGGTGTGTAAAGTGAAATGTTGACATGAGCACAAAATTCCTCAATGACTATAGGCATTTTTCATATTTCCTTTCCTTTTCTATATCTCATACTTTTAGCTGTATAACATGTTTCCTGCACTTGGCTTTCTCTTTGGTGCTCGGAAGACCGTCCTTAAGAACAGAGATGAGTTGCATGCCTTTATAACTGCCACCTTTCTAAAACACCTAAAAGACCTGGATAAAAATGATCAGCGGAGCTTCATTGATACATTTCTCATCCAGCAACAGGAGGTAATACAACTCTTTAACTTAGTTTGGAACAAGAAATGCTTTATTTTATCAGGAATAATCTCGTACCAATTTTTCAAATCTTCATTTATCTTTTGTATGTTACGTAATTACTCTTTATAGGAGCATGATAGTGTTGAATTCACCTGTGGAAATGAAAATTTGCTCAGTTGGCTAAAGAAATTTCTTTTCCAGTCACAACTCTCCTTAGCTAAAGGGTAAGAAAAATACAAGAGAATAACCTGTTTACTATATCTGTAGCTCATGGTCTGAGTACAGAGAGAACAAATTACCCAACTTTGCTGGGATTAATCACTCCATTCAGACCATAAGCCATCTCTTGTATTTTTACTGGTTTTTGTGTGTATGGCTTGGAACTAAAAGTGCAGGGTATTCTAGTCCAGTGGTTCCCAACATGGGGCACTTGCCCCACAGGGAGACTTCAATTCCCAGAAGCCCAAGTCAGTACATTGGCTGATCAGTGCTGTGGGGAATTGATTTAGTTTTCCAGAAATCGAAGTCCAAAAACCAATGTTTGGGAAACACTGTTCTTCCCTATATTTCTATAATTTCCATAACTGTGATTTTATGGATGTCTTTCCAGCTCTTAGCCAGTGACAAATTTTATTCTGACCTGGCAGATTTGTGAATAGATCTGGTTTCACCAGTTTTTAATGTTTCAGGAGAAGAAGAACAACAATGGTGAATATTTCCATAATAAAAATCTAAAAAATCTTGTTGGGAACTTATTTGCTGCTGGCATGGAGACCACTTCCACTACTCTACGTTGGGGCATCTTGCTGACGATGAAGTACCCTGAAATACAAAGTGAGAATTTTTCATTTTCATTGTCTCCTATTCTTCCGCTGCATCTTGACAATAGTTCTTCATAACTTTTGGAGAACTGAAAGAACTAAAAGCATACTTTAGGACTTATTTCTACATTACCAGAATAAATAAGGCCTGTGAGTGCTCTTGGTGCCAAAAAGGTGTTTGGCACCAAATATACTCATAAATATATACGAGCTTTTTTCCAGACGTGGAGATTGCCCACTTATTCAGCCAACTTCATTTGTAGTAGGTTTCCACAAATCACAGCGCATGTAAAAAGGTATTCCACTTTCTATATTGAAGGAGTCACTATTTCAATGAACACCCAAGGAAAGTATTCTGTATTTAAAGATAAACCACAAACCAGCCTCTCACTCCTATCATTTCTGCACCAAATCTTGCAAAACATAGGGTGTTCTAGCTGTAATAAATTTCCTGGAGCAAATATTGCCACACATGCAAGATCACATCATATATAATTTTGGACATACTGTATCTGAGGACCCAAACGACAATGCCTTTGACAGAGCGTTTCACAGCGGAATGTGCCCCTACCACACCCTTGCCTTCTGTGTTGGTGACTAGCAGCTTGCGTGCCCAAAGAAAACAGGCATACAGTTCTTGTGAGGCAAACTGAAAGAAGTTTTACTCATGAGGTGAGGTGTAGGCAGACAAACTATATACAATGGTGAGAAACATAACAGGCTTATCTTCAGCATAACAGGGAAGGCATATATACACCAAGTTCACAGTTCATAGAGAGTTCTCAGCTCACTCTCTTCTGCTTAACTAGTAAGCTTTACCACAAAGTCCTTGTTGGTTTTCTGGCAGATGCTTCCAAACCTTTGGCATGAACAGCTGTTAGGCAAGTTCTTGGTAGAAGCAATACTCCAGGATGAAAAATACCAACAGACTAAGTTACTGACACCAGCAGTCCTTACTACCATGATGTGGCAAGGGTCCCAAAAGTCACTGGCCCATAAGGTCAGTTCCATGATGAGCAGTCCAGCACAACGACCACTCCAGCAAAGTAAGACAAGAGAAGCAACAAGAGGCAAAATGGCATAAGAGGCAGCCAGGCATAAGAAGCAAGTTGGCTTTTGGGTTTTGCCTCTTCTTATATACAAGAAGGCTTCCTTGTTAGCAGCTGATCCTGTGCAGCTGGCTCCTATTCCAGAACAGTCCTTAAAGGTATAGTCCACCATTTGTCCAATTTGCAACAAGTGCCATGCCCAGGCACAGTTACTAACAGCCTTGGCCATTTTGGCTGGATCCAGCAGTTGGCCACACTTCTTTAATCTATTCTACAATCATTGCTGAACTGACTGGAATATGGATATATGTTTAGAAAGGGGCTAGCAATAGCTCTGTAAGAATAATTCTTACCTTTGTAGTTAGTTATAAGTCTATGCTACCAGTTACTCCTTATTAAATTGAGCAATTTATAGCTATGCTCACATTCAGATGTCTCTTCAGTATCCTTAGAGTGCCTCTTTTCCTCCAGCTGAAGAAAGACCTTTCTGCACAGAATCACAGAACCATCAGTTTGATCGGGCCTCCAGTTTCAACTCATAGGGGATCACATAGAAAACATGTGTTTTAGCATTTAATCTTTTTATACTTGCCTCTGGCTGGCTGGATATCCCGGTATGGTAATGTAGTAGAGTGTACAGCCAGCAACTCAAAGACAAGTGTTAGGTGGAGGTTAAACTAACATGACTCCCTAAAGGGGACAACTGCTACAGACAGATGAACCACTTTAGATGGGGTGATGGTTCCCCTCAGTGGAAGAAATGTCATTGGAAACCATCAGATTGAGCCAAATGGCAAAATGAGCAAAGGTGGAACTCTGATTCCCAACGGTCATGAAGGCAGAAGAGGCCATGCCAAGTGGACTGGTTGTGAAGCCACACCTTGATAATATCCTCAAGGCTGAGGCAGGCCATTGCAGTCCTTGTGTTAAATTCTGCATATCTCATTTCATGTGTGGCGCAGGATATGACTCTGTGATCATAGTGTGTGAGTCACTTCATGGCAAGCTGTAATCCACCTTAAACAAATTTGGTGACATTTTTCCTGCTACAGAAAAAAAATGTATTCTCAGATACGACTTGTAGTCAACGACACATGCAAATCCAAAAGTGTACAATTGCTCTTGATAGCAAGGATTTTTTTTCTGTTTCCCCAGAAAAAGTCCAAGCAGAGATTGACAATGTTATTGGATCTGCTCAACCCAGGATTGAACACCGAACAAAAATGCCATATACAGATGCCGTGATCCATGAAGTTCAAAGGTTTGCTGATATTGTCCCAACCAATTTGCCACATGCAACCACTACAGATGTTACTCTCAAAGGCTATTTCATTCCAAAGGTAATCACCCTGACTTACTTGTGTCTTCTGCTCTCGAGTTACTGCCCAGCTGACTATGAGATTCCTTTCTATTTTCAGTATGACACGCTAAACAAGTTACTCTTCAGAAGTTCATAAATATGTTTTATACTGTAAAGCAGTCTAAATCTTAATTCTTGTCACATATTTACCTCAGAGCAGGGTTTTCCAACCTTTTTTTTTTGCCATGGCCCACTTAAGCATCTCTGAAATCCTGATTCCCCCTTCCCTATGACACATAATTCTTAATTGTTCAAAAAGTGAACTCCTATTCACACAAGGAAACCTAAAAGGCCATTAACTTGGTCTAAACTCATTCTTAAATTGCTCCCTTTAAAAATCAAATTGTCCCTGTGATATAGGAGAAATTGAAACCACAGAACACATTCCTTGCAGCTGTCCTTTCTATAGAGACATCCGGAACAAGTTCATATCTCCACTGCTCTTCAAGTATCCTGGCCGGACAAACAGTACATACACTCACTGGCTGCTATCTGACGAAAGACCCACCTTCATCCACAACACTGCCAAGGTTCTGTTCCTCAGCATGCAAGATCAGAAGAACAATCCTGGCAGAACCTTCAGCTGAATAAACTACTAGTGCTACACTATAGGCTTAGTAATAGTTGTAACATTATTGAAAATGTTATGTACTATTATGAAAATGTTATGTACTGTTATGTTCTAATTTTATTACTCCTTGACTCTGAGCAGAAATGTTCCTTTTTAAGCATCCTCTTTTTAACTTTTAACTCTTGATATATTTTTGTTGTTGTTCAGATGCATAGTCTGGCCCTTTGTGACCCTATGGACCATTGCACGCCAGGCACCCCATCCTCCACCATCCTCCTCAACCTGCCCAGCACCATGCCCATTGCATCAACAATCCCATCTAGCCATCTCATTCTCTGCTGCCCCTTCTTCTTTTGACATGAATTCTATGAACGTCTTATGTTTCGTTGGCAGCTTTTGCAATGTAATGAAAATCATGTACTTTTGACAAGCTGCAACACCAAAACTAAGGCGGCCATGAAAATAAGGGTTATGTCATTTGAAAGATCGTCTTGGCAACTTTAAGAATTGGTAGAAGCCAAAAGCCAAAAATGCAAAGCAATGATGTCATCACTTTCGGAAGAAGCATTGGAAAAGTGACAGTTTTGCTGGGGAGGGATCGGTTGTCGGGACACCAGAGAAAAAACAACCCAACCTAGTCAGATGATCCAAAGTGCATTTGAAAGAGGAAAGATTAACCTTTGTGAGGACACTTTAAGATTTTGAAAAAATAGTCTATGAAGCGTTTTCCAAAAACCACTCAAACGAAGTCACAAAAACCCAAAAAAGAAGGGAAAATCAATTTAGAAACTGAATATGAAAGCTTCCAGAGGTATATACAGTTCACATACAACATGTAGAGAAAAATGATGCCAAATCAGGAATCCACAAAAAAGATATTGAGGAAAAATGTGACTCGTTCAAATGACATTTCCGCGCGGTGGGGTGTTTGGTGGTGATCCAACAAAAACAAAACACCCAATCAAATGATCAAAGTGATCCAAAGTATGCTTGAAAGAGGACAGAATAACCTTTCTTTTGATACTGATACAATTTGGATTGGACTTCAGAAACATTTTCTATGAAGGTTTTTTTAAAAAAAACACAATTTATTTCTAAAAAAAATTATTTCTCCACACCAGACTACATACATTGTTGTGAGAACTGTAGCAAGTTTCTCCTTTGAAGTCATAACCACTTTCACTATTGGCTTTCCCTCTTATTGAAGAACTGCTTTCAAGGTACCTGTATCATGAAGGAAAAACTCTTTTTCTTTGTGGTTTGACTATTGAAATATTTATTAAAAATAGATCCTTTGCCGTTATTCACCTGTGGTGAATTGTTATGTGTACAGTGGGCTACTTATGGACACGTGTGCATAGTGGGTAGAGTCAGGGAGATTGGAAAATAAAGGTTAAAAGCATCTTTATTGAAAAATAAAATATCAAATAATAATAAACACAAATGAAATTGGGATTTCTGTTTTTGGGTTAATACAATGTAGCAGTTCAAAAGCAAGAAATTGCAAGAAGATAAATAGGGACCACTTTGGTGCTAAGGTAAGCAGTGTTCCACGCCTGCCACATGTCCATGGAAATGTCTGCAGACACAGACAGCACTGGCTTTTTGGCTATAAACAGAGATGAGCACTGAAACCTACAGTTGGATATGACTGGCTTTTGATCAAGGGTGACCTTTACCTTAGCTCAGAAAACGTTAGATTTTATGAACATTTTATGAAAACCTTTATTTTATGAACATAATGTCTTTATTTTTCCCCATTTGATACATCACCCTTAACTAATGAATGAAATAAAAGAAATAAATGAACTACTGAGCATAATTCAACACATCGAATTCACGCACTAAATCCCTGATGATAGTGTCCTTAGATTCTACCTGCCACTTATTTTTTAGTACCCCCATTTTAACTTCTCCCCTTTGCTTTCTATGCTGGTCTTGGACCATAATAAAGATTGATTTGATTTGAAAAATCAAATTGCCCCCTGTTGTGTGTGCCCAGTGTTGGGTACCATGGCGTTAGAGATTTTCAAATGTCAGGTTTTTTCTACCTGAGTAGTTCATAAAGTGTGTTCTCCATAATTTTATCCCAGTAGTTTCATTTAGGGTGGCAATCTGAAAACACATTTGCCTTCTTCCCAAGGGTTATGCATTCCTTTAAGAAAACTGCCTCCTTCCTTTTGCAGGGAACTCACATCGTTCCATTGCTGACTTCTGTGCTCCGTGATGAATCTGAATGGGAGAAACCATATCAATTTTATCCTGAGCATTTCCTTGATTCAGCAGGGAAGTTTGTCAAGAGAGATGCATTCATGCCCTTCTCTGCAGGTATGGAGATGTACTCTTATGCAGTGGGAAAGACAGGTTTCACTTACCAGTAACTGTCGTTCTCCGAGTATGTTGTTTGGGGATTCACACTAATGGGTTCTGTGCCTGCGCTGAATCCGAGCGGAGCTGAAAAGCTGATTGGACAAAAGTTTTGAAGTTAGGACCGCCCACCATGCCCAACCGCCTCTGGTGCCATTTCGCGCTTTTCCCTCAGTTCGATACTAGAGCTGCCTGCGGAGCATGAGGCCATCTCAGGCCGGCAGCCTCGAGGGGAGGTCGGGTTGGGCCGTGTGAATCCCCAAACAACATACTCGGAGAACGACAGTTACTGGTAAGTGAAACCTGTCTTTCTCCTTCGTGTTGTTTGGGGATGCACACTAATGGGTGAGTAACAAGCTCACTTACTTGGATGGTGGGCAGCTGGCGTCCTGAGATGCAGGAGAGCGTGTGGGCATCATGGGGCAGCAGTCATCAACAATGAGGATCGGAGACCAGCCGTCAGGATGGACCTGCCTCGTCTGACGTCGACGGCAGACCTGGTGTCAACCCGGTAATGGGTGATGAAAGTGGAGGACCTGGACCAGGTAGCAGCCTTGCAAATGTCCTCCATCGGGATGCCTTCCAGGAAGGCAGTGGATGATGCCAATGTCCTGGTGGAGTGGGCCCGGACATGAGGCGGAGGTGGCAGAGATGACAACTCATAGGCCAGGTAAATGGTACCTGAGATCCATTTAGATAGTCTCTGGGCAGACAGAGGCTGTACCTTCGACTTGCCACCATAAGCCACAAACAACTGTTTGGCTCTCCTGAAGGACGCAGTCCTCTGGGTGTAAAACAGCAAGGCCCTCCTGAAATCCAACGAATGCCACACTCTCTCTTGTGCAGACGAAGGATTCAGGAAGAATGCTGGAAGCGTGATGGACTGGGCCAGGTGAAAGTCAGTCAGGACCTTGGGCAGAAATGCCAGGTCCGGGTGCAACACTACCCTGTCAGGGTAGAACTTGAGGAAAGGCGGGTCAGACCTCAGGACTGCAAGTTCACCTGCCCTCCGGGCAGAGGTGATGGCTACAAGAAAGGCAGTCTTGTAAGAGATGAATTTAATGTCCACTGTAGCCATGGGCTCGAAGGGCGCCTTGGTGAGCGCAGTGAGCACCGCAGTGAGGGACCACTGAGGAGGTGGTACCTTGACCGGAGGGTAAGCATTACGCAGTCCCTGGAGGAATCTTTTCAGTCTTGTCCATGAAGGCAGAGGACAGCACAGAGGAAGGTGGGGCATTGGCCACCACCGCAGCCAGATGGACCTTGAGGGATGAGTGCGCGGATCCTGACTCAGCCAATCGCAGGAGGTAGGACATCACGTCCTGCAGGGATGCGGAGTCCACGGAGCGGTCGTTGGATTGCAAGAATTCAAGAAAACGACGGTACTTGGTACCGTAGGACTTCCGCGTGGATGGCTTATGGGAGAGTTCAAGGATCCGCGCTAGGTCGGGTGGATAAGCCAGGCCGTCAGGTGCAGGCTCGGCAGATCCGAGTGTAGGATCCGACCGCCCCCCATGTGGAGGAGGTTCGGATCGGTGGGCAGGCGGAGGAAGTCGCATGCCAGAGACTGAAGCAGCGGGAACCACGGCTGACGCGGCCAGGACAGGGCGATCAGTATCGTCCATGCATGCTCCGCACGGATCCGCACGAGGACCCGTTGGATGAGAGGGATAGGTGGGAACATGTACAGGAAGTCCTGATGCCACGGAACCATGAAGACATCACCCTCCGATCCGTGACCGATCCCCGCTCGGGAGCAGTAATGGCGACACTTGGCGTTGGCTTGTGTCGCAAACAAGTCCAGGGCCGGTGTGCCCCACCGTCGGCACAGCCGGTCGAACACCGATCCGTCCAGCTCCCATTCGTGCATTGCTGTCCCTTTGCGGCTCAGAAAGTCCGCATCCGTGTTCAGGGTGCCCTGGATGTGGACACCTATGGGGAAGACGTGCACCTTCAGGCACCATTCCCAGACCATCACAGCAAGATGAAGGAGGGAGAGAGACCTGGTCCCTCCTTGCTTGTTCAGATAGGCCAGGGTAGTGGTGTTGTCCGAGGCGACCTGCACCACTCGGCCCGCTATAGAAAGTCTGAAGGACCGCATCGGCTTCCACACTGCCAAGAGTTCGAGGAAGTTAATGTGGTGCCTGGCTTCCACGGGCATCCAGACCCCGTGGATCCGTAGACCCCGGCAGCACGCTCCCCATCCATGCATGCTCGCGTCGGTGGTGATCTGCACGGTCGGCGCGGGAAGGGTGAAGAGCTTTCCCGTGGCCACGTTGCGGTCCATCACCCACCAGTTCAACTGGTCCTGCAGCTCGGGAGTCGGTGTGAGCCACTTCCCGAGGTCGTCGTGGACGATGTCAAACGAGGCAAGGAGCCACTACTGGAGGGACCGCATCTTCAGCTTGGCGTGCGAGATCACCGCCGTGGTTGACGCCATGAGTCCGAGGAGACGGAGGGCGTCCCTCGCACGGATGCGACGCCTGCCTTGGATCCGTGCCACCACCGCACGGATGTCCTGCAGACGTTTGGGCGGAGCGTAGGCTCTCAGAGCCAGAGAGTCCAGTACGGCTCCGATATAGTCTATCCTTTGAGTGGGGGTCAACTGAGACTTCTTGAAGTTGACCCGCAGACTGAGACTCTGCATGAGTGCCAGGCAATGAGCAACATCGTCCTTGGCCCTCTGATTGGTCAGAGAGCAGACCAACCAGTCGTCGATGTATGGGAACACCTGGATCCCCTGCAGCCGAAGATGGGCAGCCACCGGTGCCATGCACTTCGTGAAGACCTTGGCGTGCGAGATCACCGCCGTGGTTGACGCCATGAGTCCGAGGAGACGGAGGGCGTCCCTCGCACGGATGCGACGCCTGCCTTGGATCCGTGCCAGTGGAAAGACCGAAGGGAAGACACGTGTACTGGTAGATGTCGCTGCCCACCTGGAAGCGGAGGTAGCGGCGATGTTCCCTCCTGATGGATACGTGGAAGTACGCATCCTTCAGATCGATGATGGTGAACCAGTCCCCGTGGTTGATCAGTGGGAGGATGGCCTGAAGGGTCACCATTCGGAACTTCCTCGCGTCGATGTGTTTGTTGAGGAGGAGGAGGTCCAAGATGGGGCGGGACCCTCCGTCCTTCTTGTCCATGAGGAAGTAGCGGGAGAAGAACCCTTCGTGAGACTCCGACGCTGCGACCGGCTCTATGACGCCCTTCTCCAGGAGAGCTGACAGTTCCTCTTGGAGCGGTGGAGACAGATCGGTGACTCGGACCCGTCTGACAGTAGGGCATCTCTTGAACTCGATCGCGTAACCAGAGTCTAAGATGGCCAAAACCCACTTGTCCGTGGTGATGGTGGACCACACCGACAGGTAGTCCACCAGGGGACGGTATGGCAGAGTCTCGGTCACGGAGGAGTCAAACCCGTTGTTTGCTCCTCCGATCCCTCCGCTTACCAGACTGTTGGCGTTGCTGGTAACGCAGAAGGGCGGCTTGCTGTCTCGGCCGGTAGAACTGGTGCCGGGGGTAGTCCTCCTGCCTCTGCTGCTGGCAGGGCTGGTAGGACGGACCTTGAGACGAGGTCTGGGGTTGGTCTTGGTGGAACCGACCCGTCCCCCGGCAAGGAGCGCGGAGCTGCTTGATTGTAGCGTAGTCCCCTCTTCAGCTCCCCCAAAGAGGTGTCGGTCTCTTTGGCAAACAGGCCCTCGCCATCGAAGGGCAGCTCCTCCACCAGTTTCTTCACATCGTCCTGAAGATCGGCCGAGTGAAGCCAGGAGTGCCGGCGTATTTGGATGGCAGAGGCTAGATTCTTCGCCTCCGACTCCGTTATATGCTCCCCAGTTCAGATTTGCTGGAGGGTTAGCTGGTTGCCCTCCTGGCAGACGGACCCGAACTCAGCCTGACGGTCTGGCGGTAGCAGCAACTTGAAGGCCTCGACCTTCTCCCATAGGCGGCAGTTATAACCGCCCATGGCCGTCGCGTAGTTGGCCGCACGGAAGGACAGGGAGGCTTTGGCATATACCTTCCTGCCCAGTGCGTCCAACTTCTTCCCCTCCTGCGTGGACGGGAGGGGAGTGCTGCTCGCCGGAGTCCTGTGCTGGGCGCCCTTGACCACACGGGAATTCGGCGCCGGGTGGACATGGAGGAAGTTGGCGTCGTCACCCAGAAGTCTATACATGGCGTCCACTCTGGACGATACTGAGTGGGACGACACGGGCTTCTTCCAGACCTCCTTTGCTGCCTTGGCAATCTTCGGGAGAAGGCCCAGGTGGACGGGGACCAACTCCCTCCGATCGGCCATGGCGCAAACCACGTCGTCGCACTCCTCTGGAAGGGCCTCCACCTTGATCCCGAGCACGGATCCGAGGCGGGTGATCAGTGCCGTAAAGGTCCATTGATCCTCTGGCTGGGATCCGTGGACGGAGCCGATGTTGTCGTCGGGGGACTTCTCGGCGGCAACTGGCGGCGGCTGATCCTCCTCCATATCCGACGAATCGTCGGACCCTTCTGACTGCTCCGAGAGGCTGGGTGGTGGGAAGAAGGCCTCGGGGTCCGAGTCCGATCAGTACGGCCTGGCGGTCCTCGGATTGCTCCCCAGCAAAGGCGACTGGTGCGGAGGGAGAGAGACCTCCGACCATGCCTGCTCCGTGCGACGCCTCTTTGGGGCCAGGCCCTCCTCACGGAGTGGTGGTGCCTCCGGAGCAAGTTCACAGAGCTGAAGAGCCTCCGGAACAGCCGACGGTGGTGGCTGAGGGACCCGGAACTGCTGGGCCACCTTCTGCACCATCGCCTAGAGGAACGGGACGATGAGGCTCAACTGAATCGATGTCTTGGTAGCCAGAACAGGAGCCACAGAAGGGCCCGTCAGGGATGCAGTCCTCCGCGGTGGCAGCGCCGGAGGAGTCTCCAGCAGAGGCGGTAAGTTGGGGGCCTTCTCCGGCGAGATGACCACCGGAGAGGCTGACGAGATGCTGCCCGTGGAGATCGTGGCCGTGACGGCAGCGGAGACCAGCGATCTCGTAGGCGATGGGCGAGTTGGGCACAGAGTTGGCGGCAAAGAAGATGAAGACTTGTGGTGCTTCTTCTTCTCTTTTTTCTCCTTCTTCTTCTTGTCCTGCTCCTTCTTCCGTCTGAACAGTTCAGCGGCGGACAGCCACGAAGAAGGAGCAGAAGTCGAAGGGGCCGCCGAAGAAGTCGCAGCGGCCTCCTCCCGGGCAGGAGAAGGCTGTGGTGCCAACGCAGCCTCCATTAGACGTGACTGGAGGCGGTACTGTCGGTTCTTCAGAGCAGATTTGGAAAAACCCCGACAAACCGAGCAGGCCTGGACCTGGTGATTCTCTCCCAGGCAGCGAAGGCACCTCACGTGTCTGTCCAAAGTAGGAAACTTCTTCTTGCAGGACGGACACTGCTTGAATGCTGCAGGAGCGGCCATCCACCGGGGCAGATGGCCTGACGAAAAAAAAATATCCCGGCCGGGAGGCCCCGACACGAGATGAGCTGAGGTAAATTTACCTCACAAGGTTTTTTGTTTTTTTTTGCGGCGGCTGAGGGAAAAACCCCAGCCACGTGAGGACCAAGGGATTATTAGTTCCCTGGTCCGAAAAAAGTTGTTAAGAGAGAAAAATTGAAGATTTCTGAAACAATTTCAGACACACACAAGGCACAGCTCTTTTTCCAGGCTCCTGCTCGCGCAGCGGAAAAGAGAGAACTGAGGGAAGAGCGCGAAATGGTGCCAGAGGCGGTTGGGGATGGTGGGCGGTCCTAACTTCAAAACTTTTGTCCAATCAGCTTTTCAGCTCCGCTCGGATTCAGCGCAGGTGCAGAACCCATTAGTCTGCATCCCCAAACAACACGAAGGAGAATGTGTACAACACAAACGGATTTGATGCAACATTAGCCCATGAGAGGATCATCCATTTTAGGGGGGAGGGTTCTACAACAGATCACGCTCTGTAATGTCATGTAAGGGAGTGTGGTTGCTCAAGAGATTAAGACACTGAACTCAATGACTGGAAGATTGGAGTTTGATTCCTGGGTACTGCATGATGGATTGAGCGCCCACCTCTGTCCCACCTCCTGCCAACCTAGCAGTTTGAAAGCAAGAAATTGCAAGTAGATAAATAGGTACCACTTCCGTTGGAAGGTAAACAACAATTCGTGCACTCCAGTGTTGAGGCATGCCTGCCATATGTCCATGGAAACGTCTGCAGATGCAGACAGCGCTGGCACTTTGGGAATAAACAGAGATGAGCACTGAACCCTAGAGGTGGACACAACTGGCTTTCAAGCAAGGGCGACCTATACTTTTACCTAATGTCATGTTAAACTACTCAATTTTCACCTGTTTCCTCGTGCTTCATTTTGTTATTGCTGTGTTTATGGTAGACCTCCAGGAACACTAGCTAAAATCCTGTTACAAAGTTACTCAAAAGGCATAGGTTTTAGAAGCAACATGGCATTGGTAAAGCTCCATAGACTTTCTCTGTTGCATGGGGAGTCATTTAACGCAATATGCAACACAATTTGTCTTTGGAGATTTCTTAATTGCAACAATTAGTTTGCATAGAAATGTATAGTATTCCAACCAATGTGTCACAGAAAAACTACATAATGTTAGCAACTCATTTTCTTGTTTTCTGCATATTCTTACAGGCCGCAGATTATGTGTAGGTGAGACCCTGGCCAAAATGGAGCTCTTCCTCTTCTTTACAAGCCTCCTGCAGAAATTCACCTTCCAGCCACCTCCTGGCATTAATAAAGAAGAGCTGGATCTCACCAAAGCAGTTGGGTTTACAACACCTCCCATGCCCTTCAAAGTCTGTGCTTTTCCTCGCTGAGATGTCTCATGTTCGCAGAATACTAAACCTATCTGTTGAACATCTCTAAGCCTTCTTGCCCACCCAGGCTATTGTGGTGGAGCAGATTCTTGCTTGAATTAACCCATGTATAATCACCGATTTTAAGTGCCACTATTGCTGTTTTTAATACAACTCAAACCAGACAAGCAAACAAAAATAACTTGGTAGAATTCACCCATGCTATTATATGACCTGCATACAGTCCCTTTGAATCCCATAAGGGCAGTAGTGATGCATTGTTTAGTTTAAAAATAGGTATCTAGTTCATGTGCCATTATAACTGCACAGGAAAAATCAAGGCTATTTATGTTTCACAACATCAAGCTTTTATATTCACACCCTGAAGATTTTGCTTCTGTTTCTTGATTACCACAAATTGTGATAGATCCACTTCTTTCAGGGGCACTTTATTGTGTTACAGCATCTAGGTTGCATAAGGTTTATACATGTTGAGAGTAGCAGATGTTTGCTGGAGCAAGTGCTTTCTAACATCAATAAATGGAAGATTCTTTCTTGTGAAATGCAGCAGTAATATTTCACTACCTTTGGTTTCTGAGGACATTCCTGTGAAATGTTCATTGGGAGGTTTATTTTACTAACTTATATACTGTCCCATTGATAAATTAGAGTTCTCCAGGCAGTGTATAAATGTCATATGTTTTCAGTGCCTTTTCAAAAGCCATAAGTGAGGAAGATTGTTACAGCTCAGCGGGTGCCATCACCAAGAAAGCTCTTTTCCCAGTCACACCCTTCCTGACATTCTCAGTTTCAGCATCAAGAGCTGGCCATTCTATGAGGACCTAGTGATGTGGGCACTCAATCTTAGAGGGAGATGTTCCATCTGATAGCTAGGTTGAAAAATGTTTAGGTCTTGGTGGCTTAGTGGTTAGGATGCTGAATTTGATGACCAGAAGGTTGGTGGGTCAGCAGTTCAAGACCTGAGCACTGCACAAAGGAGTGAGCTCCCACCTCTGTCCCAGCTCAGTTTGAAAGCAAGAAATTGCAAGTAGATAAAAAGATACCACTTTAGTGAGAAGATAACATTCTGTGCACTCTGCATCTAGTCATGTCTGCCACATGCCCACAGAAACATCTGCAGACTCATACAGTGCTAGCTTTTTGGCTATAAATGAAGATGTGCACTGAACCCTAGAGTGTCTTTTGAGCAAGTGTCTTTATCGTTACTATGTCAATTTTAGAACTTTGTCTCTAATACAAGTGTGCTTCTGGGAGCCAGTCAGCATTGGGGTAATGTGATCATTTTTCAACCCAGAGATCAGCCTGGCAGCAGCATTCTAAACTCCCTGCAATTTCTGTATAAGTGACAAGGGGAGTCCCACAAAAAGAGCATTATAGTAGCCTGTCACTGAGACTACCAACACATAGATGAATGTTGTCAGGAACCTCCTGTCCAAGAAGGGTGCAGCTTGGCAATCTGATGAAGTTGAAAAAGAGCCAATCTGGTCACAACCACAATATGAGCTTCCATATAGAGAGCTGGATCTAGAAGCCCAGACTGTGGTCCTGGTTCCTCAAAGTGAGGGCCACTCCATCTAAATAGGGAACTAGCCCCCCTAATTGGTCAGAGATCATCCCTAGCTACAAGACCTCCATCTTGTCAGGATTTAGTTTTCAGCTGATTTATCTTCATCCATTCCACTATTGAGGTCAGGCAGTCATCAAGGCACTGAATTACAACTTCTAGAAATTCAGTTCACTGAGTTAACCCCAGTTCCTTGAGGTCTTCAATATTATGTATGACAGCTTTTTTCTTCTTCCCTCTTAATGCTTTTGAACGGTGTTGTGTAACTATGAAAGTTACAAAATAGCTGTCAGTCTACCAACACTCATGTTCTATTTGCTAGAATGGGAAATCTACAAGTACATAAATCTACAAGCTTAGATTTTTCAAACATAGTAGTCCAGGGGTACTCAACCTATATCCCATGGGCAGGAGGACCATTTCATGTGCTGCCACCACTGCCACTGGAAGCGAAAATGGATGCATTTACAACAGCCATAAATGCACCCCCAGGTGTCATAAATGCATTTACGGCAGTCATAGACGTATTTTACGGCAGCTTTTACAACAGGAGGAACCACCAGTCCAGCCCACTCAGCTTCTGAGGGGGCATGGTCCGGCCCACGGCTTGAAAAGGTTGAAAATTCCTGACCCTTCTGAGTGCAAAAAGCCTGTTATCTTGCACCCTCCATTGAAAAACAAAAGCATACCCCATGGAGATTGGTAATGCACACATTATGTCAAGGACTCAGGAATAAATCAACTCAAACATCTCCTTAACAGTGGTGGCGAACCTATGGCATGTGAGCCAGAGGTGGCACTCAGAGCTCTCTGTGAACATGCATGTCGTTGCCCCGGCACAGAGTTCACCCGCCCCTCTGCCCACAAGCCCAATGGAAGCACTTTCTCCCACCCCCAGCACAGTTTGCCCCGCCCTTCTGCCCAGCAGCCCAATGGGAACATTTCCTCCCTCCCTTCAGAACAGGATTCATCCCACCCCTCTGTGGTGCAGACAGCAGCCTGTTGAGTTTGGGCACTCGGTCTCTAAAAGGTTCACCATCACTGTTCTAAATGGTCTAGGATTAGTTGGCCCAAATCTGCTGTTCAGGTGCAGGGCAGGGATTTCTACACACCACTATGGGCACATAATGATTAGAGAGTGTGTGTTTATCCACCTCTGTTCTGTAACCAGCCTAATAAATGAAAGAGTTATTGTACTTTAGCATTATCTCCAATTAGTTTAGTGTTATGTGCATGAGCTGTAGCTTGGCATATTTTCACACATTCTCCTTGGGTGCAGCTATAAGAAGGAAATAAAGTTAACTTCAGTTTTTAATTCTGTTTATCATTACATTTGACCCACTAAACCAGTGAATAACTTTAACCAAAAACTTAATTTTGGAAATCAAGTTAGTATCCTACTCCATGGTTAGAAATTAACCTTTCTCACTAAATAATATTTAACCTTTTGTCTGGGTAGGACTGTAGAGATAAAAGGCACTTTAAAACACGTGGAAGATTGAAATCTCTTCGGGGAGTGTGGTGGAAAAGAGCAGTGTGCAAGGCTAAGTTATGAAAACATCATTTCATAGCCAAACAAGGCCAGAGTATATTCTGTACAGACTTTCTTATCTGATGAAGTGGACTTGAGGAAGTGGACTTGATCCACAAAAGCTCATGTTAAAATATAGCAGTTAGTCTTTAAGGTGACATAACATTTTTGGCTTCTTTGTGTTTTTTGTTGTCTTCTTCTTCTTTTACTTTGTCAAATCTTCAGGTGGCTCACCGCCAGTTGAGAAGCACTATTTTACCCTACTAAACCCTTTCCCCCACAAGGGCTCAGTACTCTTCTTCCCCCCTCCCCTCCCCCATGCAAAAATATTTTACAGCAAATGGAAACATGACATGCCTTTGCTGAATAAGGTCATTCAGACATGACTGATTCTCCATCACTGGCCCTTCTCAAATGGATATAAAAAGCAACCCTGGCTACATTCATTCAATACAGCAACTAGCAAATTTGGAACACAGTAAAATTTAGCAATCAGTTCTCTAAAGCCAAACTCTTGTCAGTTCATGAGTGTCCAATGCCAAAGTTTTAGTCAGCATAAAAGGAGGCTTAATTCCTACTGTTTAAAGTTCCCCCACCTCATTAAGTTAATTACCCCTGAAACTACAATTTTTAAAACAAATATTAGGGCAGTATAGATGCACTGTATTTTAAAATGTTTAATTTTCCTCCTAGAAATAAGAGGGTAACAACTGAATTGAACTGAATTTTACACTTGTATCCCACACCTCTAGGGAATAATACAGTAATACCCCAGGGAACGTGAGTACCGTATAGCGTGAAAACCACATACCGTGACAAGATTTTCAGAAAAATCTTGTATCAAATTACACGATTTTCACGTTATTTTCACGTTATTTTCACGTTATTTTCACGTAGGCGAGCGAAACGGGGATCCCACGTCAAGGCAATTGCCTTGACGTGCGATCCGCATTGCTATAGCGTGCCCGGGAAAGAGGCGGCTTGGTCGAAATCCTCATCCCCGCGCAGGGGGAGTGAATTTCGGCGAAGCCACCTCTTTCCCAAGCCGGGGAGACCCCGCGGAAAGGCGCCTCTCCTCTCCCGAAGTTCCAAAAGGGTAAAGATCCTCATCTTTTCGGAACCTCGGGTGGCTTGCAGACAGGCGCGCGTCAGTGGGGGTTAGTGCAGGGTACGGGGGGACCTCCGAACCCTGCGCTAACCCCCACTGACGCGCACCACACGGCCGAAGTTTTGAAAGGGTAAAGATCCTTATCTTTTCGGAACCTTGGGTGGCTTGTAGGTGCGCACGCGTTGGCGGGGGTTAGCGCAGGGTACGGAGGGCCCTCCGTACCCTGCGCTAACCCCCACCAACGCGCACGCGCCTGCAAGCCACCCGAGGTTCCGAAAAGATGAGGATCTTTACCCTTTTGAAACTTCGGGCATGCGGCGCGCGTCGGTGGGGGTTAGCGCAGGGTACGGGGGGATCTCCATACCCTGCACTAACCCCTAACAATGCGCGCACGCCTGCAAGCCACCCGAGGTTCCGAAAAGATAAGGATCTTTACCCTTTCGGAACTTCGGGAGAGGCGCCTTTCCGCGGGGTCTCCCCAGCTTGGGAAAGAGGCGGCTGAGGATTTTAACCAAGCCGCCTCTTTCCCGGGCACGCTATAGCAACGCGGATCGCACGTCAAGGCAATTGCCTTGACGTGGGATCCCCATTTCGCTCGCCTAAACAAGGGTCAGCTTTTCCGAATTCCCCCCTCCCCCAGGGGGAGATCCTTATCTTTTCGGAACCTCGGGTGGCTTGTAGGCGCGCGCTCGTTGGTAGGGGCTAGTGCTGGGTACGGAGATCCCCCCCGTACCCTGCGCTAACCCCCACCAACGCGCGCCGCACGCCCGAAGTTTCAAAAGGGCACCCAAACTCCCATCGTAAAGCGCCTAACCGGGCATCGCACGTCAAGGCAAGGTATCAAAGCGGGGGGTGGGGAATTCAGAAAAGCCGACCCTTGCCCAGGTGCGCGAAACGGGGATCCCACGTTAAGGTAAGGGATCAAAGTGGGGGGTGGCACCCCCCGCTTTGATACCTTGCCTTGACGTGTGATGCCCATTGCTATACCTGTTTGGTAGAAGATGCTCCCGCTGGCGTGCCTTTTCGCGCACGTGCGAGCACCTCTTCTCAGGGTTTTTTTTAGCGTTGTTGGATCAATGTATCGAACGTTAAAAACCGGACGTCATGACTCGTGGAACCATGTCATAACGTTGTCCGGGGTTCTAGTGTATGTCAAATTATTGCCAGAAAAAGGAACAAACCAGCCTGTCTGTGCAGCAGCTCATAGAGTAGGACAAATGCTCATCTGGTTGCACGCTTAAACACTCAGAATTATATAATCACAGTCCAGCATTTCAGCAATGCCTCTTTTTCCTGGATTAAAATAACAAAGTACAATTTGTCAGCGGGCATGGAAGTAATACGCAAGCAGCAAAAGAGAGTCACACATGCAGTCACATCTTGGTATGTTTTTGTTGTGGCCCTGGATCCTGATAGTGAGGGGGAGGAGGACCTTTGGCTGGCCCCACAGCCTACTGCAGGTTAAGATCTGGACCCCCGAGTTTGAGGAAGCAGATCTGTTGCCAGCTCCACAGCCTGCTGTCAGTTTGGAGCTGACTTCTCATGGCCAAGGAAGTCAAACTGATCAGTGTTTAACAGAACTGGCTGAGGCACCAGTTGCCAGCAGTGAGGATCAGGCAGAGCCCAGCACGTTGGAGATGTGGGGCTCAATTAAGGAATGTTCTGCAGCTAAGGAGGGCTAGGGCTCCAGCTGTGAGTCCTGAGCCTCCTTAAAGACCCTTGCTGGCAAACCTGGGTCAAAGCAATCATTTTGGACCCGACACTGTGTTGCTAGAATCTCTGCCTGTTTCCTGGAACTTGAACCCTTGTTTGTAAACCCGACATCTTTGGATCACCCTTGTCTGCAGTCTACCATTAACTGACTCTCAAACTCGGTTATCCTTGACCACGGCTCTGCTCAACCCTTTGGACTCTTGTAAGCCTTTCCTCCCTCCCTCTGGTGCAGTGGCTACAAGCCAAAATGCTTTCTGATTGTCTGGGCCATAACATTTTTATCATGCTTCTGTTCTTAATCTGGTTTTATTTTATTTCTGTACAGCCTCCCAGGGTTGAAAAAGTAGAATAAAAACTTGTAAACATAAATGTTCATAGCACAACAAAGGATGGTACACAGCATGGCCTACGCCTGTGTTATGAGAAGATACAGAATTATGTGTATGAGGAGGCATTCCAAAAAAATGCCGATGGCTGAAATGATCTTGCCTGGGTATACAATTCAAAAATGTTCTAGCAGTCACGAGGAACAGAAAAAAAGGGATGTTGCTGAAATCTTTGTAGATCAAACCATTAAGAGTCAGGCAGGCTTCAAGATACTATGCTTACAATAATAGTGTTTGGTTTTTTTTTTTTTAATTTAAAGAAGGGGTTGTTAACATCAATATATACATCCCTCTGAGCAAAATATAGCAACATCCTAAACTGTATAAGCAATCATCATATGGATTATATACCTGCTGCCATCAACCAACAGTGTAGAAAGACTGCATTTTTGTTGAAAAGAATCATGATGAATGATCCTACTGATTTGTTGTAAAATTCTTGTAAGTCGACAGTTATTATATGACTGTTATTTAATTTAGCCTTGTAGAAGTTCATATGGTAAAATTAAACATGAAAGCAGAACAATTACATTTCCCTTCCTATAATGTGAAAGAAGTAATGTCCTTTCTAATCATACATTAAGGGGGTAAACAGAAAGCACCTCCTCGAAGATCATGGTATTTTTGAACCAGATTCGGGCATACCCTCATAACGGCAACCTTGTGTTGCTGGCTAATCTTTCTCACACTAGGTCAGGCGAAAGGAACTGCAGAATAAATTCACCAAAAGTTGGCTCCATTTTGGCAGTTTCATGTCTGGCCTAGACAAGGAGGAATACATTAAGGAATTAGTTGGTACCATTTCAAGGCTTTTTAAAGTCTCGCCAATCTCCAAAGTTACCTATACTGTATATCTTTCCTAGTACAGTAATACCTCAGATAACGCTAAGACTTGGTTCCACAAGTCTTGGTGTTATCCGATTTTTAGTGTTATCTGATACATGTTAAAATCCTATGGGATGGATCGGATAACATTAAAGCTCCATAGAGATACATTGTAACCGCACAGGCTTTAGCGGTTGTAATCTGATCCATCCCATAGGACCTTAACGTTATTCGATCCAATTCTCCTCCCCAGATTGCTTAATGTTATGCGATTTTAGCGTTATCTGAGGTAAATGTTAACCGAGGTATTACTTGTATTCTAAATCTCTACCACAGATATAAAAGCACCACTGTGGAATAAGCATACATAACAAATCCGATTTTATTCAATATGGTACACAGTAAAACATGACCAATTTACAATCTGATGAAAGTTACTACTCCAGGAAGTGTGAAAACAGCAGTCTTTTATAATGATGCACATATATAATGAAAAACAGATAAAGCCTTTGCTGGGTGTTCATGAGTGTGAAGGGGTGGATTTTTTTCTAGTTTAATTTAAGTTTTCCAAATGTATTTTCTTTCTTCGAATTTCTAAGGTCCCATCCTTATCAACCATACATAAGGATATTACACATTAGTACATTTTCCTCATTAAAAAAAAGAAGAGTCACAGAGAGATCGCTAACATATAAACAGAAAGGTGTCTTTCAGAATATACAAAAGAGCAAACATATCATTTTCAGAAGTACCATGCTATCAATGTATAAAATCCTTATTCTGTTTTGTACTTGAAAACCAAATGGCAGTTGGCAATTAATACCAGAATACAGAACTCTAAGAAAAGAGATTAATATCTTAATCTTGTGATTGCTAAACATAAATAGAACCAGGTGTGATATTATCTATTGATCTTAGAATGAAATCCAATTTCTATATGATCTTGTAATTTCAGGGTTTCCCCCTAGTTTTAGGTATCAGTTCCAACATTCATCAGATTTAATATTATTTGAAAGGGGAGACAATTTCAATTAGATCAACTATTGTTGGATCAGAATCAAGATTTTACTGCCGTCTTATAAAATGGAGGCAAAATCCTAAATAATCCAGAGCCCCTCCCATTGGGTGTGAATTAAAACATACAGTAAAACATCGGATAACGCTAAAACTTGGTTCCACAAGTCTTGGTGTTATCTGATTTTTAGTGTTCTCCGATCCATGTTAAAATCCTATTGGATGGATCGGATAACGTTAAAGCTCCATAGAGATACATTGTAACCCCACAGGCTTTAGCGGTTGTTATCCGATCCATCCCATAGGACCTTAACGTTATTCAATCCAATTCTCCTCTCCAGATTACTTAACGTTATGCGATTTTAGCGTTATCTGATCCAATTGTTATCCAGTGTTTTACTGTAGTTCTAAGAGTGTCAAGAGAACACTTCTTGATTTGATCAACAAGAATCAAAGCAGGAAGAAAAGCCGACCTCAGCCCCTCCTGCAGACCTCAAAACACCCCACACTCTTGTCAGGAGAGCCCCTTACCTTGGTGGGGCAGCAAACAGACATTGTTGTAGCTCTCCCTCTTCCTCTGTTTCAAAAGCAGACAAAAGTTCTAACGTTTTCTTCTGTTTTAGATAAAGGAGACTGTTCCTGTTATCCTCAGATGAAAAAGTCAGTGGCAGGGGAAGAGGGGAGTTGTATTTCAAATCCCACGAGCTGAAGAGATACTGGAGCATCCAAACACAGTGTAAAATGTCTCCATGGCTGAAATAAACCTTTGGAGAAAGGAAAGGGAGCAGACAGAGCTACTGCCTCCTTGGTTGTTCAAGGCTAACTTCCACCTCTTAAGGAATGCAAGAAAAATATGCCCATGAAGGCAAAAAAACACAAACTTTTATTCAAGCAAATCAATGGTGTTTAAAGGGTCCTCTTCAGCCCTCCTTAATTTTAAACGACGCCAGCTTCCTGCTCATCTGTCCATAACCTTAACTGGATAGTGTGCAAGGGCCATGAATCACCAAACCTAATTTGTTTTTATTCTTAAGTTTGTCAAGAAAGTAAAAAACTGAAACTTGCTTATTGTTTCACCTGTAGCATACTAACATTTTAGTTATTCAACCTGCGTTACAAAGAGAAAGGGACTCAGACAAGTTTGGCAAGTGCCAACACCTCCATCTTTAAGCAAAGCCTCACCTCATAACCATCACAGGTTGCAACAAAAACATTGTCAAGGGGACCCCATTCCCATGACTTCTACCCATGTACAGCTGTTTTAGAACGAAACCTACACAACACAAACCTTGTGTGATGCAAACACAATTTAGTCATAATTTTCAGCAAAATATCTAAACTGCAGTGGGGTGTTCTGGTCTCCTGGAAAAATAGCATGTAAGGAAACGAAGTTCAAAGATACAAAGGGTTCTTTCATGAGATTGTATGCACATGAGATTTTTGTACCAACCAAGCTGCAGAATATTTTCAGCAGTGAAGAAATCTGGTGTATGAAAGAAATATAACCAAAGAGTAGTTATCAGAACATTATTTTCAGAGACAGGCCGGTTTGTTGCAATACATCTACATGCATCCTGTGCATCGCTAAAAAACACCATAGAAAAATGCAGAATGAAATCTGAACGGACGAATAACTCTAAAAGAAAAATCATAATCATGCTGTGAAAACAACTAATTGTTTCTAGAGCTTTCCTTTATGCACCGACATGGAAGGTGAAAGGAACAAGACATGGAAGTGATGTTCATCCTTCAGCAGGTAGAATCAAGGTTCTGGCTCACTTTGTTAGAAGTCCACCATTTCATATGCCTTTTCCAGAAAAGTCATCATAGCCTGCATTTCATGTGACTGCTGAATGGTATTCAGGTCATTAAGAAGACCTTTTTGGTTTTCAACCTTCAAAAGCTCATCCTATGGAGTGTGAAATGATACACATTTGTGAGATGTATTAAAAATAGTACAAAGAATGTTCACATTAAAAACAGTGCAATGTCTAGGGAAGCTTCCGCTAGCTCAATAATGCAAGGATAGCACTCTGAAATAGTTTCAGAGGCACCATTTAATTACTGTTTCTACAATTCAAGATGGGTGTCCAGGATCAAGGTAGTTAATATGGGAAGCAATAAGAAGGTGCTTTTGCATTCCAACCCTCTTTATCAACTTCCCATAGGCAACTGATTTACCGCCGTGTAAACAATAAGCTGGAAAAGGCAGGCCTTCAATATGATCTAACAAGGATTACCATATGCCCATGATGGCCAACCTTGACACTCAAGGTGTTCTTGGACTTCAATTACCGGAAGCCCAAGTCAGCACTCCTGCTGATCAAGGCTTCTGGGAATTGAAGTTCAAGAACACCAGGAGTGCAAAGGTTTGTGGTCATTCTTTAAAAATAAAACAGCCAGGTCAAGTTTGTATCTGTTTTGGAATATAAAAGAAAAGATACCCTTGCAAAAGGGATGTTCAAGAGTTGTTTCATTGTCACTGAAATAAAATCTCTGAAACACACTATCCTTTCTTTGCTTACCTGAAGAATAGGTACTTTTAGAGAGTCCTTTGGGAGATCAGGAAGAGCAAGAACATCTTTATCATCTTTCTGAAACAGCTAGAAAGAAGGGAGAAAATATTCACCCTGAATGTATCCAGAAACAAACATTCTTAACGATTTATTCTCAAAGAAACCCTAATGCATAGCAGGAGTTCTAATAAATCCACATCCCACTCTCAAACTACCATGTCAAAGAGACATAGAAATCATTCCTCTACTGCTGCAAAAGTGGGGCGAATCCATTGGTTCTTATCCAGTCAAAATCCCAACCCCGTCTGCCAGATACCTTGCTTGCAGTGGCTTCCTCTGCTGCCAGCTCACACTTTAATTCTTGTACTTCTTTCTGGAGACACTGGATGGCTTCCTCCCTGCACCATGCTGCTTCAACAGCTTTATCTATTTCATCCTGTGTTTGAAAGGAAAGTTAAAGAATGTATGTAAAGCAAGGAATTATCCATGCAGTGAACCTTCTACAAACCTCAATTAAGCATTTCACAGAATGGACTAAAAAGCTCTCCTTGCTATTCAGTCACTTGTATGAAAACCAGCATATCAGTTCAGATGTAGCTTTGTTGTTGTTGTTGTCCAGTTGCACGGTTGTGTCCAACCCTTTGCCACCCCGTGGACCACCACACGCCAGCCTCCTCTGTCATCTGCCATCCTCCATAGCCCACCCAGATCTACACCCACTGTGTCAATGATGCCATCCAGCCGCCTCCTCTGCTGCCCCCTTCTCGTTTTGCCTTCGATACTTCCCAGCATCAACACCTTCTCCAGTGAGTCCTCTCTTCTCATTTGGTGGCCTAAGTACTTGAGCTTCAGCTTCACTATTTGTCCTTCCAAGGAGCAGTCAGGATTTGATCTCTTTGCATCCAAAGGACTCTCAGGAGTCTCCTTCAACATCACAGTTCAAAGGCATCTATTCTTCTTCACTCAAGACTTCCTTATGGCCCAGCTCTTAAATAAATATTCACTTCTTCTTCTTCTGCCATATCCGAATCTAAATCTTGGCGATCCTCATGGTGATCAGCCATGAAGACTGTCCTGAAAATATAATGCAGTGGCCTTTCATCTGCCTTCCGCATCACAGCATGACACCCATACCACTGATCAAGTTCAGCGAGTCCTTTCTGGTCCTGAATCCTTTTGGCCTGCAAAGCCCGCGTTAGCCTCAGGCCAGTATTGATGAAGCTGCTGCCCTCCATCAAGATGGATTCAAGTGGGATTTAATCCATTTGGGAACCATCACCCTTCCCTGTGGGCTTCTCCACCCAAGCCATTAGTTCTCAGGGTTGTCAGGTTAGTTAACCACCACTTGACACTCGACATTGAGTCACTGGCATATATTCAGTTATAACTACAAAATTACCCACACAATCTGGGAAGCAAATATCAGTCTTATAAGATTTACTATGGCACTGTGATAATAATTCATATTGGTCATCTATGTGGCTTCTTAATCTACTTTTTTCCTCTCCTATTCCAAAGCATGAAAGGAAAATACCTAATAATTATCTGTGTGACATTGTATAGTAACCAGGTGCAGTGATGGCAACTGCAGTTATGTTTTTGCTATCAAAAAGTTAAAATGTTTATCCGCCATCCACCAAAATGGAATACAGTAGTCTATATGGTTGCTTGAAGTAACAGGAATATCTGGTCTATTTTGCAATGCTAGCATATTTTTTATTAACTATCTGAAACTTTACAAAGCAATGAGCAAGATTCCAAGTTCACTAGAGATCTTTCTTAAGCAAAATAGGAACAGATGATGGGGAGAAAATGAACAGAGAAGAAAAAATGTTAATGAGTAGATCACATGATGCAACTCTTTAGGCTTATTTTTGAAATGACAACCGTGTCAGTCTGTGTTTCAAGCATATCACAGTAAAGAAAACTAAAAGACAAAAAAACCAACCATTGTGGCACTTTAAAGACTAACTGCTGTATGCGAGCCTTTGTGGATAAGTTTTGTGGATCACTAACAAATTTGATAAACCACAACTAGCAGTTTGTTATATGCTGCTATATATGTTGTATGTTATATGTCGTTATACCACCTTTACAAAAACTACTTAAGTAGAATTCTCATGCACAGCTTCAGGCTACTTCTCAGAACAAAGGAAGAAACTGATGTTTAGCCTGGCCCACTCATACAATAGATGCTAGACTAGGAGTGCCCAAACCTTTTGGGCCACAGGCCGATCATGTGGTTCCTCCCACTGGAAGTGGAAGTAAAATGTACCTGCGCATCTGCAAATGCTGCCGTAAATGCACCCCCGGTTGTCATAAATGTGTTTATGACAGCTGTGGGTGCATTTACGGCAGCATTCTGCACATGTATTTTACTTCCGCTTTTGGGAATGGCACAGGCAGCGTGGGCTGGCCTCGGGGACTGGATCTGGCCCATGGGCCGTAGTTTGGGTACCCCTGTTCTAGAGTGAAGAGTAAACTCATTAGCAAATGTGTAATGCCACAATGTCTGCCTTGCATCCATTTATTAACCATTTGCAATTCAAATGGATGAAGCTCCACAACTAATTCAAATAACAGGAGTTACCTGTTGTAAAAAAACACACTGATCTGTATTCTTATGTTATGCTAACCATTCTGTAACTCTGTTACTTGATGTGTATAAATTGATGCCATGTAGCCTCACCCTTCAGTCTGACTTTATCCACGAAAGCTCACATTAAAATACCGCCATTAGTTTTTAAAGTGGCACAACTTGGGGGGGGAGGGTGTTTTTGTTTTGTTTACTCTATTTAGGCTTAGAAATGTTTCCTCCACCCCACCGTACAATTTACTCTTAGGCAAAGGCTAGCAGAAAACTTCAAACTCTCCTTCTCCTCCTCCTCACCTGCAGTTCTGCCAAACCCTTTTTTACATCAACGCTCTTTGTCTTTTCCGCTGCTAGAATCTTATGCACATTCTTTAAATGGCTCTGCTTCTCCACAGGTACTCGCAGGTTCTCAAAACTTTTGAGAAGTCTTAAACAAAATAAAAGCAGCAGGATCAGTTGTAGCGTATCAAATTATATAGGAGCTTAGTATAATACAATTGATTTACCATATATACTTGATCATAAATTGTCCCAAATATAAGTTAAGGTACCTAATTTGGACCTCTAAAACTAGGGAAATAGACTGACCCGAGTATAAGTTGGGGGTGGAAAATGCAGCAGCTGCTAGTGAGTTTCAGTAATTAAAATACATGAAAATACAGTTAAATGAATTAATTTAGACATTTGTGTGGGTATGTTTTTCTGTTTTTACAGTAGTGTTAGTGATTTTTTTTTACTGTATGTTTGAATTTGCACCACTGCAGTTTTGGGACCCTCGGAATCATTGACCCGAGTATAAGTTGAGTCCCCTTTTTGGATCTCATTTTGGGGACTAAAAATCTAGACTTATACTCAAGTATATACAGTACTAGTTACTGCATGACAAACATATTTTGCGCATGATGACCAATATCAGTCACTGTAATAGAGGCTTAAGGTACATGGCTTGTGCCTTTGAGCACCACCTCAGGAATTTCAATCCGGTTGAGATTCCCCTCCTAACAGTATAACAGGATTTTGCTGATTATCTGATGGAGAAAATCGCTCAGATTCGCTCTAAGTTTAACCCTAGCGTGGAGAAGGTAGAGCTGGGGTTGCCTGGAGTGCAGTCTAGCCATGTTATCTCGGATCGGTTTGATCCAATTGTCCCTGATGAAGTGGACAAGCTCTTTGGATCTGTTCGTGCTACTGCTTGTGCACTGGACCCATGTCCCGCCTGGCTAGTCAAAACATCGAAGGTGGTAACAGGCGGTTGGGTCGAAGCAATCATAAATTCCTCATTGCAGGAGGGGGTCTTTCCAGCTACCTTAAAACATGCTTTGGTCCGCCCCCTCCTGAAAAAAACATCGCTCGACCCCATGGTGCTTGCAAACTATCAACCGGTGTCCAACCTGCCCTTTTTGGGCAAGGTTTTGGAGAAGGCAGTGGCATGGCAGCTACACGGACTCTTGGATGAAGCGGATTATCTGGACCCTTTTCAGTCAGGATTCAGGCCCGGATATGGCACCGAAACTGCATTGGTCATGCTGGTGGATGATCTCTGGCGAGAGCGGGACAGAGGGCATCCATCTGCCTCTTCTTGACCTCTCAGCAGCTTTCGATACCGTTGATCACGGTATCTTTCTGGAAAGGCTCCAAGGATTGGGGATCCGGGGCACTGTGTGGTCCTGGTTCTCCTCATTTCTGAGGGGCTGGACCCAGTCGGTGTGGCTGGAGGACGAGGTATCCAGCCCTAGGCTGCTCCAATACAGGGTGCATCAGGGCTCAGTACTCTTGCCTCTCCTATTTAACATCTACATGAAACCGCTGGGTGAGATCATCCGTTCCCACGGGGTGAGGTATCATCAATATCCGGATGATACCCAGCTATACATCTTGGCCCGTGGTGATCCAAGTGATGCAGTGGAAGTCCTTTCCAGGTGCCTGGAGGCTGTGAGGGTCTGGATGGGGGACAATGGGCTTCAGCTGAACCCTGGCAAGACTGAGTGGCTGTGGGTCGGGGGTCCTTGGCCATCACGGGAGCTACCATCTTTGGTTCTGGATGGGGCAGTTTTGCCCCAAACAGGCCCCGGTGCATAATCTGGGGGTCCTCTTGGACTCACGACTCCTGCTCGAAGAGCAGGTGGCAGTTGTGGCCAGGAGGGCTTTTGCACAACTTCGTGTAATACGCCAGTTACGCCCGCTCCTAGATCGGGACTCCTTGCTCATGATCACACACGCTCTGGTCACCTCCAGACTAGATTATTGTAATGCGCGCTACATGGGGCTGCCCTTGATGACCATCCGGAGGCTTCAACTGGTCCAGAATGCGGCTGCCCGGGTGGTGATGGGGTGTGGGCGGTATGCACATGCCTCGCCTCTGCTTCGGGAGCTGCACTGGTTGCCGGTTTGCCTCCGGGTGCAATTCAAGGTGCTGGTTATCACCTTTAAAGTCCTATATGGTAGTGGGCCAGGATACTTAAGAGACCGCATCACCCCAAGAACATCTGTCTGTCCCACCAGAGCGGACCGGAGAGGCTCTCTAGTTGTTCCATCAGCCAGAGACACACATCTTCTCGGTGTCCGCTCCATGGAACCTCATATGGAACCTCCTACCAACTGAGCTATGTCTTCAGATGGATTTGCTGTCTTTTAGGAAGAACTTAAAAACATGGCTGGCGGGACAGGTATGGGGTCCTGGCGGTACCATGACCCCAGCTCGCTGGCTTGTTTGAGCTCCCTCTCCCTCCTGGTCTTTTAATCTTTTAATCTTTTTAATCTTGTGTTTTTGAGTTTTAACTTTTAAATGATTATTGGGACCTGTGGATATTTATAAATTTTAAAAACTTTTTTAATTTTATAATTGTAATTTTGAAGTTTTTTAACAATGGGTTTGGGTTGGGTTTTATTATGTTTTTATGATGTTGTACACCGCCCTGGGTCGCCCCGGCGAGAAGGGCGGTATAGAAATGTAAATAAATAAATAAATAAATAAACAAACATGCATAAACGTCTGATATTGCCTAATAAGCCAAGAAAAAGTCTTACCAGGTAACCATCAATTTTAGACCTTTCTTCCCAATGGAGTCTTGCCACATCTTCTGGAAGTAATTTCTACTTGAATTGTTTACAGTTGGTGATGCATATTCTAAAGCAGTGATGGCAAGTCTTTGGCACTCCAGATGTGGAATTTTGTTCTCATGTCAACATTTCATTTTACACACCTCACATTATAGAACTGTACAATCAACCATATATTAAGGTTACTTAGCAATTTTACTCAGTACTACGTAAAGACTGAATTCATCCCTGCTGACTATTTGTCCAACCAGCTGTGGTGGTCCAGTTGTCCCTTTGCTCTGACTTAATTTAATTTAATTGTTCGATTTTTATGCTGCCCCACTTGCCTAAGCGACTCTGGGCGGCTAACAACAATACAGAAATAATACAGTGGATAATATGCTCATCGGGATCTAGTACCCAGTTGTCTGTGGGTGCCATCGGAGAATCATTAAGACTGCAATTACAAACAAATCATTACAACATATTGAACCCACAAGATTCACATTTCTATATGTACTCATGATCATGTTGTACAAACATCTACAGTTTTTTCTTTGCAGCCTGGATTCATTACCTTTTCTTGAGGAGATTCAAATGCTTTTCAGTTTCATTGTGGTTCTGTGTCGTTTTATACAGAAGAGATCTGAGAAGAGTGGGAAATATATTGAGCTTTTACTTCTTTCATGTGGAAAACATTTACTGAATTGGCAGGAATGACATACATGTATCAGCATTTGTCATAAAACTTTGTCAAACAGCATGTATAACTAGTCTGGCCACGTTATCCTACTATGGTAATAGAGTAGACCATACTGCCAGCGACTCAATACTGAGTACTGGCCTGGGGCTGATCAGGACTTTGCATGCCTAAAGGGCTCAGGACAAGAAAGTGACTCACAGAACTGGATCAGTGGTATGGGGGTCATGCTGCAATGCAGAAGGCAGATGAAAAGCCACTGCATTATATTCTCAGGACAGTCTTCATGGCTGATCGCCATGAGAATCGCCAATATTCGGATTCGGATATGGCAGAACAAGATGACGTATAACTGCATGGTATACTAAGATATCCTTGGTAGGAACTGGGTTGTTTTTCCTTGCTTATGATTTTCTAATGTTTATTCAACATAGATTAATGATCTGTTGGCACATTGAAAATTCCTTACCTACGTCTTGCTTCCAGAAGGTAAAATAAAAAGGCATAGATATTTTGCAAACTAAGTGTTCCAATATTGCTTAATTTATTTCACACCATGAAAGCAAGCATCTAGTCCAAGAGCATTTAAAGAACAGAAAAGGATTGTATAGAAACAAGTGTTTAGTAGGTAGTGAATAATATGCAGGTACTGTACTTTAGATACAGCTAACTTGGGACCACTTAAATCGCATCCAAAACAACATTAGTTTGACGAGGGATGTGAAAGAAGGGATAAAGCATCATAGAGTAATTATGGTAAGTAGCTCTAGGCAACAGGGGCTTAAAGAGTGGAAGATCCAAGTTGCTAAGTTCCTGCTGCTGATGTTATGGTGGCCGATACAGCAAAGGGCTGCAGCCTCCTTGGACCTAGACTAGGGTACACAACGCAAGGCCTTATGTACAGCCCCCAAGGATACCTTCTTCCAAGCCATTGTTGTGGACATTCATAGAAATGGCTGTTTTCTGCTCCTGCTGACTACAAGAGGGATTCATATCAGGAAAACTGGGACTGGTGTGGGTGAAAATGCAACTCACCTTTCAGCAAATATGAAGGGTCACTGAGATGTATGTGTCTGCATGTGTATGCGCATGCAGCCTGTAATCCAGGTTTACAGTGGCTCTTGAGCCTTTGCAAGATCTCATAATGGTATGTGAAAGTAAGAGTGGGACAGGGTAATGTAACAAGAACAGTAGGCAAGAAAGGTGATTGAAAATTAAATAATTTTTTAAAAATCCTCTTCGTCATGTGTGGAGTATTTCCTTCAACACATGGCTAAAGTACGGGCCTTGTTAAGCTACATGGATCTAGTAAAGCAATACTATACAGTAATACCTTGGATAACTTTTGCATCAGATAACGCTAAAATCACATAACGTTAAGCAATTGGGGGGGGGGGAGAATTGCATCAAATAACATTAAGATCCTATGGGATACATCGGATAATAACCGCTAAAGCCTGTGTGATTACAATGTACAGTAATACCTCATATAACATTAGTATCGAATAACACTAAAATCGCATAACATTAAGCAATCTGGGGGGAAGAATTGCATCGGATAACATTAACATCCTATGGGATGCATCAGATAACAACCGCTAAAGCCTGTGTGGTTACAATGTATCTCTATGGATCCCATAGGATTTTAACATGCATCAGATAACACTAAAAATCGTATAACATCAAGACTTGTGGAACCAGGTTTTAGTGTTATATGAGGTTTGACTGTATCTCTATGGAGCTTTAACGTTATTCAATGCATCTCACAGGATTTTAACATGCATCGGATAACACTAAAAATAGGATAACACCAAGACTTGTGGAACCAAGTTTTAGCGTTATCCGAGGGTTTACTGTACTTAGATTTGTTGCTTGAAATAATGACCTAATTAGTATATTGCTTAACACAGTTTCTTTCCTGAAAGTATCTTTGGTTATCTATAGATTAAGAATTATAGCTATTAACTGAAATCAAATAAGAATAATTTCATGTCAGAAATTTATTCTGGGTTGAAAGGATTTTTGCTGGAGAAACTTAAAACAAGTAAGTTTGTAACTATAGCCAAAGATTCTCAAGTGGATAAAATAAAATACAGTGGTACCTCGCTAAAAGAGCATAATGCGTTCCACGGGATTGTTCTTTAAGCGAGTTTGCTCTTTAAGCGAAACACTGTTGTAAGTGACCAATTGTGACTTCTGGTGGGGGGGATTGCGAACCCCGATTTATTTGTTAAGTGAGTTTTTGGTTGGTTTTATTTGTGAAGCAAAGCTAACATTCAGAGAAAATTCTGCTCTTTAAGCGAGTTACTCTTTAAGCGAGGTGCTCTTTATGTGAGGTTTGACTTTCTGGTGGATTAATCTTCAGGGCTTACGTTATTAACCAATGCATTGTGGATTCCAGGTGATCTCTAGCACTCTTTGGGAGTGGTCGCCATTTTGCTCTCTGGTGTGGAGTCACCTTCAGTACTTTTGTATACAGGGATGTTGTTTCTGCTGACAAAGAAAAAGATGGTTTGTCAATGGCACTGCTCAATGACAGAATGGTTTTGTTCAGCATTCTTTCACTACTACAGAAAACATGCATGAAAATAGTATCATTTTCTTAAACCAGGGGTGTCCAAAATACAGCCCAGATCCAGCCCCCAAAGCCAATTCATCCAGCCTGCAAAGCCTTCGTTGCTCCTGGAAGCAATGAGGACTTCGTGGGCCAGATGAATTAGCATCAGGGGCCAGACCTGAAAAGTTTGGGCACCCCTGCCTTAAACAATTCTGCTCCTAAGGCGATAAACTCTGTAAACAGTGAAACAATTTATTTTGTTTTTACCCTTACCACATGGTGTTCCATGTGGCTTACAACATGACTAAACAAAGTACTGAAACACAGATTCAAATATTAACACTATTACAGTAGGTTTGCTAAGGAGCTGCGGGGGACATCGTCTCCTCCTGGTTTTCTTGCTTTTAAACTGTGAATGAAGAAGGGGTGAGGGGAATCCCAAGCGAGCACACTGGGGATTTCCCTCACCCCTTCTTCATTCACAGCGGTACCTCTGTGAATGAAGAAGGGGTGAGAGGAATCTCGAGCGAGCATGCTCAGGATTCCCCTCACCCCTTCTTCTTTCACAGCAACCCAGAGATCGCTGCACTTGGGGAGGGGTGGAAATACCCACCCCACCCCACAAGTGCAGCGTTCCATCACTGTGTTTGGGGGTGGGTGGGTATGTCCCACCCAGCGCGGCAATGACTTCAGGAACAAACTGCTTGGTTTGTCCCCGAAGTCAAGCTGACCCTAGGCTAGCAATCACTAACCTAGGATCAGTTTGACTTCAGGGACAAACTGTGTTGTTTGTCCCTGAAGTCAGGGCTTTTTTTTTAGCATTGTTCGATGTATGCATCGGACAACGCTAAAAACCGGATAACGTTAAGACTTGTGAAACCAAGTCATAACATTATCTGGGGTATTACTGTACATGTTTTTCATTTTCCACATGTTATTTTCAAGCTGCCGTTAACTTAAACCACAGATTCTTATTCCATGGATATGGCAGGCCTACTGTAAATTAGAAACAGCTCCCCAAAAATCCTCTTGAGGGTGGGAGAACAACAAAAAGAGACTCTCAATGTCCAGGTAAACTCATAGGGAAGAACATAATCCTTCAAATAATCCGAACCAAACTCGTATAGGGCTTACCATACAAGTAAGCCCTATACAAGGGCTTGGAAATAGCACAGTAAATTAGTGGTTTTGGATTTAATAATTAGCATTCTTAAGAATATAACAAATGTAGGAAATCATTTATTAGTTACACAAAGATGAAAAAATGTAAAGAAATCCAATACCTTCAGGAGATCCTAATTTCTGCTGTCCCTGTTTTTTCTTTGCTCCTTGGGCACCCTTCTATAAGGAAATAAGCATGAAACAAATGTCTTAAACATTATTTAATTGCAATACTCAGATCCACCTCGACCTTTAATTTGCTTGACTGGACATTGGGAACACAGGAAACAGGCCACAACAAGCCATGCAACTGCTTGTCAGCCATTTGTTGAATTACTTATGAGCCACCTAAAATGGGTGTGTATGTGTCTGCCAATGGCTGTACTTCCTGAAATGTTAATGTCCCACTTTATTCAAACACCTTGCATTAAAGCTGACAGTCCTGACTTTGCTCACATCTTGAGTGTTTACTTTCTTCTCCACTGTGGCAGGGTACAAAGGTCACATGTAAAAAAAAAAAAGATTACTTCTTTCAATGCTTCTGGACCTGATTGTATATTTCAATTCCACCCTCTAGTAGCCAGTTCACTATAGCTGTACAGTAAAACACCGGATAACGATTGGATTGGATAACGTTGAAATCGCATAACGTTAAGTAATCTGGGGAGGAGAATTGGATCGAATAACATTAAGGTCCTATGGGATGGATCAGATAACAACCGCTAAAGCCTGTGCAGTTACAATGTATCTCTATGGAGCTTTAACGTCATCCGATCCATCCCATAGGATTTTAACATGGATCAGATAACACTAAAAATCGGATAACACCAAGACTTGTGGAACCAAGTTTTAGTGTTATCTGGTGTTTTACTTGTATTTCCAATTCAGGCTTTGTAAACATAGGCCTGTTTCACACATTTATACAATTGTGGTAATCAAAATGTCATTCAAATCAGTGATTTAGTGTATTCAAAGTACTCAACGTACACTACATTTTGACCATCCTTATGGCCATTCTGTATGTCAACTGTTACTCTTACATTGTAATATTGCACTGATTTCATGGCAGACAGACCAGACACTTACATGGCAATCCTGTTCTCTCTTTATATTCTCTTCTGGCCCTTAAGCAATCCTGAATGTACTATTCAAAAGAAAGCCCCATTACAGTCAATGGGATTTACTCCAAGGTACAATGGGACTGTGGTGGCTTATGTGGTTAAGATGCTGAACTCACTAACTGGAAGGTCGGAGTTCGATTCCTGGGTACTGCATGACGGAGTGAGCTCCCAACTCTGTCCCAACTCCTGCCAACCTGGCAGTTGAAAAGGAAGAAATTGCAAGTAGATAAAGAGGGACCACTTCGGTGGGAAGTTAAACAGCATTCTATGCACTCCAGTGTCTAGTTATGCCTGCCACAAGTCCACGGAAATCTCTGCAGATGCAGACAGCGCTGGCTCTTTTGCTATAAACAGAGATGAGCTCTGAACCCTAGAGTCGGATACAACTGGCTTTTGACCAAGGGTGACCTTTACCTTTCATATGTACAAGATAACACAAGTCACCAGCATCACTAAATCTTGAAGGCACAACAGAATGATGACAACAGGCCATTGCCATGGTTATAACAGCACTGGGCCTGAAGCTAAAAACGTATGGTATTATGTGAGAAGAAGAAGCATTCCGAACCCGAGTACACCACTGTAAGTGACTTCTGGTTGGATGGGGTGGGGGTGGGATTGCAAACCCTGATTTAGTTAAGTGAGTTTTTGGTTGGTTTTAGTTGTTAAGCAAGGTGCCCATTCAGAGAAAATCCTTCTCTTTAAGTGAGTTAGTCTCTAAGTGAGGTGCTCTTTATGCAAAGTTTTACTGTATACATTTTTTCCTGTGACAAACAGGAAAAATGCCACTGGTGTGAATCTGTTTAAGGTGGATCACAGCTTGCCATGAAGTGGCCCACACACTGTTATCACAGAGCCATAGCATGCAACGTGTATGAAATGAGACATGCACGATTTAAATCCTGCATCTAGGAGTACACCCCAAATAAACTGAATAAGATTTAGCTCTGAGTAGATGGCTATAGGATTGTAGTGGCAATTCATACCCCAAAACTTGTCTGACTCACTTAGCAACAGTGGAACTTTGTATCAGCAAATATTACATTATTTTCAGCCTAAAAGGACAATGACATGCACCACACACGTTAATAGTCATACATGGGTAGGAAAATCAATGAAAAATCAATGAATAGCTATGCAAGTAAGTATAACGGGACATAAATTTTCATGGAGAACTCTTGGAATTTTGGGGAAAGGAACCTAGAAGTTTGTTTGGATTATAGCAGTGGTTCCCAATGTGGTTCCAAGGCCCCACAGGGGGACTTCTGTTCCCAGAAGTCTAAGTCAGGCAAGAATAAAAACTTGGCATTGACCACAGTATACCAGTGCTCTTGTTGCAGAAGAACACTTAGTAATGTGATTGCTCCCATCTGCATTCTGAAATGGTATTGCTCATTTAATTGCTGTGATGAGCTACAGACTGTATTTATCAATGATCTGTGTTTTCTGTGAAAAAAAGGACGATAATCCTATTACAAGAATTTGTCCCAATGAAAATATTCCCTCCCCCCCCCCCTCCAGTCACATTTTTCAGTGGAAGGGAATGATTCTTACTTGTGTCTGTAAATTTGCTTTTCGTTGTCTTCCATCTATTGCCCTTTTTTTCCTGGGAGGGTTTATTTGCTCTTTAGGCATCTTCACTCTCGCAGCTCCTCTTGCCTGGCCCTTACAAGAATGGCAGTGGGATTTTATAGCTTCAAAAATGAGAAAGCAAAAAGAAGCCTAGAGATAAAGAGATTTCAAAAATTACACGCACTTAAATAAGGGTTTGTTCCAGTATGAGAGCTTTCCTGTGGTTCATGTGTTTATTATAAGTCCTCAATTAACTCATTAGCAGATGCTAACTATTTATAAACTAAAGAGAAATACACTTCACAGTAACAAATCTAACCCCAGTCAGGGATCTCGTTGTTGTTCTCACTGTAAATAGCCACATTGATCTTCTGTTATTATTAGTTGTTAAAAGTGACCTGTCATTGCTTGCCAATTCTATTCTATTCTATATTCGATTTATATCCCGGCCCAATCGCGAAGTGCGACTCTGGGCGGCTTACAAACATATCAATACAATATCATACAATATAAAAACATTCATTGTGTACCTCTGTACACCTGCTTACGTATAAAACAATGCCACGAAAGTCTTAACTCTTCGGTCCGATGAAGTGGACTCGATCCAAGAAAAAGCTCACATTAAACCACAGCACGTCAGAAAACCAAACAAAACAAGAAAACACAGCAGCACTTTAAAGACTAACGGCTCTATTTTTATTGTTAGCTTTCGTGGATCAAGCTTCCACTTTCATCAGACAAAGAGTGAAACTTACAGGCATGTTCTTTATATAACTAAAGAGATTTGGCAGGAAAGTTAGTCTTTAAGGTGCCACGACATATTTTTGGTGTGTCTGTCTTGTTCCCTCTCTGATCTGCTTGAAAGACAGACTTGACACGGCGACCACTTCAAAAACAGAGATGAGCACTGCACCCTAGAGTCGGATACGACTGGCTTTCTGAACAAGGGAAACCTTTACCTTTCCCCCCAAAAAATAAATCTTGACCTAGTTAGGCAAAGAGACAACAAGCAACAACTGCCAGGGGCTGGACTGCCTCCCGTGTAAACCGATATACACACACACCGAATTCCCTCTCCTTTCTCGCCCTTTGCAAAGCCTTCCAACCGACCTCCCTTTTTGAAACACTTCCCGCGAACCGGACGCGCAGGCGCACAGCGGGACGACGTGGGACTATTGCGCATGCGTTCCGGAGGGGAGGGGGAGAGAGCGGTTTCCGGAACTGCGCCTGCGCGTAGAGGTGCGTCGTCCTCTCCTACCTGGGGTCGTGGCGTAGCTGCAGGTACTCCCGGGAGGGCTGACTGATGATGAGCCCCCTGCGTCTTCTCGGGTTCCTCTGCTGGGAGACGTACCTGGCAGCGGGTGCCTTTACCTCGGTCGCACGACTGAATCAGAGCATAGATAGCCCCATCTTCAGTGCCACCAGCCTAACGTATGGGGAAAAGGGTGCCTTTGGGCGTGTGCAGAGTGCCCTGCCTTAAACCACCCCACTAGACTAGGAGTGAGCTCCCGTCTCTGTCCCCAGCTCCTGCCAGCCTAGCAGTTCGAAAGCAAGACATTGCAAGTAGATAAATAGGGACCGCTTCGGTGGGAAAGGTATACAGGACATTGCAAGTAGATAAATAGGTAGCACATCGGTGGGAAAGGTATACAGGACATTGCAAGTAGATAAATAGGTAGCGCGTCGGTGGGAAGGTAAAAAACACTGTTCCGCGCACTCTGGTGTCGAAGCATGCCTGCCACGTGACCATGGAGACGTCTGCAGGCGCAGACAGCACCGGCTGTTTGTTTGTAAACAGAGAAGAGCACTGAAGACTAGAGTCAGATACAACTGGCTTTCGAGCAAGGGCGACCTGCAGTATTAGCAGAGGCGTAGCTACTGCCGTATCTGCCGTATCAATTATACGGGGCCCCCGGGGGCCCCCAATGTGCGTAAGCAAAACAAATCTTTATCCTTCCTAAGGGCCCCCAAACAAATTTTTATATGGGGCCCCGCCAAAGCACGCTACTCTTCTGAGTAATAGTGCCATCCTTGATTCCTTCTCATCAGTAGGTCAGAAACCCTCCTCGTGTTCCCTTTGCATGGTTAGCAACTTTCATAAAACCCTCTTGTCACTTCACAACATTCAGCCAGGGGCGCCAAGAGAGGGGTGACTGTGTTCTTATGTCAAACGAAGGAAATGATCTATAGATACAGTGAGTTTGTCTGCCAAGAAATTGAACATTAGAAACTGCATTACAGTTCTCTCAAAAGTCTGTATATTTAATGTGAATTACTAAAGATTTTTTGGAATAGTAGCCTTGTTAGTCTGTGGTTCAGGCATATCAGAAAATAAAATAAAAATAAAAAACACTGTAGCACTTTAAAGACTAACTGCTTTATTTTTATTGATCCACGAAAGCTAACAATAAAAATAAAGCAGTTAGTCTTTAAAGTGCTACAGTGTTTTTTTATTTTTATTTTATTTATTTTGTTTTGTTTTGTTTTCTGATATGCCTTACTAAAGATGTGGTTGTATTATTCTGTAGTGGCAACAAACTAAAATTGCTGTGGCACCTTAAACAGTATCAAAAGTATTATGGTATAAGCTGGTATGAATCGTCGTAACCCACTTCATCAGTTGTCTCAGATGATGAAAGTTCCTGTAGTACATGAAGGTGAATGGCATAATAAGTGTTTTAGTGTTTACGCTACAATAACATTCTTTGCTATTGCTTTATCTGGTGTGCAAAATTATTATGCACCTAGTTCTCTTTGTTTAAAAGCAAAAACCTGTCTCCTAAACTTTCTTAGGCTCCATAGCGTTACTTAATCATCTTGTAACATCTTGTAGTCATCCATTCCACAGACTGCATCTGAACAAGTATTTCAGCAGAAAATGTTGAGGGCTAAGAACAAACTTCTGTGCCTCCGGCCCTTCCATTACAAGAAAGAGACACTGCCCAACCTCCATGACATTATTCAGCGCACACTGCACGGGCAGCAACTTCACCCAGAGTGGGCAGCAATAGCCAAAAAGCAGCTGAAGGGGAAGAATCCAGAGGACCTGATATGGCATACGCCAGAGGGAGTTGCCATCAAACCATTGTACTCTAAACAAGACACAAAGAACTTTCCTGAGGAACTACCAGGGGTGAAACCCTTCACTCGTGGTCCTTATCCTACCATGTATACTTATCGGCCTTGGACCATCCGACAGTATGCTGGCTTCAGTACTGTGGAGGAAAGCAACAAGTTCTACAAAGACAACATCAAGGGTGAGATACATACTTGAGGAATGAGAGCAGGGGAGAATGCTATCTGGTTCTTACTATTTTTGTATTTTTGTTGTTGTTCAGTCGCACAGTCGATTCTGACCTTTTGCAACCCTATGGACCACTGTCCACCAGGCACTTTTGTCCTCCACCATCCTCCTCAACTCGCTCAGTTCTGTGCCCATTGTCCCTACAATATCATTTATTTATTTATTTATTTATTATTTATTCATTCAAATTTATATTGCCGCCCACTCGCCGTGGCGACTCAGGGCGGCTTACAGACAATACATTACATTACAATACAGTACAATGCAATATGTTGGGGTGGGCACAGGGCGGCAAGGTCTAGCCATCTCATTTTGGCCGCCCCCTTTTTCTTTTGCCCTCAACCTTTCCCAGCATCAAGGCTTTCTCAAATGAATCCTCTCTTCTCCAAAATGAGATCCAAAAAAGGGACTCGACTTATACTCAGGTCAGTGACCCCGAGAGTCCTAAAACTGCGGTGGTGCAAATTCAAACATACATTTTTTAAAAACACTAACACTACCATAAAAATTTGAAACCATACCCACACAAATGTCTGAATAAATTAATTGTACCGCATTTTCATGTATTTTAATTGCTGAAATTCATTAGCAGCTGCTGCATTTTCCACCCCCCGACTTATACTTGGGTCAGTCTATTTTCCTAGTTTTAGCGTTCCAAATTGGGTACCTCGACTTATATTTGGGATGACTTAAAGCCGAGTATATACGGGTATATGTGTTTGTATTTTATGACAAAGTTTTTCTGCAGTCACAAGTATGCATGCTTGGAAGGAGGTTGCATGGACATTAATGATGTTTTGTTTTGGGTAATCATGGATTCCATTGGCTTATAACAATGAGCATGTCTAAACAGGGCATTTAGCCCATTTATTGTAGCTCTTAAGGGTGTGTCCCAATCTCCCCACCCCCAGTGCTTATTTTTGCACCCCATAGGTGGGTCTATTTTTTTGGCAGCAATCCTGTAAATACAGCCAAACCTCGCTTAAAGAGTGCCTTGCTTAAAGAGTAACTTGCTTAAAGAGCAGAATTTTCTCTGAATGTTCACTTCGCTTAACAAATAAAACCAACCAGAAACTTGTTTAACAAATAAATCGGGGTTCGCTTTCTCCCCCACCAGAAGTCACAATTGGTCACTTTCAATGGTGTTTCGCTTAAAGAGCAAACTCGCTTAAAGAGCCATCCTGTGGAAGACATTATGCTCTTTAAGCGAGGTACAACTGTATTCCCAAAGCCTATAGACGCTGGGAGCAGTATACTTGGGAGCCTTGCAGTAATCAAAGGCTACTTCTGATGTAACATCCGATATGCTGAAAGGGCTAATGAGCCCCTCGGCATATCCAGTATTGCCCTTATACAAGTCTCCTGTTCTGTTGAGGAGTAGGGCAAATGTAATTATTTACCTCCTCGCTATTTGTTGTATCACTGCATTGGTTAGCAGGGCAAATATATATTTTTCTTTGTTTTTCTGTGTTGTTGTTCTTCAGTCGCTTAGTCAAATCCGACCCTTTGCGACTCCATGGACCACCGCACAACAGACCTTTCTGTCATTTGCCATCCTCCATAGTCCGCCCAGATCTACATCCACTGTGTAGTTTCCATGTAGTACTGATCTCCAAATCTCTATTGATTCAATGGGCCTACTCTAAGAAACAGGATTTTCATCAGGATCTCATTTCTATGCTACTTCTACAGCGTGGAATTATGCAATTTAGGCATGATTCAGTAAATTGAACTCAGTTGGCTTAGGACCGTATCACTTCACATAGAAAATGATTGTTCTTAAGCACTTTCTATAGTTTGTGGCTCTGTCTAAGAGTGACCCTTCCACGATCTTCTGTTTTCCTCTTAGCCTTAATGTTGAGTATGACGGTTGCAGGACACATTGTTTCTCCTTTGTTACTTCACCTCATGGTGATATATCTTCATTTTCTTTTCCCCTGGAGAACAGTTAAACTAGCTTATATAAAAAATAAGAACAATCATTCTGCAGTGATTGATTTATAATTGCAAAGTATGGATTGCAGCTTGCAGCGCCTTGTGATCCCAAATTAAAATTCAAAGCAAAGTACATTCTAACCTTTTTATTTTCAATTCTTTTGTGTGGGACCAGCTGGCCAGCAAGGTTTATCTGTTGCTTTTGATCTGGCGACTCATCGTGGTTATGATTCAGATAACCCCCGAGTTCGTGGTGATGTTGGCATGGCTGGGGTTGCCATTGATACAGTAGAAGATACCAAGATACTGTTTGATGGCATTCCTCTGGAGAAGATGTCTGTTTCTATGACAATGAATGGAGCAGTAATTCCTGTCCTGGCTACTTTCATTGTAACGGGAGAAGAACAAGGAGTGCCTCAGTCCAAGTTGACAGGGACAATACAGAATGATATACTGAAGGAATTCATGGTTCGAAATACCTACATTTTTCCCCCAGAGCCATCCATGCGGATAATCGCTGACATCTTCCAATATACATCAAAGGTATTCTTTTCTCTATGCAATACCCGTCAATTGTCATTGTTCTAAGTGTGTTATTCACGTTTATTTAGCAGCCTTACAGAACAGTGTTGTATTCGTTTTTCTTCTTCTAGCACATGCCCAAATTTAATTCCATTTCTATCAGTGGATACCATATGCAGGAGGCTGGTGCTGATGCCATTTTGGAACTAGCTTATACTATCGCTGATGGTTTAGAATACTGCAGAACTGGGCTTCAGGCTGGTCTCACCATTGATGAATTTGCTCCAAGGTAAATTAATTCAATTTTTTTTTTTTGGGGGGGGGGGAGGTATTCTAGTTTTTAATTTCAAGATGGAGATTCAGTTTCCCAACCAAAGTGCTATGTGGTATAAAGCAATTTTGTTTTTAAACAATCCTTATAGAAGTAATGTGTTAGATAATGCAGTGAAGGGCTACAGAACTACCAGAAACATACTGAGGGAGCTACAACTTTAATAAAATAGTTGTTGGCTTCCCTACATATGAAATGGATTTTGAAGTGTAGTTATTAATGCAAAAGTTTTTTTCTCTTTTCTTCCGTGTCTAGGCCAGACGTGAAACTGCCAAAATGAAGCCACTTTGTTCTGCAGTTCCCTTCACCTGACCTAGTGTGAGAAAGATTAGCTGTCAACACAAGGTTGCTGTTACCAGGGTACACTTGATTGTGGTTCAAAAAACCATAATCTTTGAGGAGGCTCTTTCTGTGTACCCCAATAAAATGTTGATAAAAATGAAGAGGGGAATTATCATGTCCGACCATTACTGTGTTTTTTTTATTGCCTTTTCTTCATTTCTGGTCATCCTTGAAAGAAAGAACATCTTAATGCAGTGCATAATTAAAACTGCAATTACTGCCTTAACATGGGTTGGTGGATAATACTAGCTGTTTTCTTCTTCTGTGTCGGGCCAGATGTAAAACTGCCAAAATGAAGCCACCTTTTGGTGGTTTCATTCTGCAGTTCCTTTTGCCTGACCTAATGTGAGAAAGATTAGCCAGCACAAGGCAGCTGCTGCCCAGGGTACATCCAGTTGTGGTTCAAAAACACAACAATCTTCAAGGAGTCTCGTTCTGTGTAACCCAATGCTACTAGCATAGAGTGTTTTAAAAGGAAGTTCAACAAAGAAAGGTCTTTTGTTGGTTTTTGCCAATGATAGCAGTACTGAATTATCCTATTCCATGGAAGTGTACTATGGTGTACCAAATATTGGGGAATAAAAGAGAGGCTGTCCTTATAATTCCCTAAAAAGGAGGTGTGAACACTAGTCTATGTGTCAGAGAAGCTGAGAGCCTGGACTCCTGGCAATGTCACCCACAATTAAAAATCATTTCAACGGTGGTGTTCCTGATTGGATGTGATTGGAAAATGAAGAAAGCTGATAGAAAAAAATAATGTACAGTATTTGAAATGTCATGTTGGGGAAGAGTCTCGTGGACCTTCAGAAAGACAAGTAGTTTCCAGATCAAGTCAAGCCTTAAATTTCACTGAAAGTTAGAATGACTAAATTGAGATTAGGTATATTGCAATAAAAAATGATACACTAGAAAATACAAAAATGTTAGGAAAAGTCAAACGTACTAGAAGAAAAGGAAGATCCAATATAAAGAAAGTTCTAGTCATTCAAGGAAGTTGTATTCAGTAGTTTGCAAGACTTGAGCAAGAATATTAACTATAAGATTTTTTTGGAAGTCATTAATTCATATGGTCACTATAAGTCAGAACTGACGTGGTGGCACAAGTTACACAGAAATTGGAGTTGTGGGGCTTCATTCCCTGCGCATGGACTTTCTTGAGACATGCTTGAATACTGTAAGAAGCAAGATGGTGGAGTAGATTCTGGGACTTCTTTCTGATCCAGCTGGGTTTTTATGTTTATGGGGGTTTGGCTGTAAAATAAATAAATCAGCAGTTCATGATTCAGTTTTCTCATTTGGAATATGCTTTCATAGTGAAAAAAAATCAAGTCCGTTTCTGATAGTTTAAGGTGGCACATCCACAGTAAGGTTCTTTTAGTGCTGGGGTGCCCAAACTTTTGAGGCTGCGGGCCGGTCATGTGATTCATGGAGCCAGTCACTATGGCCCGCCTGGGGGCCAGATGCAGTTCACGAAGCCCTCGTTCCTGGAAGCGAAAGTAAAATGCGCCCGTATGGGGACATTTTACCTCTGCTTCCAGAAGCAACGAGGAATTGCGGGCCAGATGAATTGGCATCGGGGGCCACATCCAGCCCCCGGGCTATAGTTTGGGCACCCCTGTTTTAGCGTAATAGCTGCTGCCTGAAAAGCAGCAGATTGACAATCTAATGTGATTTCCAATTGTTGTTGTTAAGTTGCACAGTCGATTCCGACCCTCTGCGACCCCATGGACCACTGTCCGCCAGGCACTTCTGTCCTCCACGATCCTCCTCAACTCACTCAACTCTGTGCCCATTGTCTCTACAATACCATCCAACCATCTCATTTTGGGCCGCCCCCTTCTTCTTTTGCCCTCCACCTTTCCCAGCATCAAGGCTTTCTCAAGCAAATCCTCTCTTCTCATTTGATGTCCAAAGTACTTTAGCTTCATCTTTACAATTTGATCTTCTAAGGAGCAGTCAGGGTTGATTTCTTCTAAGATTGACCTATTTGTTCTCCTCGCTATCCAGGGGGCTCTCAAAACTCTCCTCCAACACCACATCTCAAAGGCATCTATTCTTCTGCACTCAGCTTTCCTAATGGTCCAGCTCTCACAACCATACATTGTCACAGGGAATACCATTGCTTTGACAATACGAATTTTTGTTTGCAATGTGATCTTTCTACTTTTCACTATGTTCCCCAGGTTTCTCATCTCTTGCCTCCCAAGAATCAGTCGCCTTTTTTATTTCATGGCTGCAATCACCATCTGCAGTGAGCTTTGATCCTAAGAAAATAAAATCTGTCACTGCTTCTACTTCTTCCCCATCTATTTTCCAGGGACTGATAGGGCCTGTTGCCATTATCTCAGTTTTCTTTATATTGAGTCTCAAGCCAGCTTTTGCACTTTCTTCTTTCAACCTAATCAGGAGCTTCTTTAGGTCCTCCTCATGTTATTTCATAACATGGTTAGGCCCTTTGACAAATCTAAATAGCTTCCATATTTGGATTCTAACTGAATATGTTTTCTAGTTTCTTTCGTTCCTTTGTGCTACGTTTTATATGGGATATAAAACTGTCCAGATAACTGGAGTTGTAATCCAAGCAGAAATTTCTCTGGGCCCTTTTATATAATTTAGATCATTTACTTTCCCTAAGATGAATATGACAGTCCAGTGGGTTCATAAAATAGTTAAGAGAAAGACTATAAGCACTGGTTGAGAGCCTTTTTAAAGGAAATCAGTTGACTGTCATCAATCCGAAGGCAACCAGGAGTGTTCTTTCTACTTTGGATTCAAAAGTGTTGACTTTTCATCAACTGCATGATCTTCATATGATGTACTGTACTATATTTATTCACTTTGGACAAGACTGTGTTCTCTTATTGCAGACTGTCTTTCTTCTGGGGAATTGGTATGAACTTCTACATGGAAATAGCTAAGCTAAGAGCTGGAAGACGGCTCTGGGCTCACTTAATTGAACAAATGTTTCAGCCAAAGGATGCCAAATCACTACTTCTTAGAGCTCATTGTCAAACATCTGGATGGTCACTTACTGAACAGGTCAGTGTAAATATAGTAGTATTTGACAACTACTTGCCTTTTCTGATATTTCATTTCCTAATCTGATCAAGAATTCCTACAAAGTCTGTGTTTTGACTTAGTATAAATTACCAAAAGAGATTCAGCAAATAGATAAATGAAGAATAACCTAATCCAAGATGTTAATCTCTATGTGTTTGGATTTTTCATTCTGTGAAAATCTATAGTTTTTTACAACTTTCTTACAGCCTTGATATTCAATTCTTTTAATATGTATCTTTTATTAAGGATAAAGGGGAAAATACAATCACTTGAATACAGAATTTCAAAGAAAAGCAAGGAGAGATAAGGAAACCTACCTGAATGAACAGTGCAAAGAAATAGAGCAAAACAATATCAGGGGTAGGACTAGAGATCTTTTCAAAAAAAAATTGGGGAAATCAAGGGAACATTTAAAGCAAAAATGACCATGATAAAGGATAAAGATGGCAAGGAGTTAGCAGACGCAGAAGAGATTAAGAAAATATGGAAAGAGTACACAGAGGAACTGTACAAAAAGGACCTCAACACCCTTGATAATCACAAAGATGAGAACATTGAACATGAGCCAGACATCCTAGAGAGTGAAGTCAGAAAGGCCCTAAAAAGCACTGCAAACAACAAAGCCAGCGGAGTTGATGGTATCCAGGTTGAACTTTTCAAAGCCCTAAAAGATGATGGAATCAAATTATTACATTCTATATGCCAGCAGATTTGGAAAACACAACAATGGCCACAGGATTGGAAAAGATCAGTATATGTTCCAATCCCCAAAAAGGGAAATGCCAAAGAATGTTCAAATTATCGAACAATTGCGCTCATCCCACACGCTATCAAGGTGATGCTCAAGATAATACAGGATAGACTGCAACAGCATGTGGAGAGAGAATTACCAGAAGTGCAGGCGGGATTCAGAAGAGGCAGAGGAACTAGAGACCACATTGCCAACATAAGATGGATCATGGGAAAAACAAAGGAATATCAGAAACAAGTATACTTCTGTTTCATTGATTACACTAAGGCCTTTGACTGTGTCGACCACAACAAAATGTGGCAAGTAATTAAAGAGATGGGAATACCAGAACACCTTATATGCCTCATGAGAAATCTGTACATGAATCAAGAAGCAACAGTTAGGACAGAATACAGAATGACAGAGTGGTTTGGAATAGGAAAAGGAGTAAGACAAGGCTGCATTTTGTCACCCTGCTTATTCAACTTATACACAGAGCACATAATGCACAATGCAGGGATGGAGGAATCACAAATTGGGATCAAAATTGCTGGGAGAAATATCAACAATTTGAGATATGCAGATGATACCACCCTCATGGCAGAAAGTGAGGAGGACCTAAAGAAGCTCCTGATTAGTTTGAAAGAAGAGAGTGAAAAATCTGGCTTGAGACTCAATATAAAGAAAACCAAGATCATGGCAACAGGCCCTATCAGTCCCTGGAAAATAGATGGGTAAGAAGTAGAAGCAGTGACAGATTTTACTTTCTTAGGATCAAAGCTCACTGCAGATGGTGATTGTACCCATGAAATAAAAAGGCGACTGATTCTTGGGAGACAAGTGATGAGAAACTTGGGGAGCGTAGTGAAAAGTAGAGACATCAAATTGCAAACAAAAATTCGCATTGTCAAAGCAATGGTATTTCCTGTGGCAATGTATGGTTGTGAGAGCTGGACCATTAGGAAAGCTGAGTGCATAAGGATAGATGCCTTTGAGATGTGGTGTTGGAGGAGAGTTTTGAGTGTCCCCTGGACAGCAAGGAGAACAAATAGGTCAATCTTAGAAGAAATCAACCCTGACTGCTCCTTAGAAGGTCAAATTGTAAGGATGAAGCTAAAGTACTTTGGACATCAAATGAGAAGAGAAGATTCACTTGAGAAGGCCTTGATGGTGGGAAGGGTGGAGGGCAAAAGAAGAAGGGGGCGGCGAAAAATGAGATGGTTAGATGGTATTGTGGACGCAATGGGCACAGAGTTGAGTGAGTTGAGGAGGATCGTGGAGGACAGAAGTGCCTGTCAGACAGTGGTCTATGGGGTCGCAGAGGGTCGGAATCGACTGTGCAACTGAACAACAACAAAATTAAGAGGGGTTGTTTGTGTCTTTTGATCTGATTCTTCCACAACTGCAAAACCATAATGCTTTAGTTGCCTGAAACTTCACATACTTACTAAGATGACATAGACTGGAGGACAGTGAACTTAAGGACTATATGGAATCTAAAGTGGGTGGGTATCCCTTGCGTCTTGTTCCTTTGGCGAGTAGTGAATGGCTATAGGGCAGTCTTTCGCCTTGCCTTAGCAGTCAAAGGGTGCAATCATATGAAATTGTGTATTCCCCACCCCTTGGCAAGAATATAAAATAAGCTCTCTGCTGCTATCATTTCATGTCCTCCTAACTCTCCTACTGATTTTTGGATTTCAGTTCCCATAAGCCTAAGTCAATTCCCCAAAGCATTGATCACCCAGTGTACTGACTTAGGCCTGGGAATCGAAGTCCACTAGTGTTCTGCAGAACATAGTTTGGGAAATGCTGGACTAGAGCAAACTTTTGCTGATCCCCTTCCCCAAAATAGCCTTTTGAGCCCTTTGAATGTTGGTTTTGAAAAGCCCCCTAAGCCCTAGCAGCAATTTTTTTTGAAGGGCAGATGCAGATGGATGCATGGTTAGCAAACATTGTCTTTCCATTAGTAAGAACACTTCCTAATTAGAACAATACTGAAGGCATTTTCTCACTGGCAGAAACTAAGTATGGACTCAATCCAATTTAAATAACTCACCTTTTTCTGGGGGGGGAAACCTCTGACAATTTGTGTATGTATGACATTCTTCTATTTTGGATTTTGTTGAAGCTTTGTAAATATAACTGCTATCCCACTTTTGTGCAGTAACTACTGGACTCTGTATACTGGTGTCCTATTAAAGCAGTATGTGATAACGTTTCTCTTCTAGTCCTTACCAATGTTTTTGACTTTTTGGTTAGGATCCTTATAATAATATCATCCGCACTACAATCGAGGCAATGGCAGCAGTGTTCGGAGGTACCCAGTCCTTGCATACCAATTCATTTGATGAAGCTTTGGGCTTGCCGACGGTGAAAAGTGCCCGGGTTGCCAGGAATACCCAGATTATAATACAGGAAGAGTCTGGAATTCCTAAAGTGGCAGATCCATGGGGTGGCTCATTTATGATGGAATGTCTCACCAATGATGTCTATGAAGCTGCTTTAAAGGTCAGTTGTCCAGCTAAGAGATGTTGTGAACAGGGAACCAGTGTATCAGACCAAAACAAAGACCCAAGATTATAAAGGTTATGTCCAGTGATGGGATGTCAAAAATTTTCCTACCACACAGTGATGTCATCACACTATGGGCGGAGCCAGTATCATAACGTCATGATGTCGTGGGCGGACCCGACATCATGATGTTGTGGGCGGGGCCAATTTTTTTTTAAAAAAAAATAAATTAAAATAAACACACCCACCCCTCAACCCACCCACCCAAACAACCAGAACACAAACCCGTAAATAAATAACTAAAGAAATAAAATAAAAATTACATCAAAATAAACCCAGACACCCACCCGCACCCCCAAACACAAATACACCCAACCCCAAACACAAATAACCCCACCCACCCACCCCAAACACGAACCCCTCACCCTGCTTGGAAACAGCAGAGGTGGCGCATGGCGGCAAACCGCGGTGACGCGGCGGCAAATAGCCACAATGGCACGGTGGTGGGGCCAGTCGTGGAAAGGACGCCACCGCTTCTTCAAGTGCTCCCTGCACCCTTCCTTTCACGGCATCCAAAATGGCTGCTGGAACTATGCATGTGTCAAACTTTCATTTGACGCATGCACAGTAAAAAAAAATAGAACACATGCATCAAATGAAGGTTTGACGCATGCGCCATACCCAGGAGCCATTTTGGCTCCAAATTTAATTTTTTTTCCCGGTAAGGCGTCTGAACCGGACGCCTCAACAACAACAACAACAACAACAACAAAATCCCAGGTGGTTGCTACCAGTTTGGCGAACCACCCAGGAATGTTGCTACCGATTCGTGCGAACCGGTGCGAACCGGGAACATCCCATCACTGGTTATATCCCCTAAAAGACTAAATGCTATATTTTAATGTGAGCATCTATGGATCAAACCCACTTCCTCAGACTTACTACTTTGAACCAGTATGTTCTTCTGTATGACTTTGTGCAACCTTGCAGATAAGTGTTTTAAAAAAACATTAACATACTTGCTCATAGATTTGCATGTTAAATACTGTAATTCATTCCACATTGTTTGTTTGCCCAGCAGAAAATAACTATACACCTTCCAGTTTACAATAGGCTTTCCTTTCCCAGACTGCTGGAAGCAATTTTACTTTCCATAGGTTAATAGACACATGGCAATTTGTCAAGCTGATTGTTAAAAATACCTGTAACATTTAATAGAATGCAATTAGGAAGTATGATGCTTCAAAGACATTTAAAGATTAATATAGATATTAATTTTGCAGAGAGGCATACAAGGACCTCTGAACTCTTAGTTAATTAGGTTTTTATAACTTTGCCTTCAGACCCAATGTTTTCTAATCTGATTTTTACTGATACAGTGGTACCTCGCTTAAAGAGCATAATGCGTTCTATGAGATTGCTCTTTAAGCGAGTTTGCTCTTTAAGCGAAACACCAATTGTGACTTCTGGGGGGGAGGGGATTGTGAACCCCGATTTAGTTTTTTGGAATAGTAGCCGTGTTAGTCTGTGGTTCAGGCATATCAGAAAACAAAATAAAACAAAATAAAAAACACTGTAGCACTTTAAAGACTAACTGCTATAGAAGTGGACTTGATCCACGAAAGCTAACAATAAAAATATAGCAGTTATTCTTTAAAGCGTTACAGTGTTTTTTATTTTGTTTTGTTTATTTTGTTTTGTTTTGTGATATGCCCAATTTAGTTGTTAAGTGAGTTTTTGGTTGGTTTTAGTTGTTAAGCGAGGTGACCTTTCAGAGGAAATTCTGCTCTTTAAGCAAGTTAGTCTGTAAGTGAGGCACTCTTTATGCGAGGTTTTACTGTATTTTATTTTGTTTTCAGCAGGAGGGTTTCTGCCTTTTTGTTTCTCTGTTTATTGATGTAAAATGGCCAGAGGGTGAATTGCCCTTTCACTAGATGATTGATGTACAAATGTGATGGATGGATGCAAATGGATGGACAGAGAGAGAAAGAGAGACTTTAGAAATCACTTTTATCCTTTGAAAGAAAACTGTTTTTCCTATCTGAATCGTATCTGTTTTGTATTGGAATCCATTTCAAATACAGTCAAACCTCGCATAAAGAGTGCCTCGCTTAAAGAGTAACTCGCTTAAAGAGCAGAATTTTCTCTGAATGTTCGATCCGCTTAACAAATAAAACCAACCAAAAACTCGCTTAACAAATAAATCAGGGTTCACAATCCCCCCCACAATTGGTCACTTACAATGGTGTTCTGCTTAAAGAGCACACTCGCTTAAAGAGCAATCCTGTGGAACGCATTATGCTCTTTAAGCGAGGTACAACTGTATCTCTTGTGGCCAATGGTGTGGCTTGACCATTCTGCCAAAGTATATAGTTTGGAAGAGGTATCATATCTTAAATAGTTGTTTGCAAAGAAATTTCTGACCTTTCAGAAGCAAGTGGAAGAACTAGAGAGTGTTTTATTAATTAAATGTTTGATAATTCCATGGAAACATCTGCAGATAGCACTAGCTATTTGGCTGTAAACAGAGATGAGTGCTAGAGTCGGATACGACTGCCTTTCGAGCAAGGGTGACCTTTACCTTTACTATATGTTTTTTAGTCATTAACAGTATCCAAATTTGTATTGTCTGTTAGCTCATTAATGAAATCGAAGAAGTGGGTGGAATGGCCAAAGCTGTAGCTGAAGGAATACCAAAACTTCGAATTGAGGAGTGTGCTGCTCGAAGGCAAGCCCGGATTGATTCTGGTATGGAAAGTGAATGATAATGAGATGTAAATATTATGTACTTTGAAAAAGGTCCCCCTAAGTCAGATTTGACTTGATCGCATACAGTTGTATTTATTTGATTTACTGGGGCTGTAATCTTGCATGTGCTTAAACCAGCGTTTCCCAAACTATGTTCCACGGAACACTGGTGGACTTCAATTCCCAGATGCCTGAGTCAGTACATTGGTGGATCAGTGCTTTGGAGAATTTACTTAGGCATCTGGGAATTGAAGTCCAAAAACCACAGTGGGAAACACTAGCTTAGACATTTATATACAGTCAAACCTCGCATAAAGAGTGTTTCGCTTAAAGAGTAACTCGCTTAAAGAGCAGAATTTTCTCTGAATGTTCGCTTCACTTAACAAATAAAACCAACCATAAACTCGCTTAACAAATAAATCGGGGTTGGCAATCCCACCCACAGTTGGTCACTTACAATGGTGTTTCACTTAAAGAGCAAACTCGCTTAAAGAGCAATCCTGTGGAACGCATTATGCTCTTTAAGTAAGGTACAACTGTAATTGTAATTTTGAAGTTTTTAATAATGGGTTTGTGTTGTGTTGTGTTATGCTTTTATGATGTTGTAAACCACCCTGGGTCACCCCGGTGAGAAGGGCGGTATAAATATGTAAATAAATAAATAAATAAATATATTCCTTGCAATATCCAAACTGGACACAATATGTAGAGCAGTGGCTAGGATCCACAAACTTTGCAAGTAATTCTACATGCCTACAAGGGCTTTAGCATAAATGCAATCCAATTACTAGTCCTACTAAAGTAGACCTATATGTTACATTTTCCCCCAACTAGTATATATCAAGGAATTTGTAACTGATTAACTAGTGCTGGAGTTTATCTTACTGTACTCTGCACTTAACATTGGGATAGTGGATGATACAATTCTGGCCGTAGTCAATGCCTATTATCAGTAAGGTTCAGTCTGACCCATTTTCAAAGCATCACTATTGTGTCTGATTTTATTTTATTTTTTTCTACGTTTTGTGCGGTTAGTATTTAATCAATATTCAGTTTTTTTCTTGAATTATCTTAAGTATTAACTTTCTTTATTTTAAGTTTTGGGCTTTAACTTGACATACTGTATTTTTAATCATTGTTCAAATCACCTTATGTGTCATTTTTTGATGTGTTTTCAACTATATTTTTATACTTAAAAAATCTCCATTGACTTTTTTTAGAAACTCTCATTCATATTTTCCAATAAGAACTGGGAAACTATTACAAGTGTGTCTAACATGGCTCATAATGACCAATATCACTGTGTCAATCAAAATTGAATAAAACTGAAGATGCTGTATTTAAGATCAATTCATTTAATGATGGGAAAATGTTGTTCAGTCAGGAAAGATGTCATTCCCACTTCACATTACATAACAAGGTCAAATAGTAAAGATGAAGCTAAAGTACTTTGGACATCAAATGAGAAGAGAGGATTCACTTGAGAAAGCCTTGATGCTGGGAAGGGTGGAGGGCAAAAGAAGAAGGGGGTGGCTCAAAATGAGATGGCTAGATGGTATTGTAGACACCAATGGGCACAAAGCTGAGCGAGTTGAGGAGGATGGTGGAGGACAGAAGTGCCTGGCGGATGGTGGTCCATGGGGTCACAGAGGGTCGGAATTGACTGCGACTGAACAACAACAACAAATGACCAATATGGAGAAATAATGGTTTTGACATATTGGTTGGACTAAATCTAAATAATTCAGTACCGTGTTTGAAAAATGTGAAGTTGTTTTTTTGTTTTTTTTGTTTGTTTTTTGAAAAAGTAGATTTCATATTACCCAATAGAAACATTTGCAAACATGGTGTTTTTTTTTTATTATCAGTTTGTTTTTTGATACATTCTATGTTCTTAAAACTTGGAAACTACATAGGTTCAGAAGTAATTGTTGGCGTAAATAAATACCAGTTAGAAAAAGAAGAGTCTGTTGAAGTTTTGGCAATTGATAACACTTCAGTCCGCAACAAACAGGTTGAGAAGCTTAAAAAGGTAAGTGTCAGTTTTGCAGATGTTTAAAGATTTTATCACTGTGTCAATCAAAATTGAATAAAACTGAAGATGCTGTATTTAAGATCAATTCATTTAATGATGGGAAAATGTTGTTCAGTCAGGAAAGATGTCATTCCCACTTCACATTACATAACAAGAGAATCTGCTCTGTGTGGATTGGGGATTATCTAGAGGATTCCATTCAACTAATGTTGTAAATAATTCCTACCTGATTTTATACCTGAAGCACCCAGGCATGTAAGCTCCGAGTGGTTACACCAAAAACAAGAAACAAAACTAACCACATCAAGAGCTTTCTCCGTAGTATCTCCCACTCTCTGGAGTGAATTGCCAGCAGAGATTAGAACTGCCCCAACCTTTCTAATATTCCGCAAATGACTTAAGACTTAACCTTGTCAGTAAGCCTTTTATAAAGATCATTAGAACTGTGTGGTGACCATTGACTTTTTAAAATTGATATTACCTTCTTTTACTGCTGTGGATAGTGTTTAAATTTGAATACTGTTGTGGTTTTTTTTATTATAATATTTTTATTATTTTAAGAAAATAAAAAGAAAACATTCAACATACATAATACGTAATAGGCAAGTTTGTTACAATACAATTGATGATAACAAAATTACATCTTAATCATACATCATACTAAATATAAAATGTAATTATTCTTAACTCATTTTCATATTATGTTTTCCACTGTTGTGGGTTTAAGAATTTTTAAATGCCATCTGGCTTTGTTTCCTGTGTTTTTGCTTGTGTTTTAGTACAGGATAATTTTTTAGATACGTATATAATGTATACATTGTAAGCCACCCTGAGTAGTGCTTGCATCAGAAGGGCGGGGTATAAATGTCGAATGATGCAGGAGTGTGCTGGGTGATGGACAGGAAGTGATGAGGGGATGGGGGGGGAGAGAAATCCCATACATTCCCATTACCTCTACCTGCCTCTGGGGGGTGCCAGTCGCTGGGGCGTACTGGGATGAGTCCCTGTATCCCCGTGGGCCAGCACACCACTGGATGGATGATGTGCAGTATTGATTGTATTTTACACTTATTCTGTAAAGGTGAAAACTTCCAGAGATGAAGAAGTAGCTCAACGTTGTCTCACTGCACTAACTGAATGTGCTGCCACAGGCCAAGGCAACTTGCTAGCCTTAGCAGTGGAAGCAGCTCGGGCAAGGTAGGTAGAAGGTATTGTACATAGAAACCTGAGAGTCCATTTTACATTCTGGACATGTTCATTGAAGTCTAGCTTTGTCACTTTATAGCAGGGGTCCCAAAACTACAGCCTGGGAGCCGGATGTGGCCCCTGATGCCAATTCATCCTGCCCACAAAGCCCTTGTTGCTCCTGGAAGTGGAAGTAAAATGCGCCTGTATGGGTGCGTTTTACTTCCGCTTCCAGGAGCAACGAGGACTTCGTGGGCTAGATGAATTGGCATCGGGGGCTGCATCCGGCCTCCGGACCGTAGTGACTGACTCCCTAAACCACATGACCAGCCCACGGCCTGAAAATTTTGGACACCTCCTGCTTGATAGGTAATAAATGCTGGAGTTTTGCTGTGGCAAAACTTCCAATATTGAGCTTTTAGCCTCATTATGGCCTGTGTGCCGTTCAACTGAGACTTCAGAAAAGTTCTTCCTGGAGAATTTAGCATTACATTGCTGAATAGTGATACAGTGGAACCTCGGTTAACAAATGGCTCAGTTAACATAAAAATCACATAACAAAAGGAAATCCACAGAAAATAATGGCTTGGTTTACAGAATTTGCCCCCAGAATGGATTAATTGGTTTTAATCCATTCCTATGGGAAATTGTGTTTCAGTTAATTTATTTTGGTTTTCAAAGCATTTCTATGGGAAATTACATTCAATGCATTCCCATGGGAAATTCGGTTAAAGTAATTTTCACTGTAAGAAACGTCCCAGATAATGCATTAATTACATTAACCAAGGTTCCACTGTATAATAAAACCTCAGTTTACGAACACCTCGATTAACATTTGCTGTGGTTTACAATGGCAAATCCTACTAAAATGCTATCCTGGTTTATATGGGTTTTCCCCAGCGCCATTTTAGACTCTAAAATGGTGCCCCCATGCCATTTTAGACTCTAAAATGGCACCCATCCCCACCGCCAGAAGTCGTGATTCTTCACTTACCGCTGTGGAGGCAATGTTGTTGCTCTTTTCTTCAGCTGTTTCCACACTGTCCGCCACTTCTACCAGAACAGGCCAATGTCATAAAAACTGGGTTTTACTGTACATAGTATTTGTGGAATAGGGAAAATTGAAACTAAACTTGTTTTATTTTCATTGTAATAATACAAAATAATTAATTGTTAGCATTAAAATTAGTGTTGCATCCTGGCTGGTTATTCTCTCTTCAAAAGAAGCAAATCAATTTCAGATGCACGGTGGGTGAAATAACAGATGCCATGAAGAAGGTGTTTGGTGAGCACAAAGCCGTTGATCGTATGGTGAGTGGAGCTTACCGTCAGGAGTATGGTGAGAGTGAAGAAATTTCTCAGGCTATCAAGAGGTAGGATCCTCTGTTTATTTTAAGTACTTCTATCTCTTCTATACTTTAGTCAAATTTTTTAATGTGTATTCTTTTTCTACCAATACTTTAAAAATTTAATTTAAGGGATTATTTTCTTAAGCAAGCAATTTTGTCTGAAAATAAACAATTTTTGTTTGAAAAAATAATTTTTCTAAATTTTGTAAGGTCTGATGAATATACAGTGGTACCTCATACAACAATTTTAATCCATTCCATGGGGCTCGTTGTTGTACAAAACAATTGCTATGCAATGCATGCATTGTATAGCGATTTCCCTGTGGGATGCATCGTACAATGATTTTTATCGCTAAGTGGATTTCCCCATTGAAAAATTGTTGTATGATTTTTTTCCATAGGGAAAATTGTTATGTGGGACGCAATTTTTCCCCCAAAACCTAATTGTTATACAATTTCATTGCTATTGGGGCGATTGTTGTATGAGGTTTCACTGTACTTAAAATGTTTTCCTGTTTTACTATAATGAAAAACAATTATGTCATCAAAAAGTTCTAGAAGTACTTTCAGTATAGCTTTCCAACTTTATTTCTTAATATATTATACATAAAACCATTTTGCTTATTCAGAATACAGTAATACCTCAGATAACGTTTACCTCAGATAACGTTTACCTCAGATAACGCTAAAATCGCATAACATTAAGTAATCTGGGGAGGAGAATTGGATCGAATAACGTTAAGGTCCTATGGGATGGATCGGATAACAACCGCTAAAGCCTGTGCGATTACAACGTATCTCTATGGAGCTTTAGCGTTATCTGATCCATCCCATAGGATTTTAACATGCATCGGATAACACTAAAAATCGGATAACACCAAGACTTGTGGAACCAAGTCTTAGCGTTATCCGAGATATTACTGTATTTAGCTTATTTATAAATGTATTAGTAGATTTCTCTGATAATTAATGTATAGTAAAATAGCCTCTTAAAAACTGTCTGTTTTGAATAGGTAGAAAAGATCTTAGATTTCACACTTAGATGCCATAATTCTGTTATGTATGTATATCAGTATTAAGTGCAAAAACCTATGTCAAAGCAGCAAATTGCTGTTAGTTAATAATAATAATTTCCTGTCAGAAATTATTCTGTGTTGCTGGCTAATCTTTCTCACACTAGGAACTGCACAAAAGGAACTGCAGAATAGCAATAGCAATTAGACTTGTATACTGCCGTATAGCACTTAGTGCACTCTCTAGGCAGTTCACAAGTTAATTAGCATTTTGCCCCAACATGTTGGGTACTCATTTTACTGACCTTGGAAGGATGGAAAGCTGAGTCATCCTTTGGTCCTGGTCAGGATTGAACTCACAACCTTCTGACTGCAGTACAGCAGTTTCACCTCTGCACCACCAAGACTCCTTCAACTTCCAAAGGAAAGCCCTCTGACCAGGAGACCTTTCTGCTTGTACTGCTGCCATCAAACCAGAGTTAGCTCGTTACCTTTATTGCCTGCCTGCTGCCTGCCCTCAGTTAAATGTCAGTTATAAAAAAAGAAACCAAAGTCTCAGAATACATTGAGAAATGTGAATTTATTATTCAGTACAGTTTTTGAGCACCCAAACACCGACTTCCTTTCATGGAAAGGGAACCAGGCTGTTTTTTTAATAATGTTGTGCAGTCGTTAACGTTAAAAACTGGATAACACTAAGACTTGTGGAACCAAGTTTTAGCATTATCCGGGGTGTAGTTGTTGTACAATTTATATCCCTCCCCACTCGCGATGTGCGACTCTGGGCAGCTTACAAACATATCCTTAATACAGTATAAAACATTCAATCAACACAATATACATCAATACAATACTGTATTTTAAAATCTGTCCAAATTCAGCTTGAACAGATTGTGGCATTCTGGTACCAAAAGATTATATTGCTTGCAGAATTTAAGCCACTATGACAACTTTTAAAAATAGAAGGCATTTTTCTCTTAGTGACAAGTAGCACAACACCCTTTTATGATGATACTCATTGCCTGCTACTGATAGAAAAAAATTATTTCTAAATATTTCTAAAACACAGAATCGACCAGTTTATGGAGCGTGAGGGCCGCAGGCCACGCATCCTGGTTGCTAAAATGGGCCAGGATGGACACGACAGAGGAGCTAAAGTGGTTGCCACAGGATTTGCTGACCTTGGGTTTGATGTGGATATCGGCCCTTTGTTCCAGGTACAGTAAAACACCGGATAACAATTGGATCGGATAACGCTAAAATCGCATAGCATTAAGTAGTCTGGGGAGGAGAATTGGATCGAATAACGTTAAGGTCCTATGAGATGGATCGGATAACAACTGCTAAAGCCTGTGCGGTTACAATGTATCTCTATGGAGCTTTAACATTATCCGATCCATCCCATAGGATTTTAACATGGATCGGATAACACTAAAAATTGGATAACACAAAGACTTGTGGAACCAGGTTTTAGCGTTATCTGAGGTTTTACTGTATTTTCTACCAGGGCCTCCTGCAAATTGATCTCTGTGTCTAAGTAGCAAATGTTGATTCAGCAAGATTTTACTTGTGAATTCCATGATTTTTAATAACTTAGTCTTTTAAAAGAACAGCAACTGATCCTCAGCTAAGCCCCTAAGCAAGCCATGGGGGGGGGGGGGCTGATTCTGAAAAAAAAAGTTTTCCTTTTCTGTTCAGAAAGCCTCCGTCTGGCTTGCTAAGGGACATAGTAATGGGGGGGGGGTCCTTAAGCGAGGCTTGGGACCCTTTCCCCAGCCACTCTTAAGAGGCCCCCCTCATAGCTAAGCCCCTTAGCAAGCCAGGCCCCCCGGGGGGAGGGGCTGATTCTGAAAAGAAAGGCAAACTGGTTAGTCCTCTTTCTTCCAAGTTTGAGGAAACGCAATAACAATCACAGCAACTGATCCTCAGCTAAGCCCCTTAGCAAGCCATGGGGGGGGGGGGCTGATTCTGAAAAGAAAATTTTTCCTAGCTTCTGTTCAGATCTTTTAAAACAGCACTTTATAAAGTTTTCAAAAATTTAAAAATGCTGTATGGCTTTGTTCCCCTAAAATCAGGGTGGTCTGGCATGTTTTTGTAATGTATTTACCATTTAAACAATTATTTCTTAAAGTTCTTTAAGTGAAAAAAACATGTCACCAAAAAGAGGGAACAAGTATTTTAAAACAGCAAAGTTAAATGTCTGGTTTTGCTCACCTAAACTAGTCAGACTGGTTTGGCAATCTTTTGTAATGTATTTACCCTTTAGACAAAGGTTCCAGCATGTTTCCTTGACTTTCCCTTGAAGTCTGTTGTTTACAATGTATCTCTATGGAGTTGACGTTATCTGAGTCATCTGCATAGGATTTTAACGTTATCTGATGCATTCATCGGATAAGGCTAAAAATCGGATAACGTTAAGACTTGTGGAACCAAGTCTTAACGTTATCCAAGGTATTACTGTATGTTACTTTTGTAGTGTTAAAGATGTACACTTTTGAAGTCAAGCGTCTAGACGAACATTCCGTCGAACAGAAATGCTAGAGGCAGCAAATGTCAGGAGGAAATGGGAAGTGTTTTTCTCGTTGCTTTTTTCAGTGAAAAAAACCGTAGCATTGTTTATATGTGATGTTAAATTGTCTGTTTTCCTCTCTTTTTTGTACCCTTTGACATGCCATTGGCTTTCTCTTCCTAGACACCTCGCGAAGTGGCCCAACAGGCTGTAGATGCTGACGTGCATTGTGTGGGTGTGAGTACACTAGCTGCCGGTCACAAAACACTGGTGCCCGAACTCATCAAAGAGCTGAATGCCCTTGGCCGTCCCGACATTCTCATCATATGCGGAGGTGTCATCCCACCTCAGGTATGCATACCGTTTATTGCCAATCCCAAAATAGTGCATTGTTGTAGGATTACTCAGTTTTCCCCGTTAGTGCTGTACACTCTTCAGATTTCTCTGTGCACATACAGACATATCTATATGGAAGATAACATTTTCTAACTAGATGTTGCACAAAATCTGTTGGAATTTGTGACTTCTTTAACAAACCTGAGAGTGTGTCATTAATGTTGCAAAGGCTCACAGAATAGGGGGCTGTGATGGCTTAGTAGTTAAGATGCTGACCTTGACAACTGGACGGTCAGAAGTTTGTGCTGCATGATGGAGTGAACTCCCGTCTCTGTCCCAGCTCCTGCCAACCTAGCATTTGAAAGCAAGAAATTGCAAGTAGATAAATAGATACCACTTCGGTGGGAAGAAAAACAGCATTTCGTGCACTACGGTGTCTAGTCATGCCTTGCCACATGTCCACCGAAATGTCTGCAAACACAGACAGCACTGGCTCTTTGGCAAGGGTTTGCCATAATTCTCTCCCACAAAACCAGGACAGAAGTATATTTGACAAAAATGGGCAGGTTATCTACAAAATAGCCTTTTAAAAAACAAACATAGTATAATGACAGCTATAAAACACTTCAACATTAGTTATAACAATACATGAATGAATTTATTTAGAACAGTTAATTCTTACTGTAAGATGATGTTATACTTCTGAGAAGTCACATTGCGGTCAACTCTTAACATCCTCAGTTTCAGAAAACACACTGGTCACACTTATCAGGCAGTGGTGTGAGGCAAGGATGTTAAGATTTGTCTCCAGGTATACTCTAACTCCAATGTGGCAGGAAATCGCTCATTTGATAGTGAGAGTTTGAATTTATTTTAATGGTGTATTAATACACAATCAAGTTTTAAAAATCCGGGACTTTAGCATGATTTTTATTGAACTGGCTGGGACAATTTTTCTGATCTTGAATCCAGGGCAATCCTGGTTTTCCAGAACATATGGCAACCCTATCTTTGGCTATAAACAGAGATGAACACTGAACCCTGGAATCAGATAAGATTGGCTTTTGAGCAAGGGTGACCTAATGCCTAAAAAACCCTCTTAAACTAATTGAAAAAAAATTGATCAGGGTAATGTTTTGTTGCTACTGTACATTCTTAGTCTGTCATTGCAACAATAAATAATTGTACATCTTCATTATCTTTAAAAGTGTCGAGAGACATACATTTATTTCTTCTCTGTTTTTAGAAAATCTACTTAGTTTTAAAATATTCAAAAAAGCACTTTAGGAAAGAACCAATTTAAATGAAAGTTATGGATAGAATATGAGCTAAAATTGTTTTTAGTTATCCTTTATTTATTTCAGAATTCATAACTCATAGTTATTTCACCTTGCAAAAGGCCTGTGCAGAATTTCAATTCTTTGTAATAGTGTAATACAGTAACAGATTGCATTAACTACTCCAGATTATTTTATTGTTTGCAGTAATATAGTTGGCGTACACAGAAAGAGCCTCCTTGAAAATTGTGGTATTTTTGAACCACAGTCGGGTGTACCCTGGTAATGCCACCCTTGTGTGGCCAGCTAATCTTTCTTATGCTAGATCAGGTGAAAGGAACTGGAGAATGAACTCCTCAAAAGGTGGCTTCGTTTTGCCAGTTTCACGTCTGGCATAGACATGGAAGAAGTAGTGATATACCGTATATGCCGGCATACAGGGCGACTTTTTCACCCCCAAAAAAATGCCTCCAAGTGGGGGGTCGTCTTGTCTATCGGGTGCATGTCATTTGGGTTCCCAAATACTTACCGGGGCTTGGGCAGCAGCTCCGGGGAGACCGTTGAATCCTTCCCCGCCACCTTCTTGGAAGATCCCGCCCTAAGCTCCCCTTCGCCCAATCAGGGGAAAGGACAGGTCTTCCTGCGCGGTTCCTGTCCTTTCCCCTATCGCGGTTCTTGTGCAGCGGCGGAGCAACCGCCCACACGGCTGGGGCTGCTTCTCGTGCCCGCGGCAACCATCCGCACGACCACATTGAAACTCGCCCGCATTCAAACTCGCCCACGTTCAAACTCACTCACATTCAAACTCACTCGCATTCAAACTCGCCCGCATTAAACTCGCGCCCGCGGCAACCTGATTGGCTCCTCCGTCTCTTCGGGAAGATCCCGCCCCAAGCTCCCCTTCACCCAATCAGGGGAAAGGACAGGTCTTCCTGCGCGAAAATATATCGTAATATTTTCTGAGCAAAGCATATCAGAGACTAAACAAAACAACATCAAAAAACTTGTGGCACCTTAAAGACTACGGTAACTCTTATATTTGCTCTTTTGCATGTGTGGAAGGTGTGCGGAAGAGGGGGTGGTCTTATATAGCGAGTATATAACAAACTCTATATTTTGAGTGGAAATGTTGGGGGGTCGTCTTATCTACCCAGTCGCCTTGTGCACCGGCATATACGGTAGTTTATATAAGCAAAGACTGCAAACTCCACACACCAGAGTATAAACAGTTCACTTCCCCAAGGCTATGCAAACACAATGGGATTTGTATTAGAGGGATTATTAATGTTATAGTCCACTGTACTGTCTTCCCCTTTTTCTGTTACCTTGTGACATCAAAAAAATTCAAAACTTATGCTATGTGTTCTACAGAAATTTATATAGGAAAGTTTGTAAGTTTAATGTCTTTTTTTTTTCAGGATTATGATTTTCTCTACAACTGTGGCGTTTCCAACATATTTGGCCCAGGAACCCGAATCCCGAAGGCAGCTGTTGAAGTTCTTGACGATATTGAAAAAAATCTAGATAAGAGGCAGCAGTCATTGTAAATTGCTTTCATCTAAGGTGTCATGGTAAACTGCATTAAAAATATTGATGCACTGCGATCAATAGCTACAAGCGTGTGATCCTTCTTAAATCAGCTACAGTCAAAACTCGCTTAACGAGCGTTTTGCTTAGCGAAAAACTCACATAACGAGCATGTTTTTCAAAAAGCGATCTGACTTGCATAACGAAAATTTTCTCTATGCGAGCCAGACTTTCCCTATGGAAAAACCCGCATAATGAGCGTTTCTATGGAAAAAAAACTTGCATAACGAAAAATTTTCACTATGCGAGTTTTCCATAGAAATGCTCATTATGTGAGTTTTTCCATAGGAATTTTCGCTATGCAAAAAAAATCTCGCATAGCGAAAAACTCGCTTAGCGAGCAGCCTCGCAGAGCAAATAATTTTTGTTATGCGAGGTTTGACTGTACTGTGTTATGCTTTCTAAGAAAGTAGGAACTTCCCTGCAATTTTATACATAATAAAAAAAATCAATTGGCTTTGTAAAAAATATATAACTCTAATTAAAGATAGACGAGATGTTCAGTAAGATACAAGGGCAAATTATAAAACAGACTACGCACGATCGAGACTACATTCACATATACTTTGTCTTTTTAAAATGCAAATCAAATATCAAAATAAAGACTGCCAATATTAAAAAAAGATGGTGAAATCATTGCCCGTGCACGATTTGTTTCTCACATTAATAACAAAAACACCCCATTACTTGTCACCCACTTTTTTCTTTTCTCTTTTCCTTTGCCTGTTCAGCTGTCCCCTGTCCCCCCCCCTTCCGTTCAATACTTCTCAGAAAACATTCTTTTTGAAATCATTGTTAAGTCTGCTATGAGTCTGGTTCTCAAAAGCGTGAAGTTCATGGCCTTCCGAGAAGGCTTGGATAGTTATTTGGTGTTCTGTGGCCTCACGAATTCTTTGCTGAGATAACAAGAGTGGGAAGTGAGAAGGGCGACAAAGCAAGCCTTTTTATGGAACCCTTGCGCTGTGTTCTGCATTTTAGTACTAAGAATGGGGTGTGTGGAAATGCTTTTAGCACATAAATACCACACAGGATTTACTGGTGTTCTAATGGCACATGGAGGCCTGAAACTTCACAATGGCTTTCAAATACCCAACTAAATTAAAGGACATTTGTTTTTCCTTTTCTCCCACTCACCATAGGGTTTAATGCTGGGAATTTCTGCAAATATATAGCTAAAGATCTGTTGGTTCAACTGATCACCCCCAGGATGTTAAATAAACAGAACATTAAATTGAATGCATGACAAATACAGCCTTAGTTCAAGGCCTTTGGAGGTCACATTGCTGAGAGAGGTAATTGTATTAATCTAATCTAGGAATAGGAACATGTCCACATTCATTATGCCACAAACAATAGCCACTTCAGAGGCACAAAATCTCTTAGGACAGATTTTATTCATGTGCACACATACACACACATCCTCCTCTTTTTCACAGTGTGACAGAAGCTTCTGCTATACCTAAGATCCTCCTCTGAATGGAAATACTGCCCTGAATACAACCAAATGATTTACATTTCTTTATTTATTTTGCATCTATATTTATTTTGCAGGTTCAGTCAAACCTCACATAAAGCACCTTGCTTAAAGAGTAACTCACTTAAAGAGCAGAATTTTCTCTGAATGTTTGCTTCACTTAACAAATAAAACCAACCAAAAACTCGCTTAACAAATAAATAAGGGTTCGCAATCCCCCCACAATTGGTCATTTATAATGGTGTTTCACTTAAAGAGCAATCCTGTGGAATGCATTATGCTCTTTAAGCAAGGTACAACTGTATTATGTTGCTAAGTCTCTTTTCAACCCTCTGAGACCTTCCCTGAAAGGAGCTGAATGCAATATGAGTAGACTGTAGAACGGGGGGTCAGAAGCGGCCCATGGCACCATTTGATGTGGCACACGTCACCACTGGAAGCAGAAACGGATGCGTTTACAACAGCCATAAATGCACCCACTCTTGTCATAAGCACATTTACGATAGCTGTGGCAGCATTTATAGCAGGGGGAACCACCAGTCCAGCCCGCTCAGCTGTCTGAGGGGGTGTGGTCCAGCCCGTGGCTTAAAAAGGCTGAGAACTCTTGCTGTAGAAGGGAAATTTGTCAACATGCACGTGCACACACAAAGAGAAAAACGCAAAGCTCAGGACTTATAAAGGGTACAGTGTTTGATATTTTTATTGAAAACGCAAAGCCCAGGACTTATAAAGGGTACAGTGTTTGATATTTTTATTGAAAACGCAAAGCCCAGGACTTATAAAGGGTACAGTGTTTGATATTTTTATTGACCATTCAACTGTATACAAGTTACAGTTAGTTGCCACACACTAGAAGTGAATAACACCAATGTTGTCATAAGAATTGGGTAAACTGGTCTGGAGGCAAAACAACATCCTTTAGACCTGCTGCATTAGCCTCCATTAGAAGAACAACAAGATGATATTTGTAATACTATAATTGGGTGAAATGAGCTGTGTCAGACATACAGTCCAGATGACATAATTTTAGGTCTAAAACGCATGGCCAATGTGCCCCCAATGAAGCTGCCTCACTTAGAAGGGGGGCGGGATGATTCAAGGTGCCTCTGGAGGTGTAGAAGGCCATTTTGAGGACAACAAACAGCAACCTTCTCATACCCAAAACTATTTTGTAACTTTAACATTTGATGACTAGATGTCCTTTGGTGAATTGATGCACTTTTAAAGAAAAATATTTGGCATGGAATATTTATTTATTTATTATTTATTTGATCAAACTTTTATGCCACCCTCCTCACAAGGACTCAGGGCAGCTAACAGACTTTAAAAACACTTAAAAAACAATAAAAACACAGTATAAAAATCAATAGGGATTTTTAGGAATAGGGTGGAGATCAGAGGTGGGCTCCAAAAAAATTTACTACCACACCATGGGTGTGGTATGGTGGGTGTGGCCAGGGGGACCTTCCAGTTGTCAAGTTCAGTGTTTTAACCACTAAGCCACTGCATAACCTGTCCGAGGGAGCATGGCCTGGCTCCCAACTTAAAAAGGTTGCTGACCCCTGCTTTAGAGTGAGTCTGTCTGACAACTCTCAAATCAATCCTCCCACTTCCCATACGTTGAGGATGAAGAAGTTTGAATGGACTAATTTATCTCAGATTTCGCTTCCTAAACATCCATTGAAGAAGTGATACAGTACAATAAAAGCCCATATAATGATTTTAATTGGTTCCAATGGGTCCATCGTACAAAAAAAATCACTGTACAATACATGTATCGTATAGCAATTTTCCCTATGGGATGATTTGTACAACGATTTTCGCCATGGAAATGCATCTCTTTCGCTAACAGCGCAGGATTACTTGTGCTCTGAGAAGGGCTTTCCCAGGGGTAAACCGCTTCCTGGGGCAATAGCAACCCTGTGCTGTTAGCGAAATGGATTCTCGCTGGTCCCCTTGTGCAAACAGCAGGATCCAGCGAGAATCCTTTTTGCTAACAGCGCTGGGGGAAAGCGCTTCTCCAGCCAAAGGCACCTCTGCACTGCTAGCAAAATGGAGTCCTGGTGTTCCACTTCCCTTTTGCTAACAGGGAGGAAAGCAGCCCAGCGTTGCCAGTTCACAAAGGGGCTTTTGGGGGGGGAAGGGTCCCCCACACACCACCCAGCTTTTGCCTTAAAAAAAATGGTTTTGTACAACAATGAGAATCGTACAATACAAAACAAAATTAAAAGGCAATTGTTGAACTATTTCATCGCTGTACAATGCAATCATTATACAGGGGGTTTACGCAGGGCAGTAGCTTATGTTTGCATGATTAAGAACTTAATTCTTTCCTTATTAGTCCTCGCCTCTATTGGCTAAAAACCCTTGCTTTGACCACGAGTGAGAAAGGTTGCAACAGAGGAGTCCTACTTTGGCTCGGAAAGCTAAAAAGCAGGTGTGGGTGAGTAAACGCCAAGTTGATGTCTACCCTTCAGCTGCCTGGTATTTGGGATGTGCCTTTTCTCTTCCAGACTTATGTTCTTGTAACTGAAGCAAACGCAACCCATCAAAAACATGTAGCCAGCTAGCGGAGTGATGTTTTGCCTTAATTTTTCAATGTTCACTAGCATCTGCTTTCCATAGATAAGTTATTGCAATGCTTCAATGGCAACCTGTGGGTGAAGCTCAACTTCTGTGTGAATCTCATATGGTGTTAGGCATATGTTAATGATGACACTCAGTGCTTCCTAAATGAAATGAGCTCAATAACCCATAAATAACAGAGGACTGTCTGCTTTTCTTTGGCTCTTATTCAACAGATGCGTGAGCACCTTAGTGTAAGTTTTGGACAAATGGCTGTCTATTAAACTAATTGGTTTTATATTTAATATGGCCAGGAGTCCTGAGCACACACCTTTGACCCTGCATTTAACACATGTGCTAACATATAAATGAAACCAAAGGACAAATAAACTGAAGTTCAGTTTTCTCAACTCCATTATTACTTCCTCTGTCAGGACAATGACTTCCAGACACAATGTTGATTCTTAAGCTGTTTTCTTGCTAACTCGGTTTTCTTAAAGTTGACATTGAAATCGTTTACTGGGATTCTAAGCACACTATAAGAAGGTTCTTCTTTGAGGTGTTGCAGATAAGGCATCTGAGACACATTTTCAAATGAGGCTCTTGTTGCTTATTGGTTTGGATCTTCTCCAGTGTCAAGATTTCTGATTGATGAAATATGTACATTGCCCTTTTCTGACCACACCACTGATACATGGCTGTTAATGGAGGCCTTGGGGTCAATGTGAACATTTTGACCCCAGGAGCACAGGAGCTGCTTAACCTCCTGCCGAAAAGTCTTGCTGAAAGCATAGTAAATTAAAGGGTTGTAAACCGTTGATGATTTAGCAAAGAGACATGGGAGCAACGTGACAACCAGCGGCAATGACTCACTAGAATGAAATATTGACCAGAAACTGACAACAGCATATGGTGTCCATGCGGCAAGGAATCCGACACTAATCAACACCGCCATCTGTGAGAGAAAACAACTACATGTAGTTAGTCATTGGCTCTTTGTTAATTTTCTTAAATTGTCCCCTTTTCGTATCAATGTACAGTTTGTTGTTGTTCAGTCGCACCCTGTATAATAAAAAAGTTGGTTCCACTATGTCTTTCGTTATATTGTTGTTGTTGTTGTTGTTGTTGTTGTTGGTATTGTTATTATGTTATACGAAGCATGCCTCATATAATGAAAATCCCTATGGGATGCGTCATACAACAAAAATCTCTATGGGAAAAATCATGCAACAAAATTTTGTTGTACGATGCATCCCATAGAGATTTTCATGATACGATTTTCTCCATAGAGATACATTGCTTCGTATAATGGAAAAAATTGTTATACAGGGTATAATGGTTTTCGTAGATCCTCTTCATTGTATGAATTTTTCGTTGTATGAGGCATTCGTTATACGGAGTTCCATGGCATTTCTTAATATCTAAGTGGATACTTAAAATATTGGCTCTTAAAGTGGTTTTCATTTGATGACCTCCATGAGAAGAAACTCTACATTTATTCACTGTAACAGCAAAAATTACCCTCTGAAACATAAAAATAACCTCCTTGAAATCCTTTCATAGTGTAGCACAGGATTTCTCAACCTTGGGCTCCCAGATGTTCTTGGATTTCAATTCCCAGAAGCCTTGATCAGCAGATGTGCTGGCTTGGGCTTCTGGGAATTGAAGTCAAAGAGCACCTGGAGGCCCAGGTTTGAGAAACCCTGGTGTAGAATAATGGATGAGAATTTAGGGTCAGAACTTTATAACAATTCATTTTGTTTGAAATCCTGTTCCTGAAAACTATACCACAGGAGACTGATGAGATCATCAGCCAAGGCAATTTTTCTGAAAATAAAATCCCACAAACTTCCCAAAGAGTCTGAGGTTTCCACAGAATCTCTTTGCTCATGGGGATTCCTTTGGGAGTCACAGGACAGGGAATAGGTGTCTTGTTTCCAAAAACCATTGTCAGTAGCATTATTTTATCAGCAGTGGATATTTCTGGAATTTAAGCCTTCCATTGGCTCCCCCAAGATGAATGGGATTCCAAGGGAACTTCAGAACCTTTGAAGCATGGGCGGGAAATTTTTTTATTTCAGAAAAATCGCCATGGATGTTGATGTCATCAGACTTAAGTGGCATAGGTACATGAACAGGATTTCAGCCCTTTTATTAGACACTAAAATTATTAAATGTGTTTTAAAGGAATACAACATGTTTCATATCCTTTCACTTAATGGTTCTTCCACCCAAGATCATTGGCATCCTTTGGAAGAGAAATATACACTGCATGCAACATGCTTTATCAATGAAGTCTTATACAATATATAGCTGCACCAGTGTTAGCTACTAGCATGTATGGCTCATTAAATAAACTTTCATACTGTAAGTCTCTAGAGGATATGAACACACACAAATCTTACAGGAGTTCTTGCATGCCTGAGAGAAAAAACATGAAACTCAAGCATTCCCAACTGATGTCTGAAAGCATGCATACACCATTGATAGTTGAAACTATTACTGCTACATGTATGTTGAAGGTGAGCCCACCCTCTCGACTAAGCAAAACAGGAAGTTATGAACACAAGATTGGTGCCATCAGGAGCACAAAGGGGGATGATGTTCCTTGCATCATACACCAAAGCAATTACTTACAAGTGTCAATTTCTTCTCAAGCTTTGTTGCATTTGAAATCCTGCTGAAATTCTCCATCTTTTGATAGGTTCTATGAATCTTCCAGGCTATACCCAAATAGCAGAAGATGATGGTCATTGCTGGCAGAATGGTGCAGAGAATGAACATGCTCAAGATGAAGGAGAAGCTATTAGCATTCTTGTGGAATTGGCCCCATTCTATAGTGCAAGAAATGCCAAATGGCTCTGGGCCATAATGTCCCCATCCTAGCAAGGGTAGAATGGCCCAAATTGCTGAATACAGCCAGATCAATGTAATAGAAACATATATCACTCTCCTGTTGATTTTATTGCCTGGAAAAAAGAGGGAAGAGTTGGTGATCTATAAAAGCAGAGTTTCCCTCCACTCAATAACACAAGGAGCTGATTTACACTGTATTCAATCATTATCCATGTAGCTCACTGTTGCCTTCATTAGCTGTTGTTTTTATTGAGTTTGCAGATTCCACCTTTATCTGGAAATAATGGTTACTAAATCTAAGATCATCTACATGGAAAGCATATGCTCTGCCACCAGACTGTGGCCCTGCACCTGAGTTATATACAAGGAGGTCTTTGATAGGCTAGATGAGCTCTGCATATTTAATCCCAGAATGAATAGTTTTTTTGGATTATGATCAAATATATGTTATAAAAGTTTTTTTTTAAAAAATGTTAATAACTAAACATAAGGATGTGTTAATTGGCAGAAATGTGTTTGATAAAAAACTATTGATCTTGATTTTGTTCTACCTAGGCTATCTTTCATCTTTGAAACCTCATATAACTTTGATAGATAGCTTTAAACTGTAGACTTTCTAATACTGTACTGGAAAAACATTCCTTAATTTTTCCTCCATCTGAAAACACTCTGGGTTCTCATACAGGTGCATGGACAGGCGAATGCTGTATGCGTATACAATTTTGTTGACTGTTACTATATTTTAAATCAATGCATCAGTCAATAAGAGGGTATCTCTTACTTCTTCATCTTGTGCCGTATCTGATTCCAAATATTGGCAATCATCATAATGATCAGCCATGAAAGACCCCTGAAAATATAATGCAGTGGTTTTTCATCTGCCTTGCAGCGTGACACCCATACCACTCTTACATACTATCAAATATGATACTTGTAATTTCTATAATAATACACAACACAACATAAGGGCTTCCTATTAGTGCAGTCATAGTATAGTTTACAAGATCTCAATTTGTACCAGAAGTGGGTAACTATTCATCACCAGCAGCAGACAAATTGCTAATGCAACTCAGTGATGTAGTGTGGGTTTCAGCCGGGGCGTAGGCCAATTTGTCACCCCCTGGGTGGGGCTCAGGACACCGGCGGTGGGGAAGGATCCCTATTTATTGTGAAAAGTGCTACCCAGGGCGGGTCGCCCCCACCCCAAGCTATGCCTCTGATGCAACTTAAAATACTGTAAGTGATTTTTCAAAGAAGCATAACTGTCCTAACAACAACAACAACTTCTTCTTGTGCCATATTTGATCCCAAATATTGGTGATCATCATGGCGATCAGCCATGAAGACTGTTCTGCAAATATAATGCCATGGCCTTTCATCTGCCTTCTGAATCGCAGTGTGACACCTGTACCATTGATCCAGATCCACGAGTCACTTTCTGGTCCTGAGCCCTTTTGGTATGCAAAGTCCTCCTCAGCCCCATGTCAGTATTGATGAAGCTGCTGCTTTCCATCAAAGTTGGTTTCAAGTAGGATTTAATCCACTAGAGGACAATCACCCTTCCCTGTGGACTTTATCACCCAATGCTGTTAGTCCTCAGGGTTGTCAGGTTAATTAACCACCACTTGACGTTCAGCATTGAGTCACTGGCAATATGATCTATTCTATTACCATAGCAAGATAACCTAGCCAGACTAACTCCTATACAATGTAGATATCTATACAATACATGAATTCCACATATCCTATTTTTCTCAGTATCTTTGATATATTTAAGATTATGATTTATCAAATAGCAAACAAAAAATCTCACCTGGTTCACTTATATATTATATTGTTAGATGCAATAGTGCAGAATACGGGCCTTCTCCGTGACCGCCCCAGCCCTGTGGAACCTCCTGCCTATCGATCTACGTCAACAAACAGAGCTCCTGCCCTTCCGGAAAGGCCTTAAAACCTGGCTGGCAGGACAAGTTTGGGGATCCGGAAATACCGGATCTCATGTTGGGTGGCTTATCAGATGAGACAGCCACCCGTTGTTCTTACCTTCCTACCCTGGTTCTGTTTTTTAATAATTACATAATTTTATAACTTGGAACTGTTTTAATTTCTTTTAGCTTAACTTTTAATTATTGTATTAATTTATATTTTAACTGTGAATAGGGTATCGTAGATTGATTTGTGGTTTTATATTGAGTTGTGGTTTAGCTATGTATTTTTAAATTGTGTATGTAAGCCGCCCAGAGTTGGTTTTTTTACCCGATTGGGCGGGATAATAAGTTGAAGGAAATAAATAAATAAAATAAAATAAATAATACTTCTGTTATCTTAGCAGTAACACATATAGACATACTCAACCATACAATTAATTGCTTTGATTTATAAATCACCCTAATTAGTGTAGAACATAATAACAAATTTCCCACTTAAAAGTTGTGCCCTGGGTACAACATCCAAAGCTTTAGAATTAATCTATATACATGATTACTTACTACTTGAATTTGATGAGATGCTCACAAGAAAACGGATTACAGCCATTACAGACAGAGTCATCATACTGGAAACACCAAAAAGGAAACCCATCAGACCATAATAAATGCAGGTTGCATCTCCACCCAACCAGGCATGGTTCCAGGCAGAAGCAATAGACAGGGGATACATGCTGATGGCCATTCCAAGGTCAGCTACTGCTAAATTAACTGTGAGGAGCTCAGGTGACCTGAGGTGGGAGGAGCGTTTCGCAGCAACAGCCAGGACAGCCAAGTTTCCCAGAATTGTCAAGAATGCTGAAAGAAGGAGGAAAGCAGTATAGTTTACAAAGTACTGTACAATACTCTCACAACGACAACTCAGTGTAATGTGGAATTTAACCAGTGCTGAAACAACAGTCTTGTGGAGAGTATCACGTAATGCAGACAAGAGGCACAAATATTGCAAATTGCAGTGTTTCACCTCAAAAGTGATGATATCTCCGCTATTAAGTGTATTTAACTTCAAGCTTATTGTACCACTAATTTATTACACAGCTTCAAGAATATTTAAGGAGTAATTTCAGCATTGCTACTCATACACCATCGAGTTTTCCATGTCTGAGTAGGGATTCAAACCCACATCTCCAGAGTCCTAACACAATACCCACCACATTTGATGCTATGTCAGCAACTAATTTCAGACTGTCAGACTTCAGAGAGAATATGCATTAAAATGAATGACCTGGGATTTTACTTTCTCTGAATGACGTATCTAGGTTTGTTGCTCTATGGCAGGGGTGCCCAAACCTTTTGGGCCATGGGCTGATCATGTAGTTCAGGGAGCTGGTCACTAAGGCCCGGGGGCTGGGTGCAGCCCCCAATGCCAATTCATTCTGCCCGCAAAGCCCTCGACGTTGGGGGCCACACCCGGGCCCCGGGCCTTAGTTTGGGCACCACTGCTCTATGGTGTCATTTTAAAATCCTATTAGTCATCTACCTATGTGCGGAGGAAATAATAAAATCCTATTAGCCATCTATCCATGTGCAGAGGAAATAATAAAAGTCTTGGCAGCAAATTAATGTTCCATGACAAAGGTGCTGGTTGCACACAAGCATAACTACATGATTAAATGTGCGCCCAGAAATATGAGAAGCAATCTTGTTAACGAGTGGCAAATTGCCAGCAAGACTCTCACAAACTTCCTTATGCAGGTGGAAATTGGTACTATGGGTTTAGCCAATGGGTCTCTGCAGAAAAGTTGCTAGGTATGGTCACGCTCTGGAGGCCAGAAACCTTTCCGGCTAGTTGTATCCATCTTCTTCTTTTTTTGTGTCCCGATCAAACCCTGGACTGACAAAATGAAGCCATTTTCTTCATTTTGCTGTTGTGCAAACCCAAGTCCTCATTTGTGCATGTCCCTGATAGCAATCGGCAGACCAGTAAATGAACCAGATTCTGTATGCGTAGAGGAGGTTGAGATCTTCAGCTAAACCTCCTTTAATGTTACTCCATGTCCAGAGAGCTCCTTCCTCCATCTTCTAATTTGGTTTTGCTCTTGTATACCCTCAAGAATGTTTGTTTGTTGTATCCATGATAACAAATTGTCCAAATTGTTTTGATGAATGCCAATAGTAGCAGCATTAGTCATCGTCAACATGGGGAAGGGAACACAGGGAGGCAAACATCCCCACCAAAATAACAATTTCAGGTAGGGAGCTTGTACTCAAATGGAAGCAACCTAAAGCTATCAGTGTTGGAACATGTCTGGGTAAACTGGCGGGCCTCTTAGGTTTCAGACAGGATCTTTGCCTTCCCTATCTGAAGAAGTCAGGAAATTCAACCTACCAAATTCTGTGTGCAACATATGTACTCTACTACAACACTAATTCTTTTCTATGACCACTCATTTTATATGATTTTACTCACTAATTAAAGGCTCTTGTAGATGGAGTACTTGTACCTTTCATGTTCCTTATTTAGCACCAGTCTTAATGGACATCCCCGGCAAGTTCCAAACAAAATTCCTCTCATTTTACTGGGGCTGAAATCTTATTTGAAGCATAAGCCAGGCCACAGCTTTCGGTTCTTCCCTGATACCCAAAATGTTGCTACTGTAATTCTTGAGAGTGTACATGTATGCACTAAGCTAGTGTGAAAGCATAGCCCCTAAGAATTTTGGTGGCCAACTTTGTTTACCAAAGACAATTGATTGAAAGTTATGATTTGGCTTATACAGTGGTGACTCGCTTAAAGAGCATAATGCATTCCACAGGATTGCTCTTTAAGCGAGTTTGTTCTTTAAGTGAAACACCATTGTAAGTGACCAATTGTGGGGGATACTGCAAACCCCAATTTATTTGTTAAGTGACTTTTTGGTTGGTTTTATTTGTTAAGCGAAGTGAACATTCAGAGAAAATTCTGCTCTTTAAGCGAGTTACTCTTTAAGCGAAACACTCTTTATGCGAGGTTTGACTGTACTATAAACATGATATCAGTTTCTGTATCATTTTTGATACACCTTTTTGTCCCTCCCAAATTATCTGGTTTATTTGTTTATCACATCAATGCTTCCCAAACATCAATGCCAGTGGAGAGGATCTTCCAATCTGAAGCTCAAACTGTCCATAATTTGAACAAATGAAGCTTAGCAGGAGATCCACTTTTTCATTTTCCCTCTCCGCCTCTCTATTGCAACCTTAATTTCCTCCAGGTTGTTTGGGTTTTGTTGGGTTTTCCCTTCACTGTCCCTTCTACTGGCTTATGAGAAGATGCATGCTTACCTATGTTTCACAGGGACCCTAGCAGCAGGTGGTGACAAGAAATATGTTTGTCAGGGGAATGAATTCGAGATCATGGATGGAAGGAAGGAAGGAGGGAAGGGAAGGGAAGGGAGTGTGATCAGAACTACAGTTTATGCTTCTTTGTCCCCTTTTGGGGGCAGTTAAGTTCCAACTGTTTTGTGGCAACTATACGATATGACAGTAAGTGTGAACCAGTCCAGCAATTTTCCATGCCCATCTATACCATTTTTGGATCAGTAATAAGAGTTACCATTTTTGGAACATTAGGGAAGCCACATTTTTTGTTTCACTTTCAGGTATGTGTGATCATTTATATCACTCCATGTGGCTGCCTTGCGAAGGGGCTAGGAAGACCCATGTTTGTTCTGCAAGGTAGCCAAAGAGCGTTGGGCTACCTTTTTCCTTGGAACATGCTGCCCAGGGCAAAAACAGCCCCGCAGGGTTCGGGGAAGGGATCTAAGTAGGTCCACTTGTTGTTTCCATGCAAGAGGACCTCTGTAGATCCCTCCCCCCAAGAGTGCTTTTTTCCTGGGCAGCGTGTTCCCAGGCAAAAGGCAACCCAGAGCTCTTTGGGGAAGGCATCTACGGAGGTCTCTTGTCTGGAAACAACAAGTGGATCTCTGTAGATCCCTTCTCCAAACCTCACGAGGTTGCCTTTGCTCTGGGAACACACTTCCCAGAGAAAAGGCAGCCCCGTGCTGCTTGTTCACAAAGGGGCTATAGGGCCGGGGGGGGGGAGGCTCCCCCATGCTGCCCCGAAAGCCACCTGGCTCCTGAAGAGCATTGCATATACGGCTAAAATCGTTCTATGATGCAATTCTTTTTTCAAAAGGCAGTTGCACGGTTTAGTCACTGTGTGATGCAATCATTGTACAGGGTTTTACTGTAATAGCAACAGGCCCTATCACTCCATGGAAAATAGATGGGGAAGAAGTAAAAGGAGTGACAGACTTTACAGGTTTAGGATTCAAGATCACTGCAGGTGGTGATTGCAGCTGTGAAATAAAAAAGTGACTGATTTTTGGGAGACAAGCTATGAGAAAACTGGGGAACATAGTTAAAGTAGGGACATCACCTTGCAAACAAAAGTCTGCAAAGTCAAAGCAATGGTATCCCCAGTGGTAATGTATGGTTGGGAGAGCTGGACTATAAGAAAAGCAGAGTGCAGAAGAATAGATGCATCTGAAATGTGGTAGACGTAGGCTGGCACAAATGGGAGTATTCCCAATGAGGGTTTTTCATGATCTTATGATCCGGCCACATATTACACCCATCCTTAACCTGGATGCTTCTGGTGAAAATGTAACTACTAACATCTGGGATTTTGCCACATCCCCAACCATGGTATGCCCTGTGGTAGCATCAGATGTCCCTATGCTATCTAACCCTGTTGGCGAATTTTGCTCTCTCGAGGAGGATGAGAGGTTCAAGTTCAAGAAGGAAAACACAACATCAGTCAAGACATCAGCACAGTTGATGCAGGAATTGCAGTCACCCAGGCAGGCAATTAGTCAGCTGCCCTCTAACTCCCCAATTACAAAACCTGATTACAGCCCCCACCCTCAAGTGCCCGGAGAGAAAAACCCAGGAGCCACTTTGGGAGACAGAAACATCTTCTCCCAGTGGATTCCGCCCTCAGTCCTCAACCTGGGGAGGAGAGAGAAGGCCTCTGGCGGGGAGCCCCTGGACTATTCCAGCTGCTGACGCTCCCGGGCCATCACCTCCACGCCGGACTTTAAAAGGACGTTATGGCGGGGGTTTTCTCTGCTGCCCTCAGTCCTCAGCACTGCAAGGCGAGAGAGGCCCTCTGGCCAAGAGCGCCTGAACTATCCCAGCTGCTGGCATTCCCGGGCCATCAATCCCATGCCGGACCTCAAGAGGATGCCAGAGGGGGGCTTTTCCCTGCCACGCACACTCCTGTGCCCAGCAAGGAGGGACCTCTAGCTGGGAGCATCTGGACTATCCCACTTGTTTGGTTGGAGGGGGGGAAAGCGGGGGTTATTATGGCCAGTTCGGAGGGCCCCTTTATGGTTGTGAAGGCCACCAAGGAATAAAAAGGGGGACTGGGGAAGGAAATTGGGAAGGGCAGAGAAGGTGGGAAAGGAGGTCCCACCAGCCAGATATCAGAGACAGCACTCTGGCTGGGGCTGATGTGGGGGTTCCTGGGGGCCAAATTAGTGTTGTGATGAGCATGGGGCAGTATGGTGGGTACCGAGGGGCGGGCCGCACTCGGGGAATGCAAGACAGATGTTTAATATCTGTTCCCTGTTCTGGCCCCTCGGCTACATCTCTGTTTCCTGAGCAGATGGTCCAGAGTGACCCCTTCCTTAGGCTGCTGCTGATGAATGCCAGGTCAGTCTGTAACAAGGCCCCCCTGCTTGTAGATTCTATCCTGGGGGAGCAGGCTGACCTGACATGCATCACCGAAACCTGACTGACATCTGAGGATGGGGTTCCTCTATCTGAACTGTGTCCAGCCGGGTTCGGTATTTGGCACCAGCCTAGGGAGAAGGGGAGGGGTGGTGGCATTGCCATTGTGGCCAGAGAGTCACTGGGAGTTGCCAGAGCCGCAGCCCCACAAGTTCCAGGTTGTGAGGCCCTGCTCTTGCGTTTGGGCCCAAAGGGTCAGCGGGGAATCTTGCTCTTGTACCTGCCTCCCTGCAAGGTAGCAGATTCCCTACCTGAGCTCCTTGAGGTCGTCTCCATGGTGGCATTGGAGCTCCCAGGATTTATGGTTCTGGGGGACTTTAATTTGCCTTCATTGGGGGCGGGCTCTGAGGTAGCACGGGAGTTCATGGCTTCCATGGCAGCTATGGGCCTGACTCAGGTAATTCAGGGCCCTACAAGGAGCAGCGACCACACCCTGATTTAGTTTTCTTGTCAGAGCACTGGCAGAGTGATCTGAAATTACAGAAATTAGACATTACTCCTGTGCCATGGTCAGATCACTATCTGGTGACCCTGAACTTTCTGGCGGTGAGGCTTCACCGCAGGGAGGTAGGGCCAGTTAAATGGGCCTGTCCCCGGCAACTAATGGATCTGGAAGGATTTCAGAGGGAACTGGGGTGTTTTCCTCTGGACCAGCAATGCGGTTCACCTGAGGCTCTTGTAGGCCTCTGGAACGAGAGGTTGACTGCAACCTTGAATGTGATCGCACCACTACGGCCTCTCCTCACCCAAGGGCATTGATCTTCCCCCTGGTTTACTGAAGAACTAAGGGAGCTCAAGCGGGCAAAGAGACGTCTAGAGCGCCGCTGGGTGAAGATCTGGAGTGAGTCTGATCGAACACTGGTTAGAGCTGCTATTAAAGCCTACCTTGTGGCGATAGGGGTGGTGAAACGTCAATATTTCACCACCCTCATTGCCTCTGTGGATAATCACCCAGTGACCCTGTTCCGGGTTACTAGATCCCTTCTCAGGGATCTGGCTGGCAGGGATCTGCTGAGGATTTTGCTGATTATCTGATGGAGAAAATCACTCAGATTCACTCTAAGTTTAACCCTAGCGTGGAGAAGGTAGAGCTGGGGATGCCTGGAGTGCAGTCTAGCCATGTTATCTGGGATCAGTTTGATCCAATTGTCCCTGATGAAGTGGACAAGCTCCTTGGACCCATGTCCCGCCTGGCTAGTCAAAACATCGAAGGCGGTGACAGGTGGTTGGTTCGAAGCAATCATAAATTCCTCATTGCGGGAGGGGGTATTTCCAGCTACCTTAAAACATGCTTTGGTACGCCCCCACCTGAAAAATACATTGCTCGATCCCACAGTGCTTGCAAACTATCGACTGGTGTCCAACCTGCCCTTTTTGGGCAAGCTTTTGGAGAAGGCAGTAGCACGGCAGCTACAGAGACTCTTGGATGAAGCGGATTATCTGGACCCTTTTCAGTCAGGATTCAGGCCCGGATATGGCACCGAAACTGCATTGGTCGTGCTGGTGGATGATCTCTGGCGAGAGCGGGACAGAGGGCATCCGTCTGTCCTGGCTCTTCTTGACCTCTCAGCGGCTTTCGATACCGTCGATCACAGTATCCTTCTGGAAAAGCTCCAAGGATTGGGGATCCGGGGCACTGTGTGGTCCTGGTTCTCCTCATTTCTGAGGGGCTGGACCCAGTCGGTGTGGCTGGAGGACGAGGTATCCAGCCCTAGGCTGCTCCAATATGGGGTGCCTCAGGGCTCAGTACTCTTGCCTCTCCTATTTAACATCTACATGAAACCGCTGGGTTAGATCATCCGTTCCCACGGGGTGAAGTATCATCAATATGCTGATGACACCCAGCTATACATCTCGGCCCATGGTGATCCAAGCGATGCAGTGGAAGTCCTTTCCAGATGCTTGGAGGGGGTCAGGGTCTGGATGGGGGACAATGGGCTTCAGCTGAATCCTGGCAAGCCTGAGGGCTGTAGGTCGGGGGTTCTGGGCCATCGCGGAAGCTACCATCTTTGGTTCTGGATGGGGCAGTTTTGCCCCAAACAGACCCGGTGCATAATCTGGGGGTCCTCTTGGACTCATGACTACTGCTCGAAGAGCAGGTGGCAGTTTTGGCCAGGAGGGCTTTTGCACAACTTCGTGTAATACGTCAGTTACGCCCACTCCTAGATCGGGACTCCTTGCTCATGATCACACATGCTCTGGTCACCTCCAGACTAGATTATTGTAATGCGCTGTACATGGGACTGCCTTTGATGACCATCCGGAGGCTTCAACTGGTACAGAATGCGGCTGCCCGGGTGGTGATTGGGTGTGGGTGGTATGCACATGCCTCGCCTCTGCTTCGGGAGCTGCACTGGTTGCCAGTTTGCCTCCGGGTGCAATTCAAGGTGCTGGTTATCACCTTTAAAGCCCTATATGGTAGTGCGCCAGGATACTTAAGAGACCGCATCACCCCAAGAACATCTGTCCGCCCCACCAGACCAGAGTGGACCGGAGAGGCTCTCTAGTTGTTCCATCAACCAGAGAGGCACATCTCTCTGGCACTAGAAGGAGGGCCTTCTCTGTCTCCGCTCCACCCCTATGGAAACTCCTACCAACTGAGCTACGTCTTCAGATGGACTTGCTGTCTTTTAGGAAGAACCTATAACATGGCTGGCAGGACAGGTATGGGGTCCTGGCGGTACCATGACCCCAGCTCGCTGGCTTGTTTGAGCTCTCTCTCCCCCCTGGTCTTTTAATCTTTTTAATTTTTTGTTTTTAAGTTTTTAACTTTTTAAAATTATTATTGGGACCTGTGGATGTTTATAAATTTTAAAAACTTTTTAAATTTTATAATTGTAATTTTGAGTTTTTAACAATGGGTTTGGGTTGGGTTTTATTATGCTTTTATGATGTTGTAAACCGCCCTGGGTCGGCCCGGCGAGAAGGGCGGTATAAAAATGTAAATAAATAAATAAATAAATAAATAAATAAATAAATAAATGTGGTGTTGGAGGAGAGTCTTGAGAATACCCTGGACAGCAAAAAGAACAAATAGGTCAATCTTAGAAGAAATCAACCCTGACTGCTCTTTGGAAGGTCAAATAGTGCAGATGAAGCTAAAGTACTTTGAACATCAAATGAGAAGAGAGGATTCGCTTGAGAAAGCTTTGATGCTGGGAAAGGTGGAGCGCAAAAGAAGAAGGGGCAGCAGAAAATGAGATGTCTATTTGGTCTTGTTGATGCAATGGGCACAGAGTTGCGCAGGTTGAGGATGTTGGTGGAGGATAGGGGTGCCTGGCATGCAATGGTCCATGGGTTGGAAGGGGGTTGGAATCGACTGTGCGACTGAACAACAACAATAAAAATGTTTCATTATACGGGAGGGAAGGAAGGAAATAGGTAGGTAGGTAGGTAGGTTCCTCACTATACATCACCCACTTCTTGGGCTACACAGAAAGAGCCCTCTCTAAGATTGTGGTTCTTTTTTAACCACAATCGGACATACCTTGGTAATGGCAACCTTGTGTTGCCAGCTATTCTTTCTTGCAGTAGGTCAGGCAAAAGGAACTATGGAATGAATTCACCAAAAGTTGGCTTCATTTTGGCAGTGGAAGTGCAGAGTTGCTGTCTAGTATCAGAACTGTTCTAGATGAGGCAAAGTTATTTAAACACAATCCTGACAATGCAGAGGTTGTGTACGGTGGAGGTTCAAAGGGATGATGTTCTGGATGGAATTTACTTGACTTAAAGCAACCATTGGGAACCTCTAATCCACATGTCTCCAAGGGCTGCCCATCTGGTTTTCAGTCTCCTCCACCTCTTTATGCCTCCTCTTCTCTCATAACAGCAGCTAAGCAGAGACGGAAGTGTTTCCTTGTTAAATATTGAAATAGGTTCCATTTCTGAGGACTCCGCAGAGAAAATATTTTATATATAATCAAGAGCTATGGTAATTAGATCTAAAAGTGTTTCCTTCTTGGTTAAAAAGTGGGTAATCTTCTTCCCATGGGAACCAACAGTATAAATATCATGGGGACGAGACAGCAGCTCCTAGCATCATTTTAAGAAACTTCTAAATAGGACTAGAACGCCAATTTTCAGCCAAGCCGAATCCAAAAGGAGACAATTATTGAGAGGGTTAGGAGAAGGAGAGTTCATGTCCCCGTCTGCTTCTTCTGTATATGCTATCTATCAGGGAACGAGAAACAGAGAAAGCTCTGTAATAAAACCAAGCATAAAATCAGATTGAAACGGTACCATGCAATCTGATTTCTTTTCCAGGAGTACTATACATTGTATAAACGTTATATATTAATGGGGTGGTATGGGCAATTTTATTCCTTACATGTTATATTGTTTGGGGCAAAAAAATAAATCCAGAAAGAAAGGGAAAGGAAAGGAAGATTTATCTGGACACTCTTTGTCCTTGCTGTTTCACTATGTTTTGTTTTGTTAGTTAAAAAAACAAAACAAAACATCTTTACATTACTAGTGACTGAATCCTGGAGAACTGTTCACATTTATGCAGTGACAATTGCTGGAAAAGGGCAACATGGTTGGTCCAGTTCTGTGAGGATACTGTGACAAGACATGGTTTTGGGGAATTAAAATGTCCTCTTCTGCACTGGAGAGACTCATCCAAAGTTTCAAGCATTCACAGTTTCCCACTTTTCTCTAACATTAGGATTTGGTAACAGTCCCTCAGATTCCTTGACTTTAATATAGATAGTAATGAATCTACTGTGTGTTCCTCCATACTTAAATATTTTCAATGTAATGCTGCTAATTTAAGTCCATATTAATGAACTGTGTCCTTGATACCACTGCAACATTTATTTACCTGACACAAGCAAAGAAAACAGCACCTATTCTCTGTGAATCGCATAAAATAGGAGGCAATGCTTTATCTAAAATCTGCAGATGGGAAAAATTGTCAATCTCTCTACAGGCAGTATATATACCTATTTTAATCCAAAATAAAATGAAGATGATCTCCATTCTCTTGGATAGCATTTCTCTGTATACAGTATCGTAGTTGTCAAAGAAAATATTTGGATCTCTCACCTCCAACAAGTCTAAAGTATCTATGCTTGCCTGCCCACTGCTTGCAAACAACATACAACAATGCATGCTTCTGTTTGTTTTTAAAAAATATCAAATTTTAGGCTGCCTTAAGTTACACATCATGTGCACAGCTACCCCTAATGCGTAAAACCATCCCACCCAGTTGAATACGTGACTGAGAAACTCTTAAACTGCTAGATATTTGCCTCACGGAAGAGCAAATTACTGCAACGAAGTAACATGGACAAGCAATAACCAGCCTCGACCCTGCATCAAAACTAAAGTGACATTAAAAATAAAGGCCACAACTCTCAAACAGCCAGGAAGCAACATAATCTGTCTCACAAAACACCTTTGAAGGGTACTTCAGAGACTGTAAACTTTGCAGAAGGCACAGGGTAGGTCTTCTCACTAGACAACCCATAGAAACACAGAAGAGCAGAACTTACCTACAATCAGAAGAAACACACCTGCTCCATAATTCAATGTTGGGTGAAGTTTGGAGATGTAGCGCTCCTCCATACCCCCTCAGTGGAAATGGAAGGAGCTCTGAAGCAAAAGCAGGCAACAGGAAAAAGAGAAGAGGCTAAGAGTTGGCTCAGCTCCCAAGAAGACCAGTATACCCACCACAGTCCTGGGAAGACAGAGAGATTTGGACACTGGTCTTCTTCCTGACTTGTGGAGTAAAAAGAGTCCTGAGCCGTGCACTCTGACTGCTTCTAGAAGACACACAATGAAAATCAGACACAGCCTGACAGATTTATAAATTATCTCTCCAGTCTCCAACCAATCATCTCATCTTCTGTTTCTAAACACTAGTCTTTTTCCCTCCTCAATCCTCACTATAAACTCTCATGCAGCAGACTCTGTAGCAGGCAAGAATGAAGTGTGGTTAATTTCTAGCTTGATGTTGGGATATGATCAGAAAGACAAGGATTAACATCGTAATTCAGTTCTGGGTTTGTTGTGATGATGAGGAGGGAGGGCATTTTTTTAAGGAGGAGGAGGGAAGAGCCAGGCTAACTATCTTGAACTCATTGGAGGAAATATTGGGCATACATGTAGTAAATAAATAAGTTTTGTTTGAGGCTCAAACAATAAATGAGCTACTCAAGAGTTCATATGAAGAGTGCCAATGGTGGCTGGGATATTATGGAACTTGTAGTCCAAAAAAGTAGCTTTTCCCAACTTTCTGCAAATGCAGTCCTTGTAATACAGATAGGCAAAATGCAACCCTACTGTGACTGATACCAAAAGCTGGCAGGAGATCAAGAAATAGCAAAGAAGATACCCACCCAGCCTCCAGTCAGCTTCTAGCGAGGTCATCATGCAATGTGGCCGCTGCAGTCATATCCCAGATAGGTGGTATAGAAACCAGTCAGTCAGTCAGTCATGGTGACGTGATGAGGCTTGAACCTCAACTGGAATGGATCTACTGTATTCTAGACCACTGTTTCCTAATGTGGGGTCCACACCCCACAGGGGGACTTCAATTCCCAGAAACCTAAGTGAGTACATTAGCTGATCAATACTTTGGGAACTTGACATCGACTTCTGGGAATTGAAGTCCAAAAACCAAAGGTTGGGAAACACTGATCTAGACCATTGGTTTCCTCTAAGAATGCCCGCAGCTGGTCTGCCACACCCCTTCCATCACCTTGCCCATGAATGGTAAACTGGCCACCATGGTAAGTTCTGAGGCAAAAGAGTCCTGTTTTGGTCGAAGTCATCTTCCTACTGTTCCTATTGTATTTGGTGTTTTGCATTTCCCCCTACTATTTAATGATTTTCAGTATAATCTCTTTCTCCCCCACTCCCCCAAGGGACCCCAATGTTTTGGAATTGCTCTTTGTACCTGAGTTCAGACTTGAATGCATCCTTCTTCTCTTGCATGGAAGTCCACATACAGTACTTTTTAAATTATGTAACAGTGTAAAAGATGAGAATGGCCAGAACTTTAAGGTCATCTGTTTAGTGGAAAAATAACATTTTATATGTGGAAAAGGAAAATAAGGTGATTTAATGTTCATGTGAAATTTCACAAGACTCCTTGCTAAACAATCAGTATCATTCAGACCAATATTCATGCAAAATGAATTTCTGAAGGATAGTCAACATATTTTAAGGGATATTAATTCAATCAATGAGTTGCTGTGTTTTCTAAATTCCATCCTGAACATTTTCCCTAACTCAGTGAACTTTACATCAGAAACATCCTACAAATATATTAATATCAGAGTTAACGTCACATGCAATTTGTTAAATTTGTGGGGTAATCCATTCTAATTAACAGAGAGAGTCTCCATGTTAAAATGATTAAGGTGCAGTACTGTAGCAGAAACTCTGCTAATGATCTGAGTTCGATCCCAGTAGGATCAAGAATAGCTGAGCCTTCCGTCCTTTTGATGTCAGTAAAATGAATAACAAGCTTTTAGGAGGCAAAAATACTAGTCACCTTGTGAACTACCCAGAGAGTGCTTTAAGTAATATGAGTATTATATAAGTGTACAGTAATTGGATGAAATGCTAGTATATTATATGCTCCTAGCTTTTTGTTTTTAGGACTAGTATATCATGGGTGTTTTAAAAGAGTGAACTGGAAGAAAAACAAAATAATAGTTAAGATCATATGCATAGATCCACTTAAAGATTCAGAGGAAAAACTGAGGAACAAGAGACTTATTATTGTATGATTTTAGTTATTGTGAGCTGCCATGGCTCCTATGCTATATGGAGAAATACAATCAGCTCATGTTTGTCTTATAAATTGCAAGTACAGTACAGTTATACCTTGCTTAAAGAGCATAATGCATTCCACAGGATTGTCTTTAAGTGAAACACCATTGTAAATGACCAATTGTGGGGGAATTGCGAACCCCGATTTATTTGTTGAGTTTTTTGTTGATTTTATTTGTTAAGTGAAGCGACTATTCAGAGAAAATTCTGCTCTTTAAGTGAGTTACTCTTTAAGCGAGACACTCTTTATGCGAGGTTTGACTGTAGTTATAAGTCTCCTACATACTTATTATTTGAGGTAACTGACAATCATGTTGTGGCATAAGATATCAAATTAATTTGCTAATTAATTTATTTTATAATCTTATACATGTTCTACCTCAAAAATAAATTTCAAACTGCTTACAAAAATAATAAATGTATTAAATGACCATAACAAAATAACATCATTAAACCATACAGATTTTTTTAATCCAGCCTTAAGATTTACAATGACCATAACCTCAGCTGCGTCACAAAAATAACTAAAAGCTTCTAATAACTTATATTTCCAGCCTGCCTCTTGCTTTTCCCCACTCTTCCTTCCCTCTGGGCAGCACTTAGCCGAATGGCTAGGTATGTTTCCAGAAACCTGTGAAAGATAAATTCCTTGTGTAACAATATGAAGAGTAAATCTGGGTTGTAGAACAAGGCAATATACTCAGATAAGAGCAAATAGACATATTTTTTTAAACAAGTTTGTGTGCGTGTTTCATATATTGTCTCCTGGGCAACAGAATGAAAATATTTTTCCAATGACAGAGCCTGCCCTGATAACTCATATTCAAAATCAGTTCAAAAAAAAATCCATCTGTGTTATCTCACAAATAAAACAAAATCCAAATTCTGAGGTGAGCAATGTTTTTTATTTGGAGAGCTGATAAATTCACAAAATCTTTCACTGAGGATTCATGAATCTCACGGTAGCCTTATTTAACTCTTTTACCCACCCAGCACTAAATTCCCTACTCCCTTTAAATTAAATGAAAATTTGGACATACTGGCTAATTTTTCTTTTCTGAAAAGGAGTCCATAGCAAAAAGTTGCCTTCCCTATATCTGAAAAAAGGCTCAAAAGAAAGCAAAGTCCCATCCAGAAGAACCATTCAGTCACAAGACTTCAGCAATCAGTTTTGATACAAAATTTTCTAATTTTCTAATAACTTAATACCATGATAGATAATGGATAAGACATAGAGTGGTGTAATGGGTGGAGTGTCAGATTAGGATTTAGTATTCCTGAGTTCAATCCCTGTGTAGTGAAGGAAACCAAATGAGAGGTGGCAATGATAAACCATCCCTTGAACACCTCACATATCTCATGACTCTATGAAGATTGTAGTAGGTCAGTAGATACTGGGTAGCACATAACAAGAGCATGGCATAATTGGGTGACACAAAATGAAAATAATGGTTCAAGGGAAAACAAAGGAGAAATTAGAGCTTGGAATGTTACTTTTAAAAGAAAGCATATTGGTTTTTTTCCTATCCTAAAATGGACAATGTGCCCTTATAGTTGAGTGTTGTTTCCTGGGAAAATGTTTTATTTGTGATAGTGTTTCCTACCAGAAAAATGTCCATTTGCCTTCTAGTGGGAAATTTTGATATTACAGAAAACAGAAGTAAGGATAAACTCTAATGCAAAATTTCTTCTCAGAGACTTTGGATTAAACCCCTGACTCTGTCCAATTGCTGGATTCAGAAATGATCCACAGAAAGAAGCAGTAAACCATCAGATTGTTCAGAGGTCTAGAGCCTCATAGAAGTGTCAACCTGTAGAATTCCATAGACTTTGTATTTTCTGGGATATATTTCACAAGAATTCAGAGTTAGCATCAAGTATTTAAAAATATCATCTATATTAAGAAGAAAGGGCTAGCAGAGGGTGCCTCAAAAAGTCTTTCATACGCCTCTACTCATATCCACCAGTAAAAAATAAAATAAAATAAACACACACACACCAAATTAATTACAGTAGCAATTAGATTGCTGCCCATTCATGATGCCTAAAATCTGCTGTGAACAAGGAAAACTGATTTTCTTTAGCAACTGCCAGAAACTGACTACTATTGATGTGGCATAATTAAATAATAGAAATAAAATGTGAATAAAATGGGAATCAAAACGTTGCTTGCTGCTAAAGAAACTAAGGCCGCACTAAGGCGACGTGGCAATTTAGAAATTCTGCTTTCAAAGGGCAACTGCAATGCTTACGTGGACCAGAATAAGGTCTTGATGATTAAATGAGTAATGTTTGCTAAATAACCCATGATCAGAAATGGTGAGGTTGACCTGGACTTGGGTCATAAGAAGTATATGTTCCCTGATTGCAAATAGAATATGTTGCTTAAGTTTCCTTTGAGACCCCTGTAATGGGTAAACAACTGTTATGATGAAAGTATGAAATAATAATTTGTATAACTTGACAATGACATGTCATGCCAATCAGGTCAAGACGTTTTGAGTTAACAAAAATGCGTGGAAAACTGTATAAAAATGCTCTGTCTTTCAATGGATGTTATTCTCATCTTTGGAGTGACAACACTCATGAGAATCATTATTATGCATAATAAACTCTTCTCTGTTTTACCAAAGGAATGCTGTTTTGTCCTATCTTTAAATGCTATAACACTATAACATGTCATAATATTTTATTATACCCAACAGAAATATTTATGCAGTTGGCTTTGTTATTTATTTATTTATTTATTTAGATTTATTATCCCGCCCCAATCAGGCGAACCTGACTCTAGGCAGCTTACAGAAAATTCATAAATTAAAACCTTGAGGTTCAAAATTACTTAAAAATCAATTAAAAAAGAATTAAACCATGAATTTACAAAAATCTAAAAGATTTAAAAAGGTTAAAAGGTTTAAAAAGATTTAAAAAGTTTAAAATAGTGAGGGATGGGTGGCTGTCCCATCAGATCAGCCACCCAACATGGGACCCCATGTTCCTGGAGCCCCACACCTGCCCTGCCAGCCAGGTTTTTAGGCCCTTCCGAAAGGGCAGGAGCTCTGTCTGTAGACATAACTCAGTTGGCAGGAGGTTCCAAAGGGCCAGGGCGGACACAGAAAAGGCCCTCCTTCTGGTGCTAGAGAGATGCGCCTCTCTAGCTGATGGAATGATAAGAGAGCCTCTCCGATCCGCCCTGGTGGGACGGACAGATGTCCTTGGGACGATGCGGTCTCTTAAGTATCCTGGCCCACTACCATGTAGGGCATTAAAGGTAATAACCAGCACCTTGAATTGCACCTGGAGACATACTGGCAACCAGTGCAGCTCCTGAAGCAGCGGTGAGGCACGAGCATAACGCCCGCACCCCATCACTACCCGAGCATTCTGGACCAGCTGCAGCCTCCGAATGGTCAACAAGGGCAGCCCCATGTAGAGCGCATTACAGTAATCAAGTCTGGAGGTGACCAAAGCATGTGTGATCATGTGCAAGGGGTCCCGGTCTAGGAGTGGGCGTAGCTGGTGTATTACACGAAGTTGTGCAAAAGCCCTCCTGGCCATGACTGCCACCTGCTCCTCAAGCAGTAGTTGTGAGTCCAAGAGGACCCCCAGATTACTCACCGGGTCTGTTTGGGGCAAAACTGCCCCATCCAGAACCAAAGATGGCAACTCCCGAGATAGCGCAGGACCCCTTACCCATAGCCAGTCTTGCTGGGATTCAGTTGTAGCCCATTGTCCCCCATCCAGACCCTGACAGCCTCCAGGCACCTGGATAGGACTTCTCCTGAATCAATTGGAATTCCACGGGCTGAGATATACAGCTGGGTGTCATCTGCATATTGGTGATACCTCACCCCGTGTTAATGTATTTATCCACGAAAGTCGCAGGAAGAATGGCAGCCACAGATAGGGTTCCTCGTCTGCCTTGTCCAAACCCTGAAAATTACTTTTAAAGATAATTTGTTACCACTGTGCATCAATAGTGCTTGAAAGGCAACATATTACTACAGTTGAAATGTTGGAAGTGGTAGCCGTGTTAGTAGTCTGTGTAAGCATATCTGAGATTAAACAAAACAGAACAGCAAGAAGAAGAAGAAGAAGAAGAAGAAGAAGAAGAAGAAGAAGAAGAAGAAGAAGAAGAAGAAGAAGAAGAAGAAGAAGAAGAAGAAGAAGAAGAAGAAGAAGAAGAAGAAGAAGAAGAAGAAGAAGAAGAAAGAAAGAAAGAAAGAAAGAAAGAAAGAAAGAAAGAAAGAAAGAAAGAATATTGTGGCACCCTAAAGAGTAACTCCTGTATTTAAATATGAACTTTCGTGGCCCAAGTCCTGATGAAGTGTCTGTATACTGAAAAAATACTTTATTCATTATTGTTGTTATGCCATCAAGTTTGAAGCGACTTATAGTGACCTTATTAGAATTGTCAAGGTAAGTGAGATATTTAAGGAGTGACTTTATCAGTTCCACACCAGGAGTGAGTTTTCATGACAAAGTAAATCTGAAGCCTAGTTTCCCAAGTCTGAGCCCATTACTCAGTCCACGACACTATAGTGGGTATCCCCCTTTTTTCTTTCTGGTTTCATTGGTTGTTCATTTTTTCTTATTTACTACTTCATCTAGGACAGGTAAGAGATTTCTGGAACACTTGAAAAATTCCTGTCAAAGGTAAAGGTCATCCTTGCTCGAAAGCCAGTCATATCTGACTCTAGGGTTCAGTGTTCATCTCTGTGTATAGCCAAAGAGCAAACGTTGTCTGCATCTCCAGATGTTTCCATGGACACATGACAGGCATGCCTCAACATAGAAGGCTATTTACCTTCCCATCGAAGTGGTCTCTATTTATCTACTTGCAATTTCTTGCTTTCGAACTGCCAGGTTGGCAGGAGCTGGGACAGAGACGAGAGCTCACTCCATCATGCATTACTCGGGAATCAAACTCTGGCCTTCCAGTTTTTGACTTCAGCGTCCTAACCACTTGAGCCACCACAGTCCCTGTCAAAATGCTTCCACAGATGTCTGTGAGAAGAGACAATTTTGAACCTAGAAAACATTATACTAATGAAATAGCTTTGTTCCTAGTCATTACTTTGGTTTTGAAATATAACATTGTAAACACCATTTCCCCCCCAAAAAAAGTACTACTGTACTTCCAAATAACAGCATTATTTGTAATGTTTCTTGCAATGCATATGAATGAAATCAGCCCTGCTATTTTGCAAACTGGGAATAATGTGCAAAAGAACATAGGGATACATTATGTAAGATGGTGACAGTAAACTAAAACAAACAGACATAGAATCAGACACTAAACATCACTTTACTTTCCTCACACAGCATCTAACTACACTGGAACACTGAATCAGAATGATTTGGCTTATCAATAATTTGATTTGAAGCCTGTATTGTGTTTTTAATCAGAATCAGTGCTTACACAGGGGCTGCCGAGTTTTCAGGAGTTCACCATCTGTATTGGATACTATGCCATTCCTATTTGAGGCCACAAATTCCCTTCTTTCCTCTAGTCTCATCTCTGTCAATCCTTTTATGGTTCTCTCTCTTTATGGTTTTGTGTGTAGAAAAAAAAATCACAGTTACAAAAAGGATCCTAGTGACCAGTGGCGGGATGTCAAAATTTTTACGACCCCACCATGATGTCATCACAATGTGGGCGGAGCAATCATCATGATGTCATGATGTCATGGACGGGGCCAAAGAAAAAAATTACAAAAATACAAAATAATAATAATAAAATAAAAATAAGTACACACACGCAAACACACACCCTCAACCCACTCACCCACCCACAACACAAACCTGTAAATAAATAAATAAATAAATAAATAATACATTAAAATACAGCCACCCACCCCAAACACAAATCAACCAGAGCTTTTAAACCAGAGCTTAAAGCTTATTCTGGCTAATCTTTCTCACACTAGGTCAGATGGAAGGAAATACAGAATGAACTCACCACAAGATGGCTTCATTTTGGCACTTTTCAACTTTTCAGCAGTTAAAGAAGTTAGGTCCTAAGTCTTTGCCTAACCAGTTCTCTAGGATAATATGCCTTAATGTAAATGTAAAACAGCTCTACCTCCTTAAGGGTTCTCCAATTGGAACAGCAATTGGAACAGCCCAGGTATAGCTTATTGACGAGGTAACTCCAAGACTTTGCTTAAAAACCCCAAGCCAGGCCGCCAGGCATTTTTAGGAACTGTGATAGTACGTCAATATAGGTAAAGGTATTAAATACACATTAAAATACACACAGACACACCACATCCAATGGTGAGTCACTTACCCTGGGGAGCAGGGTATAGGGAGCTTCAGGCTAGCAGCTTCTCTTCCTCCTCCCCCCTTAGGAGGACAGCAAGGAGTCCGTGCATATGCGCCAAGCACTGTAGGCGTGCATGCGCACCAAGTGGTTGGTGCACATGCACACTGGGGGGACCAGTGAAAGGTAAGCCCCGAAGGTGGTTCCCCCCCCCCCAAGCTGCTACCGGTTCTCCAGGACACTGGGAAAAGTTGCTACCAGTTCTGGCAAACTGGTGAGAACCTCTTGCATCCCATCACTGCTAGCGACCTTATTAATGCCAGCCAAAGACTGTAACAATATGTCTCACTAAGGGAAAACAATAGGGGCTTGGAAATGCACACTGGACATACACATAATACTACGGGATTTCCCTCCTTCCTTCTCCCTATTTGCTCAGTTACTGACAGGATAAGATGAAAGGGTTTACTATTGCTAATCTTTCTCTCCATCTGAACTTCTGCATAAGTGTCTGCCTTGTTCACCCTCCTCTCTTCTGGGTTCCCTGATTTCCCAGAGGAAAACCAGTCAGGCTTTGAAATGAGGATGTGAACACACAAAACATTATTGGGATTCATTCCTCCCCATCTCATTTGGGATCTCTCTGTCTTGGCACCTTTTCTCTTGGTAAAGCGAGAAGTCCATGAAAAACCTCTTTCCAATTTCCTGCTCAGTTATTGACCCAGCAATAATGTGAAATGGTGTTCTAACACTAATACAATTTTTTTTCAAAAATCTGTGGGCCCCAGGAGAGAGGAAAGAACATGGGGACATGCTGTCCCAGTCCTGAACATCACACCCTAACTGTCTACCTCACTGAAATGCCACCTACAGATAAGTCCCAAATCTTTACAACAAGGATGTCAATGGGCCACAGTATCCTTTATTAACTGTTTAGTCATCTGACTATAACAAGTTAAAAATGTGATAAAATACATTAGATAAAATATGATTACAAAAACAGATTAAAAACAGGTTAAAAGTAGAATGATACAATCCTAATAAAATGAGATATAAAATTTACTCAGTAAAATTCATCACTTTTGCATGCAACCCCTATCTCAGGGGTTCCCAAACTACAGCCTGTGAGCCGAATCCAGCCCCCCAAGCCAATTATTCTGGCCCACGTTGCCCTCATCACTCCTGGAAGCAGAAGTAAAATGTGGATGCGTGTGTTTTACTTCCACTCCTGGGAGCAACAAGGGCAACATCAGGGGCTGGATTCGGCCCATGGGCCGTAGTTTGGGCACCCCTGCCCTATTAGCTCAATAAAACATCTTCTCTTTTGTATGGCCTAAACTTGACAGTTCTAATATCTACATATTTATTTGTGCCACGAAGTAAGTAAGCTATTTTTTTATTAGAGCCCCAGTGTTTACAGACATTACTTGACAGAATGAAATACTGCTCGGCTTCTGAGTTCATGAAAACTAGGCATGTGGCTGTCATACTTGTTGCAGGCCATACTCTGGACCTAATATTCACAGACAGCCCCATGGTGGGGAGAGAATTTACCAGGACAGATGGGCATGTGTTGCTGCTCGAAGCCCATTCCTTAAAAGGGAAACACTACCTCGGCATTTTCCGCTTCACTTCCTCTTGCCAGTCTCTGCTCTGCTCTGTGGGAGAAAGTCCGAAGATCTTTGGGCAGATTCAGGAGAAGCTGCCAAAACTGCCCAAAGTGCCTTGGACTTTCTCCCATGGAGCAGAGCGGAGATTGGTGAGAGGAAGCGAAGCAGAAAATGCCAAGGTGGTGTTTCCCTTTAAGGTATGGGCTTTCAGCAGCAGCGCGTGCCCATCCATCCTGGGAAATTCTCTCCCCACCATGGGCCTGTTCACAGGGCTGGGAGATTTTGCGGTGAAGTGCCTTCATCCCAACCCATGAGCTGCTACTGGTATTTGGTATTACCCGCTTATACCTATTATCAATTTATTTTTCATTTGTTTGTTTATTATATTTATATATTGTTAGGATATATGAGTAGGTTTGCAACGAGAGCAAACCAATGACTGTATCTTTAAGACTGTGCAGCTACCACAGCCAGGTGCAAGCATTGAGTGTTTGTGTCTAGCATAAAATTGAGGCAACAGTCTTTGCCAGCCAGCCAGCCTGTTGTTCTCTGACTGCTTTGTTGCTGTGCTCACGTCCATCGGACCTTCGTCGTTCTTGAGGATTGTCTGGTATGTCTACTTGCCGTTTATTGCAAGATATTGGAACACATCCCCCAGCCACATTGTGGTGACCTAACCAAAGACTGTTTTGGAACCGAGCTACTCTGTAGCTAGAATGAACTGGTGAATATCTTCAAAGCCGACCTTGAAGCAACAGATAAAGGTTTGGACTGCTTGCATTGCTTTATTGAAGATAAGAGGTTAATTAGCTCACATAGACTATAAGGACTTGCTGCACCACTTGGTCTGACTTGAAGACAAGTGTTAACTTGCACTTTGTGCACAACCTTTGTAAATAGTGTAAATACATATTTCCTGCAACCCAAGCCGGAGTTTGTTTTGTCTCCTGTATCTCAACAAACACTCTCAAACCTCAGGGTGTGGCAAAAGCCAGCCACCTTCCTGCACTCTGCTATATTTTACCATTTCATCGGTTATGGGCCCAGGTGCTGCAAATTGACCGCGCCCTGTTTGTAGTAGAGACTGTTTGCTCTGTGTGTTTGTAGGAAATTTACACTAGAGTAGCAGCAATGTCTTCTGGGGGTTTGAATTTGGTTCCTCTGCTCACCGGCTCCAACTATCAGGCTTGGGCTTTGAAATGCTCACTTCTCCTGAAGAAGGAAGGTTTGTGGAGCGTGGTGTCCACGCCTGTGGACTTGGCAGCTTTGGACCCTCAGGATGAAAGGGACAATAAGGCTATTGAGCAGAACTCGCTGGCCCTGGCAGTGATTGGGCTCACTGTTGCAGACACCCTCTTAGTGCATATCAGAGGGGAGACTTCTGCAGCTGCGTGCTGGGAGAACCTGAAAAGACTTTTTGTAAGGACAACTGTGGGTGCGCAGATTCAGCTTGCAAGGAGGCTTTTTCCGCCCTCACCTTGCTCCAGGTGGGAGTATGGCTGACCACATCCAGCTAATTACAACCCAGCTGCTGGATTTGGAGGAAAAAGGTCTTGGTTTTAATGAGCAGCAGAAAGCCTGTATCCTTTTATCTTGTTTGGATGAAAGTTATGAAGATTTTGTGATTGCCCTTGGAGCTCTGCCAAGCCAGGATATGGTGTTTGATGAAATCAAGCCTCGTTTGCTGGAGGAATCACAACGGAGGCTGGAGCGAACCCTTCTTCGTGAGACCAGCGCTCCCCAGCTACAGAAAGGCAACGAGCAGCCAACGACAATAAGCGTGGCCCGGAAGTGTTTTGCTTGTGGGAAGCCTGGGCATTTTGCCAGGTCCTGCCCCAACAAAGTTGTGAAACACTCAAAGAAGCCAAGGAGGAGTGCTTCATCGAAGCCTGCTGCATCTACATGCCACACCTCTAAACCAGAGGTAGTCTGGGTGATTGACAGTGGGGCTACTAGATCGATTTCAGCTACAAGGAAAAGTTTTAAGTTCTTAAAGGAGACAGACACTGTTGTCTCGCTGGCCAACAAGCAGGATGTGCCTGCTAAGGGTGAAGGTGAAGTTTTTTTGTACCCCATTGGGGAAAACTTTCCCAATGTTGTATATCCCTGGGTTCATGAATATACTCTCAGTGAGGGAGTTAGACAAGGCAGGGTATGAAGTAACATTTAAGAGTGGTGAATGTTTTATCAGAAAAGAGTCAAAATGTTTTACAGCCCACCACAAGAATGGGCTATATGTGCTAGAACCCCAGTCCCCACCTGTTGTCAGTGTTGGTAATTACAACAGGCCTGTACACTTTAACTGCATTCACCTGCTACACAGAAGGTTGGGCCATTGCAGTTTTAGAGTTCTGGGGAAGACTGTGTCCCAGGTAAAAGGGATAAATCTATCACCTTGTAATAGATTTTTGCAATGTAATGCCTGTGGGGAAGAGAAGACCAAATCTCCACCAGCAAATAGGATGCAGGGTTTCTCTACAGAGCAACCGATGGACTTGGTCTTTGCGGACCTTATAGGACCAAGAAAACCATCTTTAGGGGGAGCAAAATATATCTTAAATATTATTGACCACCACTCTAGGTACGGTTTTGTGAGATTACTGAAGCGTAAAAGTGAATGCCTGAGTCAGTTTTCTCAGTGGCTTAAAGCCACCAAACGTAAGACAGGGAAACGCCTTAAATGCCTAGTTACCAATCAAGGGGGAGAGTTTATCAATAAAGCTTTCTTGGACTTCTTGGCAAGGAGAGGTATTGAGCACAGGCTCAGTGCGCCGTACTGTCCACAGCATAATGCTTATGCGGAGCGCAGGGGGCAAACCCTACAAGGTACGGTACAAACTCTCCTAAACGACGCTCAATTACCTGATGCCCTTTGGGGGGAGGCAACCCTTACTGCCACCCATTTGATAAACCTCACTGTGAATTCTACCACGGGGCAAGTACCATATGTACTATGGCATGGACGTCAGCCTAACATAAGCCATTTACGGGTATTTGGCTGTCCATCTTGGGTCCACATACCCGCTCAGCAAAGGCACAAGGGACAGCACCGTGCCCGCAAATTGATATTTGTAGGATATGAGACCAATAGAAAATGTTATCGCTTTTGGAAACCGGGCACTAGGGAAGTTTTTAACAGCGCCAGCACCAAGTTCTTGGAGAACGTAGGATGGGAAAGACTGGAACAGGGCTCCCTGCCTACGAGAACTAACGGTTACCCTGTACCCGGTGATGTAACCAGGGGATCTAGGAATCTTAGTCCCAGACTGTCCAGATCAGACGGGAATGATTTTAAGAGCGAGGGTGAGTCCGACAGTGAACAGGATCGGGTCTCTGATCACTCTAGTAGCGAACAGAGAGTAGTGGTTAAATCAAAGGTCTCTGATTCTGACTCCCAGGATGAGACACCCATTATCTCCACACCACCTGCCATCATCAGGCGGTCTACTAGGGAAAGGAGGCAGCCTGACAGATATCAGGCATGCTCTGCGATAGTGGAACCTGCCAGCATTGCAGAACTGGCTGAATTACCAAAAACAGATCAAAAGCCATGGCAGGATGCTATGGATAAAGAGTTAGCAGCGATGAAAAGCCTACAAGTTTTTGAGGAGGTACCCATACCTGCAGGGAAACAGGTCCTGGGGTGTAAGTGGGTTTTTAAGGTTAAAAACTGTTCTGATGGAAAAAGAATTTGTAAGGCTCGTTTGGTCGCCCAATGGTTTAACCAGAGTGAAGGGGACTACGATGAGGTTTTCGCCCCATCACTGAAGGCTACAACATTGAGGGCTGCATTAACGTGGGCAGCTAAGCACAGGCATGTGGTCAAACATATTGATGTAGCCACAGCTTACCTCAATGCCCCTTTAAGACATGAATTATACTTGAGGAAACCCCCAACGCTAACTAGCCCTGATAGTAAGTCTGTATGTTGGAAACTGATGAAGAGCCTATATGGCCTTCGTCAATCAGGGTACGAATGGAACATGTGCCTTGTGGAGTTCCTAAAAGGATTAGGTTTTAACCAGGGAGTTGCAGACCCATGTCTTTTCAAAAAGGGGTCGGGCAAAGCAACAACATTGCTCTTAGTATTCACAGATGATATTGCCGTAATAGCACCGGACGAGGAATCAGCTGCTGAGCTGATAGGAAAGATTAAACTCAAGTTTGATATCAGAGATCTAGGGGATATCAAGACTTACGTAGGGGTTGACATAGAGAAGACAGCTAGAGGTTTTAAACTTTCGCAGGTAGACAAGATATCGCAATTACTCAAGCGGTACAAGCTTGAACTAGCAAAACCCTGCAATACCCCTATGGCTCCTGGGTTCCTTCAGGAGGTAAACGAAGGGCCAGAGTTCGATAAAGGAATTTACAGATCGTTAATAGGGAGCCTGTCTTATCTTGCGACATGGTCTCGTCCAGATATTTCTTTTGCCGTGAATCAGCTAGCCAGGTACTCTGAGAATCCAAAAGTCAGACACTGGCAAGCGGCCAAAAGAATCCTGAGATACTTAAAGTATTCCATGAGAAAGGCACTGTATCTTGAGCCGAGAGGAAGCCTGTCACTAGCCGTATATGCAGACGCAAGTTTTGCATCAGACCCAGATACTAGAAAGTCCACATCTGGAATGGCTGTCACACTAGGGGGTGCTCCAATCGATTGGAAATCTTTGCGCCAGAAACATATCACCCTATCGACCATGGAGGCAGAATTCTCTTGCCTGTCACTAACATGCACTGAGGTGATCAACCTCGTACAGCTCATGCAAGACCTAGGGATGAGCTGTAATGATCCGGTAGTAGTGTACAAGGACAACCAATCAGCAATCACTACAGCAAACAGTATCGGGGTAAAGAGCAGGTCTAGACATACTGACTTGAGGTACTTAAACGTAAGAGAGTCAGTACGGAAGACTATCATTAAGCTGGAGTATATTCCTACTGAGGAAAACATAGCAGATGTCTTCACAAAGCCTTTACCCATGACGAAACACAAATACTGTATAGAAATGCTTGGAATGTTGTAAACGTATATCCTGTACCCCTGTCTGTTTTTTTTAGATGGTGATGCATCAATCATTGGATGAACACTCACGTTGCAAAGGGGGAGTATGTTAGGATATATGAGTAGGTTTGCAACGAGAGCAAACCAATGACTGTATCTTTAAGACTGTGCAGCTACCACAGCCAGGTGCAAGCATTGAGTGTTTGTGTCTAGCATAAAATTGAGGCAACAGTCTTTGCCAGCCAGCCAGCCTGTTGTTCTCTGACTGCTTTGTTGCTGTGCTCACGTCCATCGGACCTTCGTCGTTCTTGAGGATTGTCTGGTATGTCTACTTGCCGTTTATTGCAAGATATTGGAACACATACCCCAGCCACATTGTGGTGACCTAACCAAGGACTGTTTTGGAACCGAGCTACTCCGTAGCTAGAATGAACTGGTGAATATCTTCGAAGCCGACCTTGAAGCAACAGATAAAGGTTTGGACTGCTTGCATTGCTTTATCGAAGATAAGAGCTTAATTAGCTCACATAGACTATAAGGACTTGCTGCACCACTTGGTCTGACTTGAAGACAAGTGTTAACTTGCACTTTGTGCACAACCTTTGTAAATAGTGTAAATACATATTTCCTGCAACCCAAGCTGGAGTTTGTTTTGTCTCCTGTATCTCAACAAACACTCTCAAACCTCAGGGTGTGGCAAAAGCCAGCCACCTTCCTGCACTCTGCTATATTTTACCATTTCATATATTACTCACTAGCAAGCTACTCTGGGTAGTACACAGACATAATTAAAGTAAACAACCAAATTACAAAAGTACAAGACTCAAAGATGGTGCTAAATCAAACATAATTTACAAAATAAGATCCTCAAGTCTCAGAAAAAGAAACTAAAAATACATGTGGCTCAAAGGGAGTCAAACTAATGTAAACACAAATCTTCAAGGGCTTCCCTAAAGAGTGCCATTTTTTGGCATCCTATCCTGCATTCAGGGAACAGAGCTAGGGCAAAAATTAGATGGTCTTAGAGCAAAGTCTAGTCCCTGTCATGCTAATAGCATGGCACAGAAATATTATGCCAACTGTCCAGAAGACAGTGATAAAAACTGACAGAGGAGAAAATAAACAGGGCTTCCTAAGTGGCATAGAAAGTGGCTGGGGGAATGAATACAGTCGACAGGTTGTCTTGTCTGTGATGTAATCATATCTGAAAGTGAATGTGGGTTAGGTACTGGATGCAGCAGAATGGATCATAAGTAGATGATAGGTCACTGAAGGTCTTAAACTGGAAGTATTAGAAGTGGACTGTACCGCCAGCCAGGCATAAATAATGCTCCTGCTATGAAAATAAATTATCCTGTAAGTCTGAAAACTTAATCAGTTCTTGCTAGCAGACTAATCTTGTTTGATTTCCCAAGCAAAGCAAAACCAGGCATGACTGGTGCTAGAACATTACTGGTGTCTATTGCATATCTCCAGATACAGCTAGGAAAGTACCCTGTTTGAAAGACAGGAGCGTTATCTCTGCCATTTAGAGTGAACACTAATGGGCTAAAAAAGTATCAAAGGTATGACTCAGTGAAATGCAACTTTCTTTATTTCTGCGAAAGCTCCCACTAAAAGAGAGCAGATAAGATTGATCAAAATATATTTGCTCCAGTATGAGTAAATAGTAATATAAATATTTGCTGTTTTAGACTAAAAGGGAAAAAAAGAATAATTCTTAAACTAGTGCTGAAAAATTGCAACAACTTCCAGTTGTACATAAGTTGTCAAACATAGAATCATAGAATAACTGAGTTGTAAGGGATCTTTTAGGCCGTTGAGTCCTCCTGCTTAATCAAGCATCTGAATCAAAGCAGATATGGCAGATGGTTCTCCAATTCTGTCTTGAATGCTTCCAATGTTGGAGCGCTCACCATCTCTTGAGGCAGTTGGTTCCACTGTCATACTACTCTAAGCATTAAGAGGTTTTCCCTGATATTCAACCTGTATCTGGCTTCCTTTAGTTTGAGCCCATTCTTACGTGTCTTGCAATCTAGGATGATGGAGAACAGATCCTTCCCATCTTGTTTATGGCCATCTTTCAGGTATTCAAAGAGTGCTATCATATCCCTTCCCAATCTCCTTTTCTCAAGGCTAAACATGCCCAGTTCCTTCAGTCTTTCCTCATATGGCTTGGTTTTCAGTCCTATGATCAGCCTTATGTAAAATAAGGGCAGCAGACTGAGAACCTGAAATGGGACCAATAATAATAATTTTTGTAAAAAGGAAGAAAAGACAGCAGGCTGCAGGTCACACTATCTTCAATTGTCTATGTACGAACGCAAGGAGCAAGCAAGAAGAATTGGAACTATTAGTCCAGGAGGGAAAATACGATTTGATAGGGATAACAGAAACTTGGTGAGATTAATCCCATGAGTGGAACTAACAACTGAAGACTATAAATTGTTGAGAAAAACCTACAAGGCAAAAAAGTGGAGTCGCAGTATGTGTTAAAAACATCTATCCCTGCATAGAAATGCAGGAAGATGAGATAGCATGTCCCATAGAAAGCATCTGGATTGATATGATTTGGGGGTGGGGGGCAAAAAGAACATGGTAGTTGGAGTCAACTATCGACTGCACAATCAAGTAGAAGATATGGATGAAACCTTTTAAAAATTGCAAAAATTTCAAGGATACATGATGTAGTAGTATTGGGAGATTTCAACTATCGTGATTTATCTCTTGGGAGACAAATTCTGCCAAATATGACCCTTCCAAGAAATTCCTGACTTATGTGGCTGATAGTTTTCTCCTACAAAAAGTGGAGGAAGAAACTAGAGTAGTGGTTATCCTTGACTTGATTCTAACCAATACAGATGACTTGGTAGAAGAAGAGACAGCAAGAAGAACTCTGGGGGAAAGTGACCATGTTCTACTTGAGTTCTTGATCTCAAAGGAAACAAAAGTGGAGTCAGTCCCTGGAGAATAGATGGGGAAGAAGTAGAAGCAGTGACAGATTTTACTTTCCTAGGATCCAAGATAACTGCAGGTGGTGATTGCAGCCATGAAATAAAAAGGCGACTGATTCTTGGTAGGCAAGCTATGAGAAACCTGGGGAACATAGTGAAAAGTAGAGCCATCACATTGAAAACAAAAATTCGTATAGTCAAAGCAATGGTATTCCCGGTGGCAATGTATGGTTGTGAGAGCTGGACCATTAGGAAAGCTGCGCGCAGAAGAACAGATGCCTTTGAGATGTGGTCAATCTTAGAAGAAATCAACCCTGACTGCTCCTTAGAAGGACAAATAGTAAAGATGAAGCTAAGTACTTTGGACATCAAATGAGAAGAGAGGATTCACTTGAGAAAGCCTTGATGCTGGGATGGGTGGAGGGCAAAAGAAGAAGGGGGCAGCCCAAAATGAGATGGCTAGATGGTATTGTGGATGCAGCTGGCACAGCTGGGCGGGCTGAAGTGGGTGGTGGAGGACAGAGATGCCTGGAAGACAATGGTCCATAGGGTCGCAAAGGGTCAGAATCGACTGTGTGACTGAAGAACAACAAACAAAGCCACACTTATATGCTGGACTTTAGAAAAGCAAACTTCAACAAGCTGAGAACAATGATAGGTAAAATTGCATGGCAGGAGATCCTTTCAGTCAAAGGAGGGGTGGGGGTTTCTAAAAAAAGGAAATTCTAAAGGCACAACTTAAAGAATTTGGAGAAATGACAGGATTAAAAATAAATTGGGACAAATCAGAAAAGATAGTCATATTAATAGAGAAGAGAGGAAGGAAATTAAGGAAAAGTATAATATTCAAATGAAAGATAGTTTGAAATATCTGGGAATAAATATTTCAAATAAGTTTGATGAGTTGAAAAAACTAAATTATGAGAAACAAAGGAGGGAAATGAGAGAGAAAATGTCACAATATAAAAAAATGAAATTATCCTGATTCGGTAGAATCGCATTATGTAAAATGAAATTACTACCAAGAATTAGTTTTTTGTTTGATGCTCTACCAATCCAGCTTAAAGAAAAAGAAATTAATGAGTTGCAGAATATGTTAAATAGTTATTGTAACGGAGGAAAAAAGCCGAGAACTGTAAAGAAATTGTGGTATTTGTCTCAGAAAGAAGGTGGATTAGGATTACCAAATTTAAAAAACTATTATAGAGCTTTTCAATTTAAAAATATGGTGAAAATTTTAACAAAAGAGGAAATAATTTGGGGAAAAATTGAAATGAAAGAATTGGAACACGTTGGTAAAGCAATCTTTCTAGATAAGGAAGCAATAAAAAGGTGTAAAAATAAATTGATAAAGACATTATTGATAACATAGAAGAAATTAAAAGATCAATTGATACCAGACGTTTCTCTGATTATGGAAATAGAAGGCCTAAACAGTTTCCCAGTGAAGATAGATAGAAATATGAGGGATATTTTATATAGAAATAATGTATTCCTGTTGAAAGATTGGATCCGAAAATGTAAAATTAAGGAGGAGAAATTGGAAATATACAGACAAATGAAATTGAATTGGTTTCAAATTATAAGATTAAATAAATGGAATAATAGATATTTGATGGGAAATATTTTGATGAGAGATGAGACGGAGTTTGAAGAATTGATAATGAAAATAAGAAGAGAGGAATTTGAAATTAAGGGTTTAGTTAGTAAAATATACAAGATATTAAATCATGATGTTGAACCGCAAAAAGCATTAAAGATTTTGGAACAAGACCTAAATATTCCAATTCCTGATGTTATATGGAAGAATAAATGGAAGAGAAGGATTATGAAAACATTATCGGTGAAGGTTAAAGAACATAATTATAAAATGTTTTGGAGGTGGTACCTCACTCCAATTCGGCTTAATCAGATGGATAGTTCAAAAACAAAAATGTGTTGGAGATGTAAAACGGAAATGGGAACATATGAACATATGTGGTGGCGATGTAAAGTGCTAAGAGTTTTTTGGGTGAAAATAGAAAAAGAAATATCAGAAATACTGGGAATGAGCTTTGTGTTGGAGTCGGGTGCCATCTTGTTGACAAAAACTGATCATGTAAAATTGGATAAATATAAAATGGAACTGTTATCTATAATACTGACTGCAGCAAGACAATGTATTGCAAGAAATTGGAAGAACGATTCATTGGTAAAGATAGGAGATTGGTATAAAGAAATGTGGCAGTTGGCATTAAATGATAAATTAACATGGGAATTGAATTATAAAAAAGGTTGAGTTAAGGAGAATAGTTTTGGAGAAATTTGGAGACCTTTTTTAAATTATACATTGAATAAGGGTAAAGGTGATATGCCAGCACCAGATCAAATGAGTTTTTGGGAATAATATGAGAAAAGAAAAACGAACCGTGATCACCAAGGCATTGTAAATAGCACCAGGGTGTTATTATTTGTTTATAATTTTTATCTTTCTTTTTGTTGTTATTGTATGTTTGTTACAACTAGTATGATGCAAGATCGAGATGAAATTTTATTATTACTAACTGTATTGTAACAAACTTGCTCATTATGTATTGTGTACTTTGATGTTTTCTTTTTGTCTTTCTTTAAAAAAAATTAAAAAAAGGAAAGCTGAGCACAGAAGAATAGATGCCTTTGAGATGTGGTGTTGGAGGAGAGTTTTGAGAGTCCCCTGGACAGCGTAGAGAACAAATAGGTCGGTCTTAGAAGAAATCAACCCTGACTGCTCCTTAGAAGGACAAATAATAAAGATGAAGCTAAAGTACTTTGGAGATCAAATGAGAAGAGAGGATTCGCTTGAGAAAGCCTTGATGCTGGGATGGGTGGAGGGCAAAAGAAGAAGGGGGCAGCCCAAAATGAGATGGCTAGATGGTATTGTGGATGCAGCTGGCACAGCTGGGCGAGCTGAAGTGGGTGGTGGAGGACAGAGATGCCTGGAAGACAATGGTCCATAGGGTCACAAAGGGTCAGAATCGACTGTGTGACTGAAGAACAACAAACAAAGCCACAGTTATATGCTGGACTTTAGAAAAGCAAACTTCAACAAGCTGAGAACAATGATAGGTAAAATTGCATGGCAGGAGATCCTTTCAGTCAAAGGAGGGGTGGGGGTTTCTAAAAAAAGGAAATTCTAAAGGCACAACTCCAAACAGTTTCAAAAAGAAAGAAAGGTGGAAGACAGCAAAAGAGACCCATATGTGGTTCCACAAAAATCTCAGAGAAGAGCTAAAACTGTTTTTTGTTCCCTAGGTGTAAAACTTTGCACTTCTCCCTGCTATCAAGAGCTTTTTGAATTCTGCTCCTATCTTCCAAGGTATTAGCCAATCCATCCAGTTTTGTGTCATCTACAAATTTGATAATTATCCCCTGCACTCCCTCATCCAAGTTATTTATGGAAATGTTGAAGAGCACTGGCCCCAGGACTGAACCTTGTGTTACTCCACTTATCCCCCCCCCCCCGCTTGAGAAGGAACCATTAATATGAACTCTCTGAATGCAATTCTGTAACCAACTGTATATCCTCTTGATACTTGTGGTATCCAGGCCACACCCAGCTTGCTTGTTAATCATGGGGCACTTTGTCAAAGGCTTTGTTGAAGTCAAGATATCATGTTTTGAGAACTATCTTCTTCACCCAATCCTACAATGACTTGACTTTAAGTACTTTGCACTCAGTAGTGTTTGCTCCTCAGTAAATGATCTACAACCCCCATTAATCAAGAATTCAGTAATTTGGGCTGGTATACCAAGCTGTGGCCAGTTGTCAAAATGTGTTGGACAATTTAGTTATAACATTGAATTGCTGTTTTTCAGCACTGGTTTGGAGTACACAGAAAGAGCCTCCTCAAAGATTGTATTTTTAACCATGATCGGACATACCCCGACTAATCTTTCTCACACTAGGTCAGGCAAAAAACAAACAAACAAACAAACTTCAGAATGAACTCACCAAACAGTAGCTTCATTTTGGCACATCTGGCCTAGACATGGAAGCAGCAGCAGCACTGGTTTGGTAATCTTTATCTTCTCTGTTTTGTTCATCATCTCTTCTGTTCTATTTTAAGAAAGCAACAGCAGACTACATATCAACGTAACCGTCTTTTCTACTGCAAGAGTAGATTCCACTTGGTTTCCACTAGTCTGGAGTTGTCAAAACAATAGTTTGTTTAGGCCCAGATGTTGATAAAATTGCAATTTGGTTTGGAAAACAAGCTTGAATACTTGAGAAAGATGCCAAATCTGACAAAGCTCAAAAATTAGCCATAAGAGAATAATTCCTCACCAGTGTCACAGAAGTAGTTCAAAATGGAAAAAGTCTTCTTCTTTTTTTACCCTTGCTAATGCTTTTCTATAACACTAGGAATCTTTTGGGGAAAAGGCAAAAATATAGAACAGTCTGTCACATAGGCACAAAGTGTTGTTCACATCCTCAGAGACTACTAACCTCTCCGCTTGTGTTGTGCCAGGGGTAGTAAAGGGAGAAAAGAAGCTAGAAGGAAAATAAAACTTCAGTGATGTCAAAAAAGTGGATGCAAAGCCACTCACATTAACTGAAACTGTGGCCACAGACCTAAAGCCATCAGGAGATTATTTCTCAATTGTCAGAAGTTAAGTTTGGCTTTGGGATGTCAGAACAGTTCTATTTTTATTTGTTTTGATTTGAGTTAAAGAGCAATTTTGATAGATTAATTTTCTCTCTCCACAGAGTAATACATTTATTGAAACATAAGTGAAATCTGAACTATAAGCAGTGGTGTGGCATAGCGGGGGCAGTGGAGGCAGCCTGCCCCGGGTGGCACTTTTGGGGATGGCAAAATTTCACAATAAATAATAATAATAATATCTTGTAATCTGAACCAAAAATTTGAGCCATTTCATTACATATGTTTTTCGTACCTACAATTCGGACCGATTAAAATGAGCATGGAACTTTTTATGATTTAATCTGTAATGGAACCGGGGAATCCCCTTTAACTGAGTGTAGTCATCTCACTCGCTCTAGGGACTGGCAACACCATCTGTAGTAACCAGTTGCCTTGCGGTAATTATCGTGTTTTATTTTGTGCTCACATTGTTCACGACGAATCAGTGAGAATTAATTCTTTCATATAAAGAATAGAGTTCAATACTGTATTGTCTAATAATACCTGCAAATTAGGATATGGCGATGTGACAGTGAATTTGGCCTACGCCCTGGGCGGCTGAAACCCACGCTACACCACTGACTATAAGGCCAAAATCTCCACATCAGGCTACTGTAGCAATAGCAATGCAATGGTACTGCTTGTATTTTCCTTACTGCAAGAGGAAGTGGTAGTAGTACCTGAGGAGGACCCCAGAGGAGGAGGTGCAGCCACTCTCCCCATACTATCAGAAAAAAAAACAAAATAAACAAAACAAAATAAAAATATTTTTTCCCTCTTCTGCAGACACTTGGAAGCCCACCTTTTCAGACAGGATTTTAACTTTTAACTGGTAGCCATGTTAGTCCATTTTTCAAGCATATAGTAAAGGTAAAGGTCACCCTTGCTCGAAAGCCAGTCGTATCCGAATCTAGGGTGCAGTACTCATCTCTGTTTCTTAGCCAAAGAGCCACCGCTGTCTGCTTCTGCAGACATTTCCATGGTCATGTGGCAGGCATGACTAGATACAGGAGCACATGGAAAGCTGTTTACCTTTCCACTGAAGTGGTCCCTATTATTTATTTATTTATTTATCGCCCTCCTCCCAAAAGGGACCCAGGGCGATTTACAACAATTATAAAATCATTTAAAAAAATAAAAAACTCTAAAAACTTTTAAAAACTTAGTATTAAAGCCAAAAATAGCAACACAGGCATACTGGGGTCAAACCAACCAATTGGCTGGGCAAATTGAACCATCCACTGCCCAGATCAAACCTGCCAGCCAGGTTTTCACTCCTTTTCTAAAGGACAGCAACTCCGTCTGCAGGCGTAGTTCTATTGGGAGGAGGTTCCAGAGGGCCGGAGCAGACACTGAGAAGGCCCTCCTTCTCGTGCCAGCGAGGTGCGCCTCTCTGTTGTTTTCCTCTATTTCTTTGCACTGTTCATTTAGGTAGATTTATTTCTCTCTCCTTGCTTTTCTTTGAAATTCCGTATTCAAATTTTATGAGAAAGAAATATACATCCGAAGAAAGGCCTAGGGAGAATCTACATGCTAAAGTGGCCTAGGACCAGCAGTGTAGAATAATGTATTTGTATTGAAATTCACAATTAGCTCCATTGGAAAGCACACCTTAAGTAGGGGCATCAGTCCCTCTACATATACTGTACATGAGTTAAGTACCAGTGGGGAACAATGGGATCCTGGCCTTTGATCTGTGATGGGAGAGCAAAGCAAAACTTCCCCACTATCTGGCAGGCAGAGTCAGCCAATGCTTTCCTCTGTTCATGAAAATGTGAATATTAAAATAGACTTTCAGAAAAAAGCCAACAGTAAATTGATCATTATTTGGCATTGCCCTTTTGGGGAATTGGTACGTATACTGATCTTTTCCACTGTAGCCATTGCTATGTTTTCCAAATCTGCTGTCATATAAAATGCAGTACTGTACTTTAACTCCATCATCTTTTAGGGCTTTGAATAATTCAGTTGAGATACGATTATCTCCACTGGCTGTTATTTGCACTGCTTTTTAGGGCCTTCCTGACTTCACTGTCTAGGATGTCTGGCTCAAGCTCATGGTTCTCATCACTGTGATTAGCAGGGGCGTTGAGGTCCTTCTTGTAGAGTTACTCTGTGTACTCTACCATCTTTTCTTAATCTGTTCTGCTAAATCCCTGCTCCTTTTATCCCTTATCCTGGTCATTTTTGCTTTAAATGTACCCTTGTTTTCTTTACTTTCTGACATGCTTGAAACACAGACTAACACGGCTACTATTATTTTACAATAGGCCTTTCATCACCAAATAGGCCTTGTATCCTGTTGTATAAAGCATCTATTGCAGCTGGTTGGAAGATATCACAGGGCTTGGAAAATCATCCAGAATCATGGCCACACACTTTATTTTGGGCTTGTCCATTGAAGAGAATAGGGACTGGGGTGGCTTAGTGGTTAAGACTCTAAACTGGATGACTGGAAGGTCAGCAGTTTGAGACCCGAGTGTTGTACGATGAAGTGGGCTCCCATCTCTGTCCCAGCTCCTGCCAACCTAGCAGTTTGAAAGCAAGAAATTGCAAGGAGATAAATAAGGACAAATAGGTCAGTCTTAGACTTAGAAGATATCATGCCTGACTGCTCCGTAGAAGGACAAGTAGTAAAGATGAAGCTAAAGTACTTTGGACATTAAATGTAAAGAGAGGATTCACTTAAGAAAGCCTTGATGCTGGGATGGGTGGAGGGCAAAAGAAGAAGGGGGCGGCCCAAAATGAGATGGCTAGATGGTATTGTAGAGTAGACGCAATGGGCACAGAGCTGGGCTGGTTGAGGAGGATGGTGGAGGACAGAGGTGTCTGGACGGAGGGAAATGGTCCATGGGGCCCCAAAGGGGCGGAATCGACTGTGCGACTGAACAACAACAACAACAAAATAGGGACCACTTCGGTGGGAAGGTACACAGCGTCCCGTGGACTCCGGTGTCTAGTCGTCAGTGGTGGGATGTCAAAAATTTTACTACCGCAGCATGATGTCATCACAGTGTGGGCGGAGCTAACATCATGATGTCATGTCATGGACGGGGCCAAAGAAAAAAATACAAAATAATAAAAATAGGGAGCTTTAGGCTATAGGGAGCTTCAAGCTAGCAGCTTATCTTCCTCCTCCCCATTTTGGAGGACAGCAAGGAGGCCATGCTTATGTGCCAAGCACTAGGCGTGCATGCACACAAGTGCTTGGCATGCATGCACAGTGGGGGAACCAGTGAAAAGGTAAGTCCCAAAGGTGGTTCCCCCCAAAAGCTGCTACAGGTTCTCTGGGACACTGGGAAAAGTTACTACCGGTTCTGGAGAACTGGTGAGAACCTGTTACATCCCATCACTGCTAGTTGTGCCTGCCCCATGACCACGAAGACCTCTGCTCTGCAGACACAGACAGCGCTGGCTCTTTGGCTGTAAACAGAGATGAGCACTGAACCCCTAGAGTCTGATACGACTGGCTTTGGAGGAAGGGCGACCTTTTTACCTAGCGAAGAGAACAGAACAGCATAGCAATTCCGCCCCTTCCATGAAATACAGTGTGGGCAAAAGTAAGGGCAATCGCTCCTGTAGTGCTTCACTGCTTTTATTGCGCAAGTGTCTCGTTCCATTTCCTGTTTCGTCTCTGAAGGAGGAGGAGGAGGAGGGGGGGAGCGCTCGACGGAACTCATTCGCACACAGAGCCGGAAGTCGAGCGTGGGTCGTTTTTTTTGGTCCCCCCTCTATTTCCGTGTCCACTTCGGTTCGAGCCATGGAGACGTCGGTGCTTTCTCCGTGCTCCGAAGGTGAGCGCAGGGCCATGAATCTGGGTGCAGTGGCATACATGGGGGAAGGCTGGGGTCGAGAAGGGGAGAGAGTTGACAACGTTTTGCGGGGTCCGGGGGGGCGGGAGTTAACGAATTAATTAATCCGTTCCTTCAGGAATGCATCCCAGCGACCGAGCTGCAGGGCCACGTGGTGCGGGATAAGAAGAAGAATCGCAGCACTCCTGGTATGGGAATAGACGAGTGCCAGTCGATCATCTAGGCAACGAATCGGTGGTGAACCCGAAAACCCTGAGGACTAGCAGCCTTAGGGAAGGGTGATGGTCCCCAAGTGGATTAAATGGTCCCACTTGATGGGAGGGCAGCAGTTTATTCAGGGCTGGCCTGAGAGGCCCATGATGAGGAGTTTGTGTGCCAAAAGGGCTCAGGACCAGAAAGTGACTCGCAGAACTGGATCCGTGGTACTATGGGTGTCACGCTGCCATGCGGAAGGCAGATGGAAGGCCACTACAGTATATTCTCAGGACAATCTTCATGGCTGATCACCATGAGGATTGCCAATATTCAGAATCGGATATGGCACTTACAGAAGAAAAAGATTTCGATACCACCTCAAAGCACTTAGTGCACTCTCTGGGTGGTTCACAAGTTAATTAGCTTTTTGCCCCCCCCCCCCAACATTTTACTGGGCTCGGAAGGATGGAAGGCTGAGTCAACCTTGATCCCCATCAGGATCAAAATCACAGTGCTTTGGCTGCAGTACAGCAGTTTAACCACTGCGCCACCAGATGCTTGGCTGCTTTGGGGCACATTGAAGAGTCCATTCTCACTGCCCATGAGAAATCATAGGCAGGTTTTTGCTGTACTTCAACCAGAAGGTTGTGCGTTCGAGCCTGAGATTTTCTCAAGGTTGATTCAGCCTTCCATCATTCTCAGGTCGGTAAAATGAGTATCCAGCATGGTGGGGGCAAAATGCTAATTAATTTGTGAACCGCCCAGAGATCGCACGAAGCACTATGGGGCAGTATAGAAGAGTGTGATTGCTTTGCTTTTGGATGGGGCTTAATTTCCAGGCAGGCCTAAATAGGGGTTGTTGTGGTGATGGTGGTGAGTCTCAAAGAATCATGCATTGAACACAGTGACTTGATCCAGGTCACCAGGCAGATGTGGGACAGTTCAGTGGGGTGAAAGGGAGTGAATTTGGTCCACATTTCCTCAGAGGAACTTGTTTTCCCAACCTTGCAATAGGCCATCCTTTCTTCACCTCCCTACCTTGCTTATTTTAATTGGACTGCAGTGACTCAGTGGTTAAGAAGCTCACTTTGTTAGCTGAAAGGTCAGTAAGTCAGCAGTTCAAGACCTGAGTACTGTACTTCATGATGGAATGAGCTCCCACCCATCTCTGTCCCAGCTCCTGCCAACCTAGCAGTTTGAAAGCAAGAGATTGGTGGGCAAAGATCATGGGGAGATGAAAGGAGCCTCATTCAGGCATCCCCTGAGCAGAGTTTCTCCAGCAAAAAGCCTTTCAACCCAGAAAGCACCTTTTTGTTCTTGTGACATGATTAAAAAAAATTGAACCAGTGTTGCTCAAGATGTCTAATTTTATCTCTACCATAAAGGAACATTCCACACTTCAACTGTTATTTTAGTGTCTAATCCTGCTTCACTGTAAACTCTGAGTGATCTTGGGCCATTCAAGTACTCACCTCACAGGATTATTTTGAGGATTAGATGTGTGTGGAATACAATGAACTCCTGGAAGGAACAGTAGGATTAATATGTAGTAAATTAAAACAAAATATTCCAAGCTACATTATTTAAAATTATATACGCACGCACGCACACGCACACATACTTTGAAGGAACAGTAGGATTAATATGTAGTAAAAACAAAATATTCCATATTCCAAGTTATATTATTTAAAATTACAGAGAGATTCGCGTTAAAATTTAGATATGTTTTCTGAACCTTATATGAGGTTAATGTTTTCATGTAAACAGATTACAAATCCCATGGAATCAGATTGACTAAAGATGATGATTATCCATCAGGTTGCCACTTGATTATTATCACCCTAAGAGACAAAGTTGTTATTCATGATACATAGTAATGCTGTATCATATAACAGGCCCAGATAGGGATGCTCTGTAACTTTACTTAGCTGCAAATGCTTTATGATTCATACCTGTCTCTCACATCTCATTCTTCTCTAATGTTCTTCTCTTAAAGAAAACAAGGGCCTACTCTTTATCTCAACATGGAAGCAGTGAGGGGAATGGCAAAGGCCAAGAAGCAGTGATGAAAGGATTCTCAGGGGAGGAGGGAGAGAAAGTGAGTTACTTCAGGCAAACACTGTCAGGAAAGAATAAAAGTACCAAGTTTTGTTTTCATGTTTTATTTTCAGATTCTGAAGAGTTTGAATGTATTATTCCTGTTACTGTGATTGAACTGGGTGATGGTGACTTTTTGGAAAGAGACAATGAAGAGCACATGAATTTGAATGAAGATGGATGTCTATTCGCTCAGGCCAAAGAAGACAGAAAGATAGAGAATGAAATTAAAAAAACAGTGAGTAGTGATGGCCTGCAAAGGAGCAGTGGAGAAGAACAGGACATACCATTTGAAATAATGACAGGAAAAAACAGTGATGAAGAAATGCCTGTTTCATGTGAAAACTTAGCTTCAGTCCAAATGGACTTCCTTCGGAATGCATTGGATAATTTTTTCTGTGGTCAAGAATGGACAGTGGGTTTCTTTGACGACCAGACATGCAATATGACTGAAAATGAACGTGTGAATGTAAATAATTCTGAAATTGAGCACAACTATTGCCAAAAGATTGGACACTCACAACCAGGGAGTGGCTTGGACACTCACAACCAGGGAGAGGATGAGCAAACAATTGGAGGTACAGTAGAAACCCCACATAACGAAAAAGCTCCATTCCACTGAGCTCTTCGCTATACGGTTTTTATCATTATGGGAAGCTAATTGGAGATGCCCCGGGTAACGAACAAAAAATGTTCATTATCCGGGGTTCCCATTGACCGGGTATACCCCAGTTACCACCACCACCCCGCATAATGAACAAATTTGCTCATTAGGCAATGGTGATACACCGCATAACGAAGAAATTTGTTCGTTATGTGGGGTATCACCATTGCCTAATGAACGCTTCATTATGCGATTTTCCCCAGTATACAAAGCGTTTGTTATGTGAGGTACCACTGAATTCAGATTTTTCTTACAGTTACACAGGAAATAAAAGCAATCATTAAAAAAACTATTCATATACTATCAGGAGGGTCCCAATATGGGCAGAGGTGATAATTGTGGAGATAAACTTTCTTTTCCAGAAGGAAACAAAGTTGTGATTAGTCTGTTGCTTTGTTTTGGTTGGGCAGAGAAACTATATTCACATGACTAGTAATAATCTCTGTAAGAGCTAAGCTTTGAGCCAAAAGGTCCTGTTCAAATCCTCACTATTTGGGAAAGTTAAAGTTTGTGAATGATATGAGTGACCCCAGTTGTTCAAGCAAAATTTATTTATTTATTTGTTCATATTTGTATTGCCACCCACGCTGAGGCAACTCCAGGAGGCTCACAAGTGTAAATTTAAAAACATTCCATAACAATACAATTAAAGAAACTTATCTAAAAACCATCAAACATTAAAACCCTTAAAATACTCGTAACATACCCTCTTCTACAACCACCCAAACCCAGGCTAGCCCTTATATAATCCATTGGGATTTTTCTGCACCAGCAGCACCCCACACCCTTCTTATTAATACTACCCTTATTAAAGGGATATGGAACAGCAGAAGAAAAGCTAGGTACTGTATAGTCAAGTTTTGCTTAAGGTCAATAAAACTAATCAACATAGAGAAGGAATTTTAAAATCAAGTATATAAATACTGTAACTGTATAATGTGTTTGAGTTTTGAGTTGGGTTTTTTTATTTTTATTTTTGCTCCCTAAAGTAAGGCCTCTTGGTTTATGGCCTAGCAACATTTGGAGATCATTCAGGAAAACAGCATATACATAGTGAGGCAAAGAGAGAATTATATCTCCCACTTCTGCAGTATATATTAATATTTGGAAACAGCCATGTGTACCTTTGGTTAACATAAATCAAATGGGAAGTAACAGGAACTGAAAGAATACATTGGTCATTACTAATTTGGATTCTATAATAACAAGCAAATTAACACCTATCAGTTAGTAATGATCATGCCTCCCTTCCTCTCCATCAGAACTGGGATGAATTAGTGGGAGGCAGGGATGAGAGAGAGAGAGAGACTGAAATAAATATGTATGTGAAAGCAAAAAATGGATTGCTCTGGGCAATCAATTTTATCATGTACTTGAGAACCCATGGAAAGCAAAGTACATTACGCATACCCATTAATTTGGCACAAAGATGGATAATCTGCCCCACTGTGTCCCCAAGAGCTACATTCACCTATTTATAGATTTTCTTTCAGATTTAAACAAGATCTGGGTCCATTAAGTAGCCTTCAAATGGAAATGTGTGTGTCCTCTATTCCCCGGGGCCACACAATTTCCACTTTATCTAAGGGTAAGTGTTATTAGGACCACATTTCTTAGTTGATTTTTGCTTGGGTCATTCAAACATATCTCAGCACAAACTTTCAGTCCAAGAATATTATGCCACATTCTCTGTGAATCTAATGTTGCTCCTGGTGGCATCTTCATTGATTTATTTATGTTTATATCCAATTCTTGTTGTCAACCAAGACACAATACGACACTATTGACTTTGTGAAAATTCAGCAAAAGTCCATGCAGCCCCCCTTCTTTCTACTGTTCCATTGTTGTTGTCCATGTAGGTGTATCTGAACTGCTCTGATGTTTGCTGTAAATTGTGGTTCTTCAAGCCAGCAGAATTACTATATTCAGTACACACTGGAACAGCCATAGTAGAAGTACCAGACAGACCAAGAAGAATGCATATTATTTATTATCGCTAGCCTTCAAGAGATAATGGCTTAAAATATTGGCTTAAGGAGACAGCCTCTAGGGTGAAACAAGCTTACGAGAGTAGCGTTATTATTGTTTCCTATCATTCCCAGATTGTAACCTATAATTGAGTTTATTGAGATTTGATTTTGATGTCTACCATCTATTTAAGGAAATGTAATCTTAGTAGTAGTTCAGTCTATGTGTGATGGCTGTCTACAGCATATCGGGCAATGAGGCTCCTTGTTTCTTCAGCAATGAAGTTTTATGGGGCTGGGATGCTAACCAGAGGCCCAGCCCTCCCCCTGATAAAGAAAAATGTTAACAATGGAAAAAGGAGGGGGGAACAAGACCAATCAAGCTTTTATAGTTCCTGTATTGGGAAAGGGAAATTGGAGTGTATTCTAACTGGCTGTTGTACGGTTTTATGCTTTTCAGGTGCTGTCAATTTGGACAATGGATGTAATAAAAATGACGACAGGCCTAGAAAGTGTGGTAAACCTCATGAAAACCTACTTTTGGGCAGGAAATGTGAAGAGTATCAGAATATTGTAGATAAAAACAATGCACATGTTTCACCCGTAAAAGAAGATTGTTCTCTGGAAGATTTTTCAGGAGATGCTGAAGATGATTCTAATCTTGTGCTGGGTGCTGCTTGTCATTATGTTCATCCTTCAGTTGCTGATGGGTTGGCAGAGAATGATGTGCAAGAAGACCTTAACAAAAGTATTCAGTTTGGCCAGCAACTGCAGATGGAACCGTCTGAAAAGACATTACTGCTTAGTAATCAACCCAAGAACAACACTCCATTGATGAAATATGCTAAAAGGAGAGGAGCCAGAAAATGCTTGTTTTGTAACTTGAGGTATAAATCTTCCATATGTCTGAGAAAACACATGTACGTTGCCCATAAGGATAAGAGAAGATACAGTTGTGACCTTTGCTGCAGAAATTTTTTCTTTCCCCGTAATCTTTGGCGCCACCAGCAGTTACATACAAAAATGGCATTAAAAAAGAGAAAGGAAACTAGACATGATACTCGCGGGAACGGGAAATCCAAAGACAGAATAGCTTTGAAGAAGAGAAAGAAGAAAGAAAAGAATACCATTCATGACCTGTTCAAATGTCACCAGTGTGTTTACACTAGTGACTCAATCAGCAAGTTACAGGCACATTTTAATGTCCACACTGATGAAAAACTGTTCAGGTGCAAAGAGTGTGACAAGTCCTTTCATAACCCCAGTTGCTTAAAGCGACACAACTTATCCCATACGCGGAAGCATCACAAATTTAACATAGGCAGCACTGTAGAAGAACCTAAGGTATGCCGGAAATCTTCAGACAGTGAGGATATCTCAAGACACATTCGATCATCAGATATGAGTATAAAAAGAAATAAAAAGAAAAAAGTAAACATGACTGAGAAAAATGCAAGCAGATCTACTTCTCAAGGCCTACGTTCACAGATTTGCACATGTGAGCATTGTGACTATGCCACCCACAGGTTAGCCCATCTAAAGAGTCACCGGAGATTGCATAAAAAGCTATATAGTTGTGACATGTGCGACAAGCAGTTTTGTACATCAGGTCACTTGAAGTGCCACAAGCTTCTGCACCAGAATGTAGATCCTCAAGGGAAGTCTCACTCACGTGCACAGAAACGTAAGTGCCCAAGCAGTCTGGGGCATGAGACATCAAGGCCTGTTTCAAAAACATACATTTGTGATGACTGTGGTTTAGTGTTTCGCAAAAAACGAGACTTGCACCACCATGAAGTTGTTCATTTACAAACTCAACCATATGAGCATGGGACTGATGAGTTGGCATGCGGGAGCACATTGTCTGCTGTGCAGCCTTCTCGTGGATCAGTTCAGCTATTCAAGTGCCACCAGTGTGATTACACCACTGGTGTAATCCGCAACTTGAAGCTCCATTTTATTGCCCACACTGGTGAGAAACCATTCAGGTGTCAAGAGTGTGACAAATCCTTTACATCTTCCAGCCACTTAAAACGGCACAGTGTGTTACATTTGTGGAAACCTTACAGATGCCAGAGGTGCGTCTTCACAAGCAGCACTGTAGAAGAACTCTACCTGCATCAGAAAAGCTGCAACAGTGAGGATACCATTAAAAAACAACTTCGGTCATCAGCTTTAAGATGTGACAACACAGGGGAACGGGTGGATAAGGCTGAAGGAAACAAAGGCCCACTTAAGTTGCAAGACTTGGATTCAGAACTTTCCAGATGTGAGCAGTGTGATTATGTCACCTACAAATTAGCTCACCTGAAGCGTCACAAATTTCGATATCACCCCCTGGAACCTCTCAAATGTGGGAGTTGTGACTTTTCAACAGATGATGGACAGTGCTTAAAAAGGCACATAGCTTCACACACAATTACACGTTCCTCCCGGCGGCACTGTCTTGAAAATGAATCTTCCTTATTTGTTAAAGTATACAAATGTGAAGAGTGCAACTATGTCACTGACCGTAATGAAAATCTGAAGATACACTTACGGATACACACAGATGAAAGGCCGTATAAATGTTCCCGTTGCAGTCTTGCTTTCCGCACCTCTAGCCACTTAAAGCGCCACTTAGCAACCCATTTAGAATTGCAGTGCACCAAGTGCAATTTTCTTGCAAGAAATAAGCAAGCTCTGAGGAAACACACAAAAACTCACAAAAAGAAGAAAAGTTGTGAGTCTAGTAAGGAGAAAGATTATTGAGACTGAAGGGAGTTAATATGTGCACTAAATGTAGACATTCATTCCCCACATCATACATTTAAAGCTACACCATAAAAAGCATTTTGAAACAAGTCGGGCTTATTGTTCTAATCCTTTTTCTTTCCTCCAAACATGTAACTTCTTTAGAAGGACCATGTTTGCAGCTTAAGGGTTATTTTAAGATTTGGCTTACCGTATATGCCGGCGTATAAGACGACACCCCAACATTTCCACTCAAAATATAGAGTTTGTTATATACTCGCCGTATAAGACTACCCCCTCTTCCGCACACCTTCCACACACCAAATAAAACATAAAAGAACATCAGATTTGATTTCAACATCTCCCTGTGGCTGGCACTAGTGCGCAAATGCACATGTGCGAGCTCTGCGTAGACAAGGGGCAGGGCGGAGCACCGCTGCTTCCCACTGAGCAGAAGGGGCCAGTCACGCCGAAAATGCTGGCACCCCTGTCTCCCTGCTGATGCTCGCCGCAGCCACGCTGGATACCATGCGATACTGGATGGTATATAGAATGAGGTGGGTGGGCATTGGGAGGCCACTATGGGCACCAGGCGGGCATTGGGAGGCCACTATGGGCACCAGTCGAGCATCGGGAGGCCACTATGGGCAGCTATGTCTATTCCAACTGAAGTGCACCTGGCGTATAAGATGACCCCCCCACTTGGAGGCATGTTTTTCAGGGGGGGGAAGTAGTCTTATATGCCAGCATATACAGTAATTTAGAACATCAGATGTGGTGGTATCTATATCCACATTTTGCATTTATGTCAGATTGCCCAGCTCTGCCCCTACTTGGAAAGGTGATCCCTATGTACCCTGGTTCTTGCATTGGTAGTTTCATGGGTTGACAGCTGTAACACACTCTATGTGGGACTGCCCCTGCCTTTGATACAGAAACGGCAACGGACCTAGAATGCTGTGGCCAGGTTGATTCTCCTGGTGAAGAAATTCGATCTTATCAACCCAACCCTGTCCCAACTGCACTGCCTCCCTGTTCCCTTCCATATCCAGCACAAGCAGTGATGGGATGTTACCGGTTCTGAACGGATCCACAGAACCGTTATAAGGATTTCCGGAGGGGTCTCCGGGAGGGTAATATCGGTTTTGAGGCGTCCGGATCGGACGCCTCACCGGCAGAAAAAAAAAAAAATTAATTTGAGCCAAAATGGCTCCAATTCAGTGCGCATGCGCCAGTGGCGTCGCGCAGCGTTGAGCCGCCTGGGGCGAAGAAGAAAATCGCCGCCCGCCCCCGCTCGCTGCCCCCCCCCCACCGCTCGCCCCCCCCCCCAGGCAGAAGGCGCTCCCTCCCCTGCTGAATAGTGGGCACCCCCCCCCTGCCAGCCCGCCGCCAGAAGTTCGAAAAAGGTAAAGATCGCGGCTCGACTGCGGGGGTTAGCTGGGATCCCGAGGGTTCCCCCCATCCTCGCCTAATCCCCGCAGAGCCGTCCGCGTGCACGCCCGAGGATTCAAAAGGGTAGGAATACCCTTTCGAATCCTCGGGCGTGCACGCGGACGGCTCTGCGGGGGTTAGGCGACGATGGGGAAAACCCTCGGGATCCCAGCTAACCCCCGCAGTCGAGCCGCGATCTTTACCTTTTTCGAACTTCTGGCGGCGGGCTGGCAGGGGGGGGGTGCCCACCCACCCACCCAGCCAGCTTGCCGTCAGACTGGGCGCTCGTCGGGGGGGGGGTGGCGCCATAGCGGGGAGCCCCTGGCTGCTGGCTGGGTGGCTGGGGGGGAGGAGGTGGGCAGCGCGCGCGTGCAGGACTTCCCAGGTGTGTGGAGGGCGAGCCTTTTGCTGGCGAGCGCTGCTCGCCTCTGTCCCATTGGCTAGGGTACTCCTTTAACCGGCCTCGGTCGCCAGCAACCGGCTAGGCATGCCTCCTCTTCCTGTGGCCGTTGCCGAGCGCCGAGGCCCAGGGCCGCCCGCTGAGGGTTCCAGCCGGAAGGCCCTGGGCTGCCCGGCTAGCTGCGCCGCCTCCTCCTGCAGGAGCTCGGTCGCTTCCAAGGGTAAGTACTGTTTTGTATTATTTTACTTTTAAGTGAGGGGTTTGTGTTTGGGGTGGGTTGGTGGGTGTTTGGGTGGGTGGGTGTATTTTTATTTAATTTTTATTTTATATCTTTCTTTTATTTATTTATGGTTTTGTGTTGTGGTGGGTGGATGGGTGTGTGCGTGTGTACGTGTGTGTTTTATTTTAATTTTTTAAATTATTTTTTTATTTTTAGGCTCCGCCCACAACGTCATGACGGTGTCTCCGCCCATGATGTCATGACGTTGGCCACACCCACGACGTCTGTGACGTCAGGGAGTGGTATAAGATTTTTTATCATCCCATCACTGAGCACAAGGTGTTAAACATTAACATACGAAGTCCTAAACAGTTTGGGACATTATCTTGCAGGGCATCTCTGCCAAAGATTGTCTGTATCACCCGGTCTACTCAAACAGTGCAGCTCTGGGTGCCAACACTAACATTGGCAGAGGTTTCAACGAGCCTTCTCAGTGGTGGCACCTGCACTATGGAACATCTTACCTGTGGACATATTTTTAAAAAACAACTTAAAACCATTCTGTTCAGGAATAAGTTTAAAGGCCTCCGCCCCCCTTCAGCCAGTTTAATTTTCATATTATTATTATTATTATTATTTTGGGGGGTTGAAATATCCCGTAATGGGGAGGATAAGAGTAAACTTATTTTTTTTTAATACTGCTCAGTTGGGCAATGGGCATTTAATGGCAATGTTATCTAATGCTTTTGTCTGATTATTTCTTACGTTTTCGGTTTTAGGAGTGTAAATTGCTCAGCTGGAACATCCCATATGGGTGGTAAAGAAGATACTAAATAAATCAATAACCCGGTTCTTTTCCTGAACACTCATCTTGATGAACCATAACTTAATTGATAGTGGAATTCTTCATTACTGCAGTTATGAGTTGAATACAGCCAGAAATACCCTGACATTTTGACTTGCTCCACTGGCCAGGGACAATTGGGAAGCCCAGAAACAGCTTGGATCAGGTCCTCTGATCTCCCCGGAACCAGCAGGGAGGTCAGAGAGCCAGAAATTGGTAAAAAAAAATGACTTTTAAAACCCATTTTGGACTCTGACCCTCCTGTCTGCTCCAGGGAGATCAGAGGACCTGATCCAAGCTATTTCTGTGCTTCCCTGATGTCCCCGGCCAATGGAGCAAGCCAAAACGTCAGGGTTCAAACCCTGACATTTTGGCTTGTTGCCTTGTTAATATCAATGTTCCTGTCCCCATCATCACTGCAATGTGTTTTACTGGAAAGGCTGGGGAGCTGTCCAGACAGTAAGCGGACAGTTTTTTCATAAATGAGGGAACTGTCCAGTAAGTTACAGAGAACAGAAGTAAATATAGTACTACATCTGTGATCATTAGACATTAGCTGGAAAGCTTCATATCTACCCTTCCTGACCAGCGGAACCCAGATTTGGTTACTTTTCCCATTGTAATGTTCATGGAAGAAGACCTGTTGTCAGCTTTCTGACACAAGCCTCAGTTTAATATTGAGGTCCCTGTCATGTAATTTGGGAGGACCTGGGAGTGAAAACATTCAGCATGCATTACAGCGCAGTAGTGTTATCAGGTGCAAAGGGCTGACATACATATTTGAGCTGAAAAAATTAAAGCCTTAATTACTTGTTAATTACCTTGACCAAATTGTACATTTGTACATCTTTCTGACCTATAGACTGTGGAATTGTAGCCCAGAACTGAAGGCTCAGAGTTTCCTCGACAAAATTCAGTGAAACATAGCTCAAAAATGATTTTTTAAAGGGGGGATAGTATTGTGTTCTGTGCTTCAAGCATATCAAAAAGTAAACAAAAACGCTGTGGCACTTTAACTACTATATTTTAAGTTTATCTTTTGTGCATCAAGTCTTCTTCGTCAGACTTAGGAGTGAGACTTTATGGCATCAATTTATACAGATCAAATAACAGAAATATACATATCAGCTCTAATTATAAAACTCATTTTGTTTATATTAATAACCTTGGCAAAATATAAATTTATAGTGTGGAATACACTGAGAAATAAGCTATGAACTCCTGTAAGACATTTGTTTTATATAGTTGTACGTATGTTATAGAAAAAGATTTTGAGTTGGATATTTTGTGCGAATTGCATCAAGAATGCCAATCAAACTGACAGTATTACTGTTTCTGGATCCTCTCTTGTTCTCTGAACCACTCCCCCACCATCCTGGATAATTTTGTATGTACTGTACATAGATGTGTATGGTATACAGTGGTGGGATGTCAAAAATTTTACTACCCCACTATGATGTCATCACAGTGTGGGTGGAGCTAATGGCAATGATGTCATAACATGGGCAGAGCCAAAGAAAAATAAATAAGTAATAAAAATAAAATAAAAACAAGCACACGCGCACACACACACATCTCAACCCACCCACCCACCCACAACAAGGACAGCAAGGAGGCCTGCATGCATGCACACCAAGTGAAAAGGTAAGCCCCAAAGGTGGTTCGCTTCAAAAGTTGCTACCGGTTCTCTGGGACAGTGGGGAAAGTTGCTACCGGTTCTGGCAAACTAGTGAGAACCTGTTAGATCCCATCACTGATGGTATGTAGATGTGTGTAGAAAATAAGAGATAGTGTGTTATACAGATAGGGCTGTATAATATTCCACATTCTTTTGGCTCAGGCTACAATCCCAGCTATGCCAAGCGATCTTAATAAGAAATCTCTTGGGTACAGGCAGTACACTATGGAAAACTGTATGATATGCTTATTTTTGAAGTACTCTCGTGAAATTGTATTGTTTTATCTCTTGCAACTAAGTATTTTATTAAATTCTGAATTGGTTTATTTAGTACTGGAATTATTTCTGGTAGCACATTGATAAAATATCTTTAATTCTGTTATTTTATTCTAAACTCCAGATGGTGAAGAAAATCATGGCTTTCAGAGCAATAACCTCAGTATTCCTGGTCTTTTAAAATACAAATGAACTATTCACTAAAAGTTCCTACGTCTCTTTCCAGCCCTCTGAGGCCTTTTTCTCTGAAAGGAACTGTATGCAGTATGAGTAGAGTAGAAAAAAAGGAAATTTGTCAAAAAGCAACAAACATAAACAGCAAATCTTTCTCTTTCCCCTTGGTGTCACAGAAACTTCTGCTATATAGTACCTAAGATCCTCCTGTGGATGGAAATACAGCTCTAGTTACAACCAAATTATTTCTAAAAATTTCATATACAATACAGGTATAATGTCAAATTTTAAAAAAAGAATAATAGAAAAATTGAGTTGGAAGGAACCTATGAGGCCCACAAGTCCAAATGCAGTTCTCGATGCAGGAATCCAAAGCAAAGCAGATTTCACAGATTTTCAGTGTTTCTAACATTGGAGCCTCACCACCTCCTGTGGTAATTGGTTCCATTGCTGTACTGATTTAACAGATAAAATGTTTTTTCCTGATATTCAGCCTATATCTGATTTCCTGTAGTTTTAGCCCATTATGTGTCTTGTGCTCTGGGATGAAAATAGATCCTCCTCTTTATGAGCATCCTTCAGGTATTTGAAGAATGCTAAATATGCCCAGTTTCTTTAGTTTTTCCTCATATGCCTTGATTTCCAGTTCCCTGACCATCATTGTTGCCCTTCTCTCTACTTGCTTTAATTTGTTTGCTCCGAACTGGACACAAACCTTTCTAGATATTTTTGAATTCTGCCCATGTCTTGCAAGGCATTAGCTTTTCCACCCAATATTGTGTCCTCCACAAATTTGATAAGTATCTCCAGTACTCCCCATCCAAGCCATTAAGGAAAATGTTGAGCACCAGACCCAGTACTGAATCTTGTGTTATCCCCTCTCAGATTGAGAAAGAACCATTAACAGCTTTCCTGAGTATGATTCTGTAACCAGCTGTATAGCCACATGATATTTGTGTTATCCAGCCCACACCTACTTACTTAGCTTGCTAATCAGAATAATGGGGCACTTTGTTAAAGGTTTTGGTGAAGTCAAGATTAATTACATCAACAGTATTCCCACTGTTCACCATAGAAATTAACAGACTGGAAAAAAATGCATCCAGGGATATTGAAGGAAGAGATTAAAGAGATCTTGGAACCATGTACTGTATATAATTTTCTTGAAATCGTGGCTTATGAATGAAATGCCAGATGATTGGAGAAGTGTTAATGTCACTATCTTCAACAAGGGCTGAAAGAAGGAACTGGGGAACTACCCCAGTCAACCTGAAGCAAATCCAGGGAAAATTCTGGTTCTGAGATCTCTCCAGCCAGTTCCATTGCTATCCTAGGATACACTATCTGACCCTGAGGATTTGAATTCATTTACAGTAATAAGGTATTCCTTGACTAACTTTTTACCCATCTCAAGCTCAGCTCATTCTCAGCTTTTGCCTTCCTATCAGCATCCCTGCAATTTTTTGCTACTTACCTGAAACAAAAGATTTAGAGCAAACTACAAGATCTACACATCATCAATAGCTTTATATTTGATCAAAATAAATGCACAAATCATGCAAGCTATCAAGATCCACCAAACTCTTAAATTGGGTGGCGAACAAACTAGACATGGAAATATAAGTATATAGCCAGGTGCTTCCAAGTCATAGAGAACTGCCAGCAAAATTCAGATTGTGCAGCTTAACAATTGTTCAGATAATCACTTTACCTCTGACAAAATTCACTGGGAAGGAGACTATGGACACATTTCCTCTGTAAAGACAGCATAAGTAAAACACCGGATAACGCTAAGACTTGGTTTCACAAGACTTGGTGTTATCCAATGCATGTTAAAATTCTATGGGATGGATCGGATAACGTTAAAGCTCCATATACACTGTAACCACACAGGCTTTAGTGGTTGTTATCCGATCCATCCCATAGGACTTTAACGTTATTCGATCCAATTCTCCTCCCCAGATTGCTTAATGTTATGTGATTTTAGCATTATCTGATCAAATCGTTATCCAGTATTTTACTGTATCTGTATTAGTCAGGAAAATACATGGTATCTTTTGTGGGCCTTAGCAGTAATGCACAGAAGTCGCCAATCCTTTTTGATCTTTTGCTTTGTCGTACAACTAAAATTCAGTTTCCTTCCCACAGGTGATTGTCTCTTGTGGCACAGCAAACTACTTCAGCAACCTTGTTAAAATAAGTTGGTTTAAAACATTTACTGCCATTATATCCCCCTAACCATGAAGCAAATAAAAAATTGAAGTTAACAAATTCTTTGTTCACATTTAAATACAGGAGTTAGTCTTTGTTCACATTTAAATACAGGAGTTAATCTTTAAGGTGCCACATTATTTTTGCTGTTTTATTTATTCTCTGAAATTCTTTCCAAGCTCTGGGCAAACATAAAGAGCAGCTAATTTTCTCATTTGCTTCGTTTTCTTATGCTATGGACTATAATTATAATACAAATCAGGCATGGGGGAGGGTGATGATGAATATTGTTGACAGTAATGAGGTTGATTTGTTTGAGGAATCTTATCTAAGTAAACCCACCTGGTCAAATCTAGACTCTAGAAACGTCTAAAATCCCAAGCACAGCCCTGCATCCCATTCAAGAAGACGGAAGATGTTCCGTGCCTCAGAGAGAGTAAAACAAAAAACGCTGTGGCACATTAAAGACTAACTGCTATACTTAAACGTGAGCTTCGTGGATCAAGTCCACTTCGTCAAACATAAGAGTGAGACCTCATGGCATCAATTCCAGCGATGGCGAACCTTGGCACTCCAGGTGTTCTTGGACTTCAATTCCCAGAAGCCCAAGTCAGCAGGAGTGCTGACTTGGGCTTCTGGGAATTGAAGTCCAAGAACACCTAGAGTGATTTAATCTGATTTTTTTTAAATCACTCTATGACTCTGTGTTTGGTGTATATAAGTTGTATTTTTTTTTCTTTTTGGTGGACTCCCCGGTTCGCTTCCACAGACTAACAGGACTCCGAGTGCCACATTTTCTGATTAAGTGGCAGCCGCACCTAACACGCATGCGCAACGCGGCCATACAGGCAAGCCCCACCTCCTCTCCCACTCCGCCAACCTCAAGCTTGCCCGAAAGCGGCCGTTGGGGGCCCCGCCCTCTCGCGCGGAACGCGCCTGCGCACTGCGTTTCAAGCTTCGCGAGGCACTGAGGCAGACGAGTCCGGCCGTTGCCGCCTGTCCCGCCGCTACTTTTCGTCCGCGCCAGCCGCGCCTTCCTCTCCGACCGCCAGGATGCCGCGGATAATGATTAAAGGGGGCGTGTGGCGGAACACCGAGGTATGTGGCGGCCCTCGGCCCGTTGTTGCCCGCCGGGCCTCCCTTCTGAGGGCGGACGGCCGTGCGCATGCGTGGAAGACCGAGCCGGTTGCGCAGCTTGGCGGGTCTTTCTCCCCCCTCCCCTCCATGCAGGTGTTGAGCCTCATCCTGCGCTCACCCTTCGCGGGGCTTAACTCCAATGTCCCCTCTATTGTTCCTGAGGTGGAAGATTTAGCAGAGAAGAAAGCTGATTTCCTGGCAGCGGTTTTTAGAGCAAGGGGCCATGAGCGATCCCTAATAATAATAATAATAATAATAATAATAATAATAATAATAATAATAATAATTAAAGCATAGCAATCACACTTATATACAGCCCCATAGCGTTTAGCGTTTAATTAGCACTTTGCCCCCAACATGCTGGGTACTCATTTTACTTACCTCAGAAGGATGGAAGGCTGAGCCAACCTTGTCCCTTGGCCAGGATCAAACTCACAAGCGTTTGGTTGCAGATGCATAGCTACAAGATGTGGGATACTTGGCTCAGTAATACTACAAGTGAGAAGGCTCTTGGAATTGTTGTGCGCAGGAGAACTGGGGAATTACAGACCATTCAGCCTGACATGAATACCAGGGAAAATTCTGGAGCACATTATAAAGCGGTGGCTCTGCAAACAAATAGAAAACAATGCAGTAATAACTAGAAGCCAACATGGATTTCTTTTTTCTATCAGGTAACTTCCATGGTGGACATTAGGAATGCTGTCGATGTAATATATCTTGACCTCACCAAATCCTTTTAAGAAAGTGCCCCATTATTCTGATTAGCCAGCTCACTGGGTGTGGCCTGGATAGCACACATGCCAGGTCGATATACAGTTGGTTACAGAATTGTACTCAGATAGTTCTTGTTACTGGCTGCTCAAGCTGGGAGGGGGTAATAAATGGAGTACCACAAGGCTTGGTTCTTGGCCCTATGCTCTTCAAAATTTTCATAAATGACTTGAATGAGGGAGTGGAGGGAATTCTCTAATACCTTGGAAGACAGGAGTAGAATTCAAAAAGATCTTGATAGGCTAGAATACTGGGCTGAAAGCAAGAGAATGAAGTTTAACAGGGATACGTGCAAAGTTTTACACCTAAAGAACAAAAACCAGATGCACAGTTACAAGATGGGGGATGCTTGGCTTAGTAATACTACAACCGAGAATGATCTTGGAATTGTTGTAGATCACAGGCTAGATATGAATCAACAGTGTGATGTGGCTGCAAAAAAAGAACAACACTGTTTTAGGCTGCATTAACAGAAGTATGGTCTCCAAAACTCATGAGGTACTACTCCCCCTCTATTCAGCACTATTTAGATCACATTTAGGGTACTGTGACCAATTTTGGGCATCACACTTTAAGAAAGATGCAAATAAATGAGAACAGGTATAGAGAAGGGCAACAAGGATTATCAGAGGACTGGAAACAAGGTCATATGAGGAAAGACTGAAGAAACTGGGCATGTTTAGCCTTGAGAAAAGGCGACTGAGAGGGGATATGATAGCACTCTTCAGATACCTGAAAGATGGCCATAAAAAGGAGAGGGAAGAGCTATTCTTGGCCATCCCAGAATGCAGGATGTGAAATAACGGGCTCAAACTAAAGCCAGGTCCCGGCTGAAAACCAGGAAAAACATCTTGACGGTTAGAGCAGAACCAACAGCCTCAAGAGGTGGAAGCGTTCAAGAGAAAATTGCACAACCATCTGTCCGATCTGCTTTGATTTGAATTCCTGGATTGAGCAGGAATTGATGGCCTAAATGGCCCCTTCCAACTCAGTGATTGTACGTTAGTCCCTGTTAACTTTGATGACAATTTCTTTAAGCCATTCCCTCACAGTACTGTGATAAGTCACAGCCGGTTAAGCCTCAGCTGCATGCGCATGAAACAAATATTTTCCCTTCCTTTATGCATATTGAACATCATTTGCCATTTAGTTGCCTGTTTCACCCTTTTGGCATCCTTCACAAACCACTTTCATTTTTCACATCTTGGCTAGGTTGGTGTGATCTGCCATTTTAATTACTTTCTACTAACGCCAGATTGTCCTAGATTTATGTCATTTAATGAGCACACAAAATAGCAAAAAATCTTTGTGGAATTATATTACAAATGTCTCCGTACAGGAAGCAAACAGTCACCAGGGCCCAAAAGGTTACAGAATGTACTGAGTTCATTTACGAAGTTGTTTACCTTTTCCCATTATTTCTGTTTGTCAGTTATGCCAGATCTGGGTATAAAGTATGTTTTATTGTAGTAACACTTTTGATGAACCCAGTGTAGTGTAATAGAAAAATTGAAAAACTAGCTCTCAACACGGATTCTCAACCTGCAACCCATGGACCAGATGTATGTGGCCCAATGCACCATTTCATGTGGCCCACATGTACCACATCCAGAAGTGACATGTGGTGGAGGAAAGGCAAAATGGCCATCCTGCCCCTGAAGCTGTCTGAGGGAGTGTGACCCAGCCCCCAGCTTTAAAATGTTGAGAACTGTCTCATGAGAACCAAGTTCAAATCCCTGTTCATCCGTGAGAATTCATGGGGAGGTGCAGAATGGTAAAATCACTTCTTATAACTTGAAAGCCCTCTTAAAGTTGGTATAACTCAGTTTCAATTTGACAGCAGATAAAAAAAATTAAACTTGTACTGTATTACATGATACATATGACTGGCCACTTAGCCAATACTTTTTTCATTTGTCATTTGGCCAACAATAGAGAATCCCCTCACAAAGCCAAAGTATACAAATCATGAAGAGTTTGCTGACTTCAGCCTGATGGTTTCTGCATAACAGAAAGCAGACCTCTGGAGAAACTGGTCATTTGGGTAATTCTTAGTCATGAAAAGTTACCAAGGGACATACAGTAATACAGTAATACCTCATATAACATTAGTATCGAATAACACGAAAATCGCATAACATCAAGGAATCTGGGGGGAAGAATTGCATCAGATAACATTAAGATCCTATGGGATGCTTCAGATAACAACCGCGAAAGCCTGTGTGGTTACAATGTATCTCTATGGATCCCATAGAGGATCAGATAACACGAAAAATCATATAACACGAAGACTTGTGGAACCAGGTTTTAGCGTTATATGAGGTTTTACTGTACCTCGGATAACGTTTACCTTGGATAACGCTAACATTGCATAACGCTAAGTAATCTGGGGAGGAGAATTGGATCGAATAACGTTAAGGTCCTATGGGATGGATTGGATTACAACCGCTAAAGCCTGTGCGGTTACAATGTATCTCTATGGAGCTTTAACGTTATCCAATCTATCCCATAGGATTTTAACATGGATCGGATAACATTAAAAATCGGATAACACCAAGACTTGTGGAACCAAGTCTTAGCGTTATCCGAGGTATTACTGTATTAATAAACCCAAATCTATTGTTATGGTTTTGGTGAAACAGTAAGCTGTGGTCCAGTTTGATATTGGGATATTTTTCTACAAAAATTGAACTGGGAATGAACTTCATGATGGGTTAGCCTGAAAAAGGGGTGGGGTGGGGGATAGTTCTGGAGTTTTGAATCCCAGCAAATACTATGGAATGAAGAAGGCTGCCTTTTCTTTGAAAAAAAAAATGGTATATTGACTAACAGTAATTTTTTGTTTTTGTTTTAGGATGAAATTCTTAAAGCAGCTGTAATGAAATATGGCAAAAACCAATGGTCTCGTATTGCCTCTTTACTACACAGAAAATCAGCAAAGCAGTGTAAAGCCAGATGGTATGAACTGCATTGTTGTATCATAGAGAAGTTGGAGATGTTACATGTGGAAATTTGTAATGGCTCACCTAGCAGAGGCAGGCGAAACACATAGACTGAGCCATTGTTACACTCTGTGCCAGAAATCCCTGCAAATTGTTTAAAGGAAATTTAAGTTTAAAAAACACACATGCATTTGCTTCTCTGTCTTGTGCTCCTAAAAAAAGTTTATTTGTATATACAGTCAGGTCCAGAAATATTGTAACAAAGATTATTGTTTTTTAGTATGTGGCTTTTGCACCGCACCACAGTGAAGAAGAAAGGAAACACTTAAGATGTGAGCAAAGTCAGGACTATCTGCTTTAATGTAAGGGGGTTGACCAAAGTGGGGCATACAGGAAGTACAGACATTGGCAGATGCACACACCCATTTTGGGTGGCTCATAATGGTTGACAAGTAGTTGCATGGGCAAGTGTGGTCTGTTTCCTAGGTTCCCAATGACCAATCAATCAGATAAAAGGTCTGGAGAGAGTTTTGGGTGTTACACTGGCATGTGGTAACTGTTCACTGGAACTCTTCACATGAGGTTCTAAGAGGTGTCCATGTGAGTGAAACAGGCATTTATTAGGCTGAGAAAACAACCCATCAGATGCATAGCAAAAACATTGGGAATAGCCAGTAAAAGTCTGGATGTCTTGAAACAGAAGGAAGTAACTGGCAAGCCCAGCAGCAGCAAAAGGCCTGGATGACTATAGAAGACAGCTAAAGTAAATGACCACAATAACCTGCTCATGGTGAAGAGGAACCCTTTTACAACATCTTGCCAGGTCAAGAACATTCTTGAGGAGGCAGGCATGTCATTGTCCACCTCTACAGTCAAGAGACAGCTTTATGAATGTAAATACAGATGCTTCGTAACAAGTGCAAATCACTGGTAATGCTCAAGCACAGAAAGGCCAGGTTGGACTTTACCAACAAACATCTAAAAGAGCCCTTCCTGTTCTGGAATAAGATTCTTTGGACCAATGAGACCAAGTTTAACTTGTACTAGAATGATGAGAAGATAAAAGTAAGGAAAGGAAAGGAACAGCTCATGATCCAAAGCTGAAGTTCTCAACCTTTTAAAGCCGGGGGCCGAGCCATGCTCCGTCAGACAGCTTTGGGGGCTGGACAGTTACTTTGCCCTTCCTCCACCACATGGCATTTCCTGGTGCGGAGGTGGTGGTGGGGGCACATTAAATGGCGCCGTAGACCACAGGTTGAGAAACCCTGATCCAAAGCATATCACATCTGTCAAACATGGTGGAGTCAGTGTTATGGCGTGAGCATGTATGGCTGCCAGTGGAATTGGGTCCCTGGTGTTTATTGATGACCTGACTTTTGGTGGATGCAGCAAGATGATTTCGGAAATGTATAGGGCTTTCTCCTCAGCTTCCCCTAAATGCTGCCGAACGAACAGGATGCTAGTTTGTACTGCAGATGTTTAATGATCCAAAACATACAACAAAAGCTACCCAAGAGTTTCTCAGGGCAAAAATGTGGGATATTCTTCAATGGCCAGTTCAACCACCTGATCTCACCCCAATAGCGCAGGCTTTTCACTTACTAAGCAAGACCGGAGGTAGAAAGACCCACCAAGGCAGCTGCAGGAAAGGTCTGGCCAAGTATCTCGAAGGAGGAAACATTTAGCGTTTGGTCATGTCCGTGGGATCCAGACTTCAGTAGTCGTTGACTGCAAAGGATTTTCAACCAAATATTGAAGGCAATCTTTCTGTTTGTGCTAATGTTAGTTAGAACCACCAATACTGTGGGGTGTTTCTACCAATGGCTGTACTTCCTGGATGGTTAATGCCCCACTTTTGTCAAACCCCTTGCTTTAAAGCTGACGGTCTTGACTTTGCTCCCATCTTGAGTGTTTCCTATAATCACTGGTGGGGTGCAGAGGCCACGTGCCCCAAAAGTTATTCTTGTTCAAATAGTTTGGGACCTGACTGTATGAATAAATCCAAATTAAAAGTCAACTGAATTGATGGTGGTTGGCTTGATATGTGTCACTAGTGTTACTATATCCAGGAAATTAGTCCTCCTCTGCTTTCACAGCTGAAAATGTGAATGTAACAGTTGTGAGTGTGCCATGTTCTTTCTGTAGTTTATATTAAAGTAAGACAAGAAAATAACAAAGAAGGATATGGCTGAGGAACTTGATCTTCTCAATGTCACTTGGAGGAACCTGAATAGGCTGGTGGGGTCCCTAAATGTAAGACCAACATGTTCAAGTTGGGGCTGTTGGTAAACAATGCCATGCTGTGTGAAGGTGGAGAGATACAGAATCTGGATCATTTACCGATCTGCCGATTACTACTAGAATATTTATAATGTTTTTCTCCATAATTTTCAATAAGGTACGAGTGGCTGGACCCAAGTATCAAGAAGACGGAATGGTCACGGGAGGAAGAAGAGAAGTTGTTGCATTTAGCCAAACTTATGCCCACCCAGTGGAGGACTATTGCACCCATTATTGGAAGAACAGCAGCCCAGTGCTTGGAACATTATGAATTTCTACTGTAAGTCAGTTTGACAATAGAAGCAACTGCTTGTTCACTAGTGTGAGGCTCTCTGGAAGCATTATAGTAATGTGTTCTTAGAGTTTTAGAAGAATGTTTTTGAGAATTTGCTGTTGAGGAATTGTTGGGCATACTTTTGAAATTTTGGTTTAGCAGACTTTTCAGGAAGTGGTGACGAGTATTGATTGACTGAGGACAAGTCTATGATGTCTTCTTTAGAACTATAGAAGTATGTGCATCAAGTCTCTTCAGCAAATATTTCTTTTATTTTTGTGTTGCTGTTTCAATGTCATCTTTATAGAGACAAGGCTGCTCAGAGAGACCATGAGGAAGAAACTGCTGATGATCCTCGAAAACTTAAACCTGGAGAAATTGACCCAAACCCAGAAACCAAACCAGCTAGACCAGATCCTATTGATATGGATGAGGGTATGTTTAAAACACTTCCTCTTAATTCCACTCTATGCCTAATAATTACTACTTAATAACGATTATGTCTTGTGTCCTAGATTTTTAGTTAGTACCTATCAGGTTTTAAATGCCTCATATACTTCATTTGAGTGAAAGGTTTTATTCCCAGAAGAATTGAATGCCTTTTTAAAGAACTAGGCTATCGTTCCCCGCATTTTTCTTATTTTTGTACAGTGGTAATTTGCCTAAAATCAGAACCCTCACTTCAAATTAGCAGTGTATCTTTCTGAAACAGTGTTGAGGAAAGTAATCAAAGCATGGCTGAACATGAATTGATTTAGTAAAGTGGTAAGGTTTGCAAATCATTTCTGTCTCAACTTTTTCAGTGAGATTTACCCCCAGAAATGTGTGGAAGAAGTAAAAGATGTAGTTTAAGCCTAGTAAAAAAAGGCTCCTTTGAAAGTTCACAGAAGGCACGGATGGCCTTGAATATATAGTATCCTTTATATACACGCCCGCCCCCATGTTTGATAAGCTGTATCTGGATTCCAGTTTTCTATTCTTTTTACAGATGAACTTGAGATGCTGTCTGAAGCTAGAGCTCGTCTGGCTAACACTCAGGGGAAAAAGGCCAAAAGAAAAGCAAGGGAGAAGCAGTTGGAAGAAGCAAGGTAGATCTAGTTTGCCAAGTATTTTGGTCCAGCTAAAATGTTTTTTTTTTTGTCATAATTTAGGTCAAAGTAGAATGGTTTTCAGTTGCCCTCATTTGAAAATCTGATTGACTGGGGTAAAAATATAAATACAGTGGAACCTAAGTTAACAAACGGCTCGGTTAACATAAAAATTGCATAACAAAAGGAAATCAGTAGAAAATAGTGGCTCGGTTTACAGAATCCCCCCCCCCCCCCGGATGGATTAATTGGTTTTCAATGCATTCCTATGGGAAATCATGTTCCTATGGGAAATTCAGTTAAAGTAATTTTCGCTGTAGGAAACATCCCGGAGAATGCATTGATTACATTAATCGAAGTTCCACTCTGTGATAAAATTGTGTAAGATCCTGAATGTCGCCACATCAGTGTTATGTTGCTTCCTCCCTTTTATTGATGATTAATAGAAATCACTAATATTTTGTATTAAAATACTGTAAGTCCTACCTATCATTTAGCTGACAGTTTTTAGTGGCTGGCTGGTATACAAAGCTTTGATGTAAGAAAATACTATTTTCAAATTATTGTTGAATGTAAAGCTCAGGATCGCAGCAAGACACTGTCTAAATCAAACAGTCTAAACCAATGTTTCCCAATCTTTGGTGTTTGGACTTCAATTCCTAGAAGTCTAAGTCTGTTCCCCAATGCACTGATCAGCCAGTGTACTGACATAGGCTTCTGGGAATTGGTAGTCCCCCTGTGGGGCATGGGGCCCACTTTGGGAACCACTGGCCTAATCAGTGTTTGACAGTTAGGAGAAACAACTGAAGTATGCTGGAAGATAGTTATAAATTTTAAATGGGGATTTGTAATTCTTTCCAAATCATTGGCCTGTCTTGCTGTTCTGTGATTTTTTTCAAACAACTGTCATGATAAGAATCAAGAAACTGTGTGAATTAGCATACTTGGAGGTGAGAAGGAACACTTCCCGTGAAATCTCAGTAAGATTCTGAGTACCAAGAAGTAAAATCCAGTAAGCCTTCTAAATAAAAGTGTTTTTGGTTAGAATTCATTGGGCAAAATGCTAAGCTTCAGCAGCAATTTTGCAGTTTTTCTTTGTCCATTCTTTTGGCTCCCCTTGGTGCACTCATACATGCTACAAGTTATGTGCCCAATTTAGCAATCACTGCTGTATTAGAGTACAGCTAAGAGTTTGGAACAGGAGAAGAATGTATGAAATTACCCTTCTGTGATTGCATATGCAATCAGTGGTTTACAAGTCTGTTCACCAAACATCTGTAATTGTGAGATTGATAGCAGTAAAATCAAACAACTTGGTATTGAAGTCCTTTGAGTTCTTCTGAGCCTTGATTCAAAACACATGTCTTGTGTTTGTTTCAGTAACTTACATCTCAAATGTTGATTACTTTTGTTTAATTCTTTAGGCGACTTGCTGCTCTCCAGAAGAGGAGAGAGCTTCGAGCAGCAGGGATTGAGATCCAGAAGAAAAGGAAAAAGAAAAGAGGAGTAGACTACAATGCAGAAATTCCATTTGAGAAGAAGCCTGCTCCAGGGTTTTATGACACATCAGAAGAAAACTACCAGGCACTGGATGCAGATTTTAGGAAACTACGGCAACAAGATTTAGATGGAGAATTGAGATCGTAAGTTTTTTCTTGATTCCGGTTGTGCTTAGTTGGGAAGGAAATTGTGCAGATCAAAGACTGGTACAGTGTTATCAGTTGAATAAAAGGCAAGTAACATCAGCCACAGTCTGCTTAGGGACTTACACTGTAACAAAATGACTAGCTCAGATTGGTGGTTTGCTGCTTACGGTCCCGATTATATGCCAATCTCTGCTCCTAGAGAATGAACATCACATGAGGGAATGTCTACCCCACAAAGTGGATATTATTCTTCCCTTCTGTAGTCCTCCCACATCTGTTTCAGAAGATTTTCCCATCCCTCACGCAAATCTTGGGGGATACAGTAGGAAAGGAACCAGTTTTGGTGTCAGATGGCATTCTGTTCGCAGACAAACGTGATTAGAAACAACTTTTGATCTCTTTGCTCCTTAATTCAAAACTCATTTTCTCTTTACTCTTTTACTAAACATTCATGTGAAGAAGCTTACGTAGCCTACATAGGCACTGAGAGGTGCCATCTTTAGCAAGTCAGGGATGAATTTTTATTTAGGATGGTTAAATATCAAGAATATCATACTGATTTACTATGATAAACAACAGGATTTCTGTATATATTTAATAAACCTGTCTCTTCCTGAATTAATAACTTAATTTTTATTGATAGATATTTAATTTGAGGCTCCTGTTTTAACAGGGAGAAGGAAGGAAGAGAGCGAAAGAAAGACAAGCAACAACTGAAACGAAAAAAGGAATCTGACTTACCATCAGCAATTCTTCAGACGAGTGGTGTGTCAGAATTCACTAAAAAAAGAAGTAAGCTGGTACTTCCAGCCCCTCAGGTAAATTTACTTTTTCCTGTTTGACAGTTGACATTTGGTATAAAGCAATCATCTTTTCTGATTAAGTTATTAATAAGTTATTGTGAATGGTTCTGTGACCTCCAGTTAATGCATGTTTTCAAATGAAGGTCCACATCCATCTTCTCCCTTGCTTTTCAATTACATTCTGTCATGGACTCCCAATTTATAGCCCTGTTTAACGTATCAGAATTACAATGACAGTCCTCAGTATAGCTTTATTATCACCCACAGTAATTCTATTTATTCTTTTTGAAATCTCTGTCATCTTTAGTTCTAAAGGCTAGATACAACGCCAGACATCAGAATTTCTGGATCTGGACGTACCACTCTAAATCTGGCAGTCAGTATACCCGACATTAAAGGAGAATTTGCACACATTTTTATTGTCTACTAGTAGAACATTTGGTAAGGGTAGCTTCTGTGGTTCTAGGGTTTGGTTTTTATTAGTCTGTTTCACTATGAATACAACAACAATTTCCAAAGTCAAGTGAGTATTTGTTTACAGCGGTACGTCGAGTTACAAAATTAATGCGTCTCCTGGGATGTTTCGTATTACGAAAAAATTGTAACTCGAAACACAATCCAGAACACATTGCAGAAGTGGCCACTGTATACCATGTAATTTATAGGGAAACTTTTTCGTATCTCAAAAAAATTCATAACTCGAGGCATTATTTTCAATGGATTTTCATTCGTATCACAAAAATTTCATAACACGAGGCATTCGTAACTCAATGTACCACTGTACTATAGTTCCTTTGGACAGGTGTATGAAGAAGTGGATTGTATTCCACCAAAAGTTGCACTACAGTAAATGTCCCAGGATGAAAATACCAAAAGTATTTTACTGTTTTGATTTGATTTTGTTACATGTGTAGTTAGTTGTATGGAACTGAACTGCTGGATTTGTTTATGTTTTAAGATTTCAGATACAGAACTGGAAGAAGTAGTAAAAGTGGGCCAAGCAAGTGAGATTGCACGTCAAGCAGCAGAAGAATCCGGGATCACCAACTCTGCTTCTAGCACACTCTTGTCAGAATACAATGTCACCAATAACAGCATTGCCCTTCGAACCCCCAAAACACCAGCAGCACAGGACAGGATTCTACAGGTAAAGTGTAAATGTCCCACATTTCATTTTAATATTTATCTGGGATTCTGACTATTTCATACTAGGTCAGGCGAAATGAACTGCAGAATGAAGTCACCAAAAAGTGCCTTCGTTTTGGCAGTTTCATGTCTGACCTAGACACGGAAGAAGAAGAATGGCAGCTTCATTTGTTATGAATCTGGGATGGAACCAGCTTCCCCACTCATTGCGGGCAGAAGTCCTAGGACTGCCCTTCTCTTTCTGTGTCTCCTTGAAACATAGCCAGGCTGATAAGAATGCCATCCTGTCCTTGATTTTACCCAAGTGTAGAGTGAGAAAGAGGCATTTACGTTTATTTGTACTACATGTGTAGTATGAATAAATGAAATTAATACTCTTATGGGTTGAGACTTAAACATTTAACAGTTTGGGTCTCTTCTGAAAATGGCATTTTGACTTTTTGTGTAGGTGGTTGTGATTTCCAGGTGATATCAAGGGCGGGGGGGGGGGACATATTCTCTACTCATAATGGATCACTGGGTGGAACTAACAGTTTTAAATCAGAGCAGATTATCTCAGCAGAACCAACAGCAATATTTATCCTGTAGTCCAAGAGCTACACTCCCAGGAGGTAAAGTTAAAGAGAAAGCAGCATGGCCCGGAGGTTAATTTACATACATAGATCTGTCTCTGAACCTGGCAGAATTATCTCCTATCCCCAACATATACAAGAGGACTTTCTGAGTAGAAGATTTTTTTTTTTTTAAAAAAGAAATGGATGGGGCCTGGTGAGGCCCAGGTGTACTGAAGGCTGCATGGTCTCACCTGTTTTAAATTGTTACACCTTGTGTTTTGAGCCTTTGAGGGTAATTGTTGTGGAATCGTTGTTATGAAAACAATTGTCTCTTCTCTTCAGGAAGCTCAGAACCTGATGGCACTTACAAATGTTGATACGCCCTTAAAAGGAGGTCTTAATACACCCCTCCACGAGAGTGATTTCTCTGGCATAACACCACAGAGACAAGTTGTTCAGACTCCAAATACTGTTCTTTCTACCCCTTTCAGGTAAGTCAGAATACTTCATTATTGAAAGTGCCAATGATGTCGTTGATTCTTCTTTTACTGCTAGTAAGGCTTTGTCTCTGAAATTGTCTGTAAAGTTATTGTGGCTTAAAATCAATTGCTAGTGCTGGCTAAACAACTGAAACAACGGGACTTACAAAAGCAATGACTTTACATTTATTAGTTGATTTTTTGGGTCTAACTAGAACTAGCATTTTGGTTTAGTCCTATGTTGTACAACAGCACAAGAAATGTGTAATATTCACTTTCAGGAATCTACAATTTTAGCTTACCTGAAATAACAAACTTCTTCTTAGAAGGTACCTGTGAAATTTTGTGCCTTACTTCCTCAGATCCTTTCCCCAAATTCCTAGTGCCACTGGGGCCACCTCCCAAGCCCCACATTAATAGCAAATTACACACGATTGAAGTACTTTTTCTCTGCAAAATCGTCCTTCGCCTTTCCAGTCCTCTCTTTATAATATTCTAGTTAAGTACATCCATATGCTTAATTTAATAGTATAATCTTAGAACTGCAGGGCAGGAAGGAATGCTATAGATCCTCACATCCGGCCACTTTCAAGGAGACACAGTGGGGAATCGAACCCCCAACCTCTGGCTCACCATGTGAGATAACTAAACGACTGAGTTATTCAGCAGTTCAATTTATGCAGAGGATTGATCTCTACAACCACATCGGCTCCTTCCAATTCCATTATTGTATGATTCTGTGATTCTTCAATCTTTGCATATTAATCTCCACCACTCTCAAACCAATAAAGCCTCCTTTTGTGAGAACAGACCAGGTACTCTAAGCCTGATGAAGTTCATGAAAATGAGTCATGATTTTCTTTTCATTCATGCTTCCATTTTCCTGGTTAAGCTTTTCCTTTAAGACAGGGATGCCCAATCTTTTTGTGTCAGGGGCCTGACCATGCCCCCAGAAAAGCTGAGCGGGCCAGACCACACCCCTGGAAGTGTGCGTTTTTGCACATGTGTGTCTGCATTTACTTCCTGGTTCGGCGCAGACACTTCTGCGCGTGCGCGAAAGCATGCACATTCACTTCCTGGTTCGGTGTGGACACTTCTGTGCATGCACAAAAGCATCCATATTCACTTCCTGGTTTGCACGTGGATGCTTCTGCTCATGCGTGAGCACGTTTGCACCAAACCATGAAGTTGAATATGGATGCTTCTATGCATGTACAAACACGCCCTCACCAAACCAGGAAGTAAATACGGATGTGTCTGTACATGTGCAAAAGAATACGTATTCACTTCCTGTTTTGATGCGGCTGTCATGGGCATGATGGAATGGCTTCGGGGGCCTTGTCCGGCCCCCGGGCCGTAGTTTGAGCATGCCTGCTTTAAGAGAACAAATCCTGTTGTCTACAAAAAGTGATCCTGTTTCTGAAGCTCCATGTACGTTAGTGATAGCAATAAATAATGATGCAAATGTTTGCCATCTCTTTTAAAATACATTTGAGTTCTGCCTTTCTTACCCCCTTCTAGATTCTTAGTAGCTAAAAACATTATCCTCTGTAGGCCTAGTGAAACAGGAAATGTTTGCTTGCTTTCTAAAGACCACAAATGGAGCACATATTACACATCTGCAGTGAGACATCATTGCACATGCAGTATACTGTCACTGGAAAGGCACTGCTTGTGAAAGTCACCATTGCTTCAGTCAAGAAAGAGATGCTAAGAATGAACTGACCAGATGACCCAAGAGGCTGAAGAGTCTCATACTTCTGTGGGAGGAGGCATTTTAGTAGTGGTCCCCAAGGGTTGTGTAAAGTTTAGTATCAGTGCCTTGAATTTACTTTTTTGTACCTTTGTGAGCATTGTGTAATATGATCTGAGAAAGATTCATTAAAGACCATTAATATGCACGTTGTACCATCAGTTAGCAAAAATAAGATGTGTGACCTATCCATAAAACCAAAGCAAATGCAGATCAGAGGCGATAACATTTTATAGGGTCACGTAAAAATAAAACATTGCAAGCTTCCGTGACTTCTTCAGGCAAATTCTCATGGCATGGTGTTCAAGCCAGGTTGGTTTGCTTAGGTGTTACATGGGAAATAGACAGCAGGCTATATCTTTTTGCAATCCAAAGGCAGGAAGCCGTGGATTTATTTGCATGTTACCTTCCCCAAATGGCCCTCTTCTTGGAAGCTGAGAGATTTCTTTGTGGTTGGTGTGTGGGTGGGTGCAATTCAGACCATCAATAGCGTTTAAACTGACTTTAACACACAATCGTATATTGTTAGGGGACTTTCAAATACCACGTGACCATTTTAAGGGGGGAGGGGTTGACCAAAAGTCACGGAAAGTCATGGTGTGTGTGTGTTTTGGCGTGAAGTCACGTGACTCCAAAATTTTAACACCCCAGCCAGGTGGAAGTCCAGGGGTGGGGCAGCAGGCGTCCTCAGGCTTCAGGCAGGACCGTCCTCTGCTGCTCGAGCTGGTGTGGGTTTTAACCCCCCAGCCAGGTGGGAGTTTGGGGGTGGGGTGGCAGGCATCCTCAGGCTCCAGGTCGGCCATTCTTCTGCCATTTATCTTCAAATCAGGGAAAATGGAGAAACCATGTGATTTGGAAGGGTCATTCAAAGGTCATGGAAAGTCACGGGGGGGGGGGAGGTCAAAAAGTGGCCTATTTTAGGTCACATGGTATTTGAAAGGCCCCTTAGATGTTACTGAAGCATTTGTTGCAGTGGTTTGAATGTGCAGTATTTTTGCAATTGCATTTCCACCCCCCCTCCCCCCAGAACTCCCACTCATGGAGCTGAAGGTTTGACTCCTCATAGCGGAATGACTCCCAAGCCAGCAGTGGGAGTTACTCCAGGCAGGACGCCACTGCGTGATAAACTAAATATCAATCCTGGAGAAGGAATGACAGATTACAGTGATCCATCATATACAAAACATATGGTAAGGAAAAATGTGATTTAATTGCATTGCCTTCCTATCTTTTTGCATAGAGAATAGGAAGTGGGTACGTTCAATCTAGGGCATACTGAGGATGAATGTGGCAGGCTGTCAAGTATTTAAAGAGTTCTATCACATAACGGAGGTCTAAGATTTGCTCTCTGCAGAGAGCACTTTAAATTTAATGGCCATTATAATCCAAATACTTCAACAATGGAATGAATTACTGGGTAAAGTAGACTCTGAAGAAGTAGTGAATATATCCAGGAAAGCTCACATGGAAATATAACTGCCATAATGTTTTTGATTTCTTTCCTCCTCCCTCTTTTGGTGGGGGGTTTCTATATATTTATAACTCTGTTCCTTCTCTAAAAAACCCACATAACAAATTCAATTTATTGCTTTAGCAAACAGGTCATGGCAAATTATGTAATAAACGCAGCACAGTATAAGTAATACAGTATAACAAAGTTTGAATTAAACTAAATTTTGATTTAAATAGATTATAAGTATTTAAGCATGAACATTAATAAAGTTATTACATTTTAACTATAAAGTAATAATTCAGTGACACAGTTCCCAGAGAAACAATAGTCTAAACTCTCAGGTTGGCTGGTGGCAGAGGATGCTGACTTTGTTTTTGTTGTTTTTTTAAGTACGGGAACAAACATTGCCATTTAAAATGTGACAAACTTGTCCTTATCTGAAAGTAACACCCTAAGTTTGTCTTAGATTTTCCAGAGAATGATTCTAACATAGACTTGTTACAGAATAAAATGGCTGATTCCAACAATTAAGAACAATAAAGTTCCAGGGGAAATTTTTTATTCGTCCTGATATACTCATTGTTTCAGGACTGGTAGGTTCCCATCTTAGCCACCTGATTCATTCACATCGGTGTGTCTTAATAGAACAGGGTCCCCAACCACCAGGTTGTGGAGCAGTACCTGGCCACAGGCTGTGCCAAACCAGGCTGTGGGGCAGGTGGCACTGGGAACCCTAATGGCAGCCTTCTGCCCTCAATGTGCCCCCCCCCCGGGTCTGCCTAGCAAAAGGAGCGGGAGCATGGACTTCAGACACAGCAGATAGGTATGTGGCCGGGCCTATCCTCCATGTTGCTTAACTACAGTGGGGCATACCCTCCCCCCCCCCCCCCGCCTGTGTGCAGTGTGATAACCCACCACCCCCACTTATTGGTCTGTGGAAAAATTGTTTAGCATGAAACTGGTCTGTGGTGCAAAAATGTTTGGGAGCCCTTGTGATAGAATCTTTAGAGAGGGTCATGAGATGATCGCACCAATTATAGATCTATAAGTTTACTTGATGTCTTAAGAAAATTCTGTGTAAAAAGTTTCCTCCAGAAATTGGAAGGGTGGATAACTAAAAACCCAAACATGAACGTAGAATATAGAAATAGGAATATAGAATTGTACCAGAGACAATTAAAAATCATCATGGTAAACTGAAATGAATAATGCATGAAATTAATGTTTACTGTCCTGTTGATGATGATGAAACCAACATCAATCTTGTATTTAATTTTTGTGATTGATTTAATACTTCACAGGAAAGAGAATCCCGTGAAAATTTGCGCTTAGGACTTATGGGGCTTCCAGCTCCAAAGAATGATTTTGAAATTGTTCTACCAGAAAATGCAGAAAAGGACCTTGAGGATCATAATGCAGATGATATGTATATAGAAGATGCAGCTGAGATAGATGCTCGCAAACAGGTAAAAAAAATAATGCTTACAAACAGGTAAAAAAAAATTTCGGTGGATTTTTTAAAAGAGACTGGTAGAAAGGTCAGTGATTGTGCTGCTTCTAAGACTGAACAGGTCATAAATCATGAGAATAAAGGAATACAGGAGAATATAATATATTTTCACTTGCTGCTTAAATTATTATATCCTCTACTCGGAGTAGTAAAAAATTAGTCAAAATGAACAAAACAATCATATTGAAATATAAAGATGGTGAAAAAAAACAAAGGCATCAGAATGGTTAGTCTTTGCCTGGAACCATTTCAGTGATTGTAAAGTCATCGGGGCGAACAGAAAGCAGGTCCCAAAAGCCAAAAAGAAAACTGGATGCCATCTGCCTAAAATCAGAAGGAGCGGATGGGGTGCATATGAAGAAAGGCCTTGGACATAGTACAGGCAAACCCATGTCTGAGAAATGGCCATGCACAAGCCATAATGGGCTTTAAAATCAGCACCAGCACCATGCATTTTTATTGGAAATGAACTGGTTGCTTCTGATTGGCAAAATCTTTTCCTTTGGGTTGTGTCAGCCTTGCAGATATATTTTGGACTAATACCAGTTTCTAAGATGCCTTTGAAGTCTGTTTTAAAGGTTGTTTTCAAGTGCATCGCAGTCATTTGTTCTGGATGGTATGAAAGCATTGATGCCTTCACTAAAGCGTATCTATTTAGGAAGGGTTGATGTGGCATTCTCGTCTTAGGTGATAAAAGCACTTTGTGCAATGGAAGCCCCTTTAACCTTCAGCGACATCTCGGTCTTTGGAGCCGCTTCTTGTGGAAGAGAGGGCTTACTTCAGTCTGGTAGATGACATACAGTGTTTGGATTAATGTAGTCAGTGATGGGATGTTACCGGTTCTGAACGGATCCACAGAACCGTTATAAGGATTTCCGGAGGGGTCTCCGGGAGGGTAATATCGGTTTTGAGGCGTCCGGATCGGACGCCTCACCGGCAGAAAAAAAAAAAAATTTAATTTGAGCCAAAATGGCTCCAATTCAGTGCGCATTAAGAGCCGAAAGAAACCCGCCGAAAAGAGGGTCCTCCCGAACGAAGCCCTTCCCTCACACGGAGAGCAAAGCAAGCCGTCCGACCCGGAGGCGGCGCGACTCAGGTCCCCCCTCAGGAGCGCCACGCGGGTTTCCCGCCGCGCACCCAACCTGGGTGCCAAAAAACCTGAGGCGCGCCAGAGTCCAGAGGCTCCTCTGGGGCACTGCAGCGAAAACGGGAGGCTGTTCTCTCTCTTCCCCCCCCCACGACCCTCTCCCCCACTCCGCCCAGAGTCCGTCACACACACACACACACACACACTCGCTCCGTGCTGTAGGAACCTCCTCTGAGCCGCCGCCGCCCCCGGACCCCTTCGTGGCTGGCAATGGTTTGCCTCGTAGAGATCTTATGGGAGGGAGGGAGGACGAGCAGCGCCCTCCGCATCGCTATTCCGAGGCAGCCCTCGCCAAGAGCCAATCAGGTGGGGGGTGGGGTGGGGGCTTGCGCGGTGCCAGTCCGGACAAAAACAGGACTCAGGTGGCAAAGACACACGCGCGGCCCGCCTGGACCCCTTCCTCATCCTCTGCCGCCCGTCCTTACCAAGACAAGACGGCTCTTTTAGGGGGCAATCGCTGGACCCTGCAGGCTTTTCATCGCTCGCCCCCCCCCCAGAGGCAGAAGGCGCTCCCTCCCCTGCTGAATAGTGGGCACCCCCCCCCCCTGCCAGCCCGCCGCCAGAAGTTCGAAAAAGGTAAAGATCGCGGCTCGACTGCGGGGGTTAGCTGGGATCCCGAGGGTTCCCCCCATCCTCGCCTAATCCCCGCAGAGCCGTCCGCGTGCACGCCCGAGGATTCAAAAGGGTAGGAATACCCTTTCGAATCCTCGGGCGTGCGCGTGGGCAGCTCTGCGGGGGTTAGGCGACGATGGGGAAAACCCTCGGGATCCCAGCTAACCCCCGCAGTCGAGCCGCGATCTTTACCTTTTTCGAACTTCTGGCGGCGGGCTGGCAGGGGGGGGGTGCCCACCCACCCACCCAGCCAGCTTGCCGTCAGACTGGGCGCTCGTCGGGGGGGGGGGGTGGCGCCATAGCGGGGAGCCCCTGGCTGCTGGCTGGGTGGCTGGGGGGGAGGAGGTGGGCAGCGCGCGCGTGCAGGGTCGGGGCCGCCCATGGAGCGTTGCGGCCGGGAGCGTGGGCCGCCCGGCTAGGCGCGGCGCCGGGCACCAAGGCTGGGGGCCAGCCCCAACGGTCCCCATTGTAAGTGGGGTTTGTGTTTGGGGTGGGTGGGTGTTTGGGTGTATTTTTATTTAATTATTATTTTATTTATTTTATTAACGGTTTTGTGGGGGGGGGTTGAGGGGTGTGTGTGTGTGTGTTTTATTTTTATTTTATTTATTTTATTTTTGGCCCCGCCTACAACGTCATGATGTCATGACGTTGGCTCCACCCATGACGTCATGACGTTAGCTCCGCCCCCACTGTGATGACGTCAGGGTGGGGTATAAAAATTTTTATCATCCCATCACTGAATGTAGTCCTCCAGTTTCCTTTATGATCCTTTTACTTCCTGTAACAGATATTTTAGCTTTCTCCACAGGTGCATGGGTCTACACTTGGGGCAAAATATTCTGATTAATGGAAGAATGGTTCTAAGATATGGAAGTAGTACCATATATACTCAACTAAAAGTCATCCCAAATATAAGTCAGGGTACCTAATTTGGACCTCTAAAACTAGGAAAATAGATTGAACCGAGTATAAGTCGGGGGTGGAAAATGCAACAGCTGCTAGTGAGTTTCAATAATTAAAATACATGAAAATATGGTAAAATTAATTAATTTAGACATTTGTGTGGTATGTTTTTGAGTGTTAGGTTGACCTGAGTATAAGTCGAGTACCATTTTTGGACCTCATTTGGGGAGGGGGCAAAAACCCCGACGTATACTTGAGTATATACAGTAAGTTGCAGATAGAATATATCCATTGAATCAATGGCAATTTGATGAACCAACTCCTCTGTAAATTCAATTGATTCAATGGGCCTACTTTAATTGCAATTTATTATTGGATTTTACAAATTGTATTATTTTCTCCATCCTCAGCAATTCTAAATCAATTCTTTTCACACACAAAAATCTGTTGATTCTTATTAAAGTGAATGGCCTTTTAGGCTTCCTCCACATGTCTAGGAGTTTGCTTTTTGAATAATAACAATTAGATGTTAAGGGAGGGGGATCAGGATTTTAGAGATACTTAGGTGGGGCATGGGTAAAAACAGGTTGGGAACCACTGCTCTACTGTGTTAATAAAAGGAATATCTTAAATATTTTTCTAGACAATTCGAGACATGGAACGTGCAAAAGCACTAAAACGGATGCACAAAGCAGTTCAGAAAGATTTGCCAAGACCTTCTGAAGTAAGTTATTTCTATTCCTAATAAGTACAGTAAAACCCCTACTTACGTAAAAAGTCTGTTCCATAGGGTTTTATGTAAATCACTTTTTTACTTAACTTGAAGCAACCCCATAGGAAAAACAAATTTTTTACATAACTCGAAGCAAACCCATAGGAAATTGTGTTATGTAAACCGGGACATTTATGTAAATTGGGACATGGTTTTAGTGCAAAAAATCATTATGTAAGTCTAATTTTATGTAACTTGAGGCATATGTAAGTCGGGGATTTACTGTACGTTTAAAGCAAGGAATATTGTTTGTATTAGTTGGTCAAATAGTTAAATAATAGGTTTTTGCAAACTACAAAAGTATGGAGGACTATGTACTAAATAACCCGGAAGAGTGAATTTGTCGATTATGAATTTGCTGGTATATATATCTGGGAAATTATCCCACACTGGGCGGTTTACAACTTTAAAACATTATACTAATCTTCAAATTAATTTAAAATGAAATTACTACATTGGAGCATGATCCATCACTTTCTTCCTAAAGTAAAACTAGGGAAAATAATTGCTGATATAGATGATCTACAGCCCAAGCAGCATCTGGTGGGGAACATGACACACTTTGCATTGCTACTGTGGACAGGGCACATCTACCCAGACCTCATGTCACCCCAGTTGCTGCCCAGAATCCAGATGAGTGAAATTAATTTTAAAAAACTATTCATTTACTTCATTAACTTTTTGGCTTGATATATGTATGAATTAAAAATTGGACTGAACACTGATAGAACAACACACTCAAGTATCCATGTGTTAATATTTAACAGAAAGTTATTCTTGAATCACCATTATTATTTTTTTGCCTTAGGTAAATGAAACAATCTTGAGACCTTTAAATGTAGAGCCACCACTAACAGATTTACAGAAGAGTGAAGAGCTGATCAAAAAAGAGATGATCACCATGCTTCATTTTGATCTTGTACATCATCCTTACGGAGAGCTTTCAGGTGGCAAAAAAGGAAAAGTTCCTGGATTTGGAACCAATAATGCAGAGCACATGTCTTACCTTGAGCATAATCCTTATGAGAAAATTTCTAAAGAAGAACTCAAAAAGGTATATATATAAAATATCTCTTTGCATTATTTCTGCTGTTTGTTTTGCTGCTAGGCTGTATAATACTTCATTTTGCACAAGAGGCATTTCCAAGCCCTACATTTCCTATACTGTTTGGAATGTTTCTAATGCTATAAAGTTCAGTCTTGGACCTCCCAGATATTGTTGGATTTCAGTTCCCAAAAACTCCAACCATCACAGCCAGCACTGAAAAATTCTTCTAGTGCCAACAGTATCCGAGTGCCCATAATTTGAAACCACTGCGTCGAAAGCATAATCCTGGGAGTGCTTGGAAATACTGTTGATTCAGTAAACACCACTCACCTGGCTTCGTGTTAAGATACTGCTAAACACAGTTGTTGCAAAAGTGAATGAATAGTGATTAACTTAAATTTTGGGGATGACTCCATGAGGAAAGCCACAGGCTTGTGTTTGCAAGAACTGAGCAGAGCTGTTGCAGACAGGACATTTTTGATATCTCTCATTCATAGGACCACCTTAAGTCGGTGGCAACTTGGTGACGCATAGCGACAACAGCAACAATTAAGTTACTATAGAATCCAAAGATTAGAAGCCATTCTAACTAAGTTATTATAAAATCAAGACAGGTTTGTGTGTTTTTTCATAACACTACTTAACATCCAGTCCTGACTCATTTTGGAGCAATGAATATGACTCTTACCCCCACCCACCCCATTTTGTCCCTACAGCAATTTTGTAGTACATGCTAGGTAACGAGATAGTGACTGGCTCAGGATTGCTCGTTGAGCTGTATGGTTGTTTATTGATTTCAACCTGAGTCTCCATAGCTCTCCAACCCTTTAATCTCTGCAGTGTGCTTGCACTACATAAAAATACTCTGATTCTCCACATTACCAAGCTTCCTATTTCTTTCTTTAATAATAATAATAAAACGTGTGTGGTGCATCAGTTATAACTGACAGTAAGCCAGGTCACAATGCAAACATCTGGTGTTTTGACTTCCAGTAATTTCCCACTGTATCATTTTGACAGAAGAGCAAAGTAAGGAGTTTCATGCATCTTTCTAGACTCTTAGTCACAGAGTGTCATCTCTGGGGGAGAAGGCCATTAAAATAAAGCAGATACAATGGCGTTTACATGTCAGTTTCTTAGAGTAAATGTTCTGATCATTTCTGATAGATATCTTAATTTACAATCTCTTTCATTTTAATTTAATAAGCAGTAGTGTTTTATTTAAGGCAGGGGTTCCCAACCTAAGCCCCATGGGCCAGATCCAGCACCATTTCATGTGGGCCCCTCCCCACACCTCCAAGGACATTTAAGAAACAAAATAGCTGCCCCTTTGAAGTTGTTGTGACAAAATAGCCACGACCATTGTGCAGGCAGGGCAAAATGGCCATCCAGCCCTCGAAGCTGACTGAGAGAACATGAGCCAGCCCCCGGCATGAAAAGGTTAGGAACCCCTTATTTAAGAGGCTGGTGGTGGCTTAGTGGTTAAGACACTGAAATTGATGACTGGAAGGTCAGCAGCTTGAGGCCTGAGTGCTGCATGATGGAGTGAGTTTCCATCTCTGTCCCAGCTCCTGTCAACCTAGCAGTTCAAAAGCAAGAAATTGCAAATAGATAAATAGGTACTGCTTCAGTGGGAAAAGTAATAGCGTTCCGTTCACTCTGGTGTCTAGCCATCCCTGCCACATGTCCAAGGAAACCTCTGCAGATGCAGACAGCGCTGGCTCTTTGGCTATAAACAGATGAGCACTGAATCTTGGATACGACTGGCTTTCGAGCAAGGACAACTTTTACTTTTGCCTAGTGTTTTATTTACACTCCCCAAATGGCTTGTATAGCATGACGAACACAGGAATGGACAGTTTGACAAATGCAGGGATGGACTAAAATTATGCTGGGCTACAGATCCCATTATCCTTTCCCATTGGCTCTGTTAGCTATGGCATATGGGATTTATGTGGAAAGCCACAATTCCTCTGCCTTATCATGCTGTGTGGAGCAATAACACCATGTTGGTTGTATCCTAGGATGCATTTTAGTTTGTAGGGACTGGTTACTAAACCTAGCAGGTCTGGCTGGAACCCAGCATGAATAATGTGTGGCTTAAGATACATTTCCCAAATCCTCTGTGATAAAACACTCATTTTGTTGAGGTGGTTCTTCTTTTCCAGAAAATATTCAATTGATCACATCGATCTCTGTTGAAATTTAATATAAACAGTTGTGTCCATACTAGAAAATGGCTGTGTGGATGCCTGATTAAACTGCTTTAGGCTTATTTTTAACGAACTGGAAAGACATGGGGTACTGATATGATTATTTGATACATGCACACACACAAATATGTGGAAAAGCCTTAAGGGAAACTGTCATCAAAACAGTTTTGCTCAATATTTAACTATAGGGTGTCCCAAAAGCTGCTGTTGATAGGCAAAACTGAATAACAACAGATCTCTTAGAACATGTTCAGCATGAGTGGGGGAGAAGACTTGAATGTGTGCGTAGAAAGAGGTGGCCAAACACATAGAGAATATTTTGTAAAATAAAAGTACATTTAGCTACAATTTCTAATTTCCCCTATGTATGGTGACTTTGGGGACCTCCTGTATATCGATGCAAAAGAAAGAAAACACCATTCTTTGTATAAAGAAGCTGCCCTGTAGATTGTTCCTTGATAGTTCAAACACAGCAAGAAAAACTGCGGTGTAATTAATCTCTCATTTAAAACAGGCTGAAGAACTCTTGGGCCAAGAAATGGAAGTAGTGAAGCAAGGCATGGGACACGGAGATCTTTCCAGTGAAGCCTATAACCAGGTGTGGGAAGAATGTTACAGCCAAGTGTTGTTCCTCCCTGGGCAGAATCGCTACACAAGAGCTAACTTAGCCAGTAAAAAAGACAGAATTGAGTCGCTGGAGAAGAGATTAGAGGTCAGTAAACCTTCTTTGTTTCATCACAGGTTGTGTGGCATCTTAATTATTTCACTACAAACAAGCATTTTGTGGAGGCATCGCAAAACTATCCTAAGTGGTTTGCAAAAAGACGTTTCTTTCTTGTGTCCTGATCAAAGCTTGAACTGCCAAAATGAAGCCACTTTCTTGGGTTTGTCGTTGGCCAACCTCGAGTTCTTGTCGATGCATGTTTCTGGCAGTAATTGGCAGACCAGTAAATGAGCCAGATTCTGTACCTCCATAAAGGCATTTAAACAGGTTTATCACGTAGTCCAGAATCTTCCTGGATCACCGTAGGTTGAGAAATATGTGTTTGTCAAAGCAGGGTTTCTCTGAATTTTACTTGTATGTGTCACAGTAGGAGAGAATTTCTCTGTGCTAATTCCAGGGCTAGCATAGCTGACCCTTCTTGATTGGCCCATCTGGAGGAAAAGAGTGGCAGTTGATCCAAATCCAGGTAAAAGAGTGGCAATTGATCCAAATCCAGGTAAAAGTGGCAATTGATCCGAATCCAGGCAATTCTGCCATTCCTGGACCACCCCCTGTGTAGTTTTCCAACTGCAGGAGAATTCTAGGCAGCCATGTGTATTCATCTGGACATTGTGCTAGCCACACACTTCTACCACAAGCATGATGTCAACATGCCATCCCTACCTCTGTCCACCCATCAACATGGCATGGGTGGGAAGTAGAGTGTACAATTGCACTGTTATCATTAGGAGAAAAGTGAGATGATTTAGGCTAAAACAATACACAACTTCATTGTGGAAGTATTAAGAAAAATGGACCTAAGCGTCATGTGAGTCTTTTTATTATTTTACCTCCATCCTTGAAATGTGGATTGTTGTTGTTGAATTGAACTTAGTGGAGCCACAGAATATCCTGGTAGCATGTTGTGCCCTGATTTTGAGTCATAAATTCGAACGGCATTTTAAAAAGGCCTGAAGTCAGTGCTTTTCTGAAATGTTTAGTCTTTGTGTGGTTACTTATCTCAAACAAGAGGTGTGGTTTGTAATTTCCCCTGGGAACTGCAAACAAGACATGTTTTCCTCTAGGTTTCAGAGGGAAAGGAATGAACGTACAAAATTGAATTCTGGTGGTTTGCATAGGTTTAAACAAGGATTCTCGGGTTACTCTCTCATGTGATAAACAGTTAAATATTGAATTAAAATTTCAGTAGTGCACATTTTAAAAGATAACACGGAAATGCTTTTGTAGGTTTGAAACGGTGAGACAGAACATACTCTGCTGTAATCCATTGTCATTATTTTTCTTAATTAATTTACAAGTACAGTAAAACCTTGAATAACGCTAAAACTTTGTTCCACAAGTCTTGGTGTTATCCGATTTTTAGTCCGATGCATGTTAAAATCCTATGGGATGGATCGGATAACGTTAAAGCTCCATAGAGATACATCGTAACCGCACAGGCTTTAGTGGTTGTTATCCGATCCATCCCATAGGACCTTAACGTGATTCGATCCAATTCTCCTCCCCAGATTACTTAACGTCATGCAATTTTAGCATTATCCGAGGTAAACATTATCCAATGTATTACTGTATAAAAAGTCTCCAGTGCAAGAGGAGGATTCCTCCAAGAGGTTGGCAAAGAAATGGATTGCAATTGTGTCATGCAGTCCTGTCTGACTGAAGAGTCATATCAAAGTTCTTCAGTTTTTGGCATGGCTTCATGGGTATTACATAAAGTAAAGGGTAAGTTGGACATGTGGCACTGAATGAATTTTAAAGGAATGTGTTTTAAAAGTGGTTAATTGCTCCCAGATTTCTATACTTTTTTTTTCTAATTCAGAAATGAGGAAGAGGGGTTCCCAACCTTTTCAAGACAGGGGCCAGGTTGTGCTCTTTCAGTCAGCTTCAAGGGCCGGATGGCCATTTTGGCCTGCCTGTATGATGGGGTGGCCATTTTGTCCCAACAGCTTCCAAGGGGGTAGCCATTTTGTTTTTCAAATGCCCTTGAAGGGGTGGGGAGCCACTTGAAATGGTGCTGTGGGCTGGATCTGGACCACAGGCTTTAGTTTGGGAACTCCTGGTCTAGCATATAAATTAAAATAGGCAGCCCACATGTCTGAAGAAGTTTCTGAACAGAATGATGACTAAGATATGTGTTCAGAAAAACAGAGCAGTAAGAACTTAAAACTGGTGAGTGATAAATGGTTTTTTTTTTCCAGTCTGGGAGAGCAACTATCTTGGAAGTTCCTAAGCACCAGCAAACTGTTTATGCTGTGACTGTTAGACTTTCTATTAGAAGGGCATTTCCAAATGTCAGTGCTTTCTCTGAAACAAGAAGCCATATTCTCCTTCGTGTTGTTTGGGGATGCACACTAATGGGTTCTGCGCCTGCGCTGAATCCGAGCGGAGCTGAAAAGCTGATTGGACAAAAGTTTTGAAGTTAGGACCGCCCACCATCCCCAACCGCCTCTGGCGCCATTTCGCGCTCTTCCCTCAGTTCTCTCTTTTCCGCTGCGCGAGCAGGAGCCTGAAAAAAGAGCTGTGTGTTTCTGTCTGAGATTGCCTCAGAAAACCTTGAATTTTTTCTTATCAATTACAATTTTTCTCAGACCAGGGGATTCGCAATCCCTTGGTCCTCATGCGGCTTGGGGATTTCCCTCAGCCGCCGGTAAAAAAAAAAAAAAGGACTCTTTGAGGTAAATTTTACCTCAGAAATTCTTGTGTCGGGGCCTCCCGGCCGGGACAATTTTTTCTACCAGGGCATCTAGTTCGGTGGATGGCCTCCACAGCATTTAAGCAGTGTCCGTCCTGCAATGTGAAATTTCCAAGCTCGGATGGACACGTGTGGTGCCTTCGTTGTCTGGGAGAAAATCACCGACGCGTCCAGACGTGTGCGGTCTGCAAGGGCTTCTCAAAGGCCGCCCTTAAAAACCGCCAATACCGCCTCCAAGCATTTTTAATGGAGAACGGTCTGACACCACTGCCTCTCCCTTCAAGGGAGGCGCCCGCTGTGTCTGCCTTCGCTCCTTCGCGGCCTTCTGCCGCAGAACTGTTTAAGAGGAAGAAGGAGCAGAAGAAGAAGAAAAACCACTGGACTTCTTCGACTTCTCTCCCTCCAACTCCGTGTGCGACGCGCCTGTCGCCAACTCGATCACTGGCCTCCGTTGCCGTCACAGCCGCGATCTCGCTGGGCAGCTCGTCGTTGACCTCTCCGGTCATCATCTCCCCAGAGAAGGTCCCAAGTCTGCCGCCTCTGCCGGAGATTCCTCCGCCACCGTAGAGGACTGCATCCCTGTCGGCCCCTTCTGTGGCTCCGGCTCCCGAGTCATCCATACAGTTGAGCCTCATCGCCCCATTCCTGGAGGCGATGGTGCAGAAGATGGCCAAGCAATTCCGGGTCCCTCAGCCACCACCGTCGGCTGTTCCGGAGGCGCCACCGCTCCGTGAACTAGCTCCGGAGGCACCACCACTCCGTGAGGAGGGCCCGGCTCCAGCGAAGAGGTGTCGCACGGAGCAGGCACGGTCAGAGGTCTCTCTCCCTCCGCACCAGTCGCCTTTGCCGGGGAGCGATCCGAGGACTGCCAGGCCGTCCACCGTCCAACATCTCGGAGCGGTCAGAAGGCTCCGATTGATCGTCGGTCGAGGAGGAGGATCAGCCGCCGCCGGTTGCCTGAGAAGTCACCGGACGACAACATCGGCCCGTCCACGGTTCCCAGCCGGAGGACCAACAGACCTTCACGGCGCTGATCACCCGCCTAGGATCCACACTCGGGATCAAGGCGGAGGCCCCTCCTGAGGAGTGCGAGGACGTTGTGTGCGCCGTGGCTGATAAAAAGCAGCACTCCCCTCCCTTCACAGGAGGGGAAGAAGTTGGACTCTCTGGGCAGGAAGGTGTATGCCAACACCTCCCTGTCCTTCTGTGCAGCAATAAGCTCCATTAATTCAAATTAGCCTATTCTAGTTGTAATTTATTTTAGCGTAGTAAAGGAAGTCACAACTAGAATAGGCTGTTTGAATCAGAGAAGAGTTGACTCAAGAAATCCTTACTGATTCAGTAGGTCTAATTTAATGTGACTTTTCATGTATAAATGTCTTGGAAGATTGCATAGAGGAGACTTGACTGTTTGATGTGTGTTTCCCATTCATAAATATCCTTTTGAGATGTTTACTGAATGAGGACCCTAGCCAAAACAAACTCAGTTGTCAGAAATAGTGGTCCTCTTTTCCCAGCTAAGGACCCTTGTTCTTACAGAATATACTTGCTGTCATTTTTGGCCAGCAGGTTGTGCTATAGGACTGCAGATGAAGAACCTTTCTTGCCTACTCCGCAGCACAGTATTTTCTTATAAATGAAGATGGAATTGGAGGCTTAAAAATTCACATAGTCATGTGGCCTGACATTGAGGCTACGGTCCTCTAGGAGTTTACCTAAGAGGAAAGTATTGAACTTAGTAGGATTACTATGTATTGTTGCATATGTTTTAAACTATTCTATTCCTGGAATTGTGTGCATTCCTTGTTAATTATTCTTGGATTTTAGGGCTAGAGACATACACATTTTGTAGTGTTCACTTGATTGCACTATGAGCTTAATTTTATTGCTTTTTTGTGTATATATTTTCCCCTAATCTATAGATACTGTAGTTTGCAAATAAAAGAGGAGCAGTTCCTTACAATAACCTTCCACTGCCTTGTTCTTTATGTTTGTCTTTGTGACTGATGTGTGTTTCTTAAAACCAACTCTGCTTTATGTTTTTGTGTGCAGAACTTCCCCATCTATCTTTTTAGATCCAAATTAATATTGGTGTGTTTGTTTGTTCATTTGTTCATTCGTTTGTTTATTGGTTTATTCAGTTGATCAGTCAATGAGGGACTAAAGGTAGCTCACACTGTTAAAAACATAAATTAAAACATAAAAAACTAAAACTGTTAAGTTACAGTAATAATTAAAGTACATTAAATGATTAAAGCAAAATGGAGAGATCAAAGAATAGCTTAAAATCCCATTTTCCACACAATTTCTGTTGGCATAATGATCAGCAACAAATTGCTGCAATTTAAGAAGTCAGCATAGGCATTTTCTGTCATACAAGCTGTCATGCAACTAGTGTGTGATAGGCATTTCTTGTATCATCTTAATTCATTTGAGATTCCTTGAGATATCTGGATATTTTACTGCGTTTATATTTCCACCTATTACTGTATTTTATTTGCTGCATGTATACGACAGCTTTCTCCCGAAGCACTCGTAGCAAGGTATAATTTAAAATATTTTTGGATGTTTTATGCATTCTTTCCTTCCCTATAATATTTCAGTTATAAGAAACGTGATACATTTTTCATACAGGAGTAAATTAATCGAATCACACAAAGTTATTCATATGAATTTTAATACTTTTTGAATCATTCATTGTGAGTGCTCCCTCTGGGTTGTGTTAAATCAGGGGTTCCCATCCTTTTTCCTCCGCGGGCCTGACCACACCCCAAATGGGCTGGACTACACCAAGTGGAAGCGGGCACCTTTACATCTGTGGCCACTTCCACATTTACAACAGCTGCGGGTGCGTTTCCTCATGTGGGCACGTTTTACAGCTGACGTAAATGTGCCCACTTCCACTTCTGGGTGAGGCAGAGGTGGGCCACGTCCAGGCTGCAGGCCATAGGTTGGGAACCCCTGTGTTAAATATTTCTTACGTACTGAGCAACAAACTCCATTCAGTTCAGTGGGGTTGACTTCCTATTTAAGGATATGTCTATGAAAAGGTGAGGCAATACAGTAAAATGTCGGATAACACTAAAACTTGGTTCCACAAGTCTTGGTGTTATCTGATTTTTAGTGTTATCCGATCCATGTTAAAACCCTATGGGATGGATCGGATAACGTTAAAGCTCCATAGAGATACATTGTAACCGTGCAGGCTTTAGCGGTTGTTATCCGATCCATCCCATAGGACCTTAACGTTATTCGATTCAATTCTTCTCCCCAGATTACTTAATGTAATGTGATGTTAGCGTTATCTGATCCAATCATTATCCGGTGTTTTACTGTAGTTTGTTGTATGATACTGCTTTATGTGCTCAATTGCTATTTCCAGCATCTGTTGCTTTCTGTCTGCATGTTATGGTTGCCAGGATGATGGGTTAAAGAAACCCACAACAAGTTGAATGCTCAGTAACAGTAAAAAATAATTGGAATTTTTGTTACACTTCATTTTTCTTCAATTTTTGCAGTGGTATATTTCTTAGGTTTTCAGTAGAGGATGCAGACTACTGTTTAAAAATACCTTCACATTATGTCCTTGGAATTTCCACCTTGCATCTCAGTTTTCAATTTTTATGAACTAAAATTATTTGTTACAGTTGGCAAGCACTTTTTAATAAATGGTGATTGTTACAAATGTGGAGGTCATAACAATCATTCTGCTAAACTTCCTGGCTTTAATTTTTTATGGTTAGTGGTAGAGTTTGAAGGCTTCTGCATTAACAAAGCATGGGAAACAAGGGCTATCTGTTGGCTGACAGGCTTAAAAAAAATGAAAAGTCATTGCCACCTGTATGAGAGGAAAGTTATATATAAAGTAATTTATATTGTTATCTGTAACATAGGATGGCTATAAAATACTAAGCTTCGCCTATCTCAGTAAGTAGTCTTTTGCTGCTGTCACAATTTCTCAACTTCTCCAGAGCAGTTTATACATTTAAACGTTTAAACATCTAAACTGTTTAAACATCTAAACTGTTTAAACATCTAAACTGTTTAAAAAGGCTATCTTGGGGGCATTTTTAAAAAATTGAAATAATAGTTGCACTTTACGAGATGCATTCATTTTGTAAGTTTATTGGTTTCAGAGCACATGGTGTATCAGGACACGTTTAGTGGATTGTGATCTACATCCACAGGCACAAAATCAGGCATTAAAAATGAGTCCTGTTCTAGCTTTTATTCTTTTAGATAAAATTCATTTTTTAAAACTTATTTTGTTCTAATAAATTGACCATTCAACTTCATGCAGCGATACACAGAGATACTTACTCTATATTTCAAAGTATCACTACATAGCATTGTACAGTGAAACCCCAACATAGGAACAGTTTTACTTATGAAAAATTTGACATACGAATAGAAATCCTGGCTTAAAAATTCAACATACAAATTTTTAATAGGAAAAATTCAACATATGAAAAAATATAGTGACATTTAGTGGCCACTTCTGGTAATGCAATGTGTTTTCGACATACAAATTTTTCATCATACAAATAACTTGTGGAACGGAAAAATTTGTATGTCGAGTTTTTACTGTACAGTCAAACCTCACATAAAGAGTGCTTCGCTTAACAAATAAAACCAACCAAACACTTGCTTAACAAATAAATCGGGGTTTGCAGTCCCCCCCCCCACCAGAAGTCACGATTGGTCACTTACAATGGTGTTTCGCTTAAAGAGCAAACTCGCTTAAAGAGCAATCCTGTGGAACACATTATGCTCTTTAAGCAAGGTACAACTGTATATATTTTACAGTACCTGGTTGGACATCCCACTGCAGTAATGGAGTAGACTGTACAGCCAGCGACTCAACACCACGTTGGGCGGTGGTAAATAACCTGACTCCCTAAAGGAGCCAACGGCTATGGGCGGATGAGCCCCTTTAGGTGGGGTGATGGTCCCCTCAGTGGAAAAAAATGCCATTGGAAACCATCATATTGGGCCCAACGGCAAAACGAGAAGAGGACGAACTCAGATTCCCAACGGTCGTGGAGGCAAAAGAGGTCATGCCAGATGGACTAGCTGTGAAGGCACACCTTGATAATATCCTTAAGGCAGTCCATTGCAGTCCTAATGTTAAATCCTTCATGTCTCATTTCATACATGCTGCAGGAGATGGCTCTGTGATCATAGTGTGTGGGTCACTTCAGGGCATGCTGTGATCCATCTTAAACAAATTCATGACAATGGCATTTTTCCTGATTTCTTGTGAAAATGTATACTTGGACTTGAATAGCAGCTGACAGTATATTTTAATTGATTTTTTTCTATTTTCCTTCAAACTTGTTTTCAGTATTTAAACAAACAATAAAAAACCCTACTGCATAAACAACTTCTAAGCATCTCCATCTTCTGAGTTCTTTCTCCAACATTCATCTGATTTCTCACCACCTTTTCACCCAGCCTTGTCATTTTAGTTAACACATTTAGATGTCACTGCTGGACATTTGCAGGAGTGCGTAGAAGAACATGTAGAAAAACATGTGAAGTTTGCTATTCTTCTGTGTCTAGGCCAGACGTGAAACTATTAAAATGAAGGCACCCTTTGGTGAGTTCATTCTGCAGTTCTCTTTGCCTGACCTAGTGTGAGAAAGATTAGCTGGCAGCACAAGGTTGCCATTACCAGGGTACACCCGATTATGGTTCAAAAATACCACACTCTTCGAGGAGGCTCTTTCTGCTATTGTATGACATTGACACGGAAGCAGCCTTCATGTGGCGGCTGTTCTGTGTCAAGTGACACTTCCCTGAGTGATGCATTCAGTATAGTTGCCCTGCTACCTAAATAATTGTACATTTTCTGAGTGCTGGCAACCAGTGTCTTCTCTCTATTTTCTTTTCAGGTCCTTTTTCTACCCTTGTTCTCTTTCTGTTGAGATGATTTTTCAGGTTCCTTTGGTGCCTTTGCATTACTGGGTAATAAAAATGGAGCAATTTAGTTATTTGTGAGCTGTTTCCCAAACACCCAAGTTTTACCTAAATAGCCATAAATATTTTTTTTGTTTTGTTTTATATTAGCCTACGCGAGAGGGAAAGAAATATTTTATGATGTAACAGCTATTTTCTACTTTAGTTATAGTGCCCACACACTGCAGAGCGTAACAATAAGTGTAAACCAACATTGTACATGTTTCTGTCAACAGATTAACAGAGGTCACATGACTACAGAAGCCAAGAGGGCTGCAAAAATGGAGAAGAAGCTGAAGATCTTGCTTGGTGGCTATCAGTCCCGAGCGATGGGGCTCATAAAGCAGTTGAATGACTTGTGGGACCAAATTGAACAAACTCACCTTGAGTTACGCACATTTGAGGAATTAAAGAAGCATGAAGATGCTGCTATCCCAAGAAGAGTAGAGGTAATATTATCAAGTGATACATCTTTTGTTCATTTGAAAGGGAGTGTAATAAAAGGTTAATAAAATAACACGATACTATGGGATGCTGCCTCTATCTAGTATTTATTTCTATACAAAAGAAATACACTAATATCTCGGATAATGGTAAGACTTGGTTCCACAAGTCTCATCGTTGTCCGGTTTTTATCGTTGTGCGATGCATACATTGCACAATGTGTGTGTGGTTGTTGTTGTTTTTTGGGGGGGAGAGAAACTGGTTCCCTTTCTGAAAAGGAAAGGGAACGGGGTGATCCTCCTGCCTCTTTAGAAGAGGCAGCGGGGATCCCCGATGCCCTTTCCAAAGAGGCAGGCGGATCGAGCCAAGCGCCGGCTGGGTTGGGGAGAGAAAGGTTCTTCCCCCCAACCCAGCCGGTGATCGCATGCTGCGATCAGGGCTTGGGTTGTGGGGAGGAACGGGTGTACGCGCTGATACCCCCCAACCCAAGTGCCGATCGCGTGCTGCGATCGATTGCTGCTTGGGTTGTGGGGAGGAATGGATGCACGTGCTAGATAACATCATTATCTGATGCAAAACCTTTGACAAAATTTTGCATCGTTATCCGATTTTAGCATTATCTGATGTAATCGTTATCTGAGGTATTACTGTAAGCAAGATATAAAAGTATGTGTGTATAATTTATTCTTTGAGTTGTGTCTATTTTACTTAGATTATTTATTACTGTTAACTATCTCTACTTTTGATAATTTTCATTTCTTCATAAATTTTGAAACAGCTGACTGAAATAATTTAAAGTGCAATATAGCATTGCAGGATTGCTACTATCCCAGATTTTTTGGGTGAAATCTTTTTCAGTACTTAGTTTCATTCCCATTCACTAGAATCCTGTGGTATTGCACAACCATATAAGGGCAATTGTGCAAGCCTTTTTTTATTACATTGAATGTCTTGCTCTCGTCAATAACTAGTAAGAAAAAATGTAGAATGGATAGCAAGTCAAAGGGGCAACCTCTTGTGCAGTTACTCTTATGTGCATGTTTTACCCCAGCATTGTTTTTTTTTGCCATTGTTTCATAAAAATCATTGGTAACAGTGGATGCCAGTACAGTATTAGGCAACTTGGTAGGCGCAACATCAAAGTCATTCTTTTATTCTTAAGAAAAACTTAAGTCAGAACCCAAAGTAATTGTGGTCTAGCTGTTATTAGATTAAAGATTTTTTCAAATAATTAAGCTTATGTGAAAGAACATATTTTTAAATAATTTATAATCAAGGAATAAAATAAAAAAAAATACACAAAAATATCCAAAGCAATGTTAGATTATGAAATCAATTCTTTGTTGTTCATTACTAAAATTGAGTACAGTAAAACCTCAGATAACACTAAAACCTGGTTCCACAAGTCTTGGTGTTATACGATTTTTAGTGTTATCCGATGCATGTTAAAATCCTATGGGATCCATAGAGATACATTGTAACCACACAATCTTTAGCGGTTGTTATCTGATGCATCCCATAGGATCTTAATGTTATCCGATGTAATTCTTCCAACCAGATTGCTTAATGTTATGCGATTTTAGTGTTATTCGATACTAATGTTATCTGAGGTATTGCTGTACAAGATAAATATTTGTTTCACTTTTAGAAAATAAAATAATGGTTTATTTATTTATTTATTTATTTATTTATTTATTTATTTATATTTGTTTATTGCCCTCCTCCCCGAAGGGACCCAGGGCGATTTCCAATGATTTTAAAAACACTTAAAAAATTAAAAACTTTAAAAAGCTTAAAACTTAATTAAAAGCTAGGCATTATAACTTGGGATGTACTGGGGAAATTGAACCATCCACTCCCCAGACCAGACCTGCCAGCCAGGTTTTACTCCTTTCCTTTCCTAAAGTTTAGAAAAGTGTTAATCATCACAACAACCCTGTAAATTGCTAGTCACTACGCCATGTGGTGTGGTTCTTTCATGTAGATGTCGTGTGGTACATAGATGTGTATTAGATTTAGAAGGAAAGAAGAATGCAGACTCCCAAAGGATGCTTGTGACGGCAAATGGGAGTAAGAAGGGCTACTTTGAGATTACACTGTCCAGAATCCTTTTGGATACGTTGTGCCTGTGCAACAGAAATGACATCATCACTGGCAAATTGCTGCTGAGCAAAGACTTCTTTTCAATACCAGAGTATGCATGACTTGATCTCATTGTGTGTGAGTCATGCACATCGAGAGACCTAAGAGAGAAGTTTTTAATCAGCAGACATCTGTGTTATTTTGCCCACTGTGTAGGCAGAGCTGTGCAATAAGATTTTGGCCACTGGGTTTTGTAAGCGGGTTAGGGTGTGAAACTAGTTTCCCCCAATTTAGCTCTAGCCTTACTCTAACCACTGTTTTAGGCATTTTAGGCCAAATGTTTATGGGCTATTTGCAGATTTAAAGGTTCTATTCAGTCAACAAATTTTGCTAAAACAAATCACTTGCTATTTAAGGCCCCGGAAATTTTTCTAAGTAACTACATTGCTGTCCTATCTACAAAGGTCTGCAGTCATGCTGTGGGGAAAGGATTTGTTCTCCCTCCCAGCCCCTTTTCCTTGTGTGTCCTATCTTTTTGTTGTTTCTCAATCATAAACCTAAAGGTAGAGATTATTTTAATTTTTTCTCTTAAAGCCTCATGTGAGTATTAATTTGAGACTCCTGCCTTGCACAAATGCATTAAATACTGCCACGTCTGATAGCTTTACGCTTGTTTTCCCAGTGTCTAAAGGAAGATGTTCAGCGGCAACAAGAGAGAGAAAAAGAACTTCAGCAGAGATTTGCAGAATACATGCTGGACAAAGAAGCTTTTCAGTCAAAATACTAGATTTCACATTTTACTTGTACATTTTTCAAATGCATTAGACATGTTTTGCCACCTGTGTCTTCAAAACCCAGGCACATATATATTGCATTTTAAATATTCATTGTACCATGTTCTGAATTTAGCTCATATGTACCATTTTTGGGGAGATTTTGAGAGAAAATTAAAATTAAATTCATACATCCTAATCTAACGAGGATAATTTGCCTGTGCTAAAGATTGCCATGCACGCTAAAAAAATCCCAGCACCTGGGATTTATTATGTAGTGATTCTTCCTGAATCAGGTCCATGTGTGTTCCCCATAACAAATGGATATTCTGACATTAACAGAAATAATCTGCTCTTTTTAAAATCACGTCAGCATTTGCTGAAGTTACTCTTCCTTTGTGTTCTTTGTATTTTAACATTGTTAAGATCTACAAGTCTCTGTACCAGTGAGTTCTGTGAATCTGGGATGAAAAACAACTCATTAAAGTATGTTTGTACCTCAAACAGAATTGAAGACTTTTCATTGAAAAAGCTTTGCTAGTAACATCTATCTTCTATAAGCAAAGTATGTGTCCTCAGACCAGCAGGATTTATGAAGTGAAAAACTGAAATACTTATCAACAGTTCTGAAAACAAAGGAGATAATACATTCGAATGTGAAATCTGCATAAAGGTAGACAAATTATACAGTAGAGGTAAATATTTACAGGAAGGGCAATGTACTAACTGTACCCATTTCAAAGTTTTCAGACTTGTGGGCCTTCAAGTATTCTCTGACTAATTCATAAAAGCCCTAACCATTGGTTATGCTACCAAAGACCTTTGAAAGTTGTATACAAAAAAAGGTCTAGCAAAATTGTCCCAGTTAATAACAGGAAAAAATGGAATGTCGAATCCTTGCTCTTCCCAGCAGCACAATTTCAAGGTTGACATCATTATAAAGAGTTCTTAAGTCATCTCAAATGAGAGCATGCACTAACTGTTTACTCATAAAGTACTACTTAACCAATACATGTACAGAAAACATAATATTAGTGAATAGCACTTTAGGATTGTATTAAGGTGAAAATAAAATTGCTTTACGTAAAATAGTTGATAACAATAAAAACCTCTAATTCAGGGGTTCTCGACCTACAGCCTGTGGGCCAGATCTGGCCTGCGGTACCATTCTGTCCAGCCTGCACCCTTGCTCCTGCCACCGCCTCAATCCTTGTTCCCTCCACTTGGCTTGGTGTGTCCTTAGCGGTCCTCCATAGCAGGACGGATGTTATAAGAACGCTTAAAAGTTCTGCAAAGACCTGTGCTAATTATGGTTATCTTGCTCACTGCTTGCTGGGCTCCCTGACCTCTACAGGGACTAAGACACAACATGGTTAGGGGTAGGGTTTTTGTTGTTGTTGTTGGCAGTGATCAGTGCCGCCACTCAGTTCTTTGTGGTCTCTGTGAGGCACACAACAGGATTAATCTGCACCAATAGCAGTCAGAAACATCTGGAACTTAAAGAGCCATTGCCGCCCCCGCCCCCGGTCAGTGGTGGGCAACAGCAGGTTTGCACCAGTTTGCCAGAATCGGTAGCAGAAATTCTGGCTGGCCCCGCTCATCCAGGTTTTGAAATAAAGTAGTCCTAATTCGGGTGTAATGCAGGGCTTTCCCCCTGCCCACGCCCACATTGTGGTAGTAAAAATCTTTGGAGCCCACCACTGGTGCTCCCCCTTCACAGCATGCATATTTCTTCCAGTTTCTATTTTGCTACTGAAAAGATGGGGGCTAATCTGAAGAGTCCCTTCTCTTCAGAGTGCAAAACGAGGGACTTCTTCAGAAGGCACTTATAGTCCACCTCTGAATTATGAAGACACAATGAGTGTCTTTCAGAGGTTTCTCTGGGACAAAATGACACCTTTAATAAACAGTCTGCCAGAAAATAAGCATATCTGCTGTCTGCCAAACATTTTATTGAGGGCCATGCTACAAACCTTACTGTATCAGCTGCCCCATGCCGTTATGTATAGCTCCATTCAACAGATTTCAGATGAGTCATGAGTATGTATGGAAGATATGTCCTTCAACAGACAAGGATTGTTTAACAAAGATGACTGATGAAGTGATAGATAACATTTAAAAAAAATAGCAAAGAGAATGGTCTTCACCCATTAATCCAACCAAAATAAACTATGGACTGTATTGGCACAGACTGGTTTTATTTTTATTTTTTTACAAATACAGTAATACCCCGGATAACGATTGTACCGGATAGCGCTAGAATCGGATAACGATGCAAGAATTTTGGAAAAATCTTGCATCGGATAATGCGATTTTTAGCGTTATCCGGTACAATTGTGTGTGTGGGGGGGGGGTTGGATTGGGTAGAACATTACCCAATCCAACCCCCCCAGCGTGCCCACACGATGTTTGGGAAGGGTACGGGGAAGATCCCTGTACCCTTTCCAAACACCATGCAGGTGCGAGCGTGTCAGACGGGGTTTGGGGAGGATACGGAGATCTTCCCCGTACTCTCCCCAACCCCTGTCTGACACGGGGTCTCCCCGGCCTCGTAGCGGCTCGCTGCAAGGCTGGGGAGATCTGGGTGAGGAGAGGCGCCTCTCCGCAGGGTATCCCCGGCCTCGTAGCGGCTCGCTGTGAGGCCGGGGAGTCCCGGGCGAGGAGAGGCGCCTCTCCGTGGGGTCTCCCCGGCCTCGTAGCGGCTCGCTGCGAGGCCGGGGAGATCGGGTGAGGAGAGGCGCCTCTCCGCGGGGTCTCCCCGGCCTCGTAGCGGCTCGCTGCGAGGCCGGGTAGTCCCGGGCGAGGAGAGGCGCCTCTCCGTGGGGTCTCCCCAGCCTGGGAAAGAGGTGGCTTGGCTGAAATTCCCTCCCTCTGCGCGGGGGTGAGGATTTCAACCAAGCTGCCTCTTTCCCAGGCTCGTTATAGCAATGAGGATCGCATGTCAAGGCAATGGATCAAAGCGGGGGGTGGCTCTATTGCCTTGATGTGCGATCCTCGTTGCTATAGCGAGCCTTGGTCGAAATTCCCTCCCCCGCACAGGGGGTGAGGATTTCGGCCAAGCCGCCTCTTTCCCGGGCTAGCTGTAGCAACAAGGATCGCACGTCAAGGCAATGGATCAAAGCGGGGGGAGCCACCCCCCGCTTTGATCCGTTGCCTTGACGTGCGATCCCCGTTTCACGCACCTAAACAAGGGTCGGCTTGTCCGAATTTCCCCTCCCTGGGTGCGCGAGAATAAAATCTGTACAGCATAAAACCTCTGGCACCATCAGAAAACATCCACATGACAAGATTCTAATAAATGTAAAGGACAATCAGCAACAAAAACCCGACAAATAAAAACATTTTAAAAACTTCTCACAGACCAATGAGAATAACTACCTAACTGAAGAGCCAAATATTCAACACCTGTGGGTTTTGTCAATATTTGGTACTATCCATATTTAGTCATGGATGCTCTATAGAGTGTGGAATTCTACCACCAACAGGCAAATTGAATAAAATGCCTCTAACAGATACTACGAGAGGAAATCTTGACTTTTACAGGGAAAAAAAGATCTACAACTGATGCACAAAAACAAAAATACACTCAAACCTTGAGATAAGAATGGCTCGACTTAAGAAAAATTTGAGATACATCCAGAAATCTCGGGGAAAATCAGGTTCAAGATAAGAATTTTTAATAAGATTTTATGAAGACAACATTCAATGCATTCCTATGGGAAATTCAAGATAAGATTTTTTCGAGATACAACCAACCTTGAAGAACGAATTAAATTCGTATGTAGAGATTTGATTGTAAGGGGTTTTTTTACTACTACTACTTCACAGTAATCCTGTCCAGCCATTCTTGACCTAATGGTGATAAACCATTGTACAAGTTTCACATGGTCACATTTGGCAACAAAATCGAACCCCCATTCTGAAAGGGACACTGGTTCATGCTAATAGACCTATGAGATGTGTACATTTATGTTTCAGATAATCACAAGTGCAAACATGTATTTCAATTTGCTTTGAGGAAAAAAATCTATGAATCCAAAGGCCTATTCTTTGGGCACTCCGCTACACTATTTACACAATGCATGGTGCTGATAGCAGCCTTCCTGAATAAAAAACTTAAACATTTTCCCATATATAAATGATTGGCTCATATTCTCAGAATTCAAACAGAAGTTAATGGACAATACAAAATAGGCAATCCAATTTCTGTTGAATCTCAGCCTGCGGATGTACATGGAAAAGTCTCTCCTAAAACCCACAAAAAAAAAGATACAATCTCTAAAAGCCATATTAGACTCAAAGCAAGCCAAACATTTTCTTCCATTGGACAAGGGGGGGGGGGGATCACTACACTTGCAAACGAATTCACTCCAGGGGCTCAAATCTTTGCTCTACTAGTGCAAAAACTTCTCGGCCTTATGGCCTCAACAACATCAGTCATCACTCATGCCAGATTGTTTCTCCTCATTTTTTTATCATCAAATAGACATTTTTTTATCACCAGATGGAAGAAACTTCAAGTCGCTCAAGATCTAGCACTTCAACTCCAATGGTAGGCACACAAGAAAAACATTTCCGTGAGTCATCCTTTTCAAATTTCCAAAACCAATGCTACAAATTGTGACAGACACAAATCTGTGCAGTTGGAGAGTCCATTGTAACGGCAAATACATCCATGTCTTGCAGTTCCCAGCCGAAAGAAAGATGGCACATCAACAAGTTAGAAATACTCATAGCTATAAAAGCCTGAAGGCTTTTTGTCGGCAAATAGAGGGCAAAGTAATCCAATTTACAGCTGACAACGCTGTTGTCATCTAGTACAGTACTCCCCAACCTTTGGGTTTTGGAGTTCAATTCCCAGAAGTCTACGTCAATAAATTGAGTGATCGGTGCTTTGGGGAATTGACTTAGGTTTCTGGGAAATGAAGCCCAAAAACCAAAGGTTGGAGAACTCTGCTCTAGTACACCAACAAACAAGTGGAACTCATTTCCTTTCTTTGTTTTATCTTACTATCCTCTGGGAGGAGTGTATCTAGAGACATGTGTTTCCTATGAGGTTTCATGAGATCACCATAGCTCCACGGGGAACCATATATTTCTATAAGGGAGTTGTGCCTATATGACCTCTACCTCTGGTCTGGACATAAATGGTACCATAATGCCAACTTAAAAATCTGTTGCCACGTGACTGTGGGAAATCAGTCCGAGGCCATTTATAGTTCTGTTCTGAACTGCCTCTGGTAGTTTAGTACAGAAAGTAGAGTCCCTTTCTGCTGAACTGGCTTCCATACCATGTACTAATCTAATTTTCCTTTTAGTTCTTCCATCAAAGCATTGGTTGCACTAGGTCAGGAGCTCTGAAATCCTTCAGAGATCCCAGCGGAAGATGGCATGTCCACATCGAGAAGCTGTAATGTAGGAGGTCATGATTAATTCATGACCAACTCTTCTCATAAAAGATGCCCTTTCACTGCAATTCGATGCTTCAAGTGACTGGCCCACAGCACTACCGTGATTTATTTTTATAACACGGTTTGAAATGGTTTCAGAGATTTTGAGTTTGCATTTTAAAACGTCCATTTCCTTGCCAATGGGCATATCTACTTATTTGCTCAGCAGACACTCTACCTGAAACTTTGATTGATGACTCTTCCCCTACCCTCCAATCCCCCAAACCACATTCCAAAAATGGTCCAAGACTTTGAGTTGGCAAGGCAAAATTTTTGACCAAGATTATGGGGAAGAGTTCTCTTGTTCACACAGTATTCACTTTTTTTCCTTTTAGCCCAATATTTATTGAGCATTTGTGGGAGGTCAAGTTGGCTCTCTATGTAACTATCAATGAAAAAAGTCAAAACGACAAAGCATTTTTCACTTTAGGAAATTACGTGTGCAGTGAGATCAATTTTCTGCTTCTATTTTGTGCTTGTTTCATTTCTCTCAAAGGACACATTCCTAGAATTAGTTGTAAGAAATCCAAGATGTGTACATGTTTTTGTGTGTGCACACAGTCAGTATACGGGCACAATGCTCTCTTACACTTTCAGGAAAAATGGAATATGAACATAGGCTGTACCACAAGGATCTCTTCCTAGCCTTGGTAGTGGAGAAAAACAGGTTGGGTTCTTCCAGATAGACAAATATTTAAATCCTCTTTCATCTGGCTGCAAATGGGTCTGGGGCTTTATGTCTAAACTTCTCTTCAAACAGCTGCTGCTTTTCTCTTCAAGGAAATGGCTTCTGTTTAAGAAATCTACCTCTCTGCAGAATTGAAGCCCTGGTTTTGAATGCTGATTGAGTGCTATTTGGAAGCTTCCTACTGGAACTTTCATTGCAGACATAGCTGCCTATGAAAAGCTCTGAACGCCACTTCCATTACAAAGCATTACTAAAAATAAATCTTGTTTTTAGAGGGTTTAGAGAGCCAAAAATCTTGGGGGGGGGGGGGAGGGAAATCCAGTATGAAGTTAAATAAGGGAAACTTCAAATGGATGGTGAGAAAATTACTGATGTGATTCAGAACCTGGTATTTTATTTTATTTTTCAAATTTGTATTATATTTAATTTTCAATTAAATCTAAATAATCACAATTTTTATCACACTTTAGTAATTTACCAATGCATTTTTCTACTTAATATTCCAACCTATAATATCACCTTAGTCCTGTTTACATAGTGCTTGAATTCAGTACATGACCATCCTTTTATTCCCTTATTTTTCCCAGAACCACATTACCTCTGGCTCTGGTCTGACTCCTTTACTAAATTTCAAAGTATATTCTAAGAAAGGTTTCCAAATATCCCAAAATTTGTTTTCCTTCACAATTGCTTTTTTAAAATTAAATTTCCATTTGAGCTTATCGTTTAATGCAATTTTCCAAATTTCTCTGTACCACATTTGCAATTCCAAATTTACATTGTTTTTCCAATTTTTTTGCAATCTGCTGTCTTGCCGTGGATTTTAAAAATGGAAATAAAGTCCTCCTTATTAGCATAAATTTTTATTTCCTCAAAATCAGTTAATAGTGATATTTTTTGATTTAATTTAAATGCTATTTCAATTATTTCCCCAATTTCCATTTCCAATTTCTCTCAAAAAGCCATTGTAGTTTTACAGCTCCACCACATATGTTCATATGTCCCCACCCAGAACCTAGTATTTTAAGGGGAACAAACACTCCATCCAGAAGAGCCCTTTGGCACTGATCAGGGAACACAGGGACATTGAGTAATGCCTTTGTTTAGGCTGCTACATACAAAACATGGGTAGGTTTGTAGTATATCAGCTATATAAATCAGGGGTTCCCAACTTAAGGCCCGTGGGCCGGATCTAACCTGTGGAGCCATTTCATGTGCCCCCACTCCTCAAGGGCATTCAAGAAACAAAATGGACACCACTCTGAAGCTGTTGGGACAAAATGGCCACACCCATCGTGCAGGCAGGGCAAAATGGCCATCTGTCCCTTGAAGCTGACTGAGAGAGCATGACCTGGCTCCCGGCTTGAAAAGGTTGGGAACCCCGATATAGATGAAGGATGATTCATAGGCATGGTGTAAACATCTACAGATAACACTGTGCCATGACTGTTCCAAAATCTAGCTATTACAATCTAGTCTTAATTTTTTCTAAAACCATATAGCATAGGAAGATCACATTAAGCATAGCATAAATAGATAGGAGGACAGTGCCTCACCTTGCACTGGTGATATGCATGGGAAAAAAATTTCAGGGTTATTTTTCCAGGGTAGTTTTTAGATCATTTAAGTACCAGTACTTTTAGTAAACCCAGATGTGCCTGATTCCTCCCCCCCCCAAAAAAAAAAAAAACCACACACAACCTTTCAATCAGGGTTTCCAAATTTAGTGTGCTAATACTAGTCCAGAAAAACCCAGCAATGTTGGCAAGGCAAGGAGAGATGGATAGGAAAGACTAGGGAGAGTGGGAGCTTGAGATGCCTATAGTGATAGTAGCAGTGGTGGAAATCTGAGCAGGAGAGGAAGACACAGTCTGCTGCCATCTTTATTTGGTTGTGAGGGCACTCTTTACACATATTGGTTTTAACCAGGCTTTTTCAACCTTTTTGGGGCATGAGCCAGATCACTCCCCCTCAGATGGCTGAATGGGCCAGTGAGTCCTCGGGTGAAAATGTGTGTTTTCGGTGAGTTCTTGCATGTTTCTGGCAGGCAAGTAAAGGCAAAGGTTTCTCTTGCTCGTAAGTCAGTCATTTCCGACTCTAGGGGTCAGTGGTCATCTTGTTTCAAAGCCAAAGAGCCAGCACTGTCTGCTTCTGCAGACATTTCTGTGGTCGTGTGGCAGGCATGACTAGACACCAGAGCTCACAGAACACCACTGCCTTCCCACCTTCCCATGCGTTTTTGGCAAGTTCTTGTGTGAAAACGTGCATTATCGTGCAAGAACTCACTGAAAACATGTGAGGACGCAACAAAAACTTGCAAGAACTCACAGGAAACACACATTTTTACATGAGAACTCAAGTGGAAACATGTGGTCAGCACCTTGCAGCTTCACACAGCCATTAGCAACAATAGATTATTCAGATTAACTTTAATGACTCCCTTTCAATCTCAAGGTTATTTATTTATTATTTATTTATTAGTTCAAATTTATATTGCCTATATTTATATAGGTTGCTGAGAAAGCCCATTCTGGTCTATGATCTGAATAATCTATTGTTGCTAATGGCTGTGTGAAGCTCTATTGTTGTGCTTGCTTGTCTGTCATCTTGCTTGACCACACCCCTTCTCCCTTTGATCCCCTGAATTTGGTGTATAAAAACCATGCCTGTAAGTTTCACTCTTTGTCTGAAGAAGTGGACTTGATCCACGAAAGCTAACAATAAAAAGATAGCAGTTAGTCTTTAAAGTGCTACAGTGTTTTTTGTTTTTTATTTTATTTTGTTTTGTTTTCTGATGTGCTTGAACCACAGACTAACATGGCTATTATTCCAAAACATTCAATAAGATAAAGTTTGCATGATACAGAGATGTGATACACAATCCTTTAGTCCTTCCCCCCATTATATAATACACACAAACAAGTATATCCTTTGTGTAAACATTTGCGTGCATATGCTCACACACACCATAGTCTCAGTGTTAATCACAGCTCATATACACATAACCTGTTTCTGAGTATTAGTACACCATAGTATCCTCCATTATAGAATTCACACTGTGTTCTCCCACATGAAATGACTTCAAGTAACATTTCTATTTATTTGTTTTGCCGCTTTTCCAAAAGTTTTAGGCCTTCCAGAAATGATATGGATCAATGAGGCTGGGCTGAATGTAAATGAGACATTCTGACCTTGTAGAAATATTATTTTATAAGACAAGCATCTCTGCTCTAAAAGCAGTTTCCAGTGCCCAGTTATGAAGCTTTATGTTACAGTTGGCAGAATATGGATGTGGCCAAATTGAAGGGGTGAAAGCATACTACTTCTTATAGCAGGTAGACTGATGTGAGGTTATTTTGTCCCATAGAAGATGTTGGATGGTATAGAAACAATAGCAATAATTCATTGCCAGGTAAATCGAGGCACTGCAACACTTTAAAAATCCAGTCAAATAAAACATATGTTGTGGGTACAGGGCATTTATTATTATTATTTATTATTATAGCAGAGTATTACGTGCCATGGGTGGGAACTCTGTGCTCTTCTATGGCAGGGGGAAGCCCTGGGTCCTGAAAGTAACATACCCCATTCCTTTTTTTCAAAAGAACAAAAATACCATCCTCAAAATGTCTTCTTAAGCAAAAGCAGTTTGTGACATGTCATGGTGGAGGAATCCATACATGCCAGTAGGCACGACTGCAGTTTCCCCCCCCCCCCCACTTTCCAATCACTAGCTGGTTTCAACTAACCAAAAAGATTTCATGATGGAAATGGACGCCAGTAGGAATGCTACAGTTCTTGAGGACCAGGGAGTCTGATTGAGATCAAATTGCTGATCATGTGACTTTAGAGGAAAGGATTTGAAATAAAGATACTGTGTGATGCAAGGACAAATATGTCAGGTGTTTCCCAAACTATGTTCTGTGGAACACCGGTGGACTTCAATTTCCAGAAGCCTCAGTCAGTACATTGGCTGATCACAGCTTTAGGGAATTGACTTAGGCTTCTGGGCATTGAAGTCCAAAAATCAAAGTTTGGGAAACACTTAGGCAATTGGGAATACATTACAACTTCATAATTGTAGATTGCTTTCTAGAATTTTGCAAATTTGGCAAAATCTTCCACCAGAAATAGAGCTCTTTTTTTTTTTTTTTTGCTGAGACCCCCTAATTATGGAATTTCCTACCACCTGAAATCAATTATTGGGCTAGGTGGTTTATGATATTATTATGTTGTTGATTGTCTTATTATTTTATTTCTGATTTTATTATTGGATGTGTTGTATTTATTGTGATCTGCCTAGAGTAGCATTGAACACTAATTATTGGTGGGATAAATAAATAAATAAACAAAAAGGGCAAAAGATGAACAAACTTACCAAGTCTTTTCAAACGAGAGCCAGTCTACAGATCAATTTATTGAACAAAAAAGCTTCTGTTTTTTTCTTCCCTCCCTTTGCCATTCTACGTGGATAGCATTAGGTACCATTTGTATAGTTACAACATAGAACGGTGGCTTCAGCTGCAAAATCTCTATACTGTATGTCTATTTTAGTGAAACAAAAACTTGGTCTACCAGATCTTTAGTTACTGGTATGTTACATACTTGTTATTTTGAAAGTAATATAATGTAACATAACACTACCATAACTTTGAAACTTCATTATCTGTGCCTATCTCTCTCTTCATTTGGTCCCCACCACTCATAATCATGTATAATGTGTGTGTGTTAGCACAAGATGAATGTTAATTCACCTTTAGACAAGACTTTAAGATGCCAGAATACTTCTGTTTTCATTCATGCTCATTTTTGATACACAAATGGAAACAAATTAGCATACCTTCCTCTTTGAGAACAGCTTTCTACATCAAGGGTGGCCTAATGTTTTGCACTGTGGGCTGGTCACTTGTTTCCTCTCAATGTAAAACATGTCTGCAGCTGTCGTAAACATGTTTATGACAGCCACAGGTGTATTTACAGCAGCATTATGCACATGCATGGGCGAATTTTACTTCTGCTTCCAGGAGTGGAGCAGTCCAGATGATTTGGCACCACGGGGCATAGTTTGGCCACCCCTGTTCTACATAGTGAGAACTAGTCATTGCATAGAATACTGTACCAAATCCATAACTGTTAAGGCCATGTTGCTTTTCTGCCCTTTAGGAATTGACACATTTTAAACTGAAAGGTCCTTTTGATATATGAACAAGATGAATCCTGGTGGCACGGAGATTAAACTGATGTACTACAGCCAAAACTTCTGACATTACCGCAGCCAAAACATTGTGAGTTTGATCCTGATGGGGATCAAGGTTGACTCAGCCTTCCAGCCTTCTGAGGCCAGTAAATGAGTACCCAACATGCCGGGGGCAAAAAGCTAATTACCTTGTGAACCACCCAGAGAGTGCACTAAGCACTATGGGGTAGTATATAAGTCTAATTACTATTGTTATCACAGTTTGAGAAGGCTATGTACCGTATATGCTGGGGTATAAGATGACTTTTTACCCCTGAAAAACATGCCTCCAAGTGTGTGTGTGTGTGTGTGTGTGTGGGTGTCCTTGTACGCCGGGTGCACATCAGTTGAATAAAATACAGTAATACCTCAGATACCATTTACCTCGCATAACGTTAAGCAATCTGGGGAGGAGAATTGCATCGAATAACGTTAAGGTCCTATGGGATGGATTGGATAACAACTTTTAATATCAGATGACAAATAGGAGTTTGAAGGCTTTTAAAGGGAAACTGTCACATCAGCAAACTTGCTAGGGACTTGCCTGGCACTTGCTCTCTCCCTCTATTTGTTATCTTCCTTCTATCATTGACAGTTCCAGTTTGGTTAACAGATTAGAAAACAAACAGCATGGCAGCTCCCATAGGTTTATTGTTCCATTCAGCTTTAGTGAATTGTCTTTGGTGAATTACGTTTAATAAACTTGCACTGTTTTATGTTTACTGTACATGTTTGATAACATACAGCCTTGTGACAGTTTTTCTGTATGTCATAAGCATTTGAATATAAGTTAACATGTTGAAATCAAATCTGATGTTATTTTACTTTTTATTTGGTGTGTGGAAGGTGTGCGGAAGAGGGGGTAATCTTATACGGCGAGTATATAACAAACTATATTTTGAGTGGAAATGTTGGGGGGGTCATCTTATATGCCCAGTCGTCTTGTACCCTGGCATATATGGTAATTTTAAGCATGCACTGGGTAGTTTATTAGTTTGTTTGTTTTTGTTTACATAATGAGTAATATTCATTATTAAAGAAGAGTTGACCTCACATACATAGAAGTGATGGTATTCAAACTCTGCTATTGTGCCAGTGGTGTAGTGTAGGGGGTGCAGGGGGCGGCCCGGCCCGGGTGGAACTTTTTGTGCATATGGGTGTTCTTGGACTACAATTCCCAGAAGCCCTAGTGGGATAAGGCACCAGCATCCACCAGGGGGTGGCAAATTTGGCTTACATCCCGGGCAGCTGAAATCCATGCGACGCTACTGTTTGTGCCTCCTGTTATAAACAGTGCAGTTCCAAAGAACAGCAGTAGAGTTTCATTTTGCCAATAAACTCTTTGGAATGAATTGTAAATATGCAGACAACCCAATATAACTGCAAACCAATTTTTCTGTTAGCAGGGAGTCCCACATTTATGTTTATCGGCTTGACTCTGAAGAAGATACGACAGCACTGTGTGGGTTCAAACACTAACATGAAACATAAGAATATTTTGAACATTTTTTCTAGAACAAGAATAGTGTTTCTTTACTAAGGACAAGATTAAGATTAAGGCAAATAATAAATATGAAAAGAATCCAGTACAATAATTGTATAAATGAGTTAAAATGTCCAACTCTAATATTGTACTGTATCTTTATCTACAGGATAGCTGCAGCAGGGGTGAATTTCTTCTGAAATTTCTGGATCTGATTAGAAATACATTGAGTCATTTGCATCCTCTCCTTCTCCATGGTAACTGGCCATACCTGTCCCCAGAGGACCTACTAGATATTTTTCATCATGTAATATTGAAAAATAACTTTCAGAAAGATGTTCTGCAGACTGAGAAATTCACCAGCAAATCCATCCCTAGAAAAGTGAGAGGGAAAAATGGGCAATATAAAATTGCTGCATATAATGTGTTTTTATCCATCTGTAAACTGTTTTTCAATGAAAGGCTTTTAAATATTGGAAATTATTAACTGTACGTCAATGTTGTCATTTACTGTAATTTTAGTTGTACTGTATATGTTTTTAATCATTTGTAAACTGCCTTGAATCCCTCTACCAAGAGAAAGTCATGATAAAAATCAAGTAAAAACCCCTTTGACTTTCTACTGCAAAATCAGCACACTGTACACCATGTTTCAAAACAACCCATTGCACCATTTTCTGAGTAAAAGCCACAAACCGTAAGGTTTACATTCGAAAGGCACGAGGTACTTCATCATACCTTGTCTTAGCTAAATATAATACAGAACATAACCCTGTATAGTGATTGTATGAAGTATTCTTACAGTGACAACACTTTTTTTTCAGCTGTCATACATTTGTGGAGGCTGCGGTGGCTCAGTGGTTATGGAGCTTACCTTGTTAGCTGGAAGGCCGGGAAGTCGGCAGTTCAAGACCCGGTTACTGCATGAGAGAATGAATGCCCAGCTCTGTCCCAGCTCCTGCTGACTTAGCAGATCAACAGAAAGAAATTGCAAGTAGATCAATAGGGACCACTTCGGTGGGAAAATATCTTGGGGACATGAAAGGAGCTTCATCCAAGCGTCCTCTGAGCGGAGTTTCTCCAGCAAAAATCCTTTCAACCAGTGATGGGATGACAAAATTTTTGCTAACACACCATGACATCGCGGATGTAGTGGGTGTGCCCCAGTGGCTCCCAGGTAGTTGCTACTGGTTCGGCGAACCACCCGGGAATGTTGCTACCGGTTCAGGTGAACCGGTGTGAACCGGGAACATCTCATTACTGCTTTCAACCCAGAATAATTTCTGACATTAAATTATTATTATACATTTGTGGATTTGTTGGGGAAACCTTCTTTCTAGAGTTGATGGTATCTTTTCATGATAAAGACCCCACAAAAGGATTAATGCCTGGATTGACTCTGAGTAAGCAGCACTGTTGAGTAATTCAGCCACTAGAGTACTAGATAAACAAAGAAGCAGTAAACCTAATGACAAACCCCAAGATATATGATTTGCAGAAAGGTCAAATACCTTAATCATGTAATGAGAAATCAATAGTGCCGATTTCTACACTTAATAATATAAGGACAAATAAATGGGAGAAGAGGTAGAAAAAGGAAAAGAAAGAAAAGAATGTCACAGCTAAAGAAGTCAAGAAATAAACACATCTGGGGGCTTACGGAAATGGTATAAAGAATTATGGAATATTGCATTAAATGATAAATTAACATGTGAATTCAAATTTAAGAAAAGAGAGATAAAGAATAATGAGTATGAAAGGGGAGAGTTTGTTTACTATGCCTTTCAGAAAGCAAAGGGATTAAACCAAGCCAAGATGTCAAAAAAGTTTGGAAATAATGGATGGAAAATATGTAAATTAGAAGGAGTAACAGTTATGGTCCCAGGTGGAGGGTGCAATATGTGTATTATTTAAATTAGATTATAAATGAAAAATAATTTGAACGGGTTAGATTACAAAGCATCTTAGTTATTAGGGGGAAGTGTATACCAGGGATTCTCAACCTGTGGCCTGTGGGCCTGATGCGGCCCACAGCACCATTTCATGTGCCCCCCACTGCCTCCACCACACCAGGAAATGCCATGTGGTGAAGGAAAGGCAAAATGGCCATCCATCCCACAAAGCTGTCCTCAGCTTTAAAAGGTTGAGAACTCCTGGCATATAGTGTGTATTTTTTATTAATTTCTTTTTTATTATTATGTGTTTATTTGATTGTTATAGTATGTTTTGCACATTTTACAAATTAAATAAAAATATTATTTTAAAAAATGAAGCTGAGACAGTAGTTTGGATAGAACCCAAAATCATTTTTAAGAGTTGCTCTGATGTCAAAATAGCCACGATGATGTCCAAATTTTAAGGTGAAAGGAGCAAAAACAGCAACAGCAGAATGAAGAAATTTGTTCCATTCACACAAGCTTTTCACAGCACTTAAGGTTTGTTGGATTGTACCATCAGTATAGATCTATATCAGTGTTTCTCAACCTTTGGTTTTTGGACTTCAATTCCCAAAGCCTAAGTCAGTAAATTGGGTGATCGGTGCTTTGGGGAATTGACACACTTTGTTTAATGCCAATCCATTACACATACCTCTGCTCAGTGATGGGCAGCAACAGGTTCGCACCAGTCTGCCAGAACCAGTAGCAAGTTTCCCCAGCGTCCTGGAGAACCGGTAGTGGCTTTTTTGGGGTGAAACCACCTCAGGGGCTTACCTTTTCACCGGTTCCCCCACTGTGCATGCGCACTAAGCACTTGGTGCACATGTGCACCTACAGCGCTTGGTGCACATGCGCGGCTTCCTTGCTGTCCTCCCAAGTGGGGAGGAGGAAGAGAAACTGCTAGCCAGAAGCTCCCTATAGCCTGCTCCCCAGGGTAGGTAACTCACCTTTTGGTGTTGGGTGTGGGTGTGTATTTTAATGTGCATTTACTGTGTCTTTATTTTAACTGTGTATTTTTATGTGTTTTATGTGTTTTTAATCTGTATTTTTATGTGTTTGTATGTCTATTTTATCTGTATTTAATGTGTATTTATTTTTATATGTATGTTTATATGTTTTATATATATTTAATTTGTATTTTTATGTGTACTTATTTTTATGGTTTTTTACATTGGCTCCGCCCACATCATTGGCTCCACCCATGACATTATGACATTGGCTCCACCCATGATGGCATGACATTGGCTCTGCCCATAATGTTGGCTCCACCCACAGTGTGGTAGTAAAATTTTTGGCTGCCCACCACTGCCTCTGCTCCACCTCCTTCCATTCCCCCAGGACTTTGCACAGCCACAGGTCAATCGCCTTTCTCTGCAAAGGCACAGAAATCCAGTTCTGTCAGAAGATTCTGTTGACATATGCGCCATTTTTTGTTTTGCTTATCCCTATAAATTTGCATGTGTGTCTCTGGTTTGGAATCACTTCTATTTATAACAAGTATACAGTCAAACCGCATAAAGAGCAACTCGCTTAAAGAGCAACTCGCTTAAAGAGCAACTCGCTTAAAGAGCAGAATTTTCTCTGAATATTCGCTTCGCTTAACAAATAAAACCAACCAAAAACTCGCTTAACAAATAAGTCAGGGTTCGCAATTCCCCCCACAATTTGTCATTTACAATGGTGTTTCGCTTAAAGAGCAAACTCGCTTAAAGAGCAATCCTGTGGAACGCATTATGCTCTTTAAGCAAGGTACCACCGTACTCTCAAACAGTCCAAAAAGCTTGTTAGAAATCATAACTTCTGTTACACAAGGAGTATCTTTCCACTGGTATTTCGCTTCTGATAATAGACCTGCTTACATTTCCCTCCCTATATAAATCAAATAGTATCACTCTTCCTATCGTAGATATCCAATGTTTTTTGGAAATCAAGCTGGAAACGTCTATTTCAAGAAAGTGAGAGCCTTGTAATAATATATCTCCTAGCACTCTGTCTACCAGCTCTGTAACTCAAAGATAGCCAAACATTTTGAGAATTTACCGTTCACTACACATTGAAATGCAACATATGTGTTAAATATTCTGAGCAGCTGGATTCACACTTCAATATGCCAAATCAAATGTTCCACATTAGGGGGCCCTTTTGAAGGCGAAGAAACAGTGCCTAAACCCTGTTGTTTTATGCAGTAAATCACAATACAGTAGGCCCATTGAGTTGATGGGATTTGGTGAGTCAGGAAAAGTCCTCCTCAGCCCCTCCTCCATAAATTCCAATGATTCGAATGGGCTTGCTCTGAGTGTTGTTGTTTAGTTGCATAGTCAAGTCCAACCCTTTGTAACTCCCTGGACCACTGCACACTAGGGACCTCTGTCCTCCACCATCCTCCACAGCCCCACTCAGCTCTACACTCATTGTGTCAACAATGCCATCTAGCCATCTCATCCTCTACTGTCCCCTTCTCCTTTTGCCACCGATCTTTCCCAGCATCAAGGCCTTCTTGAGTGAGTCCACATTTGGTGGCCAAAGTACTTTAGCTTCATCTTCAATATTTGTCCTTCCAAGGAGCAGTCAGGGTTCATTTCCTTCAAGGTTGACTTATTTGATGTCTTTGCTGTCCAGGGTACTCTCAAAATTTCCTCCAGCACCACATTTCAAAGGCATCTATTCTTGCTTTGATGTTCTTGCCCTTTGTTCCTCATTTTCCCCTGGGATTCTCCCATCCTTCACTACACTTCATTATATAGATTTCAAAACTGAACATTGATATGGGGGAGATTTTCAGCCTTTAAATTTGTCACAACCAAAAATGCAACATAGGTTTGTTAGGTACAGGTATGTTAATACAACTATTAAGGAATTTGCAACTCACAGTAGTTGATCTCATGGCATTTTACTGCTGAGATAACAGAAGTATTCTGCACCATTGCATCTAACAATATGAATAGATATACAGTAGAAGTGAACCAGGTGAGAAATCAACCCTGACTGCTCCCTAGAAGGTCAAATAGTAAAGATGAAGCTGAAGTACTTTGGACATCAAATGAGAAGAAAGAATTCACTTGAGAAGGCCTTGATGCTGGGAAAGGTGGAGGGCAAAAGAATAAGGGGGTGGCCAAAAATGAGATGGCTAGATGGTATTGTGGATGCAGTGGGCACAGAGCTGGACGGGCTGAGGAGGATGTTGGAGGACAGAGGTGCCTGGAGGACAATGGTCCATAGGGTCGCAAAGGGCTGGAATCGACTGTGCAACTGAACAACAACAACAAAAAGCATAAACTAAAATATATCAAAAATCCTGAGAAAAATAGGATATATGTAATTCATATATAGAGTATATACATTGTGTCGGAGTTAGTCTGGCGAGGTTTTCCTTCTATGGTAATAGAGTAGACCCTACTGCCAGTGACGTAATGCCAAGTGTCAGGCAGCAGTTAACTAACCTGACAACCCTGAGGACTAAAGGGCTTGGATGCCGAAGTCCACAGGGAAGGGTGATGATCCTCAAGTGGATTAAATCCCACTTGAATCCATTTTAATGGAGGGCAGAAGCTTCATGAGAACTAGCCTGGGGCCAATGAGGACTTTGTGTGCCATAAGGGCTCAGGACCAAAAGTGACTCAAAGAACTGGATCGGTGGTACGGGTGTCTCACTGCAATCCGGAAGTCAGATGAAAGGCCACTGCATTATATTCTCAGGACAGTCTTCATGGCTGATTGCCAATATTCGCATTTGGATACAGCAGAACAAAAAGAAAAAGTGTGGGAAAGATTAGCTGGCAACACAAGGTTGCTGTTATCAGGGTACACCCAATTGTGGTTCAAAAATACCACAATCTTTGAGGAGGCTATTTCTGTGGAGTTATTAAGAGGAGGAGAAAGAATAAAATACGTATGTGTTTTTTAAACCAAACCTCTCGAATGAGCAGATTTGGGGGTCATAACATGAAGCTAGATTTGTGATGACTGTAAGACAACAAGAACATTTTCTTTCATGGCATTGTATACAGTTAGTGAAACTGAGCTTCTAGAATTCTAGACAATTTAAATGCCTGATATGCTTTTATTGTGTAGTGGCAGTGGAGGCATTAAATCCTTCCCTCTTATTGATGAGCTTATATGGGGCGTCAAATGTCTGCCTCTTCCAGTGAAATGCATTATGCAGACAATAGCATGACAACCTTTCTCAAATGTTGTCCAAAACGTCTCAATTCTTTTGAATTCTGCAGGCACAAATGAGGCCAAGTTTTTGTAACACAATCTATCCTCTCTATTGGAATGTTTTCATGCCTTACTCTAAAAAGATAAAGCAATATGTCATTCATGCCCACTTCTGGAGCAAATTTATCTCAGCTCTATTAGCAAATGGATGCTGTTTGGAGGTATGCCTTTCTGTGGCATATTAGCTGTGACTGTGTATATTAGCTATGTAAGTCAGTATGTGACACTCTTCATATTTATAGCATAATAATTGGCAATGTTTACTTATGTACTGCCAGAAGGATTGTCATTCCTTTAATAAAGGTCTCAATTTATGCATTGTTTTAAAAGGTCCATAAGCTTTAAATCACCCCACTTCTGCGGCGTTTGCATTTGACTCCAATATAATTCTTCCACTAATCTTAAAATTTGAATGCCTAAACTTATTTGCAAGCAGGGTTGGCTTAGCCATGAGCTTGGATGTGTAAGGATAACAAAACCCATCATCCCACTACCATAGGACTCGTTTCACCAGATAGAGACCTGCACCCATTCATGAAGCCAGGATAAAACCTTTTGCTGCTTCAGAGTACGCGAGGTTCTGCTCCAGGCTACAGAAGTCTTTGATAGGTTTCAATCACTAGCTGCTCATGGTGACAAGCCAGCCAGATCAGGTAGAATTAGCAATGCGTAGATTGGGTAGCAATATGTAGCATTGCTAATAAAGGAATAAAGGAACTGGAATTCTCCCACCAACTTATGCTCTAAAGCAGAGGTCCCCACACTGAGGGAAGAAGACTGCCACAAGAGCTCCCAGTGCCACCCCTCAAGAACAGAAATCAAGACTGGCATTGAGTGGGAGAGAATACATTTGCTCTTGCTTTCTGCTAGTTTGCATTGCATTTAAATAACAAGAACTTTTCCATATTTCTAATTTATTTTAAGAACCTACAGTAGTGGTGGCGAATGTATGGCATGCGTGCCAAAAGGGGCACTCAGTGCCTTCTCTGTTGGCACGTGCACCATTGCCACAGCACACAGTTCGTTCCATTCCTCTGCCCAGCAGCCCAATAGGAGCACTTCCTCTCTCTCCCCAGCACAAAGTTCACCCCACCCCTCTGTTTCTGCACTCACTCTCTAAAAGGTTCGCCATCACTGACCTACAGAATGCCACAGCAATTTTAGAGATCACCTGACATGAACCAAACAAGTTTGCTGCTGTATCCGCATTAAAATAGATCCGCATTGCATTGGTTGTTGATTTTTGAGGGACTTTGAATCAACATTTAGATATAATGGAAACATGAAAAAACATGTACCACAAATTGGAAAAATTATGTCATCTTAAAATAGTAATGATAGTTCTCTTTGTAAGGAAAATGTACAATATCAATATATTGCTAAATTATTTCTGCTGCATTACTTTGTTTAAGACTTTTTTTTATAAAAAATAATAATCATTAAACAGAGCTATATGGAATAGAAGTGTGAGGAATTTTTTTTAAAAAACCCTACAGTACTTCCATGTCTCCAGAAATGGTGGTTTAACTGAAATGATTACATGGTTTAGTCATAAACAAGTTTTGTGCTATATTGCTATATAATTTCATCACTATCAATGCTGAAAATGGATTGTTTTAAACTCTGATCTGCTACACCCATCTGAATGAAATGTAGTTGATCAGTCTGTAGTTGATCAGTAAGATATGAATCTTTCTGTCTCGTCACCACTGTTTGCCTCAGATCTTTATTCTGCCCTCCTCAAACACACATATAAGGTTCCTACCAAACTATATCTGCTTGCATTTGGTGTATTATATCCTGTCCTCAGTGATGGGATGTAACAGGTTCTCACCAGTTCGCCAGAACTGGTAGCAACTTTCCCCAATGCCCCAGAGAACCGGTAGCAACTTTTGGGGGGAACCACCTTCGGGGCTTACCTTTTCACTGGTTCCCCCACTGCGCATGCGCGCCAAGCAGCAAAAGAAGAGTATTTTAATGTATTATTTATTTATTTATTTATTTATTTTATTTACTGGTTTGTGTTGTGGGTGGGTTGAGGTGTGTGTGTGTGTGTGCGCTTATTTTTATTTTATTATTTTTTATTATTATTTATTTTTTATTTGGCCCCGCCAATGACATCATGACATCATAATGTTAGCTCCGCCCACACTGTGATGATGTCACGGTGGGGTAATAAAAATTTTGACATCCCACCACTCCCTGTTCTGTAGTTTTACAAGAGCCACACATGATCAAATGAGTTTCCATGGTTAACAGGGGATTTGGAACAAGGTATTCTGAATCCTATGGTGCAGCTTGATGGCTGAATTTAGAACAGGAAGTTTTGAATATCTTTAAAATTGTACTCATGTAGGTTCCATACCATGTTGGCACCATCAAGATTTAAAATCACACAGGAACTCACACACTTGTACTACACGAGGAAAGCAGATAGAGGGTACAACCAAAGACAAGTTGTTCTCTCTCGTGATTTGCATGTATTTCATGTATCTGAATGCACATAAAGTATATAGCTTTTGTTTGTGGACATATAATGAATATCATTCTGTGCACAAGCAACAGAAAGAGATTCTTTGAATCATTTGGTCTTCCAGGAGAACTATTTTGACCTCTATATCAGGAATACATTTAACTTGACCCCACAGTTAAGACCTTAAGCCACGTGCTACTTCTTTTCCAACTAACTTGAAGGCTATGTGATTCTTTGCTACTGGCAATGTCTGCCAAAAAGCTTTCAGGGGATTTCCGCAACATATTACAGATTTTATGAGTCATATGAAAAACTGGGAAATGATTCAACTAGCTGCCATGAGTTGACTTGAAGATTTTTACAACACCTTTACATCTCATGGGAATCAACAGAATGGGTTATTGTAACATCCGATGGTCTCACTCTGTGGATGCTTTCTGCTACAACTTTGCTATAAGATAATTGCAAACAGCCAATCAACAAGAGAGCAAGGCAAAAATCTACCATACATGTCCCCCCCCCCCCACCTAACTTACTGAAGCAGCTGGGTTTATGTCCAATAGAGGAACTGGCTGATGCCAGCAGCACTCAAGGCATGGCAATGCTGCCCAGGCAGACTAAGCAGCAATTGTTCATGTTAGCCTTTATGAGAACTGACCTTAGAAACCATTAGCAAAACTGTCCTAACTTAATGGGAAAATGAAGATGATGAGAAATACACAGATGTTCAGTTGAATAATCAAAATAAAAGAAGGGGAACCAAGAAAAGTAGTCTGAACAATATGCAGAAATATAAAGCTGAGATAAAATCCACAACTACTTTGGATAAAAAGAATGAGAAGCAAACAGGTTTAAAACCAATAAAAATGTTAACTATTAATGTATAGTAATAATTCTTTCATATACTGTACTGTATGGCATCAAGAGCAAAAACATAGTATCAAGCAAGTACCTTCAAAAGCTGTTAGGAGATAATATAGACCAACATATTTAATAGTCCCAAATGTTGTTACTAAACCAAAAATCAGAAATAAAATATTGAAAATGCCGCATTGCAAACCAAATCAAAAAGAGCAAAAATAAAACAAAACAAGACAAATCAATATTCTTGGACTTTTTCACAAAACGGTTAAAGCTAATAGAAGATGTAGGGTTAAATGCATTAGTGAAACTTTTCAATTTCTGGGACATTATCAAATATTATATGCCTCAACTAACAGTTATATGCTTCATTTCCCAACACCACCTTTACAGAACAAACTACAGAAGGATAACCAGTACTGTAACTCTCATCCATAGCCTCAGACCACTTAACAAAACAAAGGAAGAACTTGGCACGTGGCCTGAGTCATTCACATCATTGTCTACTTTCACACAGCATTGTCAATAGATGCTAGGTTTGAAGGGTACACTCATTTGTTGTTGTTCAGTCTCATAGTTGAGTCTGGCTCTTTGCAACCCCATGGGCCACTGCACGCCAGGGACCCCTATCCTTCACCATCCTCCACAGCCCGCTCAGCTCTACACCAATTGCATCAACAATGCCATCTAGCCATCTTATCCTCTGCCTCCTCCTTCTCCTTTTGCCTTCGACCTTTCCCAGCATCAAGGCCTTCTTGAGTGAGTCCCATCTTCTCATTTGGTGGCCAAACTACTTTAGCTTCATCTTCAATATCTGTCCTTCCAAGGAGCAGTCAGAGTTCATTTCCTTCAGGATCAACTTATTTGACCTCTTTGCTGTCCAGGGTATTCTCAAAATTCTCCTCTAGCACCACATTTCAAAGGCGTCTATTCTTCTGTGCTCAGCCTTCCTTGTGGTCCAGCCCTCACAACCATACATTACTACTGGGAATACCATTGCTTTGACTATGAGGTTTTTTGTTGGCCGGATGATGTCTATACTTTTTATTATGTTCCCTAGGTTTCTCATAGCTTGCCTCCCAAGAATTAATCATCTTTTTATTTCATGGCTACAGTCACAATCTTCCCTTATGTCCAAGCCCTATCTCACTTCTCTCAAGTTCAAGTCATAACTGGTTTCTTTCCTAAGTAAGGCATATCTACCTCCTTTTATGGTTCAGCTCTATCTGGCTGTTTTGTTAAATCTCCGTCTCTTACCTGTTCGGTTATTGCTCCTCTAAAATGCAATTATTGAGATGCCTTCAGGCAACTTTTCAGCTTACCTGCCCCTCATGTGTTCCATTACTAATCCAAGATCAATACTAATTACTCAGTAATATTCACCAGAAATTATATGTAGGCTAAGCAAAAAATTAATCCAATGAGGAGAAACCCCTGTCTTTAGAGGCATCTCATTTGGGCTATATCTCAACAAAGCCAGCAAATAGAAGGCTAAGGTTGATTTTTTAAGACGTCCCCCAAAGCAGGACAAATTATGTTTACTTACAGCTTACTAGCCATGTGCCCATACTCTGCTTTGATTTTTCAAGTCTAAATTAAGATGGGGAAGATGGAGCATCAGGGACCGGCAAAAATGCTCCATTTTGTCATGGTCTTTTATTGCCTTATGGAACATCTGGACTATATTGTGTTGCTGGGGAAATGTGAGCTGAACAATATCTCCCCTTCATTGACAAATGGACACCCACTGCTACACAAACTTCCTCATCCTTTTTATGCTGGTGATTTGAGAGGTGATCTCACTGTGTTGTTGTTGTTGTTGTTGTTGTTGTTGTTGTTGTTGTTGTTGTTGTTGTTGTTGTTGTTGTTGTTGTTGTTGTTGTTGTTGTTGTTGTTGTTGTTGTTGTTTTTCTTCAATGTTGTGGTTAACTATCTGCCATTACACCCCCACCCATACTGGTAAAATTTTATATTTAAACTACTGATCTGATTGTCTAGATTCTAGGTTGACTTGGCTGCCATCTGACTAGGATCTTCTAAGACTGGATAGTAAAATGAGTCCCATGTGACTTGTTAATAAAAATGTCTCCTAGACAATTGTTTAGTAATTTTTTAATGGTCAGTCCTCTCCCTCAGACACACATTTTGAAGAAACAGTTAATGTGCAGATATTGGTACCAGATGTGATCATTATAAACTGTCCTCTACTTGCTCTCTGAATTGAGGCTATTCTGAACCTCAACATGGCCAAATTGTTCCATTATCTAGCAGGAAATGCACAATTGTCTGTTGATGAAGATAGAGGTTTAGAGCTCCATTTAACGGACACAGAATTTTTCAACCAAACAAAACTGGAGCTTAATTTTTATTTACATAAAACCTGAAAACCTTTGACTATTGCTCCAGCAAAGCTAGGGTCATGTCTTCACACTCATCATGAATTTTTCTATTGCTTTTTGGATTAATTGATTTTCCTAGATGTCTAATGTTGATAGATACTTTTGCACCTGTGTGTTAATAGCTTTCTGATCAAATTCTTTTTAGTGCTCTGGATGAAACATGGGAAGTCCCATGATTGTGAACACTACGACCCTTTCCTTCCTCACATCCCACCCAACTTTATTACCTCAGCATGAATCACTTTCTTTAAAAGCTATTGATATGGCTTTAATTTCTCAAGGAAAATGGGAGTATTCATCATGCCAGCTGTTTAAAGTTTCCTATAATTCAACAAGGTAGCTTGTGTTCTTGCTTTAATCATTGCTCCATCTTTGTAGTATTTCAAACAACAAAGGAAGGGACAGCCGGGGAGCGGTTTTTTTTAAAACTCCACAGTCGAAAAATACTCCCAGGTTTGAGCAATGTTTAAAATACCTTTTTTGGACAAGTATTTCCACATTTAAAGAATACAATAAACCAGTATTCTTATTATGAAGGGTCCAGATGACCTTTTCTAAATAAGGACTATAATTGAGACAGATCTTCACTTAGATACTTAACACTTAGGTACTTATTCCAACCTTTCACTAGGTAGCTAATGCTAAGGTGAATTCTAATATTAGGCCTACTTGGACAGAAATTTGGACTTAGGCTGTGCCAAACTAAATCCAAACTTGAATTTGCTATACAAAACTAACTGTTACCCAATGTTTTTCCATCAATAATCACTTTAGAAATTTAGCGTTGAGACTTCAAGGTTCAACAATGGTTTTATCTTCTTTGTCATCATCTACTTTTGTTTGTTATGTTTCTTGTTTGATACAGTTCATTTAATCTACGCAGAGTCGTGCATTTGCAATCTCTTAGCTCTAGGATCAGATGCTATAATGCACTCAGAACTTCAGTTGGTGCAAAAATTCCATTGTCTTCTACAGGTCATAGAGAGATAATAATAACTTCATGTCAGAAATTATTCTGGGTTGAAAAGATTTTTGCAGAAAAAACTCTGGTCAGAAAATGCCCAAATGAGGCTCCTTTCATGTCCCCAAGAGCTGGGACAGAGATGGGTACTCAATCTGTCATGCAGTACTCGGGTCTCGAACTGCTGACTTGCCAGCTTCTTAACCAGTGAGCCCCGGTACCCCCCTGTAGGGAGATTACAAGATAGTAGGCTGATTTTGCAACACCTTGAATGGTCTACAAATCGTCTCCAAAGTGATACCAAAGGTCATTCATTCATTCATTCATTCATTCATTCATTCATTCATTCATTTAAACTGCCAATTTGGGAAATTTCCCACTCTGGGAGGTGTACATACAAATACCAAAAAACACAACAAAACACACAACAAATCAAAAATAGACCAACCAAACAAATACATCCTAAACTATACTATACTATACTAAACTAAACTAAACTATTTTGCTATATGCTCTGCTCTACACACTCTATGAATACCATGTCCAAAGTCTTGTTACTTAGAAGGCAAACAGCATAGCTCGCAAAGACTTCTTGCTGGCAATAAACAAGTCCCTTCCTGGATTTTCAGGCACACCCAAAAATCCAAACAGGAATTTGTGTATTGCTCCTGTAATTTATACAGTTTGCTTTTTGTAGGTGTCAAGAATGCAACTGGATGCAGTCCCATCTTGTCCTTTTTTGCATTTCTTTCTAGAAGTGACAAAAAGCATGACTTCTTACCACAACTCCTATTAGTGTTCTTTAGCACCTGGTGGCCTTCACAGTATGGGCAGACCAGGATATGGTAAAGCCAAGTACTGTATGAGATACTGATTTCAGTCTAGAAACAAAGTAGAAGGCAAAATTGGACAAGTACCTTCTCATCTCCCACTGTTTATGTTTTGCAGTTGTTTCCCTCAGGCTACTGCAGAAGTGAGAATGAGCTGCTCCTTTCTCTTTCTAGAACTGAACTACTTTGACTTTTGTATTTTACCTTAACATTATATGATGATGAAGGCAGTGGTGGGTTGTCAAAAAATTTACTACCCCACCGTGGGCAGAGCTGACATCATGGGCGGAGCCAACATCATGACATCATGACATTGTGGGTGGATCCAAAGTAAAAAAAAACCCACATTATTTAAATAATCCAGGCACTGCCTGCACCCTTTCCAAAATGGCTGCCCAGAACTGGGCATGCGTAAAACCTCCATTTGATGTATGCACACTTCAATTTTTTAGTGCACATGGAAGTTTGATGCATGTGCAGTTCCGGGCAGACATTTTGGCTACTCGGAAATACACATCTGGAGGGTTGCCAGAGAGGCGACTGAATTGGTCACCCAGGGGTTTACCACCACCACCCCCGGGCGATCCGGATAGCTGCTACTGGTTCGGGCGAACCGGTCCTAACCGGTAGCAGCCCATCACTGGATGTAGGGTCTTCTAATTTGGTTTTACTCTTGTGCACCCTCAAGAATGTTTGTTCTTTCCATAAAGCTCTTCTTGGATCTGAGCCAGAAGACTTGAGGTTCATATCCATTCAGAGGATGTTGAGGGTAATTCTCTTGCTTAGTTCGCTTGGCATCAGCTGCTATTTCTCTACTGATCTTAGGTGGAGCAATACCAACAAGAAGGTACATTTTCTCAACTGGTGTAGGTTTGAGGCATCCTGTCACTATAAGCATGGCTTCAATGTTGTAGGGTGTGAAGATGAAAAGCTTGGTGGACAGCTTAGTCTTAGAACATCTGGTTCCACAGTGTACATTGCTCTTGGGAACTGTGGGCATTATGTTTTGCTCAAACTCACTAAGAAGTTTGCTAATCTAATGATATTTTTTCTCATAATGCTGACTGTCCACAATAGCAATTAAACTTATATACTTCCTCATAGCAATTAGAGCATTCTGTGGGTAGTTAACACTGTAATTACCTACTTCATCCTTCTCTCCACCCTCAATATCTGCTTAGTGGGCAAAATTTTGTCATGCCACTACACAGATATCATTCACAGTGGTTAGGAAAATCATACCAAGGTAGAAGTGATCATTGCAAAGGACCTCTGCAGGTGTACTGCATGACAGTCATTCAGTAAATTGCACAATCAGTTGCACAGTCAAACTGTGAAATGCTGACTACCTGGGTTTAATGCTCTGCCGAAATCCTGAGGAGCAACTTCATGTAACATCAGCTTCAACTGGATTTCAGCTTTTGGCATTTCCTTTTATTTTAATAAATAAATTCTTCTTTAGTAGGCACTGTAGAAGGAGATACTCAGATTTAAATACATAAGTGAACAAATTGCAGGAGAGAAACATAGTTTGTTGCTTTTCTGAACTGCAGCTCTTGGAATCCCCTTGCCCAGTGAGCGGATTGGGTGGGGAATTCTGGAAGTTGTTTTTAAGAAAAGGCTTTCCCGCCAGCTTTGCCTGATAATTTACTGAGCTCCTTAACTCTAATTTTCCCTTCTTGTATCATCTCAACTTCTCCACTTGCATTGGATCCAGCAGTGGATATTGGCAGTGTTGATACCTGTTCTCCCTCCTGCAAGATAGGCAACATATCCCTATTGAATCAAGGAAGGTTGTTTTATTTGGCAGTGAGTTAGACCAGATGACCCTCAGGGTGCCTTTTACCTCTGCTACCCTATGAGTATATGAGTCTATGATTTAGTCACTTGCCTTTCTGTACTGGTTATCCTAAATTAACCAAACAAACCATCCACTGTCAGCATACCTATGACTGCCTGCAGGTGGTAAAAGGAGAGATGCCAGCCTAGATATGTTGTGTAGCAATAACAATAGTAATTACACTTATATACTACCCCATAGTGCTTAGTGCACTCTCTGGATGATTCACAAGGTAGTTAGCATCTTGCTCTCAACAAACTGGGTACTCATTTTACCAACCTAGGAAGGAGGGAAAGCTGAGTCAAATAAATCCCAGTTAGAATCAAACTCACAATGTCAGTACTTTTGGCTCTAGTATAGCAGTTTAACTACTGTGTCACAGTGCAATGAATATGTATGTATATGTCCAAGCCTACATACACTTCCTGGATGGCAGATGGAGAAAACAGGTTCAAAGAAAGCACAGACATTTGTCTAAGTGTATGTAAACATAATATGTTGATTGTTAAGAAAATATTCCTTGTAAATCTGATTTTTTCTGGCTGTTGGAATTTGCTGATTCTTCAGACCTAACACAACAGCCAAACTCTGTTTCTAAGTGTAGTAAATTGTACTAGAGTAAGCCCATTGAATTAGTGGGAAATTGATGGGTCAACTCTGCCATAGCTTCCATTGATCCAAATTAAACTAAAGTAAGTCACAACTAAAGCAGGCCCATTTGAATCAATGAAACTTATGGAAGAATTGAACTACCAAATCCCAACTAGTTCAATGGGTCTATTCAAAAGTGATTTACTAGATTAAGCAACAGGATTCGGTCTACTATCCTGTGGAGAAACAGAGAGAGGGGAATACAGGTGATCCCACCTCTGCACAGGATTTGCAGACAACACTTTGCTGTGTCACTCACTAGAAAAGTTCTCAGTATTGCACTTAACCTAATTAGTTGAAAGGCAACATTTTATTCTATCTCAAGGAGATGGAAAGGTTTTAAATACCTGAAGGCTACAGTATTAATATACTGTACTGGGAGTAGTCAGGAAATACAAAGCCACTATTTATAAATGAGGCAATGAAGTTCTTAGAAAACAAGAAAGCCAGACAGAAAAGACATATTTTAAATAAGCAACATACACACAACTCTTTCAAGTAAAATCCTTAGCAATTATCATGTGAAGCAGACCTTTAACATTTAAAGGGAAGCTGCCTGGTTTGTGGTCTCTTAGGCAAAGGGCACAGCTTATGTAACATGATGCATAGACTATTGAGTCAGGTTTATTTGCCAGATTACTGACATTCTGCCTCATCAAGCAAAAGGATAACGAATGAAATGTTACTGGCAGAGTTATAATGAGCAATTTCATCACATGGGGCAACCAGCAAAAAATATGCTCCCAAATCAATTTTGTAATTCACAATGTGAAAATGACGAATAGAAGCATAAAATGACAAAACTGAGACTGTTGTACCCTAAGCCAAACAATAACATCATCATCATCATCATCATCATCATCATCATCATCATCATCATCATCATCATCATCATCATCATCATCATCATCATCATCATCATCATCATCATCATCATTATTATTATTATTATTATTATTATTATTATTATTATTATTATTATTATTATTATTATTATATGTCAAAAACTATTCTGGGTTGGAAGGATTTATGCATAAGAAACTCCGCTCAAGGGATGCCCAAAATGCATTAATATTTTATTGAGTGCAGAAGAGGCTCAAAAATGAACTGATCTACCTAAAATAAAATCACAACATAACCCACCTTGTGGACTTCAAATTATTCCAGACATTAGCTGGGGTGGGGATGGGGAAACAATACAATTTGGCTATCATTTTCATGCTGTCTGTACATGCTACACGTTTTGGCTAGTCTCAGGACTGCACATGCCAAGACATTGTGTGAAAGTTATTATTGCAACATTTCTGGCTCAGCAGAAGTCGGGAAGTACTAAAGCTCTCAAAACCTCACCTCTTCCAGAAAAATGTTCAACATTGTTTTGCAGGCTGAAGGAACTTGAAACAGTGTCTGCACTTATTTATGGATACATACATTTAGGGGATGTGTATCTGCTTCTACATACTTCTGGTGCACTGTTACTAAGAGTGGTTATTTTTTAAGCGTGAGTACAGGAAGGAATTGTGCTTACTGGTGGAGGAAGGAAATGACATTTATGAATGAAGCTTCTGCTTACATTAAATACATGACACATTGGTATGGGAGAAGCCACCAGATGGTGCAAGAAGGTACACCACCAGATGTGTAAGCATATGTTGCTGCTGCTGAGAGTTTTTGAGGTTGGGGAAATACCCACTTTCTTCTAACTAGTGGGGAAGAATGTAAGTAAGCACACTGTAAGAGGGAAAAGAATAACTAGTCCTGTTTCTTCCCTTCTGCAATATGCTGCCTTAGACTCCTGTTGCTTTTCCTAAATCAAGAGTGAATTCTTTGAGCTAGGTGAAGGTAAAGGTAAAGGTTTTCCTTGCTCGAAAGCCAGTCATATCTGACTTTAGGGTTCAGTGCTCATCTCTGTTTCAAAGCCGAAGAGCCAGCGCTGCTGTTTACCTTCCCACCAAAGTGGTCCCTGTTTATCTGCTTGCAATTTCTTACTTTTGAACTGTTAGGTTGGCAGGAGCTGGGACAAAGACGGGCGCTCATTCCGTCCTGCAGTACTTGGGAATCGAACTGCTGACCTCCCACCTTCCAGTCAGCATTTAGCCACTTGAGCCACTGCCATGTTCTTAAAGATGTGAACCCACCTCTTGCTTTCCAACCCAAGAAATGGTGCAATTAGATGGCGGCAAAGTCATGCATCCAATTGGACTGGAAAGGGTTACTTTTCGGGGAACAATCTCCCTTAAAGTAACTCTTCTGCCTTCTGGGGAATTGCTTCAGACAAGCTCTAAAAGGTTCCACTTGGCAGAGATCAGGATCAGAGAGGAGCCCAATTCCTTTTAGGTTGTGTGACTGATGAGAAATACTGGCACACTCCACAAATTGTCCAAAATGTGATCTGTTTCCCCATGTGATCATGCCCAGTCCTTCCTACTTATAATGATACCTGGCCACTTACCAGTGACTGATCAAGGACAGCCAGGCCTCCTGCTGCTTTTACAATGTAAATGAAGCTTTACTAAACAATAAATCTTCCTTTACCAAATCCTTCTGTTCCACCGGTTTATTTCTGTGTCATCTGCCCCCTCCCATACAAGTCACATCTGAATGGTGAGTGGTTATGGGTTCAGAGGAGGTCCAAAGTTATGGCAGAACCCTGCTATACAATGGCCTTTCCCTTCCCATTCTCAGTTGACTCTGCAAGACATTTATGAAGATGCCATGGTCATTATCACGAACCTGCTTGCCAGGCACCTGCTGCTGCAATACAGATGATTGCATCCTGCGGATAGGTTTGTCAGTTGACAAGCTCATTCCCCTTGGGGGTCAGATGACTGAAGAGGCAGGCTAATGCACTTACAAGCCTTTCATGGGCAGAGCAGAAACAGATGTTCAGGGATCATTCTCTGGCACTGGGGAAGTGTCTCTGAAATCTGGGATGTGAGCTTTCCGGGCACATTCTTTCCAGAGAGACTAACAGGTTCTGTAAGCAATTAGCTGCTGTCAGTTTGCAAACACTGAATGATGTGTGCCCACTGATCACATACACCCTATACATACCACCCAACAAACAAAAAACCCCAACTCTAATCAAGAAGACAGGCTGTTGCTTTATGCATATGAGGCAGACATTATCTCTTATGAGAGCACTTTTCATGCAAGGAACTTGCAGGGTTTGCGCTTCAGGAAGCTATGTAATCATGGCTTGAACATTTGTATGACCTCAGTAAAGTGTTTTCAGTGCATTATGCAAATACACATGCATGCTGATCATTGAAATCCATTCGCCTTATCCCAAGCAAGGTCTTTCCATGAAAAACTGAACTGGTAATCAGAAATTCACCTCATTCTCTACATTCCAGTTATTTACCATATTCCAAACTGCAGCAGTCAATCTAGATCAGTGTTTCCCAACCTTTGGTTCTTGGACTTCAATCCCCAGAAACCTAAGTCAAATCCCCAGAAACCTAAGTCAGTACATTGGCTGATTGGTGCATTTGGGAATTGACTCTTAGGCTTCTGAGAATGGAAGGCCAAGAACCAAAGGTTAGGAAACACTGATCTAGATTTTGAATGATGTTAGGCTGGACTGCTGGTGAAGATATGGATGCACTTGAAGCCTTGCCCATAAATTTCTCTACCACCTTGAAGTCAGACCTTCACACTTTGAGTGTGAAGATCCATGAAGACCCAGTGGAAACTGTGAGCAAGTTTGGCTGACCATACTTACAGAATTCTTGTGACTGCAATCAACAATCAAGGAGGTCTCTCAATTTCAGTACCTCTGCAACCATGCTCAATCAAAAGCCTATACCAGTGATGGCTAACCTTGGCACTCCAGGTGTTCTTGGAATTCAATTACCAGAAGCCAAAGTCAGCATTCCTGCTGATTAGGGTTTCTGGGAATTGAAGTTCAGAACACCTGGAGTGCCAAAGTTAGCCATCATGGGCCTATACAGATTCCTTCAGGCCTTTACACAAGGAGGTCCTCACTACGAAATTAGCATTTCACCAGTTCATTTGAATGCTTGAAGAGGGCTGGGGTGAATTTTCTGGACTGTGTCTTGCGGCTGGTGTTCTTCTTGTGTTAGGCACCATTCACACTACCTAGATGCTTGGTTCTTGATACAGATGTGCAGTCCACTCCTGAATGCTTTCCATCATAGCTTCCTGTCTAGTATTAAGATCTTGTTGTATACTTAAGAATGGATATGAAAAGCAGTAAATATTCAAATCTGTAAAGGAATTTTCTTGATATAAAATGATATTTATTTATTTATTCCATTTATACCCTGCCCATCTAGGAGGTTTTCCTACTCTGGGCGGCTAAGAAGACGAAATTCACATATTAAAAACACATTTTAAAAATAAAAATGCGCTATTGACAGCAGAGAGAGACAGAATAGAATATCTAGCACTGAACCATTGTCAAAAAATTCTCAAAGGCCTCTTTAAAAAGCAACGATTTCAGCTGTTTTTTAAATATAGCCAGGAATGGGACCTGGCACAGTTCAACTGGGAGGGAGTTCCACAAAGTTGGTGCTGTCACTAAGAAGGCTCTTTTCCGAATCATGGCTTTACTTGTCAATCTCGGAGTCGGCACTTGGAGCCGCGCCGTCTGGGAGGATGCAGGCTGATGTCTTGACGGGAAGATGCTCCACCAGGTAGGAAGGTCCTAATATTATGGGATAAGACAAGATGATAACATATAGTTTGGAAACTCTGGCACAGAAACTCAGATCTTTCAGAATCATTTCTTAGAGAAAAGGTTCTATAAACATATAGTGGACTGGAAGAAGAAAGCTGATATAAAGGCAACATGGGCACAATTAATTCAGGCAACTAAAGACAAGAATTCTTCAGTATTTTGGAAACTACCAAAATTTAATTCAAGGATACCACCCAGTGATGGGATGACACCGGTTCTGACCGGATCCACAGAACCGTTTTAAGGATTTCCGGAGGGCTCTCCGTGGGGGTAAAACCGTTTTTGAGGCGTCCGGATCGGACGCCTCACTGGGAGGAAAATTTAAAAAAAAATTGGAGCAAAAATGGCTCCAATTTAGTGCGCATGCGCAGAAACTCAATCTGACACATGCGCACTAAATTGGAGCCATTTTTTTCTCCGATTTAAAAATAATTGGATCTGGCCGCCCCTGACTGGAGCCTCCTGTGGAGCCGCTTGCCGCCGTTTGCTGCTGCCTGGTGCTTCTATCACCACTGCCACCTCCTGCCATCGCTGCTGCCGTTGCCGTCCCCATCGCCGCCGGAACCGAGGAGGAGGCGGGGCGCTCCATGTCCATGTTGGCTCCAATTTTTAAAAAACCGGACCCGGAGCCACTGCCTGCTGCTACTGTCGCCGCTGCTGCCGCCTCCCGCCATCGCCATCGCTGCCGTTGCCGCCGTCGCCCCAGGCCAGCGGAGCGCGCCTCCTCCTCCTCCGGTTCCATCAGCGGCGGCGGCAACGAAGAAGACGGGATGGGAGCCAATCAACGGGCAAGGCGGGGAAGAGAAAGCTCCGGAACGAAAAGGAAGGAGGGAAAAAGCAAATGCATCTACCCGGATCAATTACCGAAACGCTCCCGGCACTCCAGTCCCCTCCCTCTCCTCCTTCCACCCCCCCGGTGATGGCGATGGCGGGAGGCGGCAGCAGTGGCGACAGTAGCAGCAGGCAGTGGCTCCGGGTCCGGTTTTTTAAAAATTGGAGCCAACATGGAGCGCCCCGCCTCCTCCTCGGTTCCGGCGGCGATGGGGCGTGCCTTGCCGTGTGGCCCCGGGCCATGGGGGTCGTCGGCCCCAAGAAGGGTAAGTGAGGGTTTTGTGTTTGGGGTGGGTGGGTGGTTTATGGTGTTTTGGGTGGGTGGGTGTACTTTTATTTAATTTTTATTTTTTTTATTTATTTATTTTATTTCTTTAAGTTATTTACGGGTCTGTGTGCATGTTTATTTTTTTATTATTTTTTTTATTTTTGGCCTTGCCCACAACGTCATGACGTCATGACGTTGGCTCCGCCCATGACGTCATGACATCATGACATTGGCCACGCCCATGACGTCCATGACGTCATGGCGTGGTAGTAGAATTTTTAACATCCCATCACTGATACCACCCCTTTAGGCTCATTAATCACACCTGGAAAGTATATTATTGGAGGATTTGTGGTGAAATCATTTGTGAAGCCCTTTTACAGAAGATGGCTGATTTTCCCTGAATGGTCCCCAATTTCTGTTAGTGAAATAAAAAGTCACTGATAGACCAGTGTAAGATAGGAATAGCTCCTGGTATTGCCAAGGTCTTACCTGAACTATTTGAAAAAATAGTAGGGATTCCTACCCACCCCATTGTTATATACATATATTGATTCTTCAAGGTGTGTCTCAGAGGAATGGAGATAATAATCCCATTTTTTAAAAAGGGAAGAGGGATGTTCCAGTCAATTGTAGACCATTTAACCTGCTCAGTGTAATTGGCAAATTCTATGCCAATCACCTTCTATAGACATTTAAAATCTGGATAGCAATAGCAATTACACTTACATACTGTCCCATAGTGCTTGGGTACTTGGGTGGTTCACAAGGTAATTATCATCCCCCCCAACATGCTGTGTACTCATTTTACCAATGTCTGAAGGATGGGAGGCTGAGACAGCCTTAATCCCTGTCAGGATTAAACTCACAATGTCAGCAGTTTTGGCTGCAATACAGCAGTTTAACTACTGTGCCAACAGGACTCTTTTGTTGTTGTTCAGTCACACAGTCGATTCTGACCCTCCACGATCCCATGGACCACCATCCTCCAGGCACCTCTGTCCTCCACCATCCTCCTCAACTCACCCAGCTTTGTGCCTACTGCATATACAATACCATCTACAATACCATCTAGCTATCTCATTCTTGGCTCTTTAAACAAGAACATGTACTGGCAGATGAGCCGGCTGGATTCTGGGAAGGAGGATAAATTCTGGAACACATTCTGATCATGCAGCATCTAATTGATAATATGTAGGCAGATCTTACCACGGTTTCATTGCATGCTGCCTTTATTGACTTAAAGACTGCATTTGACTCTAAGGAAAAAGAGGCTACATCTATCGATTGAAGGCTTTTATTCTTAACATGACCCTTATACTCTAAGCAAAAATTATGGTCTGAAATAACAGTGTTGAGCAGGTTATGAACTTTAAGTATTTGGGGGGGGGGGTTGTTACAGTCATCGGGGCCAAGGATGTTCCCCCTGAGTTTGTGGCTGAGAATGGCCAACAATCTAACTAGCCCATTAAAATTTTCTTTTTAAACAACGGAGGGCAATACATACCTGAGGCCCTCAAATTATATCAGGACAAAACTGTAACTCAACTTTTGTTTGGAACAATACTAGACCCTTCATCTTTCTGCTGTATCTCATTAGAAAGACTCCAATCAAAAATTTTAAGGGTCCCCCATGCTGCCTGTCTAATTGTTTCCCTAATGCATGTTTATGCTTAGAAACTGGCTTGATTAAAATAAAGGCTAGGTTAAGCCTTGCCTCTATTAACTTCTGGCTCAAATTAAACTATTGCTCCCGAGGTTTAACATCTCTAATTCTCCAGGACTGATTTCAATCCCCCTGGTTAAATGCAGTTCATCAAAAAAGGGTATTTTTTAGCTACTCTTCACAGATCGTTTTGGCGATGAGATTGGATCAAGTGATTACAATCAATAAACAGAGGTTGCTAGGTACTGAACAGCCATGCAGTATTAGTAGAGTTCCAACCTCTGTGACACCAGAGACTCCTAGATATCTTGTTGTTCTGGCAGCTTATCTTTCGTTATTGGAGTCTCCCACCCACTGTAGAATATACTCCACAGCCAGATGGGGTGTACTCCTCTCTGGAGTGTTGGAGAAGAGATATGGAAAGATTCCTAGGTCATAGAGAGTCTTCCCTTGCAGCACAGCTGTGGTCCAAAGAAACAGAAAGACAGACAGACAGTCAGCCAGACATGTTATGTTTTATTACTACAGTCATTTCACCAGGTAACATCAAATGAGAAGAGAAGATTCACTTGAGAAGGCCTTGATGCTTGGAAAGATCGAGGGCAAAAGAAGAAGGGGGTGGCCAAAAATGAGATGGCTAGATGGTATTGTGGACACAATGGGCACATAGCTGAGTGAGTTGAGGGGGATGGTGGAGGACAGAAGTGTCTGGCGGACAGTGGTCCATGGGGTCGCAAAGGGTCCGAATCGACTGTGCGACTGAACAACAAAAAAATACTTACTAAGTACAGTACATTTCTCCTCTATTTTCGGTCTGTTCTGAATCAGATATTTCTGGGAAACTTCTTTTATGTGTCAGTTCTTAGAACATGATGGCTGTGTGTGCATGTTGTGACATACAAATTGAACAATTAAATTAAATTAAATTAAATTGCACCTGAATTTGGACTACTTTATTTCAAAACTTGGAGGGCGGGGCCAGCCAGAATTTCTGCTACTGTTTCTGGTCAACTGGTGCGAACCTGCTGATGCCCACCACTACATTAGTTTCTTATTAATTGTGCTGTGCTCTTGTCATTGAATAGGAATCTGCTTTGTGCAGTTATGGGTAGCCTGACTGCACCAAGGGGAAGATGTCTGTGGCTATATACCACATATGTTAATCATGAAATTAAACAGATGGCCCACTCACTCATCAGGGAAGGTCCTCTGAGGGCTATAAGAGAGAAAGGAGATTTCCTATGAAGCATAACAACTTGAACATCATAAGGTATACAGTTACAAGCTTTTCTTTATCCCCCACCCCACCTGAAGTTCTTAAAAGGTGACACCAGGGAATTTCATCTGATCTTGGGACACTAATCTTGTTTTATGCCATTTTGATCAGTCTGTTCAAAATGTTTGCAGTCTGCTCAGGAGAGAACTCTCCCCCCCCCCCCAAGGGTACGTGGGACAGCAGATGGGCCATCCCTGGTTTAGTGGCAAGAATACATTTGAAGCACACAAATCTGCTATATCTGGAGAAAGTCTTGCATGTAAGAATCCTGTGTGTGTGTGTGTTCTTATGAGTTCCCGTTCACATCAACGAGCCATTTGTAGGCAACCCTTTTGGAGTTAAACATGAAAGTCACTTAATGTGACAAAGTCCATGATTATGACCGGGCATCCCTCTGAATACCTCAATTCTTTCTCATTTCACATACAATTTTATCCTTTGCAATAAAGGTGGGTGGATGGATAGGAAAATGGATACATGGGAGAGTGAACTTCAATCATAAAAAGTACTTGCAAGGGAGTAAACAATACAAAGTGTTACTTACTTCTGATTAACATGTTTAGGGCAAAGTACAACCTGGCAACAATTGTAAGGATCATGAAGAAAGTCTTCTATAACTCAGTGGGATTTATTTTTCATTAAACATGCTTATAACTGGCTGTAAAGTTTCCATCAATCTATGCCTTGGGATTTAAGAAATCTATAATTGTTAATTGAAGAGAGAGAGAGATGTACAGCTCTGCACTATGAATATGCACAACTACTACAATGCAACAACAAGTTGGTGAAACAAATGGTGTAGGGAGCTGGATAATTTCTATTTTTGGGAATGTTTATGCATGAATTTAGAACCATTTTCAAACCAGCTATCAGCTATTTGTACTGTGGTGATTGGAAAAGAGTACTGATTTGATTATACAAGCTTTGGTTCGTCCTAGACAATACCCTTAGTTTATAATTAGAAATGTTATTCCCTTAAGTCACTCTTTCCGAAGCTTTTTCAAATCATGCCTATCTTTTATAATAGCCAAGTAACCTACAATCTCCTGCCACATTTACATAAAAGGCATTTTAATTACATAAAAGGCATTTACATAAAAGGGATTTTTTTTAAAAAATTTTTTTTACCATTAACACAGCTACTTTGCCACATTTAATTTGTTTAATTTGCAAGTTTGATTACTCAGGTACTCACTTTTGAGGAAGTACAGTGGAAACTCGTATAACGAACACCCCCTATAGCGGGGGAAAACACATAACGATTAGGGTTGTTTTTTTTAATGGCAGCCTGCATAATGATTTTTCCTTTGGGAAAAAAATCATACAACTAATGTTCAATGGGAAAAACCACTTAGCAAAAAAAAATAAATGTTGTATGATTTTTTTCATAGGAAAAAAATCATACAATGAAAAAAAATCACATAGCAAACAGATCCGTAGAACAAATTAAAATTGTTATATGGGGTTTTACTGTACTGTCACCTGAGAGGAAAGACAAATGCAACACCTTTAAAATGTTTAGCTGGATTCTCAGTATATTGACTTGTTTAACCCCGAACAATAGCCCTGTGGATCGTTGTCTAGAACACATCGTTGCTGAGAAGCCCAGAAGATATCCTGTCATCTTGGTGGGACTCCTTTATTAATGACTTTGACAAAAAAGACAGCCTCATGCTTCCCATTCTGAAAGATATTTTTTCACTTTTTCACTGCTACAGTAATGATGGGGGCCTAATGCAGAGGATTAACTACCATCTGGGAGGACAGCAAAGGGCTCCCAGTACAGCTGAGAATCATTAACTCCAATGAGGCATTAATCCTCAGAAAATACTCTGTGCCAATGTCATTATTACTGGCACATCCTAAAAGAAGGGGAAAGGAGGGAAAGAGAGACTATATGGAAAGAGTCCATTAAAGACATCCCCACTTTTGAATAAATATGTGAGGGGGGAATTGTTCTAACCCTGCCCTCCTGCACCATCCTTCTCCACATGAGGAGAGAAAAAGAGTGAGAAAGATGGATAGCCTTCTGCATGTGAAGGTTTTATGTCCCTTAAAAATAAACCCACAGAGGTCAGAGCCTCTCCTTTTTGGTTCATTGTTTTCTGTGAGGAGAGTGATGGCTGAGTGGTTGTGGGTCGGGGGTCCCGCACTAACCCAGGAGCTACCATCTTTGGTTTTGGATGGGGCAGTTTTGCCCCAAACAGACCCGGTACGTAATCTGGGGGTCCTCCTGGACTCACGACTACTGCTCAAAGAGCAGGTGGCAGTTGTGGCTGCGAGGGCTTTTACACAACTTCGTGTTGTGCGCCAGTTACGCCCACTCCTGGATCGGTACTCCTTGCTCATGATCACACATGCCTTGGTCACCTCCAGACTCGATTATTGTAATGCGCTCTACATGGGGCTGCCCTTGGCGACCATTCGGAGGCTTCAGCTGGTCCAGAATGCGGCTGCTCGAGTTGTGATGGGGTGCAGACGTTATGCTCATGTCTCAACACTTTCTTTTTAACTTGATTGTATGTATGTGTTTTAATTGTTTTTAGTTGTAAAGCCGCCCTGAGTCTTCGGAGGAGGGCAGGGTACAAATAAAATAAATAAATAAATAAATAAATAAATAAATAAATAAATAAAAATAAGTCAGTGGGCTTCCCTCCTCACACATTCATTTTAGCTTTATAACGTAACAGTTTGATAGACCTCCTGTCTGACCTGTGTAGATGTTATCCTCTTCTCCCTGCATATAACCTGGGGTCATAGGTTTGTCACTTCCTTTCTATTGGGTTCTCTTTGTTTTTTTGTTCCTGGCTGAGAGCAGCTCTCCTCCCAAACGTGATGTCGACTCCTCATCCTTGCGGATTTGATGGGCTTATTATGCATTGTAGTGTTTCCCACCCTTTAGTTTTCGGACTTCAATTCCCAGAAGCCTAAGTCAGTACAATGGCTGATCAGTGCTTTGGGAATTGACTTAGGCTTCTGGGAATTGAGGTCCAAAACCCAAAGGTTGGGAAGCACTGATTTATAGCAACTAGCAATTACACTCATATACCACCCCATGGCACTAAGTAGACTCTTTCAGTGTTTCACAAGGTAATTAGCCTTTTGCCCCAACATGCTGGGTACTCATTTTACCATCCTTGGAAGGATGGAAGTCAGAGTTAACCTTGAGTCAGGATCGAACTCGCAACATTTGGCTGCAGTACAGCATTTCAACTGCTGTGTCACCAGGATTCCTTTTTACATAAAATGAAAGTTTTATCTTTTGGCAGAAAGAAGAGAAAGTGCTGAAGATGGAAGATAATCTTGCTAATCAATGTTTTTTGTCAGCAGGTCAATTACTTACACATACTGTATATTGAAAAGTCTTTGCATCTATTTTTGATTCTCCAAAATATAGTTTATCAAAGCAATGATGAAAATTCTTGTAGTTGTTCATTATGCCAATAAACAACAATGACAACACACAAAGATTATGCACAGTATGGTGGACAGCTGGATGGTTTCTTTGTATCTGGTCACATGCCATCAGGACTGTAGCCAGGGGGTGGCCAGGGTGGGCCTTGCACACCCTGAGTTAGCAGTTTGCCCACCCTTGAACTCTCGGCTGCTTATATATATGACACATATATATGATATTGTTGCCCATCCTGGACAAATATTCTCCCACCCACATCTAGAATCCTGCATGCCATGCCTACTGTCTTTGCCTGCATAGTTGAGAATACAGGCATATTTAACAGATCATCATGGCTTCCTCTTCATAAAGAGACTGGCCATGCAAAACTGACCCCTTTTCATGTGAGAGATCAAGCAAGGGTTAGTCTTGAATCCTGCCCCACTCTACCACTGCATTGCACTAACCTGGAGTTTCTAAAACTAACCATGCTGTTACTTGATCTGAATCAGGATTTTTGCCAGAGGAAACGCCTAAGAAATGCTCCCGGTTGGTGCCACCACTTGCAAATCGAATGCACATGTACAAAGGGAAGCTACTTACCATTGTTGGCTTTTGACGGTCTCAAGCTTTCATGATCAATTATTTGCACAGAGTGTTGGACACGGGACAAGGCTGGAAGCTGAGAATTCAGACATATCAGTTCAGAGCAGGGTCCTACAATTAGAGCAGTAGCCATAAGGCTTCAACATAGATTATCCTGAGAGTGTTAGGGCTCAGGCACCACAGCTGAACCTGAAATGAAAAGAGTAAATGTGTGAGTCATAAAGCCAACCAAGGAAGAAGCTCTGCAAGCTATTAGATCATTAAGTGGGGCAAAAAATCAGAGCGCCTGGTTGCTGCTTCCAGGCCAAGGCTGGGCTCACTTTACTTTGAAAGCCTGATTGGATAAAGTATTTTTATTAACTTCACATTTTGCTCCTCATTTTCTTCCTCCTGTTTTTCATATTGCTGGTGCAGAACAGCTCGGCTCCTGAAAGTGACGTTGATTAGCCCTGGCAGACTGCAACACCCCTTCAGGCTTCCCACAGACAAATCCCAGAGTGCAGACCACAAAAACGAGAGGAGCTTCATCTGTTGCTCATGTTTGGGGAAACTGCTCAAGCGACTTCTCTATTTTTCTGCTGTGTGCAGATTGTCCTTTTTCTTGGAAGCGGCCAAGAGGAGCCACTGGCTTGAAACATGGGCAGAGTTAGTAAAGCCCCAAGACTTTACTATTGCTAGAAGGGGCTGTGACAATCAATATAAAGGAAAGGCCCACTTTAATGATGTTTCACCTATCTTATTTTGCACTGGATCACTACGATGTACAGCGAAAGGTGCTCTCCCATTGACAAAAAAAAAAGTTGCAGGTAGAGTCTCAGGACACTACTGTCAGGGATTTAGTGCATGAATTCGAGGTGTTGAATTATGCTCGTTAGTTCATTTATTTCATTCATTAGTTAAGGGTGATGTTTCAAATGGGGAAAATAAAGACATTATGTTCATAAAATTAAGGTTTTCATAAAATATTCATAAAATCTAAGGTTTTCTGAGCTAAGGTAAAGGTCATCCTTGATCGAAAGCCAGTCATATCTGACTCTAGGTTTCTGTGCTCATCTCTGTTTATAGCCAAAGAGCCAGTGCTGTCTGTGTCTGCAGACATTTCCATGGACATGTGGCAGGCATGGAACGCTGTTTACCTTCCCACCAAAGTGGTCCTTATTTATCATCTTGCAATTGCTTGCTTTTGAATTGCTACATTGTGTTAACCCAAAACCATAAATCCCAATTTCATTTGTGTTTATTATTTTTTTATATTTTATTTTTCAATAAAGATGTTTTTAACCTTTATTTTCTATTCTCCCCAACTCTTCCCACTATGCACATGTGTCCATAAGCATCCCAATGTACACACAATAATTCACCACAGGTGAATAACTGCAAAGGATCTATTTTTAATAAATATTTCAATAGTTAAGCCACAAAGAAAAAGAGTTTTCCTTCACGATTCCTTGAAAGTAGTTTTTCAATAAGAGGGAAACCCAAAAGGGAAAGTGGTTATGACTACAAAGGAAAAACTCGCTACAGTGTATCCATTCTCACACCAATTTATCTCTTCTGGTGTGGAGAGATATTTGTTTGAAGGAAAGAAGGTTAGAAAGAGTGTTTTTTTGTTTTGTTTTAAACCTTCATAGAAAATGTTTCTGAAGTCTGATCCAAATTCTATAAGAGTCAAAAGAAAGGTTATTCTGTCCTCTTTCAAGCACACTTTGGATCACTTCAGTCAGTAGATCGGTTATTTTGCTGGATTACCACCATTTTTACAAGTTATGTTTTTCCTCAATATTTTTTTGTGTGAATTCCTGCTATGGCATCATTTTTCTCCATATGTTGTATGCGAACTGTTGGAAAGTTGTCACATTCAGTTTCTAAATTGGTTTTCCCTCCATTTATTGGGTTTTTGTGACCTCATTTGAGTGGTTTTTTGTAAAATGCTTCATAGATTATTTTTCTGAAGTCCAATTCCAAATTTGAAAGTGTCCCCACAAAGGTTAATTTTGCCTCTTTCAAACGCACTTTGGATCATCTGAATTGGTTGGGTAGTTTTTTCCTCTAGGTCCCTGACAACTGACCCCCCTAGCAAAACTGTCACTTTTCCAATGCTACTTCCGAAAGCAATGATGTCATCACTTTGCATTTTTGGCTTTTATGTTCTACCAGTACTTAAAGTTGCAGAGATGATATTTTAAATGATATAACCCTTATTTTCCTGGGTGCCTTAGTTTTGGTGTTGCAGCTTCTCAAAAGTACACGATTTCCGTTACACTGCAAAAGCTGCCAGACCACCCAACCAAAACGTATGACGTTCATAGAATTCATGTCAAAAGTGGACTGTAGTGGCTCAGTGGTTAAGAAGCTCACCTTGTTAGTTGGAAGGATGGCAAGTCGGCAGTTCAAGACCCAAGTATTGCATGATGGAATGAGTACCCATCTCTATCCCGGCTCCTGCCAACCTAGCAGATCGAAAGCAAGAAATTGCAAGTAGATAAACAGGGACAACTTTGGTGGGAAAAGATCTTGGGAACATGAAAGGAGCCTCATTCGGGCATCCATTGAGTGGATTTCCTCCACCAGAAATCCTTTCAACACTGAATAATTTCTGACATGAAATTATTATTATTATTAGGGGGGGGGGGAGAGATAGAGAGAATGAGAACAGGAAATGCTACAGAATTGGGATGGACATATTCATATTTTTTCCCATTGACCACATAATGAAAAATGTGAATTAGCCTGGATGCATATTTGTTGTTGTTTTGTCCTCACCACTGAGGTTTCTAATTTTTAAACCATTGGATCTGTTCACATTGGTTCAAGCTGTGTGGTCACTAGAACCAATGCAGAAAAATGTGTCAGCTGGAGAGGGGAGGGGAAGGAGGCAAGGATCCACCCCAGGATCATTGACATTTCCTTTAAAAAACACCACTTGGGTTCTAGTGTTTACTTTTGTCGCCATCTACATAGGTCCCATCTATTCCAGTGCAACCATTGCTGCCACACATCTCTTACCCTTTTTCTTTCTAGTTTCATCTCCCCCTTTTCCCTTTTCCCTGTTATTCCCTTCTTTCCAGTTGATTAGCCGCAGGGGTCACTTGCCTGCCTGCAAAAAACACTATTCCTTGTTTTAAGAAAATCAGATTGGTGCCAGCATTACTGCACTAGGGCACCTAGATATCAAAGGAAATAAGGAAGAATAAGGGGAGGAATGTGACATTCTCCCTTGCTTACAGCTTGCCTTTCTCCTACCCGCAGCAATTTCAAACCAATCCTGAGATCTGCTTCCGCAATGTTAATGACAGCATGGAAGTAGTCATCCAAAACAGTGAGAGTGGAAGAGGAGGTGGATTTCTGCTTCCTCTCCTTCAGTGATCCCAAAACAACCTCCCCTGTCCATCTGTGAATTATTTAGTATTTACACCAGCATAGTGCAACAATTGAGTATTGAATTTGGGACAGCTGAATAGAAATGATTAATCAGGAGACTGGCAATAAGCCAAAAGAGAAAAATGTTTTTCTTTATTATTTATTTATTTACATTTTTATACTGCCCTTCTCACCGGGGCAACCCAGGGTGGTTTACAACATCATAAAAGCATAACAACACAATCCAAACCCATTATTAAAAACTTCAAAATTACAATTATAAAATTTAAAAAGTTTTTAAAAACTTTATCTTGGAAATGAATTTAAAGTTTATTTAATCCTTTAATTGTATATTTGATTATCTATTTAATTTAGTCAAACAATCTATTTGGTGACTATTCTTATACTTATTATCTAATTATTTTCTATAAATTATGATTTAATTATCTATTTAATTCTCTATAGTAAAACCTCGGCTTACAACCACTTCGGTTTAAGTTTGCTGTGGATTGCAATGGCAAATCCTATAGAAATGCCGTCCTGGTTTACAAATTTTTAATGTATTTTTTTTTCAGTTTACAATGATCAATTCAGGACCGTTTTTTTAAATTTTTCAATGCATCCCTATGGATGTTTCGGTTTACCATTTTTTTGGTGTTACAACGGAGGCTTTTGGAACAGACATCTGTCATAACCCGGGGTTTTACTGTAATTGAATTTTTAATTTAACGATCCTACATTGTATTGCTGATAGAAAGACAAGACTCCCTGGAAAAATAATGCCAGAAAACCTGACAGCAGTAAGCAAAGAAGAAACCCAAATAATGGATGTTCTAGTTTGAAAGCTGTTAATTATTCTTAAAAGATCATCAATTTGTAGCGTTACATACTTTGGAAGAGACTTGGTGGCATATTTTTGCTGTGTGTTGTTCTGCCCCATTGCATTGCTGCATTCTATTGTTATATTTTACTGTATCACATCGTATTATACGGTCTATTATATTGTTGATGTTATGAGCTGCCCTGAGTCAGTTTTCACAGAGAAGGGCAGAATATAAATTGAAGAAATGAATGAAAATGAAATGAATAACAACAAAAAATTGGACAAAATCCTCTTATATAGCTATGCAAATGGAGGCAAATTGTCTCCCCCTAACAGTTCACTGTACACATTATCCATTGCACTCTGCTTACAACTCAGCATGCAACTGATAATGTCTATAGTACTAATTTCTTAACATAGGGCAATTCACCTGTAAAGGTTATGTTGTTTGTGCTACACCAGCATAATTAAGAAAGATTTGGGCCTATTTAGAGAACCGTGTAGGGAGGAAGGGAAAGTATATCTAAAGTTGCTTACAAACGTACCTACATCTAGCTTGATTCACCAATCCATCTGTATTACTATTTATTGCTGTGCTTCAATATTCTAGTGCAGGGGTCTATACATTTGACTCTTCAGATGTTCTTGGACTTCAATTCCCAGAAGCTCTGTTCAGCAGGAGTGCTGACTTGGGCTTCTGGAAATTGAAGTCCAAGAACATCTGGAGAGCCAAATTTGTAGAGCCCTGTTCTAATGGATCAGGGTCCTCTAACTAGAAGGAACGCATTATGTCTTATTTCCTTTTTCCTATTCAGACAAACAGTTTGAAAGGTAAGTGAACCTAGTCAGTAGCTATGCTAGGTGAAGATTCTGGGAATTGTAGTCCATAAAGGGCAATATTTCCAAATGATTTCCTGGGAGATTTGACAGCATAGTGGCTTACTGGAAGCTCTTTTTGGGAGGAGTGGTAGTGGGAGTTGTTGGAGACTTCTAAGAGAACACGAGAGAAGAAAAGAGCCCTAATCCTAGTTGAAGAGAAGAGTGGTAAGGACATACACACTACACATCTGCTTATTGTCTTCTTCATTTGTATTCCTTGCTTCGTGTAGCTGTGCCTTGTCTCATTACCTCTCATCCCTGCAGATCCAGGGTTGCTGTGACAAGAACAAGGGTAACAACTTGTTCTCCCCAGTCTCCCAGGATATGTATACATGCAGGCTTTGCGCCTGGAGTTTAATGCACACCTAATCATGTAAAAGACTAAAGGTGACCAACAGTATTTACAACCATGGTCCTAACCACTGTCTTTGTTTTGCTATGTTAAACAGCTATCTGGAAATGCACAGATGACGCCACAGAACTTGTGGCAGAGTGGATCAGAATGTCTTCTAAAGGGTATAGCCTTCCCTGTAAGCTTCTTATCTGGATACAGACTAGCTTAGCAGGGATCTGAACACCCCAAGCTGGCCAAGAGAATGGAGAACAGCTGTGAGGGGCGACCGGCTGGCATAAAAACTGTGCTCCCACCACCACCGCCGGACTCTTCTCTCGGCCGGCCCTGGCTTCGAGAGAATGGAGAACAGCCATGTGGTATCCACCTGGTAGCGGAATGTATTACATTATGTTATATTGTATTGATATTGTGCTGATGTATTATCTTTTGTAATTTGTAGCTGATACCTTGATACTCTTTTTTAGACCCACCTGGGTGTATTGTATTCTAGTGTAGTGTTAGATGTTTTTGACTGCATTGTATTGTCATTATACAGTATTTATATTATGTTGCTGTATTTATGCTGCTGTGTTATGTTGCTGTATTTATATTTGATGTTGTAATACTGTGATATCTGTTGCTCTACAGTTTGACATTGTAATTTTGTGATATGTATTGCCCTACAGGATGTTAGCCGCTCTGAGTCGCTTCGGCGAATAGAGCGGCATACAGAAATAATAATAATAATAATAATAATAATAATAATAATAATAATAATAATAATAATAATAATAATAATAATAATAATAATAATAATAATAATAATAATAATAATAATAATAATAATAATCTCAAAAAAGAAATCAATCTTTTCCCTAAGTGGATAAACTTTTCATTTCACATAACTAGGTCACAGGAGTTTATTAAAAGGGAGTAATGGGAGCAATATCTTTAAAGAATGTGGAATGGGGACCTTGTAAATTGTCTTGTCTTTTCAAAGTTGGAAGAGAGAATTTTACAAACAGACATATCAGCTTCTCCTGTTTCCTTGTTACTTTACCATGAACACCAACATTTAGCTTTGTTATTGGAATATTCAATCACATGTTGAATGACCCCTCTTTTTTACTTGAAAATAAATAAATAAAAAAACCTAGGCCTTGATTTCTGACTGGTTCACTTATTTATTGATTTCTCTTGCCGCCGCCGCCGCCGCCGCCCCCTTCAAAGGACATACAATAATTTCTTTCTCTGAAAGATGACTATAGTTCATCTTGTTTGGGACTGCTCTGCTCAGCCATGTAACTACTCACACAAATTTGGTTCTGATGTCACTAGGTCAGTAAGTAGAACTAGACCCAAAACATTTTCCTGGATGGAAAAGTTTTTCTAGAAGCATCTTGGAGAGATTTATGTGTTCAAATGGGAAGACACAGTGGGAAAAGGTTCATTCCTCTGCCGTGGTTCTTATCAAACACAGCTCATCAGAACCACGGTAGTTGCCCTTTTTACATTAAAAGGAAACCTCAAGAGATCTAGTTGTGAACCTTTCAAATATGGATCCAACTATGGAGAACTATCCTACTGTTCAGCAGGTGGGAGCCATTTACAAAGAGATGTTCCTTAAAAAGTAGTAGCAGCATCAGCACAGCAGCTGTGACTATTTATTTTGCATGTCCAACTGCTATGAAGATCAATGCAGTGCAAGGCCTCCATTGGAGCTTAAACACGAACAGCCCAATTATGGCCATGTCAGAAACATCAAACATCTGCTAAGACTGTTTTATAAGCTGAAAGTCAACATCATTTTATTTCATGGACCTTCTCTCATAAGTATCTTGGACTCTCTTCAAGAAGTAGCTGATACGCCAGGTTTTCCCCCCACAGCTATTCAGAAATAAGTGAGAAGCTGTCTCAACGAAACATGAAAATATTCAAAGATCAAAAAATGCTATTGATTTAAGACTAGAGTCAAGGCTATCTCTTGTTGGATCTGGTTCTTAAAAAAACTAAGAAAATGGAAAGAAGGTTGATGTTTTATCTAATTTATTGAATTCTGCTGTATCTAGGTTAAATGAACCCACACGGTTGTATGAATTAGGAACACATGTTATCTTTACAAATCCACATAAAGTGTACATCTGTATATTAAATTAGATGGGAATTGTGTGTTAATTAACTGACCCTCCTCCCACAAGACTTAACATTGAACATACTGGGAATTGAACTTGGGAACTAGGGACTCTGTAGGCAAAAAAATAATAATCCTGTAACACTGATCTTTATAGACTGTATTCTTTGATTCCAGCTGAATGGAGAGGCAGAAGAAGCAGTTATTTGACAATGTAGAATAATGGACACCCAGGAGCAGTCAAACACTTTCTGATTGAAAGTTCCTCACTTTTGATTTAACAGGCTGATTTTTATAGCCTCTGATAGTGGCACTTGGAAATTCCAGTATTCCCAGCATTAGTGATCTCTGATTGGAAGAAACACATTCAACTTTTCCAGTCCCGACAAATCATGGCTTTTGAAAGAGTGGGGAACATAATAACTGGTAATTGGGGATTCTGGGAACTGTAGTTCCAAGCTCTACATTGATTTTGAAGAATCTGAAAGCTTTCTCATCCCTCTAAGACCATACTTACCCTGTTTTCCCAAAAATAGGACCTCCTCCTATAGTAAGGCACCCCCTATTTTTCCCCACCACAGAAATATAAGGGCCCCCCTGAAAATAAGGCACTCACCTAAATCTTGTCCTGGCGATCCTCTGTATCAGCAATAAATGTGTACTGTATTGTTCATCATGGAAAAATAAGAAACCCCCTGAAAATAAGACCTTGTGCATATTTTGGAGTTTTTAAAAATATAAGACAGTGTCTTATTTTCGGAGAAACATGGTAGTCCCTTAGTATTGCTTTAATACACTTTAGTTATCAATCTATGTGCTGTAATCATTCATCTTGTTATACATATAGCATACAAAAAATTCCTACCATTTTATTGCATGCTTAAGGGAAAACTGAGATATGTTGTTGTGAACATTGATCTTGGTGGTAATATTTATTGCAGATCTGAAGTTAAATTAATAAGAATACATCTCATGAAGTTGGTTCTGACCCATGGTAACCCTTTCCAGGGCTTTCTGAGGGGAGAATAGACAGAAGTAGTTTACCATTCCCATTCTCTGTAGCTTGCCTCTTCTCCTGGGAGGCACAGTGGGGAACCGAACTCCCAACCTTTGGCTCCAAAGCCAGATACTTTACTCATTGAACTATCTGTAAATGTATAGGCTGAAGAATCATTCCTACTTTTTATTTCTGGTGATCCGGTTGGTGAAGCTGGATGGGATGAGATGATGACTAGCAACTCAGATGGAGGTTCTCCCCTCCTTCCTGGTGGGTATCAAGAAATTAGTGGTTTTGGCGCCAGAGTGTGACTGGGTAGTCAACTGTAGGTGGGCTGCTGTAGGCAGGCCAGCAGCATCTTACCACCCACTGATCTCATGACTTCACACAGGCAGAGGTGCTGACGGGCACCCCAATAACAACATAGAGTGTTATGGGTACACTCTCCAGTAAATATAATCAATCGGTAGAGGCACCTTAATTAATGTTCTTCCACAGAGACTAGTTCTGAGTAGACCACACAGCTGCTTGGCACCACAAGTTAACAAAACAACATTTCCGTTTTCCTGTTCACAGAAAGTCTACATCAGCATATCTCCCTGAAAAATAAATAATAGTAACTGCTTATGTCAGCAGTACGCTTTTACATCAACATTGTATTCTGGACGGCTGAAGGGAGTCTGGAATAGTTTCCAGTATTATTCAAAAAATGACAGTTGGGTTCTTATTTGTCTTCTGTGGCCCTGAATGCTGGTTGTCATCATTCATTCTTTAAAGTATGCTTTGCCAACACCGTTGGAAAGACTAAGGGTAATCTGGGCATCTTGTTCTTCTTGCTCCACACGAAGCTGAACATCCGCATCAACTTAAGATGCAGTGACTGTAAACAACCATGTTGTGTTGCCTCCAAACAATTCTCCCAGGTCCTTCAGACAATATGTTCTTTTCCCTCCTGGATTTCTTTTCCCATTTCTTTTCTCTTGAGATATTAGCTACATTAGCTCATTTACTGGTCTGCACCGATGAGGACTTTGGTTTGGGCAATGACAAAGGGAAGAAAGTGGTTTCATTTTGGTAGTCCTGGGTTTGATCGGGACTCGAAAGAAGAAGAAATGACAATAGCCTACATATTTCCTGTGTCATTGTGTAATAATGTCTTATGTAACCAAATAATTCTACACTTCTGCATTTTAGACATTTTGATTTCTTGGTCTTTGTGTGTTAATTCATTCATTAGAATGCCTTCATTCTTGTCCTCAAGCCCAGAAATTCTTAACATCCTGTAATGAATCCATATTTTGAATTGATTACTTAACTCCTTCATTTATACGCCACCTTTCTCCTAACCAGGAGCCCAGGACAACACATAATAATTAAAATTATACAATAATAACAATTCAACAAGTTAAATACTCATTGGTGGCGGCTCCTACCCGTATCCAAGTATACTTTTTTTTCCTGTTTGGAAAAATGCCATTGGTGTGAATTTATTTAAGGTGGATCCCAATTTGCCATGAAGTGACCCACACATTGTGATCATGGAGCCATCTCCTGCAGCACATATGAAATGAGATGAGCAGGATTTAACACTGGGACTGCTGCAAATACTATACTAATACTATTAAACATCACTGGAGGTTAAAGATAATTTTAAGATCAGTGAAAACCATCTAGGGACTGCAGTGGCTTAGTGGTTAAGATGCTGAACTTGATGACTGGAAGATCAGCAGGTCAGCAGTTTGAGACCCTTGTGCTGCATGACAAAGTGAGCTCCCATCTCTGTCCCAGCTCCTGCCAACCTAGCAGTTCAAAAAGCAAGAAATTGCAAGTAGATAAATAGATACCACTTTGGCGGGAAGGTAAACAGTGCTCTTGTGTCTAGTCATGCTTAGTACATGTCCACAGAAATGTCTGCATATACAGACAGTACTGGCTCTTTGCATGTAAACAGAGATGAGCACCAAACTCAGAAGAGCCTTCCCTAGTGTAACCATAATTTTGAAATTAATATGTTTAGTTTTATATATACTTTATTTTCAATAAAATAGACTTCTCTCACTATTTTTATTTGCCATCCACTTCAAGTTTAGTCTTTCACACTCACAAGCACCACATTGTACTAGCAGGTGATTGTTAGCTGGGGGCTGACTGCAAGGGTTAATGTTTAATAAATTTACAAAAGACCTCAGACTGATTTCCTCTCCAATCAAATGGGCAAACAAGAAACCCTATTCATTGATCCTGTCCTGGAATTCTGAGGCAAATGTGTTAATTGCTTCAGGAGTAAGATAGTGACATATCCTGCTCATGAATGGGAGTTCTTAAATTGCCCTTTGTATAAATGTAATAAAATGGTATCTTTTTGGTATTTCCTTTGCTCTGTAATATTTTGATTATTAACATGTTCTGTTCTATATTTCTAAGTGAAACAGCACCCAGAGGTGTTTCCCTTCAGGGAATACTTGGAAACCCAGGGACACTGCGACCTCTCACCTAGAAACCAACTAAGCATAATCCATTTCACACCCTGAGAGAACTGCCTAGAGATTTCCTTGATAACATCCATCCTGTCTGGTCCACCATTAACACGAAACAAAAGGACTATCATCTCTTGTTTATGGAAAATGACTGTCACCTTCTTGATCACTGTGAGAAGAAAAAGGAGGGCGGTATAGAAGTATGAAAAATAAATAAATAAATAAATAAATAAATAAATAAATAAATAAATAAATACCCACCCCTTTTCCCTCTACCTTTTTCCGGACTTTATTTCCTACGAACATTATTTGCATCATTGTATCCTGAAATCTGAGATGCTAACAAACCATTGTAAAAAAGTTTGAATTTTTACTTCTGAAAGAAACCCCCCACTGCTGGCTTTTTGTTCCATTGTGTAAACTATAGGTAATTGGATTAGCAGAAGAGTATAACTGGTCCTGCTTTGGAGGGCAAAGTAGCTCTCCCACCAAATTGCACAGGGAAGCTCATTATATTTTTCTAGCGGACAAAAATGGGTTAGACATGTTTCTTTGTCCAGCAGTGGGGGCCCTCTGTTGCTTAAATGTTATGTTTGTCAATAAAATGGTCTTGTTTTCGTCTGAAATTAAAATCTCTGTGGTTCTTGGGAAGCTCCGCCAGCAGATGAACTTTTAAATTTAAAATGCATCTCCACATTAAAAGGGATAGCGATTTTTAGGTAACACTAGAAGATCTTAAAAGCCTAGTAGACTCATACGGGTTGATGCAATACTTCAAATGGCCTGGATCCAATCCTGTAGGGCTTTATAGGTAATAACGAGAGGTGGGATTCAGCAGATTCGCCCCAGTTCACCAGAACCAGCAGCAGAAATTCCAACTGGCCCTGCCCATCCAAGATTTGAAATAAAGTAGTCCTAATTTGGGTGCAACACAGGGCTTTCCCCCTGGCCATGCCCACCATACCACGCCCACAGAGTAGGTATTAATTTTTTTAAAAAATCCCACCGGTGATAATAACCAGCCCTTTGAATTGACCACTGGAACAGATTTGTAGCCAGTGAAGCTGCTGTAATAAGCAGCACTGGCCAGCAGTCTGGGCTTATAGTGTGTAGCGGGGGCATGAGCGTGTGAACAAGTGGTGTATTATTTGGGTGTGTGTAAATGTGGTGCTCTATAACTAAGATAAAACCCTGATTCCGGGGGGGGGGGGGTAGGCCATGCCACATTCTAATGGAGGCAAAGCAGAGTTTGCCATTTTGAGTGGGGGTAGGTGGGTTTTATTCCATCTTTCTTTCTATTTCAAATGCATGAATGTTTGAAAAACAGCATTTCTTTCCCTTTCTCTTGTCATATAGGGCTTCTTTTCTTGTCACCCCACTTAGGTACTGTCTGGTTTTGCATCTGTTTTTCCTTTACCTCTTTCTGTTTTCCTTCTCTATTTACTTTTGTAAGTGAGCTGATGCTTTTATTCAACTCCCTTGGGCTTCAACCCAGATTTGTAGTGTTTTAAAAAATCTCTCAAACTGTCCCATTCTTTTGGTTACCTTCCATCCCATAGCACTGTCTGGGACCTGTTTCCAATTAGCTATGTTTTGTCTTGTTTACAAGATTTTTCTTCTCCCATATGTTGTTGCAGTTGCTTTTTCAGCTGGGGTGGAGCTGACAGAAGCCAGAGAGAGGGACACGTTTTCTTCCATTTATATTTTCTCAAGTCGGTTGCTTATTTGTCTTCTCCCATGAAATAATGTCAGCAGCTACTTATGTCTGTGGAATGTTTACACTTCAGGGCTTACGATGGAGGGCAGTACGGTATATAGAATAGTCTGTTGCTTTTCCAATATTATTTTCCATATTAAGTCAGATTATATGTATTACAATGCTAAGGAAGCAAGGCTAGCCCTTCAGCCTGTTCTTGCTTATGAAAACCAACTCCAAAATTGTTGTCCTGATGAGTGGTTAGTCTTGTTCATTGAACCCTGAGTACTCCTTTACACTCTACATGTGTTGCTTTATTAAAGAAGCCAAGTGGATAGCTCAGTGGTTTAGGGGTTGAGATCCAGAGCCTGAGGTTGGTAGCTCAAGTCCTTGCTATATCTCTTCGGAGAAGAGCCAGCCTGTGCAGTTATGGGCAAACTGCTCTTTCCCAGGGTGCCTCTGGAAGAAGGGAATGGTAAACCATTTCTGTGTAGTATTTTCTACCTAGAAAATCCTGAAACAGGTCACCATAAATCAGAATTGACTTGATTGCATATTATTATTATTATTATTATTATTATTATTATTATTATTATTATTATTATTATTATTATTATTATTATTATTATTATTATTATTATTATTATTATTATTATTATTATTATTATTACAGTAAAACCCCTACTTACGTTAAAAGTATGTTCCGTAGACTTTTATGTATATCAGTTTTTTTACTTAACTCCAAGCAAACCCATAGGAAAAATGAATTTTTTATGCATGTTTGCCAAAGGTTTGCCACCACCGCTGTAGAATGTTTCAACCTAGAGCCAGATTTGCTACCAAATATCACCTGATCCTACCTGGCAGGACTGAGAATGTACCCAACCAAGCAACCATGGCTGTTTTATTTTTATTTTTTGCATGAAAAGGAATGCATCCTAGTTGCACCGCATAGTCTGTTAAAATGGCTTCTTCTTCTTTGCTTTCTCTTTTACACCATCGGGTGTCGAGGGAGTCTAAATAACACTGGGTTCAATTTTGGCTCAGCCACATTCAGGTTTTTGAGTGGAGTATGCATGAATGTATTTGATTTCATTTGGATCTAAGCCACCGTGACCCTGCCATTGTCTAGTTGTGGATGGACCCCTCGTGGATGTCTCAGGTGTTTCTCTGATGAACAGTTTCTTCCATTACTTCTGAATTCCGCTGACCATTATGGTTTTGCATCAGCCCTTTGGGAGGAAGAATCTCAAGATGTTTCAGCAGTTCTTGTTTCTGTTATTATAGTGTTAGAAATGAGGTATGAGGCAACAATACGTTAAGAAAACATATGGGGATGGGTGATAGTTCTGGCTCCAGACATTTGGGGTCACCTGGGAGTGCCCCTCGGTTTATCTGCTCCGTCCTTCTCTTTTTTGCATACTCTCAGAAGTGACTTCACTTCCTTTTTCCTTTCAGCTGTCTTCCTTCTGTCTCTTGAACAGAATTCCTAAAATAAAATTATTCCTTTTGCCTTTCCTAAGCTAGTCTCTTTGCTTGTCTCATATCCTACCTGCATTCACTCCATCAAATAAGACTCCTACCCTACCCAATTCTGCTTCACCTTCTCATGACATATGGACTTCTTACTGGAACTCCAAATTTTCTGTGTGATACACTGAATATCTAGGACTTCACGTCTCACCAAGAAACCAGAAGATAGGAGAGAGCTGAGCATGAGACACAGAACAGTCACCAGTGTCTGTGCAGCATGTAAATGTGTGATCATTCTAACCTGCCCATTGGATGCAGTACTGCACTGTGCCAATCAAGTGATGTTTGTACTTGTGAGATGGAAGAAAAGGGCTAGGAGACTGAAAGCTACTCTCTTGGACTGTTCCTTGCACCTTAGAAACACGTTACTTCTGAGGTGCTGCCTGCTAATCAGATCCAGTACATTCTCTCTCTCTCTCATTTTTATTAAAAACCAGCTCTATGATGGGGTTGAGATGGAACTAACAGCAAATCACAATGTTTTGCCTTCCGTTAAAATTTTAACATCCTGGTAATTATTTCAAAAGCAACATGTATGCATTCAGATAGGTGTGTGCAAATCTTATTTAAACTTCTCTTTTATAGACCTGTGCCAGCCCCACAAATCCTGGCATTTAGTTAACACAGGGGTTACCAATCTTTTCAAGCCTAGGGCCGGGTCATGCTCTCAGTCAGCTTTGAAGGTCGGATGGCCATTTTGCCCTGCCTGCCCGAAGGGGGTGGCCATTTTGTCCCAACAGCTTCAAAAAGATGGCCATTTTGTTTTTGTATGCCCTTGGAGGGGTGGGGGCCCACATGAAATGGCACCATGGGCCAAATCCAGCCCACAGGCCTTAGGTTGGGAACCCCTAACTTGACAGATACATAAAAATTTTTATAAGAGTCACTTCACAGCACTAACTTGTGGTTTCTGTTCATGAATATCCAGACAGATGTTTGATTCTGCTTGAGTGTTGTGATGGTTGAATATGTCAAGGATATGAACCATACTGGCTTTTTTAGAAGCCAGACAAATGCACATATCTTCCTTCTAGAATTTTGTGCAAATCTTCAGCCTTGCACAAACTGTTATTCTGCCTATTTGTGCCTAGGTCAATTGTGTAAGATTAAGCCATCACCATTGCTGTGCCTGATATATATACCCTGGGTGTGTTTGAAAGGACCCCCATATAAGGACTGCATATAAGTATCATCTAAGTCAGGGGTTCCCAACCTAAGGCCTGAAGGCCGTATCTGGCCCCAGCACCATTTCATGTGGTCCCCCACCCCTCCAAGGGCATTCAAGAAAAAAATGGCTTCCCTTTGAAGCGGTTGGGAAAAAATGGCCATCCCCATCATGCAGGCAGGGCAAAATGGCCATCTGGCCCTTGAAGCTGAGTGAGAGAGTGTGACCCGGCCCCAGGCTTGAAAAGGTGGGGAACCTCTTATCAAAGTGGAAAATCTATTGTTTTCTTCAACAACTGTAACCTGGGAATATTGGCAGAGGGATGAAAGAAATAACAATGTACAATTTTCTCATCAAAATGGAATATTACACTTTTGGTGTATAATTTTTTTCTTCTGATAAAACCTCAGCAGTGGATAGAATTTGCTTTGTTTTCCTTCTGTTTTGATTACACACACCCCACACACACATACACACAGGACATGTATAACAGGTACCAAAGAACACCAGTTTAGAGACCTAAACTTCATGCCACAATCCTCTAAAAGATAAAAAATTGTCCAGTCCTGATTTAAAGCATTTGCACATGATGCATAATGGATGCGGCCACTCCTTATTTTGGGGAATATAAGTAAAAGGAGGATCAGTGGAAGAGCGCTTCAATTGATTGCACATGGCACTGATTAGCTTGCTACAGAAAACATTTTTAAAGACAGCCAAGTGACAAGGAATGAAAATGAATTTGGAGAAGGGATTTGAATATAAGCAGGTTAAATAACAGCACAATATAGGCTATATGTGTTTACTTAATAATAAGCTTTATAGAAGAAAAGAGATTTACTTAAAAGTAAATGTGTCCAAGACATTATAGAACATGGAGGTTTTTGCCTGTGAGACTTCAAAAAGCACAGTTTTCTCATTTTTTGTGAGTTCGTCGGAACTTGATACGGAACTCAGCATGAACTCATTTGCAAGGTTAGAGTAGAAAAATGCATTATGATCCTCCCGGTTTCCATCTCTCTCTCCCGCCTCTCTTATTTTTAAAGATTCACATAGTTACAGTCACTATCAACAACATTCTGGAGTCATTTCGTTGATTGAAGATGATCACTGAAGATTCAGAAGGAAAATTAAAGTAAAGCACACATATATTTAAACATAATTGCCTTGAAAACCAATGAAGCAATAATATAATCTGTGCTTTTCCTAGAAGTGAAGCACACCAGAAGACTGTTTCTGACAGAAACATGTGCACATGCACTTATGCAGTTGGGTGCATGCATGGATGCATGGATGCATGCTCACATGTGCGCAATCCAGCCAAAGTGAACCAAGCCCAAGACTTCTTTGTCAGTGTTAACTCCAAATGATACAACTGCCAGACCAACCACAGAACTGTCGCAAAATGGATAATGTAGAATTGATTTGGTGTGTACATGTGTTTATATGAGGAGGAGGGGGTGTCAGTGTCTTCAAGTAAACATTGGGTAACATTTAAACCAGAAGTTCTCAACCTTTTTAAGCTGGGGTCTGGGACATGCACTCTCAGACTGCTTCAGGGGCCAGACAGCCATTTTGTTCAGAAATTGTGTTTCTGTATACTTTAAAATTGGAATTTGTGAAAGCAACTTGTAAAAATTCAAAATGAAAAATAATAGACCACCTAGGCGCCAGATCCAGTATGAAAGATGTCCATTGCTATCCCAAGTTTTAAATGGGTCCAACCCGCTAATAACATTGGCCCAGCCAAAAATAGACATATGGCTAACCAACAGGCAAAAATGTTAAATCCTCACTTGTTTCTTGCTGAAGTCCAAAAATGAGAAATGGCAATTTCCCCCTCTTTGCCTGTGTTATAGTGAGGTTATTTTCTATGAGTTTTGGTTGGATTTTTTTTTTTTTACTATTAACACAGATTGTTACAAAGCTTCTGCCTTGTTGCTTAGACATGTAAAAATTAGCATCATTAATGGGATGTTTGCCTCTTTTTGATCAATCATTGATCAATCCAGTCTTTTGACGTGAATGTCTTACGTTTTGGTTGGGTGGTCTGGCAGCTTTTGAAATGTAACAAAAATCATGTACTCTTGACAAGCTGAAACACCAAAACTAAGGGACCCATGAAAATAAGGGTTATGTCATTTGAAAGATCATCTCAGCAACTTTAAGAATTGGTAGAACCCAAAAGCCAAAAATCCAAAGCAATGATGTCATCGCTTTTGGAGGTAGCATTGAAAAAGTGACAGTTTTCCTGGGTGTGTGTGTGTTTGGCGGTGATCCAGCAAAAAACCCAATTGACCAATTGAAGTGATCCAAAGTGCACTTGAAACAGAACAGAATAACCTTTCTTTTGACACTTATACAATTCAGATTGGACTCCAGAAACATTTTCTATGAAGGTTTAAAACAAATTAAAAAAAAACCCACACACTTTCTTTCTAGCCTTCTTTCCTTCAAACAAAAAAAAAGGTCTGTCTCCATACTAGAATAGGTACATTGGTATGAGAATGGACACACTATAGGAAGTTTCTCCTTTGAAGTCATAACCAGTTTCCTTTTTGGCTTTCCCTCTTATTGAAGAATTGCTTTCAAGAACTGCCCTTGGCGAACATTCGGAGGCTTCAACTGGTCCAGAATGTGGCTGCTCGAGTTGTGATGGGGTGCGGGCATTATGCTTGTGCCTCACCACTTCTCCGAGAGCTGCACTGGCTCCCAGTATGCCTCCAGGTGCAATTCAGGGTCCTGGTTATTACCTTTAAAGCCCTACAATTTTATGAACATAATGTCTTTATATTCCCCCATTTGAAACATCACCCTTTACTAATGAATGAAATAAAATAAAATAAATAAATGAACAAATGAGCATAATTCAACACATTGAATTCACACACTAAATCCCTGACGGTAGTGTCCTTAGACTCTACCTGCCACTTTTTTCCTTCTTATTTTGTGCTTACGTGTGTACATGTTCTTGAGACACTTTGTACAACATGAAAAACCACCACCACAATGGCAGAAACCTACAGTAAGAGGGGAGGAAAGTGCTTGCTGTCTGGTTTTGGGCTGGCGATAAGAAATGCTGCAGAGGTTAATCTCGGAGAGAATAGCACAATTTTCTTGATATGTTGACTTGAGACAACCCATTTTACTGGGAACTAGAGAAGCCACAAGGAAATTACAAGAAACCCGGGGTGGTGTATAGCCAGCACATTGTAGCTATCCAAAATATTTAGGCCTTACTGTCAACCTGACATTGACATATAAAAACATTGCTTAAAAATCAAGCATACAGTTGTTTCAAGGAATAGCCTCTTAAGACATCTTTCTGGAATTGATTGGGGGAGTCACCCCAAACTCTATGAAAGTCAGCCATGGCCCCCTGTTTTTCTGGTGCTTAATACAGTTGTACCTCGCTTAAAGAGCATAATGTGTTCCACAGGATTGCTCTTTAAGTGAGTTTGCTCTTTAAGCGAAACACCAGTTTAACTGACCCATTGTGACTTCTGGTGGGGGGGATTGCAAACCCCAATTTATTTGTTAAGTGAGTTTTTGGTTGGTTTTATTTGTTAAGCGAATTGAATATTCAGAGAAAATTCTGGTCTTTAAGCGAGTTACTCTTTAAGTGAGGTGCTCTTTATGTGAGGTTTGACTGTATGTTTCTCCAATGTTGTACAAATCCATATATGCTAAATGTGTGGCTGTATCACTAAATAAGACATGTAAGCTTATTATTAGGTGTAGGAAACCAAACCCTGTAGATTGGGTACACTAATTGGCTGGTATTGCTCCATTCAAAGTACATCAGGAAGTGATAGCAAAACATTAAAGAAGGGAGGCATTGCAAAATGCAGCTTGTCCTTTATATGAGCACCAACTTCCAGGGAGAAGATTGAAATCTAGAAATAGTTGCTTTAAACACTGCTATAGGCATGGTTTAACCAGAGAGGCTAGATTGCATATGAAGAGCACTAGAACTACACATCTAGCTGAGCAGCAAGTACTGGGGCATGATGCTGAATGGGATATATGGAAGTCTCTGAAAAGATTACAAAGTGGAGTTGGGCAATTTAAGGACAATTTAGAATAACGGAAATTGCCACCTGTTAGAATAACAACAGGTGAATGTGGAGAAAAACAAGCCAAGCAACTTCTACGTCAAGTACAGTACAAGGATCTGCAAGGGGCACAAAAGATCATGTCAGGGGGAGAGATAATGCAACTGATGTAGCACAATTTTGGTCAAAAATGATTTAATATACTGTACAGTCAAACCTTGCATAAAGAGTGCTTCGCTTAAAGAGTAATTCACTTAAAGAGCAGAATTTTCTCTGAATGTTCGCTTCACTTAACAAATAAAACCAACCACAAACTCGCTTAACAAATAAATTGGGCTTTGCAGTCCCCCCCCCCCAAAGTCATAATTGGTCACCTACAATGGTGTTTTGCTTGAAGAGCAAACTCGCTTAAAGAACAATCTTATGCTCTTTAAGTGAGGTACAACTGTACTTTAATACAGTCAAACCTCGCATAACGAGCATTTCGTTTAGCGAAAAACTCACATAACAACCAAGTTTTTTGCTAAGCGGTCTGACTTGCATAACAATTTTTTTGCTATGCGAGTCAGACTTTTTCCTATGGAAAAACTGGCATAACAAGCGTTTACACTGCTTTTTAGAAAGCAACTCATTAAATGTAAAAGGTAACTAATCACCTCCAAGCTTTGCATACCCAGGCGATAATTCCCTCTTTACCTCCTATTGTCCCAATCCACTGTACATTCTGTACCCCACATACTTCCATGAAATGTGCATTATTACATGTGATTGTAAGTAATACCCAGCAATCAGAAGAAGGGTTTCACAAAAACAGGCTTTACTGCAACTGCTCCCTCAGTCAGTTTGCTGTTTATGGGGAGCTGATGCTGAACAAAGCCATCTGGAACAGCTGTCTATGCTAATTTCTTAGCGATGGTTTATTGTTAAGGTATAACAGCCTCACTGAAAGATTCAGAAAGTTGCAGACCCAGTAAAGACAAATCACCATTTTAACAACATATGGTTTCTCCTCCTTTGGATGTCACGATTTATTAATTTTCTAGGGAAATACTAAGCAGCCTATGTCATTATATTTTCATGCCAACACACCTCTGTGTGAAGATGAACGGGGATGGCAAGAGTCTAAAATTCTGTATTTCTCCAAAACCACAATGGCACATGTTGCTGTAATGAAGTACTGTATTCATTATAAGCTATCAGCTAGCAGTAGCAGTCAAACTGTAGCATTTCTTTCAGTCTATTATGTATCATCAGCTCTAAGTCTGAACCATTAGCAGAGGCAGAGAACTAAAATGAATCAGTTGGCTTTTCCTGAATCAATTGCTTTAACTGGTTGGCTTGTTTAATGCAAAAGCAACCATTTGCTTGCTAACATGTTATTTTCAAGCAATAAGCATGTGTTTCCCAATCGTTGGTTTTTGGACGTCAACACCCAGAAGCCTAAGTCAATTCCCCAAAGCACTGATCAGCCAATGTACTGACTTAGGCTTCTGGGAATTGAATTCTACCAGTGTTCCACTGTTCATAGTTTGGGAAAGGTTCATCAGCAGGTTAATAGAAAGGACAAAGTTAGGCTTCTACCCTTGTCTGTCTGTTTCTACAGTCATGCAGATAAAAGAAACTGTAGACCACAGGATCTATGCTTTCACAAACTATAGACAGCTAAGGGAAGGGGTAGGATACCCAGTGTGGTATAGTGATTAGAGTGATGGGCTAGAAGTCAGGAGATCTCAGTTTGAATCTCTACTCTCCCATGGAAACTCACTGGAGGAGTGGAACTGATAAAACCCCTTCTGAAATTCATCACTTACCTTGAAAGTCTTATTAGGGTCGCTATAGTAAAGGTAAAGATCACCCTTGCTCGAAAACGCCCATCGTATCTGACTCTAGGGTTCAGTGCTCATCTCTGTTTATAGCCAAAGAGTCATTTCTGTCTGCATTTGCAGATATTTCTGTGGAAATGTGGCAGGCATGCCTAGACACTGAAGTGCATGGAATGCTGTTTACCTTCCCTCCAAAGTGATACCTATTTATCTGCTTTCAATTTCTTGCTTTCGAACTGCTAGGTTGACAGGAGTTGAGTCAGTTCTAACTTGACAGATACAACACAACAATATAACATAGAATGATGTTCTCCTGAAGTTGTTTGATGTGCTAGAATAGTTAGCAGATATTTGAACTATGATCTCAGGTGCTTCTTCCTTTTAGGAATCCAGCTTGAGCATCATCAATTCTCAGCATTATATGAGGTTAAAGCCTTTGCCACAACTCCTTGAGCATTATTTTGCTTGCATAAGAGATCAAATCAATGCTGCTATAGTTACTACATTCCTTGCCATCTCCTTTCTTAGGGATTGGAATGTATATTGAACTCCTCCACCCTGAGGGGCATAGTTTGTTTTCCATATTTTTGGCATATTCTTTTTATGATTCTGACAGATTCAGTCTCTGTGGCTTGAAATAATTATGTTTGTTACTCATCTACCGATGATGATTTATTTCTTCCCGATGCTTTAGGAGCTGCTTTCGTGACATTTTCTAGGACATCTTCTTCTGAAGGTACCTTTTGCCAAGTTCATTCTGCAGTTTTAGCCAGCAACACAAGGTCGCTGTTACTAGGGTATGCCCGATTGTGGTTCCAAAATACCACAATCTTTGAGGAGGCTCAACTCCAAGTTCTTCATCATAGGATTTCACTTCAAGGGAATCTGACGTCCTTTTATCTCTTTTGCATAGTTTCCACCTTCTCTTTATTTTCTTCTGATCAGATAGTGTTCTTCCTTGTTGCTTTTTATTGTTCCTAATCTAGGCTTAAATTTCTCTTTGATTTTTCAGATCTTTTGAAAAAAATCTCTAGGTATCAGTAAAATTTACCTTAAAGGAGAGGCAAACAATTAGGAGCCTCTTTTCTGTGACTCAGATTAAAAAGGGAAACTGAACAGGCTTTCTAGGTCAACTGTGAGAAGAGCTGATACTGGGGGAATATGCTAGGGACCTAACCTGCTTTGCCTTCCAAAACTTGCCAGAGCTGGTAAAAGCACTGAAATGTCATCTGCACATTCATAGATAATGCCAGATTTTGAAAAATCCCCCCAAAATAAACTTAATCCTTCATGGGGAATGCAGCTCCCTCCCAAACAGTGTTCTCCAGCTGTTGGGATTTGGACTTCAATTCCCAGAATCCTAAATCAATTCCTCAAAGCACTGATCAGCCAGTTTACTGACTTAGGCTTCTGGGAATTGAAGTTCAAAACCCAAAGGTTGGGGAACACTGCTCCAAAACAGGTTCACCTTGATCTGGATCAGGGGTCAGCAAACTTGGCTCTCCTGGTGTTCTTGGACTTCCATTACCAGAAGCCCAAATCAGTACCTGCTGATCAGGGCTTCTGGGAATTGAAGTCCAAAACATCTGGAGAGCAAATTTTCCTGACCCCTGATCTAGATCAACAGAACCCCCCCCTCAAAAAAAACAACCACCCCATAAACTGTGTCATTTTTGCCCTCGCCCACATGAGAATATAATCCAGGTGTTTATTCTCTGTCCCTATGATGGAATGAAAAGTTGGCTGCCAAGAGACCAGTTGCACATCAGAAGAAACAGTGAGTCATCCTCTTACTGCCAGTTAGCTAGGACCAAAATGCCACGACTGTACAGATTTTCAGAGTTCCCAGCACAGTTTGACCAGGTGACTCTTCCTCAGAGGTCAACTACGCTGTGAGTTCTGAAATGTATTCCTGGTATCTTTATGCAACAAAGCAAAACAATTGCTATTTATATATAGTTGCTGACATGTTTGTCGCTGGATTGGACTGAACCCTCAACCAGAGAACACCAAACTCCCTGATTTAAATATTTAATGTTATTTCTTACTTCATGCATGCATGTTTAAAATCAACACTAGTTAGAATTTCATGTTTTCCTTTTTTAAAAAGATGGAAACAAGGTGGCTATACAGTAATACCTTGGATAACGTTAAGACTTGGTTCCACAAGTCTTAACATTATCTGATTTTAAGCCTTATCCGATGCATGCATCAGATACAGTAAAACCTCATATAACGCTAAAACCTGGTTCCACAAGTCTTCGTGTTATATGATTTTTCGTGTTATCTGATCCTCTATGGGATCCATAGAGATACATTGTAACCACACAGGCTTTCGCGGTTGTTATCTGAAGCATCCCATAGGATCTTAATGTTATCTGATGCAATTCTTCCCCCCAGATTCCTTGATGTTATGCGATTTTCGTGTTATTCGATACTAATGTTATATGAGGTATTACTGTAATGTTAAAATCCTATGCAGGTGACTCAGATTACATTAACTCCATAGAGATACATTCTAAACAACACAGACTTCAAGGGAAAGTCAAGGAAACATGCTGTCTAAAGGGTAAATACATTACAAAAGCTTGCCAGACCAGCCTGATTAGGGGAACAAAACCAAACAGCATTTTTAAACTTTTTAAAACTTTATAAAGTGCTTGTTTAAAAGGTAAAAACACAACTCTACATTGCAAAAAACATGACAAATCACCCTGACTTTAGGGGAACAGAACCATAAAGCATTTTTAAACTTTTGAAAACTTTATAAAGTGCTTTTTTAAAAGATCTGCTCCCTGTGATTTTTATTGACATCTTGCAACCTTGAGATAAAGAGAGCAGGCAGCCCACTCCCTTTCTCCCAAGGCAAACTGGTGAGTCACAGCCATGTCTCAGGGAATTTGAGGCAAACATTTGCATCTGATGCATCAGATAACATAACGTTATCCGATGCAAATGTTTGCCTCAAATTCCCCAACATTATCTGATTCAAACGTTATCCGATGCAAATGTTATCCGAGGTATCACTGTATTTCCTTTTCGATTTCAGTTGTTCCAGCTGGGTGACTTGCAAAATATAAATGTCTCAGCCTATAAAGAAGCAAATGGGACAGGGTTTGCTGTCATAGTTTTCGAAGATAGTAGTTTTCCAGCTGAAAAACTAACATCATTTGTATATATTCTACACAGAGGCGTAGCTACCGCCGTATCTGCCGTATCAATTATACGGGGGCCCCGGGCCATGGGGGCCCCCAACGTGTGTAAGCAAAACAAATATTTACCCTTCCTAAGGGCCCCCAAACAAATTTTTATACGGAGCCCCGCCAAGGCACGCTACTCTTCTGATTCTACATATACATAGAATGGGAGCCCTTCGCAACACATGATCTACCAAGCAAAAAACAAACATACCTAGGCCACTCCTGGATCATCCTTATTTTGGTATCTGTCCAGAACCTTAAAATCAGGGGGATTTCTAAGCAGGTAGCAGGCTGCAATCCAGCAAGTGCATTGCTAGCTACAGTTCATGCTTTGTGATTGTGCCATTGAGGTTTCCACAGCCTTGAAAAGAATGGTTGGCTATATACAAAGAGTTCTACATGTGCATTGGAGGCTCATGGTCATTATGTGACTTCCAGTTTTCAGCTTAACTCCACTTTGTGATCAGTTTGCTATTGTGAACCCTTATGGCAAAGTGGTTAAGCTGAAATACCTTGGTCAAAACTTTGCTAACAATTCGAGTTTGGTCCCAATGGGTTCGAGTACTGATTCAGCCAGCCATCCTTCGGAGGTCAGTAAAATGAGTGCCCAGCATGTTTGGAGGCAAAAAATGATAAATACCTTGTGAACCACACGAAGAGTATTGTAAGTGCTATGGGGCAGTATAGAACGGTCATTGCTATTATTGTTGTGAGTGACATGATATGCTAGCTGTCTGCAACATCATATGTGCTTTTAAAAATATCTTTCTGAACCACCCTATGTTCTTTGCCTCAGTGGTTTCCTGTGGGAGGGAATTCCTCAAAATGATTATAGGGTTCAAACCAAAATATTTCCTCACATTTATTTAAATTTTGCTACATGTCAAATTGACTTGAGCTTTGCTCCTTTAGTTTCTGGATGATGGAACTGGATAAAAAGGAGCAGCTGGCTAGTCATTTGATAAAACCAATCATTACTATGCACTCCAACCTTATAGGTTTCTTTTTAAAAAATATTATCCAGTTATGTGAACAAGAATATCTCTGAGAACATCCATGATCCTGATTTCTTAAACATAACAAAGAAAATATCAGTAAAAGTGACTGCAACATTTGCAGCTTTCTATGTAAGCAGAAAGAAGTGAGCAAACAAAAAGAAAAGAGAATAGGAGAAGCCATAAAATGGCAACTTTCTCCCTTTCATGTCTCCAGAATAAATATAGATTTGCTAAGGCAGCAGCCTCAACTTTTCCTCTTGGGAAAGCAAAAATCTCTTTTTACCCAATCATGACTCTAAATCAGGGGTTCTCAACATTTTTGTGCCATGTGCTACGACCCCTCAGACAGCTGAGTGGGTCAGACACATGGTTTCCCCATCGTAAACGCTGACATAAAACACACACACAGCTGTCGTAAACATGTTTACGACAGCTGTGGGTGCATTTATGGCACATTTTCAGCTGTTTTCATTGCTTTTGGCTGTGGTGGCAGTGACGGGAGCGAGGGCAGTGTGTTTTTGACTGTTTTTCACTGCTTCCGGTGGCAGTGGGAGTGAGGGCAGCAGGCCACCTGAAATGACGCCCAAAGCCAGGTCCAGCTCACAGTCCTTAGGTTGGGAACCCCTGCTCTAAATGGACAGTGCATATCCTTTTATTGACATCAGGATTGGTTGTTCTACCACTTAAGGCAGGATAAGGTGCCTACTCAAGGCAGCAGAGCAGGATGAGTAGCGATGAGCAACCCACCCTCCTCCTCACTGAGAGGGAGACCCTGTATCCAGTGATGGGCTGCTACCGGTTCGGACTGGTTTACCTGAACCGGTAGCAGGCATGCGGAGGGGATTGCCAGGGGTGGTGGTAAACCCCCGGGTGACCAGTCCGGTCGCCTCTCCGGGTGCCCTCTGGATGTGTATTTCTGGGCAGCCAAAATGGCTGCCTGGAACTGCGCATGTGTCAAACCTCCATTTGACGCATGTGCCCATAAAAATAGAAGTGCACATGTGCCGGGTTTGTGTTTGGGGTGGGTGGGTGGGTTGAGGTGTGTGTGTTTTATGTAGTTTTTTAAAATGTGTATTTAATGTATTTATGTATTATGTGTATATGTATTTATTTTAATTTATATGTACAGTATTTATATGTATGTATTTATATGTATTTAAATAATGTGTATTTTTAAATTTATTTATTTATTTTTATTTTTTTACTTTGGCTCTGCCCACGACGTCATGACATCATGACGTCATGATGTTGGCTTCACCCATGATGTCGGCTCCGCCCACGGTGGGGTAGTAAAAATTTTGACAGCACACCACTGCCTGTATCATGATGCCAGAAAGCCTCACTGGCTCCCCTTGCTGGCTGCTGAGAAGCAGCTAAGGAGGCTCAGAGGTGAAGTAGCACCTGTACAAAAATCAACCATCCTCCCACTCCAGGGCTGGCAAGCAGGCGCTTATTTTGGGTGATAAGGTAAAGATATTGTGTTTGTGTGCTGGGTCCCAGACTGACACAGAGAGAAAGCCAGGTCATTGGTGTTGTTGTCGGTTGCTACTCATATCTGGGCACACATTTTTCCTTGAAGTAATTTTCTCAGTTGATGGATGTATCTCAATAAACTGATCCTGGCATGAAATGTGCAGCCACACACAGTACACTAAGGGCATAGTTGAGTTTGATGAAGCTTTCATGTTTGTAGCTTAGCCCCTTCAGGTAATGATTATGGAAACTGCCTGCACTCACAATGTTTGCTCTGAGCACTCAGAAGAAGGCATTTAGTCCCATGTTGTGAACAGATATGGCTGGGATACGTGCCCCTAGTTTTGGGAACTTTGGTTATTCTCCTTACTTAGCAAAGTATGAGGTAGAAAAGACAACAGCACAGAAATGTGGAGTGATCAGCTCATCAGCTCACCCTCACCCCTTTGCATCTCCTTTGATTTCTTTTTTCCAAACAATTTGGCATTTTCCTTGATAAAAGTACTCTAAAATAACAACAATAAAAGCAGTGAAGAAGAAAGCTGAATACAGAAAGGACTGAAAGTCAAGTTGCCAACTGGAAAAACAAGCCTATGCATGGTCAATAGTTAAAAAACATAGAAGGAAAGACTGATCAAAAGCTTCTTGGGGGTGGCTAAGAGTAGGAGTTTTGAAAAAGGAAATGGAAGGATTTGTGTTGACAGCTCAGGAACATGTTTTGCCAACAAATTGCATGAAGACAAAAATACAGCATGTATCCATCAACAGCAAATGCTGACTTTGTAATGAAAAGGGTGAAACAGTAGATCATCTGATCAGTAGATGCAGCAAAATTTCAGAGACGGTTTTTTTGCAATGCCATTTTTGTATTTGTATGCCGCTCTATTTGCCGAAGCGACTCAGAGCAGCTAACAACATAGATAACATATCAAAATATTATATATAAGATAAAATATACAGTTTCAGTTACAATTACAATTATCATAATACAAAAAACATTTCAAAACATTTCAGAAAAAAATTATCCCAATTACAATAACAAAATATCAGATCCGCATCATACAAAAACACTTCACAGAAAAATCACAGAAAAACATCAATAAGTCAATAAGTTTGGATTTGAATGCAGTAAACATTATTAGGAACATTGGGTAGAAAAAGTTTTAGAAAATGAGAGAGTCAAGATCCTGTGAAACTTTAAAATCCAAACAGATAGAACTCTGATTCAAAACACACCTGGTATAACTGTTGTGGAAAAGAAGAAGACTGGGTTTATTGATATTGCTATACCAAGAAATGAATGAATTGAGGACAAACAACTGTAGAAAAAAAATCACAAAATATCACGATTTGCAAACTGAAATTGAGCACTTGTGGAGGAAGAAATCTGTTGTGCTCATAGTGATTAGAGCTCTTGGAGCAATACCTAGAGGACTTCCTAGATATTTGAAAATTTGGGTTTTATTGAACTTGAACATCCTAACTCTACAAAAGACAACTTTACTAGGAACTGCCTATATGCCCAGAACTTACCTTAACAGTTCTTAGGTCCTTGGTTAGGTTTTGAACTGTTAATTTTATACCAATCTTGAATAGGGTTGCTATATGTCCCAATTTTCCAGGATTTTCCTGGATTCAAGCTGTCCCGGCCAGTTCAAGAAAAAAATGTAAAAGTCCTGGATTTTTAAAATTTGAACAAAGGAAGCAAGATCATGCCCCACCAAGGGATTTTTGCAAAGAGTTAATCTACTGCTCCCTGCCTTTCTTTCAACTATCCTGCTTGAAAGCAGTGAAGGCAAAACAGCACCCTGAGAAGCCCGCCGGGGAGGGTTGATGCTTGCAAGCGAGATAATTGAAAGAAAGGCAGGGAGGCAGTGAATTAACTCTTTGCAAAAATCCCTTGGCTCACCTTGAAGCTTGGGGGGCAAGGAGTCACCCTCAAAAGCCAGGAGGGAGCAAGAAATACCCATATCTAAGAAGCCAAACCTCCACCATACACTGCGATGGAGGATTCCTTCTTCACATGACCACAAAGGGTTAATTGCATAGGGTTGGTATTCCTAGAGAGGAAGGGAACAGGGTGGACAGAAAGTGAAGAGTCATCCATTGCAGAGTTCCTCCTCCAAAATAAATCCCTTCCTGTCTCCTGCATTTCTCCCTCCAGTGGGAAATGGAGGCTCCATGGAGGGCATTGCTGTTCCAGGCCCCTCTTTAGAACTTTCTTCCGAGGGATCCTAATGTGGGGTTTGAGAGGGAGTCTATTTCAGGTGTGTGTGTGAAGGGGAGGGTGGGGTGACCTCAGGAGGAGAAAGGGTGGTTTCAAGAGTGGCCCAAGAAATTTTTATTAAAAATAAAAATAGAACCATCAAGAATAGTTTTTTGCAAGAAGAATCACATGGGGGAAAACCTCTTGACTACAGTTTATTTTAGACTGATGGAGGTTGTCCGCCCCAGACAGGGATTTTGTGAGGTCTTAGAGCTACGATCTCCTTGACAGCCCTGTCCGATGCATGCACAGTTTGAAGAATGCAATCATGTCACGTGGCTGTCCCGGTTTGGCGGGAGAGAATTATGGCAACCCTAGGCATGAAAGGAGTCTCATTCGGACATCCCCTGAGTGGAGTTCCTCCAGCAAAAATCCTTTCAACCCAGGAAGCACCTATCTGTTGCTATTGTCTGTAGAATAAAAATAGGGGAAATTGTATCTTCAGCACGTGGAGAGAACCTCCTCACTTGTTGCTTGTTTGGGGGTCAGAAGAAAAAAACGGGATTATCAACAAAACAATGGAAGCTTTAAAAATCCAAGAAGAGGTGGCAGGAGCTTTCTCCAAATGCCATAGTTGGGAAAAGAACTTAATCAATCAAGTTGGTGTCAAAGAACAATCACATTAGTCCATAAAAGCCCCCTCCTACTGATACCCAGTGTTAGCGCATGCAAGATTGCTATTATTCCAACAGTTAGTAGTAAAGTGTATCTCCTGCTTCAGAACCCAGGATGATTATTGTGCAGGTCTGTTTTTTTGAAATTTTGAAGAAGGATTTTCCAAATGTGGAAAATAGCATGCAAATATTAACTAAATTTTCAGTCATATTCACATCCATGGAATTTACCTAAGAATGTGAGAAAAACTGACAAAATTTCTCATTCTCCTGCAATTTTCTGAGTTTTCATATGACAACTCCATGTTGAGCATTGTCCCACCTCAGTGATATATCCCCTTATTTTGCCTTCCCCTTTGCCCCATTGCCAAATTCCCCACAGCTCAATTTTACTTCTTTCTGGCGAACACTGCACAAGAATTCTAGCAGCCCAGCAGAGTTCACTTTACTCCAGCTCTTCCTAGGCAAATTCTGCACTGCCATGATGCCCTTCTGTGCAGAAACTGCAATGATGCTGCACAGCTTGCCATTACTGTCAGGAAAACACGACCACAAAACTCCTGAGAAATCCCTGGCTATTTTTCCCCACAGTTTCTCAGAGGAGCAAAAATCATGCAGAGAACTCCCACAGTAAGGTGAAAATAGAGATAACCTCCACCCCTTTCTCTCAGAGAGTAAAAGGCAGTGAGATTCACATCCTCATTTTTAGCTAAGAGCTTATCCAGACTGTCCCATATGCTCATTTTAGGTTGCTTTTGTTATTTTGACAAAAGCAACCCCGTCCTCCAAACAACAAAAGACTGTATAGTACAGAGGTTCCCAACCTTTTTCAAGCAGGAGCATGAGTCATTGCTGTCCCAGTCAGCTTTGAGGGCTGGATGGCCATTTTACATGTCTGCATGATGGGGGTGGCCATTTTGTCCCAACAACTTCAAAGGAATTGCCATTTTGTTTCTTCAATGCCCTTGGAAGGGTGGGGGCACATGAAATGGCACCACAGGCCAGATCCGGCCTGCTGGCCTTTGGTTGGGAACCCCTGGTATAGGAGAGATATGTTTTTGACTGCAGTTTAAAAAAAGTAGAAGGAAGCTTCTAATAGGGGTTTAAAAAGAAACTCTGCAATCTGGATGCATGGTGTCAGGACCGATTCCTGTGAGCTGAAATGAGAGGGCTAAATGACTATCTGGACATGCTCTAAGTTAAAGCAGTAAAGGGGTTGTGGTTAATTTTTCCACTTAAACCGATCCATCTTGAAAATGGGGGTAGAATATGCCTTAAATTGCCATCAGAAATCTTTTTGAAGCACTGGCATAGAATCATTGTGTATTTGAAGCTACCTTCTATTTGAAGGACCTTTTTTGGGGGGTGGGGAGAGAGTCTGATTTAAAAATAAATACTGTCAAGGTCAACGTCTCCCTTCCTCGAAAGCCAGTCATGTCTGACTCTAGGTCTGGTGCTCATCTCTGTTTACAGCCAAAGAGACAGCACTATCTGCATCTGCAGAGGTTTCTGTGGTCATGTGGCAGGCATGAGTAGACACCAGAGCGCATGGGAAGCTATTACTTTTTTAAAAGTTGCAGTTCTCCCAAACCATGAGGTTGAAACCTTTGACCACATAGCACAATTTTGTTTTAGTTTTGTTTATAGTGATTTGTAGGGTTTTATTTTTAATTTTTTTGTCAAATTCTGAATACAATAATGCCTAGATGTTTAATATGTTGATATTGTAGAATAAACCCAAATTCCATTGCTATTTTCCATTGTGTGTTTTTATCAAGGATGAGACATAACATTTCAGATTTTGTGCTGTTAATTTTTAAACCTGCAATTTGTCCATATGTTTTGAGTTCAGACCACAGCTCTGACACTGCCTCTTTAGGATTTGAAAGAAATAGAGCCGTGTCATCTACAAATGAACTGACTGTTCTGTGAGACCAGTTTTGATTCCCATTATCATTGGAGTTGCTCATAAGACAGATGTTAAAGGCACTAAAACAATAGCAAACAATGGAGGAGATGATGGGCATCTTTTTCTTGTGCACCTCCCCAGTTTTATTTTCTTTGTTTCATAGTTGTTTATTCTAATACAGTCATACCTTGCATAACGAAAATGATTTGTTTTGCAAGGCTGCTCACTAAGAGAGTTTTTCGCTATGTGAGTTTTTCCCCATAGCGAAAATTCCTATGGGAAAACTTGCATAACGAGCATTTCTATGGAAAAACTCGATTCGCGAAAATTGTTTGTTATGCAAGTTTCCCCCATAGAAATGCTTGTTATGTGAGTTTTCCCATAGGGAAAATTTGACTCACATAACGAAAATTTCCGATTGCTTTTTGAAAAACCCGCTCATTATGCAAGTTTTTCACCAAGCGAGTCGCTTGCTAAGCGAGGTTTGACTGTAGATGCAAATGAATCTTTGTACAGTTGAATAATGACTTGAGGAAATGCAACACCAATTTTAATTTTAATAATTGTTCCAAAAAGACCATTCTAATAACTTATCAAAGGATTTGCATCGAGAAAGCAGGACCAGAGCTTTCTTCCTTGTTTGACAATGGTGAACAATATTTAACATACACCTGACTGCATACACTATTTATCTATTGGACATAAAGCCCACCTGATCCAATAACATATAGTATAGAATAGCATTTTTCAAACCATACCATGGATCCAGTTCTGCAGGTCACTATCTAGTCCTGAGTCCTTTGGGCATACAAAGGTCTCCTCAGTCCCAGGCCAGTAGTGACAAAGCTATTGCCCTCCATCAAAATAGATTCAAGTGAGATTTAATCCATTTGGGGACCACCACCCTTCCCTGTGGACTTCGCCATCCATGCCCATTAGTCCTCAGGGTTGTCAGGTTAGTTAACCACCATCTGATTATCAGTGTTGAGTTGCTGGCAGTGTTATAGGACAATATGATTCCACCAGCTGGGAGTTTTTCTTTGGTTTAGGAATGAACACAATGAATAAAGTCTTCCATGACTGGGATGTCTTCATCTTTCATAATACTATTAAACAAATCAGTTAACAGATTTTTAACCTTTAACCAATATTTTAACCTTTTTAACCAATATCAGGAGATTTATTATTTGGGACCTTAGTTGGAACTTAGTTATAGCTTGTCGAACTTTCTCTACTTTTATTTGTTCACTCAATAAGTCCCTATGTTCCTGATTAAGTTTTTCCATTGTGATCCGATTTAAATAACCTTCTGTCTCTTCCTGAGATGGACACATTGGTTTATATACCAAATTGTCATGCTAATATTATGACCATGACCTGCTGACCCTTTCCCTTGTGTTACACGCACACTGAACAGGCCTTTTATACTCTTTCCCAGAAAGATGGGGAATCTGTGGCTCCTACGATGCTGTTGGATTGCTGTATACATCAGCCCTGGACAGCTTCAGGGGGTGATGGGAGCTGAAGTCTAACACTATTCAGAGGATCGTACATTCTTTAGCCCTGTTTTAGGTATAGGCACAGGATTCCTGCCCTTCCCATCCATTCCTAATGCCTGGTAGCGTAAATTTCATGAGTGGCAAGCAGACTTTAAAGGCAGAGACAGGAAGCTAGAGTTTTATGTTCAACTAACAGAATTGCTGGTTTTTAATATGAGATCTGAATAGTTTAAAAAAAGGGCCTGCTGTCCCAAGCCAAGGTATTCATAATCTTTATTGCAGTAGGAAGTCAATACCGAGTCATCCCCCCCCCCCATCTTAGCTTTTAGTCAGGGTATATAAAGTCCATACCCCCTTAGAAAAACGGAATTTCATATTTTTAGCGTCATTCAGAGTCTGATTGAAACAAGAATTCCTCAGTTCTCCAAAGATCTGGCTGAAGGATTGACACTGTGTCCTGCATCCCTTGAGACATTAAAACTCCAGGTAGGCCACCGTACCTTTTGATATTTGCTATCATCAAGATATATGTGTTTAATCAGGCTCTTGACAGGTAAAGACTGTGAAAAGAGGACAGTTTGTTCTCCCAAGCTGTTCAGTCTCTAAGCCCCCTGTTTATTTTGGAAGTGAATGAATAACATTGTGCTAGGAACGGAAATTTAAAAAGCAGGGTTGTAATTTACAGTAGAGAGGAGAACAGATTTAGGGGCTCTCTTCCCTTCCCCTCCTTCCCCCCCCCCTCTCTACCTCTGTTCACTACTCTGATTCCAAACTTCCAAAACTGCTGTAGCTGAAAGAGAGTACACCCCTTCGTTCACTGCTGGCAACAATGATGAGGAAATTCACAATTGCCAGACTCTGTATGCCTGCCAAAGGAATGAACTGCTTCAAGGCCCGTATAAAGTGTGTGCGTGAACACACACACACGTACTTTTATCAAAACCAAATGCTATTGTAAATCAGAATGTTCTCAAACCTAGTTCAAGATGTACACTGAAAAGTATCCCCAGTGATGCAAAGAAAGAGAGTGAAATGGATTCTTCAGTATCATATTTAAAATAACACAATTGCTCTGCAGCAAGGAATTCTTGTCTTTCTCTGGTTCCTATAAAACACTCTGCTTTCCCCTCCATCTATAAGAAAACTCCCAATAGTTTTCTTTGAAAACAGATACCAGGCAGGCACCTCTATTCCAAAGGGCGCCATGTTGTTTTAATGAGATGTGATAGGTGGTTTGGATGAGGAGCTGATCCAAGCAACGGGGGTATCACTTTATTGTGCATTTATTTTTCCTTTTCAGCAGCATGACTTCCTTTCTATTCAAAAACCAAACACCAGCTCTGTCCAGTGCTAATTAGACTGGAAATACTAGGAACAACAGCAGTTCAGATATTAGCATGTCTTATGAAAACATATTTAAGAAAACATATTTAAATCCCGAGAGGCTATATCTGCTTGAAATAGCTCAGCTACTCAAGAATTAATACTTGTTTAAAAGACAAAAAAATCAGTCCCTTGAACAATACTTGTTATGTTCAATCAAGTCACCTCAGACATATGACAGCTCTACAAATTAGCCATCTCCAGAATGTTCTGTTCTTAGCAATCCTGCTCAGTTCTTGGAAAATCAAGGCTGTGGCTTCCTCTTACATTTGGTTTTATTCTTTTCCTGATGCCTTCACCCATTCCTATCGTTCACCTAAAGAGCCTCCCTGAAAATGGTGGTATTTTTGAACCACAATTTGGCGTGCACTGGTAATGGCCACCTTGTGCCAGCGAATCTTTCTCACACTAGGTCAGAAGAAAGGAACTGTAGAATGAACTCACCAAAAGGTGCCTGCATTTTGGCAGTTTTGCATCTGGCCTACACATAGAAGAAAAAGAAGACTCATTCACTTTTCTAGTAGGCCAGGGTATCTGCAAAGTTCATCTCCACCATAACACTCCAAACAAAACATTTATTTTTTCTTGCCATCTTTCACACTCATACATAGTGATCAGGAGTACAAGTGTGTATATTATCTTGGTCTTAGTCTCCAGCTACTCATCCTTACACCAATTCTGTTATTGCTGTTCTTCTAAGTCTCAGACTTTCAATTTATTGTCTGAAGTCTCCATTTTGTCTGATTGGAACAAGGTATACAAAATCTTTCATTGTTGCAATTTCTTCACTGTCAACATTAGAGTTGTGTAGATCTTATTCTAGTCATGATTTTTGTCTTCTTAATGTTCTGCTGCATCCCTGCTTTGGCAGTCTCACTTTCACTAAAAGTAATTTCAAGTCATTGCTGCTTTCTTCTTCTTCTTCTTCTTCTTCTTCTTCTTCTTCTTCTTCTTCTTCTTCTTCTTCTTCTTCTTCTTCTTCTTCTTCTTCTTCTTCTTCTTCTTCTTCTTCTTCTTCTTCTTCTTCTTCTTCTTCTTCTTCTTCTTCTTCTTCTTCTTCTTCTTCTTCTTCTTCTTCTTCTTCTTCTTCTTCTTCTTCTTCTTCTTCTTCAGGTGCCATATCCATTTTGGATATTGACTATCATCATGGTGATAGTCTTCCTGTTCTTAACTCATCGGAAGAGTTCTTCCAAGGACATCACACAAGTCTCTCAGGTTCTTCAGCCATGAAGTCTGTCCATCCAGGGCCTCTTCCCAGGGATCTTTACTTGCAGAGCAAGTTGGAGTATTCTATACTTTATGTTGTTCCCCATGATATGGCCAAGGTATTGGAGCTTTCTTTGATTAATGGTCTTAAACAGTTTGTGTTCTTTATCTATCCATCTGCTGTCATCTACCTATCTTAAATTATTCATGTTTTCCCCATCAATTTTCACATCTTTTTCATCCAAATCTAGTCTGCTTTTCTGTATGATATGTTCTGCATACAAATTGAATAAACAAGGGGATAAAATGAACCTTTGCCTGTATGAAATCATTCTGTCTCTTCATATTTTTTCCTGATGGTCCTTTCTCTCTACCATATAGGTTACAAATTAGGAAATTTCAAGTGCGCTCCAGCAGCCTATGGCTGTTTGCAATATGATCTTCAATGTGAGGCATTTCTCACTCCATATAGGGTAAAAACATTATTGCAGCACCTTGAACATAGTTTTACTTGCATATGAAACCAGAACAATGCTGTTGTAGTTTGGCATGTTTGGAAATTGGCGCGTTTATTGACACTCCAAATTGGTGGTTTTTTTTTTCATATTTATTGGCATAGTCTTGTTAGTTTGACAGATTCAATCTCTATGGTTTAAAATTATTATATCAGTATTCAATCTGTACCTGGTGATTTATTTCTTCCTAGTGCTTTCAGATTAGCTTTCACTTTACTTTTTAGAATTGCAGGTTCTTCACCAGAACATTTCTCTTCTAAGGAGTCTGCCATCTTTTTATCTCTTCTGTATAGTTGTCCAAGATACTGTTGCCACCTCCTCTTTATTTTCTACTGGTCAGATAGCATGCTGCCCTGTTGGTCAGTCAACATTCCTAATCTAGGCTTAAATGTCCCTTTGATATATTGAATATTCTGGAAAAGATCTCTTGTTTTTCCAATTTTGTTATTCTTTTGCTGTATAACACTTGACATCCTTTTTCCTGTTAGCAACAAAGGCATGTACAGTAATTGTACAGCAATATTGAGCCATTTCTTGGCATTTTGAATCATGGAGAGAGAAGCACAATATCCCACGTTCATAAACTAGAGGGATTTTGAAAAGTTAAATAGTCACCGCCGTCTGTACATGACAGTTGCAGAAAAACGTATTCAGGGTTCTGACCCTATTTCTGTTACCTTTAATTTTTGATTCTCACCAATCCATTACAATCTTAAATGTTTCTTCATTCATCCATCTAGGTTTTTATTTTCCTTTTACTATAGGGACTGTATTGTTGTAATCTTCCCCATTCCCTTATCCTTGTGTTAAAAAAAAGTGAAACATATTTATCATTCTTGATCCTAGAACAAGAAAGAGATACCAACAAAAATTCTTACATAATAATTTCATGTCAGAGATTATTCTGGGTTGAAAGGAATTTTGCTGGAGAAACTCCACTCAGGGGACGCCTGAATGAGGCTCCTTTCATGTCCCCAAGAGCTGGGACAGACATAGGCGTTCAATCCATCATGCGGTACTTGGATCTCGAACTGCCAATTTGCCAGCCCTCCAGATAACAAGTCAAACCTCTTAACCACTGAGCCACTGCAGTCCCCAATTCTTACATGCATACAATAAATTCTGCCTCTGCCTCTGCTTTGTACACACATTCATGTGACCTTGTAGGGGACAGTAGTGGAATCTCTAGCATCACACTTGTTCTATAATAATAATTTTGTGTCAGAAATTATTCTGGGTTGAAAGGATTTTTGTTGGAGAAACTCCACTCAGGGGACACATGAATGAGGCTCCTTTCATGTCCCCAAGAGCTAGGACAGAGACAAGCGCTCAAACCATCATATAGTACGCGGGTCTCGAACTGCTGACTTGACAGCCTTCCAGCTCACAAGGCGAGTTTCTTAACCACGGAGCCACCTGATCAGGACAGATCTTCTGGGTTCTTTTGCAAAGGTATCTATGGAGATGTATGTGTATTGAAGACCCCCTTTACCTGCAGCATTTATCTTAGGGGGGAACATTCCACACATATGTAAGCTTTCTGCACATAGCCTTGCCCAGAGGGGCAGAGAGTCTGATTTTACAGGATTTCTGTGATGTATACTGAGCTCATCGTCTTCCAAATACACATTGAGCAGGAGTAGGGACTGTCTTTGCAACTCCATCTTCCCTCCCAAGAGAGGTCCATCAACGCCAGTAGGGCATGTCCTGCATAACAAGCAAAGAGAGCTGGCCGCTTTAGGCAGCAAGTTTAGGATACTGTGGAAGAGCAAATATTTTACAGTTAAACGTATGATTGTAGCATTTTTAGGGCCACACAGGAAGAGAGTTGCTTGCAAAGTTTTTTTTTTTGTCTTAGGTGACAAAACAACATGATTATACTTTCATTTGAGTCTCAGCCGAGGGACATTTTCTGCTTCAACTCACAAAGTCTTTGGACAGACTTCATTCCTAGATATCCTAACCACAGATAGCTATTAACATTAAGTACCCCTTCAAAAAGGATTATGGTGGCTTAGTGGTTAAGATGCTGAACTTGAAGAATGAAAGGTCGGTGTTCGATATCCAAGTACTGCACGACAGAGGTTGCTCCCATCTCTGTTCCAACTCCTGCCAACCTAGCAGTTCAAAAGCAAAAAATTGCAAGTAGATAAATAGGTACTGCTTCGGTGGGAAGGTAACAGTGTTCTGTGTTCTCCAGTGTCTAGTCGTGCCTGCCACATGACCACAGAAATGTCTGCAGACTCAGACAGCACTGGCTCTTTGGTTATAAGCAGAGATGAGCACACACACCCTGGAGTCGAATATGACTGGCTTTCGAACAAGGGAGAACTTTACCTTTACCTCTTCAAAGTCAGCCTCCAGGACAGTAGCGTAACATGGGATTCAGCCGCCTGGGGTGTAAGCCAAATTTGCTGCCCCCTGGTGGGGGCCTAGGATGCTGGCACCCACTCCCATTAGGGCATCTGGGAATTGTAGTCCAAGAACACTCATATGCCCAAAAAGTGCCACCTGGGGTGGGCCTCCCCCCTGGCCCTCCCCACGCTACACTACTACTCCAGGAAGAAACTAGGAGCCAAAGTGGTTAGAGGTCCATTTTGACCCTGATTCATACATAAAGGAACTTGTTGGCACCTCAAGTTTTCTGTCTAGGCTTTCATCCACAAATAGGTGTGTTTTAACCCCTGATGTCTTCATCTTGCGGTGGTATCTTGTTCTATCCGTAAATGATGTCTTACTGCTACAGAGCTCCTTTGCTTCCATTGCTCCCCTGTTGTGGCAACTAGGTATTTAAAGAGGACGATGGTGGATCTGGACCTTCGCTTCTGTTCTGCTCTATCCCAACCTGGCTCCAAGCCATTGTTCAAGCAGAGCCTTTCCTGCATAACAACAAAAGAGCACAGGCTGTGCTTCACATTATCCGAAGGAAAAAGGAGAACACACAGGGAGACAGCTAGCAATTCTCTTTTTATATTGTCATGGAAGCTGTCTTGCTCAGCAGGAGGAGCTGGCAAGATCACAGCAGCAAAGTCTTTTCCTGCCAGATTCTGGGTAATAGCATTTCCATCATCTTGGACTCAGAGACATGAGGCGGTGGAGAGACGCGGCTGGCTGGAGTGTCAGGATCAGGATGTTTTGCTCTGGCTGTTCTCTCCCCCATTTCCTCATTGGTCTGGTGATTCACAGGGTACTGGGCTGCAGGGCAGCTCCATCTATCAGCATTCCCCTTCAGCGCTTCCAGGATGGCACCCTAGGAAGCTTGGTGTGAATGTTATTCCAGATCCCTGGTTGCTGGGAGGTGGTGAGAGAGCTCATTCATCCTGGAAACTGTTATGTCACTGTCAGAGGGGGGGGGGACATCTCCCTCCTTCACTGCCTTGTGCTGTTGCTGCTTGATGAGTTTTCTTCAGGCTCATTGCAACACCGAGTGGAGACAGCAAGATAGCCGTGGCCAAGATGCTGACTGGAAGGCAGGAGGTCAACAGTTCAATTCCTGAGTATTGCAGGACGGAGTGAGCTCCCGTCTTTGTCCCGGTTCCTGCCAAACTAACAGTTCAAAAGCAAGAAATTGCAAGTAGATAAATAGTGGCCACTTCAGTGGGAATGTAAACAGCGTTCCGTGTCTAGTCATCCCTGTCACATGACCACAGAAAGGTGTGCAGAAGCGTACAGTGCTGGCTCTTCGGCTTTGAAACAGAGATGAGCAGTGAACCCTAGATTCGGATACGACTGGCTTTCAAGAAAGGGAAACTTTTACCTTTACCTTTATTTTAAGCATGTTTTGCTGGGATGGGACCTGTTTCAGTCGTGCAACACTCAAAATACCAAATAACACTCAAAATTTCCAGGAATGATGTGCTCACTGGTAAACCTAAACATACATTTTTTTTACTATAGAATGGGTTGTTGGTGGGTATTAGTTATGTGGCACAGAAAACTGAAATTCTTGGAAACAATTTCACCATACTTTTTAATCACCTAGAGCAGGGAATCTCAACCTGTAGCCATGGGTCAGAATGTGGCCCACCACCACCTCTACTGCACCAGGAAGTGTCATGTGCCAGAGGAAGGGCAAAATGGTCATCTGGCCCCCAAAGTTGTCTGAGGGAGTGTGACTTGGTCCATGGCTTAAAAAGATTGAGAACTCCTGGCTAGAGACTGGCTGGTTGCTATCATTTAAAAAGACCATTATTATACAGTATACTTACTGCTATCTTCCCTGTCCATCTTTCTCTACTGTTGAAGTGGTCAGGTTTAATTTTTTGAAACCAAGTCTAAATGTACACGTTGTGATTTCACATGTATTGTTTCTGAATCCTACAGGCTTACAGCCTGTTCCTTTCACACACACAGCCCTTTCAGATGCACTGTATCAGCTTGAAGTTAACATGGTCTTTCAGTAGTGAGGGTGGGGTACACAGGAAGATCCTCCTCAAAGATCGTGACATTTTGGAACCACAATTGGGCATAGCCCAGGCAATGGACATCTTGTGCCAGCTAATCTTTCTCACACTAGGTCAGGCAAAAGGAAGTGCAGAATAAATTTAGCAAAAGGGGACTTCATTTTGCAGTTTCATGTCTGGCCTAGACACAGAAGAAGAAGAGGTGGCCATGGTGAAAACTATGTGGAGCTGAGTGGAACTGAACAGGCCAGTGTTCCTAGTTATCTCATGTCATTCTTGCACGTGCCTGCAGGTTGACAAGTCCTGAACTGCATACCAGTGTGATTCAGTACTTTGCCTGGTTAGACAACTTTCTAAAGTTTGTTCTGCTTTAGCAGAAGACTAGATTGGAAACCCCAAGCCTCTCTTATTCAGCCCTACCAGAAACTGCTTGACTCTGTGAAATGGCACAGTACTGACAGTTCTTTTGAGTTGTCTCATTTATTTATTTACAATAAATAAATGTTGTCCTTGCTTAAAAACCAGTCGTTTCCAGTGTACTTAATACTTATTTTTTCCCCATAGCACTCGATCCTTCTTTCAATCCTGGGACTCAAGGAAGCTTGCAAAAATGATTTTTAAAACTAAATAAATAAATGAATGGTGTACCTTCAAACCCCTTCTGACTTGTGACAAGCTCAGGGTTTGCAGAGTATAAAATGCTTTGAAATTAAGACTCTGACTGAAAGGCAGCAGTTTGATACCCAAATACTGCAGGACGGAATGAGCTCCCGTCTTTGTCCCAGCTCCTGCCAAACTAGCAGTTCAAAAGCAAGAAATTGTCATTAGATAAATAGGGACCACTTCAGTGGGCAAGTAAACAGCATTCCATGCGCTCTGGTGTTTAGTCATGCCTGCCACATGACTATGGAAACGTCTGCAGAAGTAGACAGTGGTGGCTCTTTGGCTTTGAAACAGAGATGAGCACTGAACCCTAGAGTCAGATATGACTGGGTTTCAGGCAAGGGTGACCTTTACCTTTACTTTAGAGATGAATTTTTCAGGTTACCTGGAACATAGTCATAGAGGAATTCATAGCTACTAACAGTTGTCTTGAATTGGACCCAGAAGTGAATTGGTAGCTACTGGATCTGTTGTAGCTCTATGCTCCCTAAAACCAACCTCATCCAATAGCATGGCTGTAATGACTTGGAACACATGAAGTGTCTGAACACTTTTCAAAGGCAGCCTCATGTACTGGCTGTTCCTAGTAACCTAAATGGAATATAACCAGTGGTGGGCATCAGCAGGTTCACACCAGTTCACCAGAACAGGTAGCAGAAATTCTGGCTGGCCCTGCCCATTCAAGTTTTGAAATAAAGTACTCCTAATTCAGATGCAGCACAGGGGGGTTTTCCCTGGTCACACCCACCAGACTACACCCACAAAGTAGGTAGTAATTTTATTTTGAGCCCAATACTGAATATAACTGGTGCATGTGGCACCTCAGCCAGATCGGACATCTCAAGGAATAGGCAGAGATGAACCATTAGCTTTGCTTGTGCAAGTATAGTCCTAGTCACATATTGTACTCCTAAATCAGTACTCAAAGCTGAATCTAGGAGTAGGCCTAAACAGTGAATGTGAATCCTCAAGGGGAGTGAGAACCCATCAGGAATGGGCTAAATCACAGTTTCCTCCTGTGTCCTTTGATTGAACATGTTTCTTTCCTGAACTGTCAATCAATAATCGATAAAGCTTCCTTGGCATTGGAGAGTGTGTGTGATGTCATCAGCATATTGAGGACAGTGAACCCCAAAGCTCAGATGTAAAAAAAGAAGTTGGAACATATTTTCACATTTTTCATTTATGATGAGGGTGTAAGAATATGAAGAAACTATCAGAGATATTTTAGGTGGGGGTGGGGAGAGGTGGGTGTAATTTTATTTATTTATTGTCTTTTTATACCACTCATATGGGAGATTTCCCACTCTGGGTGGTGTACAAACAATTAAATAGACAACAGCAACGTAATACAACAGACAACAAAATATAATCAATCAATCAATCAAATGCTATCTATAAAATTGGAGATGTGTCCTAAAATAGCATTATTAATGGAATTTGGGAACATACATAATGAAATAAGAAAGAGCCGATTGTTAGATTTGTAACAGCTTTGAGATTGAATATTGTTAAAAAATGGAAAGTAGATTGGGAATTTGATAAGTACCCTCATCTTAACTTCCATCTTCTCCTGCACTGTGCTGGTCTTAGTCCATAATAAAGATTTGATTTGATTCATTGATTCATTCCAGAGGTCAGCTAGGATGTCTTCAACAGGGTCACCTGCCAGGGTGACAGGAGAACTCATCAAGAATTGTCAGGAAGCCATTCAGATCTCCAGGCACAGACCATCTTAAGTCACAGAGGTCATCCAGGTAACCTGGACCATAGTCATAATTTAGTTCAATTGGTCTCAAAGATGGCCCTTGCACAGGCTCCAGATTTCAGTAAGTGTACTGCCACACCCAATCTGAACTACCGCCAAACCAAGATCACCATCATCATACTTGACACAGAAAACCAGTTCTAGAGTGTGTTTTGTAATATGTGTGGCTAGATAATGTTTGGGATAAACCCATGATCACCACAGAAGACATGAAGCCCTTATAAAGGAGCCTTGAGATGAAATCTGAAGTTGTCTGACACAAAAGGACTCCAGTCCCACCCCACAGACCATGTTGGGTAACTCATCTTTTAAAAGGATGTTAAAGGATTGGGTGAGCAGAGAGAAGCAATATTATATGAATGAAGCAACATGTATGAACCGGACTGTGTGGTGAAACCCAGTAAGGTAAACCACCCTGAGTAGGGATGTTTTTTCTCTCTAGAGGGGCGGGATATAAGTGTACATAATAAATAAATGTTGTCCTTGCTTAAAAACCAGTCGTTTCCAGTGTCCTTTTAATACTATCCACTGTTGGTGTAGAATAAAGAAGAGGCTGAAGTTTGGAAGGAGTGCCACACTCTTCACCTCGGTTGCCTTCATTCATGGGCATTGGCCAACAGGTGGTGCTGTTACTCCATATCGTGTGAACACATGTTTAAGGCTCCCTCGCTTTTGTCCCTGGCTGACTTTCGTCGTGATAAAGTTGTTTATTTTTGCACAATATGCAACAGCGCCTTGATGTCAGGTTGCTTCATGGGAACATTGAGAGGCAAGAGTGATTTTTATCTAGGAGGGGACATGATTTGAACGTAATCATGCTGTGGAGCTCTGTACCACTTCTCAAGCCATAGACTTGGGTTATCAGTCAAATGAGCAATCCAGCGAAGCTCCCACCATGACCTCTCTGCATAAGGTCTTTTTGTAATCATTTAGAAGAGGGATTCTCAACCTGTGGTCCACAGTACCATTTCATGTGGTCCCCCCACTGCCTCCACCACACAAGGAAGTGTCATGTGGTGGAGGAAGGGCCAAATGGCTGCCTGGTCCCTGAAGCTGTCTGAGGGTGCATGACCCTTCCCCTAGCTTAAACAGGTTGAGAACTCCTGATTTAGAAAAACAGATTCAATGCTGGTGCTGTTCTTCCCTGGAGTGCACAGTATTGGCTGTTATGTGCAGTAGTTAATTCACAGCAGCAACAGACTGGGCTCCTACATATTACTTATATAGGATGTAGTTATCTGCTACTGAAGGCAATGCACTCTGCACATGCTCAGACACACCTCTCTGATTTTTCTTCACTATTACTTGCTCAGTGAATTTTAGCAGGTCAGAACTTAGATTCCTGTGGAGTTTGGATGTATGGAGAGCATAGATGGTACAGGCTCAAGCAAGTTCTCAGAAATGCTTCTTTTCAGAATAAGTATTGTATTGCTCCAAATGAGAAATAATTTTTGTTAATTTAGATTGGCAGAGAGGGTAGTAAAACATATGACATGGCTCATTTTCTTAAGTTATCTGGGTGGCTTAGTTAATTTTGTTCTACTGGTCTCATTCCCCACAAGCCTCGGGTCTGCTGACTCAGATACAGGAATTGCTTTATGGCAAGAACAAACATTTTTGAGGGTACACAAGAGCAAAACCAAATGAGAAGATAGAGAAAGAAGCTCACTGGAGAGGGAACAATAATAAAGGAGAATATAGCTGAGGAACTAAACCTCCCCTAAATCATTTGGAGGACCCTGAATAGGCTGAGGGTTGGAGTCTTTAAATGCAAGACCAACATGCTCAAGTGGGGGCTGGTGGTGGACAACAACACATGGAGAGATACAGAATGTGGAGAGATACAGAATCTGGCCAATTTCCAATTTCTGCCACAAACATGCCCTGATGAGGACTTAAGTTTGGGCAACAACAAAGCCAAGAAAGTGGCTTCATTTTGGCACTCCAGGGTTTAATCAGGAGAAGAAAGAAAAAGAAATTCCCCGTGACCAACAAAGAAGCTGATGGCAACTTAATTCTATGTGAGGAATTTACTAACAGGTAATATTTCAAAATACATTATAAATAAAAAAGCACACTGCTTTAATACTGGATCTTAGTCTTTACTTCCTCTTTTACCTCTTAGGGTGTCAAGGGTAATACTGGATGGAGTAGTGTTATACTCTGTCAGGTTTTTATTTAAATTATGAAGCTGAACTATGATGATCAGGTTCTCAAAACATGTGACTGATGTCTACACAATAGAAGGAACTTTGCAGTGAGTTTCACCCTAAGAAGACAATAGTAGAAACATACCTGGATGCCCACTGTCATCAAAGGTCAATGTGTGATTAAGAATGTATATAATTAAGATGATTGAGATATAATCAAGATTCTGTACATGATTAAAATTGTGCAGGGTCAAGGAGATTAAGATTAAATTCTAATGCTGTTTTGGGTAATCAAGATTCTAGATGATTAAGATTTTATGATATGCCAATTCTGTATTGACATTCAGATCCAATAAAAAATTTGTACTGATTTACTGTAAACGTATCACTAATATATGGGTTTTTAGATAATTAAAACAGTGTGTAAATTGAACATTTTGGGGGAGTTGATTTGTGCAACTGTTGTCCTGTTGGATTGTTTTGAGCAACTTAAAGGCTAACATAGTTATTACAGTATCTAATCAAACAGACTCCAGTTTACAAAATCTTCTGCCATTACTGCAATAGTCTTTGCTGGACTAAGAGGTTCTTTGTTGTAACTAAATTGGTTGCTGCCTTTTTGGCTGTTGTTGCTATATCCACAGTTTATCTTTCCTTTTTGTAAAGACATAGTATTTCTGGATGGTGGTGGCATTTTGTGATGTCAGATGAAACTGGCATAGAGTGATGGACACAGTAATTTTTAGATCCAGGCACAATATCTTTTTGCAGGTAATTTGTAACAGTTTTCAAGTATTGTCCTTCCAAACAGTTTTTCTACTATGTAAAATGAGATTTTGCATGCTTGAAATAGTATAGTTGTACCTCGCTTAAAGAGCATAATGTGTTCCACAGGATTGCTCTTTAAGTGAGTTTGCTCTTTAAGCGAAACACCATTTTAAGTGACCAATTCTTACTTCTGATGGGGGGGGGGGGTATTGTGAACCCCAATTTATTTGTTAAAGTGAGTTTTTTGTTGGTTTTAATTGTTAAGCAAAGCAAACATTCAGAGAAAATTATGCTCTTTAAGCAAGTTACTCTTTAAGCGAGGCACTCTTTATGCGAGGTTTGACTGTATCAGTGTAGCCTCCTTTCAAAACCTTAGAAAATAATTCAGATTAAAATTTGATGTGAAGCATTTTAACAAATGTCAAACTGCCAAAACACTGAATTGGGAGGGAAGCCACATAAGCGATGTGCTTCTTGGTACTTTTGATAGGCTTCTGGCTGCAAATGCCAGAGCCAGATCACACTGTTTCCTCATCTTGCAACACACTTCATCCAGATTAGTCATAAGTGTTTTGCTATCTCTCAGCTGACCAAATGCAAAGCACAAGCATGCTTCTGTTATAATAAACATTCCTTTTCCTCTCAAGCGTGCACTGCTTGCAAATGAAAAATTGTAAGTCTAGTAAGGAAGGGTCTTCAAGTTGCCCAAAGTCTGCTCTTTGCATTCAACTCATGGCCAAGAATGAAGCCAGGTGAATTTTACAACCTGCTGAACTTTGATCATATTAAAGCACGGCTCTTCATCCATTTGCCTGCAGACGAATTATTGAATGAACAAATCTATACACATACTGTACTGTCCCTAAAGCCTGGTTTATAAAGACTGCAAATACGGCGCTACAGAATTAAACTTCAAAGATAATTGCTCCCTATTGGTTTTGTATTTGAATCTTAGAAATTGTGAAATCCTCCGATTATGCTTTCCTCCCACAAGGTCTCTATCATAAAACTCAAGGAAATTTAAAAATCTGTGTCCAAATTAGTTTGTGTGGGTTTGTTTATGGTTCCTTATGCTTGCTATAGAGCTTGCTTTGGCTAGTCAAATCAGGATTTGGGAGGGGGACTGGGGTTAACAAGGAATAATTTGCTACAAGATAAACCTAGAAGAGAATGTAAGAGTGGTTTGTTTGCTGCAGGAGGGGAAACGTGCAGTTGGAAACTGATAAATGTGAAGCTGAAGGGATAATTTTTAATATATATATATTGTGTATATCTGTTTATTAAAAACTTCAACAAATGTGCTGTCATGTAACACAACTTATATAATGGTTAGGAAATGCTTAACTTCCATGCTTCTAACTGAGCAAACCATATCAAATATACAACTTATTTTGATGAAAACCTTATTTTCTTCACCTTAACCAGCACTGAATGTATGAAGGCCCTATTGACTATGGTGTAAAAGAGACCAGTTTAAGCCACCATCTGTCCAGTTTAAGCCACTAACTTCACATTAAATCACATTGAAACTTCAAAGACACTAAAGCAACCACTCAGTCTGAAGATTTGTGTTTGGTCTTTCAGGGGAGGGAGGTCTGACAAGGGCATTCATTCAACTGGAAAATCTTGCTTCAGAAAAATCCTCCTGTACAGTTGCCAGCTAAAACCACTCCAACGTATCCTCAGTGGTCTGCAGTCCATTCTGAACAATGACAACTTCCTTCTCACAGCACTTGGCAATAGACCCATATGTGCTGACACATAAGCTGTCCAGCCTGATATGGTTACTCACCATCTGCAATAGACATGGGAACCAGACACTGTGTCAGATTCACATCCCAATTTTATTCTGGTGTGTCTCCTCTAGCATCACTGTAACAGGACCTCATAACGGCATCACCCACATCATAGACCTTCTCCTCTTCCAATGTAATATGTGCCATTAATTGCCAGCAGGGCCTTCCTATATCATGACACAGAGGAATAAACTGACAGTAATGACAGTAATGACAGTATTTTAAAAACTCAGGAGAACACTTCAGCTTCCCAAGATAGCCAGCTTTGAATGGCAAACACCAAGGACAGAGTCCAACATGAAACAGCTGAGCAAGAATCCTATGAGTAAAATTCTAACCAATTCAGAAGGCCATTTCTAAAGGAGACAGCCAAAAATCAGCATAGTTAGACACTACTGTAATTTTAAAAGAAATGCAACTCATCACTGTGGAAATAAATTAAATAAAGCCTCGTGATTAACAGCTCTGAAATGCACTATACTTAGCATTTTCTGAAACTCACTGAATGTTAATATAGATGAAAGATTAACATTTCTGTTGTTGATGATAATATCATGTATCTTAAAAACAAATCCTTTATAAGTAAAGGATTTTATTTGCCAAGTAACTCTCTTCACAAACCACTTCATAGTAATTAACAGAGAAAGGAGGCAGACCAAATAGGGTCACTTGAGCTGTGTATGGCATTTAGTTGGATGGACCACACAAAAGTGTATGAAACCTTTACATGGCCTTAAGTGACCCTATTTAGCCCTCATAAGTCCATTCCAAATGAAACCATATAGACGAGCTCTTATTCAGAAAAAAATGGAAGGAGTAATAGGTAAGAATTCAACCTATGACTATGAACAAATTAGACCTCAAAGACTGCAACCTTACCTACAGTTATCTGAGAATATGTCTTATTGGGAATTTATGATCAAAATGATAAATATTTACTTTTGGCTGGAGTATATCATCATCATCATCATCATCATCATCATCATCATCATCATCATCATCATCATCATCATCATCATCCCCACCAAGGGGACTACCTTTGCATGGTGATGGGGACTGTGTGTTCCAATGCAGCAGGAGACAGAGGTGCAGAATCAACAATCTCAAGAAATACTTGACTAAAATAGGAGATGTCAGGATCAAGAGAGGTACAGTAATACCCCGGATAACGTTATGACTTGGTTCCACAAGTCATGACGTTATCCAATTTTTAGCGTTGTCCGATGCATGCATCGAACAATGCTAAAAAAACCCCCTGACTTCAGGGACAAACCACTTTAAAGGCAGGCAGGGAAAGAACTTTTCCTCCCTGCCTTTAAAGCCAACCCCCACCCGCAGCGGTTAAATTTAAACTACAGGAAGAGAGAGGCTTGTGTTTTTTTCTTCCCCTCCCTGTATTTAAAACACAAGCCTCTCTCTTCCTGTAGTTTAAATGCAGGGAGGAAAAAAGACACGATTGCAAACGCGATCAGTCTTTTTTCCTCCCTGTATTTAAACTACAGGAAGAGAGAGGCTTGTGTTTTTTTCTTCTCCTCCCTGTATTTAAAACACAAGCCTCTCTCTTCCTGTAGTTTAAATGCAGGGAGGAAAAAAGACGCGATTGCAAACGCGATCGGTCTTTTTTCCTCCCTGTATTTAAACTACAGGAAGAGAGAGGCTTGCGTTTTTTTCTTCCCCTCCCTGTATTTAAAACACAAGCCTCTCTCTTCCTGTAGTTTAAATACAGGGCGGAAAAAAGACGCGATTGTGGGTGCTTTTCCCTGACCCTACGGCAGACTATTGCATTGGATAATGCTAAGAATCATTATCCAGAATCGTTATCTGATGCAAGTTTTTCCCAAAAAACTTGCATCGTTATCCAATTCTAGCATTATCCGATGCAATCGTTATCCGGTGTATTACTGTATGTTTCAAAGTGATGCATGCTGTGTCCAGGAAATCTGGTGCATAGGCAGGAGCAGCTATCTGGCATCATCATGCTGGAGTAGGCTTTCCTTAGGTAAGAGACTATCAGTAGAGAAAGCAGAATCATCTGCTATGCATCAGCCAGATGTTCAGGGGCACTGATTTCATGGACTTAAAGAAAAATAAGTGACACAGCTATAATGGAGTTTAAACTGAAGGTCTAGGTTAAGCCATAAGAGTCTAACAAAGCATAGATTTATTTATTCAAAGCATGTGCAAGGAATTCGACAGGTTGTAATGTTTCCAATAGTGGAATTAAGACAAAGAGGGTGCAAGATTACTGAGTATCTTAACAGCCCACTCCAAAATTCACATACACATCACTGAAATTTCTTTCATAGCAGGGATGCTGTTGTCCTCTATAAATTATATTGATTCTGCACCACTGAAAGGCTTACTTCTCTAGAACTATATTCCATTTACATATAAGATAATATTCGTAGGAATGTGCTATAATTCTGTCATCTTCCCTCAGAGAACCTTGGGAAGTTATAGTTCAGTGCCATTCTGCGAAGTCCCTGTTAAAGATTCCTGCCCTGGATTTTCAAGAAAAAGGGTATGACTATACTACCAATTTAAATCAGTAGTTGTGGACATTTCTTTACACTCGGTAGAAGTGAAGCAATGTTAGTTCATTTCTGCAGTAAACTGTGTCTCCATTTTGAGAGCTACTGTAATTTAGCAGCTGTAGCATTGGGCTCTCAATCTGTGGAAACATCAGGTGCAAATCCCTGTGCAGCTGCAATACTTACTAGATCATGTAGAACAAGATTGTGGCTGTAATCCCACTGAGCACCCATACTTGCAGAACTCTGATATCATGCAAGTGGTCATTCTATGAATGCCAAGTGTTCTAAGAATGTAGAGGTGTGATTCACAAGGCTAGTTACAAAAAAGAATCTCTTTTGTTAAAATTGTCAGAAGATCTGAGGTGTATAACTGGGCTGTTCCTTGGAGGAGTGACCGTCACACTCTCCTTTTACACACTGGCCAACTTTCTCCACTTGCTGTATGGTGTGATGGATGACAATGAATTAAAATGTCTTGAAGTATTAGTTCTGCCTTGCAGTGACCAGACATTGTTGAGACTAAGATTGGGGCAGGGCACATATATCCCTCCAAATACTGATGAAGACCTGTTATACTTCACAATTGGCCAGACTGGCAAGGGTTTTTTGTGGGGGAGGCAATGAAAGCTCTGTAGCATCCAAGCAGACACTACCCAGCTCTGAACAAGAAGGAACACCATCTAAAGAAGCTGTTTTCACAAGGAGGCTCCTGTTTGTGATAAACTATTGCTCTTCTACTACATGATATAGAGGCAGAACTGCAGAAGACCCACCCTACCACCACCACACATAATGCCCCAATAAACTCTGCTCTTGCTTGGGACAAACCAAGGCCAACTGAAGTGAATTTTTTCTCTTTCTGGAATAGCTGTGGTTTAACACACTATTCCTCTACTTTTTTTTGACAAAAATTTTTTGGCTGCACCTGCATAATCAAGAAATAACTGTGTTGCTAAAATGATGGCAACTGGAAAAGACTGCCAATTTTTAATTTAAGCACTATTGTGCTAATATGTTAATGTCTTTTTTAAAAAAATATTGCAACTACAAATACATTTTATTCCCTCTAAAAGATCAATCTCTAAAATGGGATCAAAAATGTCCACCATAAAAGCTTTAGTGATGTGCTGAGCCCTGATAGGTTCAGAGTATATATGCCCAAAACATTACTATGCAAGTCGGAATTACACTTTGGAAAAAGAAGATGATGATAATGATGATGGGGGAAAAAACAAGAGGAGGAAAGTAGCTGGGGCATCTGTAGCATTGATAGTATACTACTCTTCAATCCTTTCCCTTGCTATTACTGTTTGCTCACCTTCTGTTTTTGGTTCAGTACACAAAATAGTAGCAAACGTCAGATAGTTTATCTTTTCCCATTGTGATATGGTCAAAATGGTATCCAAAGGGAGAAGGAAGCAAATGAGTAGTAGCAAGTGTGGAATGCATTAAAAGGAGACAATCTCACTTAAGCACTGTGATCCACTGAGACCATAATGTACGGTAACCAGGAATGCAGTATGGTGAGTAACACGGCCCTTCAGAGCCATCTGCCAAGTTCACCTAAAAAGTTTCAACTTCAAAAATGTAGAATTATTTTTGTTCCTGCAGAAATTAAAAATATGTCCATTTCTAACCACCTCTCTCCCACCTTACTCAATAGGTAGAGAGTATACACAGAAGTGACTTACCATTCCCTTCATCTGGGGTGCCCTGGGACTGTACAGCTTGCCCAAGGCTACAGGAAATGGCTCTTTTCCCTGGAAGCACAGTGGGCAAATGAGCTCCCAGACTTTGGCTACATAGCCAGATACCTAAATCATCCAACTATCCAGCCACTTGGCCTCCTACATTAGAAGTAACTACCTTTTAAAAACAACAATAAGAAGTTATGTTGTGGATCTGAAGTACAGAGACAGGTAGACTTTACTTTTCCAATAGAAATTAATTTTGAATATACAACCCATTTGGAGCAAGAATCTTTTGACACGAGGAGAAGACTCCATGGCCTAGCAGTGGCTGAGAATATTGCTCCTCCTCTGGGCCAACAACAACGGCCTGAGGAGACGATTCCATGGCCCAGCAGTGGCTGAGAACATTGGCCCCTCCTCCGGGCCCACAACAATGGCCTGAGGGAGAAGACTCCATGGCCTGGCAGGCTGCTGAGGACCTTGCCCACTCCTCTGGGCCAACAGCAACGGCCTGAGGGGAGTTAGTCTGTGTTCTGGTTTGGTTGTATTTTGTATTTTGTGAGGTTATATTTTATAATTTATTGTACTGTTGCTGTTTTGACTGTAAGCCGCCCTGAGTAGCCTTGGTGAGTTGGTGGCAATATAAATCTGAATAAATAAATAAATAAATAATGAATTCTATGAACATCTTAAGTTTCAGTTGGGTGGTCTGGCAGCTTTTGCAATGTAACGAAAATCATGTACTTTTTAGAAGCTGCAACACCAAAACTAAGGCACCCACGAAAAGAAGGGTTATGTCATTTGAAAGATCGTCTCGGCAACTTTAAGAATTGGTAGAACCCAAAAGCCAAAAATGCAAAGTGATGACATCATCGCTTTCAGAAGTAGCATTGGAAAAGTGACAGGTTTGCTGGGGGGGTTGGTTGTTGGGGGGGGCAGTGAAAAAACAACCCAACCAATTCAAATTATCCAAAGTGCGTTTGAAAGCAGAAAGATTAACCTTTGTGCGGACACTTTAAGATTTGGAATTGGACTTTGGAAAAATAATCTATGAAATGTTTTACAAAAAACCACTCAAATGAGGTCACAAAAACCCAATGAATGGAGGGAAAAACAATTTAGAAACTGAATATGACAACTTCCCGAGGTGGATACAGTTTGCATACAACATGTGGAGAAAAATGACACCAAAGCAGGAGTCCACAAAAATGATATTGAGGAAAAACATGACTTGTTAAAATGACATTTTTGCTTGGGTGTGTGTGTGATTGATGGTGATCCAACAAAAAAACCAATTGACTGATTGAAGTGATTCAAAGTGTGCTTGAAAGAGGACAGAATAACCTTTCTTTTGACACTTATACAATTTGAATTGGACTTCAGAAACATTTTCTATGAAGGTTTAAAAGAAGAAAAAAAAAACACTTTCTAACCTTTCCTTCAAAAAAAGATATCTCCGCTCCAGAATAGACACATTGGTGTGAGAATGGATACACTGTAGGAAGTTTCTCCTTTGAAGTCATAACCAGCTTCCTTTTTGGCTTTCCCTCTTATTGAAGAATTGCTCTCAAGGAATCGTGAAGGAAAAACTCGTTTTCTTTGCGGTTTGACTATTGAAATATTTATTAAAAAATAGATCCTTTGCAGTTATAAATATAAAAAATAATAAACATAAATGAAATTGGGATTTCTGGTTTTGGGTTAACACAATGTAGCAGTTCAAAAGCAAGAAATTGCAAGAAGATAAATAGAGATCACTTTGGTGGGAAGGTAAACAGCATTCCATGCCTGGCACATCTCCATGGAAATGTCTGCAGACACAGACAGCGCTGGTTCTTTGGATATAAACAGAGATGAGCACTGAAACCTAGAGATAGATATGACTGGCTTTCGATCAAGGGTGACCTTTACCTTAGCTCAGAAAACCTTAGATTTTATGAACATTTTATGAACATAATGTCTTTATTTTTCCCCGTTTGAAACATCACCCTTAACTAATGAATGAAATAAAAGAAATAAATGAACCAATGAGCATAATTCAACACATCAAATTTCCGAACTAATTCCCTGATGGTAGATTCCTTAGAGTCTACCTGCAACTTTTTCCCATCCACAAAGTGATATGATGTGTTGTGAGGTAAGAATATGAATTACATTATAGTCCTGTGATGGCAAATGTTGGGACTCCAGGTGTTCTTAGACTTCAATTACCAGAAGCCCACGTCAGCACTCCTGCTGATCAGGGCTTCTGGGAATTGAAGTTTAAGAATAGCTGGCGTGCCAAGATTCGCCATCACTGGTTTAGTCCTTTTTAAGAATCAAAGTATTTCCACTGGATTTCCCATAAAAACAATACTAATAATAAACCTTTGATTTCCTCTGGAATTCTAAATGGGAAGAATTAGAAATTAGAAAAGGTCTATCAATTTGGCACCTAAAACAGTCTATATATACAGTAAACGCTCACTGTACAAGCAGCTCATAGAGCAACTAATTCACTTAACGACTAGAAATTGTTAGGTGGTGACTAAAAATCACAGAGCAACTGAAACTTCTCTCTCCTATGCTGCTTTGTGTCTGGGAGGGGAGTTTGTGAGTTGCAGCAGAGAGTGTGGAAAAGGAGCTTTTTTGGAGTTCCATCACTGGATTTTTTTGGAGCAGTTTTGGATTTCTTGAGTAGTGCAAAGGTAAGGAGTATTTGATTCAACATTTGTGGAGATTTGAGGGGTGGTTGGAGGTTTTTTTTAAATGGAGTTTCGGAGGATTACTGTATTAAAATGGAGTGTGGGAACCATTTCTGTTTGTTCTTGGATAATTTTTAGTTTGAAATTTTGGAGGGGCATTTGTATATCTTGCATTTTTGCATGGCTTTTAATCACCATTATGTTCTCTCTCTCTCTCTGTATGTGTGTGTGATTCTATGTTGGTTGTTTATAAAGAATTTTAAACATAAAAATGGTTTTTGGGGCTTTTTTTCTGAGGTCTGGAATGGAATATTTGGTTTTCAATGCATTTCTATAGGAAATTGCATTTTGCTTAAAGAGCAACTCTCTTAAAGAGCCATCCAATGGAATGCATTATACTTGTTAAGCGAGGTTTTAGTGTATCACAGTTGTGAGTGTGCAACATCCAATTGGAAACAAAGGTTGGCCATAATCAAACCTTGCATAAAGAGCGCCTCGCTTAAAGAGTAACTCACTTAAAGAGCAGAATTTTCTCTGAACGTTTGCTTTGCTTAACAAATAAAACCAACCCAAAAGTCACTTAACAACTAAATCAGGGTTTGCAATCCCCCCCCCCCCCAAGTGACAATTGGTCACTTACAATGGTGTTTTGCTTAAAGAGCAAATTCACTTAAAGAGCAATCCTGTGGAAAACATTGTGCTCTTTAAGCGAGGTACAACTGTACTTTCATTAGTCTACTAATGAAAACATCAAAGTGTGTGTCTTCATCAACCTTGGCGTTGCAGACTTTGTGGTGGGGCAGGAAAAAAAATCAATAATAGTACTAATACCCATGGCCTGATGTGTAGGACAGGCTCCTTATTTAAAGCAAGCTTTAAAAATGGAGCCTGCAGAATCCTGTCCCAATGAACACATGTAGAGTTGAATGCTCTGTGTGGGAGATTTTGGTAGTCTAATAAACGGTATCAGCTACTCTTGTCTTTGGCCTGTATACAAAGACCACATGCCTTTTTTCTTTTGTTTTTCATCTGTAAAAACCAGGGAGTTGATACCATGTGTTTTCCCATCAAGAAGATGATGAAACATATCATCCTAATTAGAGAGTGAAAGTCTTATCTGAATCCTTAAAAGAGACATTTTTAATTCTAGTACACTGCAGAAAATAAAAACAGCTGGGAAGAGATGCATTAAAAATGATTTGAGTTCCTAAACTCTAAGCCAGACTACAAACTCTAAAGAATCCACTGTTTTCAGTATATTGAAGACACCCACATACATACTGCACACCCTTGTTCCATTTTCTGTGTTGTTTTTACCGGATCTGCAATGTGATAATCAGCTTTCTCCAACAAAGTAGGGGAGGGCATCTAAGTATTCATGCAAGCTTTGTCAACCTACCCAATTCCTCTCTGTTCTTGACTTTCCTATTCTTGACTTTTCTTGTGTCCACTTCTGTGCAGGTAGAGTCTTCCATGACATCAATAACACACTGTCAATAATGGGTTTCCTCACTGGGGCCTTTTCTCCATAGAAGAAAAGAAGTTCTATTAAGGTGACTTTAGTCAGAAAAAATGTTTTTCAGGATTTCTATTGGGTCAGTTCAGACCAAAATGCTGCAACATAGCTTAGTGTGACATTGCAGGAATGGGCTGAAGAGTGAACTTGTTTGGAACAGCAGATGAAGAAGAAACAGTGGCCAAGTTTAGACATAATATATCAGAAGGAAAAGTTAGTGAGAAGAGAACTTGCTTGCCTCTACCTCTCTACTGAACTGTCTGTTGGACACTGTTCATTATTTTGGCTTGTTTCAATATACCGGACTTTAAATCAGTGGTCCCTAAACTTGAGGCCACCAGAAGCATTAGTCATTGGCTATGTTGGTTAGGAATTGTTGAAATGGTGGTCCAAGAAATTCTGGAGGCCCTAGTCTGGGAACTACTGATTTAAAGGAATCAATGGTTCCAAGCAATAAAAGTTATTGCTTCCAATCTTTTCACCATGGTTATGCCAGAACAGAACAAAGGTAGAGAAAGAGGGTGTTAAAAATAACAACAGATAAAAAGAATTCCTCAAAGTACTGGATGATTGTTTATAGCAGGCACTTTTCATACCTCACCTCCTAAATCTATAGCTTCACTCTTAGGTTCATGAATGTCACCTGTGGTTTGATCTTGGCTTCCTTCAATAAAATGAAGTTTTTAAACTATCTAGTATAGTGGTACCTCGCTTTACAAATGCTTCAATTAACATAATTTTCACTTTGCGAATGAAAATCCATTGAAAATAATGACTCGCTTTACGAATTTCCTCCCGAACTATCAGAGTCACTTCCTGAGATGTTTCGATTATGTGTAACTGCAATAATGCAGAGCAAGATAGCCTCTTAATTAGATACAAACATGAGGCAATTAACAGTACCATCCCGAGTTCTTGACCTGATAAATGGGCATGGTATCAGCTCCCTCCTCATCACATCTGCAAAAGTGTCACCCCAATGATATTTATGTCAATATGTCCATTCCTTTTGGAGAAACATGCTTGTTATGCACTGCTGTTTTGATTTATTGTTCTATGTTAATTGTATGTTTGTAGGAATATTTTTATAATGAAACTTTGTTTCTTGCAGTGCTTATTGCAAGTAGATCATAAAGAATCTGAGTCCAGCAGTCCTGACCAGCCTCCTGGCAATACAACAAACATCATTGAACAGATACACTTATGAGGGAAGGAGGGCAAAAGTCTCAAGCATAGATGCACTTGAAAGGTTAGACATCCAGTGCAATTCAAAACCTGCTGCTCCTGCTGCTGCCTCCTCTTCCTTCTTCATGTTGCAACAGAGGGTGGAGGGGGAGGCAGCTCTATCCAAGAGGGTCTTGACCTCTGGGGAGATGCTGCTGGCCTCTGGTGCTCCTCCTGGTTTCTGCTCCAAACTTTCTTCCAGCATAGCCTGCAAACACTGAAGATTTCTGGACAGTGCACAGTATTTGACATGTGATTCGAAGGACATTAGGGTGCTTTCCATTACTGCATCCAATACTGTTTCACATAACTGAAGAGAAGATAATAAAATTCTGTTACATCTTGTTAATGTCAAATAGTTAATGCACACAACTTTGATTGCATCTTAGGATATATTTAGATATGCTGCTTGTATGACTGCATTTAGGAAGAAATTCAAGGTGCTATATCGATCCTTTCCCTGTTCCCCGCCCCTTTTCAGCTAGGAACAGAAACAAAACAGCCAACCACAATAATTTATTGTTCAATTTTACAGTAGTTGCACATTTCCATTTAGGACAAGCACTATCTTTGAGATGTATATCCCAGATGCAGAAAGAATAAAGAAAAAAACATACTGTGAGAGAGGGTGGAATATTCTTGCTTCCTATTAAAAACTCAATAAAGAATTTTGATCAGTTGTTGTATTATCCAGACTGTTTTGTCCATCCCTATATGTAGCAACACGTTTAGAAATGCTGCAATTAAAGCCAATTTTTTCATGATACAAACTATCCTACACAGTGATGGGATGTAACAGGTTTGGACCAGTTTGCCAGAACCGGTAGTAACTTTTCCCAGTGTCCCGGAGAACTGGTAGCAGCTTTTGGGGGGAACCACCTTCGGGGCTTAGCTTTCCCCTGGTTCCCCCACTGTGCATGCATGCCAAGCACTTGGTGTGCATGCAGGCCTACAGTGCTTGGCACGTATGCATGGCCTCCGTGCTGTCCTCCCATGTGGGAAGGAGGCAGAGAAGCTGCTAGCCTGAAGCTCCCTATAGCCTGCTCTCCAGGGTAAGTGACTGACCTTTGGATGTGGTGTGTCTGTGTGTATTTTAATGTGTATTTAATACCTTTACCTATATTGGTGTACTACCACAGTTCCTAAAAATGCCTGGTGGCCAGCAGGCCTGGCTTGGGCCTGGCGGCCTGGCTGCCTGGCTTGATAGTTACCTCATCAATAAGCTATACCTGTGCTGTTCCAATTGGTGTTCCAATTGGCGAACCCTTAAGGAGGTACAGCTGTTTTACATTTATATTAAGGCATATTATCCTAGAGAACTGGTTAGGCAAAGACTTAATACCTAACTTCTTTAACTGTTGAAAAGTTGAAAAGTGCCAAAATGAAGCCATCTTGTGGTGAGTTCATTCTGTAGTTCCTTCCATCTGACCTAGTGTGAGAAAGATTAGCCAGAATAAGCTTTAAGCTCTGGTTTAAAAGCTCTGGTTGATTTGTGTTTGGGGTGAGTGGGTGGGTGGTTGTATTTTAATGTATTATTTATTTATTTATTTATCCATTTATTTAATTTATTTACGGGTTTGTGTTGTGGGTGGGTGGGTTGAGGTGTGTGTGTGCTTATTTTTATTTTATTTTTTTAATTTTTTTTCTTTGGCCCCGTCCACAATGTCATGACATCATGATGTTAGCTCCACCCACACTGTGATGACATCATGGTGGGGTAGTAAAAATTTTGACGTCCCACCACTGATCCTATATGGAGAATTCCATTACTTTTCCAGGGGCGGGGTGGGTTGAATAGCAAAAAGACTGAAACCTTATACTGTACTGTATTATGGTTCTTAGCTGGGACACCATTTACTCTGCACTGCAATATTTGAAGCAAATCATAGCAAACTATTTCAGAAGAGAAACGGTGGGCACAATTCGTCCATAGGTAAGACCGCTTAACTGACTTAGGCATGTCCGTCCACCTTCCCTTTAATAATTGTGATTATATTGTGATTATATTGTTTATTGTCTATTCTGTACTGAGTATTGTTTATGGATGGTATTCTGATATTATGTTTATATTTATTTTATTGTACTATATTTTATGATACTGTGATATTGTATTATTGAACTGTTACATTGTATTTTATTGTATGTTGTGAGTCGCCTTGAGTTGGTTTTCACCAAGTAGGGCGGCATATAAATCGAAATGAATGAATGAATGAATGAATGAATGTATAATAATCAACCATCAAAGTTGAAGTAAAGGAAGAACTTCCTAAAAACGATGGCACCAATTCCATCTTCAGCTTGAGGGTCATCAAACTAAAATATGGAAAAGAATACCAAGCACACTTAGGTAATAACACGTGTTAGTTCACTGTTTGCTTGGATGATGAATTTTGAAGCCCAAGAGGGTTACTCTGAACATCTCACTCTTTTGTTGACTTTCTTTTTCATATCCTCATAAATTTCCACAAGATTTGTTGCACAAGAGTTTGCCTTGCAGAAACCATACCAGCTACTTTAGATCCGCTCATATTTTTCCAGATGTTTTGTGATCTCATCCTTTACTAATGACTCCAAGGCCTTGCCTACTGTCAAAAGTGAACATTGCTGCAAATGTACATGTCTTTGACATCATCTTAGTCCTTGTCTTATAACATGGATTGCATTTCCTTCATTCTGGTCCCTTGGCACCTCTTTTCTTTCAAATGAACTATTAAGTCTTCTCTACTGAACTGGTATAGATTCCATCTTCTCTTTTGTGAGAATTGGGATTTTGAGAGTAACTAGCCAAGTTCAAAGGCTTGCTCTCAATCTTTCTTCAAAATTATTTTCCCCACCCCACCCCCATCCTTTGAACTTTTGATGGCTCAACTTTCCTCAGCTTCTTCACAGGAGCTCAATGAGAGTTTTTGCATAGGGTCAGGATTTTATTCCAAGCACTGCAAAAATGGGAGTGGGAGATTCATCAGTTGGTGAGTCCAGGTAATTAAGGAATTCATTAACTCTTATGAAGTGCACTTTTAGGAATCCTGTTCCTCCAACAGTCCAAAGATACATCCACAACTGGAGACAATGCTTGGAATCAGTAGTTTTGCTCAGAGGCAGTTAACTGGTTAGATCTTTCATGTAATTTTTAAGAACCTCAGCAGAAAACAAAATGTTACATTTTGGAATGTATACCTGCACCATATTGTCTCAATATTGTGCATTTCCCTGCCCTCTGTCACCTAGCGATTGTTATAGCTTACAAGAAACAGGTTAAGCATACAACCATCTATCCAGGGGTTCGCAACCTTTTTGCACAGCGGGCCAGATCATGCCCCCTCAGACAGCTGTGGGGGCAGTAGGTGTGGTTTCTCCCACCACTTCTTCCACTTTTGGTGGAGGCTGTGGTGGCAGTGGGTACATTCATGGAATGTTTTTGCCACTTCTGCCACTTCCCGTTGTGGTGGAAGCAAGTACGGCATGTTTTTGGAGGGTTTTTTTTTTTTTTGTGGTTTTGGGGATGTTTTCAGATGTTTTCAGTGATTTTTTTTGGTACTTCCAGCACATTTTTGGTGTTTTTTCGCAGCTTCTGGCATGTTTTTGGCACTTGCAGAGGCAGAATCCTCACAATGGGCTGATTTAATTGATGCCATGGGCCAGATCCAGCCCACGGGTTGTTGGTTGAGAATCCCTGATCTAATCAGATATGGTCATTTATGAAGAAGACATTTTTGGAATCCCATTTATCTAGAAGATTTGGCTTCTGTGCATAGAAAACTGTTTTAATAATTGAACTCGTAGCTCACCTAAGCAGTTGCAATCAAACCTAGGGTGCTTCTAAACTATGGATATTCCAGTTAAAGATATCAGGGCAAGTAACTGTTAGGTCTGTTCCCCACTTCTTCTTCCGTGTCTAGGCCACATGTGACACTGCCAAAATGAAGGCACCTATTGGCAAGTTCATTCTGTTGTTCCTTTCACCTGACCTAGTGTGAGAAAGATTAGCTGGTAACACAAGGTTGCAATTAGCAGGGTACACCTAACTGTGGTGCAAAAAGACCACAATCTTTGAGGAGGCTCTTTCTGTATATCCCTGTTCTCCACTGACATAGTTAATCATTTTGGAATGTAATCCAAAGGTAGGTTCCTACCTGCATGCAACATCATCATGACCTGAATGTGCTCTACTACAGACTGAAGCTCTACCATTCTTCATTCAGCTCAAGGCACACTTTCCACAATTACACACATTGATTACTGTATATGCTGGCGTATAAGACTACTTTCCCCCCTGAAAAACATGCCTCCAAATGGGGGGGGGGGTCATCATACGCTGGGTGCACTTCAGTTGTGATAGACATAGCTGCCCATAGCGGCCTCCTGATGCTCGCCTGGTGCCCATAGTATCCTCCCAATGCCCGCCCAACCACCTCATTCTACATACCATCCAGTATTGCATGGTATCCAGCGTGGCTGCGGCGAGCATCAGCAGCGAGGCAGGGGTGCCAGCCTTTTCGGCGTGACCGGCCCATTCTGCTCGACGGGAAGCAGCAGTGCTCCGCCCCGCCCCTTGTCTACGCAGAGCTCGCACATGCGGACTTGTGCACTAGTGCCGGCCACAGGGAGATGTTGAAATCAAATCTGATGTTCTTTTATGTTTTATTTGGTGTGTGGAGGGTGTGTGGAAGTGGGGGTAGTCTTATATGGCGAGTATATAACAAACTATATTTTGAGTTGAAATGTTGGAGGCTCGTCTTATACGCCCAGTCATCTTATACGCCAGCATATACAGTATTTTATCCTTGATGACTGGCAGTTAAACGTGGATTCACACTTTAAACACATTGAATTCAAGGTGATATGAGAAGCTATGTAAATTATCTCTATGATGTCATCTTCACAGGTGCAGGTTAACACCTGACATTGCAGTCTTCAAGTAAAGAACATTCTTGAGAAAATAAGCCTAAAACTTGTCATACATTGTTCTAATGAACTGGGTTACTTGAAAAGTGCTTCTTATTAAAGAGCAAACGTTTTCTCCAATAGCGAACTTAAGCTGACCATCTGTTGCTGCCTCTCATCTGTAGTTAATATCACTTCATCTCACAACATTTCCCCAGTCACTCATTGCATTCCTTTGATCATTATCCAATTAGATATAGATAAGGCACAACAAGACTGACAAAAAGCACTCATGTGCCCTTTAAGAGAAATAAACAGAAGCAAAACATTGACAAAAGCAGCTTTTCCCTTCACACTGATGGAAAGAAAACGCATATTAGGACAAGTTCCTTTGCTTCAAAGCTTGGAAAAACTGATGTGTTGAAGACCTAAAGATTCAGCCTTCACAAATCACTGCCTAAAATACATAATCTGCAAATTAACAAAATCCAATATGCATTCCATCTTCTTACATAAAGATAATTATTTGGAATAGTAGCAGTGCTAGTCTGTGGTTCAGGCATATCAGAAAACAAAACAAAATGAATAAAATAAAATAAAATAAAAAACACTGTAGCACTTTAAAGACTAACTGCTTTATTTTTATTGTTAGCTTTCATGGATCAAGTCCACTTCTTCAGACAAAGAGTTAAACTTACAGGCATGGTTTTTATACACCAAATTCAGAGGGTCAAAGGGAGATGGGTACAGTCAAGCAAGATGACAGACAAGCAAGCACAACAATACAGCTTCACACAGCCATTAGCAACAATAGATTATTCAGATTAGCTCTAAATGACTCCCTTTCAATCTCAAGGTTGCTGAGAAAGTCCATTCTAGTCTCTGATCAAAAGGTCAAAAGTTGACTGTCTCCCACAATACACTTCTGGTAGGTATTGACTCCCTCTCCTCTTTCCACAAGGAGCAAAGAACACAAAATTATGTTCTGCTCTAACATCCCTATGGAATACACAGTGGAGGTGTGGAACAGATTTAATGGCTTGGACCAGATAGACAGAGTGCCAGAAGAATTATGGACAGAGATGCAGGACATCATGCAGGAGGCAGCAAGGAAAACCATACCAAAAGAAAAGAAGCAAAAGAAAGCTAAGTGGTTGCCCGATGAGGCTCTTAAAATAGCAGAGGACAGAAAGAACACAAAAGGCAAAGCAGAAAGGATTAAATACAATCACTTGAACACAGAATTTCAAAGCAAAGCAAGGAGAAATAAGGAAACCTACCTGAATGAACAGTGCAAAGTAGTAGAGGAAAACAATATCAGGGGAAGGACTGGATATCTTTTCAAAAAAAAATGGTGAAATCAAGGGAACGTTTAAAGCAAAAATGACCATGATAAAGGACAAAGATGGCAAGGAGTTAGCTGATGCAGAAGAGATTAAAAAAAGATGGAAAGAGTACACAGAGGAACTCTACAAAAAGGACCTCAACACCCCTGATAATTTCAATGATGAGAAAATTGAACTTGAGCCAGACATCCTAGAGAGTGAAGTCAGAAAGGCCCTAAAAAGCACTGCAAACCACAAAGCCAGTGGAGATGATGGTATCCAAGTTAAACTTTTCAAAGCCCTAAAAGATGATGGAATCAAATTATTGCATTCTATATGCCAACAGATTTGGAAAACACAACAATGGCCACAGGATTGGAAAAGATCAGTATATGTTCCAATCCCCAAAAAGGGTAATGTCAAAGAATGTTCAAATTATCGAACAATTGCGCTCATCCCACACGCTAGCAAGGTGATGCTCAAGATAATACAGGATAGACTGCAACAGCATGTGGAGAGAGAATTACCAGAAGTGCAGGCAGGGTTCAGAAGAGGCAGGGGGACTAGAGACCACATCGCCAACATAAGATGGATCATGGAAAAAACAAAGGAATATCAGAAACAAGTCTACTTCTATTTCATTGACTACACTAAGGCCTTTGACTGTGTCGACCACAACAAACTGTGGCAAATAATTAAGGAGATGGGAATACCAGAACACCTTATATGCCTCATGAGAAACCTGTACATGAATCAAGAAGCAACAGTTAGGACAGAATACGGAATGACAGAGTGGTTTGGAATAGGAAAAGGAGTAAGACAAGGCTGCATTTTGTCACCCTGCTTATTCAATTTATACACAGAGCACATAATGCACAATGCAGGGAGGGAGGAATCACAATTTGGGATCAAAATAGCTGGGAGAAACATCAACAATTTGAGATATGCAGATGATACGACCCTGATGGCAGAAAGTGAGGAGGACTTAAAGAAGCTCCTAATTAGGTTGAAAGAAGAAAGTGAAAAAGCTGGCTTGAGACTTAATATCAAGAAAACCAAGATAATGGCAACAGGCCCTATCAGTCCCTGGAAAATAGATGGGGAAGAAGAAGAAGCAGTGAGAGATTTTACTTTCTTAGGATCAAAGCTCAATGCAGATGGTGATTGCAGCCATGAAATAAAAAGGTGACTGATTCTTGGGAGACAAGCTATGAGAAACCTGGGGAGCATAGTGAAAAGCAGAGACATCAAATTGCAAACAAAAATTCATATAGTCAAAGCAATGGTATTCCCAGTGGCAATGTATGGTTGTGAGAGCTGGACCATTAGGAAAGCAGAGCACAGAAGATGCCTTTGAGATGTGGTGTTGGAGGAGAATTTTGAGAGCCCCCTGGATAGCAAGGAGAACAAACAGGTCAATCTTAGAAGAAATCAAACCTGACTGCTCCTTAGAAGGTCAAATAGTAAATATGAAGCTAAGGTACTTTGGACATCAAATGAGAAGAGAAGACTCACTTGAGAAAGCCTTGATGCTTGGAAAGGTCAAGGGCAAAAGAAGAAGGAGGTGGCCAAACATGAGATGGCTAGATGGTATTGTGGACACAATGGGCACAGAGCTGAGTGAATTGAGGGGGATGGTGGAGGACAGGGGTGACTTGCGGACAGTGGTCCATGGGGTCGCAAAGGGTTGGAATTGACTGTGCGACTGAACAACAAAAACACTCCAAAAGAAGCTACTCTTCATCTTCCAGCACATGGCATGAAGACTCCCCTTTGACTTATACCCCTTCCCCTCATCCTCTTCGGCTCTGACTTCCTCAGCTACCAGAGAGGCAGCCGAGGAGACTGTTTTCAGTAGCAAAAGCAGTATCCTGGAACATGAGGGATACGTGATGGCTGGTACTCAACACAGCTAGTTGGGCAGAAGGCACAGTAGGCAGTGTGAATGGAGCCAGAAGGAGAAGCATTAACGTGGCAGGAGTGGGTATTCATGCACACCACATATAAACACAAGCAAGCAAACATTCTTGCACATGCATGCATTCATTCACCCTCTCACTGTCTCACTCTTTCTCTGTTAATTCAGAATTCAACGGAGGAGCAGAGAAACACACAGCCCCAATATCAGAAATGTTCCTAGCCTACTGCTCCTCCTCTCTGTGCCTCATTTTGATGTTGAACAGTTTACTTATGTTCATTCTCTTATCTTATTTTCCTTGCCACCCACCAGCCACCTCTCCTTTCTCTGTGTGAAGCTGGGAGCTCACTGAGAAGGAAACAGGCAGGGCCCTGAGACACTCTGTTGCTGGGAGAGTGGGGGCAACAGTGGTTGGGTGAGGCTGCCGTAAGCTTGAAGTGGGCTAGTAGCATCTCATTTGCCCAAATGGGCTGGCCTTCACTGTCCCTGAAAATATACAAAGTTACATCATTGGACAACCACAGTCTTCTTCTGCAGCTGCCCCATGGATTAATTTTATTTATTTGTTTGTTTGTTACATTTATATCCCAACCTGCACTGGCTCCCAGTTTGCCTCCGGGTGCAATTCAAGGTGCTGGTTATTACCTTTAAAGCCCTTTATGATAGTGGTCCAGGTTACTTGAGAGACCGCATTGTCCCAAGGACATCTACCCGGCCCACCAGAGTGGACCGGAGAGGCTCTCTGGTTGTGCCATCAGCCAGAGAGGCGCATCTCTCTGGCACTAGAAGGAGGGCCTTCTCGGTGTCCGCTCCGACCCTGTGGAACCTCCTCCCGATAGAGCTACGCCTGCAGACAGAGTTGCTGTCCTTTAGAAAAGGAGTGAAAACCTGGCTGGCAGGTCTGGTCTGGGGAGTGGATGGTTCAATTTCCCCAGCCAGTTGGATGGTTTGACCGCCCAGTACGTCCAAGTTATAATACCTAGCTTTTAATTAAGTTTTTAAGCTTTTTAAAGTTTTTAATTTTTAAGTGTTTTTAAAATTGTTGGAAATCGTCTTGGGTCCCTTCGGGAAGGAGGGCGATAAACAAATATAAATAAGTAAATAAACCATCTGGGATATGTAACTAAAGTCTTCAAGTTCGAGACCCAAGTGCTGCATGACAGAGTGAGCTCCTGTCTCTGTCCCAGCTCCTGCCAACCTAGCAGTTTGAAAGCAAGAAAGCAAGAAATTGCAAGTAGGGACCACTTTGTTGGGAAGGTAAAGAGTGTTCCGTGTCTAGGCAGACGCAGATAGTGCTGGCTCTTTGGCTATAAACAGAGGTGAGCACTGAACCCTAGAGTCAGATATGACTGGCTTTTGAGCAAGGGCAACCTTTACCTAAAGTCTTCAATAGGAAGACTGGCGCAGCCGGGTATGTATGAGGTTGTTTCCAGACAGAACGCTTCTGAAAGCTACAAATGAAAGGCATCCCAAAGGTATATTTTTTTCCAGTAAGAACAAAGATGAAACAATGGGGAAACAGAGCAAGGCTGGAAACTAAAGATGTGAAATGAGAAATCACTGCCTAAACTTCCATGAATGGAGCAGTGTAACTGCCCAGGGAAAAAGAAAAGGAAAAACTCTCACAAGAAAGCATCCAAAGGAAAAACCAGCCAATGTACTTGGAAGAGTAGTGTTTTATGCCTGGCTTTGATTGCGGCAGACCACCTATCTTGTAGCTGTGTTCAGTGGTGGGATTCAAATTTTTTTACTATCTACTCTGTGGGCGTAGTATGTTGGGCATAGCCAAGGGGAAAGCCCTGCATTGGATTAGGATTACCGTATTTGACAGCGTATAAAACAACTCCCCCCCCCAAAAAAAAAAAACATGCCTCCAAGTGGGAGGGTCGTCTTATATGCCGGGTGCCCTTCAGTTGGGATAGACATAGCTGCCCATTTGGGAGGAAGGCACTACTAATGCATGGAATCACCGTGATTCGGAAGCAGAAGTCTTGAACCCGATGTGGGTTTTGAAATTCCATAAATTACAACAAGTCAAAGGTACGGCTGTTGCTTCTCGTTCTTACCTCTTTTCTCGGATGTTCTTCCTGGTTGTTCTCTCTTCAACCAGAAACTCAGAAAACTAAAGATGAGACTCCGCTTCCCTTTTTTGAGCCATGAAAATTACTTTCAGCACATTTTTCTGTCCCTCGCTGTTTACCAGGGCGGCTTGCTTTCTCCCTTTCCTAACTTCCCAAAGACCGAACACACTCGCACACCTGTATCCTTAATCCCTATCTACATCAACAAGATTAGTCCCCACTGCGAGGCTTCCCAAAGGCATGCTGGGACATGCAGTTTTGTCACCCCTGCTTTTTTCCCTTCTGGGAAACTGAAAGTCTTGGGAAGCGGCTTCCCAGGGCTTGGTCGTGACTGAAGCAGGGAAAGGTTCGGGCTGGCCGTGGCAGTGTCCCTTCCAACTTGGAATGTCCCATTTTGTCCACATTTGCTTTCTTGTTGAACGACCTTTATTATATGCTTTATCTCTTACCGTAAATTAACATGTTGAAATCAAATCTGATGTTCTTTTACATTTTATTTGGTGTGTGGAAGGTGTGGGGAAGAGGGGGTAGTCTTATACGGTGAGTATATAACAAACTCTATATTTTGAATGGAAATGTTGGGGGGGGGTCGTTTTATATGCCCAGCCATCTTATACGCTGGCAAATACGGTACTTTATTTCAAAACTTTGAATGGGTGGGCCAGCCAGAATTTCTGCTACTGGTTCTGGCGAACCGGGGTGAACCTGCTGAATCCCACCACTGACTGTGTTACAAGAACAGGAGCATCTCCAGGCATCTCAGACTTTATAAACACTTATCCTGGCTACAGCTAGAATGTTAGATTTCACAACTAATTAAAATGTCCAAAATTTGTAAATTAACTTGTTGGAGTTAATGATTGAAACAAAAGACCTTTAGCTTGTTAAATTAGCATTATTCTCATGTTAATTAAAGCATTTTTTGATAGCATGCATGTTTGTTTAAGGCAGGAGTACCCAAACTTTTCAGACCGTGGGCCAATCATGTGATTCAGAGAGCTAGTCACTAAGGCCTTGGGGCCAAATGTGGCCCCCGATGCCAATTCATATGGCACGTTTTACTTCCACTTCCAGGAGCAAGGACTTTGTGGGCCAGATGAATTGGCATTGGGGCCACATCCAGCCCCCGGGCTGTAGTTTGGGCACCCCTGGTTTAAGGCACAACCAATTGCTGAGAGCTGGTTGGCCTTCCCATTGGACAGCTGCATTTTCCCACTTCAACAGTTCAATAGTGTGGCCTCAGAAATGGGGGGGGGGGGTATCTTGTCACCAAAACATGTTTGTGTTATTTCTCTTTGTTGTGTTCATTAAGCAATCATTTTTCTTTTCCATTTTCATTAATCTATCATTTCATTTTATATTTTATTCAAACAGGCAAATTTAGACACCCCCATGAAATGGACAGTTCAGCAGGGCCTTCACTCATAGTTTCGCTCTTCTTTTGCACAGGGACCTTTTGGAAGTGCGCAAATCATTCCAGCTTCATCTTGCACAGAAAGTGCTGATTGTTAAAACTATTTGTTTCTTTATTGCTCAGCAGTGCTCCGTGAGAGCTGGACCATATGGAAAGCTAAGCACAGAAGAATAGCCGCCTTTGAAATATGGTGTTAGATTAGAGGAGAGTTTTGAGAGTCCCCTGGACAGCGAGGAGAACAAATAGGTTGGTCTCAGAAGAAACCAACCCTGACTGCTCTTTAGAAGGTCAAATAGTAAAGATGAAGCTACAGTACTTTGGACATCAAATGAGGAGAAGATTCACTTGACAAAGCCTTGATGTTGGAAAAGGTCTAGGACAAAAGAAGAAGGATAGGGGTGCCTGGCATGCAATGGTCCATGGGGTCATAAAGGGTCTGACTCAACTCTGCAACTGAACAACAACAAAGTGCTGTTAATCTGACTCAGATGCAGTAAAACTAGATTACTATGACTTTGCTACCTGGAATGAGGTAACTCATCTCTCTGAAGGCAGTTTTATTTAGGCTCTTATTTTTAGGCCAAATTTTGTTCTATTGTTATGTTGAAAAGGGGGTGCAATAGGCTTTTAATATGATGCTTTCTAGCTCTGTAGATGCTAAATTTATCAGACAAGTCTCTAAGAAGTCTTGTAAAGTAAATGGGCTTTTGGTTTTCTTAACTATGGTTTTTGGTTGCTATAAAAATAATAATTGCATGCTGTCAAGTTGATTCCAACTTTTCTAGATAAAGAGTATTCAGAAGTGGCTTACCTCTTCTGGAGGTATTTTAGGACTTTGCAGCTTGCCCATGACTGTACAGGCTGGCTATTTTCTTGGAAAATAATAATAATAATAATAATTTAGTGTCAGAAATTATTATGGGTTGAAAGGATTTTTGCAGAAGAAACTCCGCTCAGGGAACGCCCAAATGAGGCTCCTTTCATGTCCCCAAGAGGGCAGATAGAGATGGGAGCTCATTCCATCATGCAGTACCCAGGTCACGAACTGCCAACTTGCCAGCCTTCCAGCTAACAAGGTGAGCTTCTTAACCACTGAGCCACCACTGGCCCATTTTCTTGGATACATAGTGGGGAACTGAACTCTGATCCTCTGGCCCCATAGCCAGTTACCTAAATCATTCAGCTACCCAGCCAGCAGGTGTTATAAACTGTTTACTTTTTAAAAAGGAGACAGGAGGGCTGACATCTTCCTTTACAGAGTGACATTGAAACAACAGGTAAAACCTTACCTTGACATTGCTTTTTAAAATGTTGTTTTTAACCATTAGATTTCAAGAGATTTTTCTTGGCATAGTGTTTTTAAAAAAATGATTACATTAATGTTTAATACGTTATTTCCATGTTCTGATTTTGGCAATAATGTTTAAACAAGAAACAACCATTTCCCTCTCCTCTCTGCAACGATCATGCTGTTTGGGCCTGCCTGTTTTCTTTCACACTGTGAACTTGCTCTGTATGGGTCCTCTTGTTGCTATTCTGGATGCCAACCAAGGGAAGGGAAGGGGAGAAGAAGAAGCTAGGTTTCTGTGAGAGTGAACAGAAGTAGCTGCACAAGTTAGTTAGATATCATTTGAAATAATTCTGTAGGACTCAGAAAGAAAGGTAAAGGTAAAGGTAAAGGTAAAGGTAAAGGTTTCCCTAGCTCGAAAGCCAGTCATATCTGACTCTAGGGTTTCATGCTCATCTCTGTTTAGGCAAAGTGTACTCACAGAGCCCAACCACCACCACATGCCTCTTAATTTAAACTTTTTTAAAGTGTAAAATTATATCTTACTCAAAATACTTTGTGTCCTCTAGAGGGTGTCAGAGATATTTTTGACATATACTGTGTCATAAATTCATCTGATAGGTTGAGTAGTGTTTGGCTGTATCTGGATGGGAATTCTCTTCCCTGAAGGATCAGGATCAAGATCTGGCCCCCTACCATGTAGGGCTTTAAAGGTCATTACCAGCACCTTGAATTGCACCCGGGGGCATACCAGCAACCAGTGCAGCTCCCGAAGCAGTGGCATACTGCCCACACCCCATCATCACCTTAGCAGCTGCATTCTGGACCAGTTGCAGCCTCCAAATGGTCATCGGCAGCTCCATGTAGAGCACATTGCAGTAGTCATGTCTGGAGGTGACTAGAGCGTGCGTGACCATAAGCAAGGAGTCCTGATCTAGGAGCGGGCATAACTGATGTATGATAACTGATGTATCTTGGTAGCTCCCAAGATAACGTGGGGGCCCTAACCCATAGCCACTCAGTCTTGCCTGGATTCAGTTTTAGTCTGTTGTCCCCCATCCAGGTCCAAACAGCCTCCAGACACCTGGAAAGGACTCTGAGTGCATTGCTGAGATCACCATGAGCTGAGATGTATAGTTGAGTATATCATTAGCATACTTATGATATCTCACCCTGTAGGAACAGATGATCTCCCCCAGTGGCGTCATGTAAATGTTAAATAAAGGAGTGGAGAGAATCGAGCCCTGAAGCACCCCATACTGGAGAGGCCTAGGGCTGGACATCTCATCCTCTAAACACATGACTGGGTCCAGCCCCTCAGAAATGAGGCAAAACAGGGCAAAACAGTGCCCTGGATCCCCAATCCTCAGAGCCGTCCCAGAAGGATACCGTGGTTGATGGTATCAAAGGCTGCTGAGAGGTCAAGAAGAGCAAGGACGGATGGATGACCTCCATCCCACTCCCACCAGAGATTGTCCAGCAGCACAACCAATGCAGACTCGGTACTATATCTGGGCCTAAATTCTGACTGAAAGGGATCCAGATAATCTGGTTCATCCAGAAGACCCTCCAACTGTAGTGCCACTGCCTTCTCCAGGACCTTGCCTAAAAAGGGGAGGGTAGAGAAAGGCCGATAGTTGGCCAATATGGTTGGGTCAAGCGTTGGCTTCTTCAGGCGGGGGCGCACCAAAGCATGTTTTAATGGCACAGGAAACACCTCCTCCTGCAAGGAAACATTGACTATTGCCCCGACCCAACTACGTGTTACTGTCTTGGACACATCGACTAGCCAGGCAGGTCAAGGGTCTAATAGACAGGCAGTGGCACAGACAGATCTGGCCCCAGCCTGCTGGCTGATTTAAGAACACTCTCTCCATCTTTTTAAATTGGTGGGAGGGTAGGGAATGTTTTGTATTAGTTTTTAATGGGGTTTTAATTGGGATTTTAAAATTGTGATGGTTTTAATATCTGTACGCCACTCAGAATCTTTTGAATTGGGCGGCAATACAAATCCTAAAAATAAATAAATAAATAAATAAATAAAATCTGAGTGTTATTTGGGACCCAGCTCTCTCAATGGAGAAGCAAAAGTCTGCTGTGGCCAGAGCTGCCATTTTCTACCTTGACCAGTTCGCCCAGCTTTGCCCATTTCTTGACACAAAGTCCTTTGGGAGACTGGTTTGATTACTGTAATGCACTCTACATGGAACTGCATTTGAAGCTGCCATAGGTGCAGAATGCAGCTACTCAGCTGGTGGTAAGGATTCAACACTTTTATTGGATTTCCCCAATGTTGTTTGGCTGTACTGGTTACCTGTAGGCTTCTGTGCCTAACTCAACTATGGTCTATAATGCCCTGAATGGTTTAGGACAGAGGTTCTCACAACAACCATGGGTGTTTACAACAGCCATGGGCACGTCTGGTTGTGATGGTGGCAGTAGTGTCACAGGCCACATGAAATGCTGCCATGGGCCAGGTCTGGCCCACAGGCTGTAGGTTGAGAACCCCTGGTTTAAGACCTTTGCATCTGGCAGAGTGTCTCTCTATGGAATGTCTTTGTTATTTTAACACTGCAAAATAATGTCATCAACCAATATCTTCCAGCACCCACATCAGCCTAAAACTACCTTTTTTCCATAGTCAACAGTAATCTAATACTGTACATTGAAACATCAGCTAGCTATTTACATATCATGCACATAGACTTACAAACAAAGCAATTAACAAACAAATCATAGAAATAAGAGACAAAGGTCAAGGTGTCAAGGAATGAAACAAAGGAACAAGGTAAGTGACTTTGGGGTTATAATTTTCATCTTCTCCAAATGATCTGCTATCAAACAATTCCAAAAATGTAGATCATATATCTTTTTTCATACCTTTGTCTCTTACCAGAGGGTCAAGTCCAAAACATCCTCAATGCATCCTTTTATGTGACATGTAGAAAATGACTTCCAATATGTGTGGCGACTGCACATTTCTTAGAATCTACAGATTCTGTCCATTTCCAGGGACATTTCCCCTTGTAAGTATCCTGCAAGGTCATTCCCGTCCATGATGTTATAGTGATCCTTTTTTCACCTGTAACAAATAGGGGCAAAGGTAACTAGATTTTTGCTATTTGATTTTGAAATCTCAAGGAAGGGGGATGGAAGAAGAGGAGAGATAAGGAAGTGTTTAAAGATTGCCTTTCAGTATGGACTTCACCCTTTTGCCTGGAAAACAATTTCATTCTGGAGAGACAACTCTATCTATGAAAAGGAAACCAGTCTTTATAATTGGAAGTAAAGGACTTTAAACTATGCTTGTTGTCTTAAATTTAGAAACTTTCACAGAGCCATTTTTTTTAAAAAAAAATCTTATACATTTACACCAAGCTGGTTTCACACTTTCCTCTTTATTCTTTTTTTTAAAAAAAGAATTATTATTTTTATTTTAAATAAATAGTGGGGTAGGCTTTTTTTAGCTTTTAAATTTATGTCCACCCTGACAACAGGTAGTCAGAGTTGCATTCTTTTTTTTTTTTTTTTGGGGGGGGGGGAGGAATTAAAAGTATAGATGCAGGAAATAAAATTAATTTTAAAATCTATGAAAACATTCATTCTGTGCATCAACCCAAAGGAACAGTCGCGCCTCTGACCAATACCCACCACAGACTGTAGTTTCTTGAATTGATTGATTAATAGGACAGAAATGAGGAGGTGTGAATTTATTTTGGACTTCAACAGAGTTGAAAAAGGTTTGGCAAGCTTCTGCTAAGCTTAATCTGCATTTTGAAGCCTCTGAACTATGACCACCTACTGGCACCTTCTCGTGCGCTTTGGTCCCACAGAAAGGAAACATTCTGCTCTAAACCTCATTTTGGCTCGGAGTCCTAGATGTCTAAAAGTACTTAAAAGGCAACAGCAAGCCCATTTCAAATGAACAAACTACCCTTTCCTTCTGGTGCGACTGACTGAATGTTTACAGGGGGAAAATATAAAATAGTAAAGGGAAAGGAAAGGAGTAAAAACAATTCCTCATTGCTGATGTTGGATTTTTTCCCCTTCCTTTCTTTTTCATGAAGATCTTTCACGGCTTAAAATGTGAGTTCCACTGGAGTTAAATGCAACCATTCATTTAACTATGCAAAAGGTAGCAAAGGAACAATAAATAATACTTCAAGAGGCAGGGCAGAAAAGATGAGGTAAAAATGCAGTTATGGAGTGAATTTTATCCAAAAGAGAGAAGGGTTAAAAGTGGAAAAGATTTTCATGTACCGGTATTATTCTGTCAAGTACATTAAGAACAGAGTCTTTGTTTTTAAAGTCCTCCTTGTGCTCTTCATCAAATATTTTGCCTTGTATAACTAGGAAATATTCTCCAATGCAGAATACATCTAGCAAGAAAAGAAAATTTATTGAAGAATATTGACTCATAGTTTCACGCAAGGTCAGGAATTTATTTATTTACTGCTTGTTTCTTCTTCTTCTTCTTCTTCTTCTTCTTCTTCTTCTTCTTCTTCTTCTTCTTCTTCTTCTTCTTCTTCACTGGTCAGGCCATATGGTTGCAACTGATCCACCACTGGGCTGAAAACATGATACCTCCTCTAAGCCATGTCATCTCTGCAATAAAAGCCATTCTCCTTTTCACCTTGCTATGTTTTCTCTAAAGAGATATAAGAGAAAGGGAGAGATTGCTATCCCTGCAGATTTCAGCATCTTTAGTTGGTACAAAGTACTTTCATGTACTAGAAGGTTTTACAGCTATTTTTCTCATATTGACAAAAATAGATGAGACTTTAGTAGCTTAGATTGAACATTGCATGCAATGTTGACTTTTTTCATCTCTTGATATGGGTTGCTGGACTAAAGCCAAGGTTCAGCTATGCTTTTAAGTACTTTTATCAAAGTCAAACAGAATATATAGAGTTTTTCAGCTCAAGTTGCTTTTAATGTTGTTCTTGTTGTTATATCTTTTTTTTTTAAAAAAAAATTTCTATAGAAACTTTAAGTTGGCTGGACATTTTAGTGGTTTAAGTATCTGGCTGCAGATTCAGAGGCTGGGAGATCAGTTCCCAACTATGCATCCCAGAAGAGCCAGCATGTTTGACCTTGGGAAAGCTGCACAGTCCTAGGATACCCCAGAAGAAGGGGGTGGTAAACCACTTCTGAGTACTCTACCTAGAAAACCCTGAAAAGGGTCATCATAAATCACACTTGTTATTATAGAAGCTTTGCACTGCAAGCAGTAATCAGAAAACATTACAACAAGGTTATATCCCATGTGGATGATTCAACTACTTTGGGTGTTTTCAAATCCTGGTGTAAGCTTGACGGTCTGTACTATCATGTGAAATTGTAATATCAGGTTCAAAATGTGGTGAAACTTAAAGAGAAATTGTCCCTTTTTTTGGTGTCTGCTAAGTAACTACAACAGAATCTCCTCAGAGATACACACTTCAGTCAACAGAGTTTACAAATTAAGACCAGGTTTACCTTCCAATGATTAAACACAAAAGAAAGTACATTAAATGCAAGATACAAAAAGTGAGGGAAAGTATGTACTGTATCTTGGTGATGTTTCTCACCACTTGGAAAAGGACGTCTTGTAAAAATGTACTAAGTGTTCGTATGGTTTAATCCTTAGAGCATTGTGTTTATGTTGACCAAACGTAGAAAAAGCTTAAGATGTCAATATGTTTACTGTTTTTTGTGAGGTTAGCAAGAAAAATCACATTTAAACCTTGTCCCCCCAATCCTGAATAAAGAGACAGACACCAAGTTGGAGGTTAACTAAGAGCCACTTTATTAACATTTAACTTTATTAACTAGACACCCCTCTTCATGCAGTGGGCCCACGTACTGCGGGCTCCATAAATGGGCCAAAGGGGACTCATCCTTACCCCTCGTTCTACTATCATCTTGGTGAGTCTCCACACACTGAAACTGGCTGCCCTTGAACAAACCTAGTTCCGGTCAACAGATTGGGTCAAAATACGAGTGCTACCCTCAAGCCGTCTGGCTTAGGCAGTCAGCACTGTCAGCAGGACCTCAAGGCACCCCGCCCCAGCCAGGACCCAAATCTCACGCTCCTGATATCCCAGATGTGTGGCACTCTGAGTTCTGCTCCCGATTTATTCTGGGAGTTCACCTATATATTTCCCCCTGCACTACCTGCCAGTGTGACCTATTTATTAATACCCACAATTGATTTAAAGCCCTGTTTTGCCGCAGTGTGGGGTAGGCAAAAACACCACCACCTCTAAGCCAATCTGGGGTGAGTGCAATAATTCCTATCCAGCCCCAAAGCGACCAGCTACTCTCACACACTGCTACTCCAAGGTGGGTTGCTGTTTCGTCCTAACAGCAAAGGTGATGGGGGCGAGAGACAGCCGACTTTAAAGTCATTGGCTAGACTCCTCCCCTCCCTGCTCACGTGACATGACACAAGTCTGTGTCTTGTCCAGAGGCAGGGCAACAAAGCCTCTCCTTCAGGCATACGCCATCAGGAGAGGTCCCAGCTAATGTTTTTGGAGATACTGCAGTGTCAATGTACAGATAGTTCAGTCAAAAGTAACAGAATTCCTGCTGATAATGCCTCATATTCTACAATAGAAAGATTGGATCATACAATTCAGTGCCAAATGCTTATGCTTTAATACCAGGAGTGAGGACAAATCTGTTTAGTGGTTGTACAAGTGGTTGTAAAAAGGGGTTGATATATTGTGATTGCCGTTAGCTGCCCTGAGTCGCGTAGTCAAGTGGGCAGCAGACAAGTCCAATAAATCAATTAAATTAAATCAAATCAAGAGTGTCCAGGATATTATTGCATTTTGAAACCAGAGCACACACAACAAACTCGGAAACCAATGAAATCTTCCAGCCAAACATCTCTATAAACTTCAGGTCACTATTGTCATTGGAATACCTTTCTACTTTCCTGGTGCCAGTTTCAGGCTTTATGTTGCAACCTCTTTCAAAGATGCCTGTTCACTTACAATTTCTGACCTAAACATTCCAAATTCGTAAAAACAGGCAGTTCCATTATTCCTGCTATAAAACTATAAAATCTTTCTATGTCCGATTCATTGCATTGTCTTTGCTCATGGACACATAGTAAATCTTTCTGGATTTAGTAATGAAAGTGTTCCGTAGGTCAACCTTATAGCCTTCTGGGTTGTAATATATGTAATTTATGAATATGAAGTTTGAAATCTCACAAAAATGTTGTACACCAATCTGTATTGAAAGATCAATGGCACACACGGAAATAAAAGCTCCCATTTCTTTCCACCAGAATAAGAACAGAGCTTTTTCATGTCTTCATAGTATCATATAGGAAACATCCTCTCAGTGTTAATTTTGGATGAGTCAATAAATATGTTTCTTAATCTCTTATGGATTCGAGTAAATACTGAACCCCTATATATTTGTTTCTAAAATAAAGATGTAGTGGACTGTCTTTCATACCGGAAACACCACTAGGAGTGGGTTGAATTCTCTTCATGGGTGTTCTGCCAATTACCTGCTTGTTAGTAAAAACATCTTGCAATTACAGTAATAAAGGCCTTTGATGCTTGCCTCCTCTGTAGAGGACACGTTCTCTATTCCTCCCTCCTCCCCTGTGTGAAAACTGGGCTTGAAAACCCAGGATCCAAATGTAAGACACTTGTCCTCAAATGATGGCTTTGACTTCTTGACAAATTTTTCCAAGCAATTGTAGTTAAAACTAACCTCTGGGCGTATCATGCGGTTATTGCTGTTGAGACCACTTTGAACTTCTGAACACAGTTCTCGTTTGCTTTCATTAGAATTAAGGAACAGCTGTGCGTGTTTCACAGGACTGTGCCATGATGTACAACATTAATAAAGGTGTCAGGAAAAGACCTATTTCCTAATGCTTCCCAAGGCTTGAAATTGCTATTTTTCAGATAGGCCTCAGAAATCCTTTGTCTTCTCTCTGTCTCTTGGACAGCATGTTTTTCAACCATGTTTCAGCCAGTGTTCCTGTGTTATCTTTCTAGCTAGCAGAGCTTAGAGTGTTATGTCTTCACATGAATGTAAACAACTATTGTTTTGAGAAAGTTTTCTCTGTTACCTGATTGGCTAAGAGTAAATCACCTGACCAGGAATTCTCCATTTTGCAGAGAAGTTAGTTAGTTAGTTTCTGTTTCTCAATGGCTTAAGACCCTGGACTGTAACTCTGTTTGCTGGTATGGGATTACTCTTTTCACTATGATTACCTAAAAGATCCTGGACTGTTTACTGGACTGATCTTATGTTTATGACCCTCTAATCTACGGTTTTTCCATGGACTTTACTATCAATGAACCTGAAGAATAAAACAGCTGTTTCTCTTTGAAGATTGTTGTTTTTCTTATCACACAAACACAAGGCAACTTGGCTGCATGCTACCTGAAGAAGAAGCCTCCCTTGTTCTGTTCTACTGTTAGAACTCACTAAGTTCTTTGTAAATGTGGCTCAGGTCTCTCAGAGTTGGAAGGTAAGGGTTAAATATGTTCCAGAAATGAGCACATGCTCAGGAGCATGAGTGGGGGGGGGGGCTTACAGAGACGCCTGAAGTCCGACAAAAGGTCAGACAAACTCCTATCTCTACATTTCACCACATCATCATGAGTCCAGTTAGACAATATTTTTGGCTGCAAGACATTTCCCAGTCAGGTACTACTTAAGAATGTCCTGTAATGAGTGTTAGGACATTTTTTCATTTGGGGGTATTGTACAAAGATTGCTGCCCAGTGGAATAGTATAACTTTAAGGTCCTCCATGTGTTTTGAACACAGGTGTAATAATAGAGCCTCAAACTGATTGCCAGGTTGTGCATGCCTGGTCCACGTGCTCATGTAACAGCCCAGCTGTGGCTGATTAGAGAATCTGCCCAGCAACACTGGGGTATAACTGTGGCCCTCTGGGAAGGGACTATGGAGGAGGCTATTATACTGGAGGAGGTTGCTATCCTGAAGGAGTCTATATACTGAGAAGGACTGAGACACTGAAGGAGGTGATGCTGTTGAGAGCTTTTCTTCAACTGAGAAGAAAGAACTGCTAAAGGATCACCAGGACTCTGTGCATGCTCCTGGAGTTGGAGCCAACAGAGGAATCCAAGCTGCCTACCTACTGTGGGGCTTGGAGAGTGAGAGAGACTGTTGTATATAGTTCCTGTGTATGTCTGTCTTCCCCTCACTGTAAGTAATGCGCACCTTTCCACTGAAGGCATATGTGTGTGTGTTATTGCACTAAGGCTTTCGCTGCGTAAGAGCTTAAAAGTGCTACTCTGCCATCCAGCCACACATATCGCTAGGGGAATCTCTGATAATGAGTAATCGCTAAATGCAATTCTGAGGCTTAGACACCTTTATTAAACAAGCTTTGATGCCTTAGTGAGGCTGGCTTCTCCAAGAATCTCTCCCACATCACTGAGCTATACAAAAGGTCATCCTTGCTTGAAAGCCAGTTGTATCTGACTCTAGGGTATATTGCTCATCTCTGATTATAGCCAAAGAGCCAGTATTGTCTGTGTCTGCATGTGTTTCCGTGGACATGTGCAGTGGTGGGCTCCAAAAAATTTTACTACCACACTGTGGGCGTGGTATGGTGGGCATGGCCAGGGGGGAAGTCCTGTATTGCACCTGAATTAGTTACTGAGTTACGCCTACAGACAGAGCTACTGCCCTTTTGGAAGGGCCTAAAAACCTGGCTGGCAGGGCAGGTGTGGGGCTTCAGTAGTACGGGATCCCATGTTGGGTGGCTGATCTGATGGGACCAATTTATCTACTTGCAATGTCAGGTCTGAAAGGTAGAAATACATAATGAGTAGTATCTATGATTTATAGACAAGCAGGGTCTGAAGGCATATTCGCTGGGCTTTTAGCAAGTACAGCACCTGAAAATTCAACTGAACTACACAGTTATGGTTGTTTGATAGTATTTCAACTATGATGGTTCTGTTGGGATTTGCATTTTGGTGTGGCCCTTGGAGTTCTCTGCTGAAGAGTTCTATTGTACAGATGACTAACTACCTCATCAAGGGACAGGTTCCAGGATGGCTTGGGATGGAATCTTGGTAAAATAAAAGCAAAGAACTGTTAACAGTGTAGTTTACATTGCAGAACTTAGAGGGCTCAAAAACTAGAACCAGAACTCAAAGGGCAGTATTCTTCAAGAGTACTTTTGTTGAGCCAACAGAAGGCTTACTCTCCAAAAGAACATGGAGAACTCTCAGTCACTCTTCCTCATTTGCACACTAGAACAAAGTGAGCAAAGTGAAGATCAATAGCAGCATGGATCACCCTTCAGTAACTGGAATTCTCTAAATGCGGGTTTTCCTCTCATATATTATTTTCCTTTGCCCATACTCTGGAACTAGTTTCTCTCCTTACCTATACATTTTAGCTCAGAGGCCAAGCGGTTGCATTAGTTGCAGGCAGAAAAAACAATGTGTTGACAATACTTGATATCCTTGTTATACTGTAAGTAGTATGCGGAAAGACAATAGTCCAGCAATGTATTATTCATTTTAAAAGGAGACCTCAACAGTTATTTGACTCAAGGGCCAAGGCAGCTGAAAATCTTCCAGATTTCTGTCACAAAACCTCCCTTCTCTGAAGCAAATACAGATTAGATGTAACATGAAAGAATTGCTCTTACATTATTAGCTATAAGCATAGCTTAGTTTTAAACCAGTAAATTACTGTTTCCTAGCTTTTTCCTTTTTATATACAGTTGTGCCTCGCTTAAAGAGCATAATGTGTTCCATGGGATTGGTCTTTAAGTGAGTTTGCTCTTTAAGCGAAACACCATTGAAAGTGACCAATTGTGACTTCTGGTGGGGGGGGGGGGGAATTGCGAACCCCGATTTATTTGTTAAGTGAGTTTTTGGTTGGTTTTATTTGTTAAGTGAAGCGAACATTCAGAAAAAATTCTGCTCTTTGAGTTACTCTTTAAGCGAGGAGGCGTTCTTTATGCGAGGTTTGACTGTAATTGTGCATATGCTTGTGACAATCATTTTAGCAATATTGAATAGAATATGACCTATTTTTATTTAGCCTTCTTAAATAGACAGATGTAATGATCACCTGCTGGCTGCCCAGATTCATTGTGGCTTGCCTGGCAGTTTGGAAACAGCCCTTGGTTGTGGATTCATGCTAGGATCCACAGCCAAGAGTTTGCTGAATAAAACTGGGTGAAGGCTGTTGTATTCGGATCACTCATTATTACTGCATTGTCATTACTGTAAGCAGTGAGCTACCTGCAGTCCAACATCCTTTAGTCTTGATGACATAATTATGATAATTTCAGCAAACAATTCTTGCCATGTTTACTAGGATGAAGATTCTTTTACATCCTTGGAAATGCTCTTCAACTGCACATTAGTGTCTTCTTATACCATCATAGGGACTACAGTGGCTCAATGGTTAAGACACTGAACTTGATGACTCGAAGGCTCGCAGGTCAGGAGTTTGAGACCCGAGTGCTGCACGACAGAGTGAGCTACGATCTCTGTCCCAGCTCCTGCCAAACTAGCAGTTTGGAAGCAAGAAATTACAAGTACTGTAGATACATAGGTACCATTTCGTTGGGAAGGTAAACAGCATTCCATGCACTTCGGTGTCTAGTCATGCCCACCACATGTCAACAGAAATGTCTGCAACACAGACAGCACTGACTCTTTGGGTATAAACAGAGATGAGCACTAAACCCTAGAGTCAGATACGACTGGCTTTTGAGCAAGGGTGACCTTTACCATCACTAAATGAGAGTGTTACAGAAAAGCACTTCACCCGCATGGTGAGAAGGATACTCTTTGGCTATAAACAGAGATGAGCACTTAGCCCTAGTGTCAGATACAACTGGCTTTCGAGCAAGGGCAACCTTTACCTTTACCTGACACCATCAGAAAGGTTTCCCCCCTCGGCCCCCTCTTTGACAGCAGTTGGAGGGCTCTTTTCACTTGTTAGATCCCCCTCCCTTTTTTTTTACTTCCCTTCTCCTTCACTTCATCCAACAGAGTGGAAGGGCACATCTCTTATGAGGAATATATTTGCCTGCCTATGACTAGGAAACTCAGTAAACAGGAACCCAAGCCTTTGAAGGCCTCCTTCTCTAAGGGTTCTAGACATACTAGAACCCCCCCCCCCTGAATAAGTTAAGCTTTATTATCTATCAATGGAAAAAAGGGATGAACATTAACAAAGGTACAGCTGTAGCAGAATAAAAACAGAGGAGTTCTTTCCTGGGTCTGATCCAGTCAGTGCAATAATAAATTGAAACAAACATCCTTCATTCATCTGACTACATGGTAGCCAAGGGTCTTTTGCTTTGTTTCATTCTGCCATTGTTCTAGAAGAGGCCTAACTATCCGCAAGTCTCAAGCTCTTGGCCAGGGAAAGGGAAAAAAATAACTTTCACACTGGAAATGTAAAGATCTCTGAATAACCTTTACTGGGTAACACTTGTGAGTCATCAGCAGCATCTTTGCTGACATCACTGACTATTTCTCTCCTGATATTAACCCTTTTCTGCCATGTTGCCAGCCTAAATATTTGTTGTTGTGATGTCACACAATGGCATGGTTAAATCTGCTCTCGTGACACCACTACCTCCTTTATATACCTGCTTGAAGTCACTAGCCCGAAGAACAATTCAGGGGGTTCAAAATATATTGCCATGGATTTCCATGATAGAAATAAGACTCACATTCCAGTGCAGAATTACAAGACAGGGGACCCCTAGGGACCCTTAAACAACTTCCAGAAACAGAATACACATCCACATTAAGTGTGACTTCCTGGTGCAAATTCTGAATGGAGACCACTTGATCTAGAAGCCTTACAACAGGGCTCTTTCCTGTCCTCTTTAGATTTAATGAAAGCATATTTACTTATACTTGATTACCCAGATCATCAAGAGTATCTCAGATCTGCTTACCAAAACCTACACTGCCAATACAAAGGTTCCATTTGGCCTCTCCTCCTCCCTAAGAGTATTCTAAGGGTTCTAGTAGCACTAGATGCTGACCTGAGAAAACCAAGTATTCATAGTTACATTTGCCTGGATGATCCTTCGATCTATTCAGAAGCAATGACATGAGGGAGGAGAACTGTAGAACTCATACTAAACCCTTAGACATGTGTAGGTTTTGAAGTCAATCATGGCAAGAAGCATCTATCCCAATCAAACAACAGGCAGGATTTTTTTCTTCCTTGTGGCAGATTAGAAAAGATTCAGATGATAATCCATGAAGTTATGAGACTTGCTTTATGCTTCTTTCTCAACTCCCGGGCAATATTCCATGATTCTGTGGACAATATTCCACGATGAGCCCAATCAGTGACTTCTCCTTCCTCACAAAAGTAAATAGGGGGACAGAAACATGATTTCCTTTGTATCCCACAAGTCAGAACTTCAATGGTGGCTTTATGCAAGGTTCAATAATGGCAAGCTGTTCCTGGTGTCCCAACAGGAGCCAGATTACAAAAAATGCAAATCTCTGAGACTAGCGTATGCACCTGCTGTCTTTCCTGTCACAGAGAAGATAGTCAGCAGAGAAAACATCTCACAATATAACCTGGCTGGAACTGAGGGTGCTAAGATTAACATTGGAGGCGTTTGAGGATCAGAAAAGCCAGTTCTAATGCGGGCAGACAATGTAAGTGCCAAAGCCCACCTATATCACTAGAGCATGCGTTGTCAAGCTTTTTTAAGATGGAGGCTGGGTCACACTCCCTCAGACAGCTTTGGGGGCTGGGAGGCCATTTTGCCCTTCCTCCACCACATGGCACTTCCAGGTGTGGTGGAGGCCGTGGGAGACCACATGAAATGGCATCATGGGCTGCATCTGGCTTGTGGGCCGCAGGTTGAGAATTCCTGCACTAGAGGAATGCATTCCTGACTCCTGATGAGGGAAATGAAACTACTATTCACCTGATCAATCACCCATCTGCTTTCTCTAGAGGCTAAACATATCTGGAGTACATTGAATGTTTAGGAATATACTGGCTCAGTTGCATCACCCTGGACAAAACCAAACAGAGTCTGTCCAAGATCATGTTTCAAGCATAAGAATGTCAACCTTTTTGTATCACCACTGAATGGCAGAGTAAGAGGCTTCTTCAAATGTCCCCAATGTTTCAAATGAACAAAATAAAGAACTTCAATGTGATGAGTTTCTCCCTGGCCACAGGGACCTCTGTATACCTTTCCACCAACGCCTCGTCTGAGTCAGGCAGTGAGGAAAATTCAGCTGGAAAAAAATGATAATCCTAAGCCTACCTTTTTAGCCCAAAAGACTGTGGTTTTCTGACTTCCTAACTCTTAAAATAGACTGCATGTCTTCTTTCCTACAACATGACCTGGTGAGCCAGGGCAAAATGTTGCACTTTCACACCTAACTGTTGAAAGAATAAGACTGGAACATAACAGGGTACTAATCTAAAGTAATTGCTACTATTTGGTCATCATGGAGGAATCTCATGTTCCATATTTATAAATCCTTATGGGAAAATTTTTTTCAAAAGTGATGTAGGATTTTTTTCCCCCAAAACTGTTGTAAAAAAAGAAGATCTCACTGACAGCCTCTAATTCTATAGTTTTGTCTTTCATACAGAAAAGTACGAAAGGGTCCAAGTTTCATACTCTAGAATAGGGGTGGCCAGACTTTTTGGGCCAGAGGCCTAACCATGCCCCTGGAACAGCTGAGGGGCCAAACCACACCCCAGAACAGGGCATGTTTGCACATGCGGGCCATTTTACTTCCTGGTTTGGCGTGGGCACTGAGCATACGCAAAAGTTGCCATTTTACTTCTTGGTTTGGTGCAGGTGGTTCTGCCCATGCATGAAAGTGGCCATTTTGTTACCTAAAAATCCGGGGTGACAATTTTACTTCTTGGTTTGGTGCAAAAACGTAAACAGCAAACCAAGAAGTAAAATGTCCACATTTCACATATGCGCAGAAACATCCGTATTTACTTCCTGGTTTGGGGAGGGCACCGGGGGCCAGATGAAATGGCTTTGGGGGCCAGGTCTGGCCCATGGGCCATAGTTTAAGTGTGCCTGCTCTAGAAAGACAGCAGTTTTGTCCATTCTTTTATGTAAAAATAATAGACCATCAAGTACCAACCTAGATATTAGAAGATTCCTCAAACGGTTTTCCCTTTCACATCTCTCCATTGTGCACAGAGAACTCACACATTGTTCTGAAGGCCTTAACCAAACCTAACATGGAAAACTATTTTTTAAAGCAGCTATCATGTCTACACAGAGTTTCACAATTGCATCCAGATCTAAGCAGTATTCAAATGGCAAGGTTGCATTCTATCTCAATTCCACTTTTGTTCCACAATTCAGTTCTACTTTCCACAAGAGTCAGAAGATGGCTTTACCTTTTTTTATTCAGTTCTTTGACATCTCTGGAAAATAAATTGGGGGGAAACTGGACGTGAGGCGGGCCTTCCAGACATTTTGGACAATTTGACTCTATGTTTGTATCTTTTCCCATATGGCTGAAAGCATGCATGATTTATGCTATCAGAGTTCTGATCTAAACAGACTGGAGCTATGTTGCTTTCTCTACAAGCAGCTTGGCCATATCAGCTTCTTTCAGTAAAAGAGCTCCCTTGTACACTAGTGAAATGGAGGGGACATTTAACTTCTGTCAAACATAGAACAGACCAGAGGCACCTTTTGGGAGAAGAGTTTTAGGAAAGCCAGTACACCTTACATGGTCTGTTTCTCAAGTCATCAATGTATAGGGGACAGGTGTCATTATTCCCTTTATTTCTGATCGTAGGATTTAAACTTTGTTAATCTTCTATCTGCTTAGGATGTCCTCCTTCCTTCTGCGAAGAAAGGATGTCAGTATTTATTGGGACAAGTCAATTATTGGTGGTGGAAGGAGTGGGAATTTTCTCAGGTATTGGGGATAACTACCTAGTCTTTAAATAGGCCATGGTGGTTTAGTGGTTAAGATGCTAAGCTTAACAAGTGAAAGGTTGGCCAGTCAGCAGTTTGAGACCCTAGTGCTGCTCAATGGAAGGAGCTCTTGTCATCTCTCCCAGCTCCTGCCACCTAGCAGTTCGAAAGCAAGAAATTTCAAGTAGATAAATAGATACCACATTGACAGGAAAAGTAACAGCATTCTGTGTACTCCTGTGCCTAGTCATGACTGCCACATGACCATGGAAAAATCTGCAAATGCAGACAGCATTGTCTCTTTGGCTGAAAACGGAGATGAGCACGACCCCCTAGAGTCAGACTGATCTTCAAGCAAGAGAGACCTTAACTTCTCTTTAATTATGCCTTTCCCCATTTTTTTATTTTCTCTTTTAAAATTATCTTCTTGATGGCTGGTGACAAAAACCCAGTTTAGTCAGGATTGTCTTACCCTCTTGGGGAGCACTGGCATTGTCTGATTGATTAGTCAATTTGTGCTGGTTGAAGCAAGAAGGACCGATCCATTTGTTTAGGATGTCCATCTTCCACCATATGAAATGGATGTGTCATTTAGTAAGTACTAACATACCTTTCCCTTGCCCCTGCTGTTCTATATCTCTCACTTCCATTCAAGCTGTCACTGAAATGTGGAGTAGGAACGTATGGACACATCTTCACACCTGGAGAATTTCCCCTCACAAACTAGTTAGATCTCTCTCTTCCTGTTTTTACTTGTGATTATGCTGAACCATGCTTACATTTCTTGGTTTAGTTCACTTGGACAATATCAGAACAGGGGGGAAAGAAACAGAATAAATCAACACACTCCCTCTCATCTGCCACAGGTTTCTGGCATAATAATGGTCAAAATGTTTTCCAAAAAGTACTTACTGTAAGCTTATGAACAGGTTGTAAATTCACAGTGATTTACAGAAGTTGGCTAAATTAGATGCTTGACTTCACTGCTGCTAAAATTGGCAGCCCAGAGACTTATTATGACACCGGGCAGCCCAGTTGAGGACTCCTGACATGGGTCTAGGGGTGATGAGCAAGGGAGCTCATAAAATTAGTGTAGATGTAAACACCCCAGTCTTCAGGTATTTTAAAAGTATATTGAAATCAAAGTAAGGTACAGAATAAAGTTCATCAGAAGTTTAGAAAGCAAATCAAAATAAAGAAAAGGGAAAGCCCATTGGGCCCCCTTCCTGCTTAGGTTTCTACATGATTGCAGTTCAGATCCAAGAGAGCTTCTCGATTTTAGCTCATCCCTCAGGATCCGCCTCATTGCCATTCCCCTAAAGGATTCCAAGCAATGATCTTACTGCATAACTTGTCCATCACACATTAGGCTCCATCTCTTCCAACCCACAAAGCTAAAATGTTTACACATACCAATGCCTTTGGTATGTGAGAAAAGGGTCTCCCCCTGATTGAAATCTCCATCTTGGATGGGGCTAAAGCACATGGTATAAATTATACCATGACACCTTGATAATATCCTCAAGACTGCAGCAGTCCATTGCAGTCCTGGTGTTAAATCCTGCATGTCTCATTTCATATGTGCCGCAGGAGATGGCTTCGAGATCATAATGTGTGGGTCACTTCATGGCAAGCTGGAATTCACCTTAAACAAATTCACGCCAGTGGCATTTCCCCTGATTTCCAGGAAAAAATGTATACTCGGATACGAATAGCAGCTAACGATGATGACGATTTCACAGGATAACAAGAACAATACTCTAGTACATTGGATAACGTTATGACTTGGTTCCACAAATCATGACGTTATCTGATTTTTAGCGTTGTCCGATGCATGCATCAAACAACGCTAAAAAAGAAGCCCTGACTTCAGGGACAAACCGTGCGGTTTGTTCCTGAAATCAAACTGACCCTCGGCTAGCGATTGCCTTCCCCCCCCCATCCTCCTCCACATCACTAAGGAGGAGCAGGGGGAAAGGCAGTTTCTCGTGCGCCTTTTCGCGTGTGAGTGAGCGCCTTTCCCACGATCCTCCTGCACTCTTAGTGATGTCTAAGAGTGCAGGAGGGTAGGGAAAAGGCACCCACTTGCCCGTTAAATGGTGTGCAAGAGAGTGCCTCCCCCCCCCCCGATCCTCTCTTAGTCATCACTAAGAGTGCAGGAGGAGGGGGAAAGGTGCTCGCTCACATGCCTTTTTGCAAGCAGGCACCTTTTCCCCAGACCCTCCTGCACTCTTAGCCATCGCTAGAGTTGGGGGTTGGATTGGGCTACCCAATCCACCCCCCAATGCTGCATGTGTGTGTGTATGTGGATTGGACACAATCAACCCCCCCCCCCGCAGCAATGGATAGCGGGGGCGTGTGTATTGGGTAGCTGTTCTACCCAATCCACACACACACACATGATTGCATCGGACAATGCTAAAAAATCATTATCCGATTCAAGTTTTTTCCAAAAAACTTGCATCATTATCCGATTCTAGCGTTATGAGATGCAATCATTGTCCAAGGTATTACTCTACTGGGAATGTAGGCGTCTAAACTGCAGCACAAATGTTCATTATTACAGAATTTTAGGGAAAGGGTTGGTGCAGGAAGGCAGGGGAAGGAAAGAAGGAGCAGAGACACTGAAGACTGAGGCATACGCTTTAAGCCAGAGGTGCCCAAACTACGGCCCGGGTGCTGGATCCGGCCCATGATGCCAATTCATCCAACCTATGAAGCCCTTGTCCCTCCTGGAAGTGGAAGTAAAACTGACTTCCTGAAGCACATGACCAGCCTGTGATCCAAAAAGTTTGAGCACTCCTGCTTTAAACTCATAAAGAACTGTGGCCAGAAACAGAGATAAGCGAAGCCCATGACTGGAACAGATTTTTTTTGAAAAAAAATTAAATTAGACATTTCAGTGTCACAGCACAAGCTTTTTTTCTACCAGTGGAAAATCCAAGTTAATATACTTTGTTAATTGAATGAGTTTAAGCATGAGATTCCTTATATGTCTGGTTCCACAGTCATAAGAAGATGGCTCAATCATTTCCATGAAACTTCAATAGCTGCTGCTGCTGTTGCTCCCTTCATGACCACCCCAGGAACATCACAGAACTCTCCCTGCCTGTTGGAGAGGGGGAATGAGGGCCAACTGTGTGGACCAGCTAGCCCAGCCATAAAGACCTTGCTGTCTCTCTTGACTGTACTGTATTTTTTACACTGTATTTTATTGTATTGTTTTTTCTTTTTATGTAAAATTTATTGATTGTATTATCTGTGCTGCATCTGTTGTTATATTTTTATATTATGCTGTATTTATATTTGAGATTGTGATACTGTATATGTTGTTTATGTTATGTGAGCCCTTCTGAGTCGCCTCAGTGAGGTGAGTAGAGGGGCATATAAGTCTAATTTAATAATAATAATAATAATAATAATAATAATAATAATAATAATAATAATAATAATAATAATAATAATAATAATAATAATAATAATAATAATAATAATAATAATTATTATTATTATTATTATTATTATTATTATTATTATTATTATTATTATTATTATTTCGGCTCTGTCTATGAGCCATCTTTAATTTCTGTTCTAGTCTAAGAGGTCTTAACTAAAGAGGTCTGTTCCTATCTTCCTACCATACCATGTTAAAAATGCCCATGTTAATAAACCCAAGAAAATGGCTAATGAAAGATTAAAGTACAGTTGTACCTCGCTTAAAGAGCATAATGCGTTCCACAGGATTGCTCTTTACGCGAATTTGCTCTTTAAGCGAAACATCATTGTAAGTGACCAATTGTGGGGGGGATTGTGAACCCCGATTTATTTGTTAAGCGAGTTTTTGGTTGGTTTTATTTGTTAAGTGAAGTGAACATTCAGAGAAAATTCTGCTCTTTAAGCAAGTTACTCTTTAACCAGGTGCTTTTTATGCGAGGTTTGACTGTATAACTTAATTTTGACATATAAGGTTTAAACAAGGAGCTTCCAGATTGTTAAAAAAAAATACTGCCTACTTAAACTAAATCATAATTTTATTTGTATTTTTAAAGCTTAAGAGAAGAATCTGGAAACATTAAACTTCATATTTTCCATCCTTCTCTTTTATATCATTATAGGTTGAACTGATATTTTTAAAAAGTATTTTAAAAACTTGTTCTAAAAACACCCTCACAGACTTAATTTTTTTTTCCTTTTGGCATTCATAAGCCAAACTTTAGCCTTGGGATTTTTTTAAAATAGCTGTATTACACACCCTGAAAAAAAAATAAGAGGCTTTTATTATGATGATAACATTGAGAGTCCTTCTGCCTATCAGAGTATGAATGGAAAGGGGGATGTAATAATAATGCCCATAGTGTGGAAAGAAGCGACAGCAGTAGCAAAAAAAAAAAAAAAAAAAAGAAGGGAAGGAGCCCTTACTCAGCATGAGAAATTCTATATATCTTGGAAGGCTTCCCCCAACCTAAACATTATTGCTAAGAAAGGAATAAACAGTTTAAACTGCTATTGCTATTCATCCAGGGCTCGCACACCAAGGGATACACAAAGCTGCTCTCTGAAAGCTGAAGTGAAATATTCCAGACATAACTCTTTCTTACTTGGAGCTGAGCAGACTTTTGAACAGCTATTTGAAGAGCAGTTAGAGAAATCCCACCCCGCCCTGCTTCAGGAGAGCTTTCTGAAGTGATGTGACTGGTCATATTCCCACACACAGAGAGCTGAATCTGAAGCCACAACTACTCTCTTGTACAGCAAATATTATTATTCCAGTCAGATACCGTTTTCGTTTTCGTTTCTTTACAAGGCAGGAAAGGAAGAAAACAGGTTGACAGACACATTTGGATCGCTCCAATTTCTATCCAGACTCAAGGATGTTTTTGATATTATTGCCTTTGACAACTTGTTTAAGCAAATGCAGCAAGTCAGGGAGGGAAAAGGGAACCTGGAAGCAATGCTGCTTTTAATAATTCCCCTACAATAATATGTTCTTATCACCATATATCAGGGACTGCAGTGGCTCAAGTGGCTAAGACACTGACTGGAAGGTGGGAGGTCAGCAGTTTGATACCCGAGTACTGCAGGATGGAATGAGCTCCCCGTCTTTGTCCCAGCGCCTGCCAACCTAGCAGTTCAAAAGCAAGAAATTGCAAGTAGATAAATAGGGACCAATTCAGTGGGAAGGTAAACGGCATTCCGTGCGCTCTGGTGTATAGTCACGCATGCCACATGACCATAGAAACATCTGCAGAAACAGACAGCACTGGCTCTTCGGCTTTGAAACAGAGATGAGCACTGAACCCTAGGGTCAGATATGACTGGCTTTTGAGCAAGGGAAGTCTCTACCTTTACCTTTATTACTATATATCAAGTAAATTCCTAGCAGAAAGAACATTACCTGTGGAGAATGGGTTCACACGTACATGTTTGTCATAGCCAATTAAAATAGGAGCCTGTCATTAATGAAATCAAGCCATGGAGACACTTAATTCAGTTTTGTTTTGACTAACAGAGTCTGGAACTCATGGGGACCTGAACCCTTTCTTCCTGCCCCCCAAAACTTTTTCTGTTCCAGTTTCACTGGCAAACCACTAAATGGCCTATTCAGTTTAATCATGCTTTAACATCATAAATTCATGTTTTGCATCTATATCTTGTTTATAGGGAAGTGCCATTCTTTTTGTTACTCTCAATTCCCAGAATTCTCCAGGAATTCCCCAGGCAGAATTTTAGGAGTTCCAGAGGAAAGACCCACCCTTACAGACATCTACGTTTTACTCACCTGCATCAAGGCCTAGCTCCGGGGCTGTATGGTCTGGATCAGGCTTTGCAAAAGAGCCCTGGCATCCCAGTAGTTAAACTGCTGCTTTTGTTGTTCAGTCGCACAGTCGATTCCGACCCTTTGCAACCCCAATGGACCACTGAACGCAAGACACCTCTGTCCTCCACCATCCTCCTCAACCCACCCAGCTCTGTGCCCATTGCGTCTACAATACCATCTAGCCATCTCATCTTGGGCCGTACCCTTCTTCTTTTGCCCTCCACACTTCCCAGCATCAAGGCTTTCTCAAGTGAATCCTCCCTTCTCATTTGATGTCCAAAGTACTTTAGCTTCATCTTTACTATTTGACCTTCTAAGGAGCAGTCAGGGTTAATTTCTTCTAAGATTGACTTATTTATTCTCCTTCCTGTCCAGGGGACTCTCAAAACTCTCCTCCAGCTGCTGTATTGCAGCCAAAAGGTTTTGAGTTTGATCCTGACCAGGTCTTGAGGTTGACTCAGCCTTCCATCCTTCCAAGGTCAGTAAAATGAGTCCCCAGCATGTTGAGGGCAAAATGCTAATTAACTTGTGAATCGCCCAGAGAGTACACCAAGCGCTATGTTGTTGTTGTTGTTGTTGTTGTTGTTGTTGTTGTTGTTGTTGTTGTTGTTGTTGTTGTTGTTGTTGTTGTTGTTCAGTCGCATAGTCGAGTCTGACTAAGTGCTATGGGGTGTTATATAAGTGTCATTACTATTGCTATTGCATCCTGGTGCAGATGAGGGAACTGCAGGTGTCCGCTGGTATGGAGTTCTGGGCTAGAGCTTCCTGAATACTGCCGGGGGTAGGGGGGTTCCTGAAGAATTCTGGAAGCTGGAGTTCAATAAATAAATAAATAAATGCACATACTGTACCTAGTTTTTCTAAATCTTGCAAGCTGACTCTAATCTCAGGTTTGGGATAAATAAAGATGACAAAACAGACAGACATTACCAGTGTGATGCATGTCAGCAGCGTCCACAATTACTAAAGAAGTAATGTTATACTCTATCTCAAAGCATCGCCACGTTTAACATGCAACAGGAAGAAATAAAATAAAGCTGAATCAATAGATGCATTAAAAGAACAAAAATAGAGATGCAGTTTTTTTTCCAAAAGAAGAGAGCAAGAGAATAAATTAAGATTAGAAAAGGAAAGGAAAAATGGTCCAGTAGTTTCTCGGCATTAAAATGGATGATAAAATAATATCCTAAAAATGAAAGACATTTTAAGAAACTAGTGGCCAAAGCTCACATGCGCATGGGCATGGGCATGCTCGCACGCACAGACACACACACACACACTCTCTCTCTCTCTCTCTTTCCTCAGACTTTCCTTAAAAGGCTTATAAATCCATTCTGTCATAACACTGGTATGTTGTGGCATCTACATGCCATTTAATACAATTACAAACTAAAGATGAAATTGTTGCCAACTATTTGCATATTGATTTACATCTATTTTTATATAAATCTAGGCGTGTGGCATGTTCCCTCAAATTACTGAGGAATGGGCGGAAAAGAATTACACACAAGAGGGTTCTCTCCCTTCCTGAATTCATTTCCATAAGATGGCATAGGAATGGAAATGCCAGAAAAACACATGGAACCAATTAATAGAGACAGGACAGTAATAATTATGCATATTGCAATTTTTAAAGGTACAGTGTCATAAAAATTAGGACATGGTTCTACAGAAGAAAGTCTAAAGGGCATTGTTTGGGCGAAAAGCATTCTTTATCAAAGTCTAAGCATTAATCCTTAGTGGAGAATACAAATTCTGTAGTGGGGATAACACATCTTCAAGAAGATATCAAGGCTCACCTCCAATGGTGGCATTCAATTTTTTTTAAACAATGTACTCTGTGGGCATGGTATGGTGGGCGTGGCCAGAGGGAAAGTCCTGTGTTGCACATGAATTAGGACTACTTTATTTCAAAACTTAGATGGGTGCGGCCAGCCAGAATTTCTGCTACTGGTTCTGGCAAACTGGGGCAAACCTACCGATGCCCACCACTGCTCACCTCAAATCCATGGAATTTGTATACCCCAGTCTAATTTAGCATTTCATGCTGGAGATCTGTTGTTGATGTTGTGTGCTGTGAAGTCCCTTCTGGCTGATGGCAACCATATAAATCATTGACTGCAATCTATCATTAACGATCCTATTCTGGTCTTGCAAACTTTTCCTTTATTAAGGCAATTCATGTCATATTCAGCCTTCTTTTTTCCCCTGCACCCTTCAACCTATTGCTGTCTTCTCCAGTATGTTTTATGATCTGTCCAAAGCCCCATCGTTTTTTGCGTCAGGTGAAAAATCAGACTCAATCTGTTTTAGGACCCATTTTCTTTATAATACCTGTGGTCCATGATTCCATATCAGTTTCTACTCCAGTTCCACATGCCAAATGAATCCCCACCCCACCCCCGGTAACACTTGTTCACTGTCCAGCTTTCACTTGTATACCTACCAATCCAGAATACCATAGTATGGGTGGTCTTGGTCTCCAGGGACACATCTTTACACTTGATGATATTTTCTAATTTCTCCATTCCTGCCCTCCCAAGTCTCCATCTTCTTCTGAATTATTGGCTTCCATTACCATTTGAAATTGATGACTGCAGAAAAGGTGCAGAATTTTTTTAACTATTTCCATCTTTTATTTGTCCACATCAGTGTTATATCATTTATCTGTAATCATTGTTTATGTTGCATTAACATTTATCTGCATTCCTAGCTTTGCATTTTATCTTCCTTCAGGAATTGCTTGATGTCACAGCCAGCAATATGGTGTCATCTGCATATTTTAAGTGACCAATGCTTCTTTTACTGATTTACACTCCATCTTCAACTGAATCTAATCCATCTTTTTATAAGATATATTTTGCATGTATGCTGAACAGAGAGAAATATAAAAAGGCTGTCGTTTTATTGTAAGTCATTGGTATCCAAGCATTTCAAATATGCTTTTCTTGACTGTGAGTCAATGGTGGTGGTGGGGATCAGATAGGAACAAGTTCCACAGGGTAGCAAATCATTTCTGAAAAAGAGCTAATGCTTTGCTGTGATCCTACCTTATAACTATGATTCTTGCCCACCAAATGACATTTTAGCCAAAAATAAATACCTTCAGGATGGCTTCTTCTCCAAGCCATGCCTACAAAATAAGGCACAGCAAAAAGTGACAAGCTTATGAAAAGCATTGCTTTGACTCATGCCTTCCAAGAGCCAGAAACGAAGGAAGGACAGAACAAATCTATACAAATAAATAATTAACTAGCCATCTGAGTCCATTATGGCCCAAAAGGTACAGGAAAGAAGAAAAGCCAGGAAGCAAGGGAGCTTTCAAGAGACCAAGGCACTATTTATGTTCAAATTTTCTGAAAACTGATCCTTACCAAACCAAGGCCTGATAAATCGCCTCAAAAGCCCCTGATCTTCACCTGCCTTCTTGAGCACTAAGCTCCGGTGTGGCGGCTGTAAAAGCTGTTCCAAAGCAAAGAGGCTGCATTATAAAAGGGTAGGAACCTGATTTGTGGTCAATTTAACTACCGGTATATTCCCAAACTAATTTTGCGTCAAAGGAAGACTCTAATACAGTATGTTTAAACAAAGAGTATAGGCAGAAAATGGCCTCAGAAGATAAACATGAACTTACTCTGTCTGTTTAATGTAAACTGAATAGGTTGCTCAAACCCTTCAAATGAGATTGGAATGTCTAAATTGATTGAAGAAATACAAATATTCCATCTGACTTAGGAGCCTTGCCTAAATGTCTAGTCAGGGTCACATCTGATAAAGCAGATGGCTAAATAGAATTGGCTAAAATCCTATTCGATAATTTACACCGCATAAGGCTGATGACATCAATAGCTGTAGCAATTTTTCTGAAACAAAAAATTTGCTACACATGCCTGGGAAGTACCAAAGGCTTTCTGTTTATGGGGAAGCTATTAGGCTGCAAGACTGGGGAAGTCTTTAATTTCCACAGATTAAAACGGAGTGAAAACTGATAGAAAAAACACACCAATAATTTAAAATATTAAGAATGTACCTTTTCCTGGTTTAAAACTGTCTTTCATGCAATCATATAACATACATATAAGATCCTAATTATGGTTTAAACATCAGCATCCTGGCTGTAAAAAATCTACGTTCATTTTAAGTATCTAGTTCCAAGGAGGCATATCCTGGCCTAACTAATGTTCTAAAAGATGCTTATGGATGGCTCCATTAAAACATTCAAGTCTCCCCCTCCCCCCTTTTTAGGATTATTTTCATTATTTTGTCATATACAGCAGGGTGATGAAGTAAACACTTTACAGACCAAGCAAAGTTAAGCTACATGCTGAGGGTGCTAGCTGAATGAAATGCAGCTACCGTAAGAATGAATAAAAAAGTAAACATTATCCAGTGAAACATTCACATTTTAAAAAACACTCTGCTACTCCATCACTGATGTGCTGGATCATTTAAATTTTTAAAAAAACCCTCTTTGCTTTGTGTGAAGTGCTAATCAAGAAACTGCCTGCAGCCAAAACCCCAGCTTTGGGCAGTTCCTTGATCAATAGTTCATATATGGCAAAGAAAACATGTTTTTAAATCTTAATCTAAGTAACACAGTTCACCAGCAATAGTCTTCTTCTTGTTGTTGTTCAGTAGCACAGTCGATTCTGACCCTTTATGACCCCATGGACCACAGCATGCCAGGCACCCCTATCCTCCACTATCCTCCTCAACCCTCCCAGCTTTGTACCCATTGCATTAACAATGCCATCCAGCCAGTGGCGGGCAGCAACAGGTTCGCACCCCCTGGTAGGGGGGTAGCAAAATTGGGTGGTCTCTGGGCAAGGGGGTGGCAAAATTGGGTGGCCATGCCTACCTCCCTGCCCTGCCCCATCAAGTTTTGTCCCTGCAAGTGGTTCAAGGTCTCCCTTGCTCAAAAGCCAGTCACATCTGACTCTAGGGTGCAGTGCTCATCTCCATTTACAGCCAAAGAGCCAGTGCTGCCTGTGTTTGCAGATGTGTACATGGCCATATAGCAGGCATGACTAGATTGCCCACGATGTAGGCTCTGCCTAAACATAGGCTCCACCCACGACTTAGGCTCCACCCACGGTGTGGTAGCGAAATTTTTTGTTGCCCACTACTGCACCTAGCCATCCCATTCTCTGCCACCCCCTTCTTCTTTTGCCCTCAACCTTTCCCAGCATCAAGGCTTTTTCAGGTGAATCCTCTATTCTCATTTGGTGTTCAAAGTACATTAGTTTCATCTTCAATATTTGACCTTCCAAGGAGCAGTTGGGATTGATTTCTTTTAAGATTGACCTATTTGATCTCCTTGCTGTCCAGGGTATTTTCAACATTTTCCTCCAAATGTGGTATATATGGAAAATATATGTGCTCAGTCTTCCTTATGGTCCAGCTCTCACAACCATACATCACTACCGGAAATACCATTGCCTTGACTATGTGGACTTTTGTTTACAAGGTGATGTATCTACTTTTAACTATGTTGCCCAAATTCCTCATAGCTTGCTTCCCATGAATCAGTCACCTTTTTATTTCATGACTGCACTCTCCATCTGCAGTGATCTTGGAGCCTAAGAATGTAAAGTCTGTCTAGCAATAGTCTTTTGTTGTTCAGTCACAGTCGATTCTGACCCTTTGAGACCCTATGGACCATTGCCCGCCAGGCACCTCTGTCCTCCACCATCTTCCTCAGCCAGCCCAGCTCTGTACCCATTGCATCTACAATACCATATAGCCATCTCATTTTTGGCCGCAGCATCAAGGCTTTTTCAAGTGAATCCTCTCTTCTCATTTGAAGTCCAAAGTATTTTAGCTTCATTTTTACTATTTGACCTTTTAATGAGCAGTCAGGGTTGGTTTCTTTTAGGATCGACTTATTTGTTCTCCTCGCTGTCCAGGGTACTCTCAAAATTCAATAGTCTAGCAGAGTAAAATAATAATAATTTCAATTCCCCTTCCCCTCTGTTAGGAAGCAGGGGAAGCATCCAATTTGCCAATTTCCTGAAGTGGCACACTTATTAAGCCAGTTCATGATAGCAGAAACTGACAGCCAAATAAGCCTTAACAGTTTAAGTATTGTTTCATGAACCGTTCCCAGAGATTGCATGTGCCAGAAATGGACCAAAGTAAAGCACATCTCCCTGCACACACAAAAGTAGAAGCCGCTGACAGGAACTTAGAAGAGGATGGATAGGGATGTTTCGGGATGGATTAGTTTACTTTAGTGATTTTGTGGTCTGATTGCCAGGAAAAAAGAGCAAACCAAGCCATTCCTGCAGCGCACTATAAACAGCAGGACAAACGCTAGTCTTATCGAGCCCTCTGTAAGCTAGAACCAGGATTCTTATTATCTTCCCTAATTCAATGTGTTTTTCTAATAAATATTACCTTTCCTATTTTCCTCAAAAAGAAGTACGAATGTGATTTCTTTCCAAAAAAGAAAATATTCTGTGCTGGCCATTCTGGTTGTTCAGGGGCTGAATCTATAAATTATTAAAAGCTGAGGCTACACTGCAAAAATACCACACGGTTTGCACTGGAGTTTTTTTTAAACAGGCCTGAGGCTTTTAAAGCAGCTGGGGGGTTTTCTGCAGCTGAAGTCACTGTCGTAGTCTGCACAGGGAGACTGACAGGCAACTCGGATGGTGTCTGTTCTGGAATATTTTGCACCAATAGCCTCCTCCATGTGGCTGTACATCAGCTCTTGGCCACACTCTCTCATTCCCATCTGCAGCGGCAAAGATGGAAAAGGGGGAAGCTCGTCTTGAGAAGAAGCCAGGGATCCCTTCCCCATGTGAAGACACCCATTCTGATTGCTATCCTGGCATCAAAAGTATCAAGATCATCTCTCAGGAATACCCATGACATGCATCCCAACCTTGTCAAGGTTGTGGGGGCTTCTCCTGATGCTGCACGGGAAGGACCAGTAGGAAGACTCTGTGGCCTCCTCTTCTGGTTAGCAGCTGTGGCAGAGCCCTGTGCCCAGTTTGAAACCTCCCTTTGCAATACTGTATGACAGTGTGCTGCTTGGACAGCCTCTTACTTTACTTCTATTTATTATTATTTTCTCTCAAGTGAAATACTGCTGAATTCATGTAACAGCTTATCAGCTGAGAGGAACAGAGTAGCTTTGTCAATTTCATCTGGTCCCCAGCCAGGCTTCAGCCAAGCTTTGGCAGCCAAAGGGCAGGGGAGCAGCGGGAAGTCAACAAGACGTCGGTAGAAGTGCTTGCCATTTTCCTCTGAGAAGGCAGGCTAGCAGTGTAGTTGCAATCTGAAGCAGTGCTAGACCACATATATATATGTGTGTGTAGATTTTTTTTTAATTTTTTTAAGAAAAATTATTCAGAGGAAGAACAACAAGGATCTCTCAAGGGGGATTATTTCACTGGAGATGTTACCTTCCACGTAGTCACATGCCATAGTAGGAAAAGCCCCCAATTCTCCCTCTGAACCAAGATGGGCAATCACACACTCCTAAAAAGAGGGGGAAAGGATTTCAGCTAAATTAGTACAAACAAACAAACCCATACCCAACCTTAGTTGGCTATTGAAAAGGGCTATTGAAAAGCTGGGGCTTGAGCGGTCTAACTAGGCAGTGTTGCCCATCACTTGTCAATGATTTTAGACTGGGACTAAGACTCACCAAAGCATCCTCCATCAGATCCCTTGGGCAAGGTAAAAGTGGAGGACACATGTTATGGTCCGCCTAGCTAGCGGGTGACAGGATATCCAAATGGCAAAAAACAAAATTAAAAAAAAAAACCACACAGATGGATTTGATTTCCCAGGTCCTTTTGCATGTTGTCCAGAGACGTCTACCATTGCATGGACTCCTCGCTGAATAACAACTCCAAGGTATCCAAGGTGTGTGTGTGTTGATTTTAAATATGCCAAATCATAGGCAAAGCTCAAATTACATGTTCTTCATCCATCAAAGTGGGACTGATGCCAATGTTGCCTTTGCACTAGCAGAAAGCATTTCTGATTGACTCAATGTTTTAAAAGTAACCAAAAGTACCGGACTGCTTGTAATATCAAGTGAGTGTGCTCTGTGCGCTAGGAACAGAAGCACCATGAGTTGTACACTGCAGAACAACAGATTCATCAATTTATAATCAGGTAATTTACCAACGATGTGCTTCTCAAGTGCCCCTAGCCCACCTGAAGGGTCAAAAACAATGTTAGATCACTAGGCATCCTTCTTTCTTCCTAATTAACATGCTTAACTGCCTGGAGGATTTGCTTCCCTTCAGAGGCCAGGCTTTATGCGTTTTTCTACTCAGTGTATTGTATCCCCACATCCTCTTTGTCCAATGAAAATAATGGAAATGGAGGCCACTGAGGTGAGTCTTTGGGGGGACAGGACGCCCATAACCAATCTAAACCCATAACAATTAATCACTGACTGGAACACATCCAAACTGCTTCTCGTATATAAAATAAATAATAAATTAAAAATCCATTTACTGAAAACTTGCTAATCCAACAGTAAACAGGTGTATGTATGAATCACTGATTGATGATGATGATGTAGTACAGAGAATCTCTCAGGATTTCATCACAAAAAGTGAAAAGGCTCATTCAGGCACTGGTTCAGTTCTGGATGAAGGAATTAAAGAGGAATCAATTTTTTTTAAAAAAAGCCCAAGTACCAAAAATATATATCTTTTTTTACCTTGTTTACCTATCAGGGTTTGTTTACATCACTTGTTTACCCATCAGGTTTTTCCTGAGACTTAAAAATCTAATAATTCAACAATGTTTTTCGAAAAATGAGACGTGAAGCCACAAATTGGGAAGATGATGGGGAGATAAACAACATTCCCTCTGCAAGTTCTGTTTTTCTCTCCGCCACCCACGTGCGAGACTTCCAGGCCAAACCCCAAAACATTCCAAGATGAAGTAAAGCTCTATCAAGGCTGTTGAGACGATGCATGGGGCTTTATTTCATATTTCACTGTGTGGAGCATTGCAAAACTCATGATTTTACAAAAGGGGAGGGGGAGAGGATCAAGGAAACCCTTATTTCAATATCCCAGCGATTGATTGCCCCACTGGAAAAAAAATCCTGAAACCATACCCCCAGAGTCCAAATGGATTCCATCCTGCCAAGCTCAGATCAGGAAGCCATCCTGGAAGTGGGGAACTGCCAAATCTAGAGTGGAATCTGTTCAGGGTAGTTTATTTACTTCTTTCTCAAAAGTACTGATGCCGGCTCAGCTGGAGGTTTAGAATCTCACTCATCAATGTTTGATGTGGAAATCTGCTTGGAAACAAGTTTTTGCCTCCAAGCCTTGAGAGGAATCTGACATTTCCAAAGCTTCCGTCCTATTATGAACTTGAAACTGAGAAGCACAGTGAAGCTGCTCGAGAAAGAACGGCCTTGAGCCCACTTTGCTACAGATCAGTAATTAAGGCTCAATGTGAACGGTAGATTCTGTATTTGCATGTACACAAAGCAGACACACAAACACATACATTCACCCATACGTTCACACATCTTGTATCCTCAGCCTTTGTGCTGCATTACCTAGGTCAGAAGTGCCCAAACTTTTTGGGCCATGGTTCAATCGCATGGTTCAGGGAACTAGTCACTAAGGCCTGGGGGCCAGATGAGGCCCCCAATGCAAATTCATCCAGCCTGCAAAACCCTCGTCGCTCCTTGAAGTGGAAGTAAAAGCACCCGTATGGGCACGTTTTACTTCCACTTCCAGGAGTTATGAGGGCTTTGTGGCCCGGATGAATTGGTGTCAGGGGCCGGATGCTGGCCCCAGACCAAAGTTTGGGCACCCCTGAGCTGGGTGATAGCTAAAAGTAGTAACTATATACTGATAGTCTTTCTTCTACCACAATTTTTTTCCTTTTTGCTGCAACTCTAGGAGTAGACTAGCTAGACTTGACAGAGTGTGAACAGTACAGTGGGCTGCAAGTTATGCAGTACAATCAGTGATGGGCTGCTACCGGTTCGGACCAGTTCGCACGAACCGATAGCAGCCATTCAGAGGGCGACCAGTTCAGTCGCCTCTCCGGCTGCCCTCAGAATTTGTATTTCCGGGCAGCCAAAATGGCACATGCGCACTAAAAAATAGAAGTTTGCATGCGTCAAATGGCTGCCTGGAAAGGGTGTGGACAGCACCTGGAGAAGTGGCAGTGGTGGTGGCAGCCTTTCCTTGCCGGGCCGGGCCACGCCACCAGGCCACCGCCGCAGTTTGCTGCAGCAGCGTTTTGCCGCAGCAATGGTTTCCCACCCTGGCGGTTTGCCGCCATGCTGCCGTGGTTCCTGCCTGCCTGCCTGCCTAGTGCTGCTCCACCCACGGTGGGGTAGTAAAATTTTTGTCAGCCCACTACTTAGTACAATAATTAGAAAACATTGCTGCTGGTTACTTATTCCTCATTCACGTTCTCAGGTGGCATTTCTTCTTCTGTGTCTAGCCAAAATGAAGACACTCCTTGGTGAGTTCATTCTGCAGTTTCCCTCGCCCAGCCCAGAGTGAGAAAGATTAGCCAGCAACACAAGGTTGCTGTTAGTAGGGTATGCCCGATTGGTACTATTCTTCTTCGTCTTCCATGTCTACGCCAGATGTGAAACTGCCAAAATGAAGGCACCTTTTGGTGAGTTAATTCTGAAGTTCCTTTCGCTTGACCTAGTGTGAGAAAGATTAGCTGGCAGCACAAGGTTGCCATTACCAGATTAGGCCCAATTGGCACTATGAAGTACTAACTATTTTGTTGGTTTAACAATTCACACTTCTAGCATATTTTTCAAGTGTACTAGAAGAGAGTGAAAGGAAATGCATTAAACAGTCTCCTATGTTAAAGCGAGTTCCACTTTAGCATAAAAGTTGTTTTCCCAAAACTGCACATTTGTTATTTTATATAGTGCTATTGAAAACCAGCCCACAGTCTGGCCTTGGAAAATATACATTATCAAGACAGAAAGGAGATTCGTAGAAGACATGAACTGCATTATTATGATTCCATGGAGAACTACTGATTGCCCTTGGAAGCTTTCATTTTTAATTGCTAGAAGCTTCTTAATTTGCTCTGGCTTGGGCAAATGAGATACAGATGTAAATTCTGCAAAGCAAAGACATTTCTTGAAGACATTTTTTAAATTTTGGGTGGGGTGCTCCTTCCTCCACTGAAATGCTCCTCAGTCAGACAAGGGCACCTGTTTTTAAAGGAGCACTACTAGTATTTTATTATATTTTCTTTGCATGATTGCAATGCAGGGGACTCGGGCACAGGGGGAGGGGAAGAGAGGAGAAGAACTTGGGTGTTTTGTACGGAAAGAGGTCTGGTTCTTGTCCACACCCAGGTGTTTTCAAAGCAGCCCCAACACTGGGCCCTTCTGGGGCTGATCTCAATTTCTGTTTGCCAAACTCCACTTTCAAGAGGTGTCAGGTATCTAGAACTCTTTCCAACTGCCAAAGCAAGCATTGAAGGAGGTTTTATTTTATTATTTTTTATTTTTTAAAAAGTGGAAAAGAGTGGTCTGTGGGGTGGGGAGAGTTCCTTCTGGAAGAAAAAGGTAGTTGTTCCAACTTGGCTGTTTCTTTTTAAAATAATTAGTTAAACAGTGTATAAAAACAGGTAAGTCTGTTCTGCATTGCTAAGGGATTTGGCAGCGCTCCCTCCCTTCCTTCCTCGTGTTAGTAAAAATTTTGTGAACCACTAGTTCACAGGACAAGGGGAAGGAATTGTATCACCATGACCTAAGGCAACCCAGCTTGTAAGGTAAACCATAATTTTTTAAACCAACATGACCTCTCTGTTAACCCTTTCACTCTAAGCTTTAAAAAGTGAGGGAAGCATGTTTACAAAACCACTGTGAAGAATGGGGAGGGGGGCTGGGGGGGCAGAGAAGGACAGAATTACCTGACAAGAACCTTTCCGGCTCTTTCTTTCCTCTCTGCTTTTCTCCCCAGCTCTGCAGACATCTGGACACCATGACTACTTCATATCAATATTTTTTTTCGGTTCAAGACTTGTCCTACTAATGAGTCATGTGATACAAAATGAAGCTACTTTAAAGACTGCAATAGTTAGTCCTGCTCCAGGATGTCAGACAAGAAGACTAGATGGATGCATTGGTGGATTAATAAACAAACAAACACAGTACCGTGGTACCTCATACAACGATTTTAATCTGTTCCACGGGGCTCGTTGTTGTATAAAGCAATTGCTATACGATGCATGCAGTATATAGTGATTTTCCCTATGGGATGCATTGTACAACAATTTATTTATTTTTTTGCTAAGTGGTTTTTCCCCATTGAAAAATTATTATACGGTTTTTTCCATAGGGAAAATTGTTATGTGGGACGCCATTCCCCCCCAAAACCTAATTGTTACGTGATTTCGTTGCTATACTGGGTGATTGTTGTATGAGGTTCCACTGTATAGTAGAAATCTCCATATCTAGCTATCATTGGACTTCCTGAATCTTCTTCTTTCTCATAATACCAGAATGCCAGGTTTATCTATTGAAGTGAAATTGTAGGGGATTCCCCGGGAGCAGGGGGTGCACAAAAGACAGTATTACTTCACACAGCATTTTTTTAACCTATGGCAATTTTAGCCACATGTTGTGGCAATGGAAATCAATTTATATACAGTAAAACCTCAGATAACTCTAAAACTTGGTTCCACAAGTCTTCATGTTATCCGATTTTTAGTGTTATCCGATCCATGTTAAAATCCTATGGGATGAATCGGATAACGTTAAAGCTCCATAGAGATACATTGTAACCACACAGGCTTTAGCGGTTGTTATCCGATCCATCCCATAGGACCTTAATGTTATTCGATCCAACACTCCTCCCCAGATTAATTAACGTTATGCGATTTTAGCGTTATCCGATCCAATCGTTATCCAGTGTTTTACTGTAGTTGTAAAAGGGATAATACAAACTCATAAAAAATAAGAGTACTGTATCAGTTTTTAGGGTCCAGGATACAGTAAAACCTTGCATAAAGAGTGCCTCGCTTAGAGACAAACTCGCTTAAAGAGCAGAATTTTCTCTGAATGGTTGCCTCGCTTAACAAATAAAACCAACCAAAAACTCACTTGACAACTAAATTGGGGTTCGCAACCCCCCTGTCAGAAGTCACAATTGGTCACTTACAATGGTGTTTTGCTTAAAGAGCAAACTCACTTAAAGAGCAATCCCGTGGAACACATTATGCTCTTTAAGCGAGGTACCGCTGTACGTATTCCGTACAGCATCAAAGGCAGACTGCTTCTTGTTAGTGCTGTTGGGAATCAATAGCAGGGGTTGCTCCCTGTCCTGGGCATTCCTTCAAAGCTTCTGAGAACACAATACTGGGTTGATAGACCTTTGGTGTAATCTAGCAAGGCTGTTCTTACAATGTTGTGTATAGCTTGAATGACTTTCAAACACAGATGGTTCTGCCTTGTGCAAATTTCTGCCAGCACTTTTAGCTAAATGATCTCCAAATGCACGTGTCCAGCTCAGAAGCAGATTCCCTGTTGTCCAAATCTATATGGGCGAAATGGGAAAATACATCTGGAAAATTAGATTGTGGATGGGTGCATATTACAGGAAAAGTTGAGGTAGAAAAACGATAAGCAGTAAAAGAAGGCATAGGTGTGTAAATTGTCTTTTGTAAATCACTCCTACAAATAGGATTGTTGCACAATGGTAGGACTGTAAGAAGTCGTCTTATGGCAGATTAGAAGAACTTTGCCTCCTCTAACATAGAACTGTCCTACTGATTGGCATTGGACCGCCATTGTTTTTCAGACATCGCAATGGCTCTCTAGAGCTCCCCCAGCCAGCTATAGAGGCAATGGGTATTGGAACTTGGGATGTCCTGTGGGCAAAGTATGAGCTATGGTCTCCCTCAGCAGAATGATCAGGAAGGCCCCCAAGCAGGAATTGCTTTCCACTTTTAATGAAATAATGAATGACATGTTGCCATTTGAAAGAATATGAAACTACTCAGCCCAGTCTAATGGAATGATTGCCTCCATCCCAGTCCTAGCAGATATATTTGGTTTAGCTCTTAATTCTGCAGAGACAGCTATCATAGTTCAAAGAACTTGTTCGTTGCCACTCTGCCAAAAGAAACAGGGAAATAAAGTTCACAAATCATCGCTATCCCATATTTTGTGTCTCTTCAAAAAGCCTCCTTCGTAAGCAAAGAGGTTCCACCCAGAAAACCAAGGATGGCTTGGTTCCCACAAAAGGGCACTTTTTACAATTAGCTGGAGCTTGCACATGGCATGAGATTAATATAAGCAGTCGCAAGTGAGAATAATAGTGTGCTAAATCACATAGGTTCTCTGCTGTTCCCAGCAACCCCATTCCTTCAGGCCATAGACAGGCACTGGACATCCATCGCATGCATCACGGAGACCACATAGTGCTGTAAACAAGATGCTCGTGGAGTTCATAGGATACAGTTTGTCAGGAGGCCATCTTCTATGTTGCTGGTGCTGCTGGAAGTTGAACCAGCTTGAGTCTATGGTTCAGTGAACACACAGTGAAGAGGGATATCCCTTTGTGCAGACATGGGTGTTCTAATAGGCTTTATCTTCCCCTGCCACTCTCTCTCCTCAAAGCCACAGCTTACAACCACCATGTTCTGGCTTGTTCCATAAACTTTGGCTAGCCAAATCCTGTAACGCCCTTAAGTTCTAAGCGTAAGTGCACCTGTTTGCCAACCATCTAATTTTAAACCACATCCTCTGTACCTTTTGCTCTCTGCTGTCTAGTCTAGACTCTTCTCTAGATTGACCATTTCTCTCCCATCTCCTCCAAATGCTTTCGAGAAATTCCATTTAGCATTCAGAAACCAGGGCTTTAAAAAATGGTTGTGCTTGCTTGAAAGCCAGTTGTATCAAACTATAGGGAAGTGATGGCAAACCTTTTAGAGACCGAGTGCCCAAACTGCAACCCCAATCCCACTTATTTATTGCAAAGTGCCAACACAGCAACAGGGGAGGAAGGAAACACTGCCATTGGGCTGTTGGGCAGAAGGGCAGGCAAACTCTGTTCTGGGGGGAGGTAGGAAGCACTCCCATTGGGCTGCTGGGAAGGAGGTGGGGCAAACTCTGTGCTGGGGTGACAGCACAGGTGCCCACAGAGAGAGCTACAAGTGCCACCTCTGGCATGCATGCCATAGGTTCGCCACCCCTGCTATAGGGTTTGGTATTCATCTCCATTTACAGCCAAAGCGCCAACACTGTTTGTGTCTGCAGATGTTTCCATGGACATGTGGCAGGCATGACTAGCCACCGAATGGTGTTTCACGTTCCCACCAAAGTGGTCCCTATTTATCTATTTTCAATTTCTTGTTTTTGAACTGCTAGGTTGGCAGGAGCTGGGACAGAGACAGGAGCTCACTCCGTCATGCAGCACTCAGATCTTGAACTGCTGACCTGCTGACCTTCCAGTCATCATGTTCAGTGTCTTAACCACTAAGCCACCACAGTCCCTTTAAAAAAGGGGGTGTGTGTGGAAATCCCACACCCATCAAACAACATGCTTTTCCTCCTTTCTTAAAATGAAGATACAGTGGTGCCTCGCTTAAAGAGCATAATGCGTTCCACAGGATTGCTCTTTAAGTGAGTTTGCTCTTTAAGAGAAACACCATTGTAAGTGACCAATCGTGGGGGGGGGGGGGATTGCAAACCCCGATTTATTTGCTAAGCGAGTTTTTGGTTGGTTTTATTTGTTAAGCGAAACGAACATTCAGAGAAAATTCTGCTCTTTAAGCGAGTTGCTCTTTATGCGAGACGCTCTTTATGCAAGGTTTGACTGTGTGTTGATGACGGTTACATGACTATAGCCAGAAGCACACGCATACACCGTTGTGCTCGAATTTATAACACACAATCCTAGAAAAGTATAGGGAAATAACTCCTGCCACTGCAAGAGATAGAAGCTCTTGTGTATTGCCATTTTACTGGCAGTGATTTCTAGAAGAATGTTTGCCCTCTATTTATGCTGCGGCAATGGTCAGTGGAGTCGCAAAGGGTCGGAATCGACTGTGTGACTGAACAACAACAAATGCTTGTGGAAGCTTCACAGTCATGTGTTACTTTCAACTCAGCAGAAGCTTGGCAGGATATTGGCCTCAGTTTAGGCTGTGAATCTCTCACACAAATTACTGTTTTATAAACTGCGTGTGGGGTGGATTTTAAAGCCCTTTCAGCATATTCTGGGCTACAGGAGAAGGGAAGCCTCCATCAGCTTGACCAAGAAACCACTATCATAAGACACTTTCCTTTCCTAGGTGTTCCTTGGGAGGTGACCAATGCCTAAGGCTGGAGGATATAAAGATGAAGCCAAGCAGAGCCACTATCAGCTGCACTAAGAAACCACCATCTCAAGTTCCCTGCCTCTTCTTAATGTTGCTCAGCTTTACCCATTACGTCAGTAAAATAGCCAAATAACACCAGTTGGTTTCTTAAACATTTGAATTAAAACAGGAAGGAACTTGTATTTTGCTGTCATTTCCCGAGATTCCTGATCACATCCATAGTAGGTGAATAACAAACTGAGCCAGTCAGCAAGAAGACCTGCGTAGCACCGAACTTGGCATCAGTGGCCAAAACAATGGCAAAGAAGAAAACCACTCCATCAAGATGCTAGAGAGAAAATGGTCATTCCTGTTATTACTCTGTCGCACCCCATTCCCTGGGAGTCTCATGTTCTTCTGTCATAATTCTCATGTTCTTCTGTCTCAATTTTTAACGGATAAGTGAATTTTAATAAGTATATTTGCTGTCAGAGGCGTAGCTACCGCCGTATCAGCCGTATCAATTATACGGGGGGCCCGGGCTACGGGGGCCCCCAACGGCAAAAAATAAAATTAAAAATAAAAAAGACCAAAAATTTACTGCGCATGCGCAGAAACTCAATCTGATGCATTGCGCATGTCAGATTGAGTTTCTGAGCATGCGCACTTTATTGGAGCCATTTTTGGCTCCAATTTTTAAAAACAAGCCGGAGTCGGAGAGTCGGAGTCGGAGCTGCAGCTTTTAAGCAGCGAGGCAGCCCCGACTCCGAGGCCCTCCCCCCGGTCGCCGCGGGGGCTCCCTGCCTGCGCCAGCCCGGGCGGCGCTCTCCACGGTCGCTGCTGGGGTGGGAGTCCACCAGCTGCAGGACCAGCTCGCGGGCGCGCCCTGTCCCCCGGCAGGCGGCAGGTCACCTGGAGCGCGCCTGGAGCTCCCCTGCCGCGCGCGCCTGGAGCTCCCCTGCCGCGCGCACCTGGAGCTCCCCTGCCGCGCGCGCCTGGAGCTCACCTGCCGCGCGCGCCTGGAGCTCACCTGCCGCCTGCGTGCGTGATGGGGCGCGCGAGCTGGTCCTGCAGCTGGTGGACTCCCACCCCAGCGTCGAGGTGGAGAGCCCCGCCCGGGCTGGCGCAGCCTGCCAGGGAGCCCCCGCGGCAACCGGGGGGAGGGCCTCGGGGCTGCCTCGCTTCGCCCGCACGCCTTCCACAACTGCCCCTTGCCTTCGCCGTGCGCAGCGAGGGAGCGATCGGCAGCAGCGGCGGCGCGGCGGCGGTGACAGCAGAGGCGGAGGAAGAAGAGGCCCCAGGATTAAGGTAAGTGAGGTTTTGTGTTTCGGGTGGGTGGGTGGGTTGAGGTGTGTGTGGTTTTTTTTTTTTTTTTACATTTTAATTCTATTTTATTTATTTTATTTTTATTTATTTTATTTTTATTTTTGGCCCCGCCCACGACGTCATGACGTCATGACGTCATGACGTTGGCTCCCCCCATGACGTCATGATGTCATGACGTTAGCTCCGCCCCACATCTAAAGGGCCCCCAAACAATTTTTATACGGGGCCCCGGCAAGGTAAGCTACGCTTCTGTTTGCTGTGTATTGTTGTTTTAAGCCATGTCTTTTCTGGTTGTGTTGTAAGCCGCCCAGAGCTGGGTTTACCTAATTGGGGCGGGATAACAAATTGGACAAATAAATAAATAAATAAATAAATAATGATCAACATTTCCCAACAGAAAAGACTGTTAGGATGACCTTCGCAGTATCTGCATGTGTTTTGTAAATAAATACTCAGAAGGAAATTTTCCCAGGCTCAGTCAGAAATTGGTTCTTCGTAAGTCTGTAACCCTTTATAGCAGTAGTCGGCAACCTTTTAGGTTGGGGGCCAGATCATGCTCCATCAGACAGTTGAGGGGGCTGGACTGGTACCCCCCCAGTAAATGCTGCATAAACACATCTGCTGCTGTCGTAAATGTGTTTACGGCAGCTGTAAAACAAGTCTGCGGCTGATTCCAGTGATGGCGGTTGAAGTGAGGGTGTGGTCCGGATGATTTTGTACCTCTGGCCAGATCTGGCCCATGGGGTTTTGGTTGCCAACCCCTGCCGTCTCACATATAATTTGCTTTGATGAACAGTATGTTCAAAACTAATCCTGAGCAAAATCACTCTGGGTTAATTGGAACTACAGATATGCACAGGTTCCCTCGATGTGATTCAGAGACTGATGTGGAGCTTCAGAACAGATCTTGATTAGGCTTGAAGCAGCTTAGATTGGACGTGGTTCAGTTATACCTTGGCATTTCTTTATCTGGTTCTGTTAGAACAGAGTTGCACAAACTATGGTCCGTGGGTCGGATCTACTTCCAGGAGCGACAAGGGCGGTGTGAGCTGGATGAATTGGCATCAGGGCCCAGATCCGGCCTGCAGGCCATAGTTTGGGCAGCCCTAGTTTAAGCAGAGAAAATGGCAGCCTAAAATCTATCTCATCCTGTTGCAAAACAGGTTGAAGGCACATTTTACTTCCGCATCTGGTGGCCAGCCTGCTGAACTACATGAGCGGCCCACAGCCCAAAAGGTTTGGGCACCTTGTGTTAGAAACATGGTCGGGCCTTTCCCTGGTTGTTTTAGAAGACCAAATCACAGAGTTGCTCACAATACCTATAATCTCGTCTGTTTTGCTCTGGAATGAAATTGGACTATTCTGCTTGGATTTAAAGCTTAAGCAAATTGGTTTAAATCAGGTCAGGTTTTTCTCTCTCCAGAATTTGAGATGTGGTTAAACCAGATGCATAGTCCTAAACTGGAAATATTTAGTAAAAATGCCTTGAGGGTTGCAGCTTTACAGAAAGACAAAGAGACTCAGTTTCTAATCTGTTTACAGAGACAGATTCATGCCTTGATGGACACTGCAAAGCTGCTGTAGTAAAGGCAACATTGGTTGATGCTGGTACTTTTATTAAGATTGAAGCTCAATAAAAATAACTGCTCTTTGAGAAAGCCATTTCAGCTATTTTAATATAGCTAGCGCTAGAAACAGATACAATGGCAGGGCCTCTGAAAACCCTGCAGCTCTTTCTCTGCTGAAGAACGAAATCTGCATAGCAGCCAAATATATTTCTCTGAATGAACTCCAGCCCAACAGTAGCATAGTACTGGAAGCCTAAGAACAAAAATAGATTCCTGGAATCCCCTACTCATCTGGACAGGATTAGAGAAACCCCCGCTTTAGAATTTGTGAGTGACAGGGTGCAAAAGAACAAAGCCAATTTACAACATTAGAGGAAGCTCTGCCCGTATAGCTCTAAAAACAATAGAGTGGGGAAATTGCTGTGTCAGAAAAAGTAAATATTAGAGCCGGCTTACAAGTAGAAATAATTGCATTGTGCCTATCTGTGAAAAAACACACCTTATTCATCTCTGTTCAATGCCGCTTTAAGGGCAATGGAAATCCACTTAAATACTCCTGTTGCAGAGAATGCTTCAATCCCATACAATACAATACAGGTTCAGTAGGCAGAGCAGAGGCTTCTGCTGATGTCCAGTCCTATCAGTGGTGTCAGATATTCTTAACTTTTTTAAAAAAAAAATCACACTGAGCTGAATTTGATCCATTTTATCAAGTTTTATCATGCCGCTTCCTCGCCTACATAGATTACTGTGTATAAGGGGTGTGACTATACATGAATGCAGATGGGAACAATTTGGCTTTGACTTGGTTTGAAGCCTTTATGATGGTTCAGCTCAGGGGTTCCCATCCTTTTCATACTGTGGCCCGGATATGGCTCACAACGCCAATTCATCAGGCCTACAGAGCCCTCGCCGCTCCCGGAAGTGGATGGGGATGTGCCCACCAATGCACATGGGCATCCAAAAGCACTCCTGGAAATGGTTTGGAATGCCCCAGTGCATACACAAACACATCCACGTCACTCCCGGAAGTGGATGGGGATGCCCTTTGCACATGTGCAAATGTGCCAGCACCACTTTCAGGAGTCGTGCGGATGCATTTGTGTATGCATGGGGGCATCCAGAAACACTTCTGGGAGTGGCATGGACACATTTTGCACATGCACAAATGTGCCTGCACCACTCCTGGATGTGGTTCCAGATGTGTATGTGCAAACACGCCCGTTTCCGGGGCCATGTTTGGGCCCCTGGCACAAGAATTTTGGGCACCCCTGGTTTAAGTCATAGATAGTGTTTGTATGGGAGCTTCCTTCCTTCTTTCCTTCCTGCTGACCAACAATCTCTGTTGTTTCAATAATGCACACGACCATCAATCTAATTTTGTCTTGATTGCGTCTATTTTATTGAACATTTTAAAATCTGGTTTTTGGGATGCAAAGATAATCTAGTAATAAGATGAGAGGGTGAGCTACCGCAAGACTCATATTTACAAGGGGAAAATGTAAAAGAGAATGATCAGCAGAGAGGACAGAGGGCTTCAGTTTTGCATATTCTCTTTCACCTATAATCCATCATCCCTTTTGTTGCTCCTTCTCCCTATAGTATGTGTCTTTTTGCAGCTGCAATTCTCCTTCCATACTTTCCCCCTCCTCCTCTACAGACATGCCCCCCATATCTGTAAGAAAAAACCCTTTTCATTCCTCCTCCTTCTTCCATATCTGATTCTGAATATTGATTCTTCTCATGGTGATCTGCCATGAAGATTGTCTTGAGAGCAATGTAATGCACTGGCCTTCCATTTGCCTTCCGCATCTCAGGCACCTGTACCACTGATCCAGTTCCGTGAGTCACTTTCTGGTCCTGAGCCCTTTTGGCACACAAAGTTCTCATCAGCCCCAGCCCAGTACTGAATAAGCTGCTGTCCTCCATCAAGATGGCTACCATCACTCTTCCCTATGAACTTTGCCACCCAAGGCTGCTAATCCTCGGGGTTGTCAGCTTTGTTAACTGCTGCCTGGCGTTGAATCACTTGCAATATGGTCTATTCTATTACCATGGCAGGATAACCTGGCCAGACTAGTTGCATCATTCTGGGAGGGGGGAGTCGAAGCATCCAAGCAGAAGAGGGTAAAAAGCTGATTTGAAAGTAAAAGGCATCAGATAGATTCAATTCAGTATTTGTGTCATGAGGGAAGCAAAAACAAAACAAAAAAACCTTCAAATTCACCCACCTCATAAATAGCAAGGTATTTGATGATGTAGTCCAGGGGTACCAATTTTTTTGGGCTGTGGGCCAGTCACTATGGCCTGAGGGCCGAATCTGGCCCCTGACACCAATTCATCCAGCCCACAAAGCCCTTGTTGCTACCGAAAGCGGAAGTAAAATGTGCCTGAATGGGCACATTTTACTTCTGCTTCTGGGAGCAATGAGGGCTTTGTGGGCTGGATGAATTGGCACCAGGGGCCGGATCTGGCCCTCAGGCTGTAGTTTGGGCAGTCCCGATGTAGTCAAACACTTAGAGGTGAAGGAGAAGAGAGTTGAAATGGTATGGGGAGGGAGAGCAAAGGGATTTGTCCAAGCACAAGCTCTCGAAAAATGGCATGCATCTGTTCTTCTGTTCATTAAGATTGTGAATCCAGGTGCAGAAAGGTACACAAAGAGCATGAACCAGGAAATAATCCATCCCGACAATGAACTGTCTTCTTGTACTTTTCTCCCCTACTTTTTTGGGGTGTAGGGGTGTATGAACATTTGCTGTCCCCCTCCTTTTCTACCCATTGCCTTCCATTGCTTCTTGCATTGGGGTTTCCATTCTCCTCCTCCCCCTCCTACCAGTCAGACACTCTGATTGCACCTCCTGGTTTACCCCCTTATATTTTTGTATTATTATTTTATTTTTTTGCAGACTTTGACAAAGTTTATTGATGGTTTTTCTCTTGTGTCTGCTGTAGCCGTTTCAGCTATATAAGTGATGTTCATCCAAATAATTTGGAATTTGAATAAGGGATGATTATAGCAGTTGCATTGGCTACTGCTCTGTGCTGTCTGTAATAAGGGGCATTTAAAATACCACATGACCTAAAATAGGTCACCTTTTGACCCCCTTCCCCCTGTGACTTTCCATGACCTGTGACCAACCCCCCCCCACTCCCGCTCTAAATCATGTGGTTTCTCTGTTTTCCCTGATTTGAAAAGAAACAGCAGAAGCATGGCCGACCCGGAGCCTGAGGACGCCTGCTGCCCCACCCCCAGACTCCCACCTGGCCAAGGGAGGGGCTTTAAAAGCCACACCGGCTCAAGCGGCGGAGGATGGTCCCACCCAGAGCCTGAGGATGCCTGCCGCCCCACCCCCGGACTTTCACCTGGCCAAGGGGTTAAAATTTTGGAGGCACATGACTTCATGCCAACCCCCCTCCCCCCTGTGACTTTCCGTGAATGTTGGTCGACCCCCTCACCTCTTAAAATGGTCATGTGGTATTTGAAAGACCCCAAATCTCCTAAAACCACCTGGACAAGCTAGATCAGGAGTTCTCAACCTTTTAAATCCGGGGGCTGGGTCACGTTCCCACAGACAGCTTAGGGGGCCATTTTGTCCTTGCTCCACCACATGGCACTTCCTGGTGTGGTGGAGGTGGTGTGGGGCACATGAAATGTTGCCATGGGCCGCATCCAGCCCACAGACCGCAGGTTGAGAATCCCTGAGCTAATTAAAGTCAAACAATACAGTACGAGTATCACATTAGAGGTGCCCTGTGGTTTCCTTACAGATGCTTGCTTCAGCAGACAACCAAATATAGCTCACATTTACTTTCTAACGAACAGGTTCCCGAACAAGACATGCCAGAATGCAAGGAACAGTGATGAAGAAAATGGAACGCTAGAACAAACAGGTCTCTCTCACCACAGATGACAACACTGCCTCTAAAGGCATTCTACCTGTATTGTTTTAGATACCTGAAAGTTGGTTTCCCCCACACGTGAAATCTTTCTTTTGTCTGAGATCATCCAATGAGGCCTTCTGAGCATCCGTAACTTAATGACATCTGTTTGCCATAGGCATCTGCTGCGACAACCAGATGGTGGAACTTCCAGCTATGGATTTCCATTGCATCCCATTTTAGTCTTTTTTTTTACTTTGCAATCTTGACTGTTCAAAGTGCTGATTTAATCATTATTTCTATTTTACATTTTCAGTTTGTTATTGTTGCGGTGGCTTTACTTGATTCATTGTAAACTGACTTGACAGTTTGTTTTCTTGAGGTGCAAAGGCAATAGCTAAACACCCCAATAAAATAAATAAATAAATAAAACATTTAATTAGTGTACTCTTTTTTTTGTCTCACTTATCCAATGTAGTTGATTCTAACCTTGTGGTTTATGGGTTACCACTGTGGTTTTGTTGAGGTCAGACATCCTGTTAATCATATATATTTTATGTGGTATTAAACACCATGGATGAATATATTTGTCTGGATGGTATAATTTCAAAATCCATTGCCTGTTGTTCTAACTTAATGTGTTTCCCTTTTTTTTATGGAGGTGAGCTTCGAAACAATTCATAAAGTGGAGAAATTTATGGGAAGAAATAAACATGTCCAATATATTTTTCTTTCCTCAAGGACCAAGATATTGCTAGTCCACAAATGTTTTTGCTACCACTTGCTGTGGTGATTCACTCAAGAAAAATAAGGTTTTATTTTAGAAACACAGGGCTAAAGATGCAACATAATGACCCCCACTTAGTGTTTATTGATGCTCTTGGGGGGGGGGGGCTTGATCCAACAGTTGAGTGAGTGCTTACAATTAGTGGTGTGAAGCACAAGTAGTAGTGGTGTGATTAGTATCTTATTGTTATTTACTCTTTTAGACACTGCATGCGGTAGTGGTGGACATGGTGCAGCTCCTTGCATGAACTGTCTGGTTATGGTCTCTGTTAGCAACTCTCCCAGTGGCTTATTGGTTAAGACACTGAGCTGGAAGGTTGGGTTTTTATACCCAAGAGCTGCACTTGGGGACATAAAGGGAGCCTCTTTTGGGCATTTCTCCAGCATAAATCCTTTCAACCCAGAGTAATCGCTGACACGAAACTATTATTATGATGGTCTCTGCTTTTCTCCCCCAGAATTCTCCTGGAACACTGCAAATTCATAACACAGACTATGCCCTGGAGCATAGGGGTTTGGGATAAGGGCGTTCATGATGCCTTCTTAGAATAACAGCATGATACTGCATTATTTCAGGATGGATAATGAAAACAGAACAAAAGCCTTGTGGCACTTTCAAGATTGCTTTATTTATTTTAGTTTGTGTTTTTCTAAATTATAATTCCATCTCATCAGACATAGGAAGCACAGTATGTTGTCCACAAGTTTATATATTCAAGGTCCATGATTACAGGGGTGGGAACCAAGAATGGGAGAGACAGCTTATTAACATAAATAGCAAATTTTCAAAGTAGTAACAATAGAATCATCAACACAGATTAGTCAGAAGGCTACAAATGGATATCCAGCTACTTCCAGGTTTGATTTAGAGAGGTTGCAGCTTCTGTGGACCCATGCAGCTCAAAGTGAGTCCTGGACAGTAAACTGGCCCCCAGAGGCTTTAAGACAAGGAGTTCTCAACCTTTTAAAGCAGGGGGCCAGATCACACTTCCTCAGACAGCTTCGGGGGCCAGATGGCCATTTTGCCCTTCCTCCACCACATGGCACTTCCTGGTGTGGTGGAGGCAGTGGGCCCCCACAAGAAATGGTACCATGGGCCACATCTGGCCCACTGGCCGTAGGTTGAGAATACAGTACCTGCTTTAAGATTTGTCTTCTACTGCTCTGATACACAGGAATTCATGAATAGATCCTGTTTTACCTACAGTATCTCTATTTCTAATTTCCCTTTAAAAATTTTTTTTACAATAACCACTTTAAAGGTATGACCAGATTTAATTTGTCCTGCTGTTTGTTTTGTGTCCCTCACTGTACACAAAAAGAGTGTCCTCTAAGATTGTGGTATTTTTGAACCACAGTTAGGTGTACTATGGCACCCTTGTGTTGCCAGCTAATCTTTCTCACACTAGGTCAGGCAAAAGGAACTGCAGAGTGAATTCGCCGGGGTGGCTTCATTTTGGAAGTGTCCTCTCTGGCCTAGACACGGAAGAAGAAGAACTGTTCATTTACTCTGACAATCAGTAAATATTTCTACTAATCTTGAGTAGCGAAATATTCTGACACTTTCTGTTATCAGTTTTTTTGTCCATTCATCCTTTTCTGAAGTGACCGTTCTCTTTAATGTCTTGAGAATGCAGAGCGGCATTGGTGACAAGATGATGGAATATGTTACATTGCAGAACCATAGAGTCATAGAATAACTGAGTTAGAAGGTGCCCTTTAGGACATCTCATCTAACCCCCTAATCAATGCAGGAATCAGAATCCAAGCAATGGTTGGCCAATCTTCTCTTGAATGCCTCCAATATTGGAGTGCTCACTACCTCTCAATGTAATCGGTTCCATCGCCATACTGAACTAACAGTAAAATTAGAAAATGATCATGTCCCTGATGCTGGAGATGGTAAGCAAAAGTACATAGTTGGACAGAACTGGCACAGACATTTGTAGCAAGCTCTTCTCCCTGTCTCTGTATGTATGGTGGATATCCTATTGGTGTTGGTGAATAGTTGTTTTAAGATCGGCTCTTCATTGTTATGCAGGCATAGGCCTGTGAAAAGGAACTGTCATAGCCTAGATTTTTTTGCAGCTCGCTGATGGTTTTCTTGAATGGTTTCATCCGGAAATTGTAGATGACAGCTGGCTATATTCTGCTGCTGTCATATAAAGGTCTGTCTCGCTGTAAATTATTCCTGGGCACCAGTATGATTTGTCAATTTGTTTTTCCTCATTCTTTGGTAGACCTTGGCCCGAATCCTTTTGTAGATTTATTCTGTTAAAAGTGTAGCAGCACAAATCACAACAGTGATTTTCTGCTAATTAACACATGCATTCCTTGTTGTTTGCTGGTTGTACAACATGGTTGTACAACAACTGATAGTTGTGCAATGATTCTAAGACGGTGAACCGGTAGGTTGTCTAAATGAGCATACTGTATGTAGGGAATGGCAATTACATTAAATTTAATTCCCCTAATTTAGGATTGTCCCCCTACATGCTGACTCTTGACCATAGCAATAACAGAATTATGCTACAATTTTCCAGGGGCTTGTTCATTTTCTAATGTTACTGTTAGAGCACTGTATTTCTGTTACTTTACACTAGGCTAGAGACAGGGAATGCAGAGAACATGGCAGCTATGTCTTTCCAAGGTAAAATAGCTGGCTTCTCTGAGAGAAAGGAAAGAGTGTAGAAGGCAGTTGAAGTGGGAGACTCCCTCCTCTTTCTTCTGAACATAATGCTGAGGCTTAAATTGATTCCAAACTGATAATCTGGCAACAATGCAAAGGCCAGTTAGCATCTCGTTCAGCTGTTTTTTGAGCAGTCAGAAATCTCAGTTAATAAGAGACTTCTGTAAGCCGCCATTTCAAGAAATCTTGTCCCTTGAGGTAGATGCCAAGATGGTAATCACCACCAGTGGCATGATTCAGTGCTTGTAGTTCCTGCTCTTGGTTATTGCTGGCTTGCAGGCAGACTTTACATCAGCCATAGCTCAAAATTGTGAACAGATGAGTAGATTACTTACTTGAATTGCAGTCAATCATGACATCATTCTTGTACTGAAATCCCAGTCCTTGGCAATCTCTGTGCTCTTTTGAGTTTACTTTAAGGTTTGGCCAAGTGCTACTGGTCTTACTCACTTGCTCCATCGTACCTAAAACAAGTTGCATTTACGAACATCCTCAGACTCTGAGATCAGCCCAGGTCAATCTATTGATAATTCCAACACACTAAAGTGCTGAGGAGTTCTGGCTCCCTGAACTGTATCTTGTGAAAATCCCAACCATAGGACTGACTCAAGACGGAGGAGATACAAGTGGCAGTTGGTTAACTAGCAGCAGTTCACTGCTGTTGCAGTGTTTGCCACAGCATTTACCTCAGTGTTAACTAACCTTTAGGATTCTGGCTATTGTATCAAAAACTAAAGTGGAACAAATTACACAATTAAAACACAATTGAATTAAAGGCATAACTACACCAAGTTATGGGACCTACTGATTTCCTCACAAGTCAGTCAGTTGCCAGAGGCTTGCTAGAATAAAAATGTTGTTGCCTGCCAACAGGAAGACAGTTGAACGATGGGGAAACCCTAACCTTCTTCTGAAGTTCAAATGTAAATACAGACCATAAGGAGAACTCTGCTGGACTAGACTTCTAGGTTTATCTTGTGGTTCCCACAGTGGCCTACCAGACGCCTATGAAAAACCTAGTATGTGGACAAGAGATCAGTACCTTTCCCCTCTGTTTTCTTTTCAGCAGATGATGTCAGAAGCATAGCCAACTAGTTTCTGCCTTAGGTGTCCTTTACAAAAGGATCTGAAGTGTTTTTTTTTCTCCTGAAAAGGAAATTAGGAACAGTGTGGTGACTTCCATTAAGTGGTAATTTCTTAACAATAAAATCTAGGACTGAACATTCAACAAAGCATGGAGTGTTTATTTTCTCCTGGGGAGTGTGGAGTTACCACACACAAAGAGATTTGAGGCTGAAGGAACTGCAGCAGTCCAGACTCATAAGTATTATCCACAGGACCCCAGAAGTAGAGGGAGTGTCTGGGAAGAGACCCAGAGACAGAGGCACAATGCTCATCTAAGGAGCATATCCAATATTCTTGAGTCCTTTGCACTTTTCTACTTCTCCTCACACCCAAGATGCTGTTGTATCCAGCCTGATAAAGAATCTTGAGATAGCAATGGTTGACATTTTGGGACTATGTTAATGTTTCAAGAAAAGTATTGCCCAACCCTGACAGAAGAACAAGTGAGAAGAGTAAGAGAGTGTGAGAGTTTCAGTGATTAACACCCACCCACTGAAATAAACAGGGAGGTCCGTTCAGAAAGGAGAACATGAAGTCACCAAAGTTGGTGCACAAACAAGTTGCTAACCATTTTATCTCATTGTTTCCATTACAAGCTAGTCAGGTGTCTTTTATACATGATATCATTCTTCTTATTCTTACGTTTTTTAAGTTTTAAACAAAGATTTAGTTGTAGTTTTAATTGGTTTTAATTATAGATTTTAAGAACTTTTTAAAACTCTAATCTATATTATTCTGATGTTTTTAGGATGTGTTAAACTGCCCTTGGTTGCCTTTGGTGAGGAGGGCGGTATAGAAATTTAAATAAATAAATACATAAATAAATTCTTCTGCCATATCCGAATCCGAATATTGGTGATCCCCATGGCAATCAATCATGAAAACTTGTCTTGAGAGTATCATGCAGTGGCCTTTCATCTGCCTTCTGCATCATAGCATGACACCCATACCACTGATTCAGTTCCACGAGTCACTTTCTGGTCAAAGTCCTCATCAGCCCCAGGCCAGTATTGATGAAGCTGCTGCCGTCCATCAAGATGGATTCAAGTGGGATTTAATCCACTTGGGGACCATCACCCTTCCCTGTGGACTTTGGCACCTAAGATCATTAGTCCTCAGGGTTGTCAGGCTGGTTAACCGCCACCTGACACTCAGCATTGAACCACTGGCAGTATAGTCTACTCTATTATCATAGCAGGATAATCTGGCCAGACACGAACATGATCTCATTACTGTTACTTATTTCTCCAGTACTGCCACTGACATCACTGGTACTTGGCTATATGAGAATGCCTCAGATAATGCTGGCTCTTTGGCTATAAACAGAGATGAGCACTCAACCCTAGAGTCAGATATGACTGGCTTTCGAGCAAGGATGACCTTTACCTTTAATATGTGATATTTTAAGAGCCAAGTCTCTATTGTGTGAACAATGTGGGTGCAGAACACATACATGTAGTATTCAAAAGAACATACCATTTGTTCTGGCCTCGACCTTTGGACACAACCGAAATTTCTCCTCCTCTAGGTCTCTTCATATGTCAGAAATATTAATTTCATTCATGAACCAGCCTGTTGTGAAAACTCCTAGAGTTTAGAAAGACATCACCCACAAAGGGACAAGCTTGTGGACAGTTATGTGGGATCAGCAGCTGTAACAGTAACAGTTGGAACACTTGGGACTATCAAGAGCCAAGACAAAATGGATGAGCCCTTCCATTTTACAAGAGAGTTCCTATGTCTGTGATGGCAAACCTTGGCACTCTAGATGTTCTTGGACTTCAATTCCCAGAAGCCCCCGTGAATCCACACGAATGAGTTTAATACAATTCATCCGGCCCATACCACCCTTGTCACTCCTGAAAGCGGAAGTAAAACATGCCGTACGACAAGGGTGGTGCAGACTGGATGAATCGCAGTAAACCTCTTCGTGTGGATTCACAGGGGCTTGGGCTTCTGGGAATTGAAGTTCAATAACATCTGGAGTGCCAAGGTTCACCATCACAGTCCTATGTAGTACATAGAACAAGGATGTTCATGCTGTGTGTCCATATGTTGCAGAATATTTTCAGCTCCTCAGCAAGGAAATGCAAAACATTCTCTGTATCTATGACAGAATTTGTCATTATGGTTTCAAATTTGACACATTTACATTGTATACTAATAATGCAACTTGTTCTATAATGTAGAATTAAAGCTCTCCAGCTTTATCTTTGCTTGTGCCAATGTTGACAAGCAACTTAGCTTGGGAGAGTAGCCATGATACTCTATTACAGAACAGCCGCGAATACACTGAAGGCTAAAGTCATTTTTCTTCTTAACTTACAGTTGCTAGATTTATCCTCTTCATATGTAATGCTGATTTAATATTATCCCATATTGCTTAATCCATTAAGGCAAACCAGCCATAAACATTATTCTATTTAAACTCGATTCAATTTCATCTACAGGGTAATTTTATGACCCCAAAAAAGGGTAATGCAAGCTCCAAAAATATAACATCAATATATAAAGCATGAGGGAGTATAGAAAGCTTAAATGGATGTCTCTCGAAGTTAGAACTCCTGTCATATAGTGATGTGGCTTAATTTACCTCACCTTGATGAGTGTCTTTTAGAAAGCTTTCCTCATCAAGATGTTGACCCAGTTTGGCCCATGCAATTAAGAGATGATGTGCTGTAGATTCTCCCTCTCCCACAGACTGACAATCATCATCTTCATCCTTTTTTTTTTTACAGTTTATATCCAAGTTGCATATATTATGCACATTCCAGTTCGTAAAATACAGATTTTAGGAATGATTTGATGTGGCTTGGAGTGGAGACATGCTTACACATTTATAAGAAATCTGTTTAAAGAGAGAAGGGGAAGAAAAAATTCCACAGACACCCCTCCCACTTTACTCTCTCTTCATTTCCAGCACATGAAATCACTTACTGGTCATTTTGGAACCCACAATGTCAAATTGTGGTTGTCCCATAGGGAGGAAAAAAGGCAGTTCAACTTTGCATTTTCTTAGTCAACTACCCTGAAGCTGTTTTGGCTAAGCTGAATTTTTTTTTTTTAATGATGAGCTTGGAGTTATGTTCAAGGAACAGTAGAAAAATGTTTTAAGAGCACTACTGAGTGTTCCTGAAAACACTATTTTTGCTAGCCAAAAATTCTGACAAAGTCAGAATACAGAAAGAGCTGCCGTTACAACACTTTTGTTCCAATCATGCAACATTGTGGTTCTTTTTTTCGGAACCTGTAATTAGTTTAGTCTCTCAGCACAGTCATTCTTGAGTTTTTCTGGCAAGAACAGAAGCAACAACGCCAGAAATTTCTTGAAGACCCCTAATTTATTTCAGTTCAATTATTGTTTGGACTTCCTACAGGGGTTGTGACTAGGAATCCTTAGAGTTGGTCTCTGCTTTCTTTCAAAGCACTACAGAATGCCAGGCTCCCTAGAGTCTGATACGCACCCAAGCTCCAGGGAGGAATCTGTCCATTAAGGTAGCAGCAGCCCTTTGGGGTTCTTTGACATGACTGAATGACAAAAACATCTAGAATAGATCATAATTAACCTTTGCCTTGGAAAAGAGTCTTGGTGGTAATAGTGACAGGAAAAGTTGCTAAATTCAGTGTTGCTGAATATTTCCCCTGTGTTATGTTTCTCCATATTACTTCTACACTAGATTATAATCTTGCTCCCAAAATACACTGAAATTCATATGTCATTCCAGGAACTGGACTCAATGATCCTTAGGGCCTCTTCCAGCTCTGCTGTTCTAAGATTCTGAGATTCAATGGTCATGTGCGTGTTCATAATACAGTACTGTAGTTGCTTTTTTTTTTTGCACTTTTAATGTTTTAACTGTTTTTTGAATAAATTTTCCATCGATGAGGTGTTTAATGTATCATTTGCAAAGCATGCATTTTTGTTTTAGTCAAAATATAATTATTTTTCCGCACACGTGTGTTTGTGCACCCCAAGAACATCTGTCTGCATCACCCTAAGAACATCTGTCTGTCCCATCAGGGCACATTGGAGAGGCTCTCTTATCATTCCATTGGCTAGAGAGGCACATCTCTGTAGCACCAGAAGGAGGGCCTTCTCCGTGTCCGCCCCAGCCCTTTGGAACCTCCTGCCAACTGAGTTATGCCTACAGATGGAGCTCCTGCCCTTTCAGAAGGGCCTAAAAACCTGGCTGGCAGGGCAGGTGTGGGGCTCCAGTAATATGGGGTCTCACGTTGGGTGGCTGATCTGATGGGATAGCGACCCTCTCTCTCGCTCTTTTAAACTTTTTTAAACTTTAAAATCTTTTAAATTTTTGAGTTTTTTTGTAAATTTATAGTTTAATTTTTTTAAAATTAGTTTTGAACCTTAGGGTTTCAATTTCTGAATTTGTAGGGGTATCTTGCGATTGTTTATTTTGTTTTGTACTCATTATGTATAATCTTTCTCTTTTTCTGTAAGCCGCCTTGAGTCAGGTTCGCCTGATTGGGGAGGGATAATAAATCTAAATAAATAAATAAATACCACAAATGTAGGAAATTTTAAATGCTGTCATTACACTAAATCACCCTGAGAACATCTGTCTGTCCCACTAGAACAGACCAGAGAGGCTCTCTGGTCGTACCTTCAGCCTAGAGAGGCTCATCTCTCTAGCACGAGAAGGAGGGCCTTTTCTGTGTCCGCTCTGGCCCTATGGAACCTCCTGCCAACAGAGTTACATCTCCAGACGGAGTTGCTGCCCTTTAGGAAAGGAGTGAAGACCTGGCTGGTGGGGCATGTGTGGGGAGTGGGCCAGACGGCCAATTCGGTTGCCTGGCTCTTTTAAATATTCCATCTCTCTCCTCATTGTTTTAAACTTGAATTTTAATTTTTATGTATGTGTTTTAATTGTTTTTAGTTCTAAAGCCACCCTGAGTCTTTGGAGGACGGTGGGGTACAAATGAATAAAATAAAATAAAATAAATCAACTTGTTCAGGAAGCATAAATTTGGTATGTTTACCTTGAAAATGGAACAATGTATTTATCACCTGTCTTTAGACTGACTCATTGGCTGAATGTGGCAAACACACTGAAAAGGGGGGGGGCTGATCTCACACCGTTGCCTCAGCTTAGTGTGTTTGGGAGCTAGAATCCAGTTTCCATAATTAAGAGGAGTAGTTCCATTTCCTGTCCATTGACTCCTTCAGTGATGCTTCAGAAGTTAGCAGGACCAAAAGAAAGGACTTTCCAAATACCTGGGTAATCTTTTATACAATAAACCGATCCTTTAAGTAATTTGATCCCAAGCCATAACCTATATTTTGAAGTTATCTGTAGAAATGAATTGGTAGTCAGTGAAGCTATTGAACATGAGAGTAACATATGCTCTATAATAATACTTTTAGAATAAAACGATAGAACCAAATATTTTCACCATAATTTTCATTTTTTAAAAAAATTTCTTCCTAGTTTTTTTTCCTTAGTTAGATATACAACAATTTTCCTCAGAGATGGTATAAATTACTTTTTTAGGATTATCCTTCCATAATGACTGGGGCATACTGGGATTAAAGAGGGGGAGTAAATTTGCTGCACTGGAAAAGTACAACAACCATCAAAACAGAGCAATGACAAAGATCAAACCTGTTATCTGTTAAAAGGGTAAATTTGCATCTGACAGATGTACATCAAAGGCACATCAAAAATCAAGACCAAATAAGCAGCTGTTCTATTTTATGGATCTCATACATTTTGAAAATTAACAGATTTGTCTACTTTAATCAAAATTTTATTTTGAGTGGAACAAAAATGCATGCTTTGCAAATGGTACACAAAACACCTCATCAATGGTAAAATTGCTAAAAAAACTAGATCATTTTTATAAATGGCCATTATTTAGTATTTTATGCAAGTAGATAAATAAGGACCACTTCGGATGGATGGTAAATGGTGCTCCGTGCGCTCCGGTGTCTAGTCATGCCTGCCACATGACCATGGAAACGTCTGCAGAAGCAGACAGTGCTGGCTCTTTGGCTGTGAAACAGAGATGAGCACTGAACCCTAGAGTTGGATACGACTGGATTTCAAGCAAGGGTGACCGTTACCTTAATAAGCAATACAGTAATACCTCGGATAACGTTTACCTCGGATAATGCTAAAATTGCATAACGTTAAGTAATCCGGGGAGGAGAATTGGATCGAATAACATTAAGGTCCTATGGGATGGATCGGATAACAACCGCTAAAGCCTGTGCGGTTACAATGTATCTCTATGGAGCTTTAATGTTATCCGATCCATCCATAGGATTTTAACATGGATCGGATAACACTAAAAATTGGATAACACCAAGACTTGTGGAACCAAGTCTTAGCGTTATCCGAGGTATTACTGTAGTCTGATTTCACAGCTTTGAAGGCAGAGAAGCTACAAGTCTAGCATAGGGAGGAAACTGCCTCTACTTCCTGGAACTCTGTGGAGACACCATCTATTTTAAACTGTGGATAAAATATGACATCACTATGGGAGTGTTGTGGCGCCACAATCTGCTGGACTTGAGGAATCCAAATATTGGCAGCAAGCTTGTGAAACCCGGGATGCCTTTTGGTGTGTGTATATATTTTTTCTTTCTCTCCCCCGCCCCCCAAGCCCCTGGCAAAACATATAAGGAGCTATTTCATTTTTCCAGTTTGGTTTGCCACCTGCTGTGTGCTGCTGATTTAATAAGGGCTGAAGGAGATTATCAAGTCGTGAACCAGTTTGCCTCCTACTGGGGCATAATGAATGAAAGGATTTGTTGACCCAGGCCTAGCTGAAGGCTGCTTCAAGAGATTGTGCGTAAAGAAGGGCAGGGGAGTTCTTGCGTATAGGACTGGTATTAGACCACTACATGGTAAAATGGAAAGGGAGGGGACATACATTCCCTGTTACTTTTATATATAACCTTTCTCCTCACTTGGTTTGTTTGGGACTATAACACCCCAGTTGGGTTTTTCTCTAGTCAGTTTTCAGGAATTCCATAACCTGTCAGAGATGGTAGCATGGGAAAATAGAGGTTTCTAGAAAGTCCATGATGAACTTCCTATGCATAAGGCCACTACCTTTGTTCAGGTACTACACGGATGTATGCATGGAGAGAACCTTGCACATATACAGTAATACCTCATATAACATTAGTATCGAATAACACTAAAATCGCATAACATTAAGCAATCTGGGGCGAAGAATTGCATCGGATAACATTAAGATCCTATGGGATGCATCAGATAACAACCGCTGAAGCCTGTGTGGTTACAATGTATCTCTATGGCTCCCATAGGATTTTAACATGCATCAGATAACACTAAAAATCGTATAACATCAAGACTTGTGGAACCAGGTTTTAGTGTTATATGAGGTTTGACTGTACCAATAAACCCCTAAACTTCCTTGAGTGAGCAGAAAGGTCTGCAAAATCAGTGACATGTACTCGGCACCCAAAACAGTCAAGAATATCAAAGTGGATTGTTATTTTTAATTTTGCGCTAAAGATATAAGAGATAAAAACAAATCATACTCAAATAAAGGATAAAATTTTAACATTATGCTCCCCACCCCTCTTTGAACCAATTAGAAAAGCCAATCATTTTCTTTCTCTGCTTTCTCTCAAGTTGCTGAACCCATTTTGGTTAAAAACTAAAATATTTCTTTCGCTGATATCTGACTTTTCCTTTCAATAGGACAGATTACATAAACTCTCCCCATATATCGTTTAAAATTATTTACTTTTAACCTCACAGAGGACTGTTACCACCTTTGTTTGAGCACATATGACCTCCATATTTATTGAAGATTGAGTCTATGGTGCTTACCTTCTGATAATGTCCAAATGGGGCAGTACAATCTGCTAAGTGTAGGGCCTATAAATTACATATTTAGACACAAGGACATGAAAGGATGATCCATACTAGGGGTCAGCAACCTTTTAAAGTCGGGGGCCAGGTCACACTCCCTCAGACAGTTGATGGGGCTGTAATGGTGATTCCCCCTGCAATAAACGCTGCCATAAAAGCATCCGTGTCTGCCATAAATGTGTCTGCAACAGCTTCTGCAGGTGGCACTGCTGGTTGGAGCGAGGGCTGGATTATTTGGAGCTATGGGCCGGAATCGGCCCATGGGCCATAGGTTGCTGACCCCTGCTCCATACAGAGTAGTTTTCAATGGTGTCCAGATGCAGAAAAATCAGCATGTCTTTTTCAAACATGAAGACAAATGCAGCATCCTCCCCAATATGGTAACTATCTGTTTGGAGGGAAAACAAACAAATAAAACATGAGCATTACATTTCTTCTAAGCAAACAAAATAAGGTCATTGGTTTCATGTACAGATGCTGCTGAAACAGGTTACAAACACAAATGAGATATGATTTTCACATCTTAATCCAGAGTTTACAGGTTTTACTTAGAAATAATTAATATTTTCCTAGCAATGAGGACAGGTCAGAAGGAGGCTGAAGGGCTGTCTTGTAGAGAAAGACAGGGAGAAAGAAGTAAGTGACAGGATAAATTAACTCTGCAGTGTTCAACTGAAACACATTTAGTAAAAGTGTCTAACCAGTGGTGGGATGTCAAAAATTTTACCACCCCACCGTAATGACATCACAGGGTGGGCGGAGTTAAAATCATGATGTCATGGGCGGGGTCAAATAAAAAATAAATAATAAAAATAAAAATAAGCACACACCCCTCAACCCACCCACCCACCCACAACACAAACCTGTAAATAAATAAATTAAATAAATAAATAATACATTAAAATACACCCACCCACCCAAACACCCCAAACACAAATCAACCAAAGCTTTAGACCAGAGCTTAAAGCTTATTCTGGCTAATCTTTCTCATACTAGGTCAGATGGAAGGAACTACAGAATGAACTCACCACAAGATGGCTTCATTTTGGCACTTTTCAACTTTTCAAGTTGAATATACCGTATGGTTTGTATGAAAGTTAAATGAAGCCATAGGCAGTTTCTCCCTAAGTATGAAATGCTCATCAAACAACATTAAGAAGCAAAGATCACTGTTGACGAATTTAAGTAGGGAGAGGGAAATAGCAATATTTTTGTCATACTCCAAGTTATACTCCCAGGACAAACTCATGACAAATCATCTGCAATTCTAAAAATAAAAATGTTCAAACCACACCGTAACACACTGTAACAGCCATTTTTGGGTTCAGTTTATGCGATCAATCATGGTGGCTGCGGCGGCAGTGGCGGCTGCTACTTGTATCCAAGCACACATTTTCCCTGGAAGTCACTTTCTCAGTTGATGGATGTGTCTCTGGTGACTCAATAAACCAATCCTGGCATGCAACATGCAACCACACACAGTACACTGAATAGGTGGTGGAGGGCGTATTTGAGTTTGACGAAGCTTTCGTGTTTGTCGCTTAACCTCTTCATGTCTGTAGCGTTCTCCTTCAAAGTGATCAGTAGCAGCAGAGATGGTTTGGCGCCAAAGTGGGCTATTTACAGCTGCTGCTTCCCAAGTTTATGAGTTTATACCTGACACCTTCGTGGTTTGTTTCAGCTGGTTCTTATAATGCTTCAAAGGAGCTCCACAAGCTCTTGTACCGGAGCTTGGAATCATCCATATGGTGGACATGCCCTATCCATCTAAGACAATGGCCTATGATGGAAGCTTCTGTGCATCATGTATTCAAAGCATAACTAGATAACTTTAAGGTGAGCAATATAGATAGAACTACTTTTAAACTGTAGTATGTAGTACCTAAGTTACCTTGGTGTAACAACTGGTACATAGCTATTTTCTAAAGTTAAGTTTAAGAAGACATATTTTATTGATTGGTTTTCTCCTAAAAATGGAATTCAAGGTAGCTTCCGGAACAATTATAAAAAACAATAGTAATTTAAAATACAATAACATTACAAATATAAAAATAGGATTCAATTCAATCTATTCATTAAATTCATTCTAATACGGTATTAAAACTAAAATTAAAACACTTTAAAACATTTAATGCTAATTTATTTTTAAAATCCAATCTAGCATTTCATGTAAAATCTCATAGTCTGAGACACTTAATTTCCAAAGTGACATAATGTTTTTCTTGTCTTTTTTATTTTGTTTACTCTTTGATACAGTGGTGGGATGTCAAAAATTTTACTACCCCACCGTGATGTCATCACAGTGTGGGCGGAGCTAACATCATGGTGTCATGGGCAGAGCCAGCATCATGATGTCATGATGTTGTGGGTGGGGCCAAAGAAAAAAAATTAAAATAAAATAAAATAAAAATAAGCACACACACACACACACACACCCCTCAACCCACCCTCCCACAATGCAAGCCCGTAAATAAATAAATAAATAAATAAATAAATAAAAAAAACATACATTAAAATACACCCACACTCCCACCCAAAACACAAATCAACCAGAGCTTTTAAACCAGAGCTTAAAGCTTATTCTGGCTAATCTTTCTCACACTAGGTCAGATGGAAAGAACTACAGAATGAACTCACCACAAGATGGCTTCATTTTGGCACTTTTCAACTTTTCAACAGTTAAAGAAGTTAGGTACTAAGTCTTTGTCTAACCAGTTCTCTAGGATAATATGCCTTAATGTAAATGTAAAACAGCTGTACCTCCTTAAGGGTTCTCCAATTGGAACAGCAATTGGAACAGCACAGGTGTAGCTTATTGATGAGGTAACTCCAAGACTTTGCTTAAAAACCCCAAGCCAGGCTGCCAGGCTTTTTTAGGAACTGTGGTAGTACGTCAATATAGGTAAAGGTATTAAATACACATTAAAATACACACAGACACACCACATCCAAAGGTGAATCACTTACCCTGGGGAGCAGGCTATAGGGAGCTTCAGGCTAGCAGCTTCTCTTCCTCCTCCCTGTTTGGGAGGACAGCAAGGAGGCCTTGCATATGCGCCAAGCACTGTAGGCATGCATGCACACCAAGTGCTTGGCATGCATGTGCAGTGGGGGAACCAGGGGAAAGGTAGGCCCCGAAGGTAGTTCCCTCCAAAAGCTGCTACCGGTTCTCCGGGACATTGGGAAAAGTTACTACTGGTTCTGGTGAACTGGTGCGAACCTGTTACATCCCATCACTGCACCTGAGCTAGGGCAAGGCAGACATATAAGCTAGCCAATCACCCCATCCTAGGCTTCCTAGCAAGGATGCAAGAATGTCCACTGCTCTAGCCTGCTCAAGAGGATAAAGTCCATCCTTCATTAAGGCTGCATAGCAGGCTAATGTACAGAGGTCACATTTTCTGCCAGCTTTCTTTACAATCAAGCTTTCACATCCATATGTAGTAATCAGCAATACAATATTGTAGGTGAACTTGGGCCTGGTCTCCAGTTACAACCATTTATTTATTATTTATTTATTTATTTGTTCAAATTTATTATCCTGCCCCAATCAAGTAAACCCGACTCTGGGCGGCTTACAACAAGAATAAAAGAGGCATAGCTTAATAATAAATTCCCAAGTCAGTGTAAACAGACTGACCAAGTGCTTGGCACGCATGCGCACGCATGTGTGCCAAGGCTCTTTCCTAGTTCCATCACTAGCTGCCCTACCAGTCTTCTGATTCCTTTACTATAATATAAAATAGAAAGGAAATCTTTAACAATTACAATTTTTTTCAATATTGACATTAAATCCAACTTGAACATTGGCTATTTTTAAAATTCCATCTATGGTAAATGTATTTGTTGCAAAACCTTGAACATTGCTTCACTTGCACAGAAAATGGAAGAGTCTTATGATTACTAACTTTTCTATGTTCTTTCTTTGGGATTGGAATATACATGGAAACTTTCCTGTCTATGGATTTGTTTTGTTTTCCATATTTGTTCTATCAGTAGCCCATCTACTCTTGATGATTTATTTCTTCTATGTGCTTTTAGAGCTCCTTTCACTTCACTTTCTAGAATGGCAGTTGGCAGTTTTTTCTCTTTTGGTGCGTCTTCAAAGGAAGTTGTCATTCTTGTATCCAGAGATGTATCCATGGGGTGGCCAGGGTGGGCTTTGCCTACCCTGAGTTAACACTTTTCCCACCCTTGCAAAGTGCAGTTTCCCATAAGAATGCATTGAAAAGAGGCTTTGTTGCCAATACTGAAAAATTATTTGCCCACCCACATTTAGAATCCTGACTGTGGCCCTGCATGTATCTCTTCTGTATAGTTCTTCAGTTTCCCTTTGATTTTGTGATCTTCTGGAAGAGATCTTTTGTTTTACTTCTTTTGTTGTTCTCTTTTATTTCTTCTGACTGATTAATGTAATAATTCTCTCTGTCTCTGTGTGACAATTGCTGGTGCTCGATGGATTCAAAAGTTTCCCTTTGGACTGTCAAGATAAGCACAGATGAAACTCCTGGAGTTTGGGAACATCGGTTGATCATTTGTGTAAATGTTAAAAAGTAATGGTGTCAGGAAATTACCCTATGGGAGACAATTCTTTTGATTCTTCTAGTGACTGTACCTTCCTTGAAATTCAATAAAGAATCTTCCGTTTAGAAATACAACAGAAACATTTTCAGGAAATGACATATTTCCTCATGTTTCCCAAGGCTTGAGGTTGTAGATTTTTTAGCTAGGCCTCATAGAAATCCTTTGTTCTCTCTCCGCCTCATAGACTCATGTCACAAGACTGCCTGTTTTCCAGTATTCCTTATCTTTCTAGCTAGCTGAGTTTCATGTTTTGTCTACATGCTAGAACATGGACTGTGCACGCGTGTAAACAAATTATTGTTTTGAGAAAGTTTTCTTCTGTTCCCTGATTTGCCAAGGGTTACCCATCTGACTGCGGAATCTCCATTTTGCAGAGAAGTTCGTTAGTTCGTTTCTGGATTTCAATAGCATAAGACCCTGGCTATGGTGTGGGATTATTCTTTTCTTCTCAAAATGATTACCTAATGTACCTGGACTGTGTACTGGACTGATTCTTTGTTTTGACCTTTATATCTACGTTTTCCATGGACTTTACTACATGAACCTGAAGAATAAAGCAGCTGTTTCTCTTTGAAGATTGGTGCTCTTTTTATTGGCACACACACACAAAGCTACGCTACCAGAAGAAACCTCCCTTGTTTTGCTCTATGCTCTACTGCACTATTGCCTGAGCATAGTAAGAGTTCCTTCCTTAAAGCAGCTCGGCTCTCCCAAAGGTGAGGCAAGGGTTAAAGTTCCAGTAATGAGCAGGAGGCTCAGGAACTTGACCAGGGAGGTGCCCTTGTAAATGGGACTGCCGATGTCTGACAATTAGTCTGTGATTTTTAGTAAGAAAGTAGAGCTTTTTGCCCAGAAATTGATGGTGGACAGTGTCATATGCTGCTGTAAGGTCAACAAATGCTGCTCCAGTGACTGTATGTGTTTTAAAATCATCTTTTATATGCTGGCTTATATTTAAGATAAGATTTGAGCTGTACCGCTCTTGCTAAGTCTAAAGACTGCCTATTCTGGAATTAGAAGAGTTGTTGGTTTAATATTCCATTTCAGAGGGTAGTTGGTTTAATATCATTCATCCATTCATCTTTTCAAAAAAATTGGGGAACTCAAGGGAATATTTAAAGCAAAAATGACCATGATAAAAGACAAAGATGGCAAGGAGTTAGCAGATGCAGAAGAGATTAAGAAAAGATGGAAAGAGTACACAGAGGAACTCTAGAAAAAGGACCTCAACACCCCTGATAATCACAATGATGAGAACATTGAACATGAGCCAGACATTCTAGAGAGTGAAGTCAGAAAGGCCCTAAAAACACTGCAAACAACAAAGCCAGTGGAGTTGATGGTATCCAAGTTGAACTTTTCAAAGCCCTGCAAGATGATGGAATCAAATTATTGCATTCTATATGCCAACAGATCTGGAAAACACAACAATGGCCACAGGATTGGAAAAGCTCTGTATACGTTCCACTCCCCAAAAAGGGTAATGCCAAAGAATGTTCAAATTATCGAACAATTCCGCTCATCCCTCATGCTAGCAAGGTGATGCCAACATAAGATGGATCATGGAAAAAACAAAGGAATATCAGAAACAAGTCTACTTCTGTTTCATTGATTACACTAAGGCTTTTGACTGTGTTGACCACAACAAAGTGTGGCAAGTAATTAAAGAAATGGGAATACCGGAACACCTTATAGGCCTCATGAGAAATCTGTACATGAATCAAGAGGCAACAGTTAAGACAGAAAATGGAATGACGGAGTGGTTTGGAATAGGAAAAGGAGTAAGACAAGGCTGCATTTTGTCACCCTGCTTATTCAACTTATACACAGAACACATGATGCGCAATGCAGGGATGGAGGAATCACAATTTGGGATCAAAATTGCTGGAAGAAACATCAACAATTTGAGATATGCAGATGATACCACCCTAATGGCTGAAAGTGAGGAGGACCTAAAGAAGCTCCTGATTAGGTTGAAAGAAGAAAGTGAAAAAGCTGGCTTGAGATTCAATATCAAGAAAACCAAGATGATGGCAACAGGCCCTGTCAGTCCCTGGAAAATAGATGGGGAAGAAGTAGAAGCAGTGACAGATTTTACTTTCTTGGGATCCAAACTCACTGCAGATGGTGATTGCGGCCATGAAATAAAAAGGCGACTGATTCTTGGGAGGCAAGCAATGAGAAACCTGGGGAGCATAGTGAAAAGTATAGACATCACATTGCAAACAAAGATTCGCATAGTCAAAGCAATGGTATTCCTTGTGGCAATGTATGGTTGTGAGAGCTGGACCATTAGGAAAGCTGAGCGCAGAAAAATAGACGCCTTTGAGATGTGGTGTTGGAGGAGAGTTTTGAGAGTCCCCTGGACAGCGAGGAAAACAAATAGGTCAATCTTAGAAGAAATCAACCCTGACTGCTCCTTAGAAGGTCAAATAATAAAGATGAAGCTAAAGTACTTTGGACATCAAATGAGAAGAGAGGATTCACTTGAGAAAGCCTTGATGCTTGGAAGGGTCGAGGGCAAAAGAAGAAGGGGCTGGCCCAAGATGAGATGGCTAGATGGTATTGTAGAGACAATGGGCACAGAGCTGAGCGAGTTGAGGGGGATGGTGGAGGACAGGAGTGCCTGGCGGACAGTGGTCCATGGGGTCGCAGAGGGTCGGAATCGACTGTGCAACTGAACAACAGCAACAATACTTTGTAAAAGTGGTATAGTAGAGTGATGGGCCTGTAGCTTTGGGGATCTGATAGTTCTTTGCCTGGTTTCATTATAGCAATTACTTCCATCTTCCATCATATTTTTGGAACTTATTTGCTGATTGAAACCAGGAAATCTTAACCTTTTTAAGCTGGGGTCTGGGTCACGCTCCCTCAGCTTCGGGAGCTGGACAGCCATATTGCCCTTCCTCCACACATGGCACTTCCTGGTATGGTGGAGGTGGTGGTGAGCCACATGAAATGGTGCCACGGGCCACAGGTTGAGAATTCCTGCTCTAAATAGTCTGATACATGTAAAGGCCAGTCACATCTATGAATACTGATACAGGTACTACATGAATAACCTTACCTAACATGTATACAACTTCCATGGACGTAAGCCAGTGATGGGATTACAATTTTTTTACTACCACTCCATGACGTCATGGACATCATGGGCGTGGCCAATGTCATGACGTCATGATGTCTTGGACGGAGCTGACGTCATGAGGTCATGACATTGTGGGCGGGACCTTAAAAAAATAATAAAATAAAAAAAATACACACACACACACTCACACATCCCTCAACCCACCCACCCACCCACAACACAAACCCGTAAATAAATTAAAGTAATAAAATAAATAAATAAATAAAATAAAAATACACCCACCCACCCTCCCCAAACACAAACCCCTCACTTACCCCTGGGAGGGCTTGGTGGCGACGGACGGCCCGGGCAGGCACAGCCTCAACTTGCCTGTGGGGGCTCGGCAGCCCCAGGGGAGGTTCCCTCCTCTGAGGGCTGGTGTCACCTACCCAGGCTGCCATCGCCGCCATCGCCATCATTGCTGCCACCGCCGTTGCCGTTGCCGCTGCCTCCGTTGCTGCTGCCATCGCTGCTGCTGCTGGAGCCGGAGGAGGAGGAGGAGGCAGCAGCGTGCCCCGCCGGGCATCCCCAGGCCATGGGGGCTTATCGGCCCCAAGTCCCTGGGAGGACGCGGCGGCGGCGGACAGCCCGGGCAGGCCTCAATGTGGCCGTGGGAGCTCAGCGGCCCCAGGGCAGGTGCCCTCCTCTGAGGGCTGCTGCTGCTGCCGCTGCTGCCGCCGCTGCCACCGGAGTCACTCTGAAAAGGTGAGGCTCCGGCTCCGGAAGAATTTTTTTTTAATTGGAGCCAATGCATCAGATTGAGTTTCTGCACATGCCCACTAAATTGGAGCCATTTTGGCTCCATTTTTTTAAAAAATCTTTCAGTGAGGCATCCGTAACCAGACGCCTTAAAAATGGGCTACCCTCTCAGAGAACCCTCCGAGATTGTTCCTACCAGTTCCGGGGAAACGGATGGAACCGGGGTCATCCCATCACTGAAGTAAGCCCTGTTGAAATAGTGAGACTTATTTGTGGTTTATATGCAGTGGTAGGATTCAATTTTTTTTACTACCTACTATGTGGGCGTGGTATGGTGGGTGTGGCCAGGGGGAAAGCCCTGCATTGCACCTGAATTAGGACTACAGTAAAACCTCGGATAATGCTAAAACTTGGTTCCACAAGTCTTGGTGTTATCCGATTTTTAGTGTTATCCGATGCATGTTAAAATCCTATGGGATGGATTGGATAATGTTAAAACTCCATAGAGATACATTGTAACCGCACAGGCTTTAGCGGTTGTTATCCGATCCATCCCATAGGACCTTAACGTTATTCGTTCCAATTCTCCACCCCAGATTACTTAACTTTATGAGATTTTAGTGTTATCTGAGGTAAACGTTATCTGAGGTATTACTGTACTTTATTTCAAAACTTGGAAGGGCGGGGCCAGCTGGAATTTCTGCTACCGGTTCTGACGAACTGGGGCAAACCTGCTGAATACCACCACTGTAAAAATATGCCTAGGCTGGTGCGGTACATTTATGTTTCTGTGGGCCTTCCAAAGCTACCCACAGTTGAAACTGTTTGGGTTTTTCTTTTGGGTTTCTTATTTAACAAACCAATGAGTCACCTGTTGTCAGACATCCTTATTCTAACAATATGGTCCCGGCTTTGGGAGAGGATTTCCCGTAGTCTTGGAAGTGGGTGTATAATTGTGTTGAGATTGCTTTGAAACACATGGGAGAACGAGGTCCTTTCCTGAACAAGGGTTATGTCAAAATAGCAACTACAGTGGAGAAGGCAGAACACAAAAACTAGACACTCATTAGAGAAGCAGCTAAAAAAATCAAACACAGAGAAGGCCTTGATTGAAAAGGCCTGTTTGGCTGGGAATGTAGCCGAAGACATAGCTCAAATAGGAAGTAAAGCAATGTTCTCAACCAGGCCTTGCCCAGAACAAGTGATGAACCCTGTCTTTAGCAAAAGGCAGTAGAGTTTAAAGGAGGTAGTATTTACACAAATGCTTCTTTAACTAGAAGATATTTCACAGAAGGGACCTCTAGTTTTTGTTCACTCAAAATTAATAAGACATGTAAAAAGTCAAGCCTGTCCAATCTGTATAAGACCTGAATTTGTATTTGTATTAGATATTGATAATGCCTCAGCTTCAATGGATACTAAATTTAGATGTTCACTAGAAATAATGTTATTGTGTAAAAAGGTTTTTTTTTAAATAGAGTGGGGGGAAATGTTGTGGTATTTACCGTCAACTGTGAGTCGTACATTTCCCAAGACTTTCTCTTACATATTTGTCATAATTTGGCAGCCAAAATGCAATGCTGGTCATACCTTTTCTCAGCCTCCTCCTTCATAAATCATGTTTATAGTCAGCATTTGTCTCTGAATCAAGTGTGCTTCTATTTGCTGCAATCTTATTCAGGAAATCTTACGCTAAAAGAGGGCAAAATGCAACCCAAGGCTTCATGCCCTCAAAATCATTTTGGAACCCATGCACTGAGGGCGTGGGACGGGAAACATTTCTTAAATGTGCTTTCCCACTCCCAGAAGTTCCAGTAAAAGACAATACTGTCTCCTTACCCCACCCCCAACCCCCCAAAAACCCTATTTTTAAAAAAGAGGGAAAGAAAATAAAATACATTAAAAATTGGAAGCAGTCTTCCAACAATATTTGGGTTGAATGTTTCATATTTTTGCTCCATTTCAGGGCAGACACAGCCTGCTGTGGACCCAAAGAATGAAAAACTGACCCATGACCCTTCCAGAATTGCCCAGTTCTACTGTGGTACAACATATTGTAATCTTTTGGTGACATGACAAGGGGTCAGTGACAAAGGTGCTTCCTTCATGCTTAATTCCATACTTGTATCATGGAAGGCACAAAGTCTTCTAACGTTATGTGATACCTCAGGATTCTGCATTGAGTTGTGCTACAGTGGCCTAACACAGGTTGTAGACTTCACTGCAAGACAGGCCAGATATGCTTGGGTTTGTACATTCAGCCTTGTGGTAAACCTCTTGGTAGATATTTCTTATTTTATCACTTTGCATATCATTTTTTTTAAATAATCCAGTTTTAAAGATCCCATTTTTGCATTAATTTGGTCCAGAATATAATAAACCCACACAGAATCTTAGTCTGTTTTATTGCCCCTCATTGCTGTCCTTCATCATAATGCATATTGAAACACAAGTGATTATCTGCTGTTGCTCTGCATTGAAAACTACATCCAATAGCTGTGGTTCATATTTTATTTACACAAAGGAACATTACACATGATTCCTGGGGTATCAAATGCAGCCCTTACATGACTATTGAACTTAAAAATCCCCTTTTGCCTCTTAAAAGCCCATGGGAGATTTTTGCCTTAATCTGAGGAGATCTGAAACATCCTTGTCCCTAAATCTGAAAGGGGGGCTTTTAAAACTCTTTATGGCCACTAGTGAGTGTAAGGCAGGTTTTTCAGTTAATTATTTGAATTATATGGAGAAAACCCAATTATTTAGTGGGGAGGAAGAAATGGGTATCACCTTTCAAGTACCATGAATGGGCAGAGGCATCCCCCTGGATGCCCTGTTATAAGACAAATTCTGAAATTTGCACTAAACTGGAATTTGATCTTGTCTGACGTGAACTGGGTAAGTGTAATTTAGATCTCAAATAATCCCATTTAGTTCATCCACTGAAGTCTCTATTTTGATAGCAATTATTATTATTAAATTCTTCTTCCATGTCTAGGTCAGACGTGAAACTGCCAAAATGAAAGCACCTTTTGGTGAGTTTATTCTACAGTTCCTTTCACCTGACCCAGTGTGAGAAAGATTAGCCATCACCAAGGTAAGCCCAATTGTAATGCAAAAATACCACAACCCTTGAGGTAATAATGTGTCCCCCATTATTAAATTGGTATTTATTGTATCCGATTGCAGCTACTGGTCCAACCTAATTCAGTCCAATATTCACACTTTCTTAAAATAGTTGGATAATGCCTCCAACAGCATAGTGCGAGCCAAAAAATAATAATGAGGTGACAGGGAGAAAAAGGAAGGGATCCAACCTTTGTTCATTAACAGACCCAGCTTCTAATCTAGGACATACATTTTACCAGCACTCTCCAGTCACAGTGCTTGGGAAAGGGTACAGATGACATGAGATCATTTTGAACAACAGTAAAACCTGGACTTATATATGCCTCGAGTTATATAAACTTCAACTTACATAGTGATTTTGTGCTAAAACCATGTCCCTCCCGATTTACATGATTTCCTATGGGTTTGATTCAAGTTACATAAAGATTCTTTTTCCTATGGGTTTGCTTTGAGTTATGTAAAAAATCATTTCCCTATGGGTTTGCTTCGAGTTACATAATAAACCGATATAAGCAAAAGCCTACGGTATTGACCCCCCCCCCCTGTAAGTAGGGGTTTTACTATATACGTAGTTGATTCTGCCATGTGTGTCTGGGCTCAGTTGTTAGGTTTCAAAAGTAACAGCAGACCTCAGCTTGCCTGCCTGCCTGCCTGCTGCATACCCCATGATCTGGTGCTGTAGCCTGCCCATCTATTGTCCATCATACTGATTTTCAGTGCAATATTTAAATCTGAACAATAGTCCTAGTCTTTAGCTGTACTCAACAATACTGCCCATCTTTGAATGCTGAACCTTGGGGACATTTAAAATAAAACAGGCCAGGAAATGCAGACCCCCTAAATATCATTTCAAGATCCAGATATCTGAGTCTCATGGTGCATACATGCATTCAGTTATTATCATAAATGAATGGGGTTTAAGAGGTGGGATGTGGATAGTAAGTGATGCTCTCAAATATGAGTGAAGCTCCGAAGAGTTCAAATTTCCTGTAATGTCTTACTCAAATAAAAGGTTTACTGTCTCCAAGGTGCTACTGTGGGGAATACTGAAGATTCCTCCACAGTGACACAAAAGGCCCTGGGACCTCATGTTCCTGCCTGAGATTTTTATATCTGTGGAATGTTATTGTTTCCAGCATCTTTATATCAAGATGAATTTCACAAAGAGCATAATTGCAGGCACATTTATCTTACCAGTGTATTTGATCTTGAACTTTTAAAATCCATTTTGTTCCCTGGGTTTATTGGCTGGAATGAGTTATGTCTGCTACCTCTTGCACAGAGCTCTTTAGCTGTCATGGAAAGTTCCTGGGAAAGCTTCCTAGATGAAAAGCAATGACATTGCAACTTAACGCTTGCTGCCATGTGCAGCAATTTATCAATAGTACTTCTACTGTAGAAGTCAATGGACAGATCAGTTACAAGTGAGGGGCTAATAATATGACCCCCTAAGGTAGTTAGATATGTCCCTGTGTCGATAAACAGAATGCACAAGAGGGAAAGCAAACGTCTTTACTAGGAGTTCTCAACCTTTTCCAGCCAGGAGCTGGATCGCGTTCTTGGGGGCCTACATGAAATGGTGCTATGGGCTGCATCCAGCCCACAGGCCACAGGTTGAGAATCCCTGGTCTATACTGTTACAACACAGGAGAGACCTTGACTTTTGGGCTTCAGTCCAACTGAGCTTAACATTTTCTCCCCCCCCCCCCCAATATAATTAAAATTTGTTTTCTTAAAAATGTAACTTTGTTAAATAATAATTGTAATTAAATATTCAAATGTATCATTAATATGCTTGCCTTTTATGTCTTCTGCTTGGTCAATTAATGATAGCAAGATGATGTCAAGAGCTTCTTTCATGAGAATATAAAACATAAAATAAATTGGAAGGAAAGGCAATAGGCTCACGAAACTCCTGAAAATAACCAAGTTGGGCCCATCTTCCCTCCCTCCCCTGTGGTCTCTGTGAAACACAGCTGATATGAATGGATGTATGTTTAGCTGATGGACCCAATTTATATGATATGTCACTATTCCTCAAAGGAGAGTTTCACTCAAGGTTCTAATGCATTCCTCATCACTGGCAGGCTTAATACTGAATTACAGCAAATCCTAGTTTCCAAACCACTAGTTCCATAATGTTTGTAAGGTAGGATTCTGGCATGACTTGCAATAAAATTGTAAACATGAGAAGCCAAACTAATACCTAGCTGGCACACAGAAGTGAGGCTTCAGTCACAACATATTATTTGAACCAGCATTTCCACCATTGGTCTTGAATAGTTTCCAGTATTTAAAAATTAGGTTATATTTATTTACATATGTAAGTATTAGTGATCTGAGCATCTTAAAAGACATCATTTCAATTTCCTTTAGAAATAGTGATGGGTTATAAATAAGCCAGGGTTTAGAGAAAGGAAAACATGGGTGTGTATTTTCCTTAATGGAAATTAGTCCTTCCTTGTCATTGAAAACTTAGTTATCAAATTAGCATTGCTTGGTCTAATTCAGTTTTATCTGGAGCTGAATAGCAGTGGCTCCCCAAGATTTCAGGCAAAGATCTTTCACAACCCCAAGTAGAACTGTCACAAGTTAAACTTGAAATCTATTGGTATGCCGAGTGTGGTCTATCATTCGGGGGGGGGGGGGGTGTCTATCCTAAGTTCCCTGTAGAGAACTGTGACACCTATCAAATGTTCATATGTGTGGCAGCTCTCTATTTACGCACAGGACTGCTCACACAAATGGAACAAATGTTCACAGACAGTACACTAATGGATATCCTCATTTTTAATGCTTATCTGGTGCTTCTTGTCTACACAAGAAAGAAAGAAAAAAGAAAGAAAGAAAGAAAGAAAGAAAGAAAGTAAGTATGTATGTTGGCATGATTGCTTGAACATCTATTTTAGGTGGTGAAATAACCTGTGTCCCATTACTTACATAAAACAGAAGAAACATCCCAAAGTCTTGTAGTATTATTTCATTCTGTCTCTCAAGGGTTTATATTTTGTAACATCATCTAATAACAGTTTTGCTTACTACACCCAGAAGCTCTTCGTGAAGTTTGTCTGTTTTATCATTTTTCTGCCCAAATCTGATTGCTGGCTCCTTCTTGGAGCTTGGCCCAACAATGCCATTGCTGCCTACTGCAGCTCCACAGCAGAACTAACAGCAACCAGATGGGGAAATCTGACACCAGTTAGGAAAAAGAGATTTAAAAACTCCAGAGATTAAAGGACCAGATCAAGATGTGGGTTACATCCAAAGAGATTAAGGAAAAAGGCAGGGAATAGACAGTTGAAGACCAAAGGAGATACAAATGCAGCACTGCCAAACCAAGACCAAAACAAAAGCATATTCTGTAATGAAGGCAACTGTTGTACAAAAAAAGGATGGGTTTTTTGGTCATGTACTCACACTGAAACTAACTTAAAGGTAAAGATCATCCTTGCTCAAAAGCCAGTCGTATCCAACTCTAGGGTTCAGTGCTTATCTCTGTTTACAGCCAAAGAGACAGTGCTATCTACATCTGCAGACATTTCCATGGTCATGTGGCAAACATGACTAGACACTGGAGTGCACGGAGCACTGTTACCACTGAAGTAGTACCTATTTATCTACTTTCCATTTCTTGCTTTCGAACTGCTAGGTTGGCAGGAGCTCAGACAGATGATAGGAACTCACTCGGTTACGCAGCACTTGGGTCTCAAACTGTTGACCTACCAACTTTCCATTCATCAAGTTCAGTGTCTTAACCACTAAGCCACCACACTTCCTAGAACTATTTTACTGTAACCCTAATAGGGCTTTGAAAGTAAGTGAGATATTTGAGTGGTTTTTCCAGTTCTGCATACATACCTGCTCAAACGTTTCTGTAGTTGAACCCAGATCTCTTGAGTGCTAGTCCATCACTCTACCCACTACACCACATGAGGTGTTCACAAAAATGTGGGTTCAAGCAAAAGTTGGAAGTGAGGCAGTAGTCAAGTACTATAAACAACTTGAACATACCATATGGTTTGTACGAAAGTTAAATGAAGCCATAGGCAATTTCTCCCTAAGTATGAAATGCTCATCAAACAACATTAAGAAGCAAAGATCACTGTTGACGAATTTAAGTAGGGAGAGGGAAATAGCAATATTTTTGTCATACTCCAAGTTATACTCCCAGGACAAACTCATGACAAATCATCTGCAATTCTAAAAATAAAAATGTTCAAACCACACCGTAACACACTGTAACAGCCATTTTTGGGTTCAGTTTATGCGATCAATCATGGTGGCTGCAGCGTCAGCGGCTGCTACTTGTATCCAAGCACACATTTTCCCTGGAAGTCACTTTCTCAGTTGATGGATGTGTCTCTGGTGACTCAATAAACCAATCCTGACATGAAACATGCGACCACACACAGTACACTGAATAGGTGGTAGAGGGCGTAGTTGAGTTTGATGAAGCTTTCATGTTTGTCGCTTAGCCTCTTCATGTCTGCGGCATTCTCCTTCAAAGTGATCAGTAGCAGCAGAGATGGTTTGGCACCAAAGTGGGCTATTTACAGCCGCTGCTTCTCAAGTTTATGAGATTATACCTGACACCTTCATGGTTTGTTTCAGCTGGTCCTCATAACACTTCAAAGGAGCTCCACAAGGTCTTGTACCAGAGCCTGGAATCATCCATACGGCGGACATGCCCTATCCATCTAAGACAATGGCCTATGATGAAAGCTTCTGTGCATCATGTACTCAAAGCATAACTAGATACCTTTAAGGTGAGCAATATAGCTAGAACTACTTTTAAACTGAAGCATGTACTACCTAAGTTACCTTGGTGTAACAACTGGTACATAGCTATTTTTTAAAGTTAAGTTTAAGAAGACATATTTTATTGATTGGTTTTCTCCTATAAATGGAACTCAAGGTAGCTTCCGGAACAATTATAAAAAACAATAGTAATTTAAAATGCAATAACATTACAAATATAAAAAAAGGATTCAATTCAATTTATTCATTAAATTCATTTTAATATTAAAACTAAAATTAAAACACTTTAAAACATTTAATGCTAATTTACTTTTAAAATCCAATCTAGCACGTCATGTAAAATCTCATAGTTAATTTCCCAAGTGACACAATGTTTTTCTTGTCTTTTTAAATTTTGTTTACTTTCTGATATGCTTGAAATACAGACTAAAATGGTTACTATTTTAAAAAAGGATTAAAAAGAGTTTTGCCTACTGTTGTAAGGAAATCAGGCAATGACATGTACCAGTTGTTTAGTTAAATCATTATTAAGACGATTAAATAGTCTCCATCCTTTTTTACTGCTGTGACTTGTGATGATTTGTTCTATGAGCGTACACCATTTTTCCCTTTTGTACTCTGAGATAGCTGACACTACCTGTTGTCCAGCTTTAACAGTCTCTCTGCTGAGTGGATTTGCATCAAAAAGGGTAAAATATTCATTCAGTAGGTTAACCGTTGTTAGATAGATTCCCTAGAGCATTTCTGGACAGCATCAATAAACTTATCGTATGTGTGGGGTCTTGATTCATATCTGCCACTCTTCTATATAAGACCGCTGAAAACTTTGGCCAATCAGCCTGTTTAAAGTGGTACCTTCTTTGGTATGTCACAGTTTGTGGTCAAACAGCAGCTGTGATCTCACACAGAATGGGGCAGTGTTGAGTATTTGGTATTGGCTCCCCTACTGATTTTAAGCATTGATGTATTACATCCTCACTTATGAAAATTAGATCTGGGTTATAACCTCTCCTCTATCTTTCACTGTTAAAAGATGCTGGTAATTTGCTGTCATGGATGAGTGATAGTTGATAGGATTCTGCCCATTTTACAACAGCTTCTCCACTTTCATCATTGTCTTCATAGCTCCAAAAGTTGTTGTGAACCTTACAGGTTTATTCCAAAAGTTTGATGGTTCAGAGAAGGAAAATTTTATAGGTGGTGGTTTATAGACAGATGTCACTTGCAGTCACTAAACTCAGTTGTTATTACACTATTTCAACATTATTCTCCTCTGTCACTGCTGTAGACAGGATCTGGAAATCTGCTCTGGCAAACACTGCACTTCCATATTGCATATGGCATCATTTGGCAATTAATTGCATTCCAGGAACCTTAGGGCGATGTTGGTTTTCATCCCTGTGTGTTTCTTACATGAATAGTAGGTCACATTTATGTTTATTGCAGAGTTCCTGACACAGGCTTTCTTTAACTGAGAATATTCCTTCAGTGTTGACCAATATCACTGTCCATTTGGGCCCTTAAAAGGACCTTTAGTTAAAATGTATCTTTGAAGTCATTTCTTGTGGGGATGATTAACTTCTGGCACAGATGCTGGCAAACCACGTCTTGCCTGGGAGTTTTCCCCCTTATCGCTCTGATGCACAAGCAGCTTGTTTATGTCTCATCTGGGCATTTTCCCCCTTATCTTTCTGGCCCACAACAAGCAGCCTGTTTATGTCTCATCTGGGAGTTTCCCCCCTTATCTCTATGACCCAGCTTGTTTTCCTTGTCACTGTGACACAGCACATCTTAGAAGCAAAACAGCACGTGCCTCACCCTGGCCTTAGGCAATCATGTATTGCTTTCTGATAACAGCATGTGCCTCGCCCTGGCCTTAGCCAATCATAACAGCACGTGCCTCACCCTGACCTTAGCCAATCATGTATTGCTTATTGATAAGAAAGCTAATAAAAGAGACATTCCCACAAAGCTGGGCACGCCTCACCCTGAAGAGTGGCTTGACTCCGTGTCTTCTTGATCCCTTCAATTTCTACTTCTGGTGCTTCTGGGTTGAAAGTATTAGCTGGTGAAAAATCTCCATTGCTGGTGATAAATCTCCGTTGCCCAGGGGACACTTGATTGCTGAAGTAGCAATCTTCAGGGAAGCTCCTTTCAGGTCCCCCATGATGAAAAGTGTACACTTCATGATAATCAGTAGACATTACCTCCAAGGCATCCTGGGTCATACACAATTAGAAACTAGTAGGATCTAAATGTTCATCTCCCAAATGTCCTGTGAAAAGCCCAACCTTCTTAGTCTTCCAAACCCTTCCAGAGAATTGAAACAGAGGGGTTTTTTTTTCCAGACACACAAATAAATACTGGCTAAGCTTCCATAAGGCAGCTTTGCTCTTTCTGGTATTGATTTTACTTGTTTGGAAGTTCAACCTACCCATAAAAATTCTCCATTTTGCCTTGAGGTAAATCTCATAAGGTATATTAAAAAATAAAATAAAGGACTCCTTGCCAGCAATTACCATCTCAAATAACCTGCCTCGGGTTGGGAAAGGATGCCAAAAGCCTCTGCAGAAATAGCTTTCATTTGGGCTGTTTATTTTCATAGGCATTGTTCAACACTTTGCTGCCGTGGTGGGGTATTTAGCTGTCAGCTCTCATTAAATTCCATCCCATTTGTCCCTATTCTAAGTTAAGAAACCCCAATAATTGTTCATCTCCCTATTTTAATTTAGGTTACTCCCACTGTCAATAAGTAAAGAAAAAAAAGGAGATAATCTACAGGCCATATAAGGAGCTTCAGCTATGTCCCTTCCATATACATTAATGAGATCCACTGTAAAAGCATGACTTTCTAGCTGCTGTGCTGCATACTACAGTTTGCCTATTGAGTTGTTTACAGCAGACTCAACATTCAGAAAGGGACTGCGGTGGCTTAGTGGTTAAGAAACTGAACTTGATGACTGGAAGGTTGGCAGGTGAGCAGTTCAAGACCCAAGTAGTGCATGACGGAGTGAGCTCCTGTCTCTGACCCAGCTCCTGCCAACCTAGCAGTTCAAAAGCAAGAAATTGCAAGTAGATAAATAGGTACCACATTGATGGGAAGGTAAACAGCATTCCATGCACTCCGGTGTTTAGTCATGCCTGCCACATGTCCACAGAAACGTCTGGAGTCACAGACAGCACTGGCTCTTTGGCTACAAACAGAGATGAGCACTGAACCCTAGAGTTGGATATGGCTGGCTTTTGAGCAAAGCCAACCTTTCCTTTAACTTTACAACATTCAGAACAGACTTGAGAGAAGTGTATCTCTACTTCAGATATCAAACCATCATGCTTTTCATGGGCCGTAGTTTAGAATTGGAACCAGAGTGTTTCCAAAAATGTAAACCATGATTTGTTTGCGCAGGTGACTTGTGGACAAAGTGGGAGGGTTTTTTCTCCCAACCATTTTACAATGCCAGTTTTACAGGTACCCTGATAGCATCTTAGCTGATCATGGCTGGCCAAGAAAGAGATCTTTGGGTTAGGTCTGGATAGCTCTATCAAACCAGTGTGTCCCTGCTGTAGGAAAGACACATCCCATGTTGGGTATATCTAGAAGAGGAACAGATAGCAGAACTGCCAGACACATATACTGTCCCATTTAACATCTTACACTTATCCTCTTATCCCTCTTATTCCTTTAGTTAAATGAATGAGAGGTTATTTTAAATGGTTTTTAATCTTTTAATTTGTTTTTGAGAGTTTTTAACTGCTTATTGTATGTCGGTGGTGATCCACCCTGAGTTGGCTGTGCGAGTAGGGCGGAATATAAATTTAATTAAATAAATAAAATAAATATACAAATGTATGGGCGTATCACAGTTTGTATATATTGTGTTTGGTTCCTGTCTCCAAACCTGCAACAGAATCCCATGGGGCTTCATAAGTTACAAGAAAAGGGCAACATAATGCTAAAGGGGCTTTTCCCCTTGTAGACAAAGGTAACAAAAACAAAATAAAGGAGAGAGACAGAGCTTGAGAGTGAGGCAGAGGTGACAAGAGGTATTGGCAGTTATGAGCTCACCATGGAAATTCTGAGGTCAGCCTAACAGAAGTGACAAAGGAGAGGAGAGAAGACTATTTATCTGAATCAGGAATTCCTGATGCTTTAAAACTCTGGGTTATCTGAGTATACAGCAGTCAGAAACTGCAGTTTGATATTGGCTCTTTCAGGCAAACCATAGTTTACCCTAACCATGACTTGTCCCAGTTTGGATGAAACCACAAACTCTGGTCATTGGGAAATGGAAGCAAAAATTCTGGGCACTTAGTGATTGAATCAAGGGTTGGTTACATTTGAGGGGTGAGGGAACACAGTTGTTTAGTCCCATGCTTACAACTCAATACAGCATTATGACAAAATTTGACATTTTCCACAACCATTTTATATACTTCCACTGGTAGTTTTAAGAAACAGAGAGCCAGACTCAGTATTCCATAAGCACATAATAATATGCAGTAATTCCAGTGCAAGGCTTTAGGGGAAATGAATAGCAAGCCTGCTGTGAAATAAGATCTATTGCTCTATCAGTTGACTGTATTTTAAAAAATGCCTTACTATATTTTGACTCTTTCACTGAAAAGACTTTTCCGTTTGATTCAGGTTTGGTCTCTCTCACTCAGATTTTGGGGGAAGTGGAATGATTAACTGATTTCCATCATCATTCTACCCATAATTCGCAGCCCGAGATGCTTTTTCAAGTTCTCATCAACAAAGATTTCATTATGCAAGGCCATAATTTTTAACTAGAATTTTAGCAAAGAATTTTAGTCTTCAGCTTGAATGAGGCCCATATGTTTTAGTAAGGCGCAGAAAATGCACACTGGGGAAGGGAGCAGGAGAGAGGACCGCAGGTCTATTTCAGTAGCTGAATAAACTTCCACCCACATCAGAGCACAAAGATAACTCTGAGCCAGCCTTCTTAACCCCTCATCTAAACAGAATAAATCAAAAATACAGATTTTTGATTGATGCGAAGGATTTGCCTTCTTTGCCGACCCATAGTTTAAAACTCTCACCAGGTAAGAGTTGTCCTTAAGGACAGATCTCTCTCTTTCTCGCTCTTTTTTAGCCCTTTGCTTCCAAAGTGCTCTGGGCCACCAGGCCTCTGGGATCCTTGCAAAAGTCTGCAGAAATCCCCCCCCCCCTTTTGAACTCAGGGCAATACTGTGCTGCTAAACTATGCTGACAACATTTGAAATGATATACACTGAAAACACATGAGATATTTATTGCATTTTTATCCCATCTTTCTTTCATGGCCATATGCATCATTTTTTATTCTGTGAGTTAGGACAATCTGGCAGCCCCACTGTAATCCAATGAGCTTCATGGCTGAGTGGGGCTGGATTTGAACCTACATCCTCCTAGTCCTGGTCTTAACATTCTAATTACTCCATTCAAGTCACTTTAAGCAGAGGGGATGGTGCAGGTGTGGTGGAATTGTTCTTGGCCAACCCTGTAAAGCAGGGATTCATAACCTATGGCTTATGGGTCGGCTCCAGCCCACGGCAACAAATCATCCAGTCCATGGCGATAAACCGAGAAGCAGAAGTGGGCGAATTTATGGCAGCCATAAATACACCTGCACATGCACAAGCACACCCACCATGGTTTATGACAGTGTTTACAGCAGCGTGAAACCATGTGTACTGCCCACTCAGTTGTCTGAGGGGGCATGGTCCATCACGTGGCATGAAATGGTTGAGAATCCCTGCTACAAAGGGACCATGTCATCTGACACTAAGTGTTGTGAGAAGGAGTTGGTGGACAGGGGCCTTATAGGACAGTTTCCCCCCCCCCCTGTAAAATAAGCCCTGACAACACAAGTATGGCTGAAAAACATAGGTGGTAGGGTAGGAGATAGCTCCCAGAGAGTGAAGAAAGGCTCCAGGATTAACTGACCAAGAATTGTACATGCATGGAAATGTAAGACTAAATCACATTATGTACCTTCTCCTGTATGTTACCCATGCCATTGCCTTCTGTGGTGTTATCTACTCTTTAAACTCAGAGATGAAGCTTCTTGGGACAAGTTTCTGCAAAAATGCTACAAAGAGACGCAGGGATGATTTTGCAGGATCATAGCCTGCAACATCAGTAGTGGTAGACATGCAGGAACCATGCCAATGTTCTGTGCTCGCCTGAGTTTAATCTGTAGGTTGGGTTAGGGTCCGCTGGGGCAAATGGAGCTGCCATGAGAAATCCAACTACCCTCCATCCCCACCTTTGAACCACATATTCTGCTTTGTTCCTCTCAAAAGGCACACATGAATACATACCTGTTAAGTGAGAAAGCCTGCCAGCCAGGTCTCTTTGAAAATTGGCAATAGCGTGTCTTAGCCCAGATTGAGGTAACTAAAATCAGATTCACAGATAGCTATTTCATAGGGGGGATTTTGCTGGATTCGTTAGAATTGAAAGGTATACAGGGATTATACCGGTGAATAGCAAATTGTATTACAGTAATACCTCATATAACATTAGTATCGAATAACACGAAAATCGCATAACATTAAGGAATCTGGGGGGAAGAATTGCATCAGATAACATTAAGATCCTATGGGATGCTTCAGATAACAACCGCTAAAGCCTGTGTGGTTACAATGTATCTCTATGGATCCCATAGAGGATCAGATAACACTAAAAATCATATAACATCAAGACTTGTGGAACCAGGTTTTAGTGTTATATGAGGTTTGACTGTATAGACATTGGTGGATTCTCAACCTGCGGCCCATGGGTCAGATGTGGCCTGCAGCACCATTTCATGTGGCCCACCACCTTCACCACACTCGGAAGTGCCATGTGGTGGAGGAAGGTCAAAATGCCCCCTGAAGCTGTCTGAGGGAGTGTGACCGGTTCCTGGTTTTAAAAGGTTGAGAACTCCTGCTGTAGACCTTCATACCGTATATATTCAACTATAAGTCATCTCAAATATAAGTCGAGGAACCTAATTTGGACCTCTAAAACTAGGGAAATAGATTGACCTGAGTATAAGTCAGTGTGGAAAATGCAGCAGCTGCTGGTGAGTTTCAATAATTAAAATACATGAAAATAAGGTAAATTAATTAATTTAGACATTTGTGTGGGAATGTTTTTGATTGTTTAAGTGTGTAAGTCGAGTCCCATTTTGGGACCTCATTTTTGGGGGCTAAAAAACCCAACTTATATTCAAGTATACACGGTAAATGGCAAAGGGTAACTGAATTTAAAAGTTCTTCAAAGCACTAGCAACGTTTAAAAAGAAAAAGAAACTTCCTTTCTCTTCCCCTCTATAGGTAAGCAGCAAGGACGTTTTCCATTTCCAAAGATTATTTAACAGATTAAGCAAAAGGCAAGTTAAGAGCATCCTCGAAGATTGTGGTAATTTTGAACCACAAATGGGCATACCCTGGTAATGGGGAACCTTGTGTTGCCAGCTGATCTTTCTCACACTAGGTCAGGCAAAAGGAGCTGGAGAATGAACTCACCAAAAGGTGCCTTCATTTTGGCGGTTTCACGTCTGTCCTTGACATGGAAGAAGCCAATTGCTTTTGTTTGATCCCAGCAAGCACACACAAGAGAACCAAACCAAAACAGAGTGACCCTACCCATTCAGGAAAACAAAAAGCAGGGAGCAAGAAATGAGCAGTTAGGCTTTGTTTGGGAATGGGCTAGCTCACAATGATACGTGAATTGTGTGGTTCCATTCTCCACCCTGAAAAAAGTGGGACAAATGCCCATTGGATTGCACCCTCACATCAATATTTGCAACTCACCCCTGCTTTTCTGTACTGTTCCTATTGTCAGTTCTTTCTCCACCCACTTTTGCCACATAGACTTATTAAGAGAGCATATTCGTCTCTGTGGTCTGTTTAGCTGCTACATCTTCTTTCATTGCTACTACTTCTTGTTTCCCTTCTAGCTGTCATTGGGCATTAGCCTGATTGTTCAAATGATGTATTTTACATATGCATTTGTTGTTTGTTGTTGTTTAGTCGCACAGTCGATTCCGACCCTTTGCGACCCCATGGACATATGCATACATATGCAAACATTTAATAAAGTGAAAACAAGGACCTACAAAAGGGTGGGGGGGCAGCCTTAAATACAGAGTAGAAAAAGAATGTTAAAATACAATGATGAGATAAATACAGAAGAAATATTTGCATGCAATGAAGTAGAAGCGAAAAATATAACAAGGAACAGTTGGGGAAATAACTAGTCAATCTAATTGTACTGAACCCTATAGTCGGATACAACTGGCTTTTGAGCAATGCTGACCATTACCCAATTGTACAGCTAATAGACTGTAGTCCAGTTCATCCAAACTGAACAGTCTGACAAACCAAAATAGTCTGATAGAGTAGAAATAAATGATCTGACAAAGGCAAGCCAAACAAGTCATCCTGGGCTTAATGCTGCCATTTTATCTGTCTTCATCTGCAATAGAGGCAACTTCAGTCCATGAAATGGATGGTCATAAACGGATATCCAGACAGATGTAGCAGCCAAACTCAAACAATAGCATGAAGGATCTGTTGTATAACTATAGGGACTGATCATTTCCTTTCCTAATGAATTACACCGGGGGGGGGGGGGAATTCAAGGGAAAAAAGGATTTGCAGAACTTTGAAGTCTGAGTCACATGTACATAGTATTTCTACGTTCATTCCCAGTTTAGCTGGAAAAGCTGGATTTCAAATTATTAGTATTGAATTGCAACATGAAATGAAGGAAATGTTCGGCATAGGGCAACAAATTGCAAATCATTTATTGGCAGGTTAGTTACCTCATTCTACAGCAGCTGTATGTTGAGACCTCTCTCTCTCTTCTTCAGTTCTCAAATTAGAGCCCAGAAGACCTCATGGAAGACAGACTTTTTATTTTGCTGGCACAGGAATATGCAAGTTAAACATCGGATGTAATGTTTATGCAGACAACGTTCAGCCTATGAATCTAAAAAGTAATCCAGCTCCCTGATGAATTAATAGTATATTTTTCCCACTCCCCTTTATGTTTCAGCAAAGCTGTGTAGAAGGGGTACACAATGTTTCTTTTCACTTTACTTTAAATAGCTGATATGCTTATAATAGAACAATTAAGATTTCTACTAACCTAAATGGAATACTGTCATCCTGTCATATTAGCTAACATTCTCCTTTGTTGTTGTTTTTTAAAAAATATACTCTCTATCACAGAGGTTCTCAACAAGGCCCGTGGGCTGGATTTGGTCCACGGCACCATTTCATGTTGCCCCCCCCCCCACTTCTCCAAGGGCATGCAAGAAACAAAATGACCACCCCCTTTGAAGCTGTTGGGACAAAATGGCCACTCCCATCGTGCAGGCTGTCTGGCCCTCGAAGCTGACTGAGAGAGCATGACCCAGCCAGTGGCTTGAAAAGATTGGGAAGCCCAGCTCTATTGCCTCTCTGAGGAACAACCAGACTTAAAGAATTTAGAACGCAAAAGATATACAGTTACAAAGGGTGCCATATTTCCTAAAATATTCTATTAAAAAAACAGCAGATGCTACCAATCAATAATAGGTGCTTCCATGCTTTTATGAGGTAGCAGCTGTGTTAGTCTGTGTTTCAAGCATATCAGAGAATAAACAAAACAAAAAGACAAAAATGTTGTGGCACTTTAAAGAATAACTGCTGTATTTTAATGTTAGCTTTCGGGGATCAGGTCGACTTCATAAGCAGTTAGTCTTTAAAGTGCCACAACATTTTTGTCTTTTTGTTTTGCTTTGTTTAATTTCTGATATCCATGTTTTTAATAACACACACACACACAATTTGGTAGTTCAACAGATTGGCAGACAGAATCAACCCCACCCTCCGGGTTTATCTATGTCAGGGATCTTCATCCTATGGCCCGTGGGCTAGAGGTGGCACACTGCATCATTTCATGTGGCCGCCCACCACCTCCACCCCACCAGGAAGTGCCATGTAGTGGAGAACGGGGGAAATGGCCATCCGGCCCCCAAAGCTGTCTGAGGGAGTGTGACCTGGCCCCTGGCTTTAAAAGGTTGAAGACGCCTGATCTATGTGTTGTATGCTTTTTTGGCAACAGTAGTACAGTTGTACCTCGCTTAAAGAGCACAATGCGTTCCACAGGATTGTTCTTTAAGTGAGTTTGCTCTTTAAGCGAAACACCATTGTAAGTGACCGATTGTGAAGGTGATTGTGAACCCTGATTTATTTGTTAAGCGAGTTTTTGGTTGGTTTTATTTGTTAAGCGAAGCGAACATTCAGAGAAAATTCTGCTCTTTAAGCGAGTTACTCTTTAAGCGAGAAACTCTTTACGCGAGATTTGACTGTATTAGCAAAATTCAGAAATCTTTATATATATTTGTCTAAAAGAGATCTGGAATTATGATTCCAATGACCATAAACTTTGTGCTCTAAAAAAGCTTCAGCCTGTCCTAAATATTTTCCAAAACCAGTCTCCTCGCTGCCTCATCAATTTACTGGCCTTGCTAGCATTTTCTTCCTTCAGTTCACAAAAAAGCAAGCTCAATCTCTCCTCCCACTGGCTCCAAAACCACATGTTTATTTTCCCCAGCTATAAAAAGTTTATAAGGGTAGCTGGTATTCTTATGGGCCACTATACAGTGATTTGCTACTGCATTCCACCCTAATACAGAAACGGCTCTGTATTTCATCCCAGAGGGAAATCCTCATGATATGGCTGTTGAGAAGCCAACAAGAGTCCAGACACCTCTTGAAATATATCACTGATTTCTCTCTCTCTTTTTTTTTTTAACAAACTGATCTGTGAAAGCTTTACATTTCAGTGGAATAAAATGGGACAAGAATATTAGTAGGTACAAGATGATAAAATAAGCAGCCACCATCGTTAGCTCTGAAATAGCTTATACAAAATAGGTACACACTGAAATATCAGAGGGAGGAAAATTCCAGTGCCCCATACAACTTAGTGCTGAGCATTTGCTGTTATATATCAGCGGGAAATCTTGTTCATGTCAACTGAATTATGCTTATTGACTGTAGCAGAAAAACTGGTTATTTTAACTTGTTCACCCCCTCAGAGCAGGAGACACTAGGGATGGTCAAATATTTTTCCACTCCATTTATAAAGAAATTTCCAGAGTTTGGTATGATAACATTAAAATGAACTGAAAAGATAGTCAATATTTATAGCTGCCAAATTCCACAGTACTATACATTTCTAACATAGAGGGGGACCAAGCTTTAACTGACAACCATGTATCTGTAAAAAGGTGAAGGGGTCCATGACAAAAAGGGGTTGGTTGCTCTAAAGTTAGTCCTATGGTCAGAGAGTCTACATGGAATCAAAATCAGGATAAGGACTCAAACTTTCTGTCTCAATGAGTAAATGTCACTCCCCCTTCTTCTTTTTTTTAAAAAAGTCAAGTTTATAAAGAAATCCATAAATTTACAGAATGTCTATAAAGAAACGAACTACATAGATATCTTACTCACCCCATAAAGTACAGCGGACTTCTCAAATACTGCCAAAGAACATTAAAGCCTATACACTAAAGCCTGATCCATAGGGATAGGGTTGAAGACAAAATCGCCAGTCAGCTCCAGTTCTCTGGAAACATTATCCTAGGGAGAAAGTGATGTGTGACCCTGATCATATTACTCACATACTCAGAACAAAGGGAGGAAATCTCAGTCACAGTACATAGTAACTGAGTTATGTCACCTTCATGACATAACATTACTTTATCAGCTGCATCCAAGAAAATGAACAAAGAAACAACCAAAACCAATTGTGAAGAAATAGTAGTGACGACAGAAACAAAGGAGCCAAATTGCAAACAGGTTCACTGCTGTATATTGTTGCACTATTCAAACCTTAGGAATTGATGTACAGTAATGTGAACATGTGGAGACAGAAAGCATCCTAGCTCCATCTCCTCTATTGTCAGTGTCTCCTCTCTGCATGCCCTCTGGAACATAGATGTTTCTGCACATAGACCAACATGATCATTAGCTGTGGTCAGGCACCTATTCCTTGTCAAGATTGGTTAGTAAGGGAACGGGACTTTTCAGCAGTGGCCAAGCTCTGGGGAGGGGAGTGTTGGACTACAAAAACCATCATTCTCATTCTCTGACCAAGCTGCCTTTTCAGAAAGAAAGCTTCCAGTTAGTCCTTAGGCAAAGATAGGAAGCTTGGATTGGCATAGCTGAGCCTCAAAGCCTTCTGATTTCGGTCCTTCTCCCAGGTGCAGTTAGATGTTTGAAAAGTGCCTGCAAGGTAGGTGGAATACCCACAATGGAAAATACGTAATAGTATTTGTTGTTCAGAAAATAAAAAAGAGGCAGGTAGAGTCTAAGGACATTATCATCAGGGATTTAGTGTGTGAATTTGATGTGTTGAATTGTGTTCACTACTTCATTTATTTCTTTTATTTCATTCATTAGTTAAGGGTGATGTTTTAAATGGGGGAAAATAGATTATGTTCATAAAATTTAGGTTTTCATAAAATGTTCATAATATCTAAGGTTTTCTGAGCTAAGGTAAAGGCCATCCTTGATCGAAAGCCAGTCATATCTGACTCTAGGTTTCAGTGCTCATCTCTGTTTATAGCCAAAGAGCCAGCGCTATCTGTGTCTGCAGACATTTCTGTGGACATGTGGCAGGCATGGAATGCTGTTTACCTTCCCACCAATGTGGTCCCTATTTATCTTCTTGCAATTTCTTGTTTTTGAACTGCTATGTTGTTTTAACCCAAAACCAGAAATCCCAATTACATTTGTGTTTATTATTATTTTTTATATTTTATTTTTCAATAAAGATGCTTTTAACCTTTATTTTCCAATCTCCCCGACTCTACCCACTATGCACATGTGTCCATAAGCAGACCACTATACAAACAACAATTCACCACAGGTGAATAATTGCAAAGGATCTATTTTTAATAAATATTTCAATAGTCAAACAGCAAAGAAAAAGGGTTTTTCCTTCACGATTCCTTGAAAGCAGTTCTTCAATAAGAGGGAAAGCAAAAAAGGAAACTGGTTATGATTTCAAAGGAGAAACTTGCTACAGCGTATCCATTCTCACACCAATGTATCTATTCTGAAGCAGAGAGATTTTTTTTTTTTTTAAGGAAAGAAGGTTAGAAAGAAAGTTGTTTTTTGTTGTTTTAAACCTTCATAGAAACTGTTTCTGAAGTCTGATCCAAATTGTATCAGTATCAAAAGAAAGGTTATTCTGTCCTCTTTCAAGCACACTTTAGATCACTTTGATTGGTCAATCAGGGTTTTTTTTTTTGTTGGATCACTTCCAAACACCCCTCCCACAGAAATGTCATTTCAACCAGTCATGTTTTTCCTCAATATCTTTTTTTGTGGATTCCTGATTTGGCGTCATTTTTCTCCAACTGTTGTATGTGAACTGTATCCACCTCAGGAAGTTGCCATATTTACTTTTTTAATTGGTTTCCCCTCCTTTTTGGGAGTTTGTATGACCTCTTTTTAGTTGTTTTTTGTAAAATGCTTCATAGATTATGTTTCTGAAGTCCAATTCCAAATCTGAAAGTGTCCCCATGACGGTTCATCTTTCTTCTTTCAAACACATTTTGGATCATCTGAATTGGTTGGGTAGTTTTTTCACTGGACCCCCCTACAACTGACTCCCCTAGCAGAACTGTCACTTTTCTGATGCTACTTCCAAAAGCGATGACGTTGTCACTTTGCATTTTTGGCTTTTGGTTTCTACCAATTCTTAAAGTCGCCAAGATGATCTTTCAAATTACATAACCCTTATTTTCATGGGTGCCTTAGTTTTGGTGTTGCAGCTTGGCAAAAGTACATGATTTTCATTACATTGCAAGAACTGTCAGACCACCCAACCAAAACGTAAAACATTCTTAGAATTCACGTCAAAAATAATCCCATCCTATAGCAATAGCAATTATACAGTAGCTATGCGGTTTTTTCAGTATGCGGTTCTCTATACGAGATACCCTGCATAATAGGGAAAAATGTTCGTTAACCAGGATTCCCATTAAGCAGGTATACCCTGGTTACCAAAATCCCTGCATAATGATTTCTTTTTCATTATGTGGGGCATTGCCATTGCATAACAAACACTTTGTTATGCGAATTTTTCACTATGCGATGGGTTCGTTATGCAAGGTACCACTGTAGCAGTTAGTGCACTCTCTGGGCAGTTTACAGGTAATTAGCATTTTATCTCCAACATGCTGGGTACTCATTTTACCGACCTTGGATGAAGGTCTGAGTCAACTTTGAATCCCATCAGGATCGAATTCACAACATTTTTGGCTGCAATACAGCAGTTTAACCACTGCTACTGGAGCTGCTATCCCTACAGTGCACTATGCTTTTGGAGTCAATTTTTGTTGTAGTATTTTTAGGCTTCCCCTCCTACTGCCGATCATAAGGGAGATCATCAGTTTTTCCTGATCTTTACTTAATCTGTATTTGTTTATAATAACTGTTGTAAAATAAGTTGCATTTATCTATTCTTCTGGCCAGAATCTTCTTGGTGAGAACAATACCCAGAGGTGTAATTGGATATGTAGTTTCCTGTCCTTGGCAAAAGTGTGTTGTGTGACTAGTGCTTTAAAGCTTGAAAAATAGTTGTGCAGTTGATTGTGCAACAGATATCTAGCCAAGGGGGTTGAAGAATCATATGTACAATTACCCTTCTTTTCCCCTACAGGATTCTAGCCACTGTGTCTTCTTGTCATGTTCACGTGTCACCCTTCTCCTCCTCCTTCCGTGTCTAGGCCAGATGTAAAACTGCCCACCTTTTGGGTATCATTCTGTAGTTCCTTTTGCCTGACCCAGTGTGAGAAAGATTAGCCAGCACAAGGTTGCTGTTGCCCAGGATATACCCAATTGTGGTTTGAAAATATTGCCATCTTAGAGGAGGCTCTTTCTGTGTACCCTGATTGTCACCCTGGGGAGCTTCTACTGTTAAATCATGTGTGTGAATACAGGGGGGAAATGTCTTAAGCTGTAACTATTCTCTCTTGTAAGGTTCATATACCTTGTCAATACAGTATAACTTCAGGACAAGGTTACTTGGGTTGTAACTGCAATTTGGGCAGCTCTTCTATAAGCAAACATTGAGTTTACTCCTTATTTTTAAATGGAGTATTTTACTTGATACTATTAATATTTGTGTACATTATGGTGTGTCTTTTTAAAATAACAGCTCAAATGATAGCAATGGGCACCAAGTTTGTACAGAATCTGCTTCCTATTGGACATATAAGAGGGCATGAAGGGAACGAACTTGGCATAAGCAAATAGTACGTGACCAAAGGCTGCAAAATAAACAAACAGAGCTCAGAATAACTGCTGCCACCTTGATAATTAATGGTGTGGAGAATAAATGACCACTCTTGGAACACCTTTTTCTCCCCAAATGGAATTTGTAATTTATTTTTGTTCTGTGTTTTCTCTCAGGCCAGTAGCAAAGCATTATAGTTGCCAGTATTATGGCTGCACTCTCATTTATCTTATTTCATTTCTCAGATTGTGAATTTCATGGCTAAGTGGACTGACATAAAATTAACGATCACAGGCACATCTTGGGTGGCAATTTTTGACATGAATTCAGTGAACGTCTTACTTTTCAGTTGGGTGGTTTGACAGCGTTTGCAATGTAACTAAAATCATGTACTTTTGATAACCTACAACACCAAAACTAAGGCACCCATGAAAATAAGGGTTATGTCATTTGAAAGATAATCTCGGTGACTTTAATAGTTGGTAGAAACCAAAAGCCAAAAATGCAAAGTGATTACATCATCGCTTTTGGAAGTAGCATTGGAAAAGTGACAGTTTTGCTGGGGAGATTTGGTTGTCGGAGGTCCAGCAAAAAATCTACCCAGCCAATTCAGATGATCTAAAATGTGTTTGAAAGAGGAAAGATTAATCTTTCAGATTTGGAATTGGACTTCAGAAACATAATCTATGAAACATTTTACAAAAAAAGACTAAAAAGAGGTCACACAATACCCCCCAAAAGGGGGGGGGGTTAACCAATTTTAAAAATGAATATGACAACTTCCCGAGGTGGATACAGTTCACATACAACATGTGGAAAAAATGACACCAAAGCAGGAATCCACAAAAAAGATATTGAGGAAAATCATGACTTTTTGAAATGTCATTTCTGCTGGGGGGGGGGGAGTTTGGCAGTGATCCTACAAAAAAATCGATCGACCGATCAAAGTTATCTAAAGTGCACTTGAAAGAGGACAGAAAAAACTTTTTTTTTGATACTTATACAATTTAGATCAGACTTCAGAAACATTTTCTATGAAGGTTTAAAACAAAAACACACACTTTCTTTCTAACCTTCTTTCATTCAAATAAATAAATAAATATCTCTCTACACCAGAATAGATACATTGGTGTGAGAATGGAAACACTGTAGGAAGTTTCTCCTTTGAAGTCATAACCAGTTTCCTTTTTGGCTTTCCCTCTTTTTGAAGAACTGCTTTCAAGGAATCGTGAAGGAAAAATTCTTTTTCTTTGCTGTTTGACTATTGAAATATTTATTAAAACTAGATCCTTTGCAGTTATTCACCTGTGGTGAATTGTTGTTTGTATAGTGGGCTGCTTATGGATACGTGTGCATAGTGGGTAGAGCCGGGGAGATTGGAAAATAAAGGTTAAAAGCATCTTTATTGAAAAATAAAATATAAAAAATAATAATAAACACAAATGAAATTGGGATTTCTGGTTTTGGATTAAAGTAATGTAGCAGTTCAAAAACAAGAAATTGCAAGAAGATAAATAAGGACCACTTTGTTGGGAAGGTAAACAGTGTTCCATGCCTGCCACATGTCCACGAAAATGTCTGCAGACACAGACAGCACTGGCTCTTTGGCTGTAAACAGAGATGAGCACTGAAACCTAGAGTTGGATATAACTGGCTTTCGATCAAGGATGACCTTTACCTTAGCTTAGAAAACCTTAGATTTTATGAACATTTTATGAAAACCTAAATTTTATGAACATAATCTATTTTCCCCCATTTGAAACATCACCCTTAACTAATGAATGAAGTAAAAGAAATAAATGAACTAATGAGCATAATTCAACACATCGAATTCATGAACTAAATCCCTGATGGTAGTGTCCTTAGACTCTACCTGCCTACTTTTTCCCTACTTTTTCTGGGGCTCCCCTTTTAGTCTACTGTTCTGTGCATTGCCACCATTCATTGGCCTGCTGTTATTTAGCCTAGAGACCTAGGTAGTAGCCAGGAAAAACGGATGAAAGGGGAACCGAATCTGACATGGAAGTCATAGATGAAATGTTTAGGGTGGGTGTCCCTAGATCTCTAGAGTCCAAAAAGATAGGAATGTGCGCATATTACATTTTTCTGGTTTGGGAAGAAACAGTCATTTTCCATGCAGAACCAACATGCTGCCTTCAGTGAACACTGTGGCTGAAATACCAGCCCTCAATAAAGGGGGAAGAGGCCCTGGCAGCCCCTGCCCCAAAAGAAGAAAATGACAGCAACAGTATCTCTACAAGCACTGAAAAGGGACAAGGATGTTGTCAGAATCCAGTCGTCCCAGTTAAGGGCCCCTCCCTTCCAGTTCCTGAGACCCCTGTCTCATTACGGGAACCTTTAGCCCTTGTTAGCTCTATGGGAGAACTGGCCTGCATTAAAAGAACTCTTACTATGCTCAGGCAATGAAGCAAACAAGGGAGATCTGGTAACTAGGCCTTGTGTGTGTGTGTGGTGTCAACATCTGTTAAGGAAAGAGATGATCTTCAAGCAAAAACAGTTGATTTATTGTAGTAGGTTTCTTATAGGATAATCCAGAAAAGTGCAAGTCAGTCCACAGGCAGTCCAAAACAAAACATAGTCCTATAGCATAAAGAACAGTCCAGAAAGGCCAATCACTCTAGGTAATCATTTTGAAGACAAAAAGGAATAGTCCATAGACATCCAAAAGCGAACCCTTCTGCTCTCCCCAAGATGGGGATTCTGCACTGAGGTGGGGTACCTTTTAACCAATCAGGGAACAGAGAAAACTTTCTCATAACATGAGAATAGTGTGCTCTCTAATAGTCAAAACAGCTAGCCTAGAGATAAGAATACAGGGAACACTGAACTGAAAACAAGCTGTCTCATGACATATAGTCTTATGAGACAGAGAAAAGAAAGGATTTTTGAGGCCTAGTTTAAACCAGGTCCTCTCCAAGCTTTGAGAACATTAGGAAAAAGATGTCGTTTCATGACAGATGTGGCAGTTGCCAAGCCATTGCATGTGTTGAAGGAGTTAGCAGACAAACTGTTCATGCAGGAAAGCAAATATGGTGTAATACTGTGATGGCAAACCTTGGCGCTCCAGGTGTTCTTGGACTTCAATTCCCAGAAGTCCAAATCAGCCCTCCTGCTGATCAGGACTTCTGGAAATTGAAGTCCAAGAACAGCTGGAGTGCCAAGGTTCACCATCACTGGATAAAAGCTACCAAACCTACTACATTATTTAAAAATGTTATATTGTATTTATATCATGTTTTTCATATATGTCTTATATTGTAACACTGTTAGCCGCTCTGAGTTGCTTTGGCAAAGAGAGCGGCATATAAATTGAATTTAATAATAATAATTAATAATAAAAAAAGATTTGATTAAACAGGAAAAGGGAAGGAGTAGTTTTATAAAAAGTAAGTGTACATCTCTGAGGAGTAATGAAAATTCTAATGAACTGTAAGGTAAAGGTAAAGGTTTCCCTTGCTAGAAAGCTAGTCGTATCCAACTCTAGGGGTCAGTGCTCATCTCTGTTTCAAAGCCAAAGAGCCAGCACTGTCTGCTTCTGCAGACATTTCCATGGGCATATGGCAGGCATGACTAGTCACTGGATTGTACGGAATGGTGTTTTACTTTCCCACCGAAATGGTCCCTGTTTATCTACTTGCAATTTCTTGCTTTAGAACTGCTAGGTTGGCAGGAGCTGGGACAAAGATAGGAGCTCATTCTGTCCTGCAGTACTTGAGAATCGAACTGTTGACCTCCCGCCTTCCAGTCAGCGTCTTAGCCACTTGAGCCACTGAAGCTGAAGTATGGCATATTAAAGCATGCCTAGACTGCTGCTTGTGGGGCAGTCTGGAATCACTGATTTTCAGGTTGTTTGAGAATAGGGGAGGAGCGAAGTCATGTTTACCAGGTGCCTCTCATCCAAACAACACAAGTGACCGTTGCCCATATGCTGAAGTGGCTGACAGGTCACTTCACCATACAGACAAATGGAACACTTCCCCTGCTCCTCGAGGGGTAGGGGAAATACTGTACAGTCATTTTTCCTCCTGCTAGCTGATCACTGCATCACTGGATCAATTAGGAAAGCGATTTTTCATGTTTATTTTTCTCCATAACACCAATCAAAAGTGCAGCTCTGAGCAGTTTCATGATCAACAACAGGAAAAAGGAATTAAATAATTTTTTACTCTCCTAATTGATGCAGCAATCAACAATCAGGTGCAGGGGGAGGAATATTTACACTTTCTCTAGAAATCTTTAATGTCATTATCTGGCATGGTGAAGGAATTAGCAGTAGCCCCTTCTGCATGCCAGATGCTGACACAGGAAGCAGCCCTTGATGGTTACAAGGCTCCAATACCTGCCATTCCCGGTGTCCACAGATACTGGGAATGGCATACTGTATATGGGATTGCTGCAAACAAACAGAACCCCTTGAAGGGAGGTTCAAATGAGAGCTATTTGGAAGGTTTTCACATGAAAGATGTTGCAAGTTTGTTTTCTGCTGCTTCATAGTAATGGATGTCAGGCATAGGAAGGGAGATGTCTCTCAAGTTTAGGAAGAACTTCCAACAGGTGAGACATATAAAACATGAAAAGGACTACCTCAGACAGTAGTAGATAGTTCAGCACTGGAAGTATTTAAACAGAGGTTTGATGACCACCTTCCATGATTTAAATGAGGATTGCCTATTTTGGCAGAAGGCAGGACCTGATGAATACCCTTTGGCCCCTTCTAGCCCAAGTCTTCTATGGTTCTATGTTCTGTGAATTTCCAGTACTGGTGGAGGTGGTGGGCTAGGAATACCTTTCAATTCAACAATGTTATGATTCTGGAAGGTGTTATGGTGTTTGTGTGTTTTGGGAGAGAATAATTACATCATAAAAAGATAAAGTTTATGTCATGGGAAGAACTCTATTTCCTTAACGTGTCCAAAAATGGACGGACGTTGGTTTTCCTAGGGCTCCAAAAATCATTTCTTCTCTGTGTGTCTAATAGACTGGTTGTTTTCTAGTACAGTGAAATTCCATTCTCTATTGCTTAGCTAGCAGAAGCTTTTGTTTTGTCTAAGCAAAGCTGTGATGTCAGCAGGTGAATAAACAAAATTTTGTTATGGGAAAGTTCTCCTAGAAGAGCAAGGAAGAACTCTGATTGGGGGAAAGTAAATCACGCTGGTCAGTGAACTCCATTTTGGAGTGAGGGGAAACAGTTCTGTTTTGGTGACTGAAGGAGCAGCATGCTCTGGGAATATTGTTTTTTGTTCAAAATGATTACTTAGGACTGTACTTTTATTGCTGGACTGATTCTTATGCTACTGAAACTAATCTACGCTTTTTATGGACTATGCTAATGAAACAATAAACAACAGTTTTTCTTCACAACATCTTTATGTTGGGTAAGGGGTGGTACTACATATATACACACACCCTGAATTCACTACCAAGTATCTCCCTAAGTATATTTCTTTTTCCCATAGCATTCATAGTTTTGAATGGGTCGAGGAGGAGCAGCTAGAAGGGTTTTTAGCTGGAATTGCAGCCCAGTTCTCTTGCTAGGTAACTTTGGAGAGTTCTGAGGGAGCTTTTTGAAAGATAGAAGTCCCAGAAAGGAATGTAGAGAGACCCAAAGTAGGGCAGGATGACTGGATGGGCTGACAGTTTACCATGAGGAAGTTTAACTGGCTGCTTCCCTGATGTCTTTCTCTTGGCAGACAGAGATGTTTTTATTCCGTTTTTGAAGTGGTAGCTGTCTTGGTCTATGCAAGCATATTAGTTCAAAAGAAAGCCAAACAAAATAAGACAACAATGTTGTGGCCCCTTACAGACTACCTGCTATATCTTAATGTGAGCTTTCATGGGTCAAGTCTTTTGCTTCTAAAACGGATTATAGCTGGATGGGACTGCTGGTTTCTTTTTATTTATGTGCTTTTGCTTTTTTTTTTTTAAAAATGTTTTCTAGGGTGTGTTTTGATTTTACTTGTTTTCTACTGAGTGTGTGTTTGGTAAAAGACGGGCTATAAATGAAATAACTGAAAGCAAGTACTGTAAATAGTACTTCTGTTTTTAAATTAAAATATTTTACTAATTATTCCATTTGACTGCCAAAAGCTAGGGTGGTCTTAAGTAGTGGCTTATGTGGAAGGGTGAATTTGACTTCGGAAGGACCTGAACCTCAAATCCTGCTTGACATGGACTGGACAAGCTGTTGCCGCTTCGCCTGGCCTGTCTCACGCATAATTGCTTGGAGGGTGAAATGGAATAACCCCACATAAGCCACCCTGAGCAAATTGTAGGATGCATCAGTGTAATAAATACCAAGTGAGCTCCTGGAAAATGATGAAAGCTGGAGAAAGACGCTCAGGAAATGGTACTCATCCTTTTCCACAGAGCACTGAGCAATGTATCTTTTACATGCAGCATGAATGCCGCGGAAGAGGCAGAGATCTGGAAAGGGACGTTTCAGAATCAATGCCAGAGTTTCAGTGAAAAATGAGCCTTTATCTTATTGCATGAGCATTCAGAAGTAATGTTTAACAGATGGAAATTCTACTAGCATCCACACTGGGTTGTCATCCATTGCTCACTCCTTTACTTTCTCTATCTCTTTCTCTCTGAATAGCCCGGGGGAGGGGGAGAGGCAGCTTGAAAGCGGCATCTGCTGAATAGAACATGAATGCTGAACTGTGGGTCTGTGGTGTAGGCTGTAGGCCCACATTAATATATGTGTAAAAATACCCACATTAGATTGTTTGACTTGAAACATAAACATGTGCTTAAGGAAGACAGGTTTGACAGCTCAGGGACCTAATCTTTTCATTAGCAGCCTTCAGTGTCTATTAGCCTGTCTCCCTGGATTTCCTTTTGTGCCAGAGTTGGAAACAACTTTTGCAACAGAACAAATAGGCATGTGCAGAATTTTCATTCTTTATATTATAAACGCTTCAAGATGTAGCTAGCATAGGGATCATGTCTCATACAGCAGGGATCTCATGCCTAGGCATTTCCTGCCCACAGTCCATTGCTATATGACTTGTTCCATCACCGCTTACGTGCTGCTGAGTTCACAGAACAACGCCATTCTCAAGGTCAGATTTACTTCCATGGGGTTTTGTTCTTTCAAAAAAAGGTCAGATTTGTTTAAATGTTATCTATATTTCATATACGTCCATAATTTTAAATTATGCAACACTATGATACAAATAAAGTTTTTTAAAAAAAAGATATGTCCAAGTGTACAACTTCACAGGAATGGAGTGTCTGTGTCTGTAGCGGCAATATTGGAAGCAAGAGAATGTTGTATTAGTCCTGGGTGAAAAAGATCTTTAACTAACAATAGGCAGTGATTGATTCTATCCAGTGGTGGGATTCAAAAATTTTACTAACTACTCTGTAGGCATGGTATGGTGGGTGTGGACAGGGGGGAAGCCCTGCGTTGCACCCGAATTAGGACTACTTTATTTCAAAACTTGGATGGGCGAGCCCAGCCTGAATTTCTGCTACTGGTTCTGGCGAACTGGTGCTAACCTGCTGAATCCCACCACTGATTCTGTCACAGTTGTGGTGATAAGGATCTGACTGGGTGACAAAGGCCCTAATGTTTGGATGAGTATAATTAATGAGACATTAAACTATTATTTGGTTTAAGCCTAGAGAAAGTGTCCGAAACCTCCTAATGTGTTTCAGTAGCCTTCCTTTAGAATCTATCCTTGAAGTTTCTTTGTTCAAAGACAGCAACTCTGAGATCAGGGGGAAAAAGAGTGTCCAAATATCATGAAGTGTTCACCCATTGGTTTCCACACATTTTTCTTCCTGATATCATTTATGTGCCTGCTACTCTGTTTGGTATTGTTTGGCCCTTTTTGTCCAATGCAAAATGCAACAAGCACTGCTGACAAAAGATGGCTTAGATCCAGTGGTAGGCATCAGCAGGTTCGCACCAGTTCGCTAGAACTGGTAGCAGAAATTTTAGCTGGCCCCACCCATCCAAGTTTTGAAATAAAGTACAGTAATACCTCATATAACATTAGTATCAAATAACACGAAAATCGCATAACATTAAGGAATCTGGGGGGAAGAATTGCATCAGATAACATTAAGATCCTATGGGATGCTTCAGATAACAACCGCTAAAGCCTGTGTGGTTACAATGTATCTCTATGGCTCCCATAGGATTTTAACATGCATCGGATAACACTAAAAATCATATAACATCAAGACTTGTGGAACCAGGTTTTAGTGTTATATGAGGTTTGACTGTATAGTCAAACTTCGGATAACGTTATGACTTGGTTCCACAAGTCATGACGTTATCTGATTTTTAGCGTTGTCCGATGCATGCATCGTGTGAGCGAGTGCCTTTCCCCCTGACCCTACTGCACTCTTGGCGATCGCTACGGTTGGAGGTTGGATTGGGCTACCCCAGACGATTGCCTCGGATAACACTAAAGAATCGTTATCCAGAATCGTTATCCGATGCAAGTTTTTCCCAAAAAACTTGCATTGTTATCCGGTTCTAGCATTATCCGATGCAATCGTTATCCGAGGCATTACTGTAGTCCTAATTCAGGTGCAACACAGGGCTTTCCACCTGGCCATTTCCACCATACCATGCCCACAGAGTAGGTAGTAATTTTTTTTATTCCGATCACTGCTTAGATCAGATTGCAGGATCAACAAGTATATGAGTCTCTGACAATTGTTTATGGTCAGAGCCTCTCATAATAATGGATTCTTTAAATGTGAGAGCTAGAGACATATAAAGATGAGTGTCTCTCCATAGCTTTCTGATCTAAAGTGGTGTTTACCCGTCCATTGCATAGTTGGCCTGGGGTGTCCAAGAAATGGAGGAGGAGGAGCTTCTTTACTAAGAGTCCAAATAATGAAGATATCAGTGAATCTGATAACAGAAAACTGCCACTAAGACATTCATATGAAGAAATATATTTTGACACATGAAAACTTATGAAAATGCAAACCAAGCTAGTCTTAAAGATGCTACAAGACTTTGAGAATCTCTTTTTGCTACAATAGACTACGGTAACATTGATAGCAAGTAGAGGACCTTTTTAATGAGACCACCACAAAACCCTAAAATCCTACAAATGGTAGTTATGCAGCCCTACAATCCTTCACGGAGGGAGGTTCTTTTATGTTTTTTATAACAATGCAACTGTGAGCAGTGGTGGGTTGTCAAAATTCCTTCTACCCCACCGTGACATCATGGATGTTGTGGGTGTAGCCGATGTCATGACATTATGATGTCATGGGCAGAGCAAAAAAAATAAAAATAAAATAAAAAATGTCTGCACATGTGTCAAACCTCTGTTTGACGCATGTGCAGTTCTTTTTTTTAGTGTGCATGCGTCAAACCTCTATTTGACGCATGCACACTAAAAAATAGAACTGCACATGCATCAAATGGAGGTTTGACACATGCACAGTTCTGGGCAGACATTTTGGCTGCCCGGAAATACATTTTTGGAGGGGGCCGGAGAGGCAACCGAACCGGTTGCCTGGGGGTTTGCCACCCCCCTGGTGACCCCTCCTGATGGGGTGCTACCGGTTCGGGTGAACCGGTCCGAACCGGTAACATCCCATCACTGTCTGTGAGTACAAATATTAAAAGAAAGGTGTGTTGGGGGGATGGGAGTAGACCTCTCTCTCCAGCCATCTGTGTGGACTTCAAAGGGAGAGAGCCACAAAGTGGTGGGTGAAAAGGCCACAGAAGGCTCCCACATCTCCCTCCCAATTACTTTACACAAGTAATGTATGAAGAGGGCTTGTATGTCTCTCAAGATGTAGAATTGTCCAAGAGTTAAGAGCCACCCCCACCCCGCCCAATTCTGATGACATGGCAAATTTTGATACTGCTGGAGGTCTCCCCCCACATTATGTGTCCTCCCTGGTAAGCTGCACACAGGGGTAGAAAGATCAAGGGCTAATCTGAAAAAGTGGGCTTTCCCTGTAGATGACAGCCTGTGTGAATTTGGAGAAGTACAAATTACCTCCCATACGATACAATGCACACGATGCTCCTCGACGTACACTGAGGAGAACCTTATCTTGGCAAGAGGAAATGCTGTTGATGTGGCCTGATACTGGGCAGATGTCATCTAGCCTTTTAAAATTCTATTTTGTTTTTAGATGTGTAAATTCTAGCTTTGTATGTTATTATATGCTGTTGGTGCATCTGACACGAATAAAGAAAGAAGCTGCACACATTATCCAGGAAATATGAAACATTATCCAGGAAGGATGACCTCTTTAAAAACAGATGTTGCTTTGCTTCGTTGAAAGTACAATCCAGTACTGGAGCAGATTTTTCAAATAACAGCAGGATATTTTGTGAGAAAATATTCTGGGGTGTCTGTCCTAATCATGCAACTGTGATAGCTCGAAATATGTGTCATATATGCTAAACCAGCTGATGAGATTTTGATTTGTGTCTATCAGTTTTATAACACCCAGAAAGGATATGCCATTCTTCTTATTTTTCACCTCCCTTTTTGGGAATTCAGCTTCCAGAATTCTCCATTTCATTTCATTTCTATACCACTCATTTGGGAAATTTCCCACTCTGGGTGGTGTACATACAAATATCAAATAACTCAACAAAACACACAACAAATCAAAAAGACACCAACCAAATAAATATATACTCTTCTCATAACCCTCTACTCCATCCTTCAATAATATCCAATTGAGTTATTTATGGCCCTGTGAAATTAGCATAATGTAGTGGTTAATAGACCTACATTTCTCCCATCTTGGCCAGCCTGCATTGGCTACCTCCATTATCATGTGAAGTACAAGGTGTTTATGTTGACCTATAAAGCCCTATATGGTATGGGACTTGTTACTTTTCCGACCTTCTCCTTCTGACTGCATTTGCTCATTTAACTAGTTTCTTATCCCTAGAGAAACCAAGAAAATCAGGACAAGGAATAGGGCATTCTATGGAGATTCAGCTGGCTCCAACTCTTCAGTGCTTGAAAAATCAGTTGGAAATTGCAATCCTTAGGAGGGTAGGGTGGGGGGATTTGCTTTCAGATTAATTTATTTTGTTTTGTGAGCCATGTGGCCAGGTTATCCTGCAATGATAGAGCAGATCATACTGCCAGTGACTCAGTGCTGAGCGCCAGGTGGCAGTTAACTATCCTGACAACCCTGACGACATGCAGGCTTGGTGAAGTTCACAAGATGATGGTCCACAAGTGGATTAAATCCCACTTGAATCCATCTTGATGGAAGGCAGCAACTTCATCAATCCTGGCCTGGGGCTGAGGAAGACTTTGCGTGCCAAAAGGGCTCAGGACCAGAAAGTGACTCATGGAGTTGGATCAGTGGTGCGGGGGTCATGCTGTAATGCGGAAGGCAGATGAAAGGCCATGGCATTATATTTGCAGGACAGTCTTCATAGCTGATCACCATGATGATCACCAATATTCGGAATTGGATATGGCACAAGAAAAAGAGCCATTGATACTGATATCCACAATTGCATTTATATTTAATTGTATTTATATTTGATATCTGGTGGTATTTCCTTTATGTGAATTATGTCTTTACCTATTGCCATCATATGGAGTTTACTTTTTCATGTGGCAGTTTATTTCATGTACTGCTGGAGGAAGGCGAGGATGGAATTCCAGGAGCAAGGGTCTAAGCAAGGTCAAACAACAGTCCACAGGAACAAGGCAGGGAGTCTTCAGGAGCAGGAACAAAGCAGGAGATCTTTTGGAGCAGGGTAGAGAGCTTTGATAGTACAAACCAGGAACAAGGCAAGAGTGTTACCTGTAAACACTCAAAACAAGGATTAGTCCTCGAACGTCCTTAATCTATAAACAAAATAGCTGATGAGTTTTTGGAGGAAAAAGAGATTTATTAACAAAAGAAATTCAACAAAGATGCATGCATGTATGGTGCCTAAATAAAAAAGGCTTAGGGACCCTGATTAATAGTTTAACCATGCCTTTATACCAATGGACAAACTACTGCATTCATGAAGTGTCCATGTCTCACTATGTTTAAGTGCACACATGCTCTTAGTGTCTTGTGTTTCAAACAGCCATGTACATGGGGTCAAACTGTCCTATGTGTTTCAGCATTATCTTTATATCACAGGCATCTTGTTTCTCAAAGAGAAAAGTTGTTTTGTGTAGACTAAACACATTTTTGGGTAGATCCAAATGGATCTATGGAACCTCCTGCCAACAGAGCTACGTCTCCAGATGTAGGTGCTGGTCTTTAGGAAGAATCTAAAAACGTGGCTGGCAGGGCAGGTGTGGGGTATGGGATGCACAATGACCCCAGCTCTCTGGATGATTTAAGCCTCTCTCTCCCTCTACTTTTTAATTAGTAAGATTGGTAAAATGTAGCAATTTGGTGTGCTTTTAATCTTTTTAGATTTAAATGTAACATTTTAACAGTTTTATATTTGAGGTTTTTAGGTAATGTTTGTGTTTTTATTGTGGTGTCTTTTATTACTTGTAAACCGCCCTGAGTCGCTTCGGTGAGAAGGGCGGTGGATAAATATAAATAAATAAATAAATAAATAAATCCATGTTGGTAATTGTTAGCAAAAGGTTAAGTGGCACAGAGGTTTCCACTGGCTGGCTGATGCAACATTAAGAAAATATTTCTCTGTCTTTAAATTCTACATTTTCATAAAATGGCTTTATCCAGGTCACTGTAATAATGAAGATATTCAAAGCAGCTTTCCATATTCACATTAAGTCTGGGTTTTCAAGCTACAGACTATCAAAAATAACGAGTTACACTGGCAATGCAAACTCTATTGTGATCTTAACTGCAGGCTTATCTTGTCAAGAGGAAAGGGTCAAACTATTTCCAGTTACAAGAGAACCAGGAGCCAAACAACTGTAAGTTTGTTGACCTCCATTGCTAAGGCAGCTTCTGGGAGGAGGGTCTGGTTCTTATATAGCTAAGCCACCCAGGGTCTCCAGGTGGATATTAGGAAGGTCCAGGGCCTTCTCCAGCAAAGATGCTGTCACTATGCATAAGCAAGAAAGAGATTTATCCCACTCATACAGTGACCACTCAATAAAGTAACTAGGTAGCTTTATGTTTGTTTTGCATCCATCCTTTGGGTGTGATGCATCATCTTGGAAGAGAAGTTTGTTTTGCAACCATTTGCAACTCAGCAGGGACAAGCCTCACAGGATGTTTGAATAACAACCGGGGATTTTCCATTTTTGCCCATTGTAAAAAGCCACAGTGTTACTTTTCTCTAGGCTGGCCAACCACTGTGTACCTCTGTACCTGATGTGTATAAACCAGAGGTTCTCAACCTATGGCCCAGGGGCAAGATGCAGCCCACAACACCATGTCATGTGGCCCCCCCACTCCCTCCACCATACCCAGAAGTGCCATGTGTGGCAGGCAGGGCAAAATGGCCATCTGGCCCCAAAGCTGTCTGAGGAAGCGTGAGCCGGCCCTTGGCTTGAAAAGGTTGAGAACCTCTGGCATAAATTGATGTAATGAAGTCTCACTCTTACATTTGACAAAAGTGGACTTGATCGACGAAAGCTCACATCAAAATACAGCAGTTAGTCTTTAAGGTGCCACAACTTTTTTTGTCTTTTTGTTTTGTTTACTCTCTGATATGAGTAGCTTTAGGCATCCTTTTTTGAAACTATGGCAGATTGCAAGCACTCTGTATAGGAACTGCAATAGGAGGAGAAAGCCAACCATCTGCAGCACAAACAAATACAGAGAAACCACTGTTTTCATGCTTCCCCTTCCCCAACGCCTCTGCAGAAATATTACAATGAGCCTCTCCTCACATAGCAGAGCCATGGAAATGACTGGCTTTCTTCCACAATTACATCTGCTTTGCCACCCGCTATTTCACATGTGGTTACCACATGCCATTAAAGGGTTATCTAAACCCACATATTGCATAGTGGGGAGAGAAAGAGTGTTTGGGAACTGAAATGAGGGAGTTCTGTGGCATTCAGCTCATCTTCTCTAGTGAAGTGATATTGGTTGGACCAGCTAAAAAAAGCCACCTTGCACATGCTCTCACGTACTGGAGATCTGGTTCCCATTTCCCCCAAAGCAGTGGCGCTGCTGCCTCTTCAACGAAAGGAACCCTACCCAAGTGTGACTCATAGGACATCCGCATTAGATCTTCTATAGCATTTAATTTTCCACAAAGGCAGCTGCAATGAAAGCTACATTAAATATAAGGTTGGTAATACTTCTGACATACGTAGGCTGTCATGAGAAATTAATGGGAAACGAGAAGGGGAAAACCACATAAGTGAGGCAGCTGACTTTCTAAAATGGGGCTGTAAAGGGCTTGTGGTTTCTCTCCCACAAGGCCTGAAAGAGCATTTTCAAGTCTCTTAGGGATTCTCTGTTTGGAGGGAACAATTGTTGCCCAAGGAATCCAATCCTGCAACACACCAGTAAGGCTAATAGGATCAAGGTCTCTATACATTTCATAGCTATTGGTTATGGCATGGGAGATGTCTTTTTCCCGGTTTGAATACCAACAATTTATTTATTTATTTAATCAAACTTTTATGCCGCCCTCCTCACAAGGACTCAGGGCGGCTAACAGACTTTAAAAACACTTAAAACACAATAAAAACACAGTTTAAAAATCAAGATTTAAAAAATTACAGAGATTAAAAGAGATTAAAAAGATTTTTTTAAAACAACAACAACACACACACACAGAGGGTGGGGTCAGATGAGCCAAAAGACTGAAGCAACCGTCTGGCCCATACCCCATACATGCCTCGCCAGCCAGGTCTTAACCCCACTCCTAACAATATTGTTAACATGCCATCATTTTTACTGCTATGTACTTTCTCCACAGAAGTGCAGAAGTATCAGAACTTAGGAGATTTTCCTTTCGAGGTGAATTTGCTACTCCATTCAGTCATGGCATTTCAAGACGTACAATTTTTAAAAAGTAACCTTTACAAGCTTGTCAAATTATACATTTCTAGACCCAATAGATAGAGTGACTGACTAGAATCCAGATGACCTGGCTCCAAATCTCTGGTTCCCCCATGGAAGTTAAAAGAGCTGAGAGAGAGAACTGAATTTATAAATGTATTTATTTCTATACTATAAATCAGGGGTTCCCAACCTACAGCCCTTGGACCGGACTTGGCCTGTGACAACATTCCACCTGGTCCGTCACTGCCTCCAACGCACCCAGAAGTGGAAGCCGGCATGTTTATGTCAGCTGTAAAATGCACCCTTGCTTGCGCAAATGTGCCCACGGCTGTTGTAAAGACAGAATTGGGTGCATTTAGCCGTAAATGTGCCAACTTCTGCTTCAGGGGGGCATGGTCCAGCCTGCTCAGCTGGCAGGGGCGTGGTAAGGCCCGCAGCATAAAAAGGTTGGCCACCCCTGCTATAAATTGTCACTTTGGGTGGTGTACATATAAGGATATAAATACAATCACATATGCAAAATATCTACCCACGCATCCCAAACTACATCAACCCAAGTATAAAACCCCTTATATTTAAAATTCCTCTATCTCCACAGATGTGTGTGGGATGTGTGTGTGTTCACATACGTGGGAGGTAGGAATAAAATGCACATAGTGCATCTTTGAACCTTGAAGCTGGGAATCTTTTGTTCCTACAAGGTTTAGTTTTAATATCTTGTTAGCTGCCATGGGACAATTAAAAAGTGACAGCAACATAGGTTATTTCTCCTTGGCTTCTTCAGTTCCTATGGGTGTACATGTCTGTATATGTGCATGTGTAATACTATCTGGCTAGAAGAATGATTTAAGTACCCTCAGCTATACATGACAATCACAATCTGGGCCAGGGTCATACATGCTTACTTCAGAATAACCCCCCACCAACCAACCATAACCACAACTAATTTTAATCAATTTATCTGTTAGTTAAACACTTTAGTTCAAACTAGGGTATGTCCTTTGTTTTGCTTTCTGGAACCTAACCTAGAATATCAATCAATGTATCATTTATCCTCTGCCTTAATCTAATGAATTAAGTATATCGATTGGACAATTTTGGATTTTTGATTGGTAAATCCACACATAGGAGTTTCTCCCTAGCATGTAAGCTGGAGGGGAGAGAAAAGATAAAGAGAGTCTTACTCAGTGGAGGCTGACAAAACATGAAACATTATTACTCACTCTTTCCTCCAGGTGGGTAATTCTTCAGGAAGATAATACAGTAGGAAACAATTAGCAGTCTACCTTGTGATCAAAATCCACCAGATTCACTTCCTTTGGAATAAAGTGTCCTTGAAAATATTGAGATTTACTTTTGACAATTGTGTTAGGGAAAACCTGGGCCAATATTCAACCGCTAATTACACAGGTACCACAGTAATCAAGGAAGCCAATTTGGTTACTTGCTGTGGTGGCCATCACTTGCAGGATTCGTTACTTGCAGGAGATGATACTACACCAAATGGTGCAATCCAATTCTGTGATGCTGTTGTGCCCATGGTAAGTTGAATAGGATACTACATTTAGTTTCTAAACTACCAGCATGGATCTCTTTAAAGAAGAAGAAGAAGCAACAACAATAACACTTGAAATCCAGTAAAATTCACAACTTGAGAATCAGGGATTTGGTAAGCCAGCTTCTCTGTAATTGATTCAAGGGGCCTACTTTTGACTTAGATACTGGATTTCAGCCACAAGGATAGAAACCGTTCCCTCGACAGCACCCTAGATAGCTCCCTGGGTGATAATATCAATGAGCAACAATTGGACCTGTGATTTAAATTAGTGTATCTTCAGGCTGAAATCAAGGGATTCATATGCGCAATCCAGTAGCAAGTTATTTGCGCTAGATACTATTATATAACTATGAACCAAGGTGTAAATGATATATGTAGGGCCTGTCAAAAATACAAAGAAACAATTCATCATATCATAGCTGGATGTCCAAAGGATTATATGTGCAGGCATAACCATATTGTCCCAGCTTGACACTTTGGTCTGCTCATATTCACCAGCAATACTGAGAAAATAAGAAATACAATGAACCACCACCGTCATAACCACAACCCCTTAAAGCTATTTTTAAAAAATCTCATGGTACTGTCAGAGATGGGTTTTAGTGCATAGTCCTATTTTGAAACACACATTGTGAGAGAAGAAAAATGCCATAACCACAGCTAATTAATTACAAATAAATCCAAGTCCTAAATCACTTGAGTGATCAAAACTACCAAAGAATCCTAAAGTATCTTAAAGACTAACACATTTATTAAATTGAAGGTATCAGGTTGTTGTTTTTTACAATGCAAAAGTAAAGACATGATGATAAATGCTGGTCTTGCTTTAAAGTAGTAATAAAATATTTGCATCTATATATAATGATATTTGAGGCTGATAACCAGAAGTGCACATAGAATTTAAAGGCGTGATTGTATTTTGGATTTATGAAGTGATACGGTGATTGATATTGTATGTTAGGTTCCTTTTCCCCAATGGATTCTAATACAGTACTATTTAAATGCCAACATTTTTCTTATTAATAATAACAACTCAGGAGGTTCCCCCCACTCCCAGCAGTAATAACCAGAAAAGAAGCCCTAGAGGGAATCCCTTTATCACAATGCCCATACAAAAACAGGTTTTACCTGTGTTTTTACTACCTACAATTAAATAAAAAGTGATGCCATGGCTTCTTCCATCTAGGGTAAAATATACAAATTATTCTGTGAACTGAAATATTGCTGTAATGATAAGTTGGAGAGAAGAAGTCAGTATACTATGATGAGAATTGTCGGCTGCAACTCGTATCTGAGAATGCATCCACCCCACCCCCCGAAGCAGGAAAAATGTAATTGGCGTGAATTGTTTAAGGTGGATCCCAGGTTGCCATGAAGTGACCCACACACTATGATCACGGAGCCACCTCCTGTGGCACATATGAAATGAGAGATGCAGGATTTAACAGTGGAACTGGCATGGATATTATCAAGGTGCTTCTTCACAGCCAGTCCATCTGGCATGGCCTCTTCTGCATCCATTACTGTTGGGAATCAGAGTTCCTCCTCGAGTCATTTTGCCGTTGGGCCCAATATGATGGTTTCCAGTGGCATTTCTTCCACTGAGGGGGACCATCACCCCACCTAAAGAGGTTCATCTCCCTGTAGCCATTGGCCCCTTTAGAGATTCAGGTTATTTACCACCACCCATTACTTGGCATTGAGTACTGGCTGTAAGGCCCACTCCATTACCATAGGTGTAGCGGGATGTCCGGCCAGGCTAATCAAATGAAATATCAAATGAAAACAGGAGCTAGATCAGATTTCTTCAGACCTTTAGTTATCCCCAAAATGGAGATAAGAGCCTTGTAAAAGTCCATTTCCTTGTGTTCAAGGTGGTGGAGTCACAGGAGAGCAGCAATCTGATTTCAACATCCCTTAAAGGTAGATGTTCAGCATATGTGAATTTGAGGAGCAGGTTTTTAGTAGTGATGGTGATATTTTGTTTTGTAAATTGTATGACTTTAACGTATCAGGCCAAAAAGGTTTTAATATTTAACAATATTGTGACATCGCGAAACACAAGATTTGTTTAGCAAGAGTTACCTTCACTGACAACAGAAAGTGTCTCCTTTTCAAGAACTTCTTCTTCAAGTGCAAGTTTATCAAACACCCAGTCAGAATTTTGTAAGGATCTTTGTACAATGATGTTACTTCAAATATTTCCTTAAGGAATTAGGTAGCGGTAGCCTCAGGTATTTTTCAGAGAAGTACTGTACACCAGTCACCCAATTCTAAAGGAATCAGGGAGCCAATTTGATTTTTAAGGGCAGCAATTTGAGAGTTAGACCAAGTTAATGGCCTTTTAGGCTTCCTCCACATGAATAGGAGTTCACTTTTTGAATAATAAGGATCACATGTCATGGGTGGGGTGGAATGAATGAATCAGGATTTGAGAGATGTTTAGGTAGGGTACTCTAGGTGGGACTACCTTTGAAGATGGTTTGGAAGGTGCAGCAGGGCCAGGTGTAGATCTGGAATTTTTATTGGATTTCCCTGCCTCTGGCTAGGCTGCCCTGGTTACCTGTAGGCTTCTGGGCCTGATTCAAGGGCCATGTTATAATTTATAAAGCCCTTAATGATTCAGGATCTTGATACCTGCTGGACAGTGATGGGCTGTTACCGGTTCGCACCGGTTTGCTCGAACTGGTAGCGCCCATCAGGAGGGGGTCGCTGGGGTGGTGGTGGTAAACCCCCAGGCGACCGGTACGGTCGCCTCTCCACCCCCCCTCCGGAAGTGTATTTCTGGACAGCAAAAATGGCTGCCCAGAACTGCGCATGTGTCAAACCTCTATTTGACACATGCACACTAAAAAATAGAACAGCGCATGTGTCAAATGAAGGTTTGATGCATGCGCAGTTCCAGGCAGCCAAAGGTAGGGTGCAGGCAGCGCCTCTAGAAGCGGCAGCAGCAGCCTTTCCTCGCCATGCTGCCAGGCTGCTGCACCGGTTTGCCGCTGCAGCGGTTTGTCGCTGCAGTGGTTTGCCGCCGCGCCGCTGCAGTTTCTGCCTGCCTTCTGCCTGCCTAGGTAAGTGACGGGTTTGTGTTTGTGGTGGGTGGGTTGATTTGTGTTTTGGGTGGGTGGGTTGATTTGTGTTTGGGGTGGGTGGGTTGATTATTTTAATGTTACTATGTATTTTTATTGAATTTTTATTGAATTTATTTTATTTTATTTATTTTCTACCCACAACGTTATGACGTCATGACATTGGCTCTGCCCATGATATCATGATGTCATAACGTTGGCTTTGCCCATGACATCATGACATTGGCTCTGCCCATGACATCACGACGTCAAGGTGGGGTAGTAAAAAATTTGACAGCCCACCACTGCTGCTGGAGCACCTATCTTATATGAATTGGGCCAGACAACCAGATCCTCCCAAGTCTCCAGACTGTGGTTACCCACCCCTAGGGAGCTGGGAAGGTATCAAGCAGAGCTTGGACATCCTCAATGGTTCTTCTATCCCATGTCCAACATGCTCTCTCCCTCTTTTTGTTCCATAAATTAATGAAGGCAGAGTTCTCCAAGGAGGGCAATTGTTAAAATCTTGCCCTGAAGTTAATTTATTCAAGAGGTGGCCAAACTTTTCAGACCATGGTCTAGTTACATGGTTCAGGGGGCCAGTGACATGGTTCAGCAGGCTGTTCACGTGGTTCCTCCCACTGGAAGCTGAAGTAAAACATGCCTTGCAATCTGTTTTGTAACAGGATGAGATAGATCTTAAGCTGCCATTTTCTCTGCTTAAACCAGGCGTGCCCAAACTACAGCCTACCCCTGACACCAATTCATCTGGCCCATGCCACCCTCGTTGCTCCTGGAAGCGGAAGTAAAATGTACCTGTATGGGCACGTTTTACTTCCACTTCCGAGAGCGACGAGGGCAGCGTAAGCTGGACAAATTGGTGTTGGAGGGGGTAGATCCAGCCCATTGGCTGTAGTTTGGGCACCCCTGATTTACTCCCTTCACTAATGTTTATGATTAATTACTGCCATTATTGTTAGTTTCTTAATTATTTGTTATTTTATTTATTTATTTATTCACTTGGCAAGCGACTCTGGGTGGCTCACAGAAATCAGACATCACCTTCATAAAAACTGACCTTAAACATTTTAAAAATCATTAAGAATTATTAAAAAAAATACCCTCCCAACCCCGCTAATTAAAATTATAACTAAAAGTGCAAACGGCCTTCAATGCATAAGCCGGGGGGGGGGGGGGGCTATCACATCATAAATGCCCCACACCTACTTTGCCAGCCAGGTTTTAAATTATTTCTAGAAGGGCAATAGCTGTCTGGAGACCCAGCTTGGCTGGCAGGAGGTTCCACAGGGCCGGAGCAGATGCTGAAAAGGCCTTTTTCCTGGTGTTAGAGAGGCAAGCCTCTCTAGCTAATGGCATCTTTAAGGAGTCCCTTCGGTCTGCTATGGTGGGACAGATCCCCAGAAAAATCTGCATTTCAGAAGTCACAGAGGAGAAAACGAGGTTCTCCTTGCCAGAAAGTGTAAGCAAATCATGGGAGTCATCTTTAGCCCCTGGAGAGCAATATAAGTGTCCATAGAATTTTTTTTTCTTGGATGGGGGTGTCCCTGGGAATATAGTGTTGCACAGTAAAATGAGGACAAGGTGGAGTAGAGGGCAGGAGTAACCTATCCATATGAAAACAATAATCATGTAATATTTATTGTCTGGGATTGAAATGTTTCAAATATTCAAAGTAATAAAATGTCAGGAAAACCTAGACTTCCTGAAGTAAAGTCAGCTATAAATTTCTTTGTTCATCAAGCATGCGGTAGAAGAAAACTCAGTGCTATTTTATGATAAGGAGAGAAAAAATAGTTAGGAATGAAATCAAGTTTTGAGTTGAATTGTTATAGAGCCCCCAGAGAGCACAATAGACTTACCTTTGGGAGTCTGAAGGAAGCAAATGGCAGCCAAGAGCACAGTCCATGAATAATAAAACTCAAGCAAGTTCCAACTATAATTTCATCAAGCAATGAAGTATTTCTTCAGCATTCAGCTCTGACAACCAATACCACCCCAGTGAAAAACACGAGGGTCGTAAAAATGCTCTTGCCCTTACTGTACAAATCAGAAAATTATTTCAAATTGTTTGCTATCTTGCTTTTCAAATATTTGTATCAGACTGCTTTTAAAAATACACACTTTTTTGTAACTTCTTTAAATATCAGACTAGTATTGAGCCTTTGGGGTGGTGGTGGGGGGGAGAGAAGAGGGGGAGAGAAGAGAATATACGGCAGCAAGTATAATACAGTATTTTTTCCACCAGCCTGAAACAAGAACTCTGTTAATTGTTTGGTCCCAAATACTAGCCCTGACTTAAGATCCTGTTTGTAGTGCAATGAAAAGAAATCTGAATGGGTTGGCCGAGACTGTATTATAGGTTTGGTTTGAAAAGCTAGGAATAATTTTTGGACTTGGAGTTAATGAACTATAAACCACAATTGCATTTTAGGGACATACCCAACCCTTTGGAGAAATATGTCCCAAAAATTACATTCTTAATATTAAAATGAGCTCTTATAACTCTTTTCCTACTTATCTCATCATCACAATTACTCTTTAAAGTAAGTCTTGGATGAGAAAGACAGAAAGTCACTGGTCCACAGAATTGCATGGGTAAGTGGGTAACTGAACCTGCACCTCCCAAATCTAAATCTACCACTAGTATAAGATTACTTATACTACACACTAAGGCTGGGACTACATGTTTGCAAGAATCCACAGCAAAGCTTCTGGAGTGGTGGTGGTTGATGTTTAGTTGCAAACATGCTTGAATCCAAATGAAGAACATGCCCTGTTTCAATACAATTTTTCACATTATAGAATCTCTGAAACCTCAAATCTCTGATCATAGGTGGGAGGGAGAGGTCCTAGCTACAAGGCAGCAGCTGAGAAAATTTTCTAGGGTATAAAGGCCAAAAGGGAGGGAGAAAGCCATAGCAATCACTGAAGTAGAAGCTAGGCAGGACTTCAGATGAGTCAAGAGTTGGAATTTGGATTCAGAATTTTATTACAGTCAATAGGAATACTATCTATTGTATATATTTGAGTATAAGCCGACCTGATTATAAGCCAAGGTATCTAATTTTGTCCTGAAAATCCAGCAAAATAGATTGACCAGAGTATAAGCCAAAGGTAGAAAATGCAGCACTTGCTAGTGAGTTTCAATAATCAAAATACATGAAAATATGGTAAAATTAATTAAATTGTTGGTACATCTCAAACCAGCACGGTCTTTGGACCCTCATGGTCATTGACCCGAGTATAAGCCATTTCCCCTTTCTGGGGCTCATTTTTTGAGGCTAAAAATCTCAGCTTATACTTGAGTATATACGGTAGTTATCATTTCTCCTTTTGAAGCCCACAAACAGGAAAAAAACATTTTAAAATGATTTTCCTGTATCCTCTGACATCTTCCCATTGATTGTGCCAAATGAAAAGAGCACACATTAACATTCGGCAGTGCCTACACAACCCTTCCAGTGGGGGGGAAAATCACACATGTACATGTACATACACTTACACATGCATGCATGCATGCAGACAAATGATCTATCAGCTGTACCTTGTTTAAATAACATAATGTGTTCCACAGGATTGCTCGTTAAGCGAGTTTGCTCTTTAAGCGAAACACCATTGTAAGTGACCAATTGTGACTTCTGGTGGTGGTGGTGGTGGGGGACACACGCGAACCCCAATTTATTTGTTAAGTGAGTTTTTGGTTGGTTTTATTTGTTAACTGAAGCAAACATTCAGAGAAAATTCTGCTCTTTAAGAGTTACTCTTTAAGCGAGGCGCTCTTTATGCGAGGTTTGACTGTATAGCTGTCTCTATATAACAAAATCTTGCTCCCTTGCCTGATATACCACACAGGGGCATAAACCTAATATAATATTTCTCTGTTGATTTATAACGTATTAATATATGAATCTACTAATCCTAAATCTTATTCCCAATTACATAAGTAAATAATATATACAGTAAAACCTCACATAAAGAGTGTCTTGCTTAGAGACTAACTCACTTAAAGAGCAGAATTTCTTTGAACAACTAAAAACAACCAAAAACTTGCTTAACAACTATATCAGGGTTTGCAATCCCCCCCCTCACCAGAAGTTATAATCAGTTACTTACAATGGCAGCAGTGGCACTTTTTCCAAGTGTTTCGCTTAAAGAGCAACTTGCTTAAAGAGCAATCCCATGGAGTGCATTATGCTCTTTAAGCTAGGTACCACTGTAATGAGATACAGAGAATGTAAATATAAGTGGAGGGTTTAGAAATGGAACAGAGAAAAGTGCTGCAATGCAGGCTTGCACCAGAGAATATCCTAACAGCAAGTGCTCTGGGGATTTATTAGCAGCTATGCCCATCTTTCAATTGGAAAGAACCAATGTGGAAAAAAATACCTTCTGATGTTTGTGCCTGTCATCTGCTTCTATATTTCATTGGTGTAGACATACATCATTGGCAAGTTTTGCTTTTACCTCAGTCCCCCTCCCGTAGGAAACCATGGCATCCTCAAACAGGAGAAATCAAGTTCTATGTTCTGACTTCGTTTGGTGTCAGAGTGTCTGGGAAATTTATTTTCATTTCCTCAAGAAATCACTCCAGGATGCCTGAGAAATAGGTTTCATTTACACTCCTTTCTTTAGCAAGCAGAAGCCTAGCCTTTTGCTTTCTAATCTACAGGAGCAAATGGGACCATGAATATTATTATAGATATTTGGAACAATCAGTTTTGGATTTGACTCTATTTGAAGCTGTCAGAATATGGAATTGTTTTACTCCCAAGATAATTGGTTTCATTGTCTTACTGCTTTAACAGTTTTTCCTGATATTCAGTCTATATCTGGGTTCCTGTAACTTGAAACCAGTTACTGTAATACATATCTTGCACTCTGGGATGACCAAGAACAGATCCTGTCCTTCCTCTTTATGACTATCTTCCAAGTATTTGAAAAGATCTATAATATCATCTCCTTTTCTCAAGGCTAAATATGCCCTTTTCTTAATGTTTGTTAAACATGGCTCTTACATATTTAGAGAAGCTGCGGTAATTTTTTTAAAATCTGGTATGTTAACTTCATTTCAAAATCAAGTGGAGTGACTCTGTAGCTAGACTGGTTTACCTTTTTTAGTATTCTATAATTATAAAGCCTAAAACTGTTTGTTTCCAGTATTCTGTTATTACAATTATGGTTAGATGGTTAAGCCATCATTATGAAATATAACATACAGAATTTACCTAGTGGACAAAATCATATGGTCCAATTTCAGAAAAATCCAATAAAGAAAAATTGAATTCCATGAATTAAGAAAAAGAGAAAGAAAAGAACTGCCATCCAACATATTTTTACTTTCTTCTTGTTGCTTATATAACATCACAAAATAATAAAATAACGTTTTAGTGGTCACTCCTCCATTGGTCTAGATAAAATACATTGTGTTTTCCTAAAGTTACAAGGCTTCAGAATTCAAATTCTTGTGATTAATTTAACTAAGACCAAACTACAAGCACTTGCCTTTCTCAAAACACTGCTCCACTGCCAGATTTACCAGATTAGTTGCATCTGCCCAAAGTAAGAAAACTGGTGGAAGATTGGTGAAGGATTGTGTGTAGGAGGAAGATCATGATGTATGTATGTATTGCATGACAGAGAGAATGCTCCATTATGTGTCACATGGATACAGAAGGGCTACAGCCTATTTGCTATGTTTATGAGAGAGTGGGAGATTTTTCTTTCTTTTTTTCTTTTTGGTATTTTTTAATGTCCTTGAAGTGTCAATGTCCTTGAGGTGTCAAAGTCAATGTTCACATCTGCTAAATCACTTCCTATCAGCTGCATGGAGAAGACAGCCCAAAACTTCAGATGAGCCTAGCAAGTTACACTGATCCAGTATTATACACTCTGTCCGAGGGAAGCACTGAGGATATACTAGGAGGAATTTTTTAAAAAGGAAATGGATCATTCCAAAATTCTAGTAAAAAAATGAGCTGCATGGTTCTCCATAGTCCTCCCAGAATTGGGAAAGGTCTCTGTCTCTCCCATCACCTCACAGAACAGGAATTCACTGGTAAGTAATATTTATCTTTCCCTTACCCTAAGTGGTGGGGTAGATAGTTGTTACATCTACCTACTGTATATACTTGAATATAGGCCAAGTTTTTTAACCCCAAAAATAAGGTCCAAAAAAGGTGACTCGGCTTATATACTGGTCAAAAACCATGAGGGACAAAAAATGTTTTTGGAGTGATTCCACAGCTTAAAAGCTGTGATTATACAGCTTAAAAGCTGTGATTCTGCAGCTTTGGCAAGGAAATTAAAAACAGCTGATTGGTGTGCCATTACCACAACTGGCCACAAGAGGGGACAAATCGTAGTTTTCCATAACATTGCATTGAAAATGATTTTCTTCTATTCTGAAGTTTTCCCCCCAATGCAGTCCTATGCAAAAAAGCAGATGGAAAAAGCTCTGCAAAGCGATCGTGTCCCCCTTCCAAAATGGTGTGGAAAAAGAATTTCATTTACCTTCCTGCCTCTGTCCCCAAGATGGAGGGGAAAGCCATGTTTCTTTCTTGCAGGGCGGAACAAGAGGCTAGGCTAGAGCAACACTTCTGCCTCAGTGCAACTGACCTGCCCACCCACTTTCCTTGCACTGCCACCACTGGTGGGGTGTGTGTGCAAATAGTTAAAATGCACTAAATTAATTAATTTTACTGTATTTTCATTTATTTTAATTACTGAAACTCACTAGCAGCTGCTGCATTTCCCACTCTCGGCTTATACTCAGGTCAATCTATTTTCCTGGGTTTTCATGTCAAAATTAGGTACCTCGGCTTATATTCAGGTCAGTTTATACTTGAGTATATACGGTAGCTTGTAGTAGGGCTAGCTATGGCTAAAATATCAAGTTTTCTGTTCATAGTTCAAGCAATTACAGGTGCAGAGAGGTAACTTTCTTTACTTGGAGTAGGGATTTAACAACAAACATACTTAGGAAAGAAAACATTGTCTAGAGAATTCTTCTAAGCTAAGGTCTCTCAAACTTGGGTCCCCAGGTGTTCTTGGACTTCAGTTCCCAGAAGTCCATGTCAGTACACCTGCTCATCCAGGCTTCTGGTAACTGAGGTCCATGAAACCATGTTCTAAATCTAAGCCATTTGAAAGCATATGAGGAAGTTAAAGGTTAGTGTGCATTTAAACCAGTGGTTCCCAACCTTTTTTTGGCCATGTCCCACCTAAGTATCGCTAAAACCATGACAATTGCATCCTGGAGCCAGCCCGGCTTGCGGATGAGGAGCAGGAACACCTGGGCGGCAGGGCAAAAGCTTAAAAACTCGGACAGCTCGTTGTCTTTGCCCTGCCGCCAACAGAGGCTCCTGGAGCTGGCCCAAACAGATATTGTTAAATCGATTACTGTGTAATTTTTGTATTGGCTAGTGATTGTATTGTGATTATATTGTTTATTGTCTATTCTGTACTGGGTATTGTTTATGGATGGTATTCTGATTATATTGTGTTTATATTTATTTTATTATCCTATATCTTATGATACTGTGATATTGTATTATTGAACTGTTACATTGTATTTTATTGTATGTTGTGAGCCGCCCTGAGTTGGTTTTCACCAAGTAGGGCGGCATATAAATCGAAATGAATGAATGAATGAATGAATGAATTTATTTTGATTCTCAAGTAAACTATACTGTCTATGTTACAAACCTTACCTGATCTATCGTGTAAATCTGCAACATAAATCTTTGGATTTAGTTCATCTTGATGTTGCTAGCAACATGGTTTGCATTCTAGTCTCATGGTACTGCTAAGCAAGTAGCATTCCTCTATGTTCATATTTGTATATTGTGGACTATAAAAATCTGATCCTATCTGGCAGTGATGGGATGTTCCTGGTTCGCACCGGTTTGCCCGAACTGGTAGCAACATTCCCGGGTGGTTCGCCGAACCGGTAGCAACCACCCGGGATTTTTTTTTTGAGGCGTCTGGTTCGGATGCCTCACCGGCAAAAATAAAATTTAAATTTGGAGCCAAATGGCTCCCAGGTACTGCGCATGCGTCAAACCTTCATTTGATGCATGCACAGTTCTATTTTGTTACGGCACATGCGTCAAATGGCTGCCGGGAAAGGAAGGGCCCAGGGAGCACCTGAAGAAGTGGCGGTGGTGGCCTTTCCGCGCCTAGTCCCGCTGCACTGTTGCGGCGGTTTGTAGCAGCGGTGGTTTGCCGCCGTGCTGCCATTTTTGCTGCTTCCAAGGGTAAGTGAGGGGTTTGTGTTTGGGGTGGGTTTATTTGTGTTTGGGGTGGGTGGTGGGTGCTTGGATTTCTATTTTCTTTCTTTAATTTGTTTACGGGTTTGTGCTGTTGTTTTTTGGTTGGGTGGGTGGGTTGAGGTGTGTGTGTGTGTGTTTATTTTAATTAAATTTTATTTATTTTAATTTTAATTTTATTTTTGCCCCACCCACAATGTCATGACGTTGGCTCCGCCCACGACGTCCTTGACATCACAGTGTGGTAGGAAATTTTTTGTCATCTCATCACTGCTCTCTGGGGAAGGTTTGTAATACAATGGAGATTTGTGGTCACAGAAGAAAGTTTCACTCCTTCTCTTGTAGTCTTTCACTATAATATTCAATTTTTTCTATATTTTAGGCATTAGTCCACCCAGCCTGGTATTACCAACCCTCTTGGCCCAACCTGAAGATTACCTGCCTTCCCCGGATTAAATTGTCATGGTCCTACATCAGTGTTTCCCAAATGCTGGTGTTTAGAAGCTTAAGTCAATTCCCCAAAGCACTGATCAGTCAATATACTGGCTTAGGCTTCTGGGAACTGAAGTCCAAACACCAGCATTTGGGAAACACTGTCCTACATCATAAAACCCAAATGAGATCAGGTATGGTCAAGGTCATATGGTACTACAGGCTTATGCTTTGCATATAGCTCAGTGAGTTAGGAATCTGGCTGCAGATCCAGAGGTTGGGACTTCAATTCCCCAGTGGCACTCCTAGGAGAAGAGTCTGCTTATATGGCCTTGGGCAAACTGCAGTCCCAGGGTGCCCCCAGAAGAAAGGAGTGGTAAAATACTTCTCAGTACTGTTTGCCTAGAAAACCAAAGAAAGGGACACTATAAGTCAAAACTGACTTGACAATGTAAAATAATAATTATTACTTTATAAAAAATATATTGGGAAATATCATCCCTTTTGAGAGAGAACTGATGTCTGTTCCACAACATAACATTATTCTTGAAACAAGATACAGTATGGCGATTTCATCCAATTCTTCTGCCTTTTAGATGGCTGTTTCCACTGCCAACACATAAATGATTAATAAAAGTTCAAGTATCTGATTCTCCTCTTCCTACAATGTATGGTGTTTTTTTTAAAGAATGTGTCACTATCTTAAGGGACTATAAATGTTACATTAGAATATCTATTCTTTTACTGGTTTTAAAGGCCATCTGGCCTTACTTAAGCCACCAATGCACAATTAGTTCCTTCAGGAATACCTTTGTTGTATAAAGTTGGCTTTTTGCCCTCTGAAAAAGTCAGCAATGTAATGCATGTCCCTCAATTTCCTTAGCTGTAATGCTTTCTATTCTAAAGTAGAATTGGAGTTTTAAAAGCCCAACCTGGTCCACAATCTCAAGAAATGAAGAAGACTCACTTAGCCAATAAAGTGTAACAGAATAGTCTTCAACTCACTGTTAGACCTGTGACCAGTGTCACTATCTATTTAGCCCTAAATTATCTGTGGAAATGTTTATGTACTATGAAACATTCTGCATGAGCTAGACAGGAAGCTATAAAATATTTTTATGAGAACTGCACATGGCTGATGGCAGAGTTTTAATGCAAACGTGGTCCCATCTAAATCTGAGGAATGCCAGGATGGAATTCTTTCCACAACAGTCCTGCTTTGACCCAAGGCAACCTATACTGAAGAAACTGGTTGCAAGCCTGGGGAGCATTAAGTTGTATCAGCTCTGGCTGATTGTAATGGAAGGCAACACCGACCGTTTCACATTGCATGGAGTAACATACTAGAATTCATATCCTTCAAGGAAAGATCTATTTAGAACTATTATCGGTTTTCCATTCAAGCACTTGACGGAAACCAAAGTCCCGACACAGTAAGAGAGTGGGAACATCTTCAAATAAGCATATGTGGGATTTCGTGAGATTCACATGTGCAGATAATATGATTGTTTTAAATAATCAGTCTCATACACAGTATTCAATCCGAATCTTACATTAGGCACAGAGAATGAAATGATGCTTACTTCCAAGTAGACATGTTTGTGATCAGTTCATTCCTACATCTGCAATAAGAAACCAATATTAACTAGAAATCAAGGCAGATGTAAAAACAAATTGTAAATATGATTCCATTTCCTGTTTAATTATTTTAAATTTGAAAAAAAGTTTTGCTGCTTATATTTCCTAGAGACAACATAGTGTTAAGAACGTTGACTGGTTTTAATGGGCTTGATAGTGTGTAATTACCTTGGTCAAGCACTGTGGAAGAGGCTCTGTAGCCCTTCTTGCCCCAGTAATTCTTATGGAGATGGCACAGTGGTGGGCAGCCAAAAACTTTACTACCACACTGTGGGTGGAGCCAACATCATGGGTGGAGCCAATGTCATGACATCATGGGCAGGGCCAATGTCATGATGTCATGGATGGAGCCAATGATGTGGGCGGAACCAACATTAAAAACCCCATAAAAATAAGTACACATAAAAATACAAATTAAATACACATAAAACACATTAAAATACACACCCGCACCCCACACCCAAAGGTGAGTCACATACCCTGGGGAGCAGGCTATAGGGAGCTTCAGGCTAGCAGCTTCTCTTCCTCCTCCTCACTTGGGAGGACAGCAAGGAGGCCGCACATGCACACGAAGTGTTGTAGGTGTGCATGCACACCAACCGCTTGGCACCCATGCACAGTGGCGGAACCGGTGAAAAGGTTAGCTCCTGAGATGGTTCCCGCCAAAAGCTGCTACCAGTTCTCCAGGACACTGGGAAAAGTTACTACTGGTTCTGGCGAACTGGTGTGAACCTGTTGCTGCCCATCACTGAAATGGCACCATGATTCTGCATCAGGACTGGGAACCCATGGTCCACCTACATTGTCAGACTGCAAGACTCACTGCCTCTGCCAGCCAACAGCATCTATCTACTTCTGTCCTCGATGAACAGTCATTCTACATATTCACAGAGTGAAGGTAGGATCCAAGGCAATATGTCTAAAAGTAATGCTAATGCATTTCTGGATTCATCTCAGTCAGCAGCAGGCCTGGTGGAAACAGACTGAGGGCTTAGCCCAATGTCTGTTTTTGACCATGCTGGATCAGGCTAATTTAGGGTCACTAGGATGTCTGGTTTACCTTTTGGTGTGATCTTCACACCCAAATGGAATATGGGCTGCAAGTGACTCTATTTGGTCAGCACCAGCTTGCTGCCAGTTGGCCAGTATCATGAAGTGGCTTAAAAAGAAAGCCACTTCAGGATATTAGGAAAATGAGCACTTCCATGGATCTGTGGAAGGGTTAAGAAAGTGACTTTTAAGAAAAATATATTAGGGCAGCACATATGCAATGCATCACTTTTGTTAAAAAGCCACACAGAAATACCCCCCCCCCCCCGAGTTGTGGGGGTTAATCTTTAAATAAGCATTTGATTTTGTAAGAGTAGGCCATTTCCTACTTTTAAATTAATAACCATATTTTAATTATAGACCCTTATATTTGTATCTATTTTTACAATTCACAAGCCCCTTTTACTGAGGGACTCCTTTTTGGAGAAGAAAAAAATAGGCCATTTTATGGTTGGTATGTATGTATGTATGTATGTATGTATGTATGTATGTATGTATGTATGTACGTATGTACAGAGTAAGATTGTTAGGTATCATAAAAGTTGAAACTCTGAAAGAATCCTGAATTCGTTCATTGTGTGAATAAATACAGACTGAACCAAGAGAGTAACACAAAATGTAGCTTGTTTTCTTTCATAATTCCTTATAATTTTTGCTTCTTACAGAAGAGAAAGGTTATTATATGGGTTTATTGAACAAACCTAGATTTTATAAATAATTGCCTGTCAGGCTGCTCAAGACAGACAAATATACAGCAGACCAACAAAAACATGATCTGTCATATTTCTAAGAGAAATATATGTTGATTTTTCATTCTCTGGGGTTGTAAGGGTACCAAGTAAAAAAGAAATGCCAGTGCTTTTTTCTGCTTATGGATTTTTTAAACAAATGTAAAATCTGGGAAAGATATAGCTAAAGAAAGAATTTTTATTCCAGCATTCTTGGCCTCAAATGTTTTCTTTTGCCTATATGCCTGCAGATCGAAACCAAATACAATAAATGCTGGTGTCTTTTTAAAAAGTCTGGATGTTTACAGCAAGCATATAATTTTCCATCATTGTGGATGCCAAGAAAAATAAGAAATCATGATAAAAAGAAAGGTTTAATCATACATTTCAGCAAGCAAAGACTGAACATCAGAAATGTTTCTTCTTCTTCTTTATTGTACATATTATTTTTAGTTCTTTAGCATGCAGATTAATTCCAGAAAAATGACATGCAAAATTGTTTTAAAACTACAGCTATCTTTTAACCTGTACACTACTGAATGAATGCACTAATCAAATAATACTGCAGGAGAAGAACCACATTTTAGGTTTTAAAGACAATAGTCTGAACAAGAACTCTTGACACCTGATTGTGAATGTTGTCCGTTTTGGACTTTGCAGGTCCTTGACTCTTGTGATTATCCCTGCTACACTGGCCAATGAAATCAAGAAGTTCCAGTCCGAAATGGCCTCACCAAGAGGCCATTTTAACTCTCACCACAAACTTAGTGCTATATAATTTTCATGAAGAGCAAAGAAACTACCTGGTATGTTTAATGGACAAATACAGTAACACCTCACATAATGAAGGGTTCTTATAACAAAATAAAATAAAAATCGCATAACAAAAGGAAATCAAGGGGAAATTGCACCTCAGATAACAATCCCCCCCACACACACACACATAGCGAAAGGGTGCATTGCGTCTGGGTCTGGCAGGGGTTATCAACATTTTCCCGCCATGACCAGCCCCCTACACTCAGCTGGTTGGTTGCTCCCAGTGCTTACGTTTGTGGTGGTGGTGGAATTGCACACTTTTTTTCCGGCTGCATTTGCAGCCTCTTTGGCAGCAGTGAGGTGGGGGAGCATGTTTGCCATGTTTTCGGCCCAAAAACATGCTGATCTATACATTTCAGTTTTTGCCAACTCACTTCTGGTTGTTGTTGTTGTCTTGGTCTTCCAAGGCCTCCTTTGGAGGGGGGGGGGCTTGGCGGAGCATTTTTGCACCATTTAAAAAAACTTTTTAGGCATATTTTTGACATCATGGAACTTCCATTTTCAGTGATTTTTTGTACCAAAAATGTGCCTAAAATTAAAAAAAGGTACCAAAATACTCCCCTAACCCCCCCCCCCCTCAACCAAGGGAAGCATTAAGGTAAAGGTTTCCCTTGCTCGAAAGCCAGTCATATCTGACTCTAGGTTTCAGTGCTCATCTCTGTTTCAAAGCCGAAGAGCCAGCACTGACTGCTTCTGCAGACGTTTCCATTGTCATGTGGCAGGCATGACTAGATATCAGAGCGCATGGAATACTGTTACCTTCACACCGAAGTGGTCCCTATTTATCTACTTGCAATGTCCTTTTGAACTGCTAGGTTGGCAGGAGCTGGGACAAAGACCGGATCTCATTCCGTCCTGCAGTACTCGGGAATTGAACTGCTGACCTTCCACCTCCCAGTCAGCGTCTTAGCCACTTGAGCCACTGCAGTCCCATAAGGGAAGCATTGGAGGACAAAAAACACCAACAATCAGGAAGTGACTTGGCAAAACCAGAAGTGCCTAGATCGGCATGTTTTTGGGCTGAAAACATAGCAAAAATGCTCCCCCACCACCACCACTGCCATGGAGGCCGAAAACAGTATGTGATTCCGCTGCTGCCCTGCCACATTTCAGCATTCCACATTTGGGTAGAAAGGTAGGTAGATGATCTTCATGTTTTAATGTGTGTTCTAGTGATTTGGGGATGTTTTTCTATTTATTATTTTTTAGGTCTGGAACAGAAGTTTGGGTTTTCAATGCATTCCTGTGGGACAATGCATTTCGCACTACAAAAATTTCACAGAACAAAAAGTCCCATGAAACACATTAATTTCATCATGTGAGGTACCACTGTACTGGATTCAGCATCAGTAGATTTGGGCACTGTGTGATGGTGCAACTTTGTTCTGAATAACTATAATTACCGTATTTGCCAGTGTATAAGACACATTTCCCCACCTTAAAATACACCGGAAAAATTGAGTGTATCTTATACTCTGATGTGTCTTATATGCTGGCAAATATGGTACATTACAAAATCTTTTTAATAACTCAACTTCTTTGAAATTAACATTTTTAAACAAAGTACAAGCAGAAGATCTGCAACAATAAAAGACAATATACAAGATGAGTCAAACAAAAATAAGATGGGAAGTCATGAACAAAGCTGTCACAATAAATGTACACAGCTCGGCAAAACAATGAAAGCACATACAAACAAGGGGAAAGACGTCATGAAGTCTTCACTAAGATTTTTCTTAGTTGTGTTTTTCCATAGGTGTCTTAAAGTTGAGTGAGACCACATTATATGATCCTGGTCGTGGTCTCCAAATGCTCAATATTTGAGTGTACAGGCAATCCACATGGCTCCAGGTAAGAAGGTCTTCCACATATTCAGTGAGGGATCCTCATTCCAGTTTTGTTTGAAAAGAATGAAAAATAAGCACCAACCCTGCCAGACTAAAAGAGAAAGATGATTAGTGGACAGTTTGTATTTATTTATTTATTTATTATTCACATTTAAATACTGCCCTACTCACCGAAGTGACTCAGGGCGGTTAACAGACATGAAAACATACTAAAAACATTAATAATTTATCCAGTTTTTTCTCAAGTGATCATATAAGTTAAACATAAAGCAAAAATAAGCTCAATTAAAACTGAGTACACATTTCATTCTTGCAACTGATAATGGCAGAAATTATCTTGCATAAGCATTAACAAAGACTTTGTAATGTTGGTGTGTGTATTGCCTTGAATTAAGAAGTTGCAGCACAAATTATCTGCTGTGTACTGATTTTGTGCTTCAGAATGTAACTGATAATGTCTACTGTGATTTCTTAATTTGAGGCAATTTGCTTCCATAAGCTATACGACAAGATTTTGGCCAAATGTGTACTGAACATGTGCCTGTGCCTTCAGCCGAGTCTGCCTCTTAGGTCCCTGTGTGGTCCACTGATCTGAGTGTGTCTTTGGACTGAAGGAGCCTCAGTTAGATGATGACCTGGTACAAAAAGCAAGACTGGTAGTACTGCTGCACATCTGTATGGAGAGTGAGCATTAAGGAGCCAAGCAAACTCAATGCAGAGGAACACTGGGTTGACTTATGTCTGTATGATATTAGCCGCTTTGAATGGATGCCTTCGGCTTTCAGGTGGCATTATTTAAAGTATGAAGTACCCTATCCATAGAGAACATTTTAACACTACATTAAGGTAATTTCATAGGACCATAAATAACTTGATTGGATATTGTTGAAGGACTGAATAGAGCAGGGATTCTCAACCTGGGGCCTGCAGCACCATTTCATGTGGCCCCCCACTGCACCATACCAGGAAGGGCCATGTGGTGGAGGAAAGGCAAAATGGCTGTCCGGCTCCCAAAGCTGTCTGAGGGAGCATGATCTGAAAGGTTGAAAACTCCTGGAATATTGGGTTATGGGAAGATTGTATATTTGTTTGTTTGGTCTGTTTTTTATTTGTTGTGTGTTTTGTTGGGTTATTTGATATTTGTATATACACTGCCCAGAGTGGAAAATTTCCCAAATGGGCGGTATAAAAATGTAATAAATAAATAGTCAATACTGCATCTCATAGTGCAGTGGAATTTTTCAGACAACAGAAAGTTACTATATCAAAAACCTCATAAGGCAGACCACTGCTATTATTCCCATTTAATATAGATCAGTGTTTCCCAATCTTTGGTTTTTGGACTTCAGTTCCCAGAAACCTAAGTCAGTACATTGGCTAATCAGCGTTTTTGGGAGCTTACTTTGGCTTTTGGGAATTGAAGTCCAAAAACCAAAGGATGGAAAACAATTATATAGATGAAAGCTAAAGGTAAGAGATGATTGCTGTCCAGTGAGTTCTCGGCTAACTACAATTTTATATTAGAGATTTGTTAGCTCAAAGCTCCTAGAATGCATGTGAGTTTTCAAGTTACAGTCAAAGCTTGCATAAAGAGCACCTTGCTTAAAGAGTGACTAGCTTAAAGAGCAGAATTTTCTCTGAATGTTCACTTCGCTTAACAAATAAAACCAAACAAAAACTCGCTTAACAAATAAATTGGGGTTCACAATTCCCCCCACTAGAAGTCACATTCGGTCACTTACAATGGTGTTGCACTTAAAGAACAAATTCGCTTAAACAGCAATCCTGTGGAACACTTACAGTTTAATACACAGAAAATAAATCATTGAAATGGTGATTTCTCTTTGACCATTTTTTAAAACTGATATACCACATGGAAATGAACTAAAATTATATATATACTGTATATCAAAAGGGATATATAGGTCGAGACAGGTGGACTGACAGCGCAGCAAAAAAAAATAGGTGGACTCCATTCAACCACGCAATGTGCCAAACATCCTGGTATTAATTAGCTCAATGTTCTGTTTAGAAAATAAGAGTAACAATTAGGGGTTTGGAAAAAGAGACAGTCAGCCGGCTAGCATAGTCGCAACAAGCCAGCCCACTCACAATATCCATGCAGAATGCTCAAGGTTTTTCAGTACAGTATTTGTTTTCCTCCTTGGTGAAGGGAAAGGAAAAAGAAAATCACCTTCATGTTAACACTGTCTTTCCTGTTGCTGTAGCCACATCCACATTAGCAAGCAAGAAAAGTCATCCCATTTCTGCGGTAGGCACTCTGTCAAAGAGAGAAAATCTGTAATGAATTATCACATCAACCTGAACAAGGGAAAGAGGCAGAAAGCTGGAGCAAGGCTTTCTTCCTGTTTTGTAGACTTTTCTGGCTGCAATCTAATAACAAACTTAATCAACATTTCTGGTGGGGAAGCATTAAGCAACCACTTTTTCTATTAAAAACTCAGTGTGGTTAGCAAGTAGCTAGGGATTCTATTTCAGGACATGTGCAAAAATATGACATCTTATTTTGTTAACTACCTAATACACATACAAGCGGAGGTCAAAACTACTATTATTTTAATCTTTCTGCCCTTCAGAAACCCATGCAATCTCCTTACTTTGTAAAAGATTCACTGCTGTGTAATAAATTACTGGGATATTTCTCTCTCACACAGTCTTTCTACACTCCAGGCTAACAGCTCTTCCAGTTATATAAACAGGCACTATTATCATGATGAGACCCACCCAGTCACTCTTCATTTTATTATGCAAGATAGATTTCTTCCACTAGAGTTTATCTTTCTGGAACTCCCCTAAGTCCAATTATTGGAGTCCAGCTATCGTATAAGTGGGAACATGGCAAGTCAACATTTAACCCAAGTTTCACTGACTTAATTGGTACTACTTTAGGTGAGAAGGGCCACTGAGTTTTGGCCTTTGCCTTTTATGGCAGGGGCAGAAATAACTAAAGTCCCTATCAATGCAAGATCAAAGAACAATGAGCACCAGTGCTTACAGTAACTGATTTTGTTTTGTTTAGACTTTATGTAATGAGTTTCAAAATGCATAGTGTTCCATTTAGTGGTGGAAAATATATTCTGAACTCATTAATACAGATTAACTCCATGGACATCAATAAATGTATGGTGTAGGTCAGGGATTCTCAACCTGTGACCTCCAGAGGCCGGATGCAGCCCATGGCACCATTTCATGTGGCCACCCACTGCCTCTACCACACCAGGAAGTGCCATGCGGTGTAGAAAGGGCAAAATAATCATCTGGCTCCCGAAACTGTCTGAGGGAGTGTGACCTGGCCCTCGGCTTTAAAAGGTTGATAACTCCTGTATCTTATAAACTGGCAAATATGATAATTAACAAAAAGTTTGGTAGAACAAAACAAAAATAGCTCAATATTTATTTTGAAAAAGTTTGCTGAAAGTATTATTTACTGGCCAATCTCCTGTTGTGTAGTTTTGCTGCAATAGTAGAAATGATATCATACTGGCAGCAGCAAATTTCCATTAATTAAAAGTTCCCAGATTTAATTTCAGATTGTCCATGAGTTTGTCTCATTTTGCACAAGAAGACTATGAAGAATACTGGAACTGGTAAATGGGTAACAGAATTTCTGATGATCTCCGACCTCTTCAGTTATATTGAAATGAATCCACATATTGGAAAAAAGAGGTTGTGATGACACTGACTTAAGCTCCAGGACAGCACAAGAGATACATGTAAACACAAATCATTGTATGCAAATTTATTTATTTATTATATTTATACCCCACCCATCTGGGGGATTTTCCTACTCTGGGCGCCCCCCCCACACACACACACGCACGCACGCACACACACCCCACCACCAGGAATTCTATAGCTATGGTACTACCATAATGAAGCTCTTCTCAGAGGTTGTTGTCAATTTAATCTCTAAGATATATCACACAAAAAAGAGTTCAAACTAGGAACCCCCTCCCAAGTTATTCATCTTTAATGCAATTGGATTGTGATAATAATTTCCCCCCATTAATCCTTATCTTCCTTGTTGGGAGGTGGGTGGGTGGGAACTAAAAAAAAGTAGCCTAAATTAAAAATAGAAAGAGCAGAGCTGCACCTTTAAAATCCTACTTCTGATAAATGCATTAAAATGTTAAAACTTGAATTGGTACATTAATAATAATAATAATAATAATAATAATAATAATAATAATAATAATAATAATAATAATAATAATAATAATAATAATAATAATAATAATAATAATATACCACATTACAGGTTGTATTATTGTTGTTGTTGTTGTTGTTGTTGTTGTTGTTGTTGTTGTTGTTGTTGTTGCTGTTGAATTTACATGCCGCCCCACTGGCTTATAGTGATTCTGGGCTGCTCACAACGAAACAATACATAACAATTACAATATCAAATAACAAGGTATCAACTAACAAGAACATTTCAAGGAATCCCCAGTCAAAGTTACAAAATGAGCGGGAATCACAACAAGACAATATATATCAGCTACAAATATCATATAACAAAATATCAGATAATAAAACAACTACAAAATCCTATATCAATACATCATATGAAGCATTTCAAAAATACATAATCAAAATGTATTCAGACTTTATAGATGTCTCTCACACATCTTACCTCCAAATTCTGGAACAGCATCAGATGATGACAGTAGATGACATGAGAGAAGACAATTCCTTAGATGGTGTTATTTAAATGGCACACACTTCATACAGTAAAGGTCTCCCTTGCTTGAAAGCCAGTCATGTCCGACTCTAGGGTTTGGTGCTCATCTCCGTTTATAGCCAAAGAGTCAGTGCTGTCTGTGTCTGCAGGCATTTCTGTGGGCAAGTGGCAGGCATGCCTAGATGCTACTATTTGTAGAATAACTACAACTTCCAGGAAGCACAGCAGCTGCCTTTTCTTTTAAATTAACCACAAGAAACAAAGGCTAGAGAAGCTGACGGTGGGAGCAAAGCAGTGTCAGATGTAAAGCAGGGGTTCTCAACCTACGTTCCCGTGGCACCATTTCATGTGGCCTGTGCTGTCACCACCGCCGCCACCACTGGAAGTGGACACATTTACGACAGCCACGGATGTGTTTTACGGCAGTGTTTATGGTGGGGGAACCACCAGTCTGGCCCACTCAGCTGTCTGAGGGTCTGGTCTGGCCCATGGCTTTAAAAGGTTGATAACTCCAGATGTAAAGGATCCCAAAGCCTTTCTCTTGGTGCGTTATGTGCAAGCATAATAGGGCGTTCAATGTAAATGAGATAATTAAGGAGTGGTTTTACCATCTCCACACCCCAAGTGAATTTTCATGGCTAAGTAGGGATTCAAACTCAGGTCTCCCAAGTCCTAGCCATCATTCTAAGCACTACACCACAATGGGTAGAAGCCCTTCTCTAGGGATAATAAAATCTAGGATTTTTTTTTTTTTGAGATCTACAAATCTTCTTCCGTATCTAAAACCAAATATTGGTGATCATCCAGGAAGACTGTCCTGAGAATATAATGAAGTGGCCTTTAATTTGCCTTCTGCATTGCAGATCACGTTTTGGTCCCAAAGTCCTCAGCAGCCCCAGGCCATGATTGAATAAATCTGAAAACATGCAAATGCAGCTGCTTATATACGACTCCTCAGTGCTAAACCACTCTCTTGGTGGTTCACAAGATAATTAACCAATCTGCACTTTGCTGCCAACAAGCTGGGTACTCACTGGCCAACCTTAGAAGGATGGATGACTCAGTCAACCTCAGGCACACTGGGATCAAACTCAGATTGTTAGCAGAATTTTGACTGCAGTACTTCAGCTTAACCACAGGGGAAGGTTTGTATTTGTGGCTGGAGCTCACAAAATTCTGCCTGGGGAATTCTTGGAGAATCCTGGGATTTGAAGTGCAAAAACACCAATGACAACCCCCTACTTAATGCTTTTCTTTCACACACATGGTCCTAGTTACATACCATCAGTGCTGGTAGTCCACAGGGCTGAAACCCTAGCCGAGTGATTCTATGGGATTCTCATCTGGGCTAATGCCAGTTTTAAAACCATTTGAAACTATGAGGTAAAAATTCCTTAGGCAAATCCCTCCCTTTAAAGACTGTTCGAAATGCACCTCTGAGACTGGAAGTTGGGCATCCCACCATTTCCACACATGGTTGGTTGAAGACATTTCATTTTTGGTTACTGTTGATTCTAGCCCCTTTTGGTTTGCAGCATGATGAAAAACATTTAAGTTCCAGTTTTGGTCTCCTGCGTTTTCACAACAACTGTTATTACCTCAAGGCTTAGGAAGTCAAGAAATTTACTAAGGCAGTTTTGGTATAATACTGAAAAACAGAAGGACTCGTTTGCCACTACAAGATAATGCCCCTGGTAGGATTCCTTCCTGCCTAGCCCGCCAAATACAAAGACACCATTAATTGCAAGAATTAAAAGGTCTCTAAATATGGAAAGGCTTCTCTAACTACGTGTTTTGCCTCCAATATTGTTTGACAGTTACAGTGGTACTTCGCTTTATGGACACTTTGGTTAATGTAATTTTAACTTTACGAATGAAAATCCATTGAAAATAATGACTTACTTTACAATTTGTTTGGAACAGATACATTGGTTTTCAGTGCATTCCTATGGGAAATTTGCTTTGCAAATTTTTCATAATATAAAACATCCCGGGAATGCATTAATTATGTAAAACATACCATTCTATTTTATGAGAACATAAAAAGGGTTTTTGCTGGCTTCCTGAATGGGTGCAGGTCTCTTGTCAGGTGGAATGAGTCCTATGGTAGTGGAGTAACAGGTTTTGTTATCCTTACAGCCCCAGCACTGAAAATATATTTGTGGATGCCTGGCTGGCCTATTGGGAAAGAGTGTCCCAACTAATTATGGAGAAATACGAATACAGTAATATCTCGGATAACGCTAAGACTTGGTTCCGCAAGTCTTAGTGTTATCCGATCCATGTTAAAATCCTATGGGATGGATCGGATAACGTTAAAGCTCCATACAGATACATTGTAACCGCACAGGCTTTAGCGGTTGTTATCTGATCCATCCCATAGGACCTTAATGTTATTCGATCCAATTCTCCTCCCCAGATTACTTAACGTTATGCGATTTTAGCGTTATCCGAGGTAAATGTTATCTGAGGTATTACTGTAAATAAATGAATAAATTATGAAATAATCTAGCCTTTAATGTGAGCATTGCTGTTCCATGATTCATGCAGTTTTTGGTGTCCACAGCTCTCAGATATGGAATCTTAAACATTGACTTTTCAACATAGAAAAATCTACTTTCTTCCCAAACAGTCTCACAGGGGATCTACATCTTTGACAATGACAAAAGATTCTAACTAAAAATCATATAAAAATTAGAAAAGGTTTACATTGTGTCTGCAATTCAAATACACACCCACAGAGGGATTTCCTGTTTTTGTTTATGGGAAGAAATGTCCTTTATACAAATTGGAAAACACTTTGTATTTTGTGTCCGTTTATTTTACTGTTTCCCTTTATAGGAAAGACACTGCATGAGGAAGCCCCAGATTCCACCTTCTAACATAGAGCTTTGTGCGCATTTACCTATGAATAGCCACAGAGCACACTGAAAACAAGAAGGATTGGTTCTGAATAAATATGCACATGATTGTGTTGTAACTTAATTATGCTCCACACTGTAACTTATATGTGTTTGAACATACTGAGTATTCTGATAATAAAAGTTATACAACACTTAAGGGCTGCAGTGGCTCAGTGGTTAAGAAGCTCACCTTGTAAGCTGGAAGGCTAGGAAGTCAGCATTTCGAGAACTGGGTTCTGTGTGACAGATTGAGCGCCCATCTCTCTCCCAGATCTTGGTGACATGAAAAGAGCCTCATTTGGGCACTCTCTGATTGGAGTTTCTTCCACAAAAACCCTTTCAACCCAGAATAATTTCTGGCACAAAATTATTATTTTAAAAAAGTGACTTTTGCCCTTGTACCTGCTTCTGATCAGATTCAGCAGACTGATCAACAGTGGGTGTAGGAGTAAAAGTCCCATTAGAGGAGCAAAATGTTGTTCAGATACAGTATGGAGATAATGCTAAACAGCATTTTACTACTCTGCATGATCTCACACTGCTTTTAAAAGACAGTCTGTGCTTTACAGATATAGAAAAAAACTTTGGCCATGTTGATCATGAAAAGTTAAGGAATGTTCAGAAAGAAATAAGTGTACCTCAATGTTTAATGGTCTGAATGTGGAACATATACTCTAAAAAGTGCTACTATTAGGACAGAATAGTGTTCATTCCATAAGGAGAAATGGACAATGGAAATGCGTGTGGACAGAAATCTCAGTAACATTCCCACTCAACCAACACCAAACAACACCAGCTGGCAGAAAGAGAGAAGGAACATTGCCCAAAAATGGCAATAAAACAACCACAAAATAAAGGAATACATCCTTTATTTTAAAACAGAGAAGAAATCTTACTATATAAACTAGCAGATGCTGACTATTAAGTTTCATACATTTTCAAATTCCCTGGAAGCTTTAAGATGCTTAGATTAAACACACTCTTTTCTCTTGCTTCTTTGCATTTTATTTTGGAATGCTGACTTTAAAATTTCACACCCACCCATATCAGTATGTTATTCTGGGCAGATTCACAGCCTTCCTGTACATTCAATAAAAAGACTACTAGAACTATTTTATTTCATCAAACTTTTTGATCAAACCACATTTAAAGTTGTGCAAATTGATAGGAAAACTGAAGTTACAATAGTCAGGAGAGAAAGTAAATATAAGCATACATCCATATACTATAAAATAAAATGTTCTCATTTAGATTCCTGTAACAAAATATTTGCCCAACACTTAAAGTAGCATAGCTCATTATATTACAATTGTTCCCTTTATTAACAGGAGCAATAATGAATCAATGCAGGTCCACAACCAATCAGAACTACATACAAATGACTGCATTTCAGAGTTTGGAAAGTTGCTTTTAAAAAGAAACCAATTGTGGTTAAAGTTACAAGGCTACCATTGCTATTATTTTTTTAAAGAATAAAACGACATTCAGAAGAAAAGATAGTAATACTAGGAAAAGTGTTGCCTGAACACTCACAGCAGGAGATGAGGGAACAATGGAAAACAGGATATGAACTAGCATTGAAGTAGACAACAATATAACTACATCGTGAAATAGTTATATTTTTAGAATATAAAAAGATAATTGTACAAGAAACTAGTTATTTGGACATAGCTACTTTAAATCAACCCTGGCTGCTCCTTGGAAGGACAAATACTGAAGCTGAAGCTCAAGTACTTTGGTCACCAAATGAGAAAAGATAACTCACTGGAGAAGGCCCTGATGTTGGGAAAGATTGAAGGCAAAAGGAGAAGGGGGTGGCAGAGGATGAGATGGCTAGATGGCATTGTTGACGTAATGGACTTAGATCTGAGTGGACTACGGAGGATGGCAGATGATAGAGGAAACTGGCATGTGGTGGTCCATGGGGTTGCAGGTCGGACTTGACTGTGCGACTGAACAACAACTTTAAGCTCTGTGCTTGGCTGATAAAAGAGCTAAGTGTGGACCTTAAAGGCAAAGCTACACAACACCCAAACCACCTTTAGTTCCCTTTCTGTAAGGAAAATGATCAACACCAAGAAAACTAAGTACTGTATAGTAAAATGTCAGATAACACTAAAACTTGGTTCCACAAGTCTTTGTGTTATCCGATTTTTAGTGTTATCCGATCCATGTTAAAATCCTATGGGATGGATCGGATAACGTTAAAGCTCCATAGAGATACATTGTAACCGCACAGGCTTTAGCGGTTGTTATCCGATCCATCCCATAGGACCTTAATGTTATTCGATCCAATTCTCCTCCCCAGATTACTTAACGTTATGAGATTTTAGTGTTATCCGATCCAATTGTTATCCGGTGTTTTACTGTATCTTGTTATAAGCCAAGCACTAACTCATGGAAAACTAACGGCAGGAACAAAAGAAATCAAAAGAATGGATAAAATTGTCTATTTGTGGAGTATGTTAAATGAAAAGTGGGATCCCAATATAGAGATTAAAATATGAATAGAAAAAGCAAGATTCACCATCATAAAAATGCGACATTTGTTATGCAGTAGAGATCTAACTCTCGCTACAAAGATCCAAATAGTGAGATGTTACATATTCCCAGTGTTGCTATATGGAGTCGAAGTTTGAACATCTAAAGCATCTGAAAAGAAAATTGAACCCTTTGAAATGTGGATCTACAGAGACAGCTGCTAAGGATATTATGGGTTGATCATATGACTAATGTAGAAGTGTTACACCGGATGGATAAAGAACAAGAATTGTTTAAGACCATTAAACAAAGAAAGCTCCAATACCTCGAGCATATCATGAGGAATGCCATGAAATATAGAATACTCCAACTCGTTAGGCAAAGGAAGATCCGTAGGAAGAGAGGGTCTTGAACATAGACCGACATTGTGGCTAAAGAACCTGAGAGACTGGTGTGGAATGTCTTTGGAAGAACTTAAGAGCAGTTAAGCAGTTAAGTTAAGAGCAGGAAGACTATCACAATGATGATTGGCAATACAGTATCTGGAATGGATATGGCATCTGAAGGAGGAGGAGGAAAATGAGCTTTGGGAGAGGAACTGAAAGGGAAAGAAGGGCCCTGAAATTTCTCTCCACTCTTAGCTTCTCTGCTCCTAATTGCCGCTCTAGGCCAGTGTTTCCCAAATGCTGGTGTTTGGACTTCAGTCCCCAGAAGCCTAAGCCAGTATATTGACTGATCAGTGCTTTGGGGAATTGACTTAAGCTTCTGGGAATTGAAGTCCAAACACCAGCATTTGGGAAACACTGCTCTAGGCTTTTCGTTCACCTGCAGTTCTAACATGCCTTTGGAATCCTGTATAGAGGGATGGAGAGGAAATTAAGTTGATTTGGAATGAGGCTGCAGTGAAGGTGGAGAAGGATAAGTACCCCCTCCAAACTGATTGCATGATTGCTCCCTAGGAGAAGGTTGGCAGATTTGCTGGAGTGCCTTTTTGCTTTGTTCTTCTTCAGTCAGGGAAGACAGCAATATTAACATACCATTTGCCTCCCTGATGCTCATGCAGGAGCGGTTGTTGCGGGACAGCATGTATGGGCAAAACTACAAGAATTAATCAAGCTGAGAAATATTTCCAGACTTTTTGTATTTCTAGACCCATGGTTGGAATATCTCTTTGCCTTTTTCACATGCATTGGTAAGAATCCCACAGCGTGTCTACTATTCCTACTAAGATCAATGACTCCTCTCACTCCTGCATGTCCCAAAAAGCTGGGAAACCCTATGGAGTTTAGTACCAGACCAGGCTGCAGCAAGCTGTGTAGGGGAGGAGGTTCTACTCCTGCTAGTGTTAAATAAAAAGGTATATTGTCAAATCTTGGTCATTCACTGCCAGATACGCTGTTCACCTGGGTAAAACATATTCTATCACATCAATAATTATCCTTCTATTCTTTGGCCAAAACCTCTTGCCTAGTTACACTGGCATAACACAAAGGACATACCGTAGCTTTTGAAAGTGAACTCCCTTAAAGACAGAAATTACTGTAGACATTGTTAGTTGCTTTCTAAGTTGTCTGTAGAAGTGGAGTTAATCCATGAAAACTAACATTAAAATATAGTAGTTAGTCTTTAAGGCAGGGATGCCTAAACTACGGCCCGGGGGCTAGGATCTGGCCCCCAATGTCAATTCATCCGGCCCATGAAGCCCTCGTCACTCCTGGAAGTGGAAGTAAAACGCGCCCATATGTTTTGCTTCCACTTCCAGGAGTGATGAGGGCTTCGTGGGATGGATGAATTGACATCAGGGGCCGGATCCAGCCCCCAGGCCATAGTGACCAGCTCCCTGAACCATGTGACCAGCCCACAGCCTGAAAAGTTTGGGCACCCCTGCTTTAAAGTGTTAGTCTTTGTTTTATTTCCTGTCTGATATGCTTTCAGGGACTAACATGACTGCCATTTTGAAAATTCAAAGTTGTGTGATTCAACATCCTACTGATAGTATCTATGCTGATTTCTTTACTTGAAGCAAATTATCTCCCAAACTTAGCTCTTTGCATAGCTACGTAATAGCATTTTGTAATTATTTGGAATACTTGTTATTGTTACAAAGTGAGAAAATATATTTAAATCATTCCATACTTCCTTTTATGAATGCACTTTTCTAGTTTGACATCTATTTGGCTAGAATTCAGTGAAACAGTTTAAATAACTGCAGGCCATCATTACAACTTTCACCAGTTAATTTTGTACCTTTGAGAAAGGTTCTTCCTATTTAAATTAGTGGGTAGTTGGGGTGATAGTTCTGATACATACTGAGAGTTTTTCTGAATTTTACATACACAGCATTTACGGCTTCTCTTCCTCGTGAAGGCGTTTATTTTATGTCCCAAATCTAAAGTATCCGATGTACACACATTCATTTCAGAGGGAAAAAAATCAATGTTTTTGATGTCACAGTATGTGAAATGGAATCCAAATGCTTAATTAATGTGTTGATTTCACATCACTCTTAATTTCAATCACTCTTAAGGAGTTTTAACTTCACTCACTCCTAATGTTAATTTCAATCACTCTTAAAGAGTTGCCAGGTCCTGGAGCACAGACTGGTGTTTCAAACAATTGTTATATTCTCCAGCTAGAGACACAAAGCTCAGGACAAGCAGCACAAGGAGGAAAGGCACACTTTCTCAGTCTAAAGATGTTTGTATTTGTGCTGGATTTGTTCAGGAAGGGTGCTTGGGAGACAATCATTTTAACCTGTTGTGCCATTGGGAGCCAGGCAGAGTGTGAAGCACTAAAGTAACAACTTGTGGATCTTTTTATTCTATAAACCTGTGATGGCAAACCTCGGCACTCCAGGTGTTTTTGGACTTCAATTCCCAGAAGGCCAAGTCAACACACCTGCGGATTAGGTATTCTGGGAATTGAAGTTCAAGAACAGCTAGAGTGCCAAGGTTTGCCATCACTGCTATAAACCAAGGCAGGATGGGAAACATCCCAGGGTGCAATTAGGCAGCCCAATTATCCTGGCCAAATCAGTCTAGATCAGTGGTTCCTAACATGGGGCCCTCACCCCACAGAGGGATTTCATTTCCCAGAAGCCTAAGTCAGTACATTGTCTGATCAGTGCTTTGGGGAATTGACTTAGACTTCTAGGAATTGAAGTCCAAAAAACCCAAAGGTTGGGAAAAACTGGTCTAGATCCTTTTACAGGGGGTCACTTTGAGGTACAGCATGTCATTTGGGGTGATCCTTGTATCCGCTTGCTAGCATCAACCACACTGCGCCTCAAGCAGCCCTGTTTAGCATTAACAAACCCAGGTGAGAGGGAAGGAAGCATCCCATTTCTCAAGGCTACTAAATAGCTTAAGCAAAGGGACAGCTTAATCCGCCCTCTTTGGTTCGATCCCAGTGATCATAGATGGTGGAACTAAAGCAAACTGGAATGAACCTACCCTCGCCCAAAAGAAAAGTAGCCCCTAACATGGACACACAAAGAGGTAGGTGGCCATTGCTCAGGCTGGTTTGTGATGGCGATATGCATTGTGTGGCCACCAGGAAAAGGAGTGCATTTGATCTTCCCCAGGCAAACCAATGGACAAATGCCAAGGTATGGGATGTTCTGATTGCCCAACCTTCTTAGTGGCTTATGCAAACAATAAGACTGAAGTAGGAATGTTAGAAGTCATCTTCTTTAAGCAGGGACTTGGTGCCACAGACAAAACTGGTTTCAGTGCTGTTTGGATGGTGCGGATGTTGCCTACAGTGCAGCCTCACTGCTTGCACAACATGTGACTCATGGATGGCTCAAAATGTCATTGGGGGCTGCCTGTATATGTTGGCTGAATGTCAGACATTTCACAAAGCTGGTTTAGGCATAGTATTTGCTTTACACACAGATTGAAAGTATCATATGAAATATATGCAGATTTGGAGGCCATGTACATTTCAAGGTGCATCCAACACACTGTATTTTGTCAACACAAGGTGGAAATTATGCTCAGAGACTGTATGATACATAAGGAGATGGCTCCATCCTCCTGAAACATACATGGCCCTTTCTGTTGCAGTGAATCATATCCTGATTGGAAGCTCTTTTGACTCGATTAATGATCAATGTCCACTGGTTTGACTTTAGGTCAAACCTCGCATAATTTTGTTTCTTAGTTTTTTAGGTAAAGGTAAAGGTCGCCCTTGCTCGAAAGCCAGCCATATCCAACTCTAGGGTTCAGTGCTCATCTCTGTTTACAGCCAAACAGCCAGTGCTCTCTGTGTCTGCAGACATTTCCGTGGAGACATGGCAGGTGTGCTTCAATACCGGAGTGCATGGAAAACTGTTTACCTTCTCAATGAAGTGGTCCCTATTTATCTACTTGCAATTTCTTGCTTTCGAACTGCTAGGTTGGTAGGAGCTGGGACAGAGACAGGAGCTGACTCTGTCATGCAGTACTTGGGAATCGAACTCACCTTTAAAGCCTTTCGTGGTAGCGGACCAGGATACCTCAGGGACCGCATCTTCCCTAGGACATCGACCCGTCCCACGAGAGGAAACTGAGAGGGCACCCTTCAGGTACCATCTGTTGGGGAGGCTCGCCTCTCCAGCATGAGGAAAAGGGCCTTCTCGGTCATAACCCACACACTATGGAACCTCCTGCCCACTATGGAACCTCCAGGCCCAGTTGCTACCATGTAGGAAAGAACTGAAGACGTGGTTGGCAAAATGGGCCTAGGGGCCAAGATTGTCAACAAGCTCCCCTTTCTGGCTCATCTGAGGCTCCCTCCCTCTTGTAATTAATTTTTAACATTAAGGTTATGCTGTTTTTATATTTGTTTTTAGATAGTAATGGAACAGCGATGGGCAATACTGCTATATTCTTAAGGGTTTTTAATTGTTTTATATTGGTTTTAACTTGTGTGCATTGCGCAGAGTCAATTGGATTAGGGTGGTATATAAATCTATCTATTAAATTAAATTAAACTCTGATCTTCTAGTTGTTGAGTTCAGCGTCTTAACCACTTGAGCCACCATAGTCTTTTAGATCACTGCTCAAAGACGTAGTAACAGAATACCTGATGAACAAATGAAAGAGGGCTGGCCATGTTGCATGCATCAATGATAATAAATGGAGCACCAGAATAATGAAGTGGTATCTGAGAGATTGCAAAAGACCCAAAGGAAGACCACCTCACAGATGAGAAGATTTTCTCAAGAAAAATGTTGGATCAACATGCAGAAGAACTGCCAGGGACAGATCATTGTGGACGGAGGTTGTGTGGGATGTTGTTGCAGAGAAGTCTAGGATTCTTCGCTGAATAATGACTCCAAAGTATCCAAAGCAAAGTTCTTTAAATCATTTTGCTAGTATTGCATCAAAGGCATTTAATAAATTCTGTTCCCACTTCTCAGAACTTGGCTGATATCATCACGGAGGAGGAAAACAAGGCAAAAGGATGATGGCATTTGCTCCAGTAAAAAACTTCAGAGTGCAAGAATATAGTGCATGACTATTTGCCAAAAAGAAGGAATTTGGTTGGGAATGAACTACCATTTTAAGTTTCTCAGAGGCTACTGTAAACAATGATGAGAGAAGCTAGAAAAAACAACATTATAAAACAATACTTGGCAGTAGCCGTTGCAAAACAAACATGCTTATGCAAAGTTCTTTCCATCAGTGCCACAAACTTTAATAGACTTTATTTTTCTGAATAAGAAGACTTCTGGAAATAAAATTATGCTGGAGGCCTTAAGGGAGACATAGAAAGAAAGAGGTTAGATTTTATTTAAGAATCAGGGCACAACGTAAAAATTCAGACATGTACTCTGCTAAAATTAAGACCTCCCACAGAGTAAAATTGAAGATTATTAGTACTGGATGTAGTGACTTGATTAGACTTTCCCCAGCCGCACAGAGAATCTCAAGTTTTCATTTAGCTTGCAAACTTTTATATGAGGCGGTTGTTCTCACCCAGACCAGACAAATACTCTGTATCCTAAATATTGCTGTTTTTGATAAACTCTGCTGAGTAGTTTAAGGCAATTTGCTGGGGGTGGGGGTGGAGGAGAGTGTGTGGTACAGAAAGCTGAGCCTGGTGGGAGGGTATATAGGCTGTACGGGCCAGAAAATGTTGGGATTTAATATTAACTATGCTACTTACTTGCTGTGTGGCCTACAAAAGATCATTCAGCCTTTATAGCATTCCAGTTCCCCTGTCTTTAAAACAGGGATACTATTACTTCCCAAGAGTGATTCAACGGATTACAAGGCGAATGTTTGTTTAATGCTTTCAAAATATAGCATGCCGTATAATTGTTATTTGCATTAGGCCATTTTCTCCCCATTGTTTCTTATGGCTAGGTACCAGGATTACTGAAGTGGATGTTGAACTAGGCAGCTATTGGGCTGCGGCAGTGGAATTTTCAAGCAAGCAATTGAAAGGCCTTGAAGAAAATAGATATTTTCCGCTAGATGTTGCAGCTATCAGGGCAGAGCCTCTCTCTTTTGACTATTCTCACAGTCAAGAGCACACACATATTACAGCAGCAATCGCAAAGGACTCCCTGTGCTGATACATTCTTTGAAATGTGCTTTCACTTTGCCACATGGGCGTTCTTTACATTATCTTCAATTTGATTTATCTTGTTTATTTGAAAAAAAGAGGACTCTTCCTGTAAGCAGAAAAGGCTGTAATGCAAACAACCGGAGAGTTTTTCTCAGGCTCTATGGCCCTTCACTGGCAGAGTCTTTGGGTGCGGCTGGTTCTATTACTGCTCAGTACTCATTACTGCCTGATGTGCTCAGTTTCTACTGAGGCTCTTGTTCACCAAAGCAGTGGGAGGTAAGAGGAGTTAAGGTAATGCATCCGTGGTTGCCAGTGGCAGAGATGGGAAGAAATAAAAAGCAAAAAAGACTATACTATTTCAATCAAAGTCTGAAATTTGTAGAAGTGGTTTTGGTCTCAATATAGAAAAAATATTTATCCAAGAAACTCCTACTCGGGTGTGAACATCCTACTTCGAGTTGGATTTTGTTTGGCAAAGTCCTGAGTGAGAGAGAAAGCGAATACAGAATGTGTCTGTAAACAAATATATTTATTTAGTACAAATTGACACATTCACTAGCATGTTTCAATGCTTGTAACATATTAAACTACTTCCTAGAGTGGCTTTCTTCTGTGATTCTCCTAATTCATTCTTGCATTCACTACCAGGAAGTCTTATGGCCAGCCACATCGGATTCTCTGGTTGGAGACTCAATACATATCTATTTATGCGCTGGTGTCTACACAAGCTCTTTTTCTTTTTATATTTCTTTTCTTGCAAACAATATCTGCTCCACTCCATTTTTTACTTCCTGCACAGCTGAGCTAAATAAACAGATTTGCAACACCCCCCTTTTACATATATAAGGTTTGCATATAGTCTTATGCCAGTGGTTGTGAACCTATGGCACGTGTGCTAGATGGGGCACTCGGAGCCTCTTTGTGGGCACGGGTGCCAATGCCCCAGCACAGGTTTTGCCAGAGTGCATTACTGGAAACCCTGAGGGCTGTGGGGCTGGGCTGCTCTCTCCCCCTCCCCCTGTGTGCCTGAGGACAGTTCTCACATCAACTGTACCCCTGCCAAGCAGCCCAATGGGGCCGCTTCCTCCTTCACCTGTCTGGGGTAAGACGAGTAGCTCATATGCAGCATGAGGGTGCGGTAGGGACAGCAGTCTGTTGAGCCTTTGGCGAAGATATTCAGATTAAATTGCGGTGTTGGCACTTTGTAATAAATAAGTAGGCTGCGGTTTGGGCACTCGGTCTCTAAAAGGTTTGCCATCACTGACTTATGTGGATAAGAGATGCAACATAATGCAGGAATAGGTGAAAGCAGGGAAAGTACCAAACATCCAATTCCCCCCCCCGCTGCCAAAAAAAAATAAGACTAGTAAGATATCCAAGAATAGTATGTACATTTTAGACTGTTCCCCATGCACCATACCCCATTCTCAAATTGCCCACGAGACTCAAACTTTCTGTCTATTTGCCTGCTCTGAATTTTGCCATCATGAATTAATCTACCATGCTATCATGGTCAATTCAGGCCCAAAGAATAGGCTACTGCCGTTAACAATATCATTGACTTCTATTAGGCTGCAGTTCCTTTTTTTCCTAGTTGGCTCTTAGTTGCAAAGCAGTTTGTGGTAACTCTTGTATGTCAAGCTCATATTTTTAGCTCTACAGTAGCTCTGAATTGCCTTTTGGGTTTGTGGGTTTTAAAACAGGCTCTTAACATTACTGATGTGGCATTTTGTTTTCAGTAATTGATATTAATTTTCAGGTTGCACTTCTGGTTTCAATCTGAGATGCTCTCAGAGGGCCGCAGTTAAAAGGTCCACAACAAAATGGTAAGGGTTTGTTTTGTTTTCTTTTCGTTTTGGAAAAGGTTTAAGTGCCATATATGCTCCTAGTTTCTTTTGTATTAAATCCCCCCCGCCTCCCGCACAACACAAAGCATTAACGTCTGTCTGGCTGAAACAATTATTTTGGCATTTCTGTGAGCAGCCTGGGTTTGGAATCTGGTGATAATCAACATCTCTACAAACTCAAGTTGATACATTGGACCTGTATTACACACTTTAAAGTGACTATGAAAACAGCAGCCATTTATTTATGGGGAGATTCTATGCCAACAGCAGATGCTTTCCATATGTACAGCATAATGCAGCAATCTCCCACTCTCCATTGTTCTCACACTGTAGAATGAATCCAGAGAAAAAAGCACCACCATTGATGATAGTATGGATCTAGCAATTTCAGTGCCGAGGACAAACCAGGTAAGGTGGGAGATATAAAGGACATCTTGCTTCTTAGAGTTCAACCTTGTCTAAACAAGCATACTCACCCTAGGTTTCTAAAATAGAGAGGCATATGAAAGTGAAAAGTATTTCAGTTAAACCACAATTTTTTCTCCCCATGTGAAAAAATCATGGGGATGAAGATCTCTCTAGTGTGGCAACCCTGCAAACAAAGCTGGATCTATCTGAGTGGCCTCCGGTCTCAGCTTCAGAGATTAAATCTCTCATCGGCCTACGGAGGACAGAAAAGTTGCCAGGTGTGGATTTTATACCAGCAGAACTCATTAAGAATAAACCGGAAGACTGGGGACATGCTATTGTAGTCCAGATTTTCAAAAAAGGGAAAAGAAATGACCCTGCAAACTATAGACCAATAAGTCTGTTAAATGTAATGAGTAAACTTTATGCCAAACATCTACAAGACAAACTTAAGGAGTGGCTGGACTGTGAAAGTCTACTAGCAGACAAACAAGCAGGGTTCAGGGAAGGAAGAGGTACTATTGACCATCACCTGATCCTACAACACCTGATGAAAAATTATACTGTATGTCCAGCAGAACGGTATCCTTATATGCTGCCTTTATAGACCTTAAGGCAACCTTTGATTCCATTACCAGGTCCAAAGTATGGGAGAAGCTAGAAGTTGCTTTTATTGAGCCCAGGCTTCTCCTATTAATACATGCCTTGCACACCAACATGTCCCTTAAGGTTAGGTGTAACATGCAAGGGTCCTTATCGATGCCGGTAGAATTACACAAGGGAGTAAAACAAGGATGCATCTTGGTCCCTCTGCTTTTCTATTCTATTTCTATTTCTATATTCAATTTATATCCCGCCCCAATCATGCAACGCGACTCTGGGTGGGTTACAGACATATCAATACAATACCAATACAATATAAAAACATTCAGTCAGCATAATATCCATTAATACAATAAAAATATCATTACCTCCCCCAACCCCCAGTTACAATTACAAATCAAAATCACCAAATCCCCAGTCATAGTTACAATTTACCCAATTTCAGGTCATTAAAGACACATCATAATTATTATAGAACAATACATTTAAAATGAATAAATAAATGAATAAATCTCGAACTAGTCCTCTCAGCTCCAGATGTCCATTGGGGCGGCGGCAGGTCTTATAGCCGCCTGCCCGTGCCACGCCGCAGCTGGGCTCACTCTCCGGGCCGGACCGGACGAGAGGCGAAGTTCGTTGGGGGCGGCGGCAGGTCTTATAGCCGCCCGCCCACGCCGCAGCTGGGCTCACTCTCCGGGCCAGACCGGACGAGAGGCAAAGGTCGTTGGGGGCGGCGGCAGGTCTTATAGCCGCCCGCCCGCCCGCCCGCGCCGCAGCTGGACTCACTCTCTGGCCGGAGCAGACGAGAGGCGAAGTTCGTTGGGGGCGGCGGCAGGTCTTATAGCCGCCCGCCTGCGCCGCGCCACAGCTGGGCTCACTCTCCGGCCCGGAGCGGACGAGAGGTGAAGTTCGTTGGGGGCAGCGGCAGGTCTTATAGCCGCCCGCCCGCCCGTGCCGCGCCACAGCTGGGCTCACTCTCCGGCCGGACGAAATTTTCAATTTCTGTATCAGGAGTTCTCAACCTTTTAAAGCCAGGGGCTAGGTTACGCTCCCTCAGACAGTACCACATGGCACTTCCAGGTGTGGTGGAGGCGGTGGGGGACCACATGAAATAGTTCTGTGGGCTGCATTCAGCCCACAGGTCGCATATTGATAATCCCTGTTCTATATAAATGATATGGTAAATTGGATAAACAAATCAAATCATCACAAACACCCCCCCCCCAAAAAAAAACAACAACCTTAGTGGAGTGCAGTATTGCCCTTCTCCTTTATGCTGATGATACAGTAATCCTCTCTAGGGCACCAATAGGCTTAAGAAGTGCCATGAGAGCCCTGGTCCAATATTTCACAAAAGATAAATTAGAAATAAACTACCAGAAAATGATCATGGCCTTTGCTAGAAAGCAAAGGCCACCCTCATGGTATCTTAATGGACACATTACCAAAAAAAGTAACCACTTTTAAATACCTAGGTGTGGTCATACAAGTTAATGGCTCAAGAAAAGCGCATTTTGATTATGCAGCTGCCACAGGACAAAGATCAGCCAGCACTTTTCTAAAAAAAATGAATACAAAGGGAGGATCCTATGCTCCTGCATGGTCCAGCTTTTCCAGGCTAAAGCCCTATCTCAGACTCTTTCTGGGTCTCAGATCGGTCCCCCAATTTCCTGATATGTCCCTCTCGAAAGAGTACAAACTAAACTTATCAGAAGGCAAGTACAAAAAAACACCACTTGCTGGAAGACTTTGCCCTTGCGGCTCTGGAGAAATTGAAACAACTAGTCACGTTCTTCTTAGATGTTCCTTTTACCGTGATACTAGAATCAGATTTCTCTTTCCCTTGATTAAGATTCTGCACCTTGGTGTTAAGGATAGGCAGAAATTTAAAGGATAATCCATAGTAAATATCTAAAACCAAATTTTATAAAATTAATGCATGTTTGCAAACCTTATTAACAAATATAGGCTGTCATGTTTTTAGATGAAATAATTTATCATAGCATAGGCCTCACTTCTCGTGTACTAGACATAATTTCTTTATGTAATTTAGTTTGTACTGGTCTATGACTGCAGTGGCTCAGTGGCTAAGACGCTGACTGGAAGGAGGGAGGTCGGCAGTTCGATTCCCGAGTACCGCAGGACGGAATGAGCTCCCGTCTTTGTCCAAGCTCCTGCCATTTAGCAGTTTGACAGCAAGAAACTGCAAGTAGATAAATAGGGACCACTTTGGTGGGAAGGTAAGCAGCATTCCATGCACTGCCTGCCACATGACCACAGAAATGTCTGCAGAAGCAGACAGCACTGGCTCTTTGGCTATGAAACAGAGATGAGCACTGAACCCTAGAGTTGGATACGACTGGCTTTCAAGTAAGGGTGACCTTCACCTTTTGACTGTAATAAAGATTGTTATGTTATGATTCAGATTAATGACATTTCAAAACTCTTACTGACTGAAGATTCTGTAAATAAGTCACACCTCACTTAGCGAGCATTTCGCTTTGCAAAAAAACTCGCATAATGAGTGGGTTTTTCACAAAGTGATCCAACTCGCATAATGAATATTTTCGCTATGCAAGTCAGACTTCCCCTATGGAAACGCTTCTATGGGGGAAAACTCACATAACAATTTTTTTTCCACTATGCGAGTTGGACTTTCCCTATAGAAAACTCGCATAATGAGCATTCCTACGGGGAAAACTCGCATAACGAAAAACATTTGCTATGGGAGTTTTTCCCATAAAAAAGCTCATTATGTGAGTTTTTCCATTGGAATTTTCGCTATGCGAGTCTGACTTGCATATCTAAAAACTCGCATAGTGAGCAGCCTCGCAGAATGAATTAAATTCGTTATGCGAGGTATTACTGTACTAATATGATGGTTGAAATCCAGATAGTCTGACTTTTAGATGAGAGCAAACAAAGATTTATCTAAGGTACATAGACAATACTCTTGTAATACATCTGGTAGGTTCACAAAAGAACACCACCGGATTATGTCCTTCAACAGTGTACCACACCCAGTAGGGTAAAGCTACATAAATATCATTTTCTGTTTTTTAAAATTCTTGTCATATTGATATTTCCACAAGGCAACTATGATAAGTGACAACATAATATGCCATAATGAATTTTGCCAAAAAAGGTATGTGTTTTTCCAAATAAAACATTTTAAAAATGAAAACAAACACTGTTACTTCAAAATAGTTACAATGACAAGGTGTTAAATCATAAAGAAAATGGAAAATATGTAACTTGTAAATATTTGATCTCTGAAATATCTATAAAAGGAGAAACTCGAATAGTCAATGCTACCATTCAGTTGCGGGTACTGATCTAAATCTTAGTTCACATGTTGCTGTTCTACTTTTAGCCTTTCACAGGACCTACAGATTATTAGTATTTTTGGAGAACTGTGAGATCAACATTTACAATTCCAATCCAAAATAACTATATTGGACTCTGTACAAAACAGATTGAATAATCGCAATAATATTAGTGTTTTATCATAAATATATCTTCTTTGAATTTGGGTTGTTCAAAAATTCTGTGGGTAATACTAAGGTTTTTTTTTTTTGTAACCTACTGGTTGTAGGAGGTACACATGCACACATTATTTGCCAGCAACACATTGTTACCCACATGATCTAATCTGGTGTTATGGACTGAAGGACTCTAAGGAAAACTTTTTGTTCTAACAGTCCATACTATCACAACCCTTGAGACCCTGAAAGGATTGTTTATATTAAAATATTCTTAACCATACAGTAACAAAAACAACATACAGTAAAACCCCAATTATGAATACCCCAATTTACGAATAATTCGACTTATGAATTGGTTCTGCACTGAAATCCATGCCTCGAGTTACAAACGTGCCCCGATTTATGAATGAATTCTTTTTCCTCTGTGTTGCCTCGAATGCTTCAGGTTACATAATCTGATTCCCCACAATGCATTGCGCCCTGGGAGGTATATATTTTATACTCATGCAGCCTTTCTGAGTCATGTAAGTGGCAGTAGAGTGATTGGAGTGGTTGTCTAGAGTTTTGGTACCAAAATGGCTGCCTGTTGCGGTTTCTTGCTGGATTTTCTGAGTTTTCCGATCATTTTCAAACCTTCTTTAGCATAAGGAACAGCATTTTTGCTTATGCATGCTTTCCTTTCAATGCTGCTGTTGTTTTTGGGTGGTTTGATTGATTTTTGGATGGGGGGACGACTCTTTTTTGGATAGGGGAGAATTTTTCTTTATCCCTATGGAGATGCCTCAAGTTACGAACAAATTCGAGTTACAAACAAGGCCATGGAACTAATTTCATTTGTAACTCAAGGTTTTACTGTATTTAACAGCTACAACTATATGGTATGTTATGATTAATACAATTACAGTAATACCTCAGATAACGTTTACCTTGGATAACGCTAAAATCGCATAAAGTTAAGTAATCTGGGGAGGAGAATTGGATCGAATAACGCTAAGGTCCTATGGGATGGATCGGATAACAACCGCTAAAGCCTGTGCGGTTACAACGTATCTCTATGGAGCTTTAGCGTTATCTGATCCATCCCATAGGATTTTAACATGCATTGGATAACACTAAAAATTGGATAACACCAAGACTTGTGGAACCAAGTTTTAGCGTTTTCCGAGGTATTACTGTATATGAAAACTGTATGTATTTTGTGGGGGGCATATTTTATTACAACTCCACTAAAAGTTTTTATCAGACATTTGTAAAACTTGTTACTGTACTGCCTGATTAATCAGCTGTTAGTGAAAATGATAGTACTGTATGGGCAAAACATCTGATATGGATATTTTGCTTAAATGGTCAAAAATTATTAAAGAATTATAACTTCTATGAATTTTGTTTTCTTTTGCCTTTCATTTTATAAGACATAAGCAATTCAATTAGTCTGCTTATGTTTACTTACCATTCATTGGTTGTGAGTCTTGTTCAATTTGTAAAATTCTTTACTTTCACGATCTGAACCTCCATTAAAAATTGTACAAGAGTTACTGTAGGGAATGATACCTCCACTCCTCACACACACCAGAATGTTGAGATGAATATATTACTCACCTTTTTCCAATAAACCTCCCTTCTGCATTTGTCAAACATTGGCAAAACACTGACAGTTACCTTAGGCTACTAATTAGTGATACAAGAGTTAGTCTTTAAGGTGCCACAACATTTCTTGTCTTTTTTATTTTATTTTATTTGCTCTCTGATATGCTTGCACAGACTAACACGGCTACCACTTCAAATATAACTGCATTGGTCACACTTGTGGATGATCTCTGGAGAGAGCGGGATGCGGGTCATCCATCCGTCCTTGCTCTTCTTGAACTCTCAGCGGCTTTTGATACCATTGACCACGGTATCCTTCTGGGAAGGCTCCAAGGACCGGGGATCCAGGGCACTGTGTTGTCCTGGTTTTCCTCATTTCTGAGGGGCCAGACCCAGTCGGTGTAGCCCTAGGCCCCTGCAATATGGGGTGCCTCATGGCTCGGTCCTTTCACCTCTCCTATTCAATATCTACATGATACCACTGCGTGAGATCATCCGTTCCCATGGGGTGAGGTATCATCAATATGCTGATGATACCCAGCTGTATATCTCGGACTGTGGGGACCCAAGCGAAGCAGTAGAAGTCCTTTCCAGGTGCCTGGAGGCTGTCAGGGTCTGGATGGGGGACAACGGGTTACAGCTGAATCCTGGCAAGACTGAGTGGCTATGGGTCAGGGGTCCTGCATTATCACGGGAGTTACCATCTTTGGTTCTGGATGGGGCAGTGCTGCCCCAAACAGACCCAATGCGTAACTTGGGGGTCCTCTTGGACTCACGACTACTGCTCGAAGAGCAGGTGGCATCCGTGGCCAGGAGAGCCTTTGCACAACTTTGTGTAATATGCCAGTTATGCCTGCTCCTAGACCAGGACTCCTTGCTCATGATCACACACGCTTTAGTCACAGATTTGATTACTGTAATGCACTCTACATGGGGCTGCCCTTAGTGACCATTTGGAGGCTGCAACTGGTTCAGAATGCGGCTGCCCGGGTCGTGATTGAGTGTGGGCTTTATGCTCATGCCTCACCATTGCTTTGGGAGCTACACTGGCTGCCAGTGTGCCTCCGGGTGCAATTCAAGGTGCTGGTTATTACCTTTAAAGCCCTATATGGTAGTGGGCCAGGATACCTAAGAAACCACATCATCTCAAGGACATCTGCCCATCCGACTAGAGTGGACCGGAGAGGCTCTCTGGTTGTACCATCAGCTAGAGAGGCACATCTCTCTAGCACTAGAAGGAGGGCCTTCTCTGTGTCTGATCTGGCCCTGTGGAACCTCCTTGCCAACTGAGCTGCGCCTCCAGGCAGAGCTGCTGCCCTTCCGGAAGGGTGTAAATACCTGGCTGGCAGGGCAGGTCTGGGGTACTGGAGGCACAATCACCTTAGCCTGCTGGCTGTTTTGACCTCCTCCCCTGCTCCCTTAAATTCTTAAGTTTTAAATCATATAACGTTTTAGTCGTAGTTTTAATTGGTTTTAACTGTGGGTTTTTGAGAACTTTTATAATTTTAGCCTTTTTATGTGTTTTAGGATGTGTTAAACCATCCTGGTTCGCCTTCGGCGAGGAGGGCGGTATAGAAATTTAAATAAATAAATAAATAAATAGAAATGTACAGTAGAATCAAAATTCAGATGTTGAATTTGGATTGGTTACAGATCCTTGTTTTCTAAAAACTTAGTATTTCTATATACGGTAATACCCCAGATAACATTATGACTTGGTTCCACAAGTCATGACGTTATCCAATTTTTAGCGTTGTCCGATGCATGTGTCAGGAAATAGCCCTATTTCCTAATGTCTCCCAAGGCTTGAAATTGCTATTTTTCAGCTAGGCCTCATAGAAATCCATTTTTCTCTCTGTATGCCTTACAAGACTGCCACGATGGCTTGTTGACATTAGTGTTCCTGTGCTGTTATCTTTCTAGCTGGCCTAGCTAGCAGAGCTTAGCCATGTTTTGTCTAGTCCCAATGCACTCTCTATGTGCACGTGTAAAAACAAATATTGTTTTGAGAAAGTTTTCTCTGTTACCTGATTGGCTAAAGCTAAACCACCTGACTGTAAAATCTCCATTTTGGAGAGAAGAGGAGTTCGTCTCTGCTTCTCCATGAGTTAAGACCTGTTTTTGATTAGAGAGCTTTTGTTTCTGGATCTCTATGGGCTAGCATTCTTTAGCCTAGGAGCTATGCATTTTTGCTCCTTAAAAATGGTTACCTAGATTTGCCTGTGGACTTTATTGGACTGACCTATGCTACTGACTTTTATGCTTTATGAACCTGATCAATAAATCTTCATCATTTTCTTCTGAACAACGTGTCTTCATTGGACTAAAAGGGTAAGAGCAGCATTGCATTTCACACACAAACACGCTACCAAACTAAAACCTCCTTGTAGCTGATAAGCTTTAATGGCCGTCCAGCTCGCCCTGTGTAGGTTTGTTTTGGTTTTTAGGGGGTTTTCCAAAGAGGGGGCCGGCTGGTACGTGACAGCATGCATCGAACAACGCTTTTAAAAAAGCCCTGACTTCAGGGACAAATCGCTTTAAAGGCAGGCAGGGAAAGAAAGAGACCCAATCGGGTTTCTTTTCCTCCCTTCCTTTAAAGCCAGCCCCACCCGCAGCGGTCTCTGCGACTACAGTACGGTCGGGGAAAGGCGCGCCTTTTCCCTGACCCTACTGCAGTCGCAGAGACTGCTTATGTCTCTTTCCCTCCCTGTATTTAAACTACAGGGAAGGGGAAAGAGAGAGACGTGATTGGTTCTCTAGAGACCCAATCACATCTCTCTCTTTCCCCCTCCCTATAGTTTAAATACAGGGAGGGAAAGAGACACAAGCAGTCTCTGCAACTTCAGTAGGGTCGGGGGAAAGGCACGTGCTTTTCTCCAACCCTACTGCACCCTACTGCAGTCGCAGAGACCGCTGTGGGTGGGGGGTGGATTGGGTAGTTCTACCCAAACCACCCCACACCCGCAGACCATTGCCTTGGATAACGCTAAGAATCATTATCCAGAATCGTTATCTGATTCTAGCGTTATCCGATGCAATCGTTATCCGGGGTATTACTGTATTCAGAACTCAGTTACAATCAGTCAAATACTATAAAATAATTATTTTCCCTTTAAAAAACAAACAGGCAAAATATTTTTAAAGGATTTTCCTATGACCTCTGACACCTTCCCAATGATTGTGACAACCAAAAGAGTACACATCAAGAGCCAGCAGTGCCTAAACAAATCCTTCCAACAAATCTCTTTCTCTCTCTCCCTTCTCTCTCTCTCTCTCTCTCTCTCTCACACACACACAATCTATTAACACAATATACAGTAAAACCTCAGATAACACTAAAACCTGGTTCCACAAGTCTTGGTGTTATACGATTTTTAGTGTTATCCGATGCATGTTAAAATCCTATGGGATCCATAGAGAGACATTGTAACCACACAGGCTTTAGTGGTTGTTATCCGATGCATCCCATAGGATCTTAATGTTATCCGATGCAATTCTTCCCCCCAGATTGCTTAATGTTATGCGATTTTAGTGTTATTCGATACTAATGTTATCTGAGGTATTACTCTACCTGTCTACATATAACAGAATCTTATCCCCCTGCTTGGTATATCACAAAGGGGGTCAAAACATAATATAATATTTTCCTGCTGATTTATAATGTACAGTCAAACCTCGCATAAAGAGTGCCTCGCTTAAAGAGCAGAATTTTCTCTGAATGTTCGCTTCACTTAACAAATAAAACCAACCAAAACTTGCTTAACAAATAAATCGGGGTTCGGTATCCCGCCCACAATTGGTCATTTACAATGGTGTTTCAAGAGCAAACTCGCTTAAAGTACAATCCTGTGGAACACATTATGCTCTTTAAGTGAGGTACAACTGTATTGTTCAATTAATCTACTAATCCTAAATCTTATTCCTAACAATATTAAGTAAAGAGTATATCATGAAATGTAAATAATATAAATATAAATTGATGTTTCAGAAAAGGATACAGAGGAAATTGATGCACTGTAGGCTTGCACTAGAGCATATCCTAATCACATATGCTCTGGGGACTTATAAGCAGCTATACCCATTTGTCAACTAGAAAGAATCAATGCCAATAAAAAACCTTCTGCTGTCTTTTCCTGCTTTTATATTTTATTGGTCCAGATAGACATCATTGATAGGTTTTGATTTCATCCCAGCACCCTTTCCTTGGGAAACCTATGGCAATCCCAACCAGGAGAAACTAAATTCTCTGCCCCCAGTACCCTTATGTATCTGAGGAATTTAAGGTTCATTTACCCAAGAAATAATTTCACTTTCACTTTTTTCCTCTAGCAAGCAGAAATCTATCCTTTTGATTTCTACTCTTTGGGAGAAAATGGAACTCTAAGTATTATAAATTCTTATTACAGATATTTGGAAAGATTAAAATTGGATTTGGACATGACATTATTTGGTAAATTCTGGATATTTCTGAATCTAAATCTACATCCCAAGTGCTAACCATTCCATAGCATGCTTTTTACAATACTGTATGCTGTATTCTTAGGGCAATGTTCCTCCTTTGTTACTAATATAATTCCTTGTCTGTAAAAACAAAAACCACCGAGGAGTGTCTGGTTCAGACATTCTCTTTAATTCACCTCAGCTACTGTACTAATTCTAGTTCCTAGGACATAACTAAACTGTGTAACACCATGGCTTACCCAAGTGGACTACTTACTAGGCATGGTAAAACTTTAATTATCAAATGATAGAAACAAATCTGAAAGGATTTTATTATTTCAAGTTACCATTGGGAAGTAGACTGCAGTGATAACAAAACCAACAGTCACAGTATCCTAGGCCAAACCCTGCCAGCGGTAAACTAGTTATATTTTCTGGCCCCGTAGTGGCTTAATTTTTTTAAAATTCCCCAGTCTTGATCAAGGGGACATATGGCTTCCCAGAAGCAGGAAACCACTTCTGCCAAATTTATTTTCCTTTAGTAACAAGACCACAAAAGACTGAAACATACAACTTTGTTAGCCACCACCCTGTCCTAGATGATTGTAGTTTAATAGCTACAATAAAAGCCATGCAAGTAAATTATATTCTACATTTTTTTTAGTCTCTAGGGCAGTAAGTGGAACATCCCTTGGGAATACGATCCTTAAATGTATCCATTAATTCTTCTATTTTTGAAAACATGCCCAAGCAGTTCCAAATACAGAGGAAGCTAAGTTATTAACATCAGGAAGGCAAGCTCTCTCTCTTTGCCACTGTTGCTGAACGAAGGAGGAAGGAGTATTTTGTACTCAGTTGCCTTTTGCTTCTGCAGCCTAAATCTGAGCCAAAGAAGCAGGACAGGAAGAAAGATGAGACTGAAAAAGATGACTTGGAATACAAAAACAAAATCACAGCATGAAATAAATAACTGAAAAAGCATTGTTGTAAAAAAATTTTTTGCAAAGTTTCAAACGGCTAACCACTTTGTCTTTAAGACAGATAGTCTCCTCTCAGAAAGATGACAAGATCATTACAGTGTTTCTGCCAGAGGGAACCCACACATGCAAACCATTATGTAAAATATAAGGTTTTTCCCCCCTTCAAGAATGCTCAAGATCATTAGACATGGTTTTCTCAATGCTGGAAAATCAAGCCAAAAATGAAAATAAACAGTTTCAAGTATATGCAACATAATTCCCTCAGCATTTATGGAAATATAGTAAAAAGAGTCCTACAAAAATGTGGCTTGACATTTCATGATGTTCTGTTTTTTCACCTCAATATTCAGTGTTTGCCTTCTGGTACTCTAATATTTCCAACTCAATTCAATTTTGGAGAGTGTAGCTGCATTCATACATGGCCGGTCAATGAAATTTCAGCCACACGTCAACTAACAAGCCAGAAAAGCAACACTGGGAAAAATTAGCCAAAATGTAATGTTTATTCAATTACCGGTACTTTAAAAGAAGAACATATCAGAATGATTCTGCAGAATAAGTGTAACATAGAGGAACTTTATGCTTGGATAATTAATAAACAGCACAGTGCTTTTCTTAATTAATAAACAGCACAGTGCTTTTCTTAATTATCTGCTATGGTAATTTAAGGCCAAGGTGATGATAATCTCAAACTCTTACGAATTCTGCTAAAAAGTTAGAGGTGAGCTAACAGCAAACAGTTCACATAAATCAAGAACAGGGAAGAGGCATTTCAGTTCATTTTATTCATAAAAAGCCAAGAGAAAATATTTTAACTGGAAGCACAGAAGGAATTCAGTAGGTACAAATGCAGTGCCCTTTCTCTGAGAATTAACGGAGGGATGCAAAGATGCAAATGTCTATGTTGTTTGTTTTTGTACACTGCACCTAAACTTTGCTGGCATTCTTTCCTCTTTCTCTGCTGTTGGCCATGGGCAGTCTATCCACAAGAGTGGTGCTGTAACCAGAAAGTAAACCTCTAAGCCTTACAGCCAAACCATTATTCATTAAACTACATTAATGGCACGCTTGCCACTCAGGATGCCTTTGGTGAGAGAATCTAATCCAAAAGGAAATAACAGCCATCTTACTGAATTTATTTTTGGCTTTAGTTGGGAAAGGATTCAATATAATGTTATACCTGATGCAGAATGTGTCGGTTGAATCCCAGTCTGGAAATTTTTTTTTGCAGCCAATCTAAAATGACATAACTATATTACGCTTTGGTTGCATTGCAGTTTTTCATTAGGAAAACCTGGGAAAGAGGGTAGTATTAATTCACAAAATATGTGTATTTCTATTTGGTATGCAAAAAAAGAAAGCAGACCCTGGAATATGGTGTTATGTTATTGTGTAGCAGAGCAAATCAAAATTCCACAAAGAAATCCAAATCGTGGGGACAAATTATATCTTTGAAACTGGGCTTCATATCAGGAACAAATGTGGCCCTAATGTAGCAGGCAGTCACTCTGGGCCAAATTTGGTGACATTGGGCAAAGGGTTTTTGAGGTACGATTTTTAAAAGTAAACATGTTTTCTCCCCCTCCCCCCCTAAAAATAAAATAAAATTCAGAAATAGTAAATCTTGAATGTCCCCAGATTTAAAACAGCTCATATAAATGGGAAAGCACAATCATTCTTATCTTGGGAAAAATAATTTGAAATTTTGAATCCGATCCATCCTATGGGTTGGATCGGATAACGTTAAACCTCCATAGAGATACATTGTAACCGCACAGGCTTCAGCGGTTGTTATCCGATTCATCCCATAGGACCTTATCGTTATTCGATCCAATTCTCCTCCCCAGATTACTTAATGTTATGTGATTTTAGCATTATCTGAGGTAAACATTATCCGAGGTATTACTGTACTTGGTTATAAATTCGCATGCATGGAACAGGTTTGTCAGCTGAGCTTTGCAAAGGAGATAAATTGTTTCAACTTCATGGGGGAAGGCTGTAGGGCAGTGTTGGCGAACCTATGGCACAAGTGCCAGAGGGGACACTCTGAGTCCTCTCTGTGGACACACGTGCCGTCGCCCTAGCACAGAGTTCACCCTGCCCCTCTGTTCAGCAGCCCAATGGGAGTGATTCTTCCCACCCCCAGGACAGAGTTTGCCCACCACTCTGTCCAGCAGCCCAATGAGAGTGCTTCCTCTCGCCCCAGCACAGAGCTCACCCCACCCCTCTGCAGGGCGGACGACAGCCTGTTGAGTTTGGGCACTCTATAAGGTTTCCCATCACTGCTGTAGGACAATAGAAGGTCAAAGAAATCGAGTCAAAAGTCAGTTTTTCTTTTTTAAAAAAACCAGGCTTACTTTAAAGAAAGTAGTACAGTGACAGTTCTGCAGAAATGTGGCCATTTTGCTTTGTATCTTCAGGGAATTAGAATATAAATTCTGTAAGGCATATTCAAAGTATTTTTGCAATGCAAAATCATGGGATATTTGTGTTTATCCCAGCTCTGAATGTTTTCAGCAAACATTCTCTCAGGATTTCTAAGACTAGGCTCCTGACACAAGTTTTCTAAAGAAAAATCAGCTCTAGGTCTGGGGCAATATGAACTTTTGAACCTATTAATCAGGATCCAATTAAAATTTTAACTTTTTCCTGCCCAAGTAGGGATTTGTGTTTAGAATGAGATTCTGTCTCTCCTTGTAAATGGTTTTTTAAAATATATTTTTTTAAAAGGATAGAGAACAAACATTAAGAAGATCACTTGTTTAAGCTGTGGAATGATGATGATGATGATGATGATGATGATGATGATGAGGGACTGACTTAATGTTAGAAGAGCTTTGGTGCCCATACATTGTCAAAGCCTCAACCATTCCAGCTATCTTGACACTATACAATTGTTTAGTAATTTAAAAAAACAACTTGAGATTGGTTATGTGTGCCATCAAGTTACTTCTGATGTATGGCAGCTAAATGAGTTAAAGACTTGCAAAATGTTATATTAACAGCTGAAAATCTCATGTTATCTTTCTATTCTCCACCCCGCCACCCACAATTGTGTTTTCCAGTAACTTCTACTCTGGTCTTGCTAGCTAACAGCAACAGATTTCTTTATTGAGTCAACCCATCTCATATTTTATTTATTTACTGTATTTGCTGGCGTATAAGACTACTTTCCCCCCTGAAAAACATGCCTCCAAGTGGGGGGGGGAGGGTCGTCTTATACGCCAGGTGCACTTCACTTGGGATAGACATAGCTGCCCATAGTGGCCTCCCGATGCTCGCCCGGTGCCCATAGTGGCCTCCTGATGCTCGCCTGGTGCCCATAGTGGCCTCCCGATGCCCACCCACCTCATTCTACATACCATCCAGTATTGCGCGGTATCCAGCATGGCTGCAGCGAGCATCAGCAGCGAGACAGGGTGCCAGCCTTTTCGGAGTGACTGGCCCGTTCTGCTCGGCGGGAAGCAGCGGTGCTCCACCCCGCCCCTTGTCTACGCAGAGCTTGCACATGCACACTTGCACACTAGTGCCGGCTACAGGGAGATGTTGAAATCAAATCTGATGTTCTTTTATGTTTTATTTGGTGTGTAGAAGGTGTACGGAAGAGCGGGTAGTCTTATACAGCGAGTATATAACAAACTCTATATTTTGAGTGGAAATGTTGGGGGGTCGTCTTATATGCCCAGTCGTCTTATACACCAGCAAATACGGTATTTATTCAATTTATGTTAAAAAGGCAGAACAACCACCATGTTTATGTCTTCCTCTTTTCCTGTTTGCTCAGTTTATTCTCATCACACTGTTGCTCAGCAAATATATCCCAGAGAACAGGAGATGGCAAGACATAGGGTTACAGATGGCTTAGTAGAAATGGACAATAGATTTTATCATGCCTCCTGTAACTGGGGAATGAACCCCTCCAGAAGAGGGAGTAAGTGATCCACCTGTCACATAAAACGACACGAGCTATTGTAATGCTGAAGTACACAAATCTTCTGCATACGCTGAATATTTAACCACTACATTTCCTTTAATATTTAGTTTATTAATGTTGTATCAACAAACAAAATATGGAGTCTGAACAAGAACTACCCTCAGAAACTGAGAGTCTGTGGAGTTTCCTTTCCTTTCTGCACTAATGAAGAGACCTGCACTCTTTCCAGCCATTAATTTCAAGTTTATTAACTTTACTTTTTTATATAGAAAAAAGGCTAAAGAAAATTAGTTCATAAATTTTTCATAAATTGATCCTTATATCAGACAACTGTCAACATGTCTCTTTGGGCTTGGAAAGAACTGAGTAGTCTGCTGACAAAACTTTACTTTGGTATATTTGGGTTCATATACTCAAGTCCTGTTTAAAATAGTAGTGTATGCCCAGACCCCCACCCTCCTGATAACAATTTGTGGCCTTCAGCTCCCAGAATCCTGCAGTAGTCAAAAAAGTAACTTGATCAAGTTCTGGTAAATGTATTGTGAATGTACACATGAGGTACAGAGAATATCTATAAATTGTATAGGCAAAGTTTATTCACATGGTTAGGATCCTGTGCTTTCAAAAGGATAACTTCCTCTCCATACAGAACCTAATTATGTGTGGAGATTGTGTGAACAGTCATGGGGTCTCGCAAAAATCTTTTCAAACCAGAATTATTATTATTATTATTATTATTATTATTATTATTATTATTATTATTATTATTATTATTATTATTATTATTATTATTATTATTATTATTATTATTATTATTACACAGAAGTCAGAAAGGAGGGTGTGCTACTGTGTTCAATTTTAACCCACCCTTCCAATAACAATCAATTGATTTACTCTGAACATCTGAAGAGGGGTCAAGTAATTTCAGAATTGGGTGAACTTGAAACAGCCTAAAAGAGAATTTTAGAGATATGGGAGACTGAAGTAAATTTAAGTGGCATAACTATTCCCCCTAGATTTTAACTCACATGTGATGACATAAGCTAAGGGGAAGGGGTGGCGGCGGTGTGGAGTTGGAAATGATTTAAATTTGCCAACTCCAAATTTTTGGGGGGACTGCCAGGCTGAATTTGGATGTTGGCATTTCTCAGTTTGCACAGCTCTAACTTTAACCTGTTACAGTCTAAAACAGGTTTTGTAACAGACCTGAAAAGATTTTTATATTTATTCAACACAACTGTTCCCAGGATAGTAAAACAAATAACCAGACTGTGTTTTTATCCCTAATTGTTTCACACTAAAATGGAGCAAAAGTATACAATGGCAAAATTATGCCTCAAGAGGAAAAGCAAAAATACTGGATTGGAATAATACCCAATACCATATAACAATAATGGCAAGGATCATGTACCTGAGTTGACAAATGGTGGTCTGCCAACCAACCAAGGTTGGTGCAAGAAAAAGTCATTTCCTTCTCTACGTAATGCCCATAACAAGCCTCTCACGTACCCCAGCAGCCCTTAGTAGCAGCTGAAGGATCTCCCCCCCCTTCAGTTTCCCAGATATCAAGGGTGCACAATGATTGGGGAAGACTGGAGGGGGGGGGGCACAATGGGGAGGCAGCCATCTCTTCCTGGATCTGTCTTCTGCCATCAACAGCTACTCAGTGAAATCCAGGCAAATGAGCACAGGAGGAAATAGGGCTCTTATTTTTCAGGGTAGCATTTGAAATTTTAAGTCATTCAACTTGTCAACTGGAAGGTCAACAGGTTGACAGTTTGAGACCCAAGAACTGCATGACAGTGAGCACCTGTCAACTGTCACAGCTCCTGTCAACCTAGCAGTTCAAAAGCAAGAAATTGCAAGTAGATAAATATGTACTGCTTCAGTGGGAGAGGTAACAGTGTTCCGTGTGTTCTGGCATCTATCTAGTCATCCCTGCCCCATGACCATGGAAACATCTGCAGATGCAGACAGCACTGGCTCTTCTGCCATAATCGGAGATGAGTACCGCACCCTAGAGTTGGATATGACTGTCTTTCAATCAAGAGTGACTTTTACCTCATCAGTCAACACGTATACCACTACTACTTATGCAAATTTTCAAACAGATAAAGTCAGCAATTGGAATCTGTTATGGACAAGCATTTATCCCACATCAGATAACTGTTAACTCTACATCTTGCCTAGTAAAAAAGGCAGCAGGGCATCATTTTTCCCATTCCACTATTACTGGAGCAAATACATAGTTAATGCTTTGAAGACTCTTAGAACAGCCTTGAAACAAGGAGACAAATTCTGATCAATGTCAACAGATTTCTCAGGTTTCCGGGCTGAAAATTAGTTAAATCAGCAAAAGGTTCCTTCTTCTACAAAAGTTGAAAACAAATCCACCTTTAGTATATTTATCAGTAGAAATATATTTTTTCCCAATTCAACTAATGCTGTGTTCTTGTTAACATACAATTCTGTACAGAAAACTGTAGGTAACAAATTGCCTTTCCCTCTGCCTTGCTCCCAGCTAATTGAACATTACATCCCATACACAAATTTTGAGACTACACACCAGGTAACATAACTTTGCCACCCCATCACCCCCCCCCCCCAGGGAAAAACAGGGCTGCTTTATTGATAACAAAACTGTCCCTGAAAGGGGCCCGGAGTTCAGAGGGCAAAGGAAGGGGAACCCCAACTGGAAGTTGACCATGACCCATGACCCCAGCTGGGGTCACCTAACTCCTCCCAACTTCCTATGTATTTATGCAACCAAAAAGGGGAACCCCACCATTCTGAACTTCCCATAAACCAAAGATTTAACACAGCAACAAAAACCCCTTTTGGTGAGAAGCAGGCGAAAACAGCCCCAAGCTCGGCCAATCTGCCTGGGCCCAAAATTTCTGCCTGACCCAAAATATTGCAACCAGATATACCCTCACTGAAAAAAGGGTGGACAGGAGGGTCGTTTGCCTCCCAACAACCCACAGAGAGTTCTCGAACACAGCTCCCTAACTTGTAGATAAAACCCCACCTCCTATAACCAAATTAACCAATGGTGGATCTCCACGCTGGAACCCTAAACAGAAAGAAGTGGTTGAGGCATGGCAAAAACCCCTCGCCCTCCATTGTCATGGGTGCGAAAGGACCCTTATGTACACAGTAGCAGACTTTTGCAAAAAGCTTATCAAGGACCAAACAGAGAGTGGAATAATTGCATTTGGTCTATGGTCCTCAGAATCCTCAGGCATTGCCATACAGCCTTGATGATTCACAAAGGCAAAAATATAAATACAGAAAAGAGAAAAACAAACACAGAATGCTTACTGAATTTGTCTAATGTTTTGCCCTGATTTCCTTGATGAAAATCACCCCAGCATTTTTTGCATGAAGAGCTGTATGTGCGTAACTTTTGACCACATTAAGAGACAACATTATTGTGCACCTACAAGCGTCCTTGATTTCTGTGGTTATGAGCTCACAACAATAGTTGGCTCTTAATTAGGAGTTAGACAGCAAACTCTCTCTCCTGTCACGGCAATCACTTTATTCCCAATTCAGAAACTTCCAGTGAAGTGGACAGTCTTGAGATCACACCCCAACCCTACACCCTTCTGAACATTCAGAGGGAACTTTGGAATGGAATTCATCTGCTTACAACTGTTTAAGTCATTTCATAAAATAATTTATTTCATAAAGGTAGATGCCAGTAGTTACACAGATTCATAGAATCACTGGGTTAGAAGGGACCTTGTAGGTCATCGAGTCCAACCCCCTGTTCAACGCAGGAATCCCAGTCAAAGCTCATCTAACAGATGGTTGTCCAATTTCCTCATGAATATTAAAACATTACATGTCTCAGAGCACATGTAGTACCTAAATCTTCTGCATATGCTGAATATTTAACTACTACTGTACATTCCCTTTAATATTTAGTTTATTAATGTTGTACCATTAACAAAATATGGAATCTGCACAAGAACTGCCCTCAAAATCTTTGAGTCTGTGGAGTTTCCTTTCCCTTCTGCACTAATGAGGATACAGTTAAACCTCCCATAAAGAGTGCCTCGCTTAAAAAGTAACTCGCTTAAAGAGCAGAATTTTCTCTGAATGTTCGCTTTGCTTAACAAATAAAACCAACCAAAAACTCACTTAACAAATAAATAGGGGTTCGCAATCCCCCCTACAATTGGTCATTTTCAATGGTGTTTCGCTTAAAGAGCAAACTCGCTTGAAGAGCAATCCTGTGGAACGCATTATGCTCTTTAAGCAAGGTACAATTGTACATAAAAAGCACATAAAAGAATTTATTTCATAAATTCCGATTAACTCACAAATACCAAAGCATTACATATATATAATTTAATGAACCAAAAGCTTCCCTTATTTCAGGTTCTGAGGCTCCCTTTTGTCCTGGAGAACCATTTTGGATCCTCAGGATTGAAGGGGAAGACAACTACCAAAAGAACAGATGGGCTTCAGAAAAAACAACAACAGAAGCTGTACAGATGCGAAGGAAGGAAGGAAACACTAGGCTAAGCTGACAGATACAATTTTTATGCTTAAACAACTAATAGAAGAAAATATAGAATATAATAAAAATCTCTTTGTTGCATTTGTAGACCAAGGGAAGCATTCAACAATTGGAAATTGCTGCCAGATTGTTGCCGCTACCAGGACTGAGACAATCCATTGGGACCAGGAAAAAGGGAGCCCCAGGAAGCCTCAAAATCTGAAAAGGAGAATACAAAGAGCATAAACTACTTATTTCTGGCATCAGATCCACTTTAGGCAGTGTAACTTTAGGCCAACAGAATTTTGCTCATTGTAGCTTCATAGTCCCGTAAGGAAATTCACAGAGTAAAAAGATGAAATAATAAATATGAAATATGTCTCAGCTACTAGTATAAACGGGTAAAGGTCACCCTTGCTCAAAACTCACTCGTATCCAACTCTAGGGTTCAGTGCTCATCTCTGTTTATAGCCAAAGAGCAAGCGCTGTCTGCGTCTGCAGACATTTCCATGGACATGCGGCAGGCATGACTAGACACCGGAGGGGATGGAATGCTGTTTACCTTCCCATCAAAGTGGTACCTCTTTATCGACTTGCAATTTCTTGCTTTCAAACTGCTAGTTTGGTAGGAGCTGGGACAGAGACAGAAGCTCATTCTGTCTTGCAGCAAACAGCTGAAATGCTGACCTTCCGGTCGTCAAGTTCAGTGTCTTAACCACAAAGCCACCGCAGTCCCCCAAAATATGAAATACATTTAATTAAAACATCAAACTTTTAGAAGACAGGCCTGTAAGAACCCTGGAACAACCTGTTCTTTAAGGCTTATTTAAAATAACCAAGGAGCAAGCCATGCCCACTTTCTAGATAAGACATTATCTGAGGAAATAGCACAGATTTACATGGCTGATGCCAAATACTTTAGCATATCCAGGACCAACAGCACTTGAGACTGGACTTAGAAATATATGGGTAACAAGTGCAGATGATACAGAATTTATACTAGAGTCATACCTCGCATAACGAATTTAATGTGTTCTGCAAGGCTGCTCGCTATGCAAGTCAGACTCGCATAACGAATTTTTCGCTATGCGAGTCGGACTTTCCCTGTGGAAAAACTTGGATAACGAGCGTTTCAAGGAGGAAAACTCGCATAGCGAAAATTTTTTGTTATGTGAGTTTCCCCCATAGAAATGCTCGTTATGCGAGTTTTTCCATAGGGAAAAGTCCAACTTACATAGTGAAAAATTCAGTATGCAAGTCGGACCGCTTAGTGAAAAAATTGCTCGTTATGCGAGTTTTTCGCTAAGCGAAACACTCGTTATGCAAGGTTTGACTGTATATGGTCTGATTCCCTAACACCCAATAACTAAATCCTGGACTAGTTGGAGCATTCAAATAATCTCTAAAGGGAGTCAGAAGTAGAGCACATTATATCAGCCTATTCTGAATCTAATTGCAGCATAGTAGATAACTATAATATTGCTACCTTCTCCAGATAAGTGTGCAGTTGGCAAATCAGACCTTGGAGACTTTCCCTCCAACACCAGTTTCGCTCCTCCTCAAAAGTCAACAGATTTTTCTATCCTCTACAACTTAAACTTTGTGTTAAGCCTCAGCTTATTTTACCCTTACTCATCTCCAAATGGCCTCTAGGCAATCTGATCAGGGTTTCCCCAGACTTCCTTGGACTAAGTAGCAATTAGCAATAGCAATTACACTTATATACTTCCTCATAGCACTTAGTGCACTCTCTGGACAGTTTACAGGTAATTAGCATTTTGCTGTCAACATTCAGGGTCCTCATTTACTGACCTCAGAAGGATGGGAAGCTGAGTCAACCTTGATCCCCATCAGGATTGAACTCACAACATTTTGGCTACAGGACATCAGTTTAACCCAGTAACGTCGCGTGAAGTTCAGCTGCCCGGGGGCGAAGCCAAATTTGCCAACTACCTGGTGGACGCTGGTGCCCGCTCCTCCTAGGGCTTCTGGGAATTGTACTCCAAGAACAAACCTAGCCGAAAATGTACCCCCCAGGGCCGGCCGCCCCCCTAGCGACACCACTGGTTTAATCTCTGCGCCACCGCCACAGGGCTTTAGTATAGAAAAAAGAGGCAGTGTAGCTATGTGCATCTTCTGTAGATTGAAGAAATTGTTAACCAAGCCATAAGATTTGGGAGGCTTTGCCTAGATACTAAAAAGCTTGGAGAACATGAGAGGTACAGCAAGGTCCAGTTCCAGGGAAGAAAACAGTAGTAAGCTAGAACCACACAGCAATTTACTCTCTCCAAGAAATGTTCAGGCCAAGAGCCTATCAACTTCCTATCCTTACCCCACACAGGTATCCTATAAAAATTCAGTAGTAGATAATACAGTAAAACCTCGGATAATGTTAAAACTTGGTTTCACAAGTCTTAGTGTTATCTGATTTTTAATGTTATCTGATGCATGCATCGGAGAACATTAAAATCCTATGGGATGCATCGGATAATGTTAAAACTCCATAGAGATACACTGTAACTGGCACAGGCTTTAGCAAATGTTATCCAATGTACCCCACAGGACTTTAATGTGATGCGATGCAATCCCCCCCCCCCCCCGATTGCTTAACGTTATGTGGTTTTAGCGTAATCTGATGCAAACATTGTCCAAGGTATTACTGTATACAGACTGCTGAGGGGTCAATGATTTGCATGATTCCGTCTATTCCCAGTGAACATCATCCACCTAAACACCAATGCTATTTCTCTCCCCAAATCAATCTTAAAAGGTAGAACAGATACCTGATCAGTAGCACACAAAATGCAAGCACCTTTCAAAGTATTTGACCCGAGAATAGCACATTAGATACTGCATGCCAATTACCAAGAACCAAAGCATCCAGATTTGGTTTTGTAACTATGAGTTTGATTACTATTCCTTAAAAACAGTGGAAACCACAACCTTCCTCCAAGGTGTGTTAATCACCTCTGAAGTCCACTTGGTAATATGACCTATGATTAGAAGAAGAAGAAGAAAAATTAACTAATGAAAAGGTCTGAGTGTCAAATCAGGAGCTTCTCTAAACCCCAGGAGGATGCAAACTAGGTTGTTTTGTTTAATAACTGTTCTCTGTGGTGTAAGCTAGATTGTTTGTATGTAAGCACTGGTTTTGTATGGGTGTGTAAATTAGTGTCTAACATATGGCTTCTGTCTTCATCAGTAAGTGACAAGATTCTGAATCAGATACAGGTGGCAGTTCTGAAATGGCAAGGATGGCAGGAATATCCATCTGTTCTAACAAGTTCAATTTAAAATTAAAAAATTAAAAAGCATAGCTAATTTTTTTTTAATAATGTCTAGCAAATACTAAAAGCAAAGCTAAGTGCACTGACTGAGTTTGGAGACAAAAATAAAATAAAATCGCAGGGGAAAAACACATATGAATAAGGTGGTATTTAAAATGGCTTTTCATGAGAATATATCTATAAAGTAACCTTGAAATCAGGGAAAAACTTGTTTACCATTTCTGTTGTGTACATTTTTATTATGAACAGTCTATCTCAAAAGTTATTTTAAGAAATGAGCCTCAACAAGGAGAGCGCTGTAAGATTACCTTATCATATGATAAAGAAGCAACCGAAAATATCAACAACAGTCTACTATCTGTGAAGTTTCTTCAGGAAAAAGCAGTCCATAATCTTTAAAATTATTTTACACAATATTGGCCTTCCCAGATAAATTCCTAGTGAATTAAAGTGACTATTAACAACTCTGTTATCCCTTGAATATGGGGCACTGTTAGGCTCTGGTTTCTGTTTGCGTGTATACAACATTCCAGAACAAAGCAAAACAAACCAGCATTTGGCATTCCATGACAAAACACTACTGTCTGTACTACCGTACATAAAAAAAATTAGACTAGTTCATAGCATGCAGAACATTGAGCAAGTCAAATGCATATTTGTACATGAAAATGCTGCAGCTTAGAAGTACAACTGAGCACTGATGAGCAACTAACAGTTTAATTTCAACATTTTGGCAATGATTTAACTGCAGCTACTACCTGTTAACCACTACTTTGAAAACTACTTAATAACATTTTGGTAAATGTACTTATAGTCAAGCCTTGCATAAAGAGCGCTTCGATTAAAGAGTAACTCGCTTAAAGAGCAGAATTTTCTCTGAATATTCGCTTCGCTTAACATATAAAACCAACCAAAAACTTGCTTAACAAATAAATCGGGGTCCGCAATCCCCCTCACCAGAAGTCACAATTGGTCGCTTACAATGGTGCTTCACTTAAAGAGCAAACTCGCTTAAAGAGAAATCCTGTGGAACGCATTATGCTTTTAAAACGAGGTACAACTGTAGAACTAGTTTAGTGAATATTTTGCAATGTTAAGTAACTGCAGCTCTGTTTTTTTCTAAGCTATCTCCATGTTATTTATTAAAATGTACTGCCTGGCATCCCACTGCTATTTCTAACTAGAAAAGACCCATTGACTGACTGGGATTTACAAAAGTGTTGATTTGTAACTCAGCAATTAGGTTAGTGGGCTTACTATCCAGCCAAAATTTGTAGCTGGATCCTGGCCTTTGTTGCAAAAAACAAAACAAAACAAAACAAAAAACCAGATCAAGCAAAACACCCAAAATATGCTTTATACAAAATACTCATGAGCATTCAAATCAGTTTCAGAAAGAAAAGAAGCACTTTTTAGTTACAGTAATACCTCAGATAACACTAAGATTTGTTCCACAAGTCTTGGTGTTATCCAATTTTTAGTGTCATCCAATGCATGTTAAAATCCTATGGGATGGATCGGATAACGTTAAAGCTCCATAGAGATACACTGTAACCGCACAGGCTTTAGCGGTTGTTATCCGATCCATCCCATAGGACCTTAACGTTATTCGATCCAATTCTCCTCCCCAGATTACTTAATGTTATGCGATTTTAGCGTTATCCAAGGTAGACGTTATCCGAGGTATTACTGTACTTTGTATTTTAAAGTTGCAAAGCTTTCAAAGTCAGCACTACTGGGATCTTAGCATACTTAATAACATTACACAACAATATGCTAATAATTTCAGGTTTTGTTCTTTCCATAACTTGGTCTTTCCAATCTTGTCCACTTAAACAATCAGCATAGTCAAAAACGCCAAGCTCCAGAAACCTAAGAAAAGGGATGCTTGTTTTAGGGAAAATTAAAGTTGATTAGTGCTGGAAACTGAATGAAAGGATTCCCCCCACCCTACTCTTGGGGGTCTAAAGAAATAAATGGATAGCTTACGATATATATCCAAGTTGCTCAGTAAATTAGAATGGGAAAAGAGGAAATTTGCAAAATGTCTGAGAAGGCAGCCTCTACGGGTAGAACAATATGAAGGAAGAATCTCAAGCCTGTTCTACTTCACAGGCAAAGACAATTTTAAGACTGTGAGAAAGACTCTGAATTTAGGGGGAGACAGTGGTGTAGCATAGGGGCACCCAGGGGGGTGGCCAGCCCCAGATGGCATTTTTGGGCTATGGGTGTTCTTGGACTACAATTCCCAGAAGCCATAGTGGGAGCGGGTGCCAGCATCCACCAGGGGACAGCAAATTTGGCTTAAAATCCACATGACGCTACTGGGGAGAGCTAAAGATAAAGCTTTGATTGCAGTGGCTTGGAATGGTTAAGAAGCTGAACTAGAAGACTGGAAGGTTCAATACCCGAGTACTGCACGATGGAGTGAGCTTTCATCTCTGTCCCAGCTCCTGTCAACCTAGCAGTTTGAAAGCAAGAAATTGCAAGTAGATAAATAGGGAACACTTAAATGGGAAAGTAAACAGCATTCCGTGCAGTCCAGTGTCTAGGCATGACTGCCACATGTCCATGGAAATGTCTGCAGACACAGACAGTGCTTGGTTTTTTGGCTATAAACAGAGATGAGCACTGAACCCTAGAGTGGGATATGACTGGCTTTCCAGCAAGGGTGACCTGTACCTTTACATAAGATAAAGCTAGAACAGCTTATGCTTTTCACTGTGATTACACAGTTATGGTAGATTCTTCCCTCTGAGTAACATTTAGATTTTTTAGACACTCCTCTCTTCTCCTTCTACTTTTCAGTTTACATGTATGAAAAATGTGAAACTAAAGTAGCACATTTTTATAGACACAGCGGCTGAAATCCTATTGTTGAGTGTATTAAATTGTAACTAGAGTAGGCTCATTGAATCAATGGAGATCTGATGAGTCAGCTCCTTCATAAATTCCACTGATTCAGTGGGCCTACTCCAGTTGCTAAGTAACAACATTTCAGCCAGAGATGTGGGTTTGAGGGTTGTTGTTGCTTAGTTCATCCAAATGCTGATTTTTCTGGGAACATCCAAATCTGGGTTCTGGTCACATCAGAGACAATCTAACTTCAGTTAAGAGAGCCAGCAATCCTGAACATGTCCAGTTTGACTCAAGATTTGGCAATTCCAAATGCAAATAGCTGGCTCTAACGTGATCTCTCTGCGACGGTCTACATTTCTCTGGTCAGAGATGTTTTCATGTCAGACATGACACCAGCATGTAAATCTTCATCTGGATTACACAAACATAGGAGTGCCATTCTATGTGCTCTGCCCAAACATCTTGCCTGCTTGCCTTTTGTGGACAAAATGGCTATTCATTAAAAAAAAAAACCACCCCACTGGAGCATAAAGGCAGGGTGATAATATTTTCTGTCTTTCTCATCTTGCCTCAATATTCTTCCAAATGGTTTCCCCTTCCTCTAGAATGGCAAGAGAAGTGTGTGTGTGTGTGTGGGGGGGGGGGGGGAAGGGCTTGAGAAATAGACTTGACCAATGAAAACTCCCATTAAAATACAGCATTTAGTCTTTAAGGTGCCACAATTTTTTTGTCTTGCTTATTTTTTGTTTTGGTGGTGGTTATGTTTCTCTTCTGAAAAGGAAACGAAATATATGGCCCCAATGTGCTGAATGAAAAGGTGTCTCTTACCTGCCGGAAGACTTTTTACTTCAGAGGCAAAAGTGATACAGGTTTGGTATGTCAGAGCGATGCTATTTCATTGTCAATTAATTTTCCACTTTTTTTGACTTAAGGTTCCTTTGTACATTTTTAGAGGCTGACATCATAAAATTGTTTCCTGGCAGTCCAATCACTTGCCTTCCATTTTAGTTTAATTGCTTCTAGGGTCTGTACTATATTTTGCCATTATGATGCATTCCTGCATAGATTCAGAAACAAACTGAGCAGAGGAAGAAAAGCAGGAGAGGGCAAACAAGGTTATTTGGAAAGATACTCAAACAGAAGTCAGAGTGAAATCCCAAAATATTATCAGGTGTTTATTTTTGTTTTGTTTTTGGTAAACATACCAATAGTAAAGCAAAGGAAATAAAAAACACTGCACAGACATCATGCTATGTTGCTAAATTATTCGGATACTTACACTGCTAAACTGATTAGTGATTTAATTGCCACTTCACAGCTAGGAACATGATCTTGATTCCTGACTCATGACTACAGCATGGATCTTGGCTAAAGAAGATATGCTGAGATTAAGCCAGTTAACAGGCAATTAAATAGTGCTTGATTAATGGGCATGATAGATAAACAAAACAAATTATCCTGGTATTACTTTATTCATATAGTGCCTGCATAAAACACAGAGAGACTCACGACATTTAAAACTCCAATATAAAACCACATTGTCAGTGAAAAAATGCAACGGAATAGATTAAAAGCAAGTTTTAAACAGGCAAAATCAAGGCAAAGTACCATTGTTTTCTTCCAGCTGGTAAAATATCTGAGGGTGGAGGGTGGTGACCCATATTTCACAAGGAAAGATGTTGCACAACCAAAGATCATGCCAACTCCTTCAAAGCACAGTCCCTGAAGCTCCTCCTGAGAACTGTCGTCAAATACCCACCCATTGTGATGGTAAAAACAACAAATTGACAGACAAGACTAGCATCCAGCAACAAGCTACTACAACACAAATCTCAAAGAGAATATGACAGAATACTACTTGTCACCTACACTCTCATCCAGTAATGAGATACAATCTATTCTGGATAATTCTTCCCTCTCATAGACTATTGAATGGTAGGATTTCCCACTTGCTTACAAGAAGCCTCCCAATTTAAAGCAAACATAACAGGTCACACAAGGGACTGCAGTGGCTGAAGTGGCTAAGACTGGAAGGTGGGAGGTCAGCAGTTCGATTCCTGAACACTGCAGGATGGAACGAGCTCCCGTCTTTGTCCCAGCTTCTGCCAACCTAGCAGTTGAAAAGCAAGAAATTGCACATAAATAAATAGGGACCACTTTGGTGGGAAGGTAAACAGTGTTCTGTGCGCTCCGGTGTCTAGTCATGCCTGTCACATGACCATAGAAATGTCCGCAGAGGCAGACAGTGCTGGCTCTTCAGCTTTGAAACAGAGATGAGCACTGAACCCTAGAGTCGGATACGACTGGCTTTTGAGCAAGGGAAACCTTTACCTTAACGGGTCACACAAAAAAGAATTAATAGATAGGTACAAGATTCTGCTGCAAATGCTAATGCCAACAGTGTCTAACCTCATCTATTCTGGCAGCAGCAACCATTTCAAGGCTTAGTTACATGCTTATTTTCCAATGTATATGCGTCATCACTTGCCAGTAGTGTGCCTCTACATCAGGGGTGCCCACACTTTTTGGGCTGTAGCCCAATCATGTGGTTCAGGGAGCCGGTCACTAAGGCCCGGGGGCTGGGTGCAGCCCCCGATGCCAATTCATCTGGCCCAAGAAGCCCTCGTCGTTCCTGGAAGCGGAAGTAAAACGTGCCCATACGGGTGCATTTTACTTCTGCTTCCAGGAGCAAAGAGGGCTTTGTGGGCCAGATGAATTGGCATCGGGGGCCGCACCTGGCCCCCGGGCCTTAGTTTGGGCACTACTGCTCTACATTGTGCATAGAAACAGGACAATTTCTATGCAAAAGAAAAATGGACAAGAAAATCTGAGTCAGAAATTATACAATACAAAAGCCAGTATGAGAACATTTCAGGCCTCCCAGGACACTCTGACACTGACTTCAAAGTAGATACATTAGACAAAAATAATTTCAGAAAAAGATTTACGAACCAGACAGTTCAATGAGAATATATTCATAAATTCTAGTGTTGAAGTAGACACTTAAACAGAGACTGGGGCTTGTTAGCACACTATGTATATAAATAAACTGGTTTTTACTACATTTGCATATACCTAAAAAGTTCTTTTCTAAATCTCTGCCTCAGCACAACCCAAACTTTCCTAAGAACAGAACCTATTGCTTTGACATTAGAACTGCAAAGACAGCATTTATATAATCCAAGTTTGTTTCACTGTCAGTGCTAATAATATAGTTCTTACCTTCACATCCCATTTCACCATGTCCCTCCACCTCATCATCATCATCATCATCATCATCATCATCATCATCATCATCATCATCATCATCATCATCATCATCATCATCATCGTCATCATTAATATTAGTAGTAAATATGGAACATTAATTTTAGTTGCATGAGATCTTGAGTAATATTGGCAGGAATCTAGTTTGTGGTATAAGCCAAGTTGTATCTTTCACTCATTCCTCACCATCACCCTAATTTTCAGGGCACCTGTACATGCATCAAGCCAGTGAGTATTTGTGCCCCCAAGAATTCTATAAAGGAAGCTTTGTTTATCAGAGCAGAAGAGAAAGTTACATTTGTGCTTATGCTACAAACAGGATTCCAGCCATAAATTCCATGTGCCTATTCTGCTGAACAGATAGTAATGAAGCTGAAACTAATCACAATAAATGACAGCATACCACATGCATATTGTCTAAATCAGGAGTTCTCCACGGGTCACGTTCCCTCAGACAGCTTCAGGGGCCAGATGGCCATTTTGCCCTTCCTCCACCACATGGCACTTCCAGGTGTGGTGGAGACGATGGGGGCCACATGAAATGGTGTTGCGGGCTGCAAGTTGAGAATCCCTGGTCTAAATAATATATCTGTCAAGACTGTAGCCCTTAACAGCTGAATTTTTTGGGTCTGAAGCTTAAGTGAACATAGAAGCCCACAATGGAAGAAGTTAAACTGAATATATCCCCCCCCCCCTTAAAATTGACTAATACATCAGGCAGGGTCAGGCCAGGAGTGGAGCAACATCCCCAGTTTCTTTGCAAGTCTGATGTCTGTCCTGATCCTAAAACTTGTTCTAAAATGAGCTTTCCTTGGTTCTCTCATCTGTCTGATTTATCCCTCATCAGAATATATCACAAGCTCTGGCATAAAACACAACAGTATGCAGTCCAATATTTCTACTGTTCAATTTTCCATCACTCTTCCTTTGTCATGTCTGTTTTGGAACCAGAGCATTGCAAGCTAACAAAAAGTTATTTCTTTTTAAACAATGACAGCAATAAGGACAGGTTTCACTTACCAGTAACTGTCGTTCTCCGAGTATGTTGTTTGGGGATTCACACTGATGGGTTCTGCGCCTGCGCTGAATCCTGAGCGGAGCTGGAAAGCTGATTGGATAAAGAGTTTTGAATGTGGGACCGCCCACCATGCCCAACCCCTTTAGGCGCCATTTCGCGCTTTCCCCTCAGTTTGATATTAAAGCTGCCCGCTAAGCATAAGGCCATCTCAGGCCGGCAGCCCTGAGGGGAGGCAGGGTTGGGTTGTGTGAATCCCCAAACAACATACTCGGAGAACGACAGTTACTGGTAAGTGAAACCTGTCCTTCTCCTTCGTGTTGTTTGGGGATGCACACTGATGGGTGACTAGCAAGCTCACTTACTTGGATGGTGGGCAGCCGGCGTCCTGAGATGTAGGAGAGCGCGATGGCATCATGGATGGGCGGTCATCAGCGAAGAGGATCGGAGACCAGCCGTCAGGATGGATCTGCCCCGTCTGACATCGGAAGCAGACCTTGTGTCAACCTGGTAGTGGGTGATGAAGGTGGAGGACCTGGACCAGGTAGCGGCCTTGCAGATGTCCTCCATCGGGATGCCTTTGAGGAATGCAGTGGAAGAAGCCAATGTCCTGGTGGAGTGAGCCCGGACATGAGGCGGGGGTGGCAGAGATGACATCTCATAGGCCAAGTAGATGGTGCTTGAGATCCATTTGGAAAGTCTCTGGGCAGACAGAGAGTGTCCCTTGGACCTGCCACCATAGGCCACAAAGAGTTGCTTGGCTCTCCTGAAGGACGCAGTCCTTTGTGTGTAGAACAGCAAGGCCCTCCTGACATCCAGCGAATGCCACACTCTCTCTTGTGCAGACGAAGGATTCAGGAAGAATGCTGGAAGCGTGATGGACTGGGCCAGGTGGAATTCAGTGAGGACTTTGGGCAGAAAGGCCAGGTCCGGGTGCAATACTACCCTATCGGGGTAGAATTTGAGAAAAGGAGGGTCAGACCGCAGGGCTGCCAGTTCTCCTGCCCTCCGGGCAGAGGTGATGGCTACGAGAAAAGCAGTTTTGTAAGAAACAAACTTAATGTCCACTGTAGCCATGGGCTCAAAGGGCGCCTTCGTGAGCGCAGTGAGCACAGCAGTGAGGGACCACTGAGGAGGTGGTATCTTCACTGGAGGGTAGGCATTACGCAGTCCCTGGAGGAATCTTTTAACAGTCTTGTCTCTGAAAGCGGAGGACAATACTGATGAAGGTGGGGCCTTGGCTACCACCGCAGCCAAGTGGACCTTTAAGGATGAGTGTGCAGATCCTGACTCAGCCAGGTGCAGGAGGTAGGACATGACGTCCTGCAGGGATGCCGAGTCCACGGTGCGGTCACCGGATGCTAGAAAGTCTATGAAGCGACGGTACTTGGCATCATAGGACTTTCGCGTGGAAGGTTTCCTTGAAAGTTCAAGGATCCGTGTTATGTCGGGCGGATAAGCCAGGCCGTCAGGTGTAGGCTTGGCAGATCCGAGTGGAGGATCCGACCGTCCTCCATGCGGAGGAGGTTCGGATCGGTGGGTAGGCGGAGGCGGTCGCAAGCCAGGGTTTGGAGTAGCGGGAACCACGGTTGGCGCGGCCAGGACGGGGCGATCAGGATCGCCCAGGCGTTCTCCGCACGGATCCGTACCAGGACCCGTTGGATGAGAGGGATCGGAGGAAACATGTACAGCAGTTCCTGGTGCCACGGCACCATGAAGGCATCGCCCTCCGATCCGTGGCCGATCCCCGCCCGGGAGCAGTAATGGCGGCACTTGGTGTTGATCTGTGTCGCGAACACGTCTAGGCTCGGTGTGCCCCACCGTCGGCACAGGCGGTCGAACACCGATCCGTCCAGTTCCCATTCGTGCATCGCTGTCCCTTTGCGGCTCAGGGAGTCCGCCTCTAAGTTCAGCGTGCCCTGGATGTGGACACTTATGGGGAACACATGTACCTTCAGGCACCACTCCCAGATCTGGACCGTCAGGTGAAGGAGGGAGAGGGACTTGGTCCCTCCTTGCCGGTTGAGGTAGGCTAGGGTCGTGGTGTTGTCCGAAGCGATCTGCACCACGCGGCCTGCTAGGGACAGTCTGAAGGACCTCATCGCCTTCCATACCGCTAATAGCTCGAGGAAGTTGATGTGGCGGTCGGCTTCCGAGGGCGTCCAGATGCCGTGGACCCGTAACCCGAGGCAGCACGCACCCCATCCGTGTGTGCTCGCGTCGGTGGTGACCTGGACGGATGGCGCGGGGAGGGTGAAGAGCTTCCCGGCGGTCACATTGCGGTCCGTTGTCCACCAGTTCAGCTGGTCCCGCAGTTCGGGGGTCGGTGTGAGCCACTTCCCGAGGTTGTCGTGGGTGCTGTCGAAGGAGGCTAGGAGCCACGACTGGAGCGACCGCATTTTGAGCTTGGCGTGCGAGATCACTGCTGTGGTCGACGCCATGAGTCCTAGTAAGCGGAGAGCGTCCCTGGCACGGACGCGACGACTGCCTTGGATCCGAGCCACTACCGTGCGTATGTCGAGCAGACGTTTGGGGGGAGCGTAGGCTCTCAGAGCCAGAGAGTCCAATACGGCTCCGATGTAGTCTATTCTTTGAGTGGGGGTCAACTGAGACTTCTTGTAGTTGACCCGTAGACCGAGACTCTGCATAAGGGCCAGGCAATGGGCAACATCGTCCTTGGCTTTCTGTTGGGTTGGGGAGCAGACCAACCAGTCGTCTATGTACGGGAACACTTGGACGCCTTGCAGCCGAAGATGAGCAGCCACCGGCGCCATGCACTTCGTGAATACCCTCGGAGCGGTGGAGAGGCCGAAGGGTAGGCAGGTGTACTGGTAGACGTCGCCGCCGATCTGGAAGCGTAGGAATCGGCGGTGTTCCCTTCTGATGGATACGTGGAAGTAGGCATCCTTCAGGTCAATGACGGTGAACCAGTCCCCGTGGTTGATCAGTGGGAGGATGGAATGAAGAGTCACCATCCGGAACTTCCTCGCGTCGATGTGCTTGTTGAGGAGGCGGAGGTCCAGGATTGGACGTGCCCCCCCGTCTTTTTTGTCCACGAGGAAGTAGCGGGAGAAGAACCCTTCGTGAGACTCCGACGCTGCAACCGGTTCTATGGCGCCCTTCTCTAGGAGAGCTGATAGTTCTTCCTGGAGCGGTGGGGACGGATCGGTGACGCGGATCCGTCCGACAGTAGGGCATTTCCTGAACTCGATCGCGTAGCCAGAGTCTAAGATGGTTAAAACCCATCGGTCTGTGGTGATGGCAGACCAGGCCGATAGGTAGTTGGCGAGGTGACGGTAGGGTAGAGTCTCGGTCACGGAAGAGTCAAACACGTTGTTTGCCCTTCCGTTCCGTGCGTTTACCAGTCTGGTGACGCTGCTGGTAGCGTGGGCGGCTGGGTTGTGGTCGTGGCCGGTAGGGCTGGTACCGGGAGTAGTCGCCTTGCCTCTGTGGTGGGCGAGGTTGGTAGGACGGACCCGCCTGGGACGTCGACGGTTGGTCCTGCTGGTAACGGTTGGACCCACGGCGTGGAGGGCGGAGCTGTTTGATGGTGGCGTAGTCCCCCTTCAGCTCTCCCAAGGAGGTGTCGGTCTCCTTGGCGAAGAGGCCCTCACCGTCGAAGGGGAGCTCTTCCACCAGCCGCTTCACGTCGTCTTGCAAGTCAGCGGAGCGGAGCCAGGCGTGGCGACGAAGCTGGATTGCAGAGGCCAGATTCTTCGCCTCTGACTCCGTGATGTGGCGGCCCGTACGGATCTGCTGGAGAGCGAGTTGGTTTCCCTCCATGCAGACCCGCTCGAAGTCCGCTCGCTTGTCCGGCGGTAGCAGTGACTTGAAGGACTCCGCTTGTTCCCACAGTCGGCACTGGTAGCCCCCCATGGCCGTCGCGTAGTTGGATGCACGGAAGGACAGGGAGGCATTGGCGTAGACCTTCCTGCCCAGTGCGTCCAGTTTCTTCCCTTCTTGGGTCGACGGAACGGGGGTGCTACTAATCGGTGTCCGGTGTTGGGAGCCTTTCACCACTCGGGAGTTCGGCGCCGGGTGGACGTGTAGGAAGTCGGAGTCTTCCAGCAGTCTGTACATGGAGTCCACCCTGTTGGACACCGAATGGGAAGAGACGGGTCTCTTCCAGATCTCCTTGGCCGCCTTGGCGATCTTCGGGAGCAGTCCCAGACGGACGGGGACTAGCTCCTTCCAGTCGGCCAAACCGCAGACGACATCTTCGCATTCGTCCAGGGGAGCCTCCGCCCGGATCCCCAGCGTGGATCCAAGGCGGGTGATGAGGGCCGTGTATGTTTTCTGGTCCTCCGGTTGGGAGCCATGGACGGAGCCAATGTTATCGTCCGGGGATTTGTCAACCGCAACCGGTGGTGGCCGATCCTCCTCCTCCTGGTCCGACGAGTCGTCGGAGCCTCCTGACCGCACCGAGATGCTGGGCGGTGGCAGGTAGGCCTCGGGGTCTGAGTCCGACCAGTACGACCTGGCGGATCTCGGATCGCTCCCCGGCAAAGGCAGCTGGTACGGTGGGAGAGAGGCCTCCGACTGCGCCTGTTCCACTCGTTGCCTCTTCGGTGCTGGACCCTCGTCACGGAGCGGTGGTGCCTCCGTGGCTGGTTCGGGAGGCAGAGGGTGCTCCATGAACGCGGATGGTGTCGGTCGAGGGCCTTGGAGCTCGGCATGCAGCTTCCGCACCATCGCCTCGATAAACGGGGCGATGAGGCTCAACTGGGGTGGCGCTTCGGAAGCCAGACCAGGAGCCACGGAATGGTCGCGAAGAGAGGTAGATCGTCGCGGCGGTGGAGGTGGAAGGGCCTCTGGCGACGGCGGAGGGCTGGGGGCCCTCTCCGGTGTGGTTTCCCGGACATCGACCGGCATCCTGCCCGGCGTAGGTGGGGCTGCAACCGGGGCAGATGCTAGGGAGCGTGGCGGCGAGGGGTGAGCCGGTCCCGGGGTCGGCGGGAGAGAAGACGTAGAGCTACGGCACTTCTTCTTCTCTTTCTTATCTTTTTTCTTCTTCTCCTGCTCCTTCTTCCGTCTAAACAGTTCGGAGGCCGACGGCCGTGAAGAAGGAGCAGAAGTCGAAGGAGCAGACGTTGAGGCAGCGGCCTGCTCTGGAGCTGGGGGAGGCGGTGGTGCGAGTGCGGCCTCCATGAGGTAGGCTTGGAGGCGGTACTGGCGGTTCTTGATGGCGGCCTTCGAGAAGCCTCTACACACCTCGCAGGTCTGGACCTGGTGGCTCTCCCCGAGGCAGCGGAGGCAGCGCACGTGTCCGTCCGAACTAGGGAACTTTCTCTTGCAGGACGGACACTGCTTGAACACTGCCGCTGAGGCCATCCACTGAGGTAGATGGCCGAAGAGAAAAAATTATCCCGGCCGGGAAGCCCCGGCACGAGATTGCAGGAAAAATTGGAAGGTTCTGAGACAATCTCAGTTAAAGTACTCACAGCTTTTTTTCCAGGCTCCTGCTTGCGCAGCGGAAAAAAGCAAACTGAGGGGAAAGCGCGAAATGGCGCCTAAAGGGGTTGGGCATGGTGGGCGGTCCCACATTCAAAACTCTTTATCCAATCAGCTTTCCAGCTCTGCTCAGGATTCAGCGCAGGCGCAGAACCCATCAGTGTGCATCCCCAAACAACACGAAGGAGAAAAATTGTTATTCATAAACAAATAACAGGTCAGGTCTGTTTCAATCTTAGTCTCCCAATAGGCATTCAAAAACATAGCTTTAACAACATTTACAAAACTCATGCTGAGTTAAAATAAGGTACAGTATTTTCGTACAAGTAGGCAGCAGTACACATAAGTGTGCACAGGACTGGTCTTTGGAAGCCAGTCTTCCTTCTTATGAACACTCATTTTATTCATTTATAGGTTAGGTGGGTTATATAATCTCAATCTAGTTCACAAATCTGTACATACATCTAGAGAGTATGTATACAATAGATATGGAGACACAAATCAATCTTGTAACGTATATACTTCCATTACATTGGTTCCAGACTTCTCTACAGCTGCATATTTTAATACACATAATTCCATAGCTGAATAATAATAATAAAATATATTAGTTTTCCAAATTATGCATTTATGACCTAATTTAGGAGAATATTATATCTTTATTACTTTTAATAGAGCCATTTTGATAAAACATCCTTGTAAATAAACCAAGAAAAACACGGTAACAAGCTGTGTTAGTGCATTGTTTTTTAAATTTAAAATTGGTAATAAAAGAACACATTTTGTGGTGTTTAGAAACAATATAGAGTATTAAAATTGATATTAAGAAGCTGCCAAGACTCTTTTTTTATTTTACTTTTCCATTATGCAAAGTTTAATAGTTATTGACTTAATATTAATTCAACTCATTCGTAGTCACACCTGGAAACAGGCCAATGACATTTTAAAAAATGAATTTTTCCATGCCAACAATTAAAGGAGCTTGTTTAATTTGATTTGTTCAAAACACAAGTACCAATGCCCGAACCTCTGCCATATTGGATGCATGCTATACTCAGTGATAGTCCGGGGAGAGGAGACATAGCTGTGGTAGGGGCTTGTGGCTATGAGACCTGCCGCCACCCCTCCCAATGCACTCCTTCGCTTGCCCGGTGGCCCGGGGAGTGGAGACACAGCTGGGCATCCTCCAGGCGGGAGGAGGAAGGGACACCAGCTACAGAAGGCAGCAGCTGACAAAATCTGTGACTCTTGACCAACGTCCTTTGGCTGGGAAGAGGAATTGGACTATAGCTGCAGGTGGACGTTTTTGCATTATAATGTTTTCTACTGTGATGTGTATTGCTCTACTGTATGATATTAATTGAACCTTATTGCTTTGTTGCACTACAGGCCATAGTATTTTGATAGTACTGTAATGTGTATTGATGTGTAATGTGTACTGACCTACTATATGATATTTACTGTACTTTACTGTTTTGTTATACTGTATGCTATTGTATTTTTGTTTGCACTTTAATAGTGATATTATGGGACTCTGTGAGCCGCTCTGAGTCGGTTGAAACCAAGGAGAGCGGGATATGAATAAAATAAATAAATAAATAAATAAATAAATAAATGTGCAAGAAGTCTATTCGTGAACTTCCTGCCTTTAAGAGTTTACTGCAGTGGTGCCCAAACTAGGGCCCGGGGGCCGGGTGCAGCCCCTGAGGCCAATTCATCCAGCCCACGAAGCCGTCATTGCTCCTGGAAGCAGAAGTAAAACGTGCCCGTACGGGCACGTTTTACTTTTGCTTCCCGGAGCAATGAGGGCTTTGCGGGCGGGGTGAATTGGCCTTGGGGACTGCAGCTGGCCCCCGGGCCTTACTGACCAGTTTCCTGAACCACATGATCGGCCCATGGCCCAAAAAGTTTGGGCACCCCTTGTTTACTGTAATTCATGTTCTGTGTTGTGTATCAGAACAGATCCATATCCTTGACCAATTTCTATAATGTTACCTGTTACTTTCTCTTAGTAATTGCTCCAGGTTTTTATGTAGACATGTGCATACACGTCAAAGCTTCAACCAATCTCAAATTAGTAGTTATGAACCCCCACACCCACTCTTAATCTCCTTTGGCACATCAGAAACTGTGGAAATCCAACCATGAAGTAAGCTAAGCAAGTTTCAAGTTTACAAAGTAGCTATGCTTACTTTTTGGCCGAAAGAAATTTATTTAACAGGCAGATGAGTGAAGTTGATAGAAGCCAAAGATAAAATCCAGATGCAGTATTTAAAACAACAAAGAATCTGATAGTGTTGTGTTTTTTTTAGCCCCCAGTTTAGCATACCATCTACTGCAAAGATCAGTGAATACATAATGAAAATCAGTGGTTCGCTTACAGATTTTAATAAGGAAATTTCTAAAATCCCTGTTCCTGTTTCATACAATTTGTGGCAGCAAAATGCCTGGAACCGAATCCTAATGTTTACTCCAAAACTGCACACCTTGTGCATCTGCAGACTACCTTTTACTTTGAGAAATTACAACCAGCTTCAATGTTTGTGAACAAAGGATTCCAAAGCATAAAGATCAACACAGAGATATAAATCCCAGCACCGGATGGTCCAAATATTGCTCCGACAGCTCTTGGCACAGAGTTGTGATTTCAACAACATCTTTACTAAATTGTCATTGGCCGAAATTATCTTATGTATCTAAGCTTGAACAGCACAAAAAGTAAAACATCTGGAAGCAGATTGCCCTAAGTTATATAACACTGCAGACACGACCAGTTACATATTGGATTCTATAACTAAGCATGCAATTGATAAAATCTACTGTGATTTTTTAACATGGGATAATCTACATAGCTGTGCAAGGGGATTTTGGCCAGTGAGTCCTAATTCTAGCTAATCTCCCACAATACAGAACGCTGAGCTGAAGACCTGCCGCTCCGGGTGGCTGGACCACCACCGTGACCCCAGGCCACACCCAATGGCCAGGGTTGTGTTGTTTTGGTGCCAGGACTTAACCCTTGGGGAGGGGGCTGAACATCGCCACCCTGGTCAACCCGGCCAGCCTAGCCCCTGGACTGTTTGCGGCTGTCTGAAACCTTTGTACCTTGGGCAACTGGCATTTTATTGCAAATGTTATTACGAATGTTTTTATTGTAATTTTACTGTGTATTGTACTGTAATTTTATTGCACTGTAATTTTATTGTGTACTGTACTGTTGTGAGCCGCCCTGAGTTGCGTGTGTGATTGGGCGGTATAGAAATAATAATAATAATAATAATAATAATAATAATAATAATAATAATAATAATAATAATAATAATAATAATAATAATAATAATAATAATAATAATAATAATAATTGCTAAAGTTGTATGTTTAATTAGTAGTGAACTATTGGAATCCCAACACCGAATAATATATTACTATGTATGATAATGAAATTTTTGCTCTATCATCTTAGAAATAGGAAATGCACTTTTTAAAAAAGCAGGTATCAGTGACCTTTTAAAGTCCTGTCAAACCATCCATTTTGTCCAAGGACATTTCATAAATGCTTCCATTAAAAAAACCACCATGAGATTCTGGGAAGACGAATTACTTTGTGGGGGGAAAATATTTAGCTAAATGTTTTAATTCTTAACATCATTTAACTCATATGTTTTATTGTTTTTCAAACAACCATGCATATAACAGACTTCAAAATCTGTTCTTAAATCAGTTCTTTGCATCTCAATTACTCTTTGCCAATGTTGCCTTCTAATAGTCATCATTTCACATATAAATCCCTGAAACATTTCAATATAATGAGGCCCTTTCAGAAAGGTACACTGCTATTAAAGAAAAAGAAAAATTTCTATAAATTCCAAACAAGTACCCAAAGCGGGTTCCCCCCCCCTGCACGTCCATTTGTGCATTGTTTTCATATTGTATTCTTTTTACATTTTATTTGAAATAAAGTAGCAGATAAGTTGATTCTGATCGTTAAATAATACCCCTTTCCTAGGTTGTTCAGAACTAAGCTGAAGAAGACCAACAGTAGGAATGTTTCTTTATCCACAGGCAGCCAAAAAAAAAAAGTACCATCTCATCTTGGAGTAATTTATCCCATAAGATGATTTAAGGGACAGTTCAATGGCACCAGTTTTGGAAGGCAAAAGCAGAAGGAAAGGAATATAAATCAAAGGTGACTGGCAGGTAAAGGATATATGCAGCAATCAGCCGAACTGTGTCCACACTGGCACAAATTCAACAAGATCATTTATAAAAATTTTAAGTCGGGAATACACAAAAGGGGGTCTGGTGCTAACTAAATCCACAGATAGATTACACGCCACTGAAATAAACACTTCCAGATGCTGGTGTACAAAAACCTTTCACAGAAAGAAATGTTTTCTTTCATAAATTTGAAGGGAGGAACGTTGGGTAAAGGAGAGAGGAAAACAAGGACTCCATGCTGAGGCCCGACTTCCTACTGCTTTTGCAAAACCAGTCACTTTTTCCAAATACAAAATGTGATGTCCAAGAATACAATATCCTGAGATTTAGCACTAAATATATACATTTAAATATATCCATGTTCTGCTACTGAAAAGGGTATCAAGGGCATTTTTATAAGCCACTTAAAACTGATTTGGGCCCATTGACTTCCAATGCAGTCCTTACTGATGCTCTATATTGCTCTTACAGCAGATTTCTGTGGAGTTTTCTCCGCCTATTTATATAAATGTCTTGTATGTTTGGCAAGCACTTAATGAATTATGCAAATTATACACAAAAGCTCAAATTTTCCAGCATTTGATCCAAAAAAAATTTGACAGCACAGGCTGCTGAACAAGTCCTAGCCATTTTATACTGCAGGGCTTAACTTTGCTTCGACAGATAGGAAAGTTCAACATCTACGTTTAGTTTCAAATTTAGAAAGCTGACTTCAAAATTCATAAATCTGATAAAGCAAATAATATTTTATTGCCTGTTATTATATGTCTGTTTCACTCCCTTTCCTCCTCTTTACGTCTTTGGCTGTGGTTGTAAGTATTCAACATGTTACATGCTAGTAACTATTTCTTCTTCATCATCTTAGGACTTAATATTAGTTATTATGTTTTTTGACAGTTGGTTCATGGTTTCCCCCTGAAAATGCTCTTTTCCTTCTCAGAAGTGATCCACATGTGACAATTGTGAATTTTGATAGGTGAAGGTTTATGGATCTCAGTTGTACCAACTCTTTTCTGCTAAGTGTATTAACATTTACTGGTACCCCTCAGCCTCAGTTAGCATCCAAATGTCTAATCAAATTCTACCTCTACCTTGGAATGCTCCAGGTCTGCTTCAGCTCGGCAGACACAGAACAGCAGTGTCAAGAAGTCAATATACTAAAGCCGTAAGAGGAAACAATAGGGTATTTTCAGACTGCAGGGGAATATTTTGAATCATGTCTTATTTTTTGACTGATTTATACAACATGCAGCATCATTTCAGCTGTGACTCAAGTCTCTGCAACCTTCATGATCCATTAATATTGTATCTAGCACAGCCTTCCAACGTCACTATTATAATATAGGCTGCTAATGGGTTTTACTGCTTTAAAATTACAAAGTGATTGTTCTAAGGCAGTGGTTCCCAATTAGTTTTTTCTACGTACCACTTCAAGAAAGACCTCAAACTTGCGTACCCTTATTGCAGGAACGTTAAATAAAAAATGAAATCAGGTGTATTTTATATTTATTATCATCAAAAGACATTCTATTTATTAATTCACAATTAAAACAACACAACGAGCACAGCGACACGCTCACACGACATAAACCAAACTGACTGATTGACAATGACGAGCAAATAGGTGGGAACGGGGGCGGCCGTGATCGGGTGACGCGAGACACGGGAGGCGTGGGAAAAACCGCTGCTGCGGGAGAAAGCGCTTGATGCATACGATTGACTTACCTACTGATTGTTTAATTAAATTGAATAATTTTTTGGCAATTGTTATTGCATTATTGTTTTTTAAGGATTTAATATTTTAGTTAAGAGATTGCTGCGTGTACCCCTTGATGCAATCTTGCGTACCCCTGGGGGTACGCGTACCACTAATTGGGAACCACTGTTCCAAGGCACTGATGGCAAACCTTTTAGAGTCTGAGTGCCCAAAATGCAACCCCAAGCCCACTTATTTATCACAAAGTGCCAACACAGCAACAGTGGAGAAAGGAAATGCTCCCATTGGACTGCTGGGCAGAGAGGCAGGGTAAACTATGTGCTGAGGGGAGGGAGGAAGCACTCCTATTGGGCTGCTGGGCAGAAGGAGGGGGCAAACTCTGTGCTGGCCCAATGGCACGGGTGCCCACAGTGAGGGCTCTGAGTGTAACCTCTGGCCATCACTGTTCTAAGGGAATATTCAACACAAGGACCATGTCTCTGCTATGAGCCAAACAGCAATAAGAAACAAAAACAAGAGATCCTTTCCCAGGCCTTGTATAAGCAGTTTGTATCTATTTTGATGTGGCTGTTTTTTTTTAAAGCCCCAGAGACTTAAGGGAGGCAGAAGTAATAAAATAAGGAAGCAGCATACAGCCAGTCGAAAATTCAGCTGTAACAGGCTATAGCTTAAATTTGGGGTGGGGTAGGGGGATGTGTGTGTGTTTATTTTCAAGAAAGAAGGGCATAAAAATTATGCAAAAGAAAAATGGATGCTGCTAACAGGACACCAAATTCTCTAAATATCTAACAATGTGAGCAACAATAGTTGATTCGCCACAACTAAAGGAAAGAAAATTGTAAAAGAAAAAGCAGGGAAATCTCACAATAATATCCACAGGGCAGACGGAACTTTCATTTCCCAGGTTCTACTGGAAACATTTAATTCAGCATTTGGGATAAAATAATGGCCATGTCAAATTATATTACAGTGCCTTACCATAGCAATTTGCACTCTAAATTTAAATGGCAAAGCCTGAAGTATTAAAAAGTGCACCAGGGAACTGGGGATTTACAGTTTTTATAGTTTAAATACTATCTTTGCATTCATATTTATATACAGTACTTTTGGTTTATAAACGTGTATTATGGAAGGAAAGGCCACAAAGCTGAGCACGTGTTTTACATGCAGAGGCTTCAGGTTTAATCGCCGTATCTTTAGGCAGAGGAAGAAAAAAAAAACCTGTCTGAAGTAGAGAGTCACCATCAGTGTATGTCAACAATACTTGGGTACTGAATACTTGGGAGAAGACGGCTCCCTCTGAATAAATGATCAACTGTGGCTTACATGTTTCATGAGTGCAAGTCCATCATAAAACAAATACCCTGATAACATAAACTAGTTGTTTCAATCCACAATGTTTAAAGAGGACTTTCAGCCTTTGATGTACTGTTGCGGAACAAAACAAAAGAGGCTAAATTTGCAATGCACAATTTCTGCATGAGAGCAAGTTTCCTTGCTGGACTGCTGTTATGTAATTTTGTGTTAAAACAATAACGGAATTGTAAGAAACAGAATATTTGACACATAGGAATTAACGACAACATTGTGTTTTATTCCGGTAGCTACTGAAACAGTTGGGAGATGCATTCTGCTTCTTGATTTGCCACCAAGTGACCATCTATCCACTTTACATAAACATGATTGTAGAAATGTGAGGGCTGCTTTAAAATAGTTCTCCATGACGGCTCTCTCCATTTGGAAAGGTATTTTCATCCACCTATTTCTCTTTCCCCCCTTTCTTCTTCTGTATTTAGGCCAGACATGAAACTGACAAAATGAAGGCACTACTTGGTGAGTTCATTCTGCAGTTCCTTTCACCCAACCCAGTGTGAGAAAGATTAGCCAGCAATGCAAGGTTGCCGCTACCAGGTTACGCCCGATTGTGATTCAAAAAATACCACAATCTTCAAGGGAGGCTATTTCTGTGTACTCCTCTCTTTTAACCTGAGTCTCAGGGAGACACAATAACCCCAATGTGTATCCTCTGGAGACAGAGGATACAGAACAACTCAATGCAATGGGCCATATCATGTGCAGCGACCCTTAGCTTTCCTATTCCATGTTACATCCTGTTTTAAATTGATATGAAACTTAAACTCAGGCAAAGGGCCATGAAGAAAAATACTTTGCAAGTTTAGAAGTCAATATATTTCTTTTAAAACAATTTATATCCCATAGCATCAAGTTATTCTCAGTAGAGAATGGCAACTTATTTTTCATTTAAAAGATTATTTTTCATTTAGTTAGAGACACTTTCTGGCCTACGGCCAGAACAGCTTCACCTGAGGTGCTCAATAATGTCTCAGAAACTCATGGCCTGTCAAAATTTTATGCTTTAGCATAAAACAACACTGTTTTTTGAATGACTATATTGTCAGCGCAAGTGGATTAATCTTAAACCCACAGCAAATATGAGGCAGAACTGGAGAAACTATACTGGAATTGCAAATTAGGCAGTCATGCGCTTTAAATGAAGATAGATTGGGAAACTGTAATAGTTTACAAATTTAAAAATTGTAGTTCAAAGCTGGGTCTGCAAACTAATTAATAAATTGTTCAGTAACTGTCTTCTTACTAATTATCCATATTTCAAAATATCTATTGCAATGATTTTTCTGAGAATCCTTAGAAAATAGGCACTTCATGGCAGGTTTCAGCTAAAGAAGCAATACAATCACAGCATGGAATCAGTTATTTAATATTTTTTTCTTCATCAAAATTTGGAGCAAAAGATACTACTGTATCTTTTAATGTAAGATAGACACAATGAATACCCTTCAGCTACAAAGGGAAAAGAGGTAGCAAATTTTAATGGCAGCACTATGTTAAAATGTCTCAAGCATATTTTAAATTGACATTAGGACTTTAACCGATCCTTTTAGTATGATAGAAGCACAAAGTATTCTAATTTTTCCACAGAATATAGACCACATTTCCCTTTTTTAAAAAATTACATTTCTATACCACTAATTTGGGAAATTTCCCACTCTGGGAGGTGTACATACAAATATCAAATAACCCAACAAAACACACAATTAAAAAACAGACCAAACAAACAAATACACACTCTTCCCATAACCTTCTACTCCATCCTTCAACAATATCCAATCAAGCTATTTATGGTCCTATGAAATTAGCATAACGTAGTGGTTAATGTCATTCTACAATTGTATGTTAAAATGTTCTCTATGCATAGGTTACTTAGCACAATATGTTTAGAATTATATTTAATTGCTGCTATATAACTATGTGGAAATCACATTACTATGAAACTGTACTATCCAATATTTAAATACTAATTTATGTAATACTAATGCACTACTTAAGTGTTTCTTACCCCAAACTTGAAAATTTTGCATTACAAATAACATCTGTAATGCATTACTTTGTGCATAATTAGGGCTTAACAGCTCTGGCTAATATCCAGTAACATAAAGTTACACCATGTATGTCTGAATTGGTCATCAAATTTGGTAATTAAAAGTTTCCTCTCCTCTGCTGCAAAGGCTTCTAATTTTCATTAGGATCTCTTTGGTCCTGGAAGAGCTGTTGGGAGCTATGGGGCAGCAGTGGGAAGTCTTAAGTGTCTGAAAATTGCCACTGCTATACTCTTTTGTAGGGTCCTCCAATCCTCAAGGGCATCTATTTGGAAGGGCAGAGGGGACACAGGGACATAGGAGCCATTGGTAGATTTCACATTTCCCAACTGCATGAAAAGCAAATTCTTATTAACCTGACCACGATTACAGAAATTCTAGATCAGTGGTTACCAACGTGGGGCACATGTCCCACAGGGGGAATTCAATTCCCAAAAGTCTAGTCAGTACATTGGCTGATCAGTGCTTTGGGAAATTGACTTAGGTTTCTCTGAATTGAATTCCAAACACCAAAGGTTGGCAAACACTGCTATAGATCCAGCCTGTGAATGTGATGCCTACTGACATTTTTGTATGTGGGGTTCATAGCCACAACTGCGGCAGCAGGAGTAACGAAGGCAGAGCATCCATCCATCCATCCAACCCACCAACTAACTTTAGTTGATTTATACTCTGCCCATCTGGGATGCCCTCCCACTTTGGGTGGCTCCCAATGTTAAAAAAGTAAAACAACCACAATAAAATGATGGAAACTCCTCACCCACCCAGTCCAATCAGCACCAAGGAACTCTAGCCCAAGTGGCCATGATGGAAGGGTCTCCTATTTAAACTTCAACAAGCTGCCAAAGGCCTCCTCGGAAAGAAAAGTTTTCAAATTGTTTCTTAAGCAATTTTCAGTAGGCTATACTGACTATGCATATGGATATATGGCTCGGAGGTTGTTCTGACCAGTCAGGCCTTTTGAACTCTATCAAAGAATTCTCTTTTATAAATATGAGTTGGCTAATTTTAAATCCTCTTTTATATTTCTGTAAAAGAGACGTTCGTGTTAAACCATGAAGTCCACTGTGGTTTGATTGTTCACGATTTACTACATTACAGTTTAATAAAAGGGTAAGGCTCCATGAAAAACAATATTTCCAAACTTTTAAACATTTCAGGTCAGAACTAAAATTTTGTTAGAAGCAAGATTTAGCTGTCAGCTAATTTAGAAGTATTCACTCTTCACAATAATGCAATACCTATAATTTAAAGTAACTATACACTTAAACTTCAGACATATTCCAAATAAACAAAATGAGTAATTCAAAATTAAATGGAAATAATATTTAAAAGGGAGGGGGGGAGGATCACTTATAAAAAAAAGAAAGAATATAAAATGCAACTTTATTTCCCAAAAGAATTATCCTGTTTTATAAAGAAAAATTATAGCTTCCACAAATTGCTTTCAATAATTCCAAAGCTTCTTCGTTTAACCACTTGAAAAATCAAAGTTACTTAAGATTATAAATATAGCTTCTTAAAACTCTGTTATTACATACTGTGAATGGCGAAAGGGGCCCAATCTTGTGGCCATAGCGTCGAATGGCCTCTCTGATGTGGGCAGGCTGGATGGCATCACTCTGGGCCTCTGTACCACAAGCTGCCATAGTCTGCAACAGAAGAACGCATGCATTGTGACTAAATCAAAAAGACATAAGCATACACGGTGAGCTAATTAAGATAATAACCTTTTTACAAAATAGACTGATTTCTTCCGAGGGTGTAACAGTTGTCACGTACTTCTGATTAAAACAAAATCCAAACACTGCCAAGAAATCAAAGAGGATATTTACACGGCCCCTTCCTGAAAGATTAAGAGAACATCATATTTGCCTGTAATCTTTTATTTGGGATTTTAGTGCACATGAGTAATTCTTAAGCAACTTGCTAAATTTTGCTGCAGCCAGAAAGTTATACAGGCAGCTTCTGGAGTAATGCAAGGAACTGCAGAAGCACCTTTGGAAGATATGTATAAAGAGCTATTATTGTTCCCACCCAATCCTTTTCCCTCTGTTTATCCTATTGTCAGTGACTGTTGACTTGGAACTAACTCAATGCTAAAAGAAGATAGATGGTGATTAGGTCAGTGGTTTCAACCTAATGTTTAATCATGGGCTTTGCTTTCATTTACCTCCTATTTTTTCCCTCTAGAGTGAAATTCTGAGGAAACTCTAATTTTTAGGCGGGCAAATCAAGCATATCAGTAAATATCAGTTTCTAGTGTGCTTCAAACTATTTTTCTAAAGCTAAAAGAAGATCAGGTCCACTTTTGCTAACATGTACTGACTCATGAGAGACCCTGGACCCTACATGGTAGAAGTTCTGTTTTTTAGTGATGTAATCTATGCACCTGGAAGACTGAGGAAATGATTTTTTTTCCTGATGGTCTAGCAGTGATCTTTGGCTAATTGAGATCTCTATTTACCTTCTCTGTGGTCAGGTATGTTTGCTTGTAAATGTGAACACTGCCAAAAAAAGTAATAGCTAGCATTATGTACCTGTTATGCCAAGCTTACATATATTTATCCTCCTCAAAGACTGGTAAAATTCCACCAGAGGAGATTCTTAATGTTTGTTCAGCAGTATTTGCTCTTCCATGCAAACCACTTATCTTTAATTCTGTGACTTAGATAACATTTCATTTTCAAGTACTGTTTCTCACGTCTTTTCTAATACAGCAATCTGGAATGTAATAGTTGCTAGTTACAAGCAACTAATTACTCATAAGTATTTTTTCCAAATAATAAAGGTTTAATTATATTACAACTGTAACCTAACAATATATCACTCAACTTTAAAGTTATGTATGTTGTTATATGTCCCATGAAAGAAAACTTATGTGTGAAACTAGGCCCACAAAAGATAAGTGGCATTTGACCATGCTATAGGGATATGGCCCCCTTCTAGAAGATTTGTGGGCTCCAACAATCCCTAGCAGCAACTTTTGAGACACTATTTATTTATTTATTTCATTTTTATATCCCCATTTTGGAAATTTCCCACTCTGGGCAGTGTACATACAAATATCAAATAACACAACAAAACACACAACAAATCAAAAACAAACCAACCAACCAAATACATACATACATACATACATACATACATACATACATACATACATACATACATACATACATAGACAATAGATAGAGATATCTCTCTAGCTATCTCTCTATCTATCTCTATCAATATAGATAGATAGATAGATAGATAGATAGATAGATAGATAGATAGATAGATAGATAGATAGATATGTCTGTCATTCTGCTTGAGTACATCCACCTTCCCCTGTAACATCCAGACCCCTAAATTTTGTACATATAAACCATGCCTGGAAGTTTCACTCCTTATATGAAGAAGTGGACTTGATCCACGAAAGCAAACAATAAAAATATAGCAGTTAGTCGTTAAAGTGGTACAGTGTTTTTGTTTATTACTTTTTTGTTTTGTTTTGTGATATGCCTGAACGACAGACTAACACTGCTACTATTAAAAAAAATACAATAAAGAAAGAAATCCGAAATCCTTAGTTGTCTCATCCTTAGTGCAATACAAAAATATCTCCTTTGCCTTGCTAGAAAGTTTGGTATTCAGTAGTGATCCTGATAAAAGAACAATTTTGGGTGCAAGTTAAGTAAAACTAAACAAATAATACTTAGTACAAAGTATTGTTTTGTAGAGGTGTAAGGAATTGCAAATTGCACAAAATGACAAAGACTGGTGTTTTGTTGCATGAATATTTAAGAAATCAGAGCATCAAAATAATTGTTTGCCTTGTTTTAAAGCAACCAGTCCTTTTATTCTTTCAATACTTTGTTTCTGAAAGTGAAAGGACTATAGTTTTGTAAAGAGATAGTTTGAGCAAAATGCAAAGGAAAACAGCACAGTCTCTCTTTGACTCAGCGGAGGAAGTTCTCAATAGACTTGAAAAATTTCTGCATGGAGCTTTGTTGAACGAAGACAGTCTAAGTAAATCAACAACAGTGAAAAAATCAGTAAGCATTCTTTACATCAGGCAGACAGACTTGTAGAAGCTACTTCATTTATCCCTTAAAAGAATCCAAAACCCATTGGATCACTGTAAGTGGGAATAAGGGAATACATTTCGCCCCAATGTTACTGATAGACAGCTGGGAGTCAGAAATCTTTGCTGATGTATTTCACATCATCCCAATCAATCTTCTGCCCATCTGAAAAACTTTTAAAAAATGATTTTTGATTTCCATAGAATACAATTAAGTTGAAAGGCGTTTTTGTCTACATTTCCTTGTTAAGCCTACTTTTTTCCTCTTTCGCTGTTTGATTTTGGAGGAATCCTGCCCAATGCTGCCATTTCCTGTGGTTCCGGATGGCATTTTCCCAAGGTGCTGCGAGCCTGATGATGGAGGGGTGGGCGTTGCCGGTGGTGTATTTTCAGGAGAGTCTGGGCTGGTCTTTATACTTGCACTCTGCCCCAAAATGTGCATCTGAAATAACAAAAGCTTGTTATTCTAAAAGCTTATTACAGTATTCTGTGTGTTTGTTGTTGTTCAGTCACACAGTTGATTCCAACCCATTGCGACCCAATGCACCATTGCCCTCCAGGCACCTCTGTCCTCCACCATCCTCCGCAACCCGCCCAGCTCTGTGGCTATTGTGTCAACAATACCATCTATCCATCTCATTTTCGGCTGCCCCCTTCTTCTTTTGCCATCAACCTTTCCTAACATCAAGGCTTTCTCAAGTTAATCCTCTCTTCTCATTTGATGTCCAAACTATGTGTATGTGCCCTCAAAAGTTGCATAGTTAGAAGTACAGTGAACTCATAGCATTTCAAGGAATTAGACAGAATGTGATGATTCCAAGTAAGGAATAATATGACATGCTACCTCTTAAGTAAGTTGTGTTATCACAAGAATATATGATAACATCTAAGACATACAAATGTTATCATTCATGGTGGAAAAGAATAGGTATGGCGTACCTCTTATTGTGATTCTTGGAGTGACTATCTATGAACATATAACCATAGTTTAGACAGAGAGCATTCTAAATTTTACATAGCTGAAATATTGCATTTTAGCATGATCCTGAACCATTCAATGAATTCAAAAGTGACATGAGCTGCAATTTCTTTCTTTTGCTGATTTTGTTTGTGTCTTTGCTTTTTGGCAAGTAAGGAGCCTAAGGGGGACAAAGCAGCCATCTCAAAGCTGTGAGGTCTTTGGCTGAATGATTCTCTTCCATTACCCAAATAAAAGAATATCTTGATCTCCTAGTTTATTGTCTTTTTATCTGAGATGACACTGCATCAAGTTTGGCTGCAGAAATATAGACAAATCCTTGAGGCTTTAGCTTTTAATCCCTGTGGAGGCATGGCTGAATTTTGTATCATTTTGATAGAAGGAAATCTAAAGTCCATTTTGATATGAATCTTTTGGAGCCATTTCAGACATACAACATAATATACAGTACAGTGGAACCTCATACAACAATCGCCCTGTATAGCAATGAAATTGCATAACAATTAGCTGGGGGGGGGGGAGAGATGTCCCACATAACAATTTTCCCTATGGAAAAAAATCGTACAACAAATTTTCAATGGGAAAAACCACTTAGCAAAAAATAAAAATAAAAATAAATCATTGTGCGATGCATCCCATAGGAAAAAAATGTTATACAATGCATGCATCGTATAGCAATTGTTTCGTACAACAAGAAGTCCCGTGGAATGGATTAAAATAGTTGTATGAGGTACCACTGTACATGTATTTCTGAGATACATTACCAGAGCTTGCCACTAGAGGCTACTATCTGCAATCTGTTGAGAAGGAACAGATTATGTTTCCAGGGTAATCATTTCCTGAGTGGATCTGAAAGATTGATGGAGGAAATGCAGCACCCCACACCACTTGTATGACTCAGGTATGTATGCTACAATATGGGGTTCACAGCTTTCCATGGTTTCAGGTATACAGGGAAGATCTTGAGATGTATCCCCAGCAGATATGGGTGTGTGTGCACCTGTATTTATTTCCATTTTTACAACAAAAGTAAATATTGAAATAAACTATTTATGGATTTACCTCAGCAGAACTGTGATATTGAATGAAAGTAGCAGATATTGCATGGCTAAAAGGATCCCCAGCTTTGCTGGTCATGTCCTGCTTGACCAAAAGGGCTAGGTCGACCAACTAAGGAAAGAATGTAGCAACAAAAGAACATGTTTAAAGAGGCAGTTAGTAACATGTTTAGAACCCTAATTAACAAAACCTATTCTGAAAATTACATCTGTTAATGGAAGTGTTAAAGGAAGTAATGTCCGTTGAAGGAGAAGTAGGGACTCTGTAGTCCTTCAGATATTTTTAGACTTTAAACTCCAAAAGTCAACAATTAATTAGAGATCATGGAAATTCTTTTTCAGCTACATGTAGAAGACTTTAGGTTTCAATTCCTGGTATAAACTGTCACTTTCAATTTAGTCTTGTAATATGTAAGATTTAAAAAACATCATTCACCTGAATAGATCTTGGATTCTGTTGGCATATTCTCAAGTGAATTTACAATTATACCACATATAAAAATGGATGGAATTTGTCTTTCATATTATCTAATTATGGTACATTAAGCACCACATAATAAATATAACCTGAAGCATATAGCATAGTTAAAATCAGTTGTATATAAATTAACAAGTTTTTTTTTTGAAAGGCTATAGAAAGAGCAATTATTTTATAGAGGGACCTGATTCATACATATTTACCTGTGCCACAGTTTCATAAGCTAAATAAGCCAAAATTTCCATGGCAACTGCATTTGGTTTTATTTCCATGCTGCTACAGTCCAACCAATCTCGGAATTTGGATGCTTTCTTGGCTATGCAGATAAAACACATAAGAGTTGTTATGTTAATATAAACTATTGTTTTACAGGTCACTACATACATTATTTTAAGGAATATCTGGATAATATACAAGTCCCTTGGAAAGAAGCACTGAATGTAGCAGCAAACAGAACACATTGGAGGCAATTAATTGCCCAATACACATCAATGCATACAAGGACATAAGAAGAAGAGAAAAAGATGACATTTATTATTCTTTCTTAACATATAGTGACTGAGCCTGGTTAAGGAACTATTACTCTGTGTAATGTTAGAGCCCTAATTTTGGATATGGAATAGAATGGCTGTGAGTTAGAAGACACGATACTATGCACTACTTGTAAATTAATGAGAATTAGGTCATAAAGTGAATTCAGTCAGCAGGCTCAGGAAAGCTTCTGTGTTTCAGACACTAATAAGCCACATATACAATATGTGGGGGAAATGATAATAGTAATAATAATTGTGTGCTCTCAATTCAATTCTGACTTATGGCAACCCTTTTCAGGATTTTCTAGGTAGAGCGTATTCAGAAATGGTTTTAACCTTTCCTTTCTTCTGGGGTGTATCATGGAACTCAACAGCTTACCCAAGGCCACATAGGCCAGCTCTTTTAAGCTGCACAGTGGGAAACTGAACTCCCATCCTCTAGTTTCACAACCAGAAACCTAACTCACTGAGCAATTCATCTAGCCAAGTCACAAAAATTTAAAGTGTACAATATTGACAAGTTAAAATATTATACGAAAGTATATATTAAAAACAATTAAATATACTGGTAGATCAAGATTAAAAACAATTTTAAAACATTTTAAAAGCATTTTAAAATATCTAAATTTCATAAATGTAGCGTTCTCTTGATCAAAATTATTCCATAAAGGAAGGTCTTTGCATTATAATGGAAGGACAAGATTTTTGTGGTAACGTATATACTCAAGCATGTGTGGGGACCCAGTAACACGGGATCCCATATAGGCTGTTTGATTTGAGGGATAGCCACCACCACCCTGCCCCGGGTTTTATCCGTTACGCTGTTTTAATCTTTTCTTATGACTTCTTTCTTATGAATTCTTGAGGTTTTAAACATTATTATTTTTATTGGATTTGGTCTGTGTTTTTAGCTACGCTGTAAGCCGCCCAGAGTCGGGTTTACCCGATTGGGGCGGGATAGCAAACGTGAATAAATAAATAATAAATAAATAAAAATTAATAAGAATAAGCTGAGTTTTTTAGCCCACAAAATGAGGTCCAAAAAGACGACTTGACTTATACACGGGTCAACAACCACAAGGGTCCCAAAACCGTGCTGGATTCCTGGTGGTTCGGGAACTTAAATGTGGCTTTCAGCTTCAGGAGAGGGGGAAAGGAAAACATATGACCACAATAGGGAGTAAATCGCAATTTCCCATTTAAATGCATTGGAAACAAACAAACAGAAAAGCTTCAGAATACAAGAAATTAATTTGTTTGTTTCAGTGGGAAACCAAACCTGTGCATAAAAAGAAAGGGTTTCACTTACCTTCCTGTCTTTGTCCCTGCTTCATGTGGCCAAAACGGAGGGGAAAGCCATGCTTCCTGCTTGCAGGGAGAGCAAGAGGCTAGGCTAGAGCATCGCTTCCTGCCTCAGTGCAATTGGCCTGCTCGCCCATTTCCCCTGCAGCGCCACCAGTGGTTGGTAGTACAAATATAGTTTTTTAAAAATCAGCAATTACTGTAAACACTCAAAAATATGCCTGCACAAATGTTTAAATCAATTAATTTTCCTGCCTTTTCATGTTTTTTTTTTTAAATTATTGAAACCCACTAACAGCTGCTGCATTTTCCACCCCGATTTATACTTGGGTCAATCTATTTTCCTAGTTTTAGAGATCCAAATTAGTTATCTCGACTTATAGTCGGATCGACTTATACTCGAGTATATATGGTAACTCCCGCACAGAGAAGCAGGAGTCTACAAACACAAGCTTCTAGTAAATCTTCCAAGAGCCATCAGGAAATCATTAGTACCCTTCATATTTTGTAAGCCTGTACCAAACTGCAGTGGCTCAAGTCACTAAGATGCTGACTGGGAGGCGAAAGGTCAGCAGTTCAATTCCCGAGTACTGCAGGACGGAATGAGCTCCCGTCTCTGTCCCAGCTCCTGCCAACCTAGCAGTTTGAAAGCAAGAAATTGCAAGTAGATAAATAGGGACCACTTCGGTGGGAAGGTAACAGCGTTCCATGCGCTCCGGTGTCTAGTCATGCCTGCCACATGACCATGGAAACATCTGCAGAAGCAGACAGCGCTGGCTCTTCGGCATAGAAACAGAGATGAGCACTGACACCTAGAGTCGGATACGACTGGCTTTCGAGCAAGGGAAACCTTTACCTTTACCTTACCAAACAATAACCTACCACCTAAAAAGAGAGACTAAAGATGCAAAAAGAAACATACAGTAAAACATCAGATAACGCTAAAACTTGGTTCCACAAGTCTTGATGTTATCCGATTTTTAGTGTTATATGATCCATGTTAAAAACCTATGGGATGGATAGGATAACGTTACAGCTCCATAGAGATACATTGTATCCGCACAGGCTTTAGCGGTTGTTATCCGATCCATCCCATAGGACCTTAACGTTATTCGATCCAATTCTCCTCCCCAGATTACTTAACTTTATGCGATTTTAGCGTTATCCAATCAAATCGTTATCCGGTATTTTACTGTACATCAAAATAAAAGAAATGTAAACTATACCATTTGTAACACTTTAAAATATTAATCCAATAGCAACAGTCCAAGGCAAGGGTAGCCAACCTTGGTGCCCCAGGTGTTCTTGGACTTCAATAGCCCAAGTCAACACACCTGCTCATCAGGGCTTCTGGGAATTGAAGCCCAAGAGCTAATCTGTGCAATAGAAGACTTTACCTTACATCATAAAAACAAGTAGTTGAAGTCAATCCCTTGAAAAATACAGTTCTGTACCTTCCACTTGGAGAACAGAGAAGATCAGAAGAACTAGTTACTTCAATGGTAGTTTCTCAATTATTAATTAGATCAAAGGTTTTCCCTTTGGCTGTCAAGGCAAGATCATCAGCATAGATGAAACGCCAAGCATATGAGAACATTGGTTGATCATTTGAGCAAATCTTTAAAAGTAATGGTGCCAGGATACTTCCCAGTAGCAGATGGTTTCTTTGATTTCTCCAGAGACTGTGCCTTCCTTCAAATTCAAGAAAGAAGCTTCTCTTTTAAAGCCAGACATTTAAAGCAGATTATTTCTATTAGCCCATGCTCTTTGGTAACAAAGTAGAGCTTTTTGAGCAGCAGTTGATGAGGGACTTTACCATATTCTGTTGTAAGGTCAACAAATGTTGCTCTAGTTAGTTTATTCAAAATAATCTTCAATGTGATGGATTAGATTTAAGATTTGAGCCTGCCTGTTCTGGAATTAGAAGAGATTCAATTTTAGGGACCAGATGCAGGGGTGACTAATTTATGGTCCATGGGCTGGATCCAGCTCAGGACACCATTTCATGTGACCCACTGCCGCCCTCACCACTACGGGAAGTTTACAACAGCCGTAAAACATGCCCGCACATGAGTAAACACATGCGACTGCTGTAAATGCATCTGCAGCTGTCATAAACACATTTATAATAGATACAGTTGCATCTTACAGTGTGAGGAACCATGTGATGGACCTGCTAAACTATTTATTTATTTGTTTGTTTATTCAGATTTATATTGCCGCCCACTCTCCGAGGCGACTCAGGCAGCTTACAGTCAAAACAGCAACAGTACAGTAAAAATCATAAAATACAACCTCACAAAACAACCAAAGCAGAACACAGACTCCCCTCTGGCCATTGTTGTGGGCCCAGAGGAGGGGGCAATGTTCTCAGCCACCTGCCAGGCCATGGAATCTTCTCCCTCAGGCCGTTGTTGTGGGCTCAGAGGAGGGGGCAATGTTCTCAGCCGCCTGCCAGGCCATGGAATCTTCTCCCTCAGGCCATTGTTGTGGGGCCAGAGGAGGGGGCTATATAGGCGGCGCGGTCTGGCCTGTGGGGTGAGAAGGTTAGGAACCCTGGGCTAGAAGATGATTTAATATAATTCATTCAAACACTTTGTATAAGAAGAAAAGTAGAAAAGTGGCCTGTAATATTTGGTATCTAATGGTTCTTTGCTGGTTCCAATATAGCAATTACTTTCATCTTCACCCATATTTATGGGATTTGTTTGCTTGTCCAGCAATTGTTAAAGAGCTGAAGGAGGCATTCCTTTGTGTTTTACTCCAAATGTTTTATTTTCCTGATCCAGATATAATTTTGTCCTGCCATTCTGCCATCTCTGCATCTTCTTATGGCTTCCTCTAGTTTGGCCAATATGAAAACAATAGAACGTTCGTTGGATTGCCTCTGAATATCCTTTTGTGTTGGTTGGTCTTCAGTGTCAGGAGCAGCTGCTGTAACATTTGGTTGGGATTACATATCCATAAAGAGTCCATTTGAATCATTTTTGTCTTTTTAGTAGTCTCCAAGCTTTTTGACTGTATAGTGCCATGTCAAACTGAGCTATCGTGTCTATCCAGTGAGGGTTTTTTGTTTTGTTTCTACAAGTGTTGAAGATCATTAAAATCATGGCAATCACTAAAATCATGGTGATTGTTTTTAAGAAATAAAAGATTTCTAATTCTCCCTTGAAGGTTGCAAGGCTCTTGTGAAATTCCTTTCATCACAAGAAAGCTGCTAGGCGCCACAGTCTGAAGAAGTCTTTAATTTCCTAAAACATCTACTCAAGAGCAGACATTTTCAATTTTTCTTTTGAAAATTCAAACCTTCTCCCCCCACTCCAGATCAGCAACCTTCAATGGCTTCCCCATAACTAAAGGAACTCCATGGGTATTGGGGGGGGGGGGGGAAAGGGGTTTTTTTTTTGCGATTCCGTCCCCCCCCCCCCCGAAAAACTGTACACAGTTTAAGCCAATAAAACAGAGTATAATGACAAATCATTGCTTTCATTTTGTTTTTTTCCTGCATGGATTTAAAAGCTGCCCTTCATTACTCTTACAGTGGAACCCCAACATACAAACTGTTCGACTTACAAAAAAATCGACATACAAACAGAAATCCTGGCTAAAAAAAAAAGATGAACAAATTTTTAATAAGAAAAATTCAACATACAAAAAAATATCATAACAACTATTGGCCTCTTCTGGTAATGCAATGTGTTTACAACATACATTTTTTTTGACATACAAATAACCTTGTGGAACGGAAAATTTTGTATGTAGAGGTTTTACTGTATTATTATTGTGGTGTTGCACAAATATAATTAAAATAATATCCCCATCTCCCAATGCACCATCATATTAAAAGGACAGAAAGCCATGGATGTGATAGCACCACTACGGTCTCTCCATGCTCAGGGGCTCCACTCTTCCACTTAAATGGGCAAAGAGACATCTAGAGCACCGCTGGGTGAAGACCCGAAGTGATTCTAATCCAACACTTGCTAGAGCTGCTATTAGGGCTTACCTTGTGGTGATGAAGGCAGTGACGCATCAATACTTCACCACCCTCATCGCCTCTGCAGATAATCATGCAGCAATCATATTCCAAGTTACCAAGTCCCTACTCGGCAGAGGGGGATCTAGACATAGATGGCAGGGGTGAGCTGAGGACTTTGCTGATTATCTAATGGAGAAAATCGATCGGATTTGCTCAAAATTTAATCCTAGCATGGATGCTGCAGTTCTGGAGTTGACTGGTTCACAGTCTTGCCATGTTATCTGGGATCCGTTCGATCCTGTTGTCACTGAGAAAGTGGACAGGCTCCTTGGAGCTGTCCGTGCTACTGCCTGAGTGTTGGATCCTTGCCCTGCCTGGTTGGTTAAAACGACCAAGGTGGTGACAGGTGGTTGGGTCAAAGCAATAATTAAAGCTTCTTTGCGGGAGGGGGTGTTTCCTGCACCATTGAAACATGCATTGTTGCACCCCCCCTTCTGAAAAAGCCATCGCTCGACCCAACAATTTTAGCCAACTTCCGACCAATATCCAACCTCTCCTTTCTAGGAAAGGTTTTTGAGAAGGCAACTGCATGGCAGCTACAGAGGGTCCTGGATGAAACGGATTATCTGGACCCTTTTCAGTCAGGATTCAGGCCCAGATATGGTACAGACTGCATTGGTCGTGCTTTTTAATGATTTCTGGTGTGAGCGGGATGGAGGTAATCCGTCCATCCGTGCTCTTCTTGACCGAAGAGGCTCCTTAAAAGAGTCATCAGCTAGAGAGGCTCATCTCTCTGGAACAAGGAGGAGGGCCTTTTCGGGGTCTGCTCCAGCCCTATGGAACCTCCTGCCAACTGAATTACGTCTCCGGGCAGAACTGCTGCCCTTCAGAAAACACTTAAAACATGGTTGGTGAAGCAGGTATGCGGCACTGGTAGCTGTAATTTTTAACATTTTAAGAGTTCGTAATTTGCTGGATTTGGGGATATTAACATTGTGAGCTGCCCAGAGTTGCCCCAGCAAGCGGGGTGGCTATATAAGTTTGAGCAATAAATAAATAAAATAAAATCATAAACAATGAGGCAGAATTGCATGGGAAAACAACAAAGGCATATAGTGTGATAATTTAACAACTGTATTGTGTATAGGCGGAGTTACCATAATCAGAATGCTACAACAGTGGCCTTTTACCTGCCTTCCACATCGCAGCATGATGTACCACTGATCCAATTTTGTGACTCATTTTTTGCTCCAGAGCCCTTTTGGCACTCAAAGTCCTCATCAGTAAAGATGAAGCTACTGCCTTCCATCAAGATGCATTCAAGTGGGATTTAATCCATTGGGGGACCATCACCCTTCACTGTGAACTTTGGCACCCAAGGTCCTTAGTTCTCAGGGTAGTCAGGTTATTTAAGCGCCACCTGACACTCAGTGTTGAGTCACGACAGTATGGTGTACACTATTACCATAGCAGGATAACCTGGCCAGACTTTGCCTTGTCACTACGTGAAGCAAAGGAAAAGATTGTTGTCTCTCTCCAACCCATGTAGAGAAGTTCACTGGGCCATTAGTTGACTCTTCCTTCACCACAATCACAAGTACCTTCCCCCACAAGTAAAGACAACAGCTAAATTGTGCAGACCAAGGCACTTTGTGTACACCATTCCATTTTCCAACAAAGGAAACAAAGCAGTGAGTTCAGAGGAACGACCATCCCCTGTAAAAGGCCATCTGATTTGTTTTTGCTCTGCCTCACAGTGACCGATGTCTGCTACGAAGCAATCTCAGCTTCTCATGATAACACCACCGCCGCCGTTCCGACCACCTGCGGCTGGATGGAGGAGCCGCCGCCGCTGCTACTGCTCCCGACAACCTGCCGGCCCACACCTGGGTCAGAGCCCCGCCTCAGCGCGAGAGTTTGAAAGGAGAGAGCGACGGGGCTGCCTGGCTCCACCAACACCACCGCCGCCGTTCCGACCATCTGCGGCTGGATGGAGGGGCCGCCGCCGCCACTACTGCTCCCGACAACAGGGCTACCCGCACCTATGCTGGAGCCCCGCCTCGGCGCGAATCTTTGAAAGCAGAGAGTTGCAGGATTGCCGGTTTCCACCGCCATCATCATTTCAATTACCTGTAGCTGGGCGGAGGGACCGCCGCTACGCTCGACATTATGGTTACCCGTACTTGGTCCAGAACTGACTGGGTGGACAGTACCAGGATAGGGGTTGGGGGAATGAACATAGGGGGAGAGAAAGAAGACTCGACCAGCCAGGAAGTAGGGATTGGACTCTGCCTGGGGGGCCTGGGGGGTTCCTTGGGGCCCAAATTGGTGTAGTGACGGGCATGGGGTGTTACGGCGGGAGCCGAGGGGCGGGCCGCACTCGGAGAACATGGGTCAGAAGTTTGGTTGCTGTCCCTTGTTCTGGCCCCCCGGCTACATCTCTGGGTCCTGAGCAGCCGGTCAAGAGTGACCCCTCCCTTAGGCTGCTGCTGGTGAATGCCAGATCAGTCTGCAATAAGGCTCCCCTGCTTTCAGACGCCATCTTAGGGGAGCGGGCTGATCTGGCATGCATCACCGAGACCTGGCTGGTGCCTGAGGATGGGGTTCCTCTGTCGGAATTATGCCCAGCCGGGTTCGGTATTTGGCACCAGCCTAGGGAGAGGGGAAGGGGCGGTGGGGTTGCCGTAGTAGCCAGGGAGTCACAGGGGGTCGCCAGGGCCACGGCTCCACAAATTCCGGGTTGTGAGGCCCTGCTCCTGCGTGTGGGCCCTAAGGGTCAGTTGGGAATCCTGCTCATGCACCTGCCTCCCTGCAAGGTAGCAGATTCCCTGCCCGAGGTCCTTGAGGCGGTCTCAGTGCTGGCATTGGAGGCCCCCAGGCTGATGGTCCTGGGGGACTTCAATTTGCCGTCATTGGGGTCTGACTCAGTGGTGGCTCGGGAGTTCATGGTTTCCATGGCAGCCATGGGCCTGACTCAGGTAATTCAGGGTCCTACCAGGAGCAGTGGCTACACCCCGGATTTAATCTTTCTGTCGGAGCTGTGGCAGAGTGATCTGAAATTGCAAAAATTAGACATCACTCCTGTGCCATGGTCAGATCACTATCTGGTGACTCTTGACTTCCTGGCCGATTAAATGGGCCCGCCCCCAGCGACTAATGGATCCAGAAGGATTCCAGAGGGAACTGGGGGATTGTCCTCTTGACCTGCAATGCGGTTCGTCTGAAGCCCTTGTCAATGCTTGGAATGAGAGAGCAACGGCAGCTTTGGATGTAATCGCTCCACTACGGCCTCTCCGCGCTTGTAGGGTTCGATCTGCCCCTTGGTTTACAGAAGAACTAAGGGAGCTCAAACGGGCAAAGAGACGCCGAGAGCGCCACTGGGTGAAGACTCGGAGTGAGTCTGATCGAACACTGGTTAGAGCTGCTATTAAAGACTACCTAGTGGCGATGGGGGTGGTGAAACGCCAATATTTCACCGCCCTTATTGCCTCCGCAGATAATCGCTCAGCGACCTTGTTCCAGGTGACCAGGTCCCTTCTTGGTAAAGAGGGGTCGGGCCCTGGTTGGCAGGGGTCGGCTGAGGCTTTTGCTGATTATCTGGCGGAGAAAGTTGCTCAGATCCGCTCAAAGCTTAATCTCGGCGTGGATCGTATGGAGCTGGGGTTGACCGAAGCTCAGTCTGGCCATGTTATCTGGGATCAGTTCGATCCAGTTGGCCCTGAGGAAGTGGACAGGCTTCTTGGATCTGTTCGCGCCACGACCTGCGCACTGGATCCATGCCCCGCCTGGCTGATTAAAGCATCTACGGCCGTGGCAGGTGGCTGGGTCGAGGCGATTATAAATTTATCTTTAAAGGAGGGGTCTTTTCCAGCACCTTTCAAACATGCTTTGGTGCGACCCCTTCTGAAAAAACCATCCCTCGACCCTATGGTACTCACTAACTACCGTCCAGTGTCCAACCTGCCCTTCTTGGGTAAGGTTCTGGAAAAGGCAGTGGCGCAGCAACTCCAGGATGTCCTGGATGAAGCGGATTATCTGGACCCTTTTCAGTCAGGATTCAGGCCCGGATATGGGACAGAAACCGCACTGGTCGCATTGGTGGATGATCTCTGGAGAGAGCGGGATGGAGGTCATCCGTCTGTCCTGGCTCTTCTCGACCTTTCAGCGGCTTTCGATACCGTCGACCATGGTATCCTGCTGGGAAGGCTCCAAGGTTTGGGGATCCAGGGCACTGTGTTGTCATGGTTTTCCTCATTTCTGAGGGGCCGGACCCAGTCTGTATGGTTGGAGGGTGAGAAGTCCAGCCCAAGGCCCCTGCAATATGGGGTGCCTCAGGGCTCGGTACTCTCTCCCCTCCTAGTTAACATCTACATGAAGCCGCTGGGAGAGATCATCCGTTCCCACGGGGTGAGGTATCATCAGTATGCAGATGATACCCAGTTGTACATCTCCGCCCGTGGGGACCCAAGCGGTGCGGTGGAAGTCCTCTCCAGGTGCCTGGAGGCTGTGAGGGTCTGGATGGGGGACAACGGGCTACAGCTGAATCCCGGCAAGACTGAGTGGCTATGGGTGAGGGGCCCTGTGTTATCTCGGGAGTTACCAGCTTTGGTTCTGGATGGGGCAGCTTTGCCCCAGACAGACCCGGTGCGTAATCTGGGGCTCCTCCTGGACTCACGACTACTGTTCGAAGAACAGGTGGCAGCCGTGGCCAGGAGGGCTTTTGCACAACTTCGTGTAATACACCAGTTACGCCCCCTCCTAGACCGGGACGCCTTGCTCATGGTCACACATGCTTTGGTCACCTCCAGACTTGATTACTGTAATGCGCTCTACATGGGGCTGCCCTTGGTGACCATCCGGAGACTGCAGCTGGTCCAAAATGCGGCGGCCCGGGTAGTGATGGGGTGCGGGCGTTATGCTCGTGCCACACCATTGCTCCGGGAGCTGCACTGGTTACCAGTATGTCTCCGGGTGCAATTCAAGGTGCTGGTCATTACCTTTAAAGCCCTACATGGTAGTGGGCCAGGATACTTAAGAGACCGCGTCACCCTAAGAACGTCAGTCCGTCCCACCAGGGCGGATCGGAGGGGCTCTCTTGTTATTCCATCGGCTAGGGAGGCTCATCTCTCTAGCACTAGGAAGAGGGCCTTCTCTGTGTTTGCCCCGGCCCTCTGGAACCTCCTTCCAACTGAGCTGCGCCTACAGGCAGAGCTCCTGCCTTTCCGAAAAGGCTTGAAGACCTGGCTGGCGGAGCATGTATGGGGGCCCAGTAACACGGGATCCCACATAGGTTGGCTTATTTAAGGGACAGCCACCCCTCTTGCTTTGTTATTTGCTGCATTGTTTTAATCTTTTATAATTTTAAGGTTTTGAGATCTTAAATTCTATTATCATAACAGATTTACTTGTGATTTTAAATTCATGTTGTAAGCCGCCCAGAGTCGGGTTTACCCGATTGGGGCGGGGTAATAAATGTGAGTTAATAATGTTGTCATGCTCTCCTTTTGAAATGCTTTCTCCAGTTCAAGACCTACCCAAACTATACTTTAAGCATGCTGAAGATTTACCTTGCTGTAGCCTTGATTATAATTATTAGGTGCAAAATGTGATTTTACTTCAAGCCTTTGAGACACTGAAACAAATTTCATCTGAAGAATCCTTAGGCTAACCATCTGCAGATGTCTCACAATGCTAAGGCAGCTCACACAAGAAAAACACTCTTTGATGCTAACAGAGGGCCCAACTGTGGCTATGTCATTTATGGTTCACACTGCGATCTATGAATGAATTAGTCATTCCTCCAAATCAAATGCTTGTTACGGAAAATAAAATAAAAACCTTTTATTTGAAGATGTCATTGTTCTTCCATTTAATGTGTCATGTACTATTTTGTCATGCTTTTCACAGGCTTTCATTGTGCTCTTGTTGACTTTTAACCCTTTAAGTACCACCTAACTACTCCTGGAGAGATCTGACTTGTTATATGACAAACGTCATTCTTTTAGAGTGAACTGTAATTGTGGCTGATAAATAGCGCTAAGATTGTTCCTTTTTCAGTGATGGTAGGACCCTAATGTTTTCATTATGCTGTCTGGCATAATGGCACCATGCACTAATGATTCCTGTAATTTAAAATATGCCTCGTGAATGGAAGCTACAGATTTTAATTCAGAAAACATGTTTGGTAGAAACAGAAATTAAGTGAAATTTGTTAACATTAAGTAACATGAAAAGATGAGGAAATTGTTTGAGGAAGTGGACTCCACTAAAGCTGACAATAAAATACAGCAATTGGTCTTTAAGGTGCCACAACATTTTTGTCTTCTTTATTTTACTTTTGTTTTGTTCCTTATCTGTTCTGAAAGTATGAGTAATTAATTATCAGGAACTTCACTTATCACTTGCAACTGAATTTTCTCAGGTACATACTGTTACTCAGAAATACACACACCCTCCCTCGCCATTTCTTCACATCTGAGGTCAAGAATATTGTACACCATCAGCATCTGTAGGAAACCTGCAAGTACCCTCTCCCGCTCCCACAAGGGCTTGCCTCTGGAGACACTATAGATGAGTGTTATCTGTATGTCAAGACTACAGTACCTGGATTTCAGAAGTTGTCATCCAAAAATACAGATATGCCCTCCTCTAGTAGAAACATACAGTCAAACCTCGCACAACGAGCGTTTCGCTTAGTGAAAAACTCGCATAACGAGCAAGGTTTTCTCTAAGCGGTCTGAATTGCATAACAAATTTTTCGCTATGCGAATTGGACTTTTCCCTATGGAAAAACTCACATAATGAGCGTTTCTATGGGGAAAACTCGCATAGCGAATTTTTTTCGCTATGCGAGTTTTCCCCATAGAAACACTCGTTATGCGAGTTTTTCCATAGGGAAAAGTCCAACTCGCATAGTGAAAAATTTGTTATGTGAGTCAGACTTGGATAGCAAATTTTTGCATAGTGAGCAACCTCTCAGAATGCATTAATTTCATTCTGTGAGGTATGACTGTATTATAATGAGATTGAGTGCAGGGTGGGAGCTAAGTACTATCAGAAGTAGCACCACTGCTCTGAAAATAATTTTTAATGTGTTGTTTGTTAACCACCCAGAGTGGTGAAGACTTCCCAGGTGGGCAGGGTACAAGTGGAATTAAATAAATAAATAAATAAAATAAAAATGGGTAGATTATCTACAAAACACCCTTCGCCCTAATAATCCCAGCCGCTGCTGTGAGTGGCGAGAGCCAAGCTCGGTCTAATCATGCATACACACACTCTCCTCCAGGAATGCACTCACTGGATGCAAGGTGCAGGCAAGACTGAGACACAGGCAGCTCTCTCCGCCTTGGTGGCCGGCATGTTTATTTCCCTTCTCTTCCTCCTTGCTTTCCTCTCCCAACCTGCAGAGACACGGCCAAGCGAATGAGAGATCAAAACAGGCAGGGACTAAGAGGGAGGCACTTCCCACCTTCTCTCCCTCCGTGTGTGGTGCGTTGCAGCAAGTCTCTGGGTGTTATAATATACAAATCAGTAAGTTTTTTAAAATCCAGGATTTTAACATTATTTTTTACTGAGCCAGTCAGGACAATTATTTTGATCTTTTATCCAGGACAATCCCAGTTTTCTGTGACGTATGGCATCCCTAAGAGAGACCCAAGGGGCATGAACATTTATCTGCAAAAAAGAGCCCCATGATATATCCTAGTGCCTTCTATGGCAGGCTTCTCCAGACAAGCTGATGTGGAAAGTGTGCCTTGAGGATAAAACACCTGTAAATTTATAGAAAAGAACAGAATGTTGCATTTTGTAGAACAGTTGTTTAGCAACAATCTTATACACACTAGAAGTGACACAATGGAACACCAGTGGAGAGGAAAGCCCCACTGGCCTAGTTTTGCAAGATCTGGAAGGAGGAGGGGGCATGGTACAGTCAGTTGTCTTGTTTCTCCATCTTCACTTTTGCCTGCAAAAGGGACATAATTGTGCCACACAAAAAGGTAAAGGGGTTTTGCCATACACCTCAGTAGCTTGATTTGCTAAACTTTCTCCTAGATGACAATTTTTGATGGGGTGGGAGCGAGGGAAATAAACATATAGATCTGAACATTTCCATTGCCTGGTTGCAAACCTGGAAGTGATTTAGGTTGAGGAGGCCACAGATCATTCATGACTTCAAGGTTGCTGTTCATCTAGTGCCATGTCATTGGGTGTTTGGGCATCTAACTGGAATATCAGCTAGCCCATTGTACTGTGCAGCCTCTGACACTCAATTGTCAATTGCTTGTATAAGGAGGTCTTGTGCAACAAAACAGAAATGTACACCTACTTACATAGCTGGTAGCTACGATAATATTGCACCACCACTGAATCCATACCATTGGAGACAAGGGACCATATGTCTTCCCCACCTAGATACTGAGTATTTCTCGCAGGATGGAATGAGCATTAACCATATTTGTTTGGAAAAATCAAGAGAATTTATTTATTTATTCATATTTCTCCACCGCCCTTCTCACCGAAGTGACTCAGGGTGGTTTACAAGTAATAATAAAAAACCCAAAAACAAAATAAAAAACAACAAAAAAATGACAATAAAACACAAACACTACCTAAAAACTTTAAAACTGTTAAAATTAAAATTTAAAATTACTGTAGTGTTTCAAATACTTTCTACATTTTCAATTCTTGCTGCTCCTTCTCTTATAAATGAAAAGGCAGAATCCAACTTCTTCTTCCGTGTCTAGGACAGATGTGAAAAAGCCAAAATGAAGCTACCTTTGGGGAGTTCATTCTGTAGTTTCTTTTGGCTGTGAGAAAGATTAGCTGGCACAAGGTGGCAACTGCCCAAGGTATGCTCAATTGTGGTTCAAAAATGCCACAATCTTTGAGGCCGCTCTTTCTGTGTATCCCAGAATCCAACCGGAAAAAGTACACTGATATAAGACCATTAGCATACATTTCAGTATCAACTGCCACAAATTAGGAAATCAAGCTAGATGTTAGCTGCCACATGCCTAGTTACGCAACTGGTCTGTGATATCAGATGCCTACACTGACCTCTTAGCTTGTGGCAAACCACAGCTGAGTTTTTATGACAATTGATTTATGCTGGTGTGGATAATTCTGGCCATTATTTCTAAGAAAATATATTCATTGTTACATTTGGATCTCCATTTGTGAAAGAGCTATCCAGATGCAGCTAGAACTATACAGAAGCGAAACCATGGTTATGTTGTAAATTCATCACATATCTTTGTATTCAATATATCTAAAACCCACAAAACCATATTTTTTAACAAAGAAAGAAAAAATTTCAATTAAATAAATGAATAACATGCAGAAATGTATTTTATGAAAAACTTTTGCTTTCCCACCAACTAGAAAAAAAAACCACCCTCTCACATCTGGGAATGCTGTACTGAGTCAGTAAGGCTAAATTTAGACCACTGTCTGAGTAAAAAAGGCTCCTGGGCTTCACCTACCAAAGCTGACCATTGGCTTCTTACCATAAAACTGACTGCACAAGATGAGGAACGAGTTTATATGACAACTAAGCACTGTCAAGAAATGCCTCTGCAACACAACACTTCTCCATAGTAGTTAGTTTTCTATAGTAAAGCTCAACTATTGTTATAAGAGACCTTGATGATTTTAGAGCAAATCAGGTTGTACCTTTCTTATGCCCTAAAGCAGTGTAGGCGAACCTATGGCACATGTGCCAGAGGTGACACACAGAGCCCTTTCTGTGGGCATGTGCACCATCATGGGCAAGCCCCATCCCTCTCACTGGCATGCCTCACCCTGTGGTGTCAGCGCCAATGGCAGCACCACTTCCCCACCCATCCCCATCTCTCCACCATTGGGAAGGCAAGAGAGGAGGCTGAAAATCTGCCCGGGAGGTGGGGACGAGGTGAGGCAACCAGACACCCTCCCCCTCCTAGGGGGTGGAGGAGGCAGCAGCGGTGAATGGGTGGGGTGGAAGGGCATACACATGTGAAGGGTGTGTGCACACACATAGGCAGGGTGTGCACACACATGAGGTCATTCACACCTGGGGTGCCAAACACACCCACATGACATGACCAGCCCACCTCAAAGCAAAGCAAAGCAAAGCAATCAGCCTTATATACCGCCTCACAGTACTCAATGCACTCTCTAGGTGGTTCACAAGTTAATTAGCAATTTGCCTCCAAGTGGCTGGTGTGCACATGCACCCATGTGACATCACCAAAGGCACGCCAGCGACATTACATTGGTGTGTGGGTAATGCCCGCATGCCGCCACCTCCTCCTTGGGTATTTGGTCTCTAAAAGGTTCACCATCACTGCCCTAAAGTGTATCTTTGTCTCCTAGATAACGGCTGACTTCTAGATCAGTTTTTAATCAGATTAAACAGCTGAACCCTGATCTGCTGTTTCACTGAGCAGGAACATCTTTGCTAGTCTGAATTACATTTCAATTTATTCCTCCTCAACCAGTACATTATTATACTGGAACTCTACAGAGGAGCCTTTGGGAGACATTCTCCCATTTCCTACTCAACACTCATGATGATTATTCCAGTTTGCCATAACTTTTTTTTTAATATCCTTGTATTGCTGTTTATTTATATATTTTACCATGTTTTAATGATGTTTTCAAGTGTGTATTTTTGTAGGGTACATTAGCCATAAGGGCAGCATCAGAATGGGAACTATCAAGAGCATTCCTGAGATAAAATCATGAAAGCAGAAATGTGTAAAATAATGTCCAGTGCGATGAGAATGAGGCCACAATCTGCACATTTGCTGGATAATAGAGGGTCTTGAACTCGAGCACTATTTCACCAGTAGTTCTTCAATTCTACAAGAAGTGAAGGCCAAAAATCTCCTTGGCTTTAAAAGGTCCAAATCAGGTGTAGCTCCTGATGCAACCTGTGACTTCTGTTTATTAGTCCTCAGTCAGTGGTGGTGAACCTATGGCATACATGCCGGAGAGGGCACTCAGAGTCCCAGCACAGAGTTCGCCTCCACCCTCTACCTAGCAGCCCAATGGAAGCACTTCCTCCCTTCCCCAGCAGAGTTTGCCCCATCCCTCTACCCAGCAGCCCAATGGGTGCACTTCCTCCTTCCCCCAGCAGAGTTCGCCCTGCCCCTCTGCCCAGCAGTCCAATGGGAACATTTTCTTCCTCCCTTGTCTGGGGTAAGGTAGGCAGCTCACAAGTGGTGTGAGAGTGCGGCGCAGGTGGCAGCCTGTTGAGTCTGTGGTAAAGGTGAGTTTGGGCACTCAGTCTCTAAAAGGTTCTCCATTACTGTCCTCAGCTCTTGGATCTCACTCAAGGATAACCTAATTGGTCCCAGCCATAAAGAGGCCATCCCACAGTCACAGCAAGATGAGCTTTTCAGTGAGGTTTTTTTTTGTTCTTTCTATGAAGCTGCCGTGACCTTAGGCAATAGTACAAAATGTTTTCTCTCTTTTCTAGGAGACTATGGCGAGTATGGGATGTTCCATGCCTGACACCTTCAAAACTACAAGATATTATGGTTTAGGCAAGTGAGTTACCTAGAATCACAAAAAGATACTGCAAAATTATCATGTGCAACACCTACCAAAGCTCAGCTGACGACTTTCACAGAATTCCGCATATTGTGTCGAGTCCATCATTCGTGCTTGCCTTTCTGCCCTCTGAAAAACAAAATAATGAATTGGTAGATGGATGAACCAATGAATGCACCACAGCATATAATAACATACAAAGCTAAAATTACACATTAAAAACAAAATAGAATTAAAAAGGGCAAGAAGACATCTGCCCAATATCGGGCCACATCAACAGCATTTCCTCTTGCCATCATAAAGTCCTCCTCAGGGCATGTTGAGGGGCATCATGTGCATTGTATCATATGGGGGATAGTTAGTACTTCTCAGCATTCACAGAGGCTGTCATCTACTATAGTCTATGTATTTCTCATTACACGGTTCATGTTTTTTAGCAATCAGGAAGGACAGAATGACTGCCAAAGTAACCACACACACACACACACACACACACACACACACACACACACACACACACACACACACACACACACACACACACACACACACACACACACGTTATTTTTGTTTTACTTTTCAAAGTTGAAATAAATTATGGTAGCAATGCGTAATATGATGTTAGCTCAAAAGAATTAATGGTGACATTGGTATGTAACAAGCAGGAAAAAGAAAATGGAGGAAGCACGATTGTTGTTCAAGAAGCACAACAACCATTTTGAAATAGTATTTGAAAGTCAAGAACACTGTGGAAGTACGACGACAATGAAGGCATGAACATACAACAGAACCCTCAACACTCCTAACAACTGCATGCATTCATGATAAGTTTGAGACACATGGTACTGTGTGTGATGTGCACAAGGGACACTTTGGTCAACGTTGCTCTAGTAGTTCATTGTAATGAAAAGTGTCTGGACAGTGAGCACCTCTTGTAATTGCAGAAGTGAAAAGTAACTTGTATTCATCTTTTGTTATTGGTATATGCAGAGTATTACAATTTTAATATCGTTTTTGGCACCCTCTGTATTCTTATGCTTCCTTAAGCAACTTATCTGTTCTGCTTTTATTATTAAACTTATAAGACAGAAATAAATATTTGCCTCGATGTTACATGACTGGTGCCCCAAATGTGAGTGTTATTACTTAGAGCAGTGGTTCCCAACAAGGGGTACACAGCCCACTAGTGGACTTCAATTCCCAGAAGCCTGAGTCAGTACATTGGCTGATCAGTGCTTTGGGGAAATGACTTAGGCTTCTGGGAATTGAAGTCCAAAAACCAGCATTTGGGAAACACTGACTTAGAGGTAACCCCGAGTAATTTAAAAATCGACTTTATTTACAAAATACAGCTTATCAGAATCACTGAGTGTTTTCTAAATGTCTACTACTATATGTCTAGTACTATTTGCTATTACTAATCTACTACTGATATTATATACTACTTCCTCAACTAGCTCCAGTGTAAACTGTCCAATATAGGAATGCAAGCTTGAGTACAGCAGATTTTTAAACAAAGTATCAACATTAAAAAACACCACTTATGCTCTTCATCAACAGTGCTCCAAACAGCAAATGAAATGTCTTAAATTTAAGTGAATATTTATTCCAAAGGGACACTAATGGCCTTTTCAGAGGATCTGAATTCCACCACAAGAGAAAAATTCCTTTAATCCCAGTTTGATACAGTTTGTTTAATACTCTCCACTATAAACTACTGTTTCAGCTATTGAGCTGAAGAGATGTGGCAATGCATCTAATTGCTTAGTTGGATTATCATTCATTCTGAACAGTTAAATTAATGATTTACAAAGCATGCTACACAGAAAAAAATAATTTGTATGCTTTATTATTGTTGTTGTTGTTGTTGTTGTTGTTGTTGTTGTTGTTGTTCGCATTTAATACCCCGCCCCACTCGGGAAGACCCGACTCTGGGCGACTTACAGAATAAATTACCGTAATAGGTAATCTATAAACAAACAATATATAAAACCTTAAAAATTCATAAATTCATAAAAATTTAAAACATTAAAACAGTAAAACAGATAAAAACAAATAATAACAGGTACAGATACCAGGTGGGGGGTACAGTCCAGGTGCTTTCCTTGGACTGTACTGAATGACACAATAGAAGCTGTCCTTTTTAGTAAAGATTTAGCCTTCAGGAAAAGGTAGATTACTTCTATCTTCAGTACAGAACACTGCAAATTACAACCATATCAAAGAAATTAAAAAAGTTTAATCAATCAATCAATTATGCCACCATTCTTCCCATAGGGAGCCTAAGGTGGCTCATGACTGAAATTATGAAACAGTTTAAAAGTTTTAAAATATGATATAAATATTATATTAAAACAATTAAACACATATTAAAACCAAATTTCCTGAAGAGGAAGGTTTTAGACTGACAATGGAAGGTGACTTCTCTGGGCAATGCATTTTAAAGCTCTGGAATAGGCACTATCGAAAAATCTCTTTAGCCCATCGTCAATTGACTGTGTGGACCACAACAAAATGTGGCAAGTAATTAAAGAGATGGGAATACCAGAGCACCTTATATACCTCATGAGAAATCTGTACATGAATCAAGAAGCAACAGTTAGGACAGAATACGGAAGGACAGAGTGGTTTGGAATAGGAAAAGGAGTAAGACAAGGCTGCGTTTTGTCACCCTGCTTATGATGGATGCTAGGAGTGAGAAAAAAGGGACTGTAGTAGGTTAGTTGTTAAGATGCTCAACTTGATGACTGGAAGGTCACCAGGTCAGCAGTTTGAGACCCAACTGCTTCATGACGGAGTGAGTGTCCGTCTCTGTCTCAGCTCCTGCCAACCTAGTAGCTCGAAAGCAAGAAATTGCAAGTAGATAAATAGGTACCACTTTGGTGGGAAGGTAAACAGTGTTCCGTGGTGTCTAGCCATGCCTGCCACATGTCCATGGAAATGTCTGCAGATGCACACAGCGCTGGCTATTTGAATATAAACAGAGATGAACACCGAACGCTAGAGTTGGATACAACTGGCTTTGGAGCAAGGGCGTCCGTTACCTAAGAGTGAGAAAATATGCAAGTTGGGGCAACTGTAAGAAACTCGTTTGCAAAGCTCCAGACCTTTCTGCACAAGGAAACTGAACACCATCTGCAGCACACAACAGCTACCAAGCTAGTTGAAGATCTGTTTTTAATGAACAGAAAAAGTGAAAAAAGCTACTACAAAGTAATTAAATATCCCCGAGTTGAAAAATTCCATTGCAAATCCTAGAAGTCTTAAAACTTATCTCAGCACTTTCATTATACAATTTAACTGACTCGCTCTGCTTTAAGCCCACTTTTAACTTAAGTGGAAAGGAAAGGAAAAAAGGGGCAGAAGACATCTCAAAGATTAGACACACTTTGGGTCTTATGTTGAAGTTAACAAAAGGGTTTTTTTTAATGACACATTGATGGATGTTGTGATAAAACTGCAGATTTGGCAATAAAGAACAGATACACAGACTATTCTTTGTTATCTTCGTTGACCTTACATTATAAAGCAGACTCTCCTTTTCGTCCAATCCATTACTTTGAGTGAGTAAGTAAGAAGTAGCAGCCTTTGATGTTATGGGGCTGGATTATACAGGCACATTGCCTCGAATCTTCTCACCTAACAAGAAAATCTATATACCAAATGCAGGATAAGATCTTAACTTTGAAAGAGCCATTTAAAAAAAGCTGGCTAATCTCATAAACTCTTCTCCCCCTCCCTATTTAAAATAATATGTGGTTTTTTTGGCCTCTTTCGGTAGCCTGGGAGAAACCCAGCTAGTTTGGTGGTGGCTTGTTTGGCAGGTGAGATACAAATGGTCATCTAGTCTTCTTGCTTTTTTCCTCAGGAGTAAAATGAGCAAATCCCTCTATATATCTACCCATTACTTATTATCTTCTAAAGGAGTGTCACAAATGTCTCAGGCTTTAATTTTCAGTAGAATTAGGTAGCATGGCCACTAGTTAGTTATTCTGGAAATCAGTTTAAAAGATCTGAAGAATCATAGCTGAAGAATCATTATTCTACAAGATGTTCAAATACAGTTTAACCCTGGGTTATGATTGCTCTGGTTTATGTCTGCAAATTTGCAACGTCAAATTTAATAAAATTAATGCCCCGGTTTACAGGTTTTTTTGGTTTACGACCTAAAATTGCACTATTTCAAACTCTTAAATGGTGGCCACTGCCATTTTAGAATTTAAAATTGCACCCGTTTTCTCCACCGGAAGTCACAATTCATTGCTTCCCACTGTGGAGGTGTGATCATCGTTGTTTTAGCTGCTATTTCTGCAGTCTGCTGCCTCTACTGGCACCAGGAGAGTCTGGGGACCTTATCTGCTCGGTTCCAAACTTCGTCCGAGCTCCCTGGGTAGTGCTTCAGCTGAAAACGTGTGCCTCCCCTTATTCATTTGGGTTTTTTTAGCACATGTCCCCCAAAAGTCCATATAATAACAAACTAACTAAAACACAAACAGAGAAACAACCTTTCAAAATAACAAAAATCAAAATTGCCTGTGATACTGCAGGGCAGGTGAGTTGTGTGAGTTTGGAGGGACAGCCAACAGTGTCCTTCAAAGGGGAGCCACATTCCAGGCAAAGGTAAAACGGTGGATCATTCTTCCCTACAGCTAGTTAGGAGGTATATATGCTGAAATATTCTTTGTCAGAGAGTTCCAACCAGAACTGTAGGTCTCCAGCAGCTTTAGGAGAAAAAAAAAGACCGTGTTGTATTAAAGAGGGTTACTCAAGTGTAGTTTCAGGAAGGACTCGGGTTTTACTTTTATTCTATTTTCAGCACCAGACAAAGATTCCAATCTAAAAACCCTGACAGAAGCCAGCTTGCATGTAATTGCACCCAAAGGACGTTCACACTACTACCAGCAGAACAGAGTATTGCTAGGTAGCAAAATAGAGTAAAATATTATGCATCTTGATTAGTAAAAAGTCCTACATTCCTGTCAGTTTTGCCAGGTTCCAAATTGATTCAAAGATTGAAGAATATACAAAACACAGCTGAAGACTTGCATTATCTTGCCAGAAAGGGGGTCATTTATTTTGCAGTGATTCCTGAATTGCTATATTCTGGCGTGTGCATGCATCTTGGTACATACTGTGTCACCAATGGCCATCTGTCAGAAGAACCAGCAGGCTGGTTTAAATATCTAAACCAATGACCTAACCAATCATCATCAGATAAATGTAATCATTTTATTTTTGAAAACACAGTGAATCAAGAGGAGCAGCAAGTGATCTTGACTGGTGGGTATGTTGTTAGAATCTGTTATAATATATTAATCTGTTATTAATATATATCTGGCTGAAGAAGAACAATCTTTTTTCCTGTACTTAATCCTCTGTTTATATTACTTAAAATTTCAAATAAAAACATTTTGTTCCAGATGCTTTGTTTTTGTTTTTTAATTTCTATATACAGTGGTACCTTGGTTAACATAATTAATGCATTCTCTGGGATGTTTCTTACAGCGAAAATTACTTTAATCAAAATGCAATTTCTTATAGGAATGCATTGAAAACAACTAATCTGTTCTGGAGGACAGAAAAAAGCCACCCCCCTCCTGTGTTAACTGTTCAAAACTCATTGTAAAGTGCACTTTGGAATTTTTTGCCACTTTATAAACAGATTTGAACAGATACAGTATAAGACATTCCCGCCCACACTTATTTCTGAGCCCCAGAAGGGATTAATTGGTTTTCAATGCATTTTCAACACTTCTGACAGTGGTCTTTAGTGGCCAGCTCTGGTAACTCATCCCCAACAATCAGCTGCTTGTTTCCCCGCCACCCTGGAAGTGCTAAACACTGTTTTAAGCTGCCAAAAGACAGCAAAAAGCAGCAAACAATTCCAGAATCAGAGCGGAAATGCTCCAAATACCCTCCTGCCACTGTGGAAAGCATTGGGGTGGTGGTGGTGCCCAAGCAGCCCCCCAAAAACTTCATTATGTGTAATAAATCCTTAAACCAAGCCACTATTTTGTCTGGATTTCCTTTCACAAACTGATTATTATGTTAACTCAGCCGTTCGTAAACGTTGGGATTACCGGTAAGATTTTGGCTTTGATGAAAACTAGCCCAATTCATATTAACATGTTACCACCTTGTTAAAAGGACTGTGATGGCTCAAGTGGTTAAGATGCTGAACTTGCTGACTGGAAGGTCGGAGTTCTGTCCCAGCTCCTGCCAATCTAGCAGTTTGAAAGCAAGGAATTGCAAGTAGATAAATAGGGAAAGTAAACAGCGGGAAGGTAAACAGCGTTCTGTGCACTCCGGTGTTGAGGCATGTCTACCACATGTCCACGGAAACATCTGCAAATACAGATAGCCCTGGCTCATTGGTTACGAAACAGAGATGAACACTGAACCCCAGATTTGGATACAACTGGCTTTCAAGCAAGGGCGACCTTTACCTTTACCTTGTTAAACCCCGGGAGAAGTATGAAGCCATGTATTATATAATATGGTTGTAATGTATGAGGTTGGAAAACACTATTTTTGAGGGTTTGCTGCAGAAGAGTAATGACAGATGAAGCAAAGTAAAACTCACTAAAAATTAAATCCATAGCATCCAAACAATTAACCTACCTCATTTCAAATAACAGCTTTGAAACAGCCTATCATGCACAGAGAGGTTACGATTCTGGAAGGAGTATTCAAAAATTTGAAAGACTGCAACAGCAAGTAAAAGTAGTCTTCTTGTGATCAAGGTACTGTCTCATAATATTATAAATCTGTTTTTCGTAAAATACAATTCAAGACCCATAGAACACAATGGTTCTGATAAATGTTTATCCTGGGATGTAGAGGAGAGCCCAATGAGATGGAAGAAGGAAAGAAGTGCAACTGTGTGTGGATTCATTAGCATGAGCTTTACTGATAATTTATCCTGTTTCCTAATGAAAGCAAAAAACCTCCACAAAACTCCACCATGTGTCTATTAAAAAGCAATCAGATTTGGTATGTTGGTGACACTTTAAAGAGCACATTATGTGGGAAAACAAAATAAACATTTACCCTGGCAAATGAAAGTAGTCTTGGGGTTTTGACATACTTGGCAGGCAGGCAGAACGATATTCACATCAAGCATACAGAAAACCTAATTTAATATTTAAATATTTGCTTAAGTAATATGCTGTTTTAAAACAACACATTAGAAGGTACATTTTTGTCAAGATGTCTAAAGGCTTCCAGGAAGAAATTCAGCTGAAGCAATAATTCAGGTGAGATCACTGTCTCTCTCTCTCCCCCCCCCCCCAAATACATCTTATTTACTTTCAGAAGATAAGACCACCATCTCAGCCTGCTCATGATTTCAACAGAGACTGTTTTAAAACTATCATTTTGCCCTTTCTGAACTTTCCACAGAAGCACTTTTGATAAGCATGTACAGTAAGAATGGAAGTATTTATCAGCCTATAGGGTGAAGTATAGCCTGCAGTCTGACTCACCAACTTAACTAATTTGGTCAAATGTCAATATACAATACTTATTTTAAAAATTTAACATAGTTTATTCTAACTAAGAAAATAGTTTTCAGGTATCATGCAAGTGACAAGCCATGCTAAGCCTAAACCAATGGTTTTTATGCTCTGCTGCTACCAATCAAGCTAAAAACTTCCTCATCTGGTCCACCTCAGACCTTGGGCCACCCTGAACTGAACCTAAGACTGTGCTGCTGACAGAACTGCATATTTCCTTGTTTGCTTCAGTGGCCACTTCCCTTGGCATCCTCTGTTGTATCCCCTGTGTTGTGTGAACACAGGAATCAAATGTTAGCATGTCGGGTGCATGGAAGCTGAACAAATGCTCAGTGTGATGGGCCCACAACTCCTTTCAAACTGGTCGATCTATCTAAAATAGCAGGATCTAACAACAGTGACTTTACCATTGCTTCCTCCTCTGCTTTAATCAGACAAGAACTGTTAAAATGCTATATGTCTTCCCTTTTTTACATCCTTGCATACATGGTCTCCTCTGCTTTAATCAGACAAGAACAGCCTAACACTTTACCAGGTTAAGTTTACATCCTTAGACTATCCAAGCTGAGATTGAATCATGACAAATAGTTTGAAAAGGCACAACCATACATTGGCCAACCAGTGGGAAGTCAAATTTAAGAGACCAAATTAAAAGCCCAGCAGGACATTTCGCTCCCCGCCGCCGCCGCCGAGACACCTGCGGCCAGGGGAAGAGGCGGCTGCCGCGCCCAGCCCGGGACACTCTCCACCTGCGTCCTGAGGCTGCGCTGGGGCAGGGGGCTTAAAAGCCGCAGCGGCGGCTGGATTGTTGGTATTGTTCTAATTTTTGTGTAAATTTGATGATTTCTGTAATTTCTTATTGTTATTGAAATTGATACCTATTGAATTTTGATTATGTAATGATGTTGAGATGTTTTGTGGTGTTGATACAGTGCTGATTATTATTTTTTCCTATATTTACATGTTGTGTTTATAAATTTGTTGTTTCTCTGTCCTTGTGAACCGCCCTGAGTCGGCCCAATCCGAGTAGGGCGGTATAAAAATTGGAAAAATAAATAAATAAAAATAAAATAAATTTATCTGTCCTTTGCCATGAAAATCAATCGCAGTGACTTACCATTCCTTCCTGAGGAGCAGAATATAATAATGCTCTGATGACTTCAAGTAGCTCTGCTCTTTGACTTGGTGTAGAGGAAATGATGGCAGAAGAGTGGCACTGTTCCCACCACAATCGCCATGAAATAGACCTTCCATTAAGTTCTGATGGACATTCATTCAGAACTGGGCTCTTCCAAACCACAGAAGATTCTGCAGAGATGCTGCATCAAGTTCCTAGACAATTTTGTTTTGTACTGTAAGTCAGCTATTGCAAGAGGGAATTCTTTTTGTTCCACCCCCAGGGTATGCCAGTAATACAAACATGCAGCACTCAGGTGTCAAACTGCCAACCTGCTGACTTTCCAGTCATCAAGTTCAGCATCTTAATGACTAAGCCACCGCAGTCCCCCTAAACCAGCTACTGGTTTAGATATACAGAAAATACAAAATATTAACTATATAATGCATTGACAGCTCTGATAGTAATGGAACCACTAACAAGAAAAAATCCGCAATATAAAGTAAACAGACTGTTTTAAAAGGCTATATGAATAACTGTTTTGTTTCCAAAAATTTTCCTGAAGGAAAAAAAAAAAACACTGTCCTTCAACTCCGAAGCACAAAAATACTTGAAACAGACAGTTATCATTGTCGTTTTATATTTATTTATATTTATTGTTCGCATTTAGTATCCCGCCCCAATCGGGAAGACCCGACTCTGGGCGGCTTACAACATACATTACCGTCATAGGTAATGGTCATAACAGTATATAAAAACCTTAAAAGTTCGTAATAATTCATAAAAATTGTCGTTGTCTGTTACTCATATCTGAGCATACAAACTGATCTGGGAATGAAACATACAACTGCACACATTACACTGAATAGATGGTGGAGGACGTGGTTGGGTTTGATGAAGCTTCCGTGCTTGTAACTTAGCCTCTTCATATCTGCGGTGTTCCCCTTCGAAGTGATTGGTAGCAGCAGAGATGGTTTGGTGCCAAAGTTGGCGATCTACGGCAGCTCCTTCCCATGTTTGTGGGTTTATACCTGATAACTTCATGGTTTGTTTCAGCTGGTCCTTACACTGCCCACCATCATCACTGCTAACCAATTCATTTTCCTTTCCCTACAGTGTCTGGGTAAAGAAAGGTGAACAATGGCATGAGCTCAGTAAGTGAACCCTCTGGTATAATAGAAATCTTGACAGTACTACAATTCTGATCAGAACCTTCCCTGTCCATTCAGTTATATTTTATTAAATCAAATGTCTTGTTTTTGTAAGTCTTCAGTGAAGATACATTCACCTCACCTAGTTTTATTTACAGTCTACCAAATATAGCATCAATTGTGCTTCACTGAAACACACACTCCAGTTCTGCAATCCATCTTTGCACCTTAGGATGCAACACACAACCATTTGCCTTTGTTAAAAATTGGCTCTTTAAGGTGTATGTCAATGGTTAAACATTTGGAAACCTGTCCAACTCAAGTGGCTCAAGTGGAATGGCTCAAGTGGCTAAGACATTGACTGGAAGGTGGGAGGTCAGCAGTTCGATACCCAAATATTGCAGGACGGAATGAGCTCTTGTCTTTGTTCCAGTTCCTGCCAACCTAGCAGTTCAAAATCAACAAATTGCAATTAGATAAATAGGGACCACTTCAGTGGGAAGGTAAACAGCGTTCCGTGCACTCCAATGTCTAGTCATGCCTGCCACATGACCACGGAAACATCTACAGAAGCAGACAGCACTGGCTCTTCAGCTATGAAACAGAGAAGAGCACTGAACTCTAGAGTCAGATACAACTGCTTTTGAGCAAGGGTGACCTTTACCTTTACTAACTCAAGTCAGCATTACACTTATAGGATATAAGAAACTCAACATTTGATACAAACTGATAAGGTGTAGCAACCTACTACAGTCAAACCTAGCAAAAAGAGCGTTTCGCTTAAAGAGTAATTCGCTTAAAGAGCAGAATTTTCTCTGAATGTTCGCTTCACTTAATAAATAAAACCAACAAAAAACTCGCTTAACAAATAAATCGGGGTTCGCAATCCCCCCCCCCCCACAATTGGTCATTTACAATGGTGTTTCGCTTAAAGAGCAAACTCACTTACAGAGCAGTCCTGTGGAACGCATTATGATCTTTAAGCGAGGTACCACTGTACATTGGATTCTGACCAGCAGTATGATGTGTGTGTGTGTGTGGGGGGGAGGGCTAGCTGGGTACTTCGGAATCTTCTCTCCCCTCCCCTCCATCTTCTCTCCTATCTCCTTCCAGCAGCTCTCTTTATTAACAGTTTCACACAAGTATACAGCATATGGCACACAATGACATGATCATCCTTCACCATGCTGTCATGCTATGCTGCACTAACCATACTCAAATAGACATTTACACAATTGATGATAGATGACTGCAACCTATTTCTGTATCCCTACAATAGTAGAATGCATATAGCTAAGAGGAAGCAATGTTCTGTGGTTCATCTGAACAGGAACAGACATTTCCACCATCATCGGGAATGAACAACCTGTGTCATTGATCAGCCCATTGGAGAATTTTTTCTCACGATTAAACTGGTCAATTTCACAAGGGTGCAACAATAAGGCTGGTACATATAAATATTTTTAATTATTTCAAAGCGGAAGTAATATGTGCATCCGCTCTACATTACCAGAAAGTTGTTTGATTTGGTTTTCATAAGGATTTCCATTGCCAGATGCTAGTGAGAAGCACAATGTTCCTGCAGATGTCTGCGGCCTGTGAGAATGAGCAGTGCTCCGAGTAACACCCCCACTATAACAGTGCTCTTGTCATCGATGCTGTATATTACAGCACATGAATCCCACACAAGTGGATGAACAGACTTTAAATAATACCATCTGACAAAGAATGAGAAAAAAGTAAAGTCTGAAAAAACTTTTTAAATGGTTGTTAGCCTTGGGAAATAAAACCCAGGCCACTGAGGGAGGAGAATGAGACTCATCCTTCGTTCCTTTGATCAGACCTAAAACTTACTTTAAATATTGTTCCCCATAGCTCACAGCAAATGATTTTGACATCATTTAATTACTACTTAAGAGGTTATTGCCTTACCTTTTACAAGTGCAATTAAAATATTATGTTCTTGTGCTGAGAAATAGTCTAACTCTTCTAAGGCCACTTCACTCACTATAACTGTCATGTTGAAACTGGAATACTTGAGGCATAAAAACTCTTGGCATACGAATGTCAAAGGAGCAAGGGTACATATGGGATCCTGTCCACACACATTTTTCTGCTGTTGTGTAAAAAGCCTCTGTCAAGAATGTAGCACTTAACCCCTAAGCATGTGTAACTCATCTTCCTAACACAATGGGTAAATGTGGTAGTGGTAACAAGCATCTTGATAACTAACTCAGCCCCAAAACTGTGTGCTACAACTAAGTCAGTCCCCTGCATCTGTGCCTATGACACAAATGAACAAAACTTCACGTGAACCAACATGGGAGTCTCCATGTAATATGGAAACCAACCAGAGAAAGTTTCAAACTGCAAGGAAGCTTTGGTGTGTACAGCTGCATGGATGTGCAGCCTCAAACATGTTGTCCTGTATGCAGGGACAGTACTGGTATAGATCCATGATGGTGAACCTTGGCACTCCAGATGTTCTTGGACCCCTGGTTTAAGCAAACAAATTGCAGCCTAAAATCTATCTCATCCTGTTGCAAAACAGATTGCAAGGTGTGTTTTACTTCCCCTTCAAGTGGATGGAACCACATGGCCAATGCACTGAACCATGTGACTGGCCTGCTGAACCATGTGACCGGTCCACAGCCCAAAAAGTTTAGGCACCCCTGTACTATTAACTATCTGAGATTAACTATCTGAGCTCCTAAATGGAATAACAATAACATCAAGTTACAATCAAACAGAGGGGGAAGCAGTAACAGTTGTACTTCTATAAATGTCTTTATTATTTCAATGTGCTCAAAAACCTCATTTAGACTATGTGCTTCCTCTCCTCCTGTGCCATTTGGTTTCAGATACAGTTGTACTTCACTTAAATAGCTTAATGCATTCCACAGGACTGCTCTTTAAGCGAATTTGCTCTTTAAGCGAAACACCATTGTAAGCGACCAATTGTGACTTCGGGGGGAGGGGAGATTGCGAACCCCAATTTATTTGCTAAGCAAGTTTTTGGTTGGTTTTATTTGTTAAGCAAAGTGAGCATTCAGAGAAAATTCTGCTCTTTAAGCAAATTACTCATTAAGCGAGGTGCTCTTTATGCGAGGTTTGAATGTAAGCACAAATCTCAGCAAGGTTTCTGTCCACATTCATTTCTATAACCTCACTCCTCTTCTTTTCAATAAATCAGCATGAATAATTTACTCTTAACTTCTTTTGAAATCAATTGTTTTTCACAGTAATATAAAAAATATTGAGAAAACCTCTGAAACCCTTTAAAAATAAACTGTGAAGGATTTTATTTGTTCGTGGATTAACACTGATGCTGAAATCTAATTCAAGAAGGTTTTGCTGCCTAAACTCCAAAAGAGTACAAAAAGAAACAAACAAACCCAAAATTCACCTTTTGGGAAAGGGTTTTAAAATCCCTAGAAAGTCAGAGGTTTTTATCACCCTTGTCATACTGATACTAATTTGAGGTTTGTGTTGTTTGGACAGTGGAAAAATACCAATACTATCAGCATACAAACAGGCATATGTAAGGCAAAAATTATGTCAGGATCCTGACTGCACCCATGCAAAAAAATTGTCAAAATAACATTTCCTGCAAGAAGAGCCATCAAGAATTTGAAATATAATATGTTGAGCCAACTATAACAGCTCTTCTTTTGACACACTTTATTATTATATTTTTATTCATACATAATTTCAACTACTGTATTTATTAAAAATGCACAAATCACCTAAGAAATCAGCAGTTAATGCTGTACAAGCTATATGCTGCGCTCTATGCGCTCATCCCACATGCTAGCAAGGTGATGCTCAAGATAATACAGGATAGACTCAACAGCATGTGGAGAGAGAATTACCAGAAGTGCAGGCGGGTTTCAGAAGAGGCAGGGGGACTAGAGACCACATTGCCAACATAAGATGGATTATGGAAAAAAATAAAGGAATATCAGAAACAAATATACTTCTGTTTCATTGACTACACTAAGGCCTTTGACTGTGTCAACCACAACAAAATGTGGCAAGTAATTAAAGAGATGGGAATACCGGAACACCTTATATGCCTCATGAGAAATCTCTACATGAATCAAGAAGCAACAGTTAGGACAGAATACAGAATGACAGAGTGGTTTGGAATAGGAAAAGGAGTAAGACAAGGCTGCATTTTGTCACCCTGCTTATTCAACTTATACACAGAGCACATAATGCGCAATGCAGGGATGGAGGAATCAGAATTTGGGATCAAAATTGCTGGGAGAAACATCAACAATTTGAGATATGCAGATGATACCAACCTCATGGCAGAAAGTGAGGAGGACCTAAAGAAGCTCCTGATTAGGTTGAAAGAAGAAAGTGAAAAAGCTGGCTTGAGACTCAATATCAAGAAAACCAAGATAATGGCAATAGGCCCTATCAGTCCCTGGAAAATAGATGGGGAAGAAGTAGAAGCAGTGACAGATTTTACTTTCCTAGGATCAAAGCTCACTGCAGATGGTGATTGCAGCCATGAAATAAAAAGGCGACTGATTCTTGGGAGGCAAGCGATGAGAAACCTGGGGAGCATAGTGAAAAGTAGAGACATCACATTGCAAACAAAAATTTGTATAGTCAAAGCAATGATATTCCCTGTGGCAATGTATGGTTGTGAGAGCTGGACTATTAGGAAAGCTGAGCGCAGAAGAATAGATGCCTTTGAGATGTGGTGTTGGAGGAGAGTTTTGAGAGTCCCCTGGACAGCGAGGAGAACAAATAGGTCAATCTTAGAAGAAATCAAACCTGACTGCTCCTTAGAAGGTCAAATAGTGAAGATGAAGCTAAGGTACTTTGGACATCAAATGAGAAGAGAGGATTCACTTGAGAAAGCCTTGATGCTGGGAAAGGTGGAGGGCAAAAGAAAAAGGGGGCGGCCAAAAATGAGATGGTTAGATGGTATTGTGGAGACAATGGCCACAGAGCTGAACGGGTTGAGGAGGATGGTGGAGGACAGAAGTGCCTGGCGTGCAGTGGTCCATGGGGTCGCAGAGGGTCGGAGTTGACTGTGCGACTGAACAACAACAAAAAAAAATAACAGAACATTGAAACACCCACAAATTCGGTATGTGTGATGTTAGCTGAACCCTTCATTCAGGCATTCCTTTACAATATAAACAAATCTCTTGTACTTGGCCACCATCTTTTAAAATCCCCGTTCACATCAAAGTATTCTTACATTGAAAAATAAAAATAGAACCATGTTTCTTACATCTGAAAGAATAATTTCCTTGGAATCATGGACTGAAGCTGTTGCCAAACAAATTCATTCAGTTTTGTTAGGTTTGCATGAACTGGACCTGCACCAGTGACGGTGAACCTACAGCATGTGTGCCAGAGGTGGCACTCGGAGCTCTCTCTGTGGGCACCTGTGCAGTCACCCCAGCACAGAGTTTGTCTTGTCCCTCTGCCCAGCAGCCCAATGGGAGCATTTCCTTCCTCCCCTGTTGCTGCGCTGGCACTTTGTGATAAATAACAGGGTTTTGGGTTGCAGTTTAGGCACTCAAGTCTCTAAAAGGTTCGCCATCACTGGCGTACACCATTATTCACAGACTGATTCATTACAAACTTCACAAGGAAGAAAAAGGATCTATGGATATAGGTACACACTGAAATGTTAGATGGCTATGAACATCATGTTCTAACCAAACAGTGAGTTGTTGTGTTTTGATACCATATTTATTTTTTGATACCACATTTACTTTTTCAACCCCATTTGCACCATAAGGGGGTTTAAAATCACACTTCTAAACAAATAAATAAAACCTATATTTTGTTGCATATAAGATAACATGTTTGATGCAAAGCTATATGCTGGTTGACAATAGGCATATTTAATGAACAGAACTGCAAAAGAAAACAATCTAGCAGATAACCTCAGGAGCAATGCCTAGCCATTATCCATGGTGACTATAGTTAAATCAATATACAGTATTTAGAAAACGGGCTAAGTGTATACTAGCACATAAACACTGGAATAGACAAAGGAATCCTTCTGCTACTATCAACTACTTCCTTGTTTAATAAGCAAACAAAAGTTGTTTGTTTTCAATTGAACAGCAGCCTTCACAAGCTGTATTTTAGCAACGGATGGGGCTTCAATTCAACTTTTTAATATAATTTTTTTATGAATTTTGAAGGATATTTTATAAAGTCACACATTTTGTCATTAAGCTGTTTCCAAAAAGAACCCTAGTATCAATCTGGGTTGGCAAGAAGCCTATTTTCAGGTTCTGTTTTCTTCTATTCAAGTTATTGGCCTTCCACAGTTTATTCAGACATGAAATGTACTATGAAGGCAGTATGGTGCCTGTGCTACTGAATTATTGCTATGTAACACCCAAGAGTTGGAAATATATCCCAAAACTAGAACACAGAGTGACAGATGAATAGTGTTCCTTTTAATCCTCAGGGAACGATAACTGAAACGCGGCATTCAGAAAGTGTAATATTTTTTGCATTCCAGTTCAGATTTCTGATGGGAAGGATTTTTCTTCCTGTGTATTTGACGGAGCTGAGGGAGAGATTCCCCATTATAAAACAAATGACAGCAAGCAATTTTATCTAAGAGGGTCTTTAGCTCCAATAAATCATATTTTAAAAAGAGTTTTTATGTCCTTTCAAAATGAATAATCTACTGAGTTTTCAGAATCTTTTCCCCCTTATCTTATCATAATAAAGCTTATAGTGGACAAAGAACCTTTCATACCGAATAGTTTAAAAAAACTATGTTAAAACTGTACTCTAGGGAATCTAAGCAGGGGTACAAAGAGCAAAAAGCCCAGTGAGATTTTGGCTGCATTCAGAAGCCATGTTTTGGATCTTTCAAAAAGACAAGCTAGGATTAGAACTCTTCCTCCTTCCTCTACTTGTTCAGCTTAACATAATGCTTGCAAGCTTAATCAAACAACTTTTTGCTATTAGCTCCAAACTTGTGAACAGTGATGAGAAAACTATCATTTGAGTAATTCTGGAAATATTTTATAAGGTTGAAGGGGGGGGGGGGAATCTAATTTTATAAAGCTTGTAGCATCTCCTCCTGCTCAACATGGGAGCACTAGGGGAAATTACAATGGCATGAACAGAATTTACACAAAGTAGTAAGATAGTTCAGTGGGTTAGGTATCTGGTTGTGGAGCAGGAGGTTGTGAATAGCCAACCTGTGTACCCTTGGGTAAGTTGCACAGATCCAGGACATCTGAGAAGAAGGGAATAGTAATCTACTTCTGAGTACTTTCTACCTAGAAAATTCTGGAAAAGGGTTGCCACAAGCCAGAATTATTATTATTTGTTTCATTTATTTGACTTGAATTGACTTGATGGCACACAGTTATTAAGATAATGTCTTCCAAGAGTGACATGGTTCCCCTTTGGCTTGATACTGGTCTCCATTTTCTAAAGTATGGCAGATTGAGAAATAGAATATTTTAATATAAATTCACTTATGGACATACAGTAATACCTCGGATAACGCTAAGACTTGGTTCCACAAGTCTTGGTGTTATCTGATTTTTAGTGTTATCCGATCCATGTTAAAATCCTATGGGATGTATCGGATAACGTTAAAGCTCCATAGAGATACATTGTAACCGCACAGGCTTTAGCGGTTGTTATCCGATCCATCCCATAGGACCTTAACGTTATTCGATCCAATTCTCCTCCCCAGATTACTTAACGTTATGCGATTTTAGCGTTATCCGAGGTAAACGTTATCCGAGGTATGACTGTACATCATTTGAGCTCTTATGATGTAAGTGTAATAAGTCATAGCCAAATGTGTGAACTGACTTTACCAAAAAGCACTGCATAAGTAATATCGAGACAATATGGAAGTTTGATGTGAACTATTAGATATTTGAGCTGTCATTCACACATATAGTTGACTACTTCATGCTGCAGCCATCTGGTGATGTTGATGCATGCGAGAACCACTACTTATTTCTGTTATCAGAATCATAAATAAGAGTAGGAATTGATTGAGCAGAAACATCTCTTGTTAAAGAGAAAGAACTACTGTACTGGGAGCCCTTACCCACCCGGCCAGAGGAAGGAGGAACAGCTGGGGAGGGCTGTTTGCTGATTCGGCCAGCCAGCTGTGTGGACTGGCTGGCTGGCCGAAGACTGCTGTCTCTCTTGACTGTACTGTATTTTTTACACTGTATTTTATTGTATTGTTTTTATTGTTTTTTTCATTTTATGTAAAATTTATTGATTGCATTATCTGTGCTGCATCTGTTGTTATATTTTTATATTAAGGTGTATTTATTTTTAAGATTGTGATACTGTATATGTTGCCTATGTTATGTGAGCTGCTCTGAGTTGCCTTGGCGAGGCGAGTAGAGCAACATATAAGTCTAATTTAATAATAATAATAATAATAACCTAAAGGAAAATTGACCGTCTAACAAATGTAGCCCTATTTGCAGTGAAGGCTGTTAGATGCAGGGAGAAGTCTTTGGACTCTATCCTTATAAATTAACACCGAGATTTGGAATAACAACGGTATGATTGAAAGCTGATAAACTCTACCAATGATGCTCCTAACAGTCCTACTACATTTTAACTGTACATTTTAAATTGTTTTAGATGTTGAATTTTACCTGTTATGTATCCAATCTTAACAATTTTAATTGTTGTGTGCATGTTATGTCCTAGTTTTTATTGTTTGACATCTTATATTTTGCCATGGTCAATTGACTGGTGCAATAAACTGATTGATTGATTGACTGCTTGATTAAGATGGTTTTTTAAAAAAATCAAATGTTTTTGCATTTCTTTTTATTGCAATTACCCATATTTGCTGGCGTATAAGACCCACTTCCTCCCCCTTAAAATACAGTGGAAATTGGAGTGTGTCTTGTACTGTATATAGTGGCCTATGGTGGACTTTTTTGGTAATATTGAGATGCATTTTATATTCTGATGTGTCTTATATGCCAGCAAATGTGTCTTACATGACAGTAACTTCTGAGTTTTTGATATACAGTAAACCCTTGCTTAACAAATATAATGCGTTCCACGCAGTGGTGGGATGTCAAATTTTTTACTACCCCACCATGACATCATCAGTGTGGGTGGAGCTAACATCATGGGCGGAGCCAATGTCATGACATCATGATATTGTGGGCGGGGCCAAAGAAAACAAAATAAATAATAAAAAATAAAATAAAAATAAGTACACACACAGACACCTCAACCCACCTACCCACCCACCCACAACACAAACCTGTAAATAAATAAAATAAATAAATAAATAAATAAATAAATACATTAAAATTCACCCACCCACCCAAACACCCACCCACCCACAACACAAATCAACCAGAGCTTTTAAACCAGAGCTTAAAGCTTATTCTGGCTAATCTTTCTCACACTATGTCAGATGGAAGGAACTACAGAATGAACTCACCACAAATGGCTTCATTTTGGCACTTTTCAACTTTTCAACAGTTAAAGAAGTTAGGTAATAAGTCTTTGCCTAACCAGTTCTCTAGGATAACATATACCTTAATGTAAATGTAAAACAGCTGTACCTCCTTAAGGGTTCTCCAATTGGAACAGCAATTGGAACAGCACAGGTGTAGCTTACTGATGAGGTAACTCCAAGACTTTGCTTAAAATCCCTATGCCAGGCTGCCAGGCCTTTTTAGGAACTGTGGTAGTATGTCAATATAGGTAAAGGTATTAAATACACATTAAAATACACACAGCCAAACCACATCCAAAGGTGAGTCACTTACCCTGGGGAGCCTCAGGCTATAGGGAGCTTCAGGCTAGCAGCTTCTCTTCCTCCTCCCCACTTGGGAGGACAGCAAGGAGGCCGTGCATACGCGCCAAGCACTGTAGGTGTGCACCAAGTGCTTGACACACATGTGCAGTGGAGGAACCAGTGAAAAGGTAAGCCCCGAAGGTGGTTCCCCCCAAAAGCTGCAACCGGTTCTCTAGGACACTGGGAAAAGTTACTACCGGTTCTGGAGAACTGGTGAGAACCTGTTACATCCCATCACTGGTTCCATGGGATTGCTCTTTAAGTGAGTTGCTCTTTAAGCAAAATGCATTTTCCCATATGAATGCGTTCAAAACCAAATATTCCATTGTAGACCTCAGAAAAAAACCCAAAAATTTTTTTTATGTACAAAATTCTTTATAAAGTGCATTTTAACTGCATAAATACTGTGCAGGGACATGGCAAATCAATCAATAATATTTAAAACATCAAATTTAAACTTTTAAAACATCACACATCTAGAATAAAGTAAAAAAAGAGTCTTTTATAGGGTATCTGTTCAAAATTCATTAATAAAGTGCTCTTTAAAGGCATATAGTACAGCTCAACATAAGACACACTTCAACGGAACATGGCAAACTGCAACTGTCCAACATTTAAAAACCTGTGCAAACACATTTAAACACTGTTTTTAAATGGAGGCGCAAGAGAAGGAGGGCAACTGTGCAGTACTAAAACAACCAGGTTCTTCCTCATTTCTTGGTTTTTAAAGAACCTGTCACTAAATCAGCAGAACAAAAAACAAATGCTTAACAACCACACCATGGCTCTCCACTGCAAGAGCACCAAGTCTATCCACACATGCTGATGAAAATCACAAAAATCTGTCCACACAGTAAAACCAGTCCACACCAGGCAGAAAACACATAGCATGCACAGATGCACATCTACACAGGCCATGTGCCAACATAGGAACCAAGACACACAGCCAAACACACAGTAAAATGCATGCCAAGGGCATGTAGAAACCAACATAGAACCACCCCTCCGAAACACACAGCATAATGGTGATTAAAAGCCATGCACAAATGCTAGATATACAAATGCCCCTCCAAAATTTCAAACTAAAAATGCTCCAAGAACAGAAAATGGCTCCCACACTCCATTTTAGTACAGTACTCCCCCAAACTCTATTTTAAAACCCTCCAACTGCCCCTCAAATCCCCACAAACAGTGAATCAAATACTCCCTACCTTTGCACTGCTCAAGAATGCCAAAACTGCTCCAAAAAATCCAGTAATGGGACTCCAAAAATCGATTTATTTTTTTTTTTAAAAAGAGCTCCTCCTCCACACTCTCTGCTGACTCACAGACTTGAGTATGCCCATGCTCAAAATCTCCTAGGCACAATGCAGCATGAGAGGGAGAAGTTCCAGTTGCTGTGCAATTTTTAGTCTCCACATGAGGGTGCAATTTCTTAACAATTCCCAGTCGCTAAGCAAATTAGTTGCTCTATGAGCTGGTTGTTTTGCGAGGGTTTACTCTATTGCCAAACTTTGAATTACCAGATGAATAACCACAGTTACATTTTATTCACAAGTAGGTTTGTGATGAACACTAAAGAAAAGGGGTCACTGTCCATGATTTCTCACCAAGACAAGAAGAGGCCCTGCCAAGACTACCTCCTGCACCACAGAAATATCCCAACATTCTTAGCAAAAGAAACCACAGTACAGTATTCTCATCCCTACATTTCTCACCAAGTTTTTTGGCCTATAGCAATAGCGATTACACTTATACCATGCCCCAATAGTGCTTAGTGCATTCTTTGGGTGGGTCACAAGGTAATTAGCATTTTGCCCCAAACCTACTAGGTACTCATTTTACCGACCTCGAAAGGATGGGAGGCTGAGTCAACCTTGAGCCACATTCGGAAAAGGCAACTACTATATGCTGCAAAATTCAGTGCCATTTCTGGTGACTCATGTTCACAAAACATGATGTTCTGTGCAGGAACTGCAACAATTTTGTTCAACATGGAGTTTCTTCTGTCCTTTCTGGTCGAATCCTACACAGAAAAGATGACATTCTGCACAGCTTGTAGAGGGAGGAAGATTTCGCAGAGATATTTTGACCTAGGAGGGGGAAAAACACTCTCCCCCACTTCTTCTGTTTTGCTTTGGCCAAGAGAATGAGGTTGCAAAATTAAAATCTGCATTAATGAGATGTTAGAAACAACTTAGGTCAGAACTATATTATCCCTGGCATACAAGGTAAACAAGACAATTTATTGTTGTTGTTGTTCAGTCGCACAGTCGACTGGGCAGTGCAGAATTATGTAGGGTAGCTGGAGTGAGGGCCATTCGGTGATTGTATAGTTCTCGTACAATTGTACAAATAGCCATGACAAGTTGTGTAAACCTTACACAAACAATAGAATTCTGAAGGTCTCTGCATGCCCAGTCACTTTTTGTTGTTCAGTCGCACAGTCGATTCCGACCCTCTGCGACCCCATGGACCACTGTCCACCAGGCACTCCTGTCCTCCACCATCCCCCTCAACTCGCTCAGCTCTGTGCCCATTGTCTCCACAATACCATCTAGCCATCTCATCTTGGGCCGGCCCCTTCCTCTTTTGCCCTCGACCTTTCCAAGCATCAAGGCTTTCTCAAGTGAATCCTCTCTTCTCATCTGATGTCCAAAGTACTTTAGCTTCATCTTTATTATTTGACCTTCTAATGAGCAGTCAGGTTTGATTTCTTCTAAGATCGACCCATTTGTTCTCCTCGCTGTCCAGGGAACTCTCAAAACTCTCCTCCAACACCACATCTCAAAGGCATCTATTCTTCTGCGCTCAGCTTTCCTAATGGTCCAACTCTCACAAACATACATTGCCACAGGGAATACCATTGCTTTGACTATGCGAATCTTTGTTTGCAATTTAATGTCTCTACTTTTCACTATGCTCCTCAGGTTTCTCATTGCTTGCCTCCCAAGAATCAGTCGCCTTTTTATTTCATGGCCGCAATCACCATCTGCAGTGAGCTTTGATCCTAGGAAAGTAAAATCTGTCACTGCTTCTACTTCTTCCCCATCTATTTTCCAGGGACTGATAGGGCCTGTTGCCATTGTCTTGGTTTTCTTGATATTGAGTCTCAAGCCAGCTTTTTCACTTTCTTCTTTCAACCTAATCAGGAGCTTCTTTAGGTCCTCCTCACTTTCTGCCATTAGGGTGGTATCATCTGCATATCTCAAATTGTTGATGTTTCTTCCAGCAATTTTGATCCCAAATTGTGATTCCTCCATCCCTGCATTGCGCATTATGTGTTCTGTGTATAAGTTGAATAAGCAGGGTGACAAAATGCAGTCTTGTCTTACTCCTTTTCCTACTCCAAACCACTCTGTCATTCCATTTTCTGTCCTAACTGTTGCCTCTTGATTCATGTACAGTTTTCTCATGAGGCCTATAAGGTGTTCCGGTATTCCCATCTCTTTAATTACTTGCCACATTTTGTTGTGGTCGACACAGTCAAAAGCCTTAGTGTAATCAATGAAACAGAAGTATACTTGTTTCTGATATTCCTTTGTTTTTTCAATGATCCATCTTATGTTGGCGATGTGGTCTCTAGTCCCCGTGCCTCTTCTGAACCCCCCTGCACTTCTGGTAATTCTCTCTCCACGTGCTGTTGCAGTCTATCCTGTATTATCTTGAGCATCACCTTGCTAGCATGTGGGATGAGCACAATTGTTCGATAATTTGAACATTCTTTGGCATTACCCTTTTTGGGGAGTGGAACGTATACAGATCTTTTCCAATCCTGTGGCCATTGTTGTGTTTTCCAAATCTGCTGGCATATAGAATGCAATAATTTGATCCCATCATCTTGTAGGGCTTTGAAAAGTTCAACTTGGATACCATCAACTCCACTGGCTTTGTTGTTTGCAGTGTTTTTTAGGGCCTTTCTGACTTCACTCTCTAGAATGTCTGGCTCATGTTCAATGTTCTCATCATTGTGATTATCAGGGGTGTTGAGGTCCTTTTTGTAGAGTTCCTCTGTGTACTCTTTCCATCTTTTCTTAATCTATTCTGCATCTGCTAACTCCTTGCCATCTTTGTCTTTTATCATGGTCATTTTTGCTTTAAATGTTCCCTTGAGTTCCCCAATTTATTTGAAAAGATCTCTAGTGCTACCCCTGATATTGTTTTCCTCTATTTCTTTGCACTGGTAGGTTTCCTTATCTCTCCTTGTTTTTCTTTGAAATTCTGTATTCAAGTGACTGTATTTTTTCCTTTCTCCTTGGCATTTTTCATTCCTTCTGTCCTCTGCTATTTTACGAGCCTCATCGGACAACCACTTTGCTTTCTTACGCTTCTTTTCTTTTGGTATGGTTTTCCTTGCTGCCTCCTGCATGATGTCCCGCATCTCTGTCCATAGTTCTTCTGGCACTCTGTCTATCTGGTCCAAGCCATTAAATCTGTTCCACACCTCCTGTGTATTCTAAGGAATGTTTACTAGGTCATATCTGTCTGGCCTAATTGTTTTTCCTATTTTCTTTAGTCTAAGCCTGAATTTTGCAATCAATAGGTTGTGATCTGAGCCACAGTCTGCTCCTGGTCTTGTTTTTGCTGACTGTATGGAAGTTCTCCATCTATGACTGCAGAGTATGTAATCAATCTGGTTTCGATGTTGGCCATCTGGTGATGTCCATGTGTAAAGTCTCCTCTTGTGTTGCTGGAAGAGAGTGTTTGCTATGACCATTGCGTTATCTTGGCAGAACTCTATCAGTCTTTGGCCTGCTTCATTCTGTGTTCCAAGACCAAACTTGCCTGTTATTCCATTTACTTTTTGATTTCCTACTTATTACTGATTATTATTTGGCTAGTAGTAAATATATTATAAAAAGTATCGGACACGTTAAGTTCAAATACCACATGAGTTTGTAAACTACTAAGGCAGCTTTCATTGCTGTTTGCTTTCTATATATTAATTGTTAATATTTCACAATTGCCATAGCATTTTTCTCTACATCAGTGATGCAACTAAATGATGGCACCTAAAAAAAGGAGATGCATCATTCACTTTGAAGCATAATTTTGTAAAAAAAAAATTCACAAGGGCAGTTTTAAAGAAATACAGTATAAACAATATTTTCTTTCTGTATAACTCATCATAAGTGAAACCATACCACTAAACAATCATATCCTGTTTGAGCCATAATACATCAGAAATACATGTTTATCATCTGCTTTGGACAACTTAGCATGTTTTTGGCCCAGGGCAAAGTAGAACTGAAACCATTTGCAGTTGGTCAGACCAAGATAACCACATATTTCTGAAGTAATTGATACCTAAAAAGAACATAGCCTATAGATCACAGTTTATGATTTAAGTACACTAATTCTTTAAAGGTTATTAAAGATTTTAAAGAACACAGTGGACTTCCTCCCAAATTTAGCATGCACAAACCATACTATACTCAATAGAGCAAATGAGTTATTCTACACTTGTGTGTGTGTGTTTTCCAATATTTTCAAATTGGACAATAATTGTTTTAAATGGCTCACAATAATAAAATACTTGCTTGATCAATAAAATTTGAGAAAGTAACATGTCTTTTCCCCATTTTTAGTTCATTTTATTTGTAGATTTCATAATATATCAAAACAGGCTTTTTTGCTGTTTTTTTTAGGTTGAAATACCATACAGTGCAAATAACCTTACCCTCCCAACATTAGAATAAAATAGTTTAGTACTATATCTTCATCAACACAAAAGTGCATTTTAACTGAATTTGCAAAATGAATCAAGAAGAGACCTGGTTTGTACGTCCATAGCTTGCACATTAAACCATGCAGAAGGAGAAAATGGGAAATTAGAGTTTGAGTTATCTTACAGAAAGTTCATAGAAAGGTACACACTGTATGTGATCTTCTCTTACATTGTGAGCAAATTTACCTTTTTACCTTCCTTCATTTCTTCCCCCAGATCAATGATGGTGAACCTTGGCATTCCAGGTGCTCTGGAACTTCAATTCCCAGAAGCCCTGATCAGCAAGAGTACTGAATTGGGCTTCAGGTAATTGAAGTCCAAGAACACCTGGAGTGCCAAGGTTCACCATCACTACACCAGAGTAAGCCTTGTCTTACTTAGCTTTGTAACATGATATTCCAATTTACTAGTTACTCCAGAAAAGTCAGGGGCTGCAGTGGCTCAAGTGGCTAAGACGCTGACTGGAAGGCGGGAGGTCAGCAGTTCGATTCCGGAGTACTGTAGGAGGGAATGAGCTCCTGTCTTTGTCCCAGCTCCTGCCAACCTAGCAGTTCGAAAGCAAGAAATTGCAAGTAGATAAATAGGGACCACATTGGTGGGAAGATAAACAGTGTTCTGTGCGCTCTGGTGTCTAGTCATACCTGCCACATGACCACGGAAATGTCTGCAAAAGCAGACAGCGCTGGCTCTTCGGCTTTGAAACAGAGATGAGCACTGAACCCTAGAGTCAGATAGGACTGGCTTTCAAGCAAGGAAAACATTTACCTTTACCTTTACCAGAAAAAGTCCTGTAAGACCAGAAGCTAAGCCTCTTCTCATGTGAATAGTTAATAAACTTGAGGGACAGACCCAAGGCCAATATCCATAGCTGAATCAATAGCTATTACTAATTTTGCATAACTCAGTAGAAGTAGGTTTTCCATGGAAGCTGGAATCATAACTGTACAGGCTATTAGTGAGCAATGAAAACCTATTAGAATTTCTAATCCATAATGTAAACCTTAAGTTAAGATCTGTGCATTCCTGGAGGCAAAAACAGTATTATTGCTCTCAAGCCAAGGTATCTAGTATTTTATTTCTGTTATTCTGTTCCTCCACCAGAAACACAGACCATCAAATGTGATTTGACCCACCTGTTTCTTCCTAGAATGGAACCTGTACAGGTAGGAAGAAAGGATCTACCTTTTCTATCACACAATAATCATTATATCATGGTTCCAAGCTACTATTTTAGTTTTGGGAGATAAGCCTCAGAATCAGAGAATGCCTAGTCCAAATAGCAGCGAACTATCCCCCTTCATGTCAGCAAGAATGAACAAAGGATGCCTGTATTGGGATGCTTGAGGGTTACACAAGAAAAGAGTGGAGAGGAAATGTTATGCTATGGAGATCTTAACTACTACTTTCAAAGTAGAGAGAAAAATTGGCACACAAACAAAATAGCCTAGGGGACAGGAAAGCTGTAGAAATTGAGATAGCATTCTGTTAACCATATGGCTGGTTTACTAGATGATTTTATTTTGCAGATGTGGCTACCCAGCTTCATCCACTGAGGAAAACACCACATCTACATTTTTCAACATGCTTTTCTCACATCCAAAGATAAATATATCATATACACATATCCACCGTTCTCTAAAAATGCTGGTCAATAGGTAACAAACCACATCATCTCATCAGTCCTAAGACAGGTGATACTCCTGGCAACGGTTTCACTGTCTGCAGATCAGCAGGTGTGGTGGGATTGCATGGAGGATACTTTGGCACTGTGCCTTGTCAAGGTGCTGACACGCTTCCTATGGCTCTAACCTGCTGTTTTCAAACAACTAGTGATGAATGCATTAATGCTTTAAAAATATCAACATGAAATAAAAAATTGCACTCCAAGCTAAAGCACTCTGTCTCCCGGTGGGAAGTTTTATCAGTACAAGAGAATGAAGTGTGACCTTCAAAGATGCCACTGGACTGAAATTCCCAGCATTCTTAACTACAGGTTGTTCTGACAAGGGCTATCAAGAGCTACTGCCTGACAGACCAAGAGGGCTACATTCCCTCCCCATCCTCTTAGGAATTTGTTAAGGGCTAACTCAGGGGTCCCCAACCACTGGGCCATGGACCAGCACTGGGCCACAGGCTACCTCAAACTGGGCTGCAGGGGTGGGTGGCACTGGGAGACTCAATGGCAGCCTACTGCCCTCAACATGCTCTGCCAGGTCTCCCCGACGAACAGAGAGAGAGCACAGGCTTCAGACACAGCAGATAGGCAGGTGGCTGGGCCCCTCCTCCACATTGCTTAACTATGGCAGGGCTCCATCCCTCACCTGTGTGCAGTGACCATGATCTTCCCCCACTTACTGGTCTGTGGAAAAATTGTTTAGCATGAAACCAGTCTGTGGTGCAAAAAAGGTTGGGGACCCCTAGGCTAACTCTTGAGCTGGCTGAGGTACACTTTACATGGGATATAGTTATAGTTGAGAGAGAGTTATTCTGTAAAGAGTATTTCCTGAACCTGAAATGTGGGTTAACAAAACATGCAAATGAGGGCAACAGGGAAGGATGCTGTTGAAGACAGTGAAACTGGACTAAATGACCCTTCACTTAATTATTTCTGTGCTGTTTAAGACAAGAAAATATGCAAAATTTACCTCCATTCTCTCTTGCTTTACATCATCAATCTCATCATCTTCAAACAAGGCTAAAAGTTCCCCAGTCTGATCAATAGAGATAAGGAAATCTTGAGCAATTTTCTGGCGCTTGTTCGTGTTGCTAGTGAGTTTGTCTGAAAGAGATTGAAGAGGGAAACAAACAATCATAATTTTGTCGCAGTGGCTCGAAAACAAAATTCTCTTGCACAGCTTCACAAAAGGTATATCTTTTGAGGCAACTCAATATGTAATATATACGTATTTGTGCTAGGTCAGTGTAACTAGGAAAGAGGATTTGAAGCACAGGATTCCACTCAACAGACATCTTCTGCAGACAGAAGACTCCTTCTGTCTGTGGGAGTTTAGTGGGAGAAGTATGACTTTCCGAGACCTTTGACCAACCACCAACCCCCAAATCATGTGGTTTGAAGATAGCTCTATGGCCAGCTGGATGTAAAAAAAAAATAGGAAAAAAGGATCAACTAGAAATTTTAGGGGGTTATGCTGCAAGGTTTGTATTTATTGTATTTACTAGGGGTCTGTGAATAACTATCCTACAACTAGCTCACCAAAGGGTAAAAGGAAAGTGTTATCAGCATACAATGGCTGCTTAAAATTTAAAACACCTCCTTACTATCGATTCAAATTAACTAAATTTAGATTATGACTATTTCTTAAAATCTACTAAATTAACTGATAATGGATTAATAAATGATCTGTTCAAATGAATTTTGGGATTAAACACTTCGCTCCTTCCGTTTGTAACCTGTCACATGTAAATTATAGATCCTGAAGTCAATTAAGCCTTTTAATTGCAACAATTCCAAAGTTCAGCAAAAGTCTTGGCATGAAAGAGCTTTAGTTATTATCTGGATGAGAGACTGATACTGTGCTTTTATAAATAATCCAAATGGAAAAGCATACAGTTAAATGGAGTTCCCTACTAAGTAAATATTTTTGAATGTCTAAACTATTTACATGAGAAATATATTTTCCATCTGATACATAAAGTGCATATGTTTCCTACCTTCAAGAAGATCATCTTCTTCAATGCCTTTGACAACTTTAGATTTGTAGTCACGGAAAAACATATATTTAAGCAGCCTTCTAAGTTTTTTCTAACACGAAAATTTAAACAGAACAGACACTAATTACATTTTCATATACACACTGCCTGACAAAGTAAGAATCAAACAAGCAACTAATTTTATCAAAGCTATAACATTAGAAAGTTACATGCAAAATCAGGTACAGAGTAAATCACAGTATAGTCAAACCTCGCATAACAAGCGTTTCGCTTAGCGAAAAACTTGCATTACGAGCAAGGTTTTTGCTAAGTGGTCCAACTCGCATAACGAATTTTTCGCTATGAGAGTCGGACTTTTCCCTATGGAAAAACTCACATAACGAGCATTTCTATGGGAAAAACTCGCATAGCGAAAAATTTTCGCTATGCGAGTTTCCCCCATAAAAACGCTCGTTATGTGAGTTTTTCCATAGGGAAAATTCCAACATGCATAGCAAAAAATTCGTTATGTGGGTCTGACTCGCATAGCGAAAAACTTGCATAGCAAGCTTCCTCGTAAAACGAATTAAATTCGTTATGCAAGGTATGACTGTATAGTAATTGATAGGGAACTGCATTCAAGCTTAGATGTGAAATGCAATTCTGTCATAGTTGAATATGGACATACAGTATAAATCTACAAAAATGATAATGAACATAATATCAGATCCCTCCTTACAGACACATTTAATTCTAGTCTTCCTCATATATTCCACACTGTTTCTGTGAGAACCTCCTTTGCTAGATGCACAATTAGAAAGTATTGACTAAGCTAGTTAGTGAACACAGTGAAGACATGGCTTGGCAGTCCTTTGGTTTCTTCATCACCCTCAGGGATGTGTGATCAAGGCAGCATGAGAGAATGGCATGTTTTTTGGTTAAGCAAATTTTATTCCTTCCCAAATACTGAATAATGGCTTACATTTATCTTCATACAATATGATCTCTTAAGGAACATTTAGTGCTGATTCAATTTACCACAAAAGCTTTTAAGAACCCAATCATCTAGGGAGATTACACTTTGACTGAAATCCTGTTGCTTAGCATAGTAAGTCACAACTAGACTAGGCCGACTGGAATCAATGAAAATCACAAAGGAGTTGATTTACCCATCCCCAATGATTCAAACAGGCCTACTCTACACTAAATCAGAGAAGGAGGAAAAATACAAAACATGTCCATTTCCCCCTTTACTGTATTCCCTAACCTGAAATGACTTAATTTTTACAAGTGGCAATAGCAGTAGAAATGTAAAACCTATCAATCAATTCACCCTTGACTAAGTGATAAACTACAAATTGTTCTAAATGTGTTACCTGGAAGCCTCTCAATTATAAAAACAAAGGTTGGTGCAGAGGAAGGGGAAAATCCATTCATCCTGCCCCACTTTATGTAGTCCCTATTAACAACTCCCTATTACATTTCTTAAAAATGAAACTCTAAAATGCTTCTACCAAGCAGCATATTCACTCTCTCATAGTTTTGCTCTAGTTTTCAGTATCTTGCACTTGCCTAGAACCACCAGACATTCATATGTCATACTTTAAATTACATTGGGTCCCCTATTTGCCTGAATGCAAAGCACAGAATAAATTTTAGCTACATGGTGCAGTGGTAAGTTAGGCCATGCAGGAAAAACCTGTTTTGAATCATTAAAGAACATTTGAATTACAATAAAACACCGGATAACTATTGGATCAGATAACGCTAAAATCGCATAACGTTAAGTAATCTGGGGAGGAGAATTGCATCGAATAACGTTAAGGTCCTATGGGATGGATCGGATAACAACCACTAAAGCCTCTGCGGTTACAATGTATCTCTATGAAGCTTTAATGTTATCCGATCCATCCCATAGGATTTTAACATGGTTCGGATAACCCTAAAAATCGGATAACACCAAGACTTGTGGAACCAAGTCTTAGCCTTATCCGGTGTTTTACTGTACTTAAGTGAGAACATTGTGAAGTAAAGAACCAGTGGTGGGCTTCAAAAATTTGTACTCCCTACTCTGTGGGCATGGTATGGTGGGCATGGCCAGCCCTGCATTGCACCCAAATTAAGACTACTTTATTTCAAAACTTGGATGGGTGGGGCAAGCCAGAATTTCTGCTACCGGTTCTGGTGAACTGGTGCGAACCTGCTGATGCCCACCAGTGTAAAGAACCTCAGTAAATGTCCACCTTGCTTGAAAGCCAGTGGTACCTGACTGTAGGGTTTGGGGCTCATCTCTGTTTATAGCCAAAGAGCCATCACTGTCTGCTTCTGCAGACGTTTCTGTGGACATGTGGCAGGCATGACTAGACATCCGAGTGCACAGAAGCGGTTTACTTTTCCCACTGAAGTGGTACCTATTTATCTACTTGCACTTTGCTTGCTTTCAAACTGCTAGGTTGGCAGGAGCACAAACAGAGACGGGTCTCGAACTGCTCACCTGCTTACCTTCAGGCTCTTAACCACTAAGGTACTGCAGTCCCTAAAGAACCTAGGATGCTCAAAATGTTGCAAACACTGTGCACATAAAATGGGCGAGCCGAATGGCACCCCAAAGATCAGTTTATATAAGCCTTACTCCCCTTCCTTTTTCTGCAAAGAGTTTAGTTCCACTCTGGCTTAAAGTAAAGAATTCCATATAAGCCTCAAATTTTTGCACAATCTGAAGAAAAAATGTGATTAAAAAAAAAACAACAAAGCATGGCATAGGTAAAAGAAATGGTGAAGAACTAGTTATAGTAAAAACAATTCTGATAATAAATAATTTATTTTAAAGGTAGACACAAGCATGTACTATGTACCAACAAATAATTTGAATCACTGTACCTTATCTTTCCTCATCAAAAAGATAAGGTCTTCTGCAGAGATGACTCTTGCTCCTCTCATCTGAGAAACGTCAGAGGCTTGCTGCAACTAGAAGCAAAGGAGCAGGGTGAGAAGAATGATGGCAATGCTACCTTTTGTAAGAAATACGAATGAATGAATGAATGAATGAATAAAGGTCACTCTTGCTTGAAAGTCAATTGTATCCAACTCTAGGGTACAGTGCTCATCTCTGTTTCATAGCTGAAGAACTACATCTGCAGACATTTCTGTGGTTGTGTGGCAGGCCTGACTAGACACTGGAGTGCATGGAAGAGGACCCTATTTATCTACTTGCAATTTCTTGCTTTCAAGCTACTAGTTTGGCAGGAGCTGGGACAAAGACGGGAGCTCATTCCGTCCTGCAGGATTTGGGTATCGAACTGCTGATCGGCGCCTTCCAGTCAGCGTCTGAGCCACTGTAGTCCCTGCTACCTTTTGTACAACCGGGCTATAACCACATACCACTGTGCCATAAAAAATTCCAGCCTGAATTTGGGGAATCAGGCAGCAACCTATATCAAGCAGGCACTGGGAAATCTGTAAACATAGGAAGCTCTCTGACTGAAATACTGTATAGCAATAAATCACAATCGGAGTAAGCACAGTGAATCAGCGTGCATTTGGTGAATCAACACCAGTTTAAGTTTCATTGATTCAATTGGCATACTATAATTATGACTTACTGCTGGATTTCAGTCTCTCGCACACACGGGAACATGGAGAGATGAAGTGAGAACCTGCCCATCCCAGAAAGATTTGTTTGTTTGTGCTTGTTTGTTTTAATGATCATCCAGACATTAGAATTCTAGAAAACTAAGCTATATTCACTTTTACACTGATAACATGAGATGAACTTATTATATTTCTGTAAAAAAAACACCTCATATTTAAAAACAGGGGCGTGCTGGCTACGCTAAAAGGGTGCTGGACAGGAAGTGATGAGGGGGTCTATTTATTTATTTATTTATTTCATTTGTACCCCGCCCTCCTCCGAAGACTCTGGGCGGCTTTACAACTAAAAACAATTAAAACACATACATAAAAAACAAAAATCAAGTTAAAACACAGAGGAGAGAGGTGGGATATTTAAACGAGCCAGGCAACTGAGTTGGCCGTCTGGCCCACTCCACACACATGCCCCGCCAGCCCGGTCTTCACTCCTTTTCTAAAGGGCAGCAACTCTATCTGGAGACGTAACTCTATTGGCAGGAGGTTCCATAGGGCTGGAGCAGACACAAAAAAGGCCCTCCTTCTTGTGCTAGAGAGATGAGCCTCTCTAGCTGAAGGTACGACCAGAGAGCCTCTCCGGTCTGCTCTAGTGGGATGGACAGATGTTCTCAGGGTGACGCGGTTTCTTAAGTATTCTGGACCACTACCATATAGGGCTTTAAAGGTAATAACCAGCACCTTGATTTGCACCCGGAGGCACACTGGGAGCCAGTGCAGCTCCTGGAGAAGTGGTGAGGCATGAGCATAATGTCCGCACCCCATCACAACTCGAGCAGCCGCATTCTGGACCAGCTGAAGCCTCCGAATGGTTGCCAAGGGCAGCCCTAGCAAATATATGCTCTCACTCACCTTCTAATTTGAACTCCCCTCTGTGGATTCGAAACAATATCCTCCTGCTTACAAGGCAAAATTGCAACCTTTAAGCCATGATAGCACAGCTGTCAATGGAGCTACTTTTGTAATCTTATCTTTGGCAGTACAGGAGGAGGAAGGCAGGCAGAGGAACATGGAGCCCCATTTGTTTGCTCAATTGTTCTGGGCATCACAGATTGGCTCTTTGGATTGGCACCCAAGGGGGGCGTCATGGTACTGGGGGCCTGGGGATGCCCCGGGCTGAGTTCTGGTAGCCCGATGGGCCAGCCCACCACTGTTTAAAGGTCTTCCCACTCACCTTTCACAAAGGCACTTGAAAATTATTTGAAGAAATTCAACCGTTATAGACCATACAAACAGCAATGACTTTAGCATTGGCTGAATAACTCTATTATTAATCGGAGATCTCATGCTGGTATGACTTGAAATAGGCCTATTCAGAAGTTTAAAAGATCAACAAAAACAGTAGCTGTTTTTAATATGCTGGGGGTGGGGGAAGTTTTCACTTTTGGCAAGTGTTCAGCAGGAAAAAGATTCAGTCAATAAATCATAATACGGGACTGCATTAATTTCCCCCCCTCTCAACTCTAATGACACACATACAAAACGTGGACTGTATATGGTACGCACAACACAAAACATACTGAATGAATAGCTTTACACTCTTCCTTTGAAATGCTCTGGAGGGAGTTTGCAACTACAAAGTTAAGAGAAATTTTTGGAATTTAGAAGTCACAGTAACACAATCTCACTTAAAACTGAAGTGGAAAGTATAAGAATGTGAAAAATGATAGTTCTATTTCTCTGGCACATGAAAATGACTCCTTATTCCGATTAGTTTAAAGATACACAAGCTACTTGAGTTTCCAGCAATAAAATAAAATGAAATAGAAAAGATGGACAAAATTATAATACAAAGAGCAGAATGAATAACTCATGTAATTTGGATGAATTCAGTGGATTTATATCCAAGCATGCATTTGCTCAGTATATCTAAAAAATGCTTAGAAATCTGGTATTAGTATGCTGACAATAGAACACATCTTTTTCTAATCTAGATCTATCAATTCTTTGAACGAAGGAGAAAGAGGTAGTACATTTTTCTCCTGCTTTAGTCACAACCCAATTATGAGTTAGACATGCTTATGACCAAAATTTCAGTACATGTCTATGGTTAACGACATCCGCACAGTGCCTACCAACCTTAATAAAAAGATATAAATTTAGTGTGGCCAATTACGTCAATGGTACAGAATTGACTACAAAATTCTTAAACACATCTGATTATTTTAGCACATAGTTGCTCTCATATTCTAAATCAAGGCTGTGGACACCTCTGCTTTATACAGTTACTTAGAAAAGCACTACACATTTTATGGCACACATCCAAAGTTTTATTTGTACTGTAGTGCCTGCATGACATGATAGGCGAGGGATGGCGAACCTTTCAGAGACCAAGTGCCCAAAGAGAAGGGCAGGACGAACTCTATGCTGGGGGGAGGGAGGAAGTGCTCCCATTGGGCTGCAAGGCAGAGGGGCAAGGTGAATTCTGTGATGCAGGAGAGAGGAAGCACTCCCATTGGGCTGCTGGGCAAAGGGGCAGGGCGAATTCTGTGATGCGGGAGCGAGGAAGCACTCCCATTGGGCTGCTTAGCAGAGGGGCAGGACGATCTCTGTGCTGGGGCAATGGCTCACATGCCGACAGAGAGGGGTCTGCATGCCCCTTCTGCCATGTGTGCCACAGGTTTGTCACCACTGTGATAGGCCATGAAAACCTTTCACCTCCACGGCAGCCCCCAAGGGTACCTGAGGTTGACTCCAAAGACCTTCCCTGCACTTTCATCCTGCAATTTCACCAGATTCATCAGTTCCACCTGCAGAAATCCATGATGAGTTTTGCCGTACACAAGTTGGTGAGTGTGAGATTGCAGACTATTTTTGGAGGAAATCAAATAAGAGGTAAACTTTCCTCTACACAGAAGAACAGATAACAGGAAAGTATAGCGATCCAAATGCTGTTGGATGGTAATTTCCTTCAGCCCAATCAGCCTACCATGTCAAGCCTTAAAAGTCATACATCTCTGATTGTGTTTTATCAAGAAAGTTATGACACCAATTTGCTTGAAGTATGAAAAGAGAACATACAAATGATGAATGAGAAAATTAGCACACTTAAACACACCTGAATTATACTGGCAGAGTCAAACAACTGCCCATTAAAGTGAACAATGTTTTTTCATCTTATAGGTAAAGGTCACCCTTGCTCGAAAGTCAGTCGTATTCGACTCTAGGGTTCAGTGCTCATCTCTGTTTCATAGCTGAAGAGCCAGTGCTGTCTGCTTCTGCAGACATTTCCGTGGTCATGTGGCAGGCATGACTAGACTTATACATAACAATAATCATATCTTTAAATTTTTATATGACTGAATAAAAGCATCTTAAAACTATAATAAGATGGGGTGTTTTGTTGCTCTGGTTTTTTTTAATCTCAAGGCAATGACGGGAGAATGGAAATGAAAGAAAACCTCAGTCTACATGGATGTCAATAAGGATCAAAGAAAAGCAGTTTAAAAAAAACCCCACATCTTTAACACATTTTTCATGGAATCCAACTATGTCAACCCAATGAAACAATTCTGCAGGTAGAACGGATTGCAATACTTCCCTGCATCAACTCAAAACCTGCTCTAAAGAGTTGTGTAACTTCGCAGAGCAGGAATGTTGTGCAAGAGGTTGGAGATGGAGAGACACTCCTGCTGAATTTACTTTGGAGTTCATGTTTTATACACAAGCCACCATATTAGTAAAACCACAACAAACAAGATACTAAAAAGATCATTCCTTGTTCACAGACTTATAGTCTTAAAATAAGGTATAAGACGATGAAAAGGGAATGGAGGCAGGGGGAGAGAAAAATAAGTTGTTAATGGATTCTGAACCAAAAGTGAAGTGGGGTGGGGTGGGGGGAGAGTGTCTAATCAGGTAGGGGTGTGTTAGTGTGATAGAAGCTTGGGGATGCCACCACTGAGAGTACTTGGCTGGGTAACACGCACACACATATGTCATCCAATGGTCATCCAATTTTAGAGAAAATGATCTTGGTATACAATTTGACTTTATCAATGCTGCTGAGAAGTCTTGATGTTACCAATTGTTGGTTGCTTTCTAATTAACAGCCAACATATCATGATGCACTTAAGAAAGAGAAAAAAACTTGCTTAAGATAGCCTATTTTGTGCTATGCTATTGTATAAAACCAGGTTGTCTTAGAAATATTTTCCATTAACAACTCTTGCAATTCTGAAACAATCCCTTCTGAAATTTCATGCCTTATTCACCTCATATCCATAATTACACCTTGTTGGAGGCTCTACTCCCTGTTCTGTATTCACATACAGTACTCTAGTCACCTGCCTCCTGTCCGCCGCTGATTTTCAAACTAAGAAGGCAATCGTTTGGGTTAAAGCTACATTAGAAAAACATCACTGTCCTATGATCTGTTATTAATAATTTAAAGTACACTTACATAGTGTACTCAGAGAGTGTAGAGGTGAGATGCACCGCTTGTCACAATAAGGGTTGTCATCCAAGGTGAAAGGTTAAGGTTTGCCATATTTCTAGAGCTTTCTTTAGGGCTCTTTAAAGCCTTGGTTTATATGCCATTTCATATCCCCTTCCTGATACTGTACTTTGAAACAGCTTTGAAAACACACAAGGCAAAAATTTGCATCCTTCTGAGACAGTCAGTAAAATGTTCTTTTGTTGGCAACAACTCATGCTAGGTGGTGATTACATGCTATGTTGTAAACTTATGGAAACACTTCCTTCGGTGCTGTAGTGTGTACCATTTATTCAAAACTTGCATCCTTAGATCGTTTACATGTGGCAACTGCATACTGATTTACCAAATTAAATGCAAAAAAGGCAAAATATCCTTTCTAGAGTTAACACTGCCCTTGTGCTTTCTTTCTCGTGGGCTGCGTAGCATGTCTTTAAACAGAGTTTGATTCATTTCCGAGAAAATAAAAACACAGAGCTAAAGCCAAAGGCCTTGCTGATATCCCAGATATGAAAAAAAATACACATATTCACATGCTTGTTGCAAAATAGACATGGCATAGGCTGGAATTGGAATGCCAAACACCAGTCTTAAGACCCACTGAATTCCTCCAGCATACTTCAGCTCCACTGTTGAAAGATGGCAAGACTGAGATTATTAGTGCCCTTCTTCACACAGAGTGAAGACTTTTCTTTAGTCACACTCAGGATTCTGTGAGCAAGCCAAACTACTGGCAGCTACCACTCTTCTCGAATCCTCTCTTACTTTCCTTTCCTGGTTTAACAAAGAGTTAACTCCAAAGTTCCCTGAGCTCTGCATTTCCCTCTCCCAATAGCAGCTTTGCTCTGTGAATGACGACAACCAGGGCCAAGACCTGATCTTTTTTAAAAGGAGCTAATTTTTATTCATCTACAGAAAAAGTTACATTCATACTTTTGAAACCACAATTCACTTGGAGAAGTGAATTCACACACAGAAATATCAATTTTCTTACCGGTAGACTTGCAGGGCTCCCCAACCTTGGGCTTCCAGGTGTTCTTGGACTTCAATTACCAGAAGCCCATGTCAGCACACCTCCTGATCGAGGCTTCTGGGAGTTGACGTCCAAGAACATCTGGGAGCCCAAGGTTGGGGAACCCTGTCTGGCAGAGGGCATATAGTGCAGTAGAATAACAATTACTTAAGCGGGGTTGTTTCTTCTAAATGTGACAATCCAATATCATGACAAAAGCAGAATGTGTTCCTCATCTTCTGTGCAACATCTGCTCTCACCTGCTCCAGAGAAATTAGGAAGGGGAGACACAAGAGCAGACTGAGGGGTAGAGTAGGATGGAGTGGGGGCAAAAGCCATGCTGTGCAAAGGTAAACTCATTCATGTGTTTGAATTATCACTTCACTATTGCCTGGTATTGAATTCTAATGCACTAGAGGAAAAGAAACAAGAAAAGGAGGGGGGACCCTGCTGAAATGTGGCACTGATAAAACTTCTTACAGTGGCTAAGATGCTGACTGGAAAGCGGGAGGTCAGCAGTTCTATTCCCGAGTACTACAGGACAGAATGAGCTCCTGTCTTTGTCCCAGCTCCTGCCAACCTAGCAGTTCAAAAGCAAGAAATTGCAAGTAGATAAATAGGGACCACTTCGGTGGGAAGGTAGACAGCCTTCCATGTCTATGCCTACCACATGATCACGGAAATGTCTGCAGAACCAGACAGCGCTAGCTCTTCAGCTTTGAAACAGAGATGATCATTGAACCCTAGAGTCGGATATGACTAGCTTTCAAGCAAGGGAAACCTTTACCTTTACCTATATTCTTTCACTTACCTTGAAAGCTTTACTAGGTTTGCTATAAGTTAGTCCCAACTTGATGACATATACCGTGTTTTCCCCAAAATAAGACACTGTCTTATATTTTTAAAAACTCCAAAATATGCACAAGGTCTTATTTTCAGGGGGTGTCTTATTTTTCCATGACGAAGAATACAGTACACATTTATTGCTGATACAGCGGATTGCCAGGGCAAGATTTAGGTGAGTGCCTTATTTTCAGGGGGGGCTTATATTTCCGAGGTGTGGGAAAATAGGGGGGTGCCTTACTATATGAGGAGGTCCTATTTTCGGGGAAACAGGGTAACACACATACAAATTCTATTTATTTCTTAGCACAGTCCCTTAAATCTTATAGTGATCCAGCTTACTGCCTGTCTTCTGTTATTTCAATCACTCCAATTCTTTAGTCCAGAAAAAAAAAACAAGTTTTGTTTCCCACCAAACTAATTTTTGCTCACTAGATTTTGTACCAGTTCTTATTCTACAGCTGCCCTTTTCTTGGATGGCTCTTAGAACTTTTTTACCTAGGTATTGAGCCAAGTGACCTTTGGCGGGGGTCTGTTTTCAAAGTCTTCATGGCACTCTGATTTCACCGTGCATCCAAGGGTGTTTAGAATATAAACCTTATAATGAAATGAACAGCAGCAAAGGTAATAAAGTATTCGTAGGTACAGGGTAAAACAGTGCATCGGTGTATGGATGAGCTCATTTGTTTAGTGTTAGGTTTCTTGTTGGGCCTTTTCCGCTGTTAATAAGGTGTAGAACTTTTATTATGTAATTTTAAGATGTTTTTAATGTGTTGCTGTTAGCCGCCCAGAGTGGGAAAGACTTCCCAGATGGGTGGGGTACAAGTGGAATAAAACAAACAAACAAACAAACAAACAAATAACTTTGTAGCTTAACTTAGCAATAGCAGTAACACTTATACACCATGCCATGGCCCTCAGAGCACTCTCTGAGACGGTCACAAGCATTTTGCCCCCAACAAACTCGGTACTCATTTTACCAATCTCGGAAGGATGGAAGGCTTATTCAACCTTAAGCTCATCGGGATTGAGCACGGATCATGAACAGAGTTTTAGCTAGAGTATTGCAGGTTAACCCTTGCACCACAGTGGCCATAAATCCAGTCCCTTTAAACAACACATGATACTTTTCAAATTTAAATTTTTACAGAGCAACATGGCTTGTTCTTAAAATAACATGATACTCTCAGGTTACAGACAAGCATTTTGTGTCATATAAGAGATAGTCCTTCTGTGAAATGTAGGCTATTAAATGGGGTGGGCTTTAAAAACACCTTTTTGGTCTAGAATTCTGAAGACAATACAGTCAAAACTCACATAAAGAGCGCCTCGCTTAAAGAGTAACTCGCTTAAAGAGCAGAATTTTCTCTGAATGTTCGCTTCGCTTAGCAAATAAAAACAACCAAAAACTCCCTTAACAAATAAATCGGGGTTTGCAATCCCCCCCACAATTGGTCATTTACAATGGTGTTTCACTTAAAGAGCAAACTCGCTTAAAGAGCAGTCCTGTGGAATGCATTATGCTCTTTAAGCGAGGTATAACTGTATTCTTCTTAAGATATTGTAATTACAGAAACTATGGACCATTATCTTTTTATCCACATCTACCTTTCTGCCATATTCTTTAGCAAAAGTTTCCTTTTAAATTAAGTAGGCTGATATTAGAGGAAGTGCTAGCAGAAAAACAGTGTTAAAAAAAGAGCCGCTTTCATAGATAAAGTTGAAATGTGTGTACAGTATTAGAGATGAGAAATGACCTTGGCCATTTGCCCTGTGTGGTATTCATGAGGATGATTAGTTTTTCCAAAGAAAATATCCGCAGTAAACAAAACATTATCAAAACCTTGTATGAATTTCAAAATATTTTCTTCAGAGAATCATATTTGTCACTTTTTGTTTTAGTAAACATGCATTTGAGTGATTACACACATCTTTTTGTGTATTTTGCTTTTTGCTACTTGTTTCCATTCTAAAAATGTCATCATATACAATCTTGAAGACCTTGTCATCATACACATACCCTGCAATATAGTTTACATTGCATAAATAGCTATTTTAGTCCCCAACTCTCAATATGGCCATTACTAAAGTAACTATGCTTATCTTGACACATGTATAGTAAAAATATAATTTGTAATGGAAGGAGCATCACTGAAAGCCTTTGAAGGAACCAAAAGTAGATATTCAAACAGGGATCACTCTATGTCACAAATCTGTGCAAGTATTCTTCATGTTGCAGTTTATGATTCACAGCACTGCACACAACTGCACACATTTGTTTGGCAAGGCTTTACTGCCAATTTTACTGCATTTTGTATCTTAAAGTTTCCCCCCAAATGGAGATTTTTAATTATAATGTTTGCATTTTTAGTCTGCACCAAAATATGCTTATTACAGTATACTGCAGGAATAAATGAGCAATTATTTCTCAGTGGCATATAAAATGCATAGTGATGTCAGCATTATTAAATTCCAGTGCCAAATTAGGAAACAGCTACATTTAGTTCAACCTTTTTATATATATAAAAATATCAATATTATACTAATTTTAATAAGAGAGGAAAGGTTTACTTTACTTTTGGTTCAGACATGCAGTCATGTGCAAGGCAATTCAATATTCACTGTAAAAAATTATGAAGTATGAAAATTGTTTTACAGCTGGTTTTAATCAGCTTCCTTTGTTTAACATTAGAAATAACCTCCAGAAGACATATACAAGCTGCATATCCTACAGGTAATGGCATCCAGATGGGATGCCCTTATTGAACATCATGCTCAATATCAAAAAGAATATACTGTGAAACAAGCACCTTGGCATAGATCTAGATGTTGACTTATTCTGCTCATTCTATGCTGAAAGTATGTAGAACTTCTCATCTCTAGTGCAAAGAGTCTTTCAGTTGACACTTCATAAAATCAGTCTATACCAGGACATGTTATCTTCCTAATTTTGTCTCTATTAATGAAGTATGATTATTTACAATAGAGTACTAGTACAGTATCTAGTTTGGCAGCAATGCAACCCAAAGCATTTTATAGGGTTTATGTCATTGTTGCCACTGATAGTTTCAGCGTTTCCCAAACAGAAGTCGAAGAACCAGACGTTAGGAAACACTGGCTAGCCTCTCTTAATACATAGATCTACAGTACAAATTAACTCATTCTACTAGTTTAAAGAGAGAGGATTATTAAACAGTTGAAGTTCAGTGACAGAAATGTAAAGGCAAAATATAAAGCAATAATGTATGAATGTTACATTATTTGAAAGTTCTGGATAATATTTCTAATTACACTAGAGAGACAAGACTTTGGAGCAGGGGTTCCCAATTTTTTTGCAGTGTGGGACGGTCATATGGTTGAGTGGGCCGGTCACGTGGTTCCTCCTGCCATAAAATGCATCCATGGCTGTTGTGAAATGCGTTTATGCATGTGTGGCTGAGTTTTATGGCAGGAGGAACCACGTGACTGGCCTGCTCAACCATGTGCCCGCTTCCGTTAGTGGCAAGGGTGGTGGTGGCCATATGAAATGGTGCCATGGACCAGGTCTGGCCCACAAGCCGTAGTTTGGCCACCACTGCTTTGGAGGGTTAATTGGGAGGGGGGACTCAAATGGAAAGTTTTAGCCATCAGAGATACAGAATACAAAATAACAGAGAAATGAAACCAAGATACCTTGATGTTTTTACATTGTACCATCACATATGATGTACAGTAAAACACCGGATAATGCTAAAACTTGGTTCAACAAGTCTTGGTGTTATCCGATTTTTAGTGTTATTCAATCCATGTTAAAATCCTATGGGATGGATCAGATAACGTTAAAGCTCCATAGAGATACATTGTAACCGCACAGGCTTTAGCGGTTGTTATCCGATCCATCCCATAGGACCTTAACGTTATTCGATCCAGTTCTCCTCCCCAGATTACTTAACGTTATGCGATTTTAGCGTTATCTGATCCAATCATTATCCGGTGTTGTACTATATATTTAAAACATGCATCATATTAATTAAAGTTGCTTGACATAATGTATACTGGTTTCAATTTCATGATGTACCAAAGCACAGGTAGAAATGTATCTGCCAATGAAATAAGATATGAAATAAACCTCCTGGAGCAGAGAACAACATTAGAGCTATTACTCTGACTCCTTCTTTGGTCAGAGCTGCTACAGACCAACAGAAGGCACAGGCTGGCTGCCTTGCTTGCTTGCTTGTTTATGTATATAAAACATGTATACCCTGCTGTTTAGTAGAAGGGCTCACACAATAACTTACAAATACCAAAAACTAAAAAATAGCAACAACACCATATGATATTTCAGTAAGACATTCAATATCATACACAGAATGTACTTTATCGGCATATGTCAAGAAAGAAAGAACTTCACATGGAGAGTACCTTATTGGCATATCTCACAGGGGAAAAAAAAGAAAAGACTGCACTCCTGAAATAGAGCTAACTTGTTTTATACTGGTAGTCTCCTCTAATTCTGAGACACAAAATAATAAACAATTTTAATACAGAAAAGTATTTACCAGTGAGGCAGAAGACAGATAGACAGAAAGAATCAATCAATCAAATTAATAAAAAATGGTAGACCTCTCAGGATATGCCTGACAGTATGCTGTGCTCCCGAATATAAAGTGATCTGAATGTGCCAGCCAAGATAATGGCAACCACCCCTACCACTCCCTGACAAACAGAAGGGGAAGAAATGGAAACAGCGGCAGACTTTACCTTTTTAGGACCCAAAATCAGTGCAGATGATGAATGCACTCACGAAATAAAAAGATTAATTCTTGGGAGACAAGCTATGAGAAAACTTTTGTTGTTGTTGTTCAGTGGCCTAGTCGAGTCCGACCCTTTGCGACCCCATGGACCACTGCACACCAGGCACCCCATCCTCCACCATCCTCTGCAGCCCACTCAGCTCTACACCAATTGCATCAACAATGCCATCTAGCCATCTCATCCTCTGCCCCCTCTTCTTTTGCCTTTGATCTTTCCCAGCATCAAGGCCTTCTCGAGTGAGTGCTCTCTTCTCATTTGGTGTTCAAAGTACCTTAGTTTCATCATCAATATTTGTCCTTCCAAGGAGCAGTCAGGGTTGATTTCCTTCAGGACCGACTTATTTGATCTCTTCGCTGTCCAGGGTACTTTCAAAATTCTCCTCCAGCACCAGAGTTCAAACACAATAAAAAGTAGAGAGACATCACCCTGACAACAAAAGTCCACATAGTCAAGGCAATGATATATTCCCAGTAGTAACGTATGGATGAGAGAGCTGGACCATAAGGAAGGCTAAGAGAAGAATAGACACCTTTGAAATGTGGTTCTGGAGGAGAATTTTGAGAGTACCCTAACTGCTCCTTGGAAGGACAAATATTGAAGATGAAGCTAAAGTACTTTGGTCACCAAATGAGAAGAGAGGATTCACTGGAGAAGACCTTGATGTTGGGAAAGATTGAAGGCAAAAGGAGAAAAGGGAGGCAGAAGATGAGATGGCACAGCAGTCTGTGGAGGATGGTGGAGAATAAGGGTGCCTGGCATGTAGTGTTCCATGGGGTCGCAAAGGGTCGGACTCAACGATGCTACTGAACAACAACAAATGTGCTCCTTTCAATTTTGTCTGTTGATTTCTGTGGAATTCTCAAATAACTCTCCTAAAGCATATCAGAAAACAAAACAAAACAAAATAAACAAAATAAAATAAAATAAAAACCACTGTAGCACTTTAAAGACTAAGTGCTATATTTTTCTTGTTAGCTTTTGTGGATCAAGTCCACTTCATTAAGCTAATATTTCAAATAACTTTGTTAATCTCCTTAGTCCATCAAGGGAAAATTTTAGGCAACAAATTTTACTGCATTCTTAGAAACTGCAAATTGATTCGCTCCTAAGTTTACATAAGTTGTTTGCTCCAGTTAGAAATGTTCACAAGGCAAAAGAGAAGAAAGCATCACACATTGAACTTGACACAAGAAGTGAATGGACGGTTGCTTTTCTCTTCCTTCTAGCTCACAGTGCCAAAGCATGCTGAAAATGCTGCCGTAGTCAATTATTTTAAAGCAATTTCTGGTTCACGGTTTTATCAAGCCCAGGAGTAAAATATTCTAAAAATACTGGTTTCACAAATCTAGTAAGTTAAGAGTTATGAATCATAAAAAGGAGTTTCAGTGTAATCTAAAAAAGGTTTTAATTTTACTGTTTGCACATTGTCTTGGGCTTCTCCACACTGGAGTTATAATCAACAATTTGCTTGTTTCATGCATTGCATAATTTAAAATTATGGACATATATGAAATATAGCCAATGTTCAAAACAAATTTAAATGTTAAAATAATTAGACTATTTTAACCTTTCTTTCTTTCTTCCTTCTTTTTTTTCTTTCTTAGAACCTTGCATAATTTAAAATTATGTATGTACAGTATATGAAATATAGGTACAATTCAAACAAATTAGAATAAAATAATCAGACCAAATATTTTGACCAAAAATTGGATACTTTAATAGTGTCATCTTGACCATTTACTAGATCTTCTTTTTCACAGTTAGTAGGGAATAATAATTTTGTGTCAGAAATTATTCTAGGTTGAAAGGATTATTGCTGGAGAAATTCCACTCAGGGGATGCCCGAATAAGGCTCCTTTCATGTCCCCAAGATCTTTTCTCACCGAAGTGGCCCCTATTTATCTACTTGCAGCACTGTGGTGGCTTAGTAGTTAAGATGCTGAGCTTAGAGACTGGAAGGTTGGGTTTCGATATCTGAGTGCTGCACAATGGATCTTGGGGACCTGAAAGGAGCCTCATTCAGGTGACCCCTGCATGGAGTTTTTCCAGCAAAAATCCTTTCAACTCAGAGTAATTTTTGACACGAAATTTATTTATTACTTGCAATTTCTTGCTTTCTATCTGCTAGGCTTGCCGGAGAAGTGACAAAGACAGAGTCATAAAGTACCCAGGTCTTGAACTGCTGACTTGCTGGCCTTCCAGCTAACAAGGTGAGCTTCTTAACCACTGAGCCACCTTAGTCCCATAGTAGAGAATAAATTCTCTACTATCATTGCAGCATTTCCATTCATGCAATTTATTTAGTAGTGAATAAATTGCAAGCATGCAAACGCTGTGATATAATTTATCCCCCCAACAGAAAAGTTGTTCCGTATCCAAATAGTCCCATTTTACTCAGACTTTGATCTTCCTACTTTACTTTGCTGTCTATTAAGTGACTTCCAAATGATCCTGCCAGAATCTTTTTCTGATGAGAGATTCTCTTCAGCATTCACTCATTCGACAAGGCGTACTGTTTCTATTCTCTACAGATTTAGCCTAACCTCTTTTGGTTTAATATTTAAAGACTGAGAGATGTGCAGAAAATCTTTTCTCTATTGTAGGCATCAAACCAGAAGTTTGGTTGTGTATTGCTTCTAGAAAGTTCACTGGATTCATTCCAAATATCCTTTTGATTTTTGTTATGCACCGGCGGGTCTCTTCTGCCAGGATCAATTGGTGTGCTATTTTGCTTGGGGATATATTTGCATAAAGTGTTCTTTTGTTTGGACTGTTGTTCATTCTTTCTAATCATCTCCAAGCTTTCATGCTGCTTCTTGTCATGCCAAGCTCTGTTATAATATCTATACATCAAGTTGATATTCAACTAAAAATGTATTTGATTATTACATAATTAATATCTGGAGATAAAACCTTGTCTAGCAGCCAATTAAAAGAAAATGTCTTCAAGCCTTGTACTTCACACGTTCACTCAGATGTGCACATTACTTAACTTAAAGGAGTGTATAAAATTGCAACTTTACTTAAGAACCAGTTCTCAATTGCAACATGCTCCTTATTTAACCTATTATTGTTATAACACCATAAGAAGACACGATTTATCACATGATTGTAGGGTCTGTGGTGGCTCAGTGGTTAAGAAGCTCACCTTGATAGCTGGAAGGCCGGCAAATTGAAGACCCGGGTACTGCATGACAGATTGAGTGTCCATCTCTGTCCCAGCTCCTGGGGATATGAAAGGAGCCTCATTTGGGCATTTCCTGCATGGAGTTTCTTCTGCAAAAATCCTTTCAACTCAGAATAGTTTCTGACTATTATTATTATTATTATTATTATTATTATTATTATTATTATTATTATTATTATTATTATTATTATTATTATTGCTAAGCATCCTGGACTCTCAAAACCTTATACACAAGCTTGATTTTCTCCAGGAGCCTTAAAATTAGTGAGGACTAAAGGTTTGCAAAAGCCATTCTGATTCTTCTTCAGTGATGCATTTCCTTCCTGAAGACTAGGAGAATGAATTTATTTTATCTTTAATAATACTTTCTACCAACTTATCTAGAACTGATGTCCTGTTCCCTGCTTTATAATTTTCTGAGTCCCAGCTGCATCTGTTTTTTTAAAAATAATAGAGACTCAATGAGGAAACTATATGTTTACAACTTGTTTGTCAGTACAGTGTACCCTTTCTAACCTATAGACAACATCAACTTTTTGTTAATCACCAGCAATATGATTCCATACTAGCTCATGTATCCCTTTTGAAGAGGCCCTTTTTGTATTCTATCTGAGTTCTGTCTACCAAGCTATGGCAGATGATGCATGGGACACATATTCTTTATACCAGAAAGATAGGCTACATCCTATAAACACTTGCCTTGATTGCTTATGACTGAGTTATCCACTTCCAGGAGAACCCCGTTCCACAGAGGAAAACCAGTCATGTGAGTGGAAATCTGGTCAACAGATTACATCTTTTTTCTTCACAGAGAGCTTCATTCTCCATTACAGAAAAGGTCATTTTTGAATTAGTAGCCGTGTTAGTCTTTTTTTCAAGCGTATCAGAGAATAAACAAAACAAAAACGCTGTAGCGCTTTAAAGACAACTGTTATATTTCAATGTGAGCTTTCATGGACTTGATCCACAAAGCTCACATTAAAATATAATACAGTAATACCTTGGATAACGTTAAGACTTGGTTCCACAAGTCTTAACATTATCCGATTTTTAGCCTTATCCGATGCATGCACCAGATAACGTTAAAATCCTATTCAGGTGGATCAGATAACGTTAACTCCATAGAGATAAGCAACAGAGGCTTCAAGGGAAAGTCAAGGAAACATGCTGGAAACTTAAAGAACTTTAAGAAATAATTGTCTAAAGCAGGGGTGGCCAACTGTAGATCTCCAGCTGTTCTTGGGCTTCAATTCCCAGAAGCCCAAGTCAGCACTCCTGCTGATCAGGGCTTCTGGGAATTGAAGTCCAAGAACATCTGGAGATCTACAGTTGGCCACCCCTGGTCTAAAGGGTAAATACATTACAAAAACATGCCAGACCACCCTGACTTTAGGAGAACAAAGCCATACAGCATTTTTAAATTTTTGAAAATTTTATAAAGTGCTGTTTTAAAAGATCTGAACAGAAGCTAGGAAAATGTTTTCGTTTAGAATCAGCCCACCTACCATTGCTTTAATAAAGGAAGTTCCCTCAGGCCTTTGCAGGGTGTGAAAAGCTTAATTGCTTTGTAGGTGAAAGGTTTCAGTGTCTGCTTGTTTTCCATTGTCAATGCATGAGGCTTGCAGAGCTACAATCTTGGGTTCAGTCTGTTATGTAAATTGGCTTCCTTCTGCAACTATGCTTAATTTTCCTCTCTTAGGAGAATTTCAATTAATCATTACATATATTGCAAGGAAGAATATGACGTTTTCTCTTAGTTGCGGGTAAGCAAAGCAGCAAGTCAGATATTTGTTAGTATGCTAGGTTTGTGTTTCCAGAAAGGTATTTTCCTAGTCTTGTATTAATTGTATTAAGGCACCTTCTCCAGTTTACATTCTTTACAAGTAGTTCAGGTATGTACATATTGTATTTTATTGTATTTTTAATGTATTTTTATTGTATTTTATTGCACTTCATTGCATTGTACAGATTTTAAACTCTTATGTTATGTTATTGATAAGGTAGTAAGACTAATCAAATAATAAACATTAATTCATTCATCCTAGTCTTGCCAGAAAGTTGCTAAGGAAAGTCACTAAGAACAAAATAAGGGATATAATTCTATACTGATTATTTCAGAGTAAGTCCGTGCTGATATTACTTCCCTCAAGCCCCAAGCAGATTTTACTTCTGAATAGATGTACAGTTTTGCACTGTTAAGTGCCAGAAAACACAGGAACACTGAACACTAGGTGTCAGTGTAAGAAGTGGAAAAATATGAAAAACCTGTTGTTTCCAATCAGGTGAATAAGCTAAAAAAAACCAACAACCCTAAACCAGCTGTGACCACATTTGCTTGTAACTGCATAATACTGTTAACAAGCCAATCTTTTTTTACAAAAACTGATTTCCAAACCATCAGGTTCACTTGAAATCGGATAAGTTGAGTATTAGAAGCTACAATGATTCCACTCTATTAAATGCCACTGAAGTGGTCGTAAGAAATACATCAAGTACCTTAGAACATTAGGCATTAATTTAATCTGTCAATACTTGTCAAGGTTCTATGCAGAATGCAGCTGCCTCTACCAACTAGACTTCTAAGAAACTACCTTGAGAAAGAATAATCTGGCACAAGGTTTTTCTGCTCTTGGTTGTTTCTTTGGAAAGAGCGATGCTCTTACTGGTCCTGCAATGCTTCTGGCAAAGTGGTGGGACTCCGTGATATCTGGATGGAGCAAATTAAACACTCTGAGCAAATCACAAAGGCCTTAAACTCTTTTAATAACTTCTGGATGAGCAAACAAATCTCAAAAATATAGTGGAAGATGAAAATAATAGCTGTACTGAAATCAGGCAAAGAAACAACAGCTTCCAAAAGTTACAGGCCCATCTCCATTAGTATGCCACATATACAAAGTGTCTGAATGAATAATATTAAATTGTCTATCCTCTAAAATTGAACCTATTCTAATTTATTAGTTCAAATTTATTAGTTCAAATTTATATTTCCGCCCACTCACCATAGCAACTCAGGGTGGGTTACAAACAATAATTACATTACAATAAAATATGTTGATGGGGCTCAGGGGGAGGGGTGGCAAAGTCCTCAACCTGCCCTGGCTTCTTCTTCCCCTGGCAGTTGGTGTGGGCTCAGGGGGAGGGGCGGCAAAGTCTTCAACCTGCCTAATGGCAGGATAGTCAGGCTTTTGACCTGTATGGAGAGAATCTTAAATCTAAACCAGAGTATAAAAGACTGTTTTGAATTACATTTTTAAAAAAACTGGAGCCGCATTTATCAACCTTAGAGTGCATGATACTGTCCACCATCAATCATTGCTCAAAAGACTTCTACTGCCTTAATAAAGACTATGGACCAAAGCCATTGCCCCTCTGGAAGTATGTCAAGAAGTGCTAGCAAATAATAATGAAATGAGCTAATACAACACCAACCTATCCTTTTCATGGAAATCAGGCTCCTAGACAACAGATATAATTGAAGAAATGTTTTCTGCACACCAGTCTGGCTCTAAATATTACACTAGAAGAGGTAAGGATAAACTTATGGAGAATAAAAACAACACACCTCACTGAATACATAGATGAATGCTGAAGACTGTCTTTCACCAGGACAAGTTTCTGGCTGATTCATATGTCAGTTAAGAGATTTCAAAGCAAAGTAGGAAAATAAAAGAATACCGCATATACTCGAGTATAAGCCGAGTTTTTTAGCCCCAAAAATGAGCGCCCAAAAGGGGACCCGACTTATACTTGGGTCAACGACCGCAAGGGTCCCAAGACCACACTGGATTGAGATGTGCCAACAAGTTAATTAATTTTACCATATTTTCAGATATTTTGATTATTGAAAATAACTAGCAGCTGCTTCATTTCTCACCCTTGGCTTAGACTTGGGTCAATCTATTTTCCTGGGTTTTCAAGTCAAAATTATCTACCTCGGCTTATATTCAGGTTAGCTTATACTTGAGTATATATGGTACAGTAATACCTTGGATAATGTTTACCTCGGATAACGCTAAAATCACATAACGTTAAGTAATCTGGGGAGGAGAATTGGATCGAATAACGTTAAGGTCCTATGGGATGGATCGGATAACAACCGCTAAAGCCTGTGTGGTTACAATGTATCTCTATGGAGCTTTAACGTTATCTGATCCATCCCATAGGATTTTAACATGGATCTGATAACACTAAAAATCGGATAACACCAAGACTTGTGGAACCAAGTCTTAGCGTTATCTGAGGTATTACTGTACTTAAGTAAATCAGGGATATTTAGATACAGGACAAATTTTCTGTGAACGATGAGAAATTCAATCAATGCAGCATTAATGTATGCAATTTATGCCCCACTGTACATTGCCAATATAATGCTATTGAAGTAGATGACTTCTAATTAAAGATAGTATAATTTAAATATTTTAATTTGTTTGAATTATATATATAATATATATGCACTTATCTATATGTAATATATATGTGCCCATAATTTTAAACTGTGCAATGCTCTGATAATAATTTCATGTCAGAAATTATTCTGGATTGAAAGGATTTTTTGCAGAAGAAACTCCACACAGGGAGCGCACAGATGAAGCTCCTTTCATGTCCCCAAGAGCTGTGACAGGAAAAAAAGACAGTATCAGTATACTTTCATACAAATAAATAAATAAATAAAGCTGGCCAAAATAATTATTATTATTATTATTATTATTATTATTATTATTATTATTATTATTATTATTATTATTATTATTATTATTATTATTATTATTATTATTATTATTAAACTTTAGAATGTGTTACTTTGTATTGCGATAATATGTATGAGTGGAAAATACTTGCATAGAAACCGGCAAACGACATCATGAATCTTGCCAAGAGAACCCCAGGGACAGGGACAAAAGGCTAAACAAAAAGGCAAAATAGATGGAACAGGAGGTTGAGCCCACCAGGTCAGAAGATAGGGGAGGAGATAGGATAGTGGGGAGAGAAATACGATGCAGCAGGGAATAATACTGCATAGGAACATGGAATGTAAGATCTATGAATCAAGGCAAGCTGGAAGTGGTACAAAATGAAATAGAAAGAATAAGCATTGACATCTTGGAAATCAGTGAGTTAAAATAGACAGGGATCGGCAAATTCAATTCTGGAGACCATCATATCTACTATTGTGGACAATAAAATCTCAGAAGGAATGGAGTGTCAATAATAGTTAATAAAAGAGTGAAAAAAGTAGTAATGGGATACAATCTTTAAAATGACAGAATTATTTCAGTCTGAATTCAAGGAAAACCATTCAGTATCACAGTAATTCAAGTCTACGCAGCAACCACTCGTGCAGATGAAGCCACAGTTTATCAGTTCTATGAGGACCTACAACACCTCATAGAACAGACACCAAGAAATGATGTCCTCATTATCATAGGAGATTGGAATGCCAAAGTAGGGAATCAAAAGTAAATGGAATAACAGGCAAGTTTTGTCTTGGAACACAGAATAAAGCAGGGCAAAGATTCACAGAGTTCTCCCAAGATAACGCACTGGTAATATCAAACACCCTCTTCCAACAACACAAGAGGAAACTTTACACATGGGCATCACCTGATGGCCAACATCGAAACCAGATTGATTACGTACTCTGCAGCCAAAGATGGAGAACCTCCATACAGTCAGCAAAAACTAGGCCTGGAGCAGACTGTGGCTCAGATCACAACCTACTGATTGCAAAATTCAAACTCAGACTAAAGAAAATAGGGAAAACAATTAGGCCAGACACATATGACCTAGACAATATCCCTAAGGAATACACGGTAGAGGTGTGGAACAGATTTAATGGCTTAGAGTCGATAGACAGAGTGCTAGAAGAATTATGGACAGAGGTGCAGGACATCATACAGGAGACAGCAAGGAAAACCATACCAAAAGAAAAGAAGCATAAGAAAGCAAAGTGGTTGTCTGATGAGGCTCTTAAAATAGCAGAGGGAAGAAGAAACACAAAAGGCAAAGGAGAAAGGAAAAAATTCAATCAATTGACTACAGAATTTCAAAGAAAAGCAAGGAGAGATAAGGAAACCTACCTAAATGAACAGTGCAAAGAAATAGAGAGCTTCTTAAAAAATTGGGGGAATCAAGTGAACATTTAAAGCAAAAATGACCATGATAAGGGACAAAAACGGCAAGGAGTAAGCTGATGTAGAAGAGATAAAGAAAAGATGGAAAGAGTACACAGAAGAATTATACAAAAAGGACCCCAATACCTCTGATATTCACAATGATGAGAACATTGAACTTGAACCAGACATCCTAGATAGTTAAGTCAGAAAGTCCCTAAAAAACTTGTGAAAATGATGGTATTACAGTTGAATTTTTCAAAGCCCTAAAAGACGATGGAATCAAATTATTGCATTCTATATGTCAGGAGATTTGGAAAACAAAACAATGACCACAGGACTGGAAAAGATCAGTATATGTTCCAAACCCAAAAAAGAGTAATGCCAAAGAATGTTCAAATTATCGAACAATTGCGCTCATCCCACACGCTAGCAAGGTGATGCTCAAGAAAATACAGGATAGACTGCAGTAGCATGTGGAGAGAAAATTACCAGAAGTACAGGCTGGATTCCGAAGAGACCACACTGCCAACATATTTAGATCATGGAGAAAACAAAGGAATATCAGAAACAAATCTATATATGTATTTTAATGTATTTTTATTTATTTAATTAATTTATTTATTTACGAGTTTGTGTTGTGGGTGGATTGAGGTGTGTGTGTGTGTGTGTGTGTGTGTTTATTTTTATTTTATTTTTCTTATTTCTTATTTTTTTATTTGGCCCCGCCCACAACATCATGACGTTGGCTCCGCCCATGATGTCATGACAGCATGATGTTAGTTCCACCCACACTGTGATGATATCATGGTGGGGTAGTAAAATTTTTGACATCCCACCACTGCTTCAGACTCAACATCAAGAAAACCAAGAAACAGTAATACCTCAGATAACGTTTACCTCAGATAACGCTTAAATCGCATAACGTTAAGCAATCTGGGGTGGAGAATTGGATCGAATAACATTAAGGTCCTATGGGATGGATCGGATAACAACCGCTAAAGTCTGTGTGGTTACAATGTATTTCTATGGAGCTTTAATGTTATCCGATCCATCCCATAGGATTTTAACATGGATCAGATAACACCAAAAAATCGGATAACACCAAGACTTGTGGAACCAAGTCTTAGGTTATCCGAGGTATTACTGTAATGGCAACAGTACCTGGAAAATAGATGGGGAATAAGTAGAAGCAGTAACAGACTTTATATTTTTAGGAACCAAGATCACTGCAGAAGGTGACTGCAGTCATGAAATAGAAAGGCAACTGATGCTTGGGAGGCAAGCTATGAGAAACCTGGGGAGCATAGTTAAAAGTAGAGACATCACCTTGCAAACCAACATTTGCATAGTCAAAGCAATAGTATTTCTGGTCGTAATGGATGGTTGTGAGAGCTGGATCATTAAGAAAGCTGAGCACAGAAGAATAGATGCCTTTGAGATGTGGTGTTGGAGGAGAGTTTGGAGAGTCCCCTGGACAGCGAGGAGAACAAATAGGTCAATCTTAGAAGAAATCAACCCTGACTGCTCCTTAGAAGGTCAAATAGTAAAGATGAAGCTAAAGTACTTTGGACATCAAATGAGACAAGAGGATTCAGTTGAGAAAGCCTTGATGCTGGAAAAAGTGGAATGCAGAAGAAGAAGGGGTCTGCCAAAAAAGAAATGACTAGATGGCATTGTATATGCAATGGACTCAGAGCTGGACAGGTTGAGAAGGATGGTGGAGGACAGAGGTGCCTGGAGGGCAGTGGCCCATGGGGTCACGAAGGTCCAAATCAACTGTGCAATTTTTTGTTGTTGTTGTTTGGACTTATACCCCGCCCATCTGGGATGGACTCCTATCTATTTCTTGGTTTTAGAATTCTTGATGATGCAAAACTACAACAAACCAACAGATGGAAATGGGACAATTCCAAGATATCAGCAACACACACAACTGTTCTTTCTGCTTCAGTCCTGATGTAACCACAATCTGTTTCCCCTGTTACCCATCACAACCTACATACATTGGGCTACAACTGGCACTGGTGAAACAGCAGCAGCACAGTCATTTCAGGGCCAGTGTAAAGAAGGGAAGCCATGTCATGGAACTACCATTTCTAGCAGTATGCAATTATTATAACATACAGTTTTGCCCTTGAGTTTTAGAATTCCAGGAATCCAAATTGCTTCCCAGATATACTGTGAAAATGACATTTGGTCTTCTAAGTTCCACTATTATTTCACCTTCCTTCTGCCACAGAGATCTGCTATGGCTTGAATAGTTGAAATGGGATCTACTAGAACGTGCTACTGTGGTACTGGCTCTCCCCAAAGCACTAATATTTCAACAGCAGCTGAACTGAATCTTGCTAAGAGCTGCTGCCATTGCCTCTGTTTACTGAAAGCAGCAAAGGTCTGATACACAGTGTAGTAATGGAGGAGCCATGTACACTGTGCTATCTGCTTTACTCCTCTGCACTTTGGATCCCATCCACTGAAGGTATCAAAAGGTAATGCGGTTATTTCAGAATTGTTGATCAATAAACTACTCTAGAATAATCTGCTACCCTTACTTTTTTTTCTTTTGGAAATAATTCTTATTTCTAAGAATAGAATATATTAACAAGAAAGAAAAGAATAGGATACAAGATAAACCCATCATCTTATAGAAATAAGGTTTTATTCTATTCTAAAATCCCTGCTGATACACAATAAACAATACATTTCACAAATGGTAGACCTTCTTCTATGCACAGAAATAAACCAGATACAATGTTTTACTATAAATTGGCTACCCCCATGTTTACCAAGTGATTTTGGGCAATTTGTGATGATTTCTACTTCCCATGACAAATTCCTTCCTCTCCCCCTCCACACCAAAATGTATTTATTTATTGCTGTGTACACAGGCAGACGTGTATCCCATTAGCCAGGGAGACATTTAATTCGACTACTCCTATTCAATATTGTTGAACTGCCTGATTTGGACTCTTCAAAGTGTTTTTGGGAACAGACTTGCTAGGCTAGCTGGTAGCTCAGATAATTGTTCCTTCTATTCATGCTGCTACTGCAAATTTTAATGATTTGGACACCCTAAACCAGGGGTAGCAAACCTTGGTGCACCTGCTGTTCTTGAACTTCAAAAAGCGATGATGAGCTGGTGTGCTAACTTAGGCTTCTAGTAATTTAAGTCCAAGAACACCTGGAGCACCAAGGTTGGCCACCCCTGCTCTAGACATGCAATGATATAAGGAATATAAGTCTGCATAATTAAATCTTAGTTTGTCTATGTCCAGCACTATTATACCCAAAATACAAGAGGCAGAGCTATGGCTGAAAAGCTGCGGCAGCCCTGATCTTGTGCTGTGATCCAATAGGGAGATAAAGTGCTCTGTGACGACACTACAGTTTAATCCCATGTGGTTTTTCAGTCTCCCAATGTGTTGTCTTTTTGTAAAGAGATGCATAGGAATGGCTGTGAGGTTGATAGTAAGAGCAGTGTACCAAATTAACCCACAGAAGACCATTATATTAAATGAAGTGAATCAAAGGGTAAAATGAGGGCATCAGCTGCAGGTAGAAATCCATACTCAGAAACCAGGTCTGTTAACTAGGGAAAAACAGAGAAGCAACTCTAGTATAGATTTCTTGTAGTCCACATCTACCTACTTTGTACCTAGGCCAGGGGTGGGCTTTGAGGGGAACCTGGGATTCTGTTCCAGAACATCTGGAGGACTAGCTTATTTTCTCTAGGTCAGGCCTTCTTAACCTCAGGCTTCCAGATGTACTTGGACTTCAATTTCCAGAAGCCTAGACTCCCCTCAAGACCTCAGGTTCCCTACTCCTGATAGGCACTAATTCTATCAGAAATAGTAAGACCTGTTCACCGATGCTATCTAGACCTTTTCATACACAATTCTGCAGCTTCAAAAAATCATTTTCAAACCTTTTCAGAAGAACATTGATAGAGTTGAAAGTTAAAGTAATGTAGTCTCAACACAAAGAACACAGCACAGAACCTGCTTTCTACCATGATAGATTGTTGGTCCATCAAGATCAGTACTGCTGGCTGTAATTGATAACAGCTCTTCGTGGTTTGCGGCTATTCCTGGAATGCATTATAAGAGTGGTAAGTGAACTGTTGCAGACTACTTTCTCGTGGGGGGAAATGAAATTATTCCTGTCTGTACAATACTACACCAAAGACAAAAAAAATAAGACTAGAACATTTCTTCCTACCGCCATGTTTTAAATAGTTTTCATGAGAAGGAAGTCTTGTTTGCCCTTTAGAAATGGGGAACCATTAAATCATGCAGCACTTTTTACAAGGCAGAAAAAGATGTTCCAGGTAACCCATCAATGAAAGAAGGAATTCTGCTAAGTGTACAACAGAAGCTCTTCTCATTTCACACAATTTGCAAATCAGCTTGGTTTTGACAGAATCTCACTGGTGGTCTCGTAAAGATTGTGTAGCTTGATGCAGTATTTGTGGTTAACTGATGGATGGAGTCAGAGAGCATATTGGCAGAAGCATAGCGTGCCTTGGCTGGGCCCCGTATAAAAATTTGTTTGGGGGCCCTTGTGAAAAAAAAAATTGGGGAAGTTTTTATTAATGTTTGCTTACGCACGTTGGGGGCCCCCGTGGCCCGGGGGCACCGTATAATTGATACGGCAGATACAGTGGTAGCTACGCCCCTGCATATTGGTAATGGTGCCTGAGTACCCAACTGTACAACTGAGATATGTCCTTGTACCTTGTCAATTAACCAGCAGTAGTAGCAAGTTAAGTAAACCTTGCACAAACAACAAAAGGATTCTGGCTTCTGTTTTGTCATTCATCCACAGAAATTAAGTAGACTTTTAAAGCCTCATTTTCAAGCACAAATCTAAATCATGTCTTCCCAAGGCTGTCTGCATTATCTCTCCCCCCCCCCCGGACAAACTGCACAGTGTATATTTAATATAATACATGTGCACAACTCTTACAGCAACAATAAACTGCATCATTCTTAAGCATTGTAGTTGTCCATCTGAGACTCTATCTCTTCCTCTTATTTTTTTTAAATGTCTCTCATTGCACTTCCCCCTAATCCCTTATGAAAACCCATTCCTTTGGAGAGAATAGGGTGCCATACATTCTGCTCCTTCTAAAATGTATTGGACTCAATGCCTCCACTATTGTTGGAGATTTTACAAAATAATGCAAAAACAACACTCTTTTCCCATCTCCAGGTTCATTCTATCATAATATTGCATCTTTATTTGATAGACACCAAAATGGAAGCATATTATTTGTATAATCTAATTACTCTCATTATTATATGCTTACAAAAATGTTGCACCAACTTCCACCTTCTTCCATTCTGACATCTTGACAAATGAAAATACTCATTTGTCTAGGATTTTTACACTAGCAACATGGTTCTGAATTCAGACAGGTGTGTAGTATGTCTGTAGCACTATGTACATGTTGATTAGCTAGCTATATGGTAAAAACAGAATGAAAACTCCAAGGATTTTGCCCAGATGGTTTTTTGTGACCTTCTTTATCCATTCATGTAAACACACCATATTTTCCGGTTTGCTGAGTTGTATATACGCTCTGTGACTTTGTACTAAGCCAGAATGTTTAGTTAGCCAGAAGATTGTTTCCACCCTGTGATTCATTAGATCCCTAAGGGATCTCCACTTCCTTTATTTTGTACAATCACAAATTATATTAGTTTGTCCTATTTTGATAACCCCTTTAATTAATGTCCTGCACAGGAAGCTTTATTACTTCTTTAAATAATCTCATAAAACAAGGACTTTTCCTAGTCTTCATTTGGCAAGAAATGACAGCTGCAAAGAACTTTCTAAAGATGGCTGAGCAGTGTTTTTCACACACTGCCTGACACTAGTTGATTTCTGATGATACATTTAGCACTTGGGCCTTCCTACTTTCTAAGAATATATGACAAGCATGTAATTACTGCTCATACCACTAGCTCACAATGTAAATGTTTTCTTCCATTAAGATGTACAAGCTACCCATATATAACAAAAGTGTGGGTGAGTATTTATCTCAGGTCCTACAAGTTCAATTATGAAACCACATGGAAGTATGGGGGGGTGTAATCATTATTAAGAAACTACACCATATGTTTCAGATTTAAAAGTGGTAAATTATGGTATCATCTTTTGTCTCCCATCTGCTTAGTACTCTGCCTTCATAGTCTGCACTCAATGCCACACTGCAACAAATGAGTAGTCACGGCGGTGGCAGGGAGACGAGAAATTAACATCAGACAGAACAACGAAATCCTAGCTTCTTCAACAAGACAAGGTAAAACTAACTGTCTTTAGCGTTGTGTCTGAATGTTACTACTGAGCTGAAAAAAATTTCACGGTAGACAAGCAAAACCTTTTACTTTACAATGTTCATGTACGAAGCTTAGAAGCACGAATAAAACTGCAGACTAACAATTTTCAAGGATATCAGAGAATAAACAAAACAAAACAAAGATGTTGTAGCACTTTGAAGACTAGTCTATATTTTAATGTTAGCTTTCTTGGATCAAGTCCACTTAGTCAGCTTTTCGAATGTGTCCAAAAGAAAAAAAAGACAATTTACAGTTGAGTTACATTACCCTTTTCTTAGAGCTATTTGTTTCTGAAGTACAGTCAACCCTAGCATAAAGAGTGCCTTGCTTAAAGAGTAACTTGCTTAAAGAGCAGAATTTTCTCTGAATGTTTGCTTTGCTTAACAAATAAAACCAACCAAAAACTCACTTAACAAATAAATCGGGGTTTGCAATCCCCTCCACCAAAAGTCACAATTGGTCACTTTCAATGGTCTTTCGCTTAAAGAGCAAACTCGCTTAAAGAGCAATCCTGTGGAACGCATTATGCTCTTTAAGTGACATACAACTTTACTATGTTCTGTTGATTGTATCAAACAAACATGGGCTAATGTTACATAGAAGACAATGCTTAAGACCAGGAGTTCTCAACCTTTTAAGCCAGGTGGCAAGTCACGCTCCTTCACACAGCTTCAGGGGCTAGGTGGCCATTTTGACCTTCCTCCACCACAATGCACTTCCTGATGCGGTGGAGGTAGTGTGGCCACATGAGATGGTGCCGTGGGCTACATCCAGCCCATGGTCCGCAGGTTGAGAATCCCTGATTAAGACATTCAAAGAAGTTGCTGCTGAAGGCCCTGCAGAGAAAGTAAAGGTTCCCCCAGTTCTCTTCCTAGTGATACAATAAATCAGTGTTTCCCAATCTTTAGTTTTTGGACTTCAATTCCCAGAAGCCTAAGTCAATTCCCCAAAGCACTGACGTAGGCTTCTGGGGATTGAAGTCCATCATTGTTCTGCAGAACATTGTTTGGGAAATGCTGTAATAAATAATAATCCGATTATTATTTTTTTTAAAAAAAGACTTACCAAATTGATCAGCTGGGTGTGGACAATATCTTCCACCAATATTGCTGTCTCATGTAGAGGCCTCCGAGCATCTCCTAAGGAATACCTAAAAGATCATTACAGTATTTAGAATTATGAAATGTTGCAAATATGCCAACAAAGAAACAGAAATTCCAGGGGAAAGGGTATCTTTGTTAAAATGGTAATGAAGAATTAGATCACAAGAGCCAAGAGAATTATAAGAATAAATTAAAATAAATGTGACATATGACAACCAATAGAAATTGAGTGAACAACTTCCTTGGTTTGAATGGATAATAATGAACACCGAAATATTTAAAATACATGAAATGATACATGTGATGTAACACCTACAAAATTACTTAGTAGAGAACAAAATAAATCAGAAACTGAAAAAATAGCAATAATAAACCACCTCATAGTGCATTAGGAGTCTTTGCCTGTGAAAAGAATAATCAGAATGAAGTAGGTCCCAAACCACCCAGAAAATTCCTACTTTAGGGCAGTACACTATGCATACTACTTTAGCACAGTAAATTGCAACTGGAGGAGGCCCATTTGAATTAATTGAATTTATGGAGAAGTTGACTCACCAAATCATCATCGAGTCAACAAGCCTACTCTAGTTGCAATATACTATGCTAAGAAACAGGATTTTAGCCATTATCTGTTAAGAAATTAATTTCAGAGCTCTGTACAACCCATTTTTGCTCTAACCATTCTAAGTTTTTTTTAGTATAATTAGCAAATTTGACCACTTAATTGTTCACTCATCTTTCCAGATAACACTGCACAACAATGATTTTAATACATAATACATGTGATTTACATGATATTGAGTGTGCTGATTCCAAATCTGAACTCAGAAATTGCCTATCACATACAGGTTTTAAGGTGTGGTGATTGCAGCCATGAAAAAAAAAGCGACTGATTCTTGGGAGGCAAGCGATGAGAAACCTGGGGAGCATAGTGAAAAGTAGAGACATCAAATTGCAAACAAAGATTCGTCTAGTCAAAGCAATGGTATTTCCCATGGCAATGTATGGTTGTGAGAGCTGGACCATTAGGAAAGCTGAGCGCAGAAGAATAGATGCCTTTGAGATGTGGTGCTGGAGGAGAGTTTTGAGAGTTTTGAGAGTTCCCTGGACAGCGAAGAGAACAAATAGGTCAATCTTAGAAGAAATCAACCCTGACTGCTTCTTAGAAGGTCAAACAGTAAAGATGAAGCTAAAGTATTTGGACATCAAATGAGAAGAGAGGATTCACTTGAGCTAAAGATGTGTAGGTGCAACTGTGTTAATAAACCAGACAATATTTGCTACATTTGTGGCAAATATACCCCATGTGATCAATGCAAGAACCTAACCAAGAGGGTGAGATTTGCTAACTTAAGATCCTGACATCCTAGGCAGAATCGGACTTCAGATTGATTTAGTATAGAACACATGGGTTAGACCAAGTGGTAGACAATTTTTTTGTTGATGCAGGTGTACCAGGTAAATAGAGTCATACCTCGCATAACAAATTTAATTCGTCCTGCAAGGCTGCTCGCTATGTGAGTTTTTCTCTATGTGAGTCAGACTCACATAATGAATTTTTCGCTATGCAAGTCGGACTTTCCCTATGGAAAAACTCGCATAACGAGCGTTTCAAGGGGGAAAACTCGCATAACGAACGTTTCAAGGGGGAAAACTCGCATAACGAAAAATTTTTGCTATGCAAGTTTTCCCCATAGAAACACTCATTATGCGAGTTTTTCCATAGGGAAAAGTCCGATTCGCATAGCAAGAAATTCATTATGCGAGTCGGATCACTTAGCAAAAAACTTGCTCATTATGCGAGTTTTTCGCTAAACGAAACACTCGTTATGCGAGGTTTGACTGTATAATCAATATCTTTACATATTATTTGGCAACCCCAGCAGTTACATCCCATCCTTTGCATGAACTAGCCATTTATTTCTATTTCCAGCTTTGGTTCTTTTACCAGCTACCAATCTATACCAATGTCCCAAAAATTCATGGCAGATGTACTTGCCAATCATATGTTTAAAGAAACAAGCCTTGAACTCACTTTAAGATTCAATCTATGAGGATCATCAAACCTAGCCACCTCTTCATTTCTGCTGCTAGATCAGGCATTTGTCCATGAACAACTGCCCCTAAACATTCCAAAGTATTTAGGTTTGTCTCTTTGAATTTGCCACACAACCAATACCATCTTGCCCCAGACGGTGTTTATATTTTGATTTTCTATCAAGTGACCTGAACTATTAGGAAAGCTGAGCGCAGAAGAATAGATGCCTTTGAAATGTGGTGTTGGAGGAGGGTTTTGAGAGTACCCTGGACAGCGAGGAGAACAAATAGGTCAATCTTAGAAGAAATCAACCCTGACTGCTTCTTAGAAGGTCAAACAGTAAAGATGAAGCTAAAGTATTTGGACATCAAATGAGAAGAGAGGATTCACTTGAGAAAGCCTTGATGCTGGGAAAGGTAGAGGGCAAAAGAAGAAGGGGGTGGCCAAAAATGAGATGGCTAGATGGTATTGTAGATGCAATTGGCACAGAGCTGGGCGGGTTGAGGACAATGGCGGAGGACAGAGGTGCCTGGTGGGCAATGGTCCATGGGGTCGCAAAGCGTCAGAATCGACTGTGCGACTAAACAAGAAAAAATCAAGCAAAGACTTCAACTTAGTGAAAACTCTGGTGGCAACTGCTGCTGCTGATTCTTTTACTACTACTGCTGCTGCTGCTGCTGCTGCTGCTGCTGCTGCTGCTGCTGCTGCTGCTACTACTACTACTACTACTACTAGTAGTAGTAGTAGTAGTAGTAGTAGTAGTAGTAGTAGTAGTAGTAGTAGTAGTAGTAGTGCTTCTGCCTGCAGCCCCAAAACTATTGTGTTCTGTTTTACTTGATCACTAAATGCATTTTATTAAAGTTACACTAAAATAAACAATGAGGTGAGTTTTATTTGGAACAGATCAAAGGACAATATTAAGGATGGCCATATAAATGGATACAAGGAAAGATAATTTATTAGGTATTCAACTGAACAGAAAAACTACTGTCATCTTATGTTCACATCCGCACACACTTCCTCACAGAATGCTCTGCTACATCTCAGGACACATGGACTCTACACACCGCACTCTGTAAACAGACCCCTCACTGCTGCCTACCCCAGACATACTAGTTAAAACCACAAACTCCAATCAATCAGCAATCAACCCTCCACCGAACATTCCACCACCAAATCAGAAACTGAAAAACATCAATCTGCCAGTCATTTTAGCACCCAGCCTATGTCTGTATTCCTATCACGCAACCACAAATATACAGCACACAAAGCTTTTGTTATTACCGTATTTGCCGGCGTACAAAACGACTGGGCGTATAAGATGACCCCCAACATTTCCACTCAAAATATAGTTTGTTATCTACTCGCTGTATAAGACTACCCCCTCTTCCGCACACCTTCCACACACCAAATAAAATGTAAAAGAACATCAGAGTTGATTTCAACATGTTAATTTATATTCAAATGCTTATGACATGTAGAAAAACTGTCACAAGGCTGTATGTTATCAAACATGTACAGTAAACATAAAACAGTGCATTTATTAAAACAGTTTATTAAACGTAATTCACCAAAGACAATTCACTAAAGCTGAATGGAACAATAAACCTATGGGAGCTGCCATGCTGTTTGTTTTCTAATCTGTTAACCAAACTGGAACTGTCAATGATAGAAGGAAGATAACAAATAGAGGGAGAGAGCAAGTGCCAGGCAAGTCCCTAGCAAGTTTAAAAGCCTTCAAACTCCTGTTTGTCATCTGATATTAAAAGTTGTTATCTGATCCATCCCATAGGACCTTAACATTATTCGATGCAATTCTCCTCCCCAGATTGCTTAACGTTATGCGAGGTAAACGTTATGCGAGGTAAACGTTATCTGAGCTATTACTGTATTTTATTCAACTGAAGTGCACCCGGCATACAAGATGCCCCCCCCCCAACTTGGAGGCATGTTTTTCAGTGGTAAAAAGCCATCTTATACCCCAACGTATACGGTATATTTACATGTGTGTCCACACACACAGCTGGGAAGAATGGGTGGAATCAAAATGGGTCACTCTGGTTTTTTAATATATATATTTATTTTTAATTAATTTTTAAAACAAACATACCAAAAAGAAACTCAACTAACAATACAATACAATCAACACAATATAATATAAAATAAAGCAATAACAAATGAATAAAAATAAAAATATTAATGAAAATAAGATACAAAATTATTATTATAATTCCCCATTCCAGTTTCTCCACATATCTTCAAAACAATTAACAACACCCTGTGTTATATACAAAGTCCTGGTAACCGCAGTTTTGTCACAATTTCTCTATTGTTTCCAAAAACCCATATAATCTGGTACTGGTTTAACACTTTTAAATTCAACCAAGGTATGCTCTACAAAGGGTCTCCATTATCTCCCAAAACTTATTTTCCACAATTATACCCTTCTTTTTTTAATTTCCCATGTAAGTTTATCATTTAAAACAAATTCTCACATTTCTTTATACCATTCTTCCAACCTTGTTCTAGAATCACTTTTACAATTCCTTGCAATACATTGTCTTGCCACAGTCAACATTATAGCCAATAAATCTTTTTTGTTCATATCCAAATTCATATTATCTATTTCTGTTAACAAGGCAGCACCTGACCCCAGTCTTTGGTTCAACTTTAAAATTTCTGACATTTCTCCATTCCCCCCCCCAAAAAAAAAAAAATCCTTAACCACTTTACAACTCCACCACATGTGTTCTTATGTCCCCATATTATCATTTATCATTACATCACCAACATTTTTTAGTTTTAGTATTATCCATTTGACATAACCAAACTGGAGTCAGGTACCACCTCCACAACACTTTATAATTATGTTCTTTTACTCTAACTGACAAACCTTTCATAATTCTTTTTTCCCATTTCTTATTCCAATTTATTTCTGAAATATTTATATTCAAATCCTGTTCCCACATTTTTTGCAATGTCTCCTGTGGTCTTCTTTATTTAATATTTGATAAATTTTACTCACTAAACCTTTTATTTTCATTTCACCTTTCTTATTTTCCAAATTAACTCTTCAAATTCGGTCTTTTCCCTTTCTAAACTTACTTCCCCTTTGTATCTAGCATTCCATCTATTCATTAGAATAATTTGAAACCAGTTTAAATTCAATTATCTATATATTTCCATTCTTTGTTCACTATTATTGCACAACTTTATCCAATCTTTCAACAGGTACACATCATTCCTAAAAAGTATCTCCTTTACTTTTTCATGTACCCTCAGCAGAAACGTTGTTATATCTATTTCTGTAATAGGGGATATTTCCGGAGCCAATTCTTTCTTTAAAATTTTCCAAATTCCCATCATTGCATTCATCATACTATTTTTAACTTTCATTTTTACATTTTTATCTACAAATATTGCTTTACCTAATTGTTTTACTTCTTTCATCTCAATCTCCTCCCAAATTATCTCTTCCCTCATTAATATCTTTACAATATTCTTTAACTGAAATGCCCTATAATAATTCTTCACATTCGGTAACCCTAATCCACCATCCTTTTGAGATAATACCATAAATTCTTTGCTATCCTTGGTCTTTTCCCTCCATTGTAATATTTATTTAACATATTTTGGAATTCATTTATTTTTTTTTCTTTGAGTTGAATTGGTAAAGAGTCAAAAAAAATTAATTTTAGGTAACAATTTCATTTTGCATAACGCAATCCTACCAAACCAGGACAACCTCAATTTACTATATTGTTTTATTTTCTCTTTCATTTCATTCATTTGTTTATCATAATTTAGTTTCTTAAGGTCCTCAATTTTACTTGAAATATTTATCCCTAAATATTTCACATTATTCTTAACCTGTATATTATATTTCTTTTTAATTTTTTCCTGTTCCTCTTTTTCTAAATTACAAAATATTGCTTCAGACTTTCACTAATTTACTTTCAATCCTTTCATTTCCTCAAATTCTTTAAGATGCATTTGAACCCTTTCCAAAACCTTTATAGGATTTTTCATTATAATTAAAGTATCATCTGTGTACAAAATAATTTTTATGCCTTCTATGCCCTCTTATTTTTTTTATCGTTCCTTACAGCTTCTGCTAATAATTCCATGGCCATAATGAATAATATTGGTGACAACGGACAGCCTTGTCAAGTTCCCGCTTCAAGTCTTATATCCCCAGTAACCCCATCATTCACTCTCCCTCTGACAATGCCTTTTTGATATAATTGTTCAATTGTCTTTACAAACTTATTTCCAAAACCATAATTGGGTCATTCTTGGGTCATAATTGGGTCATATCTGTAATATGAAAACATTACAATGCACTTTCTCTGTTCTGCATATAAAACGATTACATTTGCTATGTCTCATCAAGTCATTTCTGACTTATGGCAATCCTATAGTGTCATTAATTTCCTTGCTGAGTGTATATGAACTCAAAGCATACCTTCTTTATTAAATCAATCAGACACTTTCAAATACTTGAAATACAGTCATAAATAGGAGGGGCAGGATCTGTTCTTGATCATCCCAGAGAGCATAACATGATATAACAGGCTCAAACTACAGAAAACTAGATACAGACTAAATATCAGGAAGAATGTCTTAACTGTTAGAGAAGTATGACAATGGAAACAATTACCCCAGAAGGTGATGGGTGCTCTAACTCTGGAGGCATTCAAGAGAGAATTGAACTACAGTAAAACCCCTACTTATGTAAAAAGTCAGTTCCATAGGCTTTTGCTTAAATTGGTTTTTTATGTAACTTGAAGCAAACTCATAGGGGAAAAAATATGTAACTCGAAGCAAACCCACAGGGAAATGAATTTTTATGTAACTCAAAGCAAAGCCATAGGGGAAAAAATCTTTATGTAACTGAAGTAAACCCATAAGAGATTGTGTAAATCAGGACATGGTTTTAGCACAAAATCATTATATAAGTCAAATTTTATGTAACTCGAGGCATATGTAAGTTGGGGTTTTATTGTATCTGTCAGATGAGCTGTGATTTGGATTCCTGCATTGAGCAGGGGGGTGGATTCAATGGCCTCATAGCCCCCTTCCAACTCAGTGGTTTTATTATTCTATGAGAATACACACTAATGCAATGTGTATAAAAGCCAAACAATAGCTAAATATGATTTTCCTCATCTATGAATTCAGCCAAAGCCTGAACCACTCCTATTGGATATTTTTAATTCTTACTTGACATCAACAAATGCATGAATACTGAGAAAGTAGTTCATTTCTTCTTTTCTGCTGCCTTCTATCATTGTGGCCTTAATAAGACAAACAGACAATTGTTTTAAACATGTTAGATAATTATGTACCTAGTTGGGACTTACAGAGGAGTTAATTCATTAAATTCTCATAGACTCAGTAAGACTACTCCTTGACTGCAACTCATATCCAAGAATGCATCCCCCACCCCACCCCGAAATAGGAGAAATGTCACTGGCATGAATTTGTTTAAGGTGGATCCCATGAAGTGACCCACACACACACTATGATCTCAGTACTGTAATACTATTCTAGTGAGATTAACTACACTAAGCAATAGAATTTTAGTTAATAATTATCTTGTTGGCAGAATAAAGTTCAAATTATTTCATACTTTAAGAAACTGTACTCACCTATACCATACAGAAATGAATGTAGAGACTCTTGAAATTTTGAAGTTCCCATGTAGCAATCAAAGCAAACCAATCACACTTATATGCTGCCCCATAGTGCTAAGTGTTCACAAGTTAATTAGCATTTTCCCCATCAAACAACAGTAAACAATTTATGAACTTCACAAAATGTTAAACTTTTTCAAATACAGACTTATGGCTAAGCATTTCAAAACAGGATACATATTTAAAGGCTATAAAATGTAATACTGGTAGGATAGCCTTTGAATATGAAGAGTTCAAATGATGGGTGGGTTGAGTGGTATTCTGCCCAATTGGTGCAAGCACCAGTCACACAAAAGATAACCAAGGTAATTTATACAGAAGTTTATTGAACCCAAAATAATAGATGCCAAAATTTTAAAAAAGTTAGCCTTTTTTAAAAAAAAAATTCTGATTTTGATTCTTAAAATCCTATTCATAAAAGCTGGTATTAATATTTTTAAAACTGATTTTTATCCATTCAACTCATTAAAGTTGTACATCAGGAGTTCTCAACCTTTTAAAGCCAGGGGCCGGGTCACACTCCCTCAGACAGCTTCGGGGGTCGGACAGCCACTTTGTCCTTACTCCACCATATGACACTTCCTGGTGTGGTGGAGGTGTTGGTGGGTTACATGAAATGGTGCCACGGGCTGCATCCAGCCTGCGGGCCGCAGGTTGAGCATCCCTGATATACATGGTATATTGCTATTTTTTCCTCCCATTATCTTATCTACCCTCATTATTCAACAAGCATTTGGCACTGTCCTGGTACATTTCCCTGCCTCTAACCATTTTTGAAGTCTTTAACTTTTATTTTTTAACCACTTTGGGTCTATATTCTTTCCACAGCCTATTTGAACTTTTATCAACTTCCATATGTCGTTCTCTTATTTGACCATATCTGTACATGTGTGCAATGCATAAACACCTAAAACATCCCTGCCCTACTGTTATCCCAGGATATGACTAGGCCATTTCCTAAAATTAGACTTGTATCTGATTCCGTTCCCAGAATGTCTCTGCCACCTCCTCTTCCCTGCTTGGGAAAATAAACCTCCTAAGATAATTAAGTGGTTTTCTTGTAACCAGATGTAACCATGGTATGATGAAATAACATGTTAGCTTGAGGAAAAAAACCTATTAACATATGTCATGAGGTACTCATTTTTTAACATGTAACTTTGAACTTTGAACACTAATTTTCATTATAATCACTTTGCTTGTAGAAGAAAAATGTATTCTTCCATCACCACAAAAATACCAATACAGTGGTACCTCGCTTAAAGAGCATAACGCGTTCCACAGGATTGCTCTTTAAGCGAGTTTGGTCTTTAAGCGAAACACCATTGTAAGTGACCAATTGTGACTTCTGGTGGGGGGGGATTGCGAACCCTGATTTATTTGTTAAGCTAGTTTTTAGTTGGTTTTATTTGTGAAGCGAAGCGACCATTCAGAGAAAATGTTGCTCTTTAAGCGAGTTATTCTTTAAGCGAGTCGCTCTTTATACGAGGTTTGACTGCAAACTGGAATCTAGATTCATGAACTGCATGACATTTTCTGTCCTATATTTTCATCTCATCTAGCATGATGCCCTTAAGTCCAAGTAGTCAGAGCAAAGCAGTAGTGGGATTCAATTTTTTTTACTACCTACTCTGTGGGTGTGGCCAGGGGCAAAGCCTTGTGTTGCAGCCGAAATAGGACTACTGTACTTTATTTCAAAACTTGGATAGGTGAGGCCAGCCAGAATGTCTGCTACTGGTTCTGGTGAACTGAGGTAAACCTGCTGAATCCCACTACTGGAGCAATGCAGCCCAATCTTCAGAAGTAGGAAATTGATATCATCCAAACCACCAGCTTACCATGGGATATTCACAGCATATTTGTGATGTTTACTAACCACAGATAGACTAGTTTACTGATGTGCAACATTAAAAACATTTTTAAAATCTGTTTTTTCCCCTGAGCTGTCACACCTTGAGATCTGACAAAGTTCCCCACAAGATCTTTCAAAGGTGAAGAATACTAAAATGAAGAGTATGTAATGCTTCTGTTAAAAGGAATTACAGGTGGCAGGTTGCAAACAGTCAGCAGGAAAATACATACAGTATAACCTCGCATAAAGAGCGCCTCGCTTAGAGACTAACTCGCTTAGAGAGCAGAATTTTCTCTGAATGGTCACCTCGCTTAACAAGTAAAATCAACAAAAAACTTGCTTAAAAACTAAATTTTCTCTGAATGGTCACCACCACCACCAGAAGTCACAATTGGTCACTTACAAGGTTTTGCTTAAAGAGCAAACTCACTTAAAAAGCAATCCCGTGGAATGCATTATGCTCTTTAAGCGAGGTACCACTTTACATACAGTTGTACCTTACTTAACAAGCATAATGCGTTCCACAGGATTGCTCTTTAAGCGAGTTTGCTATTTAAGTGAAACACCATTGTAAGTGACCAATTGTGTGGAGGGGGGGGCTTGCAAACCCCGATTTATTTGTTAAGCGAGTTTTTGGTTGGTTTTATTTGTTAAGCGAAGCGAACATTCAGCGAAAATTCTGCTCTTTAAGCGAGTTACTCTTTAAGCAAGGCGCTCTTTATGTGAGGTTTGACTGTACATACATAAAAAAAGACAGAAACATCTTCTTGCTCTTCTCTTAGTGAGACTGAATGCCATCATGCACTTTTTGATTACCGATGCAAAAGCTGCAAACAATGACTTTTTTACCCAAACAAATACCTGTAACAATCTATGCTTCTGTTCTCACATTATTTAAGCAAAGTACATTGGACATGATGTTGTTTCATTCTTTCCAGTTGCACCTGCAAACAGGGTTTTAAAGTTATGTGAGACAGTTAAGGAGTGGTTTTTACCAATGCTGTATCTCAGTAAGTTTCCATGGCCAAGCAGGGATCTAAACCCAGATCTTATGTCCTACCTAGACTATTTTTCTATACACATGCTGACTCTCAAATAAGTTAGATGACTCTCTCTAGCTATGATAAGTGACTTTAGATACATAAAGGACTATTACACATAACAAAGAATCAAGTTTATTCTTTGTTGCTTCTGAAAGCAGACAAAGAACCAAAGGAAACTGCATGAAAGTCAATCTCAGTGGAACTTCGGTTAATATAAATAATGTGTTCTCCGGGACATTTCTTACAGCAAAAATTACTTTAACCAAATTTCCCATAGGAATACATGGAATGCAATTCCTCATAGGAATGCACTGAAAACCAAAATACATTAACTGAAATGCGGTTTCCCATAAGAATGCATTGATTTGCGTCTCCAGACAGAGCTGCTGCCCTTTAGAAAGAGGGTGAAGACCTGCCTGGCAGGGCATGTGAGTGGTGTGGGCCAGGCGGTCAGCTCGGTCGGCTGGCTCCTGTGAATAACCCCACCTCTCTCCCTGTTCTTGTTGTTTTTAACTTTTTAATCTTTTAATTTTTAATTCTTAAAATCTTTGTTGTAAATAATGTGTTTTAACTGTTTTTAAAATGTAAGCCGCCCTGAGTCCTTGGAAAAGGGTGGGGTATAAAGAAAATAAAATAAATTATAAAATAAATAAATTGAAAACTAATCAATCCATTCCAGAAAAAAAATCTGTAAACTGAGCCACTAATTTCTATGGATTTCCTCTTGTATTGCAATTTTTATGTTAACTGAGCTGTTTGTTAACCAAGATTCCACTGTAGTTTGAAATATTTCAACAGTAAAATGGAATACAATGCCTGAAAAATACATTACACAAGTTGGGCAGTCAATGGTCAGGAATGCTACAGCTATATACTGTGTTGAACAGAAAGTTGAGCTCCACAATCTCTTTATTGTAACAATACAATTGCTGCAATGGTGGACAAAAAGGAGATTGGATCTACTGGTAGATTTGTACTAAAGCAATTCTACATCTACACTAGACTGAAAGGATGCTTGAATTTCAGTAGTCCAGATGCCAGCCAGAATCCTATTTGTAAATTTATGTTGGCATTAAATCTACCATAAACTGTGGCAGCATATAGCATTTAATTAATGAATTGGTGCTCATAATCTGCATCATATGTTAAATTACACGATTGGTGCATAATCTGCCGGACCCAACACCGGGGATACCTTCCACCTGCACCGAAGTCCCGCCCAGGCTTGGACTTTTGAAGTCAAGTGGCGGGAAGACTGTGGCTCCGCCGCCACCAGGAACATCTATGGCCGGGCAGAGAGGCTTGTTATCTTTTGTAATCTTTGTAATTTTTATAATTTTTGTGTGAACTTGATTATGATTTGGAATTTTTAATTATTATTTGTTATTGATATCTGTAGAATTTTCGATGCTGTAATGATATTGTGATTTTTGATGTTCTGTGGTAGTGATGCTGATTATTTGTGATATTCACATGTTGTGTTTATGAATCTGTAACTTTATATGTGTTGTAAACCGCCCTGTGTCGGTCCAACCGAGTAGGGCGGCATAGAAATAGATATATAACAGCAGCAGCAGCAGCAGCAGCAGCAGCAACAACAACAACAACAAGAGCAGCAGCAGCAGCAGCAGCAGCAGCAGCAGCAAGCCAGCAACTTTTAAATTAGCAACAGTTGACCAACCTGATTTATGGCATTACACTTATGCTGAGATAAAATACTATATGATTTATGGCCATAGATTTGGATTACTCCATGTAAAATACAGTATCTCATTTAATAGTTCGAAAGGTTCAAGAAAAGGTGAGATTTTTACCAAGTGAGCAAACATTTTGTTGATGGCTCCAGATTATACACTTCCAGAGTGCTAGTGAAAAAATTGGCCTTACAAAGCTGAAGTCCACCTTTCTGTACCTTCAGCTGATTCTCCACATTTTTGGATCCCCAAAGAATCATATAATAAGTATCAACATTGAACAAAATTAAGTAGTGCACACATGAAATAGCAACTCAGCTACTTGATTTATACAATAAAACAGGAGCAAACATTACCTTAGTCAATCCCTAAATTGTTACAATTCGAGTTAAATACTTTCAGGATAAACTGTATAAATCTGCTGACTGACACAAAAGAAAACATATAATTTGATCCAGTTGTAGAAAGTAATATGACAACAATAAAACCTAAAAACACAAACAGTATATCAAATCAGCAGAAATACAATATACTAATAGAAGCGTTAAATAATTTAATTATTTTTCACCTGAAGAAAGAACAGGCCCATTTTTAACAAATGCCCAGGTTTTTTAAAAAAATGGTCGGTGGAATGATGGCTGCATATTTCGTAATCCATGTATTGTCCAATAGAACAGCTAGTTAGTAACAGTTTTGGAAAACTCACAAAGCATGTGACATTTCTTGTATATTCTATTTCATTTAGACACCATATGTTTTATTTAATTTGGGTAAAGATAATTATACATGGAGCTTAACTTCAGGAAGCTTACTACACATTTTTCAGGCCAGACATGGAACTTTACTATAATGCTTAAATATTTTTTCATTGTATCTGCTAGTTAAACAACTGGAGGTCCTATATGTACAGGGGTGGGCAACCTTGGTGCTCTAGGTGTTCTTGGGCCTCAATTCCCAAAAGCCCTGATCAGCTGGTGTACTGTCTTGACCTTCTGGGAATTGAAGCCCAAGAACACCTAGAGCACCAAGGTTAGCCATCCCTGTGTTAGTACTACAGAGTCTCTTCTTCTATCCACTTCTCCCTGTTTTGTCTTACTCTGGTCAAGTGAGTCCCCTACAATTATAGTTACACCAATTCACTTGGCTTTCTGTTCACTAAGGACACAGTGGCTTTTTGTAACTTCTGAAGGATGAAAGTTGCCCAGTATTGTTGGCTCAGCTGATCTAACCTCACCATTTGTGCTGGCATAAACATCTCTGTAAAACTGATCGAAAGAGCTGATTTCCCCCCTCTGAGCCAACAGGAAATCTTTGACTCCACGTTCTGAAGTCCAAAGCCAAGTCTGGGCTACAACAAAGAGAGCTGGACTGAGCTTATGCCAAGGTCTTTTCAAGGTCTTTTCAACAAGCATCTTGCTGGTGTAGACTGAATAATCTTGGAGCCTTTGTTGGAAGGAAACAGGCTAGTTGGTAAAAGTTTATAAAATGGCATAAATGCTAAACAGCAAATGCCAAAGGAAACAAATAATTTGCATATTCTGGCTATCTTCAATGGCAGGAGCAGTGGTGGGCTCCAAAAAGTTTTTACTACCACACTGTGGACGTGGTATGGTAGGCGTGGCCAGGGGAAGCCCTGCATTGCTACCGAATTAGGATTATATTTCAAAACCTGGATGGGTGGGGCCAGCCAGAATTTCTGCTACCAGTTTTAGCAAACTGGTGCAAACCTGCTAATGCCCACCACTGGGCAGGAGGCCTTAGAAGAGCAAGATGTAATTTCTTATACTGTAATTTTATAAATCATCTTAGCGTTCATAAATTAAAATGAAAATATAACAACAGCTTAACATATGTTGATAGTTTAAATTAGTCCTACACAGTGGTGGGCTCAAAAAAAAATTACCACCACACTTTCGGTGTGGTGTAAGAGCAAGAGTGAGAAACCCATCCCCCTCTGGGGAAAGCTTTCTATCTTCCTTCTCTGTTTAGGCACCCTGAAAGGGGGCATGCAGGTGGGAGAGTAGAGATGCCTCAGCCTGGTCCTGAAGTTATCTATAGAGGACATTCCAAAGGAGGGGGCTGTTTCTTGGGGAGTGAGAACAGGAGGGCGGAGGACTCTAAAGTGAGTGACTTTGTTAATTAACCCCAAACAAGCCTGGTGACTGGAGGGCTTATGGCGGGAAGGGGGAGAATGGGATCTGGAGTGATGTAACACTATAAAAATGCATGTAATCCTTTGTTCGGGATGCTTCGGACGCTTTGCCTATTTTGAATTCTCTTTGTTCTTTTCCTATGCATTGCTGAAAATGTAGGAGGAGGAGGAATTTGAGGCCCTACTGACCTCTAGCTAGGTTTGTTATTTTGGCATTCTTTTGCCTATGTATGCTCTGTGACATCTTTGCCTTACAATAAACATTCAGACTACTGAAAATCATGTGCTGATTCTTGGAGGAAACAAGGTTTGGGGAAGGCAATGCTACCCAAGGGAGAACCTCAACCTTAGATGTGGAATAGTGGGTGTGGCCAGGGAAAAAGCCTTGCGTTGCAGATGAATTAGTACTACTTTATTTCAAAACTTGGATGGGCGGGGCCAGCCATAATTTCTGCTACTGGTTCTGGCGAACTGGTGAGACCCTGCTGATGCCCACCACTGGTCTTACACCCTCGCAGTGCGATACTTTGCAAGCAAGAATCTTGTTCACATGATTTGTTTCATCAAATGCTGGCCAGTCCCCAAAGTTCTTTGTGACAGTCAGAGAACTGCAAAGCAGCACTCTACCACCAAGACAATAGATAAATATAATTTGTAGTTATATCTGTGTCAGTGGGAGTCAGGTTGTTTTTTTTATGATCATGATGTTCATAATGTTTGTCTTCATGTAAAACACTTAAGCCAAATTTTCTGAGAATCCTTGCTTAATGCTAATCTGCAACAATACAGGTTTACTCCCAACTGATATTTCTTGTAATGAGAAATGGGTAAAGTAACTTGGTGGTAAATAGCAAATAGGCTAGTCTTATGGCCAAAGCCTAACTCCTAGCTCTTATCTCTTCTTGCAAGCCAGAGTGTGAAGCTACTTTGTGCACTGTGGCTTGTTGGAAGACTGACCATTTATCCCTTGTCTTGTTCTTCTCAAAACAAATGATATTTAAAAGATCCCTGTAAGATATTATGAGCTGCACTATGGTAACCTATGTGATACAGCCACTCACTCAATCAGTTGAACTCCTGTAATGCAGTAGAGTTACAAACACTGGGGCAATCAGAAAACACTGACAACTTCCTATTAAAAGATGTTCAGCCACAAGACACTAAATATTTACAAATAATTTATTCTATAACAGCACTTATTCTTTGGCTTATGTAGGAAGTTGTTAGTCTGCACAACACAGCTTGCAAAATGAAATCTGTGTTAATGGGAGAAATGACATGCTGTAACCAGTGATGGGATGTCAAAAATTCTACTACCACGCCATGACGTCATGGACGTCACGGGCATGGCCAATGTCATGACGTCATGACGTCATGGGCGGAGCCAATGTCATGACATCATGACGTTGTGGGCAAGGCCAAAAATAAAATAAAAATAAAAAAATAAACACTCACACAGACCCGTAAATAACTTAAAGAAATAAAATAAAGAAATAAATAAAATAAAAATTAAATAAAAGTACAACCACCCACCCAAAACACAAATAAATCACCCACCCACCCTAAATATAAAAGCCTCACTTACCTTCCTTGGCGCCGACGAACCTCCATGTGGCCCGGGGCCACCCGGCAAGACACGCTGCCCCCGACTGCGGCCGTTTCCTCCTACAAAGGCCGCGGCCGGCCCTGCAGCTGCCGGCCACGGCCGCCACAGCCGCCTGCAGCCCCTGGCCGGCCACCGAGCTCCCACGGGCACATTGGTGCCTGTGCGGGCCATCCGCCACCGCCGCGCCCTCCTAGGGACTTGGGCCCGACAAACCCCCATGCCCTGGGTAAGCCCGGCGGGGCTCGCCACCGCCGCATCATCCTCTGCCGGCCGCCTGCAGCTTCCTCAGGGCGGTGCCTTTTCGGCCCGGCTCTGGCGGCGGCCACGGGCGGCCAGGGCCTGGGGGCAGCAGTGGGTATGGTGGCGGCTCCAGCCGCGGCCAGGGGCTGGACCCACTGCTCCCCGCAGGCCCTGGCTGCCTGGGGTCGCAGCCAGAGCCGGGCCGAAAAGGCACCGCCCCGAGGAAGCTGCAGGCGCCCGGCAGAGGAGGATGCGGCGGTGGTGAGCCCCGCCAGGCTTACCCAGGGCATGGGGGTTTGTCGGGCCCAAGTCCCTAGGAGGGTGCGGCGTGGGTGGGCGGATAGCCCGGGCAGGCACCAACGTGCCCGTGGGAGCTTGGTGGCCGGCCAGGGGAGGTGCCCTTCTCTTAGGGCTGCCGCTGCTGCTGCCGGAGCCACTCTAAAAAGGGGCAGCTCCAGCTTCGGAAGAATTTTTTTAAAAAAATTGGAGCCATTTGGCTCCAATTTAGTGCGCATGACCAGAAACTCAATTTGACGCATGCGCAATGCGTCAGATTGAGTTTCTGGGCATGCGCAGTCAATTGGAGCCATTTTAGCTCCGATTTTTTTTTTTAAAAAAATGTCTTTCGGTGAGGCGTCCGGAACCGGACACCTCAAAAGTGGACTCCCCTCCCGGAGAACCCTCCGGGATTGGTCCTACCGGTTCCAGGGAACCATCTGGAACCGGGGACATCCCATCACTGGCTGTAACCACAGACCCTCTCTTCTTCCAAATAAAACCAAGAATATCTAGGAAAGAGATGTAAAGAGGTAATCAAATAAAAATAATGCTGCTTATTCAGAAGACTATTTTTACAATTTTACACATTCAACTTTTTAAAACGGAGAATTCTTTTAGTGCAAAGAATAACGCATATTCTAACAAATTAATATAGTAACAGAGAACATCTTTACATAAACAGTGCACTATAAGAAAAAGGTAGATTTGACAGCTGTGACTTAAATGTAATTATTTTACAGGAATTAAAACATTAAGTCTGTTTGAATATTGCTCAATCTTCTAAAAGTATGTGTCTATCAAAAATGGATATGTGCAATATCCAACTGTTAATTAGTACATGTGATTCCTCCCTTATTAATGCTCTTAGGAAAGTTATGTGAAAATATCCAACTAATCAGATTTCATATGTGTGTGTACATGTATGTGCTTGCATTTTTATTTTTTGTAGCAGATGTAGGGATAGGTATACTAAACAATGTATTTTCCAGGATTAACTTTTACCCAAAACCACGTTGTTAGGAAATAACAGGGATCTATCAGTTTACAAAAATGTCAAAACTCTGTAGGAATAAAGTCCAATTAGTCAAAAAAAAAAAAAGAGCCTACTACGTGGAGTACAAATACTGAGTACCAGAAGGAGAAAAAGAAACAGTTGAAGGGCAATGAAGAGAGATAGGCCAATGTGCAAAGTAAGAGCAGAAGAGGGAAAACAGCAGAAAGGGAAAGGGTAGAGATCTTTTCCAAGAAAAGTGGAGAAATTAAGGGAATGTATCAAGCAAAAAATGGCCATGATAAAGAACACAACCAGTAGAGACCTAACAGAAACAGAAGAGTTTGGGAAAAGGTGGCAAGAATAAGCCAGCAAATCGGAAAAATGCATCAGCGGCCACAGGATTGGAAAAGGTCAGTTAACGTTCAAATTCCAAAGAAGGGTAATGCCAAGGAATGTTCAAACGATCATACAATTGAGCTCATCTCACATGTTAGCAGGGTCACACTCAAGATCCTATAAGCTAGGTTTCAGCAGCATGTGGATCAAGAACCACAAGAAGTACAAGCTGGGTTCTGAAGAGGTAGGGGAACGAGTGGACAAAATGCCGACATTTGCAGGATTGTGGAGAAAGCATAGGAATATCAGAAAAACATCTACTTCTGTTTCATTGACTACACCAAAGCCTTTGATTGTGTGGATCACAACAAACTGTGGTAAGTCATTAAAGAGTTGTCCTGCTTCATTTTGTGTTCCAAGACAAAACTTGCCTGTTATTCCATTTACTTTTTGACTTCCTACTTTGGCATTCCAATCTCCCAAAATAACACGGACATCATTTTTGGTATCAGTTCTGAAGTGCTATTTTCCATTTTCAAAATCATTAAGTTCAAGTTACTTGATTCCTTGAAATAAATATATTAAAACTATTTAATTAAATGAATACTGATGCTGGCTGTTGCATAAAAGAATCTCAATACCACAGCTGCTCTGAGTCGCCTCGGCGAGGTGAGTAGAGCGGCATATAAGTCTAATTTAATAATAATAATAATAATAATAATAATAATAATAATAATAATAATAATAATAATAATAATAATAATAATAATAATAATATATCTCCATCAAAGAAACAGATCTTAAAAAATTAGATCAAAAGCTATATGACAGCTTCAAACAGATCTTAAAAGCAGATCTTAAAACAGATCTTAAAGCAGATCTTTAAAATTTAGATCAAAAGCTATATGACAGCTCCAAGCAAATTTCCCTGGGACTCGCACTGTTGAGGGTGACCAGTAAGCAATCTTTCCTCTATTGCCACCTGCTTAAAAAGTGGATGACTTGGAGAAGGGCTTTCAAATTTCCCCTTATAGCAAAGACAAGCTCCAGCAAGAGGTGATGATGGGTCTTCATGAACTTCATAATAATAATGGAATTAAGAGAATATATAGTTTACTTTGTTGTTGGCAGGATGGTGGAGGTGATCAAGTTATCCTGTACTGAGATGGCTCATTCTGAAATAATCTGGTTACATGTATGGCCTCAGATCCATACATAAACCCTCTTATGACTTAAAGTAACAATAATTGTGTGCCATCAAATAAATTCTGACTTATTGGGACACTTCTCAAGTTTTTCCAGGTAGAGGATACAGTCAAACCTCGCATAGAGAGCGCCTCGTTTAAAGAGTAACTCGCTTAAAGAGCAGCATTTTCTCTGAATGTTCGTTTCACTTAACAAATAAAACCAACGAAAAACTTAAATCGGGGTTCACAATCCCCCCCACCAGAAGTCACAATTGGTCACTTACAATGGTGTTTCGCTTAAAAAGCAAACTCGCTTAAAGAGCAATCCTATGGAACACATTATGCTCTTTAAACAAGGTACAACTGTACTCCGAAGCGGTTTACCATTTCTTTCTTCCAACTGTCTCGAGAAGTGATGAGTACTCCAAAACAGGAAGCATTCAAGAGAGGATTGGACAACCATCTGTCATATCTGCTTTGATTTGGATTACTACATTGAGCAGAGGGTTGAACTTGATGGCTTAAAAGGCCTCTTCCAACTCAGTTATTCTATGACTCTATGACCTGGGATTGTGCAGCATGCCCAGGGTACACAGTCTTGCTCTTTTCCCAGGAGGCACACTGGGGAATTGAACTACCAACTTTTTGGCTCTGCAGCCAGATGCCTAAACCACAGTGCTATCTAGACAGCTTCTGGCTTATTTAGGGGTATTGTATGTTTTGCATACTCAACTTGTTTCCCTAGCATCTAGGGCAACCAAAACTGAAGGAGAAAACCCACATCCTAAGCCACAAACTACAGCCACCTAGACTTCCTGTTCATATAGAATGACAACAGCTTTTCAAGTTGCTAAATGTCTAGTAGACATCCTGAAGTTCTCTACAGAGCTTTTTTAACTAAAAAAGCTGCAATATCCTTCCAGAGACCTATTTCCATGACAGGCTAAATGCAAAATCTCTAGGTCATTTAATAGCCTGGTTCTATAAAATTAAAACCAATGACAAAGCATCCCCCCCCCCCATACTCTCTCAGTTAAAAGGTTGATAATTTTAGTAAGAATCAACACCTATTCCAGTTTGTAAGATCAGCATCTGCTTACTTTGAAATGGAATTGCTTGCAGTGCAGTATCTGAGGGTCTCTGGGGTGTGGCAGAGCAAGCTACATGCTCAGAAGAGAGAATTCAGGATATATGACGTAGACTGCTGACCGGAGCTTTATTAAATTCTGTACACACGAACCCTATTCAAGCAGTATGTGTTAAACCAGGTAGTGCTAAATAAGTGGTTGGTATTGGGGTGCACATGTCATATTCCCTTCCTCGGTGTCTTTATTACATCTGGAAGACAGAGGAAGGGAATATGACATGTTTACTATGAAGGTCTATGGAGCAGCCAATAAGCAAATACATTTGAAGTCTCTTCTGCATAAAATATAAGAATACCTGGCTGATCTCCACTTATGTGGAGACATGGTAAGCCACTTCTATGTATTCTCTACCTAGAAACCTCCAGAAAGAGTCGGCATTAGTCAGAACATACTTGACAGCACACATTATTATTACATAGAAACCAAGGATCTCATTGTACCTTACACCACTTTTGATGGCATAATAAGCTTTTGTGTACACTAAAGAGTTCTCAAAAGGATGCAATCTGCTCACTCATCTTAAATAGCTAATGGGATTTATATCATATGGGTAGGCCAGCTAAATCTATGTTTTATTGACTTTTTATGCTTCAGCAACAAAGAGAAGACAAATTCTCAGAGGGAGAAATTGCCAGGACCATTGAAATGATTGCTCCTAAGCACCCCATCATATGAATTAGAACCAATCCATCCTCATGGTTTACCAGGGAGCTGGTGAAAATGAAAAAAAAAGACTAGAGTGACAACAATGAAAAATTCTACCATTTTGTCTGCACAGAGTATTTCTTCCAACTGCTATGGCCCCTGCTTTCTTGTTAATTGATACATTCCAGTTTCTGCAGCCTGAGGATAGGGACATGGAGAGGTAAAGGCAACCACATGTCGGATCATTTTCCTTCTTGGCTTATAGAGACTGGACATGTGGGTAGGAGGAGTGGTGAGTGCCTTCTTACAAAGCAGGATCCCTACATGCTTAAAGGAGGCCATAACAAGGCCATTGTTGCCAACGGCCTTAGCGCAGTGTTCCCCAAACATTGGCTTTTGGACTTCAATTCCCAGAAGCCTAAGTCAGGACATTGGCTGATCAGTGCTGTTGGGAATTGACGTAGGCTTCTGGGAATTAAAGTCTAAAAGCCAAAGGTTGGGGAACACTGCCTTGGTGGATCCCACAGTATCGAATAATTATCAGCAAGTCTCTAATGTTCCATTAATAGGCAAGATGATGGAGCAGATCATGGCTTCTCCATTTTTTATTTTTAAGAAACTGTTGGTTGATGAGGAGGGATGGAGTCTAGGAAGCTAAAAATATCAGAGCTCGCAGGTAATGGAAGATATGGTGAGAGTTGGAAGGCTGGCTGTTAAAAGAAAGGTGCCACAGATACCTAACATCTGTTCCGTGTTCCAACCTCCACCCTATCCTGCAGGTGTATGTTAGCCTCTCAGGTTGGTCTCCTTCCAGTCTGTTCATAATGCTTCTGAATTCCAGGTTGGCATGGAATAAGAATCAGCTTATCCAGATGCTATACTGAATCTCTGTGCTGATATGGCATGTGTTATAGAGATTTGGGGGGCGTGGAGGGTGGGGTTTCTCTCTTCCTTATGTTCCCACTGGGTATTTCTGTAATGCATCCAGGCAGGCTGGAGGGCTGAGGGCAGGGTTGCTATTATCACTGCAAACAACTTACTAGACTCTTGTCCCTGTCAAATTTGGGTCTTGAATGCCTGTACATGGAAGTGAGAGATAGGAATAAAGTGTTGGTGTACTGGGCTTCCCACGGCTGATGGACTTTGTTGCTGCTGTGGTGTTGAAGTCCCTTAGGATTATGGTACTGACAGACTTTGATGTCCACATGGGGGCACTTTGTTTGGGGTGGCTGGGAATGCAGTAGCACAGTTAAAACTAGTGCACAGCTGTGCCCGTTCCTGAAAACATCTGATCTGCCAACTGCAAACGTGGGCTTCTAAGCTCAGGATTTATTTATTTATTTATTTATTTATTTAGATCACAGAGGTGTGCAGTTTGAGGATCACACTCAAACTGCGCACCTCTGTTTCCAGGAGGAATGTAACCCCATCCAGCAATCAGCTAATTCATGTGCATTTATTTTCAGTAAAGGTAAAGGTCACCCATGCTTGAAAGCCAGTCATATCCACCTCTAGGGTTCAGTGCTCATCTCTGCTTACAGCCAAATAGCAAGCACTGTCTGCGTCTGCAGATGTTTCTGTGGACATGTGGCAGACATGACTAGACACTGGAGTGCATGGAACGCTATTTACCTTCCCAATGAAGTAGTCCCTATTCATCTACTTGTAATTTCTTGCTTTCAAACTACTAGGTTGCCAAGAGCTGGGACAGAGTCTTGAGTTCAGCGTCTTAACTACTTGAGCCATCGCAGTCCCTTTCTTTTCAGTATCACAATGTAATTCCATTTCTAAGTTGTCAGAAAACTAATCTCAACAGTAATGAAAACAGAAAGACTCTAAATGTCCTAGTATTGGGGCTCAAAACTGTGTTGTGATATGTTTTATAAAACACACACTGAACCCTTAAGAATTACAGATAATAGTACATAGGCAAGGCACTTTTTAAACATCTCTAATTAAATAGCACATGATATCTGCTGTTAAATCATGCTTTTAAAATGTAAGAACATCTTTACATTCTTGATTCTTGTTATTTCAACCTACCAGTAAGCAAATGACCAATGCTTTAGTAATGTCTAGACTGTTAATGCACTTAATGTTATCAACTGCTTGCAAAGCACCACACGTTGAAATGCTGCAGTGGACTCCTAGCAATTTGTGCAACAATACTGTAAGAACTGAGGCAATAAGCCTATTTCAGTTTGCATCACTTCACATGAAGCCACACCTGTAATCTGATGGAAAAGAATCCCACGTTAAAAAATTTAGCATGCTAATATCATGGTTCAGGAAATAGTTCAGGTAGAATTCTAATATGCCAATTTTCTATTTAGCCTGAGTAAACCTTGGACTGTGAAACTGAAGCAAAAGGGAGCAATTCCTGCTGTTTACAGTCAGCATCCCTAGTACCACTGGGAAGGATTCGCCTTAAGGAAGACACTTGCATTTCATTTCTATCCTGCCTTTTCCCCATTTCAGGAATTCAAAGCAGCTTTCAAACAAAAGCTGGTCCCAACCATTAAAAACTGTTGCATGAAGAATCAATGTGCACATGTGAACTGGCCAACATACAATCAATAGAACTAGAATTTAGAAAACGAGGTCTGAAAAAGCAAGTCACATGGGCCCATTTGAATTCATGGAACTTACAGATGAGTTGATTCATGAAATATCCAGTGATTCAGTTGGCCTACTCTAGTGCAATTTACTGCACTAAGCAACAAGATTTCAAACACTGAATTAGTATTATCAATTTCTTAATTAAATTGTTGAGAATAAACAGTGGGATTTCCAGAAAATTGAATGTTGGTTGTCACCAAGGGCCCCAGTAGCACATCTGCTATTGGCTCCGTTGGAGTGACTTTTTTTTGTCAGTTTCCAACAGGGGTGGCAAAACTTATCAGGCCTTGGGCTGGTCACATGGTTCAGGGAGCCAGTCACTGCGGCCCTGATGCCATTTCATCTGGCCTGCAAAGCCCTCGTCACTCCTGGAAGCGGAAGTAAAATGCCCATACAGGTGCATTTTACTTACACTTCCAGGAGCGACAAGGGCTTCATGGGGCAGATGAATTGGCATCAGGGGTTTTATCCAGCCCGTGGGCCATAGTTTGGGCACTCCTGGTTTAAAATTATCTTCCTTAGTACAACATTTTTTCCAAATGGACTACAAATCCTACAATGCAGTTGTTGCCAAGGAATGATGGTTTCAATGTGAAAACTGGTCTGATGAGAATGGGGAGCCTCTCACAGATTCTCCTCTCCCCACCTGCAGAGAAAGAGACACATAGACATAGCATATCAGAGAGTAAACAAAACAAAGCAACAACAAAACATTGTGGCACTTTAAAGAGTAACTGCTGTATTTAAGTTAGTTTTTGTGGATCAAGTTCACTTCGTTTCACAGACGTGGTAGTGAAGAATAATTTCACTGCCAATAATTCTTGAGCAATTTCAAAGGTACTGCTTTAGCAGAATACTAGAACAGCTTAGCCTGAAAATGTAGTCTTAACAAAAGGCTCCACACCCTACATGACACAGACACGCAGTTTTGTTTTTGGATAGACTGTACAGGTTGATATGACTAATTTGTTTTCCTAGCTATGGAACTGCTGTCTTTTGGGGCCCACAGGTTAAGAATCATCTACATAAGATTAGTTTTCATGGGGAGATTTATTAGTTTGCTAGAAAGGAGCATGGACAGGGACTGGGAACAATTAAAGATTTCAACACAAGGAAAATGTATCCACTTTTTAAAAAACATTATTTTTAATGTGTTGAATAAAATCATTTTTAATTACTCTTATTTATTTTTTATTATAAGCTACATTCTAGAGAGTGAAGTCAGAAAGGCCCTAAAAAAACACTGCAAACAACAAAGCCAGTGGAGTTGATGGTATCCAAGTTGAACTTTTCAAAGCCCTACAAGATGATGGAATCAAATTATTGCATTCTATATGCCAGCAGATTTGGAAAACACAACAATGGCCACAGGATTGGAAAAGATCAATATACGTTCCACTCCCCAAAAAGAGTAATGCCAAAGAATGTTCAAATTATTGAACAATTGCGCTCATCCCTCACGCTAGCAAGGTGATGCTCAAGATAATACAGGATAGACTGCAACAGTATGTGGAGAGAGAATTACCAGAAGTGCAGGCAGGTTTCAGAAGAGGCAGGGGGACTAGAGATCACATCGCCAACATAAGATGGATCATGGAAAAAACAAAGGAATATCAGAAACAAGTCTACTTCTGTTTCATTGATTACACTAAGACTTTTGACTGTGTCGACCACAACAAAATGTGGCAAGTAATTAAAGAGATGGGAACACTGGAACACCTTATAGGCCTCATGAGAAATCTGTACATGAATCACGAGGCAACAGTTAGGACAGAATACAGAATGACAGAGTGGTTTGGAATAGGAAAAGGAGTAAGACAAGGCTGCATTTTGTCACCCTGCTTATTCAACTTATACACAGAACACATAATGCGCAATGCAGGGATGGAGGAATCACAATTTGGGATCAAAATTGCTGGAAGAAACATCAACAATTTGAGATATGCAGATGATACCACCCTAATGGCAGAAAGTGAGGAGGACCTAAAGAAGCTCCTGATTAGGTTGAAAGAAGAAAGTGAAAAAGCTGGCTTGAGACTCAATATCAAGAAAACCAAGATCATGGCAACAGGCCCTATCAGTCCGTGGAAAATAGATGGGGAAGAAGTAGAAGCAGTGACAGATTTTACTTTCTTAGGATCTAAGCTCACTGCAGATGGTGATTGCAGCCATGAAATAAAAAGGCGACTGATTCTTGGGAGGCAAGTGATGAGAAACCTGGGGAACATAGCGAAAAGTAGAGACATCACATTGAAAACAAAAATTCACATAGTCAAAGCAATGGTATTCCCTGTGGCAATGTATGGTTGTGAGACCTGGACCATTAGGAAAGCTGAGCGCAGAAGAATAGACAACTTTGAGATGTGGTGATGGAGGAGAGTTTTGAGAGTCCCCTGGACAGCGAGGAGAACAATTAGGTCAATCTTAGAAGAAATCACCCCTGACTGCTCCTTAGAAGGTCAAATAATAAAGATGAAGCTAAAGTACTTTGGACATCAAATGAGAAGAGAGGATTCACTTGAGAAAGCCTTGATGCTTGGAAGGGTCGAGGGCAAAAGAAGAAGGGGACGGTCCAAGATGAGATGGCTAGATGGTATTGTAGAGACAATGGGCACAGAGCTGAGCGAGTTGAGGGGGATGGTGGAGGACAGGAGTGCCTGGCGGACAGTGGTCCATGGGGTCGCAGAGGGTCGGAATTGACTGTGCGACTGAACAACAAAAAAAACCAATATGATTAGGAATGTATTTTAATGTGTTAAAGTAATGTTTTTCTCCTGTTTGGTGAAGAAAGCTATGTGTTTAATGCTACTGTATTAATTTGCATATGTTATCTAAGCTTGGGGGGGGGACCCTTTATATTACCGCATATCACCTCAAACATAACAAATTGCAAGCAACTAAGTGAAACCCACTCATTGAGTGCCAGCTCAGTGAATGCTTAAGGACTGGAGGAGCGCTTCTTGGGAGCTCCACTTAACCAGGGAAAAAAATGAGATGGTGCAAATTGAATTTTTCTTCTTGCCATTAGGCCAAAATTTAATGAGAAAGAGTACACTTCGCCCAGGTGTTGGGATCCATGTGGGTTCAATCAGTGGTTGCTGGTACTCATTGGTAGTGGTCAGGCCTGGTAGCCAATGAAAGGAAAGAAAAAGGCAAGAGGAACTGGGGCTAACTCATTCTGGATGTGTTTGCTTACCACTCTATTGCAAACACACTGCTCTTCAATCTAACATTCAACAAAGCTTCAGTATTATATGCTGTCTGAGAAGACTTTAAAGCAGGGGTTCCAAACCTACAGCTCGTGGGCCTAATCTGGCTCATGACACTAATTAATCCGCTTCATGGTGGGAACCTAGGCACCGCTAGAAGCTCCCCTGCCACCAGAAGTGGTGGGTGCATTCACACTGTTTTTTCATCTGCATTTGCAGCCCCCCCCAACTTTTCATGGGGGTGGGAGACATTTTTGCCTCATTTTTGCGATTTTTGTCACATTTTTGCTGCAGTTTTACAGTCAAAATGTGGCATTTTGGGCACTTCTGGGTTCCGCAGTGGGAACCCAGGCACCGACAGAAGCTTACCACCACCACCGGAAGTCTCCAGACATCGCATTTTAGCTGCCGAAATGCAGCCGAAACGCAGCAGGAAAAAATATCAAAAAATGGAGTGGAAATGCTCTGAACACACTCCCGCTGCCATGGGATGTGGCAGAGGCTGCCCAAGCAGCAGAAAAAAAATGGTGCAATTGTGCCCATTGCTGCCCCCCAAAACGTAAGCACTGGGAGCAACTATGCCTTCGGCCCATGCGGCTGAGTGTTGGGAGTGGCTCCGACACCTGGTGGGAAAACATTGTGAACCCCTGCTTTAAAGGTTCACACTGAAATAACCTTTTATTTTTTAAAGTGCCACAACTCTTTTGTTTTCTTTTATATTATATGAAGTGAAGGACATTCTCTTATGTTCATCAAAGCCCAGTAAACTTCCATATTATGGTACTTGATTTTGGGGAGAAGAAACATGTGGCCTCTGAGAAACTATCCATTTGAAAGTTATTCTTTCCCAAACTGAGGAAACGACTCCTGTTTGGATTATGACGGTCCTTACAAGATGACACCCACACAATTTTATAAGTATGGTTTTTTGAATTTCGTTTACACAAAGAATTCCCAGACATGAGAATCTAAATGCAAACTTTTCCATTTAGATGAATTTGAACAACATCTATATTTTTTGCAAGTGTAAGCAGAACTAGAAATGAAAAATATTGTTGTAGCTTGCGAAAACAATTTTGCACATGCAAGTGAATTACAGTAGCTTTTTCTGATGGCATAATTTTCATTTTCCAAGGATTTGAAAATGTGTGTCTGTATATGTGTTTGTGTACACATGTGTATTCTTTCTCACAAGAAATGGAGACTATGGTATATAAAAAAAGGCAGAATAATCATTCAAATGTGGAACCTTGGCAATTTTTATAGTGGGTGAAGATTAGGTGCAACAAAAGGCCATTAAGGAACTTGTAACCTGTGTTAAGCTTGTACAGATCACAATTCATACACAGATCACCAGTCATATGCAACAAGTTGATGGGCTATATTTTGCAGCTTTTAGTCCTAGTGCAACTTGAAGTCAATTGATGAATTCCCTCATTGGTTGAGATGAAATGCTGGCGGAAATGTCACCATTCATTTATCTGCTCCTGTATGCTGTGAGAGTGTTGTAGCAAACCATATGTCAACCATAACACCTCAAGGACTACCATTATTACAACCAGAGTACTGTATACACTCGAGTATAAGTCTAGTTTTTTAGTCCCCAAAATGAGGTCCAAAAGGGGGACTTGACTTATACTCGGGTCAACCACCCTGAACGTCCCAAAAAACGCATCGCAAAAAAATTCCCTGGTGCCTCTTTCTGCCACTGTCACTAGCCCATCCACCACCCCCTCCACCCCCGGAAGGGTTAGGATGATAGAGTGCATCAGTCCCCATCATTCTCAAAAGCCCATAGACTTCACTTGCAGCGAAGTCTATGGGCTTCACAGGATGCAAGCCACCCGCTGTTACGGAGTGCACAGTGGTACGTGTCTGGGAAGCCAAAGGGGGAGTCCCCCTTCAGCTTGCCAACCGCCCACTGCTGTGCGCTCCATAGCCGCGCGTGTCTGGGAAGCCGAAGGGGGAGCCCCCCTTCAGCTTGCCACCCACCCACCGCTATGGAGCATGGGATCAGCACATGGGTTCGGGGTTGAACAGGCGCATGCACCCATTCTTTCCCCCAACCCAAGCGCTGATCGCAGCTGTTGGATAATGTCAGATGATGCTAAAATCAGCAAACACTGGGCTATTTGAGGCAATAATTTGCATTGCATAACATTATCTTAACGTTGTGTGATGCAAACGTTTGCCTCAGATTCCCCAACGTTATCCAATTTTAGTGTTATCTGATGCAAACATTATCCGAAGTACCACTGTAATTGCTGTTGCTCAATTAATGAAAAAAAGAAATCAGGTTCTGGTATTTTCCTCCTGCTTTGTGTCTCTTTGTGAATAAAACTGAGCATAAAAGAGTATAATGTATTGTAGACCTTCCTGACTGCTGACATTAGTGTTGTCAACATTCAGGCTGCTCTTTAGTACATAAAAATTGGCATACTTTTTCTTGCTGGCAACCTGGGCACAATATCGCACAGCAATACTGGGCCACTTCCTGGCATTCTGCATCATAAATAGATAGGCACACTATCCCACATTCATAAAACAAAGGGTTTTTTTAAAAAAAGAATTCAGTTTTAGATCAGAGCAGTAAGTTTTCTTTATAAAATTATAAAATTAAAAACAGCATTTCTTTCCACACACCAAGACATAAGGCAGTTCAAGAATACAAACATTTTTTCTCTATGTCATCTTACAGAGGTGATATGATAGGTTGTACAGTAATATCCCGGATAACGATTGCACCGGATAATGCTAAAACCACATAACGACGACAAATTTGGGGGGAAGATTTGCACCGGAGAACGTTCATTTTAGCGTTATCCCGTGCAGTCATTTAAAAGCAAGAAAATCCGGAGGAAAGAGATGATGTCTCTTTCCTCCTGATTTTTTTTTGTTTTTAATGCTAGCGTGGGGGTGGGGATGGTTGGGGGGAATGCCCCCCCATGCTAGCATTAAAAGAGGACCCGATCCAAGCTGTTTCTGGGCTTCCCCGACGTCCCTGCCCAGTGGAGCCTGACGTTTTGGCTTGTTGCAGTGGCCGGGGACATCAGGGAAGCCTAGAAACAGCTTGGATCGGATCCTGTGATCTCCCTGGAGCCAGCAGGGAGATCAAAGAGCCCAAAAAGGGTAATACCCATTTTGGGTTGTTTGACCCCCCTGCTGGCTTCAGGGAGATCACAGGAGCTGTTCCAAGCTGTTTCCTCCAGATTTTTTTGCTTTTAAAACTCGCCGTTGGTGGTGGTGGTGGGTATTTCCCCCCACCCCCCACCCCAAACCCAATGCTAATTTAAAAGCAAGAAAATCCTGATTTTCTTGCTTTTAAAGCTAGGGATTCCCCTCACCCCCTTCTTCATTCACAGCAGTACCTCTGTGAATGGAGAAGGGGTGAGGGAAATCCCGAGCGTGTGCACTCAGGATTCCCCTTACCCCTTCTTCTTTCACAGCGATTCAGAGTGCGCTGCGCTGGGGGGGGAATACACACCCCACCCCACAAGCGCAGCATTCCATCACTGTGCATGGGGGTGGGTGGGTATGCCCCCCCCCCAGCACAGCAATGACTTCAGGGGCAAACGCTTGGTTTGTCCCCAAAGTCAAGCTGACCCTAGGCTAGCAGTCAGGGCTTTTTTTTAAGCGTTGTTCAATGTATGCATCGGACAACGCTAAAAACCAGATAACGTTAAAACTTGTGGAACCAAGTCATAACGTTATCCGGGGTATTACTGTATTATGTTCTTACATCATTCCATTCTCCAAGTCACTATATCACAGCAGCAAATTTTATAGGGCTAGTTTAATATGAAACAAATTGCCTACAAAATTCAGTTTGCTTGTCAAATTCTTAACCATCCACAGAATTATATGGTTAATTACTTCTTTTTCTGCTGGAATATAATATTCTGGAGAGATGGATTACACGATGCTAATGTTTTCCACTAAGTCTATGTGATTGGATCTGACATCTTCCAATAAATGATAGGCAGATACCCCACAACGATCCAAAATGCAAAGGAAGCTCAAACCACAAGATACAATATCATTTGAATTCAGAAAATGTAGGTCTATTGATAGCGCTTATCTTTTGGACTATAAGCAAAGCTTTCCCCTTCATTTTAGATTTTCCAAGTTCTTTCAAATATAGATTTCTCAAACCTGTCATGCCCATTTTTATCATTATTGATTTTGATGGCTTTTTACCACAAGGGCTTAAGGTACACAGGTTTGTGTTTTAAATTCAGGCCAGCTGTTTTGGAGCTGTTCCTAAGGCTTCAGTGTGTACCATGTATACAAGTAGAACTACCATGGATTAATGTATTATCAGGGATAATTCTAAGAAAATAGTTAGATGCTATGTGCTTGGCTATTAGTAAAGGGATCTGCATAATATAAAGTGCCTGTGTCACTATAAGCAGAGCAAACAAGAAGTTAAAAGCTGGCACTGTAAAAACCTCTTAGTCGTTTTCAGTTTAAGTATTATATAGCCTGAAAAAGCACAGGTTTATTTTAACCTTCCCAGAAAAAAAGTATCTTTGACACTTCTACAAGATCACTGCACATGAAGAATACTGTGCCATCACTCTGGCACTTCCCAGTACTTAACTGTATAAATATTTTTCAATGTCATGAAGTTATATACAGTGGAACATCAATTTACACTGAGCTTCCCTTCAAAGGAATAAAATGCTATGTTCAAGATCTTGATCTCTTGGCCATAATATTTCCCATGAAGTGGACATAATTTTATATGTTCTCCCTTTCTCGAAAGCCAGTCGTATCTGACTCTAGGGTTTGATGCTCATCTCCGCTTACAGCCAAACAGCCAGCACTGTCTGCATCTGTAGACGCTTCCTGGTCATGTGGCAGACATGACTTGATGCCAGAGCACATGGAACACTGTTACCTTCCCACCGAAGCAGTAGTTATTTATCTTCTTGCAATTTCTTACTTTCGACCTGCTAGCTTGGCAGGAGCTGGGAAAGACGGAGCTCACGCTGTTGTGCAGGGTTTATTTATATGACCATAACAAAAATGTAAGCCTTCCTTTTGAAACAGGATCCTGCAATTTATAAAACTTTCCACGAGCAGGATGGACATGTCACCCTACACAGTTTTTGACTGCATGTCCGATGATTCCTGGCCAGGACAGTCAACAGTGAATAAGGATGAGCAAGGTAGCCTAATGCCTTTTGAAACACACACATTGCCTACTTTGTTCTGGAATGTTTTACAACTGTATACATACATTCTTTCTCTGCATCTACTTTCATTTGGCAAACTAAGGAAGTTTCAATCTGCTATATCTCGCCAAAATATTTTTACCAAGACTATACCTGCATTGTAATTAAATATACAGGAAAGAACATAATGTTCTTGGCTGTTTTTGGACAAATTACCTACAATGGGCCACCTGACAATACTAAATCAAATAAACAATTGATTTGAGCTCACATTTCTTTAGATGGATTTAAAATAAATAAGTTCTCCTTATTCACCTTGTAATATGATACTGGACCAGACAATCAATTATCTGCCACAAATAAGTCACTCTGTGGTTGTTTGATGGAAAGCATATTGGCAGCATACACTGACATTTCAAGTTGATTTGTTCTCATTCTCTTGAATTTGCTGACTGTTTCTTATGATAAAACTAATGCAAATACAGAGGGTAATCAAGGACATTGCTTCCTTGCTCTTGGGACAATCTAATAAGGTAAATTCTACATTTCATGAGATATCTATAGTGGACTGAGGGATGGACAGAACTCAGGGGGCTTGGATATGAATCTCTGCTGGGCCACAAAGTGCCATGGTGTATGGTGGGGGGTGAGTGATAAAACCTCTCCTTAAATATCTCGCTTACCTTGAAAACCTTATTAGGTTCCAACCAGTGGTGGGCAGCCAAAAATTTTTTTACTACCACACTGTGGGCGGAGCCAACATTGTGGACGTAGCAAACATCATGACATCATGGGGGAGCCAATGATGTGGGCAGAGCCAACGTAAAAAAACCCGTAAAAATATGTACACATAAAAACACAAATTAAATAGACAAAAATACACAAAACACATACAATACACATTAAAATAAATACAAATTAAATAGACAAAAATACACATAAAATACACATTAAAATAAATAAACATTAAAATACAAATTAAATACACATAAAACACATTAAAATACATATTAAAAATAAATACACATTAAATACACATTAAAATACACCCACCCCACACCCAAAGGTGAGTCACTTACCCTGGGGCGCAGGCTATAGGAAGCTTCAGGCTAGCAGCTTCTCTTCCTCCTCCCCGCTTGGGAGGACAGCAAGGAGGCCACGCATGCACGCCAAGCGCTGTAGGTGCGCATGCACAACAAGCACTTGGTGTGCATGTGCAGTGGGGAAACTGGTGAAAAGGTAAGCCCCCAAGGTGGTTCCCCCCAAAAAAACTGCTGCCGGTTCTCCGGGACACTGGGGAAAGTTACTACCAGTTCTGGAGAACTGGTGTGAACCTGTTGCTGCCCATCACTGGTTCCTACTTGCCAGCACATAACACACAGACACACATATCCTAAAAAATTTTTTTGAGTTGCTTCTAGGGGGGTTAGACAGACTAATTTGAAAACAATTCCCTGCATTGGTTCAAAAACATTTTTACATGTGTGGCCAATGCAATCCATTTATGCACTATTGTAGATTATACAGATATGAATACTATTGAATATATTTTACAGAAAGAAACACATTTTCTACCCATTATGTATGTATAAAGAATTAATGATTATAATTAAGGAACATATTATTTATTGTGAGAGAGAATGCAATAAAGCCTTCTGGAGGGAAAAATTGAAATATTTTTAGGCTGAAAAGAATATATATATATATAATTGGTATTGGCCAAAATTATCAGTCCAAAATTGAATGTAGAGAGAATAGACCATTTTTTAAAAAATGATATCTGAACGTAAATTAAAGCTCACTTGATTCCACATTTTTAGTTAAGTTTTAAAAGGAAACTTTTTTTCTTTCTTTCCTTTCTGAAAAAGGATGCTTTAAAAGGAAGTCTGGTGTTGCTTTTTCTCGGTGAAAACGCAGGACTGAAGTCCCCCTTTCAAATCCTCAAGCAGTAGACCACACAAAGACATTTTACTGGTCAAAGCTCAGAAATTCCAAAAGGAAGTCCTGTGAACCAAAAAAAACAGCACCTTCTCCAGGAAAAACTTATTTGTGGGACAAATCTAACTAACCTTCTTAGAGCTCAAATCCTTCTTAGAGTGATCCATCTAAATTGATTATCAAAGTGCATAATTCCTCCTTACAAATGAACATTGGACCTTTCTATTTTGGTGGTAACAGGTCTGTTGATCTCCCAGAAATAGTTACTATGCAATAAACCATGTGTATAGACAACACAACCTTCCTTAATTTCAGTTATGCTTAACTGACTGCCAAATACACCACCCAAACACCTCAACCAAGCTAAACAAACCTTACACCTCTCTATCTTTTTGAAGTATTACAGATATATAACACAGATACAAAAAAACAAGATCTGCTTTGATACAGAATGATTTGTGGAATTTACTTGGATTAGATTTTCAAAACCCACTAAGAAACAAACAAATGGCCTTAGCTAAGTAAAGAATAATAGGGAATCTTCCATTATATTTCTTAGGAAAGTTGACCACTATTTGGAAAGAAACTTGGAAGCATCTATTGCAGTGGTGGTGAACCTATGCCACATATGCAAGAGATGACACTCAGAGCTCTCTCTGTGGGCACCCCTGCAGTTGCCCCAGCACAGAATTCACCCCGCCCCTCTGCCCAGCAACCCAATGGGAGTACTTCCTTCCTCCCCCAGCACAGAGTTTGCCCCACCCCTCTGCCCAGCAGCAGAATGGGAGTGCTTCCTCCCTCCCCTGTTGCTGTGTTGGCACTTGCGATAAATAAGTGGGTTTTGGGCTTGCAGTTTGGGCACTTGGTTTCTAAAAGGTTTGCCATCACTGGTCTATTGCAACAAGAACTTTTACCAATAAAGAAAAAGGTAATCATTGTATCACAAATGTATTGTGATACATTCTGTATCAAAGCAGATCTTGTTTGTTGGTTGTTGTTGTTGTTGTTGTTGTTATGTGCCATAACGTTGCCTCTAATTTATGGTGACCCTAGGAATGACCAATCTCCAAAATGTTCTGTTCTCAACAGCCCTGCTGATCTCTTGCAAACTCAAGGCTGTGTTCTCATTTAGGGACTCAACACGACAGAGCATAAGAAGCAATAATCAGGCTAAAGCTCAGAACTGAAAAGATTTCATCCTCAATGGGTCATATTCAGATGTTCTTTCTTTACAGGAATGAGATATAGGGGCAGAAGAGCAGGACTAACTTCAGCTTCTAAGACTCCTCCTCTTCTGCTTTACTTCAATGTGCACAGATTCTATGGGATATCTGCAAAGAAGGTCTTGCCTTCATAAAGACATCTGAGCATAAGTGAGCTTTGTCAGACATTCTAATAAACCAATACCAGGGCAGTGAACCTGAACACTAAGAGATAACATCTAGGCCTTCCAGCACTCTTATGCATGAAGGCAGCTAAAAGCCTACAGGTTATTAACGAACGTGTCTCGTATGAAACCTATTTTGTACCAGCTGCATAGATTGCCAGTGTTTTTATGGCTTTAATTCAAGGTGTTGGTTATTACCTTTAAAGTCTTTGGAACCACATATTTATTAGACAGCTTCTATTCATGTAAACAAATGCATCAATTAAGATCATCTTTAAGTAACCTTCTAAATGCAACTGTCAAAGCAGTCCATCTTGACTATATTCAAAAGCTATTCTTCCTCTTCAAATTCTTTTTTAATAATCTGTCAGCATCACATCAAAATCCATCATTAGTCAAGCTATTGATGTGGATGATAGTCCATTTCCATTACCGGACCCATTATTTTAAACAGGATTTACTTTCTCATGTATCACTGTTTTTCTAAGCACATGGTTAATAGAAGCAGCTTTCACCTCTCTTAAGAATTATATTTCCCATTAATACATTTGCATGAGTCAAAAAATTAATGATAAATTCACAGTAAACCTAAAAGAAATCAACATCCCTCCAATTTTTAAATAATTAGATAGCTTAGAACTCTGATATTAGTGCAAAACCCCTTTTCTATTCAATATATAACAACAAAGTAAATATAAATGCTATTTTATGTTTTAAAAAATCATTTCTATTTTTATCCCACTGGTGTCAATACTTAATGTGATGGGACTATGATGTTCCCTACGACACTGGAAAATCTCTGTTCATAAATAATACCTCCTTCTGAACTTAGAAGATCCCTCTGTTGCCTACAGTAAAACCAATCAGCAGGCTTTCTTGACTTCTAAGTCATACTCAGGTGTTTAAAATTATAGTGGAAACTTGTATAACTAATAATTGGTTCCACAAGGCACTTCATTATATGATTATTTTTTCCCATTGTATGATGCATGCATCGTACAACGAAAATCCCTATAGGATGAATCGTTCAATGAAAATCTCTATAGGAAAAATCGTACAACAAAAATATCTATGGGGAAAATCGTACAAAGAAAAATATTCATTGTACGATGCATCCCATAGAGATTTTCGATGTACGATGCAACTTTTTTTTTCAAATTCTCTTCATTGTATGATCTTTTTTCCATTGTATGATGCATTCATTATACGAGGTTACACTGTATGTTGAAAGGAATGTACCGAGCCTAGCATCTAGATCTCCAGTTTACAATGTATAGATTGTTCAAATAGTCTGCTTTGACTGCTGTAATTTTTATGAATTAACTTTTTTGCTAATTGAATTGGTTAGTTTTTTTTATTTAAAAAATAGATCTTAATGGCACAGTCTGGTAGTCTGTGGTACAAAGCACACTCTCTTCTCTCTCTCCCTTATCACCTCAGCACCTACAAGAAAGCATGAACCCTTACCTGAGCCACACACAAATGGAGTAAAATTATACTACCTAGTTATTGCCAACCTCTGAAAAACACTGTTTAGAAATATGAGAGCATCATTAGCTAAGTTATTAACTAGGACCCAGCATATAGGTCTTATTTCAACAATTTTTTGGGTTGGTTGGTTTCTGGATGTAATTTGAAGTCCTGACTTTGATCTGTAAAGCCCTGAATAATTTAGACCAAAACGTACTGGTCCAAAACCTAAAATAGTGATCTCAAGCTCTGCTTGCCTCCCTTTCTGAAGGGATTGCAACCATAGATGGGGGCTTTCTTTTTCTTTATGATCCTCCAGTTGGAAAATCCTAGCAATTTGTTCAGCTGGTGCATATTCCATTCCCCTTTGGATGCCAGGTGAAAGCTTTTATATTCTTCCAAGTCTTCGACAGAATTACAAATTCCGGAGGAGGGCCTTCTCTGTTTCTGCTCCGGTCCTATGGAACCTCCTGCCAACTGAGCTATGTCTCCAGACAGGGTTGCTGCCCTTTAGGAAGAATTTAAAAATATGGCTGGCAGGGCAGATATGGGGTGCGGGAGGTATAATGACCCCAGCCCGCTGGATGATTTAAGCCCCTCCCTCCTTCAAGATGTAGTAATTTTGCATTCTTTTAAATTTTTTATATCTTAAATTTTAATATTTCACAGTTTTAAATTTGAGGGGTTTTAGGATTCGCTTGAGAAAGCATTGATGCTGGGAAGGGTGGAGGGCAAAAGAAGAAGGGATGGCCCAAAACGAGATGGCTAGATGGTATTGTAGAGACAATGGGCACAGAGCTGAGCGAGTTGAGGAGGATGGTGGAGGACAGGAGTGCCTGGCGGACAGTGGTCCATGGGTTCGCAAAGGGTTGGAATTGACTGTGCGACTGAACAACAACAAGCAATGTTTTTAAAGAATGTTTTATGTTTTATTGTGGTACTTTTATGATCTGTAAACCGCCCTGAGTCACCTCGGTGAGGAGGGTAGTGGATAAATATGAATAATAAATGAATAAATACAGAAATTTTTGGGGATTTCACCTGTTACATGATGCTGATGACTTTATACTACATTATATTTCTTTATTTTCTTTATTAAGCTCAAGTACTTTGGCCACCAAATGAGAAGAGAGGACTCACTGGAGAAAGTCCTAATGCTAGGAAAGATCAACAGCAAAAGGAGAAAGAGGTGGCAGAAGATGAGGTGGCTGGATGGCAGCATTGATGCAGTGGGCATAGATCTGGGCGGACTGTGGAAGATGGCAGATGACAGAGGAGCATGTCATGCGGTGGTCCATGGGGTGGCAAAGGGTCAGACTCAACTGTGCGACCGAGCAACAACATGTTTTATTTTATTTTTCTGTTTTAAAATTAGTGAACTGAATGGCCCTTGAAACCACTATTGAAAGTCAGGGTATTTATTTATTTATTGAATAAATCAGAGTTGCATCGTCTGGATTTAAGCCAGAAAAATCTAATTCTTCCTAGATAATGTGAATATTTTAGAGCAGAGTGTGCTGTGCTTCAGTACCCCAAAATGAAAACCGAAAAATCTTTCTATCTCTCTCTTAATGTAAACATCCCGGTATCTGTTTTACTTGACCATCTGTTTAACGCCTGCCTAAGAATATTCTAAGCCAAACATTACAACATCACAGTAGATTGGGTGAATAAAAATAGAAGATAACTTATATATCTGTGGATGTTTTTAAATGACTAAGCAGAGTTCTAAACAGCATGGGAAGGGAACATTCATTTACACCTCTTTCATTTGGACAATGCAGCTTTTAAGCAACAAAAAAAATTCATTGCAGAATTGGGTTTCTCTGACAACAAAGCAGAGGGAAAACACATAACAATATTCTGGCATAACAATATTCATGCAACGAGTTTCCTTTCCAGTGGTATTGCTTTCTGTGGTGCAAAATTCATTCTAAAGATATGGATGCAAATTTGAGGCTAATGGGGCTCTGAATTCTAATAGGTAGAACTGACAGATAGCACTACATATAGGCACGGTTACCATTCTGCCTTTATAGGGACTCCTACCATTCTAAAAATACTGTCCCACAGCTGTTTAAAATTTATTTTTTAGACCATAGCACCACTGTTTGGTTGTTTCCAATTTCTAAAACCACAAATAGTAAAAGTGTACTCAGTCTACTGCAAACATAAATAGCAAATGCACGCTTCAGCACTTTTAAAAGGATATGGAAATTGGCAACAAAAATGCAGTTCATGTTGAAAATTTATGACAGTCTTGCCATATTTCTTCAGAAATACAATCAGGTAAAATTAGGAAGATCTCTACTAGCTGGGTGGCATTTATGTGTTTCTCTTTAAAAAAAAACACCCTGAAAGACATTCATTATGTAATTTCTGGCACTTGATAAAATACAGCAATGGTACCTTTGCTAAAACCACACGCTCTACACTTATGTTTAGCATTATACAAACATCTTTCACCTTAAATATCCCCTGGCATTAATACACTCAATCAAAATCCTCCCCATTTAGGAGAAAGGACATGTTTTACTGTGAAAAGGTCCTAGGTTCAGTCCTTGGCATCGTTGATAGGATTCTGGAAAGATGTGTCCTGAAGAGGCAAAACCAGAGGTGGGCAGCAAAAAAATTTTGCTACCATACCATGGGTGGAGCCTATTTTGTGGGTGGAGCCTATGTTATGGGTGGAGTCTATGTCATGGGTGGAGCCTACGTCGTGGGCGATCTAGTCATGCCTGCTACATGGCCATGTATAGCTCTGTAATCACAGGCAGCACTGTCTCTTTGTGGAAATGAGCACTGTACCCTAGAGTCAGATATGACTGGCTTTTGAGCAAGGGAGACCTTGAACCACTTGCAGGGACAAAACCTGATGGAGCAGAGCAGGGAGGTGGGCGTGGCCACCCAATTTTGCTATTTTTTTCCCGCACAAAGGCCCCCCAATTTTGCCACCCCCCTGCCCAGAGGCCATCCAATTTTGGTTTTTTTCCCCCTCCCGGGGGTGCGAACCTGTTGCTGCCCACCACTGGGCAAAACCATACCAAACAAGGTCCATCTCTACTTGGACTTGGGAGGAATGCTTATACCAAAACACATTCTTAGCCATTATCAAGCTATTTTGCTGGGTTTTGCTTCCGTTTGTTCTGTTTATGCAGTTTTGTTTTAAATTCTTTTACAAATGACAGCATTAAAATCTGGATAAATTGATTTCTTTAAAAATTTAAGGTATTGTACTCATCGTAGTGAAGCATATTATATAAAGTTTAAATTAGCACCTTTGGCAACTTCTACGACACCATTCATCTGGATCTATCCATTCCACTCCATGCCTTCTGCGCATATACCTAATTTGCTCATCACCTCACTGCTGTATGAAATGCCCAGGGAAATTAGGAGAGAAAGGCCAACTAAGCAGTGAATGAAAGTATCTACTATATATTACTCAGATAATATACAGTAAAACACCGGATAATGCTAAAACTTGGTTCCACAAGTCTTGGTGTTATCCGATTTTTAGTGTTATCCGATCCATGTTAAAATCCTATGGGATGGATCAGATAACGTTAAAGCTCCATGGAGATACATTGTAACTGCACAGGCTTTAGCAGTTGTTATCCGATCCATCCCATAGGACCTTAACGTTATTCGATCCAATTCTCCTCCCCAGATTACTTAACGTTATGCGATTATAGCGTTATCCGATCCAATCGTTATCTGGTGTTTTACTGTACCTAAGAAAAACCTGGATTGCATTCTTGTACCTACCTTCATCTTTTTCCCCTAAATGTCTTACACTTGCCTAGGACATAAGGCCCATGGTAAATTAACTTTAGGTTGGAGCAGCATTTGCCACTCTCAAGCACCAATATGGTTCTTGCGGAATATATACCACCTGTTCAATAACTCTGAGTTTTAGGAATATGAAAAAAGAAATTGTCTCTTTACTTACTGGAATTATGATGACAATCCAATGAATTGATCACCTTCCTGGGGTTATTCAACAAAGAGAACTTCTTTTGCTATCTTCTCCAGAGTTAGAAGTGAAAACAGACCTCAGCTGCCCAATTCCCCGCAAATTAAAGGGGTTCTAATGGACTATTGTTTTCAGAGTACTATTTTTTTTGGGGGGGAGGGGGAATAATTGACCTCTAAGGAAATGATGTGTAAGAGAATGTTGGGGAAGTCAGGACACTCTCTTCTTCAGATATGGACACCCACTTTGTCTAGTTTAATACTGATTTAATAAAAAAAATTCTAATGGGGCAGGAGAAAAAAATGCATGGTCACCATGGCTAACCCACTATCCTTCATGTGAAGGTCTGAATGATAGTTTGAACTGAGCCATGCAGTTCCAACATTTGTCCAAAAAATGAAAAAGTACTGACATTGTATACAGAAAGGGGGATGTGGAGAAATGGTGTATTCTAGTGGTGTACTGGGCAAGCAGCCATGATGTTGAACCATATAGGTAGGCAGACTTCATCTTAGAACACCTTCTGCAGATATATCTCAGGGAATTGTGCAGGCTAGAAATGTGCCTCCTAGTCTACAAAGGAATGCTGATACTCTAGGACAATGATGGCAAAACCATGGCACTCCAGCTGTTCTTGAACTTCAATTCCCAGAAGACCTGATCAGCAGGAGTGCTGACTTGGGCTTCTAGTAACTGAAGCCCAAGAACACCTGGAGTGCCAACGTTCACCATGACAGCTCTAGGACTTATATTTTGCTTGTCATGTTCTGAACACTCTTTTGTCCTGCCAAGTTGTGGTATATTTAAGTTCTACTGATATTACTGGTTCATGACCATCATACCAGTTTCCATACAGCCATCAATCAGTTTAGTTGGTAAAGTGAAAGCAATACCTGAAGTTAAAACCAAATGGAAGATTACTGAACAATTCAATGTTCCTGCAGGTAGAAAACTTGAGTGAAGCCTAAGAATGCTAGTATGGGGCTTTCCAGAACCATTCTCTCCAGTAGCTACAGGCAATCAAAGGACTGGAATCGTCTGAAAAAGAGCCCATTCTCTCCTCCCCCCCCCCCGTCACTCAAATTAACTGCAATTAACCACAGTAGGTAATCTTTCCTTGCAAATATTAGTTTTGTGTTGCCAACTGTAGGTAGGCAAACGAAAATGAATATAGTACTTGCATTCCAATTTAAATAACTGTAGTAATTGTGCTTAATTTTGATGAGTTTGTTCATTTAATTTAAAAATAATTGTAGCTCACATGCCCTCAAAGTCTTAAATAGTGAGCTCATTGCCTTAATCATATACTTAGATGGGCTAGTTGCCTTTGACATTAAGCTTTGTTATGGAAAACGAGTGCCAAAAACTCATTAGAAGAAAAATATTGGCTTAAATTTTAAAGCTGTTTGCAAAGGATATTTTTAAGTAGGAAAAATCATGTTATAAATATGTAAGCTTTAATATGTGGTTTCCACTTCACAACTAACACAGACTACTGCATAATTTGAATCTCAAGGCAGAATTCTGTGTCATTGTAGATCTCCTTCAAAGTAATAATATTGAAGAATTTTTTTATTCCAGTCATCTATTAAACATTCACTAAAAATTGTGGCACGTATACTAAAGTTACCGTATTTGTTCATTCTGCTATATAATAGCATGCAACTCTATCTAGACTGACTGCCTGTTTCACTATACTGTACTTGCACTTACAGAATGACTGCAATTATTATATGTGATGTGCATGTCATTAAGCTTTCTCATACAAATACTTTATGCAAATTAACGTTTAAATGTTTAAAACATCTTACATGAAACTAACAAACCATGTCATATAGCTGCAATATTTGTGCAACAGAAATATATTTGTAACTTTCCTTAAGTTGTTTATCTAACATCATATCTTATACCGCATGCTAGTATTTAATGCGTTATCTTATTATCTACATCTGACTCAATATCTATGTGAAAAAACTCTCCATGAGATCTTGAATAAAAAATAATTACTGTAGCCTTTCCCTCTTGTATGTTCATTAGTAACTACAATTCCCCTGTAAATCATCAAACCTACAAATCAAGCCACATCTGGAATCACATGTCTTCATTGCCTTAAATCCATGATGGCAAACTTTGGCACTCCAGGTGTTCTTGGACTTCAATTACCAGACTCACAAGTCAGCACTCCTACTGATCAGGTATTCTTGGAACTGAAGTTCAAGAACAGCTGAAGTGCCAAAGTTTGCCACCACTGCCTTAAATCACTAATCCTCAATAGAGATGAATCAGGAGCAGAATATTTTAGAGCCAAACTATGCATTACATACATACATAGTGTCATTTTAAATTAAATAAATACCTAAAAAGTAGCTACAAATGTTGCATTCTTCAGCAAAGGACTAGTAGGAGGGGAAATGGATGCTAAAGCATTTATCTCAGAATACTTACCTACAACTGCATGCAACATATAGTTTGTTTCCCAGGCCAAGCTTAAATCTGTTGCACTGAATTTTCAAAGCAAGAAGACTTATGTCATGTATTTTTTTCATTTTCCAGTTCATAACTAGTTTGAACCCAATAGCTTCTATCCAAAGAGATGCTGGTGACAGTGTTGGGATTTCTCATCCTTCAATGAAGAAGCCCTTGGCGCTGCCCCCCACAAATGGCTCCATCCCTGGATAGGTTTTTGAGATGCTGTTGTAGTAAAGAAAGAGATTGTCTCCCTACCCCGTTCCATCCTAGATTCAACTCTGTCGTGAAGCTCAATTTTGTATATAGCCTACTTATGTCATGGTACAGTGTGCAGGATCCTATAAACTGTCTAACTATTCCAATGATACTTGATTATTGTTTATTCGGCTTTTATCATAACTCCACAATTATCTAAATGTTTTTCTGATTGTATGTTATTTTTACGGTTGCAATAAATTAGCTGTTTTCTGATGATACATGGTTCTAAGTAAGAATGCTATGGACCACATAATTGATTAGATACTAATTTCTTGATTGATTTTAACACTTATCTTGCTCCTCCTCATCGCTACTTTCCATTCAGTTTTTCATTCAAATTTGCCATTGACAGAAAATTTTCAAGGCCCCACCTTTTCCAAATCTGAATATAAAACCAGGACATTATTACACAGCCTCTGTTATCTGATCAGACAGTGTTCACAATACATTACTTATTTCTTTGAGATATGTACACAAAATATGCATAGCAAAGCTCCTTAAATAACAAGCTGAGGAGGTCAACTGCCAACCCGATTAGGGTACTTTTGGCCCTACGGAATGGTACTACTGTATATATTCAACTGTAAGTCACCCCGAATATAAATCAAGGTACCTAATTTGGACCTCTAAAACTAGGAGAATAGATTGAACTGAGTATAAGTTGAGGGTGGAAAATGCAGCTGCTGCTAGCAAGTTTCAATACTAAAAATACTGTACATGAAAATATGGTAAAATTAATTAATTTAGACATTTGTGTGGGTATGTTTTTGAGTGTTTACAATACTGTTCATGCATTTTTTTTTTTACTGTATGTTTGAATTTGCATCACCCAACCAGTGGGGGCACTGCAGGGGAAGTGGGTGGGTGGACAAATTGCACTGAGGCAGGAAGCGTTGCTCTAGCCTAGCTTCTTGCTTTTGCTGCGAGCAAGTATGGCTTTCCCTGTTCATCTTGGCTGCCGATGCAGAGAAAGAAATCCTTTCTTTCTCCGCATTGGTTTGGAAGGGGATGTGGTCGCATTACAGGGCACTATGGAGAAAGACCCCTTCTTTCTCCATAGTGCATTGCAATGCGATCACGTTCTCCATTTTGTTGTTGCCCCGTGTTGTTGAAATAAAGGATTTTCTCTGTCCCGGTTTAAGATGTTCCCAGTTTCGCCATTTTGTTGTTGTTCAGCGCGCCTCAATCCAGCATGGTTCTGGGACCCTCAGAGTTGTTGACAGGAGTATAATTTGTGCCCCCTTTTTGGACCTCATTTTGGGGGCTAAAAAACTAAACTTACAGTCCGATATATAACATTCTGGGGTTATGATGCAGAGAAACTGGTATAAGTCCTCAGATGTGACACAAAACCTTCCCTGATGACACAAAGAGAAAGTGGAAAGCAACTGTACTCTGAAACTCTGCCACCTGCATAGACAAAATGTTGTTATCTAAAATTGTGAAATGTCTTGTCTGTGAAGACAAAAGTATGTAATCAGTTGTTTTACAGTCATACACAGTCAGGAGTCCCTCAAAGTGTCAAAAATAGCTGAAGAATGAGCCCCTGGATGTGACATAAATAGTACATGGGCATTTGAATTCTAAATTATTTTGCTATGTTCTGGGTTATGGTGGATAGGGATAGGAAAAAATGATTCTATATCACTATTGCTTCATAACATAGTAGCCCAAGAGATGTCAGTCCATACTGGTAAAAACAGAGATGGGGGAAAGCTGTCAAGGCTTTTCTAGGAATAGCCATATTACTCTGGGAAAGCAGATGAGACAAAAACCAAGGAAAAGCAAAAGTTGACATGGCTAATTGACAAGAGCACATGCAAAATGGTCATCTATGCATAATCATGAAGGCAACTGCACACCATCAATTAGTCATGCCAATGTAGTTGGTTCCTCTTGTGCAGGTAACAAACATTGAGCAGGATGCTAGCTATTGTGCCATTTTGTTCTATACTTTTTGTAAATGATTTTGAAATTACAATAAAGACAGCACCATAATAGATGTACAAAGTACTGTACAGCTTTTAATACAGTTATAAAGTATTTTATCTTCTATTATGGCTGTTTCAATTCCATAAAAAACACCTTAATAGGAAATTGTCAAGCCCTATGTGATTCCTCTTTCGTGCAAGACCAAAGCATCAATATAACTTCCAGGGTTTTGTGTTTAAATTCCAGCCATTCCAAGGGAAAAACAAGTCCCATGAGAAACTCATTTATGTATCTGGAAGTGTATAAGACACACCGGAGTATAAGACACACCCAGTTATTACCAAAATAGCCCACTATAGGCCACTATATACAATACAAGATGCACTCCACTTTCCAGTGTATTTTAAGGAGGGGAACTGGGTCTTATACGCCAGCAAATATGGTATTTAAATTTCCAAGCCACAAACTAACTGCTACTAGTGGAAACCTGACCTCTTGAAGTTGACAAACAATCAGAACGCATGCCTGAAAAATTACAGTTTTAGGGAAATACTGTATTCCAAACATTTGTTTGGTATGTCCATTAGGCAGATTGTTTAGTGCGAAGAATCAACATCACTGTTAATAATTTTTTACATTATAGACCAAGTTGTGGAATGTGAGATTTCTCATGCAGCAAGATTATTTGAAAGGAATAAGAGTGCAAAAACTTAGGTGAGGAGGAGAGTCTCTTGTTTGTGGTTAACAACTGCAAGTAACCGAGAACCATTATGCAATGTTTATATTTTTTTACATTCATATTTAGATAAGTAAAATCTAGATTAAATTATTTAACAGTATTTCCAAAGTAGCAACTTAGAGTAGTTGCCTAGCAACATACTTAAGATTTTTTCCTTTTAATTATATTTTTACTAAATTAAATACATGAAACACTATCATGAGATGTGGTTGTTTTGAGCTTGTAACTACTTTCCAATTTTAATTCACAACTATGTTGTTGGAAAAAACTTTAACTGCAACAGTATAACCAGGCATATATTTTATGGATGTTTTAAAGCAGTGGTGCCCAAACTAAGTCCCAGGGGCCGGGTGCGGCCCCTGGCGCCAATTCATCCATCCTGCAAAGCCCTCATCGCTCCTGGAAGCAGAAGTAAAACACGCCCGTACGGGCGCCTTTTACTTTCACTTCCAGGAGCGACGAGGGCTTTGCAGGCCGGATGAATTGGCGCCAGGGGCCGCACCTGGCCCCTGGGCCTTAGTGACTGGCTCCCTGAACCATATGATCGGCCCACGGCCCAAAAAGTTTGGGCACCCCTGTTTTAAAGTGTGCTAACTACAACAGAAGGAAATACATCATTGTAATGTTATACCATGCATAGCAATTTTTCACAGAATTTCTTATTCTGCAGTATGGAGTGGATTATAGGACATCTAATTCCTGCATGCTGTTTCTAATTCACAGGGAACAACAGACTAGGATGTGAAGTGCTTCTAGCCAAATCTTCCTCCAGACCCAAAGATCGGGGACGCCACTGTAATTGAGAAACATTCACAACCAGATAGCTTTAGTGTTTTTTGTTTAAAATAATACCTCTTCTACACCAGTTCCAACTAAAACATTAATGTCCTTAAAGCTTTTTTTACCAAGATGCCTAGAGCTGAAGTTCCAGAAGATTACAGCTTCTTGTTTTAATTTACAGTCTTTCCTTTCATAAAGAGGGCATTGCTCAAATCTTAAATATGTAGCTATTTTCACATTTTTAAAAAAATATATCTGAACAGTTCCTACCCTGTCCTTTCGAAGTTGTGTAACACTCTGCATAACTAATTACAGGACACTATGCAGTCGGAACTTAACTTGCTTTTTGAATTGTCTGGCATTCCAGAGTGGAAAACCAATTAAATATCCTTTCACAGTAGGATGGGTAATTTACCAAATAAGCTATGTCAATTTATTATGGCCTTATAGCCTTGCAAGTCTTCCAATACTCATTCATGAAGTCCAGAAATCTAGATACTTGAAATGGTGGGTTAATCTGAAAACAAATATTGTACCTCTAATGCTTTTGGATTAATAGAGTAACATCAAGTTCCAATTTTCTGTATATTCGTGGTCTTTAACTTAACACAGGCACAAAACTAAAGATATATATTTGCACTGGCAATTTACCATTGTTTTACTGATGCAATTGCTGCTGAGTATGTTTTCACAACTCTAGACCTATGGACATTCAGCCTTGTAAAATTATACTTGGAATCTCCAGAAGTGGCATCCTGCTATTTCCTCACGTGGACAACACTGTGAACATGAATTTCTGCCTACAGTGAGAAATATTCCAAAGTCAGCTACAAACTGGGAAAGAATTTTGTTGATTTTATATTTTTACACTTCGGATACAAATAGAATGCTGTAAACAAAATATACTCATTAATAGATAAGGATTTTGATCTTTCCAAAACAAAAAACAGCCAATTCTAAGCACTAAAATCATTGTCCACAATTTATAATGTTTTTGGCAACAAAAAGCATATTAAGTGTCTTTAAAGTGCTATACTGTATATCTAATAGGGATGTACTGTATTCTAAATAGCATTCAAAACAGTCTGAAAGATTAAAACCTCCATTATTTTTTCAAAAGCCCCAAAAGGAAATCAGTACATTGGTACCTCGCTTAAAGAGCATAATGCGTTCCACAGGATTGCTCTTTAAGCGAGTTTGCTCATTAAGCGAAACACCATTGTAAATGACCAATTGGGGGGGGGGGGGGAATTGTGAACCCCAATTTATTTGTCAAGCGAGTTTTTGGTTGGTTTTATTTGTTAAGTGAAGCGAACATTCAGAGAAAATTCTGCTCTTTAAGCGAGTTACTCTTTAAGCGAAGCGCTCTTTATGCAAGGTTTGACTGTAATTAGATTTCCCCCCCCTAAAGAATCAAAAATATCCCACAAGACTATAAAATCACAAAGACAATAGCACAACATTAAATTCTATGATAATATCTTGTTACAATAGGATAGTTGATACAATCTGTAAAGAGAAGTCATTTAAGCAAACCTTTAAATTAGTCTTCATTGTGGCAGACATCAAGCTCTCTTCACTTCCATAAGAGTGATTCTAGTACATCATAAACGTACTTGCTACAAAATGGCAGACAAGAACATTGAAATTGTATATAAAATTCCATCAGATATTTACATTCTAATATTCTGTTGCTTACAGAATCCTACTCAGAGAGTGCTAATTAATGGTTACTTGTCAAACTGGGAGTGAGTAATAAGTGGGTATGTGGGTAACTCAAAGCATAGTCTTGGGCCCAGTGCTCTTCAATAGTTTCATAAATGACTTGGACAAGGAAGTCCAGGGAATAATTGTCAAATTTGTGGTTGATGTAAAATTGGGTGGAATAGCTAATACCTTGGAAGACAGGAACAGAATTCAAAAAGATCTTGCCAGGGTTGAACACTAGGCTGAAACTACTGACAGAATGAAATTTAACAGGAATAAGTACAAAATTCTACCCGGGGGGGGGGGGGCAAATGCAGAGTTAAAAAATGGAAGATACAGTACTTGGCTCAGTAACTCTATGAATGAGAAGGATCTTGGAATTGTTGTAGATCACAAGCTGAATATGAGTCAACATAGTGATATGGCCTGGACCAGATAGACAGAGTGCCAGAAGAACTATGGACAGAGATGCGGGACATCATGCAGGAGGCAGCAAGGAAAACCATACCAAAAGAAAAGAAGCGTAAGAAAGCTAAGTGGTTGTCCGATGAGGCTCTTAAAATAGCAGAGGACAGAAGGAATGCAAAATGCCAAGGAGAAAAGGAAAAATACACTCACTTGAACACAGAATTTCAAAGAAAAGCAAGGAGAGATAAGGAAACCTACCTGAACGAACAGTGCAAAGAAATAGAGGAAAACAATATCAGGGGTAGGACTAGAGATCTTTTCAAAAAAATTGGGGAACTCAAGGGAACATTTAAAGCAAAAATGACCATGATAAAAGACAAAGACGGCAAGGAGTTAGCAGATGCAGAAGAGATTAAAAAAAGATGGAAAGAGTACACAGAGGAACTCTACAAAAAGGACCTCAACACCCCTGATAATCACAATGATGAGAACATTGAACATGAGCCAGACATTCTAGAGAGTGAAGTCAGAAAGGCCTTAAAAAACACTGCAAACAACAAAGCCAGTGGAGTTGATGGTATCCAAGTTGAACTTTTCAAAGCACTACAAGATGATGGAATCAAATTATTGCATTCTATATGCCAGCTGATTTGGAAAACAAAACAATGGCCACAGGATTGGAAAAGATCTGTATACGTTCCACTCCCAAAAAAGGCTAATGCCAAAGAATGTTCAAATTATCGAACAATTGCGCTCATCCCTCACGCTAGCAAGGTGATGCTCAAGATAATACAGGATAGACTGCAACAGTATGTGGAGAGAGAATTACCAGAAGTGCAGGCGGGTTTCAGAAGAGGCAGGGGGACTAGAGACCACATCGCCAACATCAGATGGATCATGGAAAAAACAAAGGAATATCAGAAACAAGTCTACTTCTGTTTCATTGATTACACTAAGGCTTTTGACTGTGTCGACCATAACAAAATGTGGCAAGTAATTAAAGAGATGGGAATACCGGAACACCTTATAGGCCTCATGAGAAATCTGTACATGAATCAAGAGGCAACAGTTAGGACAGAAAATGGAATGACGGAGTGGTTTGGAATAGGAAAAGGAGTAAGACAAGGCTGCATTTTGTCACCCTGCTTATTCAACTTATACACAGAACACATAATGCGCAATGCAGGGATGGAGGAATCACAATTTGGGATCAAAATTGCTGGAAGAAACATCAACAATTTGAGATATGCAGATGATACCACCCTAATGGCTGAAAGTGAGGAGGACCTAAAGAAGCTCCTGATTAGGTTGAAAGAAGAAAGTGAAAAAGCTGGCTTGAGACTCAATATCAAGAAAACCAAGATAATGGCAACAGGCCCTATCAGTCCGTGGAAAATAGATGGGGAAGAAGTAGAAGCAGTGACAGATTTTACTTTCTTAGGATCTAAGCTCACTGCAGATGGGGATTGCAGCCATGAAATAAAAAGGCGACTGATTCTTGGGAGGCAAGCAATGAGAAACCTGGGGAACATAGTGAAAAGTAGAGACATCACATTGAAAACAAAAATTCGCGTGGTCAAAGCAATGGTATTCCCTGTGGCAATGTATGGTTGTGAGAGCTGGACCATTAGGAAAGCTGATCGCAGAAGAATAGACGCCTTTGAGATGTGGTGTTGGAGGAGAGTTTTGAGAGTCCCCTGGACAGCAAGGAGAACAAATAGGTCAATCTTAGAGGAAATAAAACCTGACGGCTCATTGGAGGGTCAAATAGTAAAGATGAAGCTAAGGTACTTTGGACATCAAATGAGAAGAGAGGATTCACTTGAGAAAGCCTTGATGCTTGGAAGGGTCGAGGACAGAAGAAGAAGGGGACGGCCCAAGATGAGATGGCTGGATGGTGTTGTAGAGGCAATGGGCGCGGAGCTGGGCGAGTTGAGGGGGATGGTGGAGGACAGGAGTGCCTGGCGGACGGCGGTCCATGGGGTCGCAGAGGGTCGGAATCGACTGTGCGACTGAACAACAAAAAAGTGATATGGCTGCAAAACAGGCCAATACTATTTTAGGCTACATTAACAGAAGTACAGACACCAAAACCTGTAAAGTAGGAGTTCTGAACATATGGCCTCTGGGGCAGCACTGATCAGCAGCACCATTTCATGCTGCCTGCATCACTGTTGCCACCGCCGCTGGAAGTGGACACATTTACAACACCCATAAATGCACCCGCAGTGGTTGTAAACAAATTTATGACAGCCGCAGGCGTGTTTTATGGCAGCATTTGGGGTGAGAAAACCACCAATCTAGCCCACTCAGCTGTCTGCACGGTCCAACCTGCAGCTTGAAAAGGTTGAGAACCCATGCTGTAAAGTATTAGTCTTTCTAAGTATTAGTCTCCCTCTATTAGGTACTGGTTCAACATCTTCAGTACTGTGTTCTGTTCTGGACACCACACTTTAAGGAGGATTCTGGCAAAGAGGAGGGCAACAAAGATAATCAGGGGACAGGAAAACAGGTCCTGTGAGAAAAGACTGAAAGAACGGGATATGTTTAGCTTTGAGCAAAGGAGACCAAGAGGAAATATGAGAGCACTTTTCAAACACTTGAAAGATAGTCATGAAAAGGAGGGGCAGGATCTGTTCACAATCTTTTTGGACTGCAGGACAATAACAGCAAAATGAAACTACAGTAATACCCCGGGTAACGTGAGTACCGTATAGCGTGAAAACCGCATAACGTGACAAGATTTTCGGAAAAATCTTCTCTCGAATAACACGATTTTCACGTTATTCGGAACAAGCGTATGCGTGGGGGGGGAGTTGGATTGGGTAGAACATCTACCCAATCCAGCCCCACCCAGCGCCCGCCCTCACAATGTTTGGAAAGGGTACGGGGATCCTTACCCTTTCGAAACTTCGAGTTGCGAAAGGGTAAAGATCCTTACACTTTCGCAACTTCGAGCATGTGCGCGCGCCTCGGCTGGGCTTAGGTGAAGATACGGGAAAGACCCCTGTATCCTCGCCTAACCCCCGCCGAGGCGCACAAGCCTGCAAGCCGCCCGAGGTTCCAAAAAGATAAGGATCTTTACCCTTTCGAAACTTCGGGAGAGTAGAGGCGCCTTTCCGTGGGGTCTCCCCAGCTTGGGAAAAAGGCGGCTTGGCTGAAAATCCCTCCCCCTGCGCGGGGATGAGGATTTCGACCAAGCTGCCTCTTTCCCGGGCACACTATAGCAACGAGGATTACACGTCAAGGCAATTGCCTTGACTTGCAATGCCCGTTTCGCTCGCCTAAACAAGTGTTGTCCAAATTCCCCCCTCCCCCGGAAGGTTTTTTTTTTTACCAATTTTGGGGTATTTGACCCCCCCCCCCCGCCGGGTCCAGGGAGGTGGGCAGACCCGATCCAAGCTGTTTCTGGACTTCCCCGACGTCCTCAGCCAGTGCAGCAATCCAGAATGTCAGAGTTCAAATCCCGACATTCTGGCTTGCTGCACTGGATGAGGACGTTGGGGAAGCCCAGAAACAGCTTGGATCGGGTCTGCCCACCTCCCTGGACCCGGCCGGGGGGGGGGGGGGTCCGAGACCCCCAAAATGGTAAAAAAAAAGTCCATATCCTGTCCTAACCCTGAATGACACGCACGCGCACGCTCGAAGTTGCAAAAGTGTAAGGATCTTTACCCTTTCACAACTTCGGGCAGCTTGGAGGCTTGCGCGCCTCGGCGGCGGTTAGGGCAGGATACGGGGATCTTTCCCGTACCTTGCCTTAACCCTGAACGACACGAGATCGCGTGCCTTGCCTCGGCGTGGTTTGTCCCTGACGTCAGGGCTTTTTTTTAGCATTGTTCGATCAATGTATCAAACAACATGAAAAACCGGACAACGTCACGACTTGTGGAACCATGTCATAACGTTGTCGGGGGTTCTATTGTACTGGAAAGCAGATATAGACTTCATATCAGGGAGAACTTCTTAACTGTTAAGAACGGTAAGACAATCGAACCAATTATCTTGGAAGGCAGTGAGCATTCCAGCACTGGAGACATTGCAGAGAAAATTGGACAACCACCTATCAAATATGCTTTGATTTGGACTCCTGAATTGAGCAGTGGATTGGACTCAATGACCTCACTGGCTCCTTCTAAATCAATTATTTTATGATTCTATAGTGTATAAACTCTAAAAGAGTAGACACAATTCTAAAATTATGTTACAGATTGTTCCATATATCATCAATACAATAGCTTGTTCTGTCAGAACTATATCAGCACCCATTGCAGCCAACCATAATTTCTATGCCTATTTCTTACTCAATAATGCTCACTACCATATTTAAGATTTCTAGGTTTGCACAGAGATACTGTGATGTCCAAAATGTATCTTCCATTGTTTTGCAGTGCAATTAATACATGCTACCTATGGTACAGTTAATGCTGCATTAATCATATGTAACATAACATCTAATTCAATTTTTCATCTCACTGAGAAATCCACTTAGCATTGTTTACAGCACAGAATGGAAAACACCTATAATTTAAACAATGTTAAAACAGGTTGATATGGAATATAGCTATCAATAATAAATTAACATTTGAAATTAAAGTTAAAATGAATTGGTGAAAGTAAATTATTTTAGAGATATATGGGGAGAATTTTTTGATTACGTATTAGGGAAAGAGAAAGAAAGACAGAACAAAATAGAGTAAATCTTCGCATAAAGAGTGCCTCGCTTAGAGAGTAACTTGCTTAAAGAGCAGAATTTTCTCTGAATGGTCACCTCACTTAACAACTAAAACCAGCCAAAAAGTCGCTCAATCAGGGTTTGCAAACACCCACACACACCAGAAGTCACAATTGGTTGCTTACAATGGTGTTTCGCTTAAAGAGAAAACTCGCTTAAAGAGCAATCCCATGGAACACATTATGCTCTTTAACCAAGGTACCAATGTATAATATTTTTTAGGTGAAGAGATAAACTATAGCAAAGTAAGAATATAGAAAATAATCATAATAATGTTTATGAGTCCCACAGATGAAGGGAACATGTAAATAATGGATCAAAAATATATGTTGTTTATGGGTTTTGTTTGTGATTTTTTTTTGTATACAGTGGAACCCTGCATAACGAACACTCAGTTTAACGAAAAAATTGTACAATGAAGCATTTGTTATGCAAAGGCGATACTCCGCATAACAATTTTTTTTTGTTATTTAGGGTTTCCACTAAGCGAAGTATACCTCGGTTAACAGAAACCCCAAATAACGAACTTTTTCCCCGTTATGCGGTGGATCTCCCATTGGATCCGCATAGCGTGGGAAAAAACCACAAAGCGAAGAGCTCCGTGGAATGGAGCTTTTTCACTATGTGGGGTTCTACTGCATATTGGTTATATTTTTCTTTTTGTTTATAATTTTCCTGTCATAAAATGGAAAGGAATATGTTCCATATTTTCTGACTGTAGTTACTGTAGTAGGGAAAACACACACTGACCTGTTGCAGTCATGGAGTTGGCTTGCAACACCAAGGTACCCAGACACAACGAAAAATTAATCTGTTAAAAAGTTCAAATGATTCCTTTATATCTTACCAGCCCATACTATTCTGTCTAAAAATCTTGATATGCTCCCATTTGAAAATAAAAAAAAGCAAAATGTCACATCTAGTATGTAAAGTTGTTCACGTTCTGTGGACTCTAGACAGCAGTCTATATATTAAAATGTATGCAGCTGAGAGAGAGAGAAGGTAGATAACAAAAAAGAAAAAGAAAAACATTGGCCAAGTCCCTACTGAAAGCTGGTGTAGCAAAAGCCTTAACAATATAGAAACCCTATGTCATTGAAAATTTCAATATCCACTCCTTCCATTTTAAGAGCATTAGAGTCTAGATTTTTGATATGAGACATCAATCTCAATTTTACACTCAAATCTGCAAAATTTAGCAACACATTTCTGGAACCCGTTCTATTTTTCTTTGGACCCAGTCTATACACACTCTCAATATTTTCAGGCACAAAATCTCTCCTAATTTTCAATTCATTTAACTAGGTCAACAATCTTAATTTCAAGTGGTCCGGGTTTTTCCCCGAAATTCTTCTAATTACCACGTTTTTCCTCCTCATCTGATCTTCCAGGTACTCCATTCTTTTTTCATGATCAATCAATTTAATTCCTTTTCCCTTCTCTCTTTCTTTCACCTCCATTACTTCCTGTTTTAAATCCGCTACTTCTTTTATTACTGTAACCACTGATTCTTTCATTTCCAACATCTCCTTCACTACTTTCTTCATTTCTTCGCTTGTGGCTTTTACCATTTCTGAAACAGTGTCTCTTATATCTTTTTGGATAATTGAAATAAGATTTTGATGCTCTTTAAGTCTATGATCTTCTGAAGCCTGAAATCTGATTTGCAACTGTTGATTAAATTTATCAATTTTCCCCCACAATTTCTTCAAGTACTTTCATCCTTGCTGACATCACTTCACTTAAATCAGGTTGAGGTTTGTCCACCAGCTGTGCTTGGGTCTGTTTCTTTTCCTTTTTACCTGGTTTCTTTTTTATAGTTTCTTGTTCCTCCTTAGGCTCCATATCTTGTTCTTGCTGTATTTCTTGTTGTTGTTCTTGTAGTACTTCTGTGGTGCTGAAACTGTTGCTGGCGTTGATGTTGCTGGCGTTGATGTTGCTGTTTCTCCCATAATTTTTGTAGGTCTTCAGATTCTTGGAACTCGTGGCACAATAATTTGTCCCTCTCTTGTTCAGTCTGATCCCTTCTAAATAATCTTTTAAATCTAACACAAGGTGGGTCCTTCTCTTTATCTTCCCCAGATCTGTCCCCCCTTTTACTCATTAAAGATCAATTCACAACAACAAAAGAAAATTAAATTTCCTAATGTAATAATAATGGAATTCCAACAATGTACTATAAGATTTCATAAAATTAATTACACAATCAATTTTTTTCAATTGATATAGACAGTAAGCTTGCCAAAATAATATAAAATATTATTTTTTTTCTTCAAATTACTTATCCTATTTTTCCTACCCCAGTTAAGTGTTATATTCCCTTTTTAATACCTTTTTATTAATTTGCCGTATCCCCCCACCCCTATGCGGGTTAGAAAAGAGTTTTAAAAAATAGAAGGGCAAAAGAGCCAGCTGTTTAAAAACTGCGTCATGCAGTCTTCACCATTTTAAAACAAAGCAACACTGTTTTAGTTCTTCACTCTTCCAAAAAAAAGAAGAAAGAGGGATAAAAAATATAATCTCAACAACAAAAACAAGCAACAGGAGTCCAAAATTCACTTTAAGTTGTATAAATGTCTTATTCTTATCATTAAACGAAGGGAGAAACAAAAAAGATATTAACGGGCGAAGACGCGACAACCCCTGGTTTCACTTTCAACTTGCAACTTCCAGCTCTGATCTATCAGCAAACAATGTCTAAAAGATTGGCTGAATCGGATTGAGAATGAAGATACTAAAAAGGAAATTTATAAGGAATTAAGGTTGAACTGGCTTCAGATACTAACGCTGGATAGGTGGAATAAACAATATAAAGAGAAGTTACAACCTACAAGGCAGTTGACAGATTTTGAGGAAATGCTATATAAGATAAGAAAAGGTTCAATAGGGATAAAGGGGGTAGTAAGCAAGTTATACAAAATGATAAATAGTACTGAAGAAACTCAGGATGTTCTTAAAAGATTGTGGGAAACAGATTTAAGTATTAATATTTCGGATAAGAACTGGGGGGAAATGGAAAAATCGGATTATGTGAAATCTGTCCACAAAAGTTAAAGAACATAATTATAAAATTTTGTGGCGGTGGTATATGACGCCAGTTCAACTAAATCAAATAAATAGTAGCAACTCAAAAAAGTGTTGGAGATGTCATCAGGAAATTGGGACATATAAACATATGCGGTGGGATTGCAAAATTATTTCCAATTTCTGGCATAAAATGGAAAAAGAAATAGCAAAAATTCTAAACTTCAACTTAAAGTTGAATGAAAAAATTGTTTTACTAACAGATTTAGAGGAATTGAACTTAGAGGAAAATATAAAAGAGTTATTATCTATTTTCTTAACTTTGGCAAGACAACAAGTGGCCAGAAACTGGAAAGGTGATATGAATTTAGAAATCAGTAAATGGCATACCGATGTTTGGGACATGGCGTTAAACGAAAAACTTACATGGGAATTAAATATAAAAAGGGGGTTAATAAAACAAAATAGATTTTGGGACATTTGGAAACCTTTCTTGCAATATACATTGAGGGAAAATAAAGGTGTGAAAAACCTGCACCGAATACAATGTACTTTTGGGAAAATGAGTGAGTTGTAAAAGGGATGACTGGCAGACTCAAGGACCTTAGTGCACTGGGTGATACATGTATTATGTTTAAAAATAATAATAATAATGAAGAAAGAAAAAATAACAAAGTTGTAACACCATGCTGAAGAGGATATTTGATACAAATGTGAAAGTTACAGTATACGTGAATATAAATAGTATGGTTAAGACATTGAATGCATTAAAAATATCTGAATATGTTATTATATTATACAATATCATATTATATTGATTTGTATTTTTTCTTCTTTTCCTATTTTTAATATTGTAAGATGTAGTTTGTAAATGTTTTTTGTTTGTAATTGTTTATTGTTCTGTTATTTTTAACGTTTTTCTTTTTTGTTGTTAAAATCTAATAAAAAATATTTTAAAAAAAACAATATAGAAACCCATCCACTAACAGTGGTCACTATCAATATACACCAGCATTGAATGCTTTTGTACACAAGGAGTCAAAATGTCAAACCAAACAGACTGACCTAATAAAATCTTGGCCAGCTACTGTATTCTTAAAAATGTATGAATGGTGCAGAAACTGGAATATAGGGTTCACCATCCTATTTATTCCAAAAATACCAGAAGTTAACTTAATGTTTTAGTGACTTACATGTTAGTCTCTCAATAAATTCCAACAGAGTGTTGACATTATGCAGTCAAAAGTCTTCAGAATCTTCAAAACTAAATTTTACAAACCCGGAAAAAATGACTCTATAATGAAAGCAATTAACTGCAGGAACAAAATTTAAACAATAAAACTATATAGAAATTAATGAGTGTGGCTCACATGTACGGTACCAAGGCATTGACCACCCATGTATAGAAACACTGAGAAATAATATGCTTCCTCTAACAATTTCAAAAACATCTTTATGACCACACACGTGCACATACAACGTGGCAAAAGAAAGATACATTTAAGGATTTCCTGAACCGATGTGTTTGCATCCTGCTCACATTTATAAATATCATAATCTGAAAATTAAAATAACCACTCCATTTATAGTAAAATGGCAGAAGCTGTTTGAAATATTAAAGTCACAAATACCTAGTAATTATGTAAAACGGTTATAAACTAATTAAAAAAGAGAGAAAATAGTATAACACTTCAGAAAATACTAGCATTGCAATTGTTAAAAATACCTAATATGTAAAAAGGTTATAAACGAATTTAAAAAGAGAAAATAGTATAACACTTCAGAAAATACTAGCATTGCAATTGTTAAAAATACCTAATATGTAAAAAGGTTATAAATGAATTTAAAAAGAGAAAATAGTATAACACTTCAGAAAATACTAGCACTGCAATTGTTACAATTATTTTCTCACAGTTAAAAAACATGAGAGCTATCGCCCTTCCCTGAATTTTGTGATACTTTCCCCTTATGATACAAATCTAAAGTGTATATATTAAGAAAACTGTGCAGAAGAAATGTATACACAAAATATATTAATTTTATTAGTTTTCTGCTCATGTGTATTTTGGTAAACATCAACTGAAAGGCATACAAAATGCAAACATTAGCAGAAATGGACTGGAGAATTTGCGATTTTTGTGCACTTTTATCAAAACCATAATTCGGATACCAACAGGAAAATAAAGTACAAATTTGTGCTTTAGAAATTACAGTCATTTGGACAGATTTTAAATGCTTAGCCAAGCAGCATTATAAAGATCTTGTGCACTGGCTCTCTTGCAGGGTAAGAAACATGAAGAATAACTCCATATAAAATTAACAGAGAAAAACTATTTATGAGCATATGTTTGTAACTCATTCTGGATTCAACTTATATGATAGCAATTAGGAACACAACTTGAATGTGGATATAGCATCTAGTTTTATTCAGTCAAGTTTACAAGTTTACATTAAATCTGTGTGAAGAGACAGCTGTACCCATGATATTGTGGGGATATTGATATTGTACCCACGATCTTGTGGGGAGGCTATTTGGATATAACAGTCTCTCCATCTACAAATAACTGTGCTTCCATGATTAGAATGTAAATGAAGGGGACAGGTTTAGTCTGCACTTTATTTGTTTGTTTGTTTAAGCAAACTTTTATGCCGCCCTCCTCAAAAAGACCCAGGGTTGCTAACACAACTCTCAACACCTAAAACACAATAAAAACATAATATTAAATCAATATTAAAAGATTAAAATATTTAAAATACATGCAGCCTCTATGTTTTAAACCATTGCTGAATAGTGCTCATATTTAGAGAAATTTAAGGGCCAACTGGTACACTCACTATTATCTTCTTCAAGCACAACATGAATGAGTGTGTGTGACCCCAGGACCAGAACTTGTTCTCACCTAGGGTTAAAGCCAGTGGTGGGCAGCCAAAAAAATTTACTACCACACTGTGGGCGGAGCCAACAGTGAGAGGAGCCAGCGTCATGATGTCATGGATGGAGCCAATGATGTGGGCGGAGCCAATGTTTAAAAACTCAATAAAAATAAGTACACATAAAAATACAAATTAAATAGACATAAAAATACATAAAATACACATTAAATGCACATTAAAATAAATGCACATTAAATAGACATAAAAACACATAAAATACAGATTAAATACACATAAAACACGTAAAAATACACATTAAAAATAAATACACATTAAAATACACACAGACACACCACATCGAAAGGTGTCACTTACCCTGGGGAGCAGGCTATAGGGAGCTTCAGGTTAGCAGCTTCTCTTCCTCCTCCCCACTTGGGAGGACAGCAAGGAGGCCATGCATGTACGCCAAGTGCTGTAGGCATGCATGCACACCAAGCGCTTGGCATGCACGCGCAGTGGGGGAACCAGTGGAAAGATAAGCCCCCAAGGTGGTTCCCCCCAAAAGCTGCTACCGGTTCTCCAAGACACTGGGAAAAGTTACTACTGGCTGTGGTGAACTGGTGCGAACCCGTTGCTGCCCATCACTGGTTAAAACTTTAGAGTGAAATCGACTTGGGTGTACATTTTCATACATTACCAACATAATTCACATTCCTGCATTCATTTGAGAAAACAGATTTTGCCCAGCACAAATTGGACCCCGATGGGAACCAGTGCTCTTTATGCAAAACAAACTGTAGTCACTTGTACTCTACCTTAGAAACCAGATTCAAGGTTCTTTTCCAAAATTCTCAAAGAAAATTTTGTATTCCAAGCAACTTGACATGAGATATCTGTTGGTATACACCCTTTTTACATTTATTGAGAAGCAACAGACATTGCAAAGATAAGATTCCTTTTTAACATTTATTTAACATGCGTTTATGTGGCATAACTTAATATTTCAAAACAGGTTTCATATGCAAAAAAAATAATAGTATGAAAAGTACTTATTGCGTACATTAGTTGCTGACAGAGTAAATATGACACTTGCATATTATAGAAAGGATATATAGATTTATAGTTTAGTTAATAAATTTATGAAAGTGTAACAGAATGGCTTAAAAAAATCTAACACATTAGCAAAATATAAAGAAATTAATATACTTTGTATTTAAAACAAATAATAAAGAAAACCTGTAATTTCTTCAACGCAGTGAACTAAGACAAACCTTAAAGTTTATTATTTATTTTTCCTTTTGGTATAGCCGCCCAACTCAAAACGACTCTGGGCAGCTAACAACATTAAAAACAGCACAGCAGTCCAAAACATTAAAACCCATAAAAACCCCAATTTAAAAAAGCTGCAAAGATTAAAAGAACGAGCGATATTGCTATTATTTTATCAGCCAGCAGGTGGGGGTCACCATATCACTTGCCAGCCCGGTTTTTAGTTCTTTCCTGAAGGGCAGCAATTCCATCTGGAGTCGTAGCTCAATTGGCCGAGGATTCCATAGGGCCGGAGCCACAGAGAAGGCCCTCTTTCTGGTGCTAGAGAGGCAAGCCTCTCTAGCAGATGGCACAATAAGAAAGCCTCTCTGCTCTGGTGGGATGGACAGATGTTCTCAGGGTGGTGCAGACTCTTAAGTATCCTGGCCCACTACCATGTAGGGCTTTAAAGGTTATTACCAGCACCTTGAATTTCACCCGTAGGCACACCAGTAGCCAGTGCACCTCCCAAAGCAGTGAGGAGGGACAGGCATACCGCCCGCACCCCATCACCACCCGGGGAGCCGCATTTTGGACCAGTTGCAGTCTCCAAATGGTCATCAAGTGCAGCTCTATGTAGAGCGCATTACAATAGTCCAGTCTGGAGGTGACCAGAGCATGGGTGACCATGAGCAAAGAGTCCCAATCTATGAGTGGGCGTAACTGGCATATGACACAAAGTTGTGCAAAACCCCTCCTGGCCACGACTGCAACCTGCTCATCAAGCAGTAGTCACATGTCCAGGAGGACCCCCAGATTATGTACCAAGGTTGCTCATTTGTTTGTTTGTTTAATCATATTTATACACCACCCTCCTCACAAGTGACCCAGGGTGGTTAAGAAGTTTCAAGATTAATCAGAAAAATTATCAAACTAAGCTTTATAGAAACAGCTAATGACCCCACTTATAGCACTTAAGGAACTTAACACCTATACCAGAGATTCTCAATCTGCAGCCCATGGGCCAAATGTGGCCCAGAGCGCCATTTAATGTGGCACCCACCCACATCAGGAAGTGTTATGTGGTGGAGGAAGGGCAAAATGGCCATCTGGCCCCTGAAGCTGTCTGAGAGAACGTGACCCAGCCCCTGGCTTTAAAAGGTTGAGAACGCCTGACCTATACTAACAAAAGAGAAATAACATATTTAACGTAAATAGGATACATCAGATTCATCAGTAAATCTCTACTGAGATACACTTGATTTTTTTATGTTACCAGAGATAAAATTGGGAAATCAATATGAAATTTCAAATACGCCACTATCAAAACCTGCACTCTCAGTTATAATGTTAAGGTGCTAGCACAATTTCTTAGGCACGGCAAGTTAACTATATGTTTAAAATCAGAACCTGATAAGAGAACACTTAGAATATGAGGCTTAATATTTTCAATACTTAAGCTATTAAAAAGTATCTTAGTTTATTTTAATTAAAACAAAATTCATGAATAAGGTAAAATGCATGATAAAGGTGAATCAGAAAACAGTTAGATGAATTAAAAGTAATGCCACTTCTGTTGCCAGTGTTATCTATTGATTTGGAACACATAATATAAGCATATCTTATTTTTGGCAGAGTTTCCAGATGATCTTTATCTTTGAGTGAAACTGGCAGAAGCTAGTTTAAACTATAAAGAGGCTTGTATTTTTATTTTGAAGGGGTGACGTATTTCACCCCCGTATTAGGCTACTTGGCTGGGCACTACTTGGCCTGCCAAGCATCACTCGGCTGGCTAGCAATGCTTCAATGCCTGGTGAGTGTTTGTTCAGCCCCCCTCTCTTGCTGAGCAATGTTTTTTCTGCGTTAGCTAACTTTCATGTCACATTTTAGTAATTTATGCCAATCATATTGCCAGTGTGGATAATGAACTTTCAATTCAATCCATAAATCCAATGTGAACACTCATTAAGGTTTAATTTGTAGTAAGGCTGCAAATTAAACTACAATGATGGGATTATAATTTTGTTTGTCTGAAGCTGATTACCAGAATGTTTATAAACATTTCCTCATTTCTTATGCTATTTTTGTAATTTTTAAGTCGTGCCCAGAGACCTGTCTCTGTGATTTTTCTTAGAGTAGCTTTGTTGAATGTGCTACATTCATTTTATTGCAAGATGTAATAAAGTAATGTTCCTTCTGAGAAATAAACCAACCTCTTAACATTGTCCGCTTTTTTTCAAGTACAGTGATTCTTTGGATAACGCTAAGACTTGGTTCCACAAGTCTTGGTGTTATCCAATTTTTAGTGTTATCCGATCCATGTTAGAATCCTATGGGATGGATTGGATAACGTTAAAGCTCCATAGAGATACATTGTAACTGCACAGGCTTTAGCGGTTGTTATCCGATCCATTCCATAGGACCTTAACGTTATTCGATCCAATTCTCCTCCCCAGATTACTTAACATTATGCGATTTTAGCGTTCTCCAAGGTAAACATTATCCAATGTATTACTGTACCAGAAAGTTCCCCAGTTAAGGAGAGACAAAGCTCTAAGCTTGGCCTATTTCTGGATTTTCCTATTCAGCACTATACTGCCAGATCCATGGAAGGAGACTGATCCTTAAAATTCAATTCAAATTCAAATTCAAATTTATTTTTATACCCCGCCTTGCTCAGGCGAACCTGACTCTAGGCGGCTTCCAAGGAACATAAAGCAACAGTAAGCAAACAACATAGTAAACAACCACATAGTGTAAGACAACACGGAGGGGCGCGGCGGCGGCGGCGTTCCCGCGCTCAGCGGCCGGCGTCCTTCAGGCCCCTCGGCCAGGGGCTCCTTTTCACCTCCCAGCCGGTGACGGTGGCTGGGAGGGGCGCGGCGGCGGCGGCAACGTTCCCGCGCTCAGCGGCCGGCGTCCTTCAAGCCCCTCGGCCAGGGGCTCCTTTTCACCTCCCAGCCGGTGACGGTGGCTGGGAGGGGCGTGGCGGCGACGGCAGCGTTCCTGCGCTCAGCGGCCGGCGTCCTTCAAGCCCCTCGGCCAGGGGCTCCTTTTCACCTCCCAGCCGGTGACGGTGGCTAGGAGGGGCGCGGCGGCGGCGGCGTTCCCGCGCTCAGCGGCCGGCGTCCTTCAAGCCCCTCGGCCAGGGGCTCCTTTTCACCTCCCAGCCGGTGACGGTGGCTGGGAGGGGCGCGGCGGCGGCGTTCCCGCGCTCAGCGGCCGGCGTCCTTCAAGCCCCTCGGCCAGGGGCTCCTTTTCACCTCCCAGCTGGTGACGGTGGCTGGGAGGGGCGCGGCGGCGGCGGCAGCGTTCCCGCGCTCAGCGGCCGGCGTCCTTCAAGCACCTCGGCCAGGGGCTCCTTTTCACCTCCCAGCCGGTGACGGTGGCTGGGAGGGGCGCGGCGGCGGCGGCATTCCCGCGCTCAGCGGCCTGCGTCCTTCAAGCCCCTCGGCCAGGGGCTCCTTTTCACCTCCCAGCCGGTGACGGTGGCTGGGAGGGGCGCGGCGGCGGCGGCAGCATTCCCGCGCTCAGCGGCCGGCGTCCTTCAAGCCCCTCGGCCAGGGGCTCCTTTTCACCTCCCAGCCGGTGATGGTGGCTGGGAGGGGCGCGGCGGCGGCGGCGGCGTTCCCGCGCTCAGCGGCCGGCGTCCTTCAAGCCCCTCGGCCAGGGGCTCCTTTTCACCTCCCAGCCGGTGACGGTGGCTGGGAGGGGCGCGGCGGCGGCGGCAGCGTTCCCGCGCTCAGCGGCCGGCGTCCAAAGGCAATAGTTCACATGATGTTTCACAAAGAACTTATCTCATCTTTTCAGAGAAAAGGAGGATTCCATTCATCTTTGCCAATTCACTTACAAAAATTTCCTCTACTTCTACTTTAACCAATTTACTTTTTTTTTTTCAGCTCAAATTCACACCCTCACTCTAAATGCTCTGTATTTCCCTAAAACAGGTATCCCGGAAATCAAAACAAATTGTTCCACTTTATTTTTCAGTTGATACTCACTAAAACGAAAAGGTCCATAAACACGATTTGCAACATGCTACTAATAAGTATAGGGACTGCAGTGGCTTAGTGGTTAAGACACTGAACTTGACAACTGGAAGATTGGCAAGTCAGCCGTTTCAAGACCCATGATGGAATGAACGTCCATCTCTATCCCATCTCCTGCCAACTTAGCAGTTTGAAAGCAAGAAATTGCAAGTAGATAAATAGGTACTATTTTGGTGGGTATTCCATGCACTCCGGTGTCTAGTCATGCCTACCACATGTCCACGGAAACATATGCGGGTGCAGATAGCACTAGCTTTTTTGCTATAAACAGATATGAGGATTGAACCCTAGAATTGGACACGGCTGGCTTTTGAACAAGGGTGACTTTTACCTTACCTTACTAATGAGTATATTACTGTTTTGGTGAGACCCCCTCCCTGTTACCCAAGCATGGGTAACTGGAGAGGACCTCTTAGACTTTGCATCACCTTCAGGAAGACAGAAAAGCAAAACATCTCCTTGCTTTCTGATCTTTTCTGATGTCAGCCAAAAGGGAGATCCTGAACATTCCCCAGAATAACTTTACAAACCTGACACAAGTAAAGTAAATTCACAAGCCACATTCTACTTTCGGTCTCTGTAAATCCTAGCCATAATATATAAAGTTTATTCAGGCAGTCTCTGGTGAAAAGATTTTTATTACGAGAATGGCTTGAGTAATGCAGTTTAGGTCTAAAGTGTCTTGGCAAAGCTAAAATACATAACAGGGGAACCTCCACAGAAACTACCCCACCCGCTCCGACTGCAGCCACTCCTATGAATCCTTCACTTTCATGAGCACTGAACTCGCACATTTTAAAACATACCTGGTCCACATGTGCAGTGAACCACATTTTGGAATAAACTTTCTTTTCTCTGCTTTTCAAATATCCAAAGGCAATAGTTCACATGATGTTTCACAAATATTTTAATGGTTTGCAGAATTTTTCCCTTGAAGACTGGATCAATAGTATTTATGTTACCTTAAGAGCTCTTTCAAAAGATTGCTGGTTGTGTTTTGTTCTTAACACCTTTAAAAGTAACATATTACAAAGCTGTTTTATTTCAAACTAGATACTTTAATGTCAACTAAAAAAAGATGTTAAATATTTACAATAAACACTGATAGCCACAAACATATGAAGTATGATGCCACCATTTTAGGACATAAAATGGCTGCCTCCCACACCACCCGAAGTGAGAATGCAGTGTTTACTACTCCGAAGGTCGCATCGGCGTTATAGTATAAAATCCCTAAATGGTGTGGAAAAGGTAGGGAAATTGCTCTGTTGGTTTTGTGGGGGTGGGGGATGATCACATAGGGAAATCGTGATCTGATTTACAACCATTTCAGGTTACGACGGAGACTGTTAGAATGGACCTTCGTTGTAACCCAGGGTTTTACTGTATACCTTTCTTATTACGGTACTTTAGGACTGATAAGATAATGCCTGCAATCTACAACACTCCCTATCAAAATGACCCTGAAAATTAAAGTTTGAAAGCAACTGCACATTACTTTTTACATCCAAGTAACTTGCATGTTACACATTATTCCTATACACTAGTACCCCGGATAACATTGAGACTTGGTTCCACAAGTAAAAAAAGCCCTGTTTCCCTGGAGGCTGCAGCAAGCCGGGGAAACCCAGAAACAGCTTGGATTGGGTCTCCCCACCTCCCTGGACCCGGCGGGGGGGGGTCAGAGACCCCAAATTTGGTAAAAAACGTCCTTTTTTTTTTTACCAATTTTGGGGTCTCTGCCCCCCCCGGCCGGGTCCAGGGAGGTGGGGAGACCCAATCCAAGCTGTTTCTGGGCTTCCCCGACGTCCTCAGCCAGTGCAGCAAGCCAGAATGTCGGGATTCGAACCCTGACGTTTTGGCTTGCTGCATTGGCTGAGGATGTTGGGGAAGCCCAGAAACAGCTTGGATTGTGTCCCCTGCCTGCTCCAGAGATCAGAGGACCCGATCTACAGCTGCAGGGTGGCTGGGGAAGCTGATGGGGACTCCCTGTCAGCTTCCCTAGCCACCCGCCCTTGCCTCCGCAGCTGTGGGGTGGCTGGGGAAGCCGACGGGGGAGCCCCCCATCAGCTTTCCAGCCTCCCCACCCCTGCCTCCGTAGCTGCAGGGTGGCTGGGAAGCTGAACAGAGAACCCCGTTCAGCTTTCCAGCCACCCTGCTGCTAAGAACGACTGTATCGGATAACGCTAAAAATCGCGTTATTCGAGACAAAATTTTTCCGAAAATCTTGTAACGTTATGCGGTTTTAGCGCTATCTGGTACTAGTGTTATCCGGGGTATTACTGTAATATTAGCATATACCATTCATTATTTTTAAAAAACAGCTGAAGATAACGATATTTCTATCTTTTTTTTTTTTTTGGAATAGTAGCCATGTTAGTCTGTGGTTCAGGCATATCAGAAAACAAAATAAAATAAACAAAATAAAATAAAAATTAAAAAAAACACTATAGCACTTTAAAGACTAACTGCTATATTTTATTGTTAGCTTTTGTGGATCAAGCCCACTTCTTCAGACAAAGAGTGAAACTTACAGGCATGGTTTTTATACACCAAATTCAGGGGGGCCAGAGGGAGATGGGTGTGTTCAAGCAAAATGACCTCGCATAAAGAGTGCCTCGCTTAAAGAGTAACTCGCTTAAAGAGCAGAATTTTCTCTGAATGTTCGCTTTGCTTTACAAATAAAACCAACCAAAAACTTGCTTAACTAAATCGGCGTTCGCAATCCCCCCCCCCCCACCAGAAGTCACAATTTGTCACTTACAATGGTGTTTCGCTTAAAGAGCAAACTCTCTTATCCTGTGGAACACATTATGCTCTTTAAGTGAGGTAGCACTGTACTCCTTTTCTGACTGAAAAGCCACTGAGGATACTGAACAAGCACATGAAAAGCATATATAGCACAACCCATTAAAATAGCAGAATAAGCATAATAAAAATATATAATTAGACAATAATAAATTATAATACCTATAGAGACAGCATTAAGAAACAAGAAGATAAAAGGTACAATAGGCCAGCTAAAAATAATAATGGATATTTGGCAAAGAGAGGCAAAATAGTCCCAAAAGCCTTTCTATAAAGTTCACCCTTAAAAAATTATTTGAAATTCCTGGAGGAAGAGCACCAGCCAATATTCAATGGGAGAGCATTTCACACCGTTGGGGCCACCACCAAGAAGGCCCAGTTCCTGGTACCAGCCTTTCAGAGCTCCTCTGCGTGGGGACCTTAAGCCCTAATGCTTATAATGATCAAGGTCCTAAACTGTAAAGGGCTTTATATGTTAATGCCAGAACCTTGAATCCAGCATGGGAGTGAGCATGCAGCCAATGAAAGCAGACCAGGATCAGAGAGATGTAGTTGAACATCTGATCACCCATCACCAAACTACCTGCCACATTCTGTACCTGCTTAACTTCCATACCATCTTTAAATAAAGCCCCATGTGGGGAGTATTGGAACAATCAGTTCTCAAGATTACCAAAGAATAGACCAATGAAGTCAAAGACTTAGCAGAAAGGAATGGGTGTTGCTGGGCAGTCTGCCAGAGAGAGAGAAAGGCAGACTGGGCCATGGCTGATATCTGCTTCTCTAGCAAGAGAGCCGAGTCCAAGATAACACCAAGATCCTGAATCTCTTCCCTCAGGATAATGATCCCATCAAGGCTATGACCATTTGCACCCAACATGTCATCAGAGACACCAAAAAACAAGACACTGTATCCATCTTGTCTATATTCAGCCTCAGTCTATTAGCCTTCGTCCAGTCCAGACAGCAGTCTAAGGTTGGGACAGCTCCTTCTACTTAAGATGTAGCTATATTGCTGCATACCATCAACATACTGACATCGGGTAAATGGCTTCATGTAGATGCTAAAAAACCATTGGGGAGATGATTGACCCCTGAGGGACTTTGTATTTATGAACTCACGTGGCTAACTGGGCCCTCAAGCTTCACCACCTGGACACAGCTGGCATTGAAGGAACAGAGCCAACACAAAGTTGGCCCAACAGTTCTTAACCATGCTAACCTGTCCAGAAAGATACAGTGGTTGATAGTCTTGAAAGCCATTGAGAGATCCAGGACAACTAATATGGTCACGCTACCCAATCTGCCTCCTTCTACATATCATCAAGCACAGTGACCATGACTGGGACGTCCCAGTCCTGTGCCATGGTCTGAAACCTGACTGAAATGGATCCATACTATCAGTATCCCCTAAGAAAGTCTGCAGTTGATCAGTCAACACTCTCTCTATGACTTTGACCATGAATGGAACATTAGTGACAGATCTAACATTGTTTGGATCATTTGTCAGCAGGGAAGGCTTTTTCAGAATCAGGAGCACAATTGTCTCCTTCAAACAGGAAGGCATAAAGCCTATTTAAATCACCACAGCTGCACCTTTCTTCTTTAAAGGAAGAGAAGATAGACTGACAGGTTTTGCCCACTAATTCATAGTGCTGATGTACAACGCCATCACAGGTAAGCAGGGTCACAAAAAGTTACCTTCAACTCCTAGTCAATGGGCAAAGAGGAAGAGAGAAATGTTCAGTGTTAAGGAGGTTTGGAAGCACAAGAATTTACTACAGCTGTATATATTTATGCCACCTTTCTGACAACTTTGCCTGAACACAAGCCTTGTAAGTAAACATTCCTTTTCTCTCCACTGAAACTGTGCTTAGCATTTGTATTTTGAGAACTAGGAAGAAACAAGAGGGAAATCCAGGAAGACTTGCATTTCAAAAACATTCGCCCTTGGAACACCACTCATTCTACCTTTGATACCAACCACACACTCATCCTCTCCAAGTATTTTATACATTTCACTGTAAATTCTTCTTTGTTCAGCCTTAATGTGTCTTAAATAACCCATAAATCACAAGAACAGCATAAGCCTCAAGTGATCTTAAACACATAAGAAACATTTCCACAACTGGAGCAATCACCACTTTAAGAACCAGAGTGCAAAGGCATAATTCCATCCTATTTGGACCAGGCAGAGTTCCTTCACTTTGCCAAAAGGAAGAATCCATTCCAGGGCATTCCTCTTTTGATGCTTGGATTTTACAGAAGGTAAATAAAGTACAGTAAAACCTCGCATAAAGAATGCATCGCTTAGAGACTAACTTGCTTAAAGAGCAGAATTTTCTCTGAATGGTCGCTTCGCTTAACAACTAGAACCAACCAAAAACTCGCTTAACAACTAAATGTAGGACAAACAGGACAATCTTTACACAAAAGAATTAATGGACACAAATCAGATATCCGGAATGGCAACACAGAGAAACCTGTCTCAAACCAGTTCAATCTAACTGGACACTGTATCCAAGACCTGAACGTTACAATTCTGGAACAGAGAAATTACAAAACTAGGATTGAAAGAGAGACAGCAGAAATCAAATACAGCCATCTGTTAAGACACCCATCGCAAGGGATTAAATACTAGCGAAGGGTTTCTGGGGCATTATCAAATTTGATACACAGATTGCTGTATGCTGCTAGATATTTTATATATTATATTACAACCTTCCTGCCAATTCTCTTTAGCAAAACAGGAAGTAACCAGGTACAGTGTTTTTGTTTGCAGGTCAAAGGTTGTTCAGAGACCAGAATGGGCTTTCTCAGACCCTTTGAGATTGAAAGGGTGACATTTAGAGCTAATCTGAATAATCTATTGTTGCTGATGGCTGTGGGAAACTGTATTGTTGTGCTTGCTTGTCTGTCATTTTGCTTGAACACACCCTTCTCCCTTTGACCCCTGAATTTGGTGTATAAAAACCATGCCTGTAAGTTTTACTCCTTGTCTGAAGAAGTGGACTTGATCCACAAAAACTAACAATAAAAATATAGCAGTTAGTCTCTTAAAGTGCTACAGTGTTCATTTTGTTTTGTGATATAACTAAATTGGGGTTTGCAATCCCCTCCCCACCAGAAGTCACAATTGGTCACTTACAATGGTGTTTCGCTTAAAGAGCAAACTCGCTTAAAGAGCAATCTTATGGAACGCATTATGCTCTTTAAGCAAGGTACCACTGTATAGTATTTTTCAGAGTGTAGACACAATGTTGAATTACTGTGTTGCCTTCCATCCTCACTAACACCAATGATGTAAGAAAGCTAAGTGGTTGACTGATGAGGCTCTTAAAATAGCAGAGGACAGAAGGAATGCAAAATGCCAAGGAGAAAGGAAAAAATACAGTCACTTGAATACAGAATTTCAAAGAAAAGCAAGGAGAGATAAGGAAACCTACATGAACGAACAGTGCAAAGAAATAGAGGAAAACAATATCAGGGGTAGGACTAGAGAGCTTTTCAAAAAAATTGGGGAACTCAAGGGAACATTTAAAGCAAAAATGACCATAATAAAGGACAAAGATGGCAAGGAGTTAGCAGATGCAGAAGAGATTAAGAAAAGATGGAAAGAGTACACAGAGGAACTCTACAAAAAGGACCTCAACACCCCTGATAATCACAATGATGAGAACATTGAACATGAGCCAGACATCCTAGAGAGTGAAGTCAGAAAGGCCCTAAAAAACACTGCAAACAACAAAGCCAATGGAGTTGATGGTATCCAAGTTGAACTTTTCAAAGCCCTACAAGATGATGGAATCAAATTATTGCATTCTATATGCCAGCAGATTTGGAAAACACAACAATGGCCACAGGATTGGAAAAGATCTGTATACGTTCCACTCCCAAAAAAGGGTAATGCCAAAGAATGTTCAAATTATCGAACAATTGCGCTCATCCCTCATGCTAGCTCAAGATAATACAGGATAGACTGCAACAGTATGTGGAGAGAGAATTACCAGAAGTGCAGGCAGGTTTCAGAAGAGGCAGGGGAACTAGAGACCACATCAACAACATAAGATGGATCATGGAAAAAACAAAGGAATATCAGAAACAAGTCTACTTCTGTTTCATTGATTACACTAAGGTTTTTGACTGTGTTGACCACAACAAAATGTGGCAAGTAATTAAAGAGATGGGAATACCGGAACATCTTATAGGCCTCATGAGAAATCTGTACATGAATCAAGAAGCCACAGTTAGGACAGAAAATGGAATGACAGAGTGGTTTGGAATAGGAAAAGGAGTAAGACAAGGCTGCATTTTGTCACCCTGCTTATTCAACTTATACACAGAACACATAATGCACAATGCAGGGATGGAGGAATCACAATTTGGGATCAAAATTGCTGGGAGTAACATCAATAATTTGAGATATGCAGATGATACCACCCTAATGGCAGAAAGTGAGGAGGACCTAAAGAAGCTCCTGATTGGGTTGAAAGAAGAAAGTGCAAAAGCTGGCTTGAGACTCAATATCAAGAAAACCAAGATCATGGCAACAGGCCCTGGAAAATAGATGGGGAAGAAGTAGAGGCAGTGACAGATTTTACTTTCCTGGGATCAAAGCTCACTGCAGATGGTGACTGCAGCCATGAAATAAAGAGGCGACTGATTCTTGGGAGGCAAGCGATGAGAAACCTGGGGAGCATAGTGAAAAGTAGAGACATCAAATTACAAACGAAGATTTGTCTAGTGAAAGCAATGGTATTCCCGGTGGCAATGTATGGTTGTGAGAGCTGGACCATTAGGAAAGCAGAGTGCAGAAGAATAGACGCCTTTGAGATGTGGTGTTGGAGGAGAGTTTTGAGAATCCCCTGGACAGCGAGGAGAACAAATAGGTCAATCTTAGAAGAAATCAAACCTGACTGCTCCTTAGAAGGTCAAATAATAAAGATTATTATTATTATTATTATTATTTATTAAATTTAATACCCCGCCCCAATCGGGAGGACCCGACTCTGGGCGGCTTACATCCTGATAAAAACAGAAATAAAACCTAAACACTCAATATCAATAAAAGCGTCAAAATTAAAAAATCATCAGAGGTTAAAACCACACAGAACTACACACCAGTATTCCCACATTCCAACCCAGGGAGGCAGTCCTTATATAAGCCATTTGGTATGGGAACCCACGTTCCCGGGTCCCCAAACCTGTCCTGCCAGCCAGGTTTTCACGCCCTTCCGGAAGGGTAAGAGCTCTGTTTGAAGGCGCAGTTCGGTGGGCAGGAGGTTCCAGAGGGTCGGGGCGGACACGGAGAAGGCTCTCCTCCTAGTACAGGCGAGGCGCGCCTCTCTCGCCGAAGGAATAACAAGGGAGCCTCTCCGATCCGCCCTGGTGGGCCGGACAGATGTTCTTGGGGTGACGCGGTCTCTTAGGTATCCTGGCCCACTACCATATAGGGCTTTAAAGGTAATAACCAGCACCTTGAATTGCACCCGGAGACATACTGGCAACCAGTGCAGCTCCCAGAGCAGCGGCAAAGCATGAGCATAACGCCCACACCCCACCACTACCCGGGCCGCCGCATTCTGGAGCAGCTGGAGTCTCCGGATGGTCATCAGGGGCAGCCCCATGTAGAGCGCGTTACAATAATCAAGTCTGGAGGTGACCAACGCATGTGTGACCATAAGCAGGGCATCCCGGTCTAGGAGTGGGCGTAACTGGCGTATTACACGAAGTTGTGCAAAAGCCCTCCTGGCCACGGCTGCCACCTGCTCTTCGAACAGTAGCCGTGAGTCCAGGAGGACCCCCAGATTACGCACCGGGTCTGTTTGGGACAAGACTGCCCCATCCAGAGCCAAAGGTGGCAGCTCCTGTGTTAACACAGGACCCCTTACCCACAGCCACTCAGTCTTGCCGGTACTTTGGACATCAAATGAGAAGAGAGGATTCGCTTGAGAAGGCCTTGATGCTTGGAAGGGTCGAGGGCAAAAGAAGAAGGGGGCGGCCCAAGATGAGATGGCTGGATGGTATTGTAGAGACAATGGGTGCAGAGCTGAGCGAGTTGAGGGGGATGGTGGAGGATAGGAGTGCCTGGCGGACAGTGGTCCATGGGGTCACAGAGGGTCGGAATCGACTGTGCGACTGAACAACAACAAAATACACAGAAATCTAGACAGGTTTGTTTTTTCTAATATCCCCCTGTTACGCTTTGGAGAACAAAAGTAACCACAATCTCAGACCTTTCCCCTTTCTCAATAGACAAAACAGGATTCTGAATTATCTGTCTTTGCAAGATAATGGACTGGGTATGGAACCACAGCTAAATTGCTGTGTTAGGACTATGTAGTGGTGATCCTATGTAATGTGCTGAAGGAGCATGGTTCCTCCATGTTTGCTCCTCAATACCCAGGCTTGGTTTTAACAGATGGACACTGCATTGTCCTAACACAGAAAGTCATTCACCTGTGGAAAATACCTCACCTCTGCAAGGGGAAATGGAATGCATACTTTGAATGGAGCATTATATAAACCTCCTTGATTGAGATGTACTTGTTCGTCAGGTAATATATTTCCTTATATTCCCTTTTATCTGAACAATAGCTTCTGAATCCAGCACACACTTAATGCAGTACACAGTGCATTCTCTGACGAGGAATTAACATTGCTAGACAGGGTGGGTAACAGTGATATTAGCAACAAAGTTGCATAACACTTTCACATATTATCTTCTTAGAGTACCCAAAGAAAAATGCAATTTTTACTCTGAAGGATTTTCTATCAATTAAGTGTCATCACTCTGTATATTTAAAAGGAGAAAACACACTTGCTCTGAAGCAAGGTCTTGAAAGGTATTTTAGGAACACCTTATTTTGATCTTCTGTTTTTAACTGTAACTGCTCCACATCCAGGTAACTAGACAGTACCTGACCACAAGCCAGCCATGCGGTGCAATTATTCATACTATTGGTAATAATCACGTCTGTTTATCTACTGTATAAACCCCTAATTACAGACTAAGGATATCCCGAAGGCTTGGGAAACAACATTAGCCTCACAATATGAATTTAACAAGCTGAAACATATACATGACTAAGAAATCTTTTGAGGAAGCAGAAATTCTGCAAATCTAGAGTGGCAAAAGAAAGCCCCTTTTGAAATATATTTTAATTAGTTCCGATATAATTTAAAATTTGATTAGGGGTAAGTAATTCTTTAAAGAACTTGAAGACAGAGTTGAAATGCCAATTTTTAAATATTAAAATATTTATAAGGATTTAACCTTATGTAAGTTTGATTGCCTATTGCATCCAAATAAAATTAATTATACAAGGATAAAGACTTTCCTACTATTTCATCAAGTGCTATGACAAAAATAAAATGCAAACTCACTTTTAAAATTTGTGTTCAACAGAAAAATACAATTAATCTATAGAGGCAAACAGATCCATTATGAAACACATTTACCATTATTTTGAGCTCTTTCTGTTGGTGTAGAAAAGTCAAGGCAACTATGGAGTTTTTAATTTATTTTGTGCCAGAAGGGCTTTCCCTGCTTTTATATAGAAGAATAAAGATGGCTTAATGTTACATGCTAATAACCACAGTGACAGTAATAATTGTAAACATATTATTACTAACACTAATAATACATTTATTATTGTTCTCCTAAACTTGATTGCCTATCATAATTACCACTAACACTCTTATATCTAGCCAACCTGTTAGAATCATAGGATCACTGAGCTGGAAGGGGTCTTTTTAGACCATTGAGTCCAACCCCCTGCTCAATGCAGGAATCCAAATTAAAGTAGGTCTGATAGATGGGTATCAAATTCTCACTTGAATGCCTCTAATGCTGAAGTGCTCTTCCATTGTCTCAACTGTTATAGAATAACTTTACAGAATTACATGGTAACGCTGATACCATGCGCCTACAGTTGATGGCAAGTTTCTGTATCATCTCGTTAACATAAATGAACTAGTGAAGGTCATTTTGGGAATCTTTTTATTACAATTATAATCAGCAGTTTCCCCCATTCAACCTGAAGGCTCTTCTTGTCCCCCTCCCCAATAGACATTGTTGACTTGTAATTATGGAGTGAAAGTTGTGACAGAGCTACCTTCTGATGGAATATGTCTTAAACCAGAATGGGACCCCTGGTAGCAGTGTTGGGCATCAACGGGTTCGCACCAGTTCACTGGAACAGGTAGCAGAAATTCTGGCTGGCCCCGCCCATCCAAGTATTGAAATAAAATACAGTAAAACACCGGATGACAATTAATCGGATAACGCTAAAATCGCATAACGTTAAGTAATCTGGGGAGGAGAATTGCATCGAATAACGTTAAGGTCCTATGGGATGGATCGAATAACAACCACTAAAGCCTGTGCGGTTACAATGTATCTCTATGGAGCTTTAATGTTATCCGATCCATCCCATAGGATTTTAACATGGATTGGATAACACTAAAAATCGGATAACACCAAGACTTGTGGAACCTAGTTTTAGCATTATCCGGTGTTTTAATGTAGTCCTAATTCGGATGCAACACAGGGTTTTCCCCTTGGCCATGCCCACCATACCACATCCACAGAGTAGGCAGTAAAAAAAATGAATCACACCACTGCCTGGACGGAAATGTTGAAAAGCACACCAACACTAGATTGCTAAATACAGTCAAACCTGGCATAAAGAGCACCTCGCTTAAAGAGGAGCATTTTCTCTGAATGTTTGCTTCACTTAACAAATACAACCAACCAAAAACTAGCTTAACAAATAAATCGGGGTTTGCAATCCCCCCCCCCAAGTCACAATTGGTCACTTATTTTTCACTTAAAGAGCAAACCCGCTTAAAGAGCAATCCTATGGAACACATTATGCTCTTTAAGCGAGGTACAACTGTACTAACTTGAAGTGCACAAGTTTTGTCTATCTAATGGATAGGCTTAAATGCCAGCATCTTTTCCCTTGTTAACAGATTTGGTTTCCTTAGCAATTGATGTAGAACTAGTTAGAAGAAGCTCTACTATCCTGGAAATAATGTTTCCAAGATTTTGTGCTGCTGTTGAGAGCTTCCTTTTCAGAAGGGAGAGACTTGTTTGGCCTAGCATTGAGACCGATGTACTTATATGTTTTTAAATTTCACAAAGGGGCAGTGGCTTCAAGTTTAAATTATGGTTAAAACTTTTAACTTTATTCTTTTGTCAAATTAGGCTATTTTCTGTGTAGAACAACGAAAAAAACTGAGCATTTCCCTTTGGAATGATTTTGGAGTGGCAATGAGGGAGCACAAAATGCCCGAGAGGCCACAGACAGTAGTTTTCCAAACAAATCCACACTTACCTAGAAATAAAACCATTAAGCAGAATATGTTTCCTCAAATATCAATCAATCAATCTGGATGTGTGTATGTACACGCACACATATCTACTGTTATACATTTGTCTGCTTATCTGGGAGAAATTCCCACTTGCACAAATTATATTTAAATTACATACAGAAGGCAGCAAAATACTACAAATAAAAATATGTTTGAAACTTTCTAACAATGCAATAGCATGTCCAGGAAAAATTCATACTCAGGGCCCCTTGAACACAGGGAGAATATCTGTGAGTGCCTATCTAAACAATGTTGCTTTGAGGGTTTTTTAAGGTAACACCCAGAGAAAGAGCAGCACACAACTCCACAGGGAGGCTGTTCCATAATAGAGGTGCCACCACTGGGAAGGCTTTCTTCCTAGTTGCGTCCTTCCTTGCCACTCTCAGCGTTGGCACCTAGAGCTGTGTACTTTGGAAGGATTGATGACATGAGCAGATGGTTTTTGGGAGAGATATTCCACAAGACCCCAATTGTTTAGGGCTTTGTATCTTAACATTAATGTACACAACGGGGAAGCAGTGTGGGTCAGGTAAGGATTATGTTGATTCATGGACAGGATCATACTACAAAATTATTGTTTTTAGATGTTTACATATCAAAAGCCTCTGTATATCTCATTTCAATTCTTCCATACCATCAATAGTGATGTGGCATTATAGGGACTGGGGTGGCAACAACTGAGTTTATTTCTTGAGGGTGCTGTGAAGATACAAAAAGTGCAACGGCATGCCCATGTTTGGAGTGAAGTAGACATTAAATATGGTTTGAATTTTCTTGCTTTTTAGGTTATATCTTCAACTATACCTTCCTGTTTTAAAAATTTTGGGGTGGGTGGGTAGGAGGAATATTGTTTTAATCAGAGACAGCTGACAAAGTAAGTACAAAGGGTTCTTTGTGCCTCATAAAACAACAGAACGTGAGCAGGGGAAGTGAAAGGCAAATAAGAGAAGAAGACTAGTGTTCTGTCATCAGGTACAATAAAAAGGGGACATACCAGGACCTGGAGATGCTGGCAATATTGGCTGGGCCATCCTGATGTTGTAGTCTGAAGACTCTTAGTCCTCAGAGGCACCAGGAAAGACCAGAACATGACTGTTCAGAAGAGGCTACAAAAGTTACCAGATGAAATGTATTCGTGTCAGATGCACCACCAGCATATAATAACATACAAAGCTAAAATTAACACATCTAAAACAAAATGGAATTAAAAGAGCTAGATGACATGTGCCAAATATTGGGCCACATCAACAGGATTTCCTCTTGCCAACATAAGATCCTCTGCAGTGCACGTTGAGGGGCATCATCTGCATTGTATCCTATGGGAGATAGTTTGTTCTTCTATGCCAGGAGTTCTCAACTTTTTAAAGCCGGGGGCTAGGTCATGCTTCCTCAGTCAGCTTCGGGGGCCAGATGGACATTTTGCCCTTCCTATACCACATGTCACTTCCTGGTGTGGTGGAAGTCTGGCTCACAGGCTGCAGGTTGAGAATCCCTGTTCTATGCATTCGCACAGACTGTCATCTACAGCACAGTGGTGGTTTAGCGGTTAAGATGCTGAGCTTGAAGAATGGAAGGTTGGAGTTCGATATCCAAGTGCTGCACAATGGATCTTGGGGACTTTAAAGGAGCCTCATTCAGTAGTTCCCTGAGCAGAGTTTCTCCAGCAAAATTGTTTCACCCCAGAGTAATTTGTGACATGAAATTTATTTATTTATCTACAGGGAAACCGTACTTTCTCAGATTAGGCTTTGATCTTCCTACCCCTGCACACAGTCTATTTAAAGCTTTCAACACAGGCCATAGTTTTTCTTGGCCAGGCGGTAGGGAGTCATGTGGTTCTGCTCGATGGATCTTGGGGATCTTGGAGAGTCATGTGGTTTAGCTCCTTGCTCGCCTTCCATAGTTCTAAGGCAATCTGTGGGGACTGGTTGCTCGGGGGGAGGGGGAGGTTTTGAGGAAGCTATGCCTTGATTTCAGTCTCTGCATTGGTGGTTGATGATCAACATGAAAGGAGGCTCCCCAAATATTACGATTTCAGCAACCATGAGTTCCCTGGACAATGGTGATATATCATTGGCTTCAATCTAGAAGCACCTTTTTGAGTAGAAATGAACTAAAATTAACAGTCAGTAATAATTTCTATTTACTACAAGGAGCAGAGAGCTGTTGCTACTTAAACATAAACACTCAAATCCTAGGCTTTCAGCCCTCTTAGACCCAGTGCAACAACTTGGGGAGGGGGAATAGATGTTAATGTAGGGTTGCCATAATTCTCTCCTGCCAAACCATGACAGCCACGTGATGTCATTGCATTCTTCAAACTGTGCATGCATCAGACAGAGCTGTCAGGGAGACCACAGCTCTAAGACCCCACGGAATCCCTGTCCAGGGTGGACAGCCTTTGTCAGTTTAAAATAAACTGTAGTCAAGTTTTTCCCCATGTGATTCTTCTTGAAAAAGATTATTCTTGATGGTTCTATTTATTATTTTTTTTGAATAAAATTTCTTGGGCCACTCTTGAAACCACCCTTCATCCCCCTACGGTCAACCCACCTTCCCCTTCACACACACCCCACTGAAATAGACTCACCCTCAAACTCCACATGAGGATCCCTTGGAAGAAAGTTCTAAAGAAAGGCCCAGAACAGCAATGTAGTCCATGGTGCCTTCATTTCCCTCATGAAGGAGAAAAGCAGGAGACAGGAAGGGACTTATTTTGGAAGAGGACCTTTGTGATGGAGGACTCTTCACTTTCTGTTCACCCTGTTCTCTTTCTCTCTAGGAATACCAACCGTATGCAATTAACCCTTTGTGGTCACATGAAGAAGGTGGATGTTTGGCTTCTTAGATATGAGTATTTCTTGCTCTCTCTCAGCTTTTGAGGAAAGGGGCTGAGGGCGACTCCTTGTCCCCCAAACGTCAATTTTATTTATTTTATTTATTTCCTTCGACTTACTATCCCGCCCAATCGGGTCAAAAACCCAACTCTGGGCGGCAAGGTGAGTCAAGGGATTTTTGGAAAGAGTTATTGCACTGCCTCCGTGCCTTTCTTTCAATTATCTTGCTTGCAAGTGTCTCCCCTCCCCAGCTGGCTTCTCAGGGTGCTGTTTTGCCTTTACCACTTTCAAGCAGAATAATTGAAAGAAAGGCAGGGAGGCAGTGAATTAGCTCTTTGCAAAAATCCCTTGGCGAGGGGTGATCTTACTTCCTTTGTTCAAATTTAAAAATTTGGGATTTTTACAGCTTGAATCGGGGAAAATCCTAAAAAACTGGGACATATGGTATGATGAATGCACACTATTCCTCACTTGCTTGGGACCTCTCAGCGTTCAATCCAAGGTGGATTATTTTTAAAAAATCCCCTCTAGAATTCTCCCAAACTCACACAAGAAAAAAATATATTCACCATTCCTTCGCCAGCCAATCCCGGCTGATCCAAATCTGGCTCCTCTTTTTTTTTTTTACAGAGACAAGCCCATTTATTTTGAGAGGTTAAGGTAGCATTTTCAAGAGGCAAAAAAGAGGGACTTACTGTCTTTTAACCCAATATCCCATTTCCAATGAACACACGTTGATTGAAGAAAGTATTTTTATTTAAATTGGTAGCATGGTTCTTGATGAATCAGGTTACAGATCTCAGCATAGAAAAATAAACTAATTTTTATTTGTTTTAGAGAAAGGATGTTTCAGACAAGTATTCCCCTAAATAAAAAGGAATCTGTCTAGCTATTCTAAGTTACCATAATTAAGATTTCCAGAGATAAGGCCAAGCTGGAAAGCCCATCTCTTTCATTGTCGATGTTCCCTAGTTGATAACCATTTTCGAACTCTTCTCAAGCCAGGTGCTCATGGCTTATCTCTAGGAAGAAAGGCTTGCAGCATTAGCCCATTTCCTCCCCCTTTAAAAGTTCTACATCTTCTCTGCTTGAGAATCAAAATCTCTCTCTCTTCTCTCAACTGCTTAACTGCTTCTCTCTTTCTGCTTCCCACTCCCTCTTTCAAACCTTCCCTCCAGGTGTGACGTAACTAGCAGACATCCAATCAAATAACAGAGTTGGGGTAAACAACTCTGGTTGTTTTGTTTACAATGAAGAACAACCAAATGGCCCTTTTGGCTAGCACAAGAAGCCACATTTCTACTATAGACTAGAAACCTACTAAACTCCATTTTGGATATGTGAAGAACTTGGGGCCTCATTTTATCACATATGGCAACCCTATGTTAATGCAAGTACAACTCTCCAACACTATGGTCATCCATACAGAAAAGTAGAAAGCAGGTGTTTTAACTCAGGTTCTATTTCATTTTTTAAAAAAGATTTTTTTTCCCCCATGAGATAAAAACATTTAATAAAAACCATCCTGCCATTATAACATATATAAATCCCACTATTCATATATTTATACTGAAAAAGAAGTAGATTGTGGTTGCAAGCGTGAGTCACATAAGCGCTGCAAAGAAGCCCAGGATTGTTCTACCCAGACTACTGAATCAAGAGACAGACTGGAAGAGCCATACAGGACAATAGAACCAGGCATGACATACAGCAGCGCAGCCCATTATTGTTATTAAGTATACACTAGTACCCCGAATAACATTATGACTTGGTTCCACAAGTCCCGTCGTTATCCGGTTTTTAACGTTGTGCGATACATTGAACACACAATGTTAAAAAAAGCCCTGTTTCCCTGGAGGCTGCAGGAAGCCAGAACTTCGGGATTTGAATCCTGACATTTTGGCTTGCTGCAGCCTCCAGGGAGGTGGGGGAACTTTGGAAACAGCTTGGATCGGATCTCCCCACCTCCCTGGACCCGGCGGGGGGGGGGTCAGAGACCCCAAAATTGGTAAAAAAAAAAGTCCATTTTTTTTTACCAATTTTGGGGTTTCTGACCCCCCAGCGCCGGGTCCAGGGAGGTGGGCAGACCTGATCCAAGCTTTTTCTGGGCTTCCCCGACGTCCTGAGCCAGTGTAGCAAGCCAGAATGTCAGAGTTCGAATCCCGACATTCTGGCTTGCTGCACTGGCTCAGGACGTCGGGGAAGCCCAGAAACACCTTGGATCGGGTCCCCACACCTCCCTGGACCCGGCGGGGGGGTCAGAAACCCCAAAATTGGTTAAAAAAATGGATTTTTTTTAACCAATTTTGGGGTCTCTGACCCCCCCCCCCCCCCGCCGGGTCCAGGGAGGTGTGGGGACCCGCTCCAAGCTGTTTCCAAAGTTCTCCCACCTCCCTGGAGGCTGCAGCAAGGCAAAATGTCAGGATTCGAATCCCGACATTCTGGCTTGCTGCAGCATAAAAGAGGGTGGGGGAAGTTCAACATTAGCACGCATCGGGTCTCCCGACCTCCCTAGAGCTGATGCGCGCTAATTTTGAACTTCCCCCACCCTCTTTTATGCTGCAGCAAGCCAGAATGTCGGGATTCGAATCCTGACATTTTGCCTTGCTGCAGCCTCCAGGGAGGTGGGAGAACTTTGGAAACAGCTTGGAGCGGGTCCCCACACCTCCCTGGACCCGGCGGGGGGGTCAGAGACCCCAAAATTGGTAAAAAAAAAACGTCCATCTGACCCCCCCGCTGGGTCCAGGGAGGTGGGCAGACATGATCCAAGCTGTTTCTGGGCTTCCCCGATGTCCTCAACCAGTGCAGCAAGCCAGAATGTCGGGATTCGAACCCTGACATTCTGGCTTGCTGCACTGGCTCAGGATGTCGGGGAAGCCCAGAAACAGCTTGGATTGTGTCCCCTGCCTGCTCCAGAGAGATCAGAGGACCCGATTTACAGCTGCAGGGTGGCTGGGGAAGCTGACGGGGACTCCCTGTCGGCTTCCCTAGCCACCCGCCCATGCCTCCGCAGCTGTGGGGTGGCTGGGGACACCGACGGGGGAGCCCCCCATCAGCTTTCCAGCCTCCCCACCCCTGCCTCCGTAGCTGCAGGGTGGCTGGGAAGCTGAACGGAGAACCCCGTTCAGCTTTCCAGCCACCCTGCTGCTAAGAACGACTGTATCGTATAACGTTAAAATCGCGTTATTTGAAACAAGATTTTTCCAAAAATCTTGTCACGTTATACGGTTTTAGCGCTATATAATACTCACGTTATACGGGGTATTACTGTATAATGTTTTCCTTTAAGAAAAATACAATTGAGGAGAATTACTGGCCACTGAAGAACACAACCTCAATGTATATTGGTGGGATGATTAATTTCCATCCAACCCAGCTAAGAAAAGGACTGTTCTAAATGGATTGTTGGCACTAATATAATCATTTTTAGACCTCTGGAATAGTTATAGATTGTAACTCCACCAAGCAATTCCAAACATTCAATGTTACTAAAAATATTTTGTTTGGGGCAAGTAGATAAACAGCTAGTGCTTAAGAGGCACAGAAGGTGTCCAGTTTGGAGACCACTTGGAAGACTGTTTGTTCCTTCATTGCATACAGAAGTATGAAACTGAGGAAATATGATACCTAATGGATTACACAGGAAGCCAATGTCTAGGGAGCTCAATTCTGGAGAACTGAGAAACGGTCCTATATTATTATTTTATTTGTATGCAAATCAAGGAAGATTAACCTAGAACACATGACAATATACAGTCTAACAACTATCAACCTGTAACAACATACATATTTGATAAAAATCCTAGAAATGCTCTCTCTCGCTCTCTCATTTGTATCTCACTGGATTTAGTGCCAAAGCACTACTCACAGTGAAAAACAGTAATAATTGAACAGCACAGGGTATTGCTCTTTTGGGGAGATGGCTGAACCCCAGTGAAACCCCACATTGTAAAGCCCAAGGATCTGACACCACTTTCCCAAGCTGCACCTCTGGGCACAGTCATCACAAAAGGACTAGTCCCAGATCCAGACCTGGCCCCAATCCCCAGCTCTAACAATATATCCAAAAGAATATTATGATCAATGGTATCGAAGGCTACCAAGAGGTCCAGCAGGGCAGCATTACCCATGTGAGAATCTCTTAAGAGTTCATCCAGCAGGGCTGTTTCAGTAGCATGGTGTGTGGCCTGAAGCTTGGATGGAAAGGATCAATGGAATCTGTTCCATCCACAGAAGCCTGCAAATGATTTTCCCCCTTCAATTTCCTTCAGTGATCTTGTACATGAATGGAATGTTGATGACCACTCTGTAGTTGTTTAAATCATTGGCTGGCAACTCCCGGTTTCTTCAAAATGGGATGCATAATTGTCTCCTTCAAATGAGTGGCCAAACAGCCCTCTTGCACGGAAGAATTAGCAACGTGAATCGCCTATTCTGCCATTATCTCACTGGCTGATAATGGGCAGGACAGGTAAGGATGGGCAAGTGTCAAGAGGGGAAGGTGTTGCTTTACAAGCTGCAAGCAGCCTGGCAACAGAAGCTATGTAAGAGGTCCAGTTTGATTCCACAATGTTACACAGGATGGTGAATTGGACATTTCCTGCTGATTAACTGCACTAACTTGGGAGTACAGGTTCCTAAGGATTTGATTATCTGGTGACTCTATAATCAATTTTGAATTGTATGCCTTCCTGGCAGCTCTTATCACATTGGTATACCAACAACTGCAAATTTTTTACAGCAGCCAGATTAGCCTTCATGGAAGTTTCATCCACTTGCTCTCTAGCCTTCTCCTAAGTGGTTTCAGATCCCTAAATTAATAATATCAGAGAATAAACAATACAAAAACATTGTAGCTTCACGAATCCTCACTCCTATGTCTGATGAAGTGGACTTGATCCACGACAGCTAACTGAAATATAACAGTTAGTCTTTAAAGTGCTATAGTGGTTTGGTTTATTCTCTGATACGCTTGAAACACAGACTAACATGGCTACTATTCCTAAATTAATCAGTGAACCAAGGTGACAGTCAGGGTTTGAAATGGAGAAGGTGTTTAGGAGCAATTGTGTCAATGGCCTGAGCTAAATCTACATATCTCTAATCAACTAGGGTCTCAACACAGGAGCACCAACTCATTCAGCTGCAAACCCTCCCAAAGCAATCTGGAAACCAACTGGAGCCATCAGCCTTGGCGGGCAGAAGAATTTGAAAACCTGTCCACTGCAGCCTATAAAAGCCTATCTCTGTCTGGTACCAACCCACCTTATTTCAGTTGGTGATAAGACCTCAAAGAAGAACTTGTGTAGTTGTGCTGACCTACCCCAGTAGACATGGTCAACGCGCAGCAGCACTACAGAGTCTATTCAAGGAGAGTCCAAAGGGCAAAGTCCAAAGAGAAAGCTGAGGTCTGGTTACTGGTGGGTCAAGCAAGCGTCTAGTTCGAAGGATGTCCAGGGGCATCATCAGGGTTGGCAGATAAGTCAGGATCATGGCAGGCAGGTCAGGGTCTAGGCAGGCGATCTGAAGTCAAACAGGGTGCCAGCGTTTGCACTGAGGAATTGTACCAATGCTGGGAAGCTACAAGCTTGCTTATAAGCCTCCCAGCTAATCGGTATCAGCTGGGAGCCTTCTCTGGTACTTAGTTCTGGCTTGTTTGTGTTGCAGGTATAGCTCCTTTCTGGCTCTTTCTCTGACTGAGGGCTGATCACAGTCAGAGTCAAGCTTCTGATCTAACTGATTGTCTGCCTGAGGAAACAGAGTTGAGCCAGAAGCAGGCTGAGATTCCTAGTTCATGACTCTCTGAGGTTCAGGTGCAGGCAGAACTGGGCTGGGTATAGGAAGTGCCTCCCGATCTAGGCCATCTTCAGAGTAAGAGGAGGGCTGGATCACAACAGCAGTAGAACTGAAGTCCGGCATAGATTTGTCTGGGTAAATGAAACTGTTGAGATATTCTGGCCAAAACTATCTGCATCTTTCACGGTCAAACCTAGCAAATTGAACTGAGGCCTTTTTTAAAAAAAAAAAACCTCACAAGTAGCAACTAGCCAACAACATTTAGTTTTCAAATAACTTATGACTACCACAGGTTTTTCACATGTGCAAAGTGAATCAGTGAGGCTTATAAGCAAGTTTGTTGTAGCATTCAAGTGTCGGTACAATTCTTATGTGCAAAGAACAACACCCTGCTTGACTTCAGATTGCCTGCCTAGACCCTGCCCTGCCTGCCATGACCGACTTATTAGCCAACCCTGACAATGGCCCTAGACATCCTGGGAACATGCGTGTGCATTTGGGTCCTCTCAGTAAACTGCTAAAGAACAGTTTGCCCACCATGGCTAAATTTAAAAGAGAAAGATGTTCCCTACAGTTTATGAGCTTTAAGAAGCAAGCACACAACCAGAAGATATGCAGGAAAACAAGACCAGCAAGATGAAAACCCAATCTATGAAAAGGCTTTGGGCTTCCCTGGTTGATCACAACACATCTTAAAGTTTGTAACATGCACAACCACACAGACATGTTAAACGTTAAAGAGAGAATGCTTCCAAAGTCTGCCTTACAAATTGCTCCTTACATCAATGATACATTTTTAATGAACCTGGGCACTGCACAGCTCAATAAAAAAGCTAGAAATAGTGGTTTACTAGACATAAAGACCCTCTTATTAAAGATGGAAATACTCAAATAGACTCTGAGTCTTATAAACCTATGCTCTACAGTCTACAAAGTGAAAACACCTTCCTGGGATTTATTTATTATTATTTTTTTTTTGAAGATATAAGGCACCTTAACAGGAGCAACTTTTAAAAGAAGTAGGGAAAACTTAAGTTAACCTAAGTGTTATTTTAAAATATCAATACAACTTAGGATAAACATTAAGCTGCTGATCCACATGTTTTAAATGTGAAAAGATGATTGATTTAACTAATTAAATAAAAATTATTCTTTAAAATGAAAGTAAATTTTAGATCATCTAAAACCATGTTATGGTGCCACCACGTTCTACCTGTAGGTAAGTACATGTAAGGGGGTGGGGGGATATCAAAGAAAACAAAATGTACTTAAGTCACCTTGTAAATATTTAGTAACAATTTTGAAAATCTGAAACACTGAGGCTCTTGACACAGTCATGGTGGAGGATCAATTTATAAATTGGGATATTAGATTTTTAGAATAAATGCAAATATTACGTGCTAACCTGATCAAAAGAGCAATCCCACCACATAACCTTTCTTATAATTTCTGATCCACAATTAATCTAATATCACACATTTAAATATGTCAAAGTGAAACTTAAAAAATTATCAATTTCAAATATGAGGATGTAATTGAACAAACATATTGTTGAGATTGTGTGTATGGAATAAACACCAAATAATGTCTAGTTTGCTCACCAGTGCAGTATGAAAGATTTCTAGGACAAAAAAAACTGCCACACAGAAGTTGATCATACTGTTTTAAATTATTTATTAATCGCTTATCAATTAAAAATATTCAATGCATTTACTTATAAAACAATAAAAATATATTTAAATTTGTTTTATTCTATTTTTCCAACCTGAATTGATAAGGAATTCTATTGATAGGAATTGCCTTCTATTTCACTAATCAAAAATTCAAAATCAGAACACTACTAATTGTAAAATTAGCAGATACTGACAATAAATGCCAATCCTATAAACACATTACTTTCTGGTTTCAGAAGTAGAAGTTGTCGAAAATCTTCCACTGCTTGAAATAGGAAGCTAAAGCACTACCCACAACCACAAGCAATAGTGCTTCCAGGTCTTGGAAATAATCTGTTTGAACAAAAATGTTAATATTAAATTTACTACTATTGGGAACAATACAAAAAAGGGGGCTCTTGAATTTTAATCTTAATTTCTGTAGAGCAAAATTATCAAATTTTACTTACGGAAAACGTTTTGGCATACAATCACTAGAGGGCATGTCACTTCATACTACCATTTTCAAAACGTGAATGGACTTATGTCTAGCCAGCGCAATTGATATTTATACCAGATACCGTATATGCTGGTGTATAAGATGACTTTTTACCCCTGAAAAACATGCCTCCAAGTGGGGGGGCCGTCTTGTACACCGGGTGCACTTCAGTTGAATAAAATACAGTAATACCTCGGTAACATTTACCTCGGATAACGTTTACCTCAGATAACGCTTAAATCGCATAACATTAAGCAATCTGGGGAGGAGAATTGCATCGAATAACGTTAAGGTCCTATGAGATGGATCGGATAACAACTTAATATCAGATGACAAACAGGAGTTTGAAGGCTTTTAAAGGGAAACTGTCACGCCAGCAAACTTGCTAGGGACTTGCCTGGCACTTGCTCTCTCCCTCTATTTGTTATCTTCCTTCTATCATTGACAGTTCCAGTTTGGTTAACAGATTAGAAAACAAAGTGCATGGCAGCTCCCATAGGTTTATTGTTCCATTCAGCTTTAGTGAATTGTCTTTGGTGAATTACGTTTAATAAATTTGCACTGTTTATGTTTACTGTACATGTTTGATAACATACAGCCTTGTGACAGTTTTTCTGCATGTCATAAGCATTTGAATATAAATTAACATGTTGAAATCAAATCTGATGTTCTTTTACGTTTTATTTGGTGTGTGGAATGTGTGCGGAAGGGGGGGTAGTCTTATACAGCGAGTATATAACAAACTCTTTATTTTGAGTGGAAATGTTGGGGGATCGTCTTATACACCCAGTCGTCTTGTACACCGGCATATACGGTACTTCAACTTTGGGCCTAAATAAGTCTTGAGCATTTTTCAGGGCTACCTGATAGTCTAAGAACACTGAGATAACTACAGCTGAAAAGTTCCAATTATGCTTCTAAAGAAATGTTCCTACTGTAACTATGATAGCAACAAAAGTCATGGTGATCAACTGCTATTGCACGGGATCTGTGATTCTAAGCATTGTCCGTGACTGAAAAGAAAAACTATTTTTATTTGACAAAAAATGAATTTAAAATAGGCAACGTTATTACATATTTCGGAATAAATATTACTAAAAAATTGCAGGCTTTTAAAAAGGAAAAATTGATAAATTGAAAGAAGTACTTAAAAACACAATACAGTAAAACCTCGCATATAGAGTGCCTCGCTTAGAGATTAACTCACTTAAAGAGCAGAATTTTCTCTGAATGGTCACCTCGCTTAACAACTAAAACCAACCAAAAACTTGCTTAACAACTCAATCTGGGTTCACAGTCCCCCTCACTAGAAGTCACAATTGGTTACTTACAATGGTGTTTCGCTTAAAGAGCAAACTCGCTTAAAGAGCAATCTCCTGTCCTTCCCGAAGGGTTTAAAAACCTGGCTGGCAGGACAAGTATGGGGACCCAGGAATGTGGGCTCTCATGCTAGGTGGCTCATTTAATGGACTGCCACACTTTTGAGTCTGAATGTTTATATAATTCTGTGTGCAGCTTGTACACTGTTTTAACTTTTTATGGTTTTTTAAGAGTTGATATTAAGTTTTAATTTTAAATGGCATTGATGTAGATTGTTCTATGTTTTAACCTTGATGTAAGCCGCTCAGAGTCGGGTTCACCCGATTGGGGTGGGGTAGCAAATGTAATAAATAAATAAATAATCCCGTGGAACATATTATGCTCTTTAAACGAGGTACCACTGTAAATGAAAATAGAAAGATAAAATTATAATGGTTGAATAGAATTGCTTTATGTAAAATAAATATTTTACCTAGGATTATTTTCAGTGTTATCAATAGTGATATCAGTAGAATAATTAAAACAATGGCAGAATTTAAGTAATAAATTTCACAAAGGTGATTTAAAAAGCAAGCTTGCATAAAAATACTATGGTATAAATCTCAAAAACTGAGAGGGCTAAGTCTTCCAAATATAATGTTAATACAAAGCACTAGATTTATGACTGGCTTTATATTTAATCCAAATAGTACTACATGGCATTAATTTATACACAATGTTAGTATGACATATAAAGTTACAAATCAGTGTGGCCTGTTACACTTGGTGATGACTGAAGATCCATTATTGGTATTCAGATTTCTGTGAAGTTTGATTCTGTGAAGTTGTAAATGGTAAGTAGATGGATGCAAAATATTGTGCCATAACACATCTGCTAATGAGTTTTTCTTTCAGATCTACCTTCTGTTGGCAATGCTGTGTGAAAATTGACAGTGGTGTAAGTGGCCTAGGTAAAGCACCAAGTACCTCCTTTGTTCTATGAGGTGGCCTGAGGCTATGGATGAAAATCACTGACCATTCTTCTGAGGTTTGTTCTATAAAAGTGCTATGGGAAAATATAGTATAAAGATGGTATGGGAAATTACAGCATATAACAACATGTTAGTTGTGGCATTTCAATTATGATAATGTCCCAGAAACCCTTGACTAATATTCAAACCTTTGGGATGAGTGTTCAGCATGTGTTTATATTTTATCAATGCTGTCTCCCTCTGGATCCTTATCTTGTAATTTTTCTGTTCCAGAATGGCAACTTTCAAGTCTTATGTAGAATGTCCAGGCAGATTGAAATGATTTGAAACAGGTTTCTATGCATTGCCATTTCTGTTTTATGTCCACTGACTCTTTTGTGCAGAGACTATCCCATTGTTCAGAGGGGCATTGTTGGCAAGAGATGGTATGAATCACATTAGCAGGGGAACAAGTAAAAACACCCTTAGTGTTGTGTGTAACACTGTTGGGTCCATAATAATGTTGCCAGAGTAAATGGAGGGCGGGGGCATAGTTTGTAACAGAGTTTAGTTCCCATCTCTGTTTCACTGTTCCTTAGTCTGTTGTGTGTAGTTGCTTGGGATTTGGGGGTTATCTGTAAGCAAGATCTTGGGAGGGTGAAGTATTTTTGTGAGGGATAGATTGGAGATCTTTTATTATGCATGGAAGAGTTGTAGGCTGAAGGTTACAACTAGTACTGTTCAATTGCTTTCTCTTCGGGGTCTGTCTGTACCCTCACCTGATTTTGTTTAGTCACATAGTTGAGTCCAACCCTTTGCAACCCCATGGACCACCGTACACCAGGTTCCCGTCATCTGCCATTCTCTGCAGCCTGGCCAGATCTACCCCCACCACTTCAGCAATGCCATCCTCTGCCGTCTCCTTCTCCTTTTGCCTTCAATCTTTGTTACCTGGATTTTGGACTTCACCATTTATTTTACATTATTATTTTCAGTTGTTTAAAACAAAGAATAATAAAGGACTTTATTTTAATTTAATTTTTTATTTTTCTTATTATTTTCCCTGTTCTAACCACTCAACATACATTCACACAAATACAGACAATATACAGTCTTGTTGTACTCCTTTTCTTATTCTAAATAAATCAGTAGTACCATATCCTGTCCTAACTGCCGCTTCTTGGCTCAGGTACAGATTTCTCAGAAGACAGATGAGGTGGTCTGGTACTCCCATTTTTTTAAGGCAGTGTTTCCCAAATGCTGGTGTTTGGACTTCAGTTCCCAGAAGCCTAAGCCAGTCTATCGACTAATCAGTGCTTTGCGGAATTGATTTAAACTTCTGGGAATTGAAGTCCAAACACCAGCATTTGGGAACACTGCTTTAAGGAGTCGCCACAGTTTATTGTGATCCACACAGTCAAAGGCCTTGGAGTAGTCAATGAAATAGAAATACTGTAGACATTTTTCTGGTACTCCCTTATTTTCTCCATAATCCAGCGATTGCTGGTAATTTGGTCTCTAGTTCCCCTGCTTCAGTAGGCACATAGTGGTTAATACCTGCTGATGCCCACCACTGGACTTGATCGCTAACATTAAAATACAGAAATTAGTCTGTAAGGTGCCACAATGCTCTTTGTATTTTTTTGCTTTGTTTTACTCACTTTCTGATATGCTTCCGCAGACTAACATGGCTTTTCTTATACTGTAATTCCCAAAGTTCTCCAATAATTTAGGCAGAAATCCAGAAGATCCAGGCCACAGACCCATACCTATAGACATTTACATTTCACTCATCTGAACGTGGCTGCATGGCTATCTTGTGCCTACTTCCTGGTGCTGTAATGTGTTCTGGGAGTCACAATCACCCATTTAGGCTCTAAAAAGGGTTTCTCCTGAAGAACTATGGTTCTCTGGAAGCACTATGGCAGCTATATTTCATGTTAATTAACAGCAGAAAACAGGCTAATTTTAAAAGAGATAAAGTATGATTATGTAAAATAATATCATCATTAAAAATGTATGTTTATAAATGTTTGTTTGTTCTGCTGTATGTAATTGTCTTCACCTTCTTGGGATCTAAGATCACCTTCTTGGGATCGAAGATCACTGCAGATGGTGACTGCAGCCATCAAATAAAAAGACACTTACTTCTTGGGAGGCAAGCTATGGCAAACCAAGGCAGCATAATAAAAAGTAGAGACATCACCCTGCCAACAAAAGTCCACATAGTTAAAGCAATGGTCTTCCCAGTAGTAATACATGGCTGTGAGAGCCGGACCATAAGGAAGGCTGAACACAGAAGAATAGACGCCTTTGTGGCACTGGAGGAAGCTCTTGAGAGTCCCCTGGACTGCAAAATCAAATTAGTCAATCCTAAAGGAAATCAACCCTGACTGCTCCTTGGAAGGACAAATACTAAATCTGAAGCTCAAGTACTTTGGACACCATATGAGAAAGGAGGATTCACTGGAGAAGACCCTGATGCTAGGAAAGATCGAAGGCAAAAGGAGAAGGGGACGGCAGAGGATGAGATGACTAGATGGCATCAGTGATGCAGTTGGTGCAGAGCTGGGCAGACTATGGAGGATGACAGATGACAGAGGAGCCTGGTGTGCAGTGGTCCATGGGGTCGCAAAAGGTCGGACTCGACTGTACAACTGAACAACAATGCAATTGTCAATATTTGAATTATTTTAAGTTGTATTTTTTCTTTACCCCTTTTCCCTTATGTATCCATATTTCCTTTGTTTTTGAGGGGGGAAACTAAAATGTAAAAACAAGAAGTAGGTCCAAACTGGCCATGTAGCCTCCAAAACAAAGCCCTCATCCAGAAGATTGCAAACCTCCGATTTAATTGTTAAGCGAGTTTTTGGTTGGTTTTAGTTGTTAAGCAAAGCGACCAATCAGAGAACATTATGCTCTTTAAGCGAGTTACTCTTTAAGTGAGGCGGTCTTTATGCGAGGTTTGACTGTATTTGTATACCTTGGGGTTGATTTTTTTAATTATGTACACTGCCCAGAGTGGGAGTGTCTCCAAGATGGGCAATATATGAATACAATTTTTTAAGTAAAATGTTTTTTAAAAAAATATTTATAATTTTTTATAATTATAATTATAATTTTTTATTAAAAAATTAAAAAAATATTTATTTATTTGAAGAAACTTACTGTGCTATAGATTAAGAGTAACAGTTCAACAAACAGTTTGGTGTTGCTTTATTTTCCTGATTCTTTTAACCACTTCTGTGTGTTTCTTTTCTTTTTAATAAAACTTATAAAATCCATTCCTGTTTGTGGGATTTTTCTTAAAGAAATTCTGATACTAAATCATGTTACTTACCTCGCCTACCTATCGAGTTCACAGTGAGGTGAAGAACTTTGTATTTTATGGCAATGAATCTTTTTGACCTAAATTCCCTGGAGACACTGCTAGACCTGCAAGCTGGAATGTTCAGGAAGGTGCAAGAAAATGTTCCTCCTGAGACTAGATATAGACCCTACCACTACGTCTTCCCTGAAAGTTACCGTATCAGAATAAAAAGAGATTAATAAGGCAAAGGAGTATCTGAAAAGCCTGGGAAAAGGGGAAAGATCACAGTTGGCATTAAAAAAATCCAAAAGATATATCCATAGTGGTCATCAGCCCCACCTAGACAATAAGACACCAGTGAAAGATGCCCCTTCCCATAAGGCAGGATCTGATATTTCTTAAACAACTGGCTAAGAGGAATATTCCACATTATGGAAAGTCTTCTGAGCAACATCACAGGCTATCTATCTCTCAAAGGTTATTTCCTAGTCCACAACTCACAGCCAGACATTTAGGAAACAGTTAGTCTGGAGAACTCTTCTAACAGCAACAGGAGGAATGAAGAATTTGTGGTGAACATGCCACTCCTAGCACTTCACTCTGTTCACGGTAAGACCAGCTCTCATGTATACATTTTTGTTACTTCGTTTTTAGAGGTGCAAAGGGGGGGATCTTACTTTTCCCACTGATGAGTTTGCCAGAGTGTTTTTATTTTCTTCTGGTTTGTTGCATTTTTCACATATTTGGAAGTAAAACTGTTGGAGGGGGGGAGTTCTGCACAAAAGAATAACAAAACACATGTTTTATTGCACCCCCAATAATTTTTTATGCTAGGATTCCTGAGGATTTTAGTTCAGAAATATCCGAAATGTCAATTTTGAGGCTCTCATGAAGGACAGGTTGCACTTACCTGTAACTGTCGTTCTTCGAGTATGTTGTTTGTGAATTCACACTGATGGGTTCTGCGCTTGCGCGGGAGCCATGTCGGAGCTGGAAAGCTGATTGGATAAATTTGAATGGTTAGTACCACCCACCATCTCCACCCGCCCTTTGCGCCATTTCGCGCTTTCCGCCTCAGTTAATATTAAAGCTGTACAGAGGATAAAGCATCTCATCCCTGCAGCAGTAAGAGGGGAAGGACGGGTGGGTTGTGTGAATTCACAAACAACATACTCGAAGAACGATAGTTACAGGTAAGTGCAACCTGTCCTTCTCCTTCGTGTTGTTTGTGAATGCACACTGATGGGTGACTAGCAAGCTCTCTTACCTGGATGGTGGGTAGCTGGTGCTGTGGTGAGCTGTGCCGCTTGGTGGAGATGTGGTCTGGTCTCAGGATACACTCAAAGGTCAGGAGGTCATCATGGCATTGAAGCGCGAAGACCTGCTGTCAAGACCGAGCGTCCCAGCCTGGAGTCGGGGATGGCTCTGGTGTCCAGTCTGTAGTGGTTGACAAAGGTGAGTGGCCTGGACCACGTTGCGGCTTTGCAGATGTCTTCCATGGGGATTCCCTCCAAGAAGGCCGTGGAGGTGGCCATGGATCTGGTGGAGTGAGCCCTGACGTGGGGTGGTGGTTCCCTCGATGTCAGGCGGTAGGCCAAGTAGATTGTCTCGCAGATCCATTTGGAAAGGCGTTGGGCAGAGAGCGCGTGGCCTTTGGATCTCCCGCCGTAGGCGATAAATAGTCTATTAGATTGTCTAAAATCTCTGGTACGTTGTGTGTAAAAGAGCAGTGCTCTTCGTACGTCCAAGGAGTGCCAGCTTCTTTCCTGGGTACTGGAAGGGTTGGGAAAGAAGGCAGGTAAGGTGATGACCTGGGATAGGTGGAATTCTGTGATCACCTTAGGGAGGAAAGAGAGGTCTGGGTGCATGACCACTCTGTCATGGAAAAACTTGAGGAATGGGGGATCATTCCTGAGGGCTGTCAGTTCCCCTACTCTGCGGGCTGAGGTGATGGCCACCAGGAACGCGGTCTTCCACGAGAGCAGGTGGATCTCGGCTGTTGCCATCGGCTTGAAGGGCGGCCTCATCAGAGCTTCCAAGACGGTAGACAGTGACCATTGCGGTGTGGGTATTCGTGTGGGGGGGAAAACATTCTTCAGGCCCTTGAGGAACCTCTTCATGGTGTGGTCTCGGAAGGCCGAAGAGAGGGTAGAGCGAGGTGAAGCATGGGCGACAACTGCAGCTAAGTGCACACGTATGGAGGAGTGTGCCAAGCCGGTTTCAGCCAGGTGGAGCAGGTAGTCCATCAGGTCCTCTAGGGAGGCTGTGGTCAGTTCCTTGTCCCGGTCCCTGAGGAATGCGTTAAACCTCTCCATCTTGTTCTTGTAGGACTTGGATGTGGAGGGTTTCCTGCTCTGTTCCAGGATCCTGCTTATCCTGGGATTATGAGCCAAGCCGTGAGGTGGAGACTCGGTAGGTCTGCGTGGAACATCTGGCCCCGTTCCATGTGGAGGAGCGACGGGTCGTCTGGGAGGGTGATCGAGTCCGTCGCTAGTTCCCTGAGCAGTGGGTACCAGTGTTGCCTGGGCCATGCTGGTGCAATTAGGATGGCTCGGGCCTTCTCCTGGCGAAGGCGGACTAGGACCCTCTGGATGAGCGGGAAAGGTGGAAAGGCGTAGAGGAGATTTCCAGGCCAGGGGATCATGAAGGCGTCCCCCATGGATCCTTGTCCCGCTCCGGCTCTCGTGCAGAACAGGTTGCACTTCGCGTTGGTCTGGGACGCGAAGAGGTCCACTCGTGGTTGGCCCCATCTGTTGCACAGGAGCTCGAAGACCGATGCGTTGAGCTCCCATTCGTGAACGTCCGAGGTCTTGCGGCTGAGGCCGTCCGCTGTTGTGTTGAGTTTCCCTTGGATGTGCACTCTGATTGGTAGGACGTGGTTCTGGAGGCACCACTCCCAGAGTTGGACTGCTAGGTAGAGTAGGGATGGTGAGTGAGTCCCTCCTTGCCGGTTGAGATAGGATAGGGCTGTGGTGTTGTCCGAGGCGACCTGAACCGCCGTTCCTCGGAGGCTGGATTGGAAGGTTTTCATGGCCTTCCAAATCGCGAGTAGTTCTAGGAAGTTTATGTGGTGTGCTCGTTCCTGTCGAGTCCACTTGCCGCTTATCTCCAGGGATCCGCAGCATGCTCCCCATCCGAGTGTGCTCGCATCCGTGGAGATCTGGGTTGACGGTGTGGGAGGTAGGAAGGGTCTCCCGATGGCCACGAATTCGTGGTTGGTCCACCACTGTAGTTGCTGTTTGAGTTCGCGGGTTGGTATGAGCCGTTTGCTCGGATCGTCCAACACAGGGTTGAAGAGGTGTAGGAACCAAGACTGGAGCGATCTCATCTTTAATTTGGCGAACGGTATGACCGCCGTGGTGGAGGCCATGAGGCCTAGGAGTCTCTGCGCCGATTTGGCACTCACCGTGCGGTTTTTCTGGAACTGGTGTACCAGCGATCCGATGTGTGCTAGGCGCTGGGGAGGGGCGAATGCTCTTGCCTTCGTGGCATCCAGGATCGCCCCGATGTAATCCATCTCCTGGGCCGGTTCCAGGCGTGATTTCTTTACATTGATCCGAAGACCGAGGTCCTCCATGGTTTTGAGGGTGAATCGCACGTCCCTCCGTGCTTGTTCTGCAGACGGCGCCGTTATCAGCCAGTCGTCTATGTAGGGAAATACCTGGATGCCCCGGGTTCGTAGGTATGCCGCTACCGGTGCCATGCATTTCGTGAAGACTCTCGGTGCGGTGGAGAGGCCGAATGGTAAGCAAGTGTATTGGAAGGCTTTTTCCCCGATGCAAAATCTGAGGAATTTGCGGTGATCTTGGCGTATTGAGATGTGGAAATACGCATCCTTGAGGTCGATTACTGCAAACCAGTCTCCGGTCTTCAGGAGAGGGAGAATGGTCTAGAGCGTGACCATGCGGAACTTCGCCACTCGAATGTGTTTGTTGAGGCGACGGAGGTCCATGATGGGTCTGAGTCCTCCGTCTTTCTTGCTGACTATGAAATACCTGGAATAGAATCCGTCGCAGAGAGATGTTGGGGCGACCGGTTCTATTGCCCCCTTGAGTAGAAGTGCTGAGAGTTCTTCTTGCAGCTGGGGGGACGGGTTGGTGGTGCGAATGTGACCTAAGGTTGGCCATCTCTCGAATTCGATGGCGTAGCCAACGTCTAAGATTCGAAGCACCCACCGATCGGTAGTTATTGCGTTCCAAGTGGCTAGGAAGTTCCGGAGCGGTATGTACGGCATCGGATGGGGCGAGGGAGGATCTTCGGTTCGGAGGGAGTCAAGGTTGTTGTTTTTGCCTCCGGTCAGAGCGCTTGGTGTTCTGGCCTTGGTTCTGGAAGCGCGGGCGGTTATATTGTCTGCGTGGTTTGAAGAATTGTTGCTTGGCTTGGCCTTGGGATCGAAAGGACTGGCGGTTGCGGTAGTCCTGGTTGTATCCCGAGGAGGACCTGCGTTGGTATCCGCTGGTCGAGCCAAGCCGAAGTCTGTTGGACGTTGTGATGTCCTTGTGAAGTTCGTTAAGGGCATTGTCCGTGTCTTTGGCGAACAATCCCTTGCCGTCGAAAGGGAGCTCTTTGATGAGCCTCTTCGTGTCATCATGTAAGTCGGCCGATCTGAGCCATGCATGGCGACGCAGCTGTATCGCGGCCGCTACGGTCTTAGCCCCGAGTCGCAGATGTGGCGTGCGGTTCGGAGCTGTTGTTGGCTGAGTTGGATCCCTTCCTCGGACAGGGTCTCAAACTCGGCGCGGAGATCGGGTGGCAGTCTGTCCAGGGAGGCTTCCACCTTGCCCCACAGCTTGATGTTGTAGGCTGCCATGGCTGCCTCGTAGTTAGCCGCGCGGGTAGAGAGGGATGAGGCGGCGTAGACCCTCCTTCCGATGGCGTCTAGTTTCTTTCCCTCCTTCGAGGATGGGACAGGCACGCTATGCACGGCGGTGCGGTGTTGGGTGGCCTTGACTACCCTCGAATTCGGCGTGGGGTGCGAATGGAGGAACTCACCCTCTTCCCCAAGGAGCTTGTAGATCCCATCCAGCCGATTGGAGACGACGTGGGATGAGACCGGCCTGCTCCAAACCGTCTTGGCCGAATGGGCGACGGCCGGAAGGAAGGGCAGATGGACCGGAAGGATCTTCTTGGTGTCCGCCAATCCGCACACCTCGTCCACGAATGGAGCCGGCGGGTGTTCTGCCCTGATGTTCAATATCGGGCCCATGCGGGTCAGGAGGGCAGTGAAGGATTTCTGATCCTCCAGCTGCAGGCGCTCCTTGGCGCCGATCTGTTCCCCCGGGGACTTTTCGGCATCGACCGGAGTAAGATCGTCCATGTCTTCCTCCTCGCCTTCTCCCTCGGACGAATCGTCCGAGCCTCCAGACACCCCAGCAAGGGATGGGGGTGGCAGTGAGGCCTCGGGGTCCGAGTCAGACCAGTAAGGCCTGGCTGAACTCGGTTCCTCCCCGGATACAGATGGCGGTTGTGGCGGCAGCGGTTGGGAAGCCACGGATTGGGCTCGGCGCCGTTTGGAGGCCACGGATGCGTGATCGGCCTTCCGTTTGGAGGTAGCCCGCGATGTAGGATCGGGCGGGGGACCAATGGTGGCGAGTACCTTGTCGGTGATTTTCTCCGTCATGGCCTCCAAGAGCGGGGACAGCATTTCCAGGGTGAGGAAGGGCTGTGCGGTGGTCTCCGATCCCCGTTCATCACTTCTCCCGTCGGGAAGTAGAGATGTCCCCCGTGGAGTTGGTGCCGGGGGGGTCTCTTGGTGCGGCAGGATGCCTTCTGACTCCGCCTGGGACGCACGTGGAGGTGATGGTGGCGGCGACGTAATGGCGGCCACGAAGACTGAGGAGGCCGGGGAAGCAGAAGGAGACGGCCGGCGCACTTGAGGTGTGGGAGGTAGAGAGGAAGAGTGTTTCTTATGTTTTTTCTTCTCCTTCTTCCGTTCCTCCTTGTTCTTCTTTCTGAAGAGCTCGATGGTGGTGAGCTTCTTGGTGGCTGGCGGGGCCGAAGAGGACGTCTCTTGGCGGGCCTCCGTCGGGCGGCTTGGGCCTTGTGGTGCTAGGGCGGACTCCATGAGGTGGGCCTGCAGTCGGTTCCTCCGGTTCTTCAGGGCAACCTTGGAGAATTTCTTACAGGCTGAGCACGAGTGCACAGGATGGTCCTCGCCCAGGCAGATCAGGCACTTAGAGTGGTTGTCGGTGCTCGGGATCTTGGCCGAGCACGAAAGGCACTTTTTGAAGGCCGCCGACAATGCCATCCACAGTGGGGTGGCAAAGGGCTAGAAGGGGGGGTCCCCTTCGCGGCTCTTCTAATTTCTGTCTTCTTCTTCTTTTTTTTTTAAACAAAAAAAGGGGGTACTGGATAAACCAGAAGTGAAGGTGCCAAAAGCTATCCCGGATAAACAACCGAACAATTCGGTAGCGAGGGAAAACGGGAGAGCTCTCGATCAGGCTCCTGCTGTAGCAGCGGAAAAACAAGAACTGAGGCGGAAAGCGCGAAATGGCGCAAAGGGCGGGTGGAGATGGTGGGTGGTACTAACCATTCAAATTTATACAATCAGCTTTCCAGCTCCGACATGGCTCCCGCGCAAGCGCAGAACCCATCAGTGTCCATTCACAAACAACACGAAGGAGAACAGAGTAAGCTCTCATGAGAAGATATATATGGGTGCCTTCCTTGCTGCTGGTGGGGTGAGGAATGTGGGTACAAGACACAGACACAGAAAGTATAACCACTTCAATGAGTGAGAGAACTTATATTTGAATCATTAAATTGATGTTCCCCCTCCTTTTTATGCCAAAAAAACAAAAAGATTTAATGTTAACACATTAGTTCCTGAAAAAAACGTTTATATATCAATATGTCACTGTGTAAACCACTGGTCTAATTTTCTTTCATGGATATGCAAAGGATGTCACCACAGCCATTATCAGTTGCATGCTCAATCGGACAATTCAGTATGCAAGAATTAATGCTTACAGTGGTTTCTTCAGGCAATTCTAAAGGTTACATTGTTTGTGTTAAAGGTAAAGGTTGTCCTTGCTCGAAAGCCAGTTGTATCCAACTATAGGGTTCAGTGCTCATCTTTACAGCCAAAGAGCCAGCATTATCTGCATCTGCAGACATGTGGCAGGCATGCCTAGATACCAAAATGTACAGAACGCTATTTACCTTCCCACCAAAGTGGCACCTATTTATCTACTTGCAGTTTCTTGCTTCTGAACTGCTACGTCGGCAGGAACTGGGACAAAGGTAGGAGTTCATTCTGCCGTGCAGTACTCAGGCATCGAGCTGCTGACCTGCCACCTTCCATTCAGTGACTTAACCACTTGAACCACCACAGTCCCGTTTACATTAGTATAAATAGACAAGAAGGTCTTGGCCACTGAAGATAGAGTACAATGGTTTAAGTTGCTGGAGAGGCTTGAATTGCCTCTTCCAAGGTATCAAAAGTTAAAATCTTTTCATGGATGCAAATCATGTGCAAAATGAACAGTCCTAGAAACACCTGCCAACATGGGAAAAGATATACAGTAATACCTCAGATAGCGTTTACCTCGGATAACGCTAAAATCGCATAACGTTAAGCAATCTGGGGTGGAGAATTGGATCAAATAATGTTAAGGTCCTATGGGATGGATCGGATAACAACCGCTAAAGTCTGTGCGGTTACAATGTATCTCTATGGAGCTTTAACATTATCCGATCCATCGCATAGGATTTTAACATGCATCGGATAACACTAAAAATCGGATAACACCAAGACTTGGGGAACCAAGTTTTAGCGTTATCCGAGGTATTACTGTACATGAAGTTTATTAACCGGTGACAGAAGTCAAAGATAGTAGATAATTCTGTTTGCTTAAATGGAAATTTTGAAAAGGTTTTGTTTAATAAAATAGCTAAATATAAGTTCATTTCTGTGAGGTTTCACAAGGTGCTTTTTTAAAATTAATGAGTCTTTCCCCTCCCCCCCGTTAAACAATAAAAATAAAATTAAGAAAAATATGCACGTGTTTGAAAGACAAGTTATGTGCTTCCCCATCCTTGCCAATGTTAGAGAACCAAGAATTTTTTAAAAGCCTAAAAGTTCAAAATAATTTTAAAAAGATGATGATGATGCACAAAAAGGAAATGTTTTTGATATAATAAGTTGAATGTCCCACTCCCCCACAATGTCTCTAATGATCCAATCCCTCGATGCAGTCAAAATTCCAATTTAAATTAACTGCTACTTGTAATTTCACATATCAAAACAAAAAAATGTTGGTGGTTTATTAGGTTTTTACCAGGACATGCAAAGTGTGATCTGCAAGAAATGAGGGTGTTATTCCTGCCTGTCAAGACAGTGGGTCAGACTATCTCTAGCTATTTGTGAATGCAGCTTGATCAAAACGGCGATTTTAACCTTCACCAAACAGTAAACATTGTTAAATCCAACCAATCCCTTTCTCCTCTTTCCTTGCACTCCATGTCTGTACACTACTTCACAACAACTAGTGATTTATACATGTTTGTTAGAGGTGAACAATTATATAAGTACAGTACTGTATTCTGATCCCAGATTGAAAGAACAGAAGTAAGAAGACTGGCCTGTTCTGATTAGCCTCTGTATCCAACATAGAAATCGAGACTTTTCAAAAGCAAAAGCAGCAGGGCTTCCAAATGTAAAAGAATTTATAAAGGTGAAAATGCCGAGACCTCTCAATTTCCTATCACCTTTCATCATTTTGCAACACACACAGAGACTGCCAAGAAAAAGGACCAGGAATGTTATATTTAATGACATGCAATAAATCCTGAAACAACTGAGTACATTTCAATAACGGATGGGGTTATGAACACATACAAACAATACTGGATTTTGAAAAGACTTTAATGTGTAAGCACTACAGGGCCCACTAACCTCTTATACCATCAAGACTGAAATGTTAAGGCAGCAAAACATGACAGCGAGTCACCAGTAGAATATCGGGGAAATATTCTGTGACTGGAAGGTCCATCCACATAGATAAAAGGCATCAGTAGCAAAAGGCTGGAATAGGATATGGAAATACAAATACACTACAGCAGTGGTGGCGAACCTATGGCACGCATGCCAGAGGGCACTCTGAGCCTTCTCTGTTGGCACATGCAGTATCACTTCCTTCATTCCCCCAGCACAGAGTTCGCCCCACTCTTGTGTTTGGGCACTTAGTCTCTAAAAGGTTTACCATCACTGCCCTACGGTATGTACAACTAGTGGGAACTAGCATAAAATTTGTACAAATTTGTACTGATTAGCATTCTTTAATGTACATACATATTATGCTGAAGACTGTACTCTTTGTTGGCAAAGAGATGTTTATGTTCTGGTTGGAGATGGTAGAGCACACTAACTTTTGATAACGCAAATTCAACTCAATTCAGGTTGCATCATGTCAACATGATGTTAACTTCTGACATACAAGAGAAAAGGGATCCTCTCAGTTAAACATACACATGCTTGAAGGGATTCTGCCTTGTACAAACTATGATCAAAGTGTTATGTGATCAAAAAAAGTATGATGCTGTTCAAGGTTATCTCTCTTGCTCACCACTTTGATACATTTATTAATTTATTTATTATTTCCACAAAACAATATTGGATTCAAACCCCCCCCCCTTTGCATTGCTAAGATGTTCTGTCATCACTGGTGCTTGCTCATGAGTAGTGATGTGGTGAGAAATACCACTTAGGGCCACAATGATCTCATTAATGAGAACGAAACTTCAGGAGATCATTATAAGCAGCCACCACTGTCCTTCAATGACCATTCTATGGCCAGAGAACATATATTTTATAGTTTTATTTCTCTATGAAAACATATTTTATTCAAGACTGGTACATATAAAACCACATTTTTGGTTCAGAAAGGCATTCATTTCTGCAATTTTGGTGAATTAGAAATGCATATAAATCTGTGCATACTTCTGAAAAATACACCCTATTAAAATCTGGAAATGTGTACAAACAGGGACATGTATTTCTGAGGTTTCCAAAAATTAAGAATGCACACAAAACTGTATACTTTTGGAAAAAATACTGTAGATATTGCCAAAATTTAGGAAAATGTGCACAATTTTATATCAACTTGAAATGTTTAAGAAAGAAACCTGCCTGGGAAAGTCTTGCAACCCACATTGGAAAAGGACAGGACATGGATCCCTGTGGGACTCCGAAAAGTGCACTGGAAATGAAAATGATCCAATTTCATTTCCCTGTTCTTTTGTTAGTCCAAACCTAGAACTTCCATGTGCAACAAAATCTTTAGACACAGCTATGTATTGTGCTCTTTGTGTTACTTAATACAGAAAATCTTCAGGAATTCCATCTCACTGATTCACCACCTTAAGACTCTGGGAAGTATATTCCACACCAGTGAGTCCCTTACTGCTTTAGATTCCTCCACATCTTCTGAAATATTACCAGCTATAGTCACCAGCTATTGAAAATACACTAAAAGAGCAAATGTGAAAACCATGCAGTAAAAGAGAGAAACCTTTACCTATGTCATCTAGGTTGATCCTTGCATTCATATGCAAGGATAGATCACACTTTATCTCACTGTGACCCTGCTTGCCATGATCTATGCTAGTGATGTCTAACCTCCAGCTGTTCTTAGGACTTCAATTCCCAAAAGCCCTGATCAGCAGGAGTGCTGACTTGGGCGTCTGATAATGGAAGTCCAAGAACAGATGAGTGCCAAGGTAAGCCACCAAGTATCTATGCTAAACCTTTTCCCCTTTTAAAGCAGTGCGCCAGATCATTTTTTTGGCCATACCCCACCTAAGCATCTCTAAAATCCTGATGCCCCTCCCTTTGGTGACATACAATTCTTATTATTCAAAAACGAACTCCTATTCACATGGAAGAAGCCTAAAAGGCCATTCACTGTTAATAACTTATTCTCTACTTGCAGCAAAAAAACAACAACAACCCATCAACAGTAGACCTAAAAGGTGCAGGTAGGCACTGATCCCAGGCAGGCTGGTTTGTGGTTGCATGAGTGCCATGTGGTTGCAAACCAATTTGGGTACATCCAGAACTAAACTGTGGAACAAAGGACTGTCTGCTCAAACCCTTGATCTATGTAAATTGTAAATTTCTGAAGCCCGTAAAGATAAAAATGAAGACTCAGACCCAGAGTCAGAGGAAACTGATCCTCATTAATGATTTCTGAAGCTACTATTTCCATAGCAATGCTTATTGTTTAAATATGGACTAATTATTCCCACATATAAAATATCTGTGTGTTTTTTTAAATAAAAAAAACACAAGAAGAAAGGCAGGGTGCTCCCTGATATCAATTTTTAATCACATTTCTACAGTACCTCGCTTAAAGAGCATAATGTGTTCCACAATTGGGGGGGGGGATTGCGAACCCCGATTTATTTGTTAAGCGAGTTTCTGGTTGGTTTTATTTGTTAAGCGAAGAGATCATTCAGAGAAAATTCTGCTCTTTAAGCGAGTTACCCTTTAACTGAGGTGCTCTTTATGCAAGGTTTGACTGTATTTTATGTCATACATAGCATAAAGAGAGCTGATAAGAAATAAATCAATTTGTTTGAAATATGATACTAGATGAGAGTTCTGTGATATACCCTGGATTGCCAGAAAGATGAACAAGTGGGTCTGATAGCAAATCAAGCCTGAACTTTCTCTGGAAGCAAAAATGACAAAATTGAGGCTGTACTACTTTGGGCACATCATGAAAAGGGAAGATTCTCTGGAAAAGATGATAATGCTGGGAAAGGTCTAAGAAGCAGGAAAAGAAGACGACTCAATATGAGATGGATTGATTCCTAAAATGAAGCCATCATCTGGAGTTTGCAAGAGCTGAGCAGGATCATAGCTGGATCAATTCACAAGTGTTCTTTTTAGATGTAGGTCCATTTGGTAGGTTTCTCCTCTGGTTCTTCATCTTCTCCTTAATAACGGGAATGGGTAGTTCCTCCCAAGCATCCTGCCACCCCTTTTCATAATTCTCCTTTAGCATCTCCCCCCAGCCCCATCTCCCCCACAGCCTCCTTTACACTCCTAACCTCCCGAGGATGCTGGCCCTTCACCCAGTGGTGGGCATCAGCAAGTTCGCACCAGTTCACCAGAACCGGTAGCAGAAATTCTGGCTGGCCCCGCCCATCCAAGTTTTGAAATAAAGTAGTCTTAATTCGGGTGCAATGTAGGGCTTTTTCCCTTGCCACACCCACCATACCACGCCCACAGTGTGATAGTAAAAATTTTTGGAGCCCACCACTGCCTCCACCCCATCACTGTCTCAACCTTATTTCCAAACCTTCTGTGGCTGAAAGAAAGGCTCTAAGTACTTTGGCACCATCTTTCCATCTCTGCATTCCCCAGCCTATTGGAAAATTAAATGTTGGGAACTTTGGGCTGGATGAGGTGCTGCTGACCCTTCAGGGCTCCTCTGAAACTGGAAGAGAGCTAATGTTTTCCCTATTTTCAAAAAAGGATAACAAAGACAAATTTGGGAATTAGAGACCAGTCAGTCTGATATCAATTTCAAGGAAAATACTGGAACAAATTATAAAGAGGGCATTTTGCAAGCACCTTAAAAATAATTCAATAATGATAAATAACTAATATAGCTAGCTATTAAACATAATAAATTCTGCCAGACTAATCTTCTCACTCTTTAATTGGGTAACATATTTTGTAGATAGTGGGAATGCTCTAGATTTAATATACCTTGACTTCAGCAAAGCTTTTGACAAAGTGTTCCAAGTTATTCTGATCAGCAAGCTAATTAGCAATGGGCTGGACTGAACAAATGTCATGTGGATACACAGTCGATTATACAATAATCATTGGAGAATAATTATCAACACTCCTCAAACTGGTAGATGGTAATAAGTATGGTACCACACATCTCAGTCCTGGGCTCATTGTGGTTCAATATTTTTATTAATGTCTTGGATGAGGGTGTGGAGGAATAGTTATCAAATTTGCAAATGACAAAAAATTAGATTGAATAGCTAATACCTCAGAAGACAGAAACAAGATGTTGATAGGCTTGATCACTAGAATAAAGACACAAAAGAATGAAATTTAACAGAGAAAAGTACAAAGTTCTATACCTAGGAGGCAAAAACACGTAAACAGTTATAAGATATGGGATTCTTGGCTCAGCAATACTATGAGCAAGAAGGATACTTGAATTGTTGTAGATCACAAGCTAAAAACAGGCTGCATTAACAGTAGCCTCTAAAACTTAGAAAGTTCTATTACTGTTCCATTCGGCACTGGTTAGCTTATCTTGAATACTGTCTCCAGGTCTGGGGGGAAATAAAGGTAAGGTTGTCCTTGGTCAAAATCCAGTCGTATCCAACTCTAGGGTTCATTACTCATCTCTGTTTACAGCCAAAGAGCCAGTGTTGTCTGCATGTGGCAGGCATGACTAGACACCAGAATGTACAGAACACTGTCTACCTTCCCATTGAAGTGGTCCCTATTTATCTACTTGCAATTTGTTGCTTTCAAGCTGCTAGGTTGGCAGGAGCTGGGACAGAGACGGAAGCTCACATCCACAGCACTCAGGTCTCAAACTGCCGACTTTTCGGTCATGAAGTTCATTGTCTTAGCCTTGAGAAAGGAAGACTATGGTAGGATATGATAGGACTTGTTGAATACTTGGAGATAGTCATAAAGAGGAGGGGTAGGATCTGTTCTGACCATCCCAGAGGACAAAACAGCTTTAAAAATACTTTTCAAAACAGAGATGTGCAAGGAAGCATTTGTTAATGTCCCATCAGACAGTACTCCATCTTCTTATGTTTGTCCTGCTGCCTTAATGTCAATGTATATACATATTGTTTTATTTATATTGGTCTTTCAGTCAGTAGGTTTGTTTTTACTATTGTACTTTCAACCCACGATAGGGAATGTTCATTAGATGGGTGAGATAGATAGGTAGGTAGGTAGGTAGGTAGGTAGGTAGGTAGGTAGGTAGGTAGGTAGGTAGGTAGAGAGAGAGATAGAGAGAGAGACAGATAGATAGACAGACAGATACAGTTATACTTCGCTTAAAGAGCATAATGCGTTCCACAGGATTGCTCTTTAAGCGAGTTTGCTCTTTGTGAAACACCATTGTAAATGACCAATTGTGTGTGTGGGGGGGGGAATTGCAAACCCCGATTTATTTGTTAAGCGAGTTTTTGGTTGGTTTTATTTGTTAAGCAAAGTGAACATTCAGAGAAAATTCTGCTCTTTAAGCGAGTTACTCTTTAAGGGAGATGCTCTTTATGCGAGGTTTGACTGTAGATAGATAGCTAGCTAGCTAGCTAGCTAGCTAGCTAGCTAGCTAGCTAGCTAGCTAGATAGATAGATAGATAGATAGATAGATAGATAGATAGATAGATAGATAGATAGATAGATAGACAGACAGACACACATACATACATACACACACACACTCATAAAACTAAATGTAACTCTCTCAATAAACAAACAAACATAATGTTTCAAGTTACAAGAAGCAGATACAGGTTGAATATTTAAAAAAAACCTTTAAGAGCAATACAAGAATAAAGACAATTACCTTGGGAGGTGGTTAGTGCTCCATTGCTAGAGGGATTCAAGTAAAAATTAGACAACTCTCTGCCAGATTATACTTTCATTTGAAATTCCACAGTGAGCAGGGGGTTGGTGTTGATGGACCCATAAGCACACTCCATTATGCTATGATTTTCCAATTTTAACAAGAAAATGCAGGAGGGGTGGGGGGTGTTATCCATTCATATGGGGGTGGGGATTCCACATAGATTTGGGGCAGAAAAAAATATAATGGAAAAATAATCATAATTCATATCTATCATTATATAAAGGCTTTATCGTAGAAAGGTTGATTATTCATAACTGTCCAAAATCTTCTCCCATATTTTTTTTTAAATAGGCAAGATTGTTTTTTTTAAAAAATCAAACATATGTGCCTTTTTCTGTTTATGTCTTCGGAAAGAACATTCTGTATAATGAAAAACATGACCAAATTTTTCACAGTACATCAGTATAAAACCCTGTAATTGACTTCTGGGGTTGGTTTATTCTATGTCTATTTTTGTCTACATAGAAAACAGAAATGATGTGGTGAAAAGACCAAAATGTAGGTCCCATTGCAGGATAAGACTCCATCCTGATTAGCAAAGTAGTATCATGTTTTCACTGGGAAGGATGCCCATTTTGTAGATGGGAATTCAGTCCACATGAACTTCCATTAAAATGGGGAGGGAGGAGGAGAATCCACAGACTCAATTTGTAAAGACAGGCCTGCACATTCTGCTGTACATTCTCAGCTTTGGTTGGACAAGAATAAATCTACTGAGCCTTCTACTGAATGGAATGGAATGGCATCTATAACTTTTATTAGGGATTAAACTAATATATATACAGTACACATAAATTTCTAGCTACTGTAGTCAACATTTCTTTCAAGGCACAAGACCATTTATTTGTTTCGTTTAGCCTCAAATGACCGAGTGCTTAAATACAACTTTTTATAAATTACTAAAAAAAAAAAGTCCTAAGAGAATGTATAAATGTGTTACTGATTCAAATCTATACTAAACATTGTACCCATTGAGTTATTTGCAATTACATTATTGGATAATTTTTAACATCATTCTCCCTGCAAATATTACTAAAGACAGTGAATTTAGGCAGGCAGTAGAAAGTATAGGACAGTGATGGCAAACCTTTTAGAGACCAAGTACCCAAACTGCAACCCCAAACCCACTTATTTATCACAAAGTGCCAACATAGCAACAGGGGAGGATGGAAACGCTCCCGTTGGGCTGCTGGGCAGAACGAACTCTTTGCTAGGGTGAGGGAGGAAGCACTCCTATTGTGCTCCTGGGCAGAGGGGAAGGGAGAACTCTGTGCTAGGGGAGGGAGGAAGCACTCCCATTGGGCTGCAGAGCAGAGGGGCGGGTGAACTTTGTGCTAGGGGAGGGAGGAAGTGCTCCCATTGGGCTGCTGGGCAGAGAGGCGGGGCAAACTCTGCTGAGGTGACTCCATGGCTGCCCGGAGAGAGGGCTCTGAATGTCACCTCTTGCACACATGCCATAGGTTCACCACATATGGTATAGGAGAAACCTATAAATATAAAAACCACTATGCCTGTATAAAAATAATGTGGAAAGTGTCAGAACAATTCACCAGTTTCTTCTCAAACTAATACCATTAGGTTCTGGTGAATTAGAATCTTTTCTCATTTTGCCAACACAAGGATGTGTGTGTCACAGGGGGGAAAATCCAAGTTCAAATTTTCTGAAGTTTCTCCTTTGCTATCAAAATAATTAGAAAGCGGAAAAGAATTGGAAACTTGCTTATTGTGCAAAAATTAGCTAAGTAAGAGGTAAGGAACAAATAATTGCTTTTATCATTACTGTTATAATGGTATGTAAAAAAGTTTATTGCTATAAGCACAGGTCACAAAAAATTAAAAGTCAAAAAATAAAACATAAAATGAATGTAAATAATGTAGTACAAATGAAACTATAAAATAGGAGATTTACTGCTACCGCTACCGCTACTGCTACATGTGCTACAATTTGGCCAGATGTCTAACAGGCCTAGCAGATATAATACTGGCATTTTAAGAGGTGACAAAGTAAAAAAAAAAAAGGCCATGTGATAGCTGACATAAGGGAAGGCATACGCCAGCCAGTAATTAAGGGGCATCAGTTCTGAACTTGTAACATTGTCAGTAAACTGCCCCAAAGTTCTTGTTGTTGTTGCTTTGTTAAAGGAATAGTACAGGACATGATGGCCGAGATCCTCAACTTTTTCCTTCTCATAGCAGCAAAGAAGCTGTTCTACAGGAACTTTGTGGAATCTATCCTCAATTTATGCTGGCAACATGGCTTGAAAACATATAAAGAACAAAATGTCTGCCTACTAGTTTTCTTCCCAATAGTAAGAGGGTTATATTATTCAGGAGGCTTGCAAACTTCTTAAAATATTTCAACACTTTCAGAGTCATACAGGAATTGGTGGCCGCTCTAAAATGCTGCAAAGATGCCCCAAGGAATCCATCACCAGCCTACAGCCCAATACAGAAGTTGTTTACAATCAAACCTCGGATAACGAATGCCGCGCATTGCAAAAAAACTCGCATAATGAGTGGGCATTTTAAAAACCTTGCCAACTCACATAATGAAAATTTTCGCTATGTGAAATGGTCTTTCCCTATGGAAAAAGTTGCATAACAAAAATTTATATGGGAAAAACTCACGTAATGAAAATTTTTCGTTACGTGAGTTTTTTCATAGAAATTTTCATTAAGCAAGTTTTTCCATAGAAATTTTCGTTATGCAAAAAAAACTCACATAATGAAAAAAATTGCATAGCAAGCAGCCTCGTAGAACAAGGTTTGACTGTATTTACTTGGCCCTAATTTAGTTTAAATGCAGAAACTATTAACTAGTTGGAGACCCCGTGTTCTATAGTGGCTATAGTAATAGATTAGGACTCAGAAGGCCAGGTTTTGAATTTCCACTCAGCCATGAAAACTCACTGGGGGTGTGAAACTGGTAAAAACTACTTATTAAATATACCTGGAGGCCACCCACCCAACATGAGAATAGCAACAATCACTTTCCTCCATGGTGAGATTAGCATCAATGTTGAAGTGTCAGCCAATGCTTGAAAAACTTCCATACTTCCTTCTAGCACCTCCTCCCGTGGGTTCTCCTCTAAGGCTTCTGGATCTTGGCAGCCAGGTCTTCCAGGAGTGCCATCAGGCACTACTATCCCAAGGTCCACGGAAGAGAGAACTGTACACAATTCTGGTGTTCCTGTGCTAAGGGTATACAGTCCACCTTGCAACTTCTCACAATCTCACTTAATCTTGAAAATCCTATCAGGGTTGCTATAAATTGGTTGTAACTTGACAGCACATTAACATCATAATTAACTAGCTATTCTCAAATGAAGTTTTTTTTTAATTGCCCTCACAGTCCATTTGGCACATGCATTAAAATATGTGTTTCACTAGGAAAAGTATCAGAATGAGATAACCAAGTACTTTTAGCGGGGGGGAGGGGGGAGAGAGATTACATTTACCATACATTGATTGTTCATTTGTGTTTGCTTCCACTGTTACCAAATAGCACAAGTTTTGTTCTGTCATAGCCAATCCTCAGCGTTTCCTTTTCTCAGTAATCAGTTTGTCTAGCCAACATTTTTCAAAGCCCAAACTCAGCAAAAACTAGAAGTGCCATTTCATCAGCATTTAGTAATCTTTCCCAAAATTAGGTTGATTGCTGCTTTAAAAATTTTGAAGTACGAGATAGATTGCTGATGCTTTCTTTACGCATCAGCCAACCTGCTGAATGTGAGAGAACCTAAGCCAGAGGTGCCCAAACTTTTCAGGCCACAGGCCAGTCACATAGTTCACGAAGCTGGTCATTATTGCCCGAGGGCTGGATTTGGCCCCCGATTCAAATTCATCCAACCCACGAAGCCTTCATTGCTCCTAGAAGTGGAAGTAAAATGCACCCTGTAAGGGCACATTTTACTTCTTACTCCCAGGAGTGATAGTTTGGGCACTCCTTACCTAAGCCTAGCAGGCCACTCAAATCATCAGAGTCCTTTTCCCAAGGTGAGTCTTGGCTAGGGGAAAGTTGTGATTCTGATGACTTAAGAGGCTAGAGTTTGAGGGCCTCTATTTTTTTTAGATGCAATTTTGTTCTTTTTTTTTAAGTGTTCCAGTTGGTGGGCTGCACTTTCCTTTTTTGCTTTGAATCTATTATCTACTTAGGGATCAATGTTGTTTCCAACACTGAAGGCATACCTTCAATGTCAGGTTGGTGTCTCCTGATTCAGTTAGAACAGTGTTTTCCAATGTCGGGCCCACCCCCCACAAGGGGGATTTAATTACCAGAAGCCTAAGTCAGTTTGTTGGCTGATCAGTGCTTTGGGGAATTGACTTAAGCTTCTGAGAATTGAAGTCCAAAAACCAAAGGTTGGGAAACACTGGGATAGAGCCTAAAACCCGGGGGGGGGGGTATCGCTTATGGGTGAGTTTTGTTTGGTCTGAATTGCCTCCATCAATACCTACTTGGAAAGGGTACTACAAAGGGAAACTATTGATATCAAGGTACAGTGGTACCTCATACAACAATTTTAATCCATTCCACAGGACTCGTTATTGTACAAAATAATTGCTATACAATGCATGCATCATATAGCAATTTTCCCTATGACATGCATTGTACAACAATTTTTTTTCGCTAAGTGGTTTTTCCAACTGAAAAATTGTATTGATGAAAGAGCTGTAAAGAATACCTAATTTGGATCTACTTCAGTCAAATTACAAAGAATCGTTGAGGGTTTGGAACTGCAGGCAGAGAGAGAAAAGGCTGATAGTTTACCATTCTGTTGGATTTTTTCCATAGGGAAAACTGTTATGCGGGATGCCATTTCCACCAAAAACATAATTGTTATGTGACTTTGTTGCTATATGGGGTGATTGTTGTATGGTATTCCACTGTAGTTTCCTTGGCAATTGTGTCAACTGTTGAAGGGATTCCTCCTAGAGATAGAATTTTAAACATGACTCCCTGTTCTTATAGCTACTGTCAAAAAAAAAAAAAAAGACAGATCCGTCGGTTCTGTGTTTGATGTCCCCTCGCCTAAACATTAAAGGCACTTAAGAGTGTTCATCAGTCAGGGACATTTTCTTGGTGCAAGTGATACATTTCCTTAAAGGGCTTGCTGGGGTCATCCAAAAGCAGAAAGGCCACAACAATGACACCACAAATATATATTTATTTATTTTTCCAGAGGAAAGACAACAAAGAGACAAAAGAGAAAAAAGTAAGTTTTTTTAAAAAAAGAACTACAGTTGTACCTCGCTTAAAGAGCATAATGTGTTCCACAGGATTGCTCTTTAAGCAAGTTTGCTGTTTAAGCAAATGACCGTGCGCCGGCAGGAGCTTCCTGTCGGCGCGCGCTTTGCCCACCCTAGGCGGAAGAGGAAGAGGCAGCGAGGGCGCGCTCCGTGGGCGGTGACGAGCGGCCCATAAAAGGGGTGCTCGTGCACGGAGCGGCGCCATTTTTCAAAATCGCGGAGCGGCAGCAAGCGGCGCAAGTTCTCCCTGCCGCTCGGCTTTCGGCGGGAAATTTAAAAAAAAACGGTTACCTCGCTTTTCGGACTTGCCGTTGCTGACCGCTCCTCTTGCCTCTGCCTCCCGGACCGAAGGCCGTCGCTGCGTGCGGCGAAGGGCTCGACCCTTTCGGCGGGTAATTATATAAAAAAAAAAAAACGGTTCACTCTCCCGCACCGCTTCCACAGCGTTCGGGACTTACGGTCTCTGACCGATCCGCCCTTGCCCTGCCGCCCGGACCGAAAACCATCGCCGCGTGCGGCGAAAGGCCCGGCCCCCGCCGCCTCCACATCGGTGCCCGCATCCGCGAGCAGGACCCAGCGCTCGGACCGCTAACATCGGAGGCGCGCGGCATGGCTCCAAGGAGGGCCCCGGCTAAGAAGGCAGCCGCGCCGAGCAACCGCAGGACCACGCGGAGGAGCCAGCGGGCCGCCGGCCTACGCTCCGCTGGCCCACGCTCCACCGCAGCGGGGACGTTGCCCGAGGCGGGAGGCCTGGCCGAGCGTGTCGCGGCCCAAGAGGGTGCCGCGGGCCAGTTACCTGATCCGGCGGTGTGCCATCCGGCCCGCCAGGTGGCACCTGCTCCTCCAGAGGCCAGCGATCCGGATCTGAGGACCCTCCTCGCGACCCTACTCCAATGCTTTGACCGCCTGGAGGCGGCCCAGCAGCCGGTGCGACCTTCTGGCCCGACCCCGACCGAGGAACAGCCGGACGGCGATTCCGGACCAGCAGAGGTGGCGGCGGCGGCGGAGGATCCACCTACGGAGGCCCCTGTGGGCGCAGCGCGGAGCCTGGGTGAGTGTGCGGCGCCACCTAGCGTCCCGGTCCCCCCTGCCCCGACCACCGGTCCACCGACCCAGTGGCCGTGGGCCCAACAACCGCCCAACCCAACGTGGCCCCCGCCCATGGCGGTGGCCGGCGTCGCGCCCCCGCCAGCGCCCCCTGGTTGGCCGGCAACTCCCGGCCCGCAGGCCGCTGCGGGGACAGCACAACATCCTCTGCTTTGGCCAGGGAGCACCGCCCAGCCTGCCCCGCCTACCCCGCCGGCGGGGGCCACGTGGCCATCGCCGGCGGGGCAACAGGCCGCCCCGTGGGTTGCACCATACCCTCCTCCCCCAACGGATGCCACCTTTGGCCATCCAACGCTCCCACCCCCGGGTTGGCCATACGGCTCGGTGGGTAACACCGGGTACAACTCGGTCCCCAGGGCGGCCCTACCGTTCGGTGATCAGTCCTTACCCCTCGGTGACCATTTACTCCCGGCGACCAGAGACAAGATATGGTGCCGGGAGTACGTGGACATCTTTAGTCTATTAAACCGCGACTCTACTAAAGAGGAGCGGGAAAGGGAGGACGATCATGACAAGGAACTGCTGCGGCGTAAGAAGCCGCCACGCACGTGGGACAACTGGCTCCCTGGTTTCCTTATCTACGCGACGGTCCTTACCAAGGCGTATCCCGACATGGCCATCCCCCTGTTTCAGTACCTGGACATTATTTACCGGGCGTACGTAGACTTCCCGGGCCAGGCATGGAGGGTTTATGATGAGACTTTCCGGATGCGCGCCGCCATCCGGCCCACCATGCGCTGGGATGAGCTGCACTCCAACCTCTGGCTGCAGCTGATGACCCCGTCTCGCCCGGCCCTCGGCGACCGCTATGACTGCGGGCATTTGGTGCAGCGCCCCGGCCCGACACAATCACCCCGCCGATCGGCGGGGCAGGGGGTTCAACCCCGCCTGCTGTGCTGGGATTTCTCATCCACGGGGCGGTGCAACCGAAAGCAATGCCGCTTCCGGCACGAGTGCGCGGTCTACTCCGGCCCACACCCTGCCTCGTCCTGCTTCAAAGCGGGCTCAGCACGGGGACGGGGCCGTGACCAGTCCGGAAGCAAGCGCCCCACGGTCGAGTCAGCCGCTTCAAAAGGGCCCCAGTCCAATTCGGCTTGAGGTCCTCAACGGGTGGCTGCGGGACTACCCTAAACGGGCGGACGCGGCCTACCTGGCAGACGGGTTTGCCTTCGGCTTCAGGATCCCATTTTCCGGCCCTCGATCACCCCAGGACGCGCGGAACTTGCGCTCACTGGTGGGCCTTGAACAGGTAGCCAGAGAGCAGATATTTAAGGAGGTGCGCTTGGGTAGAGTAGCGGGTCCCTTTGACCAACCGCCATACCCCAACCTTAAAGTGTCCCCCTTGGGGCTGGTCCCCAAGAAGGCCCCTGGCGAGTATCGCTTGATCCATCACCTCTCCTACCCCGAGGGATCGTCAGTTAACGACGCTATACCGGACGCACTCTGCTCAGTCCGGTATACCTCGTTTGACGAGGCCGTTGCCATGGTCCGTTCCTGTGGGCCGGGGGCATTGTTGGCCAAATGCGACATCAAGTCCGCGTTTCGGCTCCTCCCGGTTCACCCGGATGACTTCAAACTACTGGGCTTCCGTTTCGAAGGCCAGTACTTCGTTGACCGGGCCATGCCATTTGGTTGCTCCATCTCATGTGCCGCGTTCGAGCGCTTTAGCACCTTTCTCCAGTGGGCACTGAGCCGCAGGGCGCATTCGGATAAGGTAGCACACTACCTTGATGATTTCCTGCTGGCAGGGCCTGCACGATCCAGCGGTTGCGCGCATCTGCTGCACTCGTTCCAGGAGCTGGCAGCCGAACTGGCTTTACCGCTGGCCCCGGAGAAGACCGAGGGTCCGGCCACCACCCTCACATTCCTGGGCATAGAACTAGACACTGTTGCCCAAACCTCCCGGCTACAGCTGGAGAAGGTTGAGAAGGTGGCCTCATTAATACGGCAGCTCCTCGGCAGGCGTAAGGTGACGCTCAAAGAATTGCAGGAGCTGCACGGCCACCTTAATTTCGCCTGCAGGGTGGTAGCCCCAGGCCGGGCGTTTGCGTGACGCATTTGCGACGCCACAGTTGGTCTGACAAAACCCCGGCACCGCACCCGGGTCACGCAGGGTATGCGGGCCGACCTCAGGGTCTGGCTTGACTTCCTGCGCGAATTCAACGGGGTCTCCTTCTGGCGCGCCGAGTTGCCGTTGAATTCAAGGTTCCAGGTGCAATCGGATGCAGCGGGGTCCTCCGGGTACGGCATCTTTTTTGATGGTCAGTGGTGTTGCGGCGAGTGGCCTTCCCACTGGCAGGGCACTGAGATCCTTCGGGACCTCACGTTCCTAGAGTTCTTCCCGATACTGGGCGCCATCACCCTGTGGGGCAGCTCGTGGGCCGATTCGGTCGTCACCTTTTGGTGCGACAATGCAGCCGTGGTCCAGATCGTCAACACGCAAACCTCACGCTCCCCCAGGGTCATGGCACTGGTGCGTCAGTTCGTGCTGGCAGCCCTCCGTTATAACATCGTTTTTAGGGCCCGCCACATACCGGGCGTGGACAACTCCATCGCTGATGCCCTGTCCCGCTTACAGATCTCACGGTTCAGGGCGTTGGCACCCGGGGCCCACCCACGCCCCCTTCGACTCCCGGACGCGCTGTGGAACCTTGGAGAGCTGAGGTGATCAGAGCCGTCGGCCTCTCCCTTTCCGCACGAACCCGCCGGGCCTACGAGCAGGCTTACCAGTCCTTCGCTGAATTCAGGACCCGCGCGCAGATCCCGGACTTATGGCCCCTGCCGGTTGACCACGTATTACGGTACATGGTCTACCTGCACGACAGCGGCCTGGCACCGCGCACCATCGGGGGGCGACTATCCGCGCTCTCGTTTGCGGCTAAGGCCAACGGTTACCCCGATACGTTGGGCGATTTCCGTATCCGCCGCGTATTGGAAGGGTGGGGCAGGGAAAGGGGTCACAGGCCGGACTCCCGCCACCCCATCTCACCACAGGTATTGCGGCGCTTGGCAGCAACCTGGCAACAAATATGTAAGGACCCCTACGAGGCCTGCCTTTTCCATGCAGCGGCCTCCGTGGCCTTTTTCGCCGCCCTCCGAGTCAGCGAGCTGGTGGTGGCCTCCAAAGCCGACAGGTCAGGGAGGGCCCTGGACCTCTCTGACGTCACCTTGACAGGGGACACGGTCCAACTCACCATCCGGTTCTCTAAGACGGACCAACAGGGAAGGGGTGCGACCCTGCTACTGCGAACCTGTAGCTTCACGGACATCTGCCCAGTTGGGGCGGTGTCCCGCTATCTGGCGGTGCGCCCGGCTCGAGCGGGCCCCTTCTTTATCCACTTCAACTCCTCCCCACTCACCCGATTCCAATTCTGGAAGGTAACGGGAATGGCCCTCTCCACGGTCGGACTCCCAGGGGTGCGCTACGGGTCCCACTCCTTCCGCATCGGCGCCGCCTCTACGGCAGCGGCAATGGGCTACGCAGATGAGGACATCATGCGTGTGGGGAGGTGGGGGTCTGGCAGGTTTCGTACCTACGTCCGGCCGCTTCTGCATTAACCATTTAGCTGGCACAGTGTCTTTTCCCTCCCCAGACCAACCACCCTTGCCGGTGCCCGCACGGGTTTGGATCGTGGGACACAGCTACGTCTTTTGGGCCGGCCGCCACGCGGCTTCCTCCGAGTGCGGGACCCATCTGGGTTTACGGAACCTTGCTGACCTCACGTGGCGAGGAATCAGGGGCATGGAATGGAGCGGTTTGCTGCGGCTGGTGGAGGCCCCCGGCTGCCCCCCACCTCCCGATGTCCTGGTCATTCACCTAGGTGGCAACAACCTGGCGAAGCGCACGGGTATCGATCTATCTAGAACAATCTGCCACGATCTTGCTTACATCCGTGCCAGGTGGCCCGCCACCAGGCTCGTCTGGTCGGCTATGATACCACGCTTGGTCTACCGGGGCGCCGATGACCCGCGACGCGTCGATCGCGCCCGGCGGGGCGTCAATCGAGTCGTTGCCCGCTTCTTCCGGAGCGAAGCCTTGGGCACCGTTGTGGAGCATCCGCGTATAAGGGTCGAGGACCCGCGTTGGTACCGCCGAGATGGGGTGCACCTCTCAGTGGAAGGCCTGGCGGCGTTTCTGGAGGCCCTGCACCTGGGCCTGCGGGCCGAGTTGTCGCCCTTTTTCGGGTGGGGCGGGGCGTAGTTCGCACTCCCCCCCGTGTGGCGGGTAGCACTGGTAAGACACTGAGCCGATCCCTGTTAATCTGGTTGGGACGCACCTCATCAGTCAGCTTGGGGTGAAGCATAGATAGAACGGCAGGACTGGCCGATGAGATGCGTCCGGGAACAAGGCAATGCCAGTTTTGACAGACTGCATTCCCAACAAAATTGTTCGCCTGATTTAGAGGTCCGAGGGCCTACGGAGCACTCGGACAAGGGATCATAAATTAGTAATTTAGAAATTAACAATGCAAATTAGGTTTAACCCTGATTCATCTCTTACCAGTGCTACTTCGGCCCGGTGCGGGCCTGTAAAAGTGTTATGCGTTAAAAGAGTTCAGTGTGGTTGAGTTAATAAAGTGGCCCAGTTTTTCAACCAAACAAATGTGTACGATTCCTCATTCCGCCGTATGGGGGGCAAACACCATTGTAAGTGACCAATTGTGACTTCTGGGGAGGGGGCCCTTCAAACCCTGATTTATTTGTTATGCGAGCTGTTGGTTGGTTTTATTTGTTAAACGAAGTGAACTTTCAGAGAAAATTCTGCTCTTTAAGCGAGTTCCTCTTTAAGTGAGTAAGCGAGGTGCTCTTTATGAGAGGTTTGACTGTATATACAAACTTTGACCATGAGGAATAGACTCTAGAGAAGCTCCCAAGTTATTACTTCAGTGGGAGCAAAAAGGGGAACTGAGGATTATCTACAGTGCAGAGAGCACACACGGTGGAGAGGGTGTGGATTTACGTTGTCTGTAGGTTCTTCCACGGTAGTTACCAAACTTGGGCCAGATGTTCTTGGACTACAGCTGCCAGAAATCTTGGCCAGTACAGCCAATGGTGAAGGCAACTGGGAGCTATTCCCAAGCTATTAGAGGCACCAAGGTTGGTCACCACTGCTCTAGAAAGATCCAAAGATGTTCACAAAGGTGCCAAAGGAACCCATTTGTATGATTCATTGTATATTTTCTCAGGAAAATATACTAAACTGATATGTTATAATTTTAATCCTCAGAGAGCTGCGAGATTAACTACACTAATATAACACCTGAGCTACATCTGAAGCACATACTGTATAGCAGAATGAGAGTAAGAAAGCCCTATACAGTAATATCTCGGATAACAATTGCATCGGATAACACTAGAATTGGATAATTTGAGGCAAACATTTGCACTGCACAACATTAAGATAACGTTTGCCTCAAATTCCCCAAGGCATGGCACGCAGAGTATCACAGTGTCTGATCATCAGCCTGCCTGCTTGGGAGAAGGGGGGCACCTGCTCTCTTTCTCCCAAGGAGGCACACAGAGGATCACAGCAGCTGATCGTCAGCATGCCTCCTTGGGAGAAGGGGGGTGTCTGCTCTCTTTTTTCCCAAGAAGGCACACAGAGGATCACAGCATCTGAACTGGAGCCTGTACTCCCCCCGCCCCCAACACAAAGGCAAAGGCAGAGAGATTGTCCCTGCCTCTCCTTCTGAAATGACAGGGTGGGCAAGACGAATCCCTCACTGTTAGCCTTTCAGTGTGGTATTCCTCTAACAGTGAGGGATTTGTCTTGCCCACCCTGTCATTTCAGCAGGGGAGGCAGGGAGAATCTCTCTGCCTTTGCCTTTTGTTTGGGGGCTGAACTGGAGCCCGTACTCACCCCCCAACCCAAAGGCAAAAGCAGAGATATTCTCCCTGCCTCCCGTGCTGAAAGGACAGGGTGGGCAAGACAAATCCCTCACTGAAAGGCTTGCAAACTTAACAGTGAGGGATCCCTCACTTGTTAGAAGAATACCACACTGAAAGGCTAACAGTGAGGGATTCATCCCAGAAAGTAAACAGGGGTTGTTGTTTTTAAATGTTGTGAGATCAATGCATCGCACAACGTTAAAAACCGGATAACGTTAAGACTTGTGGAACCAAGTCTTAACATTATCCGAGGTACTAGTGTATTAGGCATTAAGTTTCAGAATTATTGTAAGAAGATCCTATTTTGTTCACAAAGAACTGTTGGGCAGATGACATCAACTTATTTTGGCAAATGAGCTCAGTGTGCCAGCTAGCTGACAAATTAGTTTCCAGAAACCACTAACAGTAACTTACAAAGTCACAGCTGTTACTCTTAACAACAAAATGTTGATCACAATTGAATGCTCTTGTTTTCAGAAAGATTTCTAAGTACTTTTCAAAGCAGTGCTTCTTATAGGACAATAAACTGAAATGAATGCACAGTACGAAAGTAGATCTGTAACAACACTTACAAAGAGGTCTTTCAGTAATGCTGAGTAAACTGAATTAAAGTGACACTTCATATCAAGCAATAATGACATAGTCCTGGAAGAGAGAAGAAAAGAGTCTGGAGATGCCTGGTGATCTTTAAGAGTACCTTGAGTACTTTTATTCTTGATACGTGAATTATTAGAACAGGAATGTGACAATGGGATCCCCCTCCCCTATTGCTACATTCCTATTCTAATAATTCATGTATCAAGAATAAAAGTACAAATGTACGGTGTTTTGTTTTTTTTAATTTCATTATGGTAAGAAGGATGTAGCTTCTAGCCCAGTGTTTCCCAAATACTGGTGTTTGGACTTCAATTCCCAGAAGCTTAAATCAATTCCCCAAAGCACTGATCAGTCAATAGACTGGCTTAGGCTTCTGGGAACTGAAGTCCAAACACCAGCATTTGGGAAACACTGTAATCTAGCCCAAATTAAAAATTGCTTCAGACAATTTTTAAAAATCACACACACATGCATGCATGTGCACACACATGGGCACACACACAAAATCCCTCTACTTTAGGCAGTCCCAGACTCTCAAAAGAGCTGCTGTATTGCTGTGTGCTGTCAAGTAATTTCCACTCTTTGTATCCCTAACAGCATTTTCAAGGTACAGTCAAACCTCGCATAAAGAACGACTTGCTTAAAGAGTAACTCGCTTAAAGAGCAGAATTTTCTCTGAATGTTTGTTTCGCTTAACAAATAAAACCAACCAAAAACTCGCTTAACAAATAAATTGGGGTTCGCAACCCCCCCTCCCACAATTGGTCATTTACAATGGTGTTTCGCTTAAAGAGCAAACTCACTTAAAGAGCAATCCTGTGGAACGCATTATGCTCTTTAAGCGAGGTACAACTGTATCTAAGATTTTAAAGGTATGGTTTACCATTTTTGATCTCCCCAGGGAGTTTCCATAGGCAAGCAGAGACTTGAACAAAAAAAAAACCTCCTAAATTCTCATGTGACACTCTATCCACTACACCACTTTGGCTGTCAGAGCCTCTAAGGATAATGAGACTAGTTCAAAGTGAGTTCTTTTAAATCTTGGCAACTTGGCTAATTACTGCTACTTATCAAGTAGCAAGAAGGATCTGCATCAAATGCAAACTCTATGACGGAGAAGGTGCAATCAAGTGGACACAAACACAGGCTTAAAACCTTTAGTAGACAATAGGGTGTGAACTCCTTGTGTTGTCACCCAATTCTTGGAGGCTATCCCCCCATGTAATATATACAGTCAAACCTCGCATAAAGAGTGCCTCACTTAAAGAGTAACTCGCTTAAAGAGAAGCATTTTCTCTGAATGTCTGCTTCGCTTAACAAATAAAACCAACCAAAAAACTCACTTAACAAATAAATCGGAGTTCACAACCAAAGTCACAATTGGCTGCTTACAATAGTGTTTCACTTAAAGAGCAAACTCGCTTAAAGAGCAATCCTGTGGAACACATTATGCTCTTTAAGCGAGGTACAACTGTAATACACTTTCAACTACAAGAACATTGAGAGGAAGAAAAATAGTTGTGTCAGAAACAAACAATCACAAATCACTTTTTCAGCTCACAAAATGAGCAAAGGTAACTATTCTAGAATATATTCCTTAAAATTGCAGCTGCTGGCTGGAATTTTTCCACACCAGAAAAGCATCCTCATGTAGAGGGAAAACAGGATGTCAAGGATGCAAAGTTAAAGCCTTTTTTTCCTTTCAGAGGCTAATTTTTAAAAACCTCAGTTTTGGCAGCACAGCATTTATTTCCACTCTCACTATCAGAGGTGGCACAGTCCTAAAAACCTGGTTCAGCTTTTACTGTATGCACTACTAAATTACAGTCCGTATTCACAAAAACACACTGGGGTGCAATGAAGCATTCTTTGAAACCAAAACTATAACGCAGGACTATAATTTTGACTATGCAACAGAATTAATACTGTCGTTTCAGGTATATAAAGTATCGTAAAAACAGTTGGAAAAAAATTGCATTTTTATATACAAGCACATAGAAGATCATCTTCCACAAATGCCAGAAAAAGTATGACTTGTAAACAGAAGTCAATTGCTAAGTTTTGTAGGCTGAAGGGGTGTGTGCGTGAATCCAACAGAATGGTAAACTATCAGCCTTTTCTCTCTCTGCCTGCAGTTCCAAACCCTCAACGATTCTTTGTAATTTGACTGAAGTAGATCCAAATTAGGTATTCTTTACAGCTCTTTCATCAATACATGTTTAACTTGTAGATATGCCACAAACTTGTACAAGTGTTTCATTTTTCAAAGTCTGGTATCATTTTTCTTGAAATTGAGCTATAAACAATACTGCAACAGAATTACAGCAAACCCACCCTAAACAAAATTGGGTACCACAAAATAACAAAGTAATATTTAGCTTTCTTTAATAAGCAAAAGATCACATAAATCAACAAAGGAACAAGAAGCAACACATTATCCCATTAAACATTGCAAAAAACTTTTAAAATATACCCAAATACATTCTACTACACTCAGCATTAATATAATATTCCAAAAAAAGACAATGCAACTTCTAATTAAAGTTTCTGAAAAGCAAATGAGTGGCATATACCCTATTTGCTGGCGTATAAGACCTACTTTTTTCCTCTTAAAACACACTGGAAAAATGAGGTGCATCTTGTATTGTATATACAGTGAAACCTCTTACAGTTGTGTCTCACTTAAAGAGCATGTTTTCCACAGGATTGCTCTTTAAGCAAGTTTGCTCTTTAAGCGAAACACAACTGTAAGTGACCAATTGTGACTTCTGGTGGGAGGGATTACGAACCCTGATTTATTTGTTAAGCGAGTTTTTGGCTGGTTGCATTTGATAAGAGAAGCGAACATTCAGAGAAAATTCTGCTCTTTAAGTGAGTTACTCTTTAAGCGAGGCGCTCTTTATGTGAGGTTTTACTGTATAATGAAAATAATTCATTCTACGAGGCTTTTTGCTATGCGATTTTTTTCATTATACGCTTTCCACCCCATACTAATGAAAATCCCCATAGGAAAAAAATGTATAATGAAAATTCATATGGAAAAAAATCGTATAAAAATCGTATAAAAAATGTATAATGAAAATCCCTATGGGAAAAAAATCGTATAAAAAAATCGTACAATCACGCTAAGTGATTTTTTCCATTGAAATCTTTGTTATACAATTTGTCCCCGTATTGCATAGCACTATATTGCATAGCGAAAGTTTTCATTATATGATTTTTCCTGTAAGATGCACTATTGTTGCATAGCGGAAATTTTTGTTATGCAAGGCACCATTTTTTCTCTCTTCAAAATCTTTTCATTGTGCGAGCCTATAGGGCCTATTTGGTAATAATGGGGTGCGTCTTATACTCCAATGTGTCTTATATGTCAGCAAATACTATACCTTTATGACATCTAGAAGGGAAAATTTCAGCGTTCTCTACAATATGGCATCTGCCCTTGAAAAACCACTAGAAACTTCAGTTGGTCAGAACAAGGCAGTAAGGAAGTATAGTGGATATTAAGTTGCAGGAAAATATTACACCTACTTTACAACTGTTGCACTGGGTTACGGTATGTATTAACTTTGAGGCTCAATTCAAAGCACTGGAGATTTACCTCTAAAGCTTCCAAAAACATGGGGCTCAGGTTACCTAAAGGATTGTCCCCTCCCATGGCAACCCCTAAGATCTTATACAGAAACTTGTGTCTCTATCCATCCTTATCACTAAACGCAGCCTGTGCACACTCCTATTTATTTATTTATTTATTTAGATTTATATTGCCGCACACTCATGGAATGTACCTTCTCTGATGCTCCACCTTCCCACTTCTTCATTCCACTGCCTGATCAAGAATTTGTTTTAAAGAGAAAAGACAAGCTTCTGATTTCTTATCCCCAATTTTTTAATGACTGAGTCACCGCTCTTCTCTGCTCCAAATAACATCAGAACAGGTATGCCTGTGTTTCATAACTATGCATTATTTGACACAGAAACTTTCCCCCTAGGTCGGGGTGCCCAAACTTTTCCCCCTAGATCAGGACCAGTCACATCGTTCAGGGAGCCTGTCACTATGGCCCAGGGGGCGGGTCTGGCCCCCGATGCCAATTTAACTGGCTGTGAAGCCCTCATTGCTCCTGGAAGCAGAAGTAAAACATGCCCGTATGGGTGCGCTTTACTTCCACTTCCAGGAGTGACGAGGACTTCATGGGCTGGATTAATTGGTGTTGGGGGCAGGATCCGACCCCTAGGCAATAGTTTGGGCACCCCCGCCCTAGGTCAATGAACTATAGACCTTTTCACTTATCATGATGTGTTCAGGCTTCCCTGACTTCACTCAAACAGACAAAACACTGGTATTTGTCAAGATTTGCAGTTGCTTCTCTAAGTCCCACAGGACTAGAGCCCTCAGCCTGGAAGCAGCTAAGCCCACGTAAGAGCTCTGGGGAAGGTTCCAGACCAACAGAGACTCCACATGGAGACCCTGGCAGCCTTAGCAATATAAAAACCAGTCCTTCCTCCTAGATGCTGTCCCAGCAGCAGAGGTCAGTAGACTTGCAGTTGCTTGGCTCCTGGATCTCATCTTGTTCCTGGTTTCTAGAAGAAGTCTTCCTTGTCCCTGATTCCTACTCTGCCCAGTTCCTGTGTACATACCATTGTTGTGACTTGCCTGGATCCTTGCTCCTGGAATTCTTTCCTTGCCTTGCTCCAGCTCCTGAGGGTTCTCTGCCATGTGTGTTCTCCTGTCTGCCTGACTTCTGGCTCATTTGGACTATGTTGTCATCTGCTAAACTAATCCTGCATCTCTGATTTCTCTTGGATTTGGACTATGGACTGAGATTTGGTTACTGTTTCAGCCTGTTACCTGGTAGTTCTGGGTCCTGGCCACCCAAGGCCTGGACCCTGACAGTGTGATACCATACAGTAGATCTCAACCTTTTAAAGCCGGGGACTGGGTAACACTCCCTCAGACAGTTTCAGGGGCTGGATGGCCATTTTGCCCTTTCTTCACCACATGGCACTTCCTGGTATGGTAGAGGCAGGGGCCCCCACATGAAATGGCACTGTGGGCTGCCTTCGACCTGCAGGCTGCAGGTTGAGAATCCTTCCCATAAAGTGTAGTGAGTTCTTTCTTCATCACTGCATTGGAGTTGGATGGTTCAATGGCAGAAGGGTGAAGCCGGGCTCCACGTTTATGTGTGAGCTGGAAGTGGCACATGGAATCTTCACAACTGAAATTACCACTCCACATTACAAGCACACAATTAATGCTCAATACCATTCCCACAGAATAATAAAAGCTGGAAGGGACTGTGAAGTTATCTAGTCCAACCTCCTCCCCAAGGTAAAAAAATCCTTTTAAGACAAGTAAATGAGAGAAGAGAAAGGACATGACCTAAAATGTGTCGGTAGCAATACATCATCACACAGAGAATGTGAGGATGCACTCCAGATTCAGTGTGGATTAGTGCCAATCATGTTCTGCACTGGGTCCCAGTTCTGCAACATCCAGACAACAAAATTATTTTCAAACAACTACAAACTGGAAATGTTACACAGCTTAGAAAAAAAAATATTAATATTATGCCCTCCAAGAAATGGAGGAAAATAATGTGGTCTCTCCACCAAAATAAAAGAGAATTATATGGCCTGAAAAATAAAAGTTTGAGTAAAGAGAGGATGCATTGGCTATTCATTCCCCTGAGATTTCTCAGCAGATTTTGGTGCCCTCCAAATGTTGGCACCTCGGGGCAAAGCCCAAATTGCTCTACCTTAGGTTTACAACCCTTCAAAGCAGCATCAGTGCAGTTTATCTGACTGAAGGATGTTGCAGGACTATTCTTCATCTGATGTGCACAAAAACAGAAAAGAAGTCAAGTCTTTCACTACATACTGAGAATTAAATCCCCTATATTCTAAACACATCTCAAAACTGGACTGAATGTTTTGTGTAAAATCTAAAACATAGAAACATATAAAATAAGGGCCATAGCCAGGGGTGGCCCACCCTGAGTTAGCAGTTTGCCCACCCTCAAACTCCCAGCTGCTTATATACAATGGTGGGCTGCTGCCAGTTTGGCTGAACCAGTAGCAAAAATCTGGAGGGGACTGTCGGTGGGGTAGTAAACCTCCGGGTGACCAGTTCAGTCACCTCTCTGGTCGCCCTTCAGATTTATTTTCCGGGCAGCCCAAAATGGCTGCTCGGAAGTGTGCATACATCAAGACTCCATCTGATGCATGTACACTGAAAAATAAAAGTGTGTATGTGTCAAATGGTATTTTGACGCATGCGCACTTCCGAGCAGCCATTTTTGGCTGCCTGGAAATGGTGCAGTGGCTAGCTGTTGAGGTCCTCCGCTGCCTCGTTGGAGCGGCGGTGGCGGCCTTTCCTCGGTGCACCGCCGGGCCAGGCCAGGCTTCACTGCCGGGCCAGGCTGCACTGCCAGCCCAGCCCAGGCCATGCCACCAGTCTGCCTTGCCACCAGTCCGCTTTGCCGCCGCGCTGTTGCTGCCTGCCTGCCTGCTACTTCCCAACCCCAGAGTGACTAGGGTTTGTGTTTGAGGTGAGTGGGTGGGTTGAGGTGTGTGTTTTATGTAGTGTGTTTTTATGTGTATTTAATGTCTATTTTAATTTGTATTTTTATGTTTTTATTTATATTTAATGTCTATTTTAATTTGTATTTTTATGTGTTTTTTATTTCTACTTTTATGTGTACTGTATTTTTATTTTATTTTATTACTTTGGCTCCACCCACAACATCATGATGTTGGCTCCGCCCATGACATCATGACATTGGCTCCGCCCACTACATCATGATGTCATGATATGACACATATACTGTATATGATATGACTGCAGTGGCTCAAGTGGCTAAGATGCTGACCGGGAGGCAGTAGGTCAGCAGTTCGATTCCCAAGTACTGCAGGGTGGAATGAGCTCCCGTCTTTGTCCCAGGTCCTGCCAACCTAGCAGTTTGAAAGCAAGAAATGACAAGTAGATAAATAGAGACCACCTCGGTGGGAAGGAAAACAACGTTCCGTGCGCTCTGTTGTCTAGTCATGCCTGCCACATGACTACGGAAACTTCTGCAGAAGCAGACAGCACTGGCTCTTCGGCTTTGAAACAGAGATGAGCACTGAACCCTAGAGTCGGATACAACTGGTTTTCAAGCAAGGGAAACCTTTACCTGTAACTAAACTGTCTATGACGTTGTTGTCCATCCTGAACAAAATATTTGCCCACCACATCTAAAATCCTGGCTACAGCCCTATATAAAACACTCACAACAACATCTACTATAAGGAATGCTTATGGGAACTGTCTGTCAGATGGGATATCCTAAAATATTGCCAAATACTTACACCAAAAAAGTAGCTTCCATGGTCACTTTGATGTCTACCATTTAAATATTTTAAACCAATTTCTTTTACTTCTGGAACATGTACATGTCTATTGCTTAACTACACCTTTGCAAAGAAGGGCTGGAATATTAAATCTCTGACACAAAAGTTTGGATAACAAGGATATTTGGCTTCAATATGTCAACCTGAGACTGTATTGAGGCTTTAAGAAAATTAGTTGTATTTTCCCCTTGAGTATATGCGCTGAGATAGATTTACAAATGCAGATCAAAATCTGCAATTGCAATTACTCAAATAAAGAGGAAATCTATAAGCAGCAGTGAAACTGGCATGTAACATAAAAAAAAAACTCCCCAAAACCATACTGCCTAAAAATAAGCTTACAATGTCTATTTTAAAGACTGTGTGTGGTCTTACCCATATATTTTGGCAAGATGCACTTTCTCCAACCACAGATAGTCATCCAAAGCAGTGGCACTGGAGAGTCTCTGTTTCACCTGTCAAAGCTGAAGAACGTTGTTCAGCAGACCACCATGAGTCCATGGATGGGATCCACAGCACTACAGCAGCTGTTCTTGATAAGACTTCTTTAACTTCAGAGAAAACACTTCTTCTGTATGAGAATTAACCTTAACATGTATGTTCTTTACCACGTGCACACATAGCTATGCTGTTTCTTTAATCACAATTTATTCAAATATCTACAAAATCCACTTGCTGATCTCACACCACAGGGGTTCTCAACCTTTTCAAGCCGAGGGCCCAGTCACGGTCCCTCAGACAACTTCAGGGGCCAGACAGCCATTTTGCCCTGCCTGCCACACATGGCACATCCGGGTGTGGCGGAGGTGGTGGTGGGCCACATGAAATGGTGTTGCAGGCCACATCTGGCCCCCAGGCCATAGGTTGTGAACCCCTATCATAGCAGAACTTTAGACCCAGGACTAGCATTTAAAGACAATTCTTTCAACTATGTTCTTAAAATCATTTGACTGTAGAAAAATATGGTGTTAGTGTTAGACAATAATAATAATGTATCGTCAAGTCAATTCTTACTTATGGTGAGCTTCTTCAGGATGTTCTAGGTAGAGAGTATTGCAGAAGTAGTTTACCATTCCCTTCTTCTGGGGGCATTCTGGGAGTGAGCGACTTGAACATGACTACACAAACTGGCTCTTCCCCCAGGAGACACAATGGGGAATCCAACTCCCACCTACTGGCTCCGCAGCCAGATACAGAGACCACTGAACTATTCAGTCAGCTGTTAAAAGATTATGTATGAATATATAAAAAGTATGTTTTCTTCTTTCCTCTAAATTAATCTATTCCATATCAGTACACAAAGTGGTTAAAATGTTTACCATTAAACCTGTGGTTCCCAACATGGGACACACCCCACAGGGTGGCAATTTGATTTTTAAGAGGAACAATTCGAGAATCAGTTATTAACAGTGAATTCTTGGGAAGCTTGTTTAGACCAAGTTAATGGCCTTTTAGGCTTCCTCTATGTGAATAGTTCAATTTTGTTTTATTTTATTTTTTTGAATAATGAGAATTATATGTCACAAGGAGGGGGGCATCAGGATTTTAGAGATGCTTAGACGGGCCATGGCCAAAAAAAAAATAAGGTTGAGAACCAGTGCATTAAACTGATAAAAAAATAAGAGAGGATGTTAAGAACACAGTAAAATAAAGTAATCCAAATTATAAAATCACTGGATGTTTTTAAATATAGCCTATCTTAATAATATACAGATACAGTGGTACCTCGCTTAAAGAGCATAATGTGTTCCACAGGATTGCTCTTTAAGCAAGTTTGCTCTTTAAGCGAAAGACCATAGAAAGTGACCAATAGTGACTTCTGGGGGGGGGGATTGCGAACCCCGATTTATTTGTTAAGTGAGTTTTTTGGTTTGTTTTATTTGTTATGCGAAGCGAACATTCAGAGAAAATTCTGCTCTTTAAGCGAGTTACTCTTTAAGTGAGGCGCTCTTTATGCGAGGTTTGACTTGTATTCATAATCCACACCACCAATACCTCTTCAGAAACAGCAATTTGGTGTTTCAATTATATGCCCAAGAGTGCTGCTGGATTTTTGTTAAAAGATTGCAACAATTTCCAAAAGAAAAATTGTGAATGTTATCTAAAAATAGTTCAGTCCACCAGTTACTAAGAAAATGCCTGTATTGGCAGTAGTCTATCCTCTGTGTAAAAAGGCTATAGAAGGATTATTTTCACTTTTCCCAAGATATTTTTAGAGTACTAACTAGCATAGTTTGGATATTATTTTTCTTTGGTTTTGTCAGTAGCATGTTTGAAATAAATTTTATTAAGTGGTAGTGTAAGTAACATTGCATTGTGGGTAGCTGTTTCCTGCTTTAACCTAGCCACATCCTCAGCTGTTATACGAGACACATTTCCCATATTTTGAGCAAGCTGACTTTTTTCCCCTTGTAAGGAAAACAAGACTGGAGGCTGTTTTAAAAGCATAAGAAGAAGAAAAGGAGAAAAGATGATCCAAAATAGTCTAAACTAACTTACGTCCTGTGCTATGGCTACACTTAAGTTAAAACACACAGTAACATACTTCACAGATTCAGAAAACCAATGGCACAGATAAAATATTTAGTAACAGGAGATACTGTTTCTATCCCTTTCTGATACTATTATATATTTCTATACTGATTGGATTATCCTTATTTCTATAGCATATTTATAATGCACAGTGAAAAATAAACTTATTCATTTCCCTAGTTATCCTCTGATGTAGCTGCATTAATCTACTCCTTGAATAGACATTTAGTAATGAGGGTGATGAGAAATGGCTTCACCACAACCACACAATGGGGTGGAGTCACCTCTTCCAGGTCAGGTTATAAGGTTAAAACATTTACTGTCTAATGACAGACTCTGACATCAAAACCACACAGCTAAAGAACCAAACACCTACTGCAGATTAAGGAAACAACTCCTGCAATGCTTGCGATTCCCTGAAGCCAAGTTCCACTCTGTTTCACTAAGCAGAAAACACATGGAGATAGTTCCTCTGCTTTCAAAGGTGCTATGAAGGAGAATATGCCACTTGTGCTCCAGCCAAGTAATAGAGAAACAAGTTTGGAGTCTTCTCAACTTTACTCAATTTTACCTGAGTTCCAGCTGCAGAAACCAACAACAAGTGAAGTCTCACCCACACATTCATTCAACACCTGAGGATATCAGGACTGTAATCATCACATCCTAGATCAGGGACTCTCAATATGTGGCCAACGGGACGGATGCAGCCTGTGGTACCATTTCATGTGGCCCTCCCCACAGCCTCTACCACACCAGAAAGTGCCATGTGTAGAGGAAGGGCAGAATGGCTATCCGGCATCCAAAGGTGCCTGAGGTAACATGACCCGGCCCCTGGCTTAAAAAGGTTGAGAACTCCTGTCCTAGATGCATGCTCTGACCCCTTCTTAGAGCGCTACATCTTGGGAGGCATGTGTTCCTGCTTTTGTGCATTTCTACTTACAGCCTGTCTTCATATTCTGCATAATGTGATAAGGTCAGGGCCAGAACAGCAGACACAACCCGTGTTTTCAGTCAGTCTTCTAATGGACTGGCTGAAAACACAGGTGATAATTCAAGAAGATGCACTCTGCCTGATTGGTCTGTAGTCAAATGAAGTTATTTCTCCTTCCTTTTCTAGCTGTGCACAAAAGTACAAAATTCAAAAGGTTATTTCGGGAAGCGGGGTACTCATAGTATTTCTTGAACATCTAGCTTCACATTTTCCTAACACGGTGTTGAAGTGAGCCAATGTCATTTCGAATATTTGACAGGGACTTGGGAGATCCAGGCTGAAGTCTGCACAAAGCTATCAATCTCATTATTTATTTGTTGCTTGTTTTTAGGTAGTCGTTCTGGTACTCTTCCAATGTGGCCTTCCCCACAAGGTTGTTGTGAGGATAAAATAAGGAAGAATAAAACAACCATAAAGTTGGAAAGTACACCAAGGATCAAACAAATCCACCTCTCCCAGTAATGTCGGAAATCCACAACTAGAATACTTCTGGTGAATGGTCATTACCCTTGATAGAAAAGCTTCCACCATAGTATGAAATCACCCTTCAAGACAGTCTGTTATACTGTCAAACAGCTCACTTCATCCAAGGTTGTTGTTGTTGTTGTTTTAATTAAAGAAGAAAAAAGCAGGAAATAAGTGTACCTTTGCATGCCTGAAGTGACCTTGAATCACGAAAGCTCACAATGTTTTTTTTAAATTCAGTGATCCAAAAAAGGTATCACCTTCTTCTTCAACACTAAAGAAAGACAGTCAGAAAAGTGTCGAGAGATCTTATAGAACACCACTGCTTTGGGAAAATACACAAAGCACAGCCATTCGAATTGATTGGCCTGGTAAAACCTTAAGTTAAAACCCTTAGCAATATCTAATCTATTTCAAAACTGGAAGTCCAAATCCATACTGAAACATGTTGATTCAAAATGCTGAGATACCATAATTATATACTACATGTTTGAATAATATTCAAGATAAATTAAGAGGAAACAAATGTCAGATAAAATCTGTCAAAAATACTAGATAATAAAAGGGAATGATTTATATATGATTTATACATAAATCATTCCCTTTTAAAAGTCACAGTGAAGCATTTGATGCATTTAAATTATGCATTTGATCCTAATGAAGTCAAAGTTTTAAAAAATACTGCAAATTAATGAAAGAAGACATATTATACAATTGTAGTTACACACTGTAGCAAAATATCTAAACACTATGAATAAAAGACAGTCACTTCAAATAATTGATAGACTATTTAAATGTGTTATAAAAACAATTTCAGTACAAAAATTTTAAGTAACATACATGCTGTTTAAAGGGAATGCAGACAAAATAAATAAATGCCAAACACACATTCAAGATTAAAGCTCTTCCAAGTAGATTAAAAGTGTTGTACTGTACTTCAATTGACTATACAAGCTACATAAACAAGAAAAAGTCACCTTGTTCACCATTCTACAGCCAAATAAATCCAACAGTACTAATTAATTCTTTGCTTTTGTATTTAATATTAGGTGGTGGACAATGTCCATCAAAACCAGTTACGATGCAAAGTCAATAGGTCCCTTATTCTAATTCTTTCTGAATACATGGCCAAACACAATCTTAGAAAATTCACTTCAGAGTTTTAAAATTTTAGTCAATAAAAAGATAAAACCAAGAAGTCCACATTTGGTGTTGCTGTGACCATAACAGAAATGCCCCGACACCAATGATGCCATTTGTTTAAAGAAATGACTGTTGTCTGGTTTGCAATTATTACTCAGAAACTGTAAGTGATGAGCAACAACCATCATCTCTTTTTCTTCTTTCATGTCTTGGTCAGATGTGAAACTGCCAAAACGAAGGTACCTTTGAGTGAGTTCATTCTGCAGTTCCCTTTGCCTGACCTAGTGTGAGAAAGATTAGCCAGCAACAAAAGGTGGCTGTTACCAGGGTATGCCCCGTTATGGTCCAAAAATACCACAATCTTTGAGGAGGCTCTTTGCGTGTACCTCTGAGTATCTCTTTACAAATAAAATCACATTATCTTTACCTCTGTCCAGCAGTTCTTAAAACAAGCAAGACAAAATGATCTTTCTCCTTTCTTTCTTTTCTCTACCACATACAAATTATACAGAAGACAATCATGAAGTACCATGTTTGTTTAAACTCTCATAAGAAATGGTCCTTTCTTTATAAATATCCAATATAAGATTTAACAAAAAGTATAAACACAACAAATAAATGAAATGTGCAACAGTAAACAGTACGTGTAATGTTATATTTTCTACTACACAGTACAAAAGCTACAAATTTTCAGTACTCAGAAACATTTTGCTTCCTTCGGTATGAAATCTAGAGAAAGTGAACTTCAACATTAAGGCAATGGCTGCTAAAACCCTAACAGCTTGAAAATTGTATAAAAGAAAAAAAGAAAAAAAGAATAAAATACGCTAACCGTTTCAAAACATTAATCCTCTCAAACTGAGGACATTATTTCAAAATTATTTCATGTTGCTGCAAGAATTGCAGATTTCAGTAGTAAGTCAAGAGACAGCTTAACTTTCTTTTATAAGTTAAACTGAGAGGCCTTAAAAGAAACTAAAATACTAACATCTTATTCCAAGTTTCAAAGTACTTTCTGAAAACAGATTTGCTTAGTGAGGTTTTCAAGTCAAAGAAAACCAACAGTGACAGTTATGGTGATAGTCACCGTTTATTAAGCCTGCAATCATATATGCACTTACCAAGATGAACATCCTCCTGAACACAGTGAGATTTACTTCAGAGTAGACATGCACAGGATTAAACAGCAAGCTGAAAATTCTGCAGACTGAATGGGGGTATTTTCAAGGCAACTACCAGCAACTAAAAATCTAACCTGATGTTACATTAATATTGAACAACATCCAATGGAAGTACTATGTATTGTGTAATAGGGATAACTAGGATAATTTTCAATTTATTATCTATTTACATTAGGTGTTATCATTCAAAGTAATTGATATTACAGTACAGTACATGGAATTTTACCTGAAGTTGCTCTTAAGTGGGTAGCAGGATGTGAATAGCTTTAAAAAATTGTTTATTACCAAGGGAATGGGTTTATGTGGTATCTTTATAAAGAAGATGTAAATAGCAGGGTCACAACCATTTGGAAAAAATGAAATATTTATTTTTTTTCTCAAAAGATTTTTCCTTATCTACTAACATAGACATTCTCACATGCTTTACAAGTCCAGATATAAACACCATTTCCAGTCATTATCATAGTTACCATTTGCAGACACTGCCTTATCTGAGCTCAAGTAAAAGGTCAGCATGCAAACAAATCTGATAAAAGAGAAATACAAATGGTAGGGAAACTACTTAAAATGTGGTTTCTCAGGTATTTTGCTAAACTTAGCTGAATCCCACTCTCCCAAAACCCCTGAAACTATAGATATCAAATATCAATGTTCTAGGATGATGTTAACGAAATAATGCATCTTAAACATGATAACATATATGGATGAAGAAAGGAACCATACAGTCGTTCCCAATTTCATCCAAATGAGCAAATAAAAAATATATATATACAAGAGGGAACATGTCATTTGTCAGTCTGCTCAGAATAGGATACAGCAAATTATTTTTTGGTCTAAACAGTAGGCAGAACATATAACTTCACTTTTATGTGTGCTAATGTAGTTAAAGCCTTTAGCAGAAAATCACATTTTGACACCATATGAACACAGATATAGATGTGAATCTGCTCAGGCAGGGCTTCTGAATCAGATTTGTACTCATTTCAAAACAAAGAATTCATATTGCTCGTGGAAATGTTTACAGACATCCCTGAAAACTTAAATAAGTACACTGGGTTTTTGTTTTGTTTGTTTTTTTATTCTAAAAAGCACTAAGCATTTTAAACCATTAACCATTCAAGATTAACTATCACAAATAATATAAAATATCCTGTATTTTGCATCCACTCAGTCTGTATATAAAAATCTGCAAGTCACAATATGCAGATGACAGGTTCTCTATGAAACAGAAAATGCTGACACATAATTGCACTTAATGTTCATTACATAAAGCCTGCCATCTAGCCTTGGGAGCACGTAAACTAGACAGACATGATTTAAGGTTTGCAAAGGAATCCCCAGACTAACACTTCAGTGACAGCCAATTATAGCCCCAAAAAACACAGCCCCAGTAAGCAGTCTGCTAGCAAAACTTGTGGAAAGGTAAAGTTTCTTACAATGAGTTACAGATTCACAAGCAGAGAAAGACAAGAAGAAAAAAAGAAAAACAGAAAGAATCCAGCTACTTGGCAAATGTGAAGCAGACCCCAAGATCGTGATACAATCCAAAGATGTAAATTATTGTAAATCATCACTGTTGTTCTGAATTTCACACAGACATTTGTGCCAATTCTGGTATACTCCTTCACAGACACAATAAGAAAGTAAGAAAGTTGGGGGAGTGGGGAGGGGAGACGAGAGAAAAAGGAAAAAGAAACCGGGAGAGCATAAATAGCCTTCTGCTGTCCATATGCTTTAAAGGCAGAGGAGTTTAGGCTCTGCTAGCTTTTGTATGCTCTCCAAATCCTCATGAGTCAGAAAAATTAAAAAGCCTTTTGGATACCAGGAAGGACCTTACCACGGGGCCTTTTGTCAAACTTTTAAAAGAGGGAGGAAAGGAAAAGCCACACTGTTGGGCAGTCCCACTTTACTTGACTACTATGATGTCACAAACTCACATGATTCTGTCTCTCCAGTAACAGTGCTTGCAAAAAAAAGGAGTTTTAAAAGCTTTTGCTTTTTTGGATTGTGTGAATGCTTCATTCGCCTCACAAACAACCACAGAACCACAAGTGCGGTGCAAACTTTCTCCAAAAGGACAGAGCAAGAAGCCTTTGGTTTTTAAATGGTTAATCTCAACAGGTCACCAGGAGCCACTGAGACCAACACAGTCAGTAAGTGATCTCAAACCACAGTCTATTCAGTAATAATAGATCTATGTCCTATTTAATATTTATTCATTTTGCGTCTCTCCCTTTTTTTGGGGGGGGGGGTATTGTGGGTGATTTTGTTTTCTTGCTGTTCCCATGTTACTAGGGCTTCAGTATCTTTGGGCAGAGAAGAAAACATATAGAGTTTTGTGCACACCAAAGGTGCTCTAAAACTAAAATAAAGCTTGGCTATGGTTTGTGCTTTCAGTTTAAGGCTTCAAGGAGTCTTTGGACCAGAAGACACACACACACTGTGTGACAACCAGGGGGAAACTATGGCATCGAACAGTCTCTTCAGCTCAGTGGCACCTTGTCAACAAAACTTCTTCTGGGGTAAGTTTATGTTTTCAAATACTACGAAATATTGCTCATTGTCAAAACCTGTTTGTTATTTATATAATTATGTTGGGCGGCTTTACGTCACGCTAGAACATAGAAAAAGTAGTACTGATGATAACATTGTCAATTTTACAGACACTATAAGTTGAATCAAATGTTACTGAGTCCACAACTGCCCTGGCGGCAGGTGTATTCTTCATAATTCTTATTGTAATTATAAACTTATATTGAAAAAGTGTAGCAGTTGAGATTCGCGTACAAAATTTAGACTTGCTGCGTTGGTCATTACCATTAAGCCTACCGTATGAAAGACTTGCAAGTAAGATGCATCAGGCTTTGATCATCACTAAACAGTAAAAACTACTGGAAAAGACAAATGGAACTGATTTATACAGATCCAAAAAAAAATGACATTATTAAGAAATGAACGTACAGCAATAATTCCCATGAGGTTTTCCTTAATGCCGTGAAACTGTTATTCTCTTGTTTTCCACACAAACCAGTCTTAATAATTTAATTTGAAACGTATTTCAAGGCAAGTATATTTAAGGTCACTGTCTTTGTTACTTCTCTGTATACAAAACTTATTTTCTCATTTTGTTTTTACTCACTGCATAAATACTAAATTCTTTTACAAATGCATCAACAGTTGCAAGGACTTAGTCATGCTGTTCAAAACAACTCTAGATACAAACTAAAAAAAACCTTTGGGTATCAAAGCTAGGAATCAGCAACACAGAATAAAGACGCAGATCAATATAATTCTTCACATGTACTAACGTGTTTAAGGAAGCCCTTTAAAACAGTTGTCTTAAAATATCATCATGGGATAACAGGTAAACTCAGCAGATATTCCCCCTTTTTTTTTCCAATGTCTTGTGCACAAGGAAAGTTCCCAAGCTGTAAAACAGCACCTCTAACATCCCTTTGATCTTTCCCATCTATGATCTGTTTCTGAAATTATGTCAGCATATATATTAATACCACATGAAATAAAAGATTGCCAAATTTTGTTTAAGAATATACAATATTACTAAATAGCTTCACTGACCTCTGCGGAGCTTGCAATGTTTTTGATATATAGTTTCTCAAGATGTAGTTTAAAAAAAAACCAAAACTGCTTAAGCCCAAAAACTATTCATGACTACTTTAAATCAGTGGTAAGAGACTTTCCTCCCACAGAAACGCTACAAAAACAACTGTTTAAAAGTATATGAACGATGTTATCAAAACAGTGATATAAAAAAATACAAAATTCAGAACACTTACAATATTTTCTTAATGTGGTCCATCTGGTTTGAAATTATACTGGGGCTGTAAAACAATGAATTTTCCTTTTTCTTCCAATAAAGGGGAAAACCTGATCCATGCTAGAAATGCTTTTAGAGAGCATGCACCTACATTGAGCTTGTATTCTCTCTAGCTGATGGTCAGAGTTCCCTTTACCCCTCCTACTTCACACGTTTCGACTGGCTCTTGTTGGAAGCATATGAATCCACAGCAATCTAGAAGCACAATTAGATATGAAGCAAGGCTTGTATTCATGGAACAGAGAGACCTCTTTAATTTCTGATACACAAAGACACCCAATGCATCACATAGGCCGGTGCTTCAAAACTTACTCTCTGCAAGTTCGTCACACTGAGTTACACTGTAATTAGGCAGCTAGCGTGCTAAAATATGGCACAGAAAAACAAGGCTTTTTTAAAGTGGCAGGTAATTTTTTTTCTGTCCAACTTGTGCTTTAATGAAGCACAGCATAAAATGTAGCCAGACCACATTATCCTAGTGTTTACAATGATAAATACAGTTTACATTCATATGGGCCTTCTTTTTCTTTTAACATCCAAAAAGAGATCACAAGAAATGTAACTAGCTAAAATTAAAAAACATGCAGTGCTGGCCACCTAATTTGTTTATTTTGGGACGCAATTTTAAACTACCTGAAAGGTTCTGGACAGGGGCAGAGCATCCTTCCAAATCTACCACGCTTAAATTAAAACCGGTTAAACAAATATAGCCTCACAAACAAACAATAATGAATTTTTAAGAGAAAGAATATTATTAGCTCCTGACAATTTGATGGTGGCAGTATTTAGACACAGTTAAATGAATTGTTCCCTGTTTAACTGATGTCGTTTAACAGAAGAGAATTAGTTCATTCACCCAGACCTAAATAATTTAAAGGTGATATGTAATGAAGAAGTGTTCCAATTTATGCCGCTGGGGATGCTTCATTCACATTATCATGTGGACCTGTATTAGTCAATTTGCATTTAGTTTGGTAACCTGTCCAGTTGGGGCTCCCATAATTAGACTTTATCAGTCTAATTATCAACTATCAGTTAGGAAATAACAAAAACTGATACTGGGGGACGGAAAGGAAATATCTAATTTCCTCCATTTGAAACGGATAGATGTTTATGCAACCTTTTTTTTAAAAAAAATCCTCATATGTTGGGGGAAAGATATAAAAACATCAGTAGTTGGAATTTATACATCTAATTTTCCATGTAATAACAACTGCAAACTCAATGTATATACCTTCCCTAATTGTAATACAGTTTGTAATTTATTGCACATACAGTCGCAACAACAGTAAGCATATTCTAAATGTGTAATAAAACATCAAATTAGTCTCATGATAATTTACTCTAGGTTCATTAGATATAATGAACTGGTATCATAAATTATTCTGGGTTGAAAGGATTTTTGCAGGAAAAACTCCACTCATGGAATGCCCAAATGAGGCTCCTTTCATGTCCCCAAGAGCTGGGGCAGAGACGGGTGCTCAATCCATCATGCAGTACCTGGGTCTTGAACTGCTAACTTGCTAGCCTTCCAGCTAAATGGATGGAATGGAACTCAACTCAAATGAATGGAACTCTTACATAGCCCTATTCTTTTCAGTGAGCCTTGTGAAGAATAAGATCATGCCCACAGTTTACACCTGATCTTCAAGTATAAATATATACATGCAGGGAAAGAATAAACAGTAAACCTTTGGCTTGTCCTTTCTGCAATATTTTTAACAAATGTTGCCCAAGATACAAACTGTAAGGGTTGTTTGCCTTTTTAGAAATCTGAATACTGTGCTTTCTTTTTTCTTTCTAAGAATGTGTAATGTGTGAATCATGCTGATATACAAATCTAAATATATCATCTATTAATCAGAATTCTCATGTAACTATATTCTCGATGTGACTTTCCAATCTATTTTATTTATGCCAAAGCATTCCTACCATAGTGAGTTGGGTCCATTGTTACTTTCAGATGCAAACATGAAGTAATATAGTTAAAACATTCCCATTTAAACATTTTTAAATTCTTTGAAATGTTTCTGAGTGGGGACTGGGCTTCTAGTCACAATAAAGGCTCATTCCTTTCTAATATAATACTGTTGTTTTATTTCATTCACATCCAAAAGCTTTTGAAGTGCTACACACACAACAAAATATATTGGTCTGTTTATCAATCCTGATATTTCTCTTATTATTCAGACCTCACAATCTGATGTAAAATTCTCGGAGAAAGGAAATGTTCCAGTTAGTTAAAAGAACACCAAAATATTTGACAGTTAAACAAACAAGTAAGTGAAAAAAGCTAATTCATAGGAAAGGCTAAGATTTTATCAGGCATACAGGATTAATCTTTATTGAATAGGACCATTCACAAATCAAAACTTACTCTACTTCAATACTTTCATACAGCACTAATCAATTACAAACCTTTTCTAGTGATTCAAAATCCATGTGCTTTTAATTTTATACATTGGTGGTCTAAAATATAGAAATGAGGCTAAGTTAAGTCAGTCTGTATAGAAACTTTTGCTTTTTCCCAATAAATATTCATCTAGAAGTTTTCTTAGAGAGAGCTGCTCATATGAAGTTTGTGGTAATATTTTTATACTGTACCTCCTTGTTGAAGTAAAGGTTAAGGGTTATCAAAATACCTCAACTGTATATACAAAAAAAGAGAGGAAAAGTTAAGTATTCACATGAAAAATCCAAGGGAACTATATTATTTATTTTTGCATTTCCTATGATTAATGATGCACCAGTGTATACTTGAAAACTACAGTCAAAATCGGGGTAACACCTCAAATTCCTTTATAAACTGGACAAATGTCAAATATGGTAAGCTGCATTAAATAGTCTACCAGAAGTACTAAAATACACTGCCACCCCAATTTAATATGCTAGAGCACTGCTGACAATCCACCCATGTGCTGTGATTTCTTCAGAGGTGGTCTAATAATGGCCTTAGAATGAATTTTAATCTGAACATTTTAAATTTGTTTTCTTTGGTATTGTGACCTGCAACCTAAAAAGGCCAATCCCACTTAAAATATTTTGCCTGGAAGCTGAATAACAGAGAAGACATGTGCATAATAAATAATATTGCTTTAAAACTCTGGGTGGAACTGGGCCTTTCCAGTGGCCCGAAAGGCTGGAAGTCCAGAATGGCAGGTCAAATTGAACCCAGAGGTTAGAGGTTCCCTATCCCTACTTTAAAGTGCCCAGATGGGCATTTTCTCCAGGGGGGGGGGGAGTAACAAGAAAGTAAAACATGGTCTGTTCAGGTCCAGCTTTTACAGGCACTCAGCATATCACAAATTATGTATTCCCAAATTTCTCCATTAAATTAGAGATAAAAGCATACAAATAATAATCTTACTAGAGATAACCAGTGAATTTCCTACACTGTTTTGTAGGAGATTAGGTTTCAAATATTTACCATTAAATAAACTGGCTATTTAATGTACTTTACTGTACAAGAGATGTCCATGTGGTGTAGTAGATAAAGTAATGATCAAAACTCAGGTGATTTGAGTTCAAACTCATGTCTAGCCATTGATATTCACAGGGGCGTGGCATTGGTGAAACAACTTCTTAAATATTTCACTTACCTTGAAGTCACTTAAGTCCACTACAACTTGACAGCAAATAACACACAGTGCATAAAAAAGGTGAAACTGAGGTGGCACAAAGTACTAGCAAAGTTAGAAAGGTAAATCCTGTTGCTTATTAAGTTTGCTATTCAAGATACAGTACAGTATACAGAAATCCCTTCTCCCTGGGCAACTTAAAAAGTGAAACTGTCAAGTATCTTGCTCATATTTTAAATATGCATCCTTATTCTCTCAAGAGAAAGGTTTCAAAGATTCCTCCAAATTATACGTTTATAAAAGTACATCTCAGTACGGAATCCTATGCTTAGTTTGCTTGGAAGTTCCACTGGCTAAAGTTCAACTTAGTTTTGCAATTCCATTGATCACAGACAGCCACATCATGCATATGAACCAACAGGATAGGATTACTATGAATAGATTTGTCATAATCTAATTATATTCACTAACAATAGCTACCATTATCATATATTAATCAGCTTAATTCCCACTGACTGCAATAAGCTTTAAAGTTTAACATTTAAGTAGAGTAGCTGTCTACAGCACTGCAGCCCTAGGTTTCTTTTTCCATGCTGCCATTCTACATGACTTTGCTCTTACTCATTCTTTGCAACCACTCAGGTGTCCTTTGCTTCATATCAAATATTTTTTCACATATATATATAAAGATTACTTCTGAGTAAACTCAAATTATTAATTAATTTGATTCTGATTTCTCCTTTTCAGATCATAATAAGTGATTCAGTTCAACAAAAGAAGGAGAATCACATGAAAATAAGGGGGGGGGGATGTTCAAAATAAAATAGAACAGTAACTTTGTAGCCTAACCAAGAAAGGCAAATAAGCATAGAGAATTCAGCATTCTTAAACCCACTAAAGCTATTTATCTTATATATATCCAGTATTGTGCTGAATTATACTTGTTTTCAAGATCCGCATCAGGCAAAAATACTTTATACAGTACTTCACCTAAACCTGTTTTAACACTTTCAGTAAATTTACTGCTTAATCATACTTCTCTCTCTCTCTCTCTCTCTCTCTCTCTCTCTCTCTCTCTCTCTCTCTCTCTCCCTTACATACAAATTCGCAATGTTCATGACTACAGCAACACACCCTCTCCAAATCCTACATCTTAGCATTCAACTCGTCACTCTAGGCTTCAACATGTAGGCAACAAACATATTTCATTTTAAACTTGCCCTGACAGGGAACGTAACAGAGAAAACTGGAATTGTGTAAAGTGACTTCTGAAATTTAGTTAACGTGAAATGAGTAAACTTTGCTCTTTTTTAAAAAAAAAAAGGTACGTTACTTTTGGCTTAAAATATTAATATTTATTTGCACTAGATAATATAAATTGACTCCAATCCTGTTGCTCAGCTCCGCTTCTGCAAAAGGACTGGTATCATTATTAATAATAGAACATTGTGTGCCCTCAAGTCAATTCTGACTTATGATGATCTTTCCCAAGGTTTTCTAGGTAGAGAAGTACACAGAAATGGTTTATCAGCCCCTTTCCTTCTTCTGGAGGCATCCTGGGACTGTGCAGTTTGCTCATGACTGCACTGGCTGGCATTTCTTCCTGGAAGCATAAGGGGGAATCAAATTCCATCTAGGCCAGAGTTTCCCAAATGCTGGTGTTTGGACTTCAATTCCCAGAAGCTTACGTCATTTCCCCAAAGCACTGATCAGTCAATATACTGACTTAGGCTTCTGGGAACTGAAGTCCAAACACCAGCATTTGGGAAACAGTGGCCTAGGCTCTGGCTCTATCTAAACCACTGAGCTTTCCAGACATCTCCTCAGCAGATTATCCCTGACTAAAGACTTCCTTTTGTCAATTACACAGAATGCAGCAGAGATGCATGCACTCTGAATTCACAAAGGAGGCTCTTAATTGAGGGAAATCTGCCATTGCTGGTGACATCATCTCTGCTGTGCAGAGAATCCTACCCAACATGATTTCACCACGAAATGTATCCGCTATGCAATAAAATCTGGTTTGCCAATTTAACTTTTGTGTTATCAGTTTGCACTTTCCGAAGCTATTCCATCATGTTAGATGAATAGGTTTAACAACAAGTGCGTGCACCTCCTTTCAGTAGATACTGAATCACATAGGCCCAGCAAAGCAATATCAGATGAACTTTTTTTAAAAAAAGCAAATACTATGTATTTTTACACAAACATGTATTTGGAAACATTAAAGATCTACATTTATGTTTCATATCATTTTTCCAGGACTGTCAACAGCATTCATTCAAAATATTATCTATAATTCATATAAAAATAATTGAGATGATTGACGTGAACTTTAAAACCATTACTTCCTACATTGTCTCATTTGAGACACAATACATCCATTAAGGTCAGAGATGTTTAGAATTAATAACTTTCAGAATTTAATATGTTACTCCTAAGAATCCTTTAAGAAAGATGTTTTGGTAAAATTGAATAGAATGAATTTTATTGCATATTATTTATAGACATAGACTGCAGTAAGTGTACATTACTGGGTAATTTCTAGCAGATAAAGGAATTAGTCTTTAAAGTGCTATAGTGTTTTTTATTTTATTTTTGTTTTGTTTTGTTTATTTTGTTTTGTTTTCTGATAGCTGCATCAAAAGTGCTTGCATCCCTCAATCTAAAATGCATTGTATGGAACCATCCAGATCATAATGTAAAAGGCATTATTTGAGAAATGTATGCTCAGTTTTTTAGCAGTGACTGATAGAATAAGTTTACACTTCAATGATATTGATAATGAATGTATTTAGGATTACTCTACCAATGGCTTTTTCTATATACAATCATTTCAAAAATTATTTGGAAAACAATGCCCAAATTCTTGCTACTGAGTGAATACATTGCACTAGAGTAGGTACATTGAATCAATAGAGATTTGTTAAAGCTACTCTTCTGTAAGCTCCATTGATTCAAAAAGGCCTACTCTAATTGTAATATTACGCTAAAGTACTATGCTGAAGTTAATACTATGTTAAATAGGTCTACTCTACTGCAGTTTACTGTGCTAAGCAACAGGATTTTAACCACTGCCATTAAAAGACTATTGTTTTCCAAAGAAAATTACATCAATTGAAAGCATACGGTAGCTTTCCATAAATGTTTTGAAGTTATGCAAAAGAAAAAATAGTGTTAACTTGTTTTTATGATAAAATACTCTGAACCTAATTCATTTCAGGAAAATAGATGAATAGATGATAAATATACAAAGAACAGATGCATTGTTTAAAATAGGAATGAAATCCTGGCACGTGTACTAGAGTTGACTCAAGAACACAATGGAATAGTTCTTATTACTAATACAAACATTAAGCATTGTGAACCTTGTGTGTGCAGAAATAATGTAAAAACCCATGCTGTCCACATATGGAAGGTGGGATGCTTTTCAAGAAGAAATGCACACATAACTTGTGCACTGTTATATAGAAACTCTCCAGATCTAATTGGGCTGCAAGAAATCAAGAAATGTGTAAACAAAAGTACTGTATAATACTAGAAGATACAATGGGCATATTAGTTACAACCCTAAATATAACTAGAACATCTTTATATATGACTAGTAGCCTATATTTATCATCATTAAATTATTATTATTTATTTCTATAACACCTTTCCTTCCAGTGAGAGAGGGTTACTTTTTAGAAAAGAATAAAACATGAGACAAAACTGTAGTTGAACATAGGCCTGGCTTCAGCAAGCTTGTTACATTATATGCTTTCACATCATTACCTAGTCTTAATTATTCTCATCATAATATTGCTCTAATATTTCTTAACTGTAACAGAGGGTTGTTTCCCAAAAAGGTGATAAAACAGCCCAATTAAGCTGAGATCAACAGTGCAGTCCAAAACAGGAAAGTAAACCTGTTCATTTAAAATAAGCCTATCGTACATCTTCTTAGCCCATAAAAGAAACACTGTTACAGAAACATTTGAAAAGCCAGTAAAACCTTTAGGTGAATATAAAGGTTGCAATATAAATCAAAGAGTCATAACAGGACAGACCTAACTGAAGTAGAATGTTTTAAAACGTCTAAGGGGGCTAGTATTGAGTAACAATTTCAAAGGATACAAGTTATTCGGCATGTAACTGAAAAGCACTCGGGTAGAATCATATAAAGACCTATGAAATAAGTTACAAACATTCCTCAGAAAATAATAGCCAAAATTGCAGTTTATTTATGTAATTACAGTATTGATGTAACTTTTTGAACAATTATCAACCTTTACTTCTATTATGGAGCTGATTTTCATTTTATAAACAACATCAGAGAACTGGAATATTGCATCTTTAGCATATCAAATGAGGTTCACAGTGCAATAATGAGATTTGCTGCACAGTTGTAGATGCAATGATACAAAACATGGAGTACAAACAAACTACCGTAATAAAAATAGTAGATGTTCATGCTTTATAGACTGCCCAAAACAATCACCCCTCCCTGCTGCCATGAAGTAAAAGTTCACAGAACTATATTTACCAAAGGATAATTTCCCAATTTTACAATAGGTAACATTAAAATTAAATTCAAATGTTCTTTTGCATCAAGAAGTGTAACATGGCAAAGTCTCCAAGGGTTGGTGTTTACTCAGGGAGCATAGCCTAGCACAGTGATGGCAAACCTTGGCACTCCAGGTGTTCTTGGACTTCAATTCCCAAGCCCAAGTCCCTATGAATCCACATAAATGGGTTTACTGTGCGTACATAAACCCATTCATGTGGATTCACAGGGATTTGGGGCTTCTGGGAATTGAAGTCCAAGAACAGCTGGAGTGCCAAAGTTCACCAGCAGGTATCAGTATTTTTGCCCTGAAATATTTCTAGCATAAGTGGTATTCACTTCATTTCACTTCCTTTCCAAACCACTCCTATACTAGGAACCAACAGTATTTTTTTTTTCATTACTTAGCACTCCACTTAAGATATTTCATTGATTCCACCATGTTTCCTGCAAAACTAGAAATGAAAAAACTCTAGAAGGGTTAAATTCAAGATAAGGACACATGTTTACTGACATTATTTTTTAAAAATGGGAAGAGGTGAGTAACATACTTCACACAGTTTTCCTTTGTGTTAATACAATGGAATACTAGACAAAAGATTGGGCTGAATTTTAACCTATAAAATTCATGAAGGTTTTCAAATTAAAACAACCAATTAATCTGTTTTATCTTTAAAGATTGGGTACATTTATTTGATACAGTCACTGTATCTGTTACAAGACAGATTTTTTTTTGACACTGCTCTACACAATGAGTGTGTTATATTAGTGAGGAGATGCCTCAAACACTTTGTTTTTAGAGCACACAATTCCTTAAGCAGAAGCAGAGAAGGATTAACAAGTACTGTATTTAGCAAATGCATATTGGACTGTATTTCCATTCTATTATTAATTTGGGATACATTCCAATGAATTCATCATAACTTGTTACTTCTGAGTAAAGGGCTTCAATAAAAAAAGTTGCTAATTAGTTTAAAGCAAATCTGGAGTGCACCAACATCCATACATATGTATGTGATCCTACTAGATATAGAGCACTCTAGTTTTAACAAAAATGCTGTGCTTCAACAATTTTTAGAACAATTACTAATTGAAATACTTATAAGGGATGAGGACTTTCCCTATTGCTTTGTACTGTTTATCCATGATTGTTTTTTGTATTTTTTTTTTTAATTGTACTGCATTTATATTTTTTATTATTTTTTATGAAGGTCTTGTCGACCACATCCATTGTATTATACTTGTTATATTGTATGTATATTATGTTCTATTTTGTAACATTGTTAGCCGCTCTGGGTTGCTTCGGCAAAGAGAGCGGCATATAAATTTGAATTTAATAATAATAATAATAAAAGTATCTCAGTAGGTTATCAAAACCTAGATTATTTATAACAAGTAAACTGTCTTTTCTTAACCACTGTATCTTCATAAGCATTCAAAAAGCACACAATTTTTTTTCCTGCTTTAAAAGACGGCAGTTAAAAATGTTTAAACTGTAAGGCAGGAGAATGGTTTGAACAGACGCTAGGAGGAAATCAAGTTTAAAATATCAGTACAACCCAGGGAACTAATCAATCAATTATGAGCTGCCATTAAATAATATACGGTGTAGAAAAGGTCTGAAAAACTATGCATCTTTCTTGAGAGTAAGTTCCACTGAGTTCAGTGAGGCTAACCTCTTAGTAAAAATCTACAAAATTGCACTGCAAGTATAACAACTCTACGATAACATAGAAATACTGCACCAATTAACATGAGACAAAGCGTGACTATATTATAGAGAAATATTCTGCCAAAATGGACACATTATTTAAAGAATCCCTGAGCTTTACTAGACAAATGCTACTCACTGGCAGCTATACATATGAAAAAGAAAATGCTTAGACCAAAGGGATAGGGTTTTTGTATCTTTGGGGGGGGAGAGAGAGAGATCTTCTTAACGAGTGCAACAAAACCTCCTGGCTTCCAAGATCCTTGCCACTTCCAAAACACTTTTTAAGATGCTGATTTTGATTTGTCTCACCACCCTCCCACCAGCCCCCATTCCCTTGTCTCTGCTGAATGCAGACCTTCACATACCTGAGTCTTATCAATTACTGAAGCATCTTCCTCCTCTTGGGCACTAAAAGAGCTATACAAATGACAGCAAGCACAGTACAATAGTCTTATGTATGTGCAAGATCAGAAGATAATGTTTTAGATACATGCATGATCTGACATTTTCAGGCTGATGATGCCTCCTAGAAGAAATACAGAGTCTCTGTATAGTGTAAGACGCCTTGAGCAAACCTTTTCTGCTGCACCATAATGATCTGATCCAAAAACTCAAGGGTACCTTAAACAACAGGCTACCTGTTCTAGCCATGCTTAGGAATGTGGCCAAATCACTTTTATTGATTTAACCTTTACTGGAATGCTACATATCCTCAGAGCAAAACATTTCTAATGTATTTATAATACTATACACCCCCTAGAAGTCTACATTTTAATATATATATATCCATATATCTATAGCTTAAGGAGAAAGACAGTCTCCCTCACCCCTTAAGATTATATTCATTTTTCCAGGATGATGATTAACAAGCATTTATTGTTTTTAGCCTCCATTTAATTACACTGGAGGGACACAGAAAAGCAATCCGCCAAATGCTATTCCTACATCGCACACGTGCAATAAATGTAAGAGCACAGGTTTGTAGATTACAGCCAGAATCCTAATAGGAATTTAGCCAACATAAGTGTAACTGCATAAATTGCGGATTGCTGCTAATTAATGACCTGCTGCTCACATTCTTGGGGCTTGACAAGTTTCAAGAATGGCATGTTAGCATGATACAAGCAGAAAAATGCCAATGCAATTAACACAAGTACACAACCCTAGCATAAATCACTAATAGCATTTTGGCCTATGCATATAGTCAGACATCAGTATACAGTTAGAATTTGTTATCACTAAGCTCATAATACAGGTTACAAGATAAGGCATTCTGCCAATGCATTTCATCTCTCCTGTTCTTCTACTACCTAGCCAGAAAGGTTTTCAACCTTTTTAAGCTGAGGGCCAGTTCATGCCCCCTCAGACAGCAGGCCGGACTGGTGGTGGCAGTGTGCAGTTAAGGGCAGTGGTGGGGGGCCCCAAGCCCCTACCACTGCCCGAGACCCCCCAGCTTCCCTCCACAACACTTCCCTGCTTACCAGCCTGGAGGAAGTGATTCTGGAGCCTTTTGCTCAACTCTGTCCCTTTGCACTCCCAAGATAGGAGGCAACCAGCGGGGAGGCCCTCATCAGCCCGGCCACCTTGCATTAGGGAAGCTTTTAGTTTAGAAGCCCAGAAGTCAAAAGAGTGGCCCCTATGAATCCCACTGTGACTAGGAAAGTTGAATTTTAAGTGCAGAAGCAGTTTTCATCTGCAAAAAATAAAAATAAAAGTGAGTATGTTTGGGAAATAGTACCAATGTTGCCAGATGGGTGCATAAACTGGAGTTGTGGCTGTAATTTTATAGTAAATTTTAATTTGCTTTTTAAAAGAGTGGGCGATGGCAGCACGAGTGAGGGCAGTGGGTCACGTGAAAAGGAGCCACAGGCTGGATCCGTCCAGTGGGTCGTAGGTGCTACCTGCATAGATCTTTTCTGGATACAAGTTGTGCAGGTCTAATAGAAGCTGCAGTGCTTCCTGATATACATCCCTAAGAGCACAGTGAAAATCACAAACAAGCATGAGAATTATGAAAATAGATGGAAGAAAAATTAGGGTTGTTTTTATAGATGTGCATGTTAGATCCTTAATTTGTACCTCAACTGTAATACAGTATATCACAATAATTTTTAGCTTTCATAGTTAAGACTGGAAAGAAGAGAAAAAAGCTGCATACCAGTCTATAACCAGGAAATTACATTTCATCCCAAAATTCTGGAAGTACAATTTCCATAAATCTTGGTATTCAAAGTGTTCCTGTTACAAAAATGGATTTAAAAATGGTATCCTGGGTGATTCTAACTGAACATGAAAACCAGTTACAGTATTTAGAATTCAGCTTTGATAATACCCCTCACACTATTGTGTTTATGTTCTCAAAAGCTGGAAGTCACACTTCAGTACTGACAGCTATGAGATGTTTACACTCACCCCAGAAAATAAAACGAAATGCATCAGATCTACTAGTACTGTATTTATGATGCTTATAAGCCTGACCAAATAAGAATGAAATCAGCAAAAAAATAAGAAGTCAGTGAAGAAGTCCATCAGCTCATTAAAACAGAGAAGTTGTTCATCTATCTGGCTTTCCTGAATTGCCAAAAAGAGACCACAAAGATCATGGTGGAGGAAGAAGAGATCTGGAGGCAACATTTTAAAGATAGATTTGCAATAGAAATTAAGATTGGGAGGGGTGGAGTAATGGGAGTGCCTAGAAACCCAGTATGCCAAGTTAAAGACATACTCAGCAGCTCCAAACAAACATCTTGTAACAGCATAAGAGAATCCTTCAGGTGAAAGACTCCAGAGCACAATTAAAAGGAATGCTTTGAAATCCTTGTGTAAAAAAATACACCTGTTTGCAGCAACAGAATGTCAACAGAAAGTTATTTTCAATATGCCAGCCTTCCATCACAGTTAGTGCTCCTACACCAAAGATCATTCCAGGCATTTATTACGCCATCAATTTCAACTTGTACACTCTGAGTATGACCACATGCCATCCTGCACATTTGATTTGCCTCTTAACTGGTCATGTTTCTTTTTCTGATGGTAGAGCGGGTTTGTATTTGGCTACAGTTGATGTAGAATGAGCAGTTATTATATTGTAGTATAGATGGGCAAGCATAATTTCACATCATGCTGAAAGATTATCCAATCAGCTTGCCATAGCCACAAAGATATGAGTCTCCTTCCTCCAGCAAAAAGCAAGAAAGTAACCTAGAAGGTCGACAAAGAGATGTGAGGTCTCACAGCAAAATTAAGAATTGGATCTGAAAATATTGCAGAATGGTTAATTTTGAAACTTCTACCATGTTGTCGTTCCTCCTGTTAGCTTCTATTTTTTTGTACGGTAATTGTACAAAGACCCTAATGAATGTTTCATTCAAAATGGCTTCCCCAACATACATTGACTAACTGACTGACTGACTGACTGACGGACTGACTGACTGATTGATTTCTATACCGCCCATCTGGGATATTTTCCCACTCTGGGCGGTTTACAATGGTTGTAACCAGAAATATACAAACAATAACAATTGATGGTATCCAACAGTGGCATAGTCCAATTATGCATTTATTCATTGGCTAGTCATTTACCGTGACTGCTTATTTCTAGAAAACCCTGGGGAAAGTTTGCCATAAGTCAGAATCAACTCAGTAGCACATGATCATTTATTATTACTACAGGAAGAATGGAATCCTTATCCCTTGGACATCTCTAGCTACCAAGGTTTCAATGCACAACATCCGTCAGTATATTCTTTTTTATCTGTACTGTCTAATTTCTGAATTCTCTGGATAATTCACCAAAAAGGTTTTCATGACATACAGGCATACAATAATATCACAAATAATTTTAAAGCCATATAATAAAGCAAAGCACTCACACTTATATACCACCCCATAGCACTTAGTACACTCTCTGGGCAGTTCACAAGTTAATTAGCATGTTCCTGCAGTACTCATAACTCATAATGGGTACTCATTTTACCAACCTTGGAAGGATGGAAGATTGAGTCAACCTTGATACCTGGACAGGATTGAAGTCACAACCTTTTGGTTACAGTACAACAGTTTAACCACTGCACCACCAGGCAAAATAAAGGCATAATGAACAGCAGGGAACAAGAGCAGTACAAGGAACTTAACACCAACATTTCAAAAAGCAAAGAAACAAAAAGGCTGGGGCAACAAAAGGTTATCCTCCTAGAATTCAAAGGACTTCAAAGCAGATACTACTAGGTCAGTGGTGGCGAACCTATGGCACGTGTGCCAGAGGGGGCACTCAGAGCCCTCTTTGTGGGCACACACACCATTGGTCCAGCACAGAGTTCACCCTGCCCCTCTGCCCAGCAGCCCAATGGAAGTGCTTCCTCCCTCCCCCAGCACAGTTTGCCCCGCCCCTCTACCCAGCATCCCAATGGGAGTGCTTCATCCCTCCCCCAGCACAGTTTGCCCCGCCCCTCTGTCCAGCAGTCCAATGGGAACACTTCCTCCCTCCCCCAGCACAGAGTTCCCCCCCCCCCAGTGGCACGGACAGCATCCTGTTGAGTTTGGGTACTCGGTCTCTAAAAGGTTTGCCATCACGGTACTAGGTGATCCTCTCTGCATGTGCCATTTCACAACCTAGCTGCCACCATTGAAAAAGTCCTTTCTCTAATGCAGTGGTCCTAAACCTTTGAGTTTTGGACTTCAATTCTCAGAAGCCTAAGTCAATACAGTGCTTTGGGAAATTGACTTAGGCTTCTGCAAACTGAAGTCCAAAACCCAAAGGTTGGGGACCACTTCTCTAGTGTTTCCAAAACCATGATCTGCTGAATACTGGTGGGCTTCAGTTCCCAGAAGCCTAAGTCAGTACATTGGCTGATCAGTGCTTTGGGGAATTGACTGAGGCTTCTGGGAATTGAAGTCCAAACACCAAAGGTTGGGAAATATTGCGAGTCTAAGAAGCCACCTACCTTACATTATTCAGGGAGGCCCATTCACCAATAAAGGCTGCCAAATATATAGGAGATGTTCCTTTCAGTAAACTGGCCCCAAAGGTTTAGTATACTGACAACTTTAACTCCCAATGGAAGATGTGTTTGTTTAAAGGCTGCTTGATATACAACACAGCTGAATCAGCGAAAATTAATACAAAGGTGCTGTTTCAGCTATAAAAGGGTAACTGGTTTTTATTTCCTCTATTAATGTAATTGGTATAACCAAGATTCCAAAAATAGGTGTGAGGTACCCAGTGGTGGGATGTCAAAATTTTTACTAGCCCACCGTGATGTCATCATAGTGTGGGTGGAGCTAATGTCATGATGTCATGTCATGGGCGGGGCCAAAGAAAATAATAATAATAGTAAAAATAAGCACGCACACACACACCCCTCAACCCACCCACAACACAAACCCGTAAATAAATAAATTAAATAAATAAATAAAATAAAAATTAGATTAAAATACACCCACCCAACCAAAACATAAATCAACCCACCCACCCCAAACACAAACCCGTGACTTATCTGTTAGTATAAGTGCCTGGGCAGCACCATGTTGCAAGATGGATATGGTCATCGTACCGGTTCTCTAGGATAATATGCCTTAAAGTAAATGTAAAACAGCTGTACCTCCTTAAGGGTTCTCCAATTGGAACAACAATTGGAACAGCACAGGTGTAGCTTATTGATGAGGTAACTCCAAGACTTTGCTTAAAAACCCCAAGCCAGGCTGCTAGGCCTGCCAGCTGCCAGGCCTTTTTAGGAACTGTGGTAGTACGCCAATATAGATAAAGGTATTAAATACACATTAAAATACACACAGACACACCACATCCAAAGGTGAGCCACTGACCCTGGGGAGCAGGCTATAGGGAGCTTCAGGCTAGCAGCTTCTCTTCCTCCTCCCCGCTTGGGAGGACAGCAAGGAGGCCGTGCATATGCGCCAAGCACTGTAGGCGTGCATGCACACCAAGTGCTTGGTGCGCATGCACAGTGGGGGAACCAGTGTAAAGGTAAGCCCCGAAGGTGGTTCACCCCAAAAGCTGCTACCGGTTCTCCAGGACACTGGGAAACGTTGCTACCGGTTCTGGTGACCTGGTGAGAACCTGTTGCATCCCATCACTGGAGGTACCCCACTAACACAAGAGAGTAACTGGGAAGTAACCACCTCTACCCAAGCTAGTCTAATCAAGTCCATGAAAAGAGATCAGATCAAGTTCTAGTATAGCCAAGCTTGCACAGGGAGAAGATAAGGCATATGAGTTAATGTTCCATAATACAAAACCAGTCATGATTTACCCATTAATCTACAAGGAATGAAAATAAAATGCAAAATCTATTCGCAATGGGGGAACAGATTGCCATATCACGCAGTGATTTTTTTAAAACCCTCTATAGAGCTTTAAAGTTTGCTGGAAATGACTTAAGTCTTATCCTCAAGTCCAAGCACTAATTCCCACAGGTCTTGTTTCATCTTTTCAAATTAAAGACCACCTGAAGTATACTTTCTACAGTTCTAGATGGAACAGGTGGGGTGGCTTACAAATGTTTTTACTCCACAGAGACTAGCTGAAGTTTTACGACTTCACTGTGAACTAGAAATAGAATCCCAGATTCTCTAAGACAGTAAGGAAATTACCACTATATGACGAATACTAAAGAAGTAAAACTATTACAGTGATCAGCCATATTGAACTGTAAGAAGATACCAAGTGTTCTTGATACCTGTCTATTTGCATTTCTTTAAAACATCACAGTTACAAGGTGACCTAGCAAAATGCCAGGTGCAACAGAGAGTTTTATATAAAATATTCGATGCACACATCGTACAAGAAAAGAATATGTTTGATAGAAGTGCATCAAAGAATCACAGGAACAGAGAACAGAATAAAGAAACTTTAAATTTAATCAATGTGAATACCCATTGTTCTTTTCAAAAACATTTCAGAGTTATGATTCACAATTTTAATTTTCTGGAAGGTGCACTCTAGCGATGTTTAGGCCACTTATTTTGGCAAAGGCTGATAAATTTATAAGACCATTCAGACGTGAAGAAAAAATAATATCAAACTCCACCCTCAATGGGACTGCAGTGGCTTAGTGGTTAAGACACTGAACTTGACGACTGGAAGGTCGGCAGGTCGCTAGTTTGAAACCCGAGTGCTGCATGACAGAATCGGCTCCCATCTCTGCTCCAGCTCCTGCTGACCTAGCAGTTCAAAAGGAAGAAATTACAAGTAGATGAATAGGGACCACTTTAGTGGGAAGGTAAACAGCGTTCCATGCACTCTGGTGTCTAGTCATGCCTGCCACATGTCCATGAAAACATCTGCAGACACAGACAGCACTTAGCTCTTTTGGCTGGAAATGGAGATGAGCACCGAAACTTAGAGTCAGATATGACTAGCTTTCGAGCAAGGATGACCTTTACCTTTACCATCCTCAATTTGATATGCAGACTATGACTGCAATCTGGAGGATCTTTGCACCATCTACCCCATCTTCCCTTTGGTGGGCTTTCTGCTGCTTCACTCTCCAGCTCCCTGCAACCTTTTGGCCAGTCCCATGCACACTGCCTTAAGGATCCTAACCTCAGTAATCCAAAATTGTATCAATGCCCTGGAAATACAAATACTGTAGAGCAAATGGTTGTGTCTAAGGGTGTTTTGGCTGCATTTCCCCAACCAATCTCTTTTTAAAGGAAGGTGGGTACATTTAAACAACAGCATAGTTAAGGGGTCACTCAAATACAATGTGACCATTTGAGGGAGAAGGGGTTGGCCAAAAGTCACGGAAAGTCACGGGGGAGGGGGTTCATGACTCCAAAATTATCATTGCTTTTCGCATCCAGTTGGCCATAGCTCTATCTTCAAACCATGTGATGGGGGGGGGGGGGTCAGTCAAGGATGGAAAGTCACAGAGGGGGGTCAAAAAGTGGCCTATTTTAGGTCATGTGGTACAGTAATACCCCGGATAACGCGAGTACCGTACAGCGCGAAAACCGCATAACGTTACAAGATTTTCGGAAAAATCTTGTATCGAATAACGGGATTTTTAACGTTATCCAGAACAAGCGTATGCGTTGTTAGCATTGTTCGATGTATACCCCGGACAACGCTAAAAACCGGACAACGTCATGACTTGTAGAACCATGTCATAACGTTATCCGGGGTACTAGTGTATTTGAAACAGCCCTAAAAAATTCAAAGAGCCAATATCTTCCCCAAATTCAGTCAAACAGCTAAAGCTACAGTACTAATCATTTAAATAATTACTCATGTATCATCTCATCAAATGAATTACCAATATTTTGCACATAGTAACACATGTGTAATCTGGATACAGAAGTGACATGGTTTTGTGGTTTGGTGCTTCCAAATGGAGAGCTATGGATTGCAAATTCAAATCTCTCATTGTGCCTCCTGGACAAAAGGGCAATACAGTAAGTCATTATCTACTACATGACTACTATTATCAGAGAAGAACATAAAATATTTTTGCAATGTTACAAGCCCAGTAAAATTAACTCAATTGATGGCATTAAGAGGAGATTATTCAGCAAGGATGTTTTACTGATAAATGGCAATTATTTAGAACAAAAGAATATATGGATCAGATATCAAATATAATAGCAGTAGCAATTAAACTCATATACTGTACCATAGTGCTTATGTAGAGCACTCTCTGGCAGTTCACAAGGTACTTAGCATTTTGCCCCAAACATTGGGTACTCATTTTACCAACCTGAGAAGGACGGAAGGTTGTCAACCTTGATCCCTGTCAGAATTGAAATAAGAACATAAGCAGTTTTGGCTGCAGTACAGAAATTTAACCTCTGCGCCAGCAGGACTCTGTAATCTCATACATTCTTTCTTTAATTATATCAGAGGCACCACAAGCATATAATAACATACAAAGCTAAGATTAGCATATCTAAAACAAACAGGAATTAGATGGCATATGCCCAATTCAGGCCACATTGACAGTATTACCTCTTGCCAACATAAGGTCCTCCATAGTGCACACTGAGGGGCATTGTGTGCATTGTATTTTATGGGTGATACATTAATCTCATAATATAACCTCATATATTAGTACATTTTACAGTATGCAATGAGAATCATGTAAATATTTGACTATATTTAGCATTTATATATGTTAAATTAACAAATAAACTGTATAATTAATTATATAGGCTAGTATAATACTATTTTTGACAATGGTCCTATTTTGTTTGTATAAAAGATGGACAATCCATTGTGTATGCATGCTAGAACTAGACATATTGAATATATTAATGACTTGTACTAATTAATGCATATTTTAAGGTGAGCTGAGAAAATATAAATACAGTAATACCTCATATAACATTAGTATCGAATAACACTAAAATCGCATAACATCAAGGAATCTGGGGGGAAGAATTGCATCAGATAACATTAAGATCCTATGGGATGCTTCAGATAACAACCGCGAAAGCCTGTGTGGTTACAATGTATCTCTATGGATCCCATAGAGGATCAGATAACACTAAAAATCATATAACACCAAGACTTGTGGAACCAGGTTTTAGTGTTATATGAGGTTTTACTGTACATGCAATATTTTGTAAATTTTCATTTGCAATATGTTGTATGCATACACTGTAGTTTTTTTTAAATGATAAAGTATTTTTAATTAATAGCAACTATAAAAACTAGGAAATACTTTTTTATATCTCAGATGAATAAAACCAAAATAATTTGCTTTAAAGCAACATTCCTATGACTAGAATTAGCTTCATGGTCCTAAATGTAGTTTATTACATTGCTCTAGCGCCCAGTGGTTCCCAATTAGTTTTTTCTACATACCACTTCAAGAAAGACCTCAAACTTGCGTACCCATTATTGCAGGAACGTTAAATATCGCGTACCCTTTATTGCAGGAATGTTAAATAAAAAATGAAATCAGGTGTATTTTATATTTATTATCATCAAAAGACATTCTAATGACAGAGAACACATGTTTCATTGATGTGACAAATGTGCACGTTGACAATGACGAGCAAATAGGCGGGAACGGGGGCGGCCGTGATCGGGTGACACGAGATGCGGGAGGCGCGGGAAAAACCACCGCCGCAGGAGAAAACGCTTGATGCATATGGTTGACTTACCTACTGATCGTTTAATTAAATTGAATAATTTTTTCGCAATTGTTATTGCATGATTGTTTTTTAAGGATTTAATATTTTAGTTAAGAGATTGCTGTGCGTACCCCTTGATGCAATCTCGCGTACCCCTGGGGGTACGCGTACCACTAATTGGGAACCACTGCTCTAGCCTTTAGCATTCTGATTCCCTTGAAGGAAAAGAGATAGAAATGAATTATCAGTCTAGAAAGATTTTTAAAAACTCTTTGCTTATACTTACAGTATTTGTTTGTACTGTGAGAACACAGTTCTAACAAGAATTAGAGGTCCTGCTTTGTATCTATCTTGTTGAAGAGATGTAGAATACAGTTAACATAGGAGTAGCTTCTATGTGGAACTTGTTGAGTGCAGCCCACTAGGCTTCCTCTTTGACTGATTGTAGGCCATTAATAATCACTTGGCATTTCTAATTAATTTATTGTTCTTTTATTGAAAATTGTAACAGAGTTTGATATTATAAATTTCTGCCTTAGAAATCCTAATGACACAAAAGTTATAAATGCCTTAAGGTTAAAAAAATTCCATTTATACCTGTAGATGTCAACACGGTACTTGGGCATTTGATAGTCCTCTACGGCATCCAATAGCCCTTTCTGCTGATTAAAAGCAATAAAGTTTGAATCTGAAATCTTTTTTTATAAAAAGTTTCAAGTTCTACAAAGCAAACAATACACTGGTGCTGCTCCACCCATTTCCTCTTCTTTCTCCAGCATGTCTCTTGACTACACAGAGGACCAAGTGAAGAGCATTCACTATGGGGTTTCTTCTCTTTTGAATGCTGTGTGTTGTGCACCGTGGATGGGTTTTTTGTGTCTGTTTCATTTGGGTAGGTAGTTATGCCTGTCTTTTTTACAGTTTTTAGTTTTTGGCAAGTAAACATACCTGTTTGTCTATCTTTTCAGGGCAGTTTTGTTCATCTGTTTTGTTTTATAGAGTTTAGAGATACCTTTTCACAAGCTCATTTGATTCTCTGGGGATAGCACTGCCTGTGTTTCTTCCTGGTTCTAAGAGCCTCAACATTCTTCTTTCTGTGAACTTGGCATTTTGTTTTGTTTTATTTATTATTTATTTATTTATTAGTTCAAATTTATATTGCCGCCCACTCACCGCAGCGACTCAGGGTGGCTTACAAACAATACATTACATTACAATATGTTGATGGGGGTCATGGGGAGGGGCGGCGAAGTCCTCAACTTGCCCTGGCTGCTTCTTCCCTGGCCGTTGGTGTGGGCCCAGGGGGAGGGGTGGCGAAGTCCTCAAACTGTCCTAACTTCTTTTTCCCTGGCCATTGGTGTGGGCGCAGGGGGAGGGACGGCAAAGTCCTCAACCTGCCCTGGCTGCTTCTTCCCTGGCCGCTGGTGTGGGTGCAGGGGGAGGAACGGCGAAGTCCTCAACCTGCCCTGGCTGCTTCTTCCCTGGCTGTTGGTGTTGGCGCAGGGGGAGGGGCACAAAGTTTGGAACCTTGTGTTATAGTCAGAGGTCAGGAGCTTAATTTCCTATTGTGCCTCCTAGAGGTGGAAGAAGAATCAGCCTATGTAGTCACGGCACTGCTACACAATCCCAGATCACCCAGAAAGAAGAGAATGTAAGCCACTTCTGAGTACTGTACAGTACTTTATACCTAGGCTACCATAGAAAGGGTTGCCATTAGTCAAAATTGACTTGATAGCATGCAATTGTTTTATTGAGGGGATAAATACAGGGTTTTGCAAGGGGAAAACCCAACTATGACATAGTATTTATCAGGACAATATCACATCAACAAAAACTGGTTCCTATTCTGGTTTTGGGTGGTTTCCATGAACCCATTAAGCATAAGTGCTGTAGCGGGCAGAAGGAAGGAAAGAATACATTTGAGTGATTGGGGATAGTAGTCATTTCAATTTACTTTCCAAATAGAAATATTAAGCAGGCATGGTATTTTTGGATTTCCCCCTCCCCCCAGTATAATTACCACAATTTACCAAAAATTACCCCAGCCAGAATTCTGACACTTGTAGCCAAAATATCCAACTCCTCAGAGGAGTTTGGGAACATAAATATCAGGCCTAGTATGTTCTTCTCTGCAGCCACTGCAAAGAAAAGAGAGTTGATGGAACTTTTTAACCTCCATGGGATGTTCAAGAAGTTATAGGACTAGTAGTCTTCTCTCTGCTTTCTGCACCAGGCCTTGTGCACAGTTGCTTCAAAAAACTACCAATCCCACAACCCCTTGTAGTTTCTAAAGAGATGAGTAAATCCCACCTAATCCCACCCTTTGTAATGGCTGCAGAAAATAACATGCTGGGTCTTACATATGTCCAAAGAAACTCTTCTAAGGACTTGGATTTTTTGTTGGTTACAGCTGCCAGAGAGTGTTAGCTATGGGAGGTAAACTGTGGTACAGTAATACCTTGGATAACGTTTACCTCAGATACCGCTAAAATCGCATAACGTTAAGTAATCGGGGGGGGGAGAATTGGATCGAATAACGTTAAGGTCCTATGGGATGGATCGGATAACAACCGCTAAAGCCTGTGCGGTTACAATGTATCTCTATGGAGCTTTAACGTTATCCGATCCATCCCTGGTTGACCACTGTGCAACCAGGGCTCCTAAAACAATCACACTTATATACTGCCCCATAGTGCTTAGTGCACTCTCTAGGTGGTTCACATGTTTAAAAAGCATAATTTGACAAATAGGCTGGCTACTGAAATTGAAAGGCTACTGTAGTGCTTCTGCTCCTTTTGGGATGGTGTAGTGCAGTGATGGCAAACCTACGGCTCGTGTGCCAGAAGTGGCACTCAGAGACCTCTCTGTGGGCACCTGTGTGGTCACCCCAACACAGAGTTTGTCCCGCCCTTCTGCCTAGCAGTCCCAATGGGAGTACTTCCTCCCTTCCCCCAGCACAGAGTTCACCCCACCTCTGTTGCTGTGTTGGCACTTTGTGATAAATAAGTTGGTTTGCAGTTGCCGTTTGGGCACTCGGTCTCTAAAAGTTTCACCATCATGGTGTAGTGATAGTAGAACTTGAAACTCACTTTACAGATACAGTTCCCAAAAAGAACAATAATAAAAACTCTGAAAGCTAATAGTTTTTCCCCCTATCATATATAGTTGCTTTAAGAGTAATTTTTTTGTTTGTTTCTCAAAAGTGATTGCAATAATTATCTGCAGTTTCTTTCCCCAAAACACAATTTAATGCTACAAGACCATGCTTACTGTAGGAACAAAAATAAATATCTTAAATTAGCATCAGAAAATGCATGTGCTTATGTGTGCTTATGCGGAGAAGCACACATACACACAAGATTTTTTTTAAAACAATGTGCACTTGCTAAGAAAATGGGCAAATCCTGTTGTGTAACTTTGGGCTGGCATAATTTGTGTCAGGCACTGGAAGCATTTAGTTTAAAGCTGTGGTTCCCAATGTGGAGTGCCTCAAAGGGGGGCAATTTGATTTTTAAGGGGGGCAATTCAAGAACACATTAACAGTGAATGGCCTTTCAGGCTTCCTCCACGTGAATAGGAGTTGACTTTTTGAATAATAAGAATTATATGTCACAGGGCGAGGGCAGGAATCAGGATGTTAGAGTTGCCCCAACATTGGGAGCCACTGGTTTAAAGTAATTAAAATCATCCTATCCTCTTTCACTGAAGTTCTGAAGCTCTTCTTTTGCACTGGGAAAGCCTTAGGGAACTTTTGGGTGTGTGGGGGGTGTCAGCCACCTTAAAGTCTAATGTTAGCTTTCATGGCTCAAGTTCACTTTGTACGTGTATCCTTGGGATACATCCTCCCCCACACGATTTGCATGCTGTATCCCAGTTTCAAACCCCATTCATGAAGCTCAGTTGCTCTCAGTGGAAAATAAGTGGGGAGTACTGTGGGCTTGGGCTTAGCTCTAAGCCAGAGATGCCCAAACTATGGCCTGGGGGCCAGATCTAGCCTCCTGATGCTAATTCATCCGGCCCACAAAGTCCTCATCGCTCCTTGAAGCAGAAATAAAACATGCCCATATGGGCACGTTTTACTTCCATTTCCAGGAGCGACGAGGGCTTTGCGGGCTGGATGAATTGGCGTCGGGGCCTGGATTCGGCCCCCAGACTATATTGACCAGCTCCCTGAATCATGTCACTGGCCCATGGCTCAAAAAGTTTGGGCACCTCTGCTCTAAGCTTAGAAAGAGGGCAGGATATTACTGTTATGAATACTTTGTTAATTACAGTATATGTGACAACATTAAAAAAATCATGGTTAGAAAATTTCAAGCTCCCTATATAAGGAGAAAGATTTGTTTACAAATAAAAATAAGTAAATATTTCCTCTTACCGTTTTAAAAAAATAAAGTGGAAGCAGAGATCTAACTATAGCATTCAGTTGTATATGCTTATCTGGTGTTCTCTGTATTTTCTGAGTGAAACTGTTTTTCTAACTTAGTCAGTACAGGCTGTTTTTCTTCCAAATGTAATTTTTACAGCCTTAAAAATTTGTATAGTCATCATTTTCAGTTATTCTACCACCTTCCCAGACTGAGTGGTGGGGAACTGCTGGCTTTTGGGTTCTAAAAATAGTTCTCAAAGGGAAAATACTGCTGACCTATAATCTTTAAAGGTCATTCATGGAAAGGGACCCTCTGTTGTTGAACCATTCTTGCATTGTTAACAAATGCCTCATTGTCATCTCCGAAGTATGATTCAGAGTCATCAGTTAAAACATTTTGAAGTTCCCTGTGAAACAGAGCAAGAGTACTGAATCTTCTTGTCACTTCATTAACTATGATTCAGTCTGCAGCTGTTAAATACTATGTTGAATATGCCACCAGAAGTGTGCGTAAGAAAATCATGTGTCTGTGTTTCTGAGCAACAAGTTGCCTTTGGTTTTAGATACAATGTACTTTCTCAGGTTTTAAATAGCTGGCTCTACGAATTAATAATTATAGTAAATACCAAAATTTTACACCCCTTCTGGTGTCATCTCTAAATGTATTGCATCATGGCTCCATGAAGATCATTTACTGTTTCCATTTAGCAGTTGGGAAACTGAACCAGAGGTCTGGTGATGTGACAGAATTATCTGCTGAATAGGAAGCCAAGGCAAGGACCTAATCGCCCGTACACATTTTGACATTTTTGTTGGCTGGTTGGCCATGTGTACTGGTGTGGCTACTGGTTACTCCCATGCTTAACACAAAGCATGAGATTTTTTGGATTTTTTCCACTACAAGTACAGTAATACCTCGGATAACGCTAAGACTTGGTTCCACAAGTCTTGGTGTTATCCGATTTTTAGTGTTATCTAATGCATGTTATCTGATGCATGATGGCGGGAGGGGGGAGGAAGGGTAAAGTGTCCCGGCAACTGGGTCTCTTTTTAAAAAGCCCCCGTGTCGGCATCTCCTGCGGGCACGTGCACGTGTGAGACGGGGGCTGCAGAGGCTACGGAGCTATTCCCCGTAGCCTCTGCAGCCCCCAACTGACAGATGCGCCCGTGCCCATGCAAGAAGCCGACTCGGGGGCTTTTTACAAAGCCGACCCTTGTTTAGGCGAGCGAAATGGGGATCCCACGACAAGGCAATTGCCTTGACGTGCGATCCGCGTTGCTATAGTGTGCCCGGGAAAGAGGCGGCTTGGTCGAAATCCTCACCCCCGCGCAGGGGGAGGGAATTTCGGCCAAGCCGCCTCTTTCCCAAGCCGGGGAGACAATGTTCTGCTCTCCCGAAGTTTCGATAGGGTAAAGATCCTTATCTTTTCGGAACCTCGGGTGGCTTGCAGGCGCGCGCGCGTCGGTGGGGGTTAGCTCAGGACACAGAGGTCCCCCCCGTATCCTGCGCTAACGCCCACCGATGCGTACCGCTCACCGGAAGTTTTGAAAGGGTAAGGATCCCCGTACCCTTTCCAAACATCATGGGGGCGGGCGCTGGGGGGGTTGGATTGGGTAGATGTTCTACCCAATCCAACTCCCCCCCACCCATGCGCTTGTTCCGAATAACGTGAAAATCGCGTTATTCGATACAAATTTTTCCGAAAATCTTGTCACGTTATGCGGTTTTCACCCTATACGGTACTTGCGTTACCCGGGGTATTACTGTATTCATGTTCAAAGAAGACACATTTATTTGCCATTTCCTGCTGTAAGCCGTCTTTAGGGAACGTTGCTGTAAACACTCTAAGTATCACCCTTGTCCATACTCTTTAAATGGCATTCCTGATGAAATTTCCAGTGGCCTTTATCTGCTGAGCTTCGGCATTGACCAGTATGGTATAGCAATCCATAATTTAAGAAGGGATTTCTTACAGAAAATCTCTCTGACCCAGACATAAACATTAAAAGGCTATATTAAAACACAATGTCTTATTCTGCTCATCACAGAAAATTAAGCAAAGGCATAGCTTTGACTGGGGATTTCTTTAAGAAATATCTATCTGTCCTTCCATCTCTTCTCTTCTCAGTCTTTACTAGTTAATATTTCTTTGCCACAAGGTTCTGACAGCTTGAACACAATGTGCAGCAATCAGCATCCCTGAATTCCCCCCTCCAATTTTCATTAAAGTATATACTGTACAGAACTGTGTAATGCCTAATCAGAGGCTATCATGTTCCTGTTCTGTCTTTTAAAATAAATGTTCTACAACAGCATAGTACTGAAACAGAACTCTTTCTACTGTCACAGCAGACATTTCCAAAACAAAGGAAGATAAAACCAATGATGTAAATAGGCAGAAAAGAACACAAACTACCATCATTATTACAGCTGTCACCAATCTAAATCTCCAAACTCAGACGCAACCATTTTCGCATGGCACAATGTTATCTTAAGAGCTGAAAGCAAGATAGACCTTTCCATAGACTGACATGAAAAATCTAGCATTCCCTTAGGGAAGGTCACACCCGTCCTCTTAAATTCTTCTCTTGAAAATAGATGGCACAGTTTTAAAGGGGAGGGGATAATCTTCCACATGGTTTTAAAGGTCCACTTTTCTATATAGTGTGGCTCATATTATGAGAATGTAGTATGAAAGCATCTGGTGAGATTTTAATTTTTTTAAAAAATAATGTATTTGGAACTTTCTGTTAGCATCCTTCATCATAGATCTTAGGGCCTTCTACAGGTTAACACAAATATATAAGCAAAAAATATAGTCAAACCTTGCATAAAGAGTGCCTCACTTAAACAGTAACTTGCTTAAAGAGCAACATTTTCTCTGAATAGTTGCCTCGCTTAACAACTAAAACCAACCAAAAACTCGCTTAACAAATAAAACAGGGTTTGCAATCCCCCCCCCCGCCAGAAGTCACTATTGGTCACTTACAATGATGTTTTGTTTGAAGAACAAACTCGTTTAAAGAGCAATCCCATGGAACACATTATGCTCTTTAAGCGAGGTACAACTGTATAGCAAAACCTTATGGCAGACTAAATTTTGCTTCATTCAATTTAGAAAATTTAGAAAAATTGTTTCTGCCTATCACCTACATAACAGCCATGTTAGCACCAGGCAAGTTATGAGGGCCTATCACTACTGTTGTACACCTGTTAAGAGAGGCCTCTCCTTTGTAGGTGATCATTGTAGCTCTGACAAAAAGAGATACACAACAAAAGGATTCAAAAGAGGATTTCTTTATGCCTCGCAACACCGACAGCAACAGCAATGCAGATGAAACAGTCCTTTAAGGTGAAGGGATGTGCACCTTGGCGCGTAGAGGTAGTATAGAAGCCCATTTGTTTATAAGTGTATTCACTCTGCATCTAGAACACCCTGTTGAGCAGCCAGCAAGAAAAAAATATGTAACTTCCACGAATAACCATTGTGAAAAGGTTACAGAAGCCCTTGTCCAAACTCCTTAAATGGCATTCCTGATGAAATTTCCAGTAGCCTTTATCTGCTGAACTTCAGCATTGACCAGTATAGTATAACAATCCATAATTTAAGAGGGGATTTCCTACAGAAAATATCTCCGACCCAGACATATATATGCAAAGGCTGTATTAAAACACAGTGCCATCTTGATATAACTTGCATTTTATTTGGGACTTAGAGTGGTATGATGACTAGAGTTAGAGTCCGAAGCATATCAAGAAGTCCCTCAGGGCCTCTAGTCTTCTCCTTTCCCTGCAATATGGTTCTAGTAATCTTGGGACAACCTTAAAGGCCTTCTACAAAAAAGTGAGATAATTTTTGTATATTAATTTGAATACCTGAAATATTTTGGTATACAAATGCTAAACAGTAGCAGAGTGGTAGTTTCCAATTTTTATGTTCCCTTCTAGTAAAACACATCTTCACTGTAACAACTGACCAGAGTATGACTACAAGCATTATAAAATGCAATCCAAGGGTGAACTTGTGTGAATCTGCTTACAAAATGACTTCTTACCTATTCTGTCATTTCGTTGAAAGGGGGGTGGCGGCAATATTCTTGAAGAATATATAGACTGAGCAATTTTTTCCATCATCCCAGAACATTTTTGAAAAAGCTTAAGATTCAAATCATAAACAACCCATTTGGACTTTAAGAAGAAAAACTGGTTATTTTTGTATAATGCAGTCTCAGCAAAGCTTCTGGGTTCAAATGCGGTAAACAAGAACTGAGTGGAATGGAGAAATCCTGTACAACCTCAAATTACAGTTTGGTCTACCAGCATTCCCATGGGAAAGATCATTACTGCCATTTCCTTCCAACATTATCCAAAATTAACTCTCTAGAGCAAGACATGATTTTACTGATGGATGGGCAAAAATGACAAGCAAATTTGAATCCCTGAAATTTTAGGAAACGTAACGGAGAAGTGGCAATGTCAAAGGACAGAAGGTCACATCCAGGCTAGAAGATAGAATTCCTGTGGTCTGGAATGGGACTGAGCAGATTTTCAGAGCTTCACGCCTGTATCTAACTGCCTATTTCAGCTAGAATTGTTGTGGTTCTTATAGAGGCTGTCAAGTTTCTTCCAATTTACAGCAACCTGACAAGGTTTCTGAAGAATGTGAGATGTTCCAGGGATTGTTCACCACTCCATGACCCCACATGAGTTTTCATCCCTAGGAGGGGCTTGAAGTCAGACGTTCTAAGCCCTAGTCCCAACACTCCTGTCTATTCATTGTCCACAAACTGGTGAGTGATGGGTTGACACATATTAAATTCCATTGATCTTGTGGGGTTAGTCCAGCTGACTGAAGACAAAGTAGGGAGTGAATCATGTTTTGCACCATAGCCTTATGAATCTAACTCTATAGTAAAGTATCACCTAGAACTACAGACTCTGCAGCTAGCATGAAATACATGTCTCCTGATATATGACGGGAGCATTGCATAAAAACTGTGATGAAAAAGAAAGAACAGGGAGTGCCTCTGAATCTTACAGCATCTTTTGTTTATAAGTAAAAGTCAGCCAAAATTTTAATTACTATTTGAACAAAATCTGGGTGTCAAAACACAGAAAATAGTTGCAGAGGCTGGAACAACCTTTAATGCCATATCTACCACACAAGAATAAAGTTATGTTAAATGTTCCTGAACAACTATTCATGTTCGCTGCCCCCGCCCCACACCTGCAGAAAACAGAAACTCAGCAAAGGGAAGAGCAGAATCTTCAATGAAGCTCAATTTAGTTTGGTTTTTCAAAGTTAAAGTACTGGGACACTTATGTTGAAGGACTTAGTTCACCATTCTGTTTAAAACACAACATGAAGAGAAGAGAATACATCACAGAAGAGAATACATCTTTGAAATAATAGAAGAAACTAAAGAACATAAAAGACTGCAAGACAAAAAGCAGAAGTTGCTATAAATATTATTATGCAACAATTTGAAAAAACACAACCATAAACTTGCACAGGTATCGCTCAATATAATTTATCTTGCTATTTTTCTTCAGCTTAGGATGTCTTGGATGTGTTAGTATAATGTTTGTTCTTGTATTTGTGCATTCTTTGGCATTCCAGACTGTTCTAGCAGTTGATAAGGTTTCTTCTGTTTTGGATATTATTACCTCTCCTGGTATAATTCCCCAAAACAAATTACTGAAACTTAAAACCCTCCTTTTTGAAACTACTTTATTCCTTCTGACAAAACTGGAACTTTCTCCACATATATGAGGAGAAAACTGCTTTTTTAATCATTTCAAGTGTGCAAAGTATATGTTTTCTAGTGCATATAAACTACAGTATATTACATCTGGATTTTCAATTTTTCATAATGCAAAACCCAGATGACACAAATATTGCAACTATTATAAAACTGTAGATGGCTGCACAGGGATTTTCAACCTGCGGCCCGTAGGCCAGTGGTGGCCCATGACACCATTTCATGAGCCCCTCCCCCCCGCCTCCACCACACCAAGAAGTCTCATGTGGTGGAGGAAGAGCAAAATAGCCATCTGGCCCAAGAAGCTGTCTGAGGGAGTGTGACCCAGCGCCCGGCTAAAAAAGGTTGAGAACTCCTGGCTTAGCATTTCCTCTCTCTTTTCTTTCTCTCTCTCCATCTCTGCCATCATTGCTACAATTTAATTGAAAAGATGGTTCAACAGACACATGTCCAGATCAGTTTGCATGCAAAAGTTCCAACAACGACATAGAACTATTTGACTTAAAAGGGTTTCAAAACTATTTCCAATAAAAGAAGTGGTTCCATGTTGTTTAAAGCAGGGGTGTCTAAACTTTTCAGGCAATGAGCCGAGTCACATGGTTCAGGGAGCCAATCACTATGGCTCGGGGGCAGGATGCAGCCCTGGTATAAAGGAACACATATACTCTGACTTAATTCCCAGACCTTCTAACTCCCAGAGCTTAAATATAACTAGGTACTAAGGCTCCTGCACTGGATCCAATGTTTAATACTGTGGCAATATTTACTATAATATATTAGGTGTACAGAATGACCAATATAGCTTCAACAGATTTGCCAATTCTTTGATATGAAAATTCAATATGAGATGATGATTTGAAATGGGACTCAAAATCCTGAAGTCTTGTAAAATACTTGAGTAAAATCTGGTTTGTTTCATTTCCCAATATCAAGACATCTTGTCTATTAGGAATACTATTTTGACAGTCAGACCAACTATTATCTTGCCCTTGTACCAAATGTCCACCAAATGTTTATGTTATTGTTGTTTAGTCACACAGTCGATTCCGACCCTTTGCGACCCCATGGACCATTGCCCTCTAGCACCTCTGTCCTCCACCATCCTCCTCAACCTGCCCAGTTATTTATTTATTTATTTTCTCAGATTTATATTGCCGCCCACTCGCCGAGGCGACTCAGGGTGGCTTACAGTCAAAACAGCAACATTATAGTAACAATCATAAAACACAACCTCACAAAACAACCAAAGCAGAACACAAATTAACTAGGTCTGTGCCCACTGCATCCACAATAATATCTATTCATCTCATTTTCTGCCGCCCCCTTCTTCTTTTGCCCTCCACCTTTCCCAACATCAAGGCTTTCTCAAGTGAATCCAATCTTCTCATTTGATGTCCAAAGTACTTTAGCTTCATCTTCGCTATTTAACCTTCTAAGGAGCAGTCAGGGTTGATTTATTCTAAGATTGACCTATTCTCATCGCTGTCCAGGGTACTCTCAAGACTGTCCTCCAACACCACATTTCAAAAGCATCTATTCTTCTGTGCTCAGCTTTCCTTGTGATCCAGCTCTCACATACATTACCACCGGGAATACCATTGCTTTGACTTTGCGAATTTTAATTTGCAAGGTGATGTCTCTACTTTTAACTATGTTTATGACAGTATCACAAAAGAAATAAGAAGTTATCTCAATTCACTCAGTGTTATGTTTTACATTGAACGGCAAAAAGCAACCATTCAAGGATAGGTTTTAAAAGTACTTCCCTCAGTAACAAAATCCAAAACGGCTATTAAACCTTCTAAAAACAACAAGTAATCTAGTTCCAAATCTCTTGGTGTCATGTTTTGTTGCACCACTTATGACATGGAGACACATTTTAAAACTATTAGTTTTTAAAATGTTACACTTTCCAGTGCATCTGTACTGGTGATTGTAGGCTGATGTGCAACATGCCTAAATGATGCAAAAGTAAAGCAATGCTATGCTAGAAAGATTTTTTAAATAATATTTCTACAACATTACAATACTGTACAGTACTTCTTAAGGGTTGTAAGATGAAGGAAGAGTTCATTGAAATCAATATCTCTTATTTCAAATTAACGTGTTTGAGCACAAGAATGTAAATTACACATTTTTAAACCCCTGAAGAGCTCTAGAACGGCTATTTTAAAGGGGCAACATATTATAAATCAGAAGCCAAATGAAACAATTTTAAGATTTCATTCCTCAGTCTGTTACTGTCGTATAATTATTTTTCTGCTAATAACAATATTTTTTTCAAAAAGAAATGCAACATAAATCTACTGGAGGAATTCCATCAGCCCCAATGAAGTCAATAGAACAGTTGGTGAAAAATATCTCTGAATCAAAGCCTTTAAAGCAAAAACTTGCACAAAGTCTAAAACAGTATGAAGACGTCTAGGCCTTTCACTTTTATAGCCAACAATAACTTCTACATTGACAGGAACTGTGTGTATACTGGCAGTGAGGGGAGTTTCAAAACTGCTTAATCAGGAAGCCCACAATTATATAAAAATAGAGCTTCCTCAGCTACTTCCAAAGGGTCAGTCTGTCCTTCCATCACTCCCCCACTCATGCCCTTCTTTGATTTCCAAGCCCAAGCAATCTTCCATTATAGCTCCTCTCTGCCTGAATAATAAAAAAGCATTATTCGTTTAGATAATTTAGATTTGGGAAAACAATGTTTTTAAAAATCTAAGAACTGCCAAGAGAAAGGAAACAGAGTATAAAAATGCATTTTGAAGGAAATGCAGTAGAATGGTTTCAAAATAAAACTGTAATCTCACTAGATCACAGAATAATCACAGAATAATAATAATAATTTCAGAAATTATTATGGGTTGAAAGGATTTTTGCGAAAGAAACTCTGCTCAGGGAACGCCCAAACGAGGCTCCTTTCATGTCCCCAAGAGCTGGGACAGATATGGGCACTCAATCTGTCATGCAGTACCCGGGTCTTGAACTGCCGACTTGCTAGCCTTCCAGTTAACAAGGCGAGCTTCTTAACCACTGAGCCACCACAGCCCCTAGATCACAGAAATTGTATGGATGAATCTACAAGTAGGCATGGGATTGTTTCCTTTTCTTTTCTTGATCTACGTATTCCATAATTCTCCTCTCTGGGGGCTCCACCTAAATCTGGTTCACCTGGGAGAAAAGGCCTAAACTAGAAGCCTTCTAAGACTGAGCTAAGCCTAGCTCCCCCCAAGCTTCCTATTCCTATGTGGTACTAGCTGGAAACTTTCTTTCTGAATAGGAAGATACGCAGAACCATGCTTAGCTAAGCCTTGAAGTTTCCAGTTTAGGTCTTTTCTCCAAGTGAGCTAGAACTAGATCAGTGTTTCCCAAATGCTGGTTTTTGGACTTCAATTCCCAGAAGCCTAAGTCATTTCCCCAAAGCACTGATCAGCCAATGTACTGACTTAGGCTTCTGGGAATTGAAGTCCACTAGTGGGCTGTGTACCCTTTGTTGGGAACCACTGGATGTCTGTAAGAATGTGTCTGGGTCAGGTAGAACTTCCAGAATGGAGAATTATGGGATATGTGGCCCACGAAACCAAGATTCCATCCCTCAAGTGTTAAGTGTTTTTCATTGACATCTTTTGCTGTTCTTTGTTAGAACACAAAATGGTATGATTCAGTTTTGCTTACACATTTAAGTTGGGTTTCTGATATAAAGGAACAATTATATGCACAATACTAAATATCTGAACAAATGGCTGTCTTGAATATAGTCCTTAACATACAGTGTTTGGAAGTGATCACTTAAACAATTGCTTGTATTGTGACTATTGCTACTACTGTGAGGTTTTTATACAATCTGTCATCAGATTGTATAAATTTCAGATTGCATAAACCATGAAGATGTGCCCTCTCATATGCAAACAACCAAAGAGGAAGAAATATGAATGCAGAACTTACGTGCATATGAAAAGGTAGATTTGGAGACTATTTTCACAAATATATCAGTATGGCACACATTTATTTATTTATTTATTTATTTATTTAATCATACTTTTATGCCGCCCTCCTCACAAAGACCCAGGGCAGCTAACAAACTTTAAAAACACTTAAAACCACAATAAAACATAATATAAAAGTCAAGATTACAAAAATTAAGAGAGTTTAAAACAAGACACGCACAGAGAGAGGGAGGGGTCAGATGAGCCAACTGACTGAGGCCACCATCTGGCCCATACCCCACACATGTCCCGCCAGCCAGGTCTTAACCCCCTTCCTAAAACTCACATATTACCACTATACACATTAAAGTATTTCCCCAGCTAGCAGTGAATGACATTATCTGCCATTAACTCAGTAAATACACATTGGAGCACTGGTTGAGATCAGTGTCACGGTTAAGTGTGAAACAACAACGAAATCATTGTATTTTCTGTGTTTGGAGGAAATCTTTTAAGTATGACAGTGGCCATTTTCCGACTCATAATTCCAAGAAGGTAGACCAACTAACTCAACAATACATGTTGACTATATGGAAGAATTAATTCAGTGGCTCTACTGTTGGTTGGGAACAGCAGTAGCATACTAGCCACTGTTTCCTGTTTATTTGCAAAAAGCACCATTTGCAGATATCACACAGTTTGGCTATAGCAGTAGACTAAATCTAATGTGTTGCTGGTTCTGCCATTCTGGCAGAACAACATTCTCTTCCCTAATCCCTGCAGCCCTCTGAGCTGCTTAAACACTAGTTCTAGAGGACTTCCTAATCATTTGAGGACTTCCTAATCATCTTCCTAATCAACAGAGTTGCCCTTCAGAAAGGAGGTTAAGACCCGGCTGGCGGGGCAGGTATGGGGTACGGGCTATACAGTTACCCCAACCTGTTGGCTCATCTGACTCCTCCCCTCTCTGTGTGTGAATTTTTAACCTCTTTCAGCCTCTTTTAAATCTTTTAATTCTAATTTTTATCCTGTGTTTTAATTATTGTTAATTATTTGTTGTTTTTAGAGCTCTATTAGCCGCTCTGGGTCACTTCTGAGGAAGGCAGCATATAAACATGAAAAAAATTTAAAAATTAAATCTGGAGACAGGTTTTTGAGGTAGACCATCCTCATGCCATTTGGACCAATTCCACTACAGCCAGTCATGTTCTAGATTCTGCTCAATAGTAATCAAGCAGTTCACATTGAAAACCTGTTATTCTGACATAATCAAAAATTTATTGGAGTATGTATAGGCTCTGGTTCAGTAAAACTACATACAGTATTGGCAAAAATCTTTGTGTAGTTACACCCATGTAATGCTAACATTGCAATTTTCAGAGGCAAATAGCTCAAGTTGCAAAATCACCATAGACCAGTGGTGGTGAACCTATGGCACGCATGCCAGGGGTGGCACTCAGAGCCCTCTCTGTGGGCACCCGTGCAGTCACCTCAGCACAGAGTTAGCCCCGTCTCTCTGCCGAGCAGCCAAATGGGAGCGCTTCCTCCCTCCCCCCAGCACAGAGTTTGCCCCACATCTCTGCCCAGGAGCCCAATGGGAGCATTTCCTTCCTCCCCTGTTACTATGTTTACACTTTGCAATAAATAAGTGGGTTTTGGGTTGCAGTTTGGGCACTTGACCTCTAAAAGGTTTTCCATCACTGCCATAGACATTATCAGTTGTGTATTGAGTCAAATAACTCAGTGTACCAGAGATAACATCAATGTCAATTTCTTAGCATTAAATAATGTACGGCCCAAATTTATACTGTATGAGCTATACCGGCTTAATGGCACAAGAAGAGCTGGGTCATTTATTAAAAGGAGGATTCTCTTGCTTAGGGCTACAAGAATGCATTATCCGAGATGTTTAAAATGATATAATTCCCTTTGCAGGTATGGACAAAGATTTCTAGACCTATCCCTTCATTCCTAAAATAAAACAGAACTTGCAGTATTTCTGCCAATTTTAAGATATACAGTATAGGCATATGCAAATCCATACTATTCATAAGAATTCTGATCAAATGCAATGTAAAAATGTATCAGCCCATCCCTTAGCAAGAGGTAAAATCTTAAATTTTGGTTGAAAATTAACAAATCAGAAATAATGGTCCATGGAGAAAGTACACATTAGCTTGAGTTTCCTCAACTATCTGCAGACCAGTGTATCTTGGACCTACATAAAAGAAAATATGTCATATGCTGGCAGGTTAACTTCTCTGATTAATAGGCTACCTTCCACCAAATCAAGATTTGTAGCCTGGCCCATTGTCGAAGGCAACTAATCAAAATTTAAGTACAGCATCCCCCAAATTAAGCCATTTTCAAAAGATGAATCCTATGGCTTTAAGGAAATCTACAATTCAAAACACAGAGAAAAGCTTTCTAGTCTTATCACAAAGCAGAAATAAATTCCTATGTCATTATTAATATATCCCTATTCTTAGTAATGATTATTCTTATTGTCAAGAGCAGCAGTAATCAGTTCCAAATGGTCTACACATGTTAATTCAATTGCAGCATATCATTTTGCATAAGAGCAAGAAGGCAACTTCAAGGGTAGTATGCAGAAAATAAGTAAATTTAATAACTAACAATCATTTTTTTCGGATTCTAAGAACAGTAGTTTAATTTTATGAAATGCACGGCCCAAAAAAATAGCATATTTCCTTTATCAATATGCTTTCTGCAAGTGCATGTATTTCCAACTCCAACCAGAATAATCCATGCTAAAACATACACTCTTTCTTGAAAACCACTTCCAGATTACTTATCCATGCTTAGTCATGAACATGCAACAGACAGTATCTCCTTCTTCTATTGATACTTTTCCCCAGTCTTGTGCCTTCTGTGTATCATAAAATATGGAAAGTGAATTACACTTACATCATACTTTGCAGTTCAGGAGTAAAGTTTGTTGACTTCCCACTCCCTCTTCCACTGCTTGATGGAACACTTGACATTGGGCTAGTTCCAGTACTGCTGCTCATCTGAGTAAGCAAAAGAGAAAAATTATGTTTGCAGACGTACATTTGAAAACATGTGTAAATCAGAAGAAACATAAACATACACAGAAAAAAACAAACTAATGAAAACCACTCTCCATGATCAGAAGCATACTTCAAAATTATCAAGATTAGCTTTGTTTCATTATGAAGTCAATATTTCACTCTTCAACATCAATTAAAATTATTTTTTCTCTTTGATGGGTAATCAAAACAATACTGTACTACATATTGCAGGAAATAGCTATGCAAAAGCAGTTATTAACAACAGCAATTATTAAAGTGAACCTATAGAAGTATTACCAATTTTGGGGTCTCTGCCCCCCCTCCGGGTCCAGGGAGGTGGGGAGACCCGATCTAAGCTGTTTCCAAAGTTCCCCCACCTCCCTGGAGGCTGCAACAAGCCAAAATGTCAGGATTCAAATCCCGATGTTCTGGCTTGCTGTAGCTTCCAGGGAAACAGGGCTTTTTTTAACATTGTGTGATCAGTGTATCGCACAACGTTAAAAACCGGATAACGACGGAACTTGTGGAACCAAGTCATAACGTTATCCGGGGTACTAATGTAGTAGTAGTAGTAGTAGTAGTAGTAGTAGTAGTAGTAGTAGTAGTAGTAGTAGTAGTAGTAGTAGTAGTAGTAGTAGTAGTAATAATAATAATAATAATAATAATACAATCCAAACCCATCATCCCAGAGCTTCAGAATCCCAACTATAAAAATTTATTCAAGATTTATTTATTTTTTAAATCAGTCAATTCCCATCATAATTAAAAGATTAAAAACTAAGCCCCAGATTAAAAAATTAAAAGACCAGGGGAGAGAGGGAGCTCAAACTAACCAGCGAGCTGGGGTCATGGTACTGCCAGGACCCCATACCTGTCCCGCCAGCCATGTTTTTAAGTTCTTCCTAAAAGACAGCAAGTCCATCTGAAGACGTAGCTCAGTTGGTAGGAGGTTCCATAGGGCTGGAGCGGAGACAGAGAAGGCCTTCTTTCTAGTGCCAGAGAGATGTGCCTCTCTGGACGATGGAACAACTAGAGCCTCTCCAGTCCGCTCTGGTGGGACAGACAGATGTTCTTGGGGTGAGGCGGTCTCTTAAGTATCCTGGCCCATTACCATATAGGGCTTTAAAGGTGATAACCAACACCTTGAATTGCACCCGGAGGCAAACCGGCAACCAGAGCAGCTCCCGAAGCAGAGGCAAGGCATGTGCATACCGCCCACACCCCATCACCACCTGGGCAGTCGCATTCTGGACCAGGTGAAGCCTCCGAATGGTCATAAAGGGCAGCCCTATGTAGAGTGCATTACAATAATCTAGTCTCGAGGTGACCAGAGCGTGTGTGATCATGATCATGGTTGCAGCTGATGACATCACTGGAGTTGTGCAATCAAAGAATTCCAGCTAATATTAAGCACAAAAGTCTCAAAGAAGCATTTCTTGTTAATAAAAAGGTCTAGAATATTTGTAATATTAAAAGACTAAAGTGGCTTAGCATCCAAGTAAAAATATACCTGCCGACATAACAACCTGCCCATGATACTCCCTGCATGCCCCCACCATACAGCAGGTGGCAACAGGATAGCATCCCTTAATGGTGATACCATTTGTAGACATCACTCTAGTAAGTTCTAACAATTATGATCTAGGCAACAAGGTAATCGGCTTTTTAAAATGCTTGATTTTTAACTTGACTTCTCTATTCTATTCAGATTGAAGAGTGAAATTATATGTTCTGCTCAGATGTAATGTATATCGAATTTAACAGAAAATTTGTATAGGGCTGTAACCACAAGGGAAGTGTTAGGACTATAGCCAGTTATTAGTTACAACTAGAGTAGAGCCACTAAATTTGTCGGACTTAGATGAGTGTTGCCACAAAATTCACTCAGTGAATCTAATCGAGTTGGGACTAACAACTGGATTTAACCATCAGTTGAAATTATTTACAGGTCAAATAACTATGAGCTGGAGCAGTAGGAGTCAAGTTTAATTCTCCGCTGTATCTGGCAGAAGGAGACCCAGATTAAGCAGTTTCTCTCAAGCTGCATAGTGCCAAAGCAGAAGTAGAAGAAGGAATTTATAAATCACTTGTGATTATTTTATATCTAGAAAACTCTATAAAGGGCTGCCATATGTTGAAATCAACAGCACATTATTGTTACTATTTATAACTGCTTTCATGTCATTGCAAACTGCCACAAAAATCACTAAATATAGGATGTTATATAGATTTTTTTAATATTAAAATGAAATCAAATACAACTGAATGAGCAAACCCTGCTGATGTGAGGCCAGTGTTAAGACTATCTCATCCAGGCTCAGTCTCCGCAGAAATAGGAAATTAGAAACTAAGGCTAATAGCTTAACAAGACTTAAATAATAAAGTAGTACAGTGCTCTAAATTTTTCTTAATGACACCTTTGACATCAGATACTCACTTTTCCTGTTGTTTTCCAATTTAATGGTTGTTACGTTTTTCTACTGCCTTCCTTAAAAACCAGACATTAAAACAAGGAAATGAAATGGAGCTCTGTGCAAAGGAAGAACTTCAAATCACAGAGTATATGGCAGTGAGGGCAAACCTTGGCACTCTAACTATTCTTGGACTTCAATTCCCAGAAGCCCAAGTCAGCACTCCTGCTGATCAAGGCTTCTGGGAATTGAAGCTCAAGAACAGCTAGAGTGCCAAGGTTGGCCATCACTTGTATACGGCAATCAATATGTAACATCAAATAATACTAAAGAAAGATCTTTGTAGTCAGCAACCATCTGCAAGATAAGAAAAATTGCAAACAACTCATTCATTTGTTTGCACGGAAGAAGAATCTCCAAAGAGATTGTACCTTGTACAAACCAGAGATGTAGCACATGATACTGTGAACAGATCAGCTTTTTGGCCAAGCCTCAAAGGGACCACAAGATATGTTAGATTCAGGGATTCTCAACCTACTGCCTGTGGGCCAGATGCGGTCTGCAGCACCATTTCATGTGCCCCCCCCCCACTGCTTCCACCACACCAAGAAGTGTAATATGGCGTAGGAAGGGCAAAATGGCCGTCCAGCCCCCGAAGCTGTCTGAGGGAGCGTGATCCGGCCCCCAGCTTTAAAAAGTTAAGAACTCCTGTGTTAGAAAGTCACGTGTGCCCTTTTGAACTCTTATAGAAAATATGTTTTGAGTCAAATGAGTGCTGCACACAAATTAAAGGAACTCAGCACATTACAGTTTGGCTCAGGTTTAATGAAATCATACTATTCAAAGCGCTGCTGACATTCCCTTCATCTAAATTACTAATTTTACTTTTTAATTTAGGTAAAGCTGGTAACACTTGACAAATGACATTATAATAGCTATTTATGCCTTCGTCGTTATAGAAAAGTCACCACACGCTGCTGCATTAGAATCTAATACTGTATTACTTTTGGAAGAATGTTTTTCTCTCTTATCACTCACAGACTGCATACCAGTCACTCCCCTCTTTGGTTTTTCTAAAGGAAGCTGATGATGCTGATATGAGTTGCTCAAGCCATTACATTCATCTGTACACTATAATTCCTTCTAATGAATCAAATGCCTAGAGGTACAGACAATTTAATATTCATTCCCAAGAAAAGGAGTGGGCAATATAGAGCCACCCATTTGCCTCTACATGACATGTAGTAAGCTGTATTCTTCCAGTAGAAAGAAAGAGAGGGGGGGAGGAAGGAAGGAAGGAAGGAAAGGAAAAAAAGAAGGAAGGAAGGAAGGAAGAGAAAACTGGTGCAAAACAAGTCAGGACTCCTGCTAACCAGGGCTTCTGGCAATTGAAGTTCAAGAGCACATGGAGTGCCAAAATTCGACATCACTGCAACTATAGGCTGAAATTTGCAATAGCTAAATAGGGATGTTGAAGACAAGACATTTTAGGGTTTGTTCATTCATAGGGTTGTCATAGGTCAGAAACCACTTGACAGCATGTAACAACAACAGCAAATTTGCTCTCACATCCTGTATGTTCTGCTTTTGTGTGCAATTTTTGTTGACAGGCCAGGGAATGTAATAATGGCATTTACAAAACAGAAAACACAAGTATGGTAAATCATTGGTTAGGCGGAGGTGTTCCGAAATGCTTTACTCTAAGTAAGGCTACGCAGAATTCAAATTTAACTTATATCCCCTGTGTCCCTTTTCTTTGTCAAGGATCTCTCAATCCAGATAAATTTTCTCAACCCTCAAAATTACATCACTTGCCTCTCTGTTGACAATTTATACTACCTTTCCTCCTTGTCTTAATAGTGTACTATACTGAGATGCTAGATTTCTGTAATACAAATATTCTACTGACTTCAATGCATTGGACCACTTAGCATCAGTTTTTTAAAATAAACGAACTCTCACTACTAATTTTTAAATTCTCAATTAATGATAGTTTACTTAAAATACCAAAGAATGAAATGAGCAATTCAATAGTTTTTTTTCTGTTTTACTTTATCTTCTGCTATGTACACTCTTATTTCTATTTAGTGCTCCCTAGGGAATAACAGTGAGCATATTCAATTTACATAGTGATTATTTATGGCTAACTATATGCAAGAAACAAACGTGTGCCCACATAGATATTTTATCATCAAATTTTCCTTCCCCAAAGGACATCCCCAAACTTAAGCACTTTCACCGTGAGTCGATATTTATATATTTTCATAAACACTATCACTTCAAGGGGAAGAAAAACCACACACCAATGACAACCATTTCCCTAAATGAGAAAGGCACTTTGGTTATTTAGGCCAGTGGTGCCTAAACTTTTTGGGCCTCAAGCTAGTCACATGGTTCAGGGGGCCAGTTACTGTGGCCCATGGGCCAGATTCAGATCCTGATGCCAATTCATCTGGCCCACAAAGCCCTCGTTGCTCCCGGAAGCGGAAGTAAAACGCGCCCATACGGGCACTTTTTACTTCCACTTCCGGAAGCGAAGAGGGCTCCGTGGGCCGGATGATTTGGCATCAGAGGTCAGATTCGGCCCATGGACCATAGTTTGGGCACCCCTGATTTAGGCACTGACAAATCCCCAACTGCTTGGAATCTACTCAATTGTACAGAGGGAAAGGTAATACTGTACCCAGCAAACAATACATTCTGTGACAATTTTTTTCTCATTGCACCTTCCATGCCCACAACTGACACTTTTTAACACAAAAATGGCTTGCAGGAAGAATGTTACCTACAAGTTTTGTTCACTTGTTTAAAGATATCAGGGAGCATTTGTAATATAAAATGTTGTGTCTGTCTAAGACAGGGGTGCTCAAACGTTTTGGGCCACGGTGCAGTCACATGGTTCAGGGGGCTGGTCACTATGGCCTTGGGCTGGATCCGGCCCCAATGCCGATTCATCCGGCCCGTGAAACCCTCATAACTTCCGGAAGCAAAACATTCCCATACGGGCGTGTTTTATTTCTGCTTCAGGGAGTGAAGAGGGCTTTGTGGGCCGGATTAATTGGCATTGAAGGCCAGATCTGGTCCCCGAGCCACAGTTTGGCCACCCCTGCTCTAAGAGCATTGAGAAATACTTGAGCTTCTCTTCAAACTGACTTGCTTCCAACATCCACTGACATTATTCACATGTGTTGCTCTTCAAATCAAATGTAAAGCAAATGAAGATCCACACTCAGAGGTACAGCTCCTCAAAATGAGACGAAGTAGACTGTCACTACTTCCAATTGATTATGAGATTTTATAATGCCTAGTACTGTCATACGAATCATAATACTTATTGTCACAATTAGGAACACCACTCATATTTTCTGGAGGAAAGAAAGGTCACAAACTATGTAACTCAGTACTCTTTCTACATATGTATTTGTGCATGCAGTTGTGTGTGTGTGTGTGTGTGTGTGTGTGTGTGTGTGTGTGTGTGTGTGTGTGTGTGTGTGTGTGTGTGTGTGTGTGTGTGTGTGTGCGCGCGCGCACACACACACACACACACACACACACACACACACACAGTAAAACCTCAGATAACACTAAAACCTGGTTCCACAAGTCTTGGTGTTATACGATTTTTAGTGTTATCCGATGCATGTTAAAATCCTATGGGATCCATAGAGATACATTGTAACCACACAGGCTTTAGCGGTTATCTGATGCATCCCATAGGATCTTAATGTTATCCGATGCAATTCTTCCCCCCAGATTGCTTAATGTTATGCGATTTTAGTGTTATTCGATACTAATGTTATCTGAGGTATTACTGTATACTACTACTACTACTACTACGGCACACTTCAACTCAACTTATGGCAACTTTTCCATGGTTTTCTAAGTAAAGAATAAACACAAGTAGTTTACCATTCCCTTCTTAAACTTCTCATCAAACTTTTCATCCCTGGGATTATGCAGCTTGTGCGCATGAGTGCACACACACGTATACTGTTTATATATCTAATGCCAATAAAACTGTAGGGATCATGCACTACACAGCATGTATTCAACAAATAACACCCAATATATGTTCATAGCCTGTATACTTCCAACAATACAAATTGTCAATATATTCAGTTAATTTACAGGTGAATGCCTATATATAAAATGCATTATCTTTTCGTATTTAATTGCACTAAAATAATGGCCAGGATTTGACTTGTTGTGCCTGCTGTCATGGTTCAATTGGTATTTAAATCACTGACAAATTACCAGAAGCAGGCATTTGCTGTTGTGAGCAGAGTTGTGTAAACTCAGCACACAACATCAATACCTGAGTTAGTGTCTTAACTTGTTGCAGTTTGTCAGCAAGATTGATGCAAACTTCATTACAGCAATGTAAAAGCTCAACAGGCTTTTGAGAAAATTTTATATAGAATGATATGACCCAGAATTATGAATGCTGGCTTTCTCCAATTGACAATCTAACTTGCAAAGAACTGGTAAATCATCATTTATACAAAGTCTGTTCTTTTCTTACATTATTAACAGCAGTAGCTTTCAGAATGGAAAGCAGATGTTGGTACGATTTGCTCTCAGTCAGCAAACTTAACATATAAGCAATCATGAATTTGCCAATTATTGTTTTACCTTACCACTGCATTCTTAAATCATCAAATTCATTGTAAACTACACAAGACTTTCCAACTCAAAAACAAGCATCACATTTCATACTGTATTCATCAACAAGTCTGCATTTATATGTGTGATCAAATATTTGGAATACTGGAAAGGGGAAACTTCTGCTTTATCATCCGTAATATTATACCAGTGCACCTTCACTACCATTTTTGCTGTTTGTTTTTTACTACTATTTTACCCAAATTTTAGGACAACTGGACAAGGAGTAACAGAATACTTAATCAAATGAGACTATAGTGTGCAATATATTTTATGCAAAACACAATATAGAAAATAATCATGACTATACTGTAAAGCAGTTCTCAACCTTTTTAAGCAGGGGGCCGGGTCACGCTCCTTCAGACAGCTTCAGGGGCCAGACGGCCAGTTTGCCCTTCCTCTACCCCATGGCACTTCCTGGTGTGGCGGAGGTGGTGGTGGGGCCCACATGAAATGATGCTACAGGCCACAGGTTGAGAATCCTTGCTGTTAAGCATTGTCAATAGCAGACCTTGTGAAATTAAATGCACATATGATTTTCCTTGCATGCCCAGAGTTCAACAAATTTCCAAACTTCTGAGATAATGAAAGAGTTTCAAGCAAGTAAATCACATTATTCACAAAGCTGTTACAGTCCTTTAATGTCTGATACAGTGGACTTGATCCACGGAAGCTAACGTTAAAACACAACAGATAGTCTTTAAAGTGCTACAGCGTTTTTCTTTTGTTTAATCTCTGATATCCTTTATAGCAGCATTTTTCATATTCTGCAGCAGCACGTCACATGGCTAAGGGAGCATGATCTCACCAAAGAAACTAATTTTCATGTTTATTTATTATTGTTACCACTAAACTTTTTAAATAAAAGTTGTTAGAGGAAAAGACAACCTCCTCAGTTGGCTTCTGGTTTGGTCTTGAACAGGGTTACAAATTGTGCATTTGCCCTTTACTGCTTAATGTTCTTAAATAACAAAGCAAACATGCTAAATTAGTTATCTAGAAAATTTTCCAATTCTGCTGTTCCTGGGAAACTTACATGACAATCACACAATACACTCAGTGGTGGGCTGTCAAAAAATTTTACTACCCCACCGTGGGTGGAGCTGATGTTGTGGGTGGAGCCAACATCATGATGTTGTGGGCGGAGCCAAATTTTAAAAATTAAAAATTAAATAAAAATACACATTAAAATTAAAATAATCATCCAACCCACGCACCCACCCCAAACACCCTTCTGTACAAAATAAACCACTGCTAGAACTAGATTAAGAATTTTTGGAATAGTAGCCCTGTTCGTCTGTGTTTCGAGCAAATCAGAGAGTAAAGCAAAACAAAACAAAAACATTGTAGTGCTTTAAAGACTATGAGACTTCATGGCATCAATTTGCCAGGTGTTTGTCTAGTACCCTCCTACTATTTGTAATTCAACATGGTGACAATTTACAAGAACAACCAGAGATCATCTGCTGTTACCAGTTGTAAAGAGGAATACTGATTTGTATACGTCTCTGTTATGTTAACCAGCCACTCTGTACCTGTTGTGTATAAACTGATGCCATGAAGTCTCATTTCCATGTCTGATGAGTGGACTTGATCCACAAAAGCTAACATTAAAAAACAGCAGTTAGTCTTCAAAGTGCTGCAATGTTTTTGTTTTGTTTTACTCTCTGATAGATTAAGATTGTGATTCTGTGCACATGGAGTCCCATTTCCAGGCATGTATGTGTTGGACTGTAGAATTTCTGTGATAGCATCGCTATAGTTTTATGTAATTTTATCCACTTTAGACTTCCAATTAAAACAGTTTCTCTGTCAGTTGGCAAAGGTTCTAGAGCAGCGTTTCCCAAATGCTGGTGTTTGGACTTCAATTCCCAGAAGCCTAAGTCATTTCCCCAAAGCACTCATCAGCCAATGTACTGACTTAGGCTTCTGGGCATTGAAGTCCACCTGTGGGCTGTGTACCCCTTGTTGGGAACCACTGTTCTAGAGAAGATACTCCAGCTTCTTTTTCACAATTTAGTTGAAATTTTATTTTATCTATATTTAATTGCAAACAGCACAATGTTAAGGAGAAATGTCAAAACAGGTAAACAGAAAGGTCAGTCTATTTCAAGGGGTTCTCAACCAACAGCCTATGGGCCTAGTGTGGCCCACGGCACCATGTGGCCTGCGTCGCTGCCGCTACCAGAAGTGAACATTTTTACGACAGCCATAAATGCACCAGCAGCTGTGTAAATGCATTTACAAAAGCTGCGGATGTGTTTTACGGCAGTGTTTATGGTGGGGGGAACCACCAGTTCAACCCACTCAGCTGTCTCAGGGGGCATGGTCTGGCCCATGGCTTTAAAAGGTTGAGAACCCTTGGTTTATTTGTTTCAGTTCTGAAAGAAATGAACCAAAGCATCAATACCCATATTTCCTGATTTCACAAGTTGTTACCCTGTAACTAAAAGGCACACGCTCACCAAACAACCACTGCAAGGACATTTCTTTACACACCTTATTTTGTTCAGCGACATGACATATTAGCATTGCTATCCATCCTCACTCAGCAACCCTCTACTCTCACTCAAAATAGAATACAGTATTGTATATACACACACACATAAAAGTTGTGAATTTCCCCAAATTATGTTTGGAACAAATGGGGAAATCAGTCATCTTCCTCCATGATACCCTCGTTTAGATGTGGGAAGGAACTCAGCCAACATAGGCAAAAAACGTGTGGAGGCAAAAGCTATTAAAACACTCATATCTCCCCACCCAAAGAAACTTCCAACATAAAACAAAATTTATAGCAAAAACACATGCCATCAATGACAGCAGCAATCCAATGACCTAGGCTAAGGCCTAACTCTCACCAGAAGCATGGTTCTTTCATTAACAGGTAAGTTCTGGATTGTTTCTAAGTAGTAACAAGAACAAACCTTTTTGACAACCCAGAGCAATTACAATAAAGACCCTGTTTCCACTTCGAAACTGAGCAGACAGACCAAATTGCTCCAGCTGCTAGTCCTCCCTGTTTTCTGCCCTCTTTTCTGTTCCTTTCCTATGTCCCCTTGAAGGTTATAAGAAAGAGAACAGAGAATGGAAAAAGTTCCAGTACCAAGACAGAAAGCGATAGAAACAGCAACACTTAAATACCACCCCAAAGCATTTAGAGCCCTCTCTAGGTGGTTTGCGGGTAACTAGCATTTTGCTCCCAACATGCTAGGTACTTATTTTACCAACCTCGAGAGGATGGAAGACTAAGTCAACCTTGATCCCTGCCAGCATCAAACTCACGTTTTGGCTGTGGTACAGCAGTTTAACCACTGCGCCACCAGAGCCCTAAGGGAGCTAAGGAGGTGAAGGGCAGTTTTTCTCCTGTAGCAGAAACACCCCTACCCCCAATGACAAACTGTTCAAATTGTACAACTTTGCTGATCGGAATGAGATCACAATAATACTGGGTGAAACTAGATAGGGTTAGAATGTCATGAGAAGTGATACTCTCGTCAAGTGGTGGAAAATGTCTGTCTTTCATGGGCCATGATTTCCTTCACTTCTGTATCTTGCAATCTGGAATTATTGAAGGCTGATCCGAGTGAACAAACATCTCCCTTCAGATTTAGTTTAACATTCCCCACCCTAGACCACCCCCACAAGGATAGGCTGTCCTGGCACTGGTCAGAACTGAAGGGCTATGCCAGACATCCCCAAACTATGGTCCATGGGCTGGCCCCGGCCCTCGAAGGCATTTCATCCGGCACCTGACGCCCTCGCCAAACCAGGAAGTAAGGACAGACACTTCTGCACATGCATGAAAAGCGGTCATTTTGTGTCCTGGTTTGGCATAGGACAAAAAAATGGCTGCTTTCACGCATGCGAAGTGGCCATTCTATTTTCTGTTTTAGCGCAGATGCTTCTGCGCATGCATGAAAGTGGCCATTTTGTTTCCTGCAGCAAAGTGGGACACAAAATGGCTACTTTCACGCATGTGCAGAAGTGTCTGTGCCACACATGCGCAAGCACACCAAGTTCCGGGGGCGTGGTCTGGCCCGTTCAGTTGTTCCAGGGGCGTGGTCAGGCCCTTGGCCTGAAAAGTCTGGGCACCCCTGGACTCCACTGTTCTCTACATGAACTCTATCATACAAATATAACAAAATAGTTGTGCAACATGGACCAAAATACCTCTGCAGGTACACACTAGCCCAAAAACAAACATATGACAACCAGAAACTGAAATGTTTATCACTAGCTCACAACTTTCTTCTGTGGCCAAGTTATATAACTTAAAAAGTCAAGTAATTGGGTAACATTTTATTTAGATGGACAAAATAACCTATCAGACCACCCCGTAACCTTTACAATAATGATTTTCTCAACTAAGATTTGTTAGATGGTTTAGATAATTAATGTCTTTATACATCAAAGTCCTGTCACATGCACGTCCTACTTCCTTTCTTCCGGACATTAAAAAAACTCAGCCAAAAGCAGAAGCACTCAAATCAATTTTCTTCAATAAATCCAACTAACATGAAACTCAAAACCAACTGTAATATTCAGGGGGTCAATGTACTACAGTTGTTCTCGCTTTGAATTTGAATGCAGCTGCATGCCATATTCTGCAAAATGAATTCAGATGTTGAGATGGGATTGCAGATTATTTCAATATGTTTTAGTTTATACATGAACCCCCTGCAAGAAGATGATATTTGATTAACACTATTTAAAACCAGTAATTATGAGGTTCTAACTAAACCTACGTGATATTTGCCAAATTCTTTTCTACTGAAGTAAGTCTGGTATTGATAAAATAATTTTAAAAGGAAAGGAAAACATCTCCTTTTATTTTTTAAAAAAATTATTTATACAATCCACACAAAAACTATCACGTTCTCAGTAATCTACCATATGCCACTTTGCACAGTGAACACTCACAGGTTTCATCCCCAGATCAAATCAGAATGCATACAATCATCACTATAACTATCCTAAATTCCAGTTTTCTTCTTTCGTGCCTTGATCAAGCCCTGGACTGTCAAAATGAACCCACTTTCTTCACTTTGTCATTGCCCAAACCCAAGTCCTCATTGGTGCATGCCTCTAGCAGCAATCAGCAGACCAGTACATGAGCTGAATTCTGTATCTCAATTCCAGAGTGACTACAACTGAATTTTCTCTTAATCCTAATTTTTTTAAAAAATTATACTCATGAATTTGACCAGCAAATGCTTCAAAACTGTGGTGTTTCTCAATTGGTATCCAGAGCCCTAGTGGGAACGTCATAATGCCACTTCGTTATCTTAAAATCTTCAACCACAGAGATGCCACTGAAGCAAAGTAGTCCCTGAAGTAGCGGGAAAACTCCACCCCAAGTTACTAACTTCCTATGGATAAAATTAATTAAAATACAAAATGTTAGTAACATCAAAGCTGCTTACTTTCAGTATCCAAAGCAAATTATCTGATATGAAGGGAACTGCAGAATGAACTCGCCAAAAGGTGCCTTCATTTTGGAAGTTTCACGTCAGGCCAAGACACGAAAGAAAAAGTAGCATTTAGATTTAGCACACATAAAATTCGCAATCTTTATACACAGTTTTAAAGTAGGCAACGATGTCAGAGGATATCACTAACGTTATGAGCTCTTGCCAATTAACTTGGAAGTGCCATACAGCAAACCATATGACAGCACTAAAATGTGTCCTAAAAAGAATGTTGTCTCAACTCCCAGCTGATTCCTGACTAAGTTATACAAAACTAAGAGTGTATTATCTCTCCTAATCATAAGACATATCATACCCCTTATGGTGCCAGAAGCCAAAGAAATGGTGCCAAACAGCTTCATGCTCATTTTTGTTCTTGCTTCTCCTCCGTCACCCCACTAAGGAAGTACAGTTGTACCTCGCTTAAAGAGCATAATGCGTTCCACAGGATTACTCTTTAAGTGAGTTTGTTCTTCAAGTGAAACACTATTTTAAGTGACCAGTTGTGACTTCTGACCGGGGGGGGGGTTTACAAACCCCGTTTTGGTTGTTAAGTGAGTTTTTGGATGATTTTAGTTGTTAAGGGAGGCAACCATTCAGAGAAAATTCTACTCTTTAAGTGAGTCAGTCTCTAAGCGAGATGCTCTTTATGCGAGGTTTTATTGTATATGAGCCTGTTCTGAAACACACACACACACCCCGTAGAAGGAAACAAAGAAGCACTACTGTGCAAACTTCTATTTTTGTAAAGAAGTTAACAAAGTTAAATAAAAGAAGAAGAGGAACCTTGCTATGACAAATAACTTCTAAAACACCCATTAAGACAGCTTATTTTGACAGAACCACTTATTTAGTTGGTCATAAAAAACTGTTCTCAACTTAGGAATGTGAAGGGTAACCAAACCCCATACTGACTGTGATGAGATTGTTGTTATATGGAGTAATTTCAACTGCATCCCCTTAAAGAGCTTCTCCACCTTATCATGAATGTCCAGCACAGTTCCTATGATAAGACATTGAAAGCAAATAAATCACCCATACAGAACAATTTAAAGCAATGTAATATTTGAAAGGATATTTGCAGAGGCAAAATATATTTAAGGCTGCTAAAGAATCAAGAGTAGCTACTGTGTACCAGGTCTCACTGGGTGAAATCCTATTACTGTATTTAGTGTAGTATATTACTCTAGAGTAGAGCTTACAACTCCTTAAGTTGCAACTAATTTAAGTGGACTTATCCTAGTTGCCATTTATTATGTCAACTAAAGTAGGCTGTATCATGCTATGCAACAGGATTTCAGTAAGTACTGGAGGTGGAACACAATTCTTTCCATCTCCCACCAGTGCAGTAGTTCCCAAACTTTTTGCCATCATGCCCCTTTGCCCACCTCTGAAATACCCTTTCCACATCTCCCTTGCAATTTGTCTATAATAAATTTTTCAATCTATAATTTAAAATTTTTAAATAAAAAACAAAATAAAGAATATTTTAAATCACAAATTAGCACAAATCATTTTCTCTTCAGAAATGCTTAGTTACAGGAATTATATTTATCACAGAAATCTGTTTCAGACCAATTTAAAAATATATTAAAAATCCCAAACTATCACAGTCTCCTTGGAATTTCTTCATGTTCCGCAGCTAGTTAGGAAATAAGCACAATAGGCACTACCGGCACATTTGTTTATCCAGTGTGTTAGCTCAAGCATCTACAGTAAAACCTCGCATAAAGAGCGCCACAATTAGAGAGTAACTCGCTTAAAGAGCAGAATTTTCTCTGAATGTTCGCTTAACAAATAAAACCAACCAAAAACTCACTTAACAAATAAATCAGGGTTCGCAATCCCCTACACCAGAAGTCATAATTGGTCACTTACAATGGTATTTCGCTTAAAGAGCAAACTCACTTAAAGAGCAATCCTGTGGAACGCATTATGCTCTTTAACGAGGTACCACTGTATTATCTTCAAGACATGTTGAAGGGAGGTTCAAACATACTTCCCAGCAGGTGCTTGTATTCTCTTAGAACAGTAATGGTGAACCTTTAAGAGACCAAGAACCAAAGAGGAGGAGGAGGCACACAGGCAGGCACAACACATGCCCACACAACCATATGTTGCTGGTGCACCTCTAATGACATCACATTGGTTCATGAGCACCCCCCATGGATGCGTATGCACACACACTCACCACATGTGTGCATGCCTGCCTGCGGTTGTGCACACCTTTCCCCTGCGTGGCTGTGCCACTACCTCCTCTTCCTAGGAGGAGTAAGTGGGGGTGTCTGGTCACCTCACTTTGTCCCTACCTCCTCCTCCTCCTCCTCCTCCCAGGCAGGATGTCAGCCTCCCCTCTCACCTCCCCATTAGCAGAGGGATGGGTGGGGAAGTGCTGCTGCCATTGGCGTGGGGTGGCATGGGGTGGAGTGGGTCTTGCCAACAGAAAGGGCTCTGCATGTCACCTCTGGCACGCATGTTATAGGTTCACCTACACTGTCTTAAAATCAGTTAATCATTTCACACCATCAGCTAGTCGTCTTGCCACTATAAAACCACTCTTTTGCTTTCCATTTTCACTCTTTGCAAACAGAACTTACTTTACTGAGAAGTCTTTCTTGCTAAATATCACTGAAAATGGTACCCAGAATATTTCAAAAATTGTTCCTCCTACCTAGCAAGAAATACCGCCATAGCTTATAGCTGAGACTATGAAATGCATGATACTTGTACGAAAATGTCTGTGTGTGGCATTAAAAAACATACACACACAAAAGACGGTTAACCAAAATCACCAAACATTCCCTGAATTCCAGATCTGTCAACTTTTCAAACATGTGTTTGTAGAAGGTTTATAAATAAGAATCATCAACAGCTATATATATTTACGTGTGTGGTCTACCTTTTGCACTCAACCTCAGGCAATTTCTAATAAAGTAGAGCTATGCGTGCTTATAATTGAGAATGAAGTCTGTCCTAAATTTTCTTGGGTTCATACTGACCCTAGCATGTGGCAAAGAGAAACTTAAATTATTAGCAACATTAATACTCTTCCTTGTAAAATAGCACAATGTTAAATTCCAAATTTGTGCAAAGATGAAAATTTGAACAGTAGGGTAAGGGCAGAATAAGCACTACTCGATATTAAAATTTGTTTGCCTGTCTTCTCCTACAAATTTTCGTACTTAGTTGTGTTCTGTGGTATATATTGTGCCGGAGTCTACTGTTAGGAGCAGTTTTTAAAAGTGTCAGGAATCATAAACTCCAAAAGCTTTTACATTTAACACTACCACACTTTTTTTTTACTGGCAGTGTCATAGTGCATTCATAGGTCCTCCAAAGATGGGCTACAAATGGGAAATAAACACATTCACTCACTTTGTCTCTATATCCAGATCTGATACATTGTTCACTGCATAATGCATCAGCTGATTTTGAGCATGCAGAACAGTAGTTTATGAATGAAATCCTGTTCACAGAGTTTCGCCATGTAAAAATAATGATATTATTAGTTATTGCTGTTTTTTCTTTTCGGACAGGCTGTCTCCTTAGTACAGGGATTCTCAACCTGTGACCTGTGGGCAGGATGCAGCCCACAGCACCATTTCATGTAGCTGCTTCTTAGGTTGAAAGAAGAGAGTGTAAAAGCTGGCTTGAGACTCAACATCAAGAAAACCAAGATAATGGCAATAGGCCCTTTCAGTCCCTGGAAAATAGATGGGGAAGAAATAGAAGCAGTGACAAATATTACTTTTTTAGGATCCAAGATCACTGCAGATGGGGATTGCAGCCATTAAATAAAAAAGCAACTGATGCTTGGGAGACAAGCTATGAGAAATCTGGGGAACATAGTTAAAAGTAGAGACATCACCTTGAAAACAAAAATTCACATAGTCAAAGAATTGGTATTCCTGGTGGTAATGTATGGTTGTGAGAGCTGGACCATAAGGAAAGCTGCGCGCACAAAAATAGATGCCTTTGAAATGTAGTGCTGGAGGAGAGTTTTGAGAGTGCCATGGATAGTGAGAACAAATAGGTCAATCCTAGAAGAAATCAACCCTGACTGCTCCTTAGAAGGTCAAATAGTAAAGATGAAGCTAAAGTACTTTAGACATCAAATGAGAAGAGAGGATTCACTTGAGAAAGCCTTGATGTTGGGAAAGATGAAGGGTAAAAAAAGGGGGCAGCTAAAAATTAGATGGCTAGATGGCATTGTAGACGCAATGGGCACAGAGCTGGGCGGCCTGAGGAGGAGGATGGAAGACAGAGGTGCCTGGTGGGCAATGGTCCATAGGGTCAGAAAGGGTCAGAATTGACTGTGCAACTGAACAAACAAACAAAAACTACCACCTCCACCACACCCAGAAGTACCATATGGTGGAGGAAGGTCAAAATGGCCATCTGGCTCCCAAAGCTGTCTAAGGGAATGTGACCCAGCCCCTGGCTTCAAAAGGTTGAGAACTCCTGCCTTAGTAACTGGCTAAGAGGGATTTCTTAAAATAGTATTCCTTGTGCCTTAGTTTCCTTTAAATGTTTTTACTATTCCTCTTATTTACTATTTTTAATTCAATATGTTTAATTCTCTTTCAATATTGTAATAATTGGTTTTAGCTTTCATACTGTCTTTTTTCCTTTTATAAGAGAAAGGTGCAATGTTTTAAATTAAATCAATCAATCAATGGCAATTGTTCAGAATTAAAAAATATTCCCGGAACACCACTGAAAATGCCACAGACTCTCTTTTACCATATAGAAGCCACTGAGAGCTGCAGGATGAGTGTGGAAAGGAATTTTTTGTTTCCAAAAGAAATTGCTACCTTACATGGCATAACTGACAAAACAGAATTTCATAAGTCTAGACATGGTATGCTTCACAGGATGATGAGATAAGATGTACAAAGTCAGGAAGCTCTTACAACCCTATTAGGCAGTGTTAAAACTATGCTGCCCAGCTCAGTTACCAGGTCTCCTATGATGCTACTCCCCACTCTCTTTCTGGTGACATTGTGTGTGCTGTGTTGTGAAGTAAATCCTGGCTTATAATGGTGCTGGTTGTTTTCAGGGTTTTCTAGGCACAGAACACTCAGAAGTGGTCTACCATTCCCTACTCCTGGGGGTGTACTGGCAGTGTGCAGCTTGGCCAAGGCTATACAGACTGGCTAACAGTATAGCCAGCTTAATGGATGTCTAAAATGGCACCAGCAGGGATGAGAATCCTTTGGCCAATAAGGGCACTGTTTCCTCAGCTTCTGGTGCAGCTGTGCATGTACCACCTTTGCACCCTTGATGTAATCACACTGACGTGACAGTAACAAAATCTTTGTTCTGAGTTTTGCTAAGAATCACATAAAGGAGCATAACTGTCACAGATGCACTTCCAGACTGATGGTGATACTTGGAGGGAGAAGATGAAGAGCAAATTTGGCACAATTAGACAGGGTGCTTGGAGAGGGGGAATGTTTCTCAACTCAGACATTTGCTCAGGATGGGTCATGGTCACTGATTGTGATCACTGGAACCCAAGAGTATCTGGGCTGCCGCTGGTTACCCAAACCTGCAATTAGTTATGTAATACCTGAGATATTCAAAGTAGAAGCAAGCCAGAGACAAACACACAAAACTATAAAGCCTTATTGAAATTGCAGCCATCAAAATCCATTATTGTGCCTAACAAGTGGGAATGGTATGCTACTTTTGTTTATTTTGTTTTGTTTTGTTTTCTGAGATACTTCACATAGAAGTAAGATCTTGTGCTGCCTTTTTACTTTACACACACACAAAGATGGGGGGATTGAGCATATTCATAGTTTGGGATGAATTATGGTTTGAATTTTTCCCATCATGAAGAATTACTAGTATGATGCATCTTTTCATTCTATTCAAGCTACAGACTTGAACTTTCTCCTCCTCTTGTATCTCCAACTCCACCCAAATCTGTTCTAAGGAGTCCTTCATCTATCCAGATCAGATTCAGGGATCACACAAATTAAAGAGTAACCCATGCTGGAAATGTTGGCTGTTCCATTGATAGACAGACAATACTCTATTTCACCCCACAATAAATCAAAATGTCTTCATATGTACCATGCATTGCCAAATCAGGGATCACATATTTTCCAGTGGTCAGAGAAGGATGGATTAAAAGTACTAAAGGATTAAACATTTTTCTACCTTTAAATTAATGACACTGATTCCAATGATTCCAGCTGGTAGTACAATCTAAGGTCCTGTTTCAGGCAGCATAATAATACAGTAAAACATCACATAAAGAGTGCCTTGCTTAGAGAGTAACTCACTTAAAGAGTAGGATTTTCTCTGAATGGTCACGTCACTTAACAAATAAAACCAACCAAAAACTCGCTTAACAAGTAATTCGGGTTTCACAATCCCCACCACCACCAGAAGTCACAACTGGTCACTTACAATGGTGTTTTGCTTAAAGAACAAAGTCTCTTAAAGAGCAATCCCGTGAAACGCATTATGCTCATTAAGCGAGATACCACTGTAGATGATAAAATATTATTTGAATAGTCAAAAACCCAGCTCCAAACAAATTATGTACAATCTTAAGGTAATAAGAGAAGCACAAGAAGTCATTATTATTATTATTATTATTATTATTATTATTATTATTATTATTATTATTATTATTATTATTATTATTATTATTATTATTATTATTATTATTATTATTATTATTATTATTTCGATTTATATGCCGCCCTACTTGGTGAAAACCAACTCACAAATTTTTAACTTAAGCTTCTTCACTATACATTCCACTGAGACCATCACTCTCACATCAACAAAACAATGCACAAGTGGAAGCACATGTCTAATTAGTTTTCTTCCCTATCCCAGCTTGTACCTTACATTACATTTCTCAATAGCAACCAACATTCCACCCAATTAATTTCTGGGGGATTATCACACTTCTTGGGTTTGGCTTTATGCCTTAATAGGTCCCTTGGGGTGCATATAATCACCAAGAATGCTGTGCATAGCATGTCTTATTGCTTTAAGAGATCATGCAGAAATACCATTAGCCCAAACTCTTCATAAGATTATTATGCAAATATAATTGCTAAAACATATGTAAGTTTACTAAATTGCACATAGCTGCAGGATGACATGCAACTAATTGCCTAATTCCATTTCAGACATTTCCTGTGTTTTTATAAACTCACAAAAGTGATTCTTCTCATTTTGACACTGAACTTAAACAAGGTTATACATATCTTTACAAACCTTTAAAAACAAAAAGTCTATCATTTGGCTTAGTCAAAATCTCAACAAAACAAATGCAAAGAATGATTAAATGAGTCAGCTCCATGGTTGAGAAATGAGAATAGCATGAAACAAACTCCAATGCAAGATGAAAAGTAAGAAACACTGAAAAAATGCCCTCTTTCTTGATTTTTAAGGTTAGAATATGAGAAACTAGACAGTGCTCAAAACAGGGAGTAGGAGAACCTTGTACCCTTGCAAGGAGATTTCAAACAAGGTATTCCATAAAACACCTCATCAACTACATTCATTGCCCATTTCCATTAAACTCAAACTATAAACCACCAACTTAGTTCAATCTTCGAAACATTCAGAAATCCATGCTTTCAACAATGCACCTTTAATATATCAACATTTGGCTTTAACACATTCTCAGACATTTCCTTGTGAAATGCATAATACTTTACAGATATACAATGTAATTTTGTTGTTGTAAACCAAGTTTATATAACTTATATAACTTCAGTAGTCCAAGGAACAGGGGGTGAAAGACAGGGGAGGCAAACGATGAGAAACCTGGGGAGCATAGTGAAAAGTAGAGACATTAAATTGCAAACAAAGATTCTCATAGTCAAAGCAATGGTATTCCCTGTGGCAATGTATGGTTGTGAGAGCTGGACCATTAGGAAAGCTAAGCGCAGAAAAATAGACGCCTTTGAGATGTGGTGTTGGAGAAGGGTTTTGAGAGTCCCCTGGACAGCAAGGAGAACAAATAGGTCGATCTTAGAAGAAATCAACCCTGACTGCTCCTTAGAAGGTCAAATAGTAAAGATGAAGCTAAAGTACTTTGGACATCAAATGAGAAGAGCGGATTCACTTGAGAAAGCCTTGATGCTGGGAAGGGTCAAGGGCAAAAGAAGAAGGGGACAGCCCAAGATGAGATGGCTAGAGGGTATTGTAGAGACAATGGGCACAGAGCTGAGCGAGTTGAGGGGGATGGTGGAGGATAGGAGTGCCTGGTGGACAGTGGTCCATGGGGTCGCGGAGGGTCGGAATCGACTGTGCGACTGAACAACAAAAAATCTGTAATGGGAGATAATTTGCTATCTCTTCAATGGTTATAATCTTTCTGTTGCCTGTAAGGAACCAGAAGTGTTTATGCCACTATTTTGCTACCATGTAACCTTTTTTACAAAAATAACACCACCACGTTACTATGTACAAATTCTAATACATATTTCTTCATATTTTTCATTCTCTATCACACCCTTATGTTCCATTTCACATGGAGGCTGACAGAAGTTACCCAAGGCCATCTTCACAAACCAAGGCAACATTAGGATTTGAAACCCAAACTCTCTGAGGCAAATCTAGTAATTTACAGTGCACACAGGACACTAGAGGAAACTTTCAGTCTCTTTCATTGTTAGCTGTGTATCTCAGTATTTTTTGTTGTTTCTATAATTTATTTAACCAATGTTTCGTACACTTTGGCAAAATAGCATATTACTAATAAAATGAATATTGGCAGTGTGAGAAGAGAAATACAATAACACCTCGGATGACGTTTACCTCGGATGACGCTAAAATCGCATAAAGTTAACCAATCTGGGGAGGAGAATTGCATCGAATAACGTTAAGGTCCTATGGGATGGATCAGATAACAACCCCTATAGCCTGTGCGGTTACAATGTATCTCTATGGAGCTTTAACCTTATCCGATCCATCCCATAGGATTTTAACATGCATCGGATAACACTAAAAATCGGATAACACCAAGATTTGTGGAACCAAGTTTTAGCGTTATCCGAGTTATTACTGTAACAAACTTTTTAAAGAGGCTATGTAGATTTCAGACATCAAAGATTTTTCATTCAAATTAAAGAGGCTAGAAATGACTTAAAATTATTTTCATATTCTGTATGAGAAAAACCTAACACTTTGTTTTCTAGATCATACCAAATCCCACCAAGAATATATCTAACATCTCTGAAATAGAATGCTAAGACCATCGATCGGTCTCCTTCTGTCAATTTCAGACTCTTGTTACCTAGTAGCTCTTTGAAAAATATATGTTATAAAGTTAATTAGTGTCAAGATATGGAGACTTGCCAATCTTTCACAGTGCAATCTGGATCATACATTTCAGGGATGCAAAAGCAAATGAATAAAGCAGAATGCTATATACAGTATATTGCATGACAAACACATTACAAAATCACATTTGGAGCTACATCAGGTGATAGAACTTACTGATAAAAAAGACAGTGGCAGTGTGGCAGATACAACCATGGATATTTATATACCTGCTTCCTATAGCCCCCTTTAAAAAACCTATTAGTATCGCATCTAAAAGTTATTCCTAAAATCCAGCATCACATCACACCTGATGCACATATATTTCTTCTCTGTCTAGGTCAGACTTTAAACCAAGAGTTCTCAACCTTTTTAAGCTGGAGGCCAGGTCACACTCCCTCAGACAGCTTTGGGGGCCGGATGGCCATTTTACCTTTCCTCCACCACATGGCACTTTCTGACGTGGTGGAGGCAGTGCGGGGCAACATGAAATGGTGTCGTGGGCCGCATCCGGCCCACAGGACGCAGGTTGAGAATCTCTGCTTTAAACTGTCATGACGAAGCCACCTTCAGGTGAATTCATTCCACACTTCTTTTCGCCTGACCTAGCGTGAGAAAGATGAGCCGGCGCAAGGTGGCCCTTGCGCGGGACACACCCTATTGTGGTTCAAAAATGCCACCCTCTTCTTGGAAGCTCACGGGCATCCCAAGTGCATATCTATTGATGAAAACGAGTGTGGGTGTTTAAAGGAGCACACGAGAAGGCATCCTTACTCTTCGACCCAGGCAGGCAGGCGTGAGAACATTCCCATGCCACGTGTGCGCGCACACCCTTCCGCCCCCCTCTGCTGTTTGCACCAGAACACGTGGCCCAAGCCCAGAAAATGGGGCAAGGGGAGCCCAAGCATCAGTCCTTGCTTTCTCCCCATCCAATCCCCCCCCCCCTTTTTGTGGTTAGGGTGCCTGCGAGAGATAAAGCAGGCACCCTCGCTAACCGTGTTGCTTTCCATTCCAGACACTTAGGGAGCTATTATTATTATTATTATTATTATTATTATTATTATTATTATTATTATTATTATTATTATTATTATTATTATTATTATTATTAAAACTCATAATTTTTTTCTCTCCTAAATACTGTTCCCCCCCATCCCTTCCTCCTCTAGCAGGAAATGCTGCTTAGCCCTTAGCTATCTCCCCCCCCCCCCCACTAACCTCGCCCATCCTCAGTTCAGCAAAAGCAAAGCAATCCCATTTTTGCAGCACTTAAGCGGCCCTGGCACCGTAAAGGCGCTTTTTCCTTTGCTTGCTCGCGGCGGCTGCGGTTGCCCGTGACTCACTCACTAGGTTCACACACACACACACAGACACACAACGAGGGAGGGGGGGCGTGCACCCACAGGAGGGAAGAAGCACCCACTGCCGGGCCAGCGTCCTCGGATACTCCGTGGACGCCAAGGTGCTGCGGGACATCCAGAACGTGGGGAGGCGAGGAGGAGGAGTCCCCGGTTACGATTTCCTCCCCCCCTCCCACCGCGTGACGTCACCGTCCAGGAAAAAAACACGCTCCAGCAGCGGTTCCGCCACACTCCAGGGGCCGCAGCCGGGGCGGCCATCTTGTGTGTGGCAACACTGGGGAGGAAAAAGAACGTGTGGCGTCCCCGCCCCCCCCCCCCAATATTCAACCTCCCCTGGAATGGTGGCGGGTGTTCAGTTAAAAGGCGACCCCCCCACCCACCGCCTTTCCAGCGTTTACCTGGACAGTTATTTGCACAAGCAGCACACCTTCTGCTGCGGATTGGAGGCGGGCTGGGGAAGTGCCGTTTAAACTAGAAAGGCTGCTGAGCCCCCCCCAGTCCCGTTTGCTTAGGTTGCCAAGACTCGTGTTCTAATAATCCCTATTGTGGGTAAACTCTTAAGGCAGGGATTGTCAGCCTGTGGGCCGCATGTGGCCCACAACAAGGCACCATTTCATGTGGGGGGCCCCACCACCTCCACTACACCAGGAAGTGCCATGTGGAGGAAGGGCAAAATGGCTGTCTGGCCCCCCCAAAAGCTGCCTGAGGGCGTGATCCAGACCCCAGCTTTAAAAGGTTGAGAACTGTCTTGAGGAAAAGCAGTGGGGCTGGAATTTAGGGTCTTTTGCAGATGAGCCATGGGCTGCCGAGTTTCACAGATGTCTTCTCTTCTTCAAGTGCCATACCCAATTCCGAATATTGGCTCTCCTCATAGCGAGGCTTTTGCCATGACCCTTTGGGGGTCGCTGATAGATGACGTTGCTGCCACTGCTAGCCTTCTCTTCCAAATTCAGTTGGGCTTTCCTAGAAATATGACCTAATGGGTTAGGATCCAGTCCACTTCACTGATGATGTTACAGCAAGAAAAGGGGAATCCATTATACAGCTGGGTCAAAACTAGTTAGGAGAGAATTGGTATTCTAGCCATCCACAGAGTTATTGGGATAGTTTCATTCAGGGATGTGTAACAAAACTCCCTCTTCCATTTTTTTACCACTTGCACATAGTGTAGGAATATCATCTGCAACCTTGGATCTACCTTTGAAATGTAATATTTTAATCTTTTTTAAGGAACATAGGCCTTTGCTGTCATTCCTGGACTAACCTTTATCCCATTACGTCTTTCCTCTATGTTGTAAAGTGACAGTGTAATTCAGTAATTAGTAATTTATGTAATAATACATTAATATGCAGTATTACATTAATATGTAATTTGGTATTAAATGGACAAGCATTTATCAGAAGACATTTTTATGGGAGTTTCCTTTGGCCTTTTACTAAGTTATTGGAGAATTTCATACACAAGGGGGAGGGGAGAATGGGGGGGGCACAAATGTCTCCTTCAAAAATGAAAAACTATAGAAGACAATGTTTGCTCAAGGCTGTCAAAATCTGATATACAGTGCTGTGCAATTGGGCAACCACCAGCTAGTTTGGGGAAAATTCAGTGAGTGAACTGGGGGACTGTAACTTGGACATCCTAACTCCAGACTTGGAGAAGGTGGAGAGGAGAGTCAGCAGAAGAATCTCTACAACTTTAGTGTATCTTGGTGGTGCAGGGGTTGGGTTGAACTATGCCCCCCCAAATCATTCACTGAATTTGCCCCAAACCAGCAAGTGGTGACCTAAGCCTTTTGCACAGTGCTGTAATTCTGTCTATGTTGCCTTCTCATGGAACACTGCTAGAGTCCATCAAGAAGGCCTTTAAGTAGCAGGTGTGTATATTTGTACCAGAATATCAACACATATAAACAGTATATTCCAGCTTATGAAACACCTCTCCACATAGGTGACACAATAATTAAGAGCAGCAAAGGATGCACAACTGTTTTTTTTAAAACTATAGTGGCCTTTTCCTGTACCTGAAAACTAACCACTAACTAGTATTTAAAACAATATTCAAAAATAGAAAACAAGCAGTGCATAGAAGAATACAGTAAAACCTCGGATAACGTTAAAACCTGGTTCCACAAGTCTTGGTGTTATCCGATTTTTAGTGTTATCCGATGCATGTTAAAATCCTATGGGATCCATAGAGATACATTGTAACCACACAGGTTTTAGCGGTTGTTATCCGATGCCTCCCATAGGATCTTAATGTTATCCGATGCAATTCTTCCCCCCAGATTGCTTAATGTTATGCGATTTTAGTGTTATTCGATACTAATGTTATCTGAGGTATTACTGTACTTAAAAATATACAGGAGCAACTGGCCTTGTGTGTTCTATATCCCTGTCAAGAGTCTGATGGCTTTCTGAACAACTACAATACAGTAAAACCCCTACTTACGTAAAAAAAAGTTCTGTAAGCTTTTATGTGAATCCGTTTTTTACTTAACTCGAAGTAAACCCATAGGAAAAAAGAATTTTTTACATAACTCGAAACAAACCCATAGGAAATTGTGTTATGTACATTGGGACATTTATGTAAATCGGGACATGATTTTACTGCAAAAATCATCATGTAAGTCGAATTGTATGTAACTCAAGGCATATGTAAGTCGGGGTTTTACTGTAGTCAATTTTCTGCTTAGTCTTTTGGGTTGGAGTCGGGGGGGGGTGGGTGACATGATTTTCTCAGGCTGGGGGAAAAGAGTGTTGTTCCCTTGGAATTTCCAAATATTGGAGATGACTGCAGTGAATTCTCAGAAGCAGTCGTACCCTGGTAAAAGCAACCTTGTGTTGCCAGCACATCTTTCTTACACTGGGTCAGGTGAAAGGAACTACAGAATGAACTCACCAAAAGGTGCCTTCATTTTGACATTTTCATGTCTGGCTTAGACATGGAAGAAGAAAAAGAATTCTCCCTTTGTGCTGTTAATGTGGGCATCCATTCATGTATACTATGATGGGTTGTGTGTCAGACTCCCCCCCCCCCCCCAAGTATATCAGGCTAAGACATGTGAAAATTCATTTATTTTTTAAAAGGATTGCAAATGAAACAAAGTATGATAATGTCTATGGGTTACTCTTAAGATAATAGCCAAGTTCTAGTTATTTCATATTAAAATGATATCAATAGAAAAAGGACAGCCTGAAATTTAAGAGGCTAAAAAAATGTAGAAATGCTTGTGGAGGGAGTAAAAGGCTAGAAAATCATAGCACAATTGTGACAGTGGATTGTTCTTATATTATGAGAACACATAGATCGCCCTTGCTCGAAATCCAGTCGTATCCGAATCTAGGGTTCAGTGCTTATCTGTGCAGATGTTTCTGTGGACATGTGTCAGGCATGCCTCAGTGCCAGAGTACACAGAATGCTGTTTACCTTCCCACTGAAGCGGTCGCTATTTATCTACTTGCAATTTCTTGCTTTCAAACTGCTAGGTTGTCAGGAGCTGGGACAGAGACGGGAGCTCACTCCATCATGTAGTTTATTTATTTATTTATTTATTTATTTAGATTTATTATCCCGCCCTAATCAGGCGAACCTGACTCTAGGCGGCTTACAGAAATTCATAAATTAAAACCTTAAGGTTCATAAATTACTTAAAAGTCAATTTAAAAAGAATTAAACCCTGAATTTACAAAAATCTAAAAGATTTAAAAATGTTAAAAGGTTTAAAAAGGTTTTAAAAGTTTAAAAGAGTGAGGGAGGGGTGGCTGTCCCATCATATCAGCCACCCAACATGGGACCCCAAATTCCTGGAGCCCCACACCTGCCCTGCCAGCCAGGTTTTTAGGCCCTTCCGAAAGGACAGGAGCTCTGTCTGTAGACGTAACTCAGTTGGCAGGAGGTTCCAAAGGGCCGGGGCGGCCACGGAGAAGGCCCTCTTTCTGGTGCTAGAGAGATGCGCCTCTCTAGCCGATGGAATGATAAGAGAGCCTCTCCGATCCGCCCTGGTGGGACGGACAGATGTCCTTGGGACGATGCGGTCTCTTAAGTATCCTGGCCCACTACCATGTAGGGCTTTAAAGGTAATAACCAGCACCTTGAATTGCACCCGGAGACATACTGGCAACCAGTGCAGCTCCCGAAGCAGTGGTGAGGCACGAGCATAACGCCCGCACCCCATCACTACCCGAGCAGCCGCATTCTGGACCAGCTGCAGCCTCCGAATGGTCACCAAGGGCAGCCCCATGTAGAGCGCATTACAGTAATCAAGTCTGGAGGTGACCAAAGCATGTGTGATCATGAGCAAGGAATCCCGGTCTAGGAGTGGGCGTAGCTGGCGTATTACACGAAGTTGTGCAAAAGCCCTCCTGGCCACGGCTGCCACCTGCTCCTCGAGCAGTAGTCGTGAGTCCAAGAGGACCCCCAGATTACGCACCAGGTCTGTTTGGGGCAAAACTGCCCCATCCAGAACCAAAGATGGTAACTCCCGAGATAGCGCAGGACCCCTTACCCATAGCCACTCAGTCTTGCCGGGATTCAGTTGTAGCCCGTTGTCCCCCATCCAGACCCTGACAGCCTCCAGGCACCTGGATAGGACTTCCACTGCATCAATTGGATCTCCACGGGCTGAGATATACAGCTGGGTGTCATCTGCATATTGGTGATACCTCACCCCGTGGGAACGGATGATCTCACCCAGTGGCTTCATGTAGATGTTAAATAGTAGAGGCGAGAGTACCGAGCCCTGAGGCACCCCATATTGCAGGGGCCTAGGGCTGGACCTCTCGCCTTCCAGCCACACCGACTGGGTCCGGCCCCTCAGAAATGAAGAGAACCAGGCCAGCACAGTGCCCTGGATCCCCAATCCTTGGAGCCTTCCCAGAAGGATACCGTGGTCGACAGTATCGAAAGCCGCTGAGAGGTCAAGAAGAGCCAGGACGGATGGATGACCTCCATCCCGTTCTCGCCAGAGATCATCCACCAATGCGACCAATGCAGTTTCAGTACCATATCCGGGCCTGAATCCTGACTGGAAAGGGTCCAGATAATCCGCTTCATCCAGGACTTCCTGTAGCTGCCACGCCACTGCCTTCTCCAAGACCTTACCCAAAAAGGGTAGGTTGGATACAGGTCGGTAGTTGGTAAGTACCGTAGGGTCGAGGGATGGCTTTTTCAGGAGGGGACGCACCAAAGCATGTTTTAAGGGTGCTGGAAAAAGCCCCTCCTGCAGAGATGAATTTATAATTGCCTCGACCCAACCGCCTGCCACAGCCTTAGATGCCTTGACTAGCCAGGCAGGGCATGGATCCAATTCACAGGCAGTGGCGCGAACAGATCCAAGAAGCCTGTCCACTTCCTCAGGGCCAACTGGATCGAACTGATCCCAGATAACATGGCCAGACTGTACTCTGGTCAACCCCAGCTCTGTCTCTTCCACGCCGGGATTAAACTTCAAGCGAATCTGAGCGATTTTCTCCGCCAGATAATCAGCAAAAGCCTCAGCCGATCCCTGCCAACCAGGGCCAGACCCCCCTCTTCCCAGGAGGGACCTGGTCACCCGGAACAAGGTCGCTGGGCGATTATCTGCGGAGGCAATAAGGGCAGTGAAATATTGTCGTTTCACCGCCCCCATCGCCACTAGATAGGCTTTAATGGCAGCTCTAACAAGTGTTCGATCAGACTCACTCCGGGTCTTCACCCAGCGGCGCTCTCGGCGTCTCTTTGCCCGTTTGAGCTCCCTCAGCTCTTCTGTGAACCAAGGGGATGATCGATGCCCGCGGGCAAGGAGAGGCCGTAGTGGAGCGATCACATCCAAGGCTGCCGTTACTCTCTCGTTCCATGAGTTGACAAGAGCCTCAGACGAATCGCATTGCAGGTCAAGAGGAAAACACCCCAGTTCCCTCTGGAATCCTTCCGGATCCATTAGTCGCCGGGGGCGGGCCCATTTAACTGGCCCTACCTCCCTGCGGCTGCCGTTACTCTCTCGTTCCATGAGTTGACAAGAGCCTCAGACGAATCGCATTGCAGGTCAAGAGGAAAACACCCCAGTTCCCTCTGGAATCCTTCCGGATCCATTAGTCGCCGGGGGCGGGCCCATTTAACTGGCCCTACCTCCCTGCGGTGAAGCCTCACCCCCAGGAAGTCTAGAGTCACCAGATAGTGATCTGACCATGGCACAGGGGTAATGTCTAATTTCTGTAGTTTCAGATCACTCTGCCACAGCTCCGATAAGAAAATTAAATCCGGGGTGTGACCACTGCTCCTGGTAGGGCCCTGAATTACCTGGGTCAGGCCCACAGCTGCCATGGAAGCCATGAACTCCCGAGCCGCCTCCGAGCCAGCCCCTAATGATGGCAAGTTGAAGTCCCCCAGAACCATAAGTCTGGGGAGCTCCAACGCCAACATCGAGACTGCCTCAAGGAGCTCAGGCAGGGAATCTGCTACCCTACAGGGAGGCAGGTATAGGAGTAGGATTCCCGACTGCCCTTTAGGGCCCAAACGCAGGAGCAGGGTCTCACAGCCCGGAATATGTGGAGCCGTGGCCCTGACGACTCCCAACGACTCCCTGGCTACTACGGCGACCCCACCGCCCCTCCCCTTCTCCCTAGGCTGGTGCCAAATACCGAACCCAGCTGGACACAGTTCGGATAGAGGAACCCCGTCCTCAGGTGCCAGCCAGGTTTCGGTGATGCATGCCAGGTCAGCCCGCACCCCCAATATGGAATCTGAAAGCAGGGGGGCCTTGTTACAGACTGACCTGGCATTCACCAGCAGCAGCCTAAGGGAAGGGTCACTCTTGACCGGCAGCTCAGGAACCAGAGGTGTAGCCGGGGGGCCAGAACAAGGGACAGCAACTAAACATCTGTCCCGTGTTCCCCGAGTGCGGCCCGCCCCTCGGTACCCTCGCCCCTGGAGTACCTGGGAATCGAACTCTGACCTTCCAGATGCGAGTTCAGCATCTTAACTACTTGAGCCACCTCAGTCCCTGAGAGCACATGGGGCAATGAAATCTATTCATAGCAGGTCTGAGATGTACAGAAGGAAATGCATACTAGCTAGCATAAGTATATGCTCCACAGCTGGAGTGATAGTCACTAGTGTTTTTAAACACATTCATAGAGGATTTTTTTATTAATCATGATAGCTAAATAAAACCTCCCTTGTTCCAAGGCTGTGTATCTTACTTGTAGGAAAGATGGGTCAATCACTCAGGGTCAGCCATTATGCCCTTCCCTAGATCGTGTATGTCCACACTCTCGGCTACAAGAAATATTGATGTTGCACTTTCGAATTCATTGTGGAAGTCCTGTGGAGTCTAAGTGGGCAATGCATAAGACTGTAGCCTAATCAAATCCAGTAAAGCAGTATTTATTTTCCTCCAGTCCAAATGCTTCTGCAGTCATATTCCACTGTGTCTGCTGTCTGACCAAATCTCCTTAGGGCTTTCGAAGGAGCATAGGAATTCCCCCCCCCCATCTTTTAATAATATCAGGCATTCACAACTCATCATAATATACCAAAAAAGGCCACAAAATTCTTCTTGTCTATGTCACCTTTAAGATACTTAGGTCATTATGAAGCCTCTCAGCATTTCCATGCTCTGGAAGGGGTTCAAGCCATAATGTATACCAAATTTCACATTAGGATAGGCCTTATTTTCTCTGTCATTTGTTTTTTCTTTTATTGCTGTTCAGAACATTAAAATGTGGGGTTTCATTTTCCAGCTGTATAATGTGTAATTTACATCAATCATATCAGGATTTCAGTCCTGCTGGTGTGTCACTTAAAGCACAGAAATTATACGGAAATGAAGCTCCTGTCTCAAAGAGGACTACTATGTTCTGAGACAGCATTTCCAGTGTGTTTGAGGGAAACACAATGGGAGCCTGAGTAAATTCATCACACCACAAAAATGTCTGTATCCTGTCAACAGGGTCATTAATGGAACATGAGCCATCATTGCTCAAGATGCTTGTGGTCTGGGCATATACCAGCAAAACAATGATAGCCAGAATTTTTACACACCTTGAATAAGGCAGTTCCCATTATTACCAATCAGATTAAGAAAAAGGCATTCTGACTTCATAATAGCAAGTAATCCTCCATACTCTGAACAGACAGGTCCTCTATAAAAGCCACAGCAATTATAAAGCCATCTCCTGTGGGACAAACAGAGCTTTGAAAAGCCCTGCTGTCTTAGAGGGAGACTAGCAACATGTCTAATCTGTCAGGACTTTATTTGCTCCCACCAAAAGTCATAGCAAATGTGAACATAGCCAATTCACTTTTAAGGGATCCTTAAACCAGTCCCCCCCCCCCCAAAAAAAAAAATCTCTTTATCTATCTGTGGACAATCCATTATGTTTTAAATGCATTATTTGTGTGGATTTCCCCCCCCCCCTTGAAAATTATTCATGTTAATTTAGAATCACTGATTTCAGTCAGCGGTAAACTTACATTTATAGCCAAAGTATCACCAAGGTTAGATTTCAATCTTTCAGTCAAAAAGAGGAAAGGAAGACCCTGGTGCCAAGCAGATGATGTCTCATAGGTGGAGCTGAAAGGTAAAAAAAATTGAGAAACCACCTGTTGAAAAGGTTTTGCTTCAGGGCACTGCGAATAAAAATAATAAAAATTAGTATTCATGTCAGTTGTTGCTAAAACTGGTAATCAAATTATATACAGGGTCTGTTTTAAAATGCATGATGAGAAAAGATACTGGATGGGAAAGCTAACACTATATTCATTCACAAAGATTTCATTAATACCGTATGAACATTAAGAGTATAGACAGTGATGGCTAACCTTAGCACTCCAGGTGCTCTTGGAGTTCAATTCCCAGAAGCCCAAGTCAGCACTCCTGCTGATCAGGGCTTCTGGGAAATGAAGTTCAAGAACAGCTGGAGTGCCAAGGTTAGTGATGACGGGTATAGGACTTACACCAGAGTTCATATGTTTTGTGATATGGTACATAATCTATAGATGGGACTGTGTGATTGAATCCATGGCCCTGCACATATTTTTGTCCCTTGCTGAACAGTCAGGATTATAAAGACAAATAGTGATGGCCTCATATAAACTGTGGAAGCACAGATAAAGAATGAGTTCGCATTTACCAGTGGTTTCCAATGTGGTGCCCATGCCCCACAGGGGGCCTTCAATTCCCAGAAGCCTAAGTCAGTACATTGGCTGATCAATGGAAATTGATTTGGGCTTCTGGACATTGAAATCCAAAAACCAAAGGTTGAGAAACACTTATTTACACCAATGCTCTGTGACCAAATATGATCCAAAGTATAACCCCACACCTCTTTATATATCCTGATCTAGGATAAAACCTGCTATAAAACCTATACTGCAATTTGTTCCAAAATTTTGAGGTACAGTATATTTGCACTTCTCAACATAAGTTCACAGATCCAGGGCCCCACCCTGTCTGGCCCAGACTATGTGCTACACTTAATCCATGATTTAAGCCGAGGAATCAGTGACTGAGAAATCAGACTTGGCATTTGGCAAATAAAATCTGTTTTCAGCTCCAGAAAATTAATCACAAAACATTTACAAATCACAAACATTTATGAATTACAGGAGGGGAGAAAAGTTCTTGCTATTCAGCAGTAAAATTCTTTCATCTGTAATGTATAGTTTTGCCCTGTGTGTACAGAAGAATTAGCAGTACACAGAACTTCTGCACAATATAACATATTATTTCATAAGAATGGACACTTGTGTCATGTGTTCTCCAGAGGTAATCGAAGCAAAAGTGGAGGCAAATGTAAATAAGTGAAACCTCAAAGAACTGGGGTTTGGTCCACCATGATTTCAGGGCTACTGATTAAGAAGGAGCACAGCTGATCAGAGGCATACCCTGCAGTCTGAACAAGCACCTATTCCAAACCACCATGAGTTACTAACATGACGAAGGTGCCAGAGCAAGGGCAAAGGTTTATAAGGATCAGAAGTGTTTTCAGACAGCATACAATCTAATTCAAAAGCACACTAGTACAGTGGATAGGGTGGGAAACAGAGGGACAGAACTGGCTGGAAATGTTAGACAGATGGTGAGTGAAAGAATGAAGGCTGACTAAGGAAGACATAAATTAGATGGCCCAATGTTTTGTATTTGTTTTGTATGTAATACATGTTTTGTATGTATATAATATACAGTTTTTTACTTAAAATAATCTAATAAAAAAAATTAAAAATGGCACAATGCAAAATAGGACAACACTCTTTGACTTCTGGTCATTTAAAAGAAGACATTATTAAGAGCTATAGTTCTTTGCCCTTCTTACGGCATCACCAACATTCTTCCTTATTCTGCAGCTATAAAGGCAAAAACATTCCTATTTTTTAAAAAAATTCTAATCCTAATCAATGAGGGATTTTGTTGTTGTTGTTCAGTCGCACAGTCAATTCCAACCCTTTGCGACCCTATGAACCACTGTCTGCCAGGCACCTTTGTCCTCCACCATCCTCCTCAACTTGCTCAGTTCTGTACCCATTGTCTCTACAATACCATCTAGACATCCCATTTTTGGCCGCCCCCTTTTTCTTTTGCCCTGTACTTTTACCAGCATTAAGGCTTTCTCAAGTGAATCCTCTCTTCTCATTTGATGTCCAAAGTACTTTAGCTTCATCTTTACTATTTGACCTTCAAGGGAGCAGTCAGGGTTGATTTCTTCTATGATTGACCTATTTGTTCTCCTCGCTGTCCAGGGGACTCTCAAAACTCTCCTCCAACACCATATCTCAAAGGCGTCTATTCTTCTGCGTTCAGCTTTCCTAATGGTCCAGCTCTCACAACCATACATTGCCACCGGGAATACCATTGCTTTGACTATGCGAATTTTTGTTTGCAATGTGATGTCTCTACTTTTCACTATGCTCCTCAGGTTTCTCATAGCTTGTCTCCTAAGAATCAGTCTCCTTTTTATTTCATGGCTGCAATCTCCATCTGCATTGATCTTTGATCCTAGGAAAGTAAAATCTGTCACTGCTTCTACTTCTTCCCCATCTATTTTCCAAGGGACTGATAGGGCCTGTTGGCATTACAGTATCTTGGTTTTCTTGACATTAAGTCTCAAGCCAGCTTTTGCACTTTCGTCTTTCAACCTAATCAGGAGCTTCTTTAAGGCCTCTTCACTTTCTGCCATTAGGGTGGTATCATCTGCATATCTCAAGTTATTGATGTTTCTCCCAGCAATTTTGATCCCAAATTCTGATTCCTCCATCCCTGCATTGCGCATTATGTGCTCTGCGTATAAGTTGAATAAGCAGGTTGACAAAATGCAGCCTTGTCTTACTCCTTTTCCTATTCCAAACCACCTTGTCATTCCGTATTCTGTCCTAACTGTTGCCTCTTGACTCTTGTACAGATTTCTCATGAGGCATATAAGGTGTTCTGGTATTCCCATCTCTTTAATTACTTGCCACATTTTGTTGTGGTCCACACAGTCAAAGGCCTTAGTGTAATCAATGAAACAGAAGTAGACTTGTTTCTGATATTCCTTTGTTTTTCCCATGATCCAACTTATGTTGGCAATGTGGTCTCTAGTCCCCCTGCCTCTTCTGAACCCCGCCTGCACTTCTGGTAATTCTCTCTCTACGTGCTGTTGCAGTCTATCCTGTATTATCTTGAGCATCACCTTGCTAGCGTGTGGGATGAGCGCAATTGTTCGATAATTTGAACATTCTTTGGCATTACCCTTTTGGGGGATTGGAACGTATACTGATCTTTTCCAATCCTGTGGCCATTTGTGTTTTCCAAATCTGCTGGCATATAGAATGCAATAATTTGATTCCATCATCTTTTAGGGCTTTGAAAAATTCAACTGGAATACCATCATCTCAACTGGCTTTATTGTTTACAGTGCTTTTTAGGGCCTTTCTGACTTCACTCTCTAGGATGTCTGGCTCAAGTTCAATTTCTTCATCATTGCTATTATCAGGAGTGTTGAGGTCCTTTTTGTAGAGTTCCTCTGTGTATTCTTTCCATCTTTTCTTAATCTTTTCTGCATCAGCTAACTCCTTGCCTTCTTTGTCCCTTATCATGGTCATTTTTGCTTTAAACGTTCCCTTGATTTCACCAATTTTTTTGAAAAGATCTCTAGTCCTGCCTTTTGTGTTGTGTTCTTCTATTTCTTTGCACTGTTCATTCAGGTAGGTTTCCTTAGCTCTCCTTGCTTTTCTTTGAAATTCTGTATTCAAGTGATTGTATTTTTTCCTTTCTCCTTTGCCTTTTGCGTCCCTTCTTTCCTCTGCTATTTTATGAGGGATTAGGGATCAATATTTGCACAAATTAAACTGTTGAGGAAGTACCATCCTACAGAAGTGGTTATATACAGTGTGTGTGTGTGTATATATATATATACACACACACAGTCATACCTTGCATAACGAATTTAATGCGTTCTGCGAGGCTGCTCGCTATGCAAAAAATTTGCTATGCTAGTCAAAAATTTTCGCTATGCGAGTTTTCCCCATAGAAATACTCGTTATGCGAGTTTTTCAATAGGGAAAAGTCCAACTCGCATAGCGAAAAATTCGTTATGTGAGTCGGACCGCTTAGCAAAAAACTTGCTCGTTATGCGAGTTTTTCGCTAAGCGAAACGCTCGTTATGTGAGGTTTGACTGTATATATATATTTCTGCCATTTTTAACCAGCCTCCGTGCTGCGGCACCAGAATACTTATTTCATTTTTACATAGTCTAACTTAAGTCCTAACCTAAATTGTAACTTTTTTTTACTTTTGGTTCTGCCAGCATCAGTGTATAGTAGCATGATTAAAGCAGAAATGGAATATCTGTTAACAAAGTCAAATTTCATAAATCCACCCAATGTGAGTGCAGGCTCAGATGTTAATTGTATTTGACAACTTTGCTCATAGGTTCAGTAAAAGCTGCCAGATTTTATTTTTATCATCTGTGACTTATGTTCAATACTGTCCATATAAGTTAAAAGCAAGCCCCATTTGTTTCAATTGAGCAAGTCCTACAGATTTATAAGAGGATGTCCTGTCCTGATATATTATCCAACCAAATTATAGTACTTAAACTGAATAGTGCAACTAGTTTTTAAGCTCTGCAGTTTAAAACCTGAATTTACTACACGATATATTACATTAAACTTGTTATTTTTAAATCACAACAAGATCACTGATTATCGTACTGTCAAATCAGCCTCATCTTGTGACTGAAAATATGTGTTGCCCTTCCCTTAGCAGATGAAGGCCCTTTAAGTCAGAACATTATGTTATTCAAGGGATTTCAACCAACTGGGCAGTGTTTTTTTCCTTCTCATTTACAACTTTCATTTGTATTTTAAAATCTATTTTAATGTGTTAATCGAGACTGCTGTGACTTAGTAGTTAAGGCACTGAACCTGATGACTGGAAGGATGGCAGGTCAGGTGTTCAAGACTTGAGTAGTGCATGACAGAGCGAGCCTGTGTCTATGTCCCAGTTCCTGCCAACCTAGCAGTTTGAAAGAAAGAATTGCAAGTAGATAAATAGATACCAATTTTGATGGGAAGTTAAACAGCGTTCCGTGCACTACTACATTGTTTGGTCATGCCTGCCACATTTCCACAGAAATGTGCAGACACAGACAGTGCTGCCTCTTTGGCTATAAACAGAGATGAGCACTGAACTCTAGAGTCAGATACGACTGACTTTCATGCAAGTGCAACCTTTACCCTAATGCCGTGATGGCAAACCTTGTCACTCCAGGTGTTCTTGGACTTCAATTACCAGAAGCCTTGGACAACACTCCTGCTGATCAGGGCTTCTGGGAATTGAAATTCAATAACAGCTGGAGTGCCAAAGTTTGCCATCACTGCCCTAGTGTGTTAATTATATGTGTTTTATTTGAAACTACTAGCCACAGAGATGAGCACTGAAGCCTAGAGTTGGACACGATTGGCTTTTGAACAAGGGTTACTAGGCACTTCTTCAAGTACAGTTTTCTGGCAAAACAGTAAAGTATGACTTGAGTAAATAATATACACATTATATACAGTAAAAGATTTTGAAAATACAGAAAGGGCCTCCAATTGTACAATATGTCTCTCTATATTTCTATTTTTAGAGCTTCTGGGATTTTATACAAAAGTCAGCTTATAACTATTTGAAGCACTTCTTTAGCAGCCAGTTTGTGCTCCATATGAGAGAAAAGGTTGTGATATTATAAATTGCTTCTTACGGTGACTGGCAATCTTGAGCAATCTGTAGGAAAACTATATTTACTTATCATTATCTGGAACAATGGCTGAAATCTTGTTGGGCAAGTGGCAGATTGCCTCTGATCAAAGACATTATTTTTTTCAAATTTCCTTCTTCTAGGGGCTGCGTAGTTTTTTGAAGGTAACACAGGCCAATTCTTCTTGCTGGAGGTACAGTAGAGAATTGAATGCCTAATGTCTGACTCCACAGACATTACTATCTATGAATGAATGAATGAAAGACAGAAAGAAAGAAAAATCTAGGGCCAATTTTTAACAATTGGTGGTAAAATGCTATGACTGTTAGACATTTTATAGTTCATTTTAGCGTGTATTTATTTGCGAGACCACTGTTTTCCTAATTTTGGTAAAAGCCCTGCAGGAGAAGGCAGACATGGAGTGTCTGGCTTTAGTCATGTACAGTGGAACCTCGTATAATGAATGTCCCCTATAACGAAAAAAATCGCATAATGAAAAGAATTGGGGGAGGATGGTTGCACCTCATATAACAAAAAATTTTGCTATGCAAAAATAGCGCTCCCTATGGAAAAACTCATCTAATGAAAATTTTTGCTATGCGATACAGCATCTCTAAGGGGGGGGGGGGAAATCATATAACAAAAATTTCTGAGGGAAAAACTGTTTAAAGAACTTTTTTCATGATATGATTTTTTTTCCATAGAGATTTTCATTGTATGATTTTTTCCCCATAAGGATTTTCATTATTTGGGAGGAGGGGAGCAGAATCATATAATGAAAAAAATTGCATAGTGAAAAGCCTTGTAGAATGAATTATTTTCATTATGTGAGGTTTCACTTTACCTTGTTATGCTTTCTAAAAGATATTTTTAGGTAAAGGTAAAGGTCACTCTTACTTGAAAGCCAGTATTATCCAACTCTAGGGTTCAGTGCTCATCTTTGTTTATAGCCAAAGAGCCAGCGCTGTCCATATCTGCAGATGTTTCCACTCCCGGACTATTACTCCATATTACTTTTACCTAGATAATTATCTCCCCAACAATAAAACAGTAAAGGAAAGGAGGGAGTGACATTTAAGCACCTGGAAACTATATATCATTAGCTGGCTATGCCATTTTCCAAAAATATGTCTTATAATAGCCTTATGGATAAGCACCTAATTACAACAGCAGCCTGTTAGGACTCAATAAAAGTAAATTACTGGTATTGCAGTGGCTTACTGGTTAAAACACTGAATTTGATGACCGCAAGGTCAGCAGTTTGAGACCTGAGAACTGCATGACAGAGTTAGCTCCCATCTCTGTCCCAGCTCCTACCAACCTAGCTGTTCAAAGGCAATTGCAAGTAGAGCCAAAGGTACCCCTTTGTTGGGAAAGGTAACAGTGTTCTGTGTGCTCCACTATCAAGTTATGCTTGCCACATGGCCATGGAAAGATCTTCAGACTGGAGGCAGTGCTGACTCTTTGGCTATAAACAGAGATGAACCATAGAGTCAGACAAGACTAGCTTTCGAATAAGGGAGACATTTACCTTTGCCTAAAAGTAAATTACTGGTAGCAGCTCAGCACTCACAAGAAGAAAGAGATTCTTTTTCTGTGTAGTGTACTACCCTCATGTATGATATGATGCTGGCCCAGGACAAAATATGCTATGGAATTAACCAAAAGATTAACTAGACATTTTGGAGAGCTGGTTGGCTGGAATGCAGTTACTGAATAACATTCAATGTCTCTTTGACCATTAACATACAGGAGGACAGCCAAAATGAGCCTGTCAGTCTTGTGTTTCTCACACAGGTAGTGTTCGGTGTTTGTACACAATTTCCATTCTGATCTAGGAGACTATAACAAGGGTTCAGAATTGGGGCCTTTTGTATGATTAGTCCACCAAACAGAATTTTCGCATCTAATTCTGTCAAAGCTAGGAGCCTACTAGTTATTGTTCTTTGAGGAAGAAGTCCCTGGTTCTGATTTTCTCCCTGTTCTATCGATATTGTTGCTAGCTATACTAACCAGATATATGGATTGCCTGGTGGATAACTTTTCTATGGGTAGGAACTGAATTTATATCTCACGTTTCCTATGAGTTGCTGGCAGGGTGCAGAGCTATCATTGTTACCCACATTGTTACTTGCAACTACACCTGACCAATCGCTAGTGATTTCTTGAATTGCTGCCTGCCTTTCATGCAGGGCCGTAGCCAGGATTCTATGGGGGGGGGCAATGACACACACACACACACACACACACACACACACACACACACACACACACACACACACACACACACACACACACAACATTGGGATCCCGAGATGGGTTGGAGGGGTGGACTGTTAGCTCAGGAGGGTTTTTGCCCTCGCTTCATAGTGCAGTTGCTTCTCAGCCAGCTGTAGATTTTCAGGGCTGTCATTTGGGGAAGGGAGGGGGCAGAGGGCGGTGTTGTGCTTCATGAAGGAGTACTTCATGTGCCTTTCACAATAGATTCCTACCAGGGTACCCCATTTGACATGAGGTGACCCTGCTAGTCCTGCTGGGTCACACATTCCATTTTGGGGGGTCTGGTCTGAAGTCCTGGTATGCCTTGATTGGTTGCGAGACAGTCAAAATCCTAGTGCTGAACTTATTTTGGTCCACTTCTGACAGTACCGTGTTAATCCTATTTTCCTGGTAATGTCATCAGTGGGGATAGAGATGCCGTCAGAGTTCTTAGGATTCTCAGTCCTACTCCTTCCCTCCATCATGCTTCTGCACAGCACAACTTAAGCGGTCCTTGGCCAGGTGTCTTCCCTTTGTTTACTTCCTGTGACAGCAGGCTATACAATAGTTGGCTTCTCTGACACTGTAGAATCACTAGTAGCTGCCATTTTAATTATGTTTAACCAGTGGCATAGCGTGGGTTTCAGCCGCCCGGGGTGTAGGCCAAATTTGCCACCCCCTGGGTAGGGCCCAAGAAACCAGTGGTGGTGGAGGGTCCTGGCGCCCATCCCCGCAATGGCCTCTTGCCCGTCGCCATGCCCTCCCGGGGCCCTCTCTCACCAAGGGCCACTCAGCAGAGAGGGAGCCCCAGCCAGACCGGCCTCCCGTCATTCTCGGCACTGCAGCCTCCAGAGGAGAAGCAACAAAGTCTTGGGGCGGGCGGGGAGGGGGGGTCTGCAAGGACTCAGGTTATTTCGAGGAGGTTGCTGCCCCGTGAAAAGCACAGAGGCCAAGCAAAATGTCAGTTTACCACCCCAAAAAAGTGCTGCCTGGGGCGGGCCGCAGCCACCACCCACCACCCACCACCCACCACCACGCTACACCTCTGTGGTTAACATTAAAAAAAATCATGTGCATTGTAGGAGTTATACATTTCAGTAGATGGACTCAGCAAAAAAATTTTCACCAGGTCTTACTGGTGTTATTGTTCGTTGATAATGGGCTGGGCTCCATGGAGTCTTGGTGGATAAAAAGAAGTACAGGCCTGCCTAGGAGAAATACCATTCAATTGCTGTGAGAAGCCACAAATTTGCATTTTGTTCTTTTAGAAACAGTCACCACATTTGGATCTAGTGCACACAGGCAATATTCAAGTGGACATTTTCAGCTGGTGGAATGGTGGTGAATTCACTCACTCATTCACACATACAGTGTGTTTTTACAAGTAAAACCTACTGCTTAAGACTGTGTCCAGAAGGCATTTGGGAGCTTCTGAGATAAGCAAGACCACTGGTGTGCTGAGCTGTTGTTCAGTAAATATGCATCTAAATATTTCCTCATATGACCATACTTTATTTCTGCAATGTAGTGTCTATCTGAAGGAATTATTCACCTTCTATAAGAGTAAAGTATGATACAATATCTTATAAGGATTGCAAGCATTATATGAACCTTTAATGTTTCTCAAGCATTATTCAAAGACAGCGACTAGATAGGTATTTCTCCCACCATTTTATTGTGTTTCTCATTATTCCTTTCTATATTTGTTCTGTCAACTGCACGGTGTTAGCATTAGTCATGAGTAGATCCAACCTTTTGGCATGAGTATATGGTATGTTTTATTTGGCTGACAGGGCTTTCTTTGTAGCTTTTGAACTTCATTATTTTGTCTTGCTTTTAGCTTGTGTGATCACCTTTATCAGCAGCCTTTGAGCTGTTTCTGAACATGTTCAGATGACGGTCCCTGATGATGCACAGAGTGGGTCATGGTGTGGAAGTGACCCCTACTCCTTTTGCCTGTGTTCCACCCACACTGGTAAGGACAACAACTGCAATGCAATTGGTAAATTGCATTTTTGAACTAATACAGCACCAAACTGACATAACACTAATTCAAATATTTGCCAAGTCTTGTCAGCTCAGTGCTGCTTCACTTGTTAAATGGTTTTAAAAAAATAAAATAAAGGAAATATACGAATGCCAGCAAAAGGAGTGGGCAAGAAGGTGGTAATAATGGCAACTGCGCTGAAGGAGAAAGGACAGTGTGATGAGTGATAGACACTTGAAATGCACCTTCTGAGAAAAATAAAACAATTCATTGTGAGCGGAGGCAGTGATATAAAATTCCAGGGTGTGGTATAGAGAAGTTTATGTCATCCTGGGATAAATGTTTGTCTGCTCGTGCCCTAACATAACCCATGCCCATTGCTCTTAACTTCTTTGCACATAAAAGCAAAAGCAAAGCAATCATGCTTATATACCACCTCATAGCACTTAGCGCACTCTCTGGGCGGTTCACAAGGTAATTAGCATTTTGCCCCCAACATGCTAGGTGCTTATTTTACCAACCTCAGAAGTATGGAAGGCTGAGTCAGTCTTGAGCCCTGGCCAGAATCGAACGGACAACCTTTGGGTTGCAATACAGCAGTTTAAACTTCTGGCCAGATATCCTGCTATGGTAATGGAGTAGACCATACAGCCAGCGACTCAATGCTGAGTGTCAGGGAGCGGTTAACTAATCTGGCTCCCTAAAGGGGCCAACAGCTACAGGCAGATAAGCCCCTTTAGGTGAGGTGATGGCCCTCCTCAGTGGAGGATATGCCACTGGAAGCCATCATATTGGGCTCAATGGCAAAATGAGCGGGGGAGGAACTCTGATTTCCAATGGTCATGGAGGCAGAAAAGGCTGTACGAGACGCACTGGCTGTGAAGGCACACCTTGATAATATCCTCAAGGCTGCGGCAGTCCATTGCAGTCCCGGTGTTAAATCTTGCTAGTCTCATTTAGTGTGTGCAGCAGGAGATGGCTCCATGATCATAGTGTGTGGGTCACTTCATGGTAAGCTAGGATACACCTTAAAGAAATTCATGCCAATGGCATTTTTCTTGCTTCAGAGGGGAAATGCATTCTCAGATATGAGTTGCAATCGATGACAACAGCAGTTTAACTACTGCACCACTGGTGGTTATAACCAAATGAGAACAAGCTTGAAGAGGTGATTTCACCTTGAGTAACACAAACAGTATAAGTGAAATTGGCAGACTTGAGCATGAATATTTAAACATGAATCTGTGATTTAAGATGCACTCTACAGCAGTCTAGTGGAGGATTCATTGGTAGAAAAGAGTGATTGTTGAAAGCTGCATTTCCCTCTTCAGCAACCGCAACACAGAGAACCTTTTTAAACCCGCAGTGAGATTTCGGAGGAAACAGGGGGAGGAGAGATTGGTGGAAATCATCCTCACTTGTCTAGTAGAAGCATCCCATGACTGGGGTTGTGATTGTGGGAACTCCAGATCCCAGCTCATAAGAAATATACTTTGTGCCCAAGAAAGGCTCAATCGGCTAAGAAACTGCACTTTTAAAAAGCTGATATTGCTTAACTGCAGCCTCCAATTCATCTTAACATTCTCAAGAGATATGTTCAGTTCTGAGATTTAAACATCTAGATGAAATTTCATTATATATATTTATTGAAATATTGTGGGAAATGTATGAGATGCTTTCGGAAGGAGTGCATTCGTAGGAAGATTCTGTTACTCAACACACAGACACAGAGAGAGAGATAGACAGACAGACACAGACACACACAGAGAGAGAGAGAGAGAGAGCTGTGAATATCTTCAGGACAGCTTGTGTTCAGTTTATTCGTATTATAAATCATGCTGAAGAAAACCTATTGAGTTTCTGTGTCAGTCACAGAGATGCCAGTATGGGGGTGGTGAGGAGATACACCTCCCCAACAGGCATCAGACCAGTAATCACAATGGCTTCTCAGCAGCAAGATGAAGCTTAAACAATCCTATTAAATCAGAGGTGCAAATGTGAGCATTTCACACGTGCTGGACTGCAACTTTCTCACAAGCACTCATCGGCATAGCTAACCGTGCAGTGTCATGGGAATTGCAGTCCAGAAACATCTGGAGGACCATATGTTCTTGATTCTGGTACTAAATATTTATAGGGCTCTAATTTTAAATAGAGTTTCTGCCCTGCAACTTGTTTTTCCTTGTATGCTCTAGTTATGGACCCCCATTGAAGTAAATGCTTCTGTGTGCGAAGGTAGGGTGTGCCAGTGAGCATTGCTACAGGGATCAGAATAGCATGGCATGGAAGCCACAAATTGTGTTTTAAAAAAATCTACCACGAACACAATCAGCTCTGCAAAGTTGTATGTGTTCCTTTCATCTTGCAAGGAATTGTGCCATATATTACATACGAGTATGTCCTTTCATGGAGTTTGTTCGCACAACAAGCCTGCTACATTGGTTAGGCTGAGAGAGGACGACTAGCCCTTTGTCACCCAAAAGGCATCAAGGCCAAAAGGATTCGATCTAGAAGTCCAATTCCTTGTTCCGACCCTCTGGAGCTAACAATAAAAAGCTAACAATAAAAAGCTAACAATAAAAATATAGCAGTCTTTAAAGTGCTACAGTGTTTTTTATTTTGTTTTCTGAAGGCCAAAAAGGAAATCTGCATTTTCATCTGCCTGAACTGAGCCTAACACTCCCAGGCAATGGACCAATGCTCCAGCCAGCCTTTTATTAGAAAGCCTGTGAAATCATTTCAAACATCTGTAATGCTATTAGGTAACTATATAGGCAGTATTTTGCATATGGGCATCCCTGCCCATTGTGTGATGTTAAAAGAAAAACGACAAACAAAATTTAAATTTGCTTAGAGGATAAAGCAGACTGGTAAATTCAAATATGCACTTAATCTGACTCCGATTATACCATGGACCATTGTGCACAGTAATGAGGATCGTTTTACAATGACGTCAATGGCACAGTAGGTGGAATCCTACAATTTCTATCAAATATAGAATTTTGTAATTTCCAAATAATTGTCTGAATTGAAGAAATGCTAAGATTTAGACAGGCAAGTTAAAAATTCATGATTTACCATACCAGTGTGGTTCTGGCAATACCACTGTAACAAAACTTAGTGATTTCACTTGACCTCATGCCAGGCAAAGTTAACCTAAATGCAAACAGCATTCACATATTTTATCACTGAGTAAAATTGTTATTGAATGACAATGCTTGGCACATATATTTTGTATAAGGAACATTTAATCACAGCATTTGATTAACACAGCAATGTATGGCACAGCCAAGATGGTGAAAATTGCAAATTTTTAAAAAAATGCACACATACAATTCAATTGATTTTCCACTTAAGCTTACATTAGTGAGGAATCAGATATATCTGAGATTCAATATATGCATAACAGCCACTGGACTAATACATGGTTGTTAAGTCACATTTTGAATGTGGAATTTTGCATTGAAGATATTAAATCCAGTGAAGGGATGGGAAATGAGTGGTCCTCTTGACTTCAAACATCTGTGGACTGTTGCTCCCATGACAATGGACTGTGGCTGGCTAGAGCTGATGAAGGTGCAGTCTAACCATATCTGGAAGGCTCTGTATTCCTTCTGTATTGTATTGAATAGCACAACATATAACAATGGTTGCCTTTTCCCCGTTCTGGTTACAGAAGGACAGCAGTGGCTCAAGTGGTTAAGACACCAAGCTCGCTGACTAGAAGGTCGGAGTTCGATTCTTGGGTACTGCATGACAGAGTAAGCTCCTCTCTTTGTCCCAGCTCCTGCCAACCTAGCAGTTTGAAAGCAAGAAATTGCAAGTAGATAAGTAGGGACCACTTTGGTGGGAAGGTAAACAGCATTCCATATGCTCTTGTCTTGTCTTGTCATGCCTCCCCCATGATCGCAGAAAAGTCTGCAGAAGCAGACAGCGCTGGCTTTTTGTCTATAAACAGAAATGAGCACTGAACCCTAGAGTCAGATACAACTGGCTTTCGAGCAAGGGTGACCATTACCTGACCTTAAACCATTTTATACCTTTAAACCACTGGCAACTACTGCCGAAATTTATCACTTTTAAAAATTCTGCCTGACAAATTAATAAAAGTTTAGGAAAATATATTCAAACAAAGATTTAAAAAAATCAAGTATGTATTGGCAAATGTTAAATAATGTCTGTTGAATGAAAGACTTTGTTTAAAATGATATTACAGTAGCTAAAATATTTCATTTTAGAGACAGAGGGTTACCAATGTAAAATAGCATCTAGCCATAGTGAAATATTTTTAATCTACTTCATTTCAATGGGGGAGTTATGCAGAAACTTCATTCCTGGATTTACAAGTGCTTCACTTGGGTTCTCATACACTTTCACTGTTATTCTTGAACATTTTATATTTAAAATATGAACGATTAAAAGAGGCTGAAACATATTAGATGATCAGAATTTTCTGTGCAACAAGTAAACAAAAAACATATGGTTTGTTTATATTACATCATATATTCATTATTATCATGGCAAAAAATCATTTACTTATTTGCAATATTTAAACAAATATATATAGATAACCAAAACAGGGACTAACAGTTATCCTGTGTACCTTTTCAGCTAACATAAATGACAGCAGACAATATCAGCAAAACAAATTCAGCCCTCACTCTTCATAATATTACAGTTCCAGCCCTACACATTCGTGACATACAGATAAATCCCACTTATTTCTAAGTAAAATTGGTTAGGCATGAGTCTACAACTACGTTTTTATCTTCATCGATGGATTTAAAATATTAACACTGAGTTGTGTCCCCTTACAAGACCCTGTAAACTATGGAAAATGTTCAGGATAGGAAGTCCCCCCACTCCCCCAATTTCTCCAAGATGAGTGAAGATCAGTTTTGCCAAAAAATCTAAAACTTTTTTGCGGAAAATTATATGTCCACCTTATAAATATGACTGCACTCTATTTTAAGTAGCTCTACATTGGCACTTTCCAGTCGCTCCCTTAAACATCTCTTACAGTACTGTACTTTTATTTTCATATAGTAGGGAAGGGTTGACTTTTGTTCGTCCAGGTAAATTAATCCTAACTGGTCTGGGGTTTTTTTCTCAGTAGCCTGAGAAAGAGCAGTCTCGTTTTCCGATGCCCTCTTTCCAAACCAGCGGGATGGCACACAGCGAGAGTATGATCATATTCATGTGCTTCCCGGCTCTAGACCTGGGAGGGGCAGATACGGGAGTAATTAGTTGCCAGATTTACAAGCACACACGAGTAAACCCACGCGCAGAAGATATGAGCATCTGCTTCTTCTTGTGCCCTATCCGAATCGTGAATCTCCTCATTGCAATCAGCCATGAAGATGGTCCTGGGAATAATATAATGCAGTGGCCTTTCATCTGCCTTCCTATCGCACCATGACACCCACCCCACTGATCCAGTTCCCTGAGTCACTTTCTGGTCCTGAGCCCTTTTGGCACACAAAGTCCTCCTCAGCCCCAGGCCATTATGGATGAAGCTGCTGCCCTCCATTAAGATGGATTCAAGTGGGATTTAATCAACTTGGGGACCATCTCCCTTCCCTGTGGACTTTGTCACCCAAAGCTGTTAGTCCTCAGGGTTAGGTTAGTTAACCACTGCCTGACGATTGCCATTATGTCACTGGCAGTAGGATCTACACCATGCCCAGAGCTGGATACCCTGGCCAGGCTCAAGACTTTAAAAGACCAATGGGGCAGTAGGTTAGACAGTGGGGGAACGAACAGGTAGATCTCAAAAGCCAAAACTAAATGCTCCCTTCTGGAACTCCTTCTTCTTTTTTAAATAGGTAAAGGTCACCCTTGCTCGAAAGCCAGTCATATCCGACTCTAAGCTTCAGTGCTCATCTCTGTTTTATAGCCGAAGAGCCAGCGCTGTCTGCGTTTGCAGACGTTTCCGCGGATATGTGGCCGTCATGCCTAGACACCCGAGCGCACGGAACAGCGCTTTACCTTTCCCACCGAAGTGGTCCCTGTGTATTTACAGTACACTGCTTGCACTTTCTTGCTTTCGAACTGCTAGGTTGGCAGGAGCTGGGACAGAGACGGGAGCTCATTCCGTCGTGCAGTACTTGGGTTTTGATTTTAGTAAGGGGAAACTAAAATTGACTAAGGGGGCAAGCTGGGGTGGGAAATGCCCCCCCCCCCAAGATAGAGCGAGGTGTGTGTGTCCAGTTCTGCCTCGTTCACCCCGGCAGCAAATCTCCGCTGCAACGCGGAGTTCGCTCCTCTCCTCCTGGTGTGGCAATGGGACTGAGCGACGTGTGCGGGCTCAATTGGAAACGGGGCCGTTCCGCCACAGCTTCTCCCGGTTCGCGTCCCCCCACCCCCGAGAAGTTCAGGCGAACCGGCTGAAACAGATCGTGGGGTGTTGTTTTTTTTTTTTTAGGGAGGGGCTGAACCACCCACCAGTACCACCCCAGGGCAAAAGCCAGCCTTAGACTTCCGAAGGGGCGAGGGAAAGATGTGATAGGTCGTTATCCACGCCGGGAGGTGTTCGCCTTACTTTACTATTGGGTGTGTAGATTGTTTTCAATAGGATCTGCCTTTTGTGCGTGTGTGGAAAGGAAGGGGAAGCGGACGCGTCTTGTATCTCTCGTGAAAGCCTGGAAAGGGAACGTCCCTGGATCAGTTAGGCGCCCGATCCACCAATGGGCCGGGGGTGGATGATGGAGAGATGTTTTCTCCACCCATCATTTGGGCATCCGACTGACACGTTCAAACGAGAAGAGCTTCTTAACTTTTTGCGATAGTTGGGAGAATCACACACACACATCAGAGAGTAAACAAAACAACAACAACAAAACAACAACAACGTTGTGGCACCTTAAAGACTAACTCCTGGATTTTAAATGTGAGCTTTCGTGGATCAGGTCCACTTCGTCAGCCATAAGAGTGAGACTTCGTGGCACCAATTTATAGACACATCAGATCAAAAGATGCTAGGTCTGAAGGGTAAACTTATTAGCAAGCGCAAAAACTGTAGTGGCTTAGTGGTTAAGACGCTGACTGGAAGGCAGCAGCCAGCAGTTCGATACCCGAATCCTGCAAGACGGAATGAGCTCCCGTCTCTGTCCCAGCTCCTGCCAGCCTAACATTTCGAAAGCAAAGAAACTGCAAGTAGATAAATAGGGACCACTTTAGTGGGAAGGTAAACAGCATTCTGCGTACTTCGGTGGGCAGGTAAACAGTGTTCCAAGCGCTCCGGTGTCTAGTCATGCGTGCCACATGACCACGAAAGAGTCTGCAGACGCAGGCAGCGCTGGCTCTGTGAAACAGAGATGAGCACTGAACCCTAGAGTCGGATACGACTGGCTTTCGAGCAAGGGTGACCTTTACCTTTTAATGCTATTTTTGTTGTTGTTTTATTTACTCTCTGATACACACAAACACACACACACACACACACAAAACAAAATACTTCGATGGGGCCCGAAACCCCCCCCCCTCCCAATTCACTGTCAAGAGGAAACTCGGGTTCTGAGCCAGGAAGTCTTGGCGAGCGCCTTCCCTTTGGTGGCCGAAGAAAGGAGACGGGAGCCCATCGCTGGGTACAGTATTTGTTTTGAAGGCTGCAGGAGTCTTGGGGTGGGGGTGGGGTGTGGAGCCACCACGTGCTACCGCTTCTCATCAGCATAATGATCACTCTCGTCGGAGAGAACTGTATATATAAACCACAAAAAGCTAATCATTAGAAACCCCAACGTCCCATCCACGCCCCACCCGCACACATTTTAGGAGGATTAAAAATATACGGCTCTGTGATTTCTCTCTCTCTCCCCTAAACATTGCCTTTGATAAAAAAAAATTTTTAAGGCTTCCTCCATCCCTTCTTATTAAGTTTTTCTTTTAAAATCATAATAATAATCAATTCTCTAGATCAGCATCTACTTGATTAAAAAAGAGCAGGACTGCACCGCCGCTGCCTTCGGTTGCCCTCTCTGGAACGTATTTTCGAAACCAGTTCGCCCATTCCTCCCCCCCTCCCCCAAATCTTCCCATTTCCCCGAGAGTCGGAAGTTCATCCTGGAACAATATTCTTGATCTTGAACCTTTCCCGGCAGCTGCCTAAAGTTGCTCTCCTCCCTAGTCTTCCTCCGTCTGCCTGTTCTCTTGCCTCAAACCCCACCCCGGACAACTTGCGCTCCTTAGGGCGGAAGAAGAGGGACTGCGCAGGGAAGGCGCGTTCGCACGAGATCGGTCCACGCGTCCGCATCCTCTCTGCCCGATCCGGATTCGAGAGACTTTGGCGCCCACCCACCCACCTACCCCCGAGGAGGGCCCACTTAAATCCCCTTCGCCCTGCCCTTGCTCCCAACGCGCCGCAGTGGCAGAATCGCTCCGGAAGCTCGCTTGCCCTCCTCACCTTCCCGGCGCTTTGGCTAACACCCTCTCCCCCCACCTTCAAGGAGAAGAAGAAGAAGAAGAAGAAGAAAACAAACCGGCGTGTAGCAATCGGAGGAAGACGCCTGGGTGGAAAGACGGGAGGAAAGAGGGGGGGGGGGAGAGAGAGAGAGAAAGAAAAGAGCGAGCAGAGACTTTGAGCAAGAAAGCAAAGAGGAAGCGAGCCAAGCAGGCGCTGCACAGCTGCGGCGCGCTTTTGCAAAGAGCGGAAAGCCCGAGGCAGTGGCCCAGGGAGGGGGGAAACGAACCCCCCCCCCCAAGCTTCTCCCCAGTGGCGGCCGCACTTTTATTTTCGACTGAACCTTTTTTTTACCCTCTACCTACTACTCACCCCCTTCCTAAATCGGATCCCGTCCCCCCCCCTCTCCCTTGCCTTCTCCGCAGCCTCTTCTATCCATCCCTTCTACCCTCCCCCCCCCCAAAAAAAAAGTTTTTCGGACCCGGTCCAGCGCCTTCTCCACCACCGGCACCCCCTTGATCTCTCTTCTCTTCTCCCCCCCCCTCCCGCGCGCCAAACTCGCTAACTTGTGGCTGTTGTGATGCGTATTCCCGTAGATCCCAGCACGAGCCGGAGGTTCAGCCCCCCTTCCAGCAGCCTCCAGCCCGGGAAGATGAGCGACGCGAGCCCGGTGGTGGTGGTGGCAGCCGCCCAGCAGCAGCAGCAGCAGCAGCACCAACAGCAGCAGCAGCACCACCAGCACCAGCACCCGCAGGAGGTGGCGGCGGCCGTGGCGGCGGCGGCGGCGGCCGTGCCCAGGCTTCGGCCCCACGACAACCGCACCATGGTGGAGATCATCGCCGACCACCCGGCCGAGCTGGTCCGCACCGACAGCCCCAACTTCCTGTGCTCCGTCCTGCCCTCGCACTGGCGCTGCAACAAGACCCTCCCGGTGGCATTCAAGGTAAGCCAAGCCCGGGCGCGCCTTCGGAACAACAACAGTCAAACACCCCCCCCCCCACTCCGCCCCACCACCAACACGCCTTGCTCCGTCGCCCCGGGACACTTTCTGGGCTTCCCGCCGGTCGCCCCCTGAGCGCCCGTCCCGCGATCCCGGCCTTTCCTGCCTTCTGCCCCCCCTCTTTCCCCCCTCCCGCTCCATAACCCTCCACACCAGAGCCGTGGCCGCCCCCTCCCTCACCGACGGTCAGGATGTGGGCCCTGGTGCCCCACAGACTCTCCCCCACCCCCAGAGAGGTGTCCCTGCCTTGGGTCCCGATTTGGGGGTGGGGGAGGCTGTGCGTGTACTTTCTGGGCAGGATTGGGCTCCAGGACTCGTGAAGCCCGGTTACTTTGGTGGAGGGCGCGTACTCATCCATGCCCACGTGTGTGTCTCTGTGTGTGTCACAGCCATAGCCAGGGGGTAGGGGGATCAGCCCCTCCCCCCCCCCAGTTAACAGAGGCAAAGTCCATCTAGAATCCTGGCTACAGACATGGTGTGTGTTTGTGTGTGCACACCAAGAGGGAGGGGCAGTTATATATATATAACTGTGACATTGTTGCCCCACCTGGAAAAAATATCCCCCCCCCCCCTAGAATCCTGGCTATGGCCCTGGTGAGCACATACACTCCTTTTGCCGCCCCTGTCTGCCGCCAGTTAAGTTAGCCAGATGGAACTTCAGGGTAAAGAACTTTTCTGCTCAGGGCCTTAGCCAGGATTCTAGATGTGGGTGGGCGAATGTTTGTTCAGGATGTCATATATATATAAGCAGCCGGGAATTTGAGGGTGGGCAAACTGGTAACTCAGGATGGGTAATGGTCACCCCCTGGCTGCGGCACTGTTTCTGCTGCCAGCCTGTTGTCCCACCTGGAGACTGTGTGTGGTGGCACTGGTAGTGGTGGGCTCAGTGTGAGAAACTTCAAAGCAGAGGTAAACTTCTTGTCCATGGAGATAGGCTGCTCCTTTCCTCAGCTCCTTTCCTCAGCGGCAGGATGTCTAAGCTGGAAGAACCCCGGTTTGTTTTGGGTTGGCTGAAAAGCCCTTGACAAACGAGTCCAGAACGCAGATGGATTCACCCTTCCCATGGTGTTCAGGGTGGTGTGTAACTTCGGGTCTGCATCAACCCCATTTGGAGTGTCCTACCGTTTATTTCAGCCTTCTTTCCATCAGCTATAAATGACCTTTGTGGATGGCTGGTTCCTTTTTGTGTCAACACAATCAACTGAAGCCTGTATAAATTGAAATTTTTCAAGTGGTAGATGTATTAGTCTGTGCAAGCATTTCAGAGAAGAAATAAAACAACAACAAAAAACCACATTGTGGCACCTTAAAGACTAACTCCTGTATTTAAATGTGAGTTTTTGTGGATCAAGTCCACTTTGTCAGACAGAAGAATGAGACCTCGTGGCATCAATTTATCTGCATCTGGTACAGAGTAGCACAGTGGTTGGCCAACCTAACAGAAAAGTAACATTGTAGCTTTCTACAATTGGCAATAATGGAGAATCCCTGGTTGTTATTCATCTTTTATTCCCTCAAGAGCATACCTAACAGCTATAAATCCTTATGGATTTGTACAGGTAGTATTTAATATTTATATCACACTATTCCATACCCCCCTGGAGGATTTGAAAGAGGCATCTGATATAATGACTGTGTTCCAAATTCATTGGTTCATAAATAAATTTTATGGAAATCATTGGCACTTCCATTTTCAGGGGATTTTAAAGGTTGATATTTCTTACTGTTCCACCATCATGCCCCTCTGCTGCACTTTTAGAACTATTATGCACCATAAGACTTCACTACCACTTGCAAGACTTAAGCTATCCCGAATAGCATATGTGCTCATTTTACTGCAGACAGACCAATACTCAGCTGACGGTGAAGTTTCTTATACTTTAAAGACAACACCACAAATGCCTTTAATAAAATAACCTTGAGCCTTGCAGTGTAATATTTTTAATCCTTTAGTTAATGACCAGTTTAACCACAATGGTAGCTTTAATATACTTGACTGGAGGTTCAACTAGACTCCCATGATATTAGGGGGGGGGGGAGCCATCCTTTCCCAAAATAAAGTCAGCTAAACCTCCCCCCCTGCCCCAACGTTGCCAATTTTCAATAGTTCACTTACCCGCAATTTCTATTTAACTTAATTTCTATAGTGCCACACATAGAAATACTGCTTTTTCGTAGTGTTACTTTTTGTACTCTAGTGCTAATCTAAAGAAAGACTTCAGTATGGGGTTTCCAGAGCTATTGTAGGAAGTTTTGTTTGAGTGATTGGGTGTGTCTCCCCAAGGTGATAGATTTAAAGTTTTGTTTGGAAACTGTCAAGACCGAGGTATTTCACATCAGGTGTTCTGTTGACTCACTGAGCAGCAGGAATGAAAGATCTTTTAAAACCAGTGACAGAAAGGATGGGCTGTAGATTGCCTCTGAGGTGATTTTAAAAAAAAGACTGTATGGAGGTAATGTACTTCCTTTTCCAGTGGTATGTTGTGCTGGACTCCTGCTGGACAAATTAGGGAATGTTTGCCAAACAGATGATTGTTTTGCCAGGGAGAACAGAGGCATGGTTATTAGAAGGATCACCCATTGGTGAAATACCACCCAGATTTCAGTCAGGAAACTTATTATTAACACCCTGTGTTAGGAGACATAGAGCACTTCTCTCTCTCTCTCTCTTGGGCATATTTTAATACTCCTCACCAAACATCCACTCCAGATACCTTCAGTAGTAAGATACTAGAAGGCAGATGTCGCCCAATTGTGGATGACTTTAAAAATCCAAATGTCTCATATAAGTAGTGTGCGTATGTGTATTTGCAGATATATACATGAAACATGTCAACTGATTCTATTCTACAATTTTCCAAGGCTATAGTCTTTTTGTCTAGTACTGTATTATAACCATGATTACACCCGTTCCTGAATTGCAGATCCTATACTGAATAATTTAGAAATCAGCATTCTATAAAGAATGGATTTTTTTTTTTGCTGGAGGGGAGATGTTGTGTTAGTAAATAGAAAATGAGGCATTATAAAGCTCTAGTAATTGACATCATATAAAACATTTTAAATTAAGGGGAAATTGTAAGCACTGGTTTTCAATTTCACAGGCGAATTTAAGCTCCTTAAATAAGAAGCTCCTGACTTTGCGTTTGCTTTTACAAATCAGCAATGACTTTTTTGGTTTCGGATTCCTGGAATATAAGTGTTAAAATTTTGACCTGAGATGGCATGCACGGCATTATTGCTGTTTTGCAAAGTAGAGTTTCAGTGAAGTAAGAGCTGTAGTTTGTTTAATGCTAGGTTGAAAAAGCTGTGGATTCTTTCAGGCAATCTGATTTCAGCGGGCATCTGTTACATAATTCTGACAGCTGTTGGAAGTACCTTTTGTGAGGGATTAATATGGACTCTATTTGAATGAATTAATACCTTGCTAATGTAATTTGGACTCATCCCTAGAAAAACTGTGAAAGAGGTTTTTTTTTAAAATAGTAGCTGTGTTAGTCTGTGCTTCAGGCATATCAGAAAACAAAAAAACAAAAATATTGCGGCACTTTAAAAACCAACTGCTATATTTTTAATGTGAGCTTTCATGGATCAAGTCCACTCCATCAGACATAGGAGTAATGGCGTGGACTTGTCTGATGAAGTAGATTGGATCCACGAAAGCTCACATTAAAAATACAGCAGTTGGTCTTTAAAGTGCCACAACGTGGTTTTTGTTTGTTTTTGTTTGTTGGTATTTGTTTTGTGAAAGAGATGCCAACATTCATTCTGATTCCTATCATTCTCTGTCTGTGTTCTGCTTGATTTAGCTTCCAGATAGCAAGCTGGCACAAATGTTTGAAAGAGTGGCTTGTATGTACATGAATGAATGTACTCTTTTTTTCTTGTTAAACACATGTGCTCAAGAACTGTTAAGTTTTCAGGTGTGGAGCATTTTCAACACTTGAAATGTTTGAAGTGGTAGCCATGTTAGTCTGTGCAAACTTATCTGAGAATAAATAAAACAGAACAGCAAAAAGAAAAAAAATGTTGTGGTACCTGAAGGACTAATTCCTGTACTTAAATGTAAGTTTTCGTGTACCAGGTCCACATCATCAGTCTGAGGAAGTAGACTTGATCCACGAAAGCTTACATTTAAATACAGGAGTTAGTCTTTAAGGTACCACAATTGTTTTTTGTCTTTTTTTGCTGTTCTGTTTTATTTACTCTCAGATATGTTTCCAATCACTAGTGGTTGTTAGTAGCTATGGGTGATATTTCTAATGATTTAGATTGAAATTTGAAATCATAAACGGTAGTGATAGTCAGATGGAGATGGGATAATTTTGCATTTTTTATTGCAATTTCCCAGAGTATCTTGCCATGTTGACTGAGGTTTTCCGGAAACTGTAGTTCAAAAACAGTTTTAAAAAAAATTAAACCCACAAATGCAGAATGGAGGCAATACCTTTTATAGGGTCAATTTAAAAAACAAAACAAAACATTGCAAGCTTTTGTAACTCACAGCTTACTTCGTCAGGCAGAAGCTCGTGGCTCGGTGTTCAAGCCCAGCTGGTTTGCTTGGATGTTACATGGGGAAAAGACATCAGGCTGTATTTTTAAAAAAATCCAAAACAGGAAGCCAGAGTCTTGCATGTTCTGCTCCCGAAAATGGCCCTCTTTGAAGCTGACAGCTTTCCTCCTGTATGAAAGCTTGCAGTGTTTTATTTTTTAAGTGACCCTATAAAAGCATCCTTTCCTTCGGCATTTGTGCACTTGGTTTGTAAAAAGTTTGTGCAAAAGTAAAGATAAAAGTCACCCTTGCTCAAAAACCAGTTGTATCTGACTCTAGGGTTCAGTGCTCATCTCAGTTTATAGCTGAAGAGCCAGAGACGTCTGCATCTGCAGATGTTTCCATGGACATGTGGCAGGTACAGAACACTGTTTACCTTCCCACCAAAGTGGTCCCTACTTATCTACTTGCAATTTCTTGCTTTTGAACTACTAGGTTGGCAGGAGCTCATTCTGTCATGCAGTACTCTGGTATTGAACTGCTGACCTACCGCCTTCCAGTCAGTGTCTTAACCACTTGAGCCACTGCATTCCCTAAAAAGTTTGTGTACATGCCTGTAAAATACAGACAAAAATTATTGAAGTGTCAAATAATATTGGTACGTACCTTAAACTCTTTTTATGTCCTATTTATAGCATTAAAGCCAGATCTCACTTATATAATTGACAAAGCAGTGCATTTTGCTAATATCATGTGCTGTTACAAGTAAAGAATCATAGGAGTGATACTGATACTATGTGCTTTTCAAAAAAAATAACCTGGTAGAAGTTTCTCCATTGTTAAAAGGCTCTGAATATCTTTAGAAATGGATATTTTGCATTCTCCAAGGTCACCAAGATTTACTTACAAATACTTCATGTAAGCAATTTTGCCTGTACTGTTTGGTTCTTCTGCCCGTGAAAAACCATTATGTATTGAAAGCTATGCTTGCTTCCTACATACAAAAAGCTACATAATGTATATAAAGATATAAATTATATATGCATAGTTCTGTTTTTGATGGGAAGTATTAAAAATTGACACTATAGAATATTTTCTTCATAATCACTAGAAAAAAAAACGCTGGCATTGAGGGGTGAAAATCTGATGAGGTTAAGAATAAGGAACAAGACAGCATATCATGTGGGTTTTTTTAAATTACAAGTTAATTTACTAGTCAAATGCCATGAACATTATACTTTACTTCATCAACTAGGTCTGTTAGATTAAGACGTATATGTATTGACATAGTATTTTAACTGTTAATGGTTTTAAATGAAGGAATATGACACAATGAAGCTGAAGCTCAATTCTTTCACCAGATTCCTCTGAATTATTCTGTATGGTGGGGCTGGAGTAGGAATCCAGCATTTAACCCACTGGTAATATATTAATGTTTCTTTTAGGGGTACTAATATTGTTTTCACAAAGACACTGCATCCAGTCATCAAATCACTTGCTCCAGAGAAGCCTTATGGGAGTCAGTGGGACTGTGCCAAAGTAAGTGTTTGAAGGATGGTTGTCAGATTTGGTAAACAACCTCTCTAAAGTTTTTGCTGTCTATGCAAGCACCGATCATGCCAATAGTGGCAATGAAAAGAAAGGAATAAATCAATTAACAATTCACTGTGAAATAGTGCAGTTCTTCAGGGCCATTGCAGTTGTTAAGGGCCTGTTGGTATTTCCAGGTAAAGTCAGTTTCCAGAGTTAATAATGCAGATGTTTTAAATAGCTTCAGGCTATTTTTGACAATAGCTAAGTAACAGCAGGTACTTTCAATACTTATGATTTTATAGTATTTACAGTGAATATAGGTGTTGCTTTTTATAAAAGCATATTCCAGCAGTGCCACAGTGAAAACCTTTAAAAAATTGATATAGATAAAAAATACTTGTATTTATTTATTTATTTATTTATTTATTTGTATGTTTGTTATACCTATACCCTGCCCCTCTAGGGAAAAATGAATTCCTACACGAGTGGGTAACAGCATAAAATTCCTCATGCAACAAACAGACTTATTAAAATTATACTTTGTATAATATGTCTATGATATAGAGTACTGTTCACTAATATTATGACATAGTACTTTAATTTCATGTTTATAAATCTTGCCTTGGTAAATGCTATTTGCCGCTTCAAAAATAATTAGATTGAATTGAGGGAAACACCTCACTAGAAAAAACTAAAAACTGTTATTTCAAGGGATATATGCGAATATTAAGAAGATGTCCAGCTTCGTCCTATATTTTCTCTTAACTGTAATGTAAAACCCTTCTTAGTGCTTTGTGTGCAGAAATACAGCTATTAAAGAAATGGCATATTTGGAAAACAGATACTTGGGGGGGGGGGACTCTAAAAAATAATGTAGCTTCAATGTCTTCAGTATTAATTCATAGTGTTTACTATTTCTTTTATACAAAACAATATATTTGTGATATATTTCTTGGAAGAGGATGGATCCAGACTTAGACTGGATCCACTGAAACTAGTGGAACTTAAGTCAAAGAATGTATTCTGCTCAAGATATTTAAACCATTTTGGCAGAACACATGTAGTGAATTATGTCTGTTATGTTATCTTCCCCCACTGCTGAAACGTGTGTCTGGGATGTTCTGGGCTTTGAGAGTGGTTATCAGTTTGCAGGATGCTGTGGTGAAACCAGGTTTTACTTTGCTCTACTGCTCCTGAGGGACTGCAGTGGGTTAGTGGTTAAGATGCTGAACTTGACAACTGGAAGGCTGGCAGGTCAGCAGTTTGGGACCCAAGCACTGCATGACAGAGTGAGCGCCTGTTTCTGTCCCATCTCTTGCCAACCTAGCAGTTTGAAAGCAAGAAATTGCAAGTACAGTAGATAAATAGGTACCACTTCAGTGGGGGGTAAACAGTGTTCCATGCACTTTGGTGTCTAGTCATGCCTGCCACATGTCCATGGAAATGTCTGCAAACACAGGCAGCGCTGGTTCTTTGACTGTAAAAGGAGATGAGCACCGAACCCTAGAGTCAGATATGACTGGCTTTCAAACAAAGGAAACCTTTACCTTACTGCTCCTGAAGTCTTCTTGCTCACCTTTCCCTAGGAAATTATCAGAGTTTTCCTTGACCCTGTCCTACTGGTCTTAAAATGTTTATAGGGAGATACAGAAGGTGGTTCTTTCTACCCTGGGTCCTGATTGTTGAGGAGATGATATGTACTGTAGCATCTTGAGCAGCTGGTTTGCTTTGCATATTGGGCGCCCACTTTCCCCTGTCTACATTTGTCATGGTGGTGGTGGTGATGATGATGTGCTTTTGAGCAAAGAGTTAAGAGACAAATGACTGTAAGTAATTTTGTGATTATAGAATAAAGGTGGAAAGTACACTGAATTAAATGATCTGTGTTTCCTGGACTGTAGACAGTAGCATGGTTTCAAACAAATGAACCACATATTGTTGTAGAAGACATGTCTGATCTATGGTTATTCTAATTGTGCTTTTGAGCTGTGCTGTAAACTGAGTTGAATGTTATATTGAAATATGAGTATTTAGGCTAATTTTGACAAGCTCTAATTCAGGGGTGCCCAAACCTTTCAGGCCATGGGCCAGTCCTGTGGTACAGTAAGCTGGTACCATGGTTCCTCCCACCTGAAGTGAAAGTAAAACGCATCTTGCAATTTGTTTTGCAACAGATTGTTTTGTAATGGGATGAGACAGATTTTAGCTGCCATTTTCTCTGCTTAAACCAGTGGTGCCCAAACTATGGCCCATGGGCTGGATACGGCCCCCGACACCAGTTCATCTGCCCCACACCGCCCTTGTCGCTCCCAAAAGTGGAAGTAAAACTTGGGGGGATGATGGGGAGGAAGCAAAGGTCGGCTTCAGGGAAAGGCAAAGAATGGACAGCAAGAGGCCACAGCAAAATTGCATGACGGCTGGTCCTCCCCTGCCAGTGCTGCAGTTGTCTTCTCAGTAGGCAGAAAGGGGAGATTGTAGGAGTCTCAAAAGTATAGCAACTCCAGGATTCGGGTTTGGTTTTCTCCCCTAGCCTCCTGGGAACTCTTCTTTGATTCTCTCTCCTTCCCCCTCTCTTTCTCCCTTTCTTTCTTCTTTTCTTTCCTGATTTGATTTGTCCTCTGCCAACTTAGCAGTTCGAAAGCAAGAAATTGCAAGTAGATAATTAGGGACCACATTGGTGGAAAGGCAAACAGCATTCTGTGCACTCAGGTGCTGAGGCATGCCTGCCACATGTCCATGTCCTCATACAGCACTGGCTCTTTGCACATAAACAGAGATAAGTACTGAACCCTAGAGTCAGATATGACTTGCTTTCAAGCAAGGAAAACCTTTACCTTACTAAATTATGTTTGAAGTGGGCAGTGCAGAATTATTTAGGGTAGCTGGAGTGAGGGCCATTCGGTGATTGTATAGTTCTCGTACAATTGTACAAATAGCCATGACAAGTTGTGCAAACCTTACACAAACAATAGAATTCTGAAGGTCTCTGCATGCCCAGTCACTTTTTGTTGTTCAGTCGCACAGTCGATTCCGACCCTCTGCGACCCCATGGACCACTGTCCGCCAGGCACTCCTGTCCTCCACCATCCCCCTCAACTCGCTCAGCTCTGTGCCCATTGTCTCCACAATACCATCTAGCCATCTCATCTTGGGCCGGCCCCTTCCTCTTTTGCCCTCGACCTTTCCAAGCATCAAGGCTTTCTCAAGTGAATCCTCTCTTCTCATCTGATGTCCAAAGTACTTTAGCTTCATCTTTATTATTTGACCTTCTAATGAGCAGTCAGGGTTGATTTCTTCTAAGATTGACCTGTTTGTTCTCCTCGCTGTCCATGGGACTCTCAAAACTCTCCTCCAACACCACATCTCAAAGGCATCTATTCTTCTGCGTTCAGCTTTCCTAATGGTCCAGCTCTCACAACCATACATTGCCACAGGGAATACCACTGCTTTGACTATGCGAATTTTTGTTTGCAATGTGATGTCTCTACTTTTCACTAAGCTCCCCAGGTTTCTCATCGCTTGCCTCCCAAGAATCAGTCGCCTTTTTATTTCATGGCTGCAACCTCCATCTGAAGTGAGCTTTGATCCTAAGAAAGTAAAATCTGTCACTGCTTCTATTTCTACCCCATCTGTTTTCCAGGGACTGATAGGGCCTGTTGCCATTACAGTAATACTCCGTATAACGCGAGTACCGTATATCGTTAAATCCGCATAACGTTACAAGATTTTCGGAAACATCTTGTATCGAGTAACGCGATTTTAACGTTACACGAAACAGTCGTTCTTAGCAGCAGGGTGGGTGGAAAGCTGAACGGGGTTCTCCGTTCAGCTTCCCAGTCACCCTGCAGCTACGGAGGCAGGGGTGGGGTGGCTGGAAAGCTGACGGGGGGCTCCCCCATCGGCTTACCCAGCCACCCCACAGCTGCGGAGGCATGGGCGGGTGGCTAGGGAAGCCGACAGGGAGTCCCCGTCAGCTTCCCCAGCCACCCTGCAGCTGTAGATTGGGTCCTCTGATCTCTCTGGAGGTGTTTCTGGGCTTCCCCGACGTCCTGAGCCAGTGCAGCAAGCCAGAATGTCAGATTTCGAATCCCGATGTTCTGGCTTCCTGCACCGGCTCAGGACGTCGGGGAAGCCCAGAAACACCTTGGATCGGGTCCCCACACCTCCCTGGACCCGGCGGGGGGGTCAGAGCCCCCAAAATTGGTAAAAAAAACGTCCATTTTTTTTACCAATTTTGGGGTTTCTGACCCCCCCGCTGGGTCCAGGGAGGTGTGGGGACCCGATCCAAGGTGTTTCTGCGCTTCCCCGACGTCCTGAGCCAGTGCAGCAAGCCAGAATGTCAGATTTCGAATCCCGATGTTCTGGCTTCCTGCACCAGCTCAGGACGTCGGGGAAGCGCAGAAACACCTTGGATCGGGTCCCCACACCTCCCTGGACCCGGCGGGGGGGTCAGAGCCCCCAAAATTGGTAAAAAAAAACGTCCGTTTTTTTTACCAATTTTGGGGTTTCTGACCCCCCCGCCGGGTCCAGGGAGGTGGGCAGACCCGATCCAAGGTGTTTCTGCGCTTCCCCGACGTCCTGAGCCAGTGCAGCAAGCCAGAATGTCAGATTTCGAATCCCGATGTTCTGGCTTCCTGCACTGGCTCAGGACGTCGGGGAAGCCCAGAAACACCTTGGATCGGGTCCCCACACCTCCCTGGACCCAGCGGGGGGTTCAGAAACCCCAAAATTGGTAAAAAAAACGGACGCTTTTTTTACCAATTTTGGGGGCTCTGACCCCCCCGCCGGGTCCAGGGAGGTGGGGAAACCCGCTCCAAGCTGTTTCCAAAGTTCTCCCACCTCCCTGGAGGCAGCAGCAAGCCAAAATGTCAGGATTCAAATCCCGATGTTCTCGCTTCCTGCAGCCTCCAGGGAAACAGGGCTTTTTTTAACATTGTGTGTTCAATGTATCGCCCAACGTTAAAACCCGAATAACGACGGGACTTGTGGAACCAAGTCATAACGTTATTCGGGGTACTAGTGTATCTTGGTTTTCTTGATATTGAGTCTCAAGCCAGCTTTTTCACTTTCTTCTTTCAACCTAAACAGGAGCTTTTTTAGGTCCTCCTCACTTTCTGCCATTAGGGTAGTATCATCTGCATATCGTAAATTGTTGATGTTTCTTCCAGCAATTTTGATCTCAAACTGTGATTCCTCCATCCCTGCATTGCGCATTATGTGTTCTGTGTATAAGTTGAATAAGCAGGGTGACAAAATGCAGCCTTGTCTTACTCCTTTTCCTATTCCAAACCAGTCCGTCATTCCATATTCTGTCCTAACTGTTGCTTCTTGATTCATGTACAGATTTCTCATGAGGCCTATAAGGTGTTCTGGTATTCCCATCTCTTTAATTACTTGCCACATTTTGTTGTGGTCGATACAGTCAAAAGCCTTAGTGTAATCAATGAAACAGAAGTAGACTTGTTTCTGATATTCCTTTGTTTTTTCCATGATCCATCTTATGTTGACGATGTGGTCTCTAGTCCCCCTGCCTCTTCTGAAACCCGCCTGCACTTCTGGTAATTCTTTCTCCACATGCTGTTGCAGTCTATCCTGTATTATCTTGAGCATCACCTTGCTAGCGTGAGGGATGAGCGCAATTGTTCGATAATTTGAACATTCTTTGGCATTACCCTTTTTGGGTAGTGGGACATATACAGATCTTTTCCAATCCTGTGGCCATTGTTGTGTTTTCCAAATCTGCTGGCATATAGAATGCAATAATTTGACTCCATCATCTTGTAGGGCTTTGAAAAGTTCAACTTGGATACCATCAACTCCACTGGCTTTGTTGTTTGCAGTGTTTTTAGGGCCTTTCTGACTTCATTCTCTAGAATGTCTGGCTCATGTTCCATGTTCTCATCATTGTGATTATCAGAGGTGTTGAGGTCCTTTTTGTAGAGTTCCTCTGTGTACTCTTTCCATCTTTTCTTAATCTCTTCTGCATCTGCTAACTCCTTGCCATCTTTGTCCTTTATCATGGTCATTTTTGCTTTAAATGTTCCCTTGAGTTCCCCAATTGTTTTTGAAAAGATCTCTAGTCCTACCCCTGATATTGTTTTCCTCTATTTCTTTGCACTGTTCGTTCAGGTAGGTTTCCTTATCTCTCCTAGCTTTTCTTTGAAATTCTGTATTCAAGTGACTGTATTTTTTCCTTTCTCCTTGGCATTTTGCATTCCTTCTGTCCTCTGCTATTTTGAGAGCCTCATCAGACAACCACTTAGCTTTCTTACGCTTCTTTTCTTTTGGTATGGTTTTTCTTGCTGCCTCCTGTATGATGTCCCGCATCTCTGTCCATAATTCTTCTGGCACTCTGTCTATCTGGTCCAAGCCATTAAATCTGTTCCATACCTCCACTGTGTATTCCCAAGGAATGTTGTCTAGGTCATATCTGCCTGGCCTAATGGTTTTTCCTATTTTCTTTAGTCTAAGCCTGACTTTTGCAATCAGTAGGTTGTGATCTGAGCCACAATCTGCTCCTGGTCTTGTTTTTGCTGACTGTATGCAGGTTCTCCATCTTTGACTGCAGAGTATGTAATCAATCTGGTTTCGATGTTGGCCGTCTTGTGATGTCCATGTGTAAAGTCTCCTCTTGTGTTGCTGGAAGAGAGTGTTTGCTATGACCAGTACGTTATCTTGGCAGAACTCTATCAGTCTTTGGCCTGCTTCATTCTGTGTTCCAAGACCAAACTTGCTTGTTATGCCATTTACTTTTTGATTTCCTACTTTGGCATTCCAGTCTCCTATGATAATGTGTACATCATTTCTTGGTGTCTGTTCTATGAGGTGTTCTAAGTCTTCATAGAACTGGTGTACTTTGCAGTGTGAGAATAACTGTCCCCCATAATTTCAAAGATAAAGTAATGTCACTCTTCTGCATTGTAGTTCCAGGGGCAAAAGCAAAAAGGGAGGGAAATTGTCACTGTACAAGAAGATAGAATAGTTAAGCCTGAATGAGTGTCCCAACTGCCATAGCATGGTTTGGCTAAAATTGAAGAGGGGACTTGTAGCATCTATGAGTTTGGCCTATAATTCCCATGAGCATCAGTAACAGTATGTAAGGGCCTCTAACAATTTAGGGCATTGATGGCTAACCTTTTAGAAACCGAGTGCCCAAATTCAACAGGCTGCCTTCCATGCCACATAGGAGCGGAATGAATTCTGTGCTGGGGAAAGGGAGGAAGCGCTCCCATTGGGCTGTTGGGCAAAGGGGGAGGGCAAACTGTGCTGGGGTGAGGGAGGGAGCGCTCCCATTGGACTGCTGGGCAGAGGGGCAGGGTGAATTCTGTGCTGGGGCAACAGTGCACATACCCACAGAGAGGGCTCTGAGTGCCCCCTCTGGCACACATGCCATAGGTCCACCACCACTGGCTTAGTGGCAAGGTGAGATTGACAAAAGTGGGACCAAAGTAATCTGGACTCAAATGCATTACAAGCAGAAATTGGAACTTAACCCACATGGGAAAAAAATTGCAGTAGGTAACAGAATAAGTAACAAACGACACTGGAAACATACCAAGTCAATATATATACAGTCTATAGCATGCATGTATGCAAATGGATTATGTTAGTCCCATGTGACAGCTTCAGAGTAGTGAGACGGCAATAAATTGCTGGTTTGACATCAGTCAGTGAATCCATGGTGTGCACAATTCTTAGAAATAACTGAGTGCATCTGAACATGTTTTTCTATTTTACTGCTGTACAACTGAATAAAATATAAATTGAATACATCTGAATATAATTGAAAAGTAGGCTTATAGAGTAATTGAAGAAACATCTCTCAAGTAAGTTAAAGTCAAACTATCTCTCTTTTAAAATTACAGATTGACTCTTCAGGTGTATTGCAGCTAGAGAGCATGTGATTCCTGGTGCTTTTCCATAACTCTGCAAAACCACATGTTTTTTTTCCCTCCCATTCCAACTCTCTTGTTAATTGGCCATCTCTCTTTGTACATTTCTTTCTGATTTAACTTTTTTAAAATATCCTCAAGGTTTGGGATAAAGTTTAAGTTATTTTACTCCTTCAGAGTTTTTTCAATTATTTATTCGTTCTGTTTGTTGTACATTTATACCCATGAGCTCTTAGTCTCTTCCTATCTACTTTATCCCCAAAACAATCCTGCAGTGTTATCATATATAAAAAGAAAGAGACTGGGAGAAAGCAAGACAGGGTGACTGAGTCACTGGCTGCCTGCCCGAAAGTCACTCTGTAGGTTTTCACGTTTGCATTAAAACAATGATTTAAACCCTTGGGTTTTTGGACTTCAATTCCCAGAAACCTAAGTCAATTCCCTAAAGCACTGTTTCAGTCAATGATTCAGACTTAGGCTTCTGGGAACTGAAGTCCAAAAACCAATGGGAAACACTGCACTAAAATGTAGATCTCCTAAGACCAAGTTCAGCACTGGAGCCACTATACCGTGTCCGCCCCGACCCTCTGGAACCTCCTGCCCACCGAATTGCGCCTTCAGACGGAGCTCTTACCATTCCGGAAAGGCGTGAAAACCTGGCTGGCAGGACAGGTTTGGGGACCTGGGAACGTGGGTTCCCACACCAAGTGGCTTACATAAGAACTGCCTCCCTGGGTTGGAATATGGGAATACTGATGTGTAGTCCTGCGTTGTCTTAAATCTGTGATGATTTTTTAATTCTGATGTTTTTAATTCTGATGTTTTTAGTGATATTGAGTTGGGTTTTATTTCTGTTTTTATTGGGATGTAAGCCGCCCAGAGTCGGGTCCCCCCGATTGGGGCGGGGTATTAAATTTAATAAATAATAAATTTAATAAATAATACCCTAATGGCTTCTTTATAATCCCATTTCTATTTCCTCTGAGGCCGTTTTATGCAAGAGAATGCAACAGGCACATTTCAAGCAAAATGAAATACTTTTTAGTTCTACAAGTTTCAGTGGAAATGTTACATTCATATTTGCAACTGATTTGATATTCTGTAGTTTACCCTTATTTTTGTTATAGTCTTGAGTCCATATGTATCAAGACCTTTTTCTTAGATTCATCCCTTGTAATATAGCAACAGTGGGTTGATCTTTATAGTAATAAATGGGAATAGAAGGTGATCCATATATTCTGGAGTGTTAGAGAGTGATTGTAGGAGATCAGAAAGATGCAGTCGTGTGATAAAATGGGTAATATTGAATCATCCACATTAGATACTTGATAGGTCGCCCTTGCTCGAAAGACAGTCGTATCCGATTCTAGGGTTCAGTGCCCATCTCTGTTTATAGCCAAAGAGCCAGTGCTGTCTGTGACTGCAAACATTTCCGTGGGCATGTGGCAGGCATGACTAGACACCGGAGTGCACAGAACACTATGTACCTTCCCACTGAATTGGTAACTATTTATCTACTTGCAATTTCTTGTTTTTGAATTGCTAGTTTGGGAGGAGCTGGGACAGAGACTGGAGCTCATGCCGTCGTGCAATACTTGAACTGCTGATCTGTTGCCCTTCCAGTCATCAAGTTTGGCATCTTAACCACTAAGCCACCACAGTCCCTTAGATAGTTGATACCTGACTTCAATTTAATGTTATATTTTGTCTCAAGTAAAATGTATCTTTATCAGAACTAAAAAGTGGCATTGCTATAGATAAGTTCAAAATTGTACTATAACAAGCAGAATTCTATTCTTTGTGTAAGGTTTGCATTAATTATCATGGCTAATTGATATGTTCTGTGGCACATCTTTGTTGCACAATGAAGTGTTTGATCATGGATGGATCACACAACTGGCTGCAGTTACCTGCAGTGATGGGATGACAAAAATTCTACTACCACGCCATGACATCACGGACGTCATGGGCGTGGCCAATGGCATGACGTCATGACGTCACGGCCGACGTCATGACGTCATGACGTTGTGGGCGGGGCCAAAAATAAAAATAAATAAAAAATAAAAATAAACATACACACACACCCCTCCCTCTCAGCCCACCCACCCAGACACAAATAAATAAATAAAATAAAAACAACCACCCACCCAAAACACAAATAAATTACCCACCCACCCCAAATAAAAACCCCTCGCTTACCTTTCTTGGGACCCGGCACCCCGATTGCTGTCCACAGCCGCCGCCGCCGCCGCCGGAGCTGCCTGCACCCCTGTGGCGTCCTCCTTGGGCCGGTACCTTTTTAGCCCGGCTCCGGCCATGGCGAGGGGCGACGGGCAGCCACGGCTGCCGCGCCTCCCTGGGCCGTCCCCATGCCGCACCGCCGCCGCCTACAGCTTCCTCCTCCGCAGCGCGCGGCAGCCGAGCTCAAAAGGGACCGACCCAAGAAGGAGTCCACAGGGATTCAGGCAGCGGCAGCTCCGGCGGCGGCGGGCGGCGGCTGTGGACGGCGGGTGCAGGCACCCGGCCCACAGGCGCCCGGCGGCGGCAGCGGTGTACCCCGCCGGGCGTCCCCAGGGCATGGGGCTTGTCAGCAGCGGACGGCCGAGGCAGCCCTCAACGTGCCGCGGGGAGGCGCCCCCCTCAGAGGGCTGCTGCCGCCGCCGCTGCCCTGAAAGTTCTAAATGTTTTGAAAATCGGAGCGAAAATGGCTCTAATTGACTGCGCATGCGCAGAAACTCAATCTGACGCATGTGCAATGCGTCAGATTGAGTTTCTGCGCATGCGCAGTCAATTAGAGCCATTTTCGCTCCGATTTTAATTTTTTTTTCTTTCGGTCAGGCGTCCGGAACCGGACGCCCCAAAAGTGGACTTCCCCTCACGGAGAACCCTCCGGGATTGGTCTTACCGGTTCCAGAGATCCGTCTGGAACCGGTGACATCCCATCACTGGTTACCTGGGACAAACAAGTTTTGAGCAAATAACAATAGGTCTCTGGCCACAATTTTCAATTCTAGGCTCATCAAACTCAGTTCTATATATTGAAAACATAAAGCGTATATAGTCAATTAATTTATAATATAATTTTTCCTTTCATAAAGATGTAGCCTGAAATAATACTGGGGCTATAGGCCAAAATAAGAGTTACTCCAAGTATACATCTTTGACCATTCTCCCCTCCCCCCACCCTCAATCATAAGTAGACCCATTTGTTGACTTATTTTATTTTTAAACCTGGAAGCATAGTATATGGCTGTAAGATAGTAAGTATAGAAATCTAGATGAAATGCTAGGATTTAGTGATCCTGGTTAGATGTAGAAGAGAATCCTGTCATGGAAGTCTTTTTCTGAATGCCAGTGTTACTGGCATAGGAAACAACAAGACCCTGCAGCTGTTCCATGTGTTCTTTGATAAACATGTTGCCAGAGTGCAATACTGCGACAAGGTAATAGAAGAACAGAGCTTTTCTTTAGTTTTGTTTGGGCATTCAAATGATGCCGACAGCACTTGTGTGGAATGGAAGAACATTCATGTTTGCTACCGTCTCACTGTGAGCCTCAGATTCTACTTCTTTGGTCCATGGCCATGGGGGGGGGAGAACCTTCTCTATACATCTATATTTGCCCTTCACCTACACCAGGGATTCCCAACCTAAGGCCCGCAGGCCAGATCTGGCCCATGGTGCCATTTCATGTGCCATCCACCCCTCCAAGGGCATTTGAGAAACAAAATGGCCATACCCTTTGATGCTGTTGGGACAAAATGGCTGCCCTCATTGTGCAGGCAGGGCAAAATGGTTGTCTGGCGCTCAAAGCTGACTGAGAGAGCATGACCTGGCCCCTGACTTGAGAAGGTTGGGACACTCACCAGGATTCCATATCACTAGATGGGTGTGTGGGGGGGTAGTGTAGTGTATAGGTGCCCCTAAACAAACATGGCTTCCACACATGGATGACTAGAATTCAGGGGATGGGGAAGGATTCCATTCCGTGGCCCCACTCTCCTGTTTGTTTGATTGTTGCTTGTGTAATTTGCACGTCTGAAACTTTCTCAAAGTTCCGTGATAGGTTTAAGACTGAGAGCCACATAATTCTAAGATATTATTTTTGTGTCTTTACTATTGCAGGTGGTGGCATTAGGAGAAGTCCCTGATGGGACAGTGGTTACAGTCATGGCTGGAAATGATGAAAATTATTCTGCAGAGCTGAGGAATGCCTCTGCTGTAATGAAGAACCAAGTGGCACGGTTTAATGACCTGAGATTCGTGGGCAGAAGTGGAAGAGGTATATCTTCATGTTATATAGTTGTTGTCAAACAAGCGGATAAAAATAGTCTTAAGCCTAAATCTGATTCCAAATTGAAGTATTGATTACTATGTAAATCAGGGGTTCCCAAACATTTCGGGCTGGGAGCCAGATCACATTTCTCAAGAGTCTCCAGAGGCTGGACTTCTTTCCCCAATGGTACCGCCAACCACCCAGCCTCACTGCTACTCACCCTCCGCCGCTGATGCCTCCTCCTCCACTTTCAAAGACAAATGCAAAAGACAAACCAAACCAGAAAAAAAAAGAAAGGGAGGGAGGGAAGAAAGAAAGAAAGGGAGGAAGGATTGAAGGGAGGGAGGGAAAGAGTGGAAATGAAGAAAGGAAAGGGGGGAAGGAAGGAGGAAAGGAAAGAAAAAAGAAAGGTGGAAGGAAAAAAGAATGGAGGGAGGGAAGAAAGGAGGGAGAGAATAAGGAAAAGAAGAAAGGAGAGAGGGAAGAAAGAAGAAAGGAGGAAAGAAAGGAGGGAGGGAAGAAGGAAGGAAAGAAAAAAGAAGGAAAGAAACAAAGAAACAAATTAATTGCTTCTTCAGCTGTATAGAGGGGCCTAGGATAAGGAAAATGTTTAAATTTTGTATTAGAGTAGCAAATATTTACTGTACAACTTAAAAAAATAAATAAAAACAAACCGAAAACTTACTCCAGCTCACTTTTCTGTCCTATTCGGACCTCTTAGCAACCCTGTTTAGCTTGATCCAGCATGTGTAGGCAAGTCCTATGTGACATAATTCCTCTCTGACCACTTATGTTTTTACGAGATCTAGTGTAGAGAAAATATTCATAAAAACATGTGTAACTAGTTTAGTTGGTACCAGCAGAGAGATCATTTTAGAGAAATATAGAGTTTTTGTTTTATTACAAATAGAGATGTAGCTGTCTTTAAATCTTGTCCTACACACTTCTTCTTCTTCTTCTTCTTCTTCTTCTTCTTCTTCTTCTTCTTCTTCTTCTTCTTCTTCTTCTTCTTCTTCTTCTTCTTCTTCTTCTTCTTCTTCTTCTTCTTCTTCTTTTTCTTTTTCTTTTTCTTTTTCTTTTTCTTTTTCTTTTTCTTTTTCTTTTTCTTTTTCTTTTCTTCTTCTTCTTCTTCTTCTTCTTCTTCTTCTTCTTCTTCTTCTTCTTCTTCCTCCTCTTTTACTCCTTCGGGTGTTGAGGCATGTACTACATGGTAATGATGCAAAAAAGAAAAATCCTTCTATTAGTTATGCAGAAAAGAATGTAAGGAGAGCAAATTTCATTGGGTTTTATAAAGACTTCTCACAAGTCAACATATTTGTAGAATTGCAGTCGTCATGGTGAACAGCTTTTCTGTTTCTGAGAGGAAAAACTATGATACTAGCTATTTTCAGTATATTTGATGTCTGTAAATAAGGCCCTCCTGTTTGAAAATAATGAAATTTTAATGATCCTGGTCAAAGCAAACTGAAATTTAGGTTTCGTTTGTAACATCCCAAAGTTACACTCAAATTTTCTTTCCCTGGAAACTTGTATGTTAGCTGCAGTAGAGTGGTGTCATTATAGTGTGGAGAGCTTTTTGAAAGTCCCACCAAATTCCTCCTCCCCCCATGAGAATATCCCTGGAATTGCAATTTACTAATCTTTCCAAACCCTTTGCAGACAATTTTAAGGGATCTCTGTGCTGAGGATTTTCTGATAGGATAGCCTTACTATGCCTGATGGGGACTTAGGCTTTGTTCTTTGTGCTCTGCTGAGCAACTGCAGCTGGAAGTTTTAAGAAAAGGGGAAGCCAAATGACAGAAAATGGAAATGGTGGGAGTTAGCAGAGAACATATCACCAACATCTTGCAAATGAAAATAGGGCTACACGCGCAACATTGTTTTCTCATAATGAAGTTGATAACCTAGGGCTCTACCTGTCCCCATGATCAATTGCTACAGGCTTAATGTATCAATGGTTATCTTCTCTGTGTAAAATAGTACTGTTCCATTAATGCCTTATTACGCTTTAAGTGTGTGCAGTTACATCCAGTTGCAATCGAGGTGAGATCTCAGCCCCAGACTACTCCAGTTTAGAGTTGTTGACTATAAATTGTTGACATGGAAAAAGGGATGAACCTTGAACAACAGTTGTTCTAGTAAAATACAGAGAAAGAGAGAGAGAAGATCCAAAAACCCAAAACGGAATAAAGTATTCCCTGAAGTCAAAGATAGGAACTGTTGTTTGCTTGGAGCAGTGGTTAGGATATTGGAAAAGCGAAGGGAACTGCAAAATGGACTCACTAAATGGTGCCTTCATTTTGGCAGTTTCCACTCTGGCCTACACACGGAAGAAGAACTATACAGTACAGGCATTTGGGGACGCATGGGCATTATACAGAGAGCATTATGCACCTTTTGAGAAAAGAAAACATTGCGTTAAAATTGTAATACGCAATATATACCGATAACAAAAGATGACTGCAAGTCTCGCTTGACTTCTACAATTACAAGAGGTGCTCACAGTGGTTATCAGCAGCAGCCAGGCACAAATGGTTATGGAGAACTACTGCTTGAACAATGCTGGCCACTTGTATTGCTGTGCATGCCGTTTCAATTCTTTCCCAAAATGCCACCAGTATAGCCAGTTTTCTATAGTACATCCCTTTTGTTGCATACCCATGCCCCCATTGTAGTTATACGTCTACAATTTTCTCAAATTTCAAATACCACTTCAAAATGGTCTTGTCCTCCTCAAACAGGAACCATGAAATTAGCAACTGGGTGCCTTAAAAAAAGATTAGAGATGAAAATTACTGAATCAAAGGATTTTTCGGACACTCTTAAGTGTAATTAGCTATATTTATTTATTTCTTTTTATGTCAGTTGTAGCACAAGCAGAGACATGCCAAACAGGAACGAACCAGTTGCATCTCACTTCTGTCTCAAGGCAAGGGTGGAAAAAAACTCTTTGCTAAGTTTTCTCCTGTTCTTCTAGAATTAGCAGTTGTAAACAGGTTCACACGATTTAGGGAAATGACAAACAGGCCTGCTTCATCACAGTGTGTGCGCGTGTGGTCAACATCAGAGTATAGAGAACTCTAGTCCTTATCCTGTTCTCTGTTTTGCAGAGAAGCAAGTGCTAAACTTACTTCCTCATGGCAACATGGGAAAATAGAAAACAGAGCACTTTGGGGTATGCAATTAACATGTCTGAAAACCAAAGGCTACACCACTGAGTTTGTGAGAAAGGCCAGAATCAGAATCCTGAGAAATGCCTTAATTGTTTCAGCCAGATGCTCTCATTATTATTATCCTAATCATTTTCTAAAAGATATTCAGAAAGGGCTGTTCCCAGAGAATGGGTTTTATTTTAGGAATCTGGCCAACAATGAATACATTTGAAGTTAATTATGCTTAGTAAAAAGCAACTTCAATGCAGAGGTAAACTGATACAAAATAATGGGGTTCTATGCCCTGGAGCAGGTATTCTCAACCTGTGGGCTGCATGCAGCCCACTGCACCATTTCATGTGGCCCCACCACCACCTCCACCACACCAGGAAGTGCCATGTGGTGGAGGAAGGGCAAAATGCCTGTCTGGTCCCCAAAGCTGCCCCCGGCTTTAAAAGGTTGAGAACTCCTGCCCTGGAGAATAAGGTGTAAGGCTATTTATCCTTTTTGACTACTTTTAAAATACAGTGGTACCTCACTTAAAGAGCATAATGCGTTCCACAGGATTACTCTTTAAGCGAGTTTGCTCTTTAAGTGAAACACCATTGTAAATGACCAATTGTGGGGGGTACTGCAAACCCCAATTTATTTGTTAAGCGAGTTTTTGGTTGGTTTTATTTGTTAAGTGAAGCGAACATTCAGAGAAAATTCTGCTCTTTAAGCGAGTTACTCTTTAAGCGAAACATTCTTCATGCGAGGTTTGACTTCTAAAGTCAATGTCTGCTCTGTTTTTTGTGTTGTTTGATTACACTTGAAAGCTATCTGTCTGTCACAGTCTATGGTAGAAGTGCAGTAGCCGTAATCCATGACTAATGCTGAAGAAGAACAGAAATTTAGAAATACAACGTAGAACGTGTGCTCCAAATTTCATTTGAAACATGATTTGTATATAAAATCTCAGATGCAGGTAGTATGTTTCATAGAGAGAAACACATGCTTATGTCTCTCTGTGTATACAGTAGAAGGTAAAATGAGTGTTTAAAGAATCACTGTGGTTCTCCCCCACCATAGATGAGAGACTTGCTCTGATCAATATGAGTAAAATCCATGAAAAGTGATAGTGTACTTTATAAACTCCCAACATATATATTTAAGAAACTTCAAAGGAAAACAAAGGGTGTGCGCACAGTTTTACTATATTGGCTTTCCAAGTTTTGGCTCCTTTCCCAAATAGCAATTTTTGTATTAAAAAAAAGAGAGAGCAAGAAAGAGGGAGAAAAGACAGACTTAACTGCTTGCAGACTTTTCACGCATGGAAGATGAAGAAAGCTTCTTTTGATGAAGTGTAATTATGTCCAAACAGAGCTGACCCCCTCCTCCTATATTTCTTATGATCTTAACGGAAGAAAGTCGAGTTTTCCCTTTGAAGCGGCTGGGATTTGGTAGAGGATCTGAAATGCTAGCTCCACTCTACTGCCAGAGGCAGGATGGAGAAATTGGTCCAGACTTGTCTTTCAGACACAGAACAGAGAACAGGCAAGAAAATAGTTATCATTAATGATGGATTTTTATAACACAGCTTAAAATAGCAGGGAAAGAAACAGTAGTATAGGCAGGAGCTCATATTCAACTATATCCTTGGCTAAGTAGGCAGTTTCATTTATTTGATTTGTGTATACCCAAGAGACCAATGGCACAAAGCTGGACGGTCTGAGGAAGATGGTGGAGGACAGAGGTGCCTGGCGGGCAATGGTCCATAGGGTTGCAAAGGGTCGGAATTGACTGTGCGACTGAACAGCAACAAAGAGGCCTAGGGGGCAGGTGACAGGATGAAACACACATGAAGGGCTGAGTCCAATACTGTTACTCTGCTGTCATTAAGGCTTCTGTTGTTGAATTTCAAATCCATTTCCCTCTGGAGTTCTCAAAATCTGATTTGGATAGATAGGAAGCTTTCTGGAGCACACCTACAGCACAGAGGAAGCAAGGAGAAAGTCCTGTTGTGCTAGTAGACTTCTGCTGGTGTAAAATTGAGACTTACTGAACAATATGTAAATGAAGCCAAATGCAACAAGATATTTAAAGTTACTTAGAACATTACACCTTGTGTAAAACTTTGCTCTGTCAACTAAAAAAAAATCAGTCTGACTAGAAACATCTTGTGGTGCTTCCAGAAGCAGACCAAGAACTGGCAAAGCTCCAGAGGAAAAGAATTGAGTAGCCCTAAAGGATTCTTGTCTTACGCACCCAAGGTGTTTAAATTTTGTAATTAGTACAATCCATTCAATGTGGGGCTGACTTTGAAGATGAACATATCTAAAGCCAGTGGTGGGCATCAGCAGGTTCACACCGGTTTGCCAAAACCAGTAGCAGAAATTCTGACTGGCCCCTCCCCTGCAAGTTTTGAAATAAAGTAGACCTAATTTGGGTGTAACACAGGGCTTCCCCCCTGGCCACGCTCACCATACCACGCCCACAGTGTGGTAGTAATTTTTTTGAGCTCACCACTGTCTAAAGCCCTGTTGAGCTCCTGCTTTGAAGAAGCTCTGTGCCTCCAGTTGGTTTTTAATTATTTCTCTGTCATTGTCTTCATTGTGAGAGTTCAGGTCCAGGGATCCAAGGTGATGCATTTTCATCCTTATCATACCCTTTATATACCCTTATTCAACCCTCGTTTTACTACACCAGAGGTCATGGCTCTGAAGCTGAAGAATTGAAGGTTGTAGAGTTTCCCAACCTTTAGTTTTTGGACTTCAATTCTCCAAAGCACTGATCAGCTTCCAATGTACTGACTTAGGCTTCTGGGAATTAAAGTCCCCCTGTGGGGCATGGGCCCCACATTGGGAACCACTGCTCTAAAATCTTTGCTGTCTTGTGGCCTCTGACACTTTGCCCTAGCCTAGGGGGACTGTAGGATTGCACTCAGTGGTGGGCTCCGAAACTTTTTACTACCACACTGTGGGTGTGGTATGGTGGGCATAGACGGGGAAAGACCTGCTTTGCACCCGAATTAGGACTACTTTATTTCAAAACTTGGATGGGCAGGGCCAGCCAGAATTTCTGCTACCGGTTCTGGTGAACTGGTGCAAACCTGCTGATGCTCACCTCTGGTTGCACTGATTGCACTTCTTTTTGGAAGCTGGCACAAATTTTAAGAGAATGAAACACTTTGATAAGTGTTTTTTTTTTTTTTCATCTAATGGAAACAGAATATCCATAACTTTGCTTGTCCCAGTTACTTTTCTTTTGCTTTTTGTTTCTTAAGTCACCCTTGTATAGTCTGTGTTCTCCTTGTTTACCATCATCTCAGAAAGATACTCTGATCCCTAATGCCATGGCACAATGCTTGACAGCACAAAATTGTTATTTCATTATTTAGTATATTTTAAGGGCTCAGAGAAATCAGCAAAACAGTTGTCTCAATGAGAATGAGAAGCTCAAGGTTTCTTCATGTCTTTATTATTATATGATCTTAATTTATTTACCTTTTTTCTACTTTGTTTAAGTGAAAATAATTGCCCAGATTGCTGAACCAACCATCTATTTTTCTAGCTAAGATTTTGCATCAAATTGAATTAGCATTTTAAATCTTGAGTATTTGTGTTCTGCTTTTGTGTTTGCGAGCACAGTGTTAGAATAAGATCAACATTTAAGACATGGGTTCTCAACCTTTGCAATCTGAGGGCTGGGTCACACTCCCTCAGAAAGCTTGGGGGGCCAGATGGCCATTTTGCCCTGCCTGACACACACGGCACTTCCAGGTATGGCGGAGATGGAGAGGGCCCACATGAAATGGTGTTGTGGGCCACATCATGCCCATGGGCCATAGGTTGAGAAGCCCTGATTTAAGATGACATCAGGAGTTTTCCATTTCCCAGAATGTTCAGTCGTCTTTTAAAAGATTGCATAAGATCAGCTGATTCTTCCCCATTATTACAAAATGGGAAACTGTAGAAGAGGATGAGAATGTCATCATTGTTGCCCTAATTTTTCTTTTGTAAACTGACTTTTCACATTACATAATCATTGAAAATGCTTGTCTGATAAGGTAGGGAGAATTCTTTTTCTTCGGTGTCTAGGTCAGATGTTAAACTGCCAAAATGAACCCACATTTGGGTGAATTCATTCTGTAGTTCCTTTTGCCTGACCTAGTGTGAGAAAGATTAACCAGCACAACAAGGTTACAGTTGGCCTGAGTACAACCTAACTAGTGTTCAAAAATACTACAATGGCAGGAATAATGTTGACAACACTCTGTTTGATACTTAATCCATTTCCTTATGATAGCTTTATGTAGGCCATTGTTTCATTCCTCACATATTTCTTGTTTTAATAACATGTTAGAAATACCAGGTTTGAGTACTAATTATGTTTTGATTCTTTAATCATAATGTCTTTGCTTTCACTGTTGGCTGAGGATGGTTGCATATTCACGTATTCCAGCGAATGAAGTTGCAAGCATGGCTTATATTGCGGCCAAAGAGAAGAGTACACACAATTAGTTGTGTCCAGGTCTCAGTAATCTAAGTGGAGTCTTAGAATACATATCTGTTTACAACACTGTGTAATGTCATCTCATCTTGAGCCTGTGGAGCACTGCCAACATTGTAAATTATTTTTCGTTAGGTTTAATCCAGGTCGTGTATGTACAAAGCCAATAGCAACATTTAAGTCCTCCCCAAAACATACAAATAGCTGCCATGGATATTTGTGTAAAAGTCATCCTTTGGTACAAACAGTCCCTTTAAGAAGTGTAAGTGAGCTCATTATTTGAAACATTATTTGCAAATGCTAACTGTAGTTAACTGGTGTTTTTGCAAGTAGGTGGATTCAGGAAGCACTGTAGCCTCATTAGATTTTATCCAGCTCTGCCAAACACTTCAAGAACACACTTACTGCAGTTCTTTTGTAGAATCCAGTGTCTATTTCCATACATGCTGGTCTGTTCAAGTATATTGTTACTGTATATTTATAAGGTCCTGTCAACCTAGCAGTTTGAAAGCAAGAAATTGCAAGTAGATAAATAGGTACCATGTCGGTAGGAAGGTAAACAGTGTTCCATGCACTCCGGTGTCGATGTCTGTCTGCCACATGTCCACGGAAACATCTGCAGACGCAGACAGCACTGTCACTTTGGCTGTAAACAGAGATGAGCATTGAACCCTAGAGTCGGATATAACTGGCTTCCGAGCAAGGGAGACCTTTACCTTTATATTTATAAGGAGTATCATTAATCGCTTAAAAAGCAGAATTTTATCTGAAGGCTGCCTCGCTTAACAACTAAAAACAACCAAAAACTTGCTTAACAACTAAATTGGGGTTTGCAACCCCCCCCCCCCCGCCAGAAGTCACATATTGGTCACTTACAATGGTGTCTCACTTAAAGAGGAAACTCACTTAAAGAACAATCCCATGGAACACATTATGCTCTTTAAGTGAGGTACCACTGTATTATACGTGGAGTGGGGGCATTATTTCTAAAACAGATCAGTTAATTCTCTACAGTAGTATTACCAAAGTGATACTGGAATTTAATAAAAAAAACTAATATATTAGAAAATTTAGAATGCTTCATTAAACAAAGTTTCTGAAATAACGTCAGTGATCAAATCACTGATCATAATTTAGATTTGTCATGTTCAATGGTAATTATTCAAAACATATGAGTAGTAGATATTAAAATAAGCAGTATTCTGCTTCAGGTCTTATTCTTCTTGGTGGATATAGCTTAGAAGCAGTTGATTTTTTTTCCAGTGTGCTTCCACATCTATCTGTTGCCAATTTGAGGAAAAGATCAACACTGCATTTTTGAGATATTATTATTTTTTTGTAAGAGCTGTCTGCTTGTGGTAAGCAGACCCAATTGTTAAAAATTTACTTGCACACCAAGGAAGCATTCTGATTCAAAGAGGATGCAACATGTCCTCGAAAAAATTACTGTTGTTATCTCTTTTTTGGGAAACCTACATCTATGTTATATCTATATGTCTTCACGATATTCTAAACCCACATGCATAATTTGATGTGGGTCTCAAGAAGGGTTTGAGAACAAGATTCGAAAAGAAAGGCTGCTTACTAGGTTTGACAGCAATAGGATTGTTCTGTATGCTCTCTGACTTTCTCACATTCATACATACACACATCCCTATCCTGTTCTGTGTTAGGGTTTTGGAAACATTGTACTGTATTAAGCTTTGTGCTGCTACATATTATTTAAGATTTTGAGCTTTCATTTAATGCCTACAAGGACTAAGTAAGGTGGGGGTGGAGAAGAGGAAGCTGGGAGTCATTGTTTAAAGAGAAAGACCTTTTTTCAACTTCTGATAAAGTAGGAGTTTAAATGAGCCATAAGGCAGGAGATTGCTGACTGTTTTATTGAGTCACTATTGCACGCCCACCTTTTCCTGTCTTGAAACAGTTTGCAGTTTGGACTATCTTAAATGATTAACGGTTGCATATCTGACTTACTGGCTTATTAGAGCTGTCAGTGACTTTGCAGAACAGAGACCACAGCCTTCCATGAGTGAATGAGCATTCAGATCTTGTCCCTTTTGTTTTCTGCTTTCTATTACACCCCCCCCCCCCACTATTAACCTTTTTCAGGGTTACAGTAATTTAATTTTAATTTAATAATTTGATTTATATGCCACCCAATTATGGGGCCTCGACTCAGGGTGGCTTACAGTCATATATAAATACTAATACAAATAATAATGCAGATACATAATACAATACACAACAATACAGTACAGGCAATTATGCAGATACACAATGTAGTCAGTACAGCACAGAAATTATACAATACTGTATCAATACCACAAGCACAGTCCTCGATACAGAGAAGGTACCATATTACAATAATTTAACAATACAATTAAATGACCATTCTACCCAGCCCCAAATTAGTCCAAGGGGCAGCTGCTGTGGGAAAAAAATCCCACCGCCTGGTTGCTGTGGTGGCCTTTAGAGCCCCTGGCCAAGGGCACGGATGCAAATGGAGAGCATCCCGGGGCCAATGGCCACAGTGGCCCCTCAGCCTGCCACAGAAGTCTTCTGAACGGCAATAGCGGTGAGGAAGTCCCATCACTGCGGCTGTTCTTGAAACCCTGGCAAGGGGTGGGCTCCTGGATGCAGGTGGAGAGCGTCCAGGGCCCAGTAGCCACGGCGGCCCCTCAGCCTGCCACAGAAGTCTTCCAAGTGCGGCGGCAGTACCTTAGATAGGTCCACAGTAGCATTCCAGACATACAAGTTTACCAATTGTATTGTGAAATATATCTAAAACTGACCAGGAATTAGCAAGGTTTAATAGGCGGGATGAAGGGATATGTTTCTATGCATATGAGTGATCGCATGTATGTGTATTTGCATGGGTGCATTCATGTGTAGAGGGAAAAAAATCTCTGATTCTAATAATATCATGCTGTTAGCATAGGGTTATGAAAAGCAAGGAGATACCAATTCAGTTTACCAACACCAATGAGAGAGAGAGAGAGCTATCCCGCTCGTAGAAGGAATCCCTGCTATTAGGGCAGAAATATTAATAGTAAAAAATAACCTCTAAAAAAGGTTAAAACAGGTTATTTTAAACTGAATTGAAGAGGCTTAGCAGCACTAATATTCCAAAGTATTGATACATTGTTCCAAGTGAACAGCTTTGGGATCTGAATTTTTGACTCTGTCAGTCAGGACCTAATTACCGGAGATTCAAAAGGAAAAAAATTAACTCCTTTCTAGCACCCCCAAAGCAATAAAAGACAGTCTGTTTCTAATTGTACAAATATTTAAAAAGATATTTTAAAAAGTATAAAAAACAAATATTCAAAAGTTTATTTGTTTAAGTTGTGACACTACAGTGTTTTGCTTTATGGTTGAAGATAATCTTACTTGATACTAGCAGAGCTTTGGTGCCTATTCCATCCATCTGTTCACTATATTTGGTAATTATGGGAAATCGTGCTTCGCTTTACATAATTTTTCAATGCATTCCTATGGGCACTTTGCGATAAAGAATTTTTGCTATCATGAAAACCCTGCGGAATGGATTAATTCCGTAACCCAGGGTTTTACTATATTTCCAAGACAGGATTATTCTGCTAAGAATTTGCAATATGTCCTTGATGAGTGGAATTGCCAAGGAATGGCAGCACCTTTGATGGGTCCTTTTTTGTGTGTCTTTGTATGGAAGTAATTTGCTACACTTGAATTGTGTGGCAACATGGCCACTACTGTCTTCCTGCTTGGTGACACAGACTGGAATAGCCAGCAAAGACATAACTGGAAAGTAACTCTGTTCCTTCTTTTCGTGTGAAAAGAGTCCTAGCATTTCAGAGAAGCAATAGTCTTTATGCTTTTTACCTTCCCCACCAGAAATCGATACATGAATCGGTTTCAAGCCAAGAGGGGAAAAGGTAATGCAGAAAATTGAGATGGGTATCTTAGTTTTGTTGAGTACAGTAATACCCTGGATAACGATTGCATCGGATAACGCTAAAACCGCATAACGACGACAAATTTGGGGGAAAGATTTGCACCGGATAACGTTCTTTTTAGCGCTATCCGATACAGTCGTTCTTAGCAGCAGGGTGGCTGGAAAGCTGAACGGGGTTCTCCATTCAGCTTCCCAGCCACCCTGCAGCTACGGAGGCAGGGGTGGGGTGGCTGGAAAGCTGACGGGGGGGCTCCCCCGTCGGCTTCCCCAGCCACCCCACAGCTGCAGAGGCAAGGAAGGGTGGCTAGGGAAGCTGACAGGGAGTCCCCGTCAGCTTCCCCAGCCACCCTGCAGCTGTAGATCGGGTCCTCTGATCTCTCTGGAGCAGGCAGGGGACCTGGTCTACAGCTGTTACTGGGCTTCCCCGAAGTCCCCAGCCAGTGGAGCAAGCTAAAACGTCAGAGTTTGAACCCTGACGTTTTGGCTTGCTGCACTTGCTGAGGACGTTGGGGAAGCCCAGAAACAGCTTGGATCGAGTCTCCCCACCTCCCTGGACCTGGCGGGGGGGGGGGGGGGTCAGAGACCCCAAAATTGGTAAAAAAACCGGACTTTTTTAAAACCAATTTTGGGGTCTCTGACCCCCCTGCCGGGTCCAGGGAGGTTGGGAGCCCCGATCCAAGCTGTTTCTGGGCTTCCCCGACATCCTCAGCAAGTGCAGCAAGCCAAAACGTCAGGATTCGAATCCCGACGTTCTGGCTTGCTGCAGCCTCCAGGGAAACAGGGCTTTTTTTTTAACGTTGTGTGATCAATGTATCACACAACGTTAAAAACCGGATAACGACGAGACTTGTGGAACCAAGTCTCATTGTTATCCGGGGTACTAGTGTATATGTAATGCGTAAGCAAAGCTCAGGGTTCAACTGGCATCTAGGGAGCAGCTGATGTGGAAGATCTGTCTTTCACACAGTGGAAAGGCATTAGAGGTCGAGGAATGTCTACACCAAAGGTTCCCAACATGGTGCCCATGCCCCACTGGGGGGACTTCAATTCCCAGAAGCCTAAGTCAATATATTGGCTGATCAGTACTTTGGGGAATTGACTTAGGCTTCTGGGAATTGAACTCCAAGAACCAAAGTTTGGGAAACACTGGTCTACAGGATTGTTTTATACTGTATATTTGTAGAAATATAGCAATAACAATTACATTTATATATCATCTGGTAACACTTATAGCATTCTCTGAGTGATTTACAATGAAATTGGCATTAATATCTACAGGATACCCCTTTGTGCTCACTATCATTTACACTTGTTGAAGAATAGCCAGGCTTGAGTGAGGGTTGTTTGACTGAGGAAGAAAAAAGCCAGGTTCTGGTATTCTCCCATGTCTGTATTATTATTATTATTATTATTATTATTATTATTATTATTATTATTATTATTATTATTATTATTATTATTATTATTATTATTATTATTATTATTATTATTATTATTGAATGGTGCTATTCTCTGTGTGTGAGTGTAGATAATCTTGACTGCTGCTACTGTGGGCACAATATTGTGTAGCAGTATAGGGCCATTTCTTTGCGTTTTGAATCATGGATATAGCATGATATCCTACATTCATAACTGGTTAGTTTGTTTTTTATGAATAGGTATATATGATCAAGCACCTCACAGCCTGATCCTAAAAGGTAACACTCGAGATCATCCATCTGTTCTGAGGTACTCTGTCCTCATGACAGTTCTGCTTTTCATATTATAATAACAGTGTGCTGTTAAGTCAGTTCTGACTCATTGTGACCCTTTCTGGTGTTTTCTAGATATAAAATATACAGAAGTAGTTTTCCATTACTGACAACAGTACCCCGGGACTGTGCAGCTTGCCTATGACTGGATAGGGTGGTTCTACTCTCACAAGGGGGAATCAAACTCCCAGCCTCTTGATTCTGCAACTAGATACTTAACTCACTGAATATCTAGCCATCTAGTTTTTGTATAGCATTTTTATTCAGAACAGTTGGGGGTGGGGGAGAGGAAGCTGAAATGTTTTGCCGTAGTATTTCAGTGTCTCTGTTTTGTTGGACATTTCACTAAATATTTATTTTAAGTGATTAGCTACATCCCTCTGTGATCCAGAACAGACTTCTTTGAAAAGCTGTTTGATGCTTTCAAATCTGTCTCTCTTTCAATTTCTTTCACTCTCTTTCTTATTATCTAAATACTTATAAATGGGGAGGAGGAGGTGTTGGGGGGGAATGTCTTAGATCTAACATGCCATAGATGTCTTAGAGGGTTACTTGTCGGTTTAGGCTGATATACCAACCAGATTCCTACCTAGGCAAACATAATTTTGGCACTGTAATCCATACCCTGGTAACTTACTGTTTTGACTATTAATAATAGTTGTGTCCCATCAAGTTAATTCTGACCACCGGTAACTCTTTTCAGAGCTTTATAGGTAGAGAATACACAGAAGTTATTAAAGATTCCCTTCTTCTGGGAGCACTCTGGGACTGTGCAGCTTGCCCAGTGCCATACAGGATGCACATTGTGGAACTGTGCACTAAATCTCTGACTATTACAGTGTAGTTTATATGGAGTTGTTTTTGAAAATTGTCAGGTGTGTGTGTGTATGTGTGTGTGTAAATTGTCCACTCATATTGGCTGACATTATATCAGACTGACAAAAATGTGGCTTTTTCAGTGTCAGGTGAAAACTTTTTTCTTCTTCCAAACATTTAAATAATTGCTTTAGTGTTTCTGTATCTTTACGCTTTGATCCTGCTGTTGATTGTAGTTCCATGGTTTTTAATCATCTTTTTCCCACTGAGATTTTCCCATTGGGAATATTTTTATTGTGATTTCCTGAGGACTTTTTCCCTGGCCAGGGCATCTATTTTCTATTATTTAACACACCTAAGGCTGCAGTGGCATTGGTAAGCCAACTTGCTCCAATTTTTGGCTTTGCTGTAGATTGATTCACAGCCTGTATTGTGGTGGTATTCACACTCAGTGATCACCCAGGGATGGTGGATTTACTCTGGAGTTGGGTAATTGACATGTTAATACACCCACACCCACCCAAATTCCTTCCTTCCTCTGATTCTACCTCTGTAGATCCTTTTATGGTTCATTGTCAAGCTGCAGTGTTTTGGAAAAGGTAGCAGTATTTCAAAGTTTTTAGTATATGTACAGAAATGCCACATGAACATTTTTCATTTTGTTTAGGTTGTTTCTGCCTTGTTTGTAATCTTTATTTTTTTTCTTGTTTTGAGGTAATCTAGCATAAACTAAAATATCAATATTCATGATAAAGCATTAAGGTGATCTAGCACCAATCATACTCTCTCTCTCTCTCTCTCTCTCTCTCTCTCTCTCTCTCTCTCTCTCTCTCTCTCTCTCTCACACACACACACACACACACACACACACACACACACACACACACACACACAGACACACACACACAGACACACACACACTGATGGTGGGCATCAGCAAGGTTGCACCACTTCACCAGAACCGGTAGCAGAGATTCCGGCTGGCCCCGCCCATCCAAGTTTTGAAATAGAGTAGTCCTAATTCGGGGGCAACGCAGGGATTCCCCCTGGCCACACCCACCATACCACACCCACAGTGTGGTAGTAATTTTTTTTGGAGCCCACCACTATATACAAACCACAGCAAATCCCATGGTGTCTGATGATGTAGTCACAGGCTAAGCCAACTGTGCTTGCAGCCCCTTTGTAAACTCTGTTTTAAGAGTATGATCATTATACTTTATGGCAGTAACACCAAGGCAGCTCTTTTCCCTCTTGCTTCGTTTAAAGCCTAGCCCAGTGATGGTGAACCTTGGCACTCCAGGTGTTCTTTGACTTCAATTACCACAAGCCCAAGTCAGCATGCCTACTGATAAGGGCTTTTGGGAATTGAAATTCAAGAACAGTTGGAGTGCCAAGGTTCACCATCACTGGGGCCCTAGCCCAATGATTAATTCCTTACTTGTCTGGTACAAGATCCTGTTATATGAGCTATGGTCCATATATGTAGAGTTTGTGGCAATGTTTACCATCATGGTGTCCTCCAGATGTGTTGGATGACAACTCCCATGGTTTGCAGCCAGTGTAAGACAAGGTTGCACTGAGGATAGACCCAGGGGAACAAGGAATATATTCTAGCAACCTCCAATCTAAGCTCAAGAAGTATCTCAGCCCATAACACCTCCCCCTTGGTTTCCACAGTGTGTGATGAGGGACTGGCATTGTTTCTGTCATCTATATAGTTGATGTATAGTTCTCACAAAAGTGTACCTTTAAACAGATCTTCTGTCCTTCACCACTTAGCTCTCTCTCCCCCCCCCCCCCGATTATATTTGAATGCATTTGTGAAAACATCTTCTAAACTTTGGCATGTCCTGTGAGGAAGCAACTACAGTGCTTGTGCTCCCATGTACAGTAATTCATATCTCAAAGCAGTAATGGTCAGATAAAGCAAAGCAATCACACTTATCTACCACCCCATAGAGTTTAGTGCACTCTCTGGGTGGTTCACAAGTTAATTAGCCTTGTGCCTTGCCGAGTTCCAGAAAGCAGGTATCAACAAGCTTTCCATTGGTATCCAGGTAATAAAACAGGAACATGGCTTTTAGCACTGCATTAGTCTGGATTGCTCCTGTGAAAATATTCCTTGATAAAAGTTTGTTGTTATTGTTACATGCTGTCAAGTCATCTCTGACTTGTGGCAACTCCATGAATAAGTGATCTCCAAGCTCCCGTCCCCAACAGCCTTGTTCAGCTCTTGTAAACTCAAGGCAGTGGCTTAAGGAACCAATCCATTTTATATTTGATCTACTTCCTGCTGTCTTCAATTTTTCCTAGTATTGTTGTCTTTTCTGGACTACACTGCTTTCTCATGATGTGCCCAAAGTATGGCAGTTTTTTAATATAAACTTGATAAAAGTGGATCACCTTATATTTCAAGGTAGTTGATCTTAGCTATAAACACCTCTGCTTTCATAGGATTCAAGGGGCTGCGTTGTCTTATTGTTTAAGAAGCTCACCTTGTTAGCTGGAAGGTCGGCAAGTCGGCAGTTCAAGACTTGGGTACTGCATGACAGATTGAGTGTCTGTCTCCGTCCCAGCTCCTGCCAACCTAGCAGTTTGAAAGCAAGAAATTGCAAGTAGATAAATAGGGACCACTTCAGTGGGAAAAGATCTTGGGGAACATGAAAGGAGCCTCATTCGAGCGTCCCCTGAGTGGAGTTCCTCCAGCAAAAATCCTTTCAACCCAGAAAGCACCTTTGTGTGTTTCTGACAAGATTTTTTAAAAAAACTAATTTTATCAAACTTGAAAGGATGGAAGGCTGAGTCAAACTTGTTCCCCGGCCAGGAACTCACAACCTTTGTGCTGCAGTATAGCAGTTTAACCACTGTGCCACCAGTGCTACTTATAATTATAAAAGACATTAGTTTTGTGAACCACTTTCATTATTTCCCTTCCATTCTCATTCTCATCCGATATTAAAATAAGATACAATAGAACCCCGAACAACGTGATGACATGGTTCCACAAGTCATGACGTTGTTCGGTTTTTAACATTGTTCGATACATTGATCGAACAATGCTAAAAAAAAGCCCTGATGACAGGGACAAACCACGCTGAGGCAAGGCATTCCACCCCCCTGCCCTAACCCCGAACGCGCATGCCCGTACCCTTTCCAAACATCGTGGGGGCGGGCGCTGGGGGGTAGGTTGGTTTGGGTAGATGTTCTACCCAATCCAACTGCCTCCCCGCATACTCTTGTATCGAATAACGTGAAAATCGCGTTCTTCGATACAAGATTTTCCCGAAAATCTTGTCGCGTTATTCGGTTTTCACGCTATTGGGTACTCGCGTTATACTGGGTATTACTGTAATTATAATTTTGTGACCATTGGCTGAATTCCATATATTACACTGAAACGATAGCAAAATAATCCTTTTTTATTTCTTCCTTTTAGTCTTATAATTTTATATTTTAATAGTTTGATTCCTTTCTCCATTCTTATAGGGAAGAGTTTCACCTTGACAATAACAGTCCTTACAAATCCTCCTCAAGTTGCTACGTATCACAGAGCTATAAAGGTGACAGTGGATGGACCAAGAGAACCAAGGAGTAAGTACTTTGATCTTTATATTATTAAGATGTGAAAATAAATGACTAAAATGTATATTTAATGTATGGTTTGAGTTCTTCACCAATTCTGATGTTTGCTAATTGTTAACTCATCTCAAAGAGACTTCTTCATATTTGCGGCTGATAGTTCCAGGTTGTGTGGGTGTGTCTCCACATAGTTTAGCTGCATAGGAGAAGCAACGGTAATACCTATATGATACAAGCCCATTTTATTCATACTAGTTCTTAGGTGTTTCATCAGTATGAGTAAAATTTGCCTAAAATATGTGTGCCCTGCTTCACAGAGTGGTTAAATTTGCAGAGATGCACAGATATTCGGTTGGATTCCTATAGTTTGTAGTACAGAGAGTAAATGAAGAGGACAGTCAATAATTAGGGTCCCTGAGAATTAACGTTCTCTGTATGCTCTCTGCGATATCTTATCTGTCATTCCACAGGGCTGAGAGGTAGACATTAATTCTCCAAGAAGCAAATGTTTTATTTTAAGTCTCACTAATGAACCGTGAACTTCAAGGGATTAAGTCGTTAGAGGGCAATATTCACACCAGCCTGAGTTTGATAGCTAGACCTTTAGTCAAGAGCATTAATAAACTTTTGGTTATACAGTATCTCTGTTTTTCACTTTTCACACTCCATGAACTGAGCAAAAGAGTTTGTGATTCTATAAGGGATTTTTAAAAAAAAGATATGTAAAGCAGAACATTTTTGTCTGCTCCTGAGGGTCTCCTTTTTCTTTTTTTAAAATAGTTTTTCTTGTCTGCTGACTACTGGTAACTTCTGCTACAGATACAATTGGATTTTTAAAATGGAATCAATTTTAACATTTGAATCAAGAATTGGCATAGAATTACCCTTAGAATAAACAACACAACACACTGCAGAAGTTCTGAAATAGTATACTGGTTAATGGTTCTGGTTCTTGTTGTTATTGTTACATGCACTGTATATACAGTCAAACCTCTACATACAAATTTATTTCGTTCCTCGAGGTTGGTTGTATGTAGAAAATTTTTATCTTGAATTTCCCATAGGACTGCAATTTCCCATAAGAATGATTTGAATTTTGTATCTTGAAATAATCCTATTAAAATTTGTATCTAAAAAAAAAATCCTATTAAAAATTTGTATCTCAAACCTGATTTTTTTTCCTGAGATTTCCAGATGTATCTTGAGTTTTTCTTAAGTCGAACCATTCTTATCTCGAGGTTTGACTGTACTGCACTTCCTCATGAGAATTCAGGGTGGCTGGACCCCCCCCCCCCCGAAGTGGAAGTAAATGTGCCTGCTTCCACATTTATGACAGCTACAGGTGCATTTACGGCTGACATCATAACATCTACTTCCACTTTTGGGTGTGGCGATGGGCCGGATGGAATAGTATCATGGGCTGGGTCTGACCCACGAGCTATAGGTTGGGAACCCCTGTTATATATGATTTGGAGAATAAAATTGGTCTCAAGTTTAGTATCAAGGATAACAATAACACTGACTAGTACTTGCTGGGCAGTAAGTAATCTGAAGACCTCTAAAAGCCCTTCACAAAACAGATTAAAACATCCTTGGAAATACAAACTAGAAAGAAATAGGGGGAAAGTGGTCAAAATCCTATTGTGAAATACAGTGTGTGCCAAAGCAATTGTGGAAGAAGTTTTCAAATCTGTCAGATGCCCAGGACATTGTTTAGGTGCACACACAAAAATGGCAAAGCCTGAGTATGTCTGAACATGTAGCAGATTGACAGCAAGGTTGTGCATACCCCATATGCACATCTTGTTTAGATAAACTCACGGCACTATACCAACAGAGTCCTGACCTAACCACAGAGTTGTTATTTTCTATCTACTTGCTAGTCTGACGACTCTTGCTGGTGAACCACAGAGCAGGTAGTTGCTCTTGAAAGCCAGTATGGGTACAGACAGTACTTCACAGAACCTGGTCTTAAAACCATCATGACAACCCAGTCCCTTAATAAGTCATTCAGTGCTCTGGATGATCCACATAACCAACTCAACCCCTACAGACTTCAACAGGAATCAAAGATCCCAGAAGCAGGTGGTGGGTTTTAATCTTCCATACAGCTTGTTTATATCTTCAAGTTGTTAAACTTTAAAAATATCCCATGCCCCTCAGGAGAACTTCAATTCCCAGAAGCCTAAGTCAGTACATTGGCTGATCAGTACTTTGGGGAATTGATTTAGGCTTCTGGGATTTGAAGTCCAAAAAACCAAAGGTTGGAAACACTGGTGTAACCCTTGTCTAAAACTCTCAGTGTTTTTTAGCCCAGGGCAATAGCCTTCAGTTTGACTTTGGTTTCCTTCTTCCTCACCCACCCATTGTTTTTAAAAAGATCTACGGATTCTCATGATACTATACAGGGAGATGTTATTAATGGATTCTTAGGATTTGACTAGAGTTAAGACAAAATAGAAAGACTTTCACCATCATATATTCGGGACAGATATGGCACTTGAAGAAAAAGACAAAAGATGTCTTAAGAAGGATGGGCTCCTGCTAACTCTGCTTTCTTAGGCACAATGTCCTTGACCTCTGTGACTCAGTTGCAGCGTAAACAGTCTTTATTGGGTGGAAGGTTGATGGCTGGGAAGGGTAGCATCATAGAGAGTGGCTGATCCTGGTTTGTTTCCCACTTGATTGATAGTTACTAGAGTGCCAAGAAAAACAGTGTTGCCAAAAACCTTATAAAAAGGAGTTGCTTGTAACATGTCAGCATTTACTTGTTACCCTTAGTATCTTACTGCTTCCCTCTTTGCATGGGTACATCCCTTGATTACAATGAACCTATTTACAGTGCCTGCTTTTTTAAAAAGACAATTGTAGATAATTGGCAATTGTAGGTAATTCGCTCTTCAAATAGGGCGGTATATAAAAGTGAAAATAAATAAAACAAATAATGCTTTTTGATGTGTAATGTCAGACCTGGCTAATCTATCTTGGGTTGTCTGGTTGTCTGTGGCTCCTGGTGGATTTAAATTAGGCAGGTAGTAGTGATGTAACAAGATTCCTTTGCTTTAGTTAGAAATTGATTGGAATTAATGAAGAATTCGAATTCCTTTAGAGATTAAGGATTATTTGAGGAAGTAACTATATTTAGTGATTATAGATGATTTGAACCACTTAAGTACGGACACAAACCATTTTAATAAAAGGAAACAAATCATTTGCCCTCATTTAATGACTAATTAATACAGAGATTTTCCCCAGACTATTTACCTGAGGTATTGCAGAAGTAGACATCCTGTTGTGGTGGTCTTCCATTACCTCCCTTCATACTGTTTTCTTCTGATTGACAACAGAATTATCTAGACCCCTCTTGAATTTCTTGTACTGTACTGTATATATAATTTGTTTCCCCTTACTAAAGGGAGGCTTTTTTCACCTGGTATCATAGAGATTTCCTGGTTGGTTCCCTCAGTCTGTACTAAGTTTCTTCTTCTCTTATGTGCAACTGCTAAGTTTTAGGGGCTTCAATAAAATGTTGTCTCTTGTGAAACACTAACAAGTTAATATATTTGGGATGAATTTGCTCCTTTCTACTTGGAACTCTGCATCATTGTGTTGATAGACATTTGGGGTGGGGAAGGGAGGCATTTCCACGCATAACAAACAGTATAAATTCCTGGAGAAGGAACAGATGTGTGGCTATTGTGGACATCAGTGTAACAGGCAGTAACTCCATAATGGGCAGACCTTTCAGTAGCAAAAAATGTTGATGTGTAAAGTTTTGATAGCAATAATGCATGCCAAGAAGCATAAATTCTTCTGTAAGGTTAGAACTAGAATGATGTAGTTTAAAATGTAATGTTTAATTTATTTTTGCAGATTAATTTACCTGCATCTGACTCAAGTTTTTTTAAATTTCTTTCAAATTGTTGTTTTTGATGGGATAAAAGTAATAATTAATAATTACATGTACTCAATGGTCTTACAAATTTTCAACAATTTGTTGTTTTGTGGAAAAGTTAGCTTATTCTCATTCAGTTGGTTGTGAAGGGAGATCTGCTGCATCAAGAGTCTCAGGTTCAATATATCTTTGGATATAAAAATGATCAAGTGCTTTATTTGGTGTATTATTTGCATTAAATGGTATATAAAGTAATTCTTTTCTTTATTCATGTCAGATGCACCACAAAGCATGTACTGTAATAGCATACAAAGCTAAAACCAACATATAGAAAACAAACAAGAACTAGATGAGATCCGCCCAATATCGGACCACATCAACATCATTTCCTCTTGCCAACATAAGGTCCTCCTCAGTGCACATTGAGGGACGTTGTGTGCATTGTATCATATGAGCAATAGTTTGTTTTTCTCCACATTCACACAGGCTGCCATCTATAGGGAAACCCCACTTTCTTAGATTAGCCCTTGATCTTCCTACCCTAGCATGCAGTCTGTTTAAAGCTTTCCACACATGCCATGGTTGTTCTTGGCCAGGCGGTAGAGAGTTGTGTGGTTCTGTCCTGTTACCTCCTTGCTTGCTTTCCATAGATCTAAGGCAGACGTGAAAGGAGCCTCTCCAAAGACTGCTATTTCAGTGATCGAGTTTACCTTGGGCATGGGTGGCAACGGGCTAATCCTTTCAACCCAGAAACATCTCTTTTGGTGTGGGGTTCAGGCCTGTTGGCGACACCAGCATGCTGGCTAATCTGACTGTTCTCCCCTCTCCCTTGTAATTTTAACTTGTAATTTTAATTGGTGAATTTTAACTTTTCATCTCTTTTTAATTTTTAACCTTTAAAGTTTAACTTTTGGAGATGGGTGGGTATTTTATCATTGGTTTTATTGTTGATTGTGTTTTTAACTGTTGTTCGCCGCCCTGAGTCATTCGTGAGGAGGGCGGCATAGAAGTGTGATTAAATAAATAAATAAAGTAATGAAATAGAAATGTAGTGTTCCACAGGATTGCTCTTAAAGTGAGTTTGCTCTTTAAGCGAAACACCATTGTAAGTGATCAGTTGTGACTTCTGGTGGGAGGGAGGGACTGTGAAACCCGATTTATTTGTTAAGTGAGTTTTTGGTTGGTTTTAGTTGTTAAGCAAAATGAACTTTAATTTGTTGTTGATTTGAATCAAAATGTTAAAATTTGATTAAACACCACGGTCATTGTTTGGCTTGGTTCAGCTTGTGTAAATTGTTACTTCAGTTGTTATCTGGAGTAAAGAGATTATAGTAGTACATAGAAATTAGGCTATTACAACCACAAGGCAGTTTAAGGAAAGAAAATGGTGCTGAAATGTCATTTATCATAAAGGTTGCAACATTTTCAGTAGGAGGAAATGACAGAAGTGGTTATGTGATTGGCATGTGAGTGGGAAGATTGAAATTTCATTTTCCTTACCTGTGAATGAATACTCTACAAGGAGGTATAAAATATATAGCTTTTGACATTTATTTAGTGGGTTTGTTGCCTGCCTTGTGGGACTCAAGTCAGTTAAACCGAAATACAGTGGAACCTCAGTTAACGTAATTAATGCATTTTCTGGGATGTTTCTTACAGTGAAAATTATTTTAACTGAATTTTCCATAGGAATACATTGAATGCAGTTTTTCATGGAATGCATTGAAAACCAAAATACTTCAACCAAAATTGGTATCCCATAGGAATGCATTGAAAACCAATTAATCTGTTCTGGGGGGAAATTCCATAAACCGAGCCACTATTTTCTATGGATTTCCTTTTGTTATGCAATTGTTATGTTAACTGAGCCATTTGTTAACTGAGGTTCCACTGTACAAATAGAACTGAAAGATAAAATGTGCTCAAACATAAGTGATTAAGAGTGCTATATGCAACTGACCAATAAAAGCCCCTGTAAAACAATGTATTCAATTTCCGCACAAAAGAGACAGTCCAGATGGATATTATGGTGAGCATTATCAACTATGACTGAGAGGTCCAAGAAAGCAAGTAGGGATACAGGCTGTCCTGTGCAGTAATTGGTGTCGTTTATTCATCATGGAGGGTATGCAAGAGCAAAACTAATTAGAAGATGGAGGAAGGAGCTTACTGTACACGGTATAACATTGAAGGAGGATATGGCTGAGAAACTCAACCTCCCCTATGTCATTTGGAGGCTGAGGGCTGGAGTGCCTAAATGTGAGACCAACATGGTCAAGTGAGGGCTGCTGGTGGACAACAACACACTGTGTGAGTGTGGAGAGATACAGAATCTGACTCATTTGTTGGTCTGCGAGTTACTACTGGAAACATGTATTGATGAAGATTTAAGGTTGGCCAACGGCAAAGCCAAGAAGGTGGTTTTCATTTTGGCAGTTCAAAGTCTGAGCTGGCCATGAAAGAAGAAAAACAGACAGTTCCCCTCTCTGATAGAACCTCCATTTATTTTCACTTGGCTATCTGACACATGTTGCCCCGTTCCTTATTCTCGCTCTCCCTTTCTCTGGCAGTTAAATCAGGGCCTGCCACATCACAAAAAACTTCTTAATATACTCATCTGGCGTTGGCAGTTGGACCAACTTCATAAGAGCACATGCTCATCATTCATTATAAGATTTAAAAAAATACCCCATGGCATCATTGATGTTTTTAAACTTTGATCTTTTGCCGTTGTGATTAATCTCAGTTATAAAACTCTTCTTTAAAGGAACACAGACGATGACTTATTAGAACCTTCATCCTAAGTAGCATAAACATAGAATTGTATATATCTTTACAGAATGTCAGTTACTTGGGCCGCCAGCTTATCATTTTTAAACATGACATCATGCTGAAGATCCTAAATTTGTAAGGCTTGTTTATAGGAGGTGAACTTTGACCCTCTTTTGGCAAGCAGGGCTGCCAGAGAAAATGCTGCATAATATCAGTAGTAAGTAGCAGGCCTGCGGTTTGATGGTTTAGTTTCACTTTCAGAAGGGCAAACCCTGTCTATGTTGAAAAATTAGTATTTAATTTTTGGATCATTTAAAACTCCTGATTTATATTTAACTGCTTCATAAATTCTGATTAAGGGACTGCGGTGGCTTAGTGGTTAAGATGCTGAACTTGACAACTTAAAGAGCAAACTCACTTAAAGAGCAATCCCATGGAACACATTATGTTCTTTAAGCAAGGTACCACTGTATAACTAAAATATCAAAACATGATAAAACACATGAAAATAAAGGGAAACAACTCCACTTGGTCAATCCAAGGAGCTTTTTAACAACAACCCGCTAGATGCCAAAGGGCTGCATTAAAAAAGCATCTACATTTAAATAAACATGTCAGGTATTCAAGATGCAATCAAACATTCATTTTGTGTGCTCTGAATGACAAGTGGGGAAAAGTTTGGCTAGTCTGCATCATGACTGAGATTTGTAAGATTCTTTGCTGTGGTACCATTGAAACAGCATTCAGGAAGCTCCTGCTCTCTTTCTTTACTGAATTCCTCCATTTCGAGGACGTGGAGGGGTACTGTCTGATGGCTTGTGGAATGTGCTTATGAATACACAAGCTTTAATTCTCTTCTTTAATTTTTTATGCCTGTCTGTCAGGAACTGGGCTGGGGGCCAAGCAGGAAATGACACATCAAGAGGCATTTGTGTTGTGCAACATTTCGTGGGACTGATGAAAGGAGATACACTGCCTATTTAAACATTCCTTGCCTAACAAACTGCATGGCAGTAATTTTACTCACAGACACATGGGATGACATGCCAGAGAGCTAAATCTTAGCATCACTTATGCAGAAATGATCACAGCAGTTGAAGCTAGGCTGTGTTCTCCTTATTTTGTCTTTAGTTCTTTTTTTCCTCCCAGTAGATCTTTATTCAAATATATTTCTCATTATGACAATACAGTATATATGAAACTTTTAAGTTGTATATTAAACTAAGTAGTAGGGGCTGTACAAACTTCATTTAAAAATGGGCAAAGGTTTCCCTTGCTCGAAAGCCAGTCGTATCCGACTCTAGGGTTCGGTGCTCATCTCTGTTTCAAAGCCGAAGAGCCAGTGCTGTCTGCTTCTGCAGACGTTTCCATGGTCATGTGGCAGACATGGAATGCTGTTTACCTTCCCACCCAAGTGGTCCCTGTTTATCTACTTCCAATTTCTTCAAACTGCTAGGTTGGCAGGAGCTGGGACAGAGATGGGAGTTCATTCCATCCTGCAGTACTCGGGAACCGAACTGCTGACCTCCTGCCTTCCAGTTAGCATCTTAGCCACTTGAGCCACTGCAGTCCCTTTAAAAACAAACTTGGTAAAACTGCACAAATAGAACATATATTCAATTTTAAATCCAATTTAGGATTAATGTACTGATGGCCCTTGTTCATTCAAGATTCAAAAGTCCAGTAGTTTTCAGCTCTGAACAGATGCGTATTTGGGTTATAAGGATAAGATTAATTAAAATTATTTATTTATGAGAATTTTATACTACACGGTTTAATGGAAATGCACTATTATATATATAAATGAACCTATCCCTCACCTCACCCCAAAACCCTGTTACCCAACAAATCCAACAAAAAAATTGGTTCCAGACTGTGGAACAAACTACCAGCGGAGATTAGATCTGCCTAGTATTTAAGAAAGATTAGACAATATTTTTGTTCCACAAAGCCTTCCCCTTTTTAATATGCCAACTCTCAGTCTGAGTGATTGCTGTGTGCTTTAAGGGAGATAGTTTGGGTACCTGTCCTAGTTGTGTTTAGTGATGTCCTGTTTTATTAATTTATTGTTCTATTATCTGATACTGTTTGGTGATTTTTGTGGTTGTAAGCTGCCTGGCATGTTGTTTACCAGTAGGGAAAGATACAGGTCTCATAAATAAATAGTTAGTTAGTTAGTTAGTTAGTTGCTGTATGTTGAGTAGTAATTACGAAGTTTGGGGACCTGGATCTTCATGTAGTAGTGTTCCACTTGGAATGCTTAACTATTGCCTATACAGTAATACCTCAGATAACGTTTGCATCAGATAACGCTAAAACCACATAACATTAAGCAATCTGGGGGGAAAATTACATCGCATAACGTTAAAATCCTATGGGATGCATCGGATAACATTTGGTAAAGCCTGTGCCGGTTACAATGTATCTCCCTGGAGTTTTAACGTTATCCGATGCATCCCATAGGATTTTAATGTTGTCCGATGCATGTATCAGATAACATTAAAAATCGGATGACACTAAGACTTGTGGAACCAAGTTTTAGTGTTATCCAAGATTTTACTGTATTGGCATTGTTGACACAATGGATGTAGAGCTGAACGGGCTGTGGAGGATAGGGTGCCTGGGGTGCAGTGGTCCATGGGGCCACAAAGGGTTGGACTCGACTATGCGACTGAACAATAACAACATTACATTAAATGTTACTTTTAAAATATTACATTTATTGGAAACACTTTGGCCTGTTTTACTGAAAAAGTAATTAAGTATTCATTTTAAATAGTACAATCAACTTCCTAAGGGAGGTTTCTGATAAACTGTTAATAAAGCAATATATAATCCATTGACACTAATGTGCTGCTAGGTAATCCATGCATCTTTTCCTATAGGAAAACCTTACAGAGGAAAATATGGTTCTTTCTATATGTTATTCACAGTTATAAATGGTGATTGTGTCTTAGGCAACTATTAGATCAAGTGTGACGTTGTTAGTGATTTTAGATATACAAGTACAGTACTTGTTTTATTAAATGTATTGATGACTTTAGTTCATGTGTGTTCTTCAAAACAAGCTTGTTCATAAAAATGAGTGTATGGGATAATGCAAAGTTTTTCAAGGGCATTATTCAAGTCACTTAAACTCCTGTTGTATTTAAGTGACAGGCAAATATAAAGTTTTTAGTATAATGTAATAAGCCATGGATGTAGGGATATTTTCTTTAACAAGGCTAAATTACTGTCAAGATGGACATGCATTTTTCTCAGCAGAACATGTTGATTTGGGGTGCAGAAGGTTTACAGGGCAAATGTCTGCACAAAATTATATTGAATTGAATAGGTTTTTTTAATTTTTATTAAATTTTCAAAATATAAAAAATACAAATAAAACAATGCTACAAATAACAATGTAATAGTTCACATTGTAAGACAAAACAAATAATTCCATACATGAAAAAAATACATAAAAGTACAAAAAAAACCTAATGCTATCCTCCTTTATTCTCTATTATCTTCTAATTACACTATCCCTAACATATATTATTACACACTTTTATTAATGCTTCATATTCCCACATTTCCTTATACAGTACCAGTCTTTAATCTTTAAGACCACATTGTTTTTCCAATTTCTTGCAATGCATTGCCTGGATGATGTTAACATTACAGATATTAACTCTTTCTTATCTTCATCCACTTTTATACTATCAACATCAGTCAGTAAAACTATACTTGACCGCAGCTTAAGCCGCATCTTCATAATCCTTACAATTTCTTCTTGTATTTCCCCCCCAAAAAAACTTTTATCACATTACAACTCCACCACATATGCTCATATGTTCCCATTGTTTGTTTACATCTCCAACACTTGTTACTTTTATTTTTATTTATCTGATGAAGCCTAACTGTGGTCAAGGAACAATTTATAATTATGCTCTTTTACTCTTACAGACATTATTGTCATAATTCTTCTCTTCCACTTTCTTTTCCATAATGATTCAGTAATCTTAACATTCAAATCTTGTTCCCATATACTCTTTAAAGTTTCTTGTGGTCTTCCTTCTTTATTTAACATCTTATAAATCTTGCTTACCAAGCCCTTAATTCCCATTTCCCCCTTTCTTATTTTAGATATCAAATCTTCAAATTCAGTTTTGTTCCTTTCCAAACTAGTTTCATTCCAATGTTTGCCATTCCATTTATTTACCAGTATGGTTTGGAACCAATTCAAGTCCATCTGTGTGAATATCTCTGTCCTTTTTCCTCTATCTCTGCAGACTGAATTGAATAGTTTTGTCTCCCAGGAAAAAAGGCATAGGATTACAGCCTCAACATATTCTTTTCTGATGTACTATAGACTGTTTTCACTTTCCTGCTGCCTCTTCAGTGAATCACAACAATTGGAAAGTGGGTTGTTGGAGAGAAACGTTGGGAGTTAATATAATAAGAGCTAGCTCCTGCCAACCTAGCAGTTCGAAAGCAAGAAATTGCAAGTAGATAAATAGGGACCACTTCGGTGGGAAGGTAACAGCGTTCCATGCACTCCGGTGTCTAGTCATGCCTGCCACATGACCATGGAAACGTCTGCAGAAGCAGACAGCGCTGGCTCTTTGGCTTAGAAACAGAGATGAGCACTGACCCCTAGAGTCGGATACGACTGGCTTTCGAGCAAGGGAAACCTTTACCTTTACTAATGTAGTTGAGGACCAAGCTTCATTAACATCCTTATGTGATTGAACTAATGCTATTTTGCAGATATAGTAGCTTTGGTATAATGATTAAATGTATGCATGTTACTGTTTTTGCTCTGCCAGAAAATTCTTGAGCTATAATAGCTGCATTGTATGAACTGTGGACTAAGGACTCATGTTCTGAAAATCATCTACATTCTCTGCAGTATATCACCTGTGGTTAATATTGTTTTTTCATTCTAAATATAACTTCTGAATTACCAGTACATAAAAAGTTTTCCTGTGCTCTAAACCACTATTCTAGAATTCAAGGGGGGGGGGTAGTACAAAAATTAAGAGGACATCATTCTCTGCTTTCTTACCTTAAAAAATAATTCAAAAATATCAGAAGATTTCACTGTATATTTATATAGAAGTGCAGTGATAACTCATACAGTAATACCCCAGATAACATTAGTACCGTATAGCGCTAAAACCGCATAATGTTACAAGATTTTTGGAAAAATCTTGTATCGAATAATGTGATTTTTAGCGTTATCCGGTACAAGCGTATGCGTGGGGGGGAGTTGGATTGGGTAGAACACACACACCCCGCTTTGATCCCTTGCCTTGACATGGGATCCCCATTGCTATACCCGTTTAGTAGAAGAGACTCCCGCTGGCGCGCCTTTTCACGCGCGTGCGATCGCCTCTTCTCAGGTTTTTTTAGCATTGTTCGATGTATACCCCGGACAATGCTAAAACCCGGATAACGTCATGACTTGTGGAACCATGTCATAACGTTATCCAGGGTACTAGTGTATAACGATTTTAATCCATTCCACAGGACTCATTGTTGTACGAAACAATTGCTATACGATACATGCATCCTATAGCGATTTTCCCTATGGGATGCATCGTACAATGATTTCTTTTGCTAAGTGTTTTTTCCCATTGAAAAATTGTTAAATGATTTTTTCCATAGGGAAAATTGTTATGCAGGACACCATTTCCCCTCCAAAACCTAATTGTTATGCAATTTTGTTGCCATACGGGACAATTATTGTATAAGGTTCCACTATACTTAGGTTTTAATGCACTTTTGTGATCTGGACCAGTATAATTCTCTTTTATATGTTAAAAAGAAAAATACATTGTTTCATTTAGTTTCTTTTAAATCCCTTCTCTTATCTGTATCCATTTGTTTTTCTTTGTTCACTACTACCACTACCTTTTTCTCCTTTATGTAAAAACATTGCTGGGAAAAAAAATGATTTTGTGACTTTGTAAATGACATGTAAATGAAATTTGGACTCCCTGTGCAGCCGACTGAGTGCTTGAAGAGGACCATATGGACCAGAGACACATTTTGCACAAAATGCAGAAATATTATTGAAACCTTAATAATACTGCTTCTTTTTAAGAATTTTGTAGAACCTCTGGTTGAAGTACACAAAAGACTGAATCTGAGATTATCATAGATGGTCTGCTTTACTTCTGCAAATAATCATATATTTTTCAGATAATGTTTCCTTGAATTTACTTAACATGAAGCTAATTAGTTCAAATATGCATCATTACTTATGCACTTCTTCTTCTTCTTCTTCTTCTTCTTCTTCTTCTTCTTCTTCTTCTTCTTCTTCTTCTTCTTCTTCTTCTTCTTCTTCTTCTTCTTCTTCTTCTTCGTATCTGATTTTGAATATTTGCAATCACTATGGCTGTCAACCACGAAGATTGTTCTGAGCACAATACAATGGCCTTCCATTTCCCTTGCACATCACAGTGTGATACCCGTACCACTGATCAAGGTTCTGCAAGTCACATTCTGGTCCTGAGCCCTTTTGGCACACAAAGTCTTCCTCGGCCCCAGGCCAGTATTGATGAAGCTGCTGCCCTCCATCAAGATGGATAAAAGTGGGATTTATTCCATTTGGAGACCATCTCCCTTCCCTGTGGACTTTGGCACCTAAGGCTGTTAGTCCTCAGGGTTGTCAGGTTAGTTAACCACTGCCTGACAATCACCATTGAGTCTCTGGCAGTAAGGTCTACTCCAGAGAGCCTAGACACCAAGAAATGATCACTTCTCTATATTGACTGTTATGAGCAATTTTGTGAGTGAGTCCTTTGCTACAAAACCCAGTTTCAGGTGGTTATACTGGCACCTACTGTTTTGTATTGCTTCCACCCATTGGAGTATAGCCCAAAATGTGTTTTAAAAAATCTAAGGAACATGAGAGGGCATTGAGGAAGAGAGAAAAAAAGCATTTAAGGCACTCATAATTAAATTATTACCTGCCATCAAGTCAATTCTGGCTTTCGGCGACCCTTTCCAGGGTTTTCTAAATAGAGTGTACCTGTACTTAGAAGTGATTTACCATTTCCTTTTTGTTGGACTGTGCAGCCTGCCTAAGGTTACACAGGCTAACTCTTCTCCTGGGTTGCATAGAGGGGGATTGAACTCCCTCTGGTTCCATAGCAAAATACCTAACTCATTACCGTACTTTCCAAATACCTAACTCATTGCTTGCTGAACTTCTGAGCCAGGATAAGGCATCTGGGGCCATTGGAAATACAGACTATTCCATTTTAGCACCAGAGTTTTAGGAATACCCCATACTCCTTCCAAAAAGACATTAGATACTTTTTAGGCATTTGGTCTTCCTCTTTCACCAGAACAAATTCTGTAAAATCTCTCCATATAACATTAAATTCATTCTCCTATTTCTCTCTCTTTTTAATTTTGATTTCACATATACATTTATCATGAATTGTTATATCTCAGACTTAATTATACTGTTTAACGAATTGAAATTCATATTGAACATTTCAATTTTTTGGAATTAACAATCTTATTTCAGTGACTAAGTTAGTAATAAATTCCTCCCTTGCCCATTCCCATTGAACATTCTCATAAATTGACAAAAGTGCTATTTTTGGCATCCCACCATCCTTTCATTTAGTTTTTGTGAAATCTAGAATCTTTCAAGATGATATGGAAATCTTTGCCTTCAGGCTACCCTTCATTCAAACATTCGCTCTAAGTATGCAAAAGCCAAATCACAGTGTATGGTTTTCTGTTAATGTTTCCAACAAAGGAGGGTTAGTTCACACATGTATTGGACTACTTGTATATTGAAGAAAAATGTAAGGAACATGCCTGAAGGAAGGAAGAGGGCGATAAAAAGAATGTTAGTAACATTTCCTGAGAGGGGTGTATGAGATCTAAATTTCTCATTTAATGTTGGGAACTAATACTGAAAGTCAGAAAAAACGTTTGTGATGTTATTTTTTACTTGATTCAGAGTCAGTTTAAACGTCTTTGTGTTAGGGAAGAAATATTTGCAGGTTTCTGTTTTCCATGCCAGAAACAAACCTAATTTTGTTACTCCAGAGGAAAATATGGGTGTTCATTATGCTGAATGCAGGTTGTGTTTCACTGAAAATGCAGAAAAGGTACAGTGGTGCAAAATATTTGACATGTTTTAAGTTTAAAGGACAAATATTTGGCTCTTACAGTACAATTCTGTTTAAATCCATTGTTCTCATAGCTAAGTTCCATTGAGACACTGAGAGAGAGAGAGAGAGAGAGAGGATAAAAGACCTGTTGAAAACTTAAAGAGGTTGGATAATTTTCTTTCTACTGGTTAGAGCTGGGATTCTCAACCCGTGACCCACGGTGCCATTTCATGTGCCCCCGCCCACTGGCTCCACCACACCCAGAAGTGCCATGTGGTGGAGAAAGGGTAAAATGGCTCTCCGACCCCTGAAGCTGTCTGAGGGAGCATGATCTGGCCCCTGGCTTAAAAAGGTTGAGAATTCCTGGGTTAGAGGATGCCCTTCCCAAGCAGAAATAGAATGAAATGCACAAAATGGTAAAATATTTTAAATTGTTGTAATAATATTTTAAAAGCAAAGCCCAGCTTATTTACTTCACTTCAGAATATTTAGATAACAGATATGTGTCTTGTTTGCCTTTAGTAGTTTCAAGAACTGTGTACATCTTTCTGACTTTCATATGGGTAACAGTTGGTGACATCATCCAATGAGTGAAAACTATAATGTCAGAAATAACAAAAATGTTTAGTTTAGATATCAGTAGAAACAAAGAAATTGTGATATTTCAGATTATCACAATTACTTTTCTCAGTTTGGGAGAAATTTCAGTGTTGTGGGGGATGAGCTGTCCCTTGGTTTTGCCCTTGCCTTGTTTCTTGAAAAATGTAGTAAATTCTAGAAAAATTTAAGCTTTCAGAGGTGGAAAGAGTTCACTGTATGTTCCATTTTGTAGGAGAGTACAATGTTTCAGGGAATGAAATACATGTATACTGGTGCAGAAGTGAGGGTATTCTAAAATAAGTACAGTGGAACCCCGACTATACAAACAGTTCAACTTACAAAAATTTCAACATACTAATAAAAATCCTGGCTAAAAAAATCAACATACAAAATTTTAATAGGAAAAATTCAACATACAAAAAATATGGTGACATGTAGCGGCCTCTTCTGATAACCCAAAGTGTTTTTGACATACAATTTTTTTTGAACATACAAATAACCTTGTGGAATGGGGGGAAATCATATGTAGGGGTTTTACTGTATTTCCAGCCCATGGTTGCCATGGGAGAATCAGCATAGGTGGGTACACCTAGGTGATTTTCAGCAAAGGCTGGTAGTATTTTAAATGTATTGGCCTCAATTCACCTGCAAGTAATGCCCCATTCTGAGATGTGTGGGGATTTTTTTAACATCCTCAAAATGTACAGAATTGCTGCTATGGGGTAAATAGGATGTATGCATTTAGAAGGATTGTGGTGGCTTATTGGTTAAGATGCTGAACTTGCTGACTGGAAAGTTGGCAGGTCAGCAGTTTGAGACCCAAATGCTGCATGACAGTGTGAACTCCCATCTCTGTCCCAGCTCCTGCCAACCTAGCAGTTCGAAAGCAGGAAATTGCAAGTAGATAAATAGGTACCACTTTGTGGGAAGGTAGCAACATTCCGTGCACAACGGTGTTGAGTCATACCTGCCACATGTCCAGATGCACAGAGCACTGCCTCTTTGGCTATAAACAGAAATGAGCACTGAACTACTAGAGTCAGATACAAGTGACTTTCAAGCAAAGGCGACCTTTACCTTTACCTATTCATTTAGAACTTTACTTTTATTTACAGTTTATAGGTTTTTCTGTAACCAACATTTTCTGAGTGGTTTACAGGGATTAAAATAGCAGAGACAGGAGTGACAATAAAATGAAAAGCCAATGAAACATTACTATAAAAATCTACAGATCAGTAGGCTTTTTTCTTATTGAAGTGGCAGACCTGTGTACAGATTGTGCAACTCCAGATTGCAAGGAGATTGTACAGTACCCTGTAATACCTCAGATAACGCTAAGACTTGGTTCCACAAATCTTGGTGTTATCTGATTTTCAGTGTTATCCGATGCATGTTAAAATCCTATGGGATGTATCGGATAACGTTAAAGCTCCATAGAGATACATTGTAACCGCATAGGCTTTAGCAGTTGTTATCCGATACATCCCATAGGACCTTAACGTTATTCAATCAGGTTCTCCTCCCCAGATTACATAAAGTTATTCAATTTTAGCGTTATCCGAGGTAAACGTTACCCGAGATATTACTGTGCTGTCTAGAGCAGTGGTTCCCAATGTGGGGTACAGGCCCCACAGGGGAACTTCAGTTCCCAGAAGCCTAAGCCAGTATATTAACTGATCAGTGCGGAATTGACTTAAGCTTCTGGGAATTGAAGTCCAAACACCAGCATTTGGGAAACACTGGTCTAGAGCAGCAGTCGTGCTGAATCAGCAGTGAAGCTTTTTTGGAGATTGTACAAGGAGGCATCTAGCATTGCCTTGTAGAAGCATAAATCTAGATCAAGAATGTTAGAAGATGACTCACTAAGGTAGGGCTTCTCAACCTGTGGCCTACAGGCTGGATGTGGCGTGTGGCACCATTTCATGTGGCTCCACCACACCAGGAAGTGCCATGTGGTGGAGGAAGGGCAAAATGGCTGTCTGGCCCCTGAAGCTGTCTGAGGCAGCGTGACCCAGCCCTTGGCTTTAAAAGGTTGAGAACTCCTGGTCTAGTTGAAAGCAGTGGGTGCAATCTCTGATATCTGCAGTAGCAAACTAAAGATTGTGAAACAAATGAGCAAAGCATTGCTTTCTGGCTGCCTCACAAGAGGTTCTAACCATTAAAAACGCACAGGAAATTAGGTGACAAGTAAAGTGTTCTGGGCTAGTCTTCAGCATGCCAGCTTTCTATGTGGAGGGAATTATTTCAATAGGTATTGAGTCACACATCCCCTTAACTTGCAATCGGATTGTGTTAGAATTCAAACCATAGATTTATATGGACATTTCCCCTGCAATGTGATTAAGGCAAAGGTAATAAAATATGGACAATGAAAACACACTATAAATAATTCATAATGACTCACTTTTGAGTGAGAAGTAAATTCATGATTAGTTTTCTCTAGCTTAGGGCAATCTTCTTTAGTTAGCATGAAACAAAAGTGCTCTGTGTTAATTAGCCCCTGTGTTAATTAGCACTTAATTTAATAAATAATTTGTCATTGTTTCTCTCACTTTAAAAAAGCTTTTCTGTTGCTAGCTCTACAACGTGCCTAAGTGGCGATCTGCTACAATACATTTTCAAATGGTGCATTGGTGTAGTTCACATATGTCAGTTAATTTGCTTTGTTTCGAATGAGGATTTCAAAGTTTGGAAAAGAGGCATGAACAAAACGAAATGTTTTTTCTTCTAAGCAAATTCTTTGAACCATGGCAAATAAAATACATGCAAGGGATGCATCAACTACTGGTTAGCTTTATCCCACTGGAATAGAATTCTTTGGAATGCCTGAGGGCCAATTTTCTGCGCCTGAGACCATCCAGGAGCTGACAGCCAGCCAGAAAGAAAGTGAGAAGTACTACAAGTCTAGTTCTGGGGCTTTGAAAAAAGTGAGATTTTTTGCTTTAACAATGCCTATGGAGTGTAGCATAATGAGAAGGTGAACTGCCACTTCAGAAGGCTTCTGGAAACTGCATTTCACTTCCTTCCTTTTCTTTTTGGCTAGAGGGGGAGGCAGCAGAGAAGGTGGTTATGGTGGTAGAGGTCACAAGACTCAGGATGGCCCTTTCCCTTACCTTTGTAAAAGACAAAAAGGCCAGGGTGGGAAACAGCCATTCCTACTTAAACCTTGAGCATGTGATGTCTTCACATCAGTGGCATAGGGTGGGTTTCTGGCACCCGGGGCCACAGGCCAAACTCCCCCCCCCCCAGTTTCACCCCCCACCTAGGCATGAAAATCTTACCTCGATGGGGACCAGGGGGCACTTTTTCCTCCTCCGCCGCCTTCATGGTCTTCTTTGGGCTTCCTCTTCCTCACAGCCAGGTTGTAGTGAGGCCCAGGGGCTGGGGTGGTGCAACGCAGTGCGGGCCCAGTGGGGAGCCCACCATCGGCATCCCAGGTATGTGGCAGCCCCACCTCCAAGCCCGCCAGGAGCAGCTCATTCACCTTCGACAGCAGCGACGCCCAGGAAGGTGGGAAGTGAGGCTGGTGGTCGCGCGGCCCAGTACCCGCAGCTGGAGCAGCGCTGGCCAGGCCGAGGATGCCCCCCTGCAAGGCCTGGCCGGTGCTGCTCCAGCTGTGGGTGCTGGGCCCCAGTGATTGCCGGCTTCATTTCCCGCCTTCCTGGGAGCTGCTGCCACCAAAGGCGAACGAGCGACTGCCGGCGGGCTCGGATGTGGGGCAGGTGCGTACCTGGGACCCCAATGGTGGGCTCCCAGCTGGAAGAGACAATTCTGTAAGAGACAGGAATTCCTGTTGTAACTTTCTTTAGTTAGGTTTTTTTCTTTCTTTTGTAGCTGCATGTCTGTCTTTAACACGTGTACCTGGTCTTATCCATATTACAGTATAGCTCTTAGCAATGAGTAAGGTAGCTTCTAGTAAGGGTGGAGCAGAAAGGCTTTTGATTGAGACATGGAAGCAAAACATATGAATTGCCTCTCTGTAAAATTGGAATCTTAGTAAAACATGATGGGGAAAAAGCCAGCCATATAATAAAAGAAACAACTGTTCATGACAAATATATATATATATAAGCATTTTTAAAATCAGCAGCAGTTGAAGTGGTTCTTTACATGGTTGCCTTCCCAACCTTTCATTCTGAAAACCTGTCTGTAAGGAAGGTATGACTGAGGTAAAGATTGGATGAAGGACTCCAGGTAAGGTCTTTAACTGAGTAATGAACTTCCTGTTTAAAGTCAGTTTGAGAGCAGATGTTAGTGTAGAACTGATGACAAGGCCAGTATGTCTCCAGGTGCAATTCAAGGTGCTGGTCATTACCTTTAAAGCCCTATATGGTAGTGGGCCAGGATACCTAAGAGACCGCGTCACCCTACGAACATCTGTCCATACCACCAGGGCGGATCGGAGGGGCTCTCTTGTTATTCCATCAGCTAGGGAGGCTCGCCTCACTAGCACCAGGAAGAGGGCCTTCTCTGTGTTCGCCCCGGCCCTCTGGAGCCTCCTCCCGATAGAGCTATGCCTGCAGACAGAGCTCCTGCCCTTCCGGAAGAGCTTAAAAACTTGGATGGCAGGACAAGTGTGGGGATCCAGGAATGGGGGATCCCATGTGGGGTGGCTAGTCTAGAGATAATCCACCCTTTCTGATCATACCCCCGATACTGTTTTAATTTTCATGAATTTTTAATTTTTTTTAAATATTGATATGTTTTTAATCTATGCTGTAAGCCGCCCAGAGTCGGGCTTGCCTGATTGGGGCGAGATAGCAAATATGAATAGTAAAGTAAAGTAAAGTAAAGGCTGAAATCTGGCTTGATTATGGTGAATGGCACAGTGTGAACAGTACTATGTGAATGGTACTGTCCTCTATGTAAGCATATGCTATCTTGACTGCTGGCATTGGTGTTGTCAAAATTTAGGCTGGTCTTTACTATGTAAAGCATGGCATCCTTTTTTCCTGCTGAAAGTGTGGGCACAATATTGTGCAGCAGTATTGGGCCATTTCTTTCATTTTGAATCATGGATACAGAATCGCAATATTCTATATTTATTAACCAGAAGTATTTTGAAGAATTGAATTTCCTAGTCTTTTTGAAACAGAAGTTTTAAGTACACTTACACTACACACAAATTCCAACAGAAACTACCCTCATGAAAAATTTCCCTGTGCTAGAGGATCCCAGAAGATGAGCATATTAGTATGGTTGTTGGGAGAGGACAGAAGCGAGGATATTTCGGATGTGGCTGTAGTCCCTTTGTGCCACAATATTCAACTATTTTGAAGGGCTGTTTTGGACTTAATGAAATGGTAACACAAAGATATGAATAAGATGTGTTGCACTGAACACATCAATAGAAAAACAGAGTAACTTTTATCTCTCAGACAAACTTAATGTTACCATGCCTGTTCCATAGACTGTGGATTAGAAAGCAACCTTCCAATTTTCAAAACTTTTCCTGAAGAAAAAAGGATCTATATCAGACCAAAAGCAATATGAAGATGTTGTGTGCATGCTTTGCAAAATATAGTCAAGCCTCACATAAAGCGCGCCTCGCTTAAAGAGTAACTCGCTTAAAGAGCAGAATTTTCTCTGAATGTTCGCTTCACTTAACAATAAAACCAACCAAAAACTCGCTTAACAAATAAATCAGGGTTCGCAATCCCCCCCCCCCCAGAAGTCACAATTGGTCACTTACAATGGTGTTTCACTTAAAGAACAAACTCGCTTAAAGAGCAATTCTGTGGAACGCATTATGCTCTTTAAGCATACAAAAGGAAGAGCTGTGAGTTAGCAAAGATTGTCACTGGAGACCAAGGTCAAAGTTATCCATACTAAGTAAAACAGGAGTTCTCAACCTTTTTAAGCTGGGGGCCGAGTCACACTCCTTCAGACAGCTTTGGGGGCCGGATGGCCATTTTGCCCTTCCTCCACCACATGACACTTCCTGGTGTGATGGAGACCATGGAGTGTCTCATGAAATGGTGCTGTGGGTTGCATCCAGTCCATGGGCCAGAGATTGAGAATATCTGAAGTAAAAGAAAGACATGGAGAAAATCAACGCATTTGTACTTTGGTGTTGGAAAAGAGCCTTACAGATACCATTGACAGCCAGAAAGGCAGACAAGTAGGTGTTCAATGAAGTCATTAACTCATGTAGTCACCACACATCAGAAGTGACATGATCTTCAGATGTTTTACCTTAAGTAATTGTATAATGACAAGATGGGTTGAATAGGTACTAAGGCTCTGGTAATATCAAGGAAGACCATTTTTTGCCACAAAGCAAAAATCAGTAATTTCACAGCTTAAATGAGTGAGTTTTTGAATATTTGTTCTTTATACAGTAGTACCTCATACAACGATTTTAATCCATTCCATGGGGCTCATTGTGTTACGAAAAAATTGTTATATGATACATGCATCGTATAGTGATTTTCCCTATGGGATGCATATACAACGATATATTTTTTTTTTGCTAAGTGGTTTCTCCCATTGAAAAATTGTTGTACGATTTTTTCCATAGGGAAAATTGTTATGCGGGACACCATCCCCCCCCCCCCACCTAATTGTTATGCAATTTTGTTGCTATATGGGGCAATTGTTGTATGAGGTTCCATTTTACTTTTTAAAATATATTTTAAAATATTTTTTACAACCAGGAAGCATCTTTTTAATGCTTTTTTTTTTTGCTAGGAAGGAGTTAAAAAATTTTTCTTGTGAATGTCAGCTAATTAAGTGCTGACTGACAGGGTCTAGAGTTCAGATTTTACCAGGAACTTACTGAACTTGCAACAATGTATCAATACTTTGCCACATTCTGTGCTATATGTCTCTTTGAGCAGTTTATAACTGTCACTGTTTTACCCTTTTGAAAGGATGAATGTTTCAATTCCTGCACCCACGATTCGTTCTAAATAAAGACAAATGCATCAGACTAAGCATTCTCTTTCAAACTAAGCAAGATTGGTCTTTTCAGTTTATTTGATTTGTATTAAATCTGGGGACATAAAAGGTTACTTATTTCTGCATGGGAGGAAGTTTTAGGTGTGGTTTTTTTTTTAAAATCATAACTCAAAATCCCCTTGCCCCAGCTCCCCCAAATTAGACTCAAAGTGAGAGCAAATTGTTTGCTACATCTGTACCATGTTTGAGGCTGATCGAATATCAGTTTCAAAGCAGCAAGTTTTTGTTTGCAGTGCCTCCATTTTCAGAATTGCCTTGTAGAATGTTGTTTTGCTCTGCTGCATGTGTATATGTAAACCAGATAAAACAGAAACAATGCCATTTGTGTACACAAACTTTTATGTTCATTGGTATGCATATTTAAAGTTAAATTTGTCCAATTTTGGGCAAACCTTGGGTACCACGTTGTCTGGACTGGAGGTCTTCCTCCCCATGTTGTGTTGTGGTAACTGCTGTGGATCAAAGTAAAAATGAAATTTCCTTCCAGAAAATATTTCAAGCTATTGTTTTTTTGGTCTAGAGCATTTCAAATCTTCATTAAGACACTGACTGTGGTTTAAATTAATGTTTTGTTTTGGTTTTTTTTTAAACCATGACCAAGACAAGTTTTATTTTTATGGGACTCATTAGTTCAGTTCAATTGATGCTTGTATGTTTATTGGATTTGTATCCCAACCCAATTAGTGCAAAAGCACATTTTTATAAGTCTTAGAAGTTTATATTAAGAGTTTAAAACTGAAGATTCAGTTCATGAATCCTGGCGGCTAGCAAGCAATGTAATAGCTATGTCATCTTTGATTCTTATTAATTTATGCCTCTGTGGAAAGTGAGACTTTTGCAAAAGTTATAAAAGGTGAAGCACCTTTATATCCATGTTCTCGGTTATATGAAATATTTGTTAGTAGCATCTGTTGGTAAGATTGTTCAGGCAATTTATAATTTGTGTCTAGTGGGTGATTATGTTATTACTATTTCTGGCTTGTATCTGATTTCTGATCTGTCTTTGTTTTCTTCCCATTTATGGTTTTCTTTTTAAAAAATCTCAAAAAGTACATTTTGAAGTTAAATTTGTTTAAGCTGTATGGAATCCAAGTGAATTTTCCCCACTGAGTTCTTGCTATGTGAATGTTGGGGGAAAGTAGCTCTTTCTAAATTAATTTTGTGACTCCTTGGCGGAATGTTACAGAAGATAATTGTAGTGTTTCGTTCTGTCTGAGATTATTTTGGTTGTTGGGAAAATATTTGTGTTCACTAATTTCATAAATTAGATGAAAAAACAGCACATTTATATTCTGCCTTCCTTTCCCCCTCATCTATTTATTCTGCCCCTCTATTCATTACATTAACAAATGGGAATGAAGAGTCTTTCTATTCAAGTTATGCAATCCTTTAAAGCAACTGAATTTGAGTGCTTGGATTTTTCTTGGGTTTTATAAGAAGCATTTTCACTTTATTGTTGTTATGTGCCATCATCTCCAACTTATGGCAGCCCTATAAATGAGAGTTCTCCCAAACGCCCTGTCCTCAACAGCTATGCTCAAATCCTGCATGTTAGAGTTTGTGGCTTCCTTTAGGGGAATCAATCCATCTTTCTTTTGGCCTTCCTTGTTTCCTGTTTCCTTCCACCTTTCCCAGCATTATTGTCTTTTCTAGAGTCTTTGCCTTCTCATAGCGTTCTCCAAGTAGGACAGTCTCAGTGCCAGCATTTTTGCCTGTAGAGATAGTTCAGGACCCACTTGTTTTGTCTTTTTGGCATTCTAGGGTATCCATGAAGCTTTCCTCCTCCATCACTATTCAAATGAATCCTCTCTCCTACCCCGACTTGCTTTCTTTACTGTCCAGCTTTCACACCCATACATGGTGATTGGGAATACAATAATGTTATTGGGAGTTATCTAAACATTATTTCTCTGGGCAAAGGTTCCTACCTCCTGACAGGTCCAGTGAACAGGAGAGCACCAAAAGCACAGAGCCAGCATCTGTTTCCCCTTTCCTAGTTTTTGGGTGGCCTCCAGTGTTGCCAAGCTAGCTACTTACTGAGACATGGCCTTTTTAAATTATTATTATTAACAAGGAAATGAGGAGTAGAGCACTTTAAAGCAACAACTGCAGCAGAAACAATAAAAATATTGTGGCCCCTTTGCATCAACTGACATCTGTTTTATTGTGTGCTTTTTAAAATTACTGTCTACTTGTTCATTTAGAAAAAAGTTGCTTAAAGAAGTAGGCTGCAATCTATGAAAGCTTGCACTAGAATAAATCTATTAGTCCAGAAGGTGCCACAAGACATCATGCTTTTGGGGAAGGGAGATGTTTTGCTTCTGGTATACATTCCAAATAAGTATTCTTGGCTTTTGCTCCCTGGTTGCTTGGGGAGTTAGCAGGAACAGTTAAAGACATGCCTTATACACTGTGACAAGTGTTAATCTTCCAGGAAATTCAGCCAATAACACACACATTAAGGGAATTTTATGTAACAATGGCTTAATGTCTCCAAATAGGTGTCTTCAAGTATGAATGGACCACACAGATTTAGTTCCACTGGAAGGAATAGTGAAATTGTCTATGTGATTATTTTGATTGGATTGAAAAATCCTTCCTTGCTTCGGGAAAGCAATTGCTGTTAGAACATATGGCATTATTCTCAGAAGGGATGTGATTACAGATCAACTTCACTTTCTTGAATTTAGGCAGACAGTTTTCCTTAACTGCATTTTTCCAGTTTTTGTATTCATGCATAGAAAATAAGAAATAAAATTATATGCTGTAGGAGTTATAATGGGTGAAAAAGCAATTGCAGAAGTTGAATTGCCAATGAAGAATGCATTGTTATAAGTCGCCAAAGTAAGCAGTAAGAGTTATAAAAATGGAGACAAAATTAATTTTATTTCCTAACCATTACTTGGAAAGTCCATAAAGATAATCCTTTGCTAAAAAAGAAATGGGCAGTTTTAAAAATATTTGCTTGTAATAAGGTAAAGACATTACTGTACTTCAGTTAAATTCCCTTGTTTTGCTTGTCTATCCAGGGCTAGCTGCTCTTGTTCAAGAATTAGATTAAATGAGAGGTGAAGTACATTGTTACAACATGTCACTGAGCTTGTTCAGGACTTCAGTCATCTTGGAACAGGAACTTTGTAATGGGGAGAGGGAGAGCTCAAGTTTGAATCCAGTTGCTGGTGTCGCATAGGAGCAAAGGGATTATTTTCTATAGCTCCAGACAGAATACTCTGTAGCACAGGATAGACAATTCTTCAGTTTCATGGCACTCATTTGTGTTACTAGGATGTTTGCTGTAATCTATCCTGAGCCAAAATGGGAAAATTTTTCTCGGCTGACCTGCCAACAATTCTACCCTGACTGACATTTTAGCACACCATATGATAGCTAGTGACAACCATAAACAAAACTCTACTGCTCATTTGGTCTGGCAGGCTGCTCTTTCCTTTTGATCTGTTCCTGTTCAGTTCCCCTCCTAGGGCATGAGTTAAAAAGGTGGCTGAAAGATAGTAGCAGTGGTTAGAAAACTGCAGATACCAATTCCTTGGATATGGCTGACATACAGTACATCATTGCAGGCTATTCTTAATGTAATGCAAGGCTGTTAGTTGGTCTTAAATGGCCAGTTAAAAGCTGTTCACTTTTTAGACCTTTTCCACAACCAACTTTGCCAAGCTACCCTGGACTTCTGTTTCAGATGTATAAATGTATACAGTGGAACCCCACATAACAAATGCTTTGTATAATGAAAATTTCACACAGTGAAGCTTTCGTGCAGCAATCACACTGCCCTACATAATGAAATTCTTTTCATTATATAGTAAAACCTCGCATAAAGAGCGCCTCGCTTAGAAAGTAACTTGCATAAAGAGCAGAATTTTCTCTGAATGTTTGCTTCGCTTAGCAACTAAAACCAACCAAAAACTCGCTTAACAAATAAATCGAAGTTCACAATCCCACCCCTCCCCCAGAAGTCACAATTGGTCACTTACAATGGTGTTTCGCTTAAAGAGCAAACTCACTTAAAGAGCAATTCTGTGGAATGCATTATTCTCTTTAAATGAGGTACTACTGTATGTGGTTTTCATTAACCGGAATATACCCCTGTTAATGGAAACCCAGTATAATGAACATTTTCTTTTCGTTATGCGGGTATCACCCATTTGATCTCCATAACGAAAAAACCACATAGTGAAGAGCTCCATGGAATGGAGCTTTTGCGTTATCCAGGGTTCTACTGTACCATGAAAACCCACTTTTATGTCTGATGAAGTGGACTTGGTCCATGAAAGCTAACATTATAATAAAGGAGTTAGTCTTTAAGGTGCCACAGTGTTTTGTTTTTTGTCTTTTTTGGTCTTGTTTTGTTTACCCTGTGATATTTCCACATTTGTTGATGTTGAATGATCATGCTACATGTATTTTTGGATTCTCTTTCGGTAGGTCGACTCTGGGGGATGTTATATGTGGGGCGGGCACTTACACTTCCAGCTTTTTTCACTACATTGATGTGTTGCAGCAAAGGTAGGAGTCGCCCAAAGTGAAACTGGAATTCCATTTCCAGACAGTGAGATACGTTCCTGTGGTGTTTATCTGCTAAGGAAGACAGATGAAAGACGAAATGTGAGAGGAACGAGAAAGCTTTTTTTCTTCTTTTTGTTTTGTTTTAATGTAAGACTAATGGTGAAGAAGGGACAGCTTCCTTCTTTACAGGGGCGTAGCTACCGCCGTATCTGCCGTATCAATTAAACTTCCCAAATTTTTTTTTATTTCACAAGGGCCCCCAAACAATTTTTTATACGGGGCCCCGCCAAGGCATGCTACGCTTCTGCTTCTTTAGCAGCATCGCTTCAGAGTTCTGTCAAGGTTATGAGATTGGTATGGGGAACTGAGTTTAGTGCCAAAATCTGGGACAAAGTTTAGTCACACTTGCTCTTTAAGTCTGTTTCAGCATAACTGTGGGAGATTAGAGTGCTGTATTGCTAACACTTATACCCAGCAAAAGTTTCTGTATACCTCAAAGCTCTCTGTGGTGAATGTTGAAAGGGATGTGAGCATTTTGGTTCCTCCCCTTCACAGGTAGTGGGTTTCCCTCTGGTTTTGTTCTTCTAGGTCACCCTTGCTTGAAAGCCAGACGTATCCGACTCTTGGGTTCAACGCTCATCTCTGTTTACAGCCAAAGAGCCAGCGCTGTCTGCAGATGTTTCTGTGGAGATGTGGCAGGCATGCCTGGACACTGGAATGCATGGAACACTGTTTAATTTCCCACTGAAGTGGTCCCTATTTACCTACTTGTAATTTCTTGCTTTCGAACTGCTAGGTTGACAGGATCTGAGACAGAAGATCTGCAGTACTCAGGTCTTGAACTCCGACCTTCCAGTTTTCAAATTCAGTGTCTTAACCACTTGAGCTACCGTAGTCCCATTCTTCTGCTGGCACATAATTCAGAGCCACTTTCGCCTTGGTTGTTTGAGAAGATATTAAATATTTTGAGCAACTACTATTGCTATTTTTTGTAGGGATAAAGAAAAGCTGCCTACAATATTATCTGAGGATTTGGTGATGTGAGGGACGGGTCATTTGGAGACAGCAAAGTTCTTCAGACCTTATGGAGTCTGAGTATAAGCCTTGAATTAATGATGTGGTCCATAACCCTCACTAAAACCTCATATATGAGATGAGAGTGATAAAATGATGGGAAATCGGAGACAAGTTTAGACAATATCTTTACTGTTTTTGGAGTTATAGACCGCTAATTGTATTGCCCTCCGTTTGAATAGCTGAGGTTTAGAAAAGTCATATTTTAATGTAGCACAACTTCAAAATTTTAGTTGGAAAGGGAAAAAAATTGCTTCTTCATTGTACTCAAGATCATAACTGAAAGTTTTCTGTGCTCAAAGAATCTGGACTTCCTTATCACTTAAGATTACACACAGTGTCTTTTGTTGTATTGTAATAAGTTTTGCCTTATAACAAGTCTGCTATAAAAAAAGCCTGAAGTGATACACATTTTCATCACTTCCTCATTAGATGACTGCAACATATTTTGTGCAGATCTGTCTTTGGAAAAAATGTTTGTAAGTCATGGTAGGTGCAAATGCAGAAGAGGCATGTCTACTTTTGTAAAAACGCCTACATTTGTGTTGGATTTGCCAGGTTCAAAATTGATTTAAAAATTGGAATTATATGATGCATGGCTAAATGCACATTATTTTGTCTGTCAAGCAGTGCATTTTAAAGCATCCAGCAGAGATTGTTTTATTCCACACTTATTCTTGAATCGTTGTACCTTGTGTCAATGTTGGTTATGTTTCTACATGTGTCAGTTTATAATGCACTTCTGAGATTTCTGTTTTCAAGCGATTCAACAACAAAAAACCCTGAAACTTTAGAAGCCCATCTTTGCTGATTAGCTGAGCAGTAGGGATGGGCTGTAGCTGATCTGTAGCATCTGCTCTCTTCATGATCAATGGCAGCAATCTGTGGCAGCAGTGGATAAAGTGTCTAAGACAGTGATGGCCAACCTTGGCACTCCAGGTGTTCTTGGACTTCAATTCCTAGAATCCCAAATCAGCACTCCTACTGATCAGAGCTTCTGGGAATTGAAGTCCAAGAACACCTGGAAGGCCAAGGTTGGCAATCACAGGTATAAGCTGATCTGGTATAAGCTCTACTGCCACCACAGATCATTTTTAAACTTAAAATCCATTATTTTTATAGTTCTATGATATTTTAAATATTTTCAAAAGAAGCCAAATAGTTTGATACATGTCAGTATATTCCCATGATAGATGTCAGTATCCACACAATATGTCCACACAATATGATCTTATATCAGGGGTTTGCAACCTACGACCAATGGCACCATTTCATGTGGCCCACCACCCTCACTCCCACCGCTGGCAGAAGTGGCAAAAACGTGCCGGCACCAGATGCTGCCAGAAGCAGTGAAGACAGCCAAAAATGTGCTGTAAATGCACCTGCGGCTGTTGTAAATGTGGACAACACGGTTTATGACAGCGTTTATGGCAGGGGGGACAATGTGTCTGGCCCACTCAGTTGTCTGAAGAGCTGTGGTCCGGCCCATGGTGGAGAAACATTGAAAACCCTTGCCTTAGATCAATATTTTAAAAAACCTTATTTAACACCACCACCCCTTGGTGTGTGTGTGGGGGGGTGTGTGTGTCAGGCTTGTGTTTTCAATAGACATTTACAAGTACTATTTGTATGAAATCAGCTCATGGTCTGTGTTTTCATTTTTTGTTTGTTTGGTTTTCTATTTTAGGTCAAGGTACATTTTCTGGGGTTCTTAGAGTTTACTGCTGTATAACTTAGAAACAGACTGTTATCAATCCATTTAACTAGAAGTAGACTATGTTTTACTCAGTGAAGCTTTTTTCTGAGTAAACGCACAGAAGAGGTTTTCTTTGTTCAAACAAATATTGAGCTTTTCTTTGTTCAAACCAATAAACTAAAAACATAACTTATTGTGAAGGCAAAAGGGACAAAATATTTATTCATGAGAAGATGCCAATATAGCTTTGGTGCAATTTAGAGTTATCATATTTTGTATTCTTCCCACGGTCACTGGGAAAGCTGTGCTTGGCCTGCAGCTGCCGCTTCCGCCACTGCCACCTCAATCCTTGTCCTTTTGTAAGCCTTACAACAGCTGCCCTGCTACGGAGCGCTGGCAGGGACAAGCCAAGCCAAGAGGAGGGGACAAGGATTGAGGTGGTGGCAGTGGCAGCAGAATTGGCGGCCAGAGCAAAAGCATGGGCCAGATGATTTGATGCCGTAGGCTGGATCTGGCCTGTGGGCCATAGTTTTGGGACCTCTGCTTTATACAATATAGTAGTGCAGGTATAAACAAAATGAAGGGGGGGGGATTTTTTTTTTTTTTTTTGAGAAACAGTTTTTTTCAGTGAACCATCCACAGGTATGAAACAGTGACAAGGGTAAGATAATATACTTTTGGAGTGGAAACAAAGTCTATATTTGTCTTAGAACTATGGTATGGTTCTTTGGACTGCTTCCTGAAATATGTACCATAAAAGGTAAATCGGTCCTTATTTCAGGGGGTGCAGCCTTTATTATTGTTGAAATTATGATCAGTGCACACTGGACTTCTGGATTGAGTTTTACACTCCCTGTAAAAGCAGAAGGTTCTCACAGGTGCTGTAACCGAGTTTTTCTCTCTCTCTCAAATTGTTAACTTTTTCTGGTGGCTAAAAGAAAGGAAGGGGACTTGTCAGACATGCCAGGTGGTGCATGCATGCATGCACTCTCTTGCACATATACCAGTCACATTCACCCAAACAACACACAGACACCCTGTGCATACACATGTACCAGACCCTGTATGCAACTGCGCATGTGCATTCGCATGCACACACGCATGCATGAACACACCTTGCATTGGCTGCTCTTACAGCTTCTTATGGAGAAAATCCTCCTGCTTGGAGCAAGTTGGGGGGGGGTGGAGAAAAGGAAAGCAAGGAGGAAGAATAAGGCTGGCTGCTTACTTTCCAGGCACTATTGTCACACAGTCCTTATCCAAGTGGAGGTGGGTATTTGGAGAGGATCTCTAACTTGGCCAAGAGAGAGAGGGAGGGAGAATGTGTTTATGTGTATTGGCAATAGGGTAAGTGGAGGCTGGGTGGCTCAGACACTCTGATGTCAGGCACAGCAGTGGCGTGAACGCTAGGCTGCTAGCATGGCAGTTGCAGTAGAAGCAGGAGCGGAACGGAAAATGAGGGATTCTGTTCAGCTGCTTGTATCATTCAGATAGCAAAAAAATAAAAATAAAAATCCCTTTGAATTCATCTATGGCATAAGATGAACAAATCCCAAGTTTTATGGTGGTGTAGTCACCCGTTTAGTAAATATGCATGGGAGGATTGATACATTTATATTTATGAAGAAGCTGAATTTGGACCCATTACTTTCTTAGACTTAACCTCCCAGAATCACCCAATCAACATCATTAGCAACTATTTAGGCTAAAGGATTCTGTATGCTGTAGGTAGAACAAAAATAAATAAATGGAAATCTCTCTTCTTTCTCTGATACCTGCATTTTGCCCTCACTTTCTCCTAGCATTTCCCCTTGTAAATCAGAAAATCACTTGTTGGGGATCCCTGTGGTTTTCTCGTAATATAATGGCAAATATCACGAGAAATTCCTGTGCATTAAAAATGCATGGCTTCTTTATATACAGTATATGCACTAGTAATGTACTCATCCATTTACCTGTTTCACATATTACCAGTGGTGGGCAGCCAGCCAAAAATTTTACTACCACATTGTGGGTGGAGCCAATGATGTGAGCAGAGCCAAAGTAAAAAATAAAATAAAAATAAAATAAAAATACAGTACACATAAAAATAGAAATAAAAAACACATAAAAATACAAATTAAAATAGACATTAAATAGAAATAAAAACATAAAAATATGAATTAAAATAGACATTAAATAGAAATAAAAGCACACTACATAAAACACCCACCCACCCCAAACACAAACCCTAGTCACTTACCCTGGCTGGGGTAGGGGAGCAGTAGGCAGGCAGCAACAGCAGTGGTGTGCCAAGGGAAGGCTGCTGCCGCTGCTCCTCCAAAGAAGCCGCTGAGGGCCACAACAGCCAGCCACTGCACCCTTCCTTGCATCCCAAAATGGCTGCTTGTGAGTGCGCATGCATCAAAATATCATTTGATGCATGCGCACCTCCATTATTCAGTGTGCATGCATCAGATGGTGTTTTGATGCATGCACACTGACAAGCAGCCATTTTGAGCTGCAAGGAAGGGCTGTCGGAGAGGCGACCGAACCGGTTGCCTCCAAAAAAAGGTAAACATCCCAGGTGGTCTCCTAGGAGGGTTACTACCCCCCCTCCAGGAGACCACCCGGGATTTTTACTACCGGTTCAGTAGAACCGGTCTGAACCGGCAGCTGCCCACCACTGCATATTACCCTGAAAAGAATTTTGACAGGTAGATTTGGCTGGCAGATACTTATTGCCTCAAACATACAAAAAGTGTGACCAAGTGAAAACTTGGTGCTTCTGACTCCTTGTTGTTGGTACAACATAAACAATTACAGCATACCACATTTCTCAGATCAGTGGCTGCTACATAAATAATGTTAGGAAATAATGCAACAGTTATAGTGTTTGATTTATATAGTATATGAATTTGCTCAATATGCAGGTAAGGTCAGCAAATTTGCCTGGACTGGAAATTAGGCTGCAAATACATCAGCTCTGTAACATATGTATATTTTGCTGAAACCTGCATGTATAGTATTCTGCCATTTTATTTTATTATGAAACTGAAAATATTTCCTTTCGCTAACAATATCTCTTTGGCATTTTTATACATGGGCTGACACTGAATATATGCAAGTCCTAAGAACCAACAATGAGGCAAAATAGCATGTGCTTTCCTAAGCAGAAATAGGCACTGAGAAATCAAACAGAGTGGGTGAGATGAGGGAGCAATTAAAGTTCCACCAAAGTTGATTAAAAGGATGTAAAAATCAGAATTTGTTTATGCAGAGAAAAACTATACCATTTTGTGATCTGTTTATTTGAAATCTGCACTGTATGGGAAGGTAGAGAAACCTCCAAAAGTCTTTCCCCTTACCTGGATCTCACAAGTCTACCCCTTTTTCCAACCCTTTGTGTAACACTCTGGAAGACTGTTTAACACAGGAGTTCTCAATCTTTTTTGAGCCGGGTGCTGGGTCACGCTCCCAGGTGGCTATTTTGCTCTTCCTCCACATGGCACTTCCTGGTGTGGTGGAGGCGGTGGGGGGCAAAATCCAATGGTACTGTGGGCCACAGGTTGAGAATCCCTGGTTTAACCCCTCAATTTCAAATTGTACACCCACCCACCCAGCAGGTATCAGAAAACTTGGCTCCAGATGTTCTTGGACTTTAATTCCCAGAAGTCCTGGTCAGCAGGTGTACTGACTTGGGTTTCTGGGAACTGAAGTCCTAGGTTTGCTGCCCCCTTCCTGGGGTATTAGGGCACAATATTGGTGAAAAATAGAATTACCAAAATCATAGGAACAAATCTTTGGTCCAGGGGTGTACCATGTAGTTATCCCAGTGTCCTTTATCAGTTCAGATAGATTCATTACTAATCTTTCTCTCTGCTTATGGTGGATATGCCTCAGCTTATTTCTCAGACACAGAACCACCAATTTCCTCTTTATTTTGCATGCTCCTTGGGATTTGTTGCTTAGTGTCAGCTAAGCTCACAGCAGTCTCAGAAAGAGAGAAAAGATTAATTCTCTCTCTCTCTCTCGTTTTGTTTTTATGTTCACAGGAGATTCCTTATTACTAAACAAACTTTACAATGAGTGGGCAAAAAGAATGAATATTGCTGCCAAAAATAGCAATGGTTGCTTAACAGTTGTTCATCATCCCTCGTTTTCAAACAGTGTTTGTGGCTCCCGACCCACTGACCATCATAATGGGCAGCTGCCTGGGATGAAAAGATTTCCTTCCTCTGTTCAATGAGCCAATGGCCAAGTTCAAATGATGGTATAATCAGACTTCAACCCAAAGTCAGAGCTACATGGCCACTCACGAAGTGTCCTAATCTACACCACTAGACTCAAATTTTGAAACATGAACCAATCTATAATACGGTTTAGCCAGATAATAAAGGAAATGTATTTGGGCTCCTATCATCAAGCTGCATCTGCCTAACTTGGAATCCTTATCTCTAAACTTCAGGCCGGATATTGCTTACCTTAATGTAAACAGACCTATGTACAGTAAAACCTCGCATAATGAGCGCCTCACTTGGAGAGTAACTCACTTAAAGAGCAGAATTTTCTCTGAATGGTCGCCTCGCTTAACAACTAAAACCAACCAAAAACTCACTTAACAAATAAATCGGGGTTCACAATCCCCCCCACCTACAATTGGTCACTTAAAATGGCATTTCTCTTTAAGAGCAAACTTGCTTAAAGAGCGATCCTGTGGAACGCATTATGCTCTTTAAGCGAGGTACCTCTGTATCATTTTTCTGTATACAAAATTATGTAAAGTACCTTCATCATCAAAGACACTAAGGTAGTATGGATACTATAAAAAATAATATAATATAACAAGAGTATAACAACACGACACAACTCTTCTCAAATGCTTCATTTTATTGCTTCAGAAAAAGTCACTGGCATCTGAGCCTTGAAAGCCACAGAGTGAATTAGACTTTTATTACAAGCCATTTTAATACCTATGGATTTTAAGGTACCATTGTTTTTCTTAAACACAAAGACTATTAAAAGGAAATGTCATAAATTTTGTAATTTCTCAGCAGACTTACTGCATTATTTATTTCTTGTTGTCAAATACTACTGTATTTGTCCTCCTTGGGCAAATCAGGGATTTAAAACTTAAGTTTGGCCTAGTCTCACATGCCAATTTGTCTTTAATAGTTATAGTCCAAATGTCTTTATGTCATTCAATAAGCTGAAAGTCATATTTTAATGTGATATCAGTGATGGGATGTAACAGGTTCTCACCAGTTCTCCAGAACCGGTAGTAACTTTCCCCAGTGTCCCGGAGAACCAGTAGCAGCTTTTGGGGGGAACCACCTTCAGGGCTTACCTTTTCACTGGTTCCTCCACTGCACATGCACGCCAAGTACTTGGTGTGCATGCACGGCCTCCTTGCTGTCCTCCCAAGCGGTGAGGAGGAAGAGAAGCTGCTAACCTGAAGCTCCCTGTAGCCTGCTCCCCTAGATATCCTAGAGAACTGGTTAGGCAAAGACTTAGTACCTAACTTCTTTAACTGTTGAAAAGTGCCAAAATGAAGCCATCTTGTGGTGAGTTCATTCTGTAGTTCCTTCCATCTGACCTAGTGTGAGAAAGATTAGCCAGAATAAGCTTTAAGCTCTGGTTTAAAAGCTCTGGTTGATTTGTGTTGTGGGTGGGTGGGTGTTTGGGTGGGTGGGTGTATTTTAATGTATTATTTATTTATTTATTTTATTTACAGGTTTGTGTTGTGGGTGGGTAGGTGGCTTGAGGTGTGTGTGTGTGTGTGTGTGTGTGTGTGTGTGTGTGTGTGTGTGCGTGCGCTTATTTTGATTTTATTTTATTTTTTATTATTTTTAATTTGTTTTCTTTGGCTCCGCCCACAACATCATGATGTCATGAGATTGGCTCCACCCATGATGTTAGCTCCGCCCACACTATGATGATGTCATGATGGGGTAGTAAAAATTTTGACATCCCACCACTGTGTGATATGATATAGCAGTAGGATTAATTTCGAGGATTCAGATGTTTACCTTGAAGTGACTGGCTTTTGCACCATTAGTAGACATGTGTGACTTAAGTATACAATCTATAATTTTATATTTCATATTATACCGTCAGACCTCACATAAAGAGCAACTCGCTTAAAGAGCAACTCGCTTAAAGAGCAGAATTTTCTCTGAATGTTCGCTTCGCTTAACAAATAAAACCAACCCAAAACTCGCTTAACAAATAAATTGGGGTTCACAATCCCCCCTGCCAGAAGTCACAATTGGTCACTTACAATGGTGCTTCACTTAAACAGCAAACTCGCTTAAAGAGCAATCCTGTGGAACGCATTATGCTCTTTAAGCGAGGTACCACTGTATATCTTAGTTTTTATTTTTTGTGTTTTTACTTTTATTGAATAGGAATGTGAATGTGCCATAAGATAAATAATAAATATCTGAAAGTCAACTATCACTTTCAAACTATTTGCTATAATTAATCTTGCTGCATTTACAAAGATTTGTAAATACAAGTTGTACCTCGCTTAAAGAGCATAATGTGTTCCACAGGATTGCTCTTTAAGCGAGTTTCCTCTTTAAGTGAAACACCATTGTAATTGACCAATTGTGGGGAGGGGGATTGCGAACCCCGATTTATTTGTTAAGCGAGTTTTTGGTTGGTTTTATTTGTTAAGCGAAGCGAACATTCAGAGAAAATTCTGCAATTTAAGCGAGTTACTCTCTAAGCGAGGCACTCTTTATGCGAGGTTTGACTGTAAGTCCCTTTTTGGGGGCCATATCAATTGGACATCACAAAAACTCGATTACAAAGTTATTTCTGGACAAACGTCAAGTATCATAGATAAACTCTCATTCATTTAATTAAACACAATTTTTCTCACTAACAAAGTTGTGAATGTAAGAAGAATGTACGTTTGTGGAGAATAATACACTTAAGAAGCATTTTTCTGAACCAACCCAAAGACCAATTGCATTGCCCTGTTCTGTCTCCAACAGGGATTAATCCAGGTGTTCCTTGGGAACAGAAACTGGGAATCATTGAGAAAGCTATTTTCCATTTTTTTTTGTTCCTGGCATGTTACGATGGAAGGTGCCTAAAAAGCCCTAGAAAAGGTCACCAGAAGTTGGAATCAACTTGATGGCATCTAATTATTGCTATTACCTCTGAATATGAAATTTCCCTCTTATTTTGTTACCTTGTTTAATAACTGCTGATACACATATCCTTGATAATTTGGTCATGCCAGCATTTGTTAAAGCTATTGGAATTAGTACCCGACCATCACTGTAAATAAGAATTTCTGCTTGCTGTGCCTGTTTGTATCTGTAGGTTACATCCCATTAATTTAATTCTGAAACAAATCCATTTCTTTGGAAACATAAAAACCTTCTTTATATTGAACAGTTTCCTTGGCCCATATTGTGTGTGTTCAGGTATAAGAATAAACTATGGGTTTTGCACATAACAGTCCCAAACTATTTAGTTTTAACTATAGTTTGTTTAAACAAATGAACCAGTTTAGAAATGTGAGGTTTGAAACTGGTTTATTTTCCCTAATCTTTTTACAGGCATAGTAGAGGTACTGGTAGTTTCTTGTCTAAGCAATGGAAAGGGGGATTATCTTGCTGTTCTGGAGGAATGGAGCCCCAATGTTCAGACCATAGGCCTCCCCAACAGGAGAAAAGGAGAGGGAAAACAGAGAAGCTAAGGTATACTGTGCTTAGTTTTGAAATGATAAACCATAGTCTAAATATACCATAGTAATTGTATACTCTTGAGTATTTGTAACTATTCAAGCTCACCCGCACCCCCAATTCTGTAGTCTTGTATTTTTAACTAGAGATAAGGTATTGAACTACTTCTGGAAGACATGACATTTATGGACAATTTATACCCCCATTATTCATCGTGATGGTTTTCCCAGTTCATGGTCCATTTGGGACTGGTAATGGTTCATTACTAAATCCATTGTTAATGCAGACATTGAAATGAAGTGATCATTAAGACAAGAGACTACCCAGATCTTTGCTTCTGGCATAGCTATATAAAATATATATACAGTAGTTGGGAATTTGTTGCAAGGTTTCCTAGTTTTACTTTTCCTTGTGAACAATCCCATTATTTAAGAGACACTCCTCTTTACCCCAGTACTGTCTACTTTAAAAGACTCTGACCAGCACATTTGAAATGTCTTACCACACTATTAAAGAGCAAAGTAATTTGTTTGGTAAAGGACAGAACTAAAAATACTTTTGCCTGTATTCTCTTTGAATTTCTGCATGTACAACAGTAGTGCAGGAGTGTGTGCAGTCAATTGGTAAGGTGCTAGTCTCATGCCTGGTTGTGTTTCCCACTGAAGTAGTTCCTATTTATCTACTTGCAATTTCTTGCTTTTGAACTGCTAAGTTGGCAGGAACTGGGACAGAGATGAGAGCTCAAGCTGTCATGTAGTACCCAGGTCTTGAACTGCCGACTTGCCAGCCTTCCAGGTAACAAGTCAAGTTTCTTAACCACTGAGCCACTGCAGCCTCTACCTTATCAGTTAGGAAGAATTGCTTCTATGATTGGCATTGCATGTCTAGTAATTCACAAGAGTTGTACATGGGGAAGAGAGGAAGGTTTTCCCCCCCTAATCTGCCTTTGAAGAAAAGAAAGAGGTGACTTTTCAGATTTTGTACCTTCAGCCTTCCCTAGGACTCCTCCCCCTTTATCCCAAGTTCTTTTCTAATTGCATGGACAACTCAGGATCTGGAAGAAGCAGATGGTTCTTTTTCTTTTCCTGCTGAACTTCTACAGAATCTCCCTTTTCTCTACTCAAACTTAGACAACTCAGTAGAAAAGAGGGATTCTGTTTTTACTTTTTACAAAGAATAGGAGACTTCTGGCAGCTACAGTGATTTTTCAGTCTTGTTGTTGTCAGCTGCTACTTGTATCGGAGCATACATTTTTCCTGGAAGTCATTTTCTCAGTTGATGGATGTCTCTCTGGTGACTCAATAAACTGATCCTGGAATGAAACATGCGACCACACACATTACACTCTAAACCGCCCTGAGTCACTTCGGTGAGAAGGGCGGTGGAGAGATACAAACAAATAAATAAATACACTGAATAGATGGTGGAGGGTGTATTTATTTATTTATTTATTTATTTCCTTCAACTTATTATCCCGCCCAATCGGGTAAAAAACCCAACTCTGGGCGGCTTACATACACAGTTTAAAAATACATAGCTAAACCACAACTCAATATAAAACCACAAATCAATCTACGATACCCTATTCACAGTTAAAATATAAATTAATACAATAATTAAAAGTTAAGCTAAAAGAAATTAAAACAGTTCCAAGTTATAAAATTATGTAATTATTAAAAAACAGAAACAGGGTAGGAAGGTAAGAACAACGGGTGGCTGTCTCATCTGATAAGCCACCCAACATGAGATCCGGTATTTCCGGATCCCCAAACTTGTCCTGCCAGCCAGGTTTTAAGGCCTTTCCGGAAGGGCAGGAGCTCTGTTTGTTGACGTAGATCGATAGGCAGGAGGTTCCACAGGGCTGGGGCGGTCACGGAGTTGACGAAGCTTTCATGTTTGTCACTTAGCATCTTCATGTCTGCTGTGTTCTCCTTCAAAGTGATCGGGAGTAGCAGAGATGAGTCTTGTAGTTATGTTTATACCCCAGCATCCATCCATGATAAAAGTCAAGGCACAGATATATATGAGCTTCCCAGTGCAGTTTTTCCCATCAACTATTGTGGTACCTCATACAGCGATTTTAATCCGTTCCACAGGGCTCATTGTTGTATGAAACAATTGCTATATGATGCATGCATTGTATAGCAATTTTCCCTATGGGATGCATTGTACAATGATTTTTTTTTTTGCTAATTTTCCCATTGAAAAATTGTTGTACGTTTTTTTTTCCATAGGGAAAATTGGTATGCGGGACACCATTACCCCCCAAAACGTAATTGTTATGCGATTTCGTTGCTATCCGGGGTGATTATTGTATGAGCTTCTACTTTATTGGCCAATCTAGCCATCAGAGAACAAAATGGACCATTAAGCCAATTTAAGCTGCATATAATTAATCTTACTTACTTTATTTTTATTATAGAATGTCTGGCTTTTATGCTAAATTATTATGGATTGATGAAATAAAATAACCAATCTCGTATATTAATTTTAAAAATCCCAATATTGTACTTTATTGTTAGAATCTTATTCATCTTTATCTTGTGCCAAGTATGAAATTTCTAAAAGAGTCCAAAGCGGTAACTGAAACACTCATGTGAAAAGCATGCCGGTTTTTATCTTCTGAGCTGGTTTATAACTCATTTACTTCTGTTATTTGACTATGCAAGCATGTCATGAACTTTGAGTAAAAATATTAACATCATGTTTGAGTTTCATGGAATGGAGACGTCCCATATGATGTACTTTACAGTGAACACGCAAAGAACACAGACAATAAATTATTTCCCAAACTGAAATAGGAAATACTGTACAGTATTTTTTTTAAAAAGGATTAAATAGTAGGTAGATCTCTAAATGGCCATTAGATTATAGATATTTTTATGATACAGTTGATGGGCAAATTGAGACAAAGAAAATTGGGACTCTTTTATGGGGTCTGTACATCAGAAATCATACCTGACTAAGTTTCAGAATTTTATATTGCTTGAACAGCAACTGAAAGGGTGATAGATATGAAACTGTTAACTGCTTTCTTTGTATGTAAAGATAAAGGTTTCCCTTGTTCGAAAAGCCAGTCATATCTGACTCTTTGAAAGTATGACTTACTTAATATTATACTGTCTAAAAGTGACACTACTGTATATCTATTCTTACTTTGGTTTATTTTAAATCAAGCCTGAATAAAAATACCTGTGACAACTTTGGTTTTCAACCATATTTAAAGAATCCAAATTTATATGCCTATTTAGACTCTAAGGGCATTGTTATTTTTTATTTACATTGATTGATTGATTGATTGATTGATTGATTGATTGATTGATTGATTGATTGATTGGACTTATACCTCAGCCATCTGGGATGAATTCCCACCCTGGACAGTTTACACTATTAAAAATAAGTGAAACAAACACAATTAAGACAATAAATTAACCTCCACCCACCTAATCAAAATCAAAAATGAGGATCACAGTCTGGTTTTATTAAATGTAATAAAATGTTGATTAATATTACTTAGCAAACGCCAACACCCTGGAAAGGGAAAAGTGGCAGCTAACATTCTGCTAGTAGAATACCCCCCCCCCCACTATTGTTACAATAACATAGTTTAAATAAACCTCTAATAAATATATTTGAATTCCTGATGGATGACATCATGAGAAAAGGAGGTTTCTAAGGAGAGGAATCAATAGTTGACCTTACTTGGAGGGTGTCCTAAGTTTCATGGTAGACCAAATCTCCTTCATTCATAAATGCATTAGAGTTTCTTTACAAGGGTAATTTGTATCGTAAAGAATGTATGAGAGGAACCACTGTCATACCTGCTGCCAGTGATGGGATGTAACAGGTTCTTATCAGTCTGCCAGAACCGCTAGTAACTTTTCCCAGTGTCCCGGAGAACCGGTAGCAGCTTTTGGGGGGAACCACCTTCAGGGCTTACCCTTTCACTGGTTGCCCCACTGTGCATGTGCACCAAGCACTTGGTGTGCATGCACAACTACAGTACTTGGCACATATGCACAACCTCCTTGCTGTCCTCCCAAGCAGGAAGGAGAAAGAGAAGCTGCTAGCCTGAAGTTCCCTATAGCCTGCTCCCCAGGGTAAGTGACTCACCTTTGGATGTGGTGTGTCTGTGTGTATTTTAATGTATATTTAATACCTTTACTGTACTTATATTGACGTACTACCACAGTTCCTAAAAAGGCCTGGCAGCTGGCAGGCCTGGCTTGTGGTTTTTAAGCAAAGTCTTGGAGTTACCTTATCAATAAGCTACACCTGTGCTGTTCCAATTGCTGTTCCAATTGGAGAATCCTTAAGAAGGTACAACTGTTTAACATTTACATTAAGGCATATTATCCTAGATAACTGGTTAGGCAAAGACTTAGTACCTAACTTCTTTAACTGTTGAAAAGTTGAAAAGTGCCAAAATGTAGCCATCTTGTGGCGAGTTCATTCTGTAGTTCCTTCCATCTGACCTAGTGTGAGAAAGATTAGCCAGAATAAGCTTTAAGCTCTGGTTTGAAAGCTCTGGTTGATTTGTGTTTGGGGTGGGTGTATTTTAATGTATTTTTTATTTTATTTTTATTTATTTATTTATTTATTTATTTATTTATGGGTTTGTGGTGTGTGTGTGCTTATTTTTATTTTATTTTTTATTATTTTTAATTTTTTTCTTTGGCTCCACCCACGATGTCATGATGTCATGACATTAGCTCTGCCCACACTGTGATGATGTCACGGTGGGGTAGTAAAATTTTTGACATCCCACCACTGCCTGCTGCCCTCTGAAGCCTTATAATTGGACCATGATGGTGAACCTTGGCACTCCAGCTGTTCTGGAACTTCAATCCCAAAAGCCCAAGTCCATGTGAATCCATGCTCGCGCAGTAAACACATTCGTGTAGATTCACAGGGACTTGGGCTTCTGGGGATTGAAGTTCCAGAACAGCTGGAGTACCAAGGTTCACCATCATGGTCCAATTATAAGGTTCAGAGGGCAGCAGGTATGTTAGTGGTCCCTCTCATATGTTCTTTACGATACAAGGTTTGCCATCACTGCTATAGGACATTCATCTTATTCTATCCTTTTAACCAGACTTTGGAAAGTGTAATAGTAAGAAGTGTGTTAAGCACAGTTTTTACTGGGGAAACCACCAATTCTTTATACCTTTCAGAAGGAAGGAAGAGAGACATCCATCATACTGTCATTACAGATTAGATGCCACAAACTTAATACTGCAGAGCTGCCAGGAATCTGTAAACCTTTTGAAAGCAATGCCTGAGTCTTACTTAAAAAAAAGAAAAAAAGATTTTAATCGATTTTTGTACTAAATACCAACAGCCCAATGGCTTAAATATATATTATTCTTCTAGGAATCTAGGTTCAGTCAAGTTAATTAGCTTCTGACTTCTAACTGAGAACAAATGATAGTTTGTCTGGCCTATGGAATCAATCTTTAAGAAAATTCCATTTGCATTTGCTTCTTATTTGCTTTGTTTTTTAACCACATGTGCTGTGATGGCCATCTGTGCAGTACCTACATTTAGGTTGCATGTCTTCTCCAACTTTCTTGGCGTGCTTATATATTGTTAAACAGTAATGACTTGTGACTAGGGTTGGGGACTCCTCCAAGAATTTGGGAGTAAGGTACAAGCCACCCAATGGCTTTTGGTGCCCTTTATATAATACTTTGGTACTACTCATATTAGTTGCCACTCGTATTTTTCATCTGGAATGTAGCTGGAATGTATTGGCTTTTGCAGGTCTGTTGGTGAGTAACTCAGTTCCTTCTTGGAATGAAAGGGAGGGGTTCTTACAGTGTGTCTCTCCCTTTTATGGTATTTACAAACAATAGAAAGGCAAGGATTAACATAGTAGACACATGGGTGGATAGGGCAATTATCTGTCTATGAACCCTCCAGAAAATTGTGCAACTGCTTTAACCCGTGTGATTATGGGGATAAAGTGTTGTTCTTCTGCAGAAGTCCTGATTCCTGACAATTTATCCTCACGTTGAAAAAGGTCATTTTCTGTTAATGTATGTGTCATGTTTATGCATAGCAATATAGAGAGAAAGGTGATCTTTTGTTTTCAACTTTCTTTAGCCACATGAATTGTATTTAATTTTCAAATTTAATTTAATTTTAAAATTTATATCCCACCCTACTCAGGTGAACCCGACTCAGGACGGCTTACATAGTCATAAAGCAATACATACAATAGATACAATATAAACCATAATTTAAATGGAATACAATAACAAAAATACACAGTGGATACAAAGTAATTAAATAACATCATACAATATATTCAGTCAGAAATGCAGGTTGCTAGCGGCGATCTCTTCTCCTCCGGGCGGAGATGACAGGGCCCGGAGAGGGACAGGAGCGTCCTCATGTCTGGAGGGCCTCCTCGCCTCAGCCAGGATGAAAGTATGTAGGCGACTGCAGCAGCGAATACAGCTGCCCGTCGCTGCAATGTCCTTTTCAAGCTTGGCCTGAGGTGGGGCCCGAGAGTGCCGACAAGTGTGGTGGTCCCGGCACTCATGTCCAGAGGGCCTCCTTTGCTCAGCCAAGATGAAAGTCCATGGGCAGCGGTAGCAGAAAGCACCCAGCCTCACTCCAGGGAGCACCCAGCCTCGCAGGCGGTCTCACTAACGGCATCGGTGGGAAGGTTCATTAGAACCAACTCTTGTTTAATAAACTTGAAATAATCTGCTTAAAACCTGTTTCATGGCTGGAAACACAATGGTCTTTTAATTCAAGAAAGCAGCCTGCTAAAAGATACAGTCAAACCTTGCATAAAGAGCGCCTCGCTTAAAGAGTAACTCGCTTAAAGAGCAGAATTTTCTCTTAATGTTCACTTTGCGTAACAAATAAAACCAGCCAAAAACTCGCTTAACAAATAAATCAGATTCACAGTCCCCCCCAACTGGTAATTTACAATGGTGTTTCACTTAAAGAGCAAACTCGCTTAAAGAGCAATCCTGTGGAATACATTATGCTCTTTAAGCGAGGTACTACTGCAAATGACACATAAACACAATTTCTATCCATTCCTTATTATTTAACTGTTGTTTCTTATGTGCCCAAACTTCAGTTTGACCAAAGTGTTCAGCTGAGGGATTTTTTTTTTTTTTTGGAAGGGGCATATTAAAATGCACCGTATTGATGTCTCATAAGCAAGAAGATTCCAAAGCAGGATGCAATCTGAAGGGTCTTAGACTAGATTAAAAATAAGAACCTTAAATCTATTATAATAGTTGTGTTTACATTTCTTTCTCTCTTCATTCCTTCAAACATATCAGGTTTCGCAAGCATTAAGAACCCTGTCTAATTCTGCCAGAAGTTGGAGGCATTCCAGTTCAAGCAAAAGATTTCCCTTCACTTGACTATCTTCCTCTTCCAACTATTCCTATCTGTATTGCAACATACTGTAGTAAGACTAGGTTAAAGCAGTTGATGGCCTTTGTGGAGCACTTTTCTGTTTACTTTTCTGTTTGCTTTAAGCAGCAGTTACTACAGTGGTACCTGGCTTAAAGAGCACAATGCGTTCCATGGGATTGCTCTTTAATCGAGTTTGCTCTTTAAGTAAAACACCATTGTAAGTAACCAATTGTGACGTCTGGCAAGGTGGGGGGGGGATTGAGAACCCTGATTTAGTTGTTAAGCGAATTTTTGGTTGGTTTTACTTGCTAAGCGAGGCGACCATTCAGAGAAAATTCTGCTCTTTAAGCGAGTTAGTCTCTAAGCGAGGCACTTTTTATGTGAGGTTTTACTGTATTTACATTTTTAAAAGGTTCCCACTTTCTGTAGATTGACTCTATGATGCTGAGAAAATGGTGGTCAGAATAAGGAGGTTGTATACTGCATATTTAAAATTAATCTGCCATTTTCTTCCTTTCTTTGCCTGAAAAATGGAAATGATAATAGGAGGAACTTAAATAAGTTCCTTTCATCTGTTTGTCAGAGGAGAAAGATGTGGAACTGATGTGAGAGATATGTCCCACATCTCACTTGTTTTTTAACCCCCTGTGATTTGTATTTTTAGTCTGTACAGTATAATGGTCACCACATTGACTTGTTGGACTCCTCATGTTAAATCATTAATTTAAGGAGAAAAATAAGCTAAAATGAAAGGGGGGTGTTTTATAATAACAAAATAGCAAGATAGAAATAAATGTTGTCTTTAAAATCCTTCCCTTAGTTGACTTTCTTTCTGTTGTACTGTCTTGCACATTCTGAATATGTGTAATACTCAGAATATGTGTAATATGGGCATAAAGGGGGTTACAGATTATTTAATTAGAATAACATAATCAAACAGTAGACAAAATTGTGTTGCCTAGCTATGCAAATAATGCAACATTTGAAGGCTGATTGTCTCAGTTTAAGAACTCATCATAGACATTATCACTTTTATACTAAATCAGACATCTCATTATACAACTGGTAATATTTATAGTGATTTCTTAATTTGGAGAAGTTTACCTTCAAAATTACAATGTATACCTTGGAGTCATTATTCAGGAAGGAGTTCACACATTGGTAGAGGGCGTCCCGTCCTCAGCACCCTGTCTGGTTCAGTGCTGCTTGGCTTGGGTCAGTACTAAGCCACACACCTAGCTTTGCCCGCCAATTACCCAGACTCCAGCACTCGCGTCAGGACCACCAACTACCCACACGATTAGCAATTCTTCAGGCAGATTCTGGTCTCATTAATAATCTTTTTAAAACGTTCAGTCTCATCAATCCACCTTTCAAAGGTAGCAAGAGTGAAAGGAAACGTCCTCAACCACCTTGGCCACGCCCCCCATTGGTAGACATCTTTGTGATGACATTCTGCACATGTAAATGGACAAAAACTGTTTGTGCTATGCCAGCATAATTAGGAAATCAGATTTGGAGCAATTAAGTCACACAGATTATAAATGAATAACAACACATACCATATTGCTTCCAGAAGAGGAATGGAGTAGGAAACCATAGGCTGGACCAAAGTGAACATTCCAGGAAAGAGATTCTGGCACTTGAAGTGGCACATAATGAGATGGTACTGTCTCTTATAGCCAGCAATGTATCTCCAAAATTTGCACTCTGCAGGACAGCAAGGCAGTCCAAAACCACAGTGTCTTTCTCTTTCCACTATCCCTCCTGCCCTCATTGCCTAAAGACTACCTAGTCAATTCCCTAACATCAGCAGAACCTCTTGACAGCCCCACTACAACCAGCCATGCCAACTCTAACAGCAGATTAAAGTGTTGCAACCTGACCCTGAAGGTTGCAGCCTGACTCTCATTTTACATTTCTTGCAATGTCACAATCTACTAGCACTCCAAAGCATCATGGGAATGACTAACTCACATTTATCCAACCTTGAGAGACAGACAACTCCTACTGTGGGAGCATCTAGCATGGGTTGCCAGTTGGTGACAGCAAAATAAGCAAAGCAGAGTGTGCCAGGGGGCTAAATAAAAGAATAGCGGAGGAAGCCAATGCAAACAAAGCCACAGTGCCAAGGAGCAATGAAAATGCTACAGTTGGGAAACAGAGCTGTAAGGCATGTAACTGGTAAAATGTCTCCAGTAAGGTGGTCTTTATAATTGCTTTAAATAGTGTTTTTAATTTAATTTTGCTTTAATAGTGATTAAGACTACTGTTTGAGCCTTCTCTATAAAGCTTGACACTATGAACTTTGTGAAGGAGAAGAGCATTGGCAGCCCATAGTGCTTCAAGAACAAAAAAATTCATACCAGATTGACCAGGGGTTCTCAACCTATGGCCTATGGGCTGGATTTGGCCCATGGCACCATTCCATCTAGCCCTTGCTCCCACCACTGTTGCTGTTATCCTTTTCCCCTCCGCCTGGCTTGGCATGTCGCTAATGCCTCTCCATAGCAGGGTGGATGTTGTAAGATGGTGGTGCCGGCAGCGGAAGCAGAAGCGGTAGATGCACGCAGCCACCCGTGTCTTTCCCGGGTGCCACTCTGGCCAAGTGTGGGCCTTCACCCATGGTAGTCAGGGAAGTGGCAGCGGCGTGGGGATGAATGTTTGCGGGCCAGACTGGTGACATGGTGGGAGTGTACTGAAGTCTCAAACACAGAACCAGGTTAATTCTGCAGACAGATTAACATGGTAGAGCCCCCTGAGTCAAACAATTTTACTGCCAAAATCCTGTTGCTTAGCAAAGTAAATTGTGCTCAATAGAATCAATGGGGATTTAGTAAATCAACTATTCCATATGTCCCATTGAGTGAAATGGCCCTACTTTGATTAAAACTTACTATGATAAGGTAAATTGCAGTTAGACTAGGCCCATTTGAATTAATGGAACTTGCAGAAGAGGATCTCTGTTAATTCAAAGAGGTTATTCAGTAGTGTGATTTACGATACTATGTGCATGAAGAAGTAATAGTGTATGTAGAGAAGACTCCCCCATTGATCTTCTGGCTTTTTCACTAGTGTGCATGTAAGAAATGCTATAGCAGTGGAAGCTGCTACAGGAGATACATGCCACCGAAGGAAAGTGAAGGCTGACATAAAATTGGACCCCCTGAAACAATGGACAATTTCTCTGCTTTCCTCCTTCAATAGAAGTATTTTGCCCAGTTACCCAGAATTCCTTTCCTACCAGATGTCCTTCCTCTTAAAATGCCAGTGTTACTAGAATGATGCAGAAACTAATAGTGTCACGACTACTTAAAATCAAACATTTTTCTCCTCATTGCATTAAGTCAGTAAAAGTTATGAAGACTGTGCAGCACCTTGTTTGGAGAATTCTAAGCACTCTTCTTAGGTAGAGCCTGGGGCTTAATTATGTAATTATGTCTCGTGGGTAGATTATATACTTTTTCTCATAATTATGTCTACCCAACAGACTGGAAGGACTCCAAGATTTCCGTTTTCTGGGATAAAAATGGTTTAGCTATGTTTTGTTGCCTTTAAAAAAAACAGGCTTGAATTGTATGGTGTGGTTAGGGAAGCCAACAAGGAGAGTAGGAGTATGTTACAAATAAACATCTATATTAATATGGATTTAGTAAACAGTGGCTGCCCTTTTCCCTGGCTTATTTCAGAAACTGTTCAGGAGCCTCTAACTAACTTGTTGTTCTTTCCAGTTGATTTATGATACTCTCATTTTCCCCTCCAGAATCAAGTTAGATGGTTGCTTTGGAGCTTAATCCTACTGATGTGATATATTGCCTTAAATTTAGAACAGAAAGATGAATTGCCTGACCCCAATGCGGGAGAAATAACATCACTCAATGGCACCAGAACAAGCTGCTGTTGCAATTACCTTGTCTGCCTCTCTGTAGATCTTCTGTAGTCCAAGGACACAAGCTATCAAAAGAAAAGTTGGGGGTAATTGTTCATGTGGAAAACTGAGGTTCTTACTCATGTCTAGAGCCTACATGCAGTGGTGGGATGTCAAAAATTTTACTACCCCACCGTGATGTCATCACAGTGTGGGCGGAGCTAAATAAAAACAAATAAAATACAAAATAATAATAAAAAATAAGCACACACACACAAACACCCCCCCTCAACCCACCCACCGATCCACAACACAAACCCGTAAATAAAATAAATAAATAAATAAAATTAAAAATACATTAAAATACAGCCACCCACCCAAACACCCCAAACACAAACTAAGAGCTTCTAAACCAGAGCTTAAAGCTTATTCTGGCCAATCTTTCTCACACTAGGTCAGATGGAATGAACTACAGAATGAACTCACTACAAGATGGCTTCATTTTGGCACTTTTCAACTTTTCAACAGTTAAAGAAGTTAGGTACTAAGTCTTTGCCTAACAAGTTCTCTAGGATAATATGTCTTAATGTAAATGTAAAACAGCTGTACCTCCTTAAGGGTTCTCCAATTGGAACAATAATTGGAACAGCACAGGTGTAGCTTATTGATGAGGTAACTCCAAGACTTTCCTTAAAAACCCCAAACCAGGCTGCCAGGCCTTTTTAGGAACTGTGGTAGTACGTCAATATAGATAAAGGTATTAAATACACATTAAAATACACACAGACACACCACATCCAAAAGTGAATCACTTACCCTGGGGAGCAGGCTATAGGGAGCTTCAGGCTAGCAGCTTCTCTTCCTCCTCCCTACTTGGGAGGACAGCAAGGAGGCCGTGCATACGGGCCAAGCACTATAGGCATGCATTCACACCAAGTGCTTGGCATGCGTGCGCAGGGGGGGAACCAGTGAAAAGGTAAGCCCCGAAGGTGGTTCCCCCCCAAAGCTGCTACTGGTTCTCCGGGACACTGGGGAAAATTGCTACCGGTTCTGGCGAACTGGTGAGAACCTGTTACATCCCATCCCTGGCTACATGCATCCATTTCATGTGAATGAAGCGAGGGGCTCTCCTCTGAGCATGATTCTAATCATGTGAGTCATACCCGCATTGAACTATATGGATTAATTCAGTCCATGTTTACCCCATGTTTATTGTAGTTTATTCACAGCTAATCTGAAACAGAAAACAACCTACAATCTGAGCACTACATGAAGCACCCACCGAACACGTTTGGACTGCTCCTAATTCTTTTAAAAGAAAGCAGAAACTCTCTATATGGAGTAACTTAACTAGGTATTGTGACAGCAGAGTGCTCAGATAAGACTGGTGGTGAAAGTGAACTGGGATTTTTTGCAAAAAGAGCTAAACCCTAATATACTAGAAGATGTGTATACTTTTGCACTTTCCAAAAGAGCTAGTGGGTTACCTGCTGGACACTTGAACTGAAATATATATATATATATATATATATATATATATATATATATATATATATATATATATATATATATATATATATATATATATATATATATATATATATATATATATATATATATATATATATATATATATATATATATATATATATATATATATATATACACACACACACACACACACACACACACACATATATATACATCTGTACAATTTTTCATGAGCTGGAGTAATGATATACCTTTAGTCAAACAGTTGTTATTTTTTCTTCACTTGTAGTGAACTCTTGTCTGCTAAGTCATTTAGAATCTACTACTTGCAGGGGGGGGGGGGGTCTGACAAAACATAACCTAGACTTGTCTTCACTGCATCTTACACCTCCTGAAACGTGCAGGATGGCCGTTCCCAGCAGGCTTGCTTTGCTGTTGCCTCTTTCTGTTCCTTTAACTGTTGCCAAATTAGATTTGAACCATGTGTTTAGCATGTGTATTACACAGCAGTGTTATCCTTTGCCAAAAACAAGAGCCTGACCCAGGCTTTGTCGGTGTGGTTTTTCATCCCCATTTTTATAATGGCTTTCTCCCCTTGGCTGCTACCCACACAGGTCATCTTTATTTTATTTTTTAATCCAGTAGAGAAATGACTGCATAACTATAAATTCTCAGGATAATTCTGCTACAGATTTGTGGTGTTGTAACAAGGGAAGAAAGATCAATGCAGTATAAATCAAGATACATTAGGATTTGGGGTTTGAGAACATTAAATTCATTTAAGACATGGATGTAACTTCAGTGATGCCCCCCCTTTTTTTGTATTCTTGAGCTCCTGTCTTTATCCCAGCTCCTGCCAACCTAGCAGTTCGAAAGCAAGAAATTGCACGTAGATAAATAGGAGCACTTCGGTGGGAAAGTAACAGCGTTCCATGTGCTCCAGTGTTTAGTCATGCCTTCCACATGACCACGGAAACGTCTGCAGAAGCAGACAGTGCTGGCTCTTCGTCTTTGAAACAGAGATGAGCACTGAACCCTAGAGTCAGATACGACTGGTTTTTGAGCAAGGCAAACCTTTACCTTTACTATTTTTATTTTGAGCAATTTAGCTGTAACAGGAACTCCATTCAGAAAAACAGCAAGGAAATACAGATCTACCATATATTTTTACTCAGTCAACTGTCTGAGGAATCATCATTATCACATCAGTCTAATTTTGGATCCTGATTACTTATTATATTTAATTTGTAAGGCATCCACTTCATATATATATATTTGCACTATGGACTTCTCCACTGTTTATTTTAAGGAAGGAAAAATAAAATCTTGATTATAAGTGCTTTGGAGAGCAGATTAAATTTCTGAAATAAAGATGCTCTGTGTATTAATTTTGTAGATCTGTGTAATTATTTGAAAGGGTTTTTTTTTGCACTGGCAAGGGGAGGGGGTAGCAAGCCTGTGACAGGCAGATGTGTTTGCCGACACTTTCCCACTAGGTAGCAATGTGGGCCCAGTTTTTCCTCCTTGATAGTTAGGAAAGAAGAACAAGAAGGAAAAGAAAAGAGCATTAGTTACCTTCTTTTGCTTGCATGCCTCTTTTCCCACTCCTGAACAGGGAAAAGCTCTGGGAAAGCAGTGCTGTAATGGGAAGATCTGGAAACTTCCTGGCTTGAGACTCTATCTCCTCTGCTGTTTTCTAGCTGCAATTTGAAGTGAGGGAATAGCATTCACTGTCTGATTGTTTCACCCATTCAGCTTCTTTTTGTTCAAATTAATAGCTGTGATTATATGCACATTTTTCCAGCATGAATTTTCAGTATTAGTTTCACACAGTTATAGGTCCTCAGAGGTTCTTGTTAAGTGCAAATAATTATGTCTAAAATGGCTCAGTATATTCCTTCACTCTGGGCAATGGTGGCTTAGTGGTTAAGATGCTGAACTTGATGATCGAGAAGGTCAGCAGGTCAGCAGTTTGAGACCCGAATGCTGCGCAATAGAATGAGTGCCCTTTGTCTGTCCCAGCTCCTGCCAACCTAGCAGTTCGAAATCAAGAAATTGCAAGTAGAAAAATAGGTGCTGCTTCAGTGGGGAAGGTAACAGCATCCTATGCACTCTGGCGTCTAGTCATGCATGTCACATGACTGTGAAAATGTCTGTAGCAGCAGATAATGCTGGTACTTTGGCTGCAAATGAAGATGATAGTTTTAAAATCCTGATAGAAAACTTTCACAGTAATAACAGTTATTCTATAATCTATTAGAATAGATTTCATAATGGGAACATATACGTAAATAAGGTTTCAGCTGTATTAGCAAACAGCTCTCCCTGTATAGAACCTGTCTAAATTGTGCAGTATCCTGCTTCCGTGCATAATTCTTCTTCTTTTAAAGATTTTCAAGAATGTCAGAAAATATGATTAAGGGATATATGTTGTTTGGGTTTTTAAAAATGCCTTTACTGTATGGTTAAAATAAAGAGAGAGGTCAAAATCCATGTAAAACTAATGATCATCAGCCTTATGTGGTGCAGCTCCACAAATAGGATTTCAACCAGAATGTACAATAACAAAATCAGGAAAAAAAGCATAAAAAGCAAAAACAAGGAATCAACAGTTGACCATGCAGTGATAAAACTGTGGCTCATAAAAAACATGGGGCGTTGGCTGGGCAGGAGTCCTAACTTCAGTGAGGAAATAGAGTCCCCATGTTCTGATCTGTGCCATAGTACCAGAGTTCTCTCTGAAGTTTTAATTATCCAAGGCTTGAGTAGGGGAATCTCTCTTCTTGGAATGAATCTACAGCCCAAAAGGATGGCAGCCAAGTGTCCAGGGCCATCTCTTTCTTTCACAAGTATTTGCCAATGACAAAGCCAAGAAGGTGGCTTCATTTTGGCCATTTAACGTTTGATCTGGACATGAAAGAAGACGACGACTTTGCAGTAGTTTAAATTTGCAAGTCAACTTTGCAAAGTCTCAAATGTGGCCCAGCTAGAGCTTGACAATCAGATTGCCCGCATATCTATCTATCACAGTGAAATTTCCATTCTGGTGACTGTGAGTAACATCATTAAATCCTTGTATGACAGAGTGGCATTGACAATACTGCAGGAATTTCATCTTGGAAAGGACATCATAGAACTGGAAAGGGGGACAAAAAGGACAAGTGATCATTGTTGGGGTGCAGCACCCTCCATACAGGGGAAAGTCGAAGTATGAGGGATCATAACATTTTAGAAAAAGATGCAGGTTAGTGTCATATATTATTGAATTTTATTGATTCAACTATGAGCCAATATTCTTCTTCTGTTCTTGATATTGGTTGTGGAATTTGGTAGCTGCATTAGCAGTAGTATAACCACCACCAGGAAACAGAATTTTCCTGAGCTGAGACAATAAAATAATCTAGGGGTGTTCAACTTAATATGATGTTATGCTGTACCAGTCTGTACAGGTAGGAGGAAATTCACCACCTCTCCTTCTTTCCAGTTTCTTTATCTTTGGCAGGAGGAAAACAGCAAGAGGATTTCAGGGATGAAACAAGCCAAAGGATGGCAATAGGGAAGAGATCGGGGGTAGGCCAAATATCAGGGGGCTTGAAAAGAAGATGAGGTACAGTTGTACCTCGCTTAAAGAGCATAATGAGTTCCATGGGATTGCTTTTTAAGCAAGTTTGCTCTTTAAATGAAACACCATTGTAAGTGACCAATTGTGACTTCTGGTGGGGTGGGACTGTGAACCCCGATTTAGTTATTAAGCGAGTTTTTGGTTGGTTTAAGTTAAGTGAGGCAACCATTCAAAGAAAATTCTGCTCTTTAAGCAAGTTACTCTCTAAGCAAGGTGCTCTTTATATGTATTTCTTTTGTTTGTTTGTTTGCCTTAACCAATGCAAAATGAACTGGAGAGAGCTCGCTATAGCCAGACACAGTGGAATAAAGTGGGAGTGTTTTTGTCAATACTAGAAATCCCTGTCATCTAGTACAGAAGACTCAGGACAGGTATATCATTAGGAATTTGATGCAACAATATGTGGTAGAGAATGGCCTAGATAGCTTCACAGACAGGTTTAGACAAATTCAGCAAGCTTAAGTCTATGAGCTGTCTTGGGTGTTAATAGCTGGTAGCTCTATGCAATCTCCATGTCCAGAGACTGTGTGACACCGAGTACCACGTTGAAGAACAGCAGTGGGGTCCATAGAATAGAATCATAGATTAACTGAGCTGGAAGGGGCCTTTTAGGCTACCCAGTCCAACCCCCTGCTCAATGCATGAATCCAAATCAAAGTAGATCTGACAGATGGTTGTCCAATTTTCTCTTGAATACCTTCAGCCTAACCACCCTTGAGGCAGTTGGTTCCACTATCGTATTGCTCTGACCATTAAGCTTTTTCTGATATTCAGCCTATATCTGGCTTTCTGTAGCTTAAGCATGTTATTACGTAGCCTGTACTCTGGGATGACCGAGAACAGATCCCGCCTCTCCCCTTTATGACCACCGTATGTTCCAGGTCATCTTATCCTAATTCTAGGATTCACAGAGAGGTTTAGATGCCACTGTATGACGCAGGATGCCAGATTGGATAAAGCTGTTGTATTGGCCAGCAGCATTTTCTGGGGAAGATATTGTACAACTAAGTGTCTGTGTTGAATTGTGTGCCCAGACGCAGATATCCAGCACCTATTTTGCTGGATGGGTGAGCACTTTTTGTGGAGACAGATGGTGGCACAACCGGAAGAGTTGCACTTGTATATAGTGGGTGTAACGGTCAGATAGTCCTGTTATTTAATGAACTTGAGGTTTTCTCGAAAGACTAAGAAAACCATTACCTTAAAAAGTCACTTCTTCAGTGTTAGTAATCTTGTTAGAGAAGACAGAAGACAGGAGTTAATGCATATACTGTATAGCAGAAGTTGTATAATCTGGGATCAGGCTTGGAAATTGACAGGAAGCCTTTGTGGCCATTTTAGGGTCTTGGGCTGCCAATTTCATCACTACCTTGAACTAACAGCTCATTCAGGAACTGAATATATGCTCAGACATTACCTTAACAGTTCTCAGGTCCTTGGTTTAACATGTTTAACATATATGTCAACACTGTTTAACATATATACTAATAATCAACCACTGCAGGAAGCCATTAGAAGCTTTCTTTATACCGATGACCTAGCAACTGCTGTACAGTGCGCAACCTTTGAGGCTGTTGAGAAACCACTGACTGAGGCTTTGAATTTAATGGCTATACAGTAATATCCCGGATAACGTGTGCACTCCACAGCGTTAAAACCGGATAATGTCAGGAAATTTGAGGAAAACTTTTGCACCGCACAAGGTTAAGTTAAAGTTGTGCAATGCAAAGGTTTTCCTCAAATTTCCTGACGTTGATCTCTGCCCCAAAGCCCGCAGGACTGGAGACCAGCCCTGTGGACTTTGGGGCTGAGATCTCCAGAGACCGGGTATCGGATGCTGTGATCCGTGACTTGCTTTGGGGGAAAGTGTGCGCCTGCTTTTCCCCAAAGCAAGCCGGGGATCCGATGCTGTGATCCCTTCCCTGAAAGGAAGCTGGCGTTTGTCCACCTGCCTTCCCTGCTCACCTTGGAAGGGAAGGGGGAATCACTTCTCCCCTTCCCTCCTAAGGTGAGCAGGTGTGTGCATGGGCTGAGCTTGGCTTGCCTTGGAAGGGAAGGGGGGATCACTTCACCCTTTCCCTCCCAAGGTGATCAGGGAGTGTACATGGCCTGGTTTTCCCCAAAGAAAGCCGTGGATCAGAGCCTCCCATCCATTACTTCCTTTGAGGGAAGGCAGGCCAGTGTGCTCATCCCCGGCTTCCCCCAAAGGAAGCTGGCGTTTTTAAAAATGTTGTGCGATAAATGTATTGCACAATGTTAAAAACCGCATAATGTTGAAGATCGTGGAACCAGTCTTTAACGTTATGCAGGGTATTATTGTATATTATATTATATTAACCAACTGAAGCCAAACTGCCTAAAAACTCAACTCTGTTTTTCTTTTGAAAAACCATGAGGTACCAAGAAGGCTGCAGGTGACTTGGAATGGCACCAGGCTCGAACACTGCTTAACCCCCAAATACCTGGGAGTTACCTTGGATCAAACTCTCACTTTCAAGACCCACTGCCTTAATAACAAACAGAAGGTATTTGCCAGGAACAATATTCTGAGGAAAATAACAGGCATAAGTTTGGGGTGCCCAACCACACACATTAAGAACTTCTGTGCTAACTTTATATTACTCTGAAGGAGAGCATGCTAGTCCAGTGTGGTGCAGATCAAAGCAATGCAGGGAAGGTGGATGTGGCCTTGAATGAAACAGTGAGATTGGTCACAGGATGCCTAAAAACCAACCCTGATACAAAAAGTGCATTACTTAGCTGGCATCCCTCCATCTAAATTCTGTCGAGAAAGTGCTACTCAAAAAGAGCAGGTCAAAGCAAGATCCTCAGAAACACACCTGCTATTTGATCACCAACCACCAAAGCAGAGACTGAAATCAAGGCACAGCTTCCTTGAGAGGTAAAATTGAGGAGGGAGACATAACTTATAGTAACTTTTTGGAGAACTGAAAAGTGCCTTCAGCAACCAATTGCATTTTTAAAAATAACGGTACTAATGGCTAGGATGATGCATTGAAGATGATAAAAATTTAAATCATCTTGCCAGTTATTAAAGGACAAGTTGGCTAAGGCTTCAACCCTAAACACAATGGGTCTACTCTAGAAGGCATGAATGAATCACACAATAAATTTGAGTATTTATAGCAAGATATAATAATTTTGTGTGAGAAATTATTCTGGGTTGAAAAGATTTTTGCTGGAAGACATTTGCTCAGGGGACACCAAATGAGGCTCCTTTCATGTCCCCAATATCCCCACCACCACCAAAGTGGTCCCTATTTATCGCCTTGCAATTTTTTGCTGTTGAACTGCTATGCTGGCAGGAGCTAGGACAGAGAAGGGCACTCAAACCATCATGCAATACCTGGGTCTCGAACTGCCAACTTGTGGGCCTTCCACAAGATGAAACGGGAGTTGTGGAACAGTCGCTTCAACTAGAGAAATCCTTTCAGAATTAAGGCTAGAGTATAAAACAGAAGACTGAAACATGGTGACAATTGAAGGTAGCTAACAGTTGTTATATATATATAAGGAGTATGTTTATGTTTGTGCGGCTGCCTAGTTTTCATTTTTTGATATCAAGATTTCTTTGGGTTAGTTTCTCCACTTTTGTTATGCCCATACTATCTTCATGCTGCCAGCCAATTCCCACAACCAGTCTGTAGCTACATACTTTATGAAGGCAGATTTGGACAGGTTACAAAATACCCACTTGCAGGTGATTATTTCTAACTGGTAGGCAACTGTGATGCTCCAAGTATTTGTGGCCACCAATCTCCATCAGACCAGGCTAGCATAGTCAGTAATGATGCCCTCTGAGAGTTGCAATTCAAAAACTTGTGGAGGGCCACAACTGCCCACCTCAATGTACAACACCCAGAATAGGAAATATCCCAGATGGGTGGTATAAAAATGTAACAAATAAATAAATGTATAGCAATCTTGAACAAATCGATAAAAATCATAAACTTTTTTATGAGAACTGTTCACCAGTGTACTTACTTTAAAAGATAACAATCCAGGTGTCTGCTGTGTAGGAATATTGTCATCCATGCACTCCCTGCACCAGGCCAAATTTAAATATAAAATGTATTTGTTTCTTGCAGTATAATAGTAAAGGTAAAGGTCACCCTTGCTTGAAAGCTGGTCGTATCCAACTCTAGGGTTCAGTGCTCATCTCTGTTTATAGTCGAATAGCTAGCGCTGTCTGCTTCTGCAGTCATTTCCTTGGACAAATGGCAGGCATGCCTAGACACTGAAGTGCACAGAACAATATTTACCTTCACACTGAAGTGGTACTTATTTATCTACTTGCAATTTCTTGCTTTCATACTGCTAGGTTGGCAGGAGCTGGGACAGAGACAGGCACTCGTTCCATTATGCAGTACTCGGGTTTTGAACTGCTGACCTTCTGCCTCCCGGTCAGCGTCTTAACCACTTGAGCCACTGCAGTATAAATAAGAAGCAATTTAATACTACATTGTTCAGCCATGCTAACAACGCTTTTATTTTATGATTTGCTGTTTCCAGGACACAGACAGAAGCTTGATGAATCTAAACCTAGTTTGTTCTCTGAGCGTCTCAGTGATTTAGGGCGCATCCCTCATCCAAGTATGAGAGTAGGGGTCCCGACTCAGAGCCCACGGCCCCCTCTGAATTCTGCACCAAGCCCTTTTAATCCACAAGGACAGAGTCAGATTACAGGTAAGAGACAGACCCATGGGCTTGTAATAGGCCATGGTAGTAAGTAATTGACTATAGGCCTTATGTTGTTTCAAAATGTGGAAGACTAAGACTGTTGCCAAATGAAAAGATATGATGTAAGTAAATGTAAGCTAGCTGGAGACAGATTCTTCTTTGGCATTCATGACTGGAATCCTTTTTTTTTGCTTGTTTGTTATTATTATTAATGTTTTGAAGTCAAAATTAAAGAAAGAAAGCTGAAGATGAAACTGGAAAATGGTTCATCTTTGGGGTGACTTTCTTGCTCGCAGGCTCATGACGTGATAAAATATATGTAAATATATGCCTATTTATTTAGGATTGGGTTTTTTTTTGGTGCCTTACACAGGGTTGTGACCCTCCTACCTCTTGAGCATGTATGGCTAGAATCCCGTTATGGATTTGTGCAGTGCAAGAGTATCAATCATAGTGGATAACTGCTAATTTAGAATTGACGATTCCTATTTATTTGTTATTTTGTGACTAGAAATGCAAGCAGCAGCTTGTTAATTCATGGCAATTCACTTGTACAGTTATACATACAGTGGAGTAAATCCACAGTAGGCTTCTAGCCTATATTTATCTATTTCTACTTCAATAAATATCAACCAGACTATGTTGAGAGTTGTACACATAATGTTTGCAAGCCATGAGTTTGATTATACTATTCAAAATAGAATGCACATAAAGAAAATATTGAACACCTGATGCAGAAAGGGCTCATTAAAAAAAATAAAAGAGAAATCAGTGGTACATGTGTCCATACGTTTTTCTTCTTTGCACATGCTACTTCCTCATTAAAATACACATCCTTTCGGTTAACAAAGCTAGTTGTAATAATGCCAATAAAAACAAATACAATTAATACTTTAAAAGTATTTTAAAAAGTTAGGAACATAAATAAAAAGGAATATCAGCACACGTCCAGTCATCCCCTCACAAAGCAATCCAAGTAAAATCCCAACTTCCTGCATGAACCCAACATGTTTGTATGTGCCAGGAAAGGCCAACAGGGAGAAAGCCAACCTGATTTCTTTGACATGGAGATCCAGAGCTAGCTTGAGAGTAGTCACTTAGAAGATCTGTTCTCATATTGCTACAAAAACACCTTTGATGATGGTGGGACCCCAAAGGGGAGTCTTCACTGAACATCTCAGAGTCTTTGCAAAAAAAATATTGGGGAATAGGGTCCTTCAGACAGCCTTGCCCCAAATTGGTTAGGACCTTCTACGTCATAACCAGCACTTTGGGTTGTGCCAGAAACAGTAGTGTTTCTGAAAAAGCTTGGTTTGTAGTATTTTTGTAGTAATTTTGTGTTTTTCATCATGGTCTCTTTACATCACACGTGTAAGGGTTTGTCTTGCGCATTCACAGTCATCTGGGATCTTAGGTAGTTAGAGAGAAAAATACTTTTGGTGGGCTCCCTACCTTCCTTCCTGCTGTCATAAATACTTGGGACTCCTGTGTTGTCTCAGTTCCTTTTCATCAGCCACTTTGTCAGCAGCCTTGGAAATATCTCTTTCAATTAGATCATTCAGGTTAAGAAACTTGCTCTCTTCTACAATTCTCTTTTAATTCTTCCATTCAACCTGATGGGTCTGACTGCATCTTATCCTGGTATTGATATCAGGTTTTCCTTGACAACCTTAACCTTCACTCTGATCACCCTACATGACTTTAGATCGGGGTGCCCAAACTTTTCAGGCTGTGGGCCAGTCACATGGTTCAGGGACCCAGTCACTATGGCCTGGAGGCCGGATCCAGCCCCGACACCAATTCATCCGGCCTGTGGAGCCCTCGTCGCTCCTGGAAGCAGAAGCATAATGTGCTGTACGGGCATGTTTTACTTTTGCTTCCAGGAGCGACGAGGGCTTCATGAGCTGGTTGAATTGGGGTTGGGGGCCAGATATGGCCCCTAGGCCATAGTTTGGGCACCCCTGCTTTAGAGTCATTCTTACAAGGTGCAAGTAGAATACTGCACACCACAGCCACTCTAAATGACTCTTTTGTCTTTGGAGTTGCCAACACTGGGAAAACCTCCCCAACCAGATGCACAGTTGCAACATAGGGGATACTAGACTTAGTAATACTACAAGTGAGATGGATTTTGGAGTTGTTGTAGATTACAGGCTAAATATGAGTCAACAGTGTGAGGTGGCTGGAAGAAAGGCCAATACTGTTTCAGGCTGCATTAACAAGTATAGTCTCCAAAACCTGTGAAGTACTTGTTGACCTCTATTCAACACTAGTTAGACTACATCTAGAGTACTGTGTCCAATTCTGGACTCCACATTTTAAGGAAGATGAAAGCAAATTAAAACAGGTACAGAGAAAGGCAACAAGGGTGATCAAGGGAAACCAAGCCTTATGAGGAAAGAGTAAAAGAACTTGGCAAGTTTAGCCCTGAGAAAAAGAGAGGAATATGATAGCACTTTTCAAACATTTGAAAGATAGTCATAAAGACAAAGGGCAGGTTCTCTTGAGCAGAACACATGCTAATGAACTAAAATTACAGAAAGCCAGATATCGGCTGAATATCAAGAAAAACGTCTTAACTGTTTGAGCAATACAATAGTGATGCCAATTACCTGTGTTTTAGTTCATAGATGCAGATGACCAATCAAAGAAACAGTTACACATAAGCAACTTGTGCTTTCCTTTCTAAAAACCATATAGTGAAGTAGTTGATTTTATTGCAGTTGGACATTTTAGCTAATTAACATTAAGTAGTATTTAGTAGCTGACTGAAATCCCATATGAATAGCAAAGTAAATACGGATTTAAATATTAATTTCCCTTCTCTTTCTAGGTTCTGTGTTTTAGTTGCTATTCATTTTTCTGTCATGTTTATGAATGCATGCACTTTCTCTAGACTGCTCCCCTTCATACACATAATATGTATTTTTTACATACATCATTTAGAAACCAGACCAATATATAACAGTGCAAGGCTTGCAGAATGTGGCACCATAAGGTATAGATTGGTGGAGAGTTGTTCTTATTCAACATGGCATTTTAACAAGTGTGTTGCAAAAGCACAAAAAGAGGATAAAATACGTAACTCAATAAGCAGATATTTTCCTTGAGGAAGTACAGAGCCGAATGGAACCCAGTATATTTCTCATAAATAAGAATTGTCAACTCAGTTCTTCATGCTGCTGTATTTACTCAGTAACTTATAGAACATGTCTGACTATGTTACGTTCTGTTCTGCAAATTGTTGCAGTAGATATACTGTTTTAAGAACTTTAAAAAATAAAAGTGGCAAGGATTATTATACATGAAACAGGAAAAGCCAGAGGCAAGAATGTGGTCAGCATGCATAGTGGAGTCTCAGTGGAGGAGCTGTAGACATTGTAAGTGGGGTTTAAGTGAGGTTTCATGCTCTATCACCACTACGGCAGCAGCTGATCTATAGGAAATCTGTGACGTTAGGTACTGAAATAACAGCATGCAAAGTCTAGTGGTCTGAACCACGAGCAACTTGTTTTAACCTCAAAAGCGTACAGTTTTCATTTCTGAGATGTGTGAACCTCCTATGCGCTTTTAAAAAAATATATGATGTTGAAAATGCTTAGGGCTTGACCAATATGGATGTTCTCTGCCAAGTCTTTGGAGGCCTTCGTTGTCGTATTGTACTTTGTGATGTGGCGAATGGGCTGCTAATTATTAATTCTGGTTATGTTCTCTGTCTTAGCAAGTTAAACCATGAAATCTAGAAATTTAGCTGGTACTCACAGACGGCTCACTTCCTGGTTGTATTAAAAATATGACCATCAGAGTATTTAAATACACTTCTGTTTATTCTTCCCATCTTCTTAGCTGTGCTACCACTTTAGTACTTGGACTGCATTACACTCTAAGATTTAAACACTTTTTCCATCTCTGAGGGTACACTAGGAAAAGTTACTCTTATGACCGTGACTTTAAGAGCTAGTAATGAAGAGGGAACATACTGTATATATCAAGTATAAGCCTAGTTTTTCAGTCCTAAAAATGGGGTCCAAAAAGTGGACTCAGCTTATACTCGGGTCACTGAGTACAATGGAAAAAGACAGTGGCGGCTAATAGCCTTCACCACCCACTTCTCCCGTCCTGTTGTCGCATCTCACTTGGCATGGAGAAAACTCCTTTCTGTTGCATCTTATCTTCATGTACCATATTTTGATTATTGAAACTCATTAGCAGCTGCTGCATTTACCACCCTCAGCTTATCTTTGGGTCAAAGATTTTAAACTAAGGATGAACAGTATATGAAATATAAGCAAAATTCAATTTTTTAAAAAGGTTAACATAATTAGACTTTTTGACTGGAGACAGGTTACTTCAATAGTGCTACCTTGGCCATTTACTGGATCTTTTTTGGTTCACATGATGGGGTGTAAATTAACGCACATAAACGCTGCATTGACTGAATTTCTCCGCAGTCACAGAAGATTTGCCTTGCATTCAAGTAGATTACCTGATTATTCCTTGATCTTCCTACTTTGCTTCAAAGTCTATTAAGTCACTTCCAGATGACTTTGCCAAATTTGGCAAAGTATTTTTTTTTTGGCTCTTCATAGGCTTAGCCTAGCCTCTTCTGTTTTAATATTTAGAGCTTGACAGGTGTGCAGAAAACTTTTCCTCATTTTTAGACATCATTTAGGAGGCTGGTTTCCATCAAGTGAATGGGTTGGTTCTGTATTATTTTATTTCATTAATTATTTGCTAACACCTCTTGATGTATTTCCAGAGGGACAATGTGAGCACATTCTCAAAGTCTGTGGTTTCCTTGGAGAATGAAAACAAAGCTTCGAAGTACCATTTTTTAAAATGCACATGAATAGTGCCTTAAATTGTTGGCAGTCTTTCATTGTGAGTCCCTGGAAATGTATGGGGAAGGTAGAATCAACTAAAAATATATATTTTTGTTTTGTTTCTAATCTTCACCCATGAAGATGAAAGAAAAAGTTGCTTGGAGCAAGTTGTGGAGTATTTTCTGATCGTATGAGAACTATCGTGTAGTAAGGGTTAGGAAGAGGATTGGAGTTCAGATTGTGGTTACGATTAGGTTTTAATGTATTTACACTAGTACCTCAGATAACGTTATGACTTGGTTCCACAAGTCATAACGTTATCTGGTTTTTAACCTTGTGTGATGGATCGATCGCACAATGTTAAAAAACAACAACCCCTTTTCCTTTTCTGCCCACCCCAGGGCTGATCCCAAGCTGGCATTAGCACTGGGGTTGGGGGAAAGAACGGGCTTAGTGATCCAGGCTGGGGGGGTGGGGGGGTTCTGAAGAGATGCTGGGGACCATCTCCCCAGCCTCTCTTCAGAAACCCTCCCCCATAGCAATCCAGGCCGGGGATGGGGTTATGTCTGAAGAGAGACTAGGAAAAGTTTTTCCGAGCTTCTCTTCAGAAACCCCTGCCTGGATCGTTGTTACTGGGTGCACACCCTGTTCTTTCCCCAACCCAGCTGGCCATCGCATGCTGCAATTGGCGCTTGGGTTGGGGAAAAGAACCGGGGCGTGCACACCCAACCCAAGCACCGATTGCAGCAGTGGCGCATTTGGGAAGCCAAACGGGGGCTCCCCAGTCAGCTTCCCAAACAAGGGCACAATGGCAGCGTGGCTGGGAAGCCGACCGGGGAGCCCCTGTTCTGCTTCCAGCCACGCCGCTGCTTCATAGTGCCCGTTTGGTTGGGGGGGGGATTGGGCATGTGCGATGTTTGCCTTGGTAGATCTGCTCCAAAGCCTGCAGTTCACCAGAGATCAACATCGGGGAATTTGAGGCAAACATTTGCATCGCACAACATTAATGTTGTGCAATGCAAATGTTTGCCTCAAATTCCCCGACGTTATCTGATTTTAGCATTGTCCAAGGCAAACGTTATCTGAGGTATTACTGTATATTGAATTTCCTGAAACTACTGAGTATTCCAGTAATCCTCAAAATGGGAACATTGTACTGTCAATGAGGGTATGTCCCTTTTTTCTTTTCTTTTTTGCCTTTTGGGGGCTGAAGTATTCCAGCCTCCTGGTGCACAAGAGGCATAGTTAGTGTTCTTTCAGTAATATCTTGATTTAATTCCTTCTTTTCACTATCTTTGCAAAGAACAGTGTTGCGGTATGTATTTCGGCAGGAGAAGAGCCCATGTAAGCAGCACTGTGAGCATCATGTTTCTTTGTTTTTACCCAAGAGTGTAGATTGTTACCCTTGTGTATCTGGGCAGCCAGCCTTGGGGCTGTCAATTGTATCACTTTCCTGAGGTCTCACGGATCAAGACTAAGCCCAGGGAGCAGGTCTTTGTGATCTCAGAGGGTTGGAGCAGGCAAAGATTAGGGGGGCAGCACAACTGATGATGGACACCACTAATGGTAGAGGTATATATCGGAGGAATCAAATGGGTCCACAGTCCAGATAGTCAGCCAAAGTATTATGGCAACTTAGAGTTGTGGGGAAAGGTAATTTTGCTGTGGTTGAGTAGGAAGCAGATTACACTCAATATCACTAGAATTCACTTCTCTCATAGCCCTGCCTACATCTTGTGTAAGCCTGTCTTCCCTGTGATGTTGCTTAAGCTTGTAGAAGGCTCACTGCCACTGGTACCGGAGTTTGTGCAATGTGAAGGCTCATGATTTGGAATGCTGACACTCCCCTCCCTGCCTTGGTTCAAGTGACACAGTGAGCCCAAGTCCCTGCACCTACTGTACTTTCTTTCCCCCCAACTCTCTCTTCGTTTTGCTCTGGCTCTTTGGTGTGTCAGCGTTGCAAAGGTACAACATGCCTACAGACATCGGTGAACCCTTCTGTGAGGTGGGGATCAGTGCCTTGGGCAATAAAACCATTCACACAGAAAAATCAAATATTCTGTTCCCCAAGTGCTTCTTGCCCTGAGATTTATCTAACCCTCTGGAGACGTAGATATCCATAAGACTTCCCACAGCACTGTGAAGCTTGATAATCCTAGTCGAGAGCTGCGTGCCAGTACTGTGTGGACCCAGTTCTTCTATGGGTGGAGTGGCGATAAAATAAATAAAATCCATAATCAAGAGTGGGTGTGGCTACCTTCACCATAGGCATCCAATAGTCAGTATGTTTTCCTGCATCTGTTCTAGCCAGAGGTCCTTATTTCATTTCTAGCCTCTCAGTTTAGTCCTCTGCTAGTGGTTTTTCTGCTTTCTGTAGCATAATGTATGGTTGATTGTGATTTTTACATCTCTTTCTGCTTTGTTTGTACATGCATGTATGCATGCCAGCCAGTATTCTGCCATCAGCATAGGCAGGGCATTTGACGGGAGGGCAACATTATTTGAGTTTAGGTTAGCCAAAAAATTTTAATTTGGTTGCATGGTTTCTTTCTTTCTTTCAGTATTTTATAGACGCTGTTACACAACTCCTTGCTATGCATTTTGTATATGTGCCAGTCTTATAGTCTAGCACTTTGAAAAACCCATTACTAATATCCCTGGGAGTGACTGTATAATAACATAATATTCTCTGGACCAAAAATAGCAGTTTACAAGAGCATCGGCTGGTAGTTTTGAACGACAATTGGGTGTACCCTGGTAACAGCAACTTTATGTTGCTGGCTAACCTTTCTCACACGAGGTCAGGTGAAAGGAACTGCAGAATGAACTCACCAAAAGATGGCTTCATTTTGGCAGTTTCACACCTGGCCTAGACATGGAAGAAGAAGAATCCTTTATGTCCCCCTCAGACTTCAGTATGCCTCCCCCAGCCCTATTTTTTAAAAAATGTCTTACTGAGAAATTGATTGAGAGAAGTGGTAAATTTTTTTATCCCATAATAAATAATCTAAGGAATAGAAATGTTCTTTGTTATTTTCTACAAGTTGGTGATCTTAATGTCTGGGGGCAGCAGATGATATTTTGTCCTCATCATGCTCAGTTACATTTCTTGATTCCACTGCAGAGAGAAAAACATTGTGCCAAACAGAAAATTAGCTGTGTGTGTGTGTGTGTGTGTGTGTGTGTGTGTGTGTGTGTGTGTGTGTGTGTGTGTGTGTGTGTGTGTGTGTGTGTGTGTGTGTGTGTGTGTGTGTGAGAGAGAGAGAGAGAGAGAGAGAGAGAGAGAGAGAGAGAGATCACATTCATTTTCACATGGTTCTCAGTGTGAAAGAATGATCAGTTAAGATGGTTGTAGTGTCTTGACGTTTGTAGCCAAAACAGTAGCTCTTAAGGACTGAATTTAAGACGTCATTGCCATAACAGTTTCCAAGGATTGCTTATCTTTCCCCTAAGCTTCAAGGGAACAGGGCAGGTTTGTTCTACAGGAGAAATAAAAGCTCACCCATATTCTGTTAGTTATGTTTAGTACAGTGTATTTCTTTTAAGTACAGATAGGCCTGTATTGGCAAAACATATTGAGATCAGTATATTCCATTCAGGCCTTTCTCCCCTGTCCCATTTTTCATCTCTGCACAGTTCTTCCTTCCTTCCTATCATCATGAGAAGTACCTTGGTAATACAATATAAAAAAGTATCCTTGAATAGAACAACGAAGGTAAACATAGCTAAGGCTGCTACTGGGATGTTAAAAGAATCAGGGTTCTAACTGAATCCCCCCCCCCCAAAAAAAATCTATATTTGATTATTCTTGTCCGACAAGGGTTGACATCAGTGGTGGGATTCAGCAGGTATGCACCGGTTCACCAGACCCAGTGGCAGAAATTCTGGTTGTTCCCTGCCCATTGAAGTTTTGAAATAAAGCACAGTAAAACCTTGCATAAAGAGCACCTCGCTTAGAGAGTAACTCGGTTAAAGAACAGAATTTTCTCTGAATGGTCGCCTTGCTTAACAACTAAAACCAACCAAAATCTCGCTTAACAACTAAATTGGGGTTCGCAATCCCCCCCTGCCATAAGTCTCTTCTGTAAGCCACCCAAAGTCACAGTGCAAGTGGGGCGGCATATAAGTCGAAAATACAAATACAAGTCACAATTGGTCACTTACAATGGTGTTTCACTTAAACAGCAAACTTGCTTAAAGAGCAATCCTGTGGAACACATTATGCTCTTTAAGTGAGGTACCACTGTAGTCCTGATTTGAGTGCAACGCAGGGCTTTCCCCTTGGCCATGCCCACCATACCACACCCACAGAATAGGTAGTAAAAAAATTGAATCCCACCACTGGTTGACATGATAGACCAGGGATTTTTCAACCTGTGGCCACAGGGCAGAGGTGGTCCGTAGCACCATTTCATGTGGCCCCCACCACCTCCACCACACCAGGAAGTGCTATCTGGTGGAGGAAGGGCAAAATGGCCGTCTGACCTCTGAAGCTGTTTGAGGGAGTGTGACCCGGCCCCCAGCTCAAAAAGGTTGGGAACTCCTGGGATAGACAATTGCCAGACCCAGAGTTTTCAACCAACCTCTGCATGAAGTTAAGCAAAAGAGTGCATGACAAACCTCTCTGTCAATTGTCTGTTGTAAAGTGAGCACCTTTTCTTCATGCAGGGGTAAATGAAGGCACATACAGGCCATTTGTGGATCAGTCAGAAATAGTTGTACACTAGTATTATTTTGGTGTTCAGGAACTAATGATTCTACATGTTGATAGCTGAATAGGCTATTTGACCTCTTCTTTCTGCTTCTGCAGGTGATTGCTCTTCTGCCCCTCTCAGCCACTCTTAACAGCCTAAGCAGTCTTCTGGGCAAAATGAGGCTCATTCTGGTTAAAAAGCTTTGGACTTTCTTAGACGTTCTTTGCCTTTAACAATTGAAAAAGCACACTGTGCTTGTCAGAACTAATGATGATTTATGTGTCATCTTGAAGCTTCTGTCCCATAGAGAACCAAACTTAAATGCTTAATCACCTGGAAAGTCTTACATACCCCATCACAAGAATGTGCGCTGCTCTCAATAAAAGGAAAGGCCACCTGAAGGATTTTACAATGAACCTTGAAGCTATATGCGGGTTGGAAAATACAGTTAAACCTCGCATAAAGAGTGCCTCACTTAGAGACTAACTCGCTTAAAGAGCAGATTTTACTCTGAATAGTCACCTTGCTTAACAAATAAACCCAACCAAAAACTCACTTAACAAATAAATCGGGGTTCGCAATCCCCCCCCCCCACAAGTCACAATTGTTCACTTACAATGGTGTATTGCTTAAAGAGCAAACTCGCTTAAAGAGCAATCCCATGGAATGCGTTATGGTCTTTAAGCGAGATACCACTGTATATAATGTAATGGAACTGATACAGACTAATAAAAATAATAGAGGACTTTTCTGCACAATCAATAACAGATCTTCATTTTAGTCTTAGTATGGCAGTCCTACAAACTCACCATGGTTGAATTCCAGCAGAAAAATCACAGCTAGAGTTGGCCTGTTGAATTAGTGGAACTTTTATAAATGTTGACTCACCAGATCAACCACTGATTCTGTGGGCTTACTCCCGCTGTGACTTAGTATTGGATTTCAGCCCCTGTGTCTCACTCTATAATGGAGGGGCAAACAACCAGGTCCACTCAAGTTGCTATAGACTGCAACTCCCATAGTCCAGAGCCATTTACCATGCTTGTTGGGGCTCATATGGGTTACAGTCCAAAATATCTGCAGGGAAACAGCTTTCCCATCTTGGCATAATAGTCTCTAAGGTAGGTAAAGGTAGAGGTCACCCTTGCTCGATAGCCAGTCGCATCCAATTCTAGGGTTCAGTGCTCATCTCTGTTTATAGCTGAAGAGCCAGCGCTGTCTGCTTCTGCAGATGTTTCTGTGGACATGTGGCAGGCATGCCTAGACACAGGAGTGCATGGAACACTGTTTACCTTCCCAGTTCCCAATGAAGTGGTCCCTATTTATTTACTTGCAATTTCTTGCTTTCAAACTGCTAGGCTGGCAGGAATTGGGACAGAAACAGGCACTCATTGCATCATGCAGTACTCGGGTTTTGAACTGCTGACCTTCCACCTCCCAGTCAGCATCTTAACCACTTGAGCCACCCAGTGATGGGATGACAAAAAAATTTCTACCCCCACCGTGACATCATCACAGTGGGGCGGAGCTAACATCATGACATCATGACGTCATGGGGGAGCCAACGTAATGACGTCATGATGTCGTGGGCGGGGCCAAAAATAAAAATAAAATAAAATAAATAAAATTAAATAAAACAAATAAATAAAATAGAATTAAAATAAACAAACACACACACACCTCAACCCACCCACCCACCCAAACAACCACAACACAAACCCGTAAATAACTTAAATAAATAAAATAAATAAAGAAATAAAATAAAAATTAAATAAAAAAACCACCCACCAACCCAAAACACAAATAAACCACCCACCCACCCCAAACACAAAACCCTTACTCACCCACCTTGGGGCTGACGAACCCCCATGGCCCGGAGCCACACAGCAAGGCGTCCCGCCCCCGACTGCGGCTGCCGCCTCCTCCTCCTCCTCTGGAGCCGCTTGCCACCGCTGCTGCCACTGCCTGCTGCTGCCGTTGCCACCGCCACCCGTCGCTGCTGCCTGCTGCTACTGTCGCCGCCGTTGCTGCCATTGCCGCCATTGCTGCCAGAACAGGAGGAGGAGGAGGCGCGCTCCACCAGGCCATGGGGGCTCGGTGGTGGCGGACGGCCCAGGCAGGCCTCAACCTGCCCGTGGGAGCTCGGTGGCCCCAGGGGAGGTGCCCTCCTCTGAGGGCTGCCTCCGGAGCCGCTCTGAAAAGCTGCAGCTCCGGGTCTGAATTTTTTTTAAAAATTGGAGCCAAAATGGCTCCAATTTAGTGCGCATGCGCGGAAACTCAATCTGACGCATGTGCAATGCGTCAGATTGAGTTTCTGCACATGCGCACTAAATTGGAGCCATTTTGGCTCCAATTCTTTTAAAGACATTTCCTGCTGGTGAGACGTCCGATTCGGACGCCTCAAAAACGGTATTACCCCCATGGAGAACCCTCCGGAAATCTTCCTAACAGTTCTGTGGATCTGGCCAGAACCGGTGTCATCCCATCACTGGAGCCACTGCAGTCCCTTCTGAGGTGGGGGAAGCACCTTATTTGTTCTTTGAGTATACAGTATTCTGAACACTTGGATGGATCCATAAAATAAGGAACTTTGTTGCTGCAAAAAATAAATAAATAAATAAATTAAAGGGTGGAAATATAAATACCCAGTATACCTTGCCCAGAATAATTACAAATATGAAATTCTTAGAGATCTGAGATAGAGTGAAGATATTCTGCTATGAATACGGCTACCGATCAAGGAAATTCCCAGCTGGACACTTCTTCCTGCTGTAAACTCACCATTTATATGGAGATAAGCTACTCAGCCTGATATTTATTTATGCTTGACCTTTCAGTAGCATGGAGTTTAACTCTACAATTCCATTTATATGGATTTACTTATCCTGGCTGGGAGGGTTGGGTTCCCACAGTGCAACTATAGCAGTAGTAGCAGGCAAAAGGTTAGATAGCCAGAGTAGGAGTAGCAGCAGGACCCAGATACCACACAGTGATTACCCGGAAGAGGAAAAAGTGGTGGCCGTAAATATATATACCAGTCAATCATAGACAGCATGGACAACACAGGGGAGGAGTCAGCACTCTGACCCCTGCATTGTTCATGGGTCAGCCTGTATCTATATTATTTATATGGAAATTTTCTCTCCATAGGGCAGTGATGATAAACCTTTTAGAGACCGAGTGCCCAAACTGCAACCCCCCCAAAAAACCACTTATTTATCGCAAAGTGCCAACATAGCAACAGGGGAGGAACTAAATGTTCCTATTGGGCTGCTGGGCAAAGGAACAGGTCATACTATGTGCTGGGGGGGGAGGGAGGAAGTGTTCCCAAAGGGCTGCTGGGCAGAGGGGTGGGGCAAACTCTGTGCTTGGGTGACTGCACAGGTGTCCACAGAGAGGGCTCCAAGTGCCAGCTCTGGCATGCATGCCATAGGCTTGCCATCACTGCCATAGGGGAGCTGGGTAGGATTGCCACATGTCCCAGCTTTCTGGAATTTTCCTGGATTCAAGCTGTCCTGGCGAGTCCAAGAAAAAACATGCAAAAGTCCCAGATTTTTAAATTTGAACAAAGGAAGCAAGATCACCCCCCGCCAAGGGATTTTTGCAAAGAGTTAATTCACTGCCCCCTGCCTTTCTTTCAGCTATCCTGCTTGAAAGCAGCAAAAGCAAAACAGCACCCTGAGAAGCCCGCCGGGGAGGGGTGATGCTTGCAAGCGAGATAACTGAAAGAAAGACAGGGAGGCAGTGAATTAACTCTTTGCAAAAATCCCTTGGCTCACCTTGAAGTTTGGGGGACAAGAAGTCACCCTCAGCCCTTTTCCTCGAAAGCCAGGAGGGAGCAAGAAATACCCTTATCTAAGAAGCCAAACCTCCACCTTTTACTGGGACAGAGGATTCCTTCTTCACGTGACTGCAAAGGGTTAATTGCATAGGGTTGGTATTCCTAGAGAGGAAGGGAACAGGATGGACAGAAAGTGAAGAGTTATCCATTGCAAAGGTCCTCCTCAAAAATAAGTCTTTCCTGTCTCCTGCATTTCTCCCTCGGGAGGGAAATGGAGGCTCCATGAAGTGCATTGTCATTCAGGGCCCCTCTTTAAAACTTTCTTCCAATGGATCCTCATATATGGTTTGTTAGTGAGTGTACTTCAATGGGGTGTGTGTGAGGTGGGGTGACCTCAGGGGGAGGTGGTTTCAAGAGTGGCCCAAGAAATTTTATTCAAAAAATAAAAATAGAACCATCAAGAATAGTCTTTTGCAAGAAGAATCACATTGGAAAAACCTCTTGATTATAGTTTATTTTAAACTGATGGAGGTTGTCTGCCCTGGAAAGGGGTTTTGCGGAGTCCTAGAGCCATGGTCTCCTTGACAGCTCTGTCCAAAGGAGGCACAGTTTGAAGAATGCAATCACGTCATGTGGCTGTCCCGGTTTGGTGGGAGAGAATTATGGCAACCCTACATCTGGGCAGTTCACAGCTATTAAAACTATACAATAGTAACAAATTTAAATTCTTTGCAAAACGATATACAGTACAGTATTAACAAACAATTAAACATTGTTGGACATTAAAAACAATGTTAACAACATGTTTAAAATATTTTAAAATATCTACATTTTGTAAAAAAAAAAAAGTATTCCCTAGCCCTCCACTTATTGTTGAAAATCCTACCTCTAAAGGGAAAGTCGTTGGTGTCTTCCCTGTTCTTTCCATTGTCAAGCAAAACTGGCTTCTGGGGGCAAGGCATTTCAAAGCTTGGGAGCAGCCACTGAAAAGAGCCCTACCCCCATCAGCAGTATAATGGTATTTGCTGTACTGCTGTAAAGATTAAAATTAGTACACATTAAACAATCTCAACAGTTGGTAAAGCTAAAAAAAAAACCCCAAGCATTGTGGCAATTGTCTGTGGAGGAAGAGTGGCACCAAAACAGGTGTAATTTCAACAGAGGGGGAAAACCATAATAACTTATAGAAACAGAATCAAAACAGAATCAACAACCAAGTACACATTTGACATATAACACCCTGACAGCAGATTTGACACAGAGTTTTTACTGGCTGCCCCAATGGGGTCCATGAAATATGCAAGAAAAACTGTTGACTCTACTATTTTGATCTTTATATCGGATATTGTCACATGTTCCTTCTGTGAACATAGGCTGAAGGGTCCTGTGAGTTCCTACAACTCTTGAAACTTCTTTATCATTGCACATATGTGATATAGTTATTTTTGCTTCAAGGAACTGTCTGGTTCCCAGACGTCTCATCAAACAAATCATATTGGGGGTGAGGGGGCAGGGAAAGAGGTTTTTTTTTCTTTTTTGGAAAGGGAGAAAGAAAATTTCCTTTGATTAGATGACGTTTGTGAAGTATGTTTTTTCTCTACTCTTAACTATTGTACTGTATTTCTGTTTACAGAGAATCTCTGCTAAAATAAATCTTGAATAAAAGCTAGGTTTGGTTTGCTGTTTTGTCAGTGGATAAAAGTATCTGGAAATGTATCTGCTTGCTACATAAATATAACTTCACAGCAACAAGAAGCACAGTTATCAAAAAGCAAATTCTCCTACATAGGATATACAGTAAAACATTGGATAACGCTAAAACTTGGTTCCACAAGTCTTGGTGGTATCCGATTTTTAGTGTTATCCGATCCATGTTAAAATCCTATGGGATGGATCGGATAACGTTAAAGCTCCATAGAGATACATTGTAACCACACAGGCTTTAGCGGTTGTTATCCGATCCATCCCATAGGACCTTAACATTATTCGATCCAGTTCTCCTCCCCAGGTTATTTAACGTTATGCGATTTTAGCACTATCCGATCCAATCGTTACTGTAATTAGATTTGATATAAATGATGGAGGATTTCTATTTTCTTTTGCGTACTTCTTGACAATGTTAATAAATTAACCTTTTTTCTGGCTTTACCATTTACCATACTTATTTCTGTTTTCTACTGCATAAATAACTATTTATGCAGAAATAAAGTAAGGAACTACATAACAGGACATTAAAAGGGTAATAAAAACACATCTGGATTTATTGTTGAAAATCCACAATACATTATTATTGAGCTTTATCGTGAGCATGTCCAAACAGAGCATATTGCTTTCTAGTTAGAGTTAAAACCTGAGCATCCAGAGGCAACTGTCCCCAAAAGCAGGAGGAAAAGCAGGATATAAATGCAATGAATACCAACAACAATAAAAGTATTTGTAGGACTTTTTTCTTTGGTTCATTTTGCAGGAAAGGCGGTGGCTCATTGAAAGGTACATGTTGTATGTGCAAAAGGTCACACATTTAATCACTAGTAATGCCAGGTAGGGGTCAGAAAACTACTACCAGTGAGTATGGTCAGTAGTAAGTAGAATGGTCTGAATGGATTCAAAGGAGCTCCTTATTTCTAGAATGCCCCAAAGACATTTGTTTCACATTGAAGATGAACTAGAGCCTGATCCTTAAAAGAAAGAAAGACTTTTCAAAAGTAACGACTTATGGGCTATTTTAAGAGTAATGCCTTACTAGCATGTTACCTTAAAAATAGAAAAATAACCCCAAATCCTCCCAAATAATTTAGCACTAATGCTTAAATGTTACTTATTACAACCCTCCCTGAAATAACAATGTCTCAAACAATTACACTAATTCACAAAAATTACATTGTTATGCACTTCCATAACATATTATTACAAGTGACATTTTAGTTCTAAAGAATTTCAGTGACATTTTCATTTTCCGGCACAATTCAGATTTCTGATTCAGCTTCTTTTTCAAAAAGGCAATTAAATTCCTCACCACCTCAAAACTCAAAAGGAAGCAGTAAGAGTTTTAAGTTCGATACAGAGGTACTAGAGAACAATCAAGAATGTGAAAAGCAGATAGTGCCCAAAACTCAGAAGGAACTTCCTATACAGCCAGAGATTTCATAAATGTTCATAGCAGTTCCTTGTAGGACCACGCTGTTAATAAGCAAACCATTTTCCAGACCAAAATGAAGATTGTTAACTACACGTTGGCCAAAATCCTTTTGTCAGTATATGTGTTTTGTCTTGTAAGCCGCCCAGAGTCGGGTATACCCGATTGGGGCGGGATAATAAATGTGAACAATAAATAAATAAATAAATAAAGTAAATATGTAATTTATGGTGATGAATTGCTGCAAATTACAAAATCTGTGTAGAGCAGTGTTTCCCAACCTTTGGTTTTTGGACATCAATTTCCAGAAGCCTAAGTCAATTTCCCAAAGCACTGATCAGTCAATGTACTGGCTTAGGCTTTTGGGAATTGAAGTTCCTTTATGGGGTGTGGTCTTCACATTAGGAACCACTGGTGTAGATTCTGTCTATTGCATACTTGGTTGCACAGCACAATCGTGCCTACAGTCACTTTGTAACTTGCAGGAGTTCTCTACAATAGCAGTTAGGGATTTTGACAGTTCATTTTATGAAGAATGTGTAAACCATGAATTGGTTAAGCACAAAATACCAGCTTCACCATAAACAAGAGAGTGAGTGGTAAATATGAAGCTTAAAAACTTAGGAATGAAGAGAAGACAAACAGCCCACAGTGCTAAGCATGCCGGCCAATGATCTGTTCAATCTTTACAAGAGGAGTTCTCAACCTTTTAAAGCCAGGGGCTAGGTCACGCTCCCTCAAACAGCTTCGGGGGCCAGACAGCCATTTTGCCCTCCCTCCACTAAATGGCACTTCATGAAATGGTGCCACGGACTGCATCCGGCCCGTGGGCCGCAGGTTGAAAATCCCTGCTTTACAGGCTCAGAACACTGACACAGCAATCTGACAAGGTGCCAAGCATGTGCCTGATCTTGAGTGACCAGCCCTGTGTCCTTCCGTGTGATATTTTCTGCAGCTAGGGCTCTGCTAGCATGTAAGCATTGAATGTTGAGAGCATGTCATACAGAACTTCAAATGAGGCTGTGGTGTCTCTGTGGTTAAAAAGCTCACCTTGTTGGCTGGAAAGCCAGCAAGCCAGCAGTTGGCGACCCGAGTACTGCATGATTGATTGAGTGCCTGTCTCTCCCAGCTCCTGCCAACCTAACAGTTCGAAAGCAAGAAACTTCAAGTAGATAAATAGGGACCAATTCAGTGAGAAAAGATCTTGGAGACGTGAAAGGAGCTTCATTCAGGCATCCCCTGAGTGGAGGTTCTCCAGCAAAAATCCTTTCAACCCAGAATAATTCACGACACAAAATTATTATTATTATAGGGAACTTCAAAAGAAGTGTTTGTCAATATTTCCTTTAACTTACAAGCAATGGAAGCTATAGTATACTTGGCATTTGCTCTACCTTTGTAATTTAATATAACAGATTTTTGTAAGAACTTTTTAGTTTTCACTTTATTATGATGCCATGTGATAGATGAGTCCTCTGATAGCTTTTGCACCAAATATCTATTACAGAAATGTATTGTTCTGAATTTTGACATAGTTTTCTCTAGCTATGTTTTTTTGGGATTCCAAGAGGTCTCTTCCACTCCTTGTTTTGATATTTTCTCTCAAGTCTTGACTCACAAGAGGAGGAGGGAAAGCCTCATCTATAACATTTCTGGTTCTTCTAATGTAAAGTCTTCTTAAGAGACAAAGTCCATTCTCTCAGATAAAAATGGTATTCTGTTTACAAATCTGCAAGCATCAATGTCACAGCTTGCAAGAGAGATGATTAAGTCTGTCTCAAGATTCAAGAGCTTTAAGTACTTCTGGAATAGAGTTTGACTGTAACTTGTGAATCTCTTTACCCACTGCAGACTTTTTATAACTCTGTTCTTTATCTTCCCATGACTCCAAAGACTTTGCTTTCCCATCCGATAGCATGTAGTTTCATTTTCTAGCAATTCACATTTTTCTTAATAAAACATTTGTTGAAATCTTAGTTAAATGGACACTCATACAAAGATTACTTTATTTCCTGTGTTTCACCAAGGTCTGATCTAGAAAGAAGCATTTGATAGTTAATTTGCCTTATGGCTGCAATCCTGTGCACATTTATCTGAGAGCAGGTCTTGTTGAATTTTGGGGCACCTGCTTCTAACTACACTGTTACTAGGAATTTCCTCTGCTTAAAAAACAAGGGCATGTTTGTAGATGCTGATCTTCCTTCCTTCTGTCCTTCCTTCCTCTAGTCCTGCCTTTGGCTTTCCTTTTATGATACGTGATAAAGCAGCTTGGTTTTCAAAGATACATATTTCATGACAGAAGTGTTTTGCAACAAACCATAAAAGGAAAACCTGGGGCAGAACTGAGAAGAAGGAAAGAACAGGGACTGTGGGCTGGAATTTGACTTACATTGCAACCAGTTCTGAACAATGAACTCATCCGCCAATCCTCAGTCAATGTGCTGACATAGACTGCAATTTCAAATGTAACACATCCTGCATATCATAGTACAGCCAAGCTGAAATGTTCCACTCCAGCTTCCCAATGTAGTTGCAACATTAGTTTCATCTCTTGGGAGCCCCACTGACTCTTTCCGTTCCAGTCAGCAGATAGGCCAAATATTTGGAGTTCTTACTTCTCACACATTCCTATTTTTAGGAGGAAAACAATACCTGATCACTCTTATGCCACCAGCTGTGCATTTCTGTAAGTCTTTCATTTAAAATTATTTTCTCTTTTGTTTTGTTTTTAGACCCCAGACAAGCACAGTCATCCCCTCCATGGTCCTATGACCAATCTTACCCATCATACTTGAGCCAGATGACTTCACCATCCATCCATTCCACAACTCCCCTGTCTTCCACACGAGGCACAGGGCTTCCTGCCATCACCGATGTGCCCAGACGGCTCTCAGGTAAAGACTGTGTTTAAATTAAGTTAGCTACTTCAGATAGAAGCAGGGGAAGACAAGGTGCTACATATTATAGGTATACTTACTCTTATCTGCAGTTTGACATTAGCAGCTAAATTCCTCTGTCCCCAGTTATATTACTTTGGTCCTGTGGCTTGGAAGTCTGAAGATCTCTTGGGCAGTCTGCTTTGCTACACACTATTTCCAGCAGCGAATGCTATATATATTCTATCTATTCTATCTATACAGTTGAACATTTTTAAAAATGATCCCTTCTAAAACTTTGTTTCCCTCATGAATTAGTTTATTCATTACTGTCCAAGTCTTTATGTCTGTAATAGCATGGTATAAGGCTGATAACTTATTCTTTTAAAACCAATAGGTTGCTGAAAGTGTTTTGCTGTTGTATTGTTAAGAAACCCTATCACATCCAAAGTCAGTTCAGGTTTGAATGTAGCGTTAGAATGGTTTGGACAAATCACTTAGTGGTGGGAGGAAAATAAAAAGAAGAAGATATTTATAAGAATTGGACATTATCTAGCTATGAAATAAGTATCAGTTATATTAAAATGTGTGCTGTACATCCAGTGGTGGGGTTCAGCAGGTTCACCCCAGTTCTCCAGAACTGGTAGCAGAAATTCTGGTTGGCCCCACCCATCCAAGTTTTGAAATAACGCAGGGCTCCCCCTGGCCACGCCCACAGAGTAGGTAGTATTTTTTTTAATCCCACCACTATGCACACGTTCGCGCGCGCACACACACGCACACACAGAGTGAACAATCACTGGGTAAAATAAACTGTTGTCTTGTAATATAGAGTAAAGTTGTTGTCACTATTTTGTAATAGAGCAGGGCTGGTTAGAGAGAACCTAAATAACAAGCACCATCCCTGCTAAAACTGGTGCTTTATAAAAGTATTTAATAATTTATTAAGTATTTAATTAATTAATTAATTAATATGCTATCTTTACCTCCATAGGAGACTCAAGGTGGCTCACAAGAATTAGAACAATGTAGCAATAACAAGTTAAATTACTCCACAAAACTGTATATATTTTTAAGAAAAGCATTAATCAAGATTAAAAACAATTTTAAAAACATTCTAAAAACTTTTAAAGATATCTACATTTTACAAATGTAGCATTCCCTATTGCTTTAAAGCCTGTCTGAAAAGGAGGTACAGTAATACCTCGGATAACGTTTATCTCAGATAACGCTAAAATCGCATAACGTTAAGTAATCTGGAGGGGAGAATTGCATCGAATAATGTTAAGGTCCTATAGGACGGATCAGATAACAACCGCTAAAGCCTGTGCGGTTACAATGTATCTCTATGGAGCTTTAACATTATCTGATGCATCCTCGCCTCTGCATCCTCGCCTCGCCTGTTGCCGGTTTGCCTCCGGGTGCAATTCAAGGTGCTGGTTATCACCTTTAAAGCCCTACATGGTAGTGGGCCAGGATACTTAAGAGACCGCATCACACCAAGAACATCTGTCCGTCCCACCAGAGCAGACCGGAGAGGCTCTCTAGTTGTTCCATCGGCCAGAGAGGCACATCTCTCTGGCACTAGAAGGAGGGCCTTCTCTGTGTCTGCTCCAGCCCTATGGAACCTCCTACCAACTGAGCTACGTCTTCAGATGGACTTGCTGTCTTTTAGGAAGAACTTAAAAACATGGCTGGCGGGACAGGTATGGGGTCCTGGCAGTACCATAACCCCAGCTCGCTGGCTTGTTTAAGCTCCCTCTCCCCTTGGTCTTTTAATCTTTTAATCTTTTGTTTTTAAGTTTTTAGCTTTTTAATTATTATTGGGACCTGTTGATTTTTATAAATTTTAAAAACTTTTTAAATTTTATAATTGTAATTTTGAAGTTTTTAACAATGGGTGTGGGTTTGGTTGTATTATGCTTTTATGATGTTGTAAACCGCCCTGGGTCACCCCGGTGAGAAGGGCGGTATAAAAATTTAAATAAATAAATAAATCCCATAGGATTTTATTTAGCGTTATCCGAGGTTTTACTGTATTTGCCTGATAATGGAAAAACAAGAGGGAGGGGGACAATCTGGCTTTTCAAGGTAGTACATTCCCAAGTCATGGAGAAGCCACTGAGAAAGCTCTCTCTTGTATCTTCCCTCAATGAGCTTGGGAAGGTGGTGGAACTGAGAGAAGGGCCACCTCAGAAGATTTGAGTGCCTAGTAGGCTTATATGGTGTGGTTTGATCCTTCAAACCACTGCAGTGGCTCAAGTGGTTAAGACGCTGAACTTGATGAGTCAGAGTTCAATACCCAAGTACTGCACAACGGAATGAGCTCCCATCTCTGGGAAGCAGTTCGAAAGCAAGAAATTGCACTGAACATCTGTGGACTATTGCTCCCATGGCAGTGGACTGTGGCTCCCCTAACTAGAGCTGATGAGGATGCAGTCCAGCCAAACCTGGAAGGCTCTGTGTCCCTTCTGTATTGTATCAAATGGCACAATGTATAACAATGGTGGCCTTTTTCTCCCTTCTGGTTACAGAAGGACGGCAGTGGCTCAAGCGGTTAAGATGTTGAACTCGCTGACTGGAAGGTCTGAGTTCAATTCTCTGGCACTGCAGGATGGAGTGAGCTCCCGTCACTGTCCCAGCTCCTGCCAACCTAGCAGTTTGAAAGCAAGAAATTCAAGTAGATAAATAGGGATCACTTCGGTGGGAAGGTAAACAGGATTCTGTGTGCTGTTTGGTGTCTAGTCATGCCTGTCACATGCCCATGGGAACGTCTGCAGATGCAGACAGCGCTGGCTCTTTGGTTATAAACAGAGGTGAGCATTGAACCCTAGAGTTGGATATGGCTGACTTTGGAGCAAGGGCGACCGTGACCCTTCAAACAGCCTTGACCCAAGCCATTTAGGGCTTTATATGTAATATCCAGCACTTTAAATTGAGCAGCCTGTGAAGGTTTTGTAATGAGAGAGTTCCCTGCTGGTAGAAACTTGTAGAAATTGTAATGTGAAGTATATGTAAGTGTGAATTTATGAAATGTGATGAATTGTGATTATACCATCTGCAGTCTTAACCCCTACACAACATTTGTAGGGCATTGTTATCATCCCTGATATCCTCTCCAATACAATTGCTTCAGTCCCTGCCAGGTAATTGTCTTAATTTTGTCATCTTCCATAAAAATAACAGAAATGGCTCTACTGATGGCTTGTGATCAAAATTAATGGGCAGCTCAAGGAATCACTATATGTGGCAGCACTCACCCAACTTCTTCTCTTGATAAACACTGAATAAATATTTTCCCCTTCTTAGCATCTCTGCTAGGCTGAACCACAGCCAGGAGGCATACCAGATTTAATTGTTCTAACTCTTGGTAATATACAGTATTGTATATTAGATAGGATTTTCATTTTTCTTTTAAAGAAAGAGGAGCAGGTATCTCTTGGGTCTTAACTGTCGCCCTTATCTGTTTGTCGCCAGCATGTTTGCACAGATTCAGGTTGATGGTTTCTGAAATTACAGGTCAGCCATCTGTAGCTTCTAAATGTGTGATAAGATTTTATTTGGATGGCTCCCAAATAGCTAGTTTTAATGTTCAAACTTAACTCAAGTCTCCCGGCAGCCTATATATATTTAAGTTGTCAATTGAGTTTCTTTTGCAGTTTTGCCACTGGCAATACCTGCAGGGAATAGCTACACTGGGACTGCAGCAGCTGTGGAAGTTTCTTACCCTGAAGCCGTTGCTTGTCAGTATCCATTTTGACATGACTGGTTAAGAGGTGGAAGAGCCAAAGCACTTGGAGGTCCTACTGTCAAAATAGAAATAAGCAAAGCAACTGTGTCTCTCATCCTCTAGCTTCAGAAGAAAGCTGATTCCTCTGGTTATCTTTTCCTCTGCCTGCCTGCCTTTGTCTGTCTGTCTATCTGTATATCTATCTATCTATCTATCTGATTTTGTGGTTAAAGAACAAGGTCTTTGAGCTTAGTAGAAAATTGGGCTATATTCCAGCAAAGAAAAAAGTCTAAGACAGTGATGGTGAATCTATGGCATGCGTACCAGAGGTGGCACTTGGAGCCCTCTCTGTGGGCACCCATGCAGTCACCCCAGAACAGAGTTTGTCCCACCCCTCTGCCCAGCAGCCCAATGGGAGAGCTTCCTCTCCTCCCAGCACAGAGTTCACCCCACCCCTCTGCCCAATAGCCCAGTGGGAGCACTTCCTCCCTCATCCCAGCACAGAGTTCACCCCACTCCTCTACCCAGCAGCCCAATGGAATCGTTTCCTTCCTCTCCTGTTGCTGTGTTGGCACTTTGTGATAAATAAGTGGGTTTGGGGTTGCAGTTTGGGCACTCGGTCTCTAAAAGGTTCGCCATCACTGGTCTAGGATTCTTGGTTTAAAACAGGGATTCTCAACCTGCAGCCTGCAGGCTGGATGTGGCCCATGGCACCATTTCATGTGGTCCACCACCACCAATACCACACCAGGAAGAGTTATGTGGTGGAGAAAGGGCAAAGCGGCCGTCCAGCCCCCAGAGCTGTCTGAGGGAGCGTGACCCTGGGCCCGTGGGATAAAAAGATTGTGAACTCCTGGTTTAAAACAAAGGTTAAAAATAGATCTCTCCAACACCTAAAGTAATAAACTCTCCAGAGTAGATAATAAATTAGAGTAAATAAATAAATCACAGTGTGATTCCCATCTTTACAATAGTGGTGGCAGTGGCAGCAATTAACCAAGGAATATGAACAATATAGAAAATATAAATACTGTATCAAAAATTAAGGCAGGAAGAGGTGAGTTTTGATAAGTCTTCACACTGATGCAAAGAAGAGGCATACTATATATTTAAAGAAAAGGCGTTCAACACAACAGAGCCCACAAGAAAGAAAGTTTAGAAATGAGAAATAGTGTAAGGTTCAATAAGCAGATTGGTGATTGTTGAATAATAGGGCCAATGAGAACAATAGAGAGAAAAACAATAGGAACATATAAAAAGACCAGAAAACTTATTTATTTGACTTTTATCCCATCTTTCTCTCAGACCATGGACTAAAGACCATAAAGCAGGGATTCCCAAACTACGGCCTGCAGGCCAGACCCGACCGGTGGTACCATTTCATGTGGCCCGCCATCGCACCCGGAAGTGGAAGTGGGCACATTTATATCAGCTGTAAAATGTACCTGCACATACGTAAACACGGTTATGTCAGCCGTAAATGCATCTGAGGCTGTCGTAAACGCTGAAGCAGGCACATTTACTTCCGCTTCTGGGGTGTGTGATCCAGCCCACTCAGCTGTCTGCGGGGTGTGGTGAGGCCTGTGGCATAAAAAGATTGGGAACCCCTGTCATGAAGGATACAATATTTGAAAGTAAAATAATGGAACATTTCATTGTAAAATTGCCATATCAGCTTGGTTTCACATTTATTAGTTTAGATAATTTTGTTTCTACATAGCATTTATTATTATAGAAAGGCTTTTAAATATGATAGAATCAATGCACAAATATTTCAATAATGTGCAAATTAGGCAGACAGAACACTGTAGTAGGAAAATAGCTATTTTTGTACAAGTGCAGGCATAAGGAAAGTTATAGGAACTTGATATACATGGACCCTGCACCACTTAGGATTTGTGAGCTAGTAGTCTAAAGATTGCAGGACTGCAGTGGCTCAAGCAGCTAAGACGCTGACTGGAAGGTGGCAGGTCAGCAGTTCGATTCCCAAGTACTGCAGGACGGAATGAGCTCCTGTCTTTGTCCCAGCTCCTGCCAACCTAGCAGTTCGAAAGCAAGAAATTGCAAGTAGATAAATAGGGACCACTTCGGTGGGAAGGTAAACAGCATTCCATATGCTCCGGTGTCTCATCATGCATGCCCCATGACCGCAGCAACGTCTGCGGAACCAGACAGCGCTGGCTCTTTGACTTTGAAACAGAGATGAGCACTGAACCCTAGAGTCAGATACGACTGGCTTTTGAGCAAGAGAAACCTTTACCTAGTATAAAGATCCAGAAAATGAAGGACTAGCCCTAGAAGATGAAATTTCACATTTTTTATTTATTGGCTGCATTATTGAGAGTTCACTGAAGAGTAAACATTAACAGGCATGCTGTGTGTATAAATCTCTTTTTACCCCCTTTCCTGTCATAATACTCTGAGCAAAGACCCTGGAATGTTTTTTGAGGGGAGAGGGGTGCCAAACTGTAAGAGAAGTCATTATGAATTTTACTTCTCTGCTGGTTAGCTGGTACATCTGCTTCTCCCTGAAACAACCAAATGAATGCAATTATGGTTATAATGTGTCCTAACAAACAACTTTTCCAAAACACACTGTAGGAATAAAAGCAAAGGAAACATTTAATACAATGCCTGGGAATAGCATATGTTTACACTGTATATGAAGTAGGTGGGATATTAACTAAAACAGCTAATGTTATTAAACTTATCTACAGATTGGAAACCACAGGTACGGGAGCAAGAGAGACTAGCCCCCCCCCCCTTTGCATAGTTATAAAAGCATATTTCTCCAGTCACTTTCAGACTGATTGTGTGTTGTGTATAATCTATCAGGCTAGAGGCATAGAGAAACAGTCTGGATGCAAGTCAGCTTATACCCTATTTGCTGGAGTATAAGACCGACTTCCCCCCTTAATATACACTGGAAAAATGGAGTGCGTCTTGTACTGTATATAGTGGCCAATGGTGGGCTATTTTGGTAATAACGGGGGTGCTTTTTACACTCCAATGCCTCTTATATGCCAGTGAATATGGTAATTGAAGATGTAAATAAATTTCAGACAGTCCCCTGCCCAGTCTCTCTCTCTCTTTGTGTCTGTCTCTCTCCGTGTGTGTTTGTGTGTCTAAAAACACAATAGATCTTGGTTACAGCACATCCTAAAAATGTCCACCAAAAAGAGAAAACATACAAAAAGGAAAAGGAAAAAAAATCATCTCTTTTTAAAAAAACCTATTTAGTATAGAGCCTCTTAGAACAGGAGTTCTCAACCTTTTAAAGCTGGGGGCCAGGTCATGCTTCCTAAGACAGCTTTGGGGACCAGATGGTCATTTTGCCCTTCCTCCACCACATGGCACTTCCTGGTGTGGTGGGGGTGGGGGTGGGCCACATGAAATGGCACCGTGGGACACATCCAGCCCACAGGGCGCAGGTTGAAAATCCCTGTTCTAGGAGGGTGTGATCAGATAGTGAGAAAGGATCACATCTGATTACACCTGAAAAGGTTGCTTTGCTAGGCCCCCATCCCCTTTAGAGCAACCCTTCCGTCTGAGTAAGAATTGCTCCAGCCCATTCCTCAAAACAGTAGCCCGGCTGCTGAACCAAAAAGGTTCAGCTTGAGCATGGATTGGGGATGGACGGAATCATTATTGCTTGTATGTTGTATGATGGAAATAACTCACACAGGACCATGCCACAAGTAGTCCAAAATATATCTGATTGCACCCCAACGTTCAAGCTTCTCCATCATTCTTTTTTCATCTCTCTTATAGGTGCTGATAAAATTTATTGTAAGGGTTGGCCAGATGAACATTATGTCCAATTTCTTTGGCATTTGAGAAGGTGAACTGGTTCCCCCCTTTTAAAGACATTCACACATATTGAATACTGGAGGGCCCCCAGTTTCCCCACTGCATACCTTTTGAGCACCCATCAGAGTGTCCTACTATTTTGCCATTCTAAGCAGTTCCCAACATCTGTGAATGCTAAGAACAGTATATATTGGAGCCTTGCAATTGTCAAAGCTGCTTCTAGGGTCAATGTCTGGTATGCTGAAGCGGCTTACAAAAACTTAACACTTCCCCAGATTGTGTATGAGCAGTCTTTAAAATTACATCTGGCAAACACAGTGTCTACTTCATATACTTTTAATATATGCTTTGTGATCTCTCTCTCTCACTCTCTCTGTGCATGAGATAAAACTAACTGTGAGCTGGCAGTTGCGTGTGGAGTATTAGACTCCTTGTACATGTGTCAGGGAGGATATTTAGGAAAGATAATGTAGTCCATCCTATCAGAAATGGAAGCAAACAATGGAAGTTTGGTTACACTAAAATCAAGCGAGAATTTGCAGTTGATTTCAGTCTTTAGTAGTCAATAATGAGCTAGTCATAGTTTTGCTGTTAAGTAAAATAGAGTGTTATTTTTTGTCTAAATCCATACAATTCAGTATCAACAATCCTAATTAAAATTCAAGTTAAAAATGAACATGTTTTGAGGTGGCATTTTTGCTAAATTAGATGTATGGTTAGCATATTCCATTTTTATAAACCAGGACAACTTGATTTGTTTTCTGGGCAAGTTATTTTCTAATTATGTAAATCACATAGGAATAGGAAAGGACTGAACAATGCTACTGCTAATAACCTGTTGCAAAAGCATTTTCCTAAGATAGTTATAATAAGTAAAAGAGTACTTGTCTGTCATTTTGCTTGAACACACCCTGCTCCCTTTGACCCCCTGAATTTGGTGTATAAAAACCATGCCTGTAAGTTTCACTCCTTGTCTGTATGTGCCCCAACAACAGATGCCGGAGAAGAGGAAATTGAAATATTTTATGCAAACATCTAGGACAGGGGTTTGCAACCTAAGGCTCATGGGATGGATCCGGCCTGTGGTGCCATTTCATGTGCCCTGCTACCCTTGCTCTTGCAGCAAAAACAGCTGAAAATGTGCCATAAATGCACCCGTGGCTGTTGTAAACACATTTACCACAGCCGCGGACATGTTTTACAGCAGCGTTTATGGGAGGGGGGAACCACTTGTCCAGTCCACTCAGCTGTCTGAGGGGGTGTGGTCTAGCCTGCAGTGCAAAAACGTTGAGAACCCCCTGAGCAAGGAAGAAATTGATCATACACCAAAACAAGACATGCTTATAAACATAGGCAATTGGAATGCAAAAGTAGAGAACAACATTTGGCTTGGGAACAGAAATGACACAAGAGAACAACTTACAGAATTATGTGAGGCTAACAATCTGTTTGTTGCAAATACATGTTTCAAGCAACCAAATAGACACTGTACAGGTGAGCATCACCAAATGGTTGGTACAAAAATCAAATAAGACTGCATAACTAGAAGCTAGAAATGGAGAGGCTATATTCTCTCAGCCAAAACAAGACTAGGAGCAGATTGGGGCACAAATCATGAACTGCTAATATCCAACATTAGAGTAAAATTGACAAAGAGCTTTCAAAGAGTCACAGTGCCAAAAAATAATTTAAACAACATTCCAGAGGAATTTAAAACAGATTTGCAGTATTAAAAACAACTTACTAGAAAAACTGTGGGTCGAAACCAGAGACATTGTTAGGAAAGAATGCAAAAAAAAAAAAGACAATTCCTGTACTAAAAAAAAAAAATCTGGATGAATAACTGAAGAAACCTTTCAAATTGTAAAGGAAAGGTGAGAAGCAAAAAGTAACAGAAGCAGGGTCAGAACCCTAAATGCAGTCTTTCAGCGACTGGCTCGTAGAGACAAAGAGAATTATTACATTAACCAGTGCAAGGCAATAGCAGAAAAATGCAAAGGGAAAAAACAAGAGGTTTATTCCGAAAGATCCAAGAATTTAAAGGGAAATTTAAACTTCAATTAAATGAGAACTAGGAATGCTGAATGACCAGCAAAGAAGCATGCTATCTGAACAGGAGGAAATAAATAGAAGGTAAAAATAGTATACAAAATATATAATGAGATGACAGAAGAATAATCCTATATGAAAAACTTGCAGTTCTAGAAAGTGAAGTGAAAGTTACTCTTAGTGCACTAGAAATAAATAAATCACCATGTACCACAGATACTGAATCTGTCAAAATCCTAACAAGAATGTGCCCAAAATTCTGGAAAACAATGACCCACAGAGATGCAACATCATTCTACATTCCAATCCCCAAGAAAGGAGATGCCAAGGAGTACTGTAATTATAGGACCATTGATTTAATTTTCCACGCAAGGAAGGTGGTACTCAAGATGCTGCAAGATTTATACCTTATATGGAATGAGAAATGCCTGATATTCAAGCTGGATTTTGAAAAATGAGAGGCATGCAAGATCATATTGCAAATATCCACTTGACACTGTAATGGATCAAAATTCTAGAAGATCAGCCTGTGCTTTATAGCAAAGCCTTTGACTGTTGTGGATCACAAAAAGCTATGGGTTGTTCTGAAAAAAGGGCAGATGCCCCAATACTTGATTGTCCTTCTGCATAACCAATAGGACAAGAAACTACTGTTAGGATAGAATGGGGAAAAGATAGAAAGGTTTCCTATAGCCAAAGGTGTCTGACAGGGATGCATTTTATCCTCTTATCTGTTTAATCTGGGCACAATATATCTTATGGAACGCTGGACTAGATTTAAATGAAAGAGAAATGAAAATTGGTGGAAGAAATAGCAATAATTTAAGATATGCAGATGACACCATCTTACTGGTGGAAAACTGCAATAAGTCGAAATACTCATTTGGGCACCTCATGGGAAGGCAAGATTCATTTGAAAAGACATTAATGCTGAGAAAGGTGAAAGACCACAAGAAAAGAGGAAGACCAAACAGGAGGAGATGGGTTGATTCTGTGGCAGATTCCAGAAACCTGTTTTTGCCAGTGCTGAGCAGGGTTGTTGAGGGCAGGACATTTTGGAAATCAGTTATTCATGAGTTAGAGATGCTGCATTTAGCCCATCTGAAATTAGTGGTTTCAATACAATAGTCCAGATATATATGATGTGAAAAAAATTCCACAAAAAAATGTAGAAATATATGGAAAATTCAAAATCCATATCTCTGAGGCTTGGACATTATTTTCTGACTGCTATTACCACTGCTTAATGAATACACTTAGCTAATCAAAATGTTAGGCATCTGAAAGGGGAAGCCCTGTAAAAAGGAGATATTCCATAATTCCCTTTTGCCAAAGAAAAAAAATTCCTTCCAAAATTGCACTTACAATAACCCTACGAATGCATTCATATAGTAGCCAGAATGCTTTGTTGTGATTACTACATCCCCGGGACACCCTGTTGAATTGCAAATGGATAGTTAGTAGATACAAGACAAACATTGTGGCTTTACACATTTGCTAATGAGTTTGCCCTTCACCCAACAGGGCAAAGCTTCACAATTAATCTGAATAACATGTATTACCAGTTGTAAAAAAAAAACTCACCACATTGATTTGTATACTTATCTGTTATGCTAACCATTCTGTACCTCTGTACCTGGTGTGTATAAATTCATGCCATGAAGTCTCACTCTTATGTCTGACAAGGTGGACTTGATCCATGAAAGCTCACATTAAAATACAGCAGTTAGTGTTTAAACTGCCACAATGTTTTTTTGTCTTTCTGTTTCATTTATTCTCTGATATGCTTGAAACACAGACTAACACAGCTACCATTTCAAAAAAATCAGTTTACATTTCTTACTCTTGATTTCCAAAGACAACATAGATATTTAAAATGCTAATTATTTTGACCTTAGAGTCTTTTCCCCTTAAAATATTTTGGCAAAAGAAGAAAACAGAAGAATCTATAATGACAAAAGAAGGCAAGTGATTAAACCCTTAGCAGGTTGGGTCTAAAAGCTATTAGCTGCAGAAAAGGAAATTAATGGGACATTCTTAAATGGAATATATTTGGTGCTGCTACAGGAAATAGCATACTGCAATCAATGTGTGAGTGCACAGATACATTGGTACCTCGCTTAAAGAGCATAATGCATTCCACAGGATTGTTCCTTAAGCGAGTTTGCTCTTTAAGCGAAACACCATTGAAAGTGACCAATTGTGACTTCTGGCGGAAGGGGGGTTGTGAACTCCAATGTATTTGTTAAGCTAGTTTTTAGTTGGTTTTAGTTGTTAAGTGAGGTGACCATTCAGAGAAAATTCTGCTCTTTAAGCAAGTTAGTCTCCAAGCGAGGCGCTCTTTATGCGAGGTTTTACTGTATATACATTATCTGGGCTTTTTGTGCAATGTGTTTTATATTTAGGGCACATATCAGGATTTGCATCTATTTTCAGAACTTGCTGCTAACAGTTAGTAATGATGCCAAAATATACTTAAGTTCCAGCTTGAGACCAAATGATACTGCCTTTTTTGTTATTCCTAATTTGAGGTCTGATATTAATTAGGGACATTTTCCATAAGCACCATATCCTTTTTCTGAAGTGCTCATTAAAATTATATTAACTTAAACTGGAATAAAGCCTCACAGCCTGAACTGCTTTGGTAATGATTTATTCCAAACTGGCCCTTTTGGCTTCGGTATAAACAATATGCTAATTCTTAATGGGGACAACACAGTGTCTCAAAACAGACATTTAAAAGAAACATATCTTCCTAACCTACTTTCAGAAACTGAAATCAGTGGGGTGTTCAACATGGGAGGGCTACGTTGTTGTATCCTAAACATCGCAACTAGAGTTCATTTTTCAGCTTAGAATTGGGAGAGGATTTGGGGAATTGAAGTCTTTGTAAGTCAACCAGAATCTAAATCCTTTTTCTTGGCTGCATTTCTTTAGCTATAAGATTGAATGCAGGATCAAAGCTAAGTTTGACTGCTTTGAGATGAAGGTGTCAGTGAGTTGGATACTTCTAGCTCAGGAGTTCTCAACCTTTTAAAGCTGGGCCACACTCCCTCAAACAGCTTCGAGGGCCGGATGGCCATTTTGCCCTTCCTAAACCGCATGGCACTTCCAGAGTACCCCTAGATCAGTGTTTCCCAATCTTTGGTTTTGGGACTTCAATTCCCAGAAGCCTAAGTCAATTCCCTGAAGCACTGATCAGCCAATGTACTGACTTAGGCTTCTGGGAATTAAAGTTCCCCTGTGGGCACCACAATGGAAGCCACTGTCCTAGATGAAGGGATTCCTAAACTACTGCTTAGTACTTTATACCTAACAAACAGTGAGACAGGTCACCATAAACTGGAATTGACGTGAAGGCTCATAATTCTTAGTATTAAATGTAAATCTCTATCCTGTTCTATCAGTACAAGGAAGAGTATGACCTTTCATCACCCTTTCTTACTTGTCCATCCTCTTTCCTCAGTGTGGTGCAAGAAGGAGTCTAGAAGCTTTTGCTGCTGCTTCTGGCCCTTGTCCATCAGATGCATGCTGGTATATCGGGCAATTGGGCTTTGTCCCATCCCATCCTTGTCTCCAATAATATTATTTTATCCGCCCGGCATGCTGCACCCAGATTAAACCATTTCTCCAAGCTCCCCCCTTCAGCTTGGAGCAATGGTCTATTCCAAAGTGCCTGACACTGGGTATGAAGCAGTTCCCATGGGCAGCTTTCTTCCCCATCCCCATGGTCACTGCCCCTCACCTGCTCCACCCCTGCTGCACTCCAAAACATTGCCCCAAACTGAAAGAGGGAGCTTAGACCAATGGTTTACTCCAAAGTGCCACACGCCAGAAGGAGCTAGCAAGGGACGGTGACCAAGCGGTTCCCGGGGCAGCCTTCTCCCCCGTCCCCTTGGCCGCCACTCCTCACTTGGTCTGCCCGCCTGGCATGGCACACAGCAATGTAAGGGATTCCCCCAACCTACAATAAGCAACTTCACCATTCCCTGTTCAGTGCCTTCCCATTGTGCCCAACACACTCCTGCATAAGATGAGACATGAATAATTCTATATTGATGCTAGACATTAACTGTGTTAACATTAACATTTTCCCCTCCAAATTTGTGTGACACGAGTTCTCAAAATATTTGGGAAACCCACAGATAGGTTATGAATATTTGGCAGTCATTTGAGAAAGAGCATCAGATTGTAGAGTGGCAGTAATGATAGCATCCCTTTAAAAATCCTTGATGTTTGACAGTTTCTCTTTAACTTGGAGTATCCATTTAAATTGGATGTGGAATTCAAGATACCCACTGGTGAATTGCGCTCATCCCACATGCTAGCAAGGTGACGCTCAAGATAATACAGGATAGACTGCAGCAGCACGTGGAGAGAGAATTACCAGAAGTGAAGGCGGGGTTCAGAAGAGGCAGGGGGACTAGAGACCACATTGCCAACATACGTTGGATCATGGAAAAAACAAAGGAATATCAGAAACAAGTCTACTTCTGTTTCATTGACTACACTATGGCCTTTGACTGTGTGGACCACAACAAAATGTGGCAAGTAATTAAAGAGATGGGAATACCAGAACACCTTATATGCCTCATGAGAAACCTGTACATGAATCAAGAAGCAACAGTTAGGACAGGATATGGAATGACAGAGTGGTTTGGAATAGGAAAAGGAGTAAGACAAGGCTGGATTTTGTCACCCTGCTTATTCAACTTATACACAGAGCACATAATGCGCAATGCAGGGATGGAGGAATCAGAATTTGGGATCAAAATTGCTGGGAGAAACATCAACAACTTGAGATATGCAGATGATACCACCCTAATGGCAGAAAGTGAGGAGGAATTTAAAAAGCTCCTGATTAGGTTGAAAGAAGAAAGTGCAAAAGCTGGCTTGAGACTCAACATCAAGAAAACCAAGATCATGGCAACAGACCCTATCAGTCCCTGGAAAATAGATGGGGAAGAAGTAGAAGCAGTGACAGATTTTACTTTCTTAGGATCAAAGCTCACTGCAGATGGAGATTGCAGCCATGAAATAAAAAGGCAACTTACTCTTGGGAGGCAAGCGATGAGAAACCCGGGGAACATAGTAGAGACATCACATTGCAAACAAAAATTCGTATAGTCAAAGCAATGGTATTTCCGGTGGCAATGTATGGTTGTGAGAGCTGGACCATTAGGAAAGCTGAGCGCAGAAGAATAGATGCCTTTGAGATGTGGTGTTGGAGGAGAGTTTTGAGAGTCCCCTGGACAGTGAGGAGAACAAATAGGTCAATCTTAGAAGAAATCACCCCTGACTGCTCCTTAGAAGGTCAAATAGTAAAGATGAAGCTAAAGTACTTTGGACATCAAATGAGAAGAGAAGATTTGCTTGAGAAACCCTTGATGCTGGGAAGGGTGGAGGGCAAAAGAAGAAGGGGACGGCCAAAAATGAGATGGCTAGATGGTATTGTAGACACAATGGGCACAAAGCTGAGCAAGTTGAGGAGGATGGTGGAAGACAGAGGTGCCTGGCGGACAGTGGTCCATGGGGTCGCAGAGGTTTGGATTCGACTGTGCGACTGAACAACAAAAAACTGGTGAATACTTGATATCTGACATATGGTACCAGCTGGGAGTTGACAGTAGGGGACATGTAGTGGTGGATGTTTTAAAAAGATTGACAGCAGGCATGCACTAACAGTCAACATATGGCAATATGAGAACATAATGTATGTGTACAAACAAATAAATGATGGTTTTTCCAGATACAGGGAGGTCTGGGTATATTCTTTCAGGATAATTATTTTTCTTTGCCCCTGCTCCCCGCTTTTTATTAATGGTAATCTTCTGACAGATCCCATGGACTTAGATTTCTGTCTTTCTGGTTCCTCTTTTTCGGTTGTTGTTAATCATCTCAGAACATTTTCTTTTTACAATTGGATAGCTGATTTACTCCTTGGTTTGAATTTCCATATTTATGCTGGTATTGTGTAAACGTAGGTTTCTAATCCACTGCTAACTTATATCATAAGTCACCATCTCTTTTTGTAAGTCACAACACAATCTAAAGATGAAATTAAGAAAATGAAGCTCATAACAGTTTTTTACAAAGTTTCCCCCCTGGCATACCAGTTACCCTTTACTGTTATCAGTATTTCTCATTTTGCTTCTTTTAATGCTTGCAATTTTTATATATTTTACTCTATTTTTACTGCTTCCCCCCCCCCTATATATTTATTTTAAATTTTTATTTATTTATTAAAAATTTATACTATCCATCTTGGATATTTCCTATTCTGCCTGGTGTACAGACAAATAAACAACAGCAGCAAAATAAAACCAAACAATAAAATAAATGACAATATAAATTTCTGATGTTGTCTGAGGGCAAGCAAGCTCAACACTGCCCACTAAGTTATTGTCACAGATTTAGTATTATTAAAGGCTTCCTTGAAGAAGAAATATATAAGGTGTTTTTTTAATATTCAGGGATGGGATTTGGATCCAAATAACAGTCAAACTTCGCATAAAGAGCGGCTCGCTTAAAGAGTAACTCGCTTAAAGAGCAGAATTTTCTCTGAATGTTCGCTTCGCTTAACAAATAAAACCAACGAAAAACTCGCTTAACAAATAAATCGGGGTTTGCAACCCCTCCCACAATTGGTCACTTACAATGGTCTTTCGCTTAAAGAGCAAACTCACTTAAAGAGCAATCCTGTGGAACGCATTATGCTCTTAAAGTGAGGTACAACTGTACTAGTCTTTGTTTAATTTTACTTACTGGTGTCTCTAAAATGCTCAATCAAGTTTTGGATACTTCTTGTCTTGATCATACCAATCGACCCTTTATTTGTCTGCAAACACACCATTTATTTATTAACCAATTCTGCATTTTGTTTTGCACTTCATTTTTCTGATCACATGCAGTGGCGTAGCATGGGGGCATAGGGGGCAGCTTGCCCTGGGTGGCACTTTTTTTGGATGGCAAAAATTCACAATAAATAGAATTTCGCCTTCCTGGGGCCCACCCAGAGGGCAGCAAATTTGGCCAATGCCCCAGGCGGCTGAAACCCACGCTACTCCACAGATCCCATGTCACTATTTTTCTATTCTATATGTACCTATTCCTATCAATTTTAACTAAAAATATCTAACTTTAAATATTCTTTCTCATCTCTCCCATTCTGCCTTCTTGATCTCCATGTATACTTTTCAATTGGTTATCTTGTGGTGCTCATTTAAATCTTTGTGTTAAGTCACCTGTTTTCTTAGCACTGTCTCCGCTCCAATCATTTGTTTTTAGAAAGGGGGGAGTAGCCAAGAGTGTCCTCTACAGAATGCAGTAGCTGATTTGAGGCCTGTCACATATATAGGATAAGCATCTAGGGGAGGGGTGCCCAAACTTTTTTCGCCGTGGGCCTGACCACACACCACGGACAGCTGAGCAGGCCAGACCACACACCCTAGAAGCGGAAGCTTGCGCATTTATGGCTGTCATAAATGTGTCCACTTCCACGTTTATAATAGCCACAGCCATGTTTATGCACGCATAGGCATATTTTATGACTGAAGTAAACATGCCCACTTCCACTTCTGGGTGCAGCAGTGGCATCGGTAGCAGTGGCCTGGATGGAATGATACCGTGGGCTGGGACCAGCCCGCAGGTAGTTCATTGGGACCCCTGCTCTAAGGGTCTTTTTCTCACTTTCAGTTTTGAATAAAGACCCTATGGCCTTTTTCAGTTATATGTAGGCAGAACAATGATCTGAAATGACCAACTGAGTCCCCAGAACACACTTTAAAGTTATTTTTCTTTCCCAAAATTCTTATTTGTTATGGGAGCATATTGAAGACCTGGTGGCTCTATGTAACCCACAAGCGGTACTTTCGTCAATGAAGGTCCACTGATTTCTAGCTGGTGTTAGCAAAATATGTTTCCTGTTGTGATCCTGGTGCTACTCTCAATTTTGACCACATTTCGTAGACACAAGTACGAGTCCACAATTTTGCTGAGGGTATTCTGATAATGCCCAGGGAACCAAGGAAGAATGATTGTTAAGCTTCGTAGACTAAGCCAGCTCCCTCATAAAGGGCCCTTCTCTTACTGTAGGAGTCTTATGCTCAGATGACCACTTTGCATATTCTAGTAGTGATCTGTATTTTCAGAAATAATATTTAAGGAATAATACAGAGACAGAGTTTGTACCCAAACACACATATTAGTTCTGTACTGACCACGGTCCTGGGAGCTATTCAAATAATTCTGAACCATGCTTTGAGTTTCTCTCTGTGTGTACAGTATATGTATGGCTATTTTTGTAAGACCCACTGTTGACTATCAGAAGGGAATTCAGGAGATTTGGATTCAAATGCCCATTCAGCCACAGAAGCACACTGAACATACCTTGAAAGCCCTATTAGGGTCACTGTAAATTGTAAGCGACTTGATGGCATAACATTTTTAAATATTTTATAAATTATTCTTCATCACAGAATCTCAGGAGATTTGCTAAGGAATACATAATGTAAGTAATAATATACAACCAGTAAAATAGACAGCAAAAAACAAACAAACACACAACTATTAGCATAAGATTACCAGAATGTGAACCATCAAGGAGGATATTCTTATGTAACAGCTACCTTAGCCAGTAAACCAGCGAAAGCTGGTACAAATCACATAGGTGACCTGAACCTCCAAAGATATACAGGTAGCTGTCTTCAGAAATACACCCAAGCTACACATCTCTTGTTGCAAGAGGAGCAACAAGTCCAAACATGGATTTAGCACTTGCATTTCCTCTTTGGTTTATCATCTGTCTGTTCTAGAGATATTTGCCCTGGCCACAATGATAAACATGCTAGACGCCTTCTCTTTGTATTAACATGATATTTTACATGAGTTTGCCTTCAAAAAGTGTCCAAAGCCTCCAGTTGGTCCAAAATGTAGTACCCAGACCAGGTAATTTTCTTGTCTCACAATAGTCTCTTGTCTCACAATAGTTTCACTAGCTGCTGGTAGGGTTCTGGGTGCAATCCAGAATGGTGACTACCATCTTTAATGCCCTAAACAGCTAGAGTCCAAACTATATGAAAGAACCTGTTCTCATGTGACACCAGGGTTCGTGGTAGTCACAGAAGACCCATCTCTTGGACTTAAAGTTTCTTTGTCCTCCAAGGCTATGGAATTTGTTGTGGAGTCAATTTGCTTTTAGTGGGCAAGCCCTCTTTTATTGATTTGATATTAAACACTTCTAATGCAGTTGACTTTTAATATTACAATTCATTTAATCACATTTAGATCTCTATTTTTATCTGTTCTTTTGAAGTTAGATCTTGTGAACTGGTTTGGGTTCTATCTTTGGGAAATTAAACAAGTATATACAGTATAAATAAATCACTATCTTAATAGCACCTGATTCCAAATTTCTTGATCTCGTCACCCAGCAACACCATACAAATACTGTATTAAAAACCCAAGGAAGAAGTTGGAGGCTTGTGAGACTTTGTGAACAAAAGCAGGCCAAATTCCATTCTGCACTAGTTTCTACTGATAGAAAATTGTGCTGCCACTTTAGCAAGCTACATCTAATACTGTTGAGTATGCACAAAGAGAGGAGGAAAAAATTTAGTCCCTCCATGCATATCCTTTATTTTTAGCTAAAGAGGTGTCCTTGCTTTTCAAGAAACAGAACCAACTTTCAAATACTGTAAGGGGAATTAAGATAGATTTTAAAATCGAATTTACTGTAAGACATAATCTCAGTACAGTACAAGATAATTCCTATTGCCCCTTCCTTTTGTGTTTTCACTGAATGTTCAGAATGTCTTTGGAAATTATGAAGGTTTCTGCATGTGATTCATCAAAAGAGCTTTAATTATGTGCTATAAAGCCAGCTTTGACTTTTGTTGATGCTTTGCAGGGTTTTCTAGGTATAAATTGCCCAGAAGTGGTTCACCTTCTTCTTCCTCAAGTGATCCTCTGGAACCGTGTAGATTGTCTAAAGCCACACAGGCTGGCTTTTTTTCTGAAAGGCACAGTGGGAGATTAAATTCCTGACTCCTAGCACCATAGCCATCTCAAAGTGCTCTACAGACTGCTTGAGAAGGGCATCATTTCTCTGTTGTTCCCCCACATCTCACCTATTCTCACCTACGCTGATATGTACATATCAGTCTAGGACAGGGATTCTCAACCTGCAGCTCGAGGGCTGGATGCAGCCCATGGTGCCATTTCATCTGGCCCCTCACTGCCTCCACCACACCCAGAAGTGCCATGTGGTGGAGGAAGGGCAAAATGGCCCCCTGGCCCCCAAAGGTGTCTGAGGGAGCGTGACCTGGCCCCCGGCTTTAAAAGGTTGAGAACTCCTGGTTGCACATGTTGATATATTAATTGAGTATCACTGTTACTATATCACGATTGGCAGATGCCCTCATTTGAATTTGATTGGACATGACTAGCAGAAGCTGTGGCCATTGCCCACCTATGTGGGATGACTCATTTTCTGTACAGTTGCAATCCTGGAATGGTAGATGGGATTGTGATTAATGGAGCCACTCCTCTAATTTTCTTCTTCTCAGTCTGTTCTCTGCCACCTTTTACCTCTGGGACAGTGCATTTGCAGTAGCAGGGAGTCGGTACAGAGTCAATGGCTGGCTCTCTCACAAATGTATTGGCTGGTGGTATGTGGAGCTGTATTGTTCCAGCGCTGACACTGTGGCATTGTAAAGGGATGTTGCCTGTTAATCATGGTTTGGCTGTGGCTCCACAGAAGGGAACACAAGCAGCTTATGTGCCTTCTCTAACTTGTGCTTCCTGTATAACATCCAAGACACAAAACATTTACATGTGGTGAGCTGTTATTGCTGGAAGATGGGAGAGCCATTAGATGTTTGATGACACTTGCACAGACTTCAAAGGACTTTAAAAAGCAGTTATAAAAGATGCATTTTAAGTTCCAGAGGTCACAGAGTAGCACTGGGTATGAAAGAAAAGAAACATTTCTGCCTATCAGAGGTTATGTCAAGAGCTGCAATTACACATCACTGAATTCTGTATAACATTGGGAATTGTGTCGGGTGTGCCTTCTGGCAGCACGTGAAGTGGGTTGGAAGAGGATGCTGAACAATAGCTAAAAATAGCGGTGGTATTCTCACTTTATACAGGAATTATGTGAAAGGACTCTTCCTCCCCGCAGAATTCAGAAGTGCTCGTATTAATCCACCACCACCCTTAAGATTCAGACTGCTATTGAACTGCATCTTCCACTAATTTTTATCCCTAAAAGAAGCTGTTGTTTTCAGTAATCTTGACGCAGAATTGACTGTATCTGTTTGAGAGTTATTCATAATATGGCCAGCTGTTTTGTGAAGTGAGGAAGAGATACTGTTATGGGGACTCTTACTTAGCAATGAAAATTGAGATTGAGTTTTATGAGTATATGATAACAATATCTAAATTTAGGGGAGGAAATTTTGCTGTAATGAAAAGAGTTTTTTCTCCCTCTCTCTTAAATGTTCAGCATCTATTGTGCTTTTCATTTTGGAGGGGAGGAAGGGATTTAAAGGAGAGTAAAGTACTAAATTATACAAAAGACAAAAGCAGACAGAAAGTGTAAAGGAAATTCTTTCCCTGAAAACAGGCCTTTTAAAATGATTTATTCTAGATAAGTATTAGTAGGAAAAGAAACCTGTTTTAAAATTCTGATATAAAGACAGGGGAAGAGATAATGTTAGACTAGGGATTCTCAACCTGTTGCCTGTGTGCCAGATGCAGCCCGTGGCACCGTTTCATGTGGCCCCCGATTGCCTCCACCACATCAGGAAGTGGCATGTGGTGGAGGAAGGGCAAAATGGCCATCTGGCCCCTGAAGCTGTCTGAGGGAGCATGACTCGGGCCCCGGTTTTAAAAGGTTGAGAACTCCTGTGTTAGACACAGTATTCTCATTTTTCTTATCAAAATCACTTCTTTTGAGCTGCTTTTGTCCCAAGGACTGTAATGAGATAACCCCTGGTACCTCAGCCTTTTGATATGGTCAGGAGTGAAGGAAATTTTAAAGGCTAGTTTGGGCTTAAACCTGAAAGATCCTGACAAAAACCCATTTATGGCTCGGGATGTAGCTCCATGTAACGTAATGTGCTTTGCATTGAACTGTTTGTATTCTGTTTTTTACAAATGTCCATTCTAGCACCCTCACTAGCCACAAATAGGCTGTCGATGTTCCATCTGTAGATTGCTTTTGCCAACTTCACAGTTTCTCAGTTTATGTGAAATTTGGAAAACTAACTATACATGGTAAATAAGTAGACATTTAGAGTTTCTAATCTGATATGCACATGGTACGCACATCCCTAGTTCATAGCCCATTAGAGGAAATAAAAAGAAAATTAAACACTGGAGACAGTTCTTATGGCATTGACAGCTCTTTCTAATATATGATAAGAATATGGTGATTAATGCTGCTATTTCATGAACAGAAAGAGAGGGATTGATTTCTCAGTTTGGCTTGATTTATTTATTGTTGTCTCCAGTATAGTCAGGTAGTTGGTAGTCAGATCTCTCTCTCACTCACTCACACACTCACACACACACACACACACACACACACACACACACACACACACACACACGTGTGTGTGTGCGCGCGCGCACGTGCATGTGTGTGCGTGTGTGTTTGTGTGCACGTGTGTGCGTGCGTGCGTGCGTGCGTGTGTGTGTGTGTGTGTGTGTGTGTGTGTGTGTGTCAGAGAGAGAGAGAGATGAAATTGAAGTAAGGGCAGCTATGGTGGATTTGTAACTTCTTCCCTGCCCCCTTTTGGCTAATCTGAGGCATACAGTCACATCTGAAGCCACTTGGCTCATTATGGATTTCATGGAAACGGATTCTCTGAAAGTGTTTCCATATGTGTGTTCCCAATATATCCCGGCCTCTTTTAAATGGAAGTACAAAACTCATGCATAGCCTGGAAATGGCTTCAGGATGTGACAGTGAAGTCCTGTGAACGCAATGGCACTGTGGGTGGCCATTTTCGAAAGACTCAGTACTCTCTGTGTTGGCTTCTGTCCTATAGTAGATTCCATTTCAAAGATTATCTTCCTTCCTTTTGCTTAAAAGTTTTTAATCAACTTCTTAAACAGCAAGGAAATTTCATTCTTTCCTACACACAAAAAAGAGTGGAGTGGAGAGAGTGAAGTCTAGTGTTTGAATCAGATTCTAACTGCATACATAGTTAATTCCCTTGTTTGTGAGGGTTGGATAGTATTTGATTTCCCTGGCAAACACCATGGTACAGTTTATAATATGAGAAACCAGTACAGAAATTGGCAGAGTGGATTTTCCTCCAAAAATAAAATAGAATAGACTTCTGCTACAGCAAATGTTGTTTCTCATATCCTGCCTGTGTGTAGGATTTTCGTCTAGATCTCTATTACATGTTTGCAACAAGGCCGGTATGTTTCACCTATGTGCTGCTTAAAATTTAACAAAGTTCTAAAGACATTTTAATCCAAGGATATTTTTGTGCATATTTTTAGGATCCACAGTTTGCAGCAATAACTCTCTGGTATTTTCTGTAGATATATGGTTTTTTTTAATTGTTTTGAAATGTTTGAATTGTTTTAAGGTGATTTCATTGATTGTACCCTGCCCTGAGATCTGCTGATACAGAAAAAAAAAATCAGAAATACTTTAATTAAAATAAACGAGTAAGTAAATGCCTTAACGTTTGTTCCTAGTATCCTCAATATTTGCTAAACATGCATGGATGCAAAAGTTATAGGTATCCTGTGTGATGATTTCCTGAATTACACTGAAACGTTGCTGTGAACGTAGTAGTGAATATAAACAAACATTATTATATCACACACTATAGCAGTAATGGCAAACCTTTAGAGACTGGGTGCTTAAACTGCTATCAAAAACCCACTTACAGTATTTGTTGCAAAGTGCCAACACTGCAACAGGGGAGGGAGGAAGTGCTCCCTTTGGGCTGCTGGGCAGAGTGGTGGGGTGAACTGTGCTGGGGGGAGGGAACAAGCACTTCCATTGGGCTTCTGGGCAGAGGGGTGGGGTGAACTGTTCTGGGGGGAGGGAGGAAGCACTTCCATTGGGCTTCTGGGCAGAGGGGTGGGGTGAACTCTGTGCTAGGACAATGGTGCATGTGCCCACAGAAAGGGCTCTGAGTGCCCCCTTTGGCACACATGCCATAAGTTTGCCATCACTGTTCTATAGCCTCTGTAGAGGAGTAATTAAAAGATTGTTCACACAGCTTACATAAAACAAAATATCTCTCTTCAGTGAACAATACATAGCTCTACTTGGACATGGCTGGGATAGATTTTTAATGGCACTCTAGGCAGTCTAACCCACCCCTTCTTTAAAATGAATCCTGAAAAGTTGCCTGCTTCTAGGGAGTTTATTAGACCAAATAGGGTTTAGCAGACCCCTGGTTCCTACCCTTCATTCTCCCTTAGTTCAGCTAGAGGTTCCAGGATCCATTCAGGAGCAAAGTTCAGCATTTGACCACCATTACTTGTCTGCTTGGAACTATGCTTAGAACAGTTCCTTTAAGGTGGGGTCATGAACACTACTCATTTTATGAGTGGTAGGATGGTCAATAGCCCTATTGTTGTCGGTTTTATATGCATGGGTCATTGTAATGCAGATTATTAACATTACTGCCATAGTGGTGGTGGGGAAATATTGGGAAATTGTCTCTACTTTCCCAGTGACCAATTCTGTTATATCACTCAAAGCCAATCAAGTTTTTTAATAGGTTGCAGATGATTTCCTCAGTCATGCCCCCTGTCTCTAATACCAAACCTTCTTTAACATCAAACTTTGTTTAAAAATTAGAAAACCATTGATTGGTTGGTTGCATTTATACCCTGTCCTTCTGGTGAAAGCACCATGCAGGGTGGCTTACAATTCATTACTCCTATTGCTTATATTGGTAGAGAACAGTATCTAAAGTCTTAAGAGTTGTAGATGTTTAACGTTTTTCCAGCTTCCAAATCCTGCAAAAACAGTATCAATCAGAACTATTTAGAGCCGAACCATGCTTTAATTTTTCTATTTTAACCACATCAGTGATGCCATGTCTTAAAATGTAATTACATTTGTCTCAGAATTTATTTATTTCTCCCTTCCACCCCACATTCGTGTCCCTAACATTGTCTGCTTGCTACTGTTGTCTCCCTGGCCTCATTAAAGAAGTGGCAATTCTTTCTGCCTTTGGAGAATGTTTCTGGTTTCTGGTTTGGCCTTAAAAGCAGTATGGCTCTCCAAAAGTTAGGAATCCCATTGCCAATGGTTATTATGCTACTCTCATGCTGAGGTATTTCACTAATGGACTCAACAAGGATGGTTTCCCAACATTCAGGGTTTTCCTCCCCCCCCCCCCCCAACATTCTGTGGATATTGCTGTGCCTCCGTTGAGCTCTCCGTGTCCCCTTAGTTTTGCTACTTCTAAATGCCTTATATGTGGCAGTGGCCCAGCCTGGACTTCTTCTTTTTTGCTAGTGCAAACTAATGCAAATGACAGCTGGAGCTGAACAACATTAACAATTCCCATGGACCTCTCTGTGCATTATCACTATTATCAATAATAGAATGCACATTTTGCTTTCTTAAATAACAGTAATCGCACACTATCAAGAAGGTTCTGCATTAGGGCAATTGTACCTACAATTCTTTCCATTATTTTGTAGGTACAGAGTACTCAGAAGTGACTTGCCAATCCCTTTTTCTGGAAGCACTTTAGCTATAGTAGCTTGCCCATGGCTACGCAGACTCTTCTCTCAGAAAGCACAACAAGAAAGGAACACTCAACTTTTGATTGTGCAGACAGATACAGTACTTAACTCATAGCTCCAGATTTAATTTTAAGAAAATGGATGAAGGTTCTAAACCATTGATTCTCAACCTATGGCCTGTGGGTCGGGTCCAGCCCATGGGTCCATTCCATCCAGCCCATGCCCTTACTCCTGCCTTCACCATCGCTGCCATCTTTTTCCCCTCTGTCTGGCTTGGCATGTCCCTAACTGTGCTACATAGTAGGGCAGTTGTTGTAAGAAGGCTTACAACATCCACCCTGCTACAGAGTGGCATTAGGGACAGGCCAAGCCAGGCAGAGGGGACAAAGATGGCAGTGCTGGCAACGGAAGTGGCAGACGCACATGGCTGGCTGCATCTTTCCTGGGTGCCACTCTGGCCAAGTACAGGCAAAGAAAATCAGGACCTGTCCTTCACCCACAGCAGGACATTAAGCAGGGAGGCATAGGGGTGAGTGTTTGCAGGCTTGGGGAGAGGAAGTGTTGCCAGGAGTGGTGGCATGGGAAGGGAGTGTTAGCAGGCAGGACTGGTGTCCCCCCGCCCCACCACCAAAGGGGAGAGAACACCAGTCCAGCTGGCCGACAGTCTGAGAGGGTGTGATCTGGCCCTTGGCTTTAAAAGGTTGAGAACCCCTGTCCTAAATCATCTTTGCAGCATAATGTTTCATTATCTTGTTTGTGTGAATTAGAATATAGTTGTACCTCACTTAAAGAGCATAATGCGTTCCACAGGATTGCTCTTTAAGCGAGTTTGCTCTTTAAGTGAAACACCATTGTAAGTGACCAATTGTGACTTCTGCTGGAGGGGATTGTGAACCCCGATTTATTTCTTAAGTGAGTTTTTGGTTGGTTTTAGTTGTTAAGCGAGGCAACTATTCAGAGAAAATTCTGCTCTTTAAGCAAGTTACTCTCTAAGTGAGGCACTCTTTATGCGAGGTTTGACTGTATGTGGAACTTGTATGTTGAGACCTGAAGCAAGACATGTGGAATGCCCTAGCAGAGTCGGGTCCTCCCGATTGGGGCGGGGTATCAAGTATAATAAATAAATAAATAAATAAATAAATAAATGAGTCTGGGACCGCCACTTTGAGATTAAAGCCAGCTGCGAAGAACACATTCTGCAGATTATTCCCTGGAGGTATATAAAGTTCTGTAGGACTGTTTGGGAGAAGTTCAGGCATCAATGTATTGGTCTGACAATGACGGCTACAAATGTATATATATATATATATATATAAAAGATCTGTGACTCATTTTTTGGCCAGAAAAGGGAAACAAGAGCCAACTAATCTGGAACCCCATATGACCACAGAAGTAAAGATTCCCAATGTAGAGATTTCACTACAACATAGTTGCTTAAATCAGGATGTGCAACTTACTCTGCAACATCAGTGGAAGTGAAGTTCTTCTAATTTTGAAGGAATTAATTACCTGCAAAAATGTGGGGCTGAAAAGTGTGGTGGAATGTGTGATTTTTCACACCTTGTTTAAACAAAAGGTAAAAGAGATTTTAAAATAACGCAAAAAGATCCCCTCCCATCCACCCCGTTGAACCACCTCCCTTGGCAAAACATGTCAGGGTGCTCTAAGCTGGTGAGTAGCCCTTGTCCAATATAAACCATCACCATGCTAAAGGTAGATAGGGCTGGAACCAGCAAGAGAGATGACCAGTGCCAAAAGTGGCCAAGGCCTTTTCTCTTCCCCCATCTTATTTAATTGCTCTCCTCACACAGCAAACTTCTAGAGTAGGATTGGATACTCTCTGCTCTCCAAGATCTAAAGTAGCCACTTAGGAATGATGTGTTTGAAATTAGGCAGGCAAATGGATTGCATGCTCTTTAGTTTTTAGAAATGTTCAATAAAAATCAAAGTAGTGGTCGAAGCAGCCAAGCAGATTACACAGAGTTTAATAATTGTATGAGAAAGCAAATTCATACAACATGTGACAGATGTCAGTACAAAGTTATGCAAACTCAACTTTTTGCTAGCTGATGAAACCTTTGTTGAGAATTTTGCCAGTAATAGTCCTAGAGTCTAAACAAAAACATCTTTTTTGAGAAACTTGCTCAGAACACCCTGATTTAGACGAGGACAATACTGCACAGGAGAAGGAGTCAACGTTTTCATCCCTGTTCTGTTTGCATAGAATCATAGGATAATGTTGAAGGAGGCCATTGAATCCACACAGGGATCCAAATCAAACCTTTGAGGAAGGAGGCATTATACAATTTCAGGAACAATCACCAAGCTGGATGCATGCAACCAGCCTATGTTGTTAAACGTAGCCACCACAGCTTACTAGACATAAATGTACATTTTCTTTTTTAAAGGCATTACATCTGGAGTAGGAGAAAATTCATCTAAGCTTAAGGGTTACATAACTAACTTTTTCTTAATATCTCTTTTTATAACATCTCTGTTGTAGCAAGTGATCTGAATGCAGATTTGGCACAGCAAACTTAACACTTCCAGGCTGCCTAAAGATTTAAAGCTAAAGTGTTTGCCTATTTCAGCTTTTGAACAGATTGGATCTTTATATTGTTAAGAGAGCAGTCCAGGTAGCTCTCTCCTGGAAAGTTTGTATTTTGGTTGGGACATGGAGCTAACACTATCCTGGTATTACACAATTGGTAGCACAATCTGTGCTCTTCCTGGAATTGGGAAACATCAAGATAGTAATAACCTCCCAAATCTTATATAGTTTTTAAACAATTGAACTTTAGGAGCCATGCCATTTACATACAGTACAAATTTCATGTGAATCTTGTGTCTGATCCTGGCTATAAAAGAAAGGAGAAAGATAGTTTGGGACTTTCTGGCTGAAATCCTATTAATAAGGTTCACAATGGTTTTTTTATTTTATATATATTTTTCTTTAAATATGTACAACAACAAAAAAGAAAATTATACAAAAAAAATCAGATATTAAATCTATATGCATCTCCCACCCAGGTCTTCTTAAGAAAATCATAATCATTATTTATTTATTTATTTATTCGTATTTATCCACCACCCTTCTCACCGAAGTGACTCAGGGCAGTTTACAAGTAATAAAAGACACCACAATAAAAATAAAAACACTACCTAATATTCTTAACATCCCCCATTCATCTCCCAAAGGACATTTCTTTCTGTGCTGACCACCACGTCCTCCTCCTCCTCCTTCAGGTGCTGTAACTGTTCTGTATATTGGCTATCATCATGGCAGTAGTCTTCCTGTTCTTAATTCCTCGGAACAGTTCTTCTGAGGAAATGCCACACCAGTCCCTCAGGTTCTTCAGCTGTGAAGTCCGTCTATGTCCATGGCCTCTCTTCCCAGGGATCTTTCCTTGAAGAGCGAGTTGGACTGTTCTATCTTTCTTTTTGAATCTGTTGCAGCATACAATTTTACTACATTTAAAATTTAAATTTCCTAGCTAATTTCCAGACAGGAAGTTGTTTCTCCCTCCCCCCCTTTAAATCCTTGTTTCTTCTTTTAGCCCCCTTCTGCATTGGAGGGGGGGAGAGACTAAATTATACATTACATTTAATGTGTAACATATAGTTATGTACTCTTGACCTTCTGATCTATTAAATTACAGAGATGGGGACTATTTGAAGGACTCTCAGTGTACAGAGGGGGAAAGCTTATTCTTTCTTTGTCTCTATTGCCACATTCCCCTGCCCCCGAATACACCCAAGGGCCTACTAGCAGTAGAAGGAAAAGTCCTCATTGGCTCAAATATTTGTACTACTCTAAAATCTCTGACATCTCTGAAATCTGATGGTATTTCCTTCTGGTGCATAAAATTAAAGCCTGTTATTTTGGTTGCACAAGGATTGGCATTCACCCTTGAATATCAGTAATAAAGGAAATGAATGGAAAATATAATGTTACAATCATAGGAACCTGGTATCTTACCTAGTATTTCCTGCTTCTACTGGGAGCAGAGGTATGTCCGCCACATTGGAGACACCAAGGACTGGCCTTTTGTATGATTCCTGTAAATTTCTACAGGTACAGAGAACAGCAATTATGGTCCTTCCTTCTGCTTGTCTTACTATTTTATCAAGCCTTGTATTATAAACAGAAAGGATGTCATGGTGTTTTCTTCATCTGTAGAAATGTCCTAGTCTATGTCTCAATAAATGTTAGCTCCTTTTCACAGTACAGAGATGAAAAACACATTGTAGGATTCTAAAATAACAGTGTCTTCCCCCCTGGGTGGTATTGCCTCTGGTTATTGTGCAGTAGGCAGGACTGAAATATATTAAAAATGTTTTTGCTTAGAACAACAAATATTTTGAGGAAAAAATCCAAGGAGGAATTAGTACCAGTTAGTCCCCCAATTCTTCCTGGAGGACCATGTCCAGAGACTACAACTCAGGGAGAATCTGTCTCATTCCTGGGTGTAACAATATGGGGTTCCTCAGGAGCTGGCTATCTCCCCAATTATTATTATTATTATTATTATTATTATTATTGTTGTTGTTGTTGTTGTTGTTGTTGTTGTTGTTGTTGTTGTTGTTGTTGTTATTGTTATTATTATTATTATTATTATTATTATTATTATTATTATTATTATTATTATTATTATTATTATTATTATTATTATTAGTTCAAATTTATATTGCCGCCCACTCGCCATGGCGACTCAGGGCAGCTTACAAACAATCAATACGTTACATTACAATACAATATGTTGGTGTGGGCACAGGGGGAGGGGCGGCTATATATATGCTGTTTTATATCTATATGAGACCACTGGGAGAGGTCATCAGGGGATTTGGAGTCTACTTTCATTGGTATGCTGATAATATGCACCTCTATCTCTCCTTTTCCACCTGAGCAGTGGATACAGTCCGGATTCTGGATGAGTACCTGGAGCCAATTGTAGTGTAGATCGGGGTAGTCAACTTTGGTGTTCCAACTATTCTTGGACTTCAATTCCAAGAAGCCCTGGTCAGCAGGTGTGCTGACTTAGGCTTCCAGTAATTGAAGTCCAAGAACAGCTGGAGCACCAAGGCTGGCCACCCTTGTTGTAGATGGAGGACAGTCAGCTGAAACTGAATCCATATAAGACAGAAGTCATGCTGATCAGAGACAATCAATTTCAGGTTGAGCAGATTTCTAGTAAGGGAGAGCATTCACATTCTGGCCACATTGCTTGACCAATCTCTGACTATCAAATATCAAGTGTCAGTGATGGCAAGGTGCTCATTTCTATCTGTAGTGCATTGCTCAGCTGTGCTTATTCCTGGATCAAAAATCCCTATGCACTGGTAATCTCCAGAATCAACTATTGCAATGATCTCTATGTGGGGCTATTTTCTATCTTGAGACTGGTACAGAAGCTTCAACAAGTACAAAATGTGGTTGCAGGCTGGTTTGTGGTATTAGTTGAGTCAACCATATCACTCCGGCCTTGGCAAGCTTGCATTAGTTACCTGCAGTATTCTGTGACAGATTCAAGGTGTTGGTAATCATCTATAAAGGCCTTAACAGTTTTGGACCATATTATGTGAGGGAGAGCCTCTCCCTTAGGAGTTATACCCATTCATCCCAAATACCCAGACTTCACGAAAAGAAATGAAAAAGTCATTTACTAGATCTAGAGCAGTGTTTCCCAACCTTTAGTGTTTGGACTTCAATTCCCAGAAACCTAATTCACTTCACCAAAACATTGATCAGCCAATGTACTGACTTAAGCTTCTGGGAATTGAAGTTCCACTGTGGGACATGTGCCCCACACTGGGAACCACTGATCTGTAGAGCAAGGATTCTCAACCTGTTGCCCCACCACCACCTCCATCACACCAGGAAGTGTCATGTAGTGGAGGAAGGGCAAAATGGCCATCCAGCCCCTGAAGCTGTCTGAGGGAGCATGACCTGGCCCTCGGCTTTAAAAGGCTGAGAACTCCTAATCTAGAGCATTCTCAACCATAACCCACAATCTGTGGAATGAATTGCCAGTAGAAATTAGATCAGCACCAACTTTGCTGGCATTCTGGAAATTAGTCTTCTTCCCTGTCTAGGCCAGATGTGAAACTGCCAAATTAAGACACCTAATGGTGAGTTCATTCTGCAGTTCCTTTCGCCTGATCTAGTGTGAGAAAGATTACCTAGCAACACAAGGTTGCCGTTACCAGGGTATCCCCGATTATGGTTCAAAGATACCACAATGATAGCTTTTTATTGTGTTTTATGAGGTTTGATACTTTGTAAGCCGCCCAGCTACAAGGATGAGAAAGCTAGAAGTGTACACAGATTTTGCTTGAAATTTCACAACAAACTGGCTTAGTTTTTAGCACTAAACTATGTGTTACATTAACTATGTAGTGTTCAGCTGTCCGTGTGCATTTTCTGTTCTCCAGAGGTACCATGTGACTTTAAATCCAATTCTGGATCAGTTTGGACAGACATAGGAGATTCAGTTATTCTACACTTCACCACCATCTTGTAGCAATAAAACAAAGCAAAACAAAAGACCATACTTGGCAGCTTAAAAAAGTGCTGTGTGTTTGTTTGGAAGACAACTAGGGAGGGGAAAAGTTAGCCTTTGTAGTTGGCACATGGAGATCCAAGTCCAGAATGGCATGTGATGGCCCAAATCTTTCAAACTAACTTTGGAGAAAATAAAAAGTAGAAAGAGATCCAAGTGCCACATAACAAAATCTGTTTTGATGGTATTAGTTAGATTTTTCAGTTTTAGGTTCTGGGAAGATGATGCCCAAAGACTTATACCCACAAGTGCTAAACAATTAAAACTGTACTTTAGCAAATGAGGCAATATATCTTTTTTTTTTTTTTTGCTTTTGCCCCTTAAAGTGATGCTTCTTTCCTTCCAAGCGCTTGTGCACATCCCAAAGGATTCTCTAACCCAAACAAAATTACTTGACACCTTCTAGAAGTAAGGTAGTATCTGGCCAAGTTATCCTGCTATGGTAATAGAGTGACTCATTGCCAAGTGTCAGGCTGAGGTTTGTAGTAAAAATTTTGACAGCCCACCACTGTGCAAGAGAGCATTTTGAGGGAACTGAGGACACAAGGGCCTATGTGTCTTTTACATTCACATTTGCAGGTGATGCACCTCCCGATCTCATCAGTGCCTCACATATGAAAATACCTGAACGTTTCTATTCTGAGGTTGGGTAATGGCTGAGTTGTGCCCTAAATTCATAGTTTCCTTGGCTCTTTTTAAGCAAAACACCATTGCAAGTCACCAATGGTGACTTCTGGCGGGGAGGATTGCAAACCCTGATTTATTTGTTAAGCGAGTTTTTGGTTGGTTTTATTTGTTAAGCAAAGCAAACATTCAGAGAAAATTCTGCTCTTTAAGTGAGTTACTCTTTAAGCGAGGCACTCTTTATGCGAGGTTTGACTGTACAAATAAGCGTTGCCCTCATGTCCCTTCTGGCAATTATCTGATGACATTTTACTGTTGTGGAAAACATTGGCCTTCATACAGTGCCTTCTCTAAACTGCATGTTTAGTGCAGAGAAGAAGTGGAGGGTGGGTTTTTTTTTTTGTTCCAAACATAATTTCTCTTCTTTGATGTCATAAATATTTTTGCAAAGCCCATTTTAGATAAAGTGGCAGAGAATAAAGCTGAGAAATAAATTATTTTCCCAAGGTAAAACTTGAGCATGAGATTGAGAGAGAGTGTGTGTGTGATGAAATAAATTAGCTTTATTTTAATTTACTGCATTATTTTTCCAGCTCAATACATCCACACATTACCATAATTGCTGGCGTATAAGACACATGGGAGTAGAAGACGCACCCTGTTATTACCAAAATAGCCCACTATAGGCCACTATATACAGTACAAGATGCACTCCATTTCCCCAATGCATTTTAAGTGGGGGAAAGTGGGTCTTATACGCCAGCAAATATGGTAATTTATCATCTAGAACCTCACCATCAAAGTGATTCGGTTAATTTCAGTACCAAAATATATTTATCCTTCAGAACTCTAAGTGGATTTCCCCATTTAAGCAATACTAAATTTCTTTCTTGTGCCACAAAAAGATTTTGTTTAATTTCTCCCTTAAGAGAATGATTTGATATATTGTCTAGGCTGAAATTCTGTTCCATAAGTTTCACTGCATAAACCTGATAATATAACCAGCTATGTTGATTTTTTTTTTGAAAAATAAAGCCTTTCTGATCCCTTTGAAAGGTCCTGGGTTTCCAGTGGGTCCTTTTCATTATGGGGAAACCATTGGGGACCACAGGATGTGGAGGGAGTCTTTCATTTCTGGAAGCCACTACCACCAGTAAAGACATCTTGATGGTGGTGAATTCCTGACATTAACGTTCCCCCTTGTTCCCTATTCCGCAGCCTCCAATGTCTTCTTCATGGTGAAGAGGATCCTACAGGAACCTCAGAAACTTGACGGGGGTGGGAGATCAGAAATGGTTTACTTTTGAAAAATCTCCACAGCTGATTACATCATTAGCGTATGAGGAACTGTGGGTGTTGAGATAGAGAACACAATGTCTGAAAAGTCATTTATCGAATAGAAGGCTAATGATGTAATCAGCTGTGGAGACTCCTTCTAAGATTGGGGCATGCACCTGTTCACTGATTTAATGCTGTATTGAATGATAATTTTTAGTCTTAATTTAATTTTTAATTTGGCTGCAAGCACATAAAATAAGAATAATTCATTCAGCTGTTGGTTTCCCCTTTTTGGGGGGAAATAATTGTGCTATTTAACTGGCAAATGGAAGAAATTAATTATAGTTTGACAAATACAGTAATTTCCAACTAATTAGGAATTTATCCCATGCTCTCAGAAAAGCTGATGTTATGTGTTCAAAACAATAAATCTAACACTGTTCAGTTTTAGAACACAAAGACAGAAAACCTACAAGTATCACTAGCATAATCTCAACAGTAGGTGCTGCGGTGGCTCAGTGGTTAAGAAGCTTGCCTTGTTAGCTGGCTGGCTGGCAAGTCAGCAGTTTGAGACCCAGGTACTGTATGACGGATTGAGTGCCTATCTCTGTCCCAGCTCTTGGGGGCATGAAAGGATCCTCATTTGGTCATTCCCTGAGCGGAGTTCCTTCAGCAAAAATCATTTCAACCCAGTGTACCTATCACCTCAACACCTATCACCTCAACACCGATCACATCTCAATAGTGTACCTATCACCTGAAAATCGCCACAAGTTGAGAAGTCAGTGTAGGATTTTTCCTATTGCATACTTATCACATGACCCTGTGGATGACAGAAAATAACTTCTTAAGTGGTGGGAATTTGCTGGTGAAAGTTACACCATTGGCATTTCGCTAACAGAAATATACAATAGAATTCAGACCAAAGTGTTTTATTGTGGCAGTGAAAAAATATGTGAATGAACCCAAGGAAACCTAAAATTGCTGAAATCTGTTTCCAAATATTAGCTAATATTATTACATTGACTTTAATTTGGCTCTAATTGGCTACACCCTAGTGAGTAGACTAAATTTTATTCCCAATTTCTCTGATGGGGCTTGTTACATTTCTGTATCGCCTTTCACCGGCCAAATAGGAGCACTGAGTTTCAAAATTAAGCATTGGGAAGGGATGTAGATGTAGGGTTGTTGTTGTTTTTTTTTTATAGGCTGTTGATTGAGAAATTGGGAGGCAAATCATACCGACAGCTACCCAGGATCTAGTTTGAAAACCACAAATCCATTGCAGATTGATTTTTTCCTAATTCACCTTTAAGAAGCATGCTTGGCAAAAAAAAAAAAACCACAAACACCTGACTTTTGGGATTCGCATTTATATTACTTTTTCTGCACTGTCCCACATCTGTATACAGTCCGATAAAATGACCTTGAATGCCAAAAGCGTGCTGATGGTTTGGTTTTTTAGAAGTCTTAATAAAGGTATCACTACGTCTGCATTTGTATTATGTAAGGATCACACAGTGTTCTTCATTTTTCGGGCTAAATCCAGCGGTTCATCCCAACAACAATAGACTTATTGTATCAAACAAGAATATAGGTTAGTGGTTATATAAATTCTATTGATCCAGTGGGTCTGTTGTAGTTGGGATTATGAATTTAACCGAAATTTGCATTAAATACAAATACAAATTTTGACTGTGATTGCTCAAGTGGTTAAGATGCTGAACTTGATGACTGGAAGGTCGGCAAGTCAGCAGTTCGAGACCTGAATACTGCACTACAGAATGAGTTCCTGTCTCTGTCCCAGCTCTTGCCAACCAAGCAGTTTGAAAGCAAGACATTGCTAGTAGATAAATACGTACCACTTCGTTGGGAAGGTAATCAGCATTCCGTGTATTCCAGTGTCAAGGCATGCCTGCCACATGTCCATAGAAACATCTGCAGATGCAGACAGCATTGGCTCTTTGGCTGTAAACAAAGATGAGCACTGAACCCTGGCATTCGAGCAAGGGTGACCTTTTCCTTTACCTATTAAATATGTATCTTTGAAAGATAACAAGTGGCTCATATTCTGGTTTTTGATGATAATTATTCAATTGTTTTATGTACAGTAAAACACCGGATAACGATTGGATCGGATAATGCTAAATCGCATAATGTAAAGTAATCTGGGGAGGAGAGTTGGATCGAATAACGTTAAGGTCCTATGGGATGCATCGGATAACAACCGCTAAAGCCTGTGTGGTTACAATGTATCTCTATGGAGCTTTAATGTTATCCGAACCATCCCATAGGATTTTAACGTTCATCGGATAACACTAATAATCGGATAACACCAAGACTTGTGGAAACAAGTTTTAGCATTATCCAGTGTTTTACTGTATTTCAATGTCTGTATTTAGAGTACTTTACATTGAGGATATTTCTTCCTTTTTCTCTTTCTGCCTTGATTTTTGGCCCAGGACAGAAATAAGACTTCTCATACCACAGCTAGTCTTGTACAGTTCGATTCCTGAGTACTGCAGGATGGAATGAGCTCCTGTCTTTTTCCCACCAGCTCCTGCCAACCTAGCAATTTGAAAGCAAGAAATTGCAAGTTGATAAATAGGTACCACTTCAGTGGGAAGATAAACAGTGTTCCGTGCACTCTGGTGTCTAGTCATGCCTGCCACATGCCCATGGAAATGTTTGGAGAAGCAGACAGTGCTGGCTCTTTGGCTTTGAAACAGAGATGAGCACTTAGTCCTAGAGTCAAATATGACTGGCTTTTGAGCAAGGGAAACCTTTGCCTGAAATGGTGGAGGGTTAAACATCTGGTGGGGATGTAGGAAGGCACATAAGCCTTCTGCCTTTCCTACATAATTCAGACCTCTTAAGTTTTTATTGCAAAGGTGTGCAAAGGAACCTTTAATGTGTCCAGCTGAAGGCATTGACAGAGACACTGTTAAATAGAGTGTAGAGCTGTGGGTCCAAACCTTTTTTTGGCCGGACCCCACCTAAGCATCTCTAGAATCCTGATCCCCCCTCCGTTACATATAAGTCCTATTATTCAAAAAGTGAACTCCTATTTACATGGAAGAATTCTAAAAGGCCATTCACTGTTAAAAACTCATTCTTGAATTGCCCCCCCATCAAATCCCTCCCAATGGGGTGTGTACCCCACATTGGTAACCATGGGCATAGAGACACAGGGCACAGAGCTGATAATTTCAGGCATGATGCTAGAGCAGGGCTACTGTGTTAAAAGGAGCAGGAATGGACCACTAGCCATGCATTCTCCTCTCACAAAGTTCTCCTTCTTACTTGAGAACTTTCTAGCATAAGGTCACCATTATGTTTACTTTATTCATGTCAGAGGCACCACAAGCATATAATAACATACAAAGTTAAAATTAACATATCTAAAATAAACAGGAATTAGATGACATCTGCCCAATATCGGGACACATCAACAGCATTTCCTCTTGCCAACATAAAGTCCTCCTCAGTGCACGTTGAGGGGCATTGTGTGCATTGTATCATATGAGCAATAGTTTGTTCTTCTCCATATTCACACAGGCTGTTGTCTACAGGAAAACCCCACTTTCTCAGATTAGCCCGGCATGCAGAATATTTAGAGCTTTTCACACAGGCCATGGTTGTTCTTGGCCAGGTGGTAGAGAGTCATGTGGGTCTGCTATTATGTTGATACAATAAGATCACACCAGAATATTCCTAATTTAAAACCTTATTTAAAACATGGTTAACAATCTTAGTTTTAACAAGCTGTGTTGAAGAGATTACAGTTACAAGACATTGTTAAGAAGGGAAGGAAGCTGTGCATAAAAGAGGAGGGCCACATACTTTTTTTGGCTCATTCCCGATCCTTTGCATCTGCCAGTGGTGTAGCGTAGAGGGGGCAGGGGGCTGGCCGGCCCCGGGCAGCATTTTTTGGGCTATGGGTGTGCTTGGACTAGAGTTCCCAGAAGCCCTAGTGGGAGTGGGCGCCAGTGTCCACCAGGTGGCAGCAAATTTGGCTTACGTTCTGAGCGGCTGAAATCCACGCAGAGCTGCTGGCATCTGCACATAGTTTCAATGGCTAAAGTCCTGTTCTGCAGTTATAGTGGGCATAAGCGGTAATGATGTCATCACCTGGCAATGGTCATCACTATTTTAATTTAAAATACCTGGATTGCTGCCAGTGGTCCTGATTATTGGTTAGACCCCCAATGTTGGGTTTTCAACATTAAAAGTTCTACCTGTCTGGAAGCTCACAAAAGGTTTCCCAGGGCGAATGGAATCCCTAGGAAGGTAGGGGGAATAGGAAATGTTAAATAAAATAAAGATGAATGTTGCCAGATGATACTGTTATCACCATTTACTCCCAGTATAGTTGCATCAACTGGACTTCAGCCAGAGTGTTATATCACATTAAATATTTCATAAAGATTTTTCACCAAATACTTATTCTCTTCATGTAGGGTTGCTATAATTTTTTCTGCCAAACCGGGACATAATTTTTTCCTGTCAATCCATCCCCCTTCATCTAGGCTCACTCCACCACCACCCCCGGTGCCCATCCCTATTCTGCTCAGTCTGCCCTCGTTCCTCCCTGCCTGCTTCCTCTCACGGCGCACCCCACCAATCCCACAGTTCTGCCACAGCTGCAGGGAGCCAAACCCCAGGTTGCTCATGTTTTTGGCAAAGAGGATTGGTGCCTTGTAAAAAAATTTCATTGTGTCCTGTCTTTGAAATCCACGGTGTTAGGGACCTCGCAGCAATGACTACATTTCCCAGACTCCCTCAGTGAACTTGGAGTCCCCGTTTCCCTCCTGAAGGAGAAAAGGAAAGGACTTATTATTTTGGAGGAGGTCTTTTGTGAGAGACAACTCTTCAGTTCCTATCCACAGCATTCCCTTCCTCTCTAGGAACACTGACTCTAAGCATTTAACCCTTTACAGTCATGTGAAGAAGGAATCCTCCATAGATGTGGGCATTTCTTGCTCCCTCCCTCCCGGGACTTTTACATGTTTTTCTTTGAACCAGACGGGACAGCTTGAAACCGGGGAAATCCCGGGAAACGATGATGTATGACAACAATATCTTCATGTCCATTGCCTTATTTTTAGAATAGAATCTACCATATTTGCCAGTGTATAAGACACAATCCTCCCCCTTTAAAATACACCGGAAAAACGGAGTGCATCTTATACTCAGATGCGTCTTACACACCAGCAAATACAGTATACCCATTGTGCTTTGTCTACCAGCCATTTTTCTTCTTCAAGTGAAGCCAATTTACTCTTTCCATCCCTGCTCAATTACTAACCAATGACGAAGGCAGAATGTACAGGGTGTCCGAACAGTTGCTATACATAGGAAAAACAGATATCTTGGAATGTGTTCACCATGAGTGGGGAAGAAGACTGTGTGTGTGTAGAAAGAGGTGGCCAACACATAGAGAATATTTTGTAAGATTACGTAATGAATATTTTGTCAATAAAGTTACATTTAGCTACAATTTTCCATTTTTCCTATCTATGCCAACCTTTGGGACACCCTGTACTTTGTACCCTCCATTAAAAATGTTAAAATGTGGGAATACCAAACACATGGTTATGCATGGATGTACAATACACATGGATGTACAAAAACTGCCAATAGAGTATCTACCAAAAAAACTAATGTTGTGAGGTAGAAAAAGTTGGATGTACCATATTTGCTGGCATATACGGCACACCCTGTTATTAGCAAAATAGGTCACTATAGGCCACTATATACATTACAAGACACACTCAATTTTTCCATTGTATTTTAAGGAGGGGGGGAGTTGATCTTATATGCCAGCAAGTACGGTATATATTGGTTGAACACAGTGTCAAATGGGCTGTTTCCAAAGCTGTCAACAGGTACAGTTATGAGCAGACGTAGGAGTATTATAGGGAAGATTTGTCCATGATATTTGCAAACCATCTGTGCTTGATCACAGTAGACTCTCACTTGTTATGCATGCCCACTGTTTAAGTACATAGTGTGTATACAGAATTACTTGCTATTCTTTGGGGAGGTGACAAAATAGTGGGTTTCTTTTAAGCAAAATTAAGTTATATCATCACTTTTCAGAAAAAAAATGGATATTTACAGAATTTTCCCCCCATCTTTTGTTATAATTTTTTAGGTGCTTCAGAGCTGGGCCCATTTTCAGATCCCAGGCAGTTTACAAGCATTTCATCCCTCACTGAGAGCCGCTTCTCCAACCCACGAATGCACTATCCAGCCACCTTTACCTATACACCGCCAGTCACCTCAGGCATGTCATTGGGTATGTCAGCCACCACTCATTACCACACCTACTTACCACCACCTTACCCAGGCTCTTCCCAAAACCAAAGTGGACCATTCCAGACCAGCAGCACTCCATATCTCTACTATGGCACATCGTCAGGATCATACCAGTTCCCTATGGTGCCGGGGGGAGACCGCTCCCCTTCCAGAATGCTTCCTCCTTGTACCACCGCAGCCAACGGAAGCACATTATTAAACCCTAACTTGCCTAACCAAAGCGATGGTGTGGAGGCTGATGGAAGCCACAGCAGTTCCCCAACCGTGTTGAATTCTAGTGGCAGAATGGATGAATCTGTTTGGAGGCCATATTGAAGTTTCATCTGCGTGGCCTAAAGTCTGTGAGCCAAAAAACAAACAGCTAATGATAAAGTGCCTGTTTCTTGTTTTCTTTTTAAATAGATTCCGTTGATATGTGCACTTATATAGCTGGGATATCAACAGCTAATTATAAACATGCAACATGAGAATGATCTTCCACATCATAGTTTGGTTATATGTGGATTAAAGTGCATTTCATTTCCCTCTTGTCTGGGTTTTATATATTTAAATGTAATGATTCTAAGACAAAAAAAAATGCCCAGTAGACCGGTAAAGACAAATCAACAAGAAGGTGTGTGTGTGGGTTTTTTTGGCCAAGAAACAAGAAATGGACTTCGACCAGTTATCAAGCCTATGCATTACTTGGTGTTCAAAATAAAGCAGGAAGAACAATGAACACCTTGAACTTCAGGTACGGTTGCAACTATACAGTATACAGGACCCCTCTGCATGCACAGTGTAAATTGCTACACCTGTTTCTGCATACCAGGGGGAAATGCTTCAATTTATACCATAATATGTTCAGCTTGCGTAACTCTTAAACCATCTTATTGAAGACTTGCAGCGAAACCTTCTAAGGTGCATGGCTTATTTTGTGCAGAAAGAGCACCCAAGATGGTACCAAGACAAGCTTTGTTTTGTCTTATACAATTGTGTGATTGATTTTGCCTTAGTCAAATTAACAACAACAACAAAAATCATGGGGGCAAACCCCCTACCAAAAAAGAAAAGAAAAAAGAAACCTCAAAACCTTATTTGTTATGCAAGAAGCAAAAGATAATGGCAATATATCTTACTTAAACCAAAACCGTGTCAGTAAATATTTGTGTTTGGCTATCTTGTTTTATTTTATTAAGTTATAAACATGTAAAACTCAAGGTTATTTGCAAAAAAAAAAAAAAAGAATTGTCATATAATTTTAAAGAAATATTTATAATTATTTAATGATATTTGGTCCCTTTAAAGTTTTCTTAATGTAATGATATGCTGACTTCGGTCTCTAAAAATGTTTGTTGTTTTTAAACTCATGGCAGCCTTTGAGTGGTGCAGAATCTCATAGCTTTGCCTGAACTCTGAAAAGCAGTCCTAGTATAAAGTAGCTGTGATACAATTTTTTTTTTAAAAAAAAATGCTTCCATCTCAAAGGAATTTTGGTATAGCATGTTGTTGTTTTTATTTATGAAGGAGATGCTGTCTATATGTTGTTGGATATTTGCCTTTTTGAATCACTCAAAAAAAGAAAAAACGAACTGGAAAGACGAATCAAATGAGAGTGAAACATTTTGGATATACTTCTCTGCACCTCTTTTGAGTTTTGATGGGCAGGACCCACAAGTTTCAGTGTTCTGCTCAAGCTTTTCTCCACAACAGTGTCTCTGTCTACCTGAAGCATTTTCTCTCAAAATAGGTGAAAGGGAATATGGAACAGTAGGAGAACATGAGACAAGGGACCACACAAGGAAGAGATATTGCCCCTCCTTCATACAGATACAGAAGTATCAATAGCAATTCCACTTATATACTACCCCATAGCACTTAGAACACTCACAAGGTATCCCTCAAAAGCTGGCTGCTTATTTTACTTACATTGGAAAGATTTAAGACTGAGTCAACATTTAAGCCTGCCAGGATCGAACTCGGGTCGTATACAGAGTTTTAGCTGCTGTACTGCAGCTTAACCACCGCGCCATGGGACAGTGTTTTTTTTACTTGTTCATGAATAGAAATGTACGCTTGAATATCAGCCAATGTTCAGAATCCTATTTCTTGCATACACTTGCAAAAGTGTAGCGCCATAAATCACAAGTGGTAAATTGCTGCTCATTAAAAAGATGCAACTTGTATTCCTCATCACATGCCATAGCAGGTTACTTGTTTGTGACAAGAAACAACAAGCAGTGACTCTTTAGCTATTCTCAGTTTGCTGTTGTGTTTTATGCCATTGTCATCATACAGATGTATATAAGCAATAGGATTCTGGCCAGTGTGATCTGGTGAAATTCCAAACTTTCTTAGATTTTGATCAACATTTGAACAGCAGCTTTGTAATGCCAAGAAAAGAGACAGGGGGTTTAAGGCAGGATTTTAAATAGTGCCAAGAATGGTTTTTTTTTTAAGTCATACACACCAAAAAAACACATAACAAGAGATTTCAAATAAAATAGCAACAAACCCATTGCAGAAAATGAGTTATTTTTATTGATCATACAGGTCATGTTTAAAATGAAAAATGAGAATTATAATTCTTTATGATGAAAAAAAGCTCCAATTCTTTTCAGGAGATGTTAGCCATTATATTAAAAAGGAATAAGCACAAGGGAACCTCTGCCATGAAGATCTACATTCTGCTGATCTGGCATTCAGAAACATTTAAATGTTCATTCTTGAATACTGAACATGAAAATCCCCTTCAAGCCACACACCTACTTGCTTATTGTGATACACGGTGCAACTGGGACTCTTAATCCCTCCCTTTGCCACTTCCAATCGCCATATTGCCAGGATGACCATCAGGATTAGCTGCATGTCGAGTGCCTGTGATTCAAAGCATTCCGAAGTCTTTCAGATGTCTTATGTAGACTTTATTGGGCACTGCATTCATTTGGCACTTTAGACTGAGATCTAGTAACCTGCCACTGTTCAACAGATGGTTGTGCATGCTCAGTTTAAACAAAACGTGGGGCTGTGGGCAAAATAGAGAAGATTGCTCCTTTAAAAGGAGGCACCAGCTTCTGGGAATGAATGGTCCTTCTGGTCTTTGCTACATTCTCTTTGCACTGCTTCTGCCTCTGCTGGAATGGATAGTGTCCCTTGGGCGATAGGTTAGCTATCCTGACAATAAGAAACAGTGACGTAGTTGCCCCACAGAATAGCATAGCTGCCCTGGGTTCTAGGAATGGGACTCATGTCAGCATTTCAAGATGAACCATCTCTCCCTCTTGGACCATGGGTCACCCCTGCAAAGTAATTTAATTGGACGAGTGTGAGCCCCATATTCCTTGGGATTATTCCTGACTGTTTAATGTGATTCATTTCCTCTTAAAGAAGAGTCTGCCTTCTCATGCTTAGGTATCAAGCCCTTTCTCACAAGCAAGAGACTCTTTTCTGATGCATAGTTTTCCTTCAAAGATGGAAGCTGATTCTGATCCTATTTATTGTTTGTGGTAGCTTGAAGCGTACCCGTGTCCATTTATTTGTATCTGTAAGATAAATGTGTTCATTTCAGCAGCCCTTAAAAGAGCCAGTGTCTGGTTACACATTTCAAGGTTTGTGGGATTTTTGCTGTTGCTTAATAAGCAAGAAAAAAAAGGGAAAGTGAACTTCCAGTGCAAAAAGCTGATGTGTATTTAAAAAAGGTACTATATTTGTACATTATTTTTTATTGCTGAGAAGGGCTTTTAAAAATATACTGTGTGCATCTTAAGTAATTTTGTAGGGATATTTTTGTGTTGTAACAGGGGCTGCAGGCAGCAACCCAAATACATTTTAAAAACAAGACACATGTTCTTGTACAATTCAAGTACAGCTTTATATTCCTGGATTTAATCCAGCATAGATCATTTCTCTGCTTTGTTCCCCCTTCTCTACCTATAGTAATATTCTTATTGTCACATTTTAAAACTGGATCATTTGGAATTAAAGCTCCAAAGCACTCAGGTGTGCAGTTTTGTTTCCCCCAAATTCATACCCTTCTACAATGACTGCACAAATTAAATCGTTCATGTAGCAAGTTAGAAGGGTTGGCAAGAAGGAATGTTCATAAGCACATTTGATAAGCACAAGGCCCATCTCTATACTTTTATGTTTAACTCACTGTTTTCTTTTTAGACATAAGTTCTCAGCAGGGACTTCTTTATTCAGTTTTGGATGGTTCCTGATTCCTTTATGCCATTGTTGAAATAATGCTTAAATATAATAAATGCATTTAAAATGACTCATGCTTCTAAGTCTGCATTTGGTGTAAACTCATAATTAGTATACAATTATGCAAATATATCATATATTTTGATACTACCACAAGAACAAGAATCTCTCCTTTAGGAAAGCAATATATGGCAACATTCCTATAATAAAATTATATGGATGATTATCTAGCTCAAGGATCAGAAATCTTTAACGAGGAAATTCCGATCTGGTTTGTGGAATCAAGGACATAAAATCACATCTGTTTATCTGTTTCTTAAAAAATGCACCAAAGATTTGTATATGGAGGATAAGAGTTAAATGTCTTGGGATACGGTGCAAAATTTAATCCTACACATGGATGGGGTTAGCCAGAAGTTGGGTTTATAAAGTCAGCTAGAAACCAGGTATTGTAATGCCCTTTGAGAGAGACCATTCTGAGAATACTCCATTTAATTCTGAAGTGCAACTGGTGATCTGCTAAGCATGATCATTACCTCTTCTAGCCTCTCCATGCCATGTCAAGAGGAGGACTTTTTTGCACTGTAACATATATATGTATTGTTCCACTGTATCGTTGGAGCCTGCTATTTGAATCCTGATGATCTAATCTGTCAGGAGTCATATAAAAGCCATGAAAAAAAGCAATAAATTAGTCCATGATAAGTCATGAATAAAGATAAAACCAAGTTTTGTATTTTCTTACACTCTGTAATACATTTCATTTCAGCATGTTCAACTGACATTTTAAGTCTTTATTTTTGTTTCAGTACTTCTACATAGATCACCCAGATATCATTTAAAAAAATAGTTTCATTAGTTCACTAGACAACATGCTGCATTATTTTTGCTTAAATATGCTTTACCAGTACTGAATTTCTGCTGGAACAAAATGTTTGTAGCATTTCCTGTAAATACAAGCTTTAATTTCTTTTTTTTTACCCAGTTGCTGTTGCCCAAGATTTGCTTTAAATGCACATACTGTACAAACACATTCTTTTTTTGTGCTGCAGACAGCGATTGTGGAAGGGTTTACGTTATCTTCAAAGGGACTATTTGTATTGTATGTTGCAACTGTAAATTGAATTTGTTTGGCATTCTCTCATGATTGTAATATTAATTTTGAGGTTTGAATCTCATTTTCAATAAAATGGCTTTTCTTTTTGTTAAAACTGTTCCTTGTTTCTTTGTCTTAGCATTTTCATAATTATCCAGTTTGTATCTGTAAATAGACCAGGGCTGTCTGGAGCCATGATGTACTCAAAAATCATACCATTCTTTGGCTGAGAACACCCTTAGTCATTGTATGATAGAAACCATTTTTTGAAAGAATAATTCAATAATTTTAGCCAGAATTACATGAAATTCATACTGTAAAATATTATGTAGAAGAACATCATATATTACCTGGTAAACGTGATTACCACCAAAGTGATTTCATGGTCTCTGTAAAAAGTGAGATGGGTTGCATCCACCAGCATTTCTCACCATTGCCTATCTTACAACATTGGAGGGTAGCGCTTTATATAACCTTGTTTTAAGAGAACTCAGGTAATAACATAGGAACAAAAAGGACAGGATATTGATCCTTAAACTCTCCTGTGAAGAAGTATCAGTGCTAAATGTTAGCATAGCAGGATAAATAATTTTTAAAAGAAAAATGACTGTGTGGTGGTCTCGTAAGTATGCATGAGGAGTTAAAGTATTCTTCAAGTGCTGCATCCAATTCAGAATATTGACGATCATCATGGCGATCAGCCATGAAGACTGTCCTGGGAACAATATAATAGCATGGCCTTCCATTTGCCTTCTGCATCACAGCGTGACACCCATACCACTGATCAAGTTCTGCAAGTCATTTTCTGGTCCTGAGCCCTTTTGGCACACAAAGTCCTCATCGACCCCAGGCCAGTATTGATGAAGCTGCTGCCCTCCATCAAGATGGATTCAAGTGGGATTCAATCCACTTGGGGACCATCACCCTTCTCTGTGGACTTTGCCCCCCAAGGCCATTAGTACTCAGGATTGTCAGGTTAGTTAACCGCTGCCTGATGATTGGCATTGAGTTGCTGGCAGTATGGTCTACTCTATTACCATAGCAGGAAAACCTAACCAGACAGAAAGTATGCCCTTGAAAAATTAAATGACTCATTCTGCAGTTTTTTGGCAGACTGATATTTTGTGCTGATTGTGTCTGTGTTTATAACTGTGAGGAATGGGAGTGTGGGAGGCAGAAAATTAACACTGGATCACTCGTGGCATGTTTTGAACTTGGAAATCTAAGGAATAGAAAAGAACTCCCTGAAGACTACTCCACATGAGAACTCTGCCCTAACTAATCACTTAAGATTTTTTTACTCTCAATATTTTGCATAAGTTATTATAGAGCAAGTAGCATTGTTTATTGTTTGCTGAGGAAGGATGCAAAAATGTAATCCTGTATTAGAAGTCAAATGGCAAACAGAATGATTTCAATGCACTTTAACTGGTAAGAATAAAAGCACAAAGTCTATATAAAGATCTGTCATTTTCTCAGATGGAAAGCACTAATAATATGACATTTTATCAGCCAACATTTTATTGGCTATTTACACCAGTGTAAGTACAGTGGCATAAATCACACCCGCAAATTTCCACTAGTTAATGAATCATGGCTTTTATTCCTTGTCATACGCTGAATCACACAACTTGTACATACATCCCATTGCTCCAGTTGTGGGATGGGTGATTATTTCACATAGAGAAGCAAACTTCCATGTGCATATTCCTCTGGCTGTGTCCTGTGGGTGCCAAAGAGTGGAAGGAAAATAACCTCAGTAAAATGTGATGTATATACAGTGCACTTGTACAGAAATCAGCAGTCAATATTGTCCAGGCTGGGCACCGATCTTGGTATTGCTGATCTCCAGGCTTCTCTCTCCCCACCTCCAGGCAACTATTGGTCTTTCTATTTACTATCAGAAATGCTTTGGTGTGGCCACTTATGCCTCTAATTTGCTGGTTTGGGGCAATTGCCTAGAATTTAGCTGCCTAAACGTCATTTGAATTTACCTGCATGAAAGTATTAGGCTCTGAATCCAATGTAGAGCTAGGAGTGTGTGTGAAAATCTCCTCTAGTGTGATGGTACTGTATTATACCAGTGTGTAAGCAACTGCACAGCCATATGAATGATTGCCTACACCAGGGGTTTGCAACTGGACCCAGCTGGACCCTGCCCCCGATGCCATTCCATCTGGGCCACAGCAGTGGCCCTGGAAGCAGATGCACTTGCGCATGTATAAACGTGCCTGCCGCCATTTTGTCCAGCCCACAGCATGGTCGGAGGGGGAGTTGTCTGGCCCATTGTGTAGTAAAGTGGAGAACCTCTGGCCTACACAAAACAGCATTGGGCACCATCTTTGCACTTAACTATGAAAATGCAAAGCTGCTAGCACAATGGATTGAGCAGTAGTATAACAACATTACTGGATACAATCTAAGGACTACCATCTGTGGCACTGTTATCCCTCATAGCTACGTGTATTAAACTCTGAATATTGTAGCCTTAATATTTTCTTAAGTAAACATCCTGTTGTTTGGCTCAAAATCTTGTGCACATGTGATTGGGGGAAAATGCTCTTAAGTTGTGTTACTTCACAGCAGACATGAATGTTTGGGATAAGGCTGTAATATATTAATAAAGTATTTTTGTCCTTGTGAAAGATGGCTAATTCTATTTATATATCAGGTCACATTAAAAAGAACTGAATCAGTTTCAAAAACATGAGATTTTATGAAATGTAACAAAAACAAATTACAAAAAAAATTGATGCTTGTTTTTTATGTTTTAGTTGTGACTGAGAAATAAAGAGTCAATGGAAGGACCAAAATGTTATGCTTTGAGAAGTTGTGAACTCCTTGAATATGAGTATCTAAGTACAGTCAAACCTCGCATAAAGAGCATCTCGCTTAAAGAGCAGAATTTTCTCTGAATGTTCGCTTCGCTTAACAAATAAAACCAACCAAAACTCGCTTAACAAATAAATCGGGGTTCACAACCCCCCCCCCCATTGGTCATTTACAATGGTGTTTCGCTTAAAGACCAAACTCGCTTAAAGAGCAGTCCTGTGGAACACATTGTGCTCTTTAAGCGAGATACAACTGTACAGTCAAACCTCACATAAAGAGTACAGTAAAACCTCGCATAAAGAGTGGCTTGCTTAGAGAATAACTCACTTAAAGAGCAGAATTTTCTCTGAATGGTCGCCCTTGCTTAACAACTAAAAACCAACCAAAAACTTGATTAACAACTAAATCAGGGTTCACAATCCCTGCCACCAGAAGTGACAATTGGTCACTTACAATGGGGTTTTGCTTAAAAAGCAAACTCGCTTAAAGAGCAATCCTGTGGAACACATTATGCTCTTTAAGAGAGGTACAACTGTAAATGATTATCATTTTTCTTTTGTACTTTAGCCTGCTGGTCTTCTGCTTCAAACCAGTTTTGATTGCAACTGTTTGTTGCTGTTTTAAAGGAAACTCTGGATGTTTATGTTGTCCTGGGCTTTGTTTACTTTTTCCATTTCCACAACTGTTAGAAACAAAAACACTGAGGGGGGGGGGACACACTACTGTCTATGCTTGAATGATCTTATCCTATTACACCAAACAAACCTGCAATCCTCACTGGTGTGCCAATTTCTCCCACAAAAGAAGGTATTTTGTGTTAATAATAATAATAATAATAATAATAATAATAATAATAATAATAATAATAATAATAATAATAATAATAATAATAATAATAATAATAATATGTGTCAGAAATTATTATGGGTTGAAATATTTTTTTCTGGAGAAACTCCGTTCAGGGGATGCCCAAATGAGGCTCCTTTCATGAGCTTTTCCCAACAAAGGGGTCCCTATTTATTTAATTGCAATTTCTTGCTTTCTATCAGCTAGGTTGGCAGGAGCTGGGACAGAGATGGGTGCTCAAACTGTCATGCAGCACCTGGGTCTCAAACTGCCAATTTGCCCTCCTCCTAGCTTACAAGGCAAGCTTCTTAACCATTGAGCCACTGCAAACCCCTTCCTGTGTGTGTTCATATTCAAGTAAAGGGCATAAGGCGAGAAACCAAGTGGAGAATGGAGTGTTGTGGTTCTTTGTTCTGCTGAAGGTTATCTTGTACAACACATGGATAAAGGCAGTTCTTGGGAATCATGGCTGCTTCAGAAGATCTATCTTCTTGTCTTGGCAGTGGCGATAGTCTCCCAACAGAGCAGGATGTTCTGTTTTTAGAATAATAGCCTGGGCAGATGCTAAACACTTCACTGTTAAATCCTGGATAAATGAGAAAGGGGAACAGCTGACTTCTGTTAAGATGAACACCAAGTGAATAAGCCAGAAAGTATGAGAAATCTCCAGAAGCCTTTTGCTTTGTAAACCCCTGTTTGGCAGCAAGATCACAGCTTCAAAATGAGCTGAAAAACGCAACACACAGCACTTCTGTGTTCATATCCCTGTTTGATATTGTTACTAATTTAGTCCATTGGCATTTTGCATATACTGTACTGTATATCTCACCCCCACAGGACATAATTCCTAGCTTTATTGTTTTATTTTCCAATTGAACAGTTAATATTTCTTGGCACATTATCTTTCAGGCCAGTGGCACCCAAACTAAGGCCCGGGTGCCGGGGGCAGTTCCCGGGCCTTAGTGACCAGCTCCCTGAACCACATGATTGGCCCATGGCCCAAAAAGTTTGGGCACCCCTGTTTTAGGCACTTGAATGTTTTTTTAAAAAAGAAAAATCCACATCACACTAAACCCTGTTGAAAGTAACTTACTCGATCCTATGGCTTAAATTCCCCCCCCCCAAAAAAAACTCCTGAGCTCTAGCAAAATAAATCCCCCAAACTGAGTAGTAACTTAGTACAGTCTCGCGATTACTTTTTCAAGAGTACTTGCACAGGATTTAGAGTAATTTCTATAACCGTATTTATACATCTCACTGCACAAAGGTTGGTGGAAGCACATCCACAAATTAGGGGGGGGGATCTAAGTAAGTGGAGCCTGCATGTTGTAATGGCTAGCATACTGAATTATGATTCCAGCCTGGTGTCCAACTCCATTTGGTTATGAAACTCCCTAGGCCAGGGGTGGCCAACCTATGGCCCGTGGGCTGGCCCTGGCCCCTGGCCCCATTTCAAGTGACCAGCGCTGCCGCCACCACCTCGGAAGCAGAAACAGTCATGGATGCATTTTATGGCAGCACTTATGGTGGGGGAACCACATGACCAGCCCGCTTAGCTGTCTAGGGGGTGTGGTCAGACCCACAGCGTAAAAAGATTGGGAACCCCTTCTCTGGGTGATCTTTGGCCAGGCACATTCTCTTGGCATAATCTACCTCACAGGGTTATTGTGAAAATAAAATCAGGAGAAGAGCCACATATGCCACCTCCGACTCTGGAGGAAAGGCAGGATAGAAATCTAAACTCTTCATGAACAAAATAAATCTTTGGATATAACCAGTGGTGGGCATCAGCAGGTTCGCACCAGTTCACCAGAACCGGTAGCAGAAATTCTGGCTGGCCCCACCCATCCAAGTTTTGAAATAAAGTAGTCCTAATTCAAGTGCAACGTAGGGCTTTTCCCCTAGCCACACCCAACATACCATGCCCACAGTGTGGTAGTAATTTTTTTTGAGCCTACCACTGGATATAACCCAAGAATGTGAACTAGGCATTTAAACTCCTTCTCCCTCTGTCCTTTGTTCACCTTCTGTGTAGTTTATTCTATGATAATAGAATAATGAAGTTGGAAGGGGTTTATAATTTATGGTCAACAAGCCCAAACCCCTACTCAATGCAGGAATCCATATCAAAGGAAATATGACAGACGATTGCCCATTTTTCTTTTGAATGCCTCTAGTGTTGAAGCATTTGCCACCTCCTGAGGTCATTGGTTCCATTATCGTACTGCTCTCACAGATGAGATGTTTTTTCCTGATATTCAACCTATATCTGACTTCCTGTAGTTTCAGTCTGTTATTCTGTGACTTGCACTCTGGGATGATGGAAGAACAGATCCTGCTCTCCTCTGTATGAATATATTTCAAATATTTAAAAAGTGTTACCATATCTTCTCTCAGTTGTCAAGGCTAATTCTTTCCACACAAGGCTTAGTTTCCAGTTCCGACCATTCTTGTTACCCTCCTCTGAACCTAAAGTGGAACTTCTAAAGAATGTTGCTGTCGATATAGGGAAAGGCAAAATTTTGAGAAGCAAGTGCTTTTTTCTGGGATTTTACCTCAGGTTTTATTTATTTATTTATTTGATCGTATTTCTATGCTGCCCTGCTCACGAATGACTCAGGGTGGGTAACAACAGTTAAAACATAATCGTCAGTAAAACCCACCCATCTCAAGAAAAAAAGTTAAAATTTAAAGGTAAAAAAGAGAGGAAAAAAAGATTAAAAAATTCACAGATTAAAAACTTACAAGAGAGAGAGAGGAGTCGTCAAATGAGGTTTGTGTAAATGTGCTGATATACCAGAATTCTAATTGTATAATACTGCTTGACAGGGCTATGTAAGATTTCTATAAAAATTAAACATACTTTTAATATACTGTATATGATAAAATAAGCAGCTATAAAAGTTTACTATGTACTGTATAAAAAATTTTGTTTCACTTTTGATACAGTAAAAAAAGTGAAACATTTGAATTCATTCATTAATAGTTGGTAAAAAAAATATTTTAACTCCACACATGTCTTCTCTCCACTAAGGGCAGATATGATGCATAGTGCTGAAAGGAAGTACTGTACTTGAAATAAATAGATTTTCCATTACTATTTATTATGTACTTATCTATACAGATTTCCTCCGCATATCCACAGGGGATATGTTCTGAGTCCTATCATGGATACATGAAACTGCGGATAACAGTGAACCCAATCTTTAACATGCACCTGGGTCATAGAATCAAGGGAGGGGTTTAAAATGCCTCCCCTGTTCTACATGAGAGCTACCAAAACGTTTGTCTCCATTCCTTGTAAAAATACATTGCAAACAGTGGCCTCTAGTGGACAGCTCTGGTAATGCACCACAGAAAAACATGTTATTTATTTCAGGGATATTTTATTGAATATTTTTAGATCAGAAGATTACTGAAACCATGAATACTGAACCCTCAGATATGGAGGACAACCTGTATAACAAACATAAGCAATGCCAATTTCAAAATAAGGTCTGGGCGTTCACTTTTCAAGGACTTGAACCTTGCTTGTTAAATTTCTCTTGATTGAATAAAGAGGTGTTGCTTCACTTGAATGTGGTTCCATCAGGAAACAATAAATGAAAAAAAATATATCATTTTGGAACTTTGATCTGGGGAACTCTGGTATTCCTCAGAAGCATATCAGACAGCATAAGATAACAGTGTTTCTATCAAATGCACAAGTGATTTTATGGAAACCAAAGAAATGACAGTCTAGAGTGTTCTGCTGCAGCACACATACTGATGCTAAAACACTTCCTCAAAGAAAGAAAGGAAAGAAAGAAACAGAAAAGCACTGTGATTCTTCTTCTTCCGTATCTAGGCCAGATGTCAAACTGCCAATATTAAACCACCTTTTGGTGAATTCATTTCGTAGTTCCTTTTGCCTGACCTAGTGTGAGACACTAGGTCAGCACTGTGATAGAACAGTATTAAATTTCAATAGATATCTTTGCTGCGCTTCACGTAATTGTTTCTGAAGAAAACATTTTATTACAATGGCACCATTTCATTTGTATGATGGTGTCACCATTTCAGATTTGAAGTGGGTGAACTATAGTTAGGTTTAATGTATTAAAAAGGAGGGGGGGGGGTTAAGTTCCAAATTCTTTTTAATATTTCCAGATTACTTGCTGGCTGAGAGAGGGATTGTTGGTTGCCATTGAGGCTTGACCATTCTTTAATATTCATCTCATTTCACAGGATTCACTATTTGAGCAGTGTCATATGGAATGTAGAGGTATGGAAGGTTGTTCTCTTGTGGGCAAGGAAAAGTAATGGTGTTGTTGGCTACAGGAGTTGTCAGTTCCTTTGTCAGTGTGTGCAGGATGAGATAAATAAACCAGCTGAAAGGGGAAGGGTTAAGCCAGGGGTTCCCCACCTTTTCAAGTCAGGGGCCAGGTCACACTCTCTCAGTCAGCTTTGAGGGCCGGACAGCCATTTTGCCTTGCCTGCATGATGTGACAGGCTGCTATTTTGTCCCAACAGCTTAAGAGGGATGGCCATTTTGATTCTTGAATGCCCTTGGAGGGGGCTACATGGGTGCCATGGGCTAGATCTGGCCTATTGGCCCTGGGTTGGGAACCCCTGGATTAGCTGTTCCTTTCTGCACTGCTTCCCCCCTGGACGGCTAGCATAAACTAGGGACTAGTCCAGGGGTAGGCAAATCATCTGGGATCAACACCCTCACCAGAAGTGGTGTAAACACCCATAAACAGCCATAAAATGGCTCCACAACTGTCATAAATGCATTCATAACTGTCGTGGATGCATTTATGGTTGTCATAAATACACTTTTAAGCATTTATGGATGTTGTAAACATATTTATGACAGTCACAGAAGCATTTTATGGCACCGTTTACACCAGTCCGGCTGCCTCAACTGTCTGAGGGAGTGTGACCTGGCCCCCAAATGATAGATGTTGGCAACCCCTAGACTAGTCTGTGATCCAATCTCCTATAGGGCGGCGGCGGCTTCTTCTTCTTCTTCTTCTTCTTCTTCTTCTTCTTCTTCTTCTTCTTCTTCTTCTTCTTCTTCTTCTTCTTCTTCTTCTTCTTCTTCTTCTTCTTCTTCTTCTTCTTCTTCTTCTTCTTCTTCTTCTTCTTCTTCTGCTGTGTCTAGGACAGACATGGAACTGCCAAAATGACGCCACCATCTGGTGAGTTTATTCTGCAGTTCACTTCGCCTGACCTAGTGTGAGAAACATTAGCAGGTAACACAAGGGTGCCGTTGCCCAGGGTATGCCCGGTTGTGATTCAAAAATACCACAATCTTTCAACCCAGAAAGCACCTTTGTGTGCTTCTGACACAATTTAAAAAAAAAAACTATCTTCAAGGAGGCTCTTTCTGTGTACCCCTCCTATAGGTATATGACTATTTAGTGACTAGATAGTCATATGACAAGATCACACATTTCCTAGTGTCTCATCTAATTTGACCTTATTTTATTAGAAAAAAGAGCATCAAGTAAAGATGTTGAAGCTCTGTGGAAGACAGCATGGTAGACCTTTTGAGCTTGTTATATGTGTAAGACTTTTCTTGAATAGAAATTACCATAACTATTCACACAACACAACGCAGGCATATTTTTTAGTGTATATTTTGGAACTGGAAATTTCTAAAGGGTCTCTTCAGTCCAAATGTGAGCATTTACATATGTTTCCAATTATTAAGCACATTTTCCAAGATTAGCTAACATGGTGCATTCAGTTTTTAAGGCAATATATGTCTTTGTGAAAGATTTTTTTACAGGATATCCAAGTTAAGCTAGGCACTTTGCTGATTGTGGGATTGTGGCCAGGCACAGATCACTCACTTATCATGTAACAATAAAAAAAACTTCAAACACAAGGACAGGGTGGAAGAATCTGTCTCAATAGTTCAAAACTGCGGGAAAAGATTCCATAATTTTCTCATCTCTGGTGAACATGAGCCATCTGAAAAATGAACAGTTGGGTTCCAGACTCACAATCCTGCTGGGAAAAATCCTCCAGCAAGGATGAAACTACTTGGGACTGCTTTATTTTGCAGACCCTGAATCCTTGGGGATCCGGAAGACTGAAATTCTGAAAGAAGGTAACTCTGTGCCTGAGCCCAAGAAGAAGGGTAGAATTCATGCCACCCCCTAAGAACACAATGGAATAAAGACAAGAGCTAGAAGCTCCCAGGAACGTGCTTGGCTGCAATGAAATCCTCCTTGAGGGGACAAGCCTCTTCAAGTGGAGGAGGTCTCTCCAGGGAGACCAGTAGGCCAAATATTGCAACTGAGAGTCTTCTCCTGTTGGCCAACTGAAAGCATCTGTGCTTCAGTGGTTCAGCTGTGTAAACCTTCGGCTGGGGTACCCAATCTATGGCCTGCAGGCCAGATCTGGCCCATGGTCCAGATTGCCACTGATACCAGAGGTGGCCCACCGCCAAAAGTCGCAAAATTGCACTAAAATGTGTTGAAATGCTATGAAAACACTGCAAAAAATTCCAAAAACACAGCAAAAACACAGCCATGGGAAGAGGAAGAGGTGGCAAAAATGCCTGAAAACACAAGGCAAGGAACCACACGATTGGCTCACTCAGCTGTCTGAGGGGTCAGGTCCCTGGTGGGAAATGTTTGGGCATCCCTGCCTTAGGCTGTCACTAGGACTTTGTTGGGGGCAAAATCTTCTCTTGCTGTGTTCCCTATATCTTGCATCTTGGCTTTAGCTGCTGACTTCACTGCCAAATGGTTAATCTGAGGAAATATACTTTTCTCATGAATAGGCAATATTTACTGGAAAATACACTAAGGAAAAGTTGAAGGCAGTAAGAAAAACAGAAGACCTAATATTAGATAGATTGACTCAATAAAGGAAGTACCAGCCTTTAATTTGTAAGATGTACACCAAGTGATTAGTGACATGATTTTGGAGGTCACTAATTCATTGAGTTGCCATAAATTTGTCTACTTAGAAGTAAATCCCACGGGGGATTGAGATTTGCTCCTTTTATACCACAGGTAATGTTTTTCTTGCCTGCATGATGCAAAGACTGAATTGAATTTGTTTGGAATAGTAGCCATGTTAGTCTGTGGTTCAGGCATGTCAGAAAACAAGAACAAAAAAAGTAATAAAACAAAAACACTGTAGCACTTTAAAGACTAACTTCTATATTTTTATTGTTAGTTTTCGTGGATCAAGTCCACTTCTTCAGACAAGGAGTAAAATTTACAGGCATGGTTTATTTACACCAAGTGCAGGGGTTAAAGGGAAAAGGGTTTGCTCAAGCAGAATGACAGACAAGCAAGCATAACAATACAGCTTCCTACAGCTATCAGTAACAATAGATTATTCAGATTAGTTTTAAATGTCTCCCTTTCAGTCTCAAAGGTATGAAGTAAAGCCCTGCCTGGTTTCTGATTTAGCCTCTCACTTGTTTACTGCCTCCTGGCCATTTCCTGAACAAAATTTATTTGTGGGCTTTATCTTCTAAAGTGGCTTTTTTTCCTGTATCAGTGGAGGGATTCTTTTGTTTTTTTAATGTCGATATCTTAGAGGTTTTTTTGCACTGGATGAGTTATGGAGGGATGTGAGGGATGTGTCTGTATTTGGAGGTCTGGTGATGTTGCTGTTATACATGATGTTCAGGACTGTGGTAACATGTTCCCACAGTGCTTCCTCTGTCCCAATCATGCTCCTTTAAAAAAAATGAGACTAGTACAGCGGGACCTCAGTTAACAGGATTAATGCATTCTCTGGGACATTTCAGACAATGAAAATTACTCAAACTGAATTTCCCATAGGAATGCATTGAATGCCATTTCTCATAGGAATGCATTAAAAAACAAAATATGTTAACCAAAACAGTTTCCCATGGGAATGCATTGAAAAGCAACTAATCTGTTCCAAAAAATTTTTTTCCATAAATTGAACCACTATTTTCTATGGATTTCCTTTCGTTATGCAATTTTTACATTAACCAAGCCATTCATTAACTGAGGTTCCACTGTACTATAATACCAATTTATTCCTAGGTCTTTGCCTTAGATATGGTAATTATTATATATATAATTTTAAAAAAATCAGTAATCACACAAATGAAAGGCAGGCAGAGGTGAGATCATGGAAAGGAAGGTTGGACTGAAATGCCAGTCACATTGGCAGCATGGACAGTGAACTTCCGATTCAGTCCATAAGCTCAATGTTATTTCAGTCGTAGTGCAACACTTGGGTCTCAAACTGCTAAACTATTTAGCCCATTACTCCTTCTCTGTCTCCACTCCTGCCCTATGGAGCCTCCTGCCAACAGAGCTATATCTCCAGATGGAGCTGCTGCCCTTTAGGAAGAACCTAAAAGCATGGCTGGCGGGGCAGGTATGGGGTGCGGGAGGTAGAATGACCCCAGCTCGCTGGATGATCTGAGCGCCTCTCTCCCTCTACTTTTTTAATTAGTAAGATGTAGCATTTGGTGTGCTTTTAATCTTTTTAGATTTTAACTTTAACAGTTTTAAGGTTTTTAGGTAGTGTTTGTGTTTTATTGTCATGTTTTTTTGTTTCTGTTTCTGTTTTTGTTTTTTTGCTTTTTATTTATTACTTGTAAACTGCCCTGAGTCATTTCGGTGAGAAGGGCGGTGGAGAAATACAAACAAGCAAACAAACCTGTCAACCCTCCAGTCATTAAGTTGAGCATCTTTACTACTATGCCACCACACGGTACTAATAAAGATTTAAGGTGTTTCTCTTCTTGAAATTATATACCAGAGTTAGGATTCTGTTTGAGTCAAACCACCAGTACTATGACATGAGCAGTTTGACTTATTTCCTCATTTGAGCCAGACCGCATCTGGGGCCTGCTCAGGCAAACATAAGCTTGCTGTCCCACATAGCGCTCAGCTATCATAGCAGTGATGCTTGCCCAAGATCCTGAGTCATGCCAGAGTATTCTGTTCTGCCAGGGCCCAACAGGATCCTGGCCAAAGTACTCATCCTATTGGCAACTCTAAATTGATGTTCTGGAAGGTATTATGACAAGTTGCAACTTTAAGTTATGGGAAACTAATGTGTATGGGGACAAATTTTACTTTGTATTTACATAAGGTTTGCATAACTTGCCACAGCTACTTGCAATTGATTGATGAGATCCTGGAGTGCATTTCAGTTGTAGAGCTGGTGTCCGATGAGCTACATGATTGAGATGCTCTGCAGCATCTTACTAATTAGCCACATTAAGTTATGCAATTACATGAACTCGAGTAGGATTCTAGCTAGAAGTACTTAAGAGCCAATCCACCTTTGTTTATTCGTATCCATTATCTATGTAATATGACCAGACACAGTGGCTCATGCATTGCAGGGGAAGGCATCTTATCCCATCATTTCAGGGGGCATTCCTCTGCCCCATTCATTATATCTATGTGATCAATGATTTGGGTTGCAACTAGACAATGAAGTTATTCTGGGCTGGATTGGGCTAAACAGGGATACTTATTCTTGCTTTGACTTGCAAGGATCACATGCCTATGGGACGAGAAGCTGCCTCAAGTTGATCCTATTTAGCTCATTTCTCCTTATCCTCTACAGCAGGGGTTCCCAACCTATGGCCTGTGGGCTGGCCACGGCCCACTGTGCCATTCCAACTGGCCCATTGGCATCTCCCCCACACCCCAAAGTAGAAGTGGGCGCATTTACTTCAGCTATAAAATGCACCTGTGCATATGCAAATAAACCCATGGCTGACAGAAACAGGGAAGTGGGTGCTTTTACATCAGCCATAAATGTGCCCGCTTCCACTTCCGGGGGCGTGGTCTGGCACCTACTCAGCTGTTTTAGGGGCGTGGCCAGGCCAATGATGCAAAAAAGTTGGCCACCCCTGCTCTACACCCTCATATCCTGGGGAGTGGGGGAAAGCTGGATCCTTAATTTATTTATTGGTAAGTGACATGTCAGGACTACAGTGGCTTAGTGGTTAAGATGCTGAACTTGATGACTGGAAGGTCAGCAGGCCAACAGTTCGAGGTCTGCATGGCTGTACGATGATGTGAACTCCTGTCTCTGTCCCAGCTCCTGCCAACCTAGCTGTTTGAAAGCAAGAAATTGCAAGTAGATAAGTAGGGACCACTTTGGTGAGAAGGTAAACAGCGTTCCGTGCACTCCGGTATCTAGTCATGCCTGCCACATGACTACAAAAACATCTGCAGACGTGGACAGCGCTGGCTCTTTGGCTATAAACAGAGATGAGCACTGAACCCAAGAGCTGGATATGACTGGCTTTTGAGCAGGGGTGGCCTTTACCTTACCTAAGCAGCATGAGACTTCATGGGCTTGCCACTCAAGTGCCATGTCGCTTCCTATAGAACAGAAAGGCACTGAATTGTTGGACATAACACCTCCCAGTGCCATTTTGGGTCATTAGCGAAGATCACACAGGCTGAAGACCTAAACTAAAATTGAGTGATCCTACCCATGTTTGCTTGTTTTTTGACCCTGTTTGTATATTATGTGGTTGCCAGAAAATGTAGACAATCAGCCCATTCCCAAAGTGGTCCAAAATATGACACAAAACACCATCTGATCACACCTTTGATTGTAATATTCATTGTCAAGTCAAACGCTGGCAGTCTTGCTG